>OY728140.1:479011571-483811571 GCA_963277665.1 Viscum album
AACATATAAATAAATTATTATAATCATTATCTATGATGTGCTCTTATCCCACATGATGTTGTGAAAAGGGGACACCCTTATTAATATTATAGGCCTCTGTGTTGGGGTGGTGTATGATGAGATGGAGAGGGCTCTTTCTCAGGTTATGGATCCTCGAATGTCACATGCTTTGGATGTGACACATCAAGAGGAGGTGTTGACTAGATGTCTTTGTGTACACCTAATCCTTCTCCCACTATATAAGAAGAAGGACCTACCATCATCGCCTGGGGTAACTATATAGCTTGTGAAGGCTTAGTCATGAAATTTGGAGGCATGGGAAATAACCCTTGATAGAATATCAGATTAGTTATACCTAGAGAAAACTGTAGATATCTTGAAAATAAATATGGATACCATGACTCTTAATGCACATCTCCCATCGGATGTGGCTAGACTATTAGAGGGACAACCTATGTTCATGGAATAGGTCAGGCCTCATGTGTAGCATGATGTGGTCTACGTCATCGTCATCATAGATCCTCAACATCAGCAACTACTGGAGGAGGTTTATGACTAGAAACATCTTCTCCATAGAATGGATGATCAAAGTTACAATATTTTAAAAAAAATACAATAAAATCATCCCCAATACTACATTATGGTATGCTTCCTATCTAAAAACCTCTTCCTCCTCTGGATCAAACATACAAGTAATATGTTGTAGTCGAGTATACTGTGAAGAAATTCAAAATGATTTAAAAAATTTACAACAACCAAACTAATGTAAATTTATTAACTTACCAGATCCCAGAGCCCTATGACATGTAGAGTAATATATAGTATAGAATTCATTCTATACATGGATCATACTTGAGTTTCTCTTCTAGATGTAATCACATAGTACACAGACCCTTGATATTAAATGACACTCATATATGCTAGAAGTATAGATAATCTGCATTTATTTGGTGTCATTTGATAACCTTACACTCTGTAAGCTTCATGGAATGAAGCATTACCGACTACCTTAGTGGAAAGGGAATATGTTGAACAAATCCCAACTTTCATGTGACTATATCAGGATGGTGCCACTCAATAATGTGAAATTGAATGAGAGAAACTGCAAATATGGCATCCTGAATCCCATCAGTGTAGTATGCAAGTAGCTAGTCTAATAGATCTCAATATGGAAGACATGCAATCTAAAATGACATGTGACATTTGTTAAAAAAAATGTTACTAAAAAACAAAAAATATAAAATTCTGGAATTGATTAGTTAAGGAAAGACTGTATATACTTACATCAGTGGGTACTATATTGTCTAACATGATGCAATATACACCCAAGTTATTCCACAGTAACTTGAAAAAGTGGTGTACCTGACTCCACCTGTAATGTACAACATAGAAAGTGATAAATAATAAGAAATTAAATTTAATAATTCATAGTAGCATCAGAAAAACAAATATGAGTGATCATACTGGTATCCACACTGAGTATCATATAGCACATCTATATTAATATCCTGACCAAAAACAATAGGAGAAAGGGTAGGTGTGCACTTTCATGTCCACATCTGAATAAGGATGACACATACTCCAAGATCTATGTGATTTTATCGGCATGTTGTTCATAATTCACTTTAAGTGTAATCCAAGCACACAGATCCCCAACTTTATCTCCTGTACTGATTAAAATCCTATAGTATCCCCATATAAATCACATGAATATGTATACCATAGTGATCATTGTGTAGTGTCCCTCCAATGATCCACAAGATATATGCACGAGCGTGATGCATGTTAGTCTACTCATTAGCATTAGTGGGTAACTATGCAAAATGCATCTCAATCCACCTCATAGATATTAACCCATCATCTATAGCATCATCATAACCACAATTTCAATTTATAGAAATTAATGTACAAGTTTAGTATAGTCTCCATGGGTGGGTCTTATAATAGCATCCCCTAGATAAGAAGACTGAGTAAAAGTGTCACATCCTCAAAGGTGATCATCATCTCTCCCTCGGGAAAGTGGAATGTGTGTATCAGACCTCCATATCCTACTGAGCACAATAAGAAGGTAATGATCAATGAATATAAAATTAGATACGACAATTTCATAGAATCCAAAATGGAATAGGTATGGTATAATAGTAGCTAGAGGCATAATGTGATGATAATGGTGAGTTCTAGGCCCCCTGATTCACTGAGCCTCATAGCCCGCTATCACGTCATGTGAAACATTCCTATACTACTCAGTGAGTAGTGTAGTATCCATTATCTATATGTATAAAAATGAAATAATTCTTAAGTTTAAAATGTAAATATAACATTATGTTCAGTATAATGTTATGACAGGTATAATGTAATACATGGCAAGTTTATTCCCATTGTTTTATGAAGTTTTTATTAACAAAATAAAAGGTCATATCTTCATGTTTCTCAAATCAAATTTATAAAGTGGTTTTAGATATGGTTTTACCTTGGAAAGGTTTTTTTTTAAGATATGGTTTTATATATTTATATATATAAATATTTTGTCTTCATTTTCTAAAATTTTATTAGAAAATAAGTTACATAATGTTTTAGAAAGTGAGTTAAAAAATAAGATAAAACAAAAAATAAATTTATTTCTCCTTGATAAAATGACAGCTATGATAATATAAAGTGAAATTGAAAAGAACAAACCCATTAAATAACACATGAATTATTTATAATAGATAAAAAATACCTTGATAATTTTCAACATAATAGAGATAGTATGAGATGATCCTAACTTTGAAAGTGAAGTAAAATATAGCTTATTTTCATGTGGTAGCTTAATGACATCTTCTAAAGGGATGTACTTAACTTTTTAATTTTCAAAATATTTTGAAATTTTAATGAAATTCCTCCCCATATGGTGAATATGTCATTAAAAATCCAAAATATTTTGAAAACTCAAAAGTTAAGTACATCCCTTTGGAAGATGTTATTAAAATACCGCTTGAAAATAAACTGGATTTTAATTCACTTCTGATGTCAAGATCATCTCATCCAAATTTTGTTCTGTTAAAAAATGTCAAGGTATTTCTTATTAGTTGTAAGGAATTAATTTATTATTTAATGGGTTTCTTCTCGTCTATTTCACTTTATATGATCATAATTTTTATTTTATCATGGATAAATAAATTGATATAATGTTTTCACTTATTTTTACCTCACTTTACAAAACATTTTGGAACTTATTTTATAATAAAATTTTATAAAATGAAGTCATTTTTTTTATAATCCAACACAACCTTAGTTCAACTTTAATAATTTAGATCCAAAATGGTGTGCTTTTTAATTTATTTATGATTTCTCACATGATGGTATATTTTATGATTATTTTCTCACATGCTTGCTTTATGGTTTAGCCAAGGATATTTTGATTATGCTATCATGTCACCTCACATGTACTTTTCATATTCATTGTAATGTGGATATGAAAATATTATTATTATTTTATAGTAAAATTATTCATAAATGTTAAAAAATTATAAAAAATTAATGATTTTATATTAACATTGTGTAATTAATAATATGAAAAGATCACATTGGTGACAATACATCATTGTGGATTAGAGTGTGAACTCGATCCAGTAATGTTAGGGAATCATTTTCTGTTATAAACTTCCTAATGAAATATATTTTATCTCAAAAATCTCCCTTATTCTTGAGGCCAGTCCATGTAATTTTGTATCCTGATGAACTTTGGTCTCCCTCGTTGTTGCAACGTTTTTATGTTAGGTATCAATATTGGATAGTCTTTGGTAATTGGTAAATATTGAAACTACCCAGTAGGAGTCTATAGTGAAACATGGTAGTTATCAATGGTGACCAGATGGTACACTAGATGAACATATGCTTCCCATGATATGTTCAAAGAGGAACATGATAAAAGGGTGTGTGTGCATGGAAACCATAATGCCTATAAGTTTCCACATTGACATTGCCTTGATTCTAGTAATACCTCCAAGACTTGACCGCTACTACTTGTGATGGGGTTCAGACACTCTTTCACTTAAAATAAATAGTCTTCACAATGGTAAAGTCTCACTCAATAAGTATAATCTTCTTCAATATTGTTTTAAATATCTCATTAAAAGTGTATTTTGTACCTTATCCCCTACTGAATCCCATCCATGGTCTATTTTTTTCTATCAACAAAGTACTTGACACAATGATAAAATATCTCCTAAGTTATAGGTAACTTGTGAATCCCCTTGAAGACTCCATTGATTCACTCCATAATGTTTATGGTCATGTGTCTTTACTTATTCCCCCCATCATATGCCAATGTCTATTTTCCTTTTGGAATCTGTATCATATAATCATACATTCCTTGATTAGTCTTGCAGATTTCTTCAAAAAAAATTAAATCCTTCATTTATCCAACTCATATGATACAAATAAGTGATCATATTTCAAATTAATTAATTTTATTATTATGTTGAAATAGTAAAAAATAGTAAAGAGATTTCATACCAAGCCTTGTGATTTCCTTCTTCATAGTTTCATCATATAATTTTTTTATACATTTCTAGAATGTGTATAATTAAGTACCAAGTATGTGTATTTGAGGGTCTCCATGTATTAGGATCTTCATTTATTTCCTCATTGATTAATAGATGATGATTAGATATCAAACTGACTCCTCGAATGTGGGTGAAATGGTTGTTGATACATGCCGAAAATCAAATACTTGATTAATAATTCTTCTTCTCCATAATGAGAAATACAAGTGGAAGAGGTAAACGGTTTCCATATTGGGTTTTCGTAATCAATAATATGCAAATTTATTTTCTATATTGTAATGTTTCATCAATTAGTATGAACTATTTGTAGAAAAAAATGCAAAAATAGAGGGGAGGAATTCCCAAAACAAATAACAAATTTTAACATAAGATAGATCAAGTCATTTATCTTGAGACACATGTTCATTCGTATCAATATGGAATACAACTTGATCATTGTGTCTTAGTATGGATATCAATTGTGGAAAAACCTAATACAAGTCATCCCAATAACCACAGCCCTTCACAATTGCCTTCTGTTTCTCCATCCATGTCTTATTATAAGAAATCTTATAACCAAAATTTTGTTGTTTCCTCTCTTTCACAAGGGATACAGGAACATCTTAGAAGGTCCTAATCATCTCGATGGTAATATATGACATAAATTAAGCATCCAATAATGTATGATCTTGTGTTATTTTTGGCTGAATGCGGGTATGATCTGCCTCAAACTTTAAAATTCTCCAACCTCCAAATGTAATGTTAGTAATCACCCTCAAGAAGAATCTAAATTCATCCCTATATTTATTACATTATGTGATATATTTTGTATTGATTCTTTCCTAAACTAAATATATATATTTTCTCTCAATATTTAATCTTTTTAGTATTTTTTCAATGTATCTTTACTTGGAAAATCCCTTCCAACATATAATTTTTTGTCTAGATCACTAAAAATTTCCACTATAACTCCAAGAAACTCAGTTGAAGGTGTGATAACATTCCAAAATAATTCAGAAAAATGTTTTATTTATTCCAACTAATATGTGAAGAGGGGTGGATTATTTGTTATTGGTCAAGGATGGTTTAAAAATACCACATTTCTAGAAACTTCCTCCCCAACTTCTGCAGCTCCCTCTTCATTAGCACTGTTGTCCCTGTCTGTTCATAATTAGAAAATTCATCATTATAATTAATATTAAGGTGTATATATAGATGATAATCTTGGTTTTCCTCTTCCACATGATAGGTAATAGCCTAAATTTCTTGATATGGACCTTCTTAAACCACTATTTTAAGTCTACATCTTCTTGTAATAAGACTTTGTTTTTGTATACTACAAACCTTAACATATAACTCTATCATAGAACCATGTGATCGTTAGTAAAATAAAGTTATTTCTTGGACCCAGTGCTCATTGATAGCCAATGTACAATCTAGATTCCATATTGTAGCCAAGAATTGAAATTTTTTAAAAATAATAGATTGGATCTCTTGATCAGGCCCCAGATTTAAGAAACCATGAATTATTTATTGAAGTTATTTTAGAGTTACACAATCAAATGACCTAAACATTATTGTTGGTTGTGTAATACAAGAATCTCCTTGCTCGGTTTGAATAACCTATCCATAGCAATAGACACAGGAAAACATGATTCTCAATGGTAAATTTTTTTTGATCAAGATTATGATAGTGTAAATTATATTTATAATAAAGGTTGAAAATATAATATTTATTATACTGAAATTTTAAAACATATTCTTATATCTTAAAATATGACATTAATGATTCATAGTAAAAAAATTAATCTTCATAAAGGTATGTTTATTGGTTTATAAATAAAATATGAATCATCTAAATCATATACCACATGAGTGTCAAACTAGGTGTGCAATAAGGCCTATTGTCATGCACCAGTTCCCAATCGAGTCTATATTAATGTGGTGTTTTTAGGTTTTACCACTAGGTACATTTTTTCTAGATCCACATCTACTTTTAATATCCATATAAGGATGCAATTACTTAGATAACCACATAATCTTTATAATATCATAATTTTAGAATGTATTCTTATATCCTAAAATATGAGACTATTTTTTTGTAATACAATTTTTAATCTTCCTAAATTCTTGTTAAAAGGTTTATAAAGAAAATATGAATCATCTAAAGCTTATCCTCAGGGAGTGTCAAACCAGGTGTGAAGCAAGGCCTTTTGTCATGCACCAATTCCTGATCAAATCTAGATCAACGCAGTGTTTCCAAGTTTTACCCTTAACTACATCTATATTAGAGCCACATCCAATTGTAGTATCCAGATAGGGATTTGATTTCTTATATCACCACATAATCCTTATTATACTAAAATTTTATAAAATATTATTATATACTAAAAGATGACACTAATGTTTCATAGTATAATTTTTAATTCTCCTAAAGGTGTGTTCAGTGCTTTATAAATTAAATATGATTCATCTAAAACGTGTCCATCAAGAGTAACAAACCGAGCATACAATAAGATATGAATCATCTAAATCATGGGATTAACAAATCATGTGTGCAGTTAAGCGTCTTTTTCATCCAATTAGCTATCTTGTAACCTATGTTTATTCTATGTTAATCTAAATTTAATCAATAGATAATAATTAATTAATTATTACTTAATCATTCTTTAATCACTAATTAATCCTATATGAATTGTCCCTTAGTCATTCATTAATCACTATTTAATCATTACATAATCATTCTTTAACTATTAGTTAATCATTATTCAATTATTCTTTAATCATTAGTTAAACATTCTTTAATCACTAGCAAATTATTATTCAATAATTAGTTAATAAATCTGTAATTATTAGTTAATCATTCATTAATAATTACTTAATCATTATTAAATCATTAGTTAAGTATTAATTAATTATTAGTTAATCAGTAGTTAATTATTATTTAATAATTCTTTAATCATTAGTTAAACATTATTTAATCATTAGTTAATCATTATTTAATCATTACTTAAGAATTATTTAATCATTATTTAATCATTTGGTAATCATTATTTATACATTAGTTACTCATTCTTTAATCATTAGTTAAACATTCTTTAATCATTAATTAATTATTATTTAATAAATCTTTAATAAATCTTTAATCATTAGTTAATCGTTCTTTAATCATTAATTAATCATTAGTTAATCATCAGTTAATCATTATTTAATCATTAGTTAATCATTAGTTAATCATAAGTTAATAATTATTTAATAATTATTTAATAATTATTTAATAATTAGTTAATCATTAGTTCGTCTTTATTTAATAATTAGTTAATCATTCTTTAATCATTAGTTAATCAATCATTAATAATTATTTAATCATTCTTTAGTCATTAGTTAATCATTGGTTAATCATTATTTAATCATTAGTTAATAAATCTTTAATAATTAGTTAATCATTATTTAATCATTAGTTAATAATTCTTTAATCATTAGTTAACCATTAGTTAATCAATCTTTAATCATTAGTTAATTATTCTTTAATAATTAGTTAATAATTAGTTACTCATTAGTTAATCATTATTTAATCATTAATTGATCATTCTTAAATCATTAGTTATTTAATAGTTAATCATTATATAATCATTAGTTAATCATTAGTTAATCACTAGTTAATCGTTCTTTAATCACTAGTTAATAATTAGTTAACCATTCTTTAATCATTTGTTAATTATTAGTTAATCAGTAGTTAATCAAATTTTAATCTTTAGTTAATCATTATTTAATCATTAGTTAATTAGTCTTTAATCATTAGTTAATTATTAGTTAATAATTCTTTAATCATTACTTAACCATTAGTTAATTAATCATTAATCATTAGTTATTTTTTCATTAATTATTGGTTAATCATTGGTTACTCATTAGTTAGTCATTATTTAATCATTAGTTAATCATTCTTTAATCATTAGTTAATCAATAGTTAATAATTCTCTAATTAGTAGTCAATCAATCTTTAATCATTAGTTAATCATTATTTTATCATTCTTTAATCATTAGTTAATCAATCTTTACTTACTAGTTAATAATTATTAAATCATTCTTTAATCATTCTTTAATCATTAGTTAATCCTTCATTAATCCTTAGTTAATCATTAGTTAGTATTTATTTAATCATTAGTTAATCATTCATTAATAATTATTTAATCATAAGTTAATGATTATTTAATCATTTGTTAGTCAATATTTAATCACTGGTTAATTATTCTTTAATCATTAGTTAATCAATCTTTAATCATTAGTTAATCATTATTTAATCATTAGTTAATCATTTTTTAATCATTAGTTAACCATTATTTAATCATTGGTTAATCATTATTTATTCATTAGTTAATCATTTGTAATTAATTGGTTATTTTTTATCTAATATTTATTTAAACTTTACTTAATACTAAATTAATTATGCCTTAATCATTAGTTAATAATATGATATTTATTAGTTAATTATTATATAATCATTATCTAATCATTCTTTAATCCTATGTTATTCATTAGTTAATCAATACTTAATTATTGCTTTAGCATCACTTAATCATTACTTATTTAGTAGTTATTTATTAGTAAACCATTATTTCTAAACTATATCTAATAAAATAAATTACTAAATAACATATTTAAAAATAAAAATGAATCAATTAAATAAATAAATAAATTTAATATAAATAATAAAAAATAACTCTAAATGGTGCTTTGAAAAATTCAAAACTCTTTTTAGGCCATTGAAACTGCCACACATAAAGGAATAACTAGGATGGTTGTAGAGATATAGGGAGTAGAATTAGACAGAGAGAGGGTGTGAAATGAGTGAGGAGAAGGGAGAGGGTCAGGTGCCCTATTTATAGGGTGTTCAGGGAAATGTGGCATCGATGATGCCACCTTTACTCTTTATTTTCATGAAATGTGGCATATCAGATTCCACATTTGTCATGTCATCGATCTGAGTTGATGATTGGAAAAGGCGGAACTGACCTTTCATTCTTTCCACATATCTGAAAGTCGGCATCACTGTTGTCTCCTTTCTGTATTATGTTTAAAAAAAATATCTATTATTATTTTAAAAAAATAAAAAAATGCATAAAAACTTCTAAACACACACATACACATATATATAACCTAGAAATACGTAGTTTCAATCACATGATGATGAGTCATAAATCACAAGATATCTTCAAATTATAAGTATCAAACCTAAAGCAAGTCCATTATCCACCTCATTGTTTGTTGCTCATGAATCATCAGTTGATGATAGTTTGGGATCAAAAGTTCTAAGGTCAAAAGTAGTGCAACATAGTAGTGAATGGAAGTATGGTGATGATATCATTAGGGTTTCAAGGTGTGGTGGTGTTGGTTTGTGGTGATTTCATAGTGGGAGAAACTAATTCATTCATGAATTGCGCATGGTGTGAAGAAGAAGATGGTCATTTTCATATTTTCCTTAATTTTAAAATTTATTTCATATATATATATATATATATATGTTCAAATAGAGATTATTATAATCATTTTAAAATATCCTAATTATTATTATTTATAAATTAATATAATACTCTTATTATTTATAATCATTCAGATTAATGTGTGATGATAAATGTTATATTATTATCAATAACTAAATATATTTACATAAAATTATAATAATATTTTATAGTGTCTATATTTCATGGTAAATGTTATATTACTATTGGAATTTATATACTTTCAACTATTAAAAAATAATTTCCAAATCATTAATGATTAATTTAATTAATAAAGTACCATTAGAAAATTAACTACATAGTATATTATAAATACTGATATTATTTAAACAATATTTTATTAAAAAAATAAAATTTTATGTAAAATTTTTATATTATTTCTTGAATGACACAAATTAAAATATAAAAATATAAATGTATATTAAAAACCTAGGGTGTTACACCAACCTCATACCAGATGCCTTATAATACACTGTAAAAACTTTACTAAGATTAGGAATAATTTGGTCTGGAGCTCATGTTAATCAGACCTTAAAATCTTTAAAATATCTTCATAACTTCTCATACCATTCAAACTTTACCCCTTATGAGTAAAATATTCCAAGGGAGATGTTAACCTAGAGAAACTTGGCATAAATCACATGATGTTCCTATCCAAACCCAAAAAAAATTATAAAAAAACATTCTTAAGCCTTACCAAAGACATCACTGGCTGAATATTCTTAGGTCCCATAGAGAATCCTACCTTATACACTACATATCCCAATAATTTCATCTCTTAGATCCCAATGTTGCACTTAAAAAACATAGTGTATAGGTGATTCTCTTATAAAGATCTCAAAAAAACATATATGTGGTTTTCATGATCCTCCCTCATCTTAGAATATACCAAGATATCATCCACAAACACAAAAATGGTTTCAAGATAACAATGGATCCAGTTCATTATGGCCATAAAAATTCTAGGGGCATTAGTAAGGCCAAATGGCATGACCAGATACTCATAATTCATGTATCTTCTCCTAAAGGTTATCTCTAAAATAGTGGTTTCCCTCACTCTTAGCTAATACAACCTTTAATGGAGGTCAATTTTTAAAACTCACCTAGCTCTCCTGAGTTGATCTAAGAGGTTATTTATTACCATTAATACGTATTTTTTATTCACGATAACCTAGTGGAGATTTTGGTAATCAATGAACAGTTAGAGGATACTATCTTCCTGCCTTGAAAAGAGAACAAGTGCTTCACACAATGACATGATCAAGGGAATGAAAACCCTTCCCTATTGATCTTATAATTTAGATTTTAATTATTTAAAATAAAAAGGATCCATCTTGTATGAAATAATATAAATTGGACCCATCTTAGGGAGTAAGTCAATAAAGAAATCACCCACGTTTATGGATAGAAACCCATAAAAAAACTCTACAAAAACATTAGGATACCAATCAACCACTGAGGGAATCTGACTACACAGACTTTTCCCAATTACATAGAATAGAAATATAAACAACTAACATGAGATCATTCCAATATTAGACAAAAAAGGTCATTCCATTCCTAATATTGTGTTCCACTAATCCTGAAATCAGTGAGTGTTCCCATCAGGGGGAGGGAATAAGACAATACGATGATAATAATATATCTGAGCCTTAAAGGTGATCATATTATTTATGTTTATAATAAGGTGAAACATAACTAGGGACAAAGCTAAAAAATAACACAAAGTTTTGGAATAGATGCTCGATGAATAGAAGCATGAAAAATAGATCGCATGTACTACCAATAGACTATCAGAAGTATGGTCGACATATCCACAAGAAATTTATACATAGTAGTAGTTTAGCAGTAAACTAAATTTCTAGAAGTTCACTTTCCCCTTAACTGAGAGTTCCAAAAGTAGGTAGATTATTCACCCTACTCACCACACAAATCCATCCCCACACACACACCTTAGTACAAATAAACAAATTACCAAAAATTCATTCAATCACAAAACATGTAATGGAAATAAAGGAATATAAAGAAAGAACACAAAGTTTAACGTGATTTGGACCATGTCCTATGTTCATGGGAGAAAAACAGTACTAATTTCTTTTATTAGAACTGGAGGTTAATAGGTGAAAAACATATTATAAAGACACATTATCCTCATGAACTTATTATCTCTCCAACAAATTCTTAGTTGAACTACAACTTCTTCTTCTTTTTCCATAATTATCATTAAAGGTCTCATGTACTTAAATACTAAGAACAATTGGTCAAACAAGTAAAACCTTATCTCCTGAAAACCCAAGTCAAAATACATTACCTCCTGATCAAGGTTACCAACCTGATGACCCATTAGCTTTAATGACCTTCCAAACCTACCAGTTATCTACTATAGAAGCATTGATAGATGCAAACTTGCAATGGACATACTACCATTATAGGAAACATGTTACCAATGAAGAGATGGACATCTGATGCCTTTACACCAATATCCCACTTGAAGATTTGTTCTAGAGATAACCTCACTAACCATCCAATATAAGCATTCAATAGTGTTCCCCTTTTTGTTCCTTCACCCAAGTCCCACTGAGGCTCTACACAAAATTAGGCTTTCCATAACTATCGCTTCGGTGAATATTTCTGACATATTTTAGCTTCTTTCTATCTTTTATGGATCCAACTCCTTTTCCTCCAGCACATTACGGATTAAATGTTACTTGAGAATGATTTTATTTATACGAGTATAGAACACAATATTTTTATCCAAGTTAATTTCACTTTGGTTATCATAATAAATAACTTCCCCTTATGGAATCATTCCATGTTCCTAAAGAAATATCTTTAACCATACCATTTCTTTTCAATATTACATTGCATCTATATAATGTTCTTCTATTATACTAAATGTGTAGATCTTCATAATTCATGAAATCCAACTAATTATAGATCCTCTATATGTAAACACAAAACCAATTGTACTCTTTTGAGTATCTAAGTATTTAGGGAGTTATGAGTCCACAAAACCTCAAAATGGGTCTTCTTCTCCAATGAAAATATTTTTATATTTCGATTATTTCAAATACCAAAGGATCCACTTCATAGTCTCCCAGTGTACCTTCCCTATAATTTCATGTGCTGAATCACAACTACCACTATATGGGAAATGTCAAGGTAAGTAAAAACCATTGTATTCATCAGACTTATGACTACTGATGCACATTGTACCTTCCTTATATTCTTGGACTCAATATCAGTTTCTGGAACTTAAGATTTAGAAAACATTAAGTCATCCTTAAGATGGGTTGAGACATAATTACTTCTTATCATCCCAAACCTTTTAATGATCTTCTAGATATAATTTTTCTGAGATATAACCAATGTCTCAGTTTTTCTATTTCTCAGGAAATTTATCCCTAGAATCATCTTTTCCAATAAAATATCTTTTATCTTGAATCTTTGAAAAGAATCTCAACTCATCTTTCATATTTTCTGAACATTTAATCCAATAATCAGTTTATCATCAACGTAAAAAAATAAATATAATTAATTTCTCATCTTCAAATTTCTTCTAATAACAATAATTATATACATTACACCTACTAAAACATTCTTCTGACATGAACAAATCAAATTTATGATTCAACAATTATGGGGCTTGCTTCAACCCATAGAGTTTTTTCTTTAGTTTATATACCAAATTCCAATTCAAAAAATCTAGTACACCTATTGGATATCTCATATAAATATCCTTCTCCAAATAAAAATGAAGGAACTATGTTTTGGAATCTATATTCTCCAAATATATATCTTTCAATGAAAAAATACCTAACATTATTATAATGATTGAATGTTTAACTACCAAATATAAGATTTCTGAGGAATCAAATCCTTCCTTATTTTGAAACCCCATCTCTACTAACTACACTTTGTGTCTCATATTTCCATCATCCTCTTCCTTGATCTGGTAAACCCACTTGTTTTAAAGCTCCTTTTTACCCTATGGTAGTTCAGTCATCTTCTATGTTATGTTAAACTTCAATAATTCCATCTCCTCATTCATAGATAACTCTAACTTCTTAGAGTCAGTAAGAGAAGCTACCTACTCTAGATTTTCCAGTTCTCCTACATTATTTAGAATTATAAATTTCATATAATCCCCATACCTTTGAAGTGGTTTTATAATTATGGTTGATCTCCATAACTGAATCAACTACTCTAAGCTTCTTGGCTCTTCCCTTTCTACTGGTACCTAAACACTAGGTACTCGTACTTCTGGGGTATGAAATTTTGGTGTTATCTCTCAAGATTCAGATTCTATTAAACTTTATAGTCTTTTTGAAGGCCTTATATTTGGAATTTTGATGACTTCAACACCTGATATGGGTTCTTTAGTTTTTTTAAACTACTGGTACTCTGGTCAACATGAATTTATACATTTGATTCTCCTTAAACTTCCTGATCCACCATGTTCTTGTCCATTTACAGGTCATTTTCATCAAAGGGAATATTAATTCTTCTGATGATATGTTTCCTTTCACCATCCCACAAGTGATATATAAAATTTTCAACTCAATATCCAAGGAAAAAAAGATTTTGGATTTTCAATCAACTTTTTCTTTATCTATAGAATTTATATGTACAAATTATAAATTACTGATGAATCTAATATGATAAACCAAGGGTGTATTTCAAGATCGCATCTCCTCCATAAGTTCATGCCCAACTTCTAATACTAGAATCTCGTTAGTGAGATAATATATTGTGTTAATTTCCTCTTCCTAAACCACCATAGGAATTCCCAAGTGAAACTCATACTTATGGATTTATTTATAAAAGTCTGATTCATCCATTTAGCTAATCCTTTATATTTTAGAGTTTTAGGAACTTTCTTATCATTCATTTTCCCTTCCTCGTTATATAATTTCTGTAAGATGCATCTAGTGTACTCCCCATCGTTGTCTGTTTATATGTACATCAACATCTAGTTATATTCCCTTTCAATCAATTCATTTCACTGAATAAACACTTAAAATATGTCATAATTATTATTCAAGAACTAAACCCATAATTTTTTTGTAGAATCATTAATTAAAGTAAGAATTTAAATTATATCACTATAGGGTTTAACTATAAAGGTTCCCCAAATATCTAAGTCCACAAGATGAAAATTTTAGTTCCTATACATCTAACCATCTAAGTTGAAATACACTCTATTATACTTTCCCAAAACAAAAAATTCAAACATTCCAACTTTCATGTGATCAAGATTCATTATTCCATTAGCTTCCATAACTTTCAAGTTATTTTTATTGAGGTTACTAAACCTTTATTTCCATACTTCCATATCATCAGATGTTGTACTTCTAAAAACTTCACTCCCTTATGAATTTATGGACATGTAAAGGGTCCCATACTTTACATGTTTTTTAATCACCATGTATCCTAAGGTAACTATCCATACCACATTTTCATTTATAGTTCCATAACCAGCATCATCCAATTTCCCTACAAAAATAAGATTCCTCCCAAGGCTAGAGATATGGAGAACTTATGATAGATTGAATAATCCTCCATTCTTTATTCAAATGTTGACATATCCTTTTCCAACCATTTATAAGGTTTTTCCATCTTATATATGGACTTTCCCAAATATCCTAGATATATAGTTTTCCATGCATCTTTGATTACCAGTTGAATGGAAAGATGCACCATAATCAACCACCGAAGCATTTGTCATTGTGTTCACACCTAGACACCAATCATTATGAAATTTTATTACATTGAAAAAGTATGAATGTCTAATGGTTAATATATTTATGGTGTTTTACTTACCAATTTTACAATCCTTATTGGTATATCCTTTCTTTCCACACTTCCGGTGGGTTTTACTAGGACCATCCAACTTACCTCAACTCATCTCTCAATTCTTTTCTTGATATCTATTTATCAATAATTTTTTCCAATAGACCTACTTCTGATAGGGTGGCCTAAACCTTCCATCGTTATTAAGAGCACTACCAGAAGGTGCATGAAATTACCTTTACAAAAGTTCTTCACTAAGTATTAGATTCCTAATATCTTTAAAAACTATATTATACTTTACACTAGAGTTTCTAACTATAGTATCCACTGCATCCTATCTCTATACAACCAAATATAAGAGTACAACACCCATAAATTATCAATAAAAGTTAACTTTACTGATTGGAGATGCCCACAAATCATATTGAATTAATTTACAATATCTTCCACTAATATTCCTTCCATAAACCTTAAAGTAAACAATCATCCCAAAATAAAGACATTTTTAAGGGATGCTAGTTTTTCATACATCTTCTCAAATTCCATCACTTCAGTCATTATATTATTCTTCTCCTAAATTTTCAATGAAACATTTATTTCAAGGGGAAATGTTAATAGTGTAATAACATTCCTAAGTGAGTGCTTCGATTCATCTTTCTCCATCAATACTTACTTTACTCCTGATAAGGTAACCTCCAAAACTTTCTAAATCATATATTCTTCAATATGAATTCACCAGAATCCAAAATCCAATCCATAAAATTTATTGATCCAGATCATTCCATAATTTTATGTTATTTTTAAACTACTAACGGTGTAAAAAACATGATCAAAGAACCAAATCAATCTGATACAAATTGTTAGGGAACAAAATTTGGGAGAACAGTAATACAAAAAATGATCTCTTGTACTGCCAATATACCACCAGATGTATTATCGATAGATCCATTATAAATTTATAAACATTTATATAATAGTGGATAAATAATTTTTTGGAAGTTACCTTCCCCCTAAACTGAGTATTCTAGAAGTTAGTTGAAACTATGACCTAAAAACTTCACAAAATCATCCTTATACACACACCTCAATACAAAAAAAAGTACTAAAAATACATTCAATGGTAAATCATGCAATAAAAATACACGAAAAAAAAGAAAAAACATAATTTTTATTTTTATTTTTATTTTGTATTATGTAAATTGGGGGAAACACATATCTAATTTATTTTATTATAAATTATAAATTATAGGTGAAAAAATTCAAAGAAAATAAATCCTCACCAACTTCTCATCTCTCTAATAAATGCTCAGTTGAACTAAAACTTCTTCTAGTTTTTTCAAAATTTGCACTAATGGTACCACATACTTAAATACTAATAAAAACTTGTGAATAAAGTTAAAACATATCCTCTAAAAACCCAAGTTAATATATATGACTTTATAATAATGGTTACCAATATAGTGAACCATCAACTTTTCAAAACATCAAGGCCTCCCAGTGGTCCACTGTAGAATAATCGGTAAATTAAAACTTCGATAGACCTACTAATGATAGAGGAAACCCACTTATAATGAATAGATGAACTCCTACAGACTTTACATCACATCCAGACACCTACCACTAACTGAAATTTTAGTGAACATAATTCAAATTATCAAAATTTTGGTGCTCTTCACTTTTGATTCTCTTAACAAGGAATCAAATCCCAACACACATGACCTTTAATTTGGTTATAATTACATGATACTTAGGGAACTTAAATCCTTTACCTTTATTCTTCCCAAAAGTAGTACAAATATCCATTGCAAATGACATCGGTTCCACTCATAGTCTTTAAAAATAAATCATCTTTGATAAGATGATCGAATGAGATAAACATGTATCAAATAATATTGAGGACATAGAATAAGTAGTAAATAAAATACCTCAAACATTCAATGTACTAGCCTCATATTCCTATAGTTCATACTAAGGTTTATAAAGGTTCTTAAACCCAAACCCACTTTGAGAATTCTTCACATACTAAGAATATCCTTTTACCTTAGAATCAGAACCCACTCATTTTAATTCATTATAACACAATAGATATCCTATGGTAAAGGAAAATATAACACTTATACTCTAAAGAGGGTTTTATAAGAAACATTGAAGGTGACCAAATGTGAACATTGGTGACATGTCCTGGGGTTATCCTAGAATTCTTTCATGGTGTGACCTGGATTCCCACACTAAAATCATACTATTGGATTCCACCATAAGGGTGTTATAGGTTCCAAATAATAATAACAATGTGAACTCCTATCACCAGCTTTATGGTCCTCCTCATACTTCCTCTTCTAGTTTGAGGAAGAAGTATAGATATCCCCCATAGTAGTTAGAACTACACTCAAACCTAACAAGAAAACCATGATGGTCTCTACTATCTATATATTATTAAAGACTTTCATTTGTGTTGAAAAGAAAATTAAAATGATCCTCTATTTTATCTCTATATTTATTCCCATCTCAATATGGTAGGATTTAAGGTAATCATCCATGTCCAAATTGGGAGAAAGATAGATTGGCACAGTGAAGCGGATAGATTACTCCACCACAATTTGATTTCCTTTCTCTAAGGTAATGAACTCCCTAGATTCATCCACTATAAACATTTATAAGTAATGATTATAATTAAATATTTTATTGGACATATCCCATGAGATATCCTTAAATAATTTATCTAAAATAATAGAGTTTCATCACCTATATCAGGGTCCCTCTAGCATGTATGTTGTGAAGATGACCTTGGATGTTTCATGAGTATAATGGAATCCAAAGATATTCTCAATTTTTTCCTTCCATTCCTCAATATCTAGGGTCTCTCAATAACCATAGAAATTTTTTTATTCAACCTAATAAATTATTGAGCTTAATCCACTATTTGGGACTCATCACGTAAAAACTCATTCCCAACAGAATAAATGGTCTATATTTTTCACTCGATAATGGTAGGGGTCTACTATAGAGTTAGACTATATAGTATGATCTATAACTCCCTATCTATGCTCATATTGGGACCTTTCATAAAACACTAAACATAGAACTCAATCAATACATAAACCAATCCCAATAACATGGGAAGAGAATAAAATCCCTCCCATTATGAATAAATATCAATAATAAATCATATTAGATAATATCTAAATACCTAAGAAAAAATATCAAATAAAAATAAAATTCACAACCACTCATAGTAAATCAGGTTTAAGATGAATAAGTGATGCCTAGGAACTCCCCCAGACACTCTACTCAATCCCTAATGATCCTATCTCCATACCATCATATGCCCTAAATAGATAGAAGGTGTCCTAATACTATTTTTTAATGAACCTACTTAAGTCGACTTGAACCATCACTAGACCTAACATATCATAAGGCCCAAGGAATTTTAATGATCACATCAAACTGTTAACCTATAATAGGGAATCAAAATTGATGGAAATTATTTCACGCTCAAAAAAATAAGTACAACATTGTTTCCACCAAGAAATATGAAATTACCCATCCATACATTGAACATCCATGATAAAAAATAAGTATTTTCCAAATATGAGAAACATCCAAATAGAGTATAAGAATCATAATAATAACTATACATCACTTTATAAAATAAATTAAAGTGATCATTACAATATAAATACCATAAAAACCCCAAAACAGGTCAATTCCAATAAATCCAATACATCCACCATCTCAAAATTGACCAACACAAAAGAATTCAAAAAATAATCCATGAGACACATTCTTGTGACCCATTAACACCACTAGATATTATACAAGTAAGGATGATTAATTTCAATAATCACTACCATAGGAAGTGTTTCCCTTTCCTTTACCTATTTCTTGAAAAACCAAGTCTGCATACAACCAAAGGCATGTACTGGGTGTGAGGAAAATTCTATAAAGATACCACAAAATATATATATATATAATACTTTATGAATTAAAAAATATTAGTTCTATTTTGAAAAAAAAATCTTTAATATACCCTCTTTATTTCATATGAAAAATTATTTTGAAGAAATTTTATAAATCCATTGGTTTTCAATAAACATGACAAGTTCCATAAGTGAACATGAACATGGAATAATAAAATTTAACTAAGATAAATAGGGTATAATAAGAATAAAAAATATATAATTATGGTAAATAGGGACATAACACACTATGTGGATAATAAAGTAAAACATGCATACATATTTCACTAACCTTAGGCCAATGGGTAATTAGAACTTTCTCAATGAACACTAGTTATCATATGTGAAGAATTCTGGGAGCTCTCACATTCTAACTGAGTCTAAAGTATCCATCCCTTTCAGTATTAAGATACTCGAGACATTTTCCCTTTATATAACATAATATAAAATAGAGAGAAACCTATCAATTTCACCCATACGCATCCAAGGTCTCACATGTTTCACACTATAAAAACAACTTAATAGAATAAGAGAAATCACTCCTTCAATCAAATAATCAACCTACTCCTTTCATTAAAATATCAACTTAAATAAATTTCTTTTCCATAAAATATTTTGGAACCCATTTTAAAAAAAATACGTCTTTGATGTATTTTATCAATCATTTGGATTGCACAAAAACTTTTTTTAAAATAAAACCAAGTAAAACTACCATTTGTTCAAACACACACCAACACTCATATAAAAAAAGAAATAAAAAAACCCTAAAAACTTAAATAAAAAATAATCAACAAATTTAAACCAAATTTTATTTAAGAAATATGGGTATTCCAAAGAAAATATGGGTCTCATAGAGACACCTACATCAAAATTAGAGTAAACTCATAACCTTAACTAGAAAACCAAAAATATGGGAAGAGGGGATCCTCTCATACCTAAATAAAAATTTACTTCCATTAATTACTCATTACTAACCCTAGGATTATCCACCTTTGGAATATATTTAATTGAAATAATGGAATTTATGAAGAACATGTGCCTAGAATAGAAGAAAAGTGGAAATACAAAGATACAATTACTAATATAAGATATTTCCACTTAAAATAAAGAAGAACCACCAAATTAAAAATGATAAAGGAGGATTGGAATTAGATTTAATTTCATATGAATATAAAGAAAATAAGGAAGGTGTAGGTTTTAATTTGATAAGGTAAAAGTGGTGAATTTCAATTATTTAAAAAACTATGGAGTATTCTCTATGAAGTGGTGATGGTGACCACAACATGGATCCCCCTATTCTAGGCCTCTTATTGTATGGAATTTAGGTTATGGTGTGGTAGGTCCCAAATAGTTATAGGGACCATATCCTATATATATACCTTCCATCGTGCAACCTTTATATTTGTATCATGGTGTCCCCTTCCCTACACACCTACGGTGTATCCCTCTGGGCTATGGTGTGGAGGGTCCAAATATAAAAGAGTTAGGATTTTTGGAACCAAAGACACTATAACATAGTTCCCATAACCAAAATTCATCACTTCCCTAACACCCTCACCATTAAATAATATTCCTTATCCCTGATGTGTAGACATGGAAAAAATATGTATATTTCTTGATTAAACTCCAAAATACTCAAAAAAACAAAATGAGAACAATCCAAGTAGAAATAATAAAAGTAAAAATAATTAATAGAAAATTTCATACTTGAATATGATATAAGGGTTTCATATTTAGGTAAGATCCTTGATATTTGATGGGTTTTTTGAATCACATAAACACTTGTATGAAGGTGACCATGTACTCTCTAGTGTATGGGATAGAGTTTTTCAAGATGATTAAGGTTCAAATATGCCCACTTATAATTGGAACTTATTACTTATTGGATAAAGATGATGTATCATAAATTTGACTAAATGAGATGTATTTTATTGATTATAAGAGTCTATAATCCCTTTAAAACCTTTAAGTCCATATGAATAGAATGGATCAAGCCTCTAACAAACGATTTTGGATGTGGTCCTTCATTCAAGGATGAATAATATTATCTTTAAGGATGCATATGATTGCTAGGAGGAAACCTCCAATAATAGAAACTAAAAGGGAGGTTCCTTAAATTATACATAATTTTTACTCTAATGGATCATAATCCTTAATTACTAATGACATATATGATATTACACCTCCCACCAATGTGAGGTTCTTGAATAAGAATAAATTCATCATCGCAAGACTATAAACTACAAGGCTTAAATTCAATGACATAATAATATAAAATGAGAGGAATAATGTCTTATATATAATAAAATAAACTACATAGTGTAAATTTAATATAGTAATACATTAAATATCATAGAATAAATACCTTTTTATAAGAGAGTAAAATATATAGTACAACCATCTTTATCACAAGATGCTAAACTATACAACATGTGGTCTATCCCGCACAATTTTTAATATTCTTGGAGTGGTGTATTCTATATGACCTAATTTACTTATGTAAGAAAATGATATATATAGGAGTTCCTAGTTAAAGGTTTGTGGTTCATGTTAGGTTTCCTTAATTTATCCTTCTTTAGGATAAAAATTCTATCTCCATTTTTTATTCTTGTATGTTATGAGATTGTAATGATTAATTTCTTGTATAAACTCTTCCTCTCTCTCTCAGCATGGTTCCAAATTAATTTATTTTATTTTTATCCTATGAATGATCAAGATATTTTTAAATATTTCACTTCCAAGAACTATGTGTGGCTTGATTTTTTCCTACATGGGATACGTAGTAATGCCCTAATTCACTATCTCAAGCCTAGCTGTGTGTTCAATTTTATTACATTTTCCTAACATTTTCTTCTCAATGATTCACCTCAAGGTTCTCCCTTAGTGATCATATATTATTAAAGAATTATTTCATTTTTTTCTTACACGTTATCTAGATCTACAAGGATATTTCCATTCAAGAATAAATTTTATCCTATTTCCTACCATCATATCATATAAAGTGATTGCTAGATCCTCTAGATTAGGCCCAATCATGAATAAAAATTCTGTATTTATTCTTAACACATAAGAAATTCATAAATTCATGGTTGTTCTCAAAATAAATCCCTATTCTAGGGTAAAACTATTTACTTCTCGATTAAATTTTTATGACCTTAAACACCTAAAACCTTCTTGGTGAAAGATGTTTGACATTAAAACTTCTAGAAAGTTCTTGGTCAAAGTTGTATAACCTTAAACCTAAAACACATTCTTATAAAAATATATATGTCTTAAAACATTAAAACCTATTGGTCCAAAATAAAATACCATAAACTATGAAATGAAAGTGATGTAAAATGCATGTGATGAAAACCCCTCGAAGGGAGGCCTGGGAAAGAGTCAAGTATTCTCCTTCTAAGAAAATTTATTTGATGGGATAAAGAAAAAAATTAGACACTTAAAATAATGATTCCTATATCCTATAGGATTGATGCCTAGAACTAAAAAAATTAGTTCATAACTCACTAGGTCTAACCAATCTAGGAAATTATTAGATAACTTGGTAATTAATTACACATGGGAGACCTCATAGATTAAAAAGGGAAATATAAAAATCATTTGGTTTTTCTTAAACCCCACTTGAATAAAATATTTTTAGGCTAGGAATTTCATTGTTCTCTAATCATAACTTTTTTCCATGATCCATTGGAACTTCACATGCTGGAAGTTAAGTGCAATCTTGCATAGTGGAATTTTTTTTTTGAAATTTTTCCTCCCTAGACTAAGTGTAAAAGAAGTTGGATGTTAAAGAATACTACCCACCATAAAAAATTAAACCTCATAAAAACATAATAATAATTCACAAAAATTCATGTAAATTAAAATACAATAAATATAAGAACATAAAGTAGGAAAAACATAATGGATTTCCCTACTTCTGACATTTAGTCCTACATGCATGGTAGAAACATTACAATTTTATATATATTCACCAAAAGTAAAATATTTACATTAAATTGAAAAAACAATCAATAATATTTAATTAATGGATGTTTACACCCTATAATTTACAAATATTTTCAGAATCACTATGTATATTATGATCTAATTTTCATTTCTCAGGTACATAGTATATAATTTTGATACACTATGCATATAAATCCCCACAGCATTTTATAAGAGTACACAATTGATGTCCCAGTTTCAACACCTTCTAATATTCATGGAAAATCCACCATTTTGTATTTGAATGGTGATCTCTAGTATCACATTTAATTTAACCACTTTCCTTGGTAAAAACTTCTAGAAACTTCATTTTAGACACTTTTATTCACGTAATAATTTGTACTTCTATGATAACACTAGATAACAATTAATTCCATTTGTTTAACTACCATGTGGATTTATTCTACTGCTATTGATTGCAACCTAATATGACCAAATTCTAGTGAACTCATGTTAGAAACCTAAATCTGGTGACCTGAATATACATCACACCCCAACAATATCCCACTTCAAGATAGTTTAATAAAAACATTGGAAACCCTTAAAAACTTTGAAAACAAACTTCATTTTTATTCTTGTTCACAATATTTAGTATTTTTCATCCTCCTTCCATTCACCCAAGACCCACTAAGGAAATAAGATACCTCATAAATTCTTGAACTGAAGTTTTAGTGAACAATTATACTATATTTTGGCTACCAACTATATTATGAATATCTAAAATTTTCTCCTATTAAATGTTTATGATTAATTCATACTTCATATCAATGGGACTTTTCCTTGAATTAAATATGGGATTATAATCCAAATGAATCATACTCTGATTATCACATAGGAATATTCCACTTTCATGGATTCTTCTGAGTTCTTTTAGAAAATGATTCAACTAAACAAGAGACTTTCATACTTCCATTATAGCTACATATTTTAATTCCATTATATATAAATTAATAATCCTCTACAACCACAAAATCAAAATTTTCATTGTTTCTCTATTAGAAAACACAAATCTATTAATGTTATTCTATGTTTTTGAATCACTAGTGAAGTCTATACCATTGAACCTTATAACAAATATTATTCTAAAAAACATAAAGAAAAATTATATCCAATTGAAGGATTCCCAATGTTACCTTTTGGGTTTTGATCTAAATTTACTTACAACTCCTACTAGAAACATTATATTCATCTAAGTACAAACTATTTTATACATAAAACTTCTAATAACTAATTTGAATAGTTTTTTCTTCATAAATTTTTTTTTTTTTTTATGTATATGAATTCGAAAATTTGAAGTGTCTAGAAAGTGGGATTTATATGAGAATGAATCCATACATTCTATAATTTTCAAAGATATTCCAAAAGTATTCACTTTTAAATAACACCAAAGTTCTATCTTTCCTAAACCTTTCAATTCTCACTGCCAATATTTTTTTACCTTTCCCAATATCTTTCATCTCAAAGATTTTGAGAAACATAAACCTCAATTTAGGAATCATTATTTCATTCCATCTAACCAAAAAAATGTAATAGAAATACAAAATCTATATGATAAATGTATCATTAGCCCATTTATTTAAGCAAGAATAATGATCTACGTTTCACCTCTTGAGTCATTATTTCAAGATAAACACATAAAAATTGTGATTCTATAGTTTTGGTTTTGTTTCAATCCATAAATAAGTTTACACAATTTTAAAAACCAAGTTATGGTTCCTAATATCCATGAAACCTACTAGATACTTAATGTAAAGTTCTTCCTCTAAATATCTATAAATGAATTTAAAATTAAAATCTATTTATTTGAGATAAATATCATTTGATTCCACCATTGTAAGGACCTATATTTTTTTCCCAGATAGAAATTTTTTAGAAAAAAATATAATTTTTTTTATTAGATGTATGTAAGGGGTAAAATAGTATTTTTCCCATAGCAGATGATCTTGGATATTTTTTATAACTACTTTTTTGGTCCTTTAATATGATTATTACCCTAGGATAGAAGTTTGGTGGAAATACAAGCCATTCAAATTTTACCAAAATGTTTAATATTTAATATTTAATAAATTAAATATTAATTTAATTACACAGGTTAATTTGGAAATATATTTTGAATGGAGAATTTAATTAAGGTTTCATCTCCTATATTGAGTCTGGAATGGGGATTTTTTCTTGGGCAGGGTGTAAACTCATGTTGGGCACTGTGGTCAGGTCAGGCCTCCTTTTCTTTTTCTTTTCTTTTCTTTTCTTTTCTTTATTTTCTTTTCTTTATTTATTCTATTTTCTTCCTTACTTCAATCTCCTGAATATTGGGTTCCTACTTCACAAATCTAAGATATTTAATAATATATAGAGTGGTTATAGGGATAGGAAGAAGGGTACCTTCATGGAGATCTGGATGCGCTAGATCGTTGTGCGGCAACCATGGACCACGGAAATAGGCAAACCTTCGGTGGATTCTTCCCAAAGGTAGGTTGGTTTTTATTTTTTTGCATAGATCCACAAATTTTAACTGTTTTTAATTTTTAATCCATATATATTATTTCTTAATACATCATGAGGTTTGATCTACTGCTTTTGAGGGGAAACTGGGGGCTTTAGGGTGATTCAAAAGTTTTCCATTCGGGAAAACCCGTCAGCATGGCATGTTGTTTAGACAATAAACACCACATGTTCTTGTTTTTTGGGGAATAAATTTTGAAATTGCACATCATGTATAGGTAATACATGTCATGTACTAGGACTTTTCTATGTATCTGAGTACCTAGTCAGGCAGCCTTTGTAAGGGGTACATACCGTGTGGAGTACATAGTCAGACCCTATGTGGGGTGCACGCCATGTATAAGTAAACATCCAGAAGATATACATGGATAGGTCATGTGAGGTACATGGGAAGGTACCCCTTGTAGGGTACACATAATTTATAGGTATAACACTCTGTGTAGTTTGGTGTTTACAAGCCAATAATGAACGAAGTATACACCTAGGTGGGGCTTTGGGAGTACACATCATGTGCTTAGGAAGACATGTCGTGTACTTTCCCTTTTGCAACCTTTTTTAGTTTTTTTGTATCCTTTCACACAATAGTAATAATCGGACCCTTGAGTATTCCATTTAGAGTATATTTTCACATATGTCACAATGGTAAGACCCATGAGTTATTTTGAGGAATCATAGGTGGTGTTTCTTGAATGGAGAGGTTATTCTTCTAGTAATCATATCCAGTGTCTCCTGAGTGTGAGACATGTTCTGAGATGAACTATAAGTTGTCTCTCTTGAATGGTGATTTTTTATTTTTTTCCCTTTGGGGATGTATCCCTTGTGAGATTCACCCTTCTAAACTATGAACCCATGATAATAATTATTTCTAAGGATCCCCTATAGGATTCCTCTACTTACTTTTTGACCTATAGGATCCCATATAGGATTCCTCTATATTCTTTATGCACCAAGGGTCCCCTATGTGATTAATTTTCTTACATGCTAACATAGGTAATCCCTCATAGGATCCCTTTACCCATATACCATTTTAAGATCCCATGTATGATGTCTCTACCTTCTTATACGGTTATAGAGGGTCTCGTATAAGATTTATTCACCTATGTTTTGTTCTAAGGATCCCATATAGGATGCCTAAATATTTCTTACCATTTGAGGATTCCCTATAGGATTCCTCCATTTACCTTTGATATTAAGGATCCCTAGTAGGATTCCTTTGATTATGCATAGATTCAACAATCCCTACTAGGATTCCTCACCAGTGTTTGACTTGAGGGACCCAATGGGTGCCCCGATGATTGATCGACCATGAGTTAGTATGTCAGGTTTGGGTAGAGATGGTAATGGGTGTCACCTTAAAACTCATTCCAAACTTTTAATCCCTTGGGTTTGTGACAATAGTGGTATGTTTATGAATTTTCCCACCCTCACTCTTTTGTTTACAATTTCACTTGGTTATTGTTGATGTAGTAATTTTAGCTAGAGGTGCTTGCTAATTGGTGGTTATTGAGCTTCAAACGAGGCATATATTCTCTTTGGGATGATCAGAGGTTCTTCCTAGGATCCGGATTCTAATCCATGTTATTTCTTATGTTTACTGTTATAACCATAGCTACTACCTGGGATCTAGCTGGTGAGCCTGTATATTTGATTACTATATTATTGGGATTTCCATAAGTCCTTCTTAGTATTCGACAATTGAGCCTACTACTATGATATGTGGGAATTTAATCCCTAGTAATGATACTCATGGGTGATTCCACTCTCATGAGTGATGAGGATGATTCTACTCTTCTCAGTTTGATATGTGATGGAGATTATTACACTCATCTAAATCTGATTATACTCATGGATAATTATGCTCTCTCGAGTGATAGGGATGATTATGCTCTCCCTAATCGGTTACTTGATCGTGGTGTTGGTTATGGAATCTCACATCATTGGATACCTAGAATTATTACACTCTTTCATATGATAAGTATGATTCCTCTATCCCATATTTGAGACTCTAGGGGTGGACATAGTATCTCACTAGTGAGTTTTTTGTATAGATTTCCTAAGGGTCAGACCCTTAGGGATTATATGAGTTCTAAATGTCATGAATACCTACAGACAAGAACCTAAGGCTCAAACATTGGACTAAATTTACATTCCATGAGAATTATGGAATATTTTTTAGTGACCATTTATAGGATGTTTGGATTTAATTCCCTATAATCCTTCTCTACAGTGATTGGAGGCGAGTATGGGTGAACTCAGTTGCAAGACGAGTATCCCCTTGTGGTGGTATACATTGATCGAAGACATTTATGGTGTTATAGGAAGTAGGTATATGTTGATTACAGAACTAAGGATTGAAATAATGATTCACATATTGAGTGGCATAACATCCAACTCAATGTTCTTCCAAAGGAAGTCTAGACGATCAGGATTATGGACCCAAGGATTTACTACTGATTGGTTTATGTTATTTCTTTCATTTTACTCAGGAATATTCATATTTATGTATATATGTATATATATGGTAATATACATGTATACACACATATATATATGGACATCCATGTTTTCACTTTCATAGTTGACTAGGATTACAGACCTAGGGTTTGACTATGGTTTCACATTTATTCATTTTACTTATATTTTTACTTGTGTCTCGGCTATGCTGAGAATATTGATTTTTCATGAACTTTTGGTAGTATATTTTATAGGTTTGTCATTGGGATTCACTAATGAGATTATTTATCACCCCTGAATGTAAAAATTGGTGTGCGTGTAGAATTTATGTTTGTTTTTCAGGCTGAGCACAGTTGCATGGTGGATAGGGTTGAGTCTCTGAGTTGCATGTTTGAGTGGTGCTGCTCATGTGGGTTCTTATGATCGGGATGGTGAATTTCAATAGTGTCTAGAGAATGGGTATGTGGCTTGGATCAGAGTTAGTAGTATATCCCTTTAATGTTATTTCAGTTTATTTTTTATTTCAGTACCTGTATAGTTGGACCAGTGGGTGACTAGTGTTGTATGTATGACATAACTATTTGGGATTTTATAGAATTTTCATTTATTATTATAGAATTTTCATTTATTATTATAGAATTTTCTATTTAAATTTATTTACTACTTCTACACATTATTTATTTATTATTTTGTATAATACTTATCTATTTATGCTATTTTCTTACTCTATTATGAAATCATAGTCTCCCCAATGTCACACCCTTATCCCTTGATATTATTCATAAGACTCTTTCATATGGGGAGTAGCGCTTGAGGCCTCATAACCAACCGGCTTGGGGAACTATTTTAGTGGAATCTAGGTTGATATGTTACAAAGTGGTGTTAGGTTTGTCCTTTCCTAGTCTTTACTATTTGGGATATGGTATACTTGAGTATTGGGAATGTGTTAGAACCTATTATGGATATCAGACTGGTTCATCAAGAATAATTATTTTGGTAAGAATTCCTGGTAGCTAGGGTATGGTATTGTTTTTTCTTATCTGATATATTATAATTTTATATGATTTTCTCTTTGAGAGATGAACATGTTGTGTAGATGTTATGATTTACTATGGATATCTAGATCTTACCCGTTGGTAAGAGGCTAGTGATGGATTTTGAATCTTGGTCAACTAAGGAAAGAAGCATTTCATGCATAATATTTGTCATGTAGTATTCACATCATATAATCCTACTAGTGTATGATTTTTACTGAAAACTAATTCATATTAAATTGGGACTACTTACATGTATATATATTCCACTCTGATGTAAATTTATTTGGATCTATGTTGAGGATTTGTTGTTGACGCCAATGACTCGGTCCTCATGAACAGGAGGTGCAGTGACCCTAATAGTTTGATAGGTCATGTGATTCCCATGTGTTGAACCATTTATTTATGGTTATCTAGTCAGATCGTAGAGTATGATGCTGATAGGTACCATGGATTTTATTGTGAACTAGATCTCGAGGGTGTATTACCATATATGTATTCTTGATGAGTGTCAGTTCAGTGTCTCTTCTACATTGGTATCATGACCTCTAGGGAGAATCTCCTTTTGAGGATGCTCGGTGAGAATCAGGCCATTGTAGGCTATGTTTACAGTTTTGACCCTTGTAGGTTGTTGTGATCTTTACCTTATTTAGAGAGGTTTGATATTTTTAGCTAGGTGGTTATACCTTATGACCCAGTTGTGAGACATGATCTTTAGGGATAGGTAGGAGACCTATAGGACCTTAGTTTTGACTCGGACCCTTGTATGATGATGTACATTTTGTCTAAGGGAAAGATGCATGAGAGAGGTTGGACCATGTTTTCATATTCCTTTTTATACAGTGATCTTGGTTTTATGCTCATTTCGAGATAGATGCTTGGTAGGTCCTCGAGTTTTACATTATAGTTATATTGGTGCAATTATATTTTGAAAAACACCTTGGGTTCTTTGGTATCAAGACTAGATTTGACGGGTAGGACTATTCGGGTTTCTGGCCCGGTCGACCAGTGTTTATGTTATTGCTAATGTAGTTAGAGTGTATGTAGACACTTGTTACAGGTACTATGTTAGGTGATGAGCTATCATGGAATAAATCAGGGCATGGTTTACATTCCCAATTTTTAATAGGATTTCCATGGGTGATTCTGGCTTAATGATATTGATGTGTCATATAGCACAGTCAGCTTAGCCTTGTAATGGGTGACTCGTTGGGTTGAACTGAGGACTGATGGCTTCTAGGCTTTTCATGGGCATGTTTTCCTGGTATTTTTAGTTAAATAATGAATATCCCTTTGTGGTAGAGGAGACATCAATAATAAATGGGGTACCATAAGATGGTAGACCCATGGCTAGATCCTAGTCAAGTATTGATAGGATGGTGAGCATGGATCGAAGAGAGATGTGTATGACTTTCAATATAATATTAGTTTACTACTAGTTAGAGATGATCATGCTCTATCTTGTATTCTTCTTGAGTACACTAAGAGAGTATTATCCCTACACTAATATTTTTTTCATTTAAATGTTCTTCCTTGGTTGAGGAAGGAAACATGTTGAGGTTACACTCAAAGAGCAGTGTAAGGTGATTCATATGGTGGGGAGTGAACCATCTTCCATTTGAGGGTGGTTACCCTCATTCTCCATTTAAATGTGTCATTTTACATGTCCTTTGGGCTTATAGTTTGGTTTAATATGACAATAATGGTACTCCTATGAAGGGGAGTATCATTTTGGTCATAGATAAACACCTCCCATGTAGGAAACAATTATTGATGCTATGAGACAGTTCGTTGGACAGTTAAGATAACTTGTGGTGTATATTCTCGGATTGAGAGAATGGATGCTAGTATTAACACTAGGCTTATCAAATATGATAAGGTTTATGGTGGGGATATTGTAAGGAAGCATGTTTTTTTTATATAAATTTTTTATAATAGATTTGATTTTTTTCTATTTGATGTATGTAAAGGTTAAAATGGTGTTTTTACCCTAGCATATGATCTTGGATAATTTTTATGACCACTTTGTGGGTCCTATAATAGGGTGTTTACCCTATGATGAGATTTTTGTGGAAATTTGATCCATTCGTATTTTAGCAGAATAATTAATATTTATTATTTAATAAATTAAATATAAATTTATTCACATAGGTTCATTTGGAAATATCTTTTTAATAGAGAATATGATTGATATTCCATATCTTCCATTGATTCTAGAATGAGGACTTTTTCTTAGGAGAGGTGTAAACTCGTGTTGGGAACTGGGTCAGGCCAAACCAAGCCCCCTTTTCTTTTATATTTTCTTTTCTTTTCTTCCTTTTATTTTCTTTCTTTCCTTTCTATTCCTCCTCGATTCTAGAGCACGCGGTTGTGGTTTTTCCTTCGTGTGTTCGAGAGAGAGAAAAAGGGAGGTTAATAGATATAAGAAAATGGAGAGGTAGAAGGGTATCCCTATTATAGTGACCCTAGCCTTTTACACATATCATTACATGATTTTAAAACATAACTAACCATAAATTACATTCGAAGGATCGTAAAATCTAGTGTATCTGGATGATTAGGTACATAAAGCTAAAAACATGGAAATATAATAGAACAATTTTATTTTAAACATCCATAAAGATATCCTAACTTCCAATGAGATCCTACACTAGTATAGGATAACTTAGGGAATACATGAACAAATGGGTGAGTTAAAAATCCCAGTAAAGGAATAAACATAACAATAAAGCATATCACATGGTTTAGAAGACATAACAAGATGAAATAAATATAAATAAACATATGGAAACATAACATATAGAACATGGGATCGTGTAATCATATAAATATATAAGAAACATAAAAAATGATATAATCAAGAGTCAAGACTCATTTCACATGAAGGATCATGAGTCAAAGTTACCCACCAATACCATTTCACATAGAGCATGAGTCGAGGCTAACCACCAAGACCGTTGCACATGACGTCTCATGAGACTAAACATTACCCAATGCATTAGATCTCTATCTAGGCACACTCATCATAACATGTTCATAAATATGTGTTCCATATGAATAAATAAACATAAGGGTTTTCCATGGAAAGAAATGGGTATCATAATCATGTCACAAGGAATAATAAATGAGCATATCATAAATTTTTCCATGAAAGAGTCGATTAAAAATGTACATGGACATTTATAAGGTAAAATAAGAATGTATCATTATGATTAATTTCCAATTTAAGTGTAAACATGTAAAATTAGTGTTTAATAAACTTTAGAAATGAAACATTTTAGTATGGTTTTAAGGAAAATATTAAAGAGAATTTAAAACGGAAAAGGAATATTTGATTTCATAAAACAAAAAATGAACCAAGATATTTTTTCATGATAAAATTATTGACTTTAGAAAAAAAAAATGGTGTCTTAAAACATATTATTAAGAGCACTTGAAAATGGGTAAGAAATCAAGAAGTTCCCTCAAATTGTGTTTTCTTATCAGGAAGAATTGAGAAGGGAAACTTTTTGAAACATATATATCCTCAAAAAAGGAGGATGAAATGATCTAGATACATGATTTTGGAACATATACACAACATTTAGAAAAATTATATAAAAATAAATAAGAGTTACAATAAGGTAGATAGAAAAGGCATAACTCAAAGGAAAAAAATGGTGGTTCGGGTAGAATCCCATACCTTATGTCTAAAATGGTTCTACACTTGATCTTAATGTCCTGAATGATCAAATTAGATTAATTAATTAATAATTAAATAACATTTTATACATTTTATTGATTTATTATAATTTTATTAAGTTCATTCATGACCTTTATGATGAGTTATAATGTTTAATTTTATCATTCAGGAGTGCTCATTTTTCTTAGTTTTCATGATCGGTTCTCTTGTATAAGAGTATGGTAGTTCATGTAAAATAGAAATACATAATTGAAGTTATAATTTATTAATGAAAATAAAAAAGTTTAAATTATTATAAAATTAATTTGGTTATTAGGAGTGAGGATGAATCATTATATAAAACATTATTGATAATTTTTTGGATTTAATTGGCGGTTTTTCGATCATCACGAACTAGTTTTGTTTCATTATTTAACATCATGTGTATATAATGATTCTATAACTTTACAAAGGATATAATACATATATAAAAAAATTAACCATAATAATGGTTTTATAGCTAAAATTTAAGGCGTTAATGGAAAATGAAAATTTTGCATCCTTGAAGGCGATAAATTAACACCTCACAAACAACGTTTTCATTTCAAGAATAAAAGGTAGAGGAGATGGGTTTAAATATTGATTATTCCATTAGAATAATAAATTCTATTTTATTTGATTTAATGTATTTATCATACTATTTTGATGAGGGGAGGTTAGGAGAGAATAATAAAATAAATTATAAATCAATTAAAAGAAAAGAATAAGAGTTTACCTAATGATTCTTTCTTCTTGAGAACCTACTTAGGAGATTGCTTTTGGTATTTTGTTAAGAAAAAAATCTCATGGAAATGTGGGAGGTTCATGGGAATATATTTGAGTATAATTTGGACAAGGATCAAGTCTTTATAGGTGTGGATAGAAGAGGTGGTGAGGGTGGTGTTTATAGTGGACGAGAGGGGTATTTTCTCATTATTTAATTCATTAGTTTATTATTTCAGCTCAAGACTATGAATATTTTGGTAATTATAACTAAATATTTTAAAATAATTAAATATGGTTCTATATTTTGGTATTAAATCAGCCATATATCATATATGACTCCATAATTCAAGTATTAAGTTTTCATCATAAATTTTCATATTTCACTATTCATCAAAAATTCAAGTATTTTAGAAAAATACCAAAAAATCACACTAACCATTTTTTGGTGTGTAGAATTTAAAAATGAACTATATTTTATGAAAATAATTTTCCAAATATGATAAATTTAATTTTTAATTAAAATCAACATTTAAAAAAAACAGATTTTAAAATTATAACTAATTAACTAATGTCTTGTAAAATTATCTCATAATCATGAGACAAAAAATATTAATTTGTGATTACATTTTATGAAAATAAATTTTATTTTAAATTATTAAATTAATCATAAAATTATAATTAAATATTTATGACTTACAAAAATATCAACACTTAATTAATAATTTTTAAAATATTTATTTACTTATACTATGATATAATTATATCATATTGTAACTTATAATGTGGATAAATTTTATTTATACTTTAATTGGTGAGGTTACTATTCAATTCTTCTAGTTTACTATTCATAGGGGTTATATTACTATTCCTAAGTTCAAGTTATTATTCCTTTCAAATATGTTCCTTAACTTCTAGAAAAGCCTTTTTATTTCATTAATTATTTATTTATAAAGTTTGTATTGTGTAATTAATGTGATTTTATATTATTATACTATATAGCATAATTATAAGAATGGAATTTTCATTGATAGAATTTAGGGTCATTACATTCTCCCCCCCCCCATGAAATTTCACCCTCAAAATTTCATTCTACAAACTATAGGGAAAATAGGTGAGTGTATTTCTCTATCATCGCTTCCTTTGGTTTCCATGTTTCCTCTTTGTACTTATGGTTCTACTATAGTAATTTGACCCGATGAGTGGTATTTTTGCGTAGAACTTTGTCTTTGGGATACAAGATCTTCACTGGATTGTCCTTGTAAGAACTATCATTTTATAACTATACCACCTCTGAATTCAGTAAATGTGAAGGATCTGGTATGTACTTCCTTAAGAGGGATATGTGGAATACATCATGTTCTTGAGACATGGTAGGTGGAAGTGTTGGTCGATAGGGCATAGCTCCGAATCGATCAAGAATATCAAAGTGTTCGATGTACCTGGGACTTAGCTTTATTTTTTTCAAAAATATCATGACCTTATTCCATGGAGATATGTGAAGGAATACCAAGTCTCCAACCTTAAACTCTAGGTCCTATCGATGATTGTTTTCATAACTCTTTTGTTTACTTTGTGATCCCTTGATGTATTATTGAAGGGTTTTCACCTTATACAGCATTTATTTGACCATTTCAGGTCCAAGTTTCTTACATTCACTGACTTCATCCTAACACACCAGTGTTTTGTACCTTTTCCCATAAAGGGCTTCATATGGAGTCATTTGGATGCTTGATTGGAAACTAGAATTGTAAGAGAACTCGACCAGAGGTAGATGTTTTTCCCATCCTCCTTTGAAGTCTATAGAACATGACCTAAAAATTTCTTCCAGTGTTTGAATAGTCTGTTTATATAGTACAATAGTTTGAGGATGATATGTCATACTGAAGTTTAACTCAGTTTTTAGAGCAATTTGGAAAATTTTCTATAACTTTGAGGTGAATTTCAGATCTCGATTGGATACAATCGATAGTGGTACTTCATGTACCTTACCACTTCTTTTATTTATATCCATGCAAGTTGATCTAGTGATAATTCCTCTAAAATTGTGATAATGTTAGATTTCTTTGTAAGATGATCCACAACAACCCATATATCATTGTTCCCTTTAGATGTATTTGGAAGTCCAGTGACAAAGTATATGATGATGTTTTTCCACTTCCGTGTTGGTATGGGTAATGGTTTCATCATTCCATTAGACTTTTATCTTTAAACCTTCACTTGCTAACATACCAGGCACTTTGATGTATATTCAGCGATCTCCTTCTTCATATTCTCCCACTAATAGTTCTCTTGGATATCTCAATGAATCTTTTTACTCCTTGGGTAAATAGAGAAGGTTGAGCTATGCATGTTTTTTAAAAGATCCTTCTTTGTCTCTAGATTGGATGGTACACATATTCTAGACCCATATCTCATGAATCCTTCCTTATCCATTTTGAACTGTGATGATTTACCTTTTATCATGGCTTCTAACTTCTTCTAAATGTCCACATAATTTCTATGATCATCCTTTATTTTCTCTATAAGGGATGGTTAAGAAATCATTTGAGAAAGGATTGATGATGTTCCTTCCTTAATGATTCCCATGTCCATCCTTTTCAATTATAAGAAGATTGTATCCTTCTCAATTCTCATCATTGGTAAAGATGCAGGATCCTTTCTACTTAGAGTATATGCCGCCTAATTTTCTTTATTGGGATGATAGTGAATTGAACAGTCTAATCTGTAATGAGCTATAACTATCTTTACTGGAACATATTAATCTAATTCTATGTGAATATATATTTGAGACTCTTATGATCCGTATATATCTCACACTTCTCCCTGTAGAGATAATGTTACTATATTTTCAACGCAAATATCATAGCTTCCAACTCCAGATCATGTGTGGGATAGTTTTGATTATGGATTTTCAACTACCTTGAAGAATAGGATATCACTTTATCATTTTGTATTAGCACGCATCCTAATACCTTATTTGGGGAAATATTGTACACCAAAAATATTTTTCTACTTGTTGGTAGTGTGAGCACTGGTGTAGTCATAATCTTCTTTTTGAGCTCCATAAAGCTTTCCTCACATTCTTAATCCAGAAAAACTTCACTCCCTTCTATGTCATCTTGGTTATTGGGTTTTACAATCATAATAAGATCTTCACAAATCATCATTAATACCCAGATAGGTCAAGGAAACTACAGATCTCTATTACAGATGTTGTCATGGGCTACTCTTAGATTGCCTTTGTCTCATAAGGGTCCACAGATATCCCTTTGCTAGTGATTACATGCCCCTAGAATGATACTTCATATCCAAAACTCACATTTACTATAATTTGAATAAATTTTCTCCTTTCAAAAAGTGATTTGTGTAGTATTCAAATTCTCCTCATGTTCCTCCTTTCTCTTGGAGTATATCAGAATATCATTGATAAAGACTACCATATATTTTTCAAGGTAATATTTAAAGACTTTATTCATTAATTCCATGAATATTTCCATAGAATTTGTGAGTCTGAAGGACATCACTATGAACTCATAGTGGTCATACCTCGTTCAAAAGGAAATCTTGGGAATGTATTCCTTCCTCACCTTTAATTGGTGATATCCTTGACGAAGGTCCACCTTATAAAAATACATAGCCCAACGTAGCTGATCAAACAAGTCATTTATCCATGGTAGTGGATACTTTTTCTTTATCATTATTCTATTGAGATCATGATAATTAAGGTAGAGGCATAGTGATCCATTATTCTTCTTGATAAATAGGACTGGTTCACCCCATGGTGTAGCACTCAAGTGTATAAAACCCTTATCCAGATTCTCATGTAACTACTTCTTTAGTTCTTCCATCTCAATGGTGGCCATTCTATTAGGTGTCTTTAATATAGGGAGAGATCCAAGAATAACTTCAATTGAGAACTCAACCTCTCTATCAAGAGGAATACCAAGAAATTATTTAGGGAATACATTGGTGTAATCCCTCATGATGGGCATGTATTCGGGCATGATTCTATTCTTTGTCTCAATAATTTGAGCTAGATATGTTTTCTTATAAGGAAATAATATCCACAATTGATACAAATATTTTGAAGGAGATTCATCCACCTCTTTACACTTGTATAGAATTGGAGGATACTTTATGATGTAAAGAGTTATCTCCATTTCCCAATAGTTAATGTTGGATTTATATAAATATAGTCAATCCATGCCCAATATAGCATCAAAATATACCAAATAGATTATGACAAGATTTTATGGGAGTTTTGTTCTACAAACATTAACCGGGAAGGATTTATAAACTTTGGATGCAATAATTGCCCCATTTTTTGTTCTCATAGATAACTCAACTTCGAAATTTTGAGGGGGTTATTGAAATGTTCTATTAAACTTTTATGATATGAAATAATGCATAGAACCATAATCGAATAGTATATTCACAACTCTTGAATGAGTAACCATCTTACCAATCACCACATTGTTTTCTAGCTCCACCTCAGCAATAGTGATAGTATGTTCCCTTCCTTGTTTCCTTGGAGGTTATTTCTGATTTCCTCTAACAACCCTTTAATTAGGTAAATGGTTTGAAAAATAACCATGTTTCTTTTAGTTGAAACACTATACTATAGGATGATTTTTTATCTGAACCTTTTCTTCTTCTTCCATATTAGTAGAATTATTCATATCCCTTAGGAAATGATTATCCTTATACCCCATTCTTACACATTTTAAGCATTTATTAGTTCCCTTTAGATAGTTCCCAGGATGCTTCTTCCCACAATTTTGACATGTGTGATATTCGGTCATTTTTCCATCATTTGATTTATTTGATGATTCGTCTATATTAGACTCCATTTTTCACTATTTTTAACTGGGTCCATGAGACCACTAAGAGTATCTGACCTCCATTTTAACCTTAAGGGAACAATGGACAATCTCCTCATAGCTTTAAAAGTCAGTAATCACCAATGTTTTTTATAGACTCAACTTTAGTCTACTAAAGAAGTGATCCACCTTTATTTCAGTGTTTATGATAAAGCCAGAGGATTATTTTTCAATCCTTGTGTTGTTTGCTTTATACACCCCAATAGACTCATCTTCCTTTCTCTTCAGTCTGAGGAATTACCTTTCCATCTTGAAATTTTGGGTTCGAGGAAAATATTTATTGAAAATTGTTTTATTGAAATCTTCCCATTATATGGAATCAATTTCTTCCTTGCACTTTGTGTTCTTGATCTGAGTCCACCACTGATCAGCTTCCCCATAAAAACGATAGACTACCAACACAACCTTCTCTTATTTTAAGCACTCGATGATAGATAGTATATTCTAAATGGACTTAATACATTTTTCTAATAGGATGGGATTGGTAGATCCAATAAACATGGGAGTCCTTTTTCGCATAAAGTATTCGATAGAAACTTGTTCATTCCTAGTAGAAGTATATCGTTCCACATAATTAAAGTTATTATTCATAACTTGATCCAGTTGAGTAATTATTGTCATGAATTAATGAGTTCCTACTCCCATCTTATTTGGAAATTTATTAGGGCAATCATCAGGTTTCCTATCACATTGATTGTTGGAATATGTTATTTTATTTCCCTCCATTAACTAATAAAAATAAAGTTCAATTAAGGGGATTTAATACTTAGCTAATAAGAATGTAAAAAAGAAACATTGAACTTAAAATTATAAACTTGTAAAGGAAAATTATATCCTAACTTGTGATTCCTAGGATTCAATCTAGGTTATCCAAAATCGATTTCCTAACATATACTCTTATGGGAATTTTTTTTGTTCCCTTAATAATGGTTCATAACGAGCTTATGAATATACCTAATCATATCCACGAGGAGTGTCAAACTAGGTGCACAATAATTCCCATTTTTTATATAACAGGTTACCATGATTCATGTCCAGAACACCTTGTCAGATTTGTTACTCCTAGGTACATCTGTTCCAGAACCTCATCCACTTGTATTATCTATATAGGAATGTATTTTATTGATAAACAACTTATTCTATACTAACCAAATTTTAGGGATGTTTTCTTATACTTAGTATTATCCTTAAGGTTATTACTAAAGTTATCTAGTACTAATCTCCAAAAATAACAAGACCTTGATCCGATACCAACTATAGAGACCCTATCCTTTTACACATGTCATTACATGATTTTAAAACATAACTAACCATCAATTAAAATCCAAGGATCATAAATTCTTGTGTCTTTAGATGATTAGGTACATAAAGCTAAAAAATGGAAATAGAATATAACATATTTATTTTAAACATCCATAAAGAGATCCTAACTTAAACTGAGCTCCTAAATCTGTAAAGGATGACCTGGGGAATGCATGAACAAAGGGGTGATCTAAAAATCCCAGTATGGGAATAAACATAATAATAAAGAATATCATATGGGTTAGAAGACATAACAAGATGAATAAAAAGGAATAAACATATAGAAACATAACATATAGAACATGGTATCATGTAATCATAGAAATGTGAAATAAACATAAAACATGACATAATCATGAGTCAAGACTCATTTCACGTGAAGGAGCGCAAGTCAAGGTTTACCACCAAGACCGTTGCACATGGAGCATGAGTCAAGGATAACCACCAAGATCGTTGCACATGACATATCATGAGACTAAACATTATCCAATGAATTAGAGCACTATCTAGGCACACCCATCATAAAATTTTCATGAATATGTGTGCCACATTAAGAAATAAATAGAAGGGTTACCCATGGAAAGAAATGGGTATCATAATCATGTCACAAGGCATAATAAATGAGAATATCATAAATGTTTCCATGAAATAATGGATTCAAAACATAAATGGAAATTCATAAGTTAAAATAGAAATGTATTATGATGATTGGTGTCCAATTTAAGTGGAAATTTGTAAAATTAGTGTTTAATAAACTTTATAAATGAAAAGATTTAGTGTGGTTTTAAGGAAAATATTAAAGAGAATTTAAATCAGAAAAGGAATATTTGTTTTAAAGAAACTATAAATTAACCAAGATAGTTTTTCATTATAAAATGATTGATTTTATAAAAATAATGGTGGCTTAAAATATATTATCAAGATAACTTGAAAATGAGTAAGAAATCGGGAAGTTCCCTTAAATCGGGCTTGCTTATCGGGAAGAATTGAGAAGGGAACCTTTTTAAAGCATGTATATTCATGAAAAGGAGGATGAAATGATCTGGATACATGATTTTGGAACATTTAAACAACATTTCGAAGAATTATATAAAAATAAATAATATTTTCATTAAGGTAAAGAGAGAAATAATAACTTGAAGGAAAAAAATGGAGGTTCGGGTAGAATCTCATACCTCGTGTATGAAACAGTTTTTCAATTGATCTTAATGTCATTAATAATAAAGTTAGATTCGTTAATTAATAATTATATAACCTTTTATAAATTTAATTTATTTATTATAATTTTATTAAGTTCATTTATAACCTTTTTGATGAGTTATAATGTTCAATTTCATTGTTCGGGGGTTCTTGTTTTTTCATAGTTTTCATGATCGTTTCGCTTGTATAAGAGTATGAAAATTCATGTAAAATAGAAATACATAATTGAATTTATAATTTATTAATAATAATACATAAGTTTAAATGATTTTAAAATTCATTTGGTTATTTATATTTACGATTAATCATTAGATAAAACTTTTATGATTATCATTTGGATTTAATTGGCGGTTTTTCGATCATTGCGAACTAATTTTGTTTCATTATTTAATATCATGTGTATATAATGATTCCAAAACTTTACCTGGTATGTAATACATATATTAAAAAATTAAACCATAATAATGGTTTTATGACCATCCTTGAAGTCTTTAATGGAAAATGCAAATGTTTCATCCATGAAGGCGATAAATTAACACCTCATGAACAATGTTCTCATTTCTAGAATAAAAGGGATAGGAGAGGGGATTAATGATTGATTATTAAATTAGAATAATAAAATTACAGTATATGTGAGTTGGTATATTTATCATACCATTTTTATGAGGTTTGGTGAGGAGAGAATAAGAAAAGAACTTGAAAATAAATTATGAAAAAGAAAAGAGTAATTTACCTCTTGATTCCTTCTTCTTGATAACCTCCTTATGGGATTGGTTTTGGTATTTTACTAAGAAAAAAAGATCCTGGACGTGGGGGAGGGTCTTGGGAAGATATTTGAGTAGATTTTGGATAAGGATCAAGGGTTGAGAGGTGTGAAGAAAAGAGGTTGTGAGGGGTGGTATTTATAGTGGAGGAGATGGGTGTTTTCTCATTATTTAATTCATTAGTTTATTATTTTCGCTCAAGACTATTAATAGTTTGAGAATTATCACTAAATATATTAAAATAATTAAGTATAGTTCTATATTTTTTACTTCAATCAGCCATACATCATCTATGCCTCCACAATTCAAGTATTTAGTATTTATCCTAAATTTTCGTATTTCTCTATTCATAAAAAATTCAATTATTTTAGAAAAATCCCAAAAATCACCATTAACATTTTTCAACATGTATAATTTAAAAATTAACTTCATTTTATGAAAATAATTTTCTAAATATGGTAAATTTAATTCTTAATTGAAATCATCATTTTCTCAAAAAATAAAAATTTTAAAATCATAAATGATTTACTAAGGTCTCATAAAATTATCTCATAATAATGTGACAATAAAATATTAATTTACGAATAAATTTTATGAAAATAAATTTTCTTTGAAATTATTAAATAAATCATAAAATTCTAATTAAATATTTATGACTTACAAAAATACCAACACTTAATTAATAATTGTTTAAATATTTATTTACATATACCATGATATAATTATATCATATTTTAACCTATAATATGGATAAATTTTATTTATACTTTCATTGGTGAGTTTATTATTCAATTTGTCTAGTTTACTATTCATAGGGGTCACATTACTATTCCTAAGTTCAAGTTACTATTCCTTTGGTATATGTTCCCTAAATTCTAGAAATGCCTTTTATTTCAATAATTATTCATTTATAAAGTTTGTATTGCGTTCTTAATGTGATTTTATGTGATTATACTATATGAAATAATTATAAGGGAATTTACATTGATAGAATTCAGGGTCTGTTGGACCCTCTATGTTGTAGTCATTTTCATAATCACAAATAATGTGAACTTACATATACTACTATTTCATGCCATTTAATATCTCTAAGTAAATCAATTATTTCATACAAAACTATATACTTCAATAAGTCAATAACCTGTATATATATATGAATCAATATGTTTACAAGTGTATTCTTACATATATTTTGGGATGTCACTTAATCTAGTAATGTTATGTGTAATACAGACACTTCATAAGCTTTTCAGAGTCACTCACACCGATGTTCGACACACCGAGGATGGCACACCAAAGATGACACACCGAAGATGAAACACTGAAGATGACACACCAAATATGACACACAAAAGATGACACACCGAAGATAACACACTGAATATGACACACCAAAGATGACACACCAAAGATGACACACCGAAGATGAAACATCAAAGATGGCACACCGAAGATGACACACTAAAGATGACACACTGAAGTTGACACACCGAAGTTGACACACCGAAGATGACACACCAATGATGACACACCGATGTTAACAGACCGATACTTATGACTCTCCGATGGTCATAAATAACTGTTTCAAATTTATTAATTCAAAATTATTTATAACGGTCATATTTAGAAAAATTAATGATTCTGACATTATTTAATGTTTTTTTGTAGGACTATCCATAGATAGTATGAGGTACATGCACGTGGGGAGATCTTCATGCCTACTAGACCTTGTAGTATAAAAGTATTACAGGTTCAAACCAAAATAGAAGATGTTGAACCCGCTAGAAAAACAAATGGTTGGGTGTGAGAATGTGCGAGATATTGCAAATAGAAAAACTCAAAGTTTGAGTATATAAGAAGTATAATATTACAAGTTGAATCCTATTGAAGCTCATTGAAAATCCTGACATCAAAGAGTTGAACCTTTACACACCTAGAAACTAGATTACAGAGACTATGATACAATGTTTTGGAGCCAACTTCTAGAAGAAGGCTATAATATCATATTCTTTACATCCATTGAGTCCAGAGCTTTACAGCACAACACACAGATATTTCTAAACTCTATTCTTCTTTTATAACTTTTTTGTGTTCTTTTATTTACTTTTCGAGCAGTGTGTGCATATGTTTGTTTCATACACACTAACTCCTGAGCTTAACTATAGGTTACTAAAATATCATCACACTTAATCCCTTTCTACTCTTGTATCCCACATAGAACTGTGGAAGAGATCCTGTGTGATTTGTTTGATAGTTTTCCCATGAATAACTGTGGTAGAGTTCAAGTGTGACCTAGACAGCCCTGTGTGCTGTTTTGAACCCCGGTCAAGGGTTTGGATCAAAATCTTATTAATATAAACTGTTTGGTGGCAGGTGATCGCCAAGTAGATAGGACTAAGTCTTGGATTGAGACTAAACCTCTTGTTTTACCTGTTGTGTTGTTTGTCTTGTGTTTTAATATGATATGTATTTTTCACATTAAGATAAACTGAACTTTGATAATTAGTTTAGTAATTTTTTATATCTATTTTGAATTAGTATATTAGTTTCAAAAGTTTTACTAATCTTTAGATTGGTAAAGCTGAGAACTATTCAATCTTTTGAGAAACTAATTTAACATTTAGGACTTTTATAAATTCACTACAAACTGACTTTGATTTTATTTTCATAGGGGGGTGTTATTTTAAAGAACCAATTTTAACAGAAATTTTTATAGATAATCAATTTACCCCCCTCTTGAGTCATCTACTCCAACCAACATTTGGTATCAGAGGATTTAAAAGTTATTGTCAATTTTCAAATCTTGTCAACTGTGATTATAGTTATTTTTCAAAGATCTCAAAATTTCTATTATTTCTAAATTTTTATCTCTTTGAAATTATTTTACAGCCTATATCATGGAAAATAGATTATAAGGGTCTACTACTAATAGACCACCTTTCTTTAATGGAACTAATTATGATCAGTGGAAGCTTAAGATGAAAATACATCAAGAAAGCATGGGATTTAAAATTTGAATTGTTATTGAAAGTAAATATACAATTCCTGAAGCTTCTAGAAACACTTGGGAAGAACCTACCAAGACCACCTATAATAATAATTTTAAAGTAATGAATGCTCTGTATTTTGCGCTAGGAGATGAAGAGTTTAACCATATCTATTCTTGTAAAACTACACATGAGATTTGGCACACTCTATCTGTTTCTCATGAGGGAACATCTAATGTTAAATAAATGAGATTAAATACTTATACTATTAAATATGAAAACTTCAGAATGAAGCCTGATGAGTCTATTTCTAATATTTATCTCAGGTTCAATGAAATTTTGAATACCATGATTTCTTAAGGAAGAGAAGTAATAGACAAATAGAAGATTCTGTGGATTTTGCGATGCTTATCAGAAAGATGGCATGGAATGTCTGTACCAATCATATAATCTTTCAATATTTATAATATTTCGGTGAAGTAATTTATTACAAAATTAATGATGTGTGAAGAGAAATTTAAAGTGAATCAAGAAGAGGATGAACCAAAATAAAAATTTGTAGCTTTCAAGACAAATACATATAAAAGTAAAGACAATGAGAAAGTTCAATATGCTATTTAAAGCTCAAGAAGTGATGAAGTAACTTCAGATAGTGATGAATAAATGGCCCACTAGGCTAGAAGATTCAAGAAATTTTATAGGAAAAATAAGTTTTTCAAAAAACCCAATTAAAAAGGAAAGTATGATAACAAGGGCAATTGGAAAAAGTACTAGAAGAGAAATGATAAATCAGAAGAGATAATTTTCTATGAATGTAAAAGGAAAGGACATGTCAAGGATGATAGTCCAAAGATTAAATACAAGAAAAAGTATGAAAATAAGGATAGAAGGTATAAGAAAGCAATGAAGGCCACCTGCAGTTCATCCGAGGACAGCTCAAGTGAATCTGTCTATTCCCAAAATGAGAAAGATGATATGGCTAATATGTGTTTTATGACAAACAAAACTAAGGTAACCTTAGACTCTCATGTGCATAATTATTATTATTCTGAAAGTGAGTCTGAGAAAATGAAAAATGATGAATTATTCGAATATTGAAACATGCTAGAAGAAATATGTAAAGATTTGAAAGATAAGTTTAAATCTTTGAAGAAACAACATGCTCTTTCTGTGACTGTTAACTCTCAACTTAAAACTGAAAAAAAAATGCTCAACTGCTCAAGGAAAACAACGAGTTAAAAATGTCTAATGAGAAATTGAAGAAAGACTTGGAAAATTTCACTAATGGGAAAAATACTATTACTCAAATGCTTCGTAAACAAATAGCTCCTAAGTATACTTCAGGAATAGGATATCAACCAGGTCAAAGGAATTTATCCAAATCACATTTTGTAACTAGATCTGGAAAATCTGCTACCTTTTTCAAAAAACATAATTTTACAGCAAGTTCCAGTTCCAATAATTCTTTTACTGCATCTAATTATTCAGGACCAAACAGATTTTACTTTTCAAACACTTTATATTCTGCATATAGAAAACCCATAAGAAAATTTTGGGTTCCTAAATCTTATATCGCTAATGTATGTGGACCTAGACAAATATGGGTACCAAAGTCATTTATTAGATGAACTATTTTGTAGGTAAACTACCTAAAGAGCTCCTATAAAAAGTTTTGGTACTTGGATAGTGATTTTTCAAGACATATGAAAGGGTAATATTCAAGATTTAAAAGTATTATCAAGATTTATGGAGGACATGTCACATTTGGTGACAATGGTAAAGGAAAAATCATCATCCTAGGCCAGATTGGTAACCCTAACTCTATTTCAATTTCTAAAGTACTGTATGTTGATGGATTAAAGTATAACCTACTCAGCATATCTCAATTTTGTGATGATGGATTTAATTTTAAATTCAAAAATGATTCATACCATGATTTTGATTCCATGAATAACTTAGCATTTAGTACTTTTATAAATGATAATGTATATTCTATAAATCTAGACACACTAGCCTCACAAAATGTCTCTTGTCTAAATGCATTTCACAAAGAGTCTTGGATCTGGAATAGAAGACTAGGAAATTAAAACATACACTCTCTTAGGAATTTAACTATAAAAGGTTTAGTTATTGACTTACCCAAATTAGAGTTTCCAAAAAATAAAGTATTTAATCCTTATCAAAAAGGAAAGCAACATAAAATCTCTTTCAAACCAAAGAAAGAAGTAAATACTTCTCAACCTCTTGAATTGGTTCACATGGACTTGTTTGGACCATCTAGAGTTTCGAGTCTTAATGGGAATCACCATGTTTATTTTATTGTAGATGATTTATCTAGGTACACCTTTACCTTTTTCCTAGCTCACAAAAGTGAATCTTGTTCACATTTTACCAAGTTTTCTAGGACTGTAAAAAATCTTATTGGACTTAATATTAAATCCTTAAGAAGTGATCATGGTCGTGAGTTTGAGAATCAAAATTTTAAATCTTTTTTTTTTGAAAAAATGGATACAATAATAATTTCTATGCTCCTAGGACACCTCAATAGAATGGTGTGGTAGAAATAAAAAATATAACTCTACAAGAAATTGCCCGAACTATGCTTAATGAATATGACCTACCCATTTACTTCTGGGATGAAGCTGTTAATATAGCTTGTTACATAATAAATAGAGTCTTAATCAAACCCATACTTAAGAAAACTCTTTATGAGTTGTGGAATAATAGGAAACCCAAAGTAGGTTGTTTTAAAGTGTTTGGATGTAAAGTTTATATTCTGAACACTGAAGATAATTTAGATAAATTTGCCTCCAATTGTGATGAAGGAATATTTCTTGGATATTCTACATCAAGCAAAGCCTATAGATTCTTTAATAAGAAAACAAAATGTGTGGAAGAATCAATTCATGTCAAGTTTTATGAGACTGATCTACATGAACCCAAAAACCCTATTGAATATATTGAAGAAGATATATTAATTCTAGACCTTAATGATAAAGATAGTAAACCCTTAGTGAAAAAAACCAGTTCTGGAAATTTTCCAGAATCTGTGCATGATGAATTTGAACCTATAGACAATCATGAGGAGTCTAGTTCAACTCTTTCTAGAGGTATTATAACTCTCAAGAATCATCCTTTAGATATTGTAGTAGGTGATTTAAATAGAGGAACACAAACTAGATATTCTCTGAGAAAATAGGTTGAACATCAATCCTTATTATCGCAGCTTGAACCTAAAAATATCAATGATGTGATCATAGATGAATTTTGGGTAATGTCCATGCAAGAAGAACTTAATCAGTTTGAAAGAAATAAAGTTTGCAAACTTATAGATAGACCAAAGGATACTTTGACCATAGGAACCAAATGGGTATTTAGAAATAAAGTAGATGAAGCAAGAAATATAGTTAGAAATAAAGTTAGACTAGTTACACAAGGATATAATAAAGAAGAGGGAATTGATTATGAAGAGACCTTTGCACCAATAGCTAGACTTGAGGCAATTAGGATCTTACTTGCCTATGCAGCACATTTGGATTTTAAACTTTATCAAATGGATTTCAAAAGTGAATTCTTAAATGGTTATATAATTGGGGACGTTTTTGTTGAACAACACCCTAGTTTTATAAATCCACATTTTCCAAATCATGTGTTCAAATTATCGAAAGCTTTATATGGTTTGAAACAAGCTCCAAGAGCTTGGTATGAAAGGTTGAGTAATTTTCTTATTTCTAAAGGTTTTACAAAAGGACTTGCAGATCCTACTTTGTTTATAAAAGAATTTCAAAAGAAATTTTAATAGCCCAAATATATGTAGATGATATTATCCTTGGATGTACTAAAAATTCTTTATGTAATGATTTTTCAAAAATAATGAAAATCGAGTTTGAAATGAGTTTAATGGGTGAACTTAAATATTTTCTTGGATTTCTAATATTTCAAAATAAAGAAGGTATTATTTTAAATCAAATTAAGTACTCAAAAGATCTTTTTAAAAGATATGTATTTGATAGAATTAAGAGTAGTGAAACTCCTATGAGTTATACATATAAGTTGGATCTTGATGATAATAGAAAATAAGTTGATAAAACTGCTTATAGAGGAATGATTGGGAGTTTGCTGTACTAAACTGCTAGTAGGTCAGAAATTATGTTCAGTGTGTGTATGTGTGAGAGATTTCAAGAAAACCCAAAAGAGTCACATTTAAATTGTGTTAAAATAATTTTTAAATACCTCAAGTATACAACTAATTTAGGATTGTTCTATCCTAAGAGATAACCTTTTGATTTAGTTAGCTATTCAGATGCTGATTTTGGTGGATATAAGTTAGACCAAAAGAGTACCTCTAGAACATGTCACTTTTTGGGAAAGTCTCTAATATCATGGTGTAGTAAAAAGAAAAATTCAGTTGCATTATCAACTGCTAAAGTAGAATACATTGATGCTGGAAGTTGTTGTGCACAAATTTTGTGGATGAAACATACCTTATTAGACTATGGATTTCAATTCATACATATCCCTATAAACTGTGACAACACAGGTGCAATTAACATATCTAAGAATCCAGTTTCTCATTTTAGAACAAATCATATTGATGTAAGACATCGCTTTTTGAGAGATCATTATCAAAAAGGGGATATAACTCTTGATTTTATTGGTAAGAAGCATCATCTTGCTCATATATTCACTAAACCCCTAAACTCTAAGAGAATGAACTACATAAGACATGAACTAGGAATTATAAATCTCTAAAGTCTTGTGAAATCGATCTTCTGAAACAGATCTTGTAAAACTGATCCCTGAAACCGATCTTGTGAAACTTATCCCTAAAACCAATCTTGTGAAATCGATCTTGTGAAACCGATCTTGTGAAACCAATCCCTAAAATTGATCTTGTGAAGCTAATCCTTGAAACTAATCTTGTGAAACTGATCCCTGAAACCGATCTTGTAAAACTGATTTAATAACACCGATGTATTTAAGGTTTCTTTTGTAATTATGTCTATTTTAAATAAAATGAAACTATTTTGGTATTCTTTTTTCCACATTTAAATTTTATGATTTACGATTTACAATCCCTAAATGATATACTAAGTTTGATCCATCCCAACCTTTTACCTTTGCACTGCTGTAAATCCTTCTACCCTTTGTCACTCTATCTCTTGAACCTCGACTTCTAGACTCTATTGGAATCCAAAACCTCAAAATGGAAAGGACCAAGCACACAATGGAAGAGCCAAGAAAATCTCCATCTAATAAGCGTCAGAAAGGTTAGTCCAGTGGGACTAAAAAACTGAGCTTGGAAATCTGAGTGGTTATGGATTAAAAATAAGCATCTATTAACTGGCTTCTATCAAGAAAGTCATTTTTATTAAGGGTGCTGGAATTTTAAGGGTTTCTAAGCTGGTTCTCTAATAATGAAAGGCCTTATTATCCCCATATAGTACATAAATTTTATCGACATTTGAATATATCTCTGCATGAAGCTGAGGTAGTAAGAATGAAGTCAGTATTAAAGGGAAAGGAAACTTTTTCATTTAAGGAATGGGTTAAGTGCTTGGAGATGCCTCATGAAGGTGTCTATGCTGATTATATGGGTAATATTCCACCTTCCAATGATTTATTCTCTTATGAATATGCTCTGAAGGAGCTAAATGGAAATGGATAATCTAAAAGGACTATTTCAAGTGAGTTTGAATGAGAGTTAAGGTTTTTTTTTAAGTTTATACAACATCAAATCTTCTTAAGGAAGGGATATTTCTCAGTTGTGAAGTATCATGATGTATTCTTGATCTATCTATTGAAACATGGGATAAAAGTGAACCTTTGTAGGTATCTAATGGTGCATGTCTTTGATTTGATAAATCCATCCAAGAAGGCAACATGTTTTTACTATCTGAGGATGATCTCTACCATGTTAAAAAAGTTAGGTTGTGTGGAAGATGGAGATAAAGTGATAAGTGCATGTAGTAGTTTTTGTATTCAAAAAGATATTTGTAAAAGGATGAAGATCTTCTAGAACCCATTGAAGAAATGCTGGGTAGGTGATGAGGAAAGGCTATATGAGTATTTCAATCTAATTGACCATCCTACCAGACTAAAGGATCAAGTTGATCTGGGTCTCAAACCAAGAGAAGAACCTATTTATTTTGATGAGAAAACTGAGACTGAAGTGCCAAGGTAAGAAGGTTCTCATTTTGATGATAGGAGTGATCTTGATATTGCTGAAAGCCCCAAAGATATGTCTTATAGACCTACTAGTCCACCTTTGGACTTACCCTTAATAGAATCTTTATTAGGTGATGAGGATGAAGAAGAGACCAAGATTACTGGAGTTGAAGGTTATGTAAATAAATCAGATGAGGAGTTTGATGATGATGATGGTGATGATGATGGAGGAAATGATGAGCATTTAAGTGATTCTTTAAAAGTGGGACAACAAGTGGTTGATAAATCCAGTGAGGAATCTGTACATGGATCTTGTAATAGTGTTGAGCCTGTTGAACAGGAAGATGTTTATCATATAAATTCTGGTCATGAGGACAGATCACCCCATCCTAATGATGAAAATAAATACATCATTCGGAAATTGAATGAACTTATGGCTAGTGTCCCTGAGGAATAAGTTGAGGATCAAGTGCCTCAAATTGAGGAAGTTCCTAGTGAAGTTGAAGTGGCTGGAGCACATGCAGAACCTAAAGTTCAGTTTGTTCCTATACCCAAAAATGTTATTATGGATAGAGGACGGGATGAAAATGCTGATGAAGTTGAAGTTTTTATGAGCCTCAAGGAATAAGGATCCGGATTGATAGTGTTGAGCTAAGAGATTGGACCTGTACTAGAGAGTGGAATAATGATCCACGATACATTCTTTTTGGGTTGGAATATGTCTCAGATGAGGATAGGGTGCCTTAAACTCCTGCTCCACAAGCCCAAGATGAAGCAAAACTTGTTTCACCAGTTGCACCTCTAGTAGTAGATCCAGTAGCACAGACAGTGCCTAGTGACTATGTCACTAAGGATGACTTGGAGCAATTAAAAATGATATATGTGAGTTAGTGAAATCCTCAATTGGATCCAAAAGTGAAGCCTCCACTTCAATAGGTATCTCATATGCTGATACAACAAAGATTTCAAGGATGGTGATCCAGGAGATTCAACCAAATATCATTACCATAGCAGAAATCATTATTAGGAATAATACCTTGCTAAGAGAAGAAGTAAGGAAGATTAGCAAAGAGTTAAATTATCTAACCTATGATTTCAATACCTCCTTTAGTGGTGTACTGGAAGTTCTTAGGAACAAGGTGACTCATCTCCTCATTGTATATCTGAAGAAGTTGAGGAGCTTGGAAAAATGATCACTGGTCCTTCTAGCTTTAGGAGTGGGAAAGGGGTTGTTACTAATTTTTAATCTCTCAAGGATGTGATGAGATAGGAACTCCAAAATCTTTAGAGTGTTTCAGACAAAGAAACTCTTGAAAAGGTGCATCAAAATACAGATCTTGTGTACAATATGGTTAGGTAGTGAACCAATGAGGCCTCTGCTGCTCAGAAAGAGATTAGAGAGAAAGTGGATAAGTACTTTACTAAGATTTATACCAAGCATGATCTGATAAATAGCTTCAAGTTTCTAGCAAAAAATCTCATAATAACTCCAGTCATAGAAGCGTTAAATAAACAAGTTACTCAATTGAAGGAGTTTACCCCTTTGCTGAATAAATTCATGGATAATAAGGATGACTTAGATAAATCTATGAAATATGGTGGTGAAATCATTAATTATTTCATCAATCTCCTTAATCCATATCTGTGTGTCTAGGATGACGCAATTGTGGTCCCTCCTACTGCTTCCATTGGTACTCCCTATTGGCCTCCTACTCCAATGACTATCTCTCAGGCTCTTTCCCATATTTGACCGTTCATTACAGATCAATCTCCCAATCATGTGTTGTCAGATATAAGGACAAGTCTTGTAGCCAATGTCTCTATAGGTGTTGCCCCGTCTAGTGTTATCTTCATACTGCCTCTTCCCTATGACACTCCCAAACCTTCTCATCCTACTCTGGATCCTTTAGATAAAGGAAAATCCCCTTAGAATCCAAAACCTTTGATATTTATTGTATCTTTGATAAGGATTTGTCGCTTATCATTTATTGTACTCTTTTGCTTCTTAATATAACTCTTTTTTTTATGCTTCTCTTTTTATATATATATATATTTCTTTTTTCTTTTCTTTTCTTTTTCTAATCCCAAAAGGGGGAGAAAAAAGAGGCTTATATTATTAATATAAGGGGGAGAAATTCTAGTATGGGACACATGGAAGGTTCTCATCATAATTTATTTATTGAGGCGGAGATTTATTTTAAAAACTCACACAAGGAAAGGATTTAGTTATATTGAATAATCAAATTTAGTGAAGATTATGATAAGTCCAGTTATTATTTTTCATTATATTTACATGTATGCTATAATTTGTGATTATCAAAAAGGGGGAGACAGTTGGACCCTCTATGTTTTAGTCATTTTCATAATCAAAAATAATGTCAACCTACATATACTACTATTTCATTCCATTTAATATCTCTAAGTAAATCAATTATTTCATACAGAACTATATACTTCAATAAGTCAATAACTTATATATATATATGAATAAATATGTTTATAAGTGTATTCTTACCTGTATTTTTAGATGTCACTTAATTTAGTAATGTTATGTGTAAGACAGACACTTCATAAGCTTTTCAGAGTCACTCACACCAATGTTTGACACATCGATGTTCAACACATCAATGTTCAACACACCGAAGATGACACACCGAAGATGACACACTGAAGATGACACACTGAAAATGACACACTGAAGATGACACACCAAAGATGACACACCGAATATGACACACCAAAGATGACACACCGAATATGACACACCAAAGATGACGCACCGAAGATGACACACCGAAGATGACACACCGAAGTTGGCACACCAAAGTTGATACACCGAAGATAACAAACCAATGACGACACACCGATGTTAATAGACTAATGATTACAGACTGATACTTATGACTCTCTGATAGTCATAAATAATTGTTTCAAATTTATTAATTCAAATTTATTTCTAATGGTCATATTTAGACAAATTAATGATTCTAACATTATTTAATGTTGTATGTAGGACTATCTGTAGACAGTACGAGGTACATGCACATGGGGATATCTTCATGCATACTGGACCTTGAAGTATAAAAGGATTACAAGTTTAACCCAAAATTAGAGATGTTGAACCCACTAGAGAAACAAAAGGCTGGGTGTGCAAATGTGCAAGATATTGCAAATAGAAGAACTCAAATCTTGAGTATACAAGAATTTTAATATTACAAGATGTATCCTACTAAATCTCACTAAACATCCTGATATCGAAGAGATGAACCTTTATACACCTAGAAACTAGATTACAGAGACTATAATACCCTATTTTGGAGCCAAATTCCAGAAGAGGGCTAGAATATCATATTCTTTACATCCATTGAGTCCAGAGATTTACTGCACAACACAAAGAGATTTCTAAACTCTATTCATCTTTTATAACTCTATTGTGTTCTTGTGTTTACTTTTTGAGTAGTGTGTGCATCTGTTTGTTTCATACACATTGTATCTTGAGCTTAACTAGAGGATACTAAAATATCCTCACACTTAATCCCTTTCTACTCTTGTATCCCATGTAGAACTGTGGAAGAGATCCTGTGTGATCGGTTTGATATTTTTCCCATGAATAATTATGGTAGAGGTCAGGTGTGACCTGAACAGCCCTATGTGCTATTTTGAACCTCGATCTAGGTTATGGATCAAAAGCTTATTAATATAAATTTCTTAGTGGTAGGTGATCACCAAGTGGAGAGAACTAAGTCTCAGCATGATACTGGACGTCTTGTTTTACCTGTTGTGTTGTTTGTCTTGTGTTTTAATCTGATATGTATTTTTCACATTAAGATAAACTGAACTTTGATAGTTAGTTTAGCAAGTGTTTATATCTGTTTTGAATTATTAGATTAGTTTCAAAACTTTGACTAATATTTAGATTGGTAAAGATGAGAACTAATCAATCTTTTGAAAAAATAATTGAACCTTTAGGACTTTTATAAATTCACTACAAACTAACTTTGATTTTATTTTCATAGGGGGTGTTATTTTAAAGAACCAATTTTAATATAAATTTTTATAGATACTCAATTCACCCCCCTATTGAGTCATATACTCCGACCAAAAGGATCATTACAGCAATAGAGCTCAGGATGCGCCAAATCATCATAGAGCAACCGTGGACCACATAAACGGGAAAAGATTTGGAAAATTCTTCCCAAAGGTAGGACATTTTTATGTTTTTACCATTGATCCCTATAGTTTAATTGTTTTAAAGTTTTAATCCCCTTATATGATTTCTTAGGAACCCTTTAGTGTCGATCTACTTATTCTAGGGTAAAAATGGAGGTTTCAGGGTGATTTGGAGTTTTTTATTTAGGAAACCTCATCTACACAACATGTAGTTTAGGGAACATGCTTAATGTGTTCTTCCTTTTTGGGGAAGACAAACTTTTTGAAGTACACATCATGTATGGTTCATGCAAGTCATGTACTTGGACTCGTTTGTGTAGCCGAGTACCCAGTCAGGTAGCCCGTGTAAGGGGTACATGTCATGTAAAGTACATGTTCAGACCTTATATGGGTTTCATGTCGTGTACAAGTACACAGCTAGGAAATATACATGGCCAAACCATGTGAGTCACATGGGAAGCTACCATGTGTTGGGTATACTCCATGTATAGGTCCAACATGTCATGTACTTCGACATTCACATGCCAAGTCTGGAATAAGTACACACCTAGGTGGGGATTTCGGAGTACATATCATGTGCTCAGGGTTACATGCCATATACTTCCACTTTTGCAACCCTTTTCGGGTTTTTTGTATCATTTCACACATGAGTCAGAATCAGACACTTGGGTAGTCCATTATGAGTAAATTTTTTTGTAGATCATGATTGTAAGACCCATGAGGTGTTTTGAGGAATCCTATGTAGTGTTTCTTGAATGGATAGGTTCTTACTTCGGTAAGCATATCCGTTGTTTTTTGATATTGAGATATGTTCCGAGATGAGCCATGAGTTATCACTCTTTACTGATGATTTTGTAGCTTTTATTTTAAAAAAATTTCCCTTATGAGATTTTTCCTTCTAGCCTATGAGTCCATGAGACTAGTTGTTTCCAAGGATCCCCTATAGGATTCCTATACTTACTTTTTGACTTAGAGGATCCCATGTAAGATGCCTCTATCTTCTTTTTTCACCAATGGTCCCCTATGGGATAAATTGTTTTACATGTTAACCTAGGGAATCCCTCAGAGGATCCCTTTACCTGTATACCATTCTAAGTATATCATGTAGGATGCCTCTTCCTTCTTATATATATATAAAGGGTCCCATATAGTATTCCTTCATCTATGTGTTGTTCCAGGGATCCCATATAGGATGAATCACCATTTGAGGATTCCATGTAGTATTCCTCCCTTTACATTTACTGCTAAAGATCCCTAGTAGGATTCCTTTTCTTATGAATAGATTAAAGGATCCCTACTTAGATTCCTCACCAGTGTTTCACTTTTGGGACCCTATGGGTGCCTCTATGTTTAACCGACCTTGAGTTAGTATGTTGGTTTTGGGTAGAGATGGTAAGGGGTTTCACCTTAAAACCCATGATGAACTTGTAAGACCTTAGGGCTATGAAATTAGTGGTGGTTTTAGGTGTTTGTACACCCTCACTCTTTTTTTATACTTTCACTTGGTTATTGCTAATACAACGATGTTATCCATAGGTGCTTCCTAGTTGGTGGTTATTTAACCTGACGTGAGGTGTCTCTCTTTCTATTTGGGATTCCTAGACATTCTTCCTAAGATTCGGCTTCTATGTCATATTATTTCTTATGTTTATTGGTATACCTAGAGGAACTACTTGGTATCTATCTACTGATCCTATATATTTGATTATTATATTATTGGGATTTCTAGAGGTTCTTCCTGGTATCTAGATGTTGAGACTACTACTATGATATAAGGGCATAGGGTCCCTAGTAATGATACTCATGGATGATTCCACTCTCCCAAGTGATGAGGCTCATTCCTATCTCCTCAGTTTGACGTTTGATGTGTGATGAGGATGATTATGCTCTCCTCTATCTAATTATACTCATGGATGATTCCACGCTAATGGATGCATTTTTTATAGTTTCTTCAAGTGTGATTATTTATTACCCCTATACGTGCACCTCATTGTGCGTGTAGACCTTATGTATATTTTTTAGGTTGAGAATAGTTTCATGGTGGGTAGGGATGAGGCCTTGAGTTTCATGTTCAAGGGAGCTACTCATGTGGGTTCTTCTGATTGGGCTGGTGTAGTTCAACAGTATCTAGGTATCGGGTATGTGGTTTGGCTCGGAGTTAGTAGTAGATCCCTTTACTTTTATTTCAATTTATTTTATATTTTTGTATATGTATTGTCCGCCCAGTGGGTGACTAGTATTATATATATGACATAGTTGTTTGGGATTTTATATAATTTTCATTTATTATTATAGAATGTTTTATTTCAATTTATTTACTGCTTCCACACTCTATTTATTTACTATTGCATATGATACTTAGCTATTTCCACTATTTCCTTACTCTAATATGATGGAATAGTCCCCCCATTGTCACACACTAGGCCCTCACTACTAGTTGGAAGCCTCTAGATTATAGGGAGGCATGATTGAGGCCTCATAACCAACCGGTTCGGGGCACCGTTTTAGTGGCATATGGGCCGGGATGTTATAACCATGATCAAAACTATCCAGATAAGTTCATGTTTAATTACTCATGAGAATATTTATGAGAAATCAACACCTTTTTTTGTTAAAATTCCCTTACCACAATAATTTCCTTGAAACTCTTCTTTTTATTAGCTTCTTCTTTCAAGAAGTAAACCCATATATTCCCAAGAGCTCATTTTCCTTCCAGTAAGGTAATAAGAACTCAAGTTATATTAGACATTAATGAATAAATTTACTCATCTATTTATTAATTCCATTATTTCAAGTCATTGAGTGTTAATATTTCTTTCATAAATTTGGGTTTCCCTACATCAGTTAAAATTAAAATGTTTATATATTCCCCAAACCTTGAACATATTTTCTTATTCTAGATGATATCATCAACTAGATTGGTTACCCTAAACTTCTTGGCTCTGATCAATATTTTGTATCCTTAACTTCTAGTAATTACACTTGATATTAAACTATTATTAAACTTTCTATAATCTCTTATGATGGTCTTACTCTTGTACTTTTGGTTCTTTCAACATTTTAAACTAAGTTCTATATAAGTTGTAATCCTTTTGTGTTATTATAATTAAAAACTTTGACTTTAATAGTTGATTATTTTTTCAATATCCTTCTTTTAAAATTTATATTTATTCCAAAAAATATCCTCATTAAAGAGAACATCTCTAATCCATATGATTTTTCACTTGTCATCATCTCATAGATAATATCCAAAATTTTCTTCTCCATACCTAATGAGAAAACATACTTTTAATATTTCATTGTGTTTCTATTGATCAATAGCATCAACATACGCATATGAAAAGCTTATAGATGGAAAAAATATGATCTTTTACTATATCATAGCTCATCCAGATGTTCTTAAGTAACTACTGATGTTGTACTTATATTGAAAAGGTTTGTCTTTGTGTTGACTGCCTCCACCCAAATTCCCTTGTAAATTTCTGACTGTAACTACATGCTTCAAGATTTTCTTATAAATTCTGATTTATCCTTTTAGTTACACCATTCATTTGTGGGTTTTTAATCACTATATTCTCATACCTTATTCCATTCTTCCAAAAGAAGTTCTGGAAGTTGTATTTGGTGCATTAACCAATATTATCAGTATAAATTTCAACTTCTATCCATATTCCCTTTCCACCATGTCTTTCCATTGAATAATATTCTGACACACAATGGAAATATACATAAAAAATTAAACCCAAACATTTATAGCAGTGTCACTAATAAATGTTACAAAGTATAGAGAACCTCTATTGAAATGAAGAGGATAAGGTCCTCAAACATGTAAGTGAACTAAATCCAACTTTTGAGCTCTGTAATTCTATACATATAAGTTTAAAGATGCATTTATCTATTTCCTTATAACAAAACATTCACACATTCTAATTTATAGGTTATCAAGCTTTAGTAATCCATTTTTCTATTAGCACTTTAATATTATTCTCACATAGGTGACCAAACCTTCAATACCAAATATTCGAATCATATGAAGTCAAACATTTGACAAATATAATTTCATCTTAACATCCATTCATGTTAAGAGTTCCATCCTTTACACCTTACACAACTACCAAGGATCCTTAGGTAACTTTCCATACCCCATTGAAAAAGGCAGTTCTATATCCTTCCTCATCATGCTTTCGGATGGAAATAATATTCTTCCATAGAAAAGGGATGTGACTTAATTTTTTGAGCTTTAAGAGTCCTATATTCTTCATTAGGATATTGAAACATCCTTTTCCAACAAATTACAAGGCATCATCATCCACTATATGAAATTTTGAAAACATCTCAAATACATAATTTTCCATGCGTTATCATTTTTTATTTTAATTAAAGGTTTCTACAAATACAATTTCCAAAGCTTATTTTAGAGTATTAACATTCAACTACTAGTTATTATAACCTTATGTTAAACTAATAGAATTTTAACTACTAGAAGTTGATGACCATCGAGTGTTCTCCTTAGGCCACTTGAATTTTTTTCATTGTGTCCATTATTTCCAAAACTCTATCATGTATGACTAGGATCAACTAATTTACTTCATATTTGTTCTCAAGACTTATCTTTTGATGATTTATTTTCATATATTCATTGGGGTGACCATCCTCAACTTTTAGCATTAAGTGAACTACTATATAGAAATTGATCTTCCTTCCTCTTGATATCCTTATTAATTATTATTTCATAGATATCCAAAGAAACTAAATTTGTTTTTACATGTGAATTAATAACAGTAGTAACCATTACATCCTTTAGTTTTGGAGGTGGATATAACAAAAATATCACTCATAAATCATGTGTGAATGATACCTTAACTAATTCGTACTAATCACATATCAAGTTAAAGTCATCCACAAGATCTGATACTAGTATTCCTTATAATTGTATTTAGTAGAATAACTACCACATCATGAAGGGATATTGATTGCTCATATAAATAATTCATCACTTTCATCACTTTAATAATATTTTCCTTTTCCTAAATTTAGAAAGTAACATTCCATGCCAAAGACATCCTTACCAATGCTAGTGGATTTTTATCCATCCATTCACATTATTCCTTATCTATATTATTTATAAGTACACGTAATATCATAATATCCCAATTATTTTAAATCATATAGTCTTTTAACTATATTCTTCAGAAGAAGAAAAAACTATTTCATTAAATTTATCTATCCAGATATTTCCCTCATATGACTCCATAAATTCTGTTGATGGGGAAATCAAAATAAAAATGAAATCATGATAAGGAAAGAGAGAGTAAAAAAACTGAGTTTAATCTACATTTTGAGTGTGAACTTAACTATAAGATAATATTTGATACCACTTGTTGGGAAGTTGGAGTTTTCACCATGAAACAATTAGAACGTCTACCATGATCAACCAGAACTTCAGATATTGAATGTTAAATGTAGTCTAAAATTGTGAAAAATAAATCCTATGAAATCCTTCCCCTATTGAATAATTATATTGTAAGTAGGTTTTTAAAACACCCAACTCACCGCACAATTTTTATCTCACACGCATGAGAAAAACTCACAAACAATCAATGAAATTGAAATACAATAATTAGAAGAACATAAAGATGGAAGGGACATGAGGGATTAACTTGATTTCAATATTTATTCCTAGGTGCATGAAGTAAACATTATAGATTTTAATTAAATTCACTATAAGTAAAATAATTTCTTAAAATGAAGAAACCATCAGTAATATTTTGTTATGGGAGATTAACACTTTGTCATTCATTGATGTGATAAGAATCACTGTATAGATTTTGATCTACTATGCGCTTTTTTGGTACATTGTACTAAAGTAGGATACACTATAAAGATCATTCCTCACTCCCTTTTACAGGATTATTTATCCATTTTTCCCAATTTTACCAACTTCCAACTATTATAGAAAAGCCTTTGTTTGGTATGTGACTAGTGATCTCCATTATCACATTAACTTCCCCTGATTTCCTCTATAAATACTTCCAAAAAAATCTATGCATTTATATTCATTGAACATCCAGGATCGTTATGATACTATAAAAAGATAAAATCCTTTTATGATGTCTCTACCTCCAGTATTGATTCTCCTATTTTTGACTACACATTGAGTTAACTAAATTTCAATGACCAACTTCTAGTGAAATGAGTCTGGTGACTTGATTTTTGTGAGTTAAACAGACTTCTCACCCTAATGAAAACTCATTTCATAAACCCTAATTTCTAACCTAAATTTATTTGATCCTATAAATTTAATAGCCAAATATTTTATGATATATTTATCTTTAAATAAATTTAATTTCATTGATACCTTATGATGCATGTAAACCTGAGTCTTAATGAACAGTTATATAGTATATTGTTATAACCAAGTCATTAAATTGGCAGAATGAATAGGAATAACCATAATTTTAAAATTATTTATAAATGTTTAATATAAATCAAATATATTGATAAATTATAACTCTCTTTTTAGTAAATATTTATATACTTCAAAAATATTGTTTTTCTCAAAAATAATTTTTATTACTTTTGGTGAATAAATCATAAAATTAATTTTTTCCAATTTTTTAAAATTTATTTAAAAACTATAACTTAATTTATGAAATCATAATGAAAAAAATTATTTTAGAGTGACATTTTAGAATTCTCTGAAAAGAATTATTTTTCAATAAATAGTGAAAAGTACTAATTTTTATTGAAAATGGTATTTTCATTTAAGGCATTTATAAAGTTATATTTTTTAAATTGTTTTAAAAGTAAATTTTATTCATTTATAATATGAATAATATAATTTAGTTCAATTTAATTAAGTTTATTAATTTTTAATAAAAACTTTTTATACTTACAAAAACATTTTTTCTGGAAAACTGATTTTCCTCACGTTTTTTGGGTTTAATTTTAAATTATATTCTAACACTTTTGTGAATTAAATTTTATGAAATTTATTCAATATTTTTAATTATAATGTAAAAAAAATTTAATGATTCCTCCTTCATTTTTTGTCATAATGAATAGTAAAAAGATTAAAAATTTGTTACTGCAATTATGGTTAAAATCAGTTTATCGAACGGTTTAAACCAGGAGATAATAGTGTGTTTTCCAATTAAATTTGTATAAATACTATTTCATGGCCATATTTAGACATAATAATGTCCCACCTTTAAAAACCTATTGATTTATAATCATTTGGATTGATAATTACTTTATTATATTTTATTCTTTTAAGAAATCCCAACTGTGTCCTCTCCCCGATTAAAAAAGGGACACCCCCTTTATCTTATTTACAACACTTTGACCCACCCATATTGATCATACCCAAAAATATTATCTTATAAACTTCTCTTTACATGTATTATAGTTTTTTTTATTCTTAAAAGACAATTTTAAGGATTCTTAAAGTGGGATTTAAAAGTGGTCCACTAAAGAAGAGGTAATCATCCCACCCGACCTCTCTCAATTTATTTCTTCTTCTACCTCATATAATTATATGGTATTAGTCATAAAATAATAAATTAAGTATAATAAATATATTTAAATTTTATTATTATGTAACCACTAATATCCACCCTCTTTTCCATCAAATGGTGAGTGAATGTATCACTTGTGCATATGTGTGGACTACTGCCTCCACATAGCAATGCAATTCATTTTCCATCACCATATTTCATAGATTATTATTATGATGGTTTTAAATTTTATATATATTATATTTATGAAATAATTATTTTTATGTAATTATAATATCATATCTACCTTCTTAACTTCCAATCTGTTGAAAAAAGATACCTTCGCTAGTGTGTATGTGTGGACTACCACCTCTACAAAGCAATGTGATTAGTTTTTTATTTAGGCTTTTAGTGGATGGAATTAATGATATATTTAGTGAATATAAATTATATAAATGATAGAGTAATCAACATTTAAAGGTGAATTATCATTTACCTTTCTTCCATTCCATTCGTCAAAAAGTTAAAACAGTGTTCATGTATATGTATGGTCTACCATCTCCATGAACATTGTAATTAATTTTTCAATATATACCTTTTATGGATGAATAAAAATATATATATAATTAACATATATATATTTAAATATTTATTAATTTTATGGATACTATGTAATTATAATCAAAGTACAAGGACTAGAATCGCCAAACAAAAATTTTCATGAAAAACGAAATAGTTAACACCCAGAAATGATGATTTTAAAAGGAAATTATTATTAAATGGGTGTTGATATGTAATAAGTGGATAATATATGATATTATAAGAGTATAAATGAATCAATTATATAAGTCTAATAAATTTAAATTTATTATACAGGAGGATAAATAAATTTCAAAAAAAGTCAAACTTGAGTTAAGAGATTTATGTTACAAACTCATTGTTTATCAGGATTTTTTATGATTAATTTTACAATGATGAAATTGTATGAAATATATATAAATAATAAATTTAATTTTATTATACCTTGTTTATTTCTTTAGAATAAATTTTTTCCTTCTATTTTTCTCACTTTAGGTACTCAAGATATTGAAAGAATATTTTTATAGGAAAATGACTTTATTTCTCTCTTCGGTCGAAAATCCTTTTTCTTCCATGTCCATGTTTTATAAAAATGTTTCTTTATTATTATATTATTTTTTAAATTCATTTATAAAAATTATTTAATTTTTAAAAATTGGTTTAATAGGAATATTCTTGTTATTTTTCAAATAAGGTATTTTAATATTTTATCGAAAATATGAAAGGAATATTTATTTTTACGTACATGAAGTAAATGAAATTTACTAACCTCATTAACACTAATTTATTTGAAGCTTACTTTACAATTTTCCATGTTTATTTTAAAATAAATTTTTTTCCTTAAAATTTTAAAAAAAAATATATTTTAAATAAGTGATTTCAATATGAAAACTATATTTTCCTCAAGAAATGTTCGAGTGATATTTTAAAGGAATTTTTCATCTATGATAACATCATTTGATATTACATATGATTTATTAGGGATGTGATTCAATGATACCATACTTTTTATTTCTCTATATGGTTTATTATTATAAAGATAATATTTTTATGAAACTGATTTATTTTCTACATGTTATGCTATGATGAATTGTTAAAATGTTTAGGTAATCCATTTCCTTTTCTTGGGTTATGATATGATGAATAATTTATGATATTTTGGAAAACATATATATGATTTTAATTATTTAATGTTTAGGACCATAATTATATATCCCTCTAAATCATTAGGTAAAGATAGATATCTCATGAGATAAACATGACTGGAATGGGGAGTGAACCCAATTTAGTAAGGGACTTTTTCCACTATGATAGTCTTTATAGTGAAATATCAATACTATGATGGAATAATGATTGAACCTAATACACTATTATAGTCTTGGTAGTGACCCCTATATAAGGAAATTATTTTCCATGCTTATGTGTATGCCACAAACTTATGTATTTTTCTAATGTTATTCCCTCAAGGCTCATGTTCACTGATTACTTTACGAATCATGTCTTATGAACTGAAAATATTTATACAATGACTCAATATTAAGATCGGTGATATAAAATGTGTGGTTTTTAAATGTTAATATCATATTCTCATACCCTTATGATCATGTTATGTTTAAGAGGTCACTAATATCTCCCTTTTTACACTTATCGAGCATATGATCTCACCCTTTCTTACGATCCCTTTCCTAAGGTTATGAAGAATGATTTTGAGTGTGATGTGTCCAACAAGGGTTAGATATATGAATAACTTAGTGGGAGATTATTTATATCACTTATGAACTAGTTTTTATATATCCAGGTTTCCAAATACACTAAACCTATAAGATTCTGGAATGGATCATAATGTTATATAATGAATATTCATCTATTAAGATGTAATATCTATGTATGGAAAGTATAGTTTTCTATAGTTGGTATCAAAGTAAGGATTTTTTACCTTTTCAAAATTTAATGATAGAAAATTAGTGATAACTCTTATAATAATTCTATGTGTAGGAGAATGTCCTAACTTATGGTATTGAATGGAGTGTAGTTTTCCAAGAAAAACATCATTTTATAGATATTACAAGTGGATTTAGTTTTGGAATAGATACATCTAGGGGTAATAACCATGAAAATAGATATTTTAGTCTACCTTGACCATAATTTTGGTGCACAGTGTATGGAATCCTCTCTTTTATTACATAACTTTTCATTGCATTTTACAAACAGAGGATCTTTAAAGTCTTGTGTATTGGAAATAAGGTACATAATACATGAAAACGTATAACAATATTTTAATCATCTTGAAAGGATTATTGAAAATTTAATCCTAATAACAATTATTGCATATCATAACTTGGATACATACATCAAAGTAAAGGGTGAGCAGAAGGCCCATTAAGGAAAACAAGTGAAATTGTTTACATGTAAACTTGAGTGATATAAATAAGAACATGGGGATAAAGATGCATATAATAATAATAATAATAACTTGAAACAAAACTTGAAAATTTGGAAACAAAAAATAATTTATAAATTCATAATCATATCACTAATTTTCGTCCCCAAGGTTTCATAAAAATTACAAAGGTTATTCACCAAGGCATCATAAAACTTATCATCTCTAGAGATTAATTTATTTTCCCAATTCATTGGAGCACTATCATGGAGAACCATTAATATGTATTTATTTTAATGTGATTAAACTATATCATAATCAAACATTTCATAAATAACCCAAATAAAATAAAAGAAATGGGTTTCATATCAAAATCGTGACGTTTTAAAAGGTGCTTAAAAACATGATTTTTTTGTCATTTTAAACCTACAGAAAAGGAAGGTGGGTTTCATGTATGTTACTAAAATAATTAAATAGATAATTTTAAAATATATATGAATAAACATATATAATAAATAGTTTTGGGTACTCAAAAAATAAAATGAATGAATTTCTTGAAAAAAAAATATAAGTTTTGAGATGAAAATTCTACAGCATAACGGCTTGGAAACATGGTTTTAGAAAACATTAAAAAGAGAGGTTACAAGGGTCAACCACTCATAAATAACTCATAATATAGTATAAGGACAGAATAAAATAGAAATATTATCATGGTATTGATATTTTAATGACATACCACATGAAAAGTAAACTTGAAAGAAAATAGAAGATATGATTTCTTTTATGAAAATTCATCATCTTAACGGCGTCACTTAAAAATTCAGAAAATGAATTGATGAGAGAAAAAAGGTTTTAACATCATATGGAAATAAAATATACAGGAATAGGGATAAATAATATCATACCTCAAAGTATGAAAATGTAAATCCAAATACATAATATAAAAGAAGTCTTGACTAAAAGAGGAGGGTGAAAGGTTCCCTTAACTTGAAGAGTAACTTCAAAAACTCAAAGTTTAGGACCATGGGGGGCTTGAAGGCACCTTGGGATGACTCATTAGAAGGTAAAAACACAATATATTCATTGATGATTAATTTTTAATGAAAGGAAGGAAGTAATTGGATGGTATTTATAGCAAAAGTCGGGGAATATTTTATTAATTTTCAAGGGACACCTCATTAGTGGTATTTTCAAAACCATGGGCTTCCAATGGTATTTTATCATGTTATTAGCCACTTGGGACACATCATAACATAATTTATTCCTAAATAGTCAACCATAATTATTAGATCATAATTTCGTCATTAGTTATGTCATTAAAACACACTGAAACTCAAAACTGTATTTTTATTGTTCACTGAAAAACAAAACATTTTATAAAAATCTCATAAATTCACCCTAACCTAATATTGTTGTTTTGAATTCAAAAATGAACACCATTTTATAAAAATAATTTTACAATTATGATATATTTAATTTTTAAGTAAAATCAATACTGGCTTGAAAAAATACTAATACATAACTAATAATTTTTAAAATAGTTATTTACTTATGCTATTATATCACATTACCATTCAAGATTCCCAAATTATATTTATACTTTTTTAATTGAGTTTACTATTTCATTGGTCATTACTATTCATAAGGGTAATGTTACTATTCATAATTTACTATTCACTAAAAAATAATTTGATCTTATTAGACTCTAAATTTCTTACTGATCACAACTGTATAAGACCATTTTTTTGAAAATCATTTCACATTATTAATTATTTAAAGTGTAAAAAATATTTTAAAATACTCTCTTTTTTTATATTCATCCATAATATAAAACTTCTAAAAATTCATCCTATATTTATTTTGACATTTTCAATCCAAAAATGTTTATCATAATAAGAAATAACAATTTTATTTATGCAAAAGGATTACACAAAGTAACTAAGGCCTCATTACATATCCCCGTATAACACCTACATAGGACCTAAGAGTAAGGTGTGCAATGGTGATAGAATCTTGGGGTAGCTCAGACAACATCGCCTGAGTTTTGATTTCTATCAGCTTGAACTTCTCTCAAAGGTGATTACATTCAAGCTTAATATGATAAAGCTTGGATTGGGATTGGTCCAGAGTAAAGCCCAGTGATGCTACCTCTTTCCCAAGATCTGATAGATGGGCTTCGCACATCCCGAGTCTACTGGATGAGTTCATCGACTCTTCTTTCTGTATTGATAAACCATGATCATTTTTATTTCTAAAAAATAATCATAACGTTAAAAGTATAGTTTCCAATGGTCATACTGACCAACAGTTATATATAAATCGAAATCCAACAGTCTCATTTTAATTATACTCACTTCATTAATAAAAGGGTATAGTTTTGTTGAGTACAAAATAAAATAACACAAAAATTTAGGAAACAAATATTATTCAAAAGTTTAGGTTGTTACATTCTTCCCCCTTTCAGAAATTCATCCCCAAAATTTCAAATCATACCCTCATAAGAGAAAATGTGTGGGTACTTCTTCTTCATAGACTCCTATAGTTCCCATGTGGATTCTTCACATTTTTTGTTCCTCCAAAAAACTTTAACAAGGTGGGTATTCTTGTTGCATAGAACCTTGTCTCTATGATCCAAGATCTCTGATGGCTTCTCCTCATAAGATAGGTCATGTTCCAGTTGTACCACTTATAGATTTAGTGCATGTGAAGGGTCAGTTATATACTTTCTCAAGAGGTATATGTGGAAGACATCATGAACTTGTGCTAGATTTGGAGGAAGTGCAAGCTGATATGCCACTACTCATACATGATCAAGGATTTCATAGGGTTCAATGTAGCTAGGGATGGTATTCCCTTTCTTCCCAAACCTTGTGAATCTCTTCTAAGGTGATATTCGAAGAAAGACTTTTTCACTAACATCAAACTCCAAATCCCTTTGACGGTTGTCAGCATAGCTCTTTTACCAACTCTGAGCATTCTTAATGTGTTGTTGGATTTCATTAACCTTTTATATCATCTCTTTCACAAGATTAGGCCCCAAAATATTTCTCTCGCCAAATTCATCCCAAAAACTAGTAGTTCTGCATTTCTTTCCATATAGAGCTTCATAGGATGCCATTTGAATGATCTAATGGAAACTATTATTGTAATAGAACTCAAATAATGGAATATGTTGATCCCATCCACCTTTAAATTCCATTGGGCATGTTCTCAGCATGTCCTCAAGTGTTTGAATAGTCCTTTCATATTGGCCATCAGTTTGGGGGTGATAGGTCATACTGAAATTCAATTTAGTACACAGAGCACGCTGAGACTTGTCTAGAATTTTGATGTGAACCTTAGATCATGATCAGATACGATAGAAAGTTTAACTTCATGTATCCTTACCACTTCCTTCATGTAAATCATATAAAGTTGATCAAGAGAGAAATATTCCTAAATAGAGATAAAATGGGCAGTCTTGGTGAGATGTTCCACTATGACCCATATCGCATTATTTCCATTGGAAGTTCTTGGGAGACTAGGGACAAATTCCATAGTGATATTGTCCCACTTCCATGCTGGTAAGGGTAGTGGTTGTAATACTCCTTTAGTAAGTTGTTGCTTTGCCTTCACTTTCTAACATACCAGGTACCTTTTAGTGTAGTCAACAATCTCCCTTTTCATATTATCCCACCAAAAAAGATCACAAAGGTCCCTATATATTTTCATGCTTTCAGGATGTATAGAGAAAGTAGATCTATGAGATTCATCCATCATCTCCTTCTTTGTTTCTGGAATATATGGAACATATATTCTTGTAAAAATTTTCAATACACCTTCTTGATTAATATTGAACTTAGGAAACTTCTCATCCTTCACAGCCTAAAACTTCTTCTATAACAAAGGATATTTCTCTGAGCCTCCTTGATCTTCTCTAGTAATGACAGTTGAGGAATCATTTGGGATAGGGTTTATGGTGTTCCTTCCCTTATAATTCACATGTCCATTTTCACTAGGTCTTGGATAAAGAGATCTCTTTGAATCATTATCATGGATAGAACAACTAAGTATTTCCTAATTAATGCATCAACAACTTTGTTTTCTCTTCTAGTAGGAAAATTAATTGAACAATCATAGTCTTTAAAAAGTTCCAACCATCTCCTATGCCTCATGTTCAATTCATTTTTTGTAAAAATATACTTAAAAATTTGACGGTTTGTGTATATATAAAATTTATCCCCATAAATATAGTGTCTTCATATCTTTGGAGCAAAAACAACCACATACATCTCAAGATCATGCATAGGATAGTTCTTCTAATGTTTCTTCAACTATTGAGATCCATAAGAAATGACTTTTTCATTTTGTATGAGGATGCACCCAAGCCATTTTAGAGATGCATCGCTAAAAATAAAGAAACCTTCTTCGCTTGAGGGTAGAGTTAATATGGGTGTAGTGACCAATCTCTTCTTCAGCTCTTGGAAACTTTCCTCACACTCTTTTTTCCAAATGAACTTGACCCCTTTTCAAGTTAACTTGGTTAATGGATTAGAAATACATGAAAAAAATTTCAAAAACCTCCTATAGTATCCCGCTAATCCAAGGAAACTACGAATCTCATTTATTTTTATAGGATGAGGCTACTTCTATACAAAATTTTTCTTTTTAGGGTCAACTGTGATTCTTTCATTGGATATAATGTGCCCCAGAAAAGAAACTTTTTGTAAAAAAAAATCACATTTTCTGAACTTTCCAAAAAGACACTCTTTCCGTAGAGTTTTCAAAATAACCCTTAGATGATCCTCAATCTCCTCACAACTTGTGTAATATATCAAAATATCATCAATAAAAACTACCAAAAAGTTATCAAGGTAGTACATAAAGAATCTATTCAACAAATCCATAAAAATATAAGGTGCATTATTTAGTCCAGAGGGCATAAAAACAAACTTATAAGGCCCATATCTTGATCAGAAGGAGGTTTTTGGAATATCTTCCTTCTTCACCCTCAATTTATGATAACCAAACCAAAGATCAATTTTGGAGAAGAATTGAACCCCATGAAGTTGGTCAAATAAGTCATCAATTCTTAGTAGAGGGTATTTGTTCTTCACTGTGATCTCGTTCAGTTCTCTATAATCAATTCATAGTCGCATTGATCCATCCTTATTTTTAATAAAGAGAATAGGTGCTCCCCAAGGAGACACACTCGATCGGATAAACACCTTCTCCAAAAGATCTTGGAGTTTCTTCTTTAATTCCTCCAGCTCCATATTTTCCATCCTATATGGGGTCTTTGATACCATATGAGATCTAGGTACAAGTTCAAATGAGAACTCTACCTCTCTTTCTTGGGGAGATCCAGGTAACTCCTTAAGAAATACATCAATGTATTCCTAGACAATGGGGACATTTTCTATCATTATACCATCATTTATTTCTTCTTCTTCACCAATAAACTCCATAAATTAGGTTGTAGGAGGTGCTTCTAGAAAAATATCAGGTTGTGATATCCCTCCTGTGAAGATAACTGTAGGTTTCCCATTCAAGACTACTGAGATTTCCTTGCTTTTACATTTGATCTTAGCATTATACTTTGAGATCCAGTCCATCCCTAATATAATGTTGAATTCCAACATGGGAATGACTATTATATTTTCAATAATATTGTGCTCACTAAATTAAATTCTAGATTTTTTAAACACTAATTATTCTTGGATAATCCCACCAAGAGTCTTGACTGATAACTCTACTTTTAGAAACTCAAGGGTCGATTCTAAATTATTTGCAAACTTAGAGGAAATAAAGGAATCCATAGAACTAGAATCAAATAAAATACTTTTTATCTTTGATAGAAAAATAAGATTACCTACAACCACATCATTTGGAGCTTCAACATCGACTATCGTGACATAAAAAGTACAACCTTTCTCCCCTGTCCTTTGCTGAGGCTGATGGTGATTCCCCTCCACTGCCCTTAGATTTGGACACTGATTTGAAAAGTGCCCAAGTTGTCCACACTTGAAGCTTTGGATTTTAGGTAGGTCATGCACCATATTCCCCTTTTCATTAGTGATTGGGATTTGAGGCTTCACCTCACATGAAAATTCCATCCGATGTGGCCATATCTTCCGCACTTGTAGCACATACTGCTCCTGAGAAATCAATTCCCTAAATTCTTCTTCCCATATTTATTATATGTGGGATGTTTCACTTTATTTCATCCTCTTATATAATCAAATATCCTCCCTAATCTTGTCTCCATTGATCTCTTCTTGTCATTGGATTTATTAGACCATTTCATCTCACCGAACTCTAGTTCGACTTTCATAGCACTCCGCACGATCTCTTCATAACTGTCATAATATAGGTTAGCTAAATTATTCTACAGATGAGTTCTCAGTCCAATAAAGAATCTATCAACCTTCCCATTAGGATCCATGACAAAGCTTGAGGTATAATGAGAAAGACTTGTGAATTTTATCTCGTAGCTTCCAACAGATTCATTCTCCTTTTTTAGCTCGAGAAACTCTTTATTTTTGTTCTCATTGAATGAGGGAAATACTTATTAAAGAAGATCCCTCTGAACTCTTCTCACTCCAAATCTTCAACCTCCACTCTTGGCCTCGTGTTTTTAATTAGTTCCCACCACTGATTAGCTTCTCCCTCTAAGTGGTAAACAGCCAGGGTGACCTTTTCTTGTTCTGAACAGCGAAACACAGAAAATATCTTCTCGATATAGCTCATCCACTGTTCAAAAATCAATGGGTCAGTAGATCCATTGAAGGTTGGTGGTCATTGATGAATAAAATACTCAACATAAATTTGTTCCCTTTGTGGATAAATCATCCTCTAAACTTAATAAAAGCTATTTCCCATAACTTGAGTTAGTTGGTTCATCATTCTCATAAAGGTTTCCATTCTGGCTTCCATTGGAGAGTCATCAGCACAAGGTCCATTACGGTCACCACTTCCACAGTTCCTCCTATTTCCCACCATTTTATAAAAGAATAAAACCTTAGTGAGAAGCTTATTTTATTTAGTAATATTTTAACTATAAATGATTTTTATATCGTAAAACTTTATTCTTAAATATATTATTCTTTAACAACAATTACATTTATCTATAAATCCTTCACAATGATTCATAAAAATCTTGTGATTTACCAAACATATCCCTCGGTAATGTCAAACCAAGAGTGCAGCAAGGCCCGTTGTCATGCACCAGGTCCTGTTTGAGTCTAGCTCAAAGCGGTTTTTTTGGGTTTTACCCCTAGATACATATGTGATAGATCCACATCCACTTGTTCATATCCAGATAGGGATTTATTTGTTTGGAAACCACTTACTTAATATTTCACCAAAATACTAGGAAGTTTTCCTATATTTAAACTTTTCTATAGGATTATTCCTGATTTTTTCATGTCCTAATTTCCACAAATAACTAAACTATCCTCTGATACCAACTATGGAATCCCACTTTCTATAACATAGCTTTTCATTACATTTTACAGACAAAGGATATTTAAAGTCTAGTGTCTTGAAAATAAGGTACATAATACATGAAAACATATAACAATATTTTAATACTATTTAAAGGCTTCTTTAAAATTTCATCCTAAGAATAATTACTAAATATTATAACCTGGAGACATACATCAAAGGAAAGGGTGAGCAGAAGGCCTAGTAAGGAAAATGAGTGAAACAGTTTACATGTGAACTTGAGCGATATAAATAAGAACATGAGGATAAAGATGAATATAATAATAATAACTTGAAACATAACTTGAAAATTTGGCTAAAAAATTAATTTATACATTCATAATCATATCACCAAGTTCCATCCCCAAGGTGTCAAAAAAATTACCAAGATTATTCACCAAGGCATCTAAAACTTGTAATCTCTAAAGATTGATTTCTTTACCCAATGCATTAGAGTGATATCAGGGAACACCATTAATATGTATTTATTTTTATGTGATATATATATATATATATATCATAATCAAACATTTCATAAATAACCCAAATAGAATAAAAGAAATGGATTTCATATCAAAATCGTGACGTTTTAAAAAGTGCTTAAAAACATGATTTTTTGTTATTTTAAACCCACAGAAAAGGAAGGAAGGATTCATGTATGTTATTACCAGAATTAAATAGATCATTTTTACATCTATATGAATACCCTTATATAATAAATAGGTTTTAGTATTCACAAAATAAAATTAATGAATTTCTTGAAAAAAAAGATAAGTTTTGAGATGAAAATTCTGCAGCATAACGTCTATGTAACATGGTTTTAGAAAACATTAAAAAGAGAGGGGAAATGGGTAAACCACTCATAAATAACTCATAATAATGTATATATAAATAATAAAATATAAATAAGATCATGGTATGGATATTTTAATGGAATACCACATGAAATGGAAACTTGAAAGAAAAGAAAAGATGCAACTTCTTTTACGAAACTTCGGTAGCCTAACGGCGTCACTTAAAAATTCATAAAATGAATTTATGAGAGAAAAAAGGGTATATAATCATATTTAAATCAAAATCACAGTAATTGGGATACATAATATCATACCACAACATATAAAAAATGAAATTCAAAGACATAACATAAAATAAGTCTTGACTAAAAGAGGAGGGTGAAAGGTTTCCTTACCTTGAAGAGTAACTTCAAAAACTTGAAGGTTGGGACCTTGGGGGAATTAATTAAACCTTGAGAGGAATACTTAGAAGGTAAAAAATATCATATCTTATTTTAAGAGGAATTTTTAATGAATGTAATGAAGGAATGGGTTGATATTTATAGAAAAAATGGGGGAATATTTTATTAATTTTCAAGGGACACCTCATTAGTAGTATTTGCAAAATCATGGGCTTATCCATGGTATTTTCCCATAGTATTGGCCACTTGGGACACCTCATAACATAATTTATTCCTAAAGAGTTGACCAGAATTATTAAATCAGGATTACATCATTAGTGATGTCATTAAACACACTGAAACTCAAAACTCTATTTTTACTATTCACCAAAAACAAAACATTTTATAAAAATATCATAAATTCACCCTAATGTAATATCGATATTCTGAATTCAAAAATGAACTCCATTTTATGAAAATAATTTTATAATTATGAGATATTTAATTTTTAAGTAAAATCACTATTTACCTGAAAAAATACTAATACTTAACTAATAATTTCTGAAACGCTTATTTACTTATGCTATTATATCACATTACCATTCAAGATGCCCAAATTATATTTATACTTTCTTAAGTGAGGTTACTATTACATTGGTCACATTACTATTCATAAGGGTAATATTACTATTCATAATTTACTATTCACTAGAAAATTAAGTTCATCTTATTAGACTCTAAATTTCTTACTGATCACAACTGTATAAGACCATTTTTTGAAAATCATTTCACATTATTAAAAAAATTTAGTATAAATTTTTTTTTAAATAATCTCTTTTTTTATATTCATCAATTATATTAAACTTCTAAAAATTCATCCTACATTTATTTTGACATTTTCAATTCAAAAAATCTTACCATGATAAGAAATAAAAATTTTATTTATGTAAAAGGACTACACATAGTAACTAATCCTCATTACATAGCCCCTTATAACACCTACTTAGGACCTAAGAGTAAGGTGTGCAATGGTGATAAAATCTTGGGGTGGCTTGGACAACATCGTCTGAGTGGTGATTTCTATCAGCTTGAAATTCTCCTAAAGGTGATTAATTTCAAGATTAATATGTTGAATCTTGGCTTGGGATTGGTCCAGAGAAAAGTCCAATGATGTTACCTCCTTCCCAAGATCCGATAGACGTGCTTTGTACGGACCAAGTCTACTGGATGAGGTCATCGACTCTTCTTTCTGTATTAATTAACCATGATCATTTGTATTTATAAACAAAAATCATAACGTTAAGAGTATAGTTTCCAACGGTCATATTGACCAATAGTCATATAACAGTCAAAACTCAATGGTCGCATTTTAATTATACTCACTTCAATAATAAAAGGGTATAGTTTTTTTGAGTACAAAATAAAATAACACACAAATTCAGGAAACAAATATTATTCAAAAGTTCGGGTCGTTACACGGTGAGTGTACCCTTACTGAGTACCTAGTTTTAAACTCTTATTGGATATTCTTGGATAAATCGCATTTTCATTATAAACCATTATGAAATATTTTAATAGATGATGAGCATGAATGTCCTAGGTTAAACCTAAGGTGTCATATATTGAAAATAAGTTTTCATTATTTAGGCATCCTATAAATGATTCTTCATGATAAAGTAGTTTCCCTCTAAGATTATTGTTTCTTTAACTGTGTTTTTTTATTTTAGTCAATAGATGGTGCCTAAAAGAATCATGTAAATTTTTAATGCGTTAGACAATGAAATGATTGTCCTCATGAGAACCCAAATGTTATGGCATCTAGAATACAAAATATTGTTGTTGTGCTTATGCATCTTTCTCAAACTATGAATCGTGATAAGATTTAAATGGATAAAAGTAGGGGGAATGTTATATTGACTCCTTCATGAGGCAACATCCACATTATTTTAGTGGGTCTACTAATCTACTAGTTTTTCAGTAATTAATTAGTTCCACTAAAAGTATATTTGTTGTTCTACAATGTTTCGAACATGAAAAAGTTATTTTGGATATTTATCGTTTGGTAGGAGGAGCATATCAGTAGTGTAATATTATCAAGAACATGAGGAAAAGGGAAGAAATTGAATCCATGTAGTGGGATGTGTTTAGGAGAATATTTTTCAATATGTACTTTTATGACATCCCACATTTTTATTACATAACTTTTCATTACATTTTATAAACAGAGGATCTTTAAAAGTTTAGTGTCTTGGAAATAAGGTACATAATACATGAAAACTTAAAAGATTATTCTATTACACTTTAAAGGATTATTAAAGTTTCCTCTTAAGTACATTTATTTCATCTCATAAACTAGGAACATACATCAAAATAAAGGGTGAGAAAAAGGCCCAGCAAGGGAAAACAAGTGAAACAGTTTACATGAGAACTTGAGAGATATCAATAAGAACGTGAGGAATATGCATGATAAAGTTTCATATCATGAAAATAATAACATGAATAATAAATTTAAAATGTGGATAAAACATTTAATTGGTACATTAATAATCATATCCCCAAAGTCCATCCCCAAGGTTTCATAAAAATCATGAAGGTTATTCACCAAGGTATCATAAAACTTGTCATCTCTAGAGATTAATTTATTTACCCAATGAATTAGAGGGATATCAGGGAGAACGCATAATATGTATTTAATTTCATGTGATCTAAATAGATCATAATCAAACATTTAATAAATAACCCATATATAATAAAAGAAATGGGTTTCATATCAAAATCATGGCATTTTAAAAAGAGCTTAAAAACATGATCATTATGTCATTTATAACCCACAGAAAGGGAATGAGGGTTTTATGTATGTCAATTACATAATCCAATAAATCATTTTTATACTTTGATGTATACCATTTGAAATAAAATAGATTTGGGTATTCACATAAAGAAAATAAAATAATTTCTTGAGAAAAAGAGAATATTTTGAGATGAAAAATCTCCAGCATAACAAGAATGAAATATAGTTTTATAGAACATTAAAAAGAGAGCGGACAAGGGTCATATATTCATAAACAACTTATAATACTGTATAGGGATAGAATGAAATGGAAATAAGAACATGGTATGGAAATTTTAAAGACACACCACATAAAAGATAACTTTGAAGGAAAAGAGAAGTTGAGAATTCCATTACCTTTGAAGAAAAACTTCTAAAACTCTATGATCGGGACCTTGGGGGCTTGAGGACACCATCTAAGGAATTTTTTAAAGGTAATAATATTAGAGATTTTAGAAGGATGATTTTAAAATGAAAGGAAATGAATTAATGGGTGGGTATTTATAGTAAAAAAGAGGGAGTTTTTTATTAATTTCTTAGGACACCTCATGAGTGGTATTTGCAAAACCATGGACTTGCCCATGGTATTGGCCACTTGGGACACCACATGTTATATTTTAATGCAAAAGATTAGACCAGAATTATTACATCATTATTACACCATTAATGATGTCATTAAACATACTGAAAACTCAAAACTGTATTTTTACTATTCATCGAAAAATAAAGTATTATATAAAAATCTCATAAATTCGTCGTAACCTAATATCGACGTTCTGAATTAAAAAATGAAATTTATTTTATCATATTAAATTTTCAACTATGATAAATTTAACTTTTGAATATAAAAATACTTAATTATTAAAAATAATAGCGGACAGAAAGTGCATAGTAAATTTATACACTTGGAAAAAAATAAAATTATTTTATCATTTATAATTAAAAATGAGTATTTTTGTAACACTATTTCATCATAATAAACATTATTAATAAAACCATATTTTAATACAATAATTTATATCTCTTTGAAAAGTACAATTTTTACCCGAAAAATCAATTTATCAAATTTCATCTCAATTTTTAAGCAAAATAATTATTAAAATGAAAATGATGAAATAACAATTTTATTTATACGTTCTTAGGTGAGGTTACTATTCCATTGGTCATATCACTATTCATAAGGGTAAAATTACTATTCCAAAGGTTCAGGTTACTATACACTAAAAAATTAAATTGATCCTATCAGACACTAAATATCCTATTGTTCACAATCATGTATGTTCGTTTTTTGAAAATCATTTCACAGAATGAAATATTTAAAGTATAATAATTATTTAAATGAAAAACATCTTATTTTTTACTATTCATCAAAAATATAAAACATATTATAAAAATAAAAACAATCACCCTAAATTAATTTTGACATTGGAAATTCAAAAATGATGTTCTCATGAAATAAAATTTCATTCTATGTCCTTCTATTGTAAAACATAATAAAAATTTATTGGGAGGAAAAGGATCCATAAATAAAATAAGTATATTTTTCAAGTCGCTACATTCTTCCCCCTTATATAAATTGCATCCCCACAATTTTATCTTATTATAAATTTGTTAATATTCGGAATATTATAATTCTAAAATAATTTTAGGTCTTAAAACATCATGCTTAAAAAATATTATTCTTTAACAACAATTACATTTCCTATAAGTCCTTCAAACTAATTTATAATAAGATTGTGATTAACCTAACATATCCCCTGAGAGTGTCAAACCAAGAGTGCAACAAGGGACATTTTTGTGCACTAGTTATCATTTAAATCTAGCTCAAAGCGGTGTTTTTGGGTTTTACCCCTATATACATCCATGCCACATCCACATCCACTTGTTCGTATCCGGACATGGATTTCTTAGTTCGAAAAACACTTACTTAATATTTTACCAAAATACTAGGATGTTTTCCTATATTTAATCATTTCATTATGGTTATTCCTAAACTTTTCAAATCCAAATTTCCACAAATAACTAAACCATCCTTTGATACCAACTATGGCATCCCACCTTTTTATTACATAACTTTTCATTACAATTTACAAACAGAGGATCTTTAAAAGTTTAGTGTCTTGGAAATAAGGTACATAATACATGAAAACATAAAACATTATTATATTTCACTTGAAAGTATTCTTAATGTTTAATCTTAAATAAATTTATTACATCTCATAATCTGGGTACATACACCAAAGGAAAGGATGAGAAGAAGGCCCAGCAGGGGAAAACAACTGAAACAGTTAACTTGTGAACTTAAGAGATATCAATAAGAACATGAGGAATATCCTAAATTCATGATAAAGTGGAATATCAGGATAATAATAACTTTAGTAGTAAGTTGAAAATTTTTCCAAGACATTTAATTTGAAAATTCATAAGCATATCCCCAAGGTTCATCCCAAGGTGTTATAAAAATTACCAAGGTTATTCACTAAGGTATCATAAAACTTGTCATCTCTAGAGATTAATTTCATTACCCAATGCATTGGATATCTATTAGGTAACACCCTTAATATATATTTATTTTCATGTGATCCGTATATATCATAATTAAACAATTCATAAATAACCCACAGAGATTAAAAGAAATGGGTTTCATATCAAAATCATGGCGTTTTAAAATGTGCTTAAAAACGTGATCATTATGTCATTTATAACCCACAAAAAGGGAATAAGGGTTTTATGTATGTAAATTAAATAATTAAATAAATTATATTTATGTATTGATCAATACCCCTATAGATGAAAGAGGTTTGTTTTTTCACATAAATAAAATAAAATAATTTCTTGGGAAAAAGAGAGATATTTTTAGACGAAAACTCTATAACATAACGGGTATGAAACATAGTTTTATAAAACATTAAAAAGAGAGGTTACAAGGGTCAAACATTAATAAAAGAATCATAATACAGTAGATGGAAATAATTAAATGGAAAAAAATAACATGGTATAGAAATTTTAAAGACACACCAAATAAAAGATAACTAGGAAGGAAAAGAGAAGTTGAGAATTCCCATACCTTTGAAGAGTAACTTCTAAAACTCTATGATCAGGACCTTGGGGGATTGAGGAAATATTGGGAGGAATAATTAAAAGTTAATAATGTCATATATTAAAGTTTGATAATTTTTTAATGAAAGAAAATGAGTTAATGATTGAGTATTTATAGTAAAAGAGAGGGAGTTTTTTATTAATTTTTTAGGACACCACATGAGTGGTATTTGACAATTCATGGGATTTCCCATGGTATTTTCCCATGGTATTGGGAACCTAATACACCTAATATCATATTTTAATGCTCAAGATTATACCAGATTATTATACCATTATTAAACCATTTATGATGTCATTAAATATACCAAAAACTCAAAACTGTATTTTTACTATTCATCGAAAAACAATGTAATATATAAAAATCTCATAAATTCACTTTAACCTAATATAGAAATTCTGAATTAAAAAAATGAAATTTATTTTATCATAATAATTTTCAAAATATGAGAAATTTAACTTTTAACTATAAAAATACTTAATTATTAAAAATGATTGCAAACAAAAAATTCATAGTAAATTTATAGACACTTGAAAAAAATAAAATTATTTTATCTTTTGTAATTAAAAAGGAGTGTTTTTGTAACACTATTTCATCATAATAAACATTATTAAAAAAACATTAGTTTAATATAATAATTTATATCACTCTAAAAATTACAATTGTTACCCGAAAAATGAATTTATCAAATTTTATCTCAATTTTTAAGCAAAACAATTCTTAAAATGAAAATGATGAAATAAAAATTTTATTTATACTCTCTTAGGTGAGGTTACTATTCTATTGGTCATATTACTATTCATAAGGGTAAAATTACTATTTCAAAGTGTCAAGTTACTATTCACCAATATATTGAGTTGATCATATCAGACTCTAAATATCCTACTGTTCACAACCGTGTATGCCTGTTTTTGGAAAATTATTTCACAGAATAAAATTTTTAAAGTATAATAATTATTTAAATGAAAAATACATTATTTCTCATTATTCATCAAAAATATAAAACTTATTATAAAATAAAAAAAATCACCCTAAATTAATTTTTACATTCAAAATTAAAAAATTATGTTCTAATGAAATAAAATTTCATTCGATGTGCTTCTATTGTAAAACATGATAAAAATTTATTGGGAGGAAAGAGATCTATAAATAAAAAATATATATTTTTTGGGTCGCTACATTCTTCCCCCTTATAAAAATTGAATCCTCACATTTTTATCTTATTAAAAATTTGTTGATATTATGAATCTTATAATTCTAAAGTAATTTTAGGTCTTAAAATATCATGCTTAAAAGAATATTATTATTTAACAACCATTACATTTCCTATAAGTCCTTCACAATGATTTATAAAAAGCTTATGATTAACCAAACACATCCCTTGAGAGTGTCAAACCAGTAGTGCATCAAGGACCATGTTTGTGCACTAGTTCCCATTAGAGTCTAGCTCAAAGTGGTGTTTTTGGGTTTTATCCCTATATACATTAGTGCCAGAGCCACATCCAGTTGTTCATGTCCAGATAGGGATTTCTTTGTTTGGAAACCACTTAATATTTTACCAAAATACCAAGATGATTTCTTATATTTAATCTTTTCTTTATGGTTCTTCCTAAACTTTTCAAATCCTAATTTCTATAAATAACTAAACCATCCTATGATACCAACTATGGCATCCTGCCTTTTTATTACATAACATTTCATTACATTTTACAAATAGAGGATCTTTAAAATTTTAGTGTCGTACATAATACATGAAAACTTAAAACAATATTATATTCCACTTGAAATTATTCTTAAAGTTTAATCTTAAATAAATTTATTGCATCTCATAACCTGGGGACATATATCAAAGGAAAGACTGAGAAAAAGGTTGAGCAAGGGAAAACAAGTGAAACAGTTTAAGTGTGAAATTGAGAGATATCAATAAGAACATAAGGAATATCCTAAAGTCATAATAAACTGGAATATCATGATAATTATAACTTGAATCATAACTTTAAAATGTAGATACAACATTTTATTTGGACATTCATAAGCATATCCCCAAGGTTCATCCCCAAGGTGTCATAAAAATTACCAAGGTTATTCACCAAGGTATCGTAAAACTTGTCATCTCTAGAGATTAATTTCTTTACCCAATGAATTTGATCTCTATTAGGATGCACCCTTAATATGTATTTATTTTCATGTGAGCCACATAAATCATAATCAAACATTTCATAAATAACCCATAGAAAATAAAATAAATGGGTTTCATATCAAAATCATGGCGTTTTAAAACGTTCTTAAAAACATGATCATTATGTCATTTATAACCCACGAAAAGGGAATTAGGGTCTTATGTATGTAAATTCCATAATCAAATAAATCATATTTATATCTTTATCGACACCCCTATAAATGAAAATGGTTTGCGTATTCACATAAATAAAATAAAATAATTTCTTGGGAAAAAGAGAGAGATTTTTTAGATGAAAATTCTGCAACATAATAGGTATGAAACATAGTTTTATAAAGAATTAAAAATAGAGGGGACAAGGATCACCCATTCATAAAATACTCATAATATAGTATAGGGAAATAATGAAATGGAAATAAGAACATGGAATGGAAATTTTAAAGACAATCCAAATAAAAGATAACTTGGAAGGAAAAGAGAAGTTGAGAATTCCCTTACCTTTGAAGAGTAACTTCTAAAACTCTACGATCGAGTCCTTGGGGAATTGAGGACATCTTGGGAGGACTAATTGGAAGGTAATACTATCCGAGCTTCAAGGTGTATGATTTTGAAATGAAGGGAAATTAAGTAATGGGTGAGTACTTATAGTAAAAGAGAGGGAGTTTTTTATTAATTTCTGAGGACACCACATGAGTGGTGTTTGCAAATCCATGGGCCTGCCCATGGTATTTTCCCATGGTATTGGCCACTTGGGACACCTCATATCATATTTTATTGAATGGCCCGAAAGGCAGATAATTTTACTGTAACATCCCAGGTAAATAAAGAATAAAACATTTTCATATTTATTAACATTTACGAATTAAAAATTAATTTTACTTTAAAGGGGTTTCTATGTTCGATAGCGTACCCGATACGCAACAAAGAGTTTCTTTGAAATCTTACGTTGCACACTAGTAATAAAATAATATTATTTTAAATGGTAGTTAACACGTAGTCGTTGTATTGGCGGGAATGAATAGAAATAACTAAAATATTATTATATATGTTAAATTTTTTTACATTTATCCAATAATGGATAAAGGCTTAAAATAAGAAAAGAATTCAATTTTAGGCATAGATACTATAATATTCACTAAAGGTCCACTGATCACCTTTTGATGGAGAACCTTCATTAAATATAGTTTTGGTCACTATTATACATTCTATTGGACCAAATAAAATTCTTCTATAGAATCGGGACATCAAAATTTACTTTGTGAAAATTTTTGGTATTTTTCCGATAAAGTTCATTTTTTAATGAATAGTGAAAAATGTTGTATTTTAATTCAAAAACTCTTTTTAATATAATTTATTTATATGATTATATTATCATTTGAATTGGTTTTAAAGTGAAATTAGAATATATTTTTACCATTTAATCCAATAGTGGTTGTTGGAATTAATTTCACTTTGAAATCGGACTTACCTAGTGTCAATCTTTTGGTACTTATTGTTTCATAAAAACACACTATTTGCTCTGACAGCGGGAATTAATTATTAAATTAATTAATGCAACTTATATGTTTTGAATTTTTTAAAATAGACTTCATTTTTTAATTCAGAATATCAAATATATCTTAGGGTGAAGTTTTGGTATTTTTCTGAAAAACTTCAATTTTTGATGAATAGTGAAACCACTAAGTGGTACTTAAAAAACTGATTTTTCGTTTAAATGAAATTTTACCACCTCTGTGTTTTGAATTTCAAAAATCAGACATACATGGTTGTCATTAAGAATTAAAATGTGGTTCAATTGGATTAAAATAATTTTTTGGTGAATAGTAACTTTTAAGTTTATTAATCGCGATTAGAGGTAATTAGTGTAATTTAAGGTAAAAATAATGTTTTAATAATATGAAATGAACTTGACACATGTCCTACCCTTATTTTATGTGTCATGGACGACCAATACAATACATGGGTCAACTTGGGGACCCCATGGAGCCACTTTGGTAGGAAAATGACATTAAAAACATTTTATTTAAAGTTAAAATTAAAATTTCACAAACATGAGTTGTTTTAATAAAACAATTTTTAAATGGGGTAATACAAGTCATATTTTTTACTATAAATATTCATTATAAATCTAAAAAGATTTCCTACATCATTATATTTTTTTATAATTTTTAGACATTAAATTAATTAAATTATTTATGACATCATGATGATGCAGCGATTACCTCATTAATGAACGATTTAAATAAAATAAAACGATAATATAAAATCTAAGACTTAAACTTGTCAAAGACCTATTGGAAGATTATATTTTTAACCCTTATCACCTTATCCTATAATTATATCAATTTGGGACCTTTAAACTCCGAAAATCATTTTATACTAAAGTAAACTTTTATAACTTTCCAAGAGTGCCCCTCCTCTCCTCTTATAAAAGGCCCCCACCTCTACCACCTTACCCACACCTCTAAAGCATTTGGTTCGGACAAGATCTTCCCATTTTGTCTCTACACATCCCTCTCTTACTCCTACAAGCCTCACTTTGGGCATAAGTCTTCCCAAGGAAGCCTTTGAGCTCAAATCAAAAAGAGTTACCCGTTTTAAAGGTAGTGTTTTCTCTTGTGTTCTTTTGTTTCATTTTGATTCTCCAACCCTCTAAAATCTTTTTATTCCTTTATTTTGTAACAAAACCAGTATCTTCAATATACTAGTATGTTGTTATAATAAGTATTCGAGCTACACCTACACACACCTCCGTCTAATGGTTAAAGAACATATTGTTTCTGTGGTTGGCGAATTTCTGCCTCACGAAACGATGATTGTTAAATCTTCTTTTAACACCTTTAATGGTGGCCATTAAGATGTCACTATATTTATATATGATATATATTATGTTTATGTTTTCCTTATGCTTCTGTATTTTTAATTTGTGGTATACCTTTATGGCTTCCATTATGGGTATACGCGATATCTTCATTTTAGGAAGTGCAGACTATCGCCCCCTCAAAGTGATTTGATTCGTTAATGCCATATGTGGGATGTATAAAGGATGGATTTAAAGTTATTATATATGATGTATGTTACATATAAATGATGAATATAATTATGGAATTAAAATATACATACCTCTCATTTAGTTTTAATTCCATTAATATGACATAGAAATGAAAGTAGCGTTCATGCGTACGTACGGCTTACCGTCTCCATGAACGGTGCATTTCATTTCTTACCTCTAAATGATTATTTAATATTATAAATACATGTATATGCTGGATATATATGATATATATGATATCCAAATCATGAATATCATTCTGGATATAAATAACCTTTGACCACACGAACAACATGTAATTATAAGAAGTCCACTTTCGACTTAAGAACCAAGTATCGACAAAACCAACATTATTAACTTAACTGATTACATAATGTTTATATAATGGTAATAAGTGATATAAAAGTAATAATGAACTTTAAAAAGGTTCTTAAGAAAGTAGAAATTAACTCAATTTTATTATTCAGGACATTAAAGAATGATCGAGTCAAGTCGGACCCGAGGTAAGGGACTTCGTCTCAATCTCCTTTCATTGAGGAATATTTCGTTTTATACACAACTTTCTTTTATACGGTGTATAAACCCTTTTGACTTTTACTTTTATACAAAAGGAATCTTTTTATACGAAGCGTTTTACAAAACAACAAAAAGGAATGTTTCTTTTAACGTATGCGGTGACAACGACCTTTTCTGCCGCCGTGAGTATTATTTTGGTCTTTGGCTTCCTCAATAAGCCGTAATATTTTTAAAATGAAATAAATACCATATAATCTTTTATGTATTTTGGTATTGAAAATGGTTTTTATAATGGATTTGTTATGTCAATATATTTAAGTGATATATTGTGATCAAAGTGTGGAAATGTTTTCTTTCCATTATATTTGTTTTATGTCTTATGATTTTATAATGGTACTTGGAAATTTTACGGGTGGTTACATGATAAACCATATGACAGGTGGTGTTGTGAATACTAGGATGGGTGGTTACATTATAACCTCCAATGCATTGGGTATGGAAGTCAGCCGTATGGCTATTCCATTAAGTGATGTGTGTGGAAGTCGACCGTATGGTTATTCCATTTAGGTATATTTATGTCCCAAGTTACCTTTATATGTTATGTTATCTTTATATAGGTTTTATGGTAATATTTTGGTTACAAAAGGGTAAGTAATGATCTTTTATTCAGTGAAGAGTTTTTACTACTTTATAAAGGTGAAAAGTATTACTTTGATAAAGTATACATGGTTTACTTGTTGTTTTGATAAACTAACAGTTTTTATTATTTGTGTATCCCTTACTGAACTTTTTATGCTCACCCAAAGTTTTTTTAAATTTTTTTAAGAGGACTTAATGTGGAATAGGGTCAAGGATGCGATCAAGGGAAAGTCATGCTATATAAAACATGGAACTATACATGTTTCTTTTTAAGATTTTTTATTCTATGGAAACTTAGTAGAAGTGTCTACTTTGTAATCTTTTGAGATGTAATAGTTATGTCCTAATTCTCTAAAGCTATAAACCTGAAAATATCTTCAATGTGAATTATTCATTTAATTCAATATTAAGTAAGGTTTAAGTTCGGGGCCTTATAGTTGGTATCAGAGGTCGGTTTAGACAACTTTAGGAGTTAGAAAATTGTTAAATTATAAATTAATTTATGGTATGATTGAAATGATATAGAATTTAAAGATTACCATGTTGCTTATACTAAGATATTTTTGTGTTAAGAATGGTTTTTCATAGAATAAATAGAATAGATTTTTTGGGAAGGCATACAGAGGGAAAAGACCTTTCAAAACAGTATCTTGAGATGGTCAGAATCAGAACTAAACAGTTTGTTGCAGTGATGGCTCAGTTGACTCTGGTGAAAAATGTTGGCTGTTTTTATTGATGATATTTTTGTGTTTTCTAAAAGTAAATAGGAGCGTGAAAGTCATTTAAGGGTTATTTTGGAAACCTTAAAAGAAAAGAAATTGTATTGGAAATTCCGCAAGTGTGATTTTTGGTTGCAACAAATTTCTTTCCTTGGTCATATTGTTTCTAAATATGGGATAACTATTGATCCTGTAAAAACAAAGGTTGTTGAAGAGTAGACAAGACCCAAAAATGTAACTGAGATTCGTAGTTTCCTTGGTTTGGCAGGCTATTACCGAAGGTTTGTAAGAAATTTTTCGCGGTTATCTAGTCTAATGACTAAGCTAACTCGGAAGGGTGTTAAGTTTATCTGGACAAAAGAATGTGATGATTGTTTTCAGGAATTGAAAAGAAGGTTGGTGAATGCTCCAGTTTTGGCACTACCTTCCAGGAATGGTGAGTTTGTTATCTACAGTGATGCTTCATTGAAAGGAATTGGTTGCATCCTAATGCAGAATGATCAGGTAATTGCTTATGCTTCATGTCAATTGAAAACTCATGAGGTAAATTACCCTACACATGACTTGGAATTAGATGTTGTTATTTTTGCCTTAAAATTTTGGAGGCATCATTTGTATGGAGTAAAGTGTGAAATATATACCGATCACAAAAGTTTAAAGTATATATTCACTCATAAATAATTAAACATGAGACAGAGGAGATGGATAGAATTAATCAAGGATTATGATTGTACAATTCATTACCATCCAGGGAAAGAAAATAAAGTGGCTGATGCTTTGAGTCGAAAAAGTAATGCTTCATTAACCATGCTACATTGGGAACGAGATCCTTTGGTTTTTTATTTAATGAACTTTGGAATAGAAGTTGTTGGTGCAGGATGGCCTTCTGTTTTGTTTCAGGTTTCAGTGAAATATTCTCTATCAGACATAATTAAGCAAGCATAGAATCAAGACAGTGAGTTGCAGAAAAAGGTAGAGCTGGTTCAGAAGGGTAAGTTGCATGAATTCAACATTGATAATGATTGTGTTTTGAGGTTTGGGAAGATATTATGTGTGCTTTGTGATTCACAGTTGAAGGGTGAGTTGTTATGTGAGTCTCATAGTTCCCCGTTTTCAGTTCATCCTGTCAGTACTAAGATGTACAGAGATCTGTGGGAGTATTACTGGTGGAATGGAATGAAAAGAGATATTGCTGATTTTACTGTGAAGTGTTTGACTTGTCAGCAGGTTAAAGCAGAGCGGCATTTACCAAAAGGGATGCTTCAGCCTTTACAAGTTCCAGAGTGTAAATGGTAAAATATATCCATGGTCTTTGTTGTGGGATTACCGAAGACATCTTGAGGTTTACTTATAACTTTTGGAAAGGCCTTCAGAAGTCATTGGGTACTGAATTAAATTTTAGTACATCTTTTCATCCGTAATCAGATGGGCATTCAGAATGAACAATTCAGAACTTGGAGGATATGCTATGAGCTTGCTCTATGGATTATCAGGGAAGTTGGGACCAATATCTTTCTTTGGTTGAGTTTTCATATAATGACAGTTTTCATTCCAGTATACAGATGGCTCCATTTGAATCATTATATGGTAAATGGTGTCTAACTCTAGCTTTTTGGGATGAAGTATGTGAAAGGAAGCTGATGGGACCAAAATTGGTAGAAGAGATGGCAGAAAAAGTTCAGTTGATTCAGAAACACATGAGAACAGCTCAGAGCAGACAGAAAAGTTATGCAGATAACCTGAGGAAGGATCTATCTTTCGAGGTAGGTGATCATGTTTTTCTCAAGGTTTCTCCATGGAAAAGTGTGATGTGATTTGGTAAGAAATGAAAGCTGAGTCCAAGGTTCATTGTACCATATGAAATTCTGGAGAGAGTTGGATCAGTTGCTTACCGAGTGGCTTTACCTCCGATTTTATCTCAGGTACACAATGTTTTTCATGTTTCGATGTCGAGAAACTATATGCCAGATCCATCTCATGTTTTGAGCCCAGAGGTAGTTCAGTTGGAAGAGAATCTCTCTTATGAAGAACAACTAGTCCAAATTCTTGACCGAAGAGAGAAAGTGTTGCGAAATAAGGTAATTCACCTAGTAAAGGTTTTGTGGAAAACCATATGGTTGAAGAGGCAACTTGGGAATCTGAAAATTCTATGAGGGATAAATACCCCCACTTATTTTGACAAGTGAATAAAATTGCGAGGACATAATTCCCAAAAGGGGGGAAGGATGTAACATCCCAGGTAAATAAAGAATAAAACATTTTAATATTTATTAACATTTACGAATTAAAAATTAATTTTACTTTAAAGGGGTTTCTATGTTTGATAGCGTACCCGATACGCAACAAAGAGTTTCTTTGAAATCTTACGTTGCACACTTGTAATAAAATAATATTATTTTAAATGGTAGTTAACGCGTAGCCATTATATTGGAGGGAGTGAATAGAAATAACTAAAATATGATTATATATGTTAAATGTTTTTACATTTATCCAATAATGGATAAAGGCTTAAAATAAGAAAAGAATTCAATTTTAGGCATAGATACTCTAATATTTACTAAAGGTCCACTTATCACCTTTTGATGGCGAACCTTCATTAAATATATTTTTGGTCACTCTTATACATTCTATTGGACCAAATAAAATTCTTCTTTAGAATCAGAACATCAAAATTTACTTTGTGTAAATATTTGGTATTTTTCCGATAAAGTTCATTTTTTAATGAATAGTGAAAATATTGTATTTTAATTCAAAACCTCTTTTTAATATAATTTATTTATATGATTAGATTACCATTTGAATTGTTTTTAAAGTAAAATTAGAATATATTTTTACCATTTAATCCAATAGTGGTTGTTGGAATTAATTTCACTTTGAAATCGGACTTAAACTAGTGTCAATCTTTTGGTACTTATTGTTTCATAAAAACACGCTATTTGCTCTGACAGCGGGAATTAGTTATTAAATTAATTAATACAACTTATATGTTTTGAATTTTTTAAAATAGACTTCATTTTTGAATTCGGAATATCAAATATATCTTAGGGTGAAGTTTTGGTATTTTTCTGAAAAACTTCAATTTTTGATGAATAGTGAAACCACTAAGTGGTACTTAAAAAACTGATTTTTCGTTTAAATGAAATTTTACCACCTCTGTGTTTTAAATTTCAAAAATCCGACATACATGGTTTTCATTAAGAAGTAAAATTTGGTTCAATGGGATTAAAATAATTTTTTGTTGAATAGTAACTTTTAAGTTTATTAATCGCGATTAGAGGTAATTAGTGTAATTTAAGGTAAAAATAATGTTTTAATAATATTAAATAAACTTGAAACATGTCCTAACCTTATTGGATGTGTCATGGGAGACCAAGAAAATCCATGGGTCAACTTGGGGACCCCATGGAGCCACTTTGGTAGGAAAATGACATTAAAAACATTTTATTTAAAGTTAAAATTAAAATATCACAAACATGAGTTGTTTTACTAAAACAATTTTTAAATGGGGTTATACAAGTCATATTTTTTACTATAAATATTCATTATAAATATTAAAATATTTCCTACATCATTATATTTTTTTTATAATTTTTAGACATTAAATTAATTAAATTATTTATGACATCATGATGATGCAGCAATTACCTCATTAATGAACGATTTAAATAAAATGAAAAGATAATGTAAACTCTAAGACTTAAACTTGTCAAAGACCTATTGGAGGAGTATATTTTTAACCCTTATCACCTTATCCTAGAATTATATCAATGTGGGACCTTTAAAATCAGAAAATCATTTTATACTAAAGTAAAATTTTATAACTTTCCAAGAGTACCCCTCCTCTCCTCTTATAAAAGGCCCCCACCTCTACCACCTTACCCAAACCTATCAAGCCATTGGTTCGGAAAATCTCTTCCCATTTTGTCTCTAAACATCCATCTCTTACTCCTACAAGCCTCACTTTGGGCAGAAGTCTTCCCAAGGAAGCCTTTGAGCTCAAATCAAAAAGAGTTACCCGTTTTAAAGGTAGTGTTTTCTCTTGTGTTCTTTTGTTTCATTTTGCTTCTTCAGCCCTATAAACTCTTTTTATTCCTTTATTTTGTAACAAAACCAGTATATTAAATATACTAGGATGTTTTTATCAGAAGGATTCGAGCTACACCTACACACACCTCCGTCTAACGGTTAAAGAACATATTCTTTCTGTGGTTGGCGAATTTCTGCCTCACAAAACGATGATTGTTCAATCTTCTTTTAACACCTTTAATGGTGGACATTAAGATGTCACTCTATTTATATATTATATATATTATGTTTATGTTTTCCTTATGATTCTGTATTTTTCATTTGTGATATACCTTTATGGCTTCCATTATGGGTATACGCGGTATCTTCATTTTAGGAAGTGCGGACTACTGCCCCCTCAAAGTGATTTGATTTGTTAATGCCATATGTGGGACGTATAAAGGATGGATTTAAAGTTATTATATATGATTTATTCTAAATCTAAATGATGAATATAATTCTGGAATTAAAATATACATACCTCTCATTTAGTTTTAATTCCATTAATATGACATAGAAATGAAAGTAGCGTTCATGCGTACGTACGGCTTACCGTCTCCATGAACGGTGCATTTCATTTCTTACCTCTAAATGATTATGTAATATTATAAATACATGTATATGCTGGATATATATGATATATATGATATCCAAATCATGAATATCATTATGGATATAAAGAACCTTTTACCACACGAACAACATGTAATTGTAAGAAGTCCACTTTCAACTTAAGAACCAAGTATCGACAAAACAAACATTATTAACTTAAATGATTAAATAATGTTTATATCATGGTAATAAGTGATATAAAAGTAATAATGAACTTGAAAAAGGTTCTTAAGAAAGTAGAAATTAACTCAAGTTTATTATTTAGGATGTTAAAGAACGATCGAGTCAAGTCGGACCCGAGGTAAGGGACTTCGTCTCAATATCCTTTCATTGAGGCATATTTCGTTTTATACACAACTTTATTTTATACGGTGTATAAACCCCTTTGAATTTTACTTTTATACAAAAGGAATCTTTTTCTATGAAGCATTTTACAAAATGACAAAAAGTAATGTTTCTTTTAACGTATGCGGTGACAACAACCTTTTCCGCCGCCACGAGTATTATTTTGGTCTTTGGCTTCCTCAATAAGCCATAATATTTTTAAAATGAAATAAATACCATATACTCTTTTATGTATTTTGGTATCGAAAATGGTTTTGATAATGGATTTTTTATGTCAATATATTTAAGTGATATATTGTGATCAAAGTGTGGAAATGTTTTCTTTCCATTATATTTGTTTTATGTCTTATGATTTTATAATGGTACTTGGACATTTGACGGGTGGTTACATGATAAACCATATGACAGGTGGTGCCGTGAATACCAGGACGGGTGGTTACGTTATAACCTCCAATGAATTGGGTATGGAAGTCAGTCGTATGGCTATTCAATTAAGTGATATGTGTGTAAGTCGATCGTATGGTTATTCCATTTAAGTATGTTTATGTCCCAAGTTAACTTTATATGTTATGTGATCTTTATATAGGTTTATGGTAATATTTTTGTTACAAAAGGGTAATTAATGATCTTTTATTCAATGAAGAGTTTTTACTACTTCATAAAGTTGAAAAGTATTACTTTGATAAAGTATAAATGGTTTACTTGTTGTTTTGATAAATTAACAGTTTTCATTATTTGTGTATCCCTTACTAAACTTTTTATACTCACCCCAAGTTTTTTGAAATTTTTTTTAGAGGAATTAATGTGGAATAGGGTCAAGGATGGGATCAAGGGAAAGTCATGCTATATAAAACATGAAACTAGACATGTTTCTTTTTTAGAGTTTTTATTCTATGGAAACTTAGTAGAAGTGTCTACTTTGTAATCTTTTGAGATGTAATAGTTATGTCCTAATTCTCTAAAGCTCTAAACCTAAAAAGATCATCAATGTGAATTATTCATTTAATTCAATATTAAGTAAGGTTTAAGGTCGGGGCCTTATATTTATTGATTTTGGATAATCCCTTTTTATGGGGAAAAGGGGAAAACCAAGACTTCAGAGACATCAGGACATTAACAAGATTCGAAAAATAAAAGGGTTGCAACCTAGAACAAGACTACATAGAAGTGCATCTACCCAGCTTCAATATCATTAAGGCATGTCTCCACCAAAGTATGTTTGGTCAGAAAGATGTCTCATGAAAGGATGCATGGGCCTGGTACCGATGGCTACGCCATACCCTCTCAATCGTCCAAATTCGAAAAGCCATACATGATGAAGATAACCAGCTCTATACTCCTCTGAAGAAAAACCTTGTAGAATGTCTGAATTCCCCAATAGAACATCTATTCCTCCATAAACAATTAAACAGCAGGTAACCAGCAGATTCACAGCCAACCATGTTAATAGCACCACCACCTCACCACCAATTTCACATCCAATCAAACAAGATATCACCTTAGCCAAATCAAAACCTGGAAAAAACTTACAGGAGTGCCAAAATGAAAGATCCCCCCCCCCCCTCCGAAGCACTGGATCTGACCCCAAGAACACCAACGCATGCCAGAGCTGACGTTGAGATGGGACAAGGCCACGTTGATATCACAAAGCTGGAATGCATGCCAAGGCTGATTGAGCACACCATCCCACGTTGATCACATCACAGCCGCAACGGAATCCCAAGCAATCGGCGGCTAGCAAAGAGGATCTGACGACGAGCAGACCAAATCTACGACAAGATCTCAAAATGTAGAGGTCGTCATCGAGCACATCGGAGTCGACACCAAACACCTGGAGCCACTAGGATCCGGAAGGAACATCTCCACCACAAATCTGAGAACCCGAAGCCAGAGCACTTGGCATCAACGCACGCTGAGGCCGTGGAGATCCGAAGCTAGGAATGACAAAGCCTTCACAGAGGGTACCGGAGCCGGCGCCGAGCACATATACGAGACGAGATCCTGAAGTTGAAAGTCGCAACGAAGCCACCTTAGAGCCTTGATCAAAGCCAAAAAACACGTAATCGCCACCCATCAATGTCAATATGAGAAGAGAAAGCCACCGCCAAAGTCGGGCCAAGCCAGAGGAGGGGAGGAGACGGCTTGGAAGAGAAACCCTATGAGTGTGCGGAGGGGGGGAGAAGTTGCTGCTCAAAGGCATGAAAATATTTTTCAAAAAATAAATGTTCACTTATTCACCTCATATCATATTTTAATGCCCCACATTAGACCAGAATTATTACATCATTATTACACCATTAATGATTTCATTAAACATATCAAAAACTCAAAACTGTATTTTTACTATTCATCGAAAAACAAAGTAATATATAAAAATCTCATAAATTCATTGTAACCTAATATCGACATTCTGAATTAAAAAATGACATTTATTTTATCATAATAATTTTCCAAATATTTAAAATTTAACTTTTAACTATAAAAATACTTAATTATTAAAAATAATAGCAGACAGAAAATGCAAAGTCAAACAATAGATACTTGAAAAAAATATTTTATCATTTGTAATTAAAAAGGAGTGTTTTTGTAACAGTATTTCATAATAATAAACATTATTAATAAAACCTTAGTTTAATATAATAATTTATATCTCTCTAAAAAGTATAATTTCTACCCAAAAAATCAATTAATCAAATTTCAACTCAATTTTTAAGCAAAACAATTCTTAAAACAAAAATGATGAAATAAAAATTTTATTTATACTTTCTTAGGTGAGGTTACCATTCCATTGGTCATATTACTATTCATAATGATAACATTACTATTCTAAAGGGTCAAGTTACTATTCACAAAAAAATTAAGTTGATCCAATCAGACTCTAAATATCCTACTTTTCACAAATGTGTATGTCCGTCTTTTGAAAATAATTTCATAGAATAAAATATTTAAATTATAATAATTATTTAAATGAAAAATATAGTATTTTTCATTATTCATCAAAAATAGAAAACTTATTAGAAAAATAAAAAAAAATCACCCTAAATTAAATTTTCATTCGAAATTCAAAAATGATGTTACCATGAAATAAAATTTCATTTGATGTGCTTCTATTGTAAAACATAATAAAAATTTATTGGGTGGAAAGAGATCCATAAATAAAATAAGTATATTTTTCAGGTCTCTACATTCTTCCCCCTTATAGAAATTGCATCATCACAATTTTCTATTATTATAAATTTGTTAATATTAGGAATATTATAATTCTAAATTAATTTTAGGTCTTAAAACATCATGATTAAAAAATATTATTCTTTAACAACAATTACATTTCCTATAAGTCCTTCACAGTAATTTATAAAAATCTTTTGATTAACCAAACATATCCCCTGAGAGTGTCAAACTAGGAGTGCAGCAAAGACCGTTTTTGTGCACAAGTTCTCATTTGAGTCTAGCTCAAAGTGGTGTTTTTGGGTTTTACCCCTATATACATCTATACCAAATCCACATCCATTTGTTCGTATCTAGACATGAATTCCTTTGTTCTAAAACCACTTACTTAATATTTTACCAAAATAATAGGATGCTTTCTTATATATAATCTTTTATTTTTGGTTCTTCCTAAACTTTTATAATCTTAATTTCCACAAATAACTAAATAGTCATTTGATACCAACTATGGAATCTTGCCTTCTTATTACATAACTTTTCATTACATTTTACAAAAATAGGATCTTTAAAAGTTTAGTATCTTGGAAATAAGGTACATAATACATGAAAACTTAAAACATTCTTCTATTCCACTTGAAAATATTCTTAAAGTCTCATCTTAAATAAATTTATTGCATCTCATAACCTGAGGACATACATCAAAGGAAAGGATGAGAAGAAGGTCGAGCAAGGGAAAATAAGTGAAACAGTTTACATTTGAACTTGAGAGATATCAATAAGAACATGAGGAATATCCTAAATTCATGATGAAGTGGAATATCATGATAATAATAACTTGAATCATAACTTGAAAATGTGGCTAAAACATTTAATGTAGACATTCATAATCAAATCCCCAAGGTTAACCCTATGGTGTCATAAAAATTACTAAGGTTATTCACCAAGGTATCGTAAAACTTGTCATTTGTAGAGATTAATTTCTTTACCCAATTCATTGGATCTCTATTAGGTTTCACCCTTAATATGTCTTTATTTTCATGTGAGTGGCATATATCATAATCAAACTGTAACGTCCCGGGTCCGGGTTCCACCCAAAGGTTCCCTGTACCTAGTTGGTCACATGGCCTCAAGCGTATTTCCCTGAACACCAGAGGCTACCGACTAGCAGCGAGAGCCTTAGGTGTGATAGTGTAGAAACTATGCTCTCATTGGCAGAGTAACAGAGTGGAAATAAACATATAACAGTAGCAGAATCAGTAATAAAATAAAATAAGTAAACAGAAAGAGACTAAAAGTAAATAAACAACTAGAGCACATATAAATAATTATGAATGTCACATATGTCTAGGAAATCATCCAAACATGTAAAAATGTTGGAAATACAGAACTAAACTAAAGTACAAGGAAACAAATAAACTCTAACAGCATCGCAAGCCTTAGCTTAGTCCCTTTCTCTCCATCTCCACCGCAATCAAGCACCTAAAGTATAAGGGTGTTTTTTCTTATCTTTCCCTGCAACAATATAATCTATTTGGGCCCAAAATCATGACCCAAACAGGGTGTGAGATGAATCCCCATAGGCAACCACCCAAATATCTGTTCCTAACTTTCAATGAATATATATATCAGTCAATATGCAATATGATGTAATAAACAAGGAAGTACTCAAAAGTAAACAATCACACCATTTCAAACTGCATTCATTTACATTTAATAATAATTAAATAAACATTCACAAGAATCCCTCTGGAAAGTACTCACAGTCTAACCCCTCTGGTTCAAATTAGACAAATAATCTCTAAGGAAGCATTCATTGTCAATTCCTCCTATGGCCTTTAACGTTAACTATAGACTCTCTAAGGAATCACTCAACATTCAATTACCCATGTGGTCTCCCAACGGTATACTATAGACACTCTGAGGTAGAACTCATTTCCATCCCCCCTATGGTCTCACAATGTAAAAAGTATAATAGACACTCTAGGGTAGCCCTCAGCTTATATTCCCCTTATGGTCTAACTACACCAGGTTCCCACAACCATATGTAATTTAATCATGCATAAAGGATATCCGGTATCCAAAGTAAAATTCAAATACTACTTGGCTAAATAGCTACTATGCATATCACAATAATGTCATATAAAAAACTCCATCCTAACAGCACTAGGCATGGAAAACATAACAGCCTAATAGGTAGTTCTAGACCCAACGTCCAATAATAAATAAAACATGGGAAAACACATCCACAAGCAAGGAAATAAACCCTATTCATAATCGAACACCCTTACTCAAGAAAAAAAATCATGGAAGTCATTAATAGAGTTAAATTCCTAAAACACACAATACCCTAAACTAGGGCATTGGGAACTTTTTCACATATAATTCAACGACATATACGGAAAGGCACAAACCATCTACCTTGACGTTGTACGATCGATATAGTTGAACCTAAGCCTTTTAATTGACCTAGAACTCCATAGATCTATAAAAACATAAAAATATTTCAACCTTGAATAACTCACGTAAGAGGAGAAATCAATAGGAGGGGCTATAGAAGAAGGAAGAACTCACCAAGTTGATTCTAATGCAATCGACGGTGTTAGATTCGGAGAATGGATGGTTGATCGGTGACTCAGAGAAGATTCGATGATTTCTGTCACTCCTAGACGAGACTGAGCCAGAAGAAGACAGTTCTGTCGATTAAATGAAACCCTGGTCTGATATAATAATTAAAAATAAAAATACAAAGCATGTTCCCTAAGGATACACGATGTGTATAGGCCTTTACAATACCCTGCTTTAGGTGGTCTCTAGGTCACCTCCCATGGCCATGTACTTGGCCATTACACAGCTAGTACATGGCTACCCACGGAAACCGAGTACACGATGTGTACTCTGAAGTATATGGTGTGTACTTATGAAATTTCCAAAATCTCCTCTTTTTCTTAAAAACACCTGAAATCAAGATCCATACCTGAAATAAAGATCCACGTTCTTACAAACATTCCCCCTTAAAGAAATATCTCCCCAATTTTCCCTAAGAAGGAGGCGAAGAATAATTCTCAAATAGCTCTGGAAACTGCAATCGTACATCAGCCTCCCTATCCTAAGTCTTGTCTTGTACACGCCTGTACTGCCACAGCACCTGTACCAGAGGAACAGACTAACCACAGAGAACCTTCATGTTGCGATCAATAATATAGATAGGATGCTCCTTGAATGATGCGTCCACCTCCAACTCAACCTCCTCGGGTTGAAAACCATGAGATGGGTCCGAGAAGTGACACCAAAACTGAGAAACATGGAAGACATCATGCATAGCCTAGTACCTCTGAGGTAATTGAAATCGATAGGCAACTAGAATAACTCTCTCCAAAACCTCAAACGGCCTGAAGTATCTCAATGGAAGATTTCCCTGTCTCCTAAACCTCATGTGTCCCAACTTCGGTGTGACACGTAGAAAAACCAGATCCTCGACCTCGAACTCTAGAGGTTGTCTCCTTCAATTAGCATAAGACTTATGTAATGACTATGTAGTATCCATCCTCTTCCTAATCAACTTCATCTGCTATGTGGTCTCCTGGACAAGACGAGGTTCCAGCATAGCTGCCTCTCTTGCTTCCATCCAACATAGGTCTAATCGGGATGGCCTACTATATAATTACTCATAAGGTTCCATTTGAATAGTTTCCTAAAAATTATTATTGTAGGAAAACTCCACCAGAGGTATGGGCTTCTCCCAAGAACCTCCAAAATCTAGGACGCATGCTTGAAGCATGCCCTCCAGCACCTGAATCATATGCTCAGACTGGCCATATGTTTGGGGATAGTAAGTGTACTCAGAAGTACTTGTGTACCCAAATCCCTATGTAGTCTCTTCCAGACCCGAGAAGTAAAACAGGCATCCCTATCTAAAATGATGGAGTGCGGAACCCAATGTAAATATACAACCTTATGGACGTACAACCTTCCTATATCATCAACAATAATGTCTCCTTGATCGGTAATAAGTTTCCAACCTTCGTTATTCTGTCAATGACAACCCAAACTACATCGTTCCCTCAAGGTGACCTCATTAATCTGGTCATGAAGTTCATTTCAACATCATTCCACTTCTACTTGGGAATGGGTAACTGCTATAAAAGTCATGTTAGTCACTGATGTTGCCTTCACCTGCTAACAAGTGGAACATCTCATGATAAAACCTGTAACATATCTCTTCATACCTAGCCACCAATACTGACGGTGTAGATCTTGATACATCTTGGTGACACCAAGATGAACTGCCCAAACTAAAAAATGAAAATCCCACATCATATCCTCGTGTATGTCTGCTGACACCCATACGTGCCCATGAAAATGCAAGATCTCATCCTTTCCTATGGTCCATCCAGGAATAGGGCCCTCTCCCGACACACTCTCCAAAATAACTAGGAATTCAACATCTAATAGTTGCCTCATTCTCACTCAATCAAGCAAAGTAAAGGTAACAACTACAAAAGAAAGGAACAACTGCCCCTGTCTATTGTGCACCTATAAATGAATCTTAGAGAATATAGTCATAAGATTCCACTCACTATTGGCCTCCTGAAGGACCTATATCTAAGTCCTCCTACTCAACGCATCATCCATTGTGTTTCCTTTCCCAGGCATGTAGGCAAGATCAAATTCAAAGGACTAAAGGTACTCAACCCACCTTCTTTGTCTCAAATTTAGATCACGCTGAGTGAAGATATACTTTAGACTTTTGTGGTTGTTGAAAACCACAAAATGATCTCCCAACATATAATTTCTCCAATAGTGTAAAGTATGAACAACTACAGCCAACTCAAGATCACGCATCGGGTAATTCCTATCATGTGGCCTCAACTGTCGAGACTCGTATGCAACAACTCCTTCCCCTGCATAAGCATTGCTCCCATCATGATACCTAAAGAATAACAGTAAACAGTATAGGTCTTTCCTAGATCTGGAAAAACTGGTATTTGTGCTAAATTCAACCTCCCTTTCAGCTCCTGAAAGGGTGAATCGTAGGAAACTATTCACAGGTACTTCGCACCCTTCTTAGTCAGGCACATCAGTAGCGCTGTTGAGCATGAAAAGTCCTATATGAAACGTCTGTAGTAACCATCCAGCATGAGAAAACTCTATACCTAAAATACGTTCTTTGGATACTCCCAAGAAACTACTGCTTTCACTTTCTATGGGTCTATTGATACTCCTTTCTCTGAGATAATATGACCGAATAAGTGAATCTGGTCCATCCAAAAGTGACATTTTGAGAGCTTAGCATATAACTAATGCTATCTCGGTGTACTCAAAATGATCTCAAGATGGGTAGCATGGTCATGTAAAGTGTGAGATTACACCAAGATATTGTCCACAAAAATCACTATAAAGGAATCTGAGTATGGATAGAACACTCAGGTACTCAGTTTCATAAAAATTGCAAGCACATTCGTGAGACTGAACGACGTAACTACATACTTGTATAGACCATACCTACTCTGAAAGGATGTAAGAGGTATATCTGATGGTCTAACGCACAGATGATGATAACTAGATCTCAATTCAATCTTCAAGAACACCCAGTCTCATCAAAGCTGATCAAAGAGATCTCCAATCCTCAATAAGGGATATCAGTTTTTGACCATCAACTAGTTCAGCTTGTGATAATCCACAAAATTTTTGAGGGTATTATCTACCTTATTCTCAAAAAGGATAGGTGAACTTAAAGGAGAAGTACTGGGTTAGATGAAACCCTTTTTCTATAACTCCTCTAACTGCTTCTTGAGCTCCTGTAACTCTAGTGTAGTCATCCTATAATGAGGAATGGACACTGGTGCTGCTCCTGGCACAAGATCAATAAAGAAATATACCTATCGCTCTGGAGGTAAACCTGAAAATTCATTTGTAAAGGCATCCCTAAAACGATCCACCATTGGTGGAAATTTCATCTGTGAAGTCCCCTGGTCATCCAAATACAAACTAGAAATCTGGGTTGTAACTTATCCCAACCCATGATGCTCATGTCCCACTCTGCTTTCCTAGAAATCCCATTCACCCTTATGTAGAAACAATCCACCCTCTTGTGACATGAAACTCACCCTACAGTGATAGAAATTGACAAAATCATGGAAGGTAACAAACTAGTCCATTCCAAGAATGACTTCATAGCTCATAGTATCTAAGACATAAAGGTCCCATAAGAAGAAACACTCACCAACCTCAAGAGGTCACTCCTTTCACTGGTGTACACTAGTCGTCCTTAGTCCCAACGGAATGTCTAATTTCATAACATCCTCAAAAGAAAAGACACATAGCCCAAGGCTCTCCACAACAGCAACAGATATGAAACTATTGGAATCCCCTGTATCGAAAAGTGCATAAGCTAAAACCAAGGAAACTAGAATTGTACCTATAACTGTAGAGGGTCCGGGATCCTAATCCTGTTGGGTCTGCTCCAGTGAAAAAGATTGGACTGTGCCACGGACCTGTGAAGATATATGAGGTACCTGAGCTGATCCACCCTATGGCTATTGAAAACCCTGTGTCTGTCCACTACGAACAAAACTTCCACCGCGACCTGAACGGTCGGAAGAACTCCAGTTCCCTAACTGATGAGAAATCGGTGGTCCTTATCCTAAATGTGGAGTCATATCAGAACCCATATCACCAGCTGCTGGTGATAAAAACTGGAATAAACGCTGAAGATGACCCATCTTGTCGCAAGATCAGCACTCGACCGGGTCTCTCGGGCAATGTGGCCTCATATGCCCATTCTTCCCTCATTGGTCAAATACCACCTGCCTACCTGAAGGAGTATCTTTCCTACTTGGATCTTCACATGTAGGCTCTCTGCGGCACTTCCTACTATCAGATGAAGAATACCAACTCCAGATGCTAAGACGCCCTGGCTCAAAACTCTAGAATCTCTTAGGTTTTTCTCTATGATTAGCACCTGGTTGACTATAGAAGATATGGAAGTCAACCTGAAGATGTTCACCTGAGATCGGATGTCATTCCTAATACCATCCTCAAACTTCCTCGCCAGAAATAAACCATCACCCACCAGAATGGGTGTGAAGCGCTGCAACTCTATGAAGAGAGAAGAATACTCCATGACTGAGAGATTACCCTGCTCCAAACTCATGAACTCTTGGGATTAGTCATCCCTCAAAGTCTCCGGGTAGAAGTAGTCATAGAAGGTATACTGGAACTCATCTCAATCCATAACCTACTGGTGTCCCACCTATGATATCACATCCCATAATCTCTTGGAATAATCATGTAGCATGTACGTAACAAGCTTCACCCTCATCTCTGGAGGTGTCTCGAGATGCTCGAAGATAGACAACATGGCTTCCAACCATGACTCTACAGCCTAAGGTCCTCCATCCTCTGAGAAGGTGGGAGGATGTTGCTGTTTAAAAACCTGTGTCAACTCTACCATAGATGGGGCAGGATGCGGTGCTCTCTGGAAGGTCTGCATCATCCTCGTGAATCCTTCTTAGAACTTTTCATTAGAACCTATATCTGGAATGACAGTTGGTGCCAAGACGGGCATGACGAGAGGACCTGCCAGTAGTCCCTGATCTTCCATGTATGGTGTCTGATTGTTGACCTTTATCTGGTGTACAACTGGATGACGTCTTGGTGGAATTACTCTGCAAGGTCAATCACACAACTTAGTTTAGGATTATCAAAGAATGAAACTTATAAGTGCAATAAATGAACAGGATAAAGAAAAAATTCAAGTTTTTTTTCAAAATAGGGATACACAGCGTGTATGACCCTCACACGGTGTGTTCCCTTAAGCCTTTACATGGGAGTGTACTTTTTCCAAACCTGGTCGTGTAACACCCTTACACATGGTGCGTTCATCCTCAGCCACAGTGTGTACTTGAAACTTTCCCCCTGCCTGAGTTCCTCTACATGGTTAAACCACACAGTTCTCTTAGAACAAAACTACATGGTGTGTTTATGCCAGACACAACGTGCACTATAAGGATTTCACCGACCCATGTTGTTAGTCACATGTCCAGATACACGATCCTTACAACATGGCATGTAATTCCAATACATGGTGTGATCCACCGAATATTTCTCTACCTTGTGTTTCTGTCCACATAGACAGTCACATGGTTAAAGACTACAAGTAGTGTACTCAAAGTACACGACGTGTACTTAAGAAAAGTTGTTCCCAAATAGAAGGATACATGGCATGTATTCATCAATACACACTATGTATTCTAGGTTTTTCTGGACAGTAAGCCTCAAAAACTACTCATAAACCCATAAAAACACTAAAAAGAACATTAAAGTGCCAGATTCTGATCTGTGGGGGGGCATACTCCCTACAAATCAAATCTTGGAGTCTTATTCATGTATATTATAAGGAATAACAGTGCAATAAATCACATGATCTGTCAAATTCTGATCCATGAGGGCCCATAACACCTCAGGGACCAAAGTTTGGCACTTATCCAAAAGAAACTTTACATATCAGCAATACCCTATTAGATAAAAGGTATTCTATCAAGGCATTTATCACAATAGCATACATATCTATCACAACATCTATCACAACAACATAAAATTGATAATTCACCCTAAATGGAATGACAAGAATGCATGACATGTGATCTCTAGCAAGTGACTATATGATTCATGAGATGGAATACCCTCATCTCATCAGGTTGCAATAGAAGTAGAACCTCAATAATATCAATGATAACATCACAAAACATGTGAATCACCCAACAGTGAAATCAAATCAACTGTAATAATTGAAAAACTAGTAAAGTTTCAATAAACAAGGTAAATTAGATCTTCCTGATATATGGGTTAGCTACTCCTAGGCACAGCTTATTACCAACTACCCATTCTTCCATATCCCTGTCTATAGGCTCCAAATAGTAAGTCAAGAAGAAAAGAATCAACCTCTGATACTACGTTGTAACATCACGGGTCCAAGTGCCAGCCAAAGGTGCCCTATACCTGGTTGGTCACATAGCCTCAAGTGCATTTCCCTGAACTCTAGAGGCTGTGGACTAGCAGCAAGGGCCTTGGGTGTGATTGTGGGGAAACTATTCCCTCATTGGTAGAGTAAAAAAGTAGAAAAAACAGATAATAGTAGCAAAAGTAGTAATACCATAAAATAAGTAAACAGCGGGAGACTGGAAGTAAATAAACAACTGGAGCACATATAAATAATGATGCATGTCATATATGTCTAGGAAAGATGCCAAAAAAGTCACAATGCTAGAAATACAAGACTAAACCAAAGTATAAAGAAATAAATAAAGTCCAGTAGCATCACAAGCCTCATCTTGGTCCCTTGTTCTCTAGCTCCACCACAATTAAGTACCTGAAGTAGAAGAGTGTTTTCCATTATCTATCCCTACAACAATATAATCTGTTTGGGCCCAAAATCATAACCCAAATAGGGTATGAAATGAATCCCTATAGGCAAACACCCAAAGATATGTGCCTAAATGTTAGTTAATATATATAGCAATCAATATGCTATATAAAGTAATAAACAATGAAGTACTCAAAAGTAAACAATCCCACTATTTCCAACTATATTCATTTACATTTAACAATAATCAACCAATCATTCACAAGAAACCCTCTTGGAAGTACTAATAGTCTAACCCCTCTGGTTCAACTTAGACAAAGACTCTCTGAGGAAGAACTCGCTGTCAATTCCTCATGTGGCCTTTAACAGTAACTATAGACTCTATGAGGAAGCACTCAACATCCAATTCTCTTTGTGGTCTCGCAACGATATACTACAGACACTCTGAGGGAGCACCCACATCCATCCCCCCTATAGTCTCGTAATGTGAAAAGTATAACAGACACTCTAGGGATGCCCTTAGTGTCCATTCCCCCTATGGTCTAACTACACCAGGTTCCCATAGCCCTATGTAATTCAATCGTTCACAAACGATATCCATCATCCAAATAAAAACTCAAATACTATTTGGCTAAATAGCTACTATGCATATCACAAACATGTCATATAACAACTCCATCCTAACAGTACTAGGAATGGAAAACATAATATCCTAACAGGCAGTTCTAGACCCAACAGCCAATAATCAATAAAACATGGTAAAACACGTCCATAAGAAAGGTAATAAACCCTATTCATAATCAAACACCCTTACTTAAGAAAAAAACCATAACAGGCATTAACAGGGTTAAATTCTTAAAACACGTAATACCCTAAACTAGGGTATTAGGCACTTTTTTACATATAATTCAAAGAAATATATGTAAAGGCACAAACCACCTACCTCGACGTTGTACGCTCAATATAGTTGAACCTAGGCCTTTGAATCAACCTAAAATGTTTAAGATCTACAAAAACATAAAAAGCATTCAACCTAGAATAACTCACGTAAGAGGAGAAATAAAAAGAAGAGGCTCTAGAAGAAGGAAAAACTCACCAAGACAATTCCGATGCAATCAACGGTGTTAGATTTGGAGAATGGACATTCGATCGGTGGATCGGAGAATATTCGGTGATTTCTGTCACTCTTGGATGAGACGGAGCTAGAAGAAAATAGTTCTGTCGATTAGACGTGACCCCGGTCTGATATAAAAATTAAAAATAAAAATACATGGCATGTTTCCTGAGGATACAGGGCATGTATAAGACTTTACTGAGCCCTAATTTAGGTGGTCTTCAGGTCACCACACACGGCCATGTACTCGGTCGTTACATGACTAGTACACAGCTACCTACGGTAACCGAGTACACGGCGTGTACTCCTAAGTACACAGTGTGTACTTATGAAATATCCAAAATCTCCCATTTTTCTCAAAAAACCCCTAAATCAAGATCCATGCCTGAAATGAAGATTCGGGTACTTACACAAAAATTTCATAAATAACCCATAGAGAATAAAAGAAATGGGTTTCATATCAAAATCATGTAATTTTAAAACGTGCTTAAAAACATGATCATTATGTCATTTATAACCCACAAAAAGGGAATGGGGGTTTTATGTTTGTAAATTCCATAATAAAATAAACAATATTTATGTATTGATCAATACCCCTTAAAATGAAATATGTTTGGGTATTCACAAAAATAAAATAAAAGAATTTCTTGGAAAAAAGAGTGAGTTTTTGAGATGAAAATTCTGCAGCATAACGGGTATGAAACATAGTTTTATAAAACATTAAAAAGAGAGGGGACAAGGGTCGCCCAGTCATAAAATACTCATAATATAGTAGAGAGAAATAATGAAATGGAAATAATAACATGGTATGAAAATTTTAAAGACATTCTAAATAAAAGATAACTTGGAAAGAAAAGAGAAGTTGAGAATTCCCTTACCTTTGAAGAGTAACTTCTAAAACTCTATGATCGAGAACTTGGGGGATTGAGGACATCTTGGGAGGACTAATTGGAAGGTAATACTATTATAGCTTCAAGGTTGATGATTTTTAAATGAAAGTAAATGAAGTAATGGATGAGTATTTATAGTAAAAGAGAGGGAGTTTTTTATTAATTTCTAAGGACACCACATGAGTGGTATTTGTAAATCCATGGGCTTTCCCATGGTATCTTCCCATGGTATTGGCCACTTGGGACACCTCATATCATATTTTAATGCACAAGATTAGACCAGAATTATTACATCATTATTACACCATTATTACACCATTATTACACCATTATTACACCATTAATGATATCATTAAACATACCAAAAACTCAAAACTGTATTCTTACTATTCATCAAAAAACAAAGTATTATATAAAAATCTCATAAATTCACCGTAACATAATATCGACATTATGAATTAAAAAATGACATTTATTTTATCATAATAATTTTCCAAATATGAGAAATTTAACTTTTAACTATAAAAATATAAAATTATTAAAAATAGTAGTGGATATAAAATGCATAGTAAATTTATAGACACCTGAAACAAATAAAACTATTTTATCATTTATAATTAAAAATAATTGTTTTTGTAACACTAATTCATCATAATAAACATTATTAATAAAACCTTAGTATAATATAATAATTTATATCACTTTGAAAAGTACAATTTTTACCTGAAAAATCAATTTATCAAATTTCATCTCAATTTTTAAGCAAAACAATTCTTAAAATGAAAATGATGAAATAACAGTTTTATTTATACATTATTAGGTGAGGTTACTATTCCATTGGTCGTATTACTATTCATAAGGGTAACATTACTATTCTAAAGGGTCAAGTTACTATTCACCAAAAAATTATGTTGATCCTATCAGACTCTAAATATCCTACTGTTCACAACCGTGTATGTCTATTTTTTCAAAATCATTTTATAGAATTAAATATTTAAAGTATAATAATTATTTAATTGAAAAATACAAAAAAAATTACTATTCATTAAAAATATAAAACTTATTAGAAAAATAAAAAAAATCACTCTAAATTAATTTTGAAATTCGAAATTCAAAAATGATGTTCTCGTGAAATAAAATTTCATTCCATGTGCTTTCATTGTAAAACGTAATAAAAAATTATTGAGAGGAAAGAGATCCATAAATAAAATAAGTATATTTTTAGGTATGTACATTATTCCCCCTTATAGAAATTGCATCCTCACAATTTTCTCTTATTATAAATTAGTTAATATTAAGAATATTATAATTCAAAAGTAATTTTAGGTCTTAAAACATCATGCTTAAAAAAATATTATTCTTCAACAATAATTATATTTCTTATAAATCCTTCACAATTATTTATAAAATTTTGTGATTAACTAAACATATCCCCTGAGAGTGTCTAACCAGGAATGCAGCAAGGAAGCTTTTTGTGCACTAGTTCCCATTCGAGTCTAGATCAAAGCGGTGTTTTGGGTTTTACCACTATATATATCTGTGGTAGAGCCACATTCACTTGTTCGTATCCAAATAAGGATTTCTTTATTCGGAAACCACTTAATATTTTACCAAAAATACCAGGATGTTTTCCTATATTTAATATTTTCTTTATGGTTATTTATAAACATTTAAAATCTTAATTTCCACAAATAACTAAACCATCCTTTGATACCAACTATGGAATCCCACCTTTTTATTACATAACTTTTCATTACATTTTACAAACAGAGGATCTTTAAAAGTTTAGTGTCTTAGAAATAAGGTACATAATACATGAAAACATAAAATATTCTGCAATTCCAATTGAAATTATTATTAAAGTTTCATCTTAAATAAATTTTTTTCATCTCATAACTTGGGGACATACATCAAAGGAAAGGCTGAGAAGAAGGCCCAGCAAGGGAAAATAAGTGAAACAGTTTACATGTGAACTTGAGATATATCAATAAGAACATGAGAAATATCCTAAAGTAATTACAAAGTGTCATATCATGATAATAATAACTTGAATCATAACTTTAAAATGTGTATACAACATTTAATTTGGACATTCATAAGCATATCCCCAAGGTGTCATAAAAATTACCAAGGTTATTCACCAAGGTATAGTAAAACTTGTCATCTCTAAAGATTAATTTATTTACCCAATACATTGGATCTCTATTAGGGACCACCCTTAATATGTATTTATTTTCATGTGAGATTCATAGATCATAATCAAACATTTCATAAATAACTCATAGTTAATAAAAGAAATGGGTTTCATATCAAAATCCTCGTGTATTAAAATGTGCTTAAAAACATTATCATTATGTCATTTATAAGACACAAAAAGGGAATGAGGGTTTGATGTATGTAAATTCCATAATCAAATAAATTATATTTATGTCTTGATCAATACCTCTATAAATGAAAGAGGTTTGGGTATTCACGTAAATAAAATAAAAGAATTTCTTGGGAAAAAGAGAGATATTTTTTAGACAAAAATTCTACAGCATAACGGGTATGAAACATAGTTTTATAAAACATTAAAAAGATAGGAGACAAGGGTATCCCATTAATAAAAGACTAATAATACAATACAGTAAAATAATGAAATTTAAATAAGAACATGGTATGGAAATTTTAAAGACACATCAAATAAAAGATAACTTGGAAGGAAAAGAGAAGTTGAGAATTCCCTTACCTTTGAAGAGTAACTTCTAAAACTATATGATCGGGACCTTGAAGGATTGAGGATATCTTGGGAGGACTAATTGGAGGTAATACTATCAGAGATTGAAGGTGGGTTATTTTAAAATGAAAGTAAATGAAGTACTGGGTGAATATTTATAGTAAAAGAGAGGGAGTTTTTTATTAATTTCTGAGGACACCGCATGAGTGGTATTTGAAAATCCATGGGCTTGAACATGGTATTTTCCCATGGTATTGGCCACTTGGGACACCTCATATCATATTTTAATGCAAAATATTGTACCAGAATTATTACATAATTATTACACCATTAATGATGTCATTAAACATACCGAAAACTCAAGACTGTATTTTTTACTATTCATCAAAAAACAAAGTATTATATAAAAATCTCATAAATTTATTGTAACCTAATATTGAAATTATAAATTAAAAATGAAATTTATTTTATCATAATAATTTTCCAAATATGATAAATTTTACTTTTAACTATAAAAATACTTAATTATTAAAAAAAATAGCGGACATAAAATGTATAGTAAATTTATAGACACTTGAAAAATATATATTTTATCATTATTAATTAAAAAGGAGTGTTTTGTAATAGTATTTCATCATAATAAACATTATTAAAAAAACTTAGTTTAATATAATAATTTATATCTCTCTAAAAAGTACAATTTTTACACGAAAAACCAATTTATCAAATTTTATCTCAATTTTTAAGAAAAACAATTCTTAAAATGAAAATGATAAAATAAAATTTTTATTTAAACTTTCTTAGGTGAGGTTACTATTCCATTGGTCATATTATTATTCATAAGGTTAACATTACTATTCCAAATGGTCAAGTTGCTATTCACTAAAAAAATTAAGTTGATCATATCGGACTCTAAATATCCTACTGTTCAAAACTGTGTATGTCCATTTTTTGAAAATAATTTCACAGAATAAAATATTTAAAGTATAATAATTATTTAAATGATAAATATAGTATTTTTCACTCTCCATAAAAAATATAAAATTTATTAGGAAAATAAAAAAATAACCCTACATTAATTTTGACATTAGAAATTTAAAAATTATGTTCTAATGAAATTAAATTTCATTCGATGTGCTTCTATTGTAAAACATAATAAAAATTTATTAGGAGGAAGGAGATCCATATATAAAATAAGTATATTTTTCAAGTCGCTGCATTCCTTCCCCCTTATATAAATTGAATCCTCAAAATTTTATCTTATTAGAAATTTTTTCATATTAGGAGTCTTATAATTCTAAATTAATTTTACGTCTTAAAACATCATGTTTAAAAAATATTATTCTTTAACAAAAATTACATTACCTATAATTCATTCATAATGATTTATAAAAAGCTTGTAATTAACCAAACATATCCCTTGATAGTGTCAAACCAGGAGTGAATTAAGGACTGTAACGCCTCGATCCTAGATACCCAGAGTCGGTGCATTATTACATAACATTGGCATTATCACAAGAAATATCAAGTCTCGAAGGAACGATTAGTTTAGTAGCCTTGGAGTAACTAGATAAATTAATAAAGTTTACATTACATAATAAAATGAAAACTACAACAATATAGTCTTCATAGTCCACACTCTTATCCCCTCATACTATCCCTGCAGGTCATTCATAAATTACTTCCTCACATCCTGGGAAAAATAAAACATAGAAAAGGGGTGAGCTCAAATGCCCAATAAGGATAACAATATAGAAAAAACTTTCATAAATAAGAATAAACATTTAAGGAAATGTATAACTAAAATAAAATCCTTTTAAACTTGAACTTCAACATAGTATGGAAAAAATAAAATGAAATAATTCCATTTACTTATTCAAATGGATATTCTACTAATCGAATAATCACATGCCATATCAATAACCACTTTCATAATGATGGAATGCATAACGCCAGACTATCATAACCACATAGCCAAGGCCTCGTTCCATGACTAAAAATAAGAATTTTTCAAGGCCTTGTGACAAGACACTAGTTTGTCTCATGAGACCTACCGATGCATCGAAGAGAAATACCGGGCTCCACCTATCACTTATTAAGTCCAATGCATTCCTCATATGAACAGGTTATAACATAAACATTCGTATTAAAACTAGCATACAAAATGTAAATACTTTCTCCATAAACCATTAATGGTATAAAAATAACACATCCACAGTCAAACATATCAAAAAACCTTAAATACAATGTGGAAGTTTTGTTTCATAATAACTCAACTTCAAATAAGCTTAAAATTCATCAAAGGATGTTGACATAGATGAAATCAAAACTATTTGAGAGAAATATTTCTTTTTTTTAAATCATTTAAAAGTCGAATAATTATAAAATAAAACATTTACTTTGAAAAATATCCTTATAATCTTATAAGGTAAGCTTTGATGATTTTATAACAGCATAAAATATCCGCACCCGCCGTATAAGTTAAAAAAATACATTCTTACCTTAATTCTGTCGAAAAGGTTAAAAAGCACCTTGTTTGGAAAATGACGTAAATATTCTTTTATAAACCTCTAATAAAAAGTCAAAAAAGGGTATAAATTACTTTAACCCATACTCTTGTAAATAGTAAAAATGTTTTGAAATACAATTTTAAGAAACATGGATGTGGATGATAAAGAAATCTCAGTAGATTATTACGTATAAACAACCTCAGATAATGAAGAGATTGCGAAATAAACCCTTACCTTGTACTTTTCCTTGGTTGGGGGTATGTTTACCTCCTATATAATGGTGAAATAATTGTTATTAAATTATACAATAATCATATAAATTAATATAATATCATATATTATCTTTTAACATTGATTTGTTAATAATATCTTAATATTATTGTCGTTTCGGGTGTTAACTTACTCATTTTATTTTATATGTTTTGTTACGTAAGCCAAGTTTTTTATGGATAGGTTGTATATTATTCATATCCATAATGATATCAAGTCCTTAAACATTATTAGTAATCATAAAATGATAATTATACTTGAATGGATACGATGGGGAATGAATCTCATCACGTTCGTGGAGACGGTAGTCCGTACGTACGCACGAGCGACAATATCATTCTTTTCATATTAAAATAATATATAATTGGATGGTATATCATATATACAGAATAATTATCATGTTATATTTATTATTTACATGAATTAAAAATCATTATTATACCCATCCAAATAATAATTTATTGAATAACAATTACACCATGACGTGGAGACGGTAAGCCGTACGTACGCACGTATGGTGACATGTCATTCAAAGGATGGATAGAATACTGAATATGGTTGTACCATATTTATAATAACATCACAGTTTATATAAGATACTAGAGTTATTATTTTATAATGGGAATAACAAAGAAGGAAGAAGTTGAAGAACAAACGAACTTGAAAGAGGGTGGTGAAAACATTACCTCTTCTTCGGGTTCTTCCTTTTGATCTGATCAAAAGGCCTCCTTAGGTTGGCTTTCTGATCAAACTAAGGCTTCTAGGTTGAAGTGAGGGAAGTTGAGAGAGTATTTGGGTAGGGTTTGTTTGAACCAAAAGGCTTTGAAGGTGTGAAGAATTGGTTAGAAGTGGTGTCCTTTTATAAGGGGGAGGAGGGGCACCTTTGGAAAAGCTAGAAATATTATTTTATAATAAATTCATATTCGGTTTATAATGGCTCTAAAGTGGATTATTTAAAGGTTAAGGTGGGGATGGTTCTAAAACCACTCAACCAATATAATTTAGACAGGTTTGGGTCATTATATTAACCTTATATTTTAGTTTTAACTCTTAGTTAATTAGTTTGACACTTACCATGTCACTTTGTATTTTTATATTATATAGTTAATAAACTTACTATATACCTCCAATCGACCCCCAAGTGGTCCATTAATGATACACATATCTTGATATAAGTCTCTTGGCCAAACCTTAGATTTTTAGGAATAGAATATCAATTAATAATATAATATTTGTTTTAAAAACTCTTTTATGTCAATTTTGACACTATTTAGAAAATTGATTTTTGTAAAAATTATAACAGAATGATTACTTCAAAAAAAGTTAATTAAATCAATAATAACATTTCATATTAACCTATAAAATTAGTTTAATTCATAAAAAGTCTCAAATTATATTTATTTGGGTATTTATAATATCACTTATTTTAATTTTTCACTATTATGGTAATTACTGCATCATCATTGTGTCATAAATAAATTAAATTATTTAATTTCTAAAAATTATAAATAAAATATCATTATGTAGGAAATATTTTTATATTTCTAATTAATATTTATAATCGAATTTATCTTTTGTGTAACCCTATATTAAAAATGTTTTAGTTGTAAAACATTGATTTTACCTCTTTTAACTCTTCTTTGAATTAAATAATAATAAATGTCCTAATCTAATCCAAGTGGACCTAAATGATAATATTTTATTCCTAAGATTTTTTTTGGTCGAGATACACTTTTCCAATAGAATTAGTACATGTGTTGGGGTAATATTAATATCATTTTTACCCTTAATTACCCTATTTACTTTTAACCGTGGTAAATAAAAGTAAAAAGTTACTATTCACCAAAAATTATTTTCATCTCATTGAACCACATTTTTCTCCTTGATATTAACTGTGTCTCTCGGATTTTCAAAATTCTACTTACAGAAGTGGTAAAATTAAGTTTTATGAAAAATTCAGTTTTTTAACTACCACTTAGTGGTTTCACTATTCATCAAAAAATGAAGTTTTTCAGAAAAATACCAAAAATTCACCCTAGGCTAATTTCGATATTCCGAATCCAAAAATGAAGTCCATTTTAAAAAATAAAATTTATAAATTTCAAAAAGTGGGTATTACTATTCATAACGGCTAGTTTGATTGGTTGTGGTGTGTTAGAACTCGATGTTGCGTACAACACACGCTATTGAATTATTCAAAGAGAAGCGTACCGTAGAAACTTGGAGTGTTACATTCTCCCCTCCTTCAAATAATTTCTTCCTTGAAATTTCTAGAATACTACCACATGAAAAGACTCTGGTGGTTCTTCATCATAAGTTCCTCGGGTTCCCACGTTGCCTCTTCCATCTTATGGTTTCTCCACAAGACTTTTACCAGACGAGTCGTCTGGTTTCTCAGTACTTATTCTCACGTATCAAGAATATTGACGAGCTCTTAGAAATAAGACATATCAGGTTCCAGTTCTAATTCCTCATAGGTGAGTACATGTGTTGGTTCAGGCATGTATTTCCTCAACAGAGATATGTGGAACACATCGTGAACTTTGGAGAGACTTGGCGGCATTGACAATCGGTAAGCTATAGCCCCAATTCGTTCTAGAATTTTGAAAGGTCCGATGTACCTGGGACTCAATTTACCTTTCTTACCAAAACGTATGACTCCCTTCCATGGAGATAACTTTAGGAAAACATGATCACCGACTTGAAATTCCAAATCCTTCCTTTGATTATTGGCATAGCTCTTCTGCCTACTTTGAGCTGCTTTGATGTGGTTTTGGATTACCTTCACCTTTTCTATCGTTTCTTCCACCAGTTCTGGGCCTACAAGTTTTCTTTCACCAACGTCATCCTAACAGGTTGGTGTGCGACATCTCTTTCCGTATAACTCTTCATATAGTGCCATCCAAATGCTTGAATGGAAGCTATTGTTATAGGAAAATTCTACCAGAGGTAAATATTGATCCCACATACCCTGAAAGTCAAGAGAGCAGGATCTCAACATGTCTTCTAAGGTTTGAATAGTCCATTATGATTGTCCATCTATTTGAGGGTGGTAGGCAATGCTTAATTGAAGTTCAGTATCCAAGGATTTCTGAAGACTTTTCTAGAATCTTGAAGTAAAACGGGGATCACGATCAGAAACAATCAATAGGGGTAATCCATGGAGTCTCACAACTTCATCAATATATAGTATTGCTAGAATTTCCAGTGGTAGATCTTCTCTTATAGCAAGAAAATGTGTTGAATTGGTAAGATCAACAATAACCCATATTGCATCGTTCTTTCTAGGAGTCCTTGGTAGCCTCATGACAAAGTCCATCGTAATATTGTCTCATTTCCACTCCGGTATGGGAAGAGGTTGCATGACTCCTCCAGGCTGTCGCCTTCCAGCTTTCACTTGTTGATAAACCATAAATCTTGACACAAAATCAGCAATCTCCCTCTTCATGTTGTCCCACCAAAAATGTTCCTTCAAATCTATTTACATTTTGGTGCTCCCAGGGTGTATAGAGAAATTGGAACCGTGAGCATCCTCCAACAATTCCCTTTTTAGATCATTTATATTGGGAACACAAAGTCTCTTCCCAAATTTTAAAGTTCCTTCTTCATACACAAAGTCTCTCAATCTACCATCATTCACAGCTTTAATCTTCTTCTGAAACTCTTCATCATCGGTCTGAGAACTCTTTATCCTTTCTAGTAAAGATGGTTTGGAAACCATTTGAAAAATCATTGATGTTTCACCTTCCATGGTTATTCCCATGTCCATCTTCACTAGATCCATGAAAATTGGATCCCTTTCAATTATCATATTGTTCAAAACTCCATGATCTTTTCTGCTCAAAGCATCTGCCACCTTATTTGCCTTCCCCAGGTGGTAGTGTATCGTATAATCATAATCCTTGAGTAATTAAAGCCATCTCCTTTGCCTCATGTTGAGTTCTTTTTGTGAGAAAATATACTTAAAACTCTTATGATCAGTATAAATCTCAAATTTTTCACCATATAGGTAGTGCCTTCGTATCTTCAAAGAAAATATCACAGCTGCTAACTCGAGATCATGAGTGGGATAGTTTTGTTCATGAATTTTCAACTGTCATGATGCATAGGCAATAACCCTATCATTCTGCATAAGGACACAACCAAGTCCTTTCTTTGATGCATCACTGTAAATAACGAACCCATCATTCCCCGATGGTAGAGTCAATATAGGATCATTGACTAATCTTCTCTTTAGTTATTCAAAACATTCTTCACACTCTTTTGTCCAAACAAATTTAACCCCTTTACATGTGATCTTTGTTAATGGGTTAGCTAACCAGGAAATATTTTGGATGAAACGTCGATAATAACCTGCAAAACCAATAAAACAGCGTACCTTAGTTATACTCATAGGTGCTGGCCATTATTGGATAGCCTTGGTCTTAGAAGGATCAACAGAGATACCATCTTTATAGACAATATGTCCAAGAAAAGAAATCTCTTGAAGCCAGAATTCACACTTGCTAAACTTCCCATATAATTCATGTCTTCTCAGAGTCTTTCGGATAATGCGCAAGTGATTTTCATGATCTTCGTAGATTTTGGAGTATACCAAGATATCATCAATAAATACCACCACAAATTCATCGAGATATTCCTTGAAAACTCTATTCATCAGATCCATGAATACAGAGGGTGCATTAGTCAATCCAAAAGGCATTACTGTAAACTTGTAATGCCCGTACCTGGTTCGAAATGCTGTCTTCAGAATGTCTTCCTTCTTCACACATAATTGATGGTATCCATATTGAAGGTCAATCTTTGAAAAGTATTGAGATCCATGCAGTTGGTCAAATAAATCATCAATGCGAGGTAGGGCATACTTGTTCTTTATTGTTATAGAATTAATCCCCATGTAGTCGATACATAACCTCATAGATCCATCTTTATTTTTAACAAAAAGAACAGGGGCTCCCCAGGGAGAAACACTAGGGAGAATAAATCCCTTATTACTCAATTCCTCTAGTTTTTTCTTTAGTTAAACTAATTATACAGTGTCTATTCTATAAGGGGTCTTCGATATAGGCCTTGATCCAGGAATTAAATCAGTGGAAAACTCAACTTCTCGTTCTGGAGGATGTCCAGGTAAATCTTTTGGAAACACATCTACATATTCTTTCACAATAGGTACATCCTCTATTTGAACATTCCTTTCCTCACCCACTATAATTTCATTCTCTTCCTCCCCAATAATTGAATTTAGTTGAGCTACTGGGGGTGGATCTAGATAAGAATTAGGTGGTGATGATTCTGCTCTAAAGATAAGGTGTTCCTTATCATCATCATCAAAAATCATAACCTCCTTATTCTTAAAATAAATCTTTGCATCATGGTCCGAAATCCAATCCATACCGAGTATTATATCAAACTCAATCATAGGTATGACGATTAGATCAGCAGATAAAGAAAATTTATGTGCTCTAATGGGGACTGATTCACAAAACTTTGTTGCAATGATACTTCCCTTAAGAGTTTTAACTCACAACTCCCTTGTTAAATAAAATTAGAAATATCTAATTTTCTTAGCAAACTGGTAAGATATGAAAAAATGCGATGATCCAGAATTAAATAATGAATTTTCTAAACTTGAGGAAACCATTAAATTACCTACCACCACGTCTTTTGGAGCTTCTACCTCAGCAGTAGTGACAGCATAAGCTTGGCCTTGATCCCTTGGCATTTTCTGAGGTAAGTTCCCCTGATGCTTAGTACATTCATTTGCATAATGTACCATCCCCCTGCAATTGTATCATTGGACACCAGTAGCTTCCTTCTTCCCCTTGCAATCACGAGCTTGGTGGACTTTTTCACCACACTTGTAATAGACTCTCATTCCTTTTAAGCAAGTACCGGGGTGTTTCTTCCCACATTTACTACAGGATGGATATTCAACCTTTCCCTTCTTCCCCTTATTTCCATTCCCATATTGATCACCAGATCTCTTCTTCTCTTACTTTTCTTTAAAGTCATAAGACTTAGAGAATTCCTTTTCTGCCTTGATAGCACATGAGACAATGTCTTCATACGACGAGAAGGATTGTGAGACTAATGCTCGACGGAGAAATGGTTTTAACCCATCAAAGAAACGATCAATCTTACTTCTTGGGTTAAGTATATAATTTCCAGCATACCTTGCTAACCTTTTAAAGTTAGCCTCATACTTTGCGACATTCTCATCCTCCTTTTGTCTGAGACTCAAAAATTTCCTTTCCATATCTGCTCGATGGTCACGAGGAAAGTATTTTTCTAAAAATAGATCTTTTAAATCCCTCTATTACATATTTGATACTTCATCATCTTCCTTCATGTTTTGAATCAATGAACACCATTGATCAGCATCTCCAGTGAGGCGGTAAACTGCCATGATAACTTTTTCCCTTTCACTACTTCCCAAAGCCTGAAATATTTTCTCTAGGGAACTTATCCATTGCTCAGCTACCAATGTATTTGTACTCCCGTTGAATTTTGGTGGTTTTTGCCTCATGAAGCAATCTAACATTGATCCTCCACGCTGTGGATCAGGGTTCTCCATACGGGTAAGGTTATTATTCATAACCATAGTGATTTTTCCCAGTATGGTGATTAGTTGATCAGCACCAGTTGCATCACCATCTCCACTATAATTATCTTGAGTAGGAGGGAGATCCCTACATGGAGTGTGTGCATTGATACGGTTTCCATTTCTTCCACTAGGAGCCATTTATAAACAATGGCATAAACTAGATCAGTTTATGAATCAAAATACATAATTTCATACTTATAAAACACTTAACATAAATTGAACTATTTATGGATATAATCCATAATCATAAAAAAAAATTCTTTGAGGAAGTATATACTCATAAACCCTTTATAATGATTTGTAAATAAAATGAGAGTTATCCTAAGCATATCCCCCGGGAGTGTCATAACCAATAGTGCAAAAAGGCCCGTTGTCGTGCACCAGTTCTCGTTCGAGTCTAGCTCAAAGCGGTGTTTTCGGGTTTTACCCCTAGGTACATCTGTTCCAGAGCCGCCTCTACCTGCTCATATCCAGACAGGGATGTATTTCTCGGAAAACTCACAAAATTTCTACAATATCAAAATTCTAGGAAGTTCTTCTATACTAATCCTCAAAGTCCATCTTAGGTCTATATGCTCTAATCAGAGTTTATCTAAATCTAGCTTCCAAGGTTTGTACTAAACTTCCTCTGATACCAACTGTAATGCCCCAACCCTAGATACCCAGAGTCGGTGCATTATTACATAACATTGGCATGATCACAAGAAAGATCAATTCTTGAAAGACCGATTAGTTTAGTAGCCTTGGAATAACCAGATACATTAATAAAGTTTACATTACATCATAAAATGAAAACTACAACAATATAGTCTTCATAGTCCACACTCTTATCCCCTCATACTATCCCTGCAGGTCATTCATAAATTACTTCTTCACATCCTGGGAAAAATAAAACATAGAAAAGGGGTGAGCTCAAATGCCCAGTAAGGATAAAAATATAGCGGAAACTTTCATAAATAAGAATAAACATTTAAGGCAATGTATAACTAAAAAAATCCTTTTAAACTTGAACTTCAAAATAGTATGGAAAAAATAAAATGAAATAATTCCATTTACTTATTCACATGGATATTCTACTAATCAAATAATCACAAGCAATATCAATAACCACTTTCATAATGATGGAATGCATAATGCCAGACTATCATAACCACATAGCCAAGGCCTCATGCCAAGACTACAAATAAGATTTTGTCAAGGCCTTGTGACAAGACAATAGTTTGTATCATGAGACCTACTGATGCATCGAGGAGCTATAGTGGGCTCCACCCATCACTTATTAAGTCCAATGCATTCCTCATATGAACAGGTTATAACATAAACATTCGTATTAAAACTAGCATAAGAAATGTAAATACTTTCTCCATAAACCATGAATGGTATAAAAATAACACATCCACAGTAAAAAATATCACAAAACCTTAAATACAATGTGGAAGTTTTTTTTCATAATAACTCAACTTCAAATAAGCTTAAAATTCATCAAAGGATGTTGACATAGATGAAATCAAAACTATTTGAGAGAAATATCTCTTTTTTTAAATAATTTAAAAGTCACATAATTATAAAATAAAACATTTACTTTGAAAATATCCTTATAAGCTTGTAAGGTAAGCTTTGACGATTTTATAACGGCGAAAAATAGTCGCACCTGTCGTATAAGTTAAAAAAGACATTCTTACCTTAATTCTGTCGAAAAGGTTAAAAAGCACCTTATTTGGAAAATGATGAAAAGATTCCTTTATAAACCTCTTATAAAAAGTCAAACAAGGGTATAAATGACTTTAACCCATATTATTGTAAATATTAAAAATGTTTTGAAATACATTTTTAAGAAACATGGATGTGGATGATAAAGAAATTCCAGTAGATTATTACGTATAAACAACCTCGGATAATGAAGAGATTGCGAAATAAACCCTTACCTTGTAATTTTCCTTGGTTGGGGGTAGGTTTACCTCCTGTATAATGGTGAAATAATTATTATTAAATTATACAAGAATTATATACATTAATATGATATAATATATGATCTTTTAACATTTCTTTGTTAATAATATCTTAATATTATTTTCGTTTCAGGTGTTAACTTACTCATTTTCTTTTATATGTTTGGTTATGTAAGTCATGTTTGTTATGGATAGGTTGTATCTTATTCATATCCATAATGATATCAAGTCCTTAAACATTATTATTAATCATCAAATGAGAATTATACTTGAATGGATACGATGGGGAATGAATCTCATCACGTTCGTGGAGACGGTAGTCCGTACGTACGCACGAGCGACAATATCATTCTTTTCATATTAAAATAATATATAATTGGATGGTATATCATATATAAAGAATAATTATCATGTTATATTTATTATTTACATGAATTAAAAATCATTATTATACCCATCCAAATAATAATTTATTGAATAACAATTACACCATGACGTGGAGACGGTAAGTCGTACGTACGCACGTATGGTGACATGTCATTCAAAGGATGGATAGAATACTGAATATGGTTGTACCATATTTATAATAACATCACAGTTTATATAAGATACTAGAGTTATTATTTATAATGGGAATAACAAAGAAGGAAGAAGTTGAAGAACAAACGAACTTGAAAGAGGGTGGTGAAAACATTACCTCTTCTTCGGGTTCTTCCTTTTGATCTGATCAAAAGGCCTCCTTAGGTTGGCTTTCTGATCAAAATAAGGCTTCTAGGTTGAAGTGAGGGAAGTTGAGAGAGTATTTGGGTAGGGTTTTTTTGAACCAAAAGGCTTTGAAGGTGTGAAGAATTGGTTAGAAGTGGTGTCCTTTTATAAGGGGGAGGAGGGGCACCTTTGGAAAAGCTAGAAATATTATTTTATAATAAATTCATATTCGATTTATAATGGCTCTAAAGTGGATTATTTAAAGGTTAAGGTGGGGATGGTTCTAAAACCACTCAACCAATATAATTTATATAGGTTTGGATCATTATATTAACCTTATCTTTTAGTTTTAACTCTTAGTTAATTAGTTTGACACTTACCATGTCACTTTGTATTTTTATATTATATAGTTAATAAACTTACTATATACCTCCAATAGACCCCCAAGTGGTCCATTAATGATACACATATCATGATATAAGTCTCTTGGCCAAACCTTATATTTTTAGGAATAGAATATCAATTAATAATATAATATTTGTTTTAAAAACTCTTTTATGTCAATTTTGACACTATTTAGAAAATTGATTTTTGTAAAAATTATAACAGAATGATTACTTCAAAAAAAGTTAATTAAATCAATAATAACATGTCATATTAACCTATAAAATTAGTGTAATTCATAAAAAGTCTCAAATTATATTTATTTGGGTATTTATAATATCACTTATTTTAATTTTTCACTATTATGGTAATTACTGCATCATCATTGTGTCATAAATAAATTAAATTATTTAATTTCTAAAAATTATAAATAAAATATCATTATGTAGGAAATATTTTTATATTTCTAATTAATATTTATAATCGAATTTATCTTTTGTGTAACCCTATATTAAAAATGTTTTAGTTGTAAAACATTGATTTTACCTCTTTTAACTCTTCTTTGAATTAAATAATAATAAATGTCCTAATCTAATCCAAGTGGACCTAAATGATAATATTTTATTCCTAAGATTTTTTTTGGTCGAGATACACTTTTCCAATAGAATTAGTACATGTGTTGGGGTAATATTAATATCATTTTTACCCTTAATTACCCTATTTACTTTTAACCGTGGTAAATAAAAGTAAAAAGTTACTATTCACCAAAAATTATTTTCATCTCATTGAACCACATTTTTCTCCTTGATATTAACTGTGTCTCTCGGATTTTCAAAATTCTACTTACAGAAGTGGTAAAATTAAGTTTTATGAAAAATTCAGTTTTTTAACTACCACTTAGTGGTTTCACTATTCATCAAAAAATGAAGTTTTTCAGAAAAATACCAAAAATTCACCCTAGGCTAATTTCGATATTCCGAATCCAAAAATGAAGTCCATTTTGAAAAATAAAATTTATAAATTTCAAAAAGTGGGTATTACTATTCATAACGGCTAATTTGATTGGTTGTGGTGTGTTAGAACTCGATGTTGCGTACAACACATGCTATTGAATTATTCAAAGAGAAGCGTATCATATAAGCTTGGGGTGTTACAAGGACCTTTTTTGTGCACTAGTTATGTTCGAGTCTAGATCAAAGCGGTGTTTTTGGTTTTTACCCCTATATACATCTGTGCAAGATCCACATCCACTTGTTCATATCTAGACAAGGATTTCTTTTTTCAGAACCCACTTACTTAATATTTTACCAAAATACCAGGATTTTTTCCTTTATTTATTATTTTCTTTAGGTTTATTCCTAATTTTTTTAAATCCTAATTTCTAAAAATAAATAAACCTTCCTTTGATACCAATGATGGAATCTCTCCTTTTTATTACATAACATTTCATTACATTTTGCAAACAGAGGATATTTAAAAGTTTAGTGTCTTGGAAATAAGGTACATAATACATGAAAACTTAAAACATTATTATATTACACTTGAAAGTGTTCTTAAAGTTTCACCTTAAATAAATTTATTGCATCTCATAACCCGGGGACATACATCAAAGGAAAGGCTGAGAAGAAGGCCCATCATGGGAAAACAAGTGAAACAGTTTACTTGTGAACTTGAGAGATATCAATAAGAACATGAGGAATATCCTAAATTCATGATAAAGTGGAATATCATGATAATAATAACTTGAATCATAACTTGAAAATGTGTCTACTACATTTAATTTGGTCATTCATAAGCATATCCCCAAGGTTCATCCCCAAGGTGTCATAAAATTTTCTAAGGTTATTCACCAAGGTATCGAAAAAAAAAATCATCTCTTGAGATTAATTTCCTTACCAAATGCATTGGATCCCTATTAGGGAACACCATTAATATGTATTTATTTTCATTTTATCCTCATAGATCATAATCACACATTTTATAAATAACCCATAGAGAATAAAAGAAATGGGTTTCATATCAAAATCATGGCGTTTTAAAACGTGCTTAAAAACATGATCATTATGTCATTTATAACCCACAAAAAGGGAATGAGGGTTTTATATATTTAAATTCCATAATAAAATAAATCATATTTATGTCTTGATAAATACCCCTAGAAATTAAATTGGTTTGTGTATTCACATAAATAAAATAAATGAATTTCTTTGGAAAAAGAGAAATTTTTTAGCCGAAAATGTTACAGCATAATGGGTATGAAACATAATATTATAAAACATTAAAAAGATAGGGTAAAAGGGTCTCACATTAATAAAAGACTCATAATATATTAGAGGTAAATAATTAAATATAAATAAGAACATGTTATGGTAATTTTAAAGACACACCAAATAAAAGATAACTTGGAAGGAAAAGAGAAGTTGAGAATTCTCTTACCATTGAAGAGTAATTTTTAAAAATCTATGATCAGGACCTTGGGGGATTGAGGAAATATTTAGAGGAATAATTGTAAGGTAATACTATTATAGCTTCAAGGTGGATGATTTTTTAATGAAAGAAAATGAAGTAATGGGTGAGTATTTATAGTAAAAGAGAGGGAGTTTTTATTAATTTATGAAGACCTCTCATGAGTGGTATTTGAAAATCCATGGGCTTTCCCAAGGTATTTTCCCACAGTATTGGATTCTTGGGAAACCTCATATCATATTTTAATGCATAATATTCAAATATAATTATTACATCATTATTACATCATTAATGATGTCAGTAAACAAACTAAAAACTCAAAACCCTATTCTTATTATCCACCAAAAAATTATTTTTTTTATAACAATATCATAAATTCATCATAACCTAATATCGACATTATGAATTCAAAAATGAAATTTATTTTATCAAAATAATTTTAAAAATATGATAAATTTAACTTTAAACTATAAAAATACTTAATTATTAAAAATAATAGCAGATAGAAAATGCATAATAAAATTATAAACACTTGAAAAAAAATTATTTTATCATTTGTAATTAAAATGAGTGTTTTTATAACACTATTTCATCATAATAAACATTATTAATAAAACATTAGTTTAATATAATAATTTATATCTCTCTCAAAAGTACAATTTTTACCCGAAAAATCAATTTATCAAATTTCATTTCAATTTTTAAGAAAAAAAATTCTTAAAATGAAAATGATGAAATAACAATTTTATTTATGATTTCTTAGGTCAGGTTACTATTCCATTGATCATATTACTATTCATAAGGGTAACATTACTATTCCAAAGGGTCAAGTTACTATTCACCAAAAATTTAAGTTGATCCTATCAAACTCTAAATATCCAACTGTTCACAACCATGTATGTCAATTTTTTGAAAATATTTTCATAGAATCAAATATTTAAAGTATAACAATTATTTAAATGATAAATACAGTATTTTTTACTATTCATCAAAAATATAAAATTTATTATAAAAAAAATCACCGGAAATTAATTTTGAAATTCAAAATTCAAAAAATGATGTTCTTATGAAATAAAATTTCATTAGATGTGATTCTATTGTAAAACATAATAAAAATTTATTGGGAGGAAAGATATCCATAAATAAAATAAGTATATTTTTTGGTTCGCTACATTATTCCCCCTTATATAAATTGCATCCTCATAATTTTCACTTATTAGAAATTTGTTAGTATTAGGAATCTTATAATTCTAAAGTAATTTTAGGTCTTAAAACATCATGCTTAAAAATATTATTCTTTAACAACAATTACATTTCCTATAAGTCCTTCTGAATGATTTATAAAAATCTTGTGATTAACCAAACATATCCCCAAAGAGTTTCAAACCAGGAGTGCAGCAAGAACTGTTTTTGTACACTAGTTCATGTTCGAGTCTAGATCAAAGTGGTGTTTTTGGGTTTTACCTCTGTATACATCTTTGTCGGAGCCACATCCACTTGTTCATATCCAGACAGGGATTTCTTTGTTCGGAAACCACTAACTTAATATTTTTACCAAAATACCAGGATTTTTTCCTATATTTAATTTTTTCTCTATGGTTCTTGATAAAATTTTCAAATAATAATTTCCACAAATAACTAAACCATCCTTTAATACCAACTATGGCATCCCTCCTTTTTATTACATAACTTTTCATTACATTTTACAGACATAGGATCTTTAAAAGTTTAGTGTCAAGGAAATAAGGTACATAATACATGAAAACTTAAAACAATATTCTATTCCAATTGAAATTATTCTTAAAGTATCATCTTAAATAAATTTATTTCATCTCATAACCTAGGTACATACATCAAAGGAAAGGCTTGTAGGTTCTCGGTGCAGCAGAAGCACGTTGGTGGGTGTACCCAACTTTAATTTTAGCAATAAGAACGATCAATCGGAGATCCATCACGATAATAAAATATTGAATCTTCGGAATAGAATGAAGAAAGAAAAAGAAATAGGGGAGTCTCGGAACCATAGATAGGATCATCATATGTTGGTTATAATTAATTTAATTAATTGAAAATAATTACCTTGATAGAATTCTTTCTTCATTGATGTTTTTGGTCGCGATATTATGTGATTTGTTGTTGCATCGTAGAATCCAAGTTTAGGATTCCTCTTGCGGTGATCCACATGTGCTCCACATATCTCTAGACATAACTGAAGGGATCTCTAGGTGATAGTGCGTAAGAGTCTTCACTTGCGATGTCTGCCTTCGATTGCCTTGATTCGGTGGAGGTGGATCACTCTCTCGTTGCTTGAGAGTGTTCTTGGTGGAAAAGGAATTATCTCTTGGCTTGAGAGCATTTTTAAATCCATTTTGCACAACCACCCAAAAATGGCTAGGCTAATGAGAATTATAAAATTGGGATTTTAATTACATAGAATACTAAAATGAATTAATTACCTGAAAGATTTTATTCATTTCATTTAATTCTTAGTAATACCCCATGTCTAATAATAATAGTTGACTATTATTATTACTTGACATGCACCCAGCAAATTATACCTAATATTATTGAATTAAATAAATAATATTATTTATCATAAATTCCCAGAAAAAAATACACAGCGTGTATATTTAATATACACGGTGTGCACTTTTATTTTTCCATTTTTATTTATTTCCTCCACCACATTTAGTAGACCTTGAATAATGGCTATTTATTTCTAAAATAAATATCACTGCATTACTCGCTAATAAATATATTATTTTTCCCACAATATATTCTCTCAAATAACTAGTATCGAAATAAATGAGATCAGGCATCCTTAAATAATTATTAAACCACAATTGTGAATAATCTTTATTTAACTTGATAAATTAATATTTAACTGAGATACTTAGACACACTTAGTGTGTGACCCTCTATGCCTCTTTCTTAGTGGAATTAGGTGGAGCCTACCTAAAGTCCAAGGTTAGCATCTAGAAACATGCCAAGGCACCCATAGAGAAATAATTTAACACCACAATGATGTGTCACCTCCTACGAACGCTTACCGTGTAATGTAATCCCTTTATCACGATATCTCATATCAAGTGGGTTGCATTTTAGTGCCATCAACCCATATGCTCCATTATTCTTTCTTTGACTTTCCAGAATTGAAATTTCCCATTCCTCACCATGAAAATGGTTTTATTTAGGCTATATCAATTCTATCAAAGGGCCTGGGATATCTACTTCTGTTATGGAACAGAAGGGACAAATCCTTTCTCGCATTATCTATTAATGTAGTATGACTCATGACGCACCCAACGTATCCTACCTCGCTACGAAAAATGTGTCATCACATTTTTCATCAATACATCTAAGTGCGCGTGTTGTAATATTCATTAATAATAGTCTTAAAGTTTAAGGACCAATAGACACATCCATAGATAGGAACATCCAATGACACTATGAAATGTGGATTTCCTACTGGTGGGTCTCGTTCTCATAATATCCTCCTGAATATTACCAAGGGCACACACCATGAGAAGGTGCCTCAAAGTTTTATGAGTCCTATCCACTAATGTCCTGTATTATTTGTGTCCCTAAAATAACATCATTCGGCCATATAACATATATTCAAGAACAGTGTTATGGCACTTCTGGGTTCTCATCATAGTAGGGATCCTCTATGACCCTTTAATGCAACAGTTATCCTTAGGAAATTATCACATGCATTGTCATGCAGAAGAATAATCAAGATGTGATAAGGTATTTATTAATGAATAAAGTAAAAATTAGTTGGTTCTAGGCCACCAACTCCAACAAGGCTAAGAAGAAGGCCAAGCAAGGGAAAACAAGTGAAACATTTTACATGTGATCTTGAGAGATATCAATAAGAACATAAGGAATATCCTAAATTCAGGATAAAGTGGCATAAAATGATAATAATAACTTGAATAATAACTTTAAAATGTGTCTATAACATTTAATTTGGACATTCATAAGCATATCCCCAAGTTTCAACCCCAAGTGTGTCATAAAAGTTACCTAGGTTATTCACCAAGGTATCGTAAAATTTTTCATCTCTAGAGATAAATTTCTTTACCCAATTCATTAGATCAATATTAGGGTGAACACTTAATATGTCTTTATTTTCATGTGATACATATAGATCATAACCAAACATTTCATAAATAACCCATAGAGAATAAATGAAATGGGTTTCATATCAAAATCATAGTGTTTTAAAACGTGTATAAAAACATGTTCATTATGTGATTTATAACCCACAAAAAGTGAATGAGGGTTTTATTTATGTAAATTCCATAATAAAATAAATAATATTTATGTCTTGATAAATATCCCAAGAAATTAAAGAAGTTTTGTTATTCTCATAAATAAAATAAAAGAATTTCTTGGGAAAAAGAGAGATATTTTTTAAACGAAAATTCGGCAGCATAACGGGTATAAAACATAGTTTTATAAAACATTAAAAAGGGAGAGGGAAAGGGTCGACCATTCATAAAATACACATAATACAGTAGAGGGAAATAATGAAATGGAAATGAGAATGTGGTATTGAAATTTTAAAGACGCACCAAATAAAAGATAACTTGGAAGGGAAAGAGAAGTTGAGAATTCCCTAACCTTTGAAGAGTAACTTCTAAAACTCTATGATAGGGAACTTGGGGGATTGAGGAAATCTTGGGAGGACTACTTGGAAGGTAATACTATTAGAGCTTCAATGTGGATGATTTTGGAATGAAATGAAATGAATTAATGGGTGAGTATTTATAGTAAAAGAGGGGGAATTTTTTATTAATTTCTGAGGACCCCTCATGAGTGGTATTTGAAAATCCATGGGCTTCCCATGGTATTGGAAACTTGGGACACCTCATATAACATTTTAATACACAAGAGTATACCAGAATTATTACATATTTATTACATCATTAATGATGTCATTAAACATACTGAAAACTCAAAACTCTATTCTTACTATTCATCGAAGAATAATTTTTTTATAAAAATATCATAAATTCATCGTAACCTAATATCAGCGTTCTGAATTCAAAAATGACATTTATTTTATCAAAATAATTTTCAAAATACGATAAATTTAACTTTAAACTATAAAAATACTTAATTATTAAAAATAATAGCAGACAGAAAATGCATAATAAAATTATCGACACTTGAAAAAAATTATCATTTATAATTAAAAAAGTGTGTTTTTATAACAATATTTCATCATAATAAACATTTTTAATAAAACCTTAGTTTGATATAATAATTTATATCTCTCTAAAAAATAAAATTTTTACCCGAATTATCAATTTATCAAATCTTATCTCAATTTTTAAGAAAAACTATTCTTAAAATGGAAATGATGAAATAACAATTTTATTTATACTTTCTTAGTTTAGGTTACTATTCCATTGTTCATGTCACTATTCATAAGGGTAACATTATTATTCCAAAGGCTCAAGTTATTATTCACCAAAAAATTAAGTTGATCCTATCAGACTCTAAAAATCCTATTGTTCACAACCGTTTATGTCTGTTTTTTTTAAATCATTTCGAATAATAAAATATTTAAAGTATAATAATTATTTAAATGAAAAATATAGTATTTTTCACTATTCATCAAAAATATGAAACTTATTATAAAAATACGAAAAATTAATCCTAAATTAACTTTGACATTTGAAATTCAAAAGTGATGTTCCCATGAAATAAAATGTCATTCTATGTGCTTCTATTGTAAAACATAATAAAAAATTATTGGGAGGAAATAAATCCATAAATGAAATAAGTACCTTTTTCGAGTCATTAAATTCTTCCCCTTATAGAAATTATATCCTTATAATTTTTTCTTATTATAAATTTTTTACTATTAAGAGCTTATAATTCTGAAGTAATTTCAGGTCTTAAAATATCATGCTTAAAAAATAATATTCTTTAACAATAATTATATTTCATATAAATCATTCATAGTGATTCATAAAAAGATTGTGATTAACCAAACATATCCCCCAAGAGTGTCAAAGTAGGAGTGCAGCAAGGCTGGTTATCATGCACTAGTTCTCGTTCGATTCTAGCTAAAAGTGGTGTTTTTAGGTTTTACCCCTAGATACATATGTGCGAGAGAAACATCCACTTGTTCATATCTAGATAGTGATTTCTTTGTTCGGAAACCACTTACTTAATATTTTACCAAAATACCATGATGTTTTTCTATTTTTAATCTTTTATTTATGGTTCTTCTTAAACTTTTAAAATCCTAATTTCCATAAATAATTAAACCTTCCTTTGATACCAACTATGGAATCCGACATTTTTATTACATAACTTTTCATTACATTTTATAAACAAAGGATCTTTAAAAGTTTAGTGTCTTGGAAATAAGGTACATAATACATGAAAACTTAAAACATTATTCTATTATACTATAAAGTATTCTTAAAGTTTCATATTAAATAAATTTATTTCATCTCATAACCTGGGGGCATGCATCAAAGGAAAGGCTGAGAAGAAGGCTAAGCAAGGGAAAACAAGTGAAACAGTTTACATGTGAACTTGAGAGATATCAATAAGAACATGAGTAATATCCTAAAGTCATGATAAAGTGGCATATCATGATAATATTAACTTGAATCGTGACTTGAAAATTTTTCAACAACATTTAATTTGGGCATTCATAAGCATATCACCAAGGTCCATCCCCAAGGTTTCATAAAAATTACCAAGGTTATTCACCAAGGTATCATAAAACTTGTCATCTCTAGAGATTAATTTCTTAACCTAATGCATTGACTATCTATTAGGTATCACCATTAATATTTCTTTATTTTCATGTGATTTACATAGATCATAATTAAAAATTTCATAAATAACCCATAGAGAATAAAAGAAATGGGTTTCATATCAAAATCATGGTGTTTCAAAAAGTGCTTAAAAACATGATCATTGTGTCAATAATAACCCATGGAAATGGAATGAGGGTTTTATATATGTCAATTAAAAAATTAAATAAATCATTTTTATTTATTTATTAATACCTTTGGAAATTAAAGAGGTTTACGTATTCACGTAAATAAAATAAAATAATTTCTTGAGAAAAAGAGAGATTTTGAGAAGAAAATTCTGCCGCATAATGGGTTTGAATCATAGTTTTATAAAAAATTAAAAAGAGAGGGGACAAGGGTAACACATTCATAAAAGACTAATAATATATTATAGGGATGTGATGAAATTTAAATAAGAACATGGTATGTAAATTTGAAAGACACGCCACATAAAAGAGAACTTGGAAGGAAAAGAGAAGTTAAGAATTCCCTTACCTTTGAAGAGTAACTTCTAAAACTCTATGATTGGGACCTTGTGGGATTGAGGACTCCTTGAAAGTTAATACTATCAGAGATTTGAGTGGGATGATTTTTTAATTAAATTAAATGAAGTAATGGGTGGGTATTTATAGTAAAAGAGAGAAATTGTTTTATTAATTTCTAAGGATACCTCATGAGTGGTATTTGAAAAACCATGGGATTTACCATGGTATTGGTCACTTGGGACACCTCATATAATATTTTAATACACAAGAGTCTACAAGCATTATTACATAATTATTACATCATTAATGATGTCGTTAAACATACTAGAAACTCACAACTGTATTTTTACTATTCATCAAAAAACAAAGTATTTTATAAAAATCCCATAAATTCATCGTAACCTAATATCGAAGTTCTAAATTCAAAAATGACATTTATTTTATCATAATAATTTTCCAAATATGAAAAATTTAACTTTTAACTATAAAAATACTTAATTATTAAAAATAATAACAGATAAAAAATGCATAGTAAAATGCATAGTAAAATTATCGACACTTGAAAAAAAATATTTTTTCATTTGTAATTAAAAAGGAGTGTTTTTATAATACTATTTAATAATAATAAAAATTATTAATAAAACCGTAGTTTAATATAATAATTTATCTGTCTGAAAAGTACAATTTTTACCTAAAAAATCAATTTATCGAATTTCATCTCATTTTTTAAGAAAAACTATTCTTAAAACGGAAATGATAAAATAAAAATTTTATTTATACATTCTTAGGTGAGGTTACTATTCCATTGTTCATATTACTATTCATAAGGGTAACATTACTTTTCCAAGGGATCAAGTTACTATTCACCAAAAAAATTAAATTGATCTTATCATACTCTAAATATCCTAATATTCACAATCGTGTATGTCTTTTTTTTAAATCATTTTATTGAATCAAAATTTTTAAAGTATAATAATTATTTAAATGAAAAATACAGTGTTTTTCACTATTAATCAAAAATATGAAACTTATTAGAAAAATACGAGAAATATACCCTAAATTAATTTTGACATTCGAAATTCAAAAATGATGTTCTAATGAAATAAAATTTCATTCTATGTGCTTCAATTGTGAAACATAATAAAATTTTATTGGGACGAAAGAGATCCATAAATAAAATAATTACATTTTTCTGGTCATTACATTCTTCCCCCTTATAGAAATTTCATCCTCGCAATTTTTTCTTATTAGAAATTTCTTACTATTAATAATATTATAATTCTAAAGTAATTTTAGGTCTAAAAGCATCATGATTAAAAAATTATTATTCTTTAACAACAATTACATTTCCTATAAATACTTCATAATGATTCATAAAAATCTTATGACTAACCAAATATATCCCCTAGGAGTGTCAAACTAAGAGTGTAACAAGGCCCTTTGTCGTGAACCAGTTACCGTTTAAGTTTATCTCAAATCAGTGTTTTTAGGTTTTATCCCTAGATACATCTGTGCTAGAGCCACATCCACTTGTTCGTATCCATATAGGGATTTCTTTGTTCAGAAGCCACTTAATTAATATTTTACCAAAATACCAGGATGTTTTCCTATATATAATCTTTTATTTAAGTTTTTCCTAAACTTTTCAAATACTAATTTCAACAAATAACTAAACCATACTTTGATACCAACTATGGCATCTCACCTTTTTATTACATAACTTTTCATTTAATTTTACAAATAAAGGGTTTTTAAAAGTTTGGTGTCTTGGAAATAAGGTACATAATACATGAAAACTTAAAACATTCTTCCATTACACTTGAAATTATTCTTCAAGTTTTATCTTAATCACATTTATTTAATCTCATAAACTGGGGACATAAATCAAAGTAAAGGGTGAGAAGAAGGCCTAGAAAGGGTAAACAAGTGAAACAGTTTACATGTGAACTTGAGAGATATCAATAAGAACATGAGGAATATCGTAAATGTGTGATAAAGTGTCATATAATGATAATAATAAATTGAATAATAACTTGAAAATGTTTCTATAACATTTAATTTGTACATTCATAATCATATCACCAAGGTCCATTCCCAAGGTGTCATAAAAATTACGAAGGTTATTTACCAAGGTATCGTAAAACATGTCATCTCTAGAGATTAATTTCTTTACCCAATTCATTAGAGAACTATTAGGGTACACCCTTAATATGTATTTATTTTCATGTGATCCACATAGATCAAAATAAAAAAATAATAAATAACCCATAGAGAATAAAAGAAATGGGTTTCACATCAAAATCATGGCGTTTTAAAAAGTGCTTAAAAACATGATCATTATATCATTTATAACCCATTTATTCTCGCTCAAATTTACTCAAGAGATGAAGGTAGAATGATCCTTGTAGTTTAGCTTGGGTTATCGAATCCTCAGAGACCTAAGAAGAAACCTATAGACACATACATTCTATGGACTGTTTTTGGCTATGAAGTGGCCAACTTGGGTTGATTTTATATGGTTTTAAAGTATAACTAACAGATTTAAGTGAATTCAATTTAAAATAATGAGTTGATCCTAGGTTATCGCTCGGGGTGGATTAGACGTATTTTCTTTTTAATGATTTCAATTTCTTAAATTTGAGATGGGTTCATTTAAGGAGATAAAACGACATCATCACTTACTAGTTTAATGCCTACACCCTTTAATACAAATCAACTAAACACTTTAAGGATCAAAGTTTTGAGCACTTCAAGGTAAAGGTTCGTATTAGCACTTGAAGTGTGTGGCCTTAAATTCAACAAGGACGATGGAGTTTAAAAATCATCAAATAAAAATCTCAATTAAAGAAGTGATTATACATTAATGAGGTGATAAATAACATCCAATCCATCCCCTTTATACTCCCTTGGATCATCCCATAAGTGGGTTATCCCTCTATTGATTCTATGGTTTCAATGGAAGCGGAAAGTAGACTCATGAGGGAGGAAATGGAGAAGTAAAAAAACGCAATAAAATAACAATCACTCCACCGTTGTGTGATAATATCACAAGGTTTGGTATGAACAAGTTCACACCTTGAACCAATGGTATAAAAGTGATAAGGAGGAGAACATAATAATAATAGAAGAAGAACTTTTATTAAGAAAGAGGATGAATTAAAACAACTTACATGTGAAGGAAGAACATTACAAAGAGAAATTTACAGCATAACATTAAGATGAAAACAAGCTCAAAGATTAAAAACTCCTTCACCACCACTGACTTAAATAGGAATTTTAGGAGCCCTTGGGTTGAGCCTCCAATAGTACAAGTCATCCCAATTGATTATGGTAGGTCTAGGGTGGTCGAAAGTTTGTGGAAAGAAGACTTTCCACCCTTGACCCGAAAAGGCATCCATCTTTCATGCACCAAACAGACGCGCTTGAAAAACCATCTAGATGGAAGAATTTGGGTGGACTATAGAAGACTTAAATTAAGCTCCGTATTTCCCCTAATATACTGTAAAATATCATCCCAAAAGGAGTTATGGTTTTCGAGATATGGTTTAATTGGTGGGATGTTTTTCTGGGCCGCAGAATATGGACCAGAATTTTATCTCTAACTTGGGCCGCCTAAATTGACACCATGGAGGCCGAATTAGCATTGTCTCCTACAGAGTTATTTGTTCCTATACATGTCTTATAGAATAAAAAGAAATTTGGGATTCATTGGGCCTGTATTTTTGGCCCCACAGTCTCATTAGTGGACTGGTGTCCAATCTACCTTCTCCAGAATTGCTTCCTTTCATTGCCAAATATCTCCATCATCCTCCATGAATTCTCCATTGATCCCTGAATGAAACATGTTCATATTGTATTGTAGATCAATTTCCAAAAATATCAAATTAAAATATGTATAATCAGATGAATCATTTGTTACTTTAAATGATGTTCAAAAATGTACCACATAATAGTGCATTTTAAGAAGGTATTACAATCATAATGTGAAATGATGTTCAAAGTGTAAAATGCACTAAAATGGTGTTTATGAATAATAAAGAACATGAATATTATATATATTAACAATGAATATTAGCCTCATTTAGTGGCTAATCACACCCCCCAACTTGAGTTTTGCTAGTCCCGAGCAAAATATATCTCAACAATATGAAATTCGAATTCCCTTTTCCAAAAACATTTTAATACACAATGATCACCAGAAAACCTTATACCAAACAATCATGAAACCCATCAAAATATTTTAATACAAGATATTTTCATAATCAGATCCCTATCCTAAGCCCATTCCTTTGTTCAAATTCATTTCCATATTTCATCCAATATCAATTAAGTATAAGGATGTGTTGTGCATCACAATAGACATGGGGGTTCATCTTTATTCAAGGGGAAAATTACGGAAGCGCTAGGTGGAATCACATTTCAATATTAAGATGAGTATTCAATTTTTTTTTTGTATTATTTTTTGTCGTTTTTTTTTTGTTTTTGCAATTTTTCCATGGTGATTGAAATTGCACTCAAAAGAGTCAACCCCTGTAGCGAGACTTTGCCGATGACTCCCAGGCTCAAAGACCTTAGGGCTCCAAGTGAAGCCCACATACTCGGGCATCATCTAGAGTTAACTTAGTCAAAAACAAATTCAAATTACCATAAATAGAGATAAAATTACTAACTCTGGGCCAAACAACTATGGAGTCACGATCCCCAAGTGCCGAAAGCCACGGATTAGGTCATTTCATTGCTCTACGCGCAAAAAAAAATTTGAATACTCATATTAAACTAAAATGATCACCAAACCTATGATATTTATTTAGGGGACCCCATGAACTTAAACTAATACTCCACTATCCAAAGGATGTGCATTGTGATCTTTTTTTTATTTGGATGAAAATATAAACAATGAAATATCACATTGGACAGCCACACTTTCCAAAATCTATGCTCATGAAATTATACAAGGATTAAAATTAGAATCAGGGCATGCTAAATTATTTGATATTCAATTTCAAAGTGTGCAATGTGTATTACCATGTTCAAAGTTAAAGGAATTTTTCCTTCCATTTACATACATTTTTTTCAAATGATTTATCATTTTTTTTGACACAAAAGCATTTTTTATTTTATCTCCCCCCCCCCAACTTAAAACAACACTATCCCCAGTGTTTGAAGAAATGAAAATTTAGAAGGAGTAGAGGCAGATAATGGAAGTTCAAAAAGGAAATTGAAACTGAGGATCATGGAATGAAATCACCTGGTGGTTGAAGTTGAAGTTCTTGCTGCTCCAAATTAGTCCTTTGATCTCTTGGGGGATGTAGGCACCTCCTTGATTGAACATGTATCACCCAAAATAGTACCTAAACAAAAATAAGAACAAACCAGACAAAACAAACAACACAACGACTTATTTAATTCCAAGTATCATCATTTTTATGGTTTTTCCTGTTTTTCTGTTTTTTTTAAATCAAACTAATAATACATTGACTTCTTTTAATTTTCTAGGTAAGGTATTACTCAAGGATCACACCACGTGACACGGATGAATACGATGCTCCCCTTTCATACCCATCCATACTCATAATAGAAGAACAGGTCAATAGTCTTTTTTTTAATATAAAAATGATTAATTAATCCTATTTAAAATATAAAGTTTATTAAAACAACAAAATGATAGGAAACTTGAAAACCATGGGTTTCCTCCCATGCAGCGCTTTGTTTAATGTCGTTAGCCTGACATGGATCCTAAATTTATCAATTTTTTCTTGGTTCATAGATTGGCTCAATTAAATAAATATCTATTTCCTGTTTATTGAATGATTCAATGAATGTTTTTAACCTTTGACCATTGACCTTGAAAATGTGACCACTAGTGGGATCTTGAATCTCTACCGCCCCATGGGGGTATACATGATGCACTATGAAAGGACCTGACCATCTAGACCTTAACTTTCCTGGGTGTAAATGAAGTTTTGAACTATACAATAGCATAAGTTTTCCCGGTTCAAAATGTTTGACCTTTATATTCCTAGATTGGTAGGAATTAACTATAGCTTTATTGATCCTTGAATTTTTATAAGCCTCCATCCTTAGTTCCTCCAGTTCATTGAGATCTAATTTCCTTTTTGTTTCGGCCAATGAGAGGTCATAATCCATTTTCTTAATTTCTCAAAAGGCCTTATGTTCAATCTCCACTGGAAAATGGCATGATTTACCATAAACCAACCTATATGGGGACATTCCTAAAATGGTTTTATATGAGGTTCTATAGGCCCAAAGAGCATCTAAGAGTTTCTCAAACCAATCTTTCCTAGAGGGGTTGACATTTTTTTCAAGAATTTGCTTAATATCTCTATTCACTAACTCAGCTTGACCATTGGTTTGAGGATGGTATGAAGTGGAAACTTTATGAGAAATACCATACTTAGACATGAGTGAAGAGAATGGGCGGTTTCAGAAATGGGTTCCTCAATCATTGATTATAGCCCTAGGAATTCCAAATCGAGAAAATATGTTCTCTTTCAGAAATCGAATCACAACTTGATGATCATTGGACTTAGTGGGAATGGCCTCAACCCATTTTGAGACATAATCAAAAGATAAGAGTATGTAGAGGTATCCCCGAGAGTTTGGGAAGGGTCCCATGAAATCAATTCACCAACAGTCAAAGATTTCAACCACTAAGATGGGAGTGAGTGGAATTTGATTCCTTTTTGTGATGGACCCTACTTTTTGACACCTAGGATAGCTTTGACAAAATGTGTAGGAGTCCCTTGAGAGGGTGGGACATAAGAGACCACATTGAAGAATGTTAGCATATTTTTTCTTAGAGGAAAAGTGACCTCCACATGCCTCACTATGACAGAATTTAAGGATGGACTCTTGTTCAGATTCTGGAACACACCTCCTAATGACTTGGTCAGGGAAGAACTTATAGAGGTATGGATCATCAAACATATAGTGTCTAACATCAGAAAGGAATTTCCTTCGAGCTTGAGTCCCCAAGAATTTTGGAATGACTCCTGTAACTAAGAAATTGGCTATGTCGGCATACCAAGGGTAGTCACTCACAGAGTATAGGTGTTCATCAGGAAATGAATCAGACACAGAAAGGTTATTTGAGTTGTATTTTAATTCCATCCTAGAGAGGTGATCAGATACAACATTTTCAACGCCTTTTTTATCCTTGATTGTGAGGTCAAATTCTTGTAATAGAAGAACCCACCGAATCATTCTAGCCTTAGCATCTTTTTTTTGGAAGAGGTAATTTAGTGCAGAATGGTCAGTGAACACAGTGATGGGGGATCCTAAGAGGTAGGACCTAAACTTCTCTAAGGCAAACACAATAGAAAGTAACTCCTTTTCAGTGGTGGTGTAGTTGATTTGGGCATCATTTAAGTATTTTCTTGCATAAGAAATGACATAAGGAGTTTTATCACAACGTTTTCCTAACACAGCTCCTACAGAAAAGTCACTAGCATCACACATAAGTTCGAAAGGAAGGTTCCAATTTGGAGATTTCATAATGGGAGGAGAGGTGAGAGAGGATTTTAGGGTTGAGAATGAACCCTCACAGCTTTCGGTCCAAACAAATGGAGCATCCTTTACTAGTAGAGCACAAAGGGGACGGGAGATTGAACTAAAGTCCTTGACGAATCTTCTATAGAAACCAGCCTGTCCTAAGAAAGACCTCACTTCCTTGACAGTTTTGGGTGATGGAAGGTGGAGAATGATGTCAACCTTGGCTTTATCAACTTCAATCCCCCTACTTGAGACCAGATGGCCTAGAACTAGTCCCTCTTTAACCATGAAATGGCATTTTTCCCAGTTTAGGACTAGATTCTTTTCTTCACATCTTGACAAGACTCTCTCTACATTCCTCAGACATCCCTCAAATGTATCCCCAAACGTAGATAAGTCATCCATGAAGACCTCTAGAAAATCCCCTACCATGTCTGAGAATATTCCCATCATGCACCGCTGGAATGTTCCAGGGGCATTGCATAACCTGAAGGGAATGTGTTTGAAGGCAAAGGTACCGAAAGGACATGTGAATGTAGTCTTCCCTTGATCCTATAGGGAGACCTCAATTTGATTGTACCCTGAGTACCCATCTAAGAAACAATAGAAGGCATGACCTGCCACTCTCTCAAGGACTTGGTCAATGAATGGTAAGGGGAAATGGTCCTTCTTGGTGAATGAGTTTAGCTTCCTATAGTCAATGCAGACCCTCCATCCACTACTCACCCTTGTTGGAAGAATCTCTCTATCCTCATTGGTTATCACTGTGATTCCAGCCTTTTTTGTAACCACTTGGATTGGGCTCACCCACTCACTCTCAGCTATGGGATATATGATACCAACTTTTAACAATTTCAGAAGTTCCTTCCTTACTACCTCCATGAGATTAGGATTGATTCGTCGTTGAAGTTGATGACATGGTTTTGAATCAGATTCCAGAACAATCCTATGAGTCCCGATAAGTGGTCTAATCCCAGGAATATCAGAAAGGGTCCAACCAATGGCTTTCTTATGCTTCCTAAGGACATCTAGAAGCATCCTCTCATGATTGGATTCAAGAGAAGAAGAAATGACAATGGGATGTGTTTGATTTTCCCCTAGGAAAGAATACTTGAGTGTAGCAGGAAGTTCCTTCAATTCAAGATCAAGTTGGCTTGGAATTTCAACTGAAGATTGGGACATTGGATCAAGTTCAATTTCTTTTTTTAGAGTTTTAGATAGGATTGATTCCCCACATGTATAAGTTTCAGCTACTATATTGTCTTGATCATATTTAGGGAAGGAAATTGGAGTGGTATCCATGAAAGTGGTTTCTTGAAAGGTTTCACTGATTGTTGGACCTAAGACTTCATCATAAGAGCAATTTGAAAATGATTCAATCTGAGGAGATAAACTTCCTTCATATGAACAAAGGAAATCAATCTCATCCTGACTTAAACATTCATCAAATATTCCTTGATGTTCCATGGATTCATTATCAATGCTTCCTGTCATGTTTACTTCATGAATGTCCTCGTCATCCCCTATTTGTGAGCTTTCATTATAGATGTTCAAGTCTAGACTCATGTTCCCAAAGGTGATGGTCATGTTCCCATTTCGGACTCGGATAACAGAGTTGATTGTTGCAAGTAAAGGACGACCAAGGATGATTGGGGTTTTTTCCTTATTTCCTAAGTTTGATCTTGTGGTTCATTTGAATTTTCATCCAAGTTTGAATCTTCAGGTGGGTTCTGAATTAGTTGTTCATGTTTCTCAATTGATTTCCCACTTCTTAAAACAGTCACAGCCTTTAGTTGTTCATGAGTTGTTTGAGAAAAACTTGACTCTCCCCTTGAAGTTGAGGATGGCACCGCCTGAGTAGGCATGGGTGCCTTTCCAGTTTTGATGGTTTGAAGTTCTTGTTTTAGGGAAGAGACTTCCGAGTTCATCCACTCCATTTTTTTGCAAAATTGTTATAGTAGGCTTTGTGGAACAGTTTGGGTTGGTTCTTGAGTAGATTGGTTTATCCCAGGGGGATATTTTGGAGGTGGGATGGTTTGTTGAAAATGGACCGGTGGTTGTTGGTATTGGATAGGTTGGGTTTGGAACTGGTTATGGGTTTGGTAGTTCTGATGGGGGTAAGGATTTTGTCCTTTTGGTTGGTTAGGTTGTTGGTTATCTTTCCAGCGGAAGCCTGGGTGGTCGTTATACCTTGGGTTGAAGTTGTTTTGGTATTGAGGCTTTTGAAAGTTCAAAGAATTTACTTCCGTTGGGGGTCCTCCTAAAAGGACATCCTTGATGGATGGAATGGTTGGGTAGTTGTCTGTCTTATGGTCATGTTTGTCACAAATTGTGCAAACAGGGTCAACAGATTGGATTTCATGGACTTTCCTAAGGTCTATCTCTTCAACCTTCCTAGAGAGTGCTACGAGTTTAGCCCTAAAAATTTCCTCTTCTCTAAGTGTATGAATTCCAGTAGTTCTTTGTGGCTTTTCAGAATAAGGTTAAGTTCCCCATGTTTGGTTTTGTTTAGAAAGGCTTTCTAGATACTCGTAAGCATCATTTGGGGATTTGTTTTTAAAGGTTCCATTACACATCATGTCAATGAATTGTTTGTTCCCCAGACCCAAACCTTCACAGAAAATTCTCACTTGTTCAAGAATAGAAAAACCATGGTGTGGAACCATGTTTAGAGTGTCTTTGAACCTTTCCCATGTTTCATAGAATGACTCTCCCTCTTTTTCAAAAAAATTTTGGATACTCTTTTTAAGTGAAATTGTTTTATGGTGGGGAAAGTATTTTTTGTAGAATTCTCTTTGTAGTTGGTACCAAGAGTTGATGGATGATGGTCTCAAATTGTTTATCCAATTTTTAGATTTATCCTTTAAAGAAAAATGAAATAGCCTCCTCTTAGCTGATTCTAGTAGATGTGGGGGACACATGGTTTCTACAATGTCATTGAACTCCTTAATGTGAAGGTAGGGCATCTTGGACTCCATTCCATGGAATGTGGGAAGGTGGTTTAGGACATGGGGTTTAAAGATGTAGTTGGAATATCCCAAGGAATTGTGTCTAATGCATGAGGGGGAATTGGTCCAAGAAGGTGTGAGGTATTCATTCATGGTTTGATCCATTGCATTCCCCAAGTTTGGGGCTGCCTCATTTGGGTTTCCATTTTGGTTCCCACCCGGGTTTATGAGTTGGTTTCTTTGAAGACCTTCCATTGAAATTGGCTCAATTTTGGACTCTAGAGTATTACGAAGATTAGGATCTAATGGAATGAGTTCCCTTGGTGTACTTTACTCCCCAACCCCAGGACTATCCACCCTAACTAGACGGTTTGATTGATCGCGGGTGTAGGCGGACATGCGCCAAAAGAAAAAAAAACGAGAAAGGGACAAGATAAGAGAATTTGGATGAGAAAAGAAGAAATGGGGGAGAATAGAATGGGTGTTTAGATGACTTAATTGGGTCCCCGACAATGGCGCCAAAATTTGATTCTCGCTCAAATTTACCCAAGAGATAAAGGTAGAACGGTCCTTGTAGTTTAGCTTGGGTTATCGAATCCTTAGAGACCTAAGAAGAAACCTATAGACACATACATTCTATGGACTGTTTTTGGATATGAAGTGGCCAACTTGGGTTGATTTTATATGGTTTTAAAGTATAACTAACAGATTTAAGTGAATTCAATTTAAAATAATGAGTTGATCCTAGTTTATTGCTCGGGGTGGATTGGACGTATTTTCTTTTTAATGATTTCAATTTCTTAAATTTGAAATGGGTTCATTTAAGGAGATAAAACAAAATCATCACTTACTGGTTTAATTCCTACACCCTTTAATACTAATCACCTATACACTTGAAGGATCAAAGTTTTGAGCACTTCAAGGTAAAGGTTCGTATTAGCACTTGAAGTGTGTGGCCTTAAATTCAACAAGGACGATGGAGATTAAAAATCATCAAATAAAAATCTCAATTAAAGAAGTGATTATACATTAATGAGGTGATAAATAACATCAAATCCATCCCCTTTCTACTCCCTTAGATCAACCCATAAGTGGTTTATCCCTCCATTGATTCTATGGTTTCAATGGAAGCGGAAAGTAGACTCATGAGGGAGGAAATGGAGAAGTAAAAAACGCAATAAAATAACAATCACTCCACCGTTGTGTGATAATATCACAAGGTTTTGTATGAACAAGTTCCCACATTGAACCAATGGTATCAAATTGATAAGGATACGAACATAATAATAAGAGAAGAAGAACTTTTATTAAAAAACAAGGATAAATTTAAACAACTTACATGTGAAGGAAGAACATTAAAAAGAGAAATTTGCAGCATAACATTAATATGAAAACAAGATCAAAGATTAAAAACTCCTTCACTACCACTGACTTAAATAGACATTTTGTGAGCCCTTGGGTCGAACCTCCAATAGTACAAGTCATTCCACTTGATTATGGTAGGTCTATGGTGGTGGAAAGTTTGTGGAAAGAAGACTTTCCACCCTTGACCCGAAAAGACATCCAGCTTTCATGAACCGAAAGGACGCGCTTGAAACACCTTCTATATGGCATAATTTGGGTGGGCCATAGAAGACTTAAATTAATATCAGGATGTCCCCTAACATCCTGTAAAATATCATCCCAAAACGAGTTATGGTGTTCGAGATATGGTTTAATTGGTGGGATGTTTTTCTGGGCCGCAGAATCTGGCCCAGAATTTTATCTCTAACTTGGGCTGCCTAAATGGACACCATGGAGGCCGAATTAGCATTGGATCCTGAAGCGTTATTTGTTCCTATACATGTCTTCTAGTATCCAACGAAATTTGGGATTCATTTGGACTTTATTTGGGGCCCCATAGTCTCATCAGTGGCCTGGTTTCTAATCTGCCTTCTCCAGAATTGCTTCCTTTCATTGCCAAATATCTCCATCATCCTCCATGAATTCTCCATTGATCCCTGAATGAAACATGTTCATATTGGAGTGTATATAAATTTCCAAAAATATAAAATTAAAATATGTATAATCAGATGAATCATTTGGTACTTTAAATGATGTTCAAAAATGTACCACATAATAGTGCATTTTAAGAAGGTATTACAATCATAATGTGAAATGATGTTCAAAGTGTAAAATGCACTAAAATGGTGTTTATGAATAATAAAGAACATGAATATTATATATATTAACTATGAATATTAGCCTCATTTAGTGGATAATCACCCATGGAAAGGGAATTAGGGTTTTATGTATGTCAATTATAGAATACAATAAATAATTTTTATGAATTGATGAATACTCCTATAAATTAAATATTTTTGGGTATTCACATAAATAAAAAATAATAATTTATTGAGAAAAAGAGAGCAATTTTGAGATAAAAATTATGTAGCATAACGGTTATGAAACATAGTTTTATAAAACATTAAAAAGAGATTGAAAAAGGGTAACCCATTCATAAAAGACTGATAATACATTATATTTATATAATAAAATGTAAATAATAACATGGTATGGAAATTTTAAAGACATTCCACATAAAGGAGAACCTGGAAGGAAAAGAAAAGTTGAGAATTCCTCTACCTTTGAAGAGTAACTTCTAAAACTCTATGATCGGAACATTGGGGGATTGAGGACAACATTAGAGGACCAATTGTATGGTAATAATATCATATATTATAGAGGGTGATTTTGGAATGAAATTAAATGAAGGAATGGGTGGGTATTTATAGTAAAAGAGAGGGAATTTTTTATTAATTTCTGAGGGCACCTCATGAGTGGTATTTGCAAAACCATGGGCTCGACCATGGTATTTTCCTATAGTATTGACCACTTGGGACACCTCATATAATATTTTAATGAAAAATATTCTACCATAATTATTAAATCATTAATTATGTCATTAAACATACCAAAAACTCAAAAATAAATTTTTACTATTCATCGAAAAACAAAGTATTTTATAAAAATCTCATAAATTCACCGTAACCTAATATCGACATTATGAATTCAAAAATTAAATTTATTTTATCATAATAATTTTCCAAATATGATAGATTTAGGTTTTAACTATAAAAATACTTAATTATTAAAAATAATAGTGGATAGAAAATGCACAGTAAAATGCATAGTAAAATTATTGACACTTGAAAAATAAAATTATTTTATCATTTGTAATTAAAATGGAGTCTTTTTATAACACTATTTCATCATATTAAACATTATTAATAAAACATTAGTTTGATATAATAATTTATATCTCTCTAAAAAGTACAGTTTTTACCTGAAAAATCAATTTATCAAATTTCATCTCAATTTTTAAGAAAACAATGTTCTTAAAATAGATATAATAAAATAAAAATTTTATTTGAACTTTATTAGGTGAGGTTAATATTCCATTGGTAATATTACTATTAATAAGGGTAACATTACTATTCCAAAGGTTCAAGTTACTATTCACCAAAAAAATTAAGTTAATCCTATCAAACTCTAAATATCCTATTTTTCACAACCATGTATGTCCATTTTTTGAAAATAATTTCATAGAATAAAATATTTAAAGTATAATAAGTATTTAGATTAAAAATACAGTATTTTTCACTATTCATCAAAAATTTAAAACTTATTAGAAAAATAAAAAAATCACCCTAAATTAATTTTGACTTTCGAAATTCAAAAAAAAATTCTCATGAAATAAAATGTCATTATATGTGATTCTATTATAAAACATAAAAAAATTATTAGGAGGAAAGATATCCATAAATAAACTAAGAACATTTTTCGAGTCATTACAACTTTCCTTATATTATTTATATGAAAATGGAGAAGGAATTACTTGATATAAATTAGAAGGATGATGAATCTTTTAATACTTATGAGAAAAAAATCAAGACTTATGATGTATGTTTATGATATTATCATCTAAAATGTGAGTAATTTTGATCAATTCTTCAGTGGATTAAAAAATTATTTAAAGGGAGTTGTCCGTAAGAGTCTATAATAACTATGAATAAATAGATCAATGTGATATCAATATGGAGATAGAGATTGGAGTTACCCATCAATATCATGGTTTTGATAAGAAAATAAATATGGAATTAAAAAGAAATTATAAAATCCATGGATAGAGGAAGATGATTTTTCCTTTAAGATCGAATTATAGAAAGAAACATATAGAAAATTATCTTAAGGGTGTAGGTAAATGTTTAAAGAGTGTAAAAGAAATCCATCAGGCAATGGAATGTTGAAGTGATGGGAAGAAGAAGTAGATATCTAATGATAGATAAAACACACTATAGAAAGCACAACCCATACTCTAGTGTTTCAAATGCAATGAGTATGGTAATTATGCTAATCATTTCTCATATCTAAAGGTTATTGATGACTATCAACATCATAAACCTATTAAGACTTGAGACAAAGGGAAATCACATGCGATTACTATTGTAAATAATGGGTATGATGATGACATGATTAAAGGCACACATACCATCCACTCTAGAACTGTTAATGTCTTATTTGATTCTGTAACTACAAACTCTTTTATATCTAAAGAATTTTCTAATGTTATAATAATACCACCTCAATGATTAGATGTTAAATTATTAAAGTATCAGTAAAACCCCTTAATGGTATGATGTTCACATCTTAATTATATGATTCTTATTCAATTGAATATTGTGGGAATGTGCTTCCGAAAAATATCTTTATTCTTCCTCCGGTTGAATTTGATGTTATATTAGGTGTGGATTGACTTTCATTGCATAAATACCACATCAATTTCCAAGGAAGGAAAGTCACATTTGTTATTATGAACCAAATTATGATCATTTACCATTGTGATAATAAATATGATCTTAAAATATAAATAACATCCATTATATAAGTCTTGATTCTAATTTAAAATGTATGCTTATCTCGGATGGTTAGGGAGAAACTCAACATCAAATATGTGCTTGTTATGCAGGAGTTTTATGATGTCTTTCTAGAATAGTTTCCTAGTATTCCACCAAATCATGAAGTTGAGTTTTAAATAGATAACATAATTGGTGTTACACCTATTTCAAAGAATCCATATAGAATTTCCCCAATTTAGTTATAGGAATTGAAGAAGTAACTCTAATAGAATAGTTATAAAGGATTAATACATAAAATTGAATCACCTTGTGGTGCACCTATTCTTTTTATTAAGAAAAAATATAGATCAAGGTGAATCTACACTTATTATTAGGAAAATAACAATATCGCTATCAAGAAAAAGTATCCTCTACCCCATATTGAGGACTTGTTTGATCAACTATGTGGAGCTCAATAATTTTCCAAGTTTGAACTTCATTCTGGATATATTAAATTAAGGGTCAAGAACGAGGATAACAAAATACATTATTATATAAAAGGTATGGAAACACTGAATTTATAGTTATATTTTTGGACTTACTAATTCCACTTCTATATTTATGGATTTAATGAATAGATTATTTAGTGATTACCTTGATCAGTTTTTTGTAGTCTTTATAGATGATATTCTTATATATTCGAAGTGAAATTAAGTGAATGAATATTATAAGAGGATTGAAATAAAGACCTTAAGTAAGGATAAGTTGTATGAAAAATTTACCAAGTTTGAATTTTGGATACAAAAAAACTTCATTTTTAGGCCATATTATATCTAGTGAGGGTATATCTATGTATCCATAAAAGGAATAAGTTATTGACTGTTAGTGAAGACCAACCATGGTGACTAAAATATTTATTTTTCTTGGTTTTCCTAGATATTATTGATTATTTTCATAAAATTTCTCATGTATGTATAATTAACTCACCAAGTAACCTCAAAAAGGAGCTAAGTTCCTTTGGATGGATGAATGTGAGGAAAATTTCAAGGAATTGAAGAGAAGTTTAGTCAGTGAACATGTTCTTACACTACCCTATATAAGAGAAGGGTTTTAATATATAGTGATGGATTTAATATGGTACTAGGATTTATCCTCATGTATAATGATATGGTTATTGCTTATTCCTCATGTCAATTTATGGTTCATGAGAAAAATTACCCAACTCATGATTTGGAATTAGCTATGGAAATTTTTTCATTAACGATATAGAGGAAATAAATTTATAGAGAAAGGTGTGATATATATACTTCTCATAAAATATTTAATTATATATTCACTTACAAATATATGAATATGAAATAGAGAAGGTGGTCATATTTTATTAAAGATTATGATTTCTCAATACATTACTACCCAGGGAAAGTGAACAAGGTGGTCAATACTTTGAGTAGAAAGGATCATTGTATCTTATCTATGATGAGAATAAAAAAGGATCCAATATTTATGGATTTGAAAAGGATGGATTTAGAAATATTTAAATAAGGGGAAAATATTATCTTGATAAAATGAGTGTTCAAAAAACTATCAAGGTAAATATTAAATATGTGCAAAAAAAGATGTAGAACTAAAAAAGAAGGTGAAAGTGCTTCTAATTTCAACCTTGATTTTGGTGGAATGATAAGTTTTAGGAACCATGTTTGTTTCTCATCAATACCAGACTTGAAGAATAATCTATTAAATAAATCTCATTTTTTATCATTCTCTATTAATCATGAAAGCATGAAGATGTATAGATATCAAAAATAGGATTTAAGGTGAGAAAACATTAAGAGGAATATTGAAGAGTATTTATATCAGTGCGTGGTATGTCAGCAAGTTAATGATAAGAGACATAATTCTAAGAGGATGATACAACCATTACTTATACCTTATTGGAAATGGAAAAACATCACCATGGATTTTTTAATTGGACTCCCCAAAATTTCTATATGACATAATGATATTTATATTGTAGTTGATGGCCTTATTAAGTCATCACACCTCATTTCTATCATAGAATATTTATTTATTTTTCATTTTTCTAGAATATACATTAAGTAAGTGGTAATGTTTCACAGAGTACCACATTCCATTCTATCTTATCGAGATTGTAGGTTTACCTTGAAGTTATAGAATAGTCTTCAATGGGATCTAGATAAAGATTTGATTTTAAATTTTTCTTACTATACTTAAACACTTATTTAGTCTAAGAGAACCATTCATACCCTAGAGGATATGATGTGTTCTTATTCTATGGATTTCAAAGGTGAATAGGATCAAAATCTTCCTCTAGTCAAGTCTTCTTAAAACAATAGATTTCACTCGAGAATTCAGATAGATCCTTATAAAGACATCTATGGAAGAAAGTGTATAATTCTAATGTTCTGGGATGAAGATAGATAATTAAAGCTTTTGGGTCCTAATATAATTAAGGAAATAGAAGAAAAATTCAGGTCCATTCAGTAGCACATCAAGGAAGATCATAGTTGGTAGAAAATGTATGCTTACAATCATCGATGAAATGTAGAATTTGAAGTTTGTGAGAATATATTATGATGAATTTATCCATGGATGAAATTTATGAGATTTGGAAATGATATAAATTTTATACCTAGGTATATTGGTACCTTTGAGAATCTTAATCGAGTAGGGATGATAGCTTATTTCTCGATGCATCCACTGAACCTCTCTCAATTGAATGATGTGTTCTATGTATCTCTCTTAAGGAATTACATACCTGATCCTTCACATTTAATGAACATAGAGGTCATACTATTGGATAATAATCTTTCATATAAAGAAAAACTGATAGAAATCTTGGAATGTAGAGATAAAGTACTACAGAATAAGACTACTCACCTGGTTAAATATTTATGGAGACATAGGAAGTCAAGGATGTGAAGAAATATATATATCCTCATTTTTTGTATCATAGTATTATAATTTAAAGGGAAAAATAATTTTAAAAGGTTATAATGTAACAACCTAAGATTTTATGATATATTTCTCTTTAAATAAATTTAATTTATTAGATAGCATGTGATACATGCAAACCTGGTTCTAAATAAAATATAATATAGTATAACACTATACCATAGAAATTAAATTGTAAAATTAATAATAATAATAAAATTATGAAAATTATGTATAATTTTTTTAGATAAATAAAATATATTGATGAATAGGTACTTAATTTTTAGTAAAATCTTTATGTGCTTCAAAAATACATTTTTCCTCAAAAATGATTTTTGTTTCTTTTTGTGAAAAAATAATAAAATTAAATTTTGAAACTTTTAGAAAATTTATTTGAAGAAAAGAAGTTAATTTTTGATACCATCATGAAAAAATTAGCATGAAGTGAAATTTTGATAATTTTCTTAAAAGATTGATTTTTCGATGAATATTGAAAAATACTGATGTTTATTGAACACTATCTTTTTGTTTAAAGTATTTATAAAGTTCTATTTTTTTAATGGTTTTAAAAGTAAAATTATTTCATTTATATTATGAATAATATAATTTATGTTATTTGATTTAATTTTATGTTGGATTTTGGTATAAAAACGTTTTATACTTAAGAAAATATTTTTTCTAGAAAACTACTTTTCCTCGCATTTTGTTGGATCAATTGTAAATTAAATTCTAACAATTATGTGAATTTAATTTTATGAAATTTATTCTATATTTATAATAATAATGTAAAAAAATTAATGAGTAAACTTTCATTTTTTTTCATAATGAACAGTAAAAATAGTAAGAATCTGTTATCGCAGTTAAGGTTAGAACGGGTTTACTAGGGGGGTTAAACTAAGATATAAGGATATGTTTGCCGATTAAACATGTCTAAATACTATTATATGGCCATATTTATACCTCATAATATCAAACATTCTAATATCTATCCATTTGAAATTATTTTTCTTGATAAATACTTTATTATATTTTATTCCTTTTAGAAATTCCAAGTGTTCCCTCTCTCTCACTTATAAAAGGACACCACACCTTTCTCTTATTTAAAACACATTGAGCCATATATATTGACCAATACCTAGAAAATTATCTTATAAAATTTCCTAGACATTATGTAGAGGTTTTTTTTCTTCTTAAAATAACATTCCAAGGATCCTTAATAATGGATCTAAATGAGGACTACCGAAGAAGAGGAAATCATCCTACCCAACCTCATTCAATTTATTTCTTCTTATACCTCCTATAGTTATGTGGTATTAATAATAATATAAAAAATTAAGTATTCTAAATATAATAAAATGTTATTATTATTATTGAACCACCATTATTTACACTCTTTTTCATCAAATGGAAAGTGAAAGTATCACGCATACGTACATGTGGACTACCACCACCACATAGCGATACAATTCATTTTCCATCACCATCATTCATGGATGGTTATTATGATGGGTTAAAAAATTATATATTATATTTATGAAATAATTATTCTTCTAGAATTTTAATATCATATCTACCTTCTTTCCTTCTAATTCATTGGAAAATGACAATGTCTCTCATGTGTATGTGTGGACTATCACCTCCACGAAGCGATGTGATTGTTTTTTCATTTATAATTTACATGGATGATAATAAGGAAATATTTAATGAATATATATGAAATATATGATATAATAATTATTATTTAATGGTGAATTATTATTCACCTTTCTTTCCTTTCATCCGTCTAAAAGTGAAAACAGTGTTTATGTGTACTTACGGCCTACCGTCTCCCTGAACGGTGTAATTCGTTTTTCTATCTAAAACTTGTATGGATGAATCTAAATATATATATATGATGAATATATATGATATTTATATCATTATTAAAATTATTAAGATGATGTAACCATGATCCAAGTACAAGGACCATAACTTCCATACTGAAATTCTATTGGAAAACAAAATAGTTAACACCTAAAATGGTGATTTTAATAAGGAATTATTAATAAAAGGGTGTTGAAATATTTTAAGTGGATCATAAATTATAAAACCTCAAGGTTTTAAAAATAAATTTAATATAAAATTTAATGCATGAAACACTGAGTCTCTGCGAAACAGCACTTTTTTATTATAACCTAGTAATTAAACATAATTTTGTCACCTTTGTGTTTTGAATTTCAAAAAATGAACATACACGGTTGCGATCAGTAAGATATTTAGAGTCTAATCAGATAAACTTACATTTTTTGTGAATAGTAACTTAACCCTTATGAATAGTAACCTCACCCATGTAATTATAAATAAAATTTAGGTACCTTATAAACGAGAGTGCATATTTTAAAAATTAATAATTAAGTGTTGGTATTTTTGTGCGCAATAAATATTTAATTATAATTTTTTTTAAAATTATTAAATTTATTTAAAATAAAATTTATTTTCATAAAATTTATTCCAGATAAATTTTTTTTTCCTGTTATTTTAGAATAATTTTATGAGACCTCAGTTAATTTTTGAAAGTATTATAAAATCAGTTTTAAATTTAAAATCTATATTTTTTAAGTTAATAATGATTTTATTTAAAATTAAATTTCACATATTTATAAAATTATTTTGATAAAAATGTGTCCATTTTTTAATTATACACATTGAAAAATGGTTAGGGTAAATTTTTTGTATTTTTCTGAAATATTTGAATTTTTAGTGAATAATAAAATATGGAAATTTATAATATAAATACATTAGAAGCTAAATACACTATCTGTTGAGTCATTGTTGATATAAGAACACTTGGTTCAAACTCAAATGAAGTTATTACTATTTTTGGTCACAAGAATAAATACTATTGGTTGTATTGAGAAAAATAATAAAATAATGAATAAAATATTCAAAAATCACCCCTCTCATCCACTATAAAAACCACCCCTCACTCCCTCTTATACTCACTCCTCTAAGCCTTGAGGATTCTAAAATTTCTACCCAAATAATATTTCCTAGTATCTAACCATGTCTAGGAGCTCTTGGTTTTTTCAAAAGACCAAAACCCCTTCCCTTAAGGAGGTTCTCAAGGAGGACATTTCATGAGGTAAACCCTCTTCCTTTTTCTTCTAATTTCATTTTCAATTTATTTTATTTCCTTATATTCTCCCAACCTCCTATATCCAAATAATTATGATAACTCTAGTATAATATATTTAATGTAATTATATCATGTTAATGGAATATTCTTCCTCAACCTACCATCTCTCTCTCTTATTTTAAAAAAAATGAAATCATCATCCAAGAGGTGTCGATTTACAACCTTTAAGGACGATGAACCTTCTTTATTAAATTTATCCTTCAAGTATGGTCATGAAACAATTTTTATGGTTTAAAAGGATTATAAAATATGTATTATGTCTTATTTAATGTTCTAAAACCATTATATGTACATAATACTAATTCATACAACAAAACTAGTTCATAATAATTGAAATATCGCCAAAATAATCTAAATTATTATCACTAATGTTCTATCTGATAAATCATCATTATACCATATAAAAAATGGATTAAATCACCATTTAATATTATGTATTTTCATTAGTATCATATAAATTCAATTATGGATAATTATACTAATTTCACATGAACTTACATACTCATATACAAGTATATCGATCATGAAAACCAAGGAATTGAATGCTCCCAAGCGATATAATTGTATCTTATAACTCATCCAAAATTCCATAAATAAACATAATAAAATTATAATGAATAAAATATATATATATATATATAAGGTTATTAATTAATTAATTAATGGATTTAATTTTATTTTCCAAGATTTTGAGGTCAAGTGCAGAACTTATTCGGATATAAGGTAAGGGTTTTCTACACAAACCTCCTTTTTCTTTCAGGTTACTCTTTATATCTATTAATCCCAATTAAATTATTAATTATTATTATTTAATCCTCATAAATTCTGTTTTAATTTTATATATATTTTTACCAATTATAATCCTTCTTTATTTTATGGGGAGTTAAATGTTTTATAAATATCTTTCGTAATTTTTCTCGACAAACAAGCCTGTTTTAAAGAAACATCTCAAATTCTTAAATATTTTCAAGTACACTATATAATATGTTTTAATCCACCATTATTTTTATTAAAACACTCATTTAATCATGGAAAAAATACCTTAGTTCATTTCTAGTTTTATGCAAAAAAAATTCTAAAAAAACTTTTCTTTTCAAAGTAAGTGTATTTCTCTCAAAAATTACTTGATGGTTTTATTAGATTAGTTTTGTCTATTTCAACACCTTTTTGAGTTTTATGTATTATTAAGGTTAATATATTATTTGAATTATCTACCATATTAAATGGTTTACTATAATTTTGACTGTGGATGTGCTATTTTGACACTATTCAATTCATTACTTAGAATGGTTAGTGATTATGTTTAGAGATTGGAGGAAGTTATTTAAATTGCATATGTATGTGAAGTTTATGTTTAACCCCATTCATAATAAGAATTAATTGGACTTATCAAGTGAATTTTTGGGACCTCTATATCCCCTTAATTCATCAGTAGGTCTCATGAGACAAAATAGAATTGGGTTTTGGTCGAGACCTTACCCTAGTATTTTCAGACATCTTGGTTGAGGCCTTGAAAATATGTTTCAGATGTATGGAATCACAAATTCCCTCATTATGGTATTAGTAATTGATAAAACATGTGATTATTAGACTAGTATAATATCAATGGTTATGATTCATTCTCTTATGGTCATTTATATGGCCTTATTTATTCATCTTTCATTCCTTCCATATTATGCCCAAGTATATTTATAAAGGCATGTGTTTTTAGTTATTCACCATTCCTAGTGTTTATTTTTATGATCACTTCCATTTTATTACTTACCCTTATTGAGCATCTGAGCTCACCCATTTATTATGTTTTATTTTCCTTAGGTTGTGAATATGAATATTATAAATGCCTTACAGGGAAAATCTAGGAGTCATAGATGTTTCCAATGGAATTGTTATTATGAATTTCATTTCAAGTTGTAATGTTGAAATTATGTTTGTATATTGCTTTCCAAAACTACTAAACTATCTATTCCTTCGAGATATGACTTTCTTGTAATCATTACAATATGGTAATATAAGGCACCGTCTCTAGGAAACTGGGGTCTGGGTCCTGATAGTTGGTATCAGAGGAAGTTTAGTAGAAAACTTAGAAACTAGATTTAGAAAACTTAGATAAGGGGGAAAACCCCTAAGATAGACTTCGAGGATAAGTATATAAGAACATCATGGAATTTTGGTAAGGTATGGATTATGTGGATATTTATAGAAAATACATCCTTGTATGGATACTACAATTGGATATGGTTCGGGAAAAGATGTACCTATTAGTAACAACTCCACCAAGGTGTTCTGGTCTTGACTCAGGGTAACCTGATACACAACAATGGGCCTTACTACGCACCTAGTTTTAAACTCCTAGGGGATGTGTTTAGGATAATTTAAATTTTATTTATAAACCATTATGAAGGATTTAAATGTAAATATGTCCTCAAAGTAACCATGTTTATGATCATGCATAAAATTTCAATTTTTGTTAAGTGTTTTTCTAGTTCAACATTATACATTGTGATTCATAACCTAATTTAGTGTATTCCATTATTTAGAAATGGTGCTTATTGGAAGGAATGGAGACCACGTGAACACACATATCCTATGTAGGAATTTTCCTCCTATAAAAGATAATGACACTGGTACTGGAGTTGAAACTGGTGCTGAGTAGCTTATAACTATACTAGGACAATTGATTCAAGTTATGAACAATAACCTTACCCATATGGAGCATCCCAATCCACAATGTGGAGAAGCAATGTTAGACTGCTTTATGTGACAATAGCCTCCATCATTCAATGGTACTACAAACCCATTCATAGTGAAGTAGTGGATAAGTTCTTTAGAGAAAATATTTCTCACTTTAGGGTGTAACTAAAGGGAGAAGGTTATCATGGCATTTTATCATCTATTAGGAGATGCGGATCAGTGGTGGTTGTTAATTCAAAACATAAAGGAGGAGGAAGAAATAGAAGAAATAGAATGTAGGTACATTAAGGAAATATTCTTGGAAAAATATTTTCCTTGAGAATAGTGATCAGATATGGAGAGGTAATTATTGAGTTTGAAACAAAAAGAGGATGAAAATGTTGTGAAGTATGAAGCCAATTTTACAAGGCTAGAAAGGCATGTTGCATAATACATACATAATTTGAGGAGAAATATTGATCGATTATTTTATGGTTTAAAACCATCCCTTCAAAGGGAACTGGTTTCCCAACCTTTCTCATCATACGAAGATATAGTCTCATGTTAAATAAAGACAGAGAAAGAATTCTCTAAGTCTTATGACTTTAAAGGAAAGAAAGAGAAGAAGAGGGTGGAAGAGGAAAGAATAGATAAAGAGAAGAATAAAAAATGTATTTTTCTAAAATGTGATACCTGTGGAAAGAAACACCCTAGATCCTGTTTAAAAGGAAAATGAGTATGTTACAAATGTAGCAGCGGCGGCACTGTAGCGGTGGCGGCACTGTAGCAACGGCGGGTACTGTAGCGGCGGCAGAGCACTGTAGCGGTGGCGGGTACTGTGCAGTACTGTAGCAATGTGGGTACTGTAGCAGTACTATTCATAGAATGGGCTTTGGGCCAAAAAAATGGGCCTACGGGTCATGTAATGGGCTAAATGCCCACTGGGCCTTCGGGCTATGTAATGGGTCTCCCTCTACCCATTTAAAGAGGTCTTTGCTTTGCTTTAATAATAAAAATGAGGCTTCAGCCCCAACCTTTAAAAATCAAGGAAAAATTACCCAGATAAGGCCAAGGGAGAAAGGCCAAGCTTATATGATCACAACTGATGAAGTTGAAGTTCCTAATGATGTGGTGGCAGGTACTATAATTGTTTCCTCAAAATTTTCCAATGATTTATTTGATTCTGGATCATCGTATTCCTTTATATATTCCCAATTTTCTTTAAAAATTATATATTTACAATTATCCTTAACAAAGGATTTGTTAGTCAAAACCCCTAAGGGAAGACTCATTGTAACAAAGATGTGTCAGGAAATCCCCATTATGGCATATAAATGTGTTTTATCTGCTGATTTTATCATCATAACTATGGTCAACTTTTACATAATCCTTGGAATGGATTGTATTTCAAAATATGATATGAAAATCTATTGCAAGAAGAAGGATATTACAATTTGTGAGGAAGGTGTAGAATTCATTATATTTAGAGCAGAAACATAACCATCTAATTCTTATCTAGATCAACCCCTAGTAGCTCTACTGAATTAAATTCTTGGGGAGGAAGAGAATGTAATATCTATGGGTGAGGGAAGAAATATTCAAATTGAGGGTGTACCTATTGTGAAAGAATACATTGATGTATTTCTCTAGGATTTACCTAGACATCCTTTAGAGTGGGAAGTTGAGTTCTCTATTGATTTAATCCCTAGTGCAAGGCCTATTTCAAAGACCCCTTATAGAATGGCCACAGTAGAATCAGTAGAGCTGAAGAAATAACTAGATGAATTTAGTGATAAAGGATTTATCTTCCATAGTGTTTCTACATGGGGATCCCAATTTCTCTTTGTCAAGAAGAAATATGGATCCATGAAGTTATGAATTTACTATAGAGAAATCAATGCTATTACAATAAAGAACAAGTATCCCTTGCCTCAGATTGATGATTTATTTGATCAACTTCACGGAGCCCAATATTTTTTGAAGATTGACCTTCGATATGGATATCATCAGTTGCATGTGAGGAAGGAAGATATTCTAAAGACACCATTTCAAACTAGGTATGGGCATTATGAGTTTACAGTAATACCTTTTGGATTGACTAATGAACCCTCTATTTTCATGGATCTAATGAATAGAGTTTTCAAGGAATATCTTGATGACTTTTTGTAGTATTTATTGATGATATATTGGTATAATCAAAGATATATGAAGAACATGATAATCACTTATGCATTATTATGAAAACTCTAAGAAGAAACGAGTTATATGGGATGTTTAGAAAGTGTGAATTCCGGCTTCAAACAATTTCTTTTCTTGTCCATATTATCTATAAGGATGTAATCTTAATTGATCATTCAAAGAAAAAGGAAACTCAGGAATGGCCTACTCCAACAAATATAACTAAGGTATGCAGTTTTATTGGTTTAGCAAGTTATTATCAGTGTTTCATTCAGAACTTTTCTCGATTAGCCAACCTATTGACCAAGCTTAGTCATAAAGGGGTTAAGTTTATATGTACAAAATAATGTGAAGAATGTTTTGAAGAATTTAATAAGATATTATTTAATGCATTTATCCTAACTCTACCATCAAGAAATGGTGGATTTGTGATTTATAGTGATGAATCAAAGAAAGGACTTGGTTGTGTCCTTATGCGGAATGATAGAGTTATTGTATATGCATCAAGGCAGTTAAAAATTCAGGAATATAACTATCCAACTCATGATATTTAGTTAGTAGCTGTAATATTTTCTCTGAAGATATGGAGACATTATCTCTATAGTGAAAGATGTGAGATATATATTAATCACAAGAGCTTGAAATATATCTTCTCACAGAAATAATTCAACATGAGGTAAAGGTGATGGCTCAAGATACTCAAGGATTATGATTGTTCCATACACTACCATCCAGAGAAGGAAAATAAGGTGGTAGATGCATTGAGTAGGAAGGATCATGGAGTTCTTAACAAAATGAGGATTGACAAGGATCCTATGTACATGGATCTAGAGAGGCTGAATATGGTAATTATCAAAGAATGTAAAGAATCATTACTTTTTCAATTGGTTTTCTAACCATATTTATTGAAAATAATTAAAAGTTTCAATCTGATGATAAGAATATTCAAAATAAAATTAAAGTTGCGAATGATGGGAAGTTTCTGGATTTTTTTTGTGATGATGGAATTCAGAAATTTGGGAGAAGTATATGTGTTCCCTATATACCCAAACTAAAAAGGGAGTTATTGGATGATTCCCCTAGTTTTAACTTTTATACACACCCTGGTAGCACTAAGATGAATAGAGGTTTGAAATAACATTTCTAGTGGGACAACATGAATCAAGGAAATTGATGATTATGTATCAATATGTTTAGTCTTCCAATAGGTGAAGGTTGAAAGACAACATCCTAGAGGATTAATGCAACCACTACCTATTCTTGCGTGGAAATGGGATGACATCACCATGGATTTTTTCACTGGATTAGCAAAAACTTCGATAAGGAATGTTGTAATATGGGTAATTGTTGATTAAATTACCAAATATGCACATTTCCTTGTAATAAGGGATTAATTGCCACTAAAGTTCCTTGCATGACTCTATATCAATGAATTTGTAAGACTTCATAGAGCACCTCTCTCAATTTTTTATGATCATGATCCACAATTTACATCAAAATTCTGGAAAATTATTCAGAAATATTTGGATATTGAGCTTCATTTAAGTATTTCTTATCACCCTCAAACTAACAGGCAATCATAAAGGATGATCCAAACTTTATAAGACATTTTGAGATCGTTTTCACTTGACTTTCAAGGTATATGGGATCATTATTTACCTTTTATGGATTTTTTCTACAATAATAGTGTTGGACTCCTCATGCTTTAATCATGTTTTAATGATCACAAATCCTATTACTGTTAATTAATCTCAATCTTAATTGACCATTGTGTTAATGCTCTTCAATCTCAATAATAACTACACATCATGTTTTAATGATAGCAAGTCTTATTGATGTTAATTACTCTCTTTAGTATTTAAAAGTCTTATGCATGATCACCAATCTCAATTATATTATCAAGCCTTTATATTTATGATTCAAGTTCTCTTACTCTCTACTGGTTAAGCTGAATCCATATTCTGTATATTACTGTCTAAGTCTAAATACAGATATTTGTCTAAGTATAGAGACAACGTGATGTTTGACATAGTAAGACAGACTGTGTACAAGACACAGTCACAGTCAGACAGACACCGTGAAGGACAAACCGTGACCCAGACACCGTGAAGGACAAACTGTGACCTAGACACCATGAAGGACAAATTGTGACCCAGACACCGTGATGGACACACTGTGACCCAGACATCGTGAAGGACAAACCGTGACCTAGACACCGTGAAGGACACATCATGACCGAGACACCGTGAGCTAGACATCGTGACATGGAGACACAGTGAATCACATACCGTGGAGTATATACCATGAAGAAGACACCGTTTACATAATAATTGTGACACCGTTTCTTAACTTTTTTTCAATATTATTTAAATAATGCTAATGGTCGTATTTGATGGTTTTAATGCAATTAATGATATTTAATGATAGTTTTTGGTATTTCAGGAACACATATCTCGTACCTATGAAAAGGGAATCATTTCCTACTGCCAAATCTCATGGAATATAAGGAAGATTGATCTGCAGTACACGTGAGAAAGTGTGTGAATATACAACGAGAAGAACTTACATACGCACGACAACTCAAGAAACCCGAGTGCACTATGCTGAACTAGAAGAACAATCCTGAGCACGGAGGAGAGATTGAAAAACTTACAAAGAACTCTCATGAGTACAATCCAACACCTCTAAAGAACACAAGAACACAAGCTGAACTACGACACTCTGTTTTTCAACAGAAAAACCAGAGAAGGAATTAGAAGCAGTTATGCTGAATCCAACGAGTCCAAAGATGCATTGCTAATCACTAGAGCTTTTTAAACTCTTATCTGTTCTCTCTAAGTGATTTGTTTATTTACTTTTGATCAGTGTGGTGTACTCTGTATATCTCACACACACACACTATCTCCTGCACTGAATTGAAGGATATCAAAATCCTCACTCCAAAACTCTTAACTCTTTTTTACCCACGTCAACTGTGGAAGAGGTCCTTGTGTGGCCTAGTCTTTATTTTGTTTCCCACGAAGAACAGTGGTAGAGGTCCCTGCGTGGCCTGGACAGTTTTGTAAACTGTTGTTAACCCTGATCCAGGGTGTGGATCAAATTTATATAAATTTGAGAGGACAAAGTCTCAGCTTGAGACTGAACCTCTTGTTATATTTGTTGTGCATATTTAGTTTAATTTTAAAGTATACTAATTATATCTTTTATATTCCGCTGCAGTTACTTTGAAATAAAAAACCATTTTAAAGTTACTTTGATAGTTAAATTAGCAAGTGTTTACACTTATTGTAAATCAGTAGGTTAGTTTCAAAAGTCAGTTTAATCTTGTGGTTGAATTAACTGAGACCTAATCAATATTTGAGAAGATAAGTGAACATTTACAATCTGTATAAATTCACTACAGTTTAACTTGTTTTATAAATTGGGGGATTTTAAATAGACAATATTTTAACATAAATTTTAATTGGAACTCAATTCACCCCCCTCTTGAGTATCCACTCCGACCAACATTTGGTATCAGAGGTTTGTTTTTGTTAAAGGATTTTTGAAATACTCTATTTTTCAACTGTGATTTTAGTTGCATCTTTAAAGATCTTAAATTTCTGTTGGTTCTAAATTTTATCTCTTTAAAACTATTCTCTAAAATCTAGTTATGGATAATAGACTAGAGGGTGCTGCTACTAACAGGCCACCTTTCTTCAATGGCACAAACTATGCCCAGTGGTAGCTTAAAATGAAAATTCATTTGGAAAGTATGGGTTTTGATATTTGGACTGCTGTAGAATCTCAATATAAAATTCCAGAAACTGAAAGAACAACTTGGGATGAACCTACAAAGACTGCTTATAATAATAATTGTAAAGTCATGAATGCCCTGTACTGTGCTCTAGGATATGAGGAATTTAACAGAATTTCTTCCTGTAAAACTGCTTATGAAATTTGGGATACTTTAGGTGTTTCTCATGAGGGAACAACCAATGTTAAATAAATGAGATTAAATACTTATACTATTAAATATGATAATTTTAAAATGAATAATGATGAACCCATTTCTTATATGTATCTCAGGTTCAATGAGATAGTCAATACAATTAATTCACTTGGAAAGGTTGTTCCAGCAAAGGAACAAATTATGAGGATATTGAGGTGTCTACCAGACCGATGGAGAGGCACATCTGTTTCAATCAGAGAGTCATGTGACATTGGAGCTCTACCTGTCAAAGAGATGATTGGTAAGCATATGATGTATGAGGAAGAACTCAAGGTAAATAAAGAGGAAGATGATGAACCAAAAAGGAAATCAGTGGATTTTAAGACTATTTCTTCAAAGAGAAAGGACAAAGAAAAATCTCAAATACAAACTGACAGTTCAACAAGTGAAAGTTCAGACTCTGATAGTGATACTGAAATGTCTCAAATAGCCATAAGGTTTAAAAAAAATTATAGGAAGAATAAATTCTTCAGAAAATCAAATTACAAGGGAAAGTATGATAATAAGGGACATTGGAAGAAGGACTGGAAAAAGGCAGATAAAAGTGATGAAGTTGTTTTCTACGAGTGCAAAAGAAAAGGACACATTAAAGCAGACTGCCCAAAGCTAAAATTCAATAAGAAATATGATTACAAGGACAGTAAGTACAAGAAATCTATGAAGGCTACCTGGAGTGCTTTTGAAGATAGCACAAGTGAATCTGAAATGTCTGATTCTGAAAAGAAATGTGCCAATATGTGTTTCATGACAAACATATATGAGGTAACCTTAGATACTCCTGCTTTAAATTCCTATTATTCTGGAACTGAATCTGATTTGGATTCTGAAGACATGACTAGTAAGGAATTATTTGAATATTGTAATATACTGGAAGAGACATGCAATGAACTTAAGGATAAATACAAATCATTGAAGAAATAGCATGCTCTTACTACAACTGTTAAAACTGAACTTACTATTGAAAAAGAGAAAAATGCTCAACTGTTAAAGGAAAAAACTGAACTGAAAATGTCAAATGAGCAACTTATAAAATACTTAGATAAGTTCACAAATGGAAAGGATACACTAACTCAAATTCTAGGAAAGAAAGTGGCACCAAAATACACTACTGGAATAGGCTACAAACCTAGACAGAGACAGCTTACTAAGAATAGATTTATTCCTAAATATGGACAGAATACTGCTAGTTCAAGTTCTGGAAATTCATTTGCTTCAACTGGTTACTCACACATTTATAGATCAAATAGAGTTTATCTTTCAAAATCTTGTGACTAAAATTATATGAGACCCATAAGACAAATTTGGGTACCAAAATCATTGATTGCTAACCTGTTTGGACCCAAGAAGATCTGGGTACCAAAATCATATTCTATCTAAAACTGTTTTATAGGAAACCTGCTTGAAGAGTTCCCACAAGAAGACATGGTATTTGGATAGTGGTTGTTCAAGACATATGTCTAGGGATTACTCATGCTTCAAGGTCTTAATAAAGGTTGATGGAGGCTATGTCACCTTTGGTGATAATTCTAAAGAAAAGATCATCGGCCTAGGCCAAATTGGTAACACTAATTAAGTTTTAATTTCTAAAGTTTTATTTGTTGATGGACTGAAATATAATCTGTTAAGTATTTCTCAATTGTGTGATGATGGTTTTAATTTCAAGTTTGAAAATGATTCTTGTAATGTTTTTAATTCTAAAAAAATTTTAGTATTCTCTGCTTTAAGGAATGAAAATGTTTATGTTGTTGATTTAAATTCTTTAGCTAAGAAAAATGTTACTTGTTTAAATGATTTTCATAAAGAGTCTTAGTTATGGCATAAAAGATTAGGACACTATAATATACACTCACTTAGGAAACTAACTAAGAAAAACTTAGTTAGAGACTTACCCAAACTTGAGTTTCCAAATGACAAAGTTTGTAATCCCTGTCAAAAGGGAAGAAACATAAAGTTTCTTTTAAATCAAAGAAAGAGGTCTCAACTTCTCAACCTCTCGAGTTGGTTCACATGGATTTTTTTGGACCATCTAGAGTTTCTAGCTTAAATGGGAAGCACTATGTCTATGTCTTAGTAGATGACTTTTCTATATATACTTGGGTATACTTCTTAGCTCACAAAAGTGAAGCTTGTTCTTATTTTGTTAAATACTCCAAGTCTGTAGAAAACCTTAGTGGACTTAAGATTAAGACTCTAAGAAGTGATCATGGTCGTGAGTTTGAAAATCATGAATTTGAAATCCTATTACTCACACAATGGCTATAGTCATAACTTTTCTTCTCCTAGGACACCTCAGAAGAATGGTATAGTAGAAAGAAGAAATAGAACCCTTCAAGAAATATCAAGAACTATGCTTAATGAGTATGACCTGCCTATTTATTTTTGGGATGAAGCTGTAAATACAGCTTGTTATATCATCAATAGAGTCTTGATTAGACCTGATCTTAAGAAGACTCCTTATGAACTTTGGAACAATAGAAAACCTAAATTCAATTACTTTAGTGTCTTTGGTTGCAAAGTCTTTATTCTTAATACTAAAGATAATCTTGATAAGTTTGATTCTAAGAGTGATGAAGGAATCTTTTAAAGATATTATATAACCAGCAAAGCCTATAGAGTTTTCAATAAGAGAACCAAGTGTGTGGAAGAATCTGTTCACATCAAATTTGATGAAACTGATCCACATGAGTCTAAAACCTCTCTTGAAAATCTTGAATAAGATTTATCTGTTCTGGACCTTAATGACAAATCTAAAGAACCTACTTTAAAGACATCTAGTTCTGGACTTATTCCAAAATCTGCTCCTAATGAGCCTGAACCTAAAGATGAACTTGATATTTCTAGTCCTACCTTTACTAGATCAACTAGAATTCTAAAGAATTGTCCTTTAGATGTTGTTGTAGGAAATATGGATAGGGGGACACAGACTAGAGCTTCTCTTAGAAATCATGTTTAACATCAAGCCTTGTTGTCACAGATTGAACCTAAAAGCATTGATGATGCTATTAATGATGAATTTTGGGCGATTGCTATGCAAGAGGAACTCAATCAATTTGAAAGAAATAAAGTTTGGAATCTTGTTGAAAGAACTAAGGACACTTTCACCATAGGCACTAAATGGGTGTTTAGAAATAAAGTAGATGAATCTGGAAACATAGTTAGAAACAAATCTAGGCTAGTTTCACAAGGCTACAGTCAAGAAGAAGGAATTGAATATGAGGATACTTTTCCTCCAGTAGCCATATTAGAATCTATTAGGATTTTACTTGCTTATGCTGCACATATAAATTTCAAACTATATCAAATGGATGTTAAGAGTGTTTTCTTAAATGGATATATTGTTGAGGATGTTTTTGTTGAAAAACCACCTGGATTTAAAAACCCTCATTTTTCAAACCATATTTTTAAATTATCAAAAGATTTATATGGTTTAAATCAAGCTCCAAGATCTTGGTATGATAGGTTAAGTACTTTTCTAATTTCCAAAGGTTTTACAAAAGGTATAGCTGATCCTACTATTTTTATAAAACGTATTTCTAATGATTTTTTGGTTGTACAAATTTATGTAGATGATATTATTTTTGGATCTTCAAAAACTAAATTATGTACTGATTTTTCTAAAATGATGCAAAATGAATTTGAAATGAGTTTAATGGGTGAACTCAAATTTTTTCCTTGGATTTCAAATATTTAAAAATGACGATGGAATTATTTTAACTCAAAGTAAATATACTAGAGATATTTTAAAACGTTTTGGATTGGATAGCACAAAAAGTAGTGACACTCCCATGAGTACCACCTGTAAGTTGGATCTTGATGAAGTTGGTAAATCTGTTGATCAAACCACTTATAGAGGAATGATTGGAAGTCTACTCTACCTGAATACTAGTCATCCTGATATTATTTTTAGTGTGTGTATGTGTGCTCGTTTTCAATAAAACCCTAAAGAGTCACATTTAAATGTTGTAAAGAGAATTTTAAAATACCTCAAGCATACTCCCAATTTAGGACTGTTCTATCCCAAAGGAAAATCATTTGAATTAGTTAGTTATTCGGATGCTGATTTTGCTGGATGTAAGTTAGAAAGAAAAAGCACCTCTGGAACATGTCACATTTTAGTAAAGTCACTAGTATCATGATGTAGAAAGAAAGAAAAATCGGTTGCATTATCTACTGCAGAAGATGAATACATAGCTGCTGGAAGTTGTTGTGCGCAAATTTTGTGGATGAAACACACATTACTAGACTATGGATATCAGTTCAAACATGTCCCAATAAATTGTGATAACACAAGTGATATTAATATTTCTAAGAATCCTATTTCTCATTCTAGGACAAAACATATTGATGTAAGACATCACTTTTTGAGGGATCATTATCAAAAAGGTGATATCATTTTGGAATTCATTGATACTGAATATCAACTTGCTGATATATTCACTAAACCATTAAATTATGAGAGATTAGACTACATCATACATGATATTGGCATGATTAATCATAAATAGATATCTTACTGATCTTAATGTTTAATAATTTACTTTATTTTACTTTACGGTTTCATGCTCACTGTTTTACAGTTACTGTTTCATGCTTACGGTCTCACCGTTAAGACCTTGTGCTCACGGTCTGTCAACTCACTGTCTCACCGTGACTGCACAGAATGGTCACTGTCTCACCATGACGATCACCAACTATCTCACCGTGATGACTATTTTTCATCACACCGTAATGCCTACTCACGGTCTCACCGTGAAGATTATTTATACTCTTATTTTAACCTGTATCGCGGTAATTTTTATTTCACCACTTTGATTTCTCGTGTTTTTGTTTTTATGATGACTGACATTCCCAAATGGTAAAACATAAAGGTTTCACTCAATCTCTCACTCGAACTCTCTCCTGCTCTCTCTCTCTCTCAAACCCTCTTTACCTTGTGAACCTCTTCTTCTCTCTCGCCCGAACCTTCAGTAGATGCCAAGGATGAAGCGTCTGTCTTTATCTACCCCTGAGAAGTGTCGCTCTAAGAAACAGAAGAGGATACCAAGAATATCTCCTGAAGGACCTCTAAACCCAAACCTGGTAAACTGTACCGTAGTTCTTGAAAAAGAAATTTACCCTGAGAGGTTGTTGTCTAGCAGATCATTGGTCCTAAAAATATTGAGAGAACAAGGTTGGTTTGAATGGTTATCTAGACAAGATAGACTGATTTACCTGAGATTAGTATCTCAATTCTACCAATATGTGAAGTTTTATTTTGATTTTGGAGAAAACTTTATGGTGACCAGCTGGATCAATGGTCATAAGTGTTCTTTCTCTTCGAGGTTGTGGGTTGCATGCCTAAGGATTCCACATGATGGAGTTTGTGAAGACTAACAGAGAGACCCTCCTCCTTCATCTGACATATTCGATCTGAAAAATTATTTGGGAACCTTAACTGGTAATGGCACCAATCGAAGGGATATAGTTGCATATCTAGATGGAGAAACTAGACTACTATTCAAATTTGTTCAGAATTTGATCAGTCCAAGAAAGGGGGATTTTGCTGTAATGAAGTATCAGGATGTGTTCCTGATTCACCTATTGAATAATGGCCATAAGATCAACCTATGTAAGTATGTTATTAACCATATCTGTGAGCTTATTAAATTCACTTCCAAATCCACCTCCTTATTTTACTCAAGGATGATTTCAGCAGTGTTAGTTGCCAAAGGAATGGTTGGGCCGAATAAAAAAAAGTTAGAGGACTTTGATTTCTGCTTATCCAAGCCTATCATCAGAAGGATGAAGATTAGTTGGAACCCCTGGAAGAAGCAATAGGTTGAGGATAATGATCAATTGTATAAGAAGTTTAATCCTGTTGATTATCCAAGAAGGCCTAAGAACCTAGTTGATCCTGGTCTGGAACCAGATGAAGTGGCTGAATACTCAGATGCTGAAGAAGAATAGGAAGTGGCAGCTAAAGTACCACCTGGAGAAGAGGCTGAAATAACTCCAATGGAAGCAGATCCTATTGAAAAATAAAGGACCGTTTTCCTTGCTGTTGTTCCTGGTGAAATACCTCAAGGAGAGGAAGTTGTTGTTGAAAAGGAAAGGATTTTGGATCCTTCAGTTGTTCTTAGTGAGGAAGAAGCTCCTGCTTCTAGAGAAGTTGTAAATATGGATATCCAATCTAAGGATGTAAGATATTCTGTAGTAACAGAATCAGAGCAAAAAGCCATGGAAGATTCTGCTGGTGTAGAAGAACTCCCAGTTGAAAAGCAATCCAATCTGGAAGCACTGCATGTGGAACAGTCGGTTCCTGGGATAATTCCCTCTACTGAAGAGAGGATGGAAATTTCCTTTCAGCTGGCAAGGAAAGAGTTTGATGAAGAGATTAGAGATGATCCTATGGATCTTGACCATGTTGCTGAGCCTATAGTCTCTAAAATGGAACCACAATTTATTGGGGAGGAACCTCAAAACCTTGAGACTAGTCCATCCAAGTCTGTTGAATCTGAATCTGAACCTGGTGATGAGTCATACTCTGTGTACACTCGATATGTTTTCCCAAGCTTTTATGATGTGAATGAGTCACAGCAAGTGACTAAAACTAGAATGGATCTCTCTTCTGTGTTTCAACTAAAGTCTATAGCTCATCTAGAACCAGAACCAGAACCAAAACCAGAACCAGAACCAGAACCAGAACCAGAACCAGAGCCCCATTCTCAATCTGAATAGGAATCTGAGTCTGAAGATGACTCTGAACCGCAACCAGAACCTTCTCCACTACCTTTACCTGCACTCTTACCCGAGAAACACTACTTTGTAACTAAAGATGATCTGAAAGTATTTGGAGAGACTCTTTTAGCTAGAGTTGAGAAGATCTTATCCACTCAACCTCGTCCAGTAACTCAACTGAGTCAAGAAGATGCATCAATTCTCTTGGAAAATATTATATTGCATATTTAACCAAGTATGATCCTAGAAATTCAAGAAGTCAGAGTACAAAATAAGATGCTGAGTGATGATGTTGCAAACCTAAAACATATGGTAGCAAACTTGCAGAATGAGTTGTCTTTAAGATCAGAGCCTGCTCCTGTTTCTGCCCTTGCACCTGTTGTTGCTTCTCCTGAGCCAACTGATTCCACCCTTTCTAGAGAGATTGTGTCTCAAGTGCATCCATATCTACTGTATTTTTATGAGAAGATTGGAAAAAGACACACAAAAATGCTGGAACGCATGAGGGAGCTTGTAGAAAATCTGAATAATCTCACAGATGAATACACTGGATGCCTGCAAAAAGTTCTGAAACAGATCAATGTTCTAACCAAAGATGTAAAGGGTTCTCCTGCTTCTGGTCAACCTTCTATTCCTACTTTGGATGATTCTCTGTTGAGATCCATAATCAAGGAAGAACTTTATAATGCCTTAAGTGTCTTGGATCTATCTTCTTTGTCAGAAGTGGTTAAGAACAGTGATCGAGCATTGGACTTGGTTAGGATTCATTCAAAGATTTCCAGTGATGCTCAACAAGATATCACCAAGAAGATTGATTTCTATCTCAAATATATTTTATCTAAAATTGATATGACATATCACTTTAGATATCTTGTAGAGAATTTGAGAATCCCTCCAGTAACTCAAGCTTTTAAATATCAAGTTCAGAAGCTTACAGAGTTCACCAGATTGTTGGACAAATTTATGGAGAATAAGGACGATTTTGAAAAGGCTATGCAATATGGTGGTGAGATCATTACTGATTTCATAAATCTTTTTAAGTTGTATCTTCATGTGCAGAGTACTGCTATAGTTTCTCCAGCTGTTGCACCCCTTAGACCTGGTCTACCTACCTATGCCTCAACTGCCATGACAGTCAGCCAAGCTCTTTCTCAGATCCGGCCAGTCATTATTGACCAACCGCAGCCTAGATCTTCTACTACTCCTACTTTGGCTCTATCCATTTTTGAAAGTCTACCCTTACCCTCCTAGTCTACCACATCTGTTCCTTCCTCTACATCAGCACCAGCTCCTGCTGCTGATAAAGGCAAGGAAAAGGAGGCTCCCTAAAGAGTCCAGGGACTGTTTTCTTTTTTTGATGGGATGTCATTTGTTGTTTACTATTTGTATTTCTCCTGTATGTTTTATTTTGAAACTTTTTAATGAAAATTGCAGTGTTTCACTTCATTCTCTCTGCTTTTTGATAATCCCAAAAGGGGGAGAAACAAGTACAAGTAAAAGTACAAGTATTAGTATTCAAATTGTCGAGTCTGTTATTTTATTTAATGTTGCATTTCATTTATATTTTTTCCTATACATGATTTGTGATCATCAAAAAGGGGGATATTGTTGGACTCCTCATGATTTAATCATGTTTTAATGATCAAAAATCCTATTACTGTTAATTAATCTCAATCTTAATTGACCATCATGTTAATGCTCTCCAATCTCAATAATAACTACACATCATGTTTTAATGATAGCAAGTCTTATTGATGTTAATTACTCTCTTTAGTATTTACAAGTCTTATGCATGATCACCAATCTCACTTATATTATCAAGCCTTTATATTTATGATTCAAGTTCTCTTACTCTCTACTAGTTAAGATGAATCCATGTTATTCATATTACTGTCTAAGTCTAAATACAGATATTTGTCTAAGTATAGAGACACTGTGATGTTTGACATAGTAAGACAGACTGTGTACAAGACACAGTCACAGTCAGACAGACATCGTGAAGGACAAACCGTGACCCAGACACCGTGAAGGACAAACTGTGACCCACACACCGTGAAGGACAAACTGTGACCCAGACACTGTGATGGACACACCGTGACCCAGATGTCGTGAAGGACAAACCGTGACCCAGACACCGTGAAGGACACACTATGACCGAGACACTGTGATCTAGACACCGTGACATGGAGACATAGTGAATCACATACCGTGGAGCATATACCGTGAAGAAGACACCATTAACATAATCATTGTGACACTGTTTCTTAACTTTTTGTCAATATTATTTAAATAATGCTAATGGTCATATTTGATGGTTTTAATGCAATTAATGATATTTAATGATAGTTTTTAGTATTTTAGGAACCTGTATCTCGTACCTACAAAAAGGGAATAATTTCTTACTGCCAAATCTCATGGAATATAAGGAAGATTGAGCTGCAGTACACGTGATCAAGTGTGTGAATATACAACGAGAAGAACTTACATACACACAATAACTCAAGAAACCCGAGTGCATTGTGCTGAACTAGAAGAACAATCCTGACCACGAAGGAGAGATTGCAATACTTACAAAGAACTCTCATGAGTACAATCCAACACCTCTGAAGAACACAAGAATACAAGCTGAACTACGACACTCTGTTTTTCAATAGAAAACCCAGAGAAGGACTCAGAAGCAGTTTTGCTGAATCCAACGAGTCCAGAGCTGCATTGCTAATCACTAGAGCTTTTTAAACTCTTATCTGTTCTCTCTAAGTGATTTTTTTATTTACTTTAGAGAAGTGTGGTGTACTCTGTATATCTCACACACACACACTGTCTCCTACACTGAACTAGAGGATATCAAAATCCTCACTCCAAAACTCTTAACTCTTGTTTACCCACGTCAACTGTGGAAGAGGTCCTTGTGTGGCCTGGTCTTTATTTTTTTTCCCATGAAGAACAGTGGTAGAGGTCCCTGCGTGGCCTGGACAGTTTTTTAAACTGTTGTTAACCCCGATCCAGGGTGTGGATCAAATTTATATAAATTTGATAGGACTAAGTCTTGGCTTGAGACTGAACCTCTTGTTATATCTTTTGTTCATCTTTAGTTTAAGTTTAAATTATACTACATATATCTTTTATATTCTGCTGCTGTTACTTTGAAATACAAAACCATTTTAAAGTTACTTTGATAGTTAAATTAGCAAGTGTTTACACTTATTTTAAATCAGTAGGTTAGTTTCAAAAGTCAGTTTAATATTGTGGTTGAATTAACTGAGACCTAATCAATCTTTGAGAAGCTAAGTGAACATTTAAAATCTGTATAAATTCACTACAGTTTAACTTGTTTTATAAATTAGGGGATTTTAAATAGACAATATTTTAACAGAAATTTTAATTGGAACTCAATTCACCCCCCCCCCTCTTGAGTATCCACTCTGACCAAAAAATAGTTTCCATTCTAGTATTTAAATGGCACTATAGGAAGCATTGTATGGAAAGAGATGTCATACACAGACATGTTGGGATAAAGTTTTTGAAAGGAATCTTGTGGGCCCAGAGCTTGTGGAGGAAACAATGGTGAAGGTAATGACTATTCAAACCCATATCAAAGCAGTTCAAATCAAGAAAAATATTTATACCAATAATCGAAGGAAGGATTTGTAATTTCAAGTAGAAGATCATATTTTATTGAAATTATCTCCATAGAAGGGTGTTATAATATTTAGGAAGAAAGGGAAATTGAGCCCCAAGTACATTGGTCTTTTTGAAATTCTAGAGATATTTGAAGATATGGATTATTATTTGGTGATGACACCTAACCTGTCTAAGGTACACAATGTGTTACATGTCTCATTGTTGAGAAATTACATGCCAGACCCAACACATGTAATCACTTCTGAAGGTATAGAATTGGGACCTGACTTATCTTACAGTGAAGAGCCTATCTAGATTATGGACACTAAAGAATAGGTGTTGAGGAATCAGACAACTCAACTGGTAAAGGTACTTTAGAAAAATCATAAAATTGAAGAGACAACGTGGGAGCCTGAGGAACTTGTGATGAAGACCTACCCAAATATTTTTATGAGGTGACATTTTGGAAATTTCAAGGATAAAATTTTTATAATGGGTGAATAATGTAACACCCCAAGATTTTACAAATAAATTTAATATAGAATTTAATGCATGAAATACTAAGTCTATGCAAAACAACACTTTGTTATTATAACTTAGCCATTAAACATAATTTTTTCACCTCTGTATTTTGAATTTCAAAAAAATTACATACGCGGTTACGATCAGTAAGATATTTAGAGTCTGATAATATCAACTTACATTTTTTGGGGAATAGTAACTTGAACCTTATGAATAGTAATGTACCCTTATTAATAGTAACCTTACCCATGTAAGTATAAATAAAATTTAGGCACCTTATAAATGAGAGTGGATATTTTAAAAATTAATAATTAAGTGTTGGTATTTTTTGTGAGTAATAAATATTTAATTATAATTTTTTTAAAATTAATAAATTGATTTAAAATAAAATTCATTTTCATAAAATGTATTCCTAATAAAAAATTTGTTGCCCTTTGATTTTAGGATAATTTTATGAGACCTTAGTAAATATTTGAAAGTATTATAAAATCAATTTAAAATCTAAAATCTATATTTTTCAAGTAAATAATTATTTTATTTAAAATTTAAAAATGGTTTGGGTGATTTTTTGGGATTTTTTTTGAAATACTTGAATTTTTAGTGAATAGTAAAATATAGTAATTTATGGTATAAATACATTAGAAAATAAATACACTATTCCTTAAGTCATCATTGATGTAAGAACACTTGGTTCAAACTCACATGCACTTATTACTATTTTTTTCATAGGAATCAACACTATTGGTTGTCTTGGGAAAAACAATAAAATAATGAATAAGATATTCAAAAATCACCCCTCTCATCCACTATAAAAACCACCCCTCACTCCCACTTCTCCTCAGTCCTCTAATCCTTGAATCTTCTCAAAGTTATACCAAAATACTCTTCCCCAGTATCTCCCCAAATCCAATAGATCTTGGTCTTTCTAAAAGACCAAAAACCGTTCCCTTAAGGAGGTTCTCAAGGAGGACATTTTAAGAGGTAAACCATCTTCCTTTTTATTTTAATTTCATTTTCAATTTATTTTATTTCCTTATCTTATCCTCACGTACTCTATCCAAATGATAATGATAACTTCATTATTATCTATATACTTTAATGATATCATGTTAATGGAATATTCTTCCTCAAGATACTATCTCTCTCTCTTATTTTAAAAAAAATGAAATCGTCATCCAGGAGGTACCAATTTACAACCTTTGAGGATGATGAACCTTCATTCTCTGATTTCTCCTTCAAGGATGGTCATGAAACCATTTTTATGGTTTAAAAAAATTATAAAATATGTATTATGTCTTATTTAATGTTCTGAAACTAGTATATGTACATAATACTAATTCATATGAAAAAACTAGTTCGTAATAATTGAAATATTGCCAAAATAATCTAAATGATTATCACTAATGTTATATATAATAACTCATACTCATGCCATATAAAAAATGAATATATCACCATTTAATCTTATGTATGTTCATTATTATCATATAAATTCAATTATGAATAATTATACCAATTCCACATGAATTTCCATACTCATATACAAGTATAATGATCATAAAAATCAAGGAATTGAACACTACCGAGAGATAAAATCATATCTTATAACTCATCCAAAATGCTGTAAATGAACTTAATAAAATTATAATTAATAAAATAAACGTATATATGGTTCTTAATTAATTAATTAATGGATTTAATTTGATTATCCAAGATGTTAAGGTCAAGTGCAGATCTCATTCAGACATAAGGTAAGGGTTTTCTACTCGAACCCCCTTTTTATTTTGGGTTACTCTTCGTCTCTCTTAATAAAAATTAAATTCTTAATTATTATTATATTATCCTCATAAATTATGTTTGAATGTTCGATATATGTGTACCAATCATAATCATTCTTTATTTTATGAGGAGTTAAATGTTTTATAAAGATCTTTCACAATTCTTCCCGATAAACAAGCTCATTTCAAGGGAACTTCTCAAATTATTACCTATTTTCAAATACACTATATAATATGTTTTAAGTCACCATTATTTTTATAAAACCATTAATTTAATCATTGAAAAAACTCCTTGGTTAATTTCTAGTTTTATATAAATATTTTTCCAAAAGAACTCTTCTTTTCAAAGTAAAAGTGTATTTCTCTCAAAAAATCCTTGATGATTTTATTAGAGTGTTTTTGTCTATTTCAACACCTTTTTTGAGTTTTATGTCTTATTTATGTTAATATATTATGTTAATATATTATGTTAATAATCTACCATATTAAATTTTTTTTGATCATTTTGACTGTGGATGTGCTATTTTGATATCATTCAATTCATTACTCAAAATGGTTAGTGATTATGTTTATAGATTGGGGGAAGTTATTTACATTGCATATATATATATGATGTTTATGTTTAAACCCATTCATATGAGGAATTAATAGGACTTAGAAAGTGAAGTGTGGGTCCTGTTATATCCCCTAGATGCATCAGTAGGTCTCATGAGACAAAATAGAATTGGGTTTTGGTCGAGGCCTTACCCTAGTATTTTCAAACGTCTTGGATGAGGTCGTGATAATATATTTCAGATGTCTAGCATTATGCATTACCTCATTATGGTATTAGTAATTGATAAACCATTTTATTATTTGACTAGTATAATATCAATGGTTATGTTTCATTATCTTATGGTTATTTATATGGCCTTATTTAATCATCTTTCATTCCTTCCATATTATGCGTAAGTATATTTATAAAGGCATGTATTTTTAGTTGTTCACCATACCTAGTGTTTATTTTTATGATAACTTCCATTGTATTACTTACCTTTAATGAGCATCTGATTTTACCCCTTTCTTATATTTTATTTTTCCTAGGTTGTGAAGATGAATATTATGAATGACTTATAGGAAAAATATAGGAGTCATAGATGTTTCTAATGTAATTTTTATTATAAATTTCATTTCAAATTATAATGTTGAAATTATGTTTGTATCTTGTTTTCCAAAACTACTAAAATATTCATTCCTTTTGAATAAGACTTTATTTTAATCATGCAAATGTATTAATATAAGGAATTATCTTCTAGAAAAATATGGTATGGGTCTTTAAACATATGATATTATAAGTATATACATTATTATTTTATAGAATTATAATAAATATAAATATATAATACAGGATGTTAAATGTTTTTCCAAGAAATTTGAACTTGAGGTAAGGGATTAATGTTACAACCTCATTGTTTATTAGGATTGTTTATGATTAACCTTCCAATAATGAAATTATATGACCTATCCCCCAATAATCCCATGAAATTTATTCTAATTATATTATTTCATTAGAATACATGTTTTAATTTCATTTTTTCACATTAAGTACTCAAGAGACTGAAAGAATATTTTTATGGAAAATAACATTATTTCTCTCTTTAGTTCAAAATCATTTTTATTCCATGTAAATTATTTTAAAAAAAATGTTTATATATTCTTTTATGATTTCTTAAGGTAATTTTTAAACATTATTTATTTTTTTAAATGGTTTAAAATTAATCTTCTTATAATTTTTTGAATGAGGTACTTTTGATATTTTACTAAAAATGTAAAAGGAATCATTATTTTAACATACATAACATGAACAGAATTTACAGTTGTCATGAACACTCAATGATGTGAATCTTCCTTTAAAATTTTCCAAGGTTATTTTCAAAGAAAATTTTTTCCTTAAAATTTGATAAATTTTTAGATTTTAAATAATTTATTTCCAAGTTAAAAGGGTATTTTCCTCAAAAAATGTTCCAGTTATATTTTAATGGAATTTTTCATCAATGATATCATCCTTTTATGCATATTATGATTTTATAGGGATATGATCCAATTATAATGTCCTTATTCTTTCTATGAATATTTTATGATTATGCTAACAAGATTTTTATGAAACCAATTTATTTTCCAAAGAGTTTTCTATGATAAAATGTTGAAATATTTATAGAACCCATTTCCTTTCCAAGGGTTATGTTATGGTGAATATTTTATGATATTGTGGTTCTCATATGTATGATTTTAATTTTTTGAGGGGTGGTCCCAAGATTATATAACCCTCCAATGCATTCAGTAAAGATGTATATCTCATGAGATAATAAGGACTGGAATATGGAGTAAACCCAATTCAATAAGTGACTATGGATATTATGGTAGTATTGGTAGTGAACCTTGACTAAGGATATCATAGAATTGGGGAGTGGAACCAATCAATAATGATGTTATTTACAGTGGTTCTTGGATAAGTAAATGGTTTTCTATTCTTTTTTGTATTCCATAAACTTATATCTTACCCCAATTTTATACTCTCTTGTCTCATATTATTTGATTCATTTATGACTCATGTCTTATAAAAGACCACACTTTATGTCATGACTAAATATTATGATATATGATATATAGGGTGTGGTTTTCAAATGTTAATCTCATATTCTCATACCCTTATGCTCATATTATGTTTAATTGATCATTAATATGTACTTTATTTACCCTTATTGAGAATTTGATCCCATCCTTTCTTGTGTTACCTTTCCCTAGGTTATGAAGAATTGTTTTATATATGATACATCTAATAAGGGTGTTAAATATGAATAACTTAGGGAGAGGTGATTTAGATCTCTTATGAACCAATTATTTATGTGTCCAAGTTTCCAAAGACACTAAACCTATACAATTCCATCATGGATCATAATGTTTGTAATGAATATTCATCTATTAAGAAGTAATATATATGTATGATAATTATGGTTCGCTGTACTAAATTCATTTTATACCCAAAAAGACCTACCTTGGTCTATAGTGATGGAATAATCTCATATGACCTACCAATACCCATCTAAGTACACACATATATGAGAGACCCCACCTCATCCATTCTCTAAATAGATAACCCTTGTTTTTTGTGATAGTTTAAGTGCACATGACATTCAAATACTTTCCCATGTTCACACATCTAGGAAGTAATTGAATCTCCATTAATCATATGATAGAATGATCTTGGTTTTCAATAACTGTGTATGTTCACATGACCTGTTAATACCCATTTGAGTGTACACATATAGTGGATAATCATCCATTCACACCACCATCTACCCTTGAATCAAGAGAATTTTATTTATAATTTAAAAAAAATAAAACTCCCTTTATGTTTATGAAGATTCATCCATCTCGCAGTATATTTCTGGGAAACTTTACAGATAATAAAGGTGAGTCTATATGTGGGATCAAAAAGTATTTTGTTAAAAGAAATTTAGAGGTTTAAATATCATTCCAAATCCACATACATTATTTTATTATGACCTTATTACTTTAGTAATTAATAAATGTGTGTTAGTGTAAACATGTGAAGATAAAAATTCAAAATAATAAAGCATCTACATATAAGAAAAATTTCTTATAACATTTGGGATATAAGAATGAAAAGTCCAATCTATAATGACAATTTTTTTCTTCCACATATTTCATCTCATCCAATGTCTTGTAAAAGGCATTGATCTTCCCTTTTAGTTTTGGTAGTGAAGTAGAAATTTATTTTTACTAGGCCTAAAGATATGATAGTCCAATAGTTAGTTATTTCGGGTCTCTCCGGATTCCATCCTTCATGGAAGCTTCCTTGACTCAATTGTCACCTAGTGCATGACAATGTGTCTTGTTGCACACCTGGTTTAACACTCCTAGGGGATATGCTTAGATAAATTCACAAGCTCTTTATGAACCATTATGAAGGAAACAAAACAACCATAAGATTTTATATTAGGAAATAGATCATGGATAAATTAGATTTAAACCCAAAAATTCATAGGTTAAGGAATATATGATAATTATGATTTATCCCTTTAATGTTCATGGTTTCCCTCTTATGTGTTTCATGGATTAAAAATTATCATCCATAAGTATATTTTGGATGAAGTAAATGATTAGGACCAAAATCAAATAGTGAAAGGTAGGCTCATTATATGTTCATGAACATCAAATGTCTTCTGTGATTTCATGCATTCTTTCATATCATGAAAGTTTAGTTAAACTATTCAAACACCACCTCAAAAAATGGAAGTCAAGTTATTTGTGAAGATGGTAATTGGGAAAATTGTCACATCTCAAGCATATAAATCATCCCCTATCAAAAAAATTAGGATGAATTTTCCAAAAAACATTGTGATACTCCATTTATCAGAATTTGATGAAATTACAAGTATGGATTGGATTTCCTTATATATAGGAAACACAAAAATCTAAGAAAAGGAAATCACCCTTCGTATCATGAATCACCCTCTGATTCTATACAAGTGTAAGGAAGATGATGAATCTAATTTGGTATCATCATCTCAAGAATGAATATTATTACATTATGAGAAAGCGTGTCTAAATCAAATGATTGAGACTAAGGAAAAGATCATCCTTGATGAAATACCTATTGTAGGAGAATATACTGATGCGTTTCCCAAATAATTTACTATTCATCCTCTAATTTGTAAGTTTGAGATCTCAATAGATCTTATGCATATATATTTACCAATATCTAAGACTCTATATAGAATGGTTGTTGTTAAAATGGAAGAGATAATTAAAAAACTATGGGAGAGTTTGAATAAAGGGTTTATATACCTAAGTTCTTCATTATGGGGTGCACCAGCCCTTTTTGTTAAGAAGAAGGATGGTTTAATTATCCTCTGCATTGATTATCATGAGCTTAAAAAGATCACAATAAATAAAATTTATCCTCTATCCTATATAGATGACTTGTTCAATGAGCTACATGGAGCTTAATACTTCTCCAAGGTGGATCTTTGGTTGGGATATTATTGAGTAAAGGTGAATAAAGAGGATATCCCTAAGACCACTTTTCATATAAGGTATAGGAACATGAGTTCATAGTGATTCCATTTGGTCTCACTAATGCTCTATCAATTTTCATGGACTTGATAAATAGAGTCTTTAAGGATTACCTCAACAAATTTGTGATAGTTTTTATATAATATGTTCTTATATACACCAAAGGTAAGGAGGAACATGAGTATTATTTGAGTGTTGTACTGAATAACTTATAGTAAGAATAGTTGTATGAAAAGTATAATAAATGTGGGTTTTGTTTGATCAAGTAACATTCTTAAGGCACGTTATCACCAATAAAGGGATATTTTTTTATCATTCAAAAAACAAAGGTAATTAAAGGATGTTTCAGACTAATATATGTGATGGAAATCCTAAGTTTTCTATTATTATCTAGGTACTATCATAGATTTGGTAAAAAACTTCTCATGATTTTCAATCCCACTAATACTACTTACTCTGAAGGAAATCAAGTTTGTCTGAACTGATGAATGTGAGGATATCTTTAAAGAGTTGAATAATAGGATAATCACTACACTTTTACTCACATTACCCACTAGTGTGGAAGGATTTTTGATCTATAATTATGTTTCCAAAAAGTGATTTGGTTGTGTGCTTATGCAAGATGAAAAATTGATAGCATATTCCTCCCATAAATTAAAGATCCATGAGAAAAACTACACAAAAAATGATCTATAATTGGTTATAGTGACTTTTTCATTAAATATATGGTGATATTATATTGACAGATAAAATTGTAACATATATACAAATCATAAAAGTCTCGAGTATATATTCACACAAAAAAACTTAATATGCACCAAAAAAGGTGGTTAGAGCTGGTTAGGGATTATGATTATTCAATCCATCACCATCTTAGGAAGGTGAAAAAAGTTTAAAATGATCTAAGTAGAAATGACCTCACAACCCTATCCATGATGAGTATTACAAAGGATCTAATATTCTTGGACATAAAAATAATGGAAATGGGAATAATAAAAGTATCTTCATCCTATCTTGATCAAATAACTGCTCAACCATCTATTCTTGAGAGGATCAAGGAGGCCTAGAAAGATGATGAGGTACTACATAAAAAGGTAGATAATATTATGGAGTTTAACTTTTCTAAAGATAAAGTTATAAGGTTTATAACCCAGATATGTGCCCCATCAAAACCAGAAATGAAGAGGGAACTTCTGTATGATGTTCATAGATCATCTTTCTCTATTCATCTAGAAAGCACTAAGATGTATATATATTTGAATCAAAACTTCTAGTGGGATAACATGAAGAGGGATATTTTAGAATTGGTATCCCTATGATTGATATGCTAGTAATTCAAGGATTAATGATAGAATTCTAAGGGTATGATGCAACCATTTCCAATACCAGTATGAAAATGGGAAAACATAACCATGGATTTAATTATAGGACTCCCCAGGATCCCTAAAGGAAATAACTCTATCTGGGTGGTAGTAAATCACTTTACGAAGTCAGATAATTTTATTAATATCAAATAATATTTCTATCTTGACCAACTTTCCAAGATATACATAAGGGAAGTGGTAAGACTGCATGTAGTTCCACTATCCATTATGTCTAATCAAGATATGAGGTTTACCTCAAGGTTCTATAGAAGCCTTCAGTAAGAATTGGGTATGGAGTTGAGATTTAGAACTAATTATAACCCTCATATGGATGGTCATTCTGAAAGAACCATTCAAACTCTAGAGGATATGCTAAGATCCTGTTTAATAGATTTACAAGGATTTTGGGATCAAAACCTTCCTCGAGTGGAGTTATCATATAACAATAATTTTCATTCTAGAATTCAAATGGCACCTTATGAGGATCTATATGAGAAGATTTATTGGAATCCATTAATTTGTGATGAATTTGGAGAGTGTAAGATAATTAGACTTGATCTTATCCAAGAGATAATAGAGAAGTTTCAAACCATTCAGCATTATATGAAATTTGCACAAAGTCGACAGAAAATCTATATAGACAATCATCGATGAGACCAAGAGTTTGAGGTCAAAGATAAATTATTCCTTAATATATAATCGTGGAATAAATTCATGAGTTTTGAGAAAAATGGAAATCTTATTCTAAGATACATCAGTCCCTTTGAGATCCTTTATTACATTGGAGCGGTGGCCTATCGACTAGCACACCAACCTTACCTATCTAAAGTACATGATGTGTTCCATGAATACCTCTTACGTAAGTACGTACAAGATCCCTAAAATGTACTAAATTAATAGGTGGTTCCATTATAGAATGATCTTTTATATGAGGAGCATGTGGTGAAGATCTTAGATCACATAGACAAAGTTCTATGAAACAGGACAAGTCACATGGACAAAGTGTTGTGGTGAAACCACAAGTTTGAGGAAGTGGAATGGGAACTAAAAGAGGATATAAAAAAAGTACCCTCATCTATTTTAGTGTATGGAATAATAATTTTTAGGGAAAATTTCTAAATGGAGGAAGAATGTAATGACCCAAACTTTCATTCCCTTTAGAATGAATAAATTACTTATTAAGTAATTTAGTTATAGAAAACACATGCACTACTTTGGATATTTTTAGATATTTGTAGTATGTTGGATTTAAAATACCATTCATCATCATGACTACTGATAATATATTCATTTTATAGTGACCATTAAGATTTATATATTAAGGTCTATGGTGAATTCTAATTGATGTCAAGGGAAGGAGTGATGGCCTCAACCAATAGGATTGTACCCTATGAAGCCCAATTATTAGATATTCTGAGAGAGATAGAATCACTATTCTTTGACCTTGATCAAGACCAATCCAATATTAAATAACTAAAGTATTATTGAAACCATTTATAGGATAAGTTCAAGATCATCAAGATCATGGCCTAAACCATGTTCATTGAACCACCTCAAGAAAATCTCACCATTGCGCACCTTACTCTTAGGTAATACGCTAGAGTAATAAGAGGTTATGTGTCTAGACCCTAATATTATTAATTTTTATAATTCTATTTTTAATAAACTAATTATTATATTTATTCCTTTTTATTATTACTTTTTAACTAAATAGATAATGAGTCTGATAAAAATTAGATTTTAATATGATGAAACACAAATTGTATTTTAGGGAAATATATAGTTTCAATCAAGACAGTATTTTTATGAAATCAATAATTTTTGAAATAAATGATATTTTAATAAAATAATATTATTAAATAATATCTATTAAATATAAATGATAATATAATTTTATGAAGTTAGATGTAATTTTTATAAGGGTTAGAAAAATATTATTGTCAAAGAAACCAATATTTTTCAATAAATGGGGATTTTTACTTAAAAGTGTAAATTCTCATATTTAGAGAATTATTTTTACAAAATAAATATTATTTTTGAAATCAAAATGTTGAAATTATCCAACAGTGAATTTTTCAAAATTTTCAGAGACATTCAATTTTTTGTGTCAAAATTAAATATGGTATGAATATATATTGTTTGTATTATGACATCATAAAATCCCATAAGTGATGTAATAAATTATATAAAGATTATAAATGACCAAAATTATTTTTTCCCTTTAAAATAATGTGTTTTTTATGTTATTTTATTAATTTTATAAACCCTTAAAGAATCCTCCAAAACCTATATTATATTTTAAGATTTTAAAATAAATTATTTATAAACATGACTCACTTACACATCACCATGGGTATTATTTTAATAGGTTTGGTTCTTGGAATTATAAAATAATTAAATTAACTCCTCTTTAGTAGATACCATAGGTAATTACCATGGTATGGTTTTTGGTTTAGATAATTTATGATACAGAGTCTGAAACCTGAGTTTAGAAATTAATAAAGAATTCCCCTCTCTTTTTCTATATAAACCCACCCAACCTCCAATTATTATTCACTAAAAACCCTTATATTATGAATTTATTGTTCCCTTACCTCTCCAAATACCTCCCAATGTATCCACATGATCTAAATAAGTCTTCCCAAGCTTTTAGAAGTGCCCTCTCAAGGTAAGGGATCCTCTACTTCTCCTCTTTATTCAAGAACCTTATTTATATTAGGAATTTTTATTTCCAAATTTTCATGTTGGGATATGTCATTACACATAAATATTACTATACTTATGATTTATAAGTGATGGGAGACTTTTTTCACTCTCATTAAACCCTTCCATGGACCTTTATATACCTCTGTTATTCTTCCAAAGTTATCCTATGATTTTTCATTCCAAACATTTGTGTAGTAAATAGTCATACCCATTTCTACTCAAGGGTATTCACTTAGTTATTTCTATCATTTATTGATTGGGTATTTCCATTTATATAACCCCCACTTCTTAAATTTGGAGTTAAAATTAATGAAATACATTCTAATGTTGTATGATCTATGTGGCACACTTATGAATGTACATATATGAAAGTGAAGGGTGGAACCAAAATTATATATTCCTCCAATGCATTGGGTAATGTTTTTATCTCGTGATATTCCATGTATGGTCCATGAGATTTTATCTTAAGAACACTATGTTATGATTTCTTGGCAGTTATCCTTAACTTAAGTGTATGATGTCTTGTTTTATGTTATTGTCACATTCCTATATTGCCTTTATGTTATCATCATATATCATGATTTGATGTTCATGTTTATGATTATAACCCTTTTTATAACTCATTGATATTCCTATTGACTCAAATGAATTACTTTCATATTGTTATGCTTTGATTATTCTCTTATTGGGATTTATATCTCACCCTTTTCTTATGCACATCCCCTAGTTATCCCATGCATTTTTAGAAGATCAAGGGAAATTAAGGGATTGTTATGGATTTTTAGTTTATGTCATGTTATTTATTTTTCATGTTATTATGATATGTACCTAATAACCCAAATACACTTGGACTCATGATATTATGGGTTTTTATTAAGTGTATCTTTATGTAATGAATCCAAAAATAAAGTGTTTTTAAGATGTGGGTTTTCATACTTCCACAAACTCAGAGAAAACCTAGGATCCCTATCTAATAAAATGGTAAAGGGAACCACATGAAGCCTCAAAATTTCCTACACATATAGCTTACCCAAATATTAAACCTTAGTGGCATCCCTTTTTAGAATAAAATGAGATAACTTCTTCAATTGATCAATCACTTCCCAAATAACATTCTTACCTCAAGGAGTCTATGATAATCCAAAAATTAAGATCATATACACCTAATCCCATTTCCAAAATAGCACCAGAAGAGGCCAAAAAATCTAGAAGGCTTTAGGTGCTCTACCTTTATCTGCTGGCAGGTGCAACAACAGGACACATAATCAACAATGTTTCACTTCATACATGGCCACCAAAAATGTTGTCTCATGTCATAATAAATCTTTATCATTACAAGGTGAATTAAACATGAATAAATATGGATATCATGTACGAATAAATTCCTCACAGTTGATGGGATGAAAAACTGATCCCCGAAACATAGAATTCCATTATGAGAGAGATACTAACTAAAAATAGTCTCCCTGCTATTTAAGGCTTCCCTAATTCCATAGAACTCATCATCCTACTACTGAACCTTTGGAATAGACTCATATAGGAATGATTATAACTAAAAACAAGTTAGAAACATACCTAAATCATACTTCTGAGCATCCAAATTCATCTAAGTTAAGAGTTATATCAGGTTCCACTCTTCCTTTGACTCCAAGATAGCTTGTGGAGGAATTTTCCTGCTGAGAATGTCTGTGGAGAAATTCCCCTTTCCCAGAGTGTAGGCGATGTCGAAGTCAAACATATGGAGGTATTCTACCTACTATCTTAGTCAAAGATTCAATTCCTTATGAGGGAATATATAACTCAAACTCTTATGATCAGAAAAGACCTTAAACCACTCCCCAAAAAATATAGTTGTGTTAACATTTAAGTGAATTAATAACTGAGGAAATCTCTAAATCATGAATGGGTAAATTATTCTCATGTGGTCAAAGCTGACAAGATCCATAGGACACAACATAATTAACCTGGATAATCACATAACCTAGACTAGCACTAGAAGAATCATAGTACACTACATACACCATACTGGGATCATATGAGATCAAGATGGGTGCTTATCTCCAAATACATTTCAACTCATCAAAAGAAGTCTAACATTTTGAATACCATGTGAACTTTACCCCTTCCTTGGTAATAGTAGTCAAAGGTGATGCCAACTTTGATAAATCCTTGATGAACTTCCAATAGTATCCAGAAATACCTAGGAAGATCTATATCTAAAATACATTCTATGGATCCTTCCATGATAATATATACTTCACCTACTCATGATCGGCTGATAGGCCATGTTAATAAATCACATTCCCCAATAACTTCACTTCTTGGATCTTGAAACTTCATTTTGAAAGTTTTCCATAAATATAATGACTCCTCAAGATTTCCAAAACCATATTTATATGGTGATCATGCTCATTCTCAGATCTCAAATAAACCAGAATATCATCTACAAACACTATGAAAAAAGTGTTGAGATACTGATGTAATATTTGGTTCATCAAAGCCATAAAACTGTAGGAGTGTTAGTTGGACCAAAAGGCATCACAAGATATTCATAATGGTTATACCTTCTCTTAAAAATGGTCTTTGAAATATCATACACCCAAACCTAGACATGATGATAACCCAATTGAAGATCAATTTTTGAAAACCACTTTTCCCTATTTAACTAATCAAGAAAATCATCTGCATGGTCAAATGGTACTTATTCTTAATGGTCACCCGATTCAACTTATGATAGTCCAAAAACAATCTAAGTGAACCATATACCTTCTTGGAAAAGATTATAGGGTTTCCCATGTCAAAATGTTAGGGTGAAAAAAAAATTCACCATCAAATCATCTAAATGGATCTTAATCTCCTTCATCTCTATAGGTGTTATGTGATAGGAGGTTATCGAGATCAAATACCTACCTATAACCAAATCAATTTTAAACTTGTCCTCCCTATCTGGAGGAAAACTAGAGAATTAATCTGGGAAGACATTAGGGAAGTCCCTAACAACTAAGGGAAGATCAATTTTGGAAGGAATATCATTTGGATCAATTTATATAGTAGACAACAAACTCTTGAGCTATGGGTGGGAAGGTCCTGAATGACCAAACCTCAGATATCACTCCATGAAACACTTGAGATCTATCATCAGCAGAAAAGAATGAAACATGACAATGATAACAATAAATCTCATCATGGTGAGAAACTAGTGAATCCATACTGATGATGACATAAAAAAAAATTGATCAAGAACCAGGAAATCCTAGACCAACTCTACATCTACTATAAAAAGATAACAATATGGAAATTGAAACCCCTGCTTTATCCTCTTTCTAATAGGTGTTTCCAACTCCATAGAAAAGGAAATGATCTCTATTAGAAGTTTAACTATATCAAGAAAATGGGTAGATATAAATGAGTGTGAGTTACCAATATCAAATAAAGTAGTTTCTATAGAAGATGAAACAAAAACGGTACCTCTCACTATCGCTGGTCTTGTATCAACCTCTACTAGAAACTCATCCACTATGTGAAGGTGATTCACTACTAATATCTATAACTGGATCCCTATAGACTTTGAAGCACCAGAATACACCATAATTTCCTTTAGAACTGAATAACCTTGACCATAATGAGGCATCGAGATAGCCTATAATAACCAATATAGGTGGCCTCAGTAGCAACAATAATTACATATTTTCACATGTGTGGGACAAGAACATCAGGTGTACCCTACCTTTACACACTAATAACAATTTAGGGGCACAATGTTAGCTACTAATGATGGTATGGAAGAATTTTGTGACTGAGAACCACCTCCACCACCCCTACGATTATCCTGACACTTCCTATTATTCCCTAGTGAACCATTAAAACTACCACTTAGTGGAAGATAAGAGATATATAATTCAATATAACCTATCATATCCATCTCTTCCATTATGTCCATGTCTACCATATCAGCATAGGTGGTAAGATTTAGCATATATACCTATGATCTGATATCTTGTTGCAAACCCTGAAGGTATTTCTGAGCTTTCAACTAGTCATCCATCACCACCTCTAGAGAGAAAAAAACATTCTCTACAAAACTATTGGTGTATTCTGAAACTAAATTCTCTCCCTAATATAAATAGAGTAACTCCAAATAGTTTTCTATCATTAAATATTCTAGAAATAATTTATAGATTAAAAGGGTCTTGAAACCCTTCCAGTCCAATCCCACATGTCGATTTTCTTAAACCACATAATCCCGCCACTTATTTTTGGGACCCTCAAGTATAAATGTGTTCACTTCACCTTGATAGCCTCAGATGTATCCAGGATGTCGAAGATTTGATCGATCTTGTTTAGACAGTCTTATACCTCTTTGGGCTCATTCGTACCCTTAAAGGATAGGGGCTTCTCACATAGGAACTCTCGAGATTGGTCTTTGTCTCCTCCTTCTCCTAGTTTCACCTCAACAACTGACTTATACACTCATGGTACATTCTGGTCCATGGCACAAACTAATCTCATGATAGCCTCAATAAGATTCTGATCCAAAGGAAGATTCCCTTGAGGAGCATCTATTACACCCTCCTTTGGGACCCATGGAATACGTCTCAAAGGCATGTTACTACACATCAAAATAGAAGAAAATGATCATAAAATGGGATAATATCAGTTTAAACCATAAAACCATAAGCAAAAAATGATATTAAGATCAAAACTCAACATATGAGACGCACATCCCAACATCTCACGGTAATTTGAGGCTCATCACGACAAGAGTTGGTCAGGAACTCACCGTAACCTACCTATCAAATCACAAAAATCATAACTCTCATCTAATAGACATCAAAAAATAAATAATATTAAGGAAAAAACACCCTTTGATACCAATTTGTAACACACCAACCCAGAATACCCTTTGAAACTAGTACACGACCTGACCTGCTATATACCTGAAGGACATTCCTGATCCCCACAGTCTAGTGACTAGAACTTGGGCATCTAGAACAAACCAAATGGAATGATTTCTACTAAACTAAAACAAGATAAATAGAATATATACATAATGGAAATAAATATTGGAATAAAAATAAATAAATATTCCAAAAATAAAGAGCCAACAATGGTGATATAACTCAAAATCAACTAAGAAAACTCCAAGATACATGTCCAAAAAAATTATAAATGATAACTAAAACCAACAACCACTACTCCATGGGAGGATTGGACAATGTCCCACTATATCAGCACCAACTAACCATATCCAACTAATATCCAATTAACATAAAACTCACCACTTCAATGTGGTACCTTATCATTTCCTACATCAAAATACAATATCAGGTTTACACATTCTCAAGGTAATGTATAGGGTGTGAGATAAAATTATCATTAGGATCTCACCCAGGTGTTCCATATCAATTATTTTTAAATTAATCCCAATATTCTCAATTTATATAAAAACATGGAATAATAATCATTAAAATAGTTTATCTCAAAAGCATGGTAAAATATTTCCCCTTTATCCCATAGTTCTAAAACTATCCAGGTAAAATAGTTTCAAATCATAATTTCCATAAACATTTATCAAGTAGGTATATCAAATCAAAAATAGAACAAGATAAAGAAAAATTGTAAAACACACCAAGGACAATCTCATGGTTAGGTTAGCTAGGTCACTCGTACATCAATCATGACTAGTGCGCACTATAAGTCCCTAGAACCCATGCATAAAGGTCTAGGGAATAGAGGATTATCCCAAAAAGTGAACCCTCCTACCATGTCAATCAATTCCTAAATCCAAATTCATCTCAATCTTGGAATGTAAGAACACCCCAGAAAGTAGACTCCCTTGCATTATCAAAGATAAGTCCCACTACTACACCTTCTAGCTAAGTACCCAAGACTCCCATGTGATTTATTTCAAATAATTTTAAAGTGATTACACATTTCCAAATATAATTTTAATCACCCTTTTCTGCCCAAAAAAACCTACTTTAAAAACCCATTTCATAACCCATTTCACAATGCTTTTAAAATCATATTTCTTTTACCAAAATGTGTGGAAACTTATATTTTCTAAAAATCTATTTATACACACAAATAAACAAACCATTATCATTCAAATCCCTTAGAAAAAAATAAAATAGTAGCAATCAGCGGTTCACATAACATAGGCTAGAAACTGAACCACCCACCATAATCTTGGGTCGCACACTACGCACAATGGGATCTACACATCATGAGGAATTTAAAACAAAAAATAAAATCCCTATAATCAATTCCAATATCTTATAATTGATTCCATAAAAAAACATTTGGTCGGGAGGACATATGAAAACATACCTAAAGGTACACACACACCTCCCCACAAGTATCACAAGTGTTCGACCCCATAAGATGATCACATAACAAATGTATAAGGGATAGAAGAAACATCATCATCACATGATCTATAATCCATATACATAGAAAACATTGCTTCCAAAATTAAAGAGAAATGAAGGAATGGTAGGAGAAGGAACACTTACCAAAGGAGGAGTAATGTAACTAAGATGAATATTGAGCACTAAATGGAGTGGTCTAGAGGAGGAGGAAATGCCCAAAACTTCTTAGAATCGCCTAAAGTTTGAGGGAGGAGGCTGCACGATGAATGAATTAGGATTTAGTCTTGCAGCGTATAAAAACCTATAGGTTGTGAATGATCCATGTCATGAATCCCCTATTCATGACATGAATCTCACAAGTTCTATATATACTGAAAAGAGAATCACCTTAAGTTAAATAAATCTCAATTGAACAATTCATGGCATGAATTTGATTCATGACATGAACCATTTTCACACTCTGAATGGAATCTGTGGCATCCTCCAAGTGACATATTCACATCATGAATCATATTCACGGTGTGAATGTTCCCTATAAGAAATTCCTAGTCTAGGTTATACAGAAAACCCTAAACTAAATCCCACAGCCTCTAAACTTGATAACATTATATTTAAAAATTAAAAGAGATTTTACCTTTTTACCAAGATTTTACATAGTTTCTATTAGGACCAATCCTTCGAGATCTGAAATTTTCCTCCTCTTTACCTTATCCAAAAGTGATGAATTCACCACTAAAGATGAAAATATAGGCTACTCATGAAACTATTGAACATACATATTCATTTTAGAAATTAGATCCATCAAATTTCATTCCCCACTATATTCATGAATAGATTATGTATGAGTCTTTTGGATCAGAGCATCAGCAACTATATTTCCCTTACCAAGAATGTAATTAAGCTCAAAGTTGAAATACTGAAGGTATTCAACCCATATTTGATGCTAAAGGTTAAAATAATGCTAAGTGAATATGTATTTGAGTATTTTTATAGTTCATATATAATACGAATTGATCTCCTAGTAATTAATCTCTCCAATGATGTAAAGTATGAACCATAGATGCTAACTCAAGATCATGCATCGGGTAATTCTTCTCATAGGTCCTCAACTATTTGGCACTGTAGCAGCTAGGAATATTCCCCTGTTTGGGCCTTCGGACCACCGATTTGGTCCCCGATTCCTTTAAGGCCTTCAAGCCACCCAGGCCTTCAGGTCAGTAAGGCCTTCGGGCCACCTCAAGGCCTTTGGGCCACCTTAAGTGCAGATATAAACCATAAAACTTAAGAGGAACACGCTTCAGAAGGAGGATGAGAAAAGATCTTTCACCAGTGTAGAAGATAAACAGATTTCAAGAATGAGAGGGTATGGAACATGCCATCAGGACAAGCTTGTGCATGCATGGGAAAGCCTAGCTGAAGAGCCATGTAAAGGTGGAGAGTTGATTTCACGATGAAGATGATGGGGAGGAGAAGTTTCAAGTAGTTAGTCTAGTTTGTATGTAATGTTTGAAGCCTACGGGAACTGAATTACTCTAAGTCCTACAGGCCATGTAATACTTATGCCTATGGGCCTTGTAAGGGTTCCATCTCACCCCTTCAAAGGTGTATTATCAAAATCAATAAAAAATGAAGGCCTTCGGGCCATTGGAGGAATGCATCACAAAACATTGTGTTGCCTATTCTAGGATCAGGTAAAATTAGGACCGGTTTTGTGTTTAGTCATCCTTTCAACTCCTAAAAGGTATTCTTGCAAGATTCGGAGTATTTAAATTTTACACTATTTTTAGTCAAGCTTGTAAGTGGTGTTGTAAGGAATGAAAAGTTCTAAATGAAATGATGGAAGTAACCATCTAGGACAAATAAAATCTATATATCAAAAATGTTCTTGAGATTATCTTAGGAAAAAATGGATTTCACCTTCTCTAGATCCATAGATACTCCTGCCTCAGATATAATGCGACCTAGGAAGTGAAATTTATCAATCCAAAAGTGGCACTTAATGAGGTTAGCATACATTCAGTGCTCTATTAGTGTACTCAATATGATTTTAAGGTGTTTTCCATGATCATTTTGTGATTAAGAATATAGTAATATATCATCCATAAAAATTAAAAAAACAACCATATATAGGTGGAAAACCTGATTCATCAAGGCCATAAAAATAAATGGTGTGATCATCAGACCAAATGGTATCACTAAATACTCATATCATCCATACCTTCTTTTTAATGTTGTACATGGTATATATAAGGGCCTAAATCTCAACTAATGGTAACCCAATATCAAATAAATCTTCAATAAGACCTTGGATCCTCAAATCTAGTCAAAGATATTTTCTATATGAGGAAGTGGATATTAGTTCTTACTGGTAAGCTTATTCAACTTTCGATAATCCACACACAACCTAAGGGTCCCATATTACTTCTTAATGAAAATCATGGGTGAGCCCCAAGGATAAGTATTGGGTTGTATAAACCCTTTGTGTTCTAGATCCTTTATCTTCCTCTTGAGTTCCTGAAGCTCTGTAAGAGTCATCCTATGTGTTGGAATAGATATAGGCTCTGATCTTGGAATAAGATCAATGGTAAAATACACCTCTATCAGGTGGTAACCCAAAAAATCATATGGGAAAACATCTCTACAATGGTCCACCACTATAGGTAAAATAGCTTGTTGTGCTCCTCAATCATCAAGAAAAAGATTGGAAATCTAAGCTGACACTCTTCCCAGTCCATTATGCTCATTCCAGCTTGACTTTCCTAGAAATTTTATTATCCTTTATGAACATATATAACACCCTATGTTAATGTAAAAGACAACCTATAGTGATAAAAATAAATATGATATCGATAAGGGACCGACCAATCCATCTTGAGAATTACATCAAAACCCAGCATCTCGAGGATAAAAAATTTCCATAATAATTGTTGACTATTAATCCTGAGGGGACACTCATTGCATTAGTGTACACTTTTCATCCATAATCCCAATAGAGTATCAAGAGTCATCACCCTACAAAATTACTCAATCTAGAGCCTAAGACTGTCCAAAATAATTATAGATATAAAATAGTTTGGAGAATCAAAGTAAAACAAAGTAGATACTAAATTCAAGGCTACTAAGATCACTCCTTGCACTATATATGGTCCAATACTTTGATCCTAAATTATAGTTTATACTATATGTAACTGGCATGATCCTCATCCATGAGATAAATCCTAACCTACCTAACTAGGTCCGCTATTTTGTCACTTCATATCATAATTATGGCTTCCCCAACCATGACCATTACCTTGTCCAGATCGGCTGGTACTACTCCATCTTCCAGCCTAATGTGGAGCTATTGGTCCCGCTCTAAATTACAGAGCTAGTGTGGATCCTCTTCCACTGGACATAGGTGGTAAGTTTAAAAAAAAAATTAAATATGGCCCATCCATTCACAGGTTCTTCACTCAACTAGGTATCTAATACACTGGGGTTTTGTGTGACCCTACCTTCTACACTGATGGAATGCCACAAAAATATTGGTGAAAAAACTCTAACTATAACGTCTCTTATGAGAAACCTCAAAGTGATACTTCCTTCCACAAGAAGAATCACTACCTAGACTTGAATCTAAAATATCATGCCTTGTACCATTATATTCTCTCATATTATGATCTAAGATAAGGTTCTGGTTCACTATCTCAGACATGGTAGATAAGAGGAATACTTTCACCTAAGATTGGATAGTGTACCTAATCCCATCCTAAAAACGTCTCTCCCTATAAGGCTCATCACTAGTAAGAATTAGTGAAAAATGTTGAAGCAGGCATAATAGTCCATAAAAGACATAGAACCCAAATATAGATGCATAAAATCCATAGCTCGATCAGTCTTCAACATTTTTGGGGAAAATTATTTATAGAAACTAGTCTAGAAATCCCTCCACACTATAACCTAGAGCTGATCTACCCAATTTAGACCATTCCATGACACTTAGTAGACCCTCAAAGAATATAATATATGAGTTTCACCATCCTTTCCATATATGTATCTAGATGCTCAAAGATTGAAATTATGGCCTCTAACTAAGATTTAGCAGTCTGAGGGATACCATTCCCCAAAAAGGTAGGAGGGTTATTCTACTAGAATTATCTGGTCAAGTTTTACATAGATGGTGTGGATTGTGGAACTCCCTCTATAGACTATACTAATTGTAAGAAATCCTCTCTCATATGAGCATCAGTTCCCAATTCAGTTGTGATAGGTGGTACTACTAGAGGTACCACTAGTTTCACAATAGGCAGGTCAGGTCTCACCATCTTAGGAGCATGGTCACCACTACCATCCTAACGCTCGACCCAAGGCCTTCATGGAGGCATATATCTACAATTACAATCACAAACCTCAAAACAAAATAACATTATATAGGTTATTTCTATTAGGATAATGAAATAGATATAAGGTATCACTAACTAGAACATACTCGCCCAATTACCCAAATCTAAAGTCATGGTATATGTAAGATTCCAAGTTTCAATTATAGAGGTCCTGTTATATGGAGTGTCAATTTCAATTTATAGAGGAAACCTCCCTTTAATTTTTAATTGTAATCCCCATTTAATGAAAACCACTCCCTTTAAAATTTATCATCTTAAGAAAGTCCATATATATAATGGTTCAGCTAGATGTATTTTCATTCCCAAGTTATAAAGACCAAAGCTTTATAAGTTACAATTTGAATTCCATGTAAATGCAACTTGACCTTTAAATTTGGACTCAGGATGTAACAAGTCCACATATGATGATCTAATTATATAGATCGCTATTTCCAATTTATAGAGGCATGAACATTATAAATTACAATTGGCATCAATTTAATCACAACTAAATAACATTTCAGCCCATGTAACTGATGTTCCATGGATTAAACATGCCATAATTAGTTAGTTAATATGCCGCCATCAATCTAAGAAGGAAAACACCATTTAGTTTGGTGAATAAACTTAAGTAACCAATCATTTCTTCCTCTATTTTCTTATAAGAAACATTAGTGAATTTCAAGTATAACTTTCAAGGAACTAGCATTAGGAAATAGGAAATGCACATAATGAAATAAACATGTCATGGAATATGCATGACATATAAATCCTTAAGTTCATATGATAATGAATGGGGTAATGTTATCTTTCCATGTTGGCCCAAGGGAAATAGAGAAAATTCATAATCATAGCAAATTTCATAAATCATGTATGTCGCCTAATGGTGAAAGTAGTACAAATGCAATAAGTGAAATACAGAACAACAATTCCCATCCCTGGAAACTTGGATTTTTCCCCAAACATGGGTTAGCTACTCCAAAGAACGACTCATTGTCAATTTTTGACACTTTACTAGTCTCTTTTCTACCAACCCAAACAGTAAGGTAAAGAAAAGAAACCTTTGATACCACTTTATGACATCCCGAACCCAATTCACTCAAAACTAATATAACCATATCATCCACATGGCCTCAATCACACCTACCCGTGTGATGGATTCTTCTAACTAGAAGTGAGGTTATATGGTGGTATGGTGGGGAGACTATACCCTTTTCATCATAGTGAAGTACAGTGGTGGTAATAAATAAACAAGCAGAAAAAACCATATAATGCAACAGTAGAATAATACTGGATGGTGGAAGTAATAATCCAAATGATAATAACCTGACATAAAAGAAGCACTATATTTATATACTAATTATGATTTCATGGTGGTACAAAGTAAGAAAAATAGTCAGACATGACAGTAGGAATACAATAAAATACAAAATATATAAAAGGAAACTAAAAAGACAAAAACTATATCTCCAATGAATCTTGATAACTAACTCATTCATATTATCCCATGCTACCATCCTAAAAGAAAATCAATCATCCATAGTTGGGTGTTTCCCCTTATCCTTACTCACATCCATGTAATCTATTTGGGTTCCAAACAGTATCTTGAACAGGATGTGAGTAAAAATCAGTAGGCAACCACTAATGGTGTCTAATACAAATCCAGTATGTGTGTATAAGTTATATAGTGTGCATTAATAAAATAACTGGGGTAAAGTTTTAAATTGAAGGTGTGATAAAATCCATTATACAATCACAATCTATGACAGTGTTTGGTATATGAATGAGGATAAAATCTATATGAAATTAAACCAGGTAAAAACCACCAACTTCGTCCTCTGCTAGAAATATCTATATGTCGACCTCTCAATAGGTCATGAGCCTAAGTTTCATGGACAAGGCATCCTCATTGAGTTTGGGGAGTTCATCTAAGTAAACTCGGTATAGACTTGATTGGAGACCAAGGAGATAATACAAGTTGGTCTGTGTATGAGGACATTAATATGAATCTAAGGAGATGATCCAAGACATACTAATTTTTGGAAATAATGTAGGTGAATCATCAGTGTCATACTAAGTCATTCACACATATAATAAATTGACTGAGTCCAATCCTAGTGTACCACTTGGCAGTCCCATCAATGAATCAGGTGGTGTCCTTTGAATTTTCCCAAGGCATTCCACATCGGGAATCCAAGTCTTACTCAAGGCATGTCATGCCTAATGGTATCATCAAGGTCTATAAATGGTATCCACAACATATTTATTATTTAAGCATAAGGTAATGAGTGATCAATGGCCTATGTGATGTAACTATGACATTATCAATTCAATTTATTCCATTGGACCATTTCATTTATAAGTAATAAGGAGGTCCATGAGAAATATCCATGCCAATTTTCAATTTCTATATATTCCATTACACTAACCTTTTCATTTATAAATGAAAAATGGGTGAGAGAGGTACTCATACCATTTAACAAACCATTCATCCCATTAGTTTTTCCACTTACAAGTGATAAAAGGTCCAAGTGTTGTATCCTTTTTTTTTAACAATTCATTTAATTCATTCATGGATTCTAATAATAAGTGTCAATCTCAACACACCTGAGGGGTAGTTTAGTCACAAGGTAAGAATGGTAGTCGTTAGCATGTAATCGGACCCACCTTAAGGGGTGGTTCGAGTTGAGGACATCAACCTCCAATCATATCAAATGGAAAAGGAACATCATGTTTATAGTCTAGATAATTAAGTTAAGTTATTAGTCATTTTATGATCAACGTGTGGAAAGTATGATGTTTGGCACAATGACGATAATTTATAAACAAATAAAATTTTAGGGAAAAGTAATATACCACCTACCTTAGCTTGGTAGTCAACTCCTCCTCCAGTATCAGCCTCAGATATGGGCTAGAATGAGAGAAAATGAGAAACTAGACAAACGCCCAGAAAGTAGGGTACATTAGGTCACATAGAGATAACACCAAAGATGGTGAAGAAAAAATTAAAGGAATATAACGGAGTCTTAGACTTACCGAGGGGGATCCAAAATGATGAACGACGCTCAAATCAGATATCATATGGAAAATATATCACAAAGCCTAGGATGATGAGAGAAGGAAGAGCTCCCACTATGGAGATATTGTGTGTTTGAGGGAGGATAAAGGTATAATAAAGGTTAAAGGCTTTCACTAAAAAAAAAGAAGATTAGAAAAAGTTTTTTAGAGGGTGTTATGCACAACCCTCGCTAATCATCGAATCGAGAGGGGGTTCACAACCCCCTCTAAAATCTTTAGCATTTTTTTGTAATATTTGGTTATATTTTAGATTAAATTGTGTCAAAATCACTGCTAATTTAATAATTAGTGTCCCTATATGTTTTGTTGGATTTTAGAGGCATTGTGTGTGTGTGTGTGTGTGTATATATAATAGTCATTTGGATATTAAAGTCTATATATATAACATGGAAATTATTATTTTTAAGGAAATAGTGGGGATTCACAACCCCCTCTAATCTCTTAAATTGGAGGGGGTTCATGAATAACTGTTAATCACTTAGAATAAAGGTGGGTTTAAACCCCTTCTAATTTAAGAAATTAGAGGGGGGTGAACCCCCTCTAATATATGACATTATAGGGGGTTTTAAACCCCCTCTAATTTAATAAATTGGAGGGGGTTGTGAACCCTCTCTAATTTATGACATTAGAGGAGATTCATGAACCATTTCTAATCCCTTTGATTAGATGGGTTTTTCAACCCCCTTTAAATTTTTATTTATTTTTTAAAATAAATCTCATATAAATTCAAAATTTATAATATATATCTGTGTGTGTGTGTGTATTACATAAACACATTATATAAATGTATTTAAATTCATTATAAACATATATATATAAATACATTATATAAATATTTTAAATAAATACTTCTACATATAAAAAAATTATACATATATAAATATCGGTATGCATAATATAAATGTAATTATAAATATATTTATTCAAATATATAAAATTTATATATGGTTTTATAAATAATATACATTTATATTATGATTTATATTATATATATATTATATTAAATATATTTTTACTCTATATTTATGTATAAATGCATTCAATTATATTATGTATACAAATAAATATAATATAAATAGAGTTAAATATAAATATAAATATATATTATATATTTTTATTATGAATGTTTTATTATATATAAATTTATATATATTATATAATTATTTTATATATATTTTAGTATACCATATTAATTATAAATTAATTTAGTAAATATATATATATATCATTTAATTATATTATTTATTTATAATTATATGAATTCATTTAATTGTATTTAAATGTATACATAAATATAATTGTATAATTTTATGTAAATTTATATATATTTATTAGTATAAATTATATTTCATATAATATTATTATATATTAATTATATATAATATTATACAATTTATACAAATAAATATATATTAATGTACATAATAATAAATATACATTGAAATACATAATATAAATCTATTTTTAAAGACATTATATAAATATATTAAATAAATACTTATATATATATATATATATTATAAATAAACATGTATGTAATATATAAATATGTATTTAAGTAGATCAAATATTTACATAAATATATTTATAAATATATAAATATATGTGTATATACATTATATAAATAGAATTATAAAATATATGTAATTAAATATATGTAAATACACATATAAAATATATAGTTTATATAAATGTATAAATTGAATATAATATAAATTCATTATAATATAAATACATAAATACATAACATAAAAATGTATATATTAATTTATATAAATATGTGTAGGTTATATATTTATATGTTTTTAAGTATTTATTCAAATAATATTTATTTAAATTATCTTTCTAATATATATAAATATAATAATGTGTAAATATGTTAGTCAAATTCAATTGTCATGGTGGTAGAGGTGTTGGCGTTTAATTCTGAAGATACACAATTCAAAACCCAGTTCCAAATTTTTACAAAGGAATAAGGAATTGGAGGGATGGGGGCATGGGTGACGTGTGAATGGGGAGGGTGTGCGGTGGGGTGACGCAGGAATGGGAGAGGGCGGGTGGACATGGGAACTGTAGAGGGCAGACACGGGAATTAGAGGACTCTCGGTAGGAACCAGAGGGGGACGGGTGGCGGATCACAGGGGGTATTGGGTATTTATTTTAAAAAAACAAATAAATTATTAGAGGGGGTTAAAACTGTAACAACCCAATGTTTTATCAATTAAATTCCCTTATTATAATTATGACTTATAGTATTACATATAGAACAAAATACAAACCTTATAAATGAAGAATGATTAAAATAAAAGGTATCACTAGAAGTTAAGGAATGTATACTAATGTAATAGTAACCTGACCTTTGGAATAGTAATGTGACACTTATGAATAGAAAACTAGCCAATTGAATAGTAATCACACAAATGAAAGTATAAATAAAATTTACCCATCTTATAAGTGACAATATGATATAAATATATCATAGTATAAATAAGTAAATATTTTAAAAATTATTAATTAAGTGTTGGTATTTCTGTAAGTCACGTATATTTAATTAAAATTTTATGATTAATTTAATAATTTAAAAGTAAAATTATTTTCATAAAATGTATTTATAAATAATTATTTTGATTAATTTTGTTTATAAGATAATTTTAAGAGACCTTAATTAATTTTTCAAAGTGTTAGAAAAGCAGTTTTAATTTTAAAATTTGTATTTTTCAAGTAAATTGTGATTTTAATTAAAAATTAAATTTTTCATATTTAGAAAATTATTTTCATATAATTGAGTTCATTTTTGAATTCTAAATGTTGAAAAATGGTTGGGGTGAATTTTTAGTATTTTTCTAAAATATTTGAATTTTGTGAATAGTAAAATACGATAATTTACGATAAATGCTAAATAAATAAATTTCTGCATCATGATTGAGTCATGGATTATGTAAATTTCCATTGGTTATAACTGAAATGATCTATTTACTATTTTTAGTCACAATAATCAAGACTATTTATTTTCTTGAGAAAAAATAATAAACTGATGATTAAAATAATGGGAAACCCCTCCTCTCCTCCACTATAAATACCACCCCTCTTTGCCTCCTCTCCTCACACCTCTCAAGATATGTTCCAAGTCAAAATTATGATCAAATATCTCCCTAATATCCTATCCCATTTCCAAGAGCTCTTGGTCTTATAAAAATACCAAATCCTCTCCCCTAAAGAGGCTCTCAAGGAAGATATATTCAAGAGGTAAATTCCTCTTTTCTTTTCTTTTCTTTTATTTTCTTTTCATGTTACTTTGTTTTCATTTATATCCTCACCTCTCCTCATACAAATGTTGTGATAACTCAATTACCTTACATGTACTATAATTTTGTTGTTCTAATTGAATAATTCATTATCATCACTTATTTCCTTTCCTTTTATACTAGAAATGAAAACACCATTTGAGATATGTTAATTTATCACATTCAAGGATGACGGGTTATCAATTTCTTTTACCCTTCTAGCCATGAAACCATTTTTATGGTTGAAATAGACTATAATATATTTATTATGTCTAATGTAAGTTTTTTTAATCTTTTGTACACATCATATTAATTTATAAAGCAAAATGTGTTCGTTGTGATCAAAAACCGCCAATTAACCAAAATGGTTATCATAAAAATTTTATATAATGATTTATCATCACTCCAAATAACCAAATGAATTTTATAACCATTTAATATTATATATTTTAACTAATAACATATAAATCCAATTTTTTACAACCATTCTCACCTTACATTTTTATCCTTACATGTATATAAGTAAACCAATCATGAAAACTAAGGAAACAAACGCTCCCAAAACAATGAAATTGAACCTCTTGAGCCACCAAAAAGGTCATGAATGAACTTAATAAGGTTATAATAAATAGATTAAATTTTATAATAGTTTCTAGACATATTAATTAATTAATTTAATTTAGTTATCCATGGCATTAAGATTGAGTGAAGGACACCACCGTACTTAAGGTAAGAGATTCTACCTGAACCTCCATTATTCCTTCAGGTTGTTCAATATTTCTTTTTACCCAAATGAAGTTATCTATTATTTTTATAAAAATATTATAAATGTTTTTTATATTATCTAAAATCATTTATCATGGTCCATTCATCATTATCTTTCATGGATTTACATGTTTTTAAATGATTCCCTCCTCAATTTTTCCCGATAAACAAGCCCATTTTAAGGGAACTTTTTGAATTCTTACCTATTTTAAAGTACACTATATAATATTTTTTAAGACATAATTATTTTTATAAAAAAACTATTTTTATTATGAAAACTTTCTTGGTTCACTTATGATTTTATATAAAAGAGTATGCCCTTTTATGTTTTAAATGACCTTTGATGTTTTCCTGTAACCTCACTAAAAAATTTTAATTCTAAAGTTTCTTAAGTACTTTTTTTACATGTTATTACTTAAAGTTTAAATCCCTTTTCATTATATATTACTATTCTAACCTATTATTTTCTATGCATGATCTAATCCCTTTTCTTCATGGACATTTTTATGATACTCTCATTTTCTAAGCTTTATGACATGATTATGATACCAAATTCTTATCATGGGTAACCCTTATGTTTATGTATGATTGATTATGGATGATTCTATATGTGAAAATAATATTCATGAACATTTTATGATGGGTGTGGCTATATAGATCTCCAATTCATTGGTTAAAGTTGATTCTCATGAGACGTTATTTGAAACGGTCTTGGCGATTAGCCTTGACTCGTGCTACCATATACAACGGTCTTGGTGGTTAACCTTGACTTATGATACTTTATGTGCAATGAGACTTGAATCTTACTAAATTCATGTTTTATGTTTATTCCACATTATTATGACTCCATGTTTATATGATACCATATTTATATGTTATGAATCCATATGTTCCATGCCTTTTTATATCATTATGGCATGCCTTATAACCCATGTGATCAAGCTTTATTCATATGTTTATTCCCTTACTGGGCCTTTTAAATCATCCATTTGTTTATGTTATCCTTATGTTATCCTATGAAGATATATGAGAATAATTGAAGTTAGGATCTCTTTATGAATATTAAATAAATAAATGTTTTATTTAGTCCCATGTTTTCAGTTTTATGTACCTAGTCTTCCAAGACACTAGACATTACGATCCTTGGCTTGTAATATGATGATTTATTATGCTTAAAGTCATGAAATTATATGTGTAAATGGATGGGGTCGCTATATTTGGTATCAAAGGATGGTCTAGTTATTTTTGGAGATTAGGAATAGAGCACTTTAGTAATAACCTTAGGGATGATACTAATTATAAGAAAGCATCCCTAAATTTTGGGAAGTATAAAGTAAGTGGTTTATTAAAAAAATACATCCTTGTATAGATACGAACAAGTAGATTTGGATCTGGTACAAATGTATCTAGGGGTAAAACCTGAAAACCCCACTTTGGGCTAGACTTTAATGGGAACTGGTGCACAACAACGGGTCTTGCTACACTCCTGGTTTGACACTCCTAGGGGATATGATTTGGTAAATTCATAATCTCATTATGAACAATTATTAAGTGAAAAAAAAAGATCCCATAAGAATATAAGTTAAGAAAAAGATCAAGGATAACCTAGATTTAAACCTTGGGAATCACAAGTTAAGATATACTTTTCCTTTGCAAGTTTATCCATTTATGTTCAAAGTTTCCTTTTATGCTTATTAGATAAGTATTCAATCCCCCTAATTGCACTTTATTTTCTTAGTTAATAGAGGGAAATAGAAGAACATGTTCCAACAATAAATGTGATAGGGAATGTGAAGATTTCCTTAATGATATGCAAAATATGATGGGAATGGGTGCTCAAAACTTATGAAAGTACTTGATCAGCTAGCTCAAGTTATGAATAATAACTTGAATCATGTAGAACACCCTCTTACTCTAAGGAAAGAGAAAGTTTCTTTCGAATAATTCTTTCAAAAAAGGCCTCCCATGTTTAGTAGATCTTATGATCTCCTCATTAAAGAATAGTGGATTAACTCCATTGAAAAGATATTCTCTATACTCCAGTGCTTAGAAGAAGAGAAGGTCGTATTGGAGATCTATCATTTTAATAGGGGAGTTGATCAGTGGTGGACACTGATCAAGAATACGAATTCACAGGAGGAAATTGATTCCATGGATTGGGAGGAAATCAAGAAAATGTTCTCCAATAAATATTTTCCCTGAACCCTCTATCTCAAGATGGAAAGAGAGTTCCTCGGAAATAAGCAGAAGGAAGATGAATATATCGGGGCGTATGAAGAAAACTTCACAAGGCTTGCAAGATACGCCTCTGGATTTTTCATGAACACCGAAATCAAGGTGGATCACTTCTTTAGCGGACTAAATCCAAGTCTAAAAAAAGTGTTGGTAATTAGAGACTTTGAGGGTTATGAGGAGATTGTCTGTTGTTCCCTCAAGGTTAAAATGGAGATCGGGGACTCTCAATGGTTTCATGGGTCCAGTGAAAAAAAGAGGAAAATGGAGTCTAATAGGGGTCATTCGGAAAATAAATCTCATAATGGAAAGAAGATCGAACATACCAAGTGTCAAAATTGTGTGAAGAAACATTTTGGGAACTTTTTAAAGGGAACCAGGAATTACTTCAAATGTGGAAGAATGGGACATCTGGATAAGAACTACCTGAGAAATATGAAGAATCCCACTAATGTGGAAGAAGAAAAGAAGGTTTATATCAACACTCATCCTATAGTGTAGTTTTATAACTTCAAGGAACATGAGCATTATGCGAACAATTTCCCTAATCCAAGGTTTGTCGGATGAAATCAACAACAACCTCCAAGGAAACAAGGAAGGGATTGTTCTATCACTACTTCTAAGGTGGATTCGGACAATGATATGGTGAAAGGTACTCTAGTTATTCATTCAATAATGGTGAACATACTATTTGATTCTGGTTTTATGCATTCCTTCATATCTTGTAAGTTTAGACGAACTATTAAAACACCACCTCAAAATTTGGAGGTTGAGTTATTTGTGAGAATAGCGAATGGGGAAATTATTGCGTCCAAGGTTTATAACTCATACTTGGTAAATTTTTGTGGACTAAAACTCCCAGTAAAATTTTTTATACTTCCTCTGGTGGAGTTTGATGTTATTTTGGGCATTAATTGTCTATCTTTATACAAATCCAACATTAACTGTCAGGAAAGGGAAATCACTCTTCACATCCTAGAGTATCCTCCAATCTTGTACAAGTGTAAGGAGGAAAATGAATCTATTTTAGAATCATCATCTCAAGTGTGGATAATGTTTATTTTAAGAATCCATATCTTGCTCAAATGATTGAGACAAAGGAGATGATACTTCTTGAAGATATTCCCATCATGAGGGATTACACAAATGTATTCCCTAAATAATTGTTTGGTCTTCCTCCTGATCGATAGGTTAAGTTCTCAATTTAAATTATTATCGGATACCTACCTATATCAAAGACACATTATATAATGTCCATTGTAGAGCTGGAAAATCTGAAGAGGCAATTACAGGAAAATATAGATAAGGGTTTTATATACTTGAGTTCATTAGCATAGGGTGCGCCAGTCCTCTTCATCAAGAATAAGGATAGATCGATGCACCTCTGTATTGATTATCGTGAGCTCAATAAAATCATGATAAATAACAAGTATCCCCTTCCTAAGATAGATAACTTGTTCTATTAGCTACGTGGGGACAGTTATTTCTCTAAGGTGGACCTTCAGTTGAGATATCACCAATTAAAGGTGAGGAAGGAAGATATTCCTAAAACTGCCTTTAGAACGAGGTATGGACACTATGAGTTTCTAGTGATTCCATTTGGACTCACTAATGCTCCATAAATATTCATGGATTTAATGAATATAGTATTTAGAGATTACCTTGACAAATTTGTGGTAGTCTTTATCAATGATATTCTGATATACTCTAAGATCAAGGAGGAACATGAGAAGTATTTTAATACTATGTTGATAACCTTGTGAAGGGAGAGACTTTATGAAAAGTACAGTAAATGTGAGTTCTAGATGGAGTAAGTATCATTCTTGGGGTATTCTATCACTAATAATGGAATATCTTTGGACCCTTCCAAGCTAAAGGTAATTGAAGAGTGGACTAGGCCAACATATGTAATGGAGATCCATAGATTTATAGGTCTAGATGGGTATTATCGGTGATTTTTGAAGAACTTCTCATGATTTTCAAACCCAATGACCAATCTGAAATAGAAGGGAGTGAAGTTTTTCTAGACTCAAGAATGTGAGGAAATATTTAAGGATCTTAAAAAGAGGCTTATCACTACACCAGTACTCACACTCCCGATAAGTGAAGAACTCTTTATAGTGTATAGTGATGATTCAAATGAGGTATTAGGTTATGTGTTGATGAAAAATGATAAAGTAGTATCCTATGCCTCAAGTCAGCTGAAAATATATGAACAAAACTATCCCATTCCTTATATGGAGTTGGCGGTTGTGATCTTTGCATTGAAAATCTTGCAGAATTATCTCTATGGGGAGAAGTGTGAGATATATACTGATCACAAGAGTCTCAAATATATAGTCACAAAAAAGATCTTAATATGCACTAGTTAATATGGTTAGATCTCATCAAGTATTATGAATATTCAATCCACTACCATCTCGGTAAGGTAAATAAGGTGGTGGATTCTCTAAGTAGAAAGGATCATGCATATTTATCAATGATGAGAATTGAAAAGGATTTAGTCTTCTTATATTTTCATAGGATGGACATGGGAATCATTAAAGTATGAACATCATCAATCCTTTCTAAAATTATGGCTAAACCATCCCTCATGGAGAAAAAAAGAGGATGATCAAAGAAATGATGTGGAAATTTAGAAAAGGGTGGAAGCTATCAAAAATGGGAAATCCTCTGAGTTCAAAATTGACAAGGATGGATTCATAATATTTGGGACATGATTGTGTGTACCATCTGATTTAGAGATAAAGTAGGATCTTATAAATGACACGCATAGCTCAACCTTCTCTATTCACCCAGGAAACACAAAGATCTATCAAGATTTATAGAAGAATTATTGGTGGTACAATATGAAGAAGGATATTGTTGAGTATACATCAAAGTGTCTGGTATGTCAATAAGTGAAGGTTTAAAGGAAAAATTCTAAGGGGATAATGAAACCACTTCCCATACAAACATGGAAGTGTGAGAACATCACCGTGGACTTTGTCACTAGATTTATTAGGACATCCATAGGATACAATACTATATGGGTCATTCTGGATTGTCTTACAAAGATAACTCACTTTATCAAAATTCGAGAGGATTTCTCATTGGTTCAACTTGTACAGATATATACCAAAGAGTTGGTAAGGATACATGGAGTACCATTATCTATTATATCTGATAGAGATCCAAGATTCACCTCAAATTTCTAGAAAAGTTTCCAGTATACTATAAGCGCTGAACTGAACTTCAATACGGCCTATCATCCTCAAACTGGTGGCCAATCTGAGTGAACTATTCAAAAAATGGAATACATGTTGATAGCGTGTTCTATGGAATTCAAAGGAGGATGGGACCAACATCTTCCACTGGTCGAATTCTCTTACAATAATAGTTTCCACTCAAGCATCTGAATGGAACCATATGAATCCCTTTATGGGAAAAGGTGCAGAACATCAGCGTGCTAGGATGAAGTCAGTGAGTGTAAGCTATTAGGACCTGAAATGGTCGAAGAAATGGTGAAGAAGGTGAAAATCATTCAGCAGCACATCAAGGTATACCAAAGTCAACAAAAGACCTATGCAAACAATCATCGATGAGACCTTGAGTTTAAAGTTAGAGACATGGTATTCCTCTGCATATCTCTATGGAAGAAGGTCATGAGATTTGGGAATAAAGGAAAGCTAATTCCCAGGTACAACGGCCCCTTCAAGATTCTTGATCGTGTCAGAGTTTTGGAATATCGACTAGAACTTCTACCTACCATGTCTAAAGTACATGATTTCTTCCATGTATCCCTCTTAAGGAAGTACATACCAGATCCTTCACATGTACTGTCTTTAGAGGTGGTACAGTTGGAGAATGATCTTTCTTATGAGGATCAACTAGTAAAGATATTGGATTCTAGAGATAAAGCTCTATGTAACAAGACTAATCACCTGATAAAAGTACTATGGTGGAACCATAAGTACGAAGAGGTGACATGGGAACTGGAGGAAGCAATAAAGTACCCACACTTGTTTTCAACTTAGAATGTAAAATGAAATTTTGAGGGTGAAATTTCTCAAGGGGGGGAGAATGTAATGACCCAATATTTTATCAATGAAATTACCTTATTATAATTATGTATTATAATATTAAATATAGAACATAATAAAAACCTTATAAATGAATAATGAGTAAAATAAAAGGTATCTCTATAAGTTAAATAATGTATACCGATGAAACAGTAACTTGACCTTTGGAATAGTAATGTGACCCTTATGAATAGTAAATCAGTCAATTGAATAGTAACCTCACTAATGGAAGTATCAATAAAATTTACCCATATTATAAGTTAAAATATGATATAAATATATCATAGTATAAGTAAATATTTTAAAAATTATTAATTAAGTGTTGGTATTTTTGTAAGTCATGTATATTTAATTAAAATTTTATGATTAATTTAATGATTTAAAAGAAAATTTATTTTCATAAAATTTATTCATGAATAATTATTTTGATGACTTATTATTATAATATAATTTAAAGAGATCTTAATTAATTTTTCAAAGTGTTAGAAAAGTAGTTTTAATTTTTAAATTTTTATTTTTCAAGTAAATTGGGATTTTAATTAAAAATTAAATTTATCATATCTAGAAAATTATTTTCATAGAATGGATTGAATTTTTTAATTCTACATGTTGAAAAATGGTTGGAGTAAATTTTTGATATTTTTCTAAAATACTTGAATTTTTTGTGAATAGTAAAATACAATAATTTACGATAAATACTAAATAAATGAATTTATGCATCATACTTAATTCATGAATGATGTAAATGTACATTGGTTCAAACTTACATGCTTTATTTACTATTTTTAGTCACAATGATCAAAAATATTCATAGTCTTAAACAAAAATATTAAACTAATGATTAAAATAATGGGAAACCCCTCATCTCCTCTACTATAAATACTACCCCTCTTTACCTCATCTCCTCACACCTCTAAAGCCTTGTTTCTAGTCCAAATTATACTCAAATATCTCACTAATCCTCTATACCACATGTAGGAGCCATTGGTATCATAAAAATACAAAAACCTCTCCCCTAAAGAGGCTCTCAAGGAAGATATATTCAAGAGGTAAATTCCTCTTTTATTTTATTTTATTTTCTTTTCATGTTACTTTGTTTTCATTTATATCCTCACACCTCCTCATCCAAATGGTGTGATATATCTATTAAGTTACATTCACTTTAATTTTTTGGTTCTAATGGAATAATTCATCATCATCACTCATTTCCCCTCCTTTTATACTAGAAATGAAAATACCATCCGATATGTGTTAATTCATCACATTCAAGGATGATGGGTTTTCAATTTCTTTTACCATTATGGTAATGAAACCATTTTTATGGTTAAACCATAATATAATATTTGTATTATTTATAATCTAAGGTTATGGAATCTTTTGGACACATGATATTAATTTATAAATAAAAATGTGTTCATTGTGATCAAAAATTGCCAATTAACCAAAACGGTTATCATTAAAGTTTTATATAATGATTCATATTCACTCAAAATAACCAAATGAATTTTATAACCATGTAATATTCTGTATGTTCACTAATAATGTATAACTCCAATTTTGGACAACCATTATAACCTTACATGTTTATACTTACATGTATATAAGTAAACCAATCATGAAAACCAAGGAAACAAATGCTCCCAAAACAATGAAATTGAACCTCTTAACCCACCAAAAAGGTAATGAATGAAATTAATAAGGTTATAATAAATAAATTAAATTTATAAGAGGTTCTGGAAATATTAATTATTGAATGTAATTTTGTTATCCAAGACATTAAGATCAAGTGAAGTACATCATCGTAGTTAAGGTAGGGGATTCTACCCAAACCTCCATTATTCCTTCAGGTTGTTCTATATTTATTTTTACCCAAATGAAGTTATATATTATTTTTATTCACATATTATAAATGATTTTTATATTCTCCAAACTCATGTATCAATATACCATCATTATCTTTTGGGGATTTACATGTTTTTAAATGATTCCCTCCTCAATTATTCCCAATAAGCAAGCCCGTTTTAAGGGAACTTTTCAAATTCTTACCCATTTTTAAGTACACTATATAATATATTTTTAATCCAAAATTATTTTTATAAAACCACCATTTTTATTATTAAAACCTTATTTGTTCACTTCTGGTTTTATATAAAATATTATTCCCTTTTATGTTTTAAATGACCTTTGATATTTTCCTTTAGCCGCACTAAAATGTTTTAATTCTAAAGTTTCTTAAGTACTCTTTTTACATGTTATTAATTAAATTTGGAATCCATTTTCATGATATATTATTATTATACCCTATAACTATTTATACATGATCTAATTTCTTTCCTTCATGGATATTTTTATGATACTTCTATTTATTATGCTTTATGACATGATTATGATACCCAATTCTTACTATGGGTAACCCTTATGTTTATGTATGATTGATTATGTATGATTATATATATGGAAACAAAATTCATGAACATATTGTGATGGGTTCACCCAAATAGTTCTCCAATTCATTGGGTAAAGTTGAGTCTCATGAAACATTATGTGCAACGGTCTTGGTGGTTAGCCTTGACTCATGCTATCTTGTGCAACGGTCTTTGTGGTTAACCTTGACTTGTGATCCTCTATGTAAAATGAGCCTTGACTTATTCTAAAGTCATGTTTTTTGTTGATTCCACATTAGTATGAATCAATTTTTATATGATACCATGTTTATATGTTATAAATCCATATGTTTCATGCCTTTTATATCATTATGTTATGTCTTCTAACTCATGTGCTAAAGCTTTATTCTTATGTCTATTCCCTTACTAGTTTTTTAGATCATCCCATTTTTCATGTTATCCTCAGGTTATCCTATGAAGATGTATGAGTTCAATGGAAGTTAGGAACTCTTTATAAATATTAAATAAATTAATGTTTTATTTAGTCCTGTGTTTTCAGTTTTATGTACCTAGTCTTCCAAGACACTAGAATTTACAATCCTTGGCTTGTAATATAATGTTTTATTATACTTAAAGTCATTAAATGATATGTGTAAAAGTATAGGGTCACTATAAACCCCCCTCTAATTTATTCTTAAATAGAGGCAGTTTCAACAAAGATCCTCTAATATTTCTCATATAACTCAATTAGTGGCAGTTAGAAACTGTCACTAATATGATAGATATATTATAAGAGGTTAAAACCCCCTCTAAAATGAGATTATGTGGTGAAATTAGAGGAATTTTTAACCCCTTCTAATACAACTGCCACTAAATTAATCATTAATTTACTAGAAGTTCCTCAAAACCACCTCTAATAACACTATGCGGGCACATTAGTGGTAGTTCCTCATAACCGCCACTAATGTGTTTAGAGAGGGTTATAATACCTTTTAAACTAAAAAATTATCCCCTCTTATCTAGTTATTTTTTGTAATGTTGGAGGGAAAAATGGTCATTTCCCACTTTTTAAAGGGGTGTATGGTTTGGTCGCACGGTTTTTCAAACTATGCGCCAACTATCCATGGAACACTACCTAAGCACCAACCCCTCATGCAGTTTATGTGCATGGTTAGACAAACCATGCACACACCCTACGGCTTACCTTTATAATTTATTTCAAGTTCTGAATGGTCATGCGGCCTATGTTGCATGGTTTGACAAACTATACTCCTCCCCTTATAGGCCATATGGTTGAGTCGCATGGTTAGTACTAACTATTTTTCTCAGTCTGTTTTGCCAAAAACCAAAGCACTGGGCCCTAAACCAAGCCTAAACACTCCCAAAGCCTCTATAACCTCTTTAAGCACTTCTATTTAGATAAAGAAAGAGGTTTAGACTGAAAAAAAAAGATTTATACCTCAAAAAAACCCAAGATCTTACAAACACTTTCCCTTGTATGGACACATAATATGTGACATTCATATGAACCAATCAAATCTCTCCATTACCCTAACACTTGTGCTATACAACTCTTTGCATCATTAATTGATCCCCTGGGTGGAGAGCCACACTTAGTTAGCACTCATGCATGGGAGTTCCTAGGAATCATCCAACCCATAAGAATTTACTTTGATACCACATATGGATTTAGGGATATTATCTAATGATCAAATGGAGACCAAAAAACCCATGGAAATTTCTGATCTATCTTCAATAGATTCAACTTGAAAAGGTTAATAATATAAAACCTGGTGTGCATGTATTATCATCTAATCCAACTTTTACTCTTAAAAGTACACTTAAAAGTGGTCACCTAAAAAATATACATATGCCTCTAACATCCAAGGGATTTATGAAAAACCTTGAGATTTTTATGAAATATTCCTCTTTAAATAATTTTATTTATTTGTTTGTTTGTGGTGCATGCAACACCGAGTTTAAACAAACCATGATATATTATTAAAATATTATTATTTTAACATAATTGTTATAACTTATACATTGAATTGGAGGGTATGAATAGGAATAACCATATTATGAAATATATTTATTAATTATTATGAAATAAATAATTACTTTTTAGTAAAGTCATTTTATTCTTCAAAAAATATGTTTTCTTCAAAAAATGATTTTATTTCTTTCTATAAGAAAATAAATATAATTAATTTTTAAACTTTTAGAAAAAAAATTTGAAAGAATAAGCTTATTTTTTTAATTCATCATGTCAAAATTATCTTGGGATGTATTTTTTTGAATTTTCTAAAAGTTTGAAATTTTAATGAATAGTGAAAAATACTTATTTATATTGAAAAATGTATTTTCTTTTAAAGCATTGAAAAAGTAAAATCATATTTTGGATTAGTTTTAAATTTTAATTAGTTCAATTTTATTTAAAATAATCCAATTATGGTTTTTTAAATGGATTTAATTCTTCAATTTAGTATAAAACATTTTATATTTAAAAATGGCATTTTTCTGGAAAAAAAATTTCATTGCATTTTGTTGGTCTAAATTTAAATTAAATTCTAAAAATTATATTTTAGGAATTTTTTAAAATGGATTCAGTATTTTTAATCATTGAGTCTAAATTTAGTAAGATTATCCATTTTAATTTTTGTCAATGTGAATAGTAACCTTGGTAATTTTTGTTACCACGGTTAAGGGTAAATCGGGTAATTAAAGGTAAAAATAATATGATAAGGATTAGAACATGACCCTAACATTTTCCCCAATTCCATTGGATGATTAATTTTAGAACATAATCATTCATTGGTCAAATTTATGAACTTTTGAAGCCACTTGGTTGAGATTAAGACCTTTATAGTATTTTATTTAGAGAAAAGTCAAACATGTCACACTCTTGTTTTTAATAGGTATAATATTTTTTAATATGATGTTATCCAAAAGATTTATTCGACTATAAATATTATTTATAAATATAAAATATTTATTGACATCATAAAAAAATATTTTTAATTTTTAGTGAAGAAATAATTACCTTAAATGTTTACACAATACTGATGTAGTAATTATTCAATTAATGGAAAATTCAAATAAATGATATTAAAAATATTAAAATAAATATAATTTGAAATATTCAAGGTGATCCAAGAATTTTCTAGATTACCATGACATGTTTAGGATATAATAAAATAGATGGTTTGAATTTTACTTGTTGTCTTGATGTTTTTAAAGTCATGGTAATGAATAGTATCAAAATTGATAATAATGATATTTTATGGGATTAATATTTTATTAAATTATTTAAAAAACATAAAAATTAAATAATGTCAAATGGGATAATATATGGTCTACAGTATCATTCCATATGCATTTATAGGTCATTTGGAATCATTTGGCTCTAGAATAGTCTTATTATATTTTAATATTTTGAGAAATTCTAAAAAACACCCCTTTCCTCCCCTTATAAATACCACCCCTTCCCATAAAACCTTAAAAGCCTTAAATATTTTCAAATATCTATAAAAAACTCTCCTACCCCACTCTCCACATTTCCAAGTGCTACTTTTCTCACCAAAATACCAATTCTAAGTTCCTCAAGGGGTCCTTCAAGGAGGTGATATTCAAGAGGTAACATTCTCAAACTATCTCTTTTAATTTCTTTTCTTCTTCTACCATATACTCATCTATTTCATCCATAAAAAGAATAATAAATCTAGTATCATTTATATATTGTTATATTATATTTATAATTTAATATCTTATATCCAACCATTTTCTCATATTCTTTTAATCAAAGAAAGGAAACCATTTTCCAAATTATGAAGGTTAGATGTCTTTGTGGATAATGATTTTTCGTTTTTCATTACCACCTTCAATTATGATCATAAAACTATTATTATGGTTAAATAATATTTTAATAATTATATTATAACTTATTTCATGTTTTGGAACTAATTCATAGGCATAATAATAAATAAAATAAAACTAATTTGTGATGGTCAGAAAAACTGCCAAAATAAACCAAACATTTATCATTAACATTTTATCAAATTAATCATCCTCATATAAATAAAAAAAATGGTATATGGGACTATTTAAACTTTTGGAAGTGTATTAATATAGTTTAATTTCACTTCTGGGATAGTATTCTCATTCGAAAAGAACTTTCATAATTATACACAAGTGAACTGACCATGAAACCATGAAACAAACACTCCTGAAATGAAGAAATTGAACCTTATAACTCATCTAAATGACCATAAATGAACTTAATAAAATTATAATAAATAAAATATATGTTTAAGAAGTTCTGAATTAATTAATTAATTAATCTAATTTTATTATTCATGTCATTAAATGCAAGTGCAAACACATTCAGGCATAAGGAAAGGGATCTCTTCGAACCTCTATATTTTTTTGGGTTATGTTATTTGCCTCAATTTATATCTTTATTATTATTATATATTTATATTATATTATGTGTATATGTACCGCACATATTTATGTAGCTCAATTCATCCTTATTTGATGTGGAATTACATGTTTTATAAGGTTCTCTTCTCAATTCCACTCGATAAGAAAACTCAGTTAAAGGAAACTTCTCTGTTTCTTTCCCATTTTCAAGTGCACTCTATAAAATTATTTAAGAATACAATATTTTTATAAAATAAATCAATTTATCATGAAAAAATATTTTATTTCATTTATGGTTTACGCAAACAATTATGTCTTTATCCTCTTTAAATATTCTTTATTATTTTCTCTAAAACTAAACTTATTTGGAACATTTCTAATGTTACATAACTACTCTTTTTCATGTTTTAAATTCAATTGAAAATAATTATTATTGATCTATTATTATTTTTCTTTTATTAATGACCAATAGTTATTTAAATCTCTTCTTTTATGGATACCATTGTTATACACCCTTTGATTATGCCTTATGACACAATTATGATACTCATTTCCTTACATGGGTAGCCCTTATGTTTATTACTTATGTTTGATTATTTATATGGCACACATATGCATGAACATGTTATGATGGGTGTGCCTAGATAAAACTACAATTCATTGGGTAATTTTTTAGTCTCATGAGACGTTATGTATGGGATTAGAAAGTAAACCTAATCCATTGTGAGATTTTGTCCATGATGTGATATCGTCTTGGTAGTTAGCCTTGACTCATGTTTATGTCATGATATATATTGATTCCACATTCCTATATTACCCTGATCATATGATTCCATGGTTTTTATGTTATGCCTCCATATTTTTATTCATGATTCATTCCTTTTATATTATCATTTTATTCCTTTTAAATCATGTGTTATGATTTATTACCATGTTTATTCCCTTACTGTACTTTTTAGTTCATCTCTTTTGTATGTGTATTCCCCTAGGTTATACTATGTAGTTGTAGGATCTCAAAGGGAGTTAGGATCTCATTATGAAGATTAATGAAATTATGTTTTATTTTAATTTCATGTTTTCTATTTATGTACCTAGTCTTCCAAATACACTAGACTTTTCGATCCTTTATCTGTATTTAATGAATAATTATGCCTAAAATCATGTGATAATATGTTTAAAAGAATCAGGTCACTATAGTTGGTATCAGAGCACTGTCTAGTTATTTTTGGGGGTTAGGACTAAAAAAAATAGTAATAAACCTAGGGATAATTCTATCAACATGGATAACCTAAATTGAAACTTAAGGAAGCACAAGTTATGATATAATTTTCATTTATAATTTTATCCTTCTATGTTTATAGTTGTTGTTTTATATGCTCATTATCTAAGTATTCAAGCCCCCTAATTTTATTTTTCTTTTCTAGTTAATGGTGGGAAATAAGAGAACACATGCTAATAACCAATGTGATAGTCAATGTGATGATTTCCCTAATGATATGCCAAGCCTTATGGGAACATGAGATCAGAAATTCATGATAGTACTAGCTCAACTTGATCAAGTTATGGATAATAACTTGAATCATGTGGAATTCCCTTCTTCTCCTAAGAAAGATCAAGTTGCGGTTGAATCCTTTTTGTGACAAAGTACTCCTACCTTTAGTGGGTCTTTTGATCCTCTTGTCACAGAAAAATGGATTAACTCTATTGATAATTTATTTTATTTCCTCCAGTGCTCAAAAGAAGATAAATTCATGTTGGTGATCTATCATTTTAATGGGGAAGTTTATTATTGGTTGACATTGATCAAAAACACTAATTCTAAAGAGTAAATTGATTCCATGGATTGGGAAGGATTAAAGAAAATATTTTTCAATAAATATTTCCATGAACTCTTTATCTTAAGATGGAGAGGGAATTCCTTAGACTAAAACAAAAGGACGATGAGTCTATCAAAGCATATGAGGAAAACTTTACAAGGCTTGGATGATATGCCTATGGATTTTTCATGAACACTAAAAGCAAGGTTGATCGCTTATTTAGTGGATTAAAGCTGATTATATGAAAATATTTGGTGATTTGAGACTTTGAAATCTATGAGAAGATTGTTTGTTGTGTCCTTAAGGTTGATATGAAGATTAGATACTCTCATTGGTCTCATGGACTCATAGATAAAAAGAGAAAAATGGATTTTAATATGGGAGGATCAAAAGATAAATCCTATGGAGGAAAGAAAACTTGACATCCCATGTTTCAAAAGTGTGGGAAGCATCTTGAGAATTTTCTAAATGGAACTATGAGGTTCTTCAAATGCAGAAGAGAGGGGCATCAGGCTAATCATTACCAGAGGGATTTAAAGAATCCCACGAATGTGGAATAAGAAAGGAAGGTTTGGATCAATATCCAGCTTGTAGTACTATGTTTTAACTAAAAATAACATGGTAATTATATCATCCAATGTCCTAATTCAAGGGTTTTTGGATAAAATCATCAACAACAACCTCCATAGAGGAAAGGAAGGGCATATGTTATCACTAATGCTAAGGTGGAGCCCAAAAATGATGTGATGATAGATATACTGGTTACTCATTCAAGAATAGAAAACATACTATTTGATTCAAGTTCTACAAATTCTTTTATATCTTGAAAGTTTAGTATAACTGTTCAAATACCACCTTAAAATATGGAGGTTGAGTAATCTATGAGAATAGAAAATGAGGCAATTATTGCATATAAAGTATATAACTCCTCTGCAATCAATGTTTTTGGACTGAACCTCCCAAAAAATCTCATATTACTTACTTTAGTGGAGTTTAATTATATATTTTTCACGTATTGGCTATATTTATATAAATCCAACATTAAATATCTCGATAGGGATATTACTCTTCACATACTGAGGTATCCTCCAATTTTGTGCAAGTGTAAGGAAAAGGATGAATCTTCTTTAGAATCATCAACTCAAGTGTGGATATTATTTCCTTATGAGCAATCATATCTAGCTCAAATGATTGATACAAACGAGAGGATCATGTTTGAAGACATTCCCATTATGAGGAACTACACCGATGTGTTCCCCAAAAAAATTCTCATTCTTCCTCCTGGTCAATAGGTTGAGTTATCAATTGAACTTATACCTGGATCTCTTCCCATATCAAAGACTCCATATAGGATGGACACCATTGAGTTGGAAGAATTTAATAAGAAGTTACAAGAGAATCTGGATAAGGGTTTCATACACCTGAGTGATTCACCATGGGATGTGTCGATCCTCTTTGTCAATAAGAAGGATGGATCAATGCACCTCTGCATTGATTATCATGAGTTCAACAAAATCATGATAAAGAACCAGTATCCCCTGACATGGATAGATAACTTATTCGATCAACTATGTGGGACCAATTATTTCTCTAAGGTAGACCTTCAGTCAGGATATCATCAATTAATGGTGAAGAAGGAAGATATTCCCAAGCCTGCCTTTTGAATGAGATATGAACATTATGGGTTCATAGTGATTCTTGGGTCATGTTATCACCAGTAAAAGGATATCTTTGGACCCTACTAAGACAAAGGAAATTGAGGAGTGGCCCAAACCAGCATCTGTAATGGAGATTTGTAGTTTCCTTGGACTAACTATGTATTAAATATGATTTGTGAGAATCTTCTTACGATTATAAAACCCATTAACCAAGATGAATCATATGGGAGTAAAGTTTTTCTGGACTAGTGAATGTGAAGATTACTTCAGAGAGTTGAAAATGGGGCTTATCACTGCACCATTACTTACACTACCCACATGTGGGGAACTCTTTATGGTATATAGTGATGCATCAAATAAATTCTTAGGTAGTGTATTGATGCAAAATGATAAAGTGATAGCCTATTCCACAAGGCAGATGAAATTTTATGATAAAAAACTATCCCACGCATGATTTGGAGTTGGAAGCTATGATATTCACATTGAAAATATGGAGGTATATCTATGGGGAGAAGTATGAGATATATACTAATCACAAGATCCTTAAATATATATTCACATAGAAGGATCTTAATATGTTCTAGAAAAGATGGTTAGATCTCATTAGGGATTATGACTGATCAATCCACTATCATCCTGGTGAAGAAAATAAAGTGGCAGATACTCTAAGTATAAAGGATCATGAAACTTTATCGATGATGATAATTGATAAGGATCCAATATTCTTAGACTTATAAAGGATAGACTTGGAAATCATAAGGGAAGGGATATCATCAATCCTTTCTCATATGATTTCCCAACCATCCCTTATGGAGAAGATAAAGGATGCTCAAAGAAATGATATGGAAATTCAGAAGGAGGTGGAATCTATCAAAAATGGGAAATCCTTAAATTTCAAAATTGATGAGGAAGGATTCATAAGATTTGGGTTACAACTATGTATACCATAAAATCCTGAGATAAAGAGGGAGATTTTGAATGATGCACATAGCTCAACCTTATCCATCAACCTAGGGAGTACAAATATGTATCGATATCTATGAGAGCACTATTGGTGGAACAATATGAAGAATGAGATCATTGAATATACATTAAAGTGTATGGTATGTCAAAAAGTGAAGACTAAAAGTCAAAAGTCTATGGGGGTGATGCAACCATTATATATACCTACATGGAAATTAGAAAATTTCATGGAATTTGTCACTAGACTTCCGAAGACATACAGAGGAAATAATGCTATATGGGTTATTGTGGATATTCTTATAAATACATATCACTTTATTGCAATTTGATAGGACTTCTCACTCGATCAAATTTCACAGATATACATCAGAGAAGTGTTAAGGCTACATAGAGTACTATTATCAATTATATCCGATCAAGATCAAAAATTTACCTCCAAGTTCTGGAAAAGTCTCCAACATGCTCTAAATATTGAGATGAACTTTAGTAAGGCTTATCACCCTCAAACTGATGGTCTATATGAGTAGACCATTCAGACACTGGAATACATGTTGAAAGTATACTCAATAGACTTCAAAGGATGATAGGATCAACACCTTCCACTGGATAAGTTCTCTTATAACAATAGTTTTCACTCAAGCATCCATATGGATCTATATGAAGCCCTTTATGGGAAGAGATGTAGAACACCTGCATGTTGGGATAGAGTTTGAGAATGTAAGATGATAGGTCTTGAAATGATCATGGAAATGGTAGAAAATGTGAAGATTATTCAACAACGCATTAGGACTTCCCAAAGGAGATAGAAGAGCTATGCGGACAATCGTTGATGATATTTAGAGTTTGAGGTCAGAGATAAGGTATTACACCATATATTTCCATGGAAAAAATTCATGAGATTTGAGAAAATGGGAAAGATAAGTCCTATGTACATTGTCCTCATTGATATTCTTGATTTCATCAGAGTTATGGCATATCGACTTGCACTTCCACCAACTATGTCTCAAGTACATGATGTATTCAATGTATCCCTCCTAAGGAAGTATATACTAGATCCCTCACATGTAATGAATTTAGAGGTGGTACAACTGGAAAATGATCTCTCTTATGGGGAGCATTCGATAAAGATCTTGGACCATAGAGATAAAGTTTTATGCAATAAGACTACTCGCCTAGTCAAAGTTCTATATCAGATCCATAAATACAAAGAGGCGACATGGGAACTATATGATGCGATGAAGGAGAAGTAACCTCACCTGTTTTCACCTTAGTATGTAAAATGAAATTTCAAGGGTGAAATTTTGTAAGGGGGGAGAATGTAACACCCTAATATTTGTATGAAACATTCCTCTTTAATTAATTTGATTTCTTTGGTAGCTTGTGTTATACGCAACACCGAGTTTAAACAAACCGCAATATACTATTAAAATATTATTATTTGAACACGATCATTATAACCTATTTGTTGAATTGGATGGTATGAATAAAAATAACCATATTATGAAATATATTTATTAATACTTATGAAATAAATACTTGATTTTTAGTAAAGTCATTTTTTCATCAAAAAATATGTTTGCTTCAAAAAATGATTTTATTGATTTCTATGAGAAAATAAATATAATTAATTTTGAAACTTTTAGAAAATGTATTTGAAAAAATAAACTTTATTTTTGAATTCATCATATCAAAATTATATAGGATGAATTTTTGATAATTTTTTGAAAATTTTGAAATTTTAATAAATAGTGAAAAATATTGATTTACATTGAAAATTGTGTTTTCTTTTAAAGCATTTATAAAGTTGAATTTCATTTTGGATTAGTTTTGAATTTTAATTTGTTCAATTTTATTTAAAATTATCCAGTTATGGTTTTTGAAATATATTTAATACTTTAATTTAGTATAAAAACTTTTTATATTTAAAAATAGAATTTTTCCGAAAAAACTTTTTTTCATTGTGTTTTGTAAGTTTAAATTTAAATTAAATTCTACAAATTTTTTGTTGTGAATTTTGAAAAATGGATTCCATATTTGGGATCAGTGGGTCCAAATTTAGTGAATAGACCCCTTTTAATTTTTGTCAATACGAATAGTAACTTCGGTGATTTTTGTTACCATGTTTAAGGGTGGATCACATAATTAGAGGTAAATATAATATGATAAGGATTATAAAATAACTCTAACACTTTCCCCAATTATATTAGATCAGTAAGTTTTAACCATAATCATCCATGGGTTGAATTTATGACCTTTTGGAGAAACTTGGTTGATATTGAGACCTTTATTGTATTTTATTTAAAGAAAAGTCAAACATGCCGCACTTATTTTTAATAGGTATAATATTTTTTTAATATAATGTTATCTAAAATATTTATTTGACTGTAAAAAAAATTGGAATTCTAAAAGATTTATCAACATCATGGTAATTTATTTGTAATTTTTAGTGAATAAATAATTACCTTATATTCTTAAACAACCTTGATGTGGTAATTATTTAATTAATAAAAAAACAAATAAATGATATTAAAAATATTAAAATAAATATAATTTGAGATATTTAAGGTGATCCTCAAATTATCTAGATGATCATTAAATTTTTAGGATATAATAAAATAGTTGGTTCGAATTTGACTTGTTTTCCTGATATTTTTAAAGTCATAGTAATAAATAGTATCAAAATTGACAATAATGATATTTTATGAGAGTAATATTTTATTAAAATATTTAAAAATCATAAAAATATTAAATAAGGTCAAAAAGGATAAGATATGGTCAAAAATGTCACCCCTATTCAGTTATAGGTCATTTGGAAGCATTTGGATCTAAAATATTCTTATTATATTTTAATATTTTGAGAAATTCCAAAAACACCCCTCTCCTCCCCTTATGAATATCACCCTTCACCACCCCTTCTCCTCACAACTTCCAAGACCTGAAGCTTTTCAAATCTCTACCAAACACTCTCCTCCCCACTCTCCCCATGTCCAAGTGTTTCTGGTCTCACCAAAAGACCAATCCCAAGTTCCTCAAGGGGTCCTTCAAGGAAGTGATATTCAAGAGGTTACATTCTCAAACTACCTCTTTTAATTTATTTTCTTCTTCTACCTTTTCCTCACCTATTTCATCCATCAAATCATAATAACTCTAGTATCATGTATATACTGGAATGTTATATTTCTAATGGAATATCTTCTATACAACCATTTTTCTCATCTCCTCTTATTCAAAGAAAGGAAATCATTGTCCAAATTATGGCGATTAACCATCTCTATGAATAATGAGTTTTTGTTTTCCATTACTACCTTCAAGACTGATCATAAAACTATTAGTATGGTTAAATAAGATCTTAATAAGTATATTATAAATTATTTCATGTTATGGAACTAATATATAGACATAATATTAAATAAAATAAAACTAATTCATGATGGTCGAAAAAACCGCCAAAATAAACTAAACATTTATCATTAATGTTTTATTAAATGAATCGTCCTCATGTTAGGGAAAAAATGATATATGGAACCATTTAAATTTCTATAAGTGTATGAATACCACTTCATTTCACTTATGTAATAGTATTCCCATTTGAAAAGAACTATCATAATTATACACAAGTGAACTGGCCATGAAACCATGAAACAAACACTCCCGGAACAATGAAATTGAACTTTATAACTCATCAAAATAACCATAAATGAACTTAATAAAATTATAATAAATCAAATATATGTGGAAGAGGTTCTGAATTAAATAATTAATAAATCTAATTTGATTATCTAGTACATTAAGTGCAAGTGAAAAATGCATTCGGATATAAGGTAAAGGATCTCTTCGAACCTCCATATTTCATTTGGGTTACGCTATTTGCCTTAATTTATCTCTTTATTCTTCTTATATACTTCTCCTATATTCTATTTATATGTACCAAACATATGTATGTAGCTCAATTCATCTTTATTTTATGGGGAATTACATGTTTTATAAGGTTCTTTTCTAAATTCATCTCGATAAGCAAACCTGATTAAATGGAACTTCTCTGTTTCTTTCCCATTTTCAAGTACACTCCATAAAATGCTTTAAGCCTCCAATATTTTTCTAAAATCACTCATTTTATCATGAAAAACTATTTTAGTTCATTTATGGTTTTATGCAAACAATTATGTCTTTATCCTCTTTAAAGACTATTCTTTTCCCGAAAACCGCACTTAAGTGACACATTTCTAATGTTGCCTACCCACTCTTTTTCATGTTTTCAATTCAGTTGGACATCATTATTCTTGATATATTCTTATTTTTCCTTTATGAATGACCAAGAATGATTTAAATCCCTTATTTCATGGATATCATTGTTATATGCCCTTTGGTTATGCCTTATGACATGATTACAATACTCATTTCTTTCCATGGGTAACCCTTGTGTATTCTCTATGTTTGATTCTTTATATGGAACACTTATGCATGAACATGTTATGATGGGTGTGCCCAGATAGTGCTATAATGCATTGGGTAATGTTTTAGTCACATGAGACATTGTGTATGAGATTTGGGAGTAAACCTAATTCATTATGGGAATCTATCCAGCATGTGATATCATCTTGGCAATTGGCCTCAACTCATGTTTTTGTCATTATATATGTTGCTTTCACATTCCTATATTGTCATGATGATATGATTCCATGTTTTGTATGTTATGCCTCCATATTTTTATTCATGAGTCATGTCTTTTGTGTTATCATGTTATACCTTCTAACTCATATGTTATACTTCATTCTCATGTTTATTCTCTCACTGGACTTCTTAGCTCATCCCTTTTGTCTATGTATTCTTAGGTTATCCTATGTCATTGTAGGAGCTCAAAGGGAGTTAGGAGCTCGTTGTGGAGATTAATAAAATGATGTTTTATTCTAATTTCATGTTTTTTATTTATGTACCTAGTCTTCCAAAGACACTAGAATTTTTTATCCTTAGTTTGTATTTAATGGATAATTATGCCTAAAATCATGAGATAATATGTGTAAAAGGCTCAAATCGCTATAATTTACATCGACTACAGATCCATGATCATATTAAGAGGATCTTGAACCTTCCAAAGGGGTGCTAGCACCTTCTTCTGAAGATTAATGGTAGTTCGAGTCGAAGAGAGTTACAGTTAGGCTTGCATGCATTGAGAGTGTCCAAACGGGAGGTATTTCATCCCTTTTATAACCACTCTTCAATAAATGAAGAATGCCAAGCATTGGTTGTCATCTCATGACAGTCAAGCGTTACTTCTTGTTGGTGTAGCATTCATTGAACTCTTCGATGGTTTTACAAATCCATCAATAAATCAATCTCATTTATTTATAATTGATGAAACTATGTAGGAGGACATGGAAGTATAGCATGCACTAACATCCCATGCAACCCATATCATAAGTCAATCATACGATATGATATAGACTAAAAGAAGCATCCCATGCCTCATTACGATATGAGCATATCATAGCCTATGATATTCATCATATGAATATCATAGTATACTACATGGGTATATCATAAAATATGGCATGCCTTACTTTAGGGTATATTCAACACGTTGTTTCTGCTATCTTTATCGTGTTCGATAAAGATCACCAAGGGCAGACATATGACATCCCTTCATGGTGTACCCACAGGTTGGCTTGAATCACCCGACGTTTGGCCAGGACTCCTCTCTCACACACACGATATGCTAGTATCTCAAGGTTTAAAGAGCAGAGAAGGTAGAGGACTACGAGGAGAGATTCAAGATATGCTAGTATCTCAAGGTGTAAAGAGCAGAGAAGGTAGAGGACTATGAGGAGAGATTCAATCGTGGCTTGGGAAAGCTTGCATGTCCACCATCTCATGGTAATTGACTTTATATACCATGGCATATGATATGCCTTGTATACATGCATATTATACACTATAACATACACATCACACAATACAATAAGGTCCATGCACATCAAATATGTTTGGGCTTTAGGCCATTACTCCTTTAGTTTTTAGGGATTTGATTAGCTTCACTCTTAGCTTGGTTTGAGACCACTTGAGGATCCACAATGGGCTCCTCAAAATTACTTGATCGCCTTAATCTAGAAGATCTAATGCTGAGTATTTTCAATTTTGGGGTCAATTTCAAGTAATTTTTCTTTTTCAGATCTTGTCATGCAAAAAAAAAGATTTGAGAAAGAAGGGGAAAACAATATTTTAAAAAAAAAAACTATGACAAAAAAGGGATTAGAGTTGCCTAGCCACCACCCATTATGAAACTTACAAAAACATACCCGAACACGCCACAACAGATCAAATACCGTTGACCTGCTGCAACTGCAACTACAAGAGCTGCTACATAATTAGCAGACAGATACCCCAAAAATACAATTGATTCAACTTTCATTAGGGATCAAAAATGCCACCCACTGAAACTAGACATTTCATCATCAATCATATGTTAAATCTCCACAACCCCTCGGCCACCTAGAAATTATAATACCCACTCATATCCTCACCCAAGTACCCGCCCGGCCCATACCCAACTGCTGCATCGGTCCTCACCTTCATCGTCCCTTTGGTATCGGCACTCAGCCTCTTCATCTGCCTCTGCAAGTCGGCAACCGACTCGCTTGCTGTGCCTTTTGTCTTGGGATTCTTCTTCCCATCAACACGCTTGAACTCAAGCCTGTAGAGGGCACAGGCGTCGCAGTGGTTGATCTCGTACTCGTATAGATGCCACTCAAACGAGCACTGAGGCTGCGGGTCCATGTAATAGGACCGCTTCAAGCCACCAAACTCGTCCACGACTTGCTTGCGTGACTCATGCCAGCCGCGGCCACGATAGTCAGGGAGGGATCGCTGCTTCCGGTTCCCACTCTCGAATGCCCGACGTGGCTTGTCGAAGAAGAGCCATTCACGGATCATCTCACCTTTCAGAACAAGAAGATCGAATAGCTCTGCAAAATCCAAGGACCAATGTTTAGCAAAGGTTATAATTTGTATGATTGTTACACTTAGGGAAAAAATAAGAACAATGTTCAAATAACATGACACTGAAAATTAAGGTTCTTCATCAACACTGGTTTCTCTACATCGGGATGCTATACGTAATCTAATCACTCTAAGAGTGTTCTCCTGAGCTGATGTCTGCAAATTATCTTCTCCAGTAATATTCAAGCCCTGAATTTTACTGGAGAGGATTCTGTTCATTGATGTTGGGTTATAATTGTTGCATCCCCATTGAGGACAAAATAAGAATTGGAATCCGTTTGTTTCAGGTTAAAAAATAAGTGATTTTGTAATATTTTAAAAGCCCCATTTGTTTTGGCTAAATAGATAGTGATTTTCAGACAAATTTTAAAGTTTTGCTTCAGCTTAAAAATAGGTGGTTTTGAAAAAAAACCACAAGTTAAATTGTGTTTGTGTTGTAGTTAAAAAAAATCACTTTACTTCCTATTGCAGAGTCGGCTTTAAAGTTAATCAGAATACCTTTTCAAAAACAATAACTGGGGATTTTTTTTTTTTTTTAAAGGCTTACACAAATGGACTCTGTATTTAGGTTATCATAATAAAATTGTCTTTTACTTTCAATTGCAGAATGAATAACCTTTAAAAAAACTATTCAAAATAGTTTTTTCAACAAAACAAATAAGTCTTTTTTTTTAGATTCTATTTTTTGGAGAAAAAAAAATATTAAACAGACAAGGAGTAATTTCAGATAACTCGTTTTCTTCTTAAAAAAAAGTGGTTTGACCCTAAAAAACTTAAGAAGTGTGAGCATTTTCTATGATAACAGGACATAAGTGCCTGCTTTCCATTTTTTATTTTTGGAAACAAAAGAAGCAGTTTTAACCCTAAAAAATCTTAAACAAACGGGTTTTTGGTGGTAAGAACATTTTCTATTGATAACAGGACAGCCTGCTTTCCATTTTCATGGCAGTTTTTCCACTTCTTCAGGCAAAAGAACAATGAAAATGCAACTGAGAAAAAAAATTAAGATACAAAAAAACATCAAAAGCTCACCAGAAGCATTCCATGGAGATTTTGTGGTGGCAGCACCCTCACATTCAGGGATCCCAACATCCTTCCCCTGAGTCTTTGCAGTCAGTGCCAAAAACAATGGGCCATCCTTCAAATCGATTCCCCCGGGCCGCACAACCGGAGCCCTACCAATTGACCCTTCATTTAATGCCAGAGCAGAATGAAAGCCATTGCAATAGTCAGGACACCATTCGGTTTGTAGGGCAGGCCTGGAACAGTCCCAAAGGGCACATCTTGGCCCTAAGAAAGCAGAAGGGGGTGGGCAGCAGATGTTCTCCAGAAAGCCTGGAATATTCAGCACTGCATCCTCAACATATTGTCCCATGGCATCCGCACCGCTAAAAAGACCAGAGTTGAAGTTCGGATTTAAATCCAACAAATTATAGTCCCACGGAGTAATCACTCCCATGTTATTCACTAAAGAATTGTGCGCAAATCCTAGGGAAGGGTTTTTCAATTCATCAAAATCTTCTTCAAGCACACAATTCACAAAAGAATCCTGCAAATGGGGGAAATTTCTGGTAAGCCAATAATCATGTCTCTGCTACTGTAATAAACCATAAAATTAAAACTATGACACTTTCTGGCAGAACAGAACAGAACCTACCTAAAAGAAAAGAATAGAATAGATATGGTAATGATTTCCCCTCCAATTCTGTGTGGATTAAGAAGTCAGCAAAAGAAAAGAACTGGATCATTTCAAATAGCCCATTATTAGATGATTGGAGGGAAATCTATTTCACCCCATATCTTTTTCCCCGCCAAATTTAATTAAACCGAATAGGAAAAAGAAATTGATATCGCTTGGTATCCTTTCATTTCTCCTCAAATCACCTCTACCAAAGGGATTGTGAGTTCACATGGGATTGCGATCATCATTTTAGAGAGAGAGGAGAATCCAATATCAAAAATGTGTTAAAACTACAGGAGGATGCATGCCCATCAATCCAAACCAGGATGCATTTGTTTAGATCAGATAGCCCATAAAATTTTTTAAGTGAGCCAGGTAGGTTGCTCATTGTAGATGCTGGGTTAACTTCTCCTTGTTTTTATTATTGGAAGTAATGAAACAATCACGAACATGGGTTCTCGTAACTTTATTTGACAAAGTAAAAGATGGTAATATACTTATTTTCTACTAAAAACCATGCTCGATTATTTAGAAAGCAGCTATTCAATCTTTCCTTTCGTTACTGTTTCCTTTTTCATTCTGTTTCTACAATCCAAACAAACCCTAAATGATAGGAGTGGGGGGGTGTTTTGAGGTGATAAGCTGTTTCATGCTTGAAGCTGATTATTGCTTCTGGGTTAGGTTTGTTTGTTTTTTTTTTTTTTTTATGATAGGCACCGAAACCTTACTTGACAGACTAAAAGATGGTAATATATTTATTTTCTAAGAATAATCAAGCTCAAAAATTAGAAAATAATTATACATTTTCGACTTCCATACTTTCCCCCACTATATGTTCGTTCATTCTATTTTCACAATTAAAAAAAAAACCCTAAAATGAGGGGTTGGAGAGTACTGTGGTGGATGACCAATAAAAGGAATGGAAACACTTCCCAATAGAGATTTGGTACTTGCCTTCAAGCCCTTGGCATCTGGATCAGGCTTCAGGGCAGCAGGCTCAGTCAATGCACTAGTGGCATCGTCTTCCACCTCCGGGCGCTCCAAGAAAAATCCTATATCAGCTGAGAACAATCCGATACTATTGTCACCCTACACGATCCCCATAAAAAACTCTGAAGGCCCATGAAAAATTAACACAAAATAAATATATTGCATAAAAAATGAAAAAAGCTCATAAACTTTCCTAGAAAAAACAATTGAATTCACCAAAAAACCAAAATCAGGAATAAATAAATAGTCACCGGCAATGATGCGGATGGTGATAGTCCATTCAGCTCAGATTTCCACTCACGGATCATCTGGTGAACTTGTTCCTCCAATACCATAACATCTCTGGATCGACTCTCCTTCCTTGCGAATTGAAGATCAACAAACACACCCTGAAGATCATCCACCCAGTTCCTCGCTCGGTCCTTGAAAAGCAGGTGCGACGTTGATTTGCAATTGCTCTTCGATCCAGTCCGCATCGATCCGCCTATCAAAATATCACCGATACTTTCAACCAGAAACCAATACAGACTAAAATTCTAAATCAAAGATCCAACAGCAAAAACAAAAAAAAAGGAAAAAAATGAAACAGAGAAAAAAAAATTAACGTTGGCCTTTATGTTATGGATTGCTTGGGGAATCACGAAAAACAAAAGCTATTAGGTTACCCAACCAAGGCAACTAAACAACATTGTTGCCGAGATAAACGGTTCGAAACATGTTCGGAGAAACGGAAAACGCAAAACCCTAGCAGCGGCCAGCATGCACTTGAATTTCAGCAGGAAATTGGATTGATTCAGAGAAAGTAAACAAAGTACCTGGAAACGACAAGCTTCACGGACGAGGAAGGCAGCTTCGTGAGAAGAGAGGGGACGACCGACGGGCTTGCTCTGTGCCCTTGTGGGTCGGCGGGGGCTCGCTTCCTTTTATACAAATCTCAAAAAGGTCCTGACGAAACAATCTGGTGCGTGGACAGATTTTATTTTGTTTTATTTTTATTTGCTTTTCTTTGGTTGCATAAATGCATTTTACTCGATAAAAGTGCGTACCGTATCCCGGGATGGGGTCAATCGGGTCCACGGTCCTTGCTCGGTCGGACCGGAACGGTCCCGGCCCCGGGCCGGATTGGAAGTGGGTATGGGCCTGACAAGGCTGACGTGGCCCCGTACATTTTTTACATTAAAAAAATGCGAAGGGGCTGTTTGGACCTTTCCGTTAAATACTGTAGATTTTTTTGAGGTTGATATAGCTTTCATCAAACTTTATGAAAAATAGTTGAAGTGACACAAGAGGGGGTGCTTCGGGCATAAACAAGTGGGTGAAGGGAGCTTTATGGGAGAATAGTTTAAAGGGGTGCCTCTCAATTTGGTCCAATGATGTCTGGGAAGACTCACCAGGATTCTTCTCATCTTATCTCAAGGAATCCTTCTACCCTTTTTGAAAAGGTTAAAAAAATGCATTTATTTTAGGGATGGGCTTTTGACATTTAACTTCTTTACTCATTCAATGATGATTTTTTTATGGATAAATTTGATGATTATGAATATCTTGTAAATAATTTTATTTATTAATTTGATGATTGTCCATTAAGATTTGGATGAGATTCACATCTCAATATCTGAAGCTCTAAAAAAATATATTTTTTTAAACAAATCAAGAATTTATTCTGTATATACAAAAAAACTACAAAAACCCTCGACAAGTCGTTGAGGAGGCCGAAAAATAAGAATCACAAGCCATACAACAACCACCAAAAATCATCAAAACCAAAGACACCATGGTTGTTTGTTCCAAGAAAACAATCGATCCGGAACCAAACAAGCATCCATGAAACAAAACACTAAAAAGATAATCCCAAAACGGATAATCTACACAACGTAGGTGCCCACAACTCTTGGGACTCAGAACACTTCAAAAAAGATAAAGATAATGAAGAGTTGTTGGATGTGCACTAAAAATGTACATGCATATAATGCATCACTACTACACATATGGTCTTTCACAACGCATAAAATGGTCTTTAACAGTGCTAAAAAAGCGTTGTTAATCATAACGGTGATAAAGAGGGTCCCCTTCATGAGCGCTAAAAAAACACTAATAAAGACCTAATCGTCTGCAGTGTGCTGTTTATATAACAACACATCCAAAAGCATACCTGCAATTTAAACAGCACAACCAGAAGCAAACCTGCTATATACATTTAATTGACATCATGAATACAAAAATGTTCACTCATGGTATATACAAAAAAACACTGTTATTTACATTTCAAACAAAATGTTTTGTATAATTACATTTACATTTGTCCAACAAACATTCTAAAACATTAATATTTTATCTTTTTGACGTCCGTGATCCCCTCTCAAAAATGTCCGCTCATGGTATCAGTTGCCAAACAAATCACCTCAACCGAGCAAAAGATTCCACCTATATAAGAAAACAAATATTATATTAGTAATACTATAAAAAAATAAATAAACATTAATATGAAAAACACATTAATAAAATGTCAATATTTAATAAAAATGTCACATTTTGAGTTATACCGGTCACACCGTGCATCCTATTGAGATGAGATTGATTCCTACACGTTGCAAATGAGTTATGGATCGTTGTCTTAAAATATCAAAACAATCCAAATGTGTTTGCTCAGTTTTGAGCATGTCATTTGTTCTTTTACTAAAATTAATGTCAATTTTAAATAAAGACATATTGGGAGTTATACCGACCACACCGTATGTCGTATTGAGGTGCGACTGATTCCAACATGTCACAAATTACTGATGGATCATTGTTTTAAAGTATCAAAACAATCCGAATGCGCTTGCTCAGTTTTCAGTATGTCAGTTGTGTTTTTTTTACTAAAATGTCATTTCAAACTGGAAACACGCATTTTGAGTCATACCGGTCGCATCGTGCGTCGGTTTGAGGTGAAACTACTTCATACACGCCACACACGACTTATGAATCATTGTCCTAAATTATCAAGACAATCGAAGTGTGTTTGTTTGGTTTTCAGTGAGTGTCACGTTTTGAACTAAAATGTTAATTTTAAACTGATAACAGATACTTTTAGTCATACCGGTTACACCGTGCGTCGGATTGAGATGGGGTTGACTCCTACACGTCATGAATGAATCATGGATCGTTGTCCTAAAGTATAAAAACAATCCGAATGTGTTTGCTTGGTTTTCAGTATGTCACTTGTTTTTTTTACTTAAATTAATGTCAATTTTAAATAAAAAGAAACACTTTGAGTTATACCGGCCACACCGTGCATCATATTGAGGTACGACTGATCCTTACACGCCACAAATGACTAAGATCATTGTCCTAAAATATCAAAATAATTTGAATGCGTTTGTTTGGTTTTCAGTATGTCACTTGTTGTTTTTTACTTAAATTAATGTCAATTTTAAATAAAAAGAGACACTTTGAGTGACACCGGCCACACCATGCATCATACTGAGGTGCAGCTGATTCCTACACATCACAAATGACTAATAGATCATTTTCTTAAAATATCAAAACAATTCGAATGCGTTTGCTCAGTTTTCAATATGCCAGTTATTATTTTTACTTAAATTAATGTCAATTTTAAATAAAAAGAAACACTTTGAGTTGTACCGGCCACACCATGCGTTGTATTGAGGTGCTGCTAATCCCCACACGTCACAAATCACTAATAGATCGTTGTCCTAAAATATCAAAACAATCAGAATGTGTTTGCTCAGTTTTCAGTACGTCACTTGTTGTTTTTACTTAAATTAATGTCAATTTTAAATAAAAATAGACACTTTGAGTGATACTGGCCACACCGTGCGTCATATTGAGGTGTGACTGATCCCTACACATCACAAATGACTAATAGATCATTTTCCTAAAATATCAAAATAATCCGAATGTGTTTGCTCGATTTTCAGTATGTCACTTGTTGTTTTTACTTAAATTCATGTCATTTTTAAATAAAAAGAGACACTTTGAGTTATACTGGTCACACTGTACGTCATATTGAGGTACAAATGAGTCCTACACGTCACAAATGACTCATGGATCATTGTCCTAAAGTATCAAAACAATCTGAATGTGTTTGCTAAGTTTTTAGTATGTCACTTGTTCTTTTTACATAAATTAATGTCTATTTTAAATAAAAAGACACACTTGGAGTCATACCGGTCACACCGTGCATTGTATTGCTGTTCGGTTGACTCCTACACATAAAAAATGACTCATGTATAATTTCCTTAAAATATAAAAACAATCCAAATGTGTTTTATCGGTTCTCAGTATGTCACTTGTTTTTACTTAAATTGATATCAATTTTAAATAAAAAGACACACTTTGAGTTATGTCGGTCACACCGTGTGTCGTATTGAGATGCGGCTAATTCTTACACTTCGCAAATGACTTATAGATCATTTTTGTAGAGTATCAAAACAATCTGAATATGTTTGCTCAGTTTTCAGTATGTCAGTTGTATTTTTTTTACTAAAATGTCATTTAAATATGGAAACACGCATTTTGAGTCATACTGGTCGCATCGTGCACCGGTTTGACATGAGACTGCTTCATACACGTCACAAATGACTTATAAATCGCTGTTCTAAATTATCAAAACAATCAGAGCAGGTTTGCTTTGTTTTTAGTGAGTGACACATTTTGAACTAAAATGTCAATTTTAAATTGATAATAGACACTTTTAGTCATACAATTCACACTGTGTATCGAATTGAGGTGTGGTTGATTTCTACACGTCACAAATGAATCATGTATCATTTTCCTAAAGTATCAAAACAATTCAAATGTGTTTGATCAGTTTTCAATATGTCATTTGTTCTTTTTTGCTCAATTTAATGTCAATTTAATATAAAAATACACACTTAAACTCATACCGGCCACACCGTGCATCAGACTGAGGTACGGTTGATTCGTACATGTCACAAATGACTCATGAATCGTTGTCCTAAAACATCAAAACAATCTGAATGTGTTTTCTCAATTTTTAGTACGTCACTTGTTCTTTTTACTAAAAGTAATATCAATTTTAAATAAAAAGACACACTTTGAGTGATGTCGGTCACTTATTATTTTTGATCAATTTTGAGTAATTCAGTTGCTCTGATACCAACTATATTGACCCATACATTTCATACATAGATATCACATATTAGTATAATAATATTCCTTATATAACATAATGATCCATGCCAGAATTGTTTAGGTCTAGTGCTTTTGGAAACATGAAAACATAAAGAACTAGTTCATAAGAGTCTCTCATTAAGTTATTCTTTACTAGAAACCTTCTTAGACATATCATTTCTAAAACTATTCTTAATAACCTAAGGATATTAAACATAAGAAATGGTGATCACATATATTCAATAAGTGTAAACAAAGGAGATATCAATGATCATATAAGGATAACACGAGCATAAAAATGTTAGAAGTTGATATTAACATTATAAATTCATACCATGCATATCATAGATCATGATCATGAGTCATGGATCAAAGAATGATAGTTCAGAAGACATGAATCTTAAAGGATCAAATAATATTATAAACTAAAAATATACACTTCGAGTCATACCGAGCACACTATGTATCAGATTGAGAATATTCATGACAAATATTTTGGAAAGTCATATTTTGCATTAAACTACTAAGAATTCATACTTTGCATTCAACATGTTCTCTCTTTTCTGGCTTGTTGCAGATAGTTGAAAGGAAAATATGACTTCCTAAAAGATCTGTAAAAAAAATAAATAAGTATTAGATAAAAATGATAAGGAAATTAACTTACAAATAGTAGATAAAATGATGACAAAATTAATTAATTAAATATATAAGTAATAGGAGTCCACCTTTATACATTCTTGATCCATTTTCTTGTTGTCATTATCTCAGTGGCAACCTCGAAGTCCAATCTCTCACAAGCACGAGCATCTTTGAAAAAACCACCCCAACTCGAATAAAGAAATCCACCTGTATAAGAAAACAATTCTTAGGTAAATAATATTAAAAAAAAAGTAAATTAAACAAAAATACGAAACAATCCGCTACTTCTATGGAAGTCACATCTTCATGCTATTTGTGTACATTATTCTATCAGGTATGCTGCCCATTCGTTTCTGAGCACATCTATATCATCTTGTGAATATGATTCTTTTTTATGGTTATAGTAGTACTGGAAAAATATAAATACAGAGAGGATTAATAAATATTTAAAATTAAATAGTAATTATCTTTGAAAATATCTCTTCAGGGATGTTAGTTTTTTCATGAAATATGATCTCTCTCATAAATTTACAAACATAATAACCATAATTTTCCATTGGTTTGTTTCAGACCCTACAAAAACATTGAGTAGAATAAGTAATTTGTTTTCATATGTGTTTGGATAGAGAAATATTATTATATATACCCTAATACATATTCAATCGTAGAACTTTTCTTCATCCTTGTGCTTAGCCCCTGGCCTCATTTTTTATTTTTAATGATAGTGATGCACCACCCTATCATAATATAATTCTCATTAAAATATAATATAAATTATAAACTTGATGTTTAGTTCTAAAATGTTGGATTTAGTGTATTAAAAATTGATAAATTTCATCATGTGTGGACGGTTTGTTGGATATCCATGCATTGAATCTAGAAAATAAATATTTGGAGTATCCAAATTTACTACAATGAGCATCCAATGTTGCCTAAAAACACAAAAAGGAATAAGTAATGAAAAAAATGAAAATAAATTTGACATGATTAAATTGTATAGTATTACCCCTACATCATTGGTATTAAATAGAGTATGTCATCTGAAATTTTTCTTTCAAAGGATTTGATCAGACCTGCCACTATTTCATTATTTTTTTGGGTTATATTTTGTCTTATTCTGTAGAGGTGATGTGAGGACTAATGAGTCCAGACTTTTTCTCATAGGAAAATCCCTTTAGTTTTTTTTCATATATACATCTGCCAAAAATATGAAACGTATTTAGACATAATTAACACAGTATATCATCTTTTGGAAAATCAAATCATGAAAACATACCTCATGTATACATTTACAACTGAGTCGCCTAACCATTCATAGTCGAGGATTTTAGTTGCACTCTCAACACCAATGAAGTCTTGATCTTTCTCTCCGTACATATTTTCTTCAAATTTAGCTATGTGGTTGTGACCACCTTTTAACTTTGTATCCACACGATCCTTCAATGATAGTAAATTTGGATATATAATGAGCGGGGTAATGGTGCTTTAGGTAGATCTTTTTGATCAGTTGGTCGATCCTTTCAATGGTTTTGAGGCGTTTTTTCATTTCATTCCCTTCTCTTTGTCCGCCTGTAATAAAATTCATCAATTCAAACCCTTTTTCATTAATTGTTAAAGGTTTAGATTGAAAAGTAAAATGGAAATGAATACCTCCTTGTCGACATGTTTTTTTACAAGATGTGATGGCCATGCGATGAATGTTCCAACAATGTTTTCGACCATATTAATATCATCCTCATGAATTGGAACAGGTAGCTCTGTGCATGGCTCATGGGCTACACTGATCGACACCGACACATGACCCGTTGGAAGTGGTCTTTTGTGTAGCATGTCCTTTTGAATATTGAACAACGTAGTCCTCACCACTAGGTGATGGGTGGGTGTTGCTAGATATAAATCACAGTCATTATCAGCCTATAGAATATCCGTACAGGAAAGGTATCTGTGTCTATCTGATTCACATTTCACATAAACATCTATTAGATCATTGATTACCTCTGCTAAGAAATATCTTTGAGGGGAATGACTGGCCTCATAGTTGGTATGGGGTGGGGCAAGATCTCCACGCGGTGGATGTTCTTGAGTTTCTTCTTCTCTTTTCCTACCCCTAATAAAGTTTTCATCATCTCTCTTTTCCATTGGAATTTCCCTTCAAGGGTATATATTACTTCTTTCATATGTTTTATTAATTCACTTTGATCATCCTCTTGTTTTTTTCTCAAAATATGTTTGGGGTGTCACCCTAAAACCCATACCTATGACACAACCATACTATTCTGGCCACTTCAAGGCCACTGATAGTTCGTGTTCATCTAGAATAGGTGTTGCTGATTCTTATGACTATTTCAGATAGAAAATATAGGAAAATAAGCGATCATTATTATGTAATAGTGAGTTAAAGCAAAACAAATTTTTTATTATGTAATACTTACACATGTTTCCCACAATTTTTTTTGTGTTTTCATCTATTAGTATCCTGTATTTATTTAGGCGTGCCTCCTTTCATAGCACATGGCATAATATGGAAGAGAATTTGTATTTTTATTCATCAATTTGCATATAAATAGAGGAACACAATTATGGTGTTGTTTCATGTCACATAAAAGTATTATAGTCAATTTAAAATATGTACCATTTTTTTCAAGTGAAACGTACCCCATCCTTGCTTTACGGTAGAGGTATGCTGGTTTTGCTACTCATTCCTTATTTCCAGCACTCAGTTGTTGTTTCATAAATAAAAAATTTTCAATCAAATTGATGAATACACGTATCATCAAACAATGTATTACTAGCCATAATGTACCTAAAAAGACACATCTGCACGATGACTAGTAAACACATCCCATGATTTTTGGATTATCAGGTGTGTATAGATAACCAGTGGGTGCAGGTTTATTTTCCCTTCAACATATTTAAGATGATTTCTTGTTAGGATCATGTGAAATCCTCTATGAATCCTTCCAACAAGCATTAATACATACTTCTTATGAGATTTATTTACTATAAATCCACTCTACAATGAATGATGAAGAGTAAGTTAATGTTTCATTATTTTATTTTTTAGTAAAATAAAGAAATGATATCATAATGTTACCATAATCTATTCCCACATCAGAGTCTTCATCCTGGGCACAACATGGTGCCACAAATCTACATCAATCATCACACATTTCCAAGTGAAAATTCCAATATAACTACCGAACATGACCTTTTGGGGTCAACACCATCAAACTATGATGCTCTTATTTTTTCTGTGATGTTGGTCCTTTATCACCTACCATTTATCTAGAATCAATATCGTCAATATGTTCCTCTGGAGAGGTAGCATCAACATGTGCAGATGGTCATTGTACCTCTGCACTGGGAGCATCGGTTGGTTGAGAAACCTGTTGTTTATCAGGAATGGGAGCACCAGCACATTCAGAAGGTCATTCCTCTACACTGCGAGTAGTAGTAGGTTGAGAGACCTGTTGTTCTTCAGGATTGGGAGCACCAACACATGTAGAAGTCATTATCTACAGAAGTGGTTTAACATTTAATTTAGAGTACATAAATATATCAGCAAATGGATAATAACACCAGGTAACACGATGTATATTACAAAAAAATGTAACCTGATTATTGAACTCTCTTTTTATTTTTTAAATGGTGAAGGGATTTGACCCCTCTATCAATGATCCAAATCCCTTCATTGTGGTCTCCTATGATATAAAAAACATTGTCTATATTGGGACTACTGTGAAATGATTTCTATGTCTCAATGAAAGGTTCATCCTTAGTTAAATTTTCATCTGACCCTTCAGTGGTTTTTGTTGATAACATAACAATTGACCGCTTTAATTTTTTGGGATCTACAACATAAAATACTTGTACTTCTTGTGATGACATTATAAATGGTTTGTCTTTTTACCATTCCTTACTGAAATCAGCTTTCATGAATCCCAATTCATCTATTTTAACAGTAGTCATGTTATCAATCAATTTTCATTGAAAAATCGGAACTTAGAATGTTATATAATATAACTCCTATATTTGTTTGATGATTCCAAAGTATAACATATTCACATAAATTGGATTTATGTCCTTAGTACTAGAAATATGAATCGCTTCATCCACAAGTGTAACTCCAATATTTTACATGGTACTGGATTCATCATGCTCATTTGTATAGAATGCATAACCATTAATTACATAAACATTTTAAGATAATACATACACACTTGGTCCTTCGGCTAGGCATAAGAGTCATTCTAAAATTGAATTCATATTTTCATCTGACTCCTTAAAAATATGATCCCAAAACCATCATATAAATTGTTGATTATGTGTATTTGATATCCACATTTCATTCCTTGATGGATTTAAATGCCTAATAATTTCTTTGTGGGTTTCAACATATGGGGAAACCTCCAAACTATTATAAAAAACATAAAGGTGAGCTTGATCCTGATATGTAATATCAATTGCGATATTCCTTCACCCGTAAGCCACCCAGTGTGATGAGATTTCAGTATACCAATGCTTTCCACATCAGACAGTTATTTGGTACAAAATTCAATGACTTCCTCAACAACTATGCAATACAACCCTCTGGTTGACTTCAATTTTTAACATACCCTTTCAAAATATTCATATATCATTCAATGGGAAACATCCATCTATAGTGTACAAGACCACATAGTCAAATCTCTCTCACCAATTGAACCATCATATGAACCATCATATCAAAGAATACCAGTGGGAAGAACATTTCCAATTCACATAATATGATGAAAATTTCTCTTTCCATAGTAGGCAATTTCATCGGGTCTATAACTTTGCTGCATATAGATTTGAAGAAGAAATAGAGTTTGGATAATGTATGACCAAGATTCTCAGTAAAAATGAAAGATAAATCTATAGGCATTAGATCTTTAATCAAAACATGGCAGTCATGTGATTTCAGAACCTTTAACTTTAAATTAGTTATTGAAACAATGTTCTTGATATTTGATGAATAAACCTCTGAAACCTTTACATCATTCAAGAAGTTGAAAAACTGATATCTCTCATGCTTGTAAAGAGTGTAAGAATCTGGAGGAAGAAAATTTCATTTTTCACCCTTCACTAGTGCCAACTCTTCTTGTATTCTCATGTCAACCATGTCCAAACTAGCCTTAATTCCATCCTTTGTTTTTTCAGGTGCATTTAGCAATGTGCAGATGACACTATCACATTTTTTTTCAACATGCATAACATCAAGAAAATGTCTGACGTACAGATAATTCTAGTATGGTAATTAAAAAAACTGATCTCTTTTTCCAACTGGTTTTCATAAGGTTTTTCGAAAACGGTTTACCAAAAGCAGTATCTACATCTTTTACTTTCTCAAATAGTTGATCACCTGTTAGTGGAGGCAATGTTGTACATTCTTCTAAACTTCCATCGAATGATGTTTTCCAAGATCAGTACTTATGTCGTTGGGGTAGAAATCTACGATGTCCCAGAAACATGAGTTTTGATAAATGTTTCAACCTAATTGACTATGTACCTTGTTCACAGATGGGATACCCTTGAGTTCCTTTAATGCTATATCTTGAAAATTTTCCATAAGCAATAAAGTCATTTATTATCTCGTACAACATGCCTCTCAACGTGAAATCTTCATTTCTATAAGAATCATACAACGTAACACCTGAATCCCACAATAATTTCAAATCCTTGATCAATGGAGCCAAATAAACATCAATATCATTACTTGGTTGTTTTTTTCCTCATATAAGCATAGATAACATGATGTATTTTCGTTTCATGTATAACCACGATGGCAAGTTATAATTTACTAACATAATTGTCCATGTACTGTGAGTGTTACTGTAACGTCCCGATTCTGGGTGCCGCCCAGAGGTTCCCCGTACCCGGTTGGTCACATGGACTCAACCGCATTTCCTCAAACTACAGAGTCTTACGACTAGCAGTGAGGGCCTTAGGTGTGATAATGGGGAAACTATTCCCTCATTAGCAGAGTAAGGCAACAAAAATAAATAGATAATAATAGAGGAAGCGGTAATAATAACATGAAACATTAAACAGTGGAAGACGACAAGTTGATAAACAACTGGAGCATATATATAAATGATGCATGTCACATATGTCCAGGAAAGCATCCAAACAAGTCACAATGCTGAAATACAATACTAAACCAAAGTACAAAGGAAACAAGTAAATAACTCCAGTAGCATCGCAAGTCTCAGCTTGGTCTTATGCTCTCTAGATCCACAAAAATCAAGTACCTGACATAGAAGGATGCTTTCTCTTATCTATACCTATAACAATATAATCTGTTTGGGCCCAAAAACATGACCCAAACAGGGTGTGAGATGAATCCTAGTAGGCAACCACCCAAAGATATATGCCTAACAATCAGTGAATATATATTGTAGAGAATAAGCAAATAAAACAGTAACAAGGAGGTACTCAAAATTAAACAAACCTATAGTTTCAATTACATTCATTTTTATATATCAAATAAGAAGCTCATAAAATACAATTAACCATATGGGAAGTAATCACATCCTAAACCCTCTGGTTCAACCAAACAAACACAAGAAAACCTCTGGGAAGTACTCACAGTTTAAACCCTATGGTTCATCTTTATCAAAGCCTCTCTGAGGAAGCGCTCACCATCAATTCCCCCTGTGGTCACTTATCGGTAACTATAGAAACTATAAGGAAGCACTCAATGTACAATCCCCCCTATGGTCTCTCAACGTGGAACTACATACACTCTGAGGGAGCACAAATTCCATCCCCCCTATGGTCTCGCAATGTAAAAGTAAACATACATTCTCGAGAATCCCTCAGCGTCCATTCCCCCTATGGTTTACTACACCAGGTTCCCACAACCCTGTGTAAGTCAATCTTGCACAATGATGTTCAACAACCAAAGTAAACCTTAATAATTACTTAGCTAACAGCTTTCAAGAACTACTTGAATAAACAACTACAAGCATATAACAACATCAGATAATATCACTCCATCCTAACAACAATAAGCATGGAAAACAAGTAGCCTAACCAGCAAAGCTAGACCAAATGTTCAAAATCAAAACGAACATGGGAAACACATCCATAGCATGGAAAATAAACCTATTCACAAACAAATAACCTCTACTCAGGCACACAAGGCATATCAGGCAATAACAAGGCTAAAATCTCTAAACACGCAACACCCCCTTCCAGGGTATTGGGAACATTTGCACATAATATTCAAAAACTAACTACGGAAAGGCACAAACCACCTACCTCGACGTTGTACGATCGATATAGTTAAATATCGACCTTTAAATTGACCTAGAACAATGTAGATCTACAAAACTGTCTAAAATTCTCAACCAAGAATATCTCACAAGAGAGGAGAAATCAAGATATGAGGCTCTAGAAGAAAGAAGAACTCACCATGTCGATTCTCACACAATCGACAATGGTTGATTCAGAGAACGGACGGGGGATCATGGGCTCAAAGAAGAATTGTCAACTTTGGTTTCTCCTGGAAGAGACGAACTAAGAAGAAGGCATTTCTTCCAATTAGACGTGACCCTGGTATGATTTAACAAATAAAAATAAAAGTACATGACATGTATTTTAAAAGTACACAACATGTATATGCCTTTACCAGGCCCCGCTTTAGGTGGTCTCCAGGTCACCCCACAGGGCCATGTACTCGGCCGTTACACGGCCAGTACACGGTCACCCATGACAACCGGTTACACGACATATACTCCATAGTACACAGTGTGTACTCCTTAAATTTCTAGATTCTACTATTTTTCTCAAAAACATCAGAAAAGAAAACTCATACCTGAAAAGAAGGTCCATGTTCTTACAAATTTACCCCCTTAAAGAAATTCTCCCCCGAATTTCCCTAAGAAGGTGGTGTAGAAGAAGAATCCTCGAACATCTCTAGCCACTATGATCACACATCAGCCTTCCTCTCCTAAGTCTCATCCTATACTCGCCCGTGCTGCCATAACACCCGTACCAAAGGAACATACCGTCCACAGAGAACCTTCGCACTACGATCAAAAATCTGGATAGGATGCTCCTTGAATGAGGCGTCCACCTCCAACTCAACCTCCTTGGGTTGGAAAACATGATACAGGTATGAGAAGTAACGTCGTAGCTGAGAAACATGGAAGATGTCATGCATAGCCTGATACCTCTGAGGTAACTGCAACCGATAAGAAACTGGACCAAATCTCTCCAAAACCTAAAACAGTCCAACATATCTCGGCGAAAGATTACCCTATCTCCTAATCCTCTTGTGTCCCAACCTCGGTGTGACATGTAGAAAAACCTGATCTCCTAACTCAAACTCCAGCGGTCATCTCCGTCGATCAACATAATACTTCTTTCGTGACTGAGTAGTAGTCATCCTCTTCTGAATCAACTCCATCTTCTCTGTGGTCTCCTAGAAAAGATGAGGTCCCAACATAGTTTCCTCTTCTACCTCTAGCCAACATAGGGGCGATCAACATGGCCTACCGTACAAAGCCTTAAAAGGTGCCATATGAATAGTCACTTGAAAACTATTATCATAGGAAAACTCCACAAGAGGTATGTGCTTCTCCCAAGAACCTCTAAAATCTAGAACACATGCTCGTAGCATATCCTCCAGCACCTGAATCGTATGCTCGAACTGACCATCTATTTAGGGATGGTAAATTGTACTCAGAAGTAACTGTGTACCCAAAGCCCTCTGTAGTCCCTACCAGATTCGAGAAGTAAAATGTGCATCCCTGTCTAAAAAAATGGAGTGTGGAACCCCATGTAGATGTAAAATTTCTAGGATTTACAACCTTCTTAGATTATCTGCACTAAAGGTCTCCTTGATTAGTAAGAAGTGAGAAACCTTCGTGAGTCTGTCAATGACAACCCAAACTACATCATTCCCTCGAGACGACCTCAGTAAACCTATAACAAAGTCCATCATGACATCATTACACTTCCACTAGGGAATAGGTAGCTACTGCAAAAGCCCCGCTGGTCGTTGATGCTCCACCTTCACCTGCTGATAGGTGGAACACCTCATGACAAACCCAACAACATCTCTCTTCATACCTGACCACAAATAATGACAGTGCAGATCTTGATATATCTTGGTGACACCAGGATGAACTGCCCAAACTGAGGAATGAAAGTCCTGCATCAGCTCCTCATGTATGTCTTCTAACACCCATACATGCCCATGAAAGTGAAAGATCTCATCCTCTCCCATGGTCCATACAGGAATAGGGTCCTCTCCTAACACACTCTCCCGTAGGACTATGCCTTCAGCATCTGATAGCTGCCTCATTCATACTCGATCAAGTAGAGTAGAGTTAACAACTATAAAAGAAAGAAACGTATGCCCATATCTATTGTGAACCTCTAAATGCATCTTAGAGAACAGAACCATAAGCTGCCACTCACTGTTGGCCTCCTAAACTACCTGTATTTGAGTCCTCCTGCTCAGCACATCAGCCACTGTACTGCCTTTCCCAGGTGTGTAGGCAAGATCAAAGTCAAAAGACTGAAGGTACTAAACCCACCTTCACTGTCTCAAATTCAGATCACACTGATTAAAGATGTACTTGAGAATTTTGTGGTCAGTGAAAACCACAAAATACTCTCCTAACATATAATTTCTTCAACAACTTATATTATGAACAACTATAGCCAACTCAAGATCATGCATTGGGTAATTCCTCTCATGTGGCCTCAACTGCCTAGACCCGTACACAATGACTCCTTCCCCCTATATAAGCACTTCTCCCAGACCGATACCTGATGCATCGCATTATACAATATAACACTTTCCTGGCTCTAGAAATACTAGTATCAGTAGTGAAGTCAACCTCCTTTTTAGCTCCTGAAAGGATAACTCACAAGAATCTGACCACAAGTACTTTACACCCTTCTTAGTCAGGCCCGTCAGTGGCACTGATAAGTGTGAAAAGTCCTGTATAAAATATATGTAGTATCAAACCAGACCTAGAAAACTCTATACCTAAAATAAGTTCTTCAGTTTCTCCTAGTAAACTACTGCTCTCACTTTCTATGGGTCAACTGATACTCCTGTCTCTGAGATAACATGAACCAAGAAGTGAATCTGGTCCATCCAAAAGTGTCATTTCGAGATCTTAGCATATAACTGGTGCTCTCTTAGTGTACTAAAAATGATCTCAAGATGTGTAACATGTTCATGTTGAGTGTGAGAGTACACCAAGATATCATCCACAAAACCACCATAAAGGAATCCAAGTATGGATGGAACACTTAGTTCATCAGTGCCATAAAAATTACAGGCGTGTTCATGAGGCCGAATGACATAACCACATAATCTTATAGACCATACCTACTCCGAAAGGCTGTAAGAGGTATATCTGATGGTCTAACACACAACTGATGATAACCGGATCTCAAGTCAATCTTCGAGAACACCCGGTCTCCTTGAAGCTAATCAAAGAGATCATCAATACTTGATAATGGATATCAATTCTTTTCCATAAACTGGTTCAACTTATGATAATCCACACAATGTCTAAGGGTACCATCCATCTTCTTTGCAAATAAGATAGAAGAACCCCAAGGAGAAGTGCTGGGTCGGATGAAACCTTTCGCCTATAACTCCTCTAACTGCTTCTTGAGCTCCTATAACTCTAGTGTAGCCATCCTATAGGGAGGAATGGACACTGGTTCCACCCTTGGCACAAGCTCAATATAAAATTATACCTCTCACTCCAAAGGAAAACCTGAAAAGTTCTCTGGAAATACATCCCTAAAATGACCGACCACTAGAGGAAAGTCCAACTGTGAAGTCCCCTTGTCATCCAGATATAGACTATCAATCTGGGATATAATTACTCCCAACCCATGATTCTTGGGTCCTACTCTACTCACCTAAACATCCCATTCTCCCTTATGTAAAAAGGACCCTCCCTATGGTGACATAAAACTCACCCTACGGTGATAGAAATCAACAACAGCCTGGAAGGGAACTAACCAGTCCATCCTGAGAATGATGTCATAGTCCGTCATCTATAAGAAATAAAGGTCCCATGAGAAGTGGAACACACCAACCTCAAGAGGTCACTCCTTGCAATGGCATAAACTAGCCATTCTAGTCCCCAATGGAGTATCCAGTGTCAAGAAATTAGCAGAAGTAAAGATACATAGCCAAATGATCTCCATAAAAACAAAAAATATGAAACTACGGGAAGCCCCTATATTGAAAAGTGATGAAGCTAAAACTGAGGTAACTAGAATCGTACCTCAAACTTTAGAGGGTTAGGGATCCTGCTCTTGCTGGGTCTGATCCACTGCAAAAGTCTGGCCTGCACCGCGACCCTGTGACCCTGCATGACCACCCTGAGCTGATCCACCCTGTAGTCGCTAAAAGCCTGCCGACTGGCTACCACGGGCGCAACCTCCACCTCAGCCTAAATGGCCGGAAGAACTCCAGTTCCTAGACTAATGAGAAACTGGTGGTCCTGCTCTGGTATGATGAGTCGAAATAGAACCTCTATCACCAGCTGTTGGTGAGAAAATCTGACAGAACCACTAAAGATAACCCATCTTGCTACAAGATCGGAACTCCACTGGGTATCTCAGGTAATGTAGCCTCATATGCCCGCTCTTCCTGCACTGGTATCACACCACCTGGCTACCAGAAGAAGTATCATGCTTCCTTGGATCCCTACACGTAGACTCCCTATGGCACTTCCTGCTGTCAGTATGAGGGTTACCAACTCTGTATGTCGAGTCTCCCTGGCTCACAACTCCAGAATCCCTCAAATTTCGCTCCGTGATCATCACATGGTTGAATATAGAGGTGATGGAAGTCAACCTGAATATGTTAACCTGAGATTAGATGTCATTCCTAAGACCATCCTCAAACTTCCTCGCCAGGAATAACTCACCCCCTGGAATGGGTGTGAAGCGTTACAGCTTTGTGAAGTGAGAAGAATACTCCATGACTGAGAGAGTACCCTGCTCCAGACTCATGAACTCTTGGGCTTGATCGACCCTCAAAATCTCTGGGTAGAAGTAATCGTAGAAGGAACATTGGAACTCATCCCAAGCCATAACCAGCTGACGTCCTACCTGTGAGATCACATCCCACCATCTCTTGGCAGAATCTCGTAGCATGTATGTAACGAGCTTCACCCTCCTCTCTGGAGGTGTCTCTAAATGCTCGAAGATCAAAAGCATGGACTCTAACCATGATTCTGTAGCCTGAGGTCCTCTATCCCTAGTAAAGGTGGGAGGATACTCCTGCTGAAAAACCCATGTCAAATATTCCATAGACGGGGCAGGAGGCAGTACTCCTTAGAAGGTCTGCATGAACCTTATAAATCCCTCTCAGAACTGTGCATCGACACTTGTATCCGGGATAACGGCCGGTGCCAAGATGGGCAGAACTAGAGAATCTGTTGGTAGTTCCTGATCTGCCATGTCCAGTGTCTAGTCACTGCCCTGAATATGGCGTACAACCGGAGGATGTTGAAGTGGTGTAACTCTTCAAGGTCAAGCACACACCTTAGTTCAAGATTATAAAGGACTGAAACTTAGAAGTGTAAGAAAGGGATAAGAGAAAGAAAACATTCAAATTTTGAAAAATAAGAGTACACGACGTGTATCACCCATACATGGCATGTTCCCTTAGACTTTTAACATGGGTGTGTACTTTTTCCAACCCCAGTCATGTAACACCCTACACACATGCCGTGTTCTCCTCTGACATGACATGTCCTTGAATCAATTCCCCCTGACTGAGTTCTTCTACATGACTAACCCACACGGTTCTCCTAGAACAAGACTACACGGTGTGTTCGTACCAGACAGAACGTGTACTAGAAGGATTTCACAAACCTGTGTTGTCAGTCACACATCTGGATACATGGGTTACACTACACGACATGTTCAAGTTGGACACGACGTTTATAACTTAAGTTTCATCCATCCGCGTTGTCAGTAGCACGGGTGGACACACGATCCTTACAACACGGCGTGTACGTCCGATACACGGCATGTTCCTCCAAGGATTTCCCAACCCCGTGTCTCTGCCCACATATCTAGTGACACAATTAGAGACTACACAACATGTATATACAGTACACGACGTCTACTTAAGAAAAATAGTTCCCTCCAGAACAGAAGAATACATAGTGTGTATTCAGCAATACACACCATGTATTCTGGGTTTTTTCAGATAATAAGCCTCATAAACTACTTCGGAACCCAGAAAAACACTAAAATGAACATTAAAGTGCCAAATTCCGATCCATGCGGGCCCATAATCCCTACAAATCAAAGCTTGTAATTTTATACATGTCATATACAAGGAATAACAGTGCAATGATCCACCAAATTCTGATCTATGAGGGCCCATAACACCTCAAGAAGCAAAGTTTGGAGTTCATTCAAACAAAACCTTACACAATACAATACCCTATCAAATAGAAAGTATTCTATTAAGGCATCTATCACAACAACATGCATATCTAGCACAACTGTTGTACCTCTCGTATCCCCTCGTGGTTTAATTTTCATGATCACAATCACTTTCATGTTTGTCTAACCTTGTTTTTAAGTGTTGTGGATGATAGGCAAAAGATTGCCAAAGGATTGGCCCAAGAAAGTTGGCAAAATGGACTGAAATTCAGTCCACCGGCCAACCGGTGTGATAGCACCGGCCAGCCGGTGGAACTGGAAGAGGCATTGCCCACTGCCAGGTTCCACCGGTCGACCGGTGGCTCTGTCACCGGTCGACCTGTGGCATCCAGCCCAAATAGTGTTTGCTACTGTCTTGCCACCGGCCAGCCGGTGGCTCCTCCACCGGTCGACCGGTAGAGCCTGGACCAAATCTCCTCTTCTCTGCCAAGGCACCGGCCAGCCGGTGGCCCTGTACCGGCCAGCCGGTAGCCCAGTCAAACTAGCCGTTGGCTTTGACCAGTCAACCTTCTTTTGGCCTCCAACGGCTCCGAAGACCTCTCCAACGGCTCCGAAGGCCCCCAATGGGTTCCATGCCTATAAATAAAGGCCAAGGAAGCCCCGGAACGAAATCGGATCATATACCAAGCGCCCGGACATATTGTTGCACTTTTGGCGAACCTCCGGCGCTCCACCTTCAAGGATCCTCAAGCGCTCCAATCCAATTTCCAATCCAAGGAGCACCTCAAGAAGCTTGGGAGAGCACGCTAAATCAACTCCATCATCCAATTGGCGCCCAAGTCTTCCTCCAATACGGTTTTTCTTGTTTATTTATTTTGAGCTTAAAATTGGGTTTGTGCCTACAAACCCCAACCCTTTTCTCATCCCTCTTTCTTTTGGGTTTCACACCACCACTAAGGTGTGAAGAGGTTAGTCAAGCCTTTCCTTTTAAAAGGCTTGAGTTTTCGGTGAGCTAGCCTTCACCCGTTAAAAAGGCTAGTGGGTTCTTGCTATTCCATTGAAAGCAAGTGGGTTCTTGCTAAACCATTGAAAGCAAGTGGGTTCTTGCTAAACCAATAAAAGAAAGCGGTAGGAATCTCTCAACGGTTGAGTTGGGAGCGGAGACGTAGGCCGGGTTTTGGCCGAACTCCGTTATCAATTTTGTGTGTCTTGCCTTCTTTATTTCCGCTGCATCTTTAACTCTGATTTTTAATTTGTTAATCATTTTTTAAAAGGCAATTCACCCCCCCTCTTGCCATCATTCCTCGGGATTCTTCCGACCCATCAATTGGTATCAGAGGACGTATTTGAATAATTCCCTAACCCGGTTTCAAATTAAAGATCCTATTTTATTTTGATGGCTTCTACCGCTTCTTCCTCTCAATCCCCCGAAGGACATTCTTTGGATCGTGCTCCATTCTTTGATGGAACCGATTATTCTTTTTGGAAAACCCGCATGACTACATTTCTTAAAAGCATTAGTTATCCTATTTTTAAAATTGTCATGCATGGTTATTCACTTTCTACTCCCGATGAATCTAAATGGACCCCCGTAGACATTGCAAATTTCGAGCTTGATGGCAAAGCCATGAATGCTCTACATTGTGGGTTAGATTGTAATGTTTTTGATTGTATTTCTTCTTGCACATCTTCTCATGATATTTGGAAGTTTTTAGAACTAACCTATGAAGGTACTAGCGAGGCTCCAAAGCAAGAACCCGCTCAAAAGCAAGAACCCCATGAAAAATCCGTGCCCGCATGCCCACTTCACAAGAAAAGGGCCAAGAAAAAGGTGAAGAAGAAGGCTTCAAAGGCAACATGGAGTGATAGCTCCACCTCTTCATTCTCCTCCTTCTCCTCGAGCGACCAAGGTAAAAAATGCCTAATGGCAAAACATGAGGTATCTTCCTCCTCTTCCTCCTCTTCCTCCTCTTGCTCTTCAAATTCCAATTCTTTAAATCATTTATCCTATGAAGATCTCCAATACGCTAGAGATCAACTAGAAAAAGGTTTTCATACTTTATCGTCAAAATTTGTTGCTTTAAAAAAGTCTTTCAAAAAACTCTCCTCCGAAAAAGACCAACTTCTCAAAGAGAAGGAGGAACTCTCCCTCAAAATCCAAAATTTTCCAAATGTTGATTCTATGGAATCAACCATCAAAGATCTAAGAGAGACCCTAGACAAGTTCACCCAAGGTGAACAAAATTTGTCCAATCTCCTTGGTTCTCAACGTGTTTCTAGAACCACACATGGACTTGGCTACAACAACCAAGCTTCATCCTCCCATGCACCCACTGTTTTTGTAAGGGGGAGCTCTAGTTACAAATTTTGTAATTATTGTAAGAAACCCGGGCACCTTATTTATGAATGTAATTGTAAAAACGCCCGATATGGTCAACCCAAAAGTATTTACTTTTCGGACGAATTTTATAGGAGAAGACCCGCCATGAGACAAGTATGGATTGAAAAATCCCTTCTAGCGAGTCTCTCCGGGCCTAAAATTGTTTCGGTTTCAAACACCTCTCCCCGGTGATTTGTTGTTTTTATTTAGGGGGAGTTAAGATCTTTTAAGCTTTTTTGTGTATTCAAAATTTTTCATTTCAAACTCAATTTCAAAATTTTCGATTCCAACCTTCAATTTCAACTCTTGGTATCAAATTTTTCAATTCTCATATCTTGTTTTTCAAACCTTTTCCCTCAATCAAGTTTTATGCCCCATGCTATTTTGATAATCACAAAGGGGGAGAAATTTCTTGATTGATTGGGGGAGAATCCTTTTCATCTTGTTTATCATTTCCTTTCAATTTCAGTTTTTTACTTTAATTGTTTTGGTGATTGTGATCATCAAAATAGGGGGAGATTGTTGTACCTCTCGTATCCCCTCGTGGTTTAATTTTCATGATCACAATCACTTTCATGTTTGTCTAACCTTGTTTTTAAGTGTTGTGGATGATAGGCAAAAGATTGCCAAAGGATTGGCCCAAGAAAGTTGGCAAAATGGACTGAAATTCAGTCCACCGGCCAACCGGTGTGATAGCACCGGCCAGCCGGTGGAACTGGCAGAGGCATTGCCCACTGCCAGGTTCCACCGGTCGACCGGTGGCTCTGTCACCGGTCGACCTGTGGCATCCAGCCCAAATAGTGTTTGCTACTGTCTTGCCACCGGCCAGCCAGTGGCTCCTCCACCGGTCGACCGGTAGAGCCTGGACCAAATCTCCTCTTCTCTGCCAAGGCACCGGCCAGCCGGTGGCCCTGTACCGGCCAGCCGGTAGCCCAGTCAAACTAGCCGTTGGATTTGACCAGTCAACCTTCTTTTGGCCTCCAACGGCTCCGAAGACCTCTCCAACGGCTCCGAAGGCCCCCAATGGGTTCCATGCCTATAAATAAAGGCCAAGGAAGCCCCGGAACGAAATCGGATCATATACCAAGCGCCCGGACATATTGTTGCACTTTTGGAGAACCTCCGGCGCTCCACCTTCAAGGATCCTCAAGCGCTCCAATCCAATTTCCAATCCAAGGAGCACCTCAAGAATCTTGGGAGAGCACGCTACATCAAATCCATCATCCAATTGGCGCCCAAGTCTTCCTCCAATACGGTTTTTCTTGTTTATTTATTTTGAGCTTAAAATTGGGTTTGTGCCTACAAACCCCAACCCTTTTCTCATCCCTCTTTCTTTTGGGTTTCACACCACCACTAAGGTGTGAAGAGGTTAGTCAAGCCTTTCCTTTTAAAAGGCTTGAGTTTTCGGTGAGCTAGCCTTCACCCATTAAAAAGGCTAGTGGGTTCTTGCTATTCCATTGAAAGCAAGTGGGTTCTTGCTAAACCAATAAAAGCAAGCTGTAATAGGTCCTAGTGCTACCTCAAAGCCTAGTGGGTTTCTTGCTAAAACCATTGAAAAGCAAGCGGTAGGAATCTATCAACGGTTGAGTTGGGAGCGGAGACGTAGGCCGGGTTTTGGCCGAACTCCGTTATCAATTTTGTGTGTCTTGCCTTCTTTATTTCCGCTGCATCTTTAACTCTGATTTTTAATTTGTTAATCATTTTTTAAAAGGCAATTCACCCCCCCTCTTGCCATCATTCCCGCTTTTCTTCCGACACAACAACAACATCTATCACAACAACATGATATCGCTAATGAACCCTAAATGGAATGACAAAAATGCATGACATGTGATTTGTTGCAAGTGCCTATATGATGCATGAGATGGAATAACCACATCTCATTAGGTTGAAATAGAAATAGAACCTCAATAATATCAATAATAACATTGAAAAACATGCGAATCACCCAATGGTGAAATCAAATCAACCGTAATAATTGTAAAACCAGAAAAATTGCAATAATCGTGGTAAATTAGATTTTCCCTGTACATGGGTTAACCACTTCTGGGAACAACTTATTACCAAATACCTATTCCATACTATACCTGACTATAGGCTCCAAATAGTAAGTCAAGAAGAAAAGAATTTCTCTGATACCACTTTGTAACGTCCAGGTTCTGGGTGCTGCCCAGAGATGCCCCGTACCCGGTTGGTCACATGGCCTCAAGCACATTTCCCCAAATACCAGAGGCTTCCGACAAGAAGTGAGGGACTTGGGTGTGATAGTGGGGAAACTATTCCCTCATTGGAAGAGTAAGGTAGTGGAAATAAATAGATAACAACAAAAGGAGCAGTAATAATAACATGAAACAGTAAATAACAGAAGATTGCAAGTAGATAAACAACTGTAACACATATATAAATGATGCATGTCACATATGTTCAGGAAAGTATCCAAAAAAGTCACAATGCTGAAATAAAGTACTAAACCAAAGTACAAAGGAAACATGTAAATAAATCCAGCAGCATCGCAAGCCTCAGCTTGGTCCTATGCTCTCCAGCTCCATAACAATCAAGTACCTGACATAGAAGGGAACTTGCCCTTATCTATACCCGCAGTAATATAATTTATTTGGGCCCAAAAGCATGACCCAAATAGGGTGTGAGACGGATCCCAGTAGAAAACCACCCAAAGATATGTGCCTAAAAGTCAGTGAATATATATGGCAGGCAATAAGCAAATGAATCAGTAAACAAGGAGGTACTCAAAAGTAAACAAACCTACAATTTCAATTGCATTCATTTTCATATATCAAATAAGAATCTAATCAAATACAAGTAACCCTATAGGAAGTAATCACAGCCTAAACCCTCTGGTTCAACCAACCAAAAACAAGAAACCCTTTGGGAAGTACTCACAGTCTAACCCCTATGGTTCAACTTTAGTAAAGACTCTTTGAGAAAGCACTCACCATAAATTCCCTCTGTGGTCTCATATAGGTAACTATAGACACTATGAGGAATCACTCAACATCCAATTCCCCCTGTGGTCTTGCAACGTGGAATTACAGACACTTTGAGGGAGCACAAAGTCCATCTCCCATATGGTCTCGCAACGTAAAAGTAAACATACACTCTAGAGAAGCCCTCAGTATCCATTCCTCCTATGGTCTACTACACCAGGTTCCCACAGCCCTGTGTAAGTCAATCATGCACAACGATGTTCAACAACCAAAGTAAAACTTAATAAATACTTGGCTAACAGATTTCAAACTACTTGTCTAAACAACTGCAAGCATATAACAACATCAGATAATATCACTCTATCCTAACAATACTAGGCATGGAAAATAAGAAGCTTAATCGACAAAGCTAGAAAAAATGATCAAAATCAAAATGAACATGGGAAACAAATCCATAGCATAGAAAATAACCATATTCACAAACAAACAACCTCTACTCAGGCACACAAGGCATAACAGGAAATAACAGAGCTAAAATCCCTAAACACACAATACCCCGTTCTAGGGTATTGGGAACTTTTGCACATAATATTCAAAGAATAACCATGAAAAGGCACAAACCACCTACCTCGATGTTGTACAATTGATATAGTTGAATCCCAACCTTTGAATCAACCTTTAATGTTGTAGATCTACAAAAATGTCTAAAATGCTCAACCAAGAATATCTCACGAGAGAGGAAGAATCAAGATATAAGGCTCTAAAAGAAGGAAGAAATCACCGTGGCGATTCCAACGCAATCGACGATATTTTATTCGGAGAAAAGATAGCGGGTCAGGGGCTCAAAGAAGAATCGTTGAATTTAGTCACTCCCAGACGAGATGAACCAAGAAGAAGGCATTCTGCTAATTAGACGTGACTCTGGTCTGATTTAACAAATAAAAAGAAAAGGACACGACGCGTCTTTTAAAAGTACACAATGTGTATATGCCTTTATCGGACCCCATTTTAGGTGGTCTCTAGGTCACCCCACATGGCCATGTACTCGGCCATTACATGACCAATACATGGTCACCCACAACAACCAGTTACACGGTGTATACTCCAAAGTACACGGCGTGTACTCCTTAAATTTCCATATTCTCTTGTTTTTCTCAAAAACACCAAAAAAGGAAATTCATACTTGAAAATAAGGTCTGGGTTCTTACAACTTCTTTGAAAACCAAAAGGATTCAATCCATATATAGATAACACAAGATGAAGGTTTCTCAGCTCGTTTCCAAATTTAGGATACTCAAGATCAATTTTCTTCCACTGAGGAGAGTCTTCCCAGTGATGTAGTTTCCCATATTTATTTCTTGTGTATGTGTGCCACATCAATTTCCCTGCTGTATCCTCACTTCCATATAGGTTCATAAACCTTGGAATGATTGGAAATTACCATACAACTTTCATAGGACCAGATTCATATTTATTTTATCAAGAAGCACCAAACTTTGTGCATTCTCTAAGTGATTTTTGGTACTTGTGAAATAGTATATAGTCATTCAGGCAGACATATATTCTTTCAGAGATCATACCCATCGAGCATAGCATTCGTTTGACATCTTATGTTCATCTTGGGAGCTTATTATCTTATGGGATCATGTCATTCAAGATATAAAGTAATTACATAAAACTAGAGTCACTCCATCCATTTCCTTCTTTTAAATTATACATCTTCAATACGGCTGACAATGCTATATATTTAGTGAAACCACCATACAATGAAATCTTTGCACAAATCTTTAACTTCTCAAACAATCTTGGGAAATCAAAAATTTTATCTTAAACCATTCTTATCATTTCCTCAATATGATCTTCATCATCATTCACATCTGTAATCACATCCTCGATACAGTATTGTTTATTTTCCACACTTGTAATCATATTAGATGATCCATAAAACATAGTGATATCCCAACCACTAGTTACATTCTCTTTTTCTTCGTGTTTATCCCAAAATTTATAATTTTGATATATTCCGTGATAGATCAAGTGTTCTTCCAACTCCTTTGGACTAACTTGTATTGAATAACAATAGTGTAATCATGAACAAAGGATTTGAGAAGGGTCATATGCATGATCTTTTACAAACTTGATGAACTCTTTCACTCCATATTCATAATCTTTTTTCAAAAAATTGACATCCATCCATTATTTATTCATATCCATCCTATTTAATTTTGTGATATTAATATTTAAAAAAATAAATACACAAAATGATTCTTTAATATAAGGTAACTCAACATTTTAATGATAGTTATTATTTCATTTCGTTGCCTAGGACTCATCCCCTTAGAAGCTAACACCAAATTCCTTTGAAAATTATTTATAAAATCACACTTGAAATCCCATTAAAAAACCAACCATTTACACAAATTCCTCTTTAAAATAACACACCCCTTTTAAAATGAAACCAACATTAACTATGCTTTCAAAACATTCACATCCCTTTATAAAAGTCAATCGGGTGAGTTGACAAACACTTGGAATGCAAACTAAGTCCATGCCAAGTGTTTAAATAATTTTAAAGCTATTTAAAACCAAAAAAGGGTATGTTGAACACATAAATTTTTTTAAGAAGCATTTCAAAACACTTGAATCATTTTAAAAGATCCACTTAGGCATTTTCAAAAATACATAAATCCCAAGAGAGACACTTTATAAAGGATACATAAATAAAAAATAACCAACATTTTATAAAATATAAAGCTATAAAAGGTTTATCACATCTCTCATGAATAAATGGTATGAATCCTATATTTTACTCCCATAATATTACTGAGGAGTGAATAAGTGATAGATTAAGACATAAGTGTCAATTGAACATAAAGTCACATCTCTTCAAAGTGGGCAACCATCTTCCACTTGATGCTTGAATCATGTACTACCTAAGCTTGATCCTTCCAATACAATACATTAGAAAATTTTTTCCCCTTATTAAGGATATAAATTAGGTCAAAGTTAAAGTACTATAGGTACTCAAACATTCTCTACTATTAGTGGTTCATTTCACTTTGTGATTAAAAATATTTCAAACACTTTTTAGGGTATTTCAAAAATATCTCACCCTAAAGATAATACCAATAAAACCTCATATAAAGAACCACTATTTCCAAATATAGGAAAGGATTTGGGAAGTTTATCTTATGTCTCCTTAACTGTCTGTGTCACAACCCCCTCCCTCCAAAGATGCCCTTCCCAAGCTGGCAATGGAGAAAGAGATATAATGACCCCTGAGTCTCACCTTCAGTAGGCCCCAGGGTGGCGACCAGCACCAAGGGTATGGAAATCTCAGAACATGAGAGGAATTACCCTTTTTATAATAACCAAGATTGGGAGATAAGATGTATCAACCTCAAAAAAACTTCAAGACATATATATAAAAGAATCCAAAATCCATACCACATGTATTTTTAAAGTAAAACTGCTAGAAATACAATGAAAACTCCAAAGTAAATACCAAAAGAACAAAGCTAAGCAGCGACCCAACAACTGTCCCCAACGTCTGAGCTAGTAAGGTACATCACGATCAATATAATCTCCTTAGAAACTTGAAAATAGTTTTATATACGTAGGGTGAACATACAAGTATACTCAATAGAAAAAACCAAAGTCTCTTTTTCACAAGTGAGAGAGGCATACTAATTCCCTTGTGAGAAAAACAACAAAAACTCAAAAGTACCTAACAAGGTATAGTATCCACCCCAACCTCTCCAAGGTACGCTCAACAAATAATTCAAGTCAAGTAAAGTAAAGTAGTAAACACATTGATATTTGGGTACCCTATACCACTTCCCACTGGTTAATTGCTCATCCCTAATGGTGAACATCTTTATGCTACCGTGATCTTCCACAAGATCCACTATCACAACCTACCCGCACACACCTGGGCCACATACCACATCTTGCTTGAAAACACCTAGGCCAAAACTACATCACACCCCTCCCATAGACACTCAGGCCACAAAACCAAAACCTCATCCTGAGGACACTTGGGAAAAGACAATGTATCTCATCCTAAAGACACATGGGAAGAACACCTCGACTGTAGACACATGGGCCTCACAAACACACCACAACCTACCCAAAGATTCTTGGTCCACTGATGCCTAGAAGAGGGATTAGAGAATATCCAATAACCAGTCATCCATTCTCCCACCTGGATGTTGGGAAAGGACACCCTGCCCCATAATAATGGAGGCATTCAGAAAGTTGTGCTCAACACAGATGGGGTGCATATAGAAATCACAAGGAACTAAATGCATATATATAGGTACCAAACACTCATCCCAACCTATGTGTTTTCAAAACAAAATACCAGCCCACACCAAACTTCCCTTGCTGCCACCTCTAAATTCACAACCACACAAACAACCATATACCTAAATCATAACCCCTAGCCAATTGATTTAACCAACTATCATTATTTATTTAAGAACCATATTCTCATTCCATCCCTACCTGGGAAACTACAAAAAAACACGAGCAATAGCCACATAGTCAGCCATAACACACCAAGAAGAAGGACCAAGGTAAAATAACCCACTACACACTCCCCTTTATTGAACACCCATCCAACCACTACCACCATCATTCTTTAATGTCATGCCTCACTATACTTCCTCTCAAAAAGTAAACCCCCAACACACCTCATCATAACCACACTAGTCATCCCTACTATGTAACAACATCACACCAAGTAACATAAACATAATACAAACTGAAACTGTAGCCCCGTTGCCCAACCACTACCCAAATGCAGTCCCACTACATAACAAGTTCATCTATTCCACAATAAACCAATATCTCAAGATGAGATTACATTACAACACCCATACCACCCCATACACATAGACACACTCCCATACACAACATCACATGACCATAACAAACACAATTTTGAACAGAACCATACACAACAAACAACCACACTAAACAACAAGGTGTATTCAGATTTAGAAACCCTCGTTATTTAATTCCACTATGATAATTTAGGGGTGATCACATAACAAGTTTGATCTTGGGGAATTCATATATTTAATCAGATATATGTGACTAATCAAGTTTTCATATTTGTGACCATTCAACAGAGGACCAATAAAAAATATTCACAAGTTATACAGGTGTGCAAATAGAGGCCACCAATATCCATTATTTTTAGAAGAAATACAACCCTTACAAAACACAACATGGATAAAGGATAACATATAATACAAATCTATCATCATCATCATCTTCCCAACCCCTCATTTATTTCTTCTTATTATATTCATTAAATTTTGGTACAATTGTATTCACAAGGGGACATGAGTACACCCACCCTGCATGATACATAAAGAGACAAAGGAATTCCTACCCGGAACAACAAATGATCAAAAATTCATCCTTGCGCAAAAAATAGGGGCTCGCCCCGATAGCAGGAAAGAATCTAGGGGAAAAACTAATAGACTAATACAACACAGGTTCACAAATCCTTGGGGAAGAAAGGTTCTTGGTGCACCAAAAGAAAATAGAAGGTTTTAATTAAGAGAGAATATCGGCTTAGGAAGATCCTAATCCTATATCAATGGAAGGAAATAGTTTCAAGGGCCATTAAATTTGGATCATGATCAAGATTACATGGTTTGACTATTTCAAAGTCCCCAGAGAATCAAGATATTAAATATATAATTAATATAATTTGAATCACCTTTAGAAACACTTGAACAGGGTTTTAAACTTGATTTATGCCAAATAAAACGTAATAGGGGAGAAATTGGAAAAACTAGAAATGACTCATCGATGGGTGAGTCACCGACACGAGTCATAAATAGTGAGTCACCGACGCTTGAATCACCGACATCGAGCCACCGACACGACTCATCGATAGCGAGTCACCGACACAACTCACCAACGACCAAATCACCGACTCCCGACCTACCGATGCCTCAAACTACTGACACCTCGACCTACTGACACCTTAACCTACTAATGCCCTAACTCACCGATGCCCCAACTCACTAATTCCCTGACTCACTAATGCTCCAACCTACCAACGCCTTGACCTACCGATGCCCTGAATCACCGACACCCTGACCTACTGACACCTCAACCTACTAACACCCTGACTCACCGACACCCCGAATCACCGACGCCCTAACCTATCGATGTTGAGCTACCAATACTGATTCAGCAACATGTCCTACCATTGAAAAACTGTAAATTTGAAAAACTCTTAAAATGAGCTACCGTTGCCTCCCAGAACACCCCAAAAACTAGATTTTGAAAAAGTAATGGACCGGGGAGGTCTGAGCCATTACATCAGATACCTATCAAACTATTCTCACCCTAGATAATTCAAAACCAAACCTAGAAGAAAGAGGGGTCCGAACAACCACCTCGTAAGATACATCTCAAGGATAAACCACCCTATATTGTTTGAAAGCTGGAGTGAAACCTCAACATCCAATAACACCTCCTCACACATCTGCTAAACCAAACATCCACAAGATACCCCACACAAGCACCAACTATCCAGACACATGAATAAGGGAATTCCTTCCTCTATTTCAAGATAATATTAGCTTTGGGTGGCACTGACTCGCCCGCATGGGTTTAATCACATATCAATTAATGAATCTCAATTAGGAAGCATGTCCTCCCCTTTCAACATTTCATGACTTAATCACACATTACACAATATGGAAAAAACTCATCTCATAGAAAACAAGGTTCAAGCATTTAATAACAAAGCAAGGAACACAAGAAAAACTCAAAAAAACTCCGGGTACTGGGCACACATCAACGTCTCCCTTTCCCAAGTACTCTTCTCCTGGACACCATGCCTCCAAAACACACGAGCCAAAGGAATGGTCCGCCCACATAGCACATTCTCCAGATGATCTTGGATCTATACTAGTCACTCCACAAACGATTCCTCATCTTCGATATCCAACTCTCCCCAGTCAACGACATGAGAGTCATCAATAAGATACTGATGAATATGGGAGACATGAAATACATCATGGATCCTCTCCAACTATAGTGGTAACACCAACTAATATGCCACATTTCCAACTCTTCCCAACACCTCGAAGGGTCTGATGAACCTGGGAGAAATCTCTCTCCCTCTACCGAACCTACACTATCCACATCTAGGGGAAACCTTTAAGAATACATGGTCTCAAACTTTGAATTCCAAGGGACTCTTCCTGCAACTGACATATGACTTCTTCTAGTCTTGTACTACCTTCATCCTCTCACAGATAAGCTACACCTTTTCAGTCGTACTCTACATATAACAACCCTTCTCTTTATTACATATTTAAACATGACTCATTACATAAAATTTCACTTAATAAAACTCTGGGGATCGAGAGGTCTAGTGTCTTGTGAAATTAGGAACATTACATAACAACTTAGAATATAAAACACAACATCTTTATTGAAAAATTCTTTTACATGACCACAACATTCCTTCATACTTATCATTGAATGGGATAACTTGAGGACATGCATAAGAAAAGGGTGATCTATAAAGACCAATAAGGGAGTAAACAAGGAATAACATTAAGAATATAGTACATGTTCGAGAATAGGCATATCAATGGATCACAAGAGAATCATGAACATAAAGGCATGATATAGCATGATTATCATAACATGGAAATGTGGAAATAACATTTAACATGATATTAGCATGAGCCAAGGCTCATTGCACATGGAACATGATTAAACCCTCATTGCACTTGAATTAGCACGAGTAAACCCTAATTGAACTTGAATTATAATGAGTAAACCCTCATTTCACTTTACATATCATGATAATAATCTTTACCTAATGCATTGGAGCACTATCAGGGTGCACCCTTTATAAACATTTCATTTCATGCATAAGTGTGCCACATAGATCATACAACATGGATTCATTAAACATCATAATTTATTCCACGAATAAGAGATGTGGAATAAATAAATGTAAGTACTCAATCAAAAATTACATGTTAATAAAGGTGAATACCCTTGATAAAGAAATGGGTATGATATTCACCTACACGATGATTCTGGCATGGAAATTTTGGTGTAACTTTGACAGCATAACGACGTCAAATAGAAATCGTAAAATGGGTTGATGAGAGATAAAATGGTCTATCATCATTTATAAATAAAATGGATAATAATGGGGTCATGGAACATAATATACCAACATATTTAATGTAATTTATATGCATAATATAAAATAATTTCTTGAATGTAAATGATAAGATAGAAATTCCTTATGGAATTTCGGCATGGTAACGGGTGTACATGAGAGGCATTAATGAGAGAGAAAGAGTCATATAATCATTAAAAAAGGAGGGAAGTATGGGGGATTTGATAAATCATACCCCAACATTTTTAATTGAAAATAAAATGGTATAATAACATAAAGAAATTTGGACAAAAATGAGAAAGGAAGAAATCCCTTACTTAGAAGTGTGATCCCAAAGGCTTGGAAGAGGATTGAGAGAGGATTATTGGGAGCTTGGGGTGACTTGGGAGGATTATAGAGATGGGAGTGAAGAGGTTGGTCAATATCCAAAGGTTTTTAGTGAATATTAATGGGATATTTAGTGGGTTTATATAGGAAAGGAGATGAAATTCATTATTATTTAGGTTTTGGACACTACACATTAAACTAATCAAAACTACAAACCACCCCATGATTTTTCCCCATGGTTTTTTCCAAAATGGAGTGGAAAACATTATTTTATAATTTCAATGGCCAAAATTATTAAAATATTAGGATGGATTATGTGGAGGTGAGTCACACTCTCAAGGAAATCATTTTAAAATGTTAAAATATTTTATAAGTCTTAGAGGGTCCACTAAGGCACCATACAATTAATAAAACAAATCTAAAATCAAATTATTTTAAAGGTAAAAAATTTATTGTCTAAATATACCTTTTATTGTATTTTATTACATCACTATTGGGTTATTATGATGCCATAAAACACATTATATATTTAAACAATATTTAATTTTTACCCCAAAATTTGACTATCTCAGAAAATTATGAAAAATTCACCGTTAGATAATTTGGAAATCCTGAATAAAAAATGATATTAATTTTATCTAAATAATTTTATAAATATGAGAATTTTCAATTTTAAAATAAAAAATGACATTTATTGAAAATTCAGGGGTTTTGACAAAAACAGTTTTCAAACCTTAATAAAAATTTCAATTGTATTCATAAAAAAATTATAAGATCATTTATATTTAATAAAAAGTAATTTAGTAATAATATTTTATTAAAATATTATTTAATTTAAAAATCCATTAATTCATCAAAATATATTTCTTAATTGAATTTAAATATTAACTAAAAATACTATTTGTTCTTTAAAAACCATTTACCAAGTAACAATAATAAAATGAATGTATGTTCATTATTCTATAAAAAAATAATGCACATAATCATAGTGATAGGGTCTTGTTATATAAACCCTTATAACACCCGCATAAGACCTAAGGGTAAGGTGCGCAGTGGTGATAAACTCTTGGGGCGGCTCAGATAATATCGCTTGGGTGGTAATCTCTATTAACTTCCACTTCTACCATAGGTGATTCCATTCAAGCTTAATGTGTTGAAGATCGGCTTAGGCTTGGTCAAAAGTGAAGCCTAATGACGCTACCTCCTTTATGAGCTCCAACAATTGGGATTCATATGGAGAAATTCTACTAGATGAGGCCATCACTTCCTTTGTCTAAGTAAATTGGATTTTTTAAAGCCCTATATTTATACTAATCACGTGATCACTATTCAATGAATATATTAGCAATGATAACAATTCTTAATAGTATTTTAAAATCCAAAAACATAAAACCAAGGAAGTGCATATGTTTTATATAACCATTTTACATAATAAGACATTGAATTAGATCAAGAGGAATTTTCATTAATAAAAGTTTGGGTCATTACAATATTCCCCCCTTAAGAAATTTCACCCTCAAAATTTCCTTTTACCACACTAAAACAGATGAGGGTAAATCTTCTTTATCACTTCCTCTGATTCCCATGTTGCTTTTTCAAACTTGTGGTTTCTCCACAACACCTTGATAAAGGGGATTTTATTATTTCATAGAACTTTTTCCTTACGATCTAATATTTTCACTGGATTTTATTCATAGGTGAGTTCATTCTTTAATGGTACCACCTATGGATTGAGTACATGCGATGGGTCAAGTATGTACTTCCTCAATAGTGATACATAGAACACATCATTTATTTGAGATAAGTTCGGTGGGAGTACTAGTCGATAGGCCACTTCTCCAATGCGATCAAGGATCTCAAAAGGGATTATATACCTTGGACTAAGATTTACCTTCTTACAAAATATCATAACTCTCTTCCACAGTGATATGTGAAGGAATACCATGTATCTGACATCAAACTCTAGGTATCGTTGACGTTTATCAGTATAGCTCTTTTATCGACTCCGAGTATCTTTAATGTGCTGCTGGATGGTCTTAACCTTCTCCACCATTTCTTCTACCATTTTTGGACCTAGGAGTTTTCGCTCCCCAACTTCATCCCAACATGCCAGTGTTCTGCACCTCTTCCCGTAAAGGGCTTCATAAGGAGCCATTCAGATGCTTGAGTGGAAACTGTTATTATAAGATAACTCAACCAGAGGAAGATGTTGATCACATACTATTTTTAAGTCCATTGATCATGCTCTCAACATGTCCTCAAGTGTTTGGATAGTCTTCTTAGATTGGCCATCAGTTTGAGGATGATAAGCCGTACTGAATTTTAGCTCAGTATTCAGAGTGTGTTGGAGACTCTTCTAGAACTTAGAGGTGAATCTTGGATCTGGATCAGATACAATAGATAGTGGTACTCCATGCAGCCTTACCACTTCTCTGATGTATATTCTTTCCAGTTGATCTAATGAGAAATCATCCCAAATTTCAATGAAGTGTGCAGTTTTTGTAAGAAAATCCACAACAACCCAGATAACATTGTTTCCTTTAGATGTATTCTAAAGTTCGGTGACAAAGTCCATGGTGATGTTCTCCCATTTACACATTGGTATGGGTAATGGTTTCATCATCCCCTTAGACTTCTTCCTCTCGTCATTCAATTTCTAACATACCAGGCACTTTGATGTATACTCAGTGATCTCCTTATTCATGTTACCCCACCAATAATGCTCTCGAATATCTTGATACATCTTTGTGTTTCTTGGTTTAATGGAGAAATTCAAACTATGTGCATCATCCAAAAGTTCATTCTCTAACTCTGAATTTGATAGAACACATATTCTTTTCCCAAATCTCACAATTCCTTCTTCATTAACATTAAAATATGATGATTTACCCTTTTTAATAGTTTCCACTTTCTTCTAAATTCCTACATTATCCTTTTTAGAATCCTTTATCCTTTACAAAAGATATGTTTGAGAAATCATTTGTAAAAAGATTAATGATGTTCCCTTATTTATGATTCCCATGTCCATCTTCATCAAATCTAAGAAGATTGGATCCTTTTAAATTCTCATCAATGATAAAATCACCGGTTCATTTCTACTTAGAGCATCTGATACCTTGTTCACTTTCCCAGGGTGGTAATGGATTGAGCAGTCATAGTCTTTGATCAGCTCTAACCATCTTCATTGGTGCATGTTCAACTCTTTCTATGTGAATATATACTTTAGGATTTTGTGATTCATATAAATTTCACACTTCTCTCCAAAGAGGTAATGTCGCCAAAATTTTAAAATGAAGATTACTTCACCCAACTCCATATCATGTGTTGGATATTTTTTCTCATTAAATTTCAATTTCTTTGAGTCATAAGCAATTACTTTTTCATTTTGCATCAACACACAACGCAGACCATTCTTTGAAGCATCACTAAATACCACAAAAAGTTATCCACTTGTGGATAGTGTGAGCACGGGAGCAGTGATAAGAATCCTTTTCAACTCCTTGAAACTCTATTCGCATTCATCACTCCAAGAAAACTTGACTCCCTTTCGAGTTATCTTGGTAAGAGGGTTTTAAAATAGTGAGAGATTTCTCAAAAATCGGTGATAATATCTAGATAATCCTAGGAAGCTATGGATATCCATCACTGATGTTGGCCTCAACCATCCCTCAATTGCATATATCTTGGAGGGATTCACAAATATCCTATTTCTTGAGATGATATGACCCAATAATGAGACTTCATTCAACCAGAACTCACACTTTCTATACTTTGTATAGAGCTTCTCCTTTCACAAGGTCTCTATTACAGTTCTTATATGCTCCTCATGCTCCTCCTTGATTTTGAAGTATATTAGAATATTGTCTATAAATACTACCAAAAATTTATCGAGTTAATCTCTAAAGACTACATTAATCAAGTCCATGAAGATTTCTGGAGCATTAGTGAGTTTTAATGGCATTACTATGAATTCATAGTGTCCGTACCTTGTACGAAAAGTAGTCTTGGGGATATCCTCCTTCTTCACCCTTACTTGGTAATATCCCGACCACAAATCCACCTTGGAGAAGTATTTTTCTCCACATATATGATTGAACAAGTCATCAATTCGGGGTAAAGGATACTTTTTATTTATCGTGATTTTGTTGAGCTCACGATAATCAATACAAAGGCGCATTGACCCATCCTTCTTCTTGATGAAGAGGACTGGTGCACCCCATGGTGAAGCACTTGGGCATATAAATCCTTTATACAGATTCTCCGGAAGTTGTTTCTTTAGATCCTAAAGCTCCACAATATCCATTATATATAGAGTCTTGGATATTAGAAAATCCCTAGGTATAAGATCAATCAATAAATCAACATCTCTTCTAGGAGGAAGACCAGAAAATTACTTGGGAAACACTTTAGTGAATTCCCTCATAGTAGGAATGTCTTTAAGGATGGTTGCTTCCTTAGACTCAATCATCTGAGAAAGATGCGTGTTCTCATAGGGTAGTAATATACATGTCTGAGATGATGGTTCTAAAGAAGATTCATCCTCCTCCTTGCACTTGTACAAAATCAGGGGTCAATTTTCCATATGGAGAGTGATTTCCCTCTCACGGAAATTTATGTTGGCTCTATATAGAGAAATCCAATCCATACCAAGAATTGCATCAAATTCCACCAGAGGGAGTATGACAAGGTTCACCAGGAAGTTCAATTCACATATTATGATAGGGTAGGAGTTATATTCATGGGATTCAATGATTTCCCCATTTTCCGTTATAATTGACATCTCTACTTCCATGATTTGTGGTGGTGGTGGGATTGTTCTACTAAACTTTTGGTATATAAAATAATGCATAGAACCAGAATCGAAAAGCACATTATCTATTATTGAATGAATAACTAGCATACCTATCACCACTTCATTTTCAGGGTTCTCTTTAGTGGTAGTGATGGTAAAATATTTCCCTTTTTTCCTTAGAGGTTGTTGGTTGCCTCTGAAAACCCTTGGCTTAGGGAACTAGTTTGCAATGTGCCTTGGTTCTTTGCAGTTGATGTAATTAACAATGCATTGAGGGTCGAACAAAGTATTCCTCTCCTCTATCGCAGTATTGTGTTTTTCTTATCAGAAGTTAATGTCCATGTTCCGTTCTCTTCCACACCTAAATCATTTCCTCGTCCCCTTTAGGCAATTTTTGGGGTGCTTCTTTCTACACCTTTGATAAGTGGGGTGCTGTAATTTCTTAGTACCATTGGATTTATCCATTGGAATTCCATAATTAAAGTCCAATTTCCTCTTCTTATCCCTATGATACCCTTGAGATTCACTAATCTCCATTTTAACTTTGAGGGAACATCAGAAAATTTCCTCATAGCTATCGAAGTCACGGATCACTAGGGATTTCTATAGGCTAGGTTTTAGCCCACCAAAGAAGCGGTCAACCTTGAATTTAGGGGTAATGACAAATCCAAAGTTGTATCGTGAAATCCTTGAGAAGTTTTACTCATATGCTCTGATGGATTCATCTTTTTTTTTTCTTGAGTTCAAGGAAGTCCCTTTCCATCTTAAGTCAGAGGGTTCACGGAAAATATTTATCAAAAAATGTTTTTCATAAATCCTTCCATTCCAATTCCTCAATCTCTTCCTCAGGATTCATATTTTTGATCAATGTCCACCATTGATCAGCTTCACCCTCCATATGATAAGAATACAGAAGAACTGTAAGAACCCGGTTTTTGCTATAAAAGACTTTGGAATTTTCTTGATGATATTCCAGAGCAGCGCCGTCAGATAGCGTGAGATTCCAAGCCCCAGTGTGGCCGGAAATAAATTTTCAGTGTGTTCACACTAGGCATGCCAAATAAACGGAATAACTCCTAAATGGTAGCTCGGACAGGAAAAACTAGGGCACCGTTGAGTCCGTAGAATTACGTTTACCCTAGGAGGGGTGTAAATTTCATGGGCGTGGGCCTTCTGTGAAAAAAAAGTCACCGGGGTCGTTTTCGTACTTTAGCGGCTCCAGGCGTTAAATTTATAAATTTTGAACGGGGCATCAGATTAAAATTCTGAGACCTCCGTTGTGCTCTGGAGGCGGTGTTTACCCTAGGGGAGGCTTAACCTTGACCCCGTCGGGAGGTTCAGACGCAGGTATTTTGGTGGGTATTAAAAATTAATTAAATGTTAATTAATTTTCTTTACTTAAACACCAAACCCTTCCCTCCTTCCCCATTTTTTTTCCTCTGGTGGAAGATCTCTCCCACCTCCATCAAGCCCTCTCAACCTCCTCTTCCACTCCCCCGAGCCAAGTGGAAGCAACAACGGTGATGGCGCAATGAAGGATCGGAGCTTCGGGCAACACCCAAGAGGTAGGATCATTGAGGTTTCATTTTTAATTTCTGCATCTTCTTTGAGCTTGAATTTTAGCATCATATTGTCGTTATTTTGTCGAGTGAAGCCCTTGTTTTCGTATTATATGTTCTGATCTATCCAACTCATGTTTCGGATTGAAAATCTGAGTTTCGAGGCGATCACAGTCATCCGCTGAAGATCCATGGGTTTTTGGAGGTTTTTCGGCGGTTCTGGCCGGTTCGGCGGTGGGCGGCTCAGCTTAGGCGGCGGGTGGCTTTGTTCGGGCAAGCGGGGCTCCTGGATAGTGGAGCGGTGAAGTGTGGCAGGCGGCCGAGGTCGAGAGGAGGCGCTGGGAAAGGGCGCGCGACGCGGGAAGACCGGCCGGATTTGCCAACCGGGTTGACGCGGGAGACCCGGGGTCCTCGTGACCCCGGTCCACAGACAAGGACCTGCACCTCGCGGGTCCAGTGCGAACAGACAGACCAGCTGAGCCAGTCCAGGTGAGATGGGCCGGCCCGCGCGGTTAACCGCGGGCCGGTTCAGGTAGGGTGGGCCGACCGAACCGGCCCGACCCACCTCGTCTCATCAAATTATATTTAAACGCCCCTAAAATTCAAATCGTAAATCGGATTCGCATGCCATCAGCGGTGACGTGTTCCTTGGATCGAGACAAAAATTTTGAGATGGTATTGAGAATTTTTAATTTCCGAGACAAGGGGCTTTGTGCCACGACACGTACGATAAGTGGTTTGGCATTTTTCTGAGAGTTCTTGTTTTGGGCGGCACAGACACATCCGGAGTTCGTTTTGAGCGCCGTCAGTGACGTTGTGACCCTAGTGTCAAGACGAAGTTTTCCAAGGGGTTTTCAAGCGTTGAATCCAGAGTTGAGGCATGGACCCCACAACCCATCTTTTAAGCTGCGAGCAGCGTTTAACAACTTTTTCATCGGACGTTCGTTCGGGGTGTACGAGCAGTCGATTCTGGGTGTTTTTATAAGGGTATTTCAATGGCACAATCCGCCATCTTTAATTATGAATGATGGTGCGGGCCCCATGAGATCCATTTTGGGAGTTGGCGGTGATTTCTATCTTTATCACCGGGTGTCCGTTTCGGACAAATGGATAGTCGATCTTTTGTACTTTTCTGAGAGGATTGCAATGATGTGATTCGTTTGCAGAGTTTTGGGACTATGATGCGGGTCCCACATAGCACCGCTCGTGTCCAGTATGGTGAAATGCATCTTTTTCTCTGGATATTCGTTCTATGCAAGTAAGCAGTCAATTTGACGTGTTTTTCCGAGGGTATCGTAATGGTGCGATTCACCCGACTATTTTCGGGACCAAGACTCGGGACCACAGGATGCCATTCGGGCATAAATCAGTATTGAATGACTTTTACGTCGAATTTTTGTTGGAGCAGAGTAAATAGTCGATCTCGCCTGTTCTTCTGCGAGGATTACAACGACGCGATCCTTTTGGAGGTGTGGAGTCTCATTCAAGATCTCATTAAATGTAGAAGCATGAAAGGTGCTCCAGTGGTGGTTCTTCTTGTAGTGTTTGTAGAGAACCCTTGGCGTGTGATCACGTTCACTCTTGGGAGAGTGAAGTGAATGGTTAAAGAGATGTGGTTGGACCTGCTAGGTCTGTGGAGAAAGTAGGTTGGCAAAGTTATGTTTACGCTTTATTGCGTTGACGTTGGGTGCCGTGTGCACGATAGCCTTGGGCTGGAGATGTAGTATACTCTAGGAGTATATGGGAATGTTTGTAGGCACATGTTGCAGTTTGTACAGGAGAATGTTTGTGTACTTGGTTTAGAGATGAGTTGGGGCCACACGTCATGTGGGCCTCATGCGCGCTGTGTTTTATTTTTCATACCTTTGAGATCTTACGACGTAGAGGGTCCTGATCTCGATGGTTTTGACCGGCAGGGTTGTGTGGTTTCCCTGGTTTCCTCAGTTGTGAGGAGTTTCAGTATCATGTCCCATTCACCAGACTGCGACATCATTCATGGCTATGTACGTTCGTACAGTGTGGGGGAGTTCCCACTTTCTGGAGCGAGGTGTCCCAGCCCGCTTCGGTAGTAGACTCAGCGTTTTGGAGCATGTATTGACCCGATGCAATCCCCACGTCCCTTCGTGTTCCCTGGTAGGGTCTTTGTGGATTTGGTGTGACGAACACGTTACGCGGGCACCGATCCTCTACCCAGGAGGTTGTTTCTAGTAGGGTGCGGAGCCTTAGTGAGCCCCTAGCCGAGTATCGAGATCATATCTTCCTTACGCGATCTACCATGACATGTTTCCCTAGGCAGAGCTCCAGGTATCGGCGTGAACCACACTACACGAGCATTGAACCTCTACTAGGTGATTTGTTCTGGAGTTGGGTGGTTGCGCGATACCCACTTCGTGTTCTGTTGGATAGTGTTGTACCATCCAGTAGGGATGGCCAGACCAGTTCCGGGTTTACCCTCTAGCGGGGCTAGGCAGTGGGTTGCTCATCAACGTCTTCGGGTTTACCCTCCAGCGGGGCTGGTCAATGTGTTTCTCATCGACTTCTTAGGGCTTACCCTCCAGCGAAGACTAGGCAGTGGGTTACCCGATGACCTCTTAGGGTTTACCCTCCAGTAGAGACTGGGTAGTGGGTTACTCGATGACCTCTTAGGGTTTACCCTCCAGCAGAGACTGGGCAGTGGGTTACTTGATGACCTCTTAGGGTTTACCCTGCAGCGGAGACTGGGCAGTGGGTTACCCGACGACCTCTTAGGGTTTACCCTCCAACGGAGACTGGGCAGTGGGTTACCCGATGACTTCTTAAGGTTTACCCTCCAGCAGAGACTGGGCAGTGGGTTACCCAATGACCTCTTAGGGTTTACCCTCCAACGGGGCTGGGCAGTGGGTTACCCAACGACTTCTTTCAGACTCAGTCCTTTCTACTAGGCTAGTTTGTGGCTTTTCTCCGTGACTATCGGAGCAAGACCCTTGGTTATACGGGTCAGTGATGTGACAAATTTGACTTTGAGCAGACCTCTCGACTGTGTGATAGTGAAGAGGTGTGGTTTGACTTTCCCCAGAACTCTCAAGTACGAGGGGCACTTTCCCCACCAAGACGCGTCCTTGAGAAGCGACCTAAAACCATGCGGGCGAGTCAGTGCTGCCCAAAGCGGATAGTGTCGAGGTGCGGTGATTTGAGCCCCTTGACTTGCAGTTCGGGGCAGACGTATGGGATACTGGGCATCAATGGTGTTTACTTTTGGGACTGTTGGCTAATCACTTTCTTGGGCTGAGCTACGGGATGGAGATACCCTTACGATCTTGTTCGGGCTTCTTGATTGAGCAAATGGATATGTATATATACCTTGTTCCAGTACCCACTCCTTGGGTTTTGGTTACTCTCCTTCCAGGAGAGGTGAAGACGCGTGGGGTATGCCACATGATTTCCGTGTCTAGCTTCTCATGGTTGGACGAGTCTACTTTCCTGCCATAGGTAGCGAAGACTCGATGAGAAGTTCATCTTCTCAATACTTCTAGTTCTTTGTGTTTGGACGAGTCTACTTCTTTCCTCTTATTGGGTTGAGCTGTACTCTTTACTGCACTCTCAGTTTTACTCCTTTACTTTTCCCTATTCGATCTACTGATCCCCTCTTTAGTACCTCCTTTGTTGCTCCATAGAGCCTTCGGGGCATCCTACTGAGTATTTTTATACTCACCCCTACTTGGTCTTTGCCCGAACTTGGTGTGCCCTTGCAGACGACAGACAGATGGATCATGACTTCTGTGGAGATTAGGAGTTTGGGAGCTTGGACCGCGTGCGGTGGTCGTAGTCGGGTTCCAGGTGTGGGACTCACCCAACTTTTTACTTTTGTTTACCTATCACCGGGTTGTGGCACTTTTCTGGTTGGGTTCCTGTTTTTCCATTTTCTTTTTATTTTACCTTCAGCACTTACTTTGTACTATTTTGAGGTCGATGCACTTTTGTAGTTGTTTATAGCAGTTGGTACTTTACTTTCTCTTTTACTCTGCACTATTGCATTGATTGGGCTATGTGTATGTGTACAGGTACTTAGGCAAAGGCCTCCCTGAGTTGTTTAGCCTTCGGCACTTATCGCCATCCCCTAGACTATGTAGGCGGGCTTGGGGTAGTTGCGGCTCGAGCCTGGGTAGGGTCTGTTAGGCGGAGAAAGAAGGAAGTGATGGAAAGAGGGGGGGTGAATTGCCTTTTAAAAATTAATTAACAATTAAAATCAAAGTTGAAAGTGCAGCGGAAATAAAGAGGCAAGACACAAGAATTGATAACGGAGTTCGGCCAAAAACCCGGCCTACGTCTCCGCTCCCAACTCAACCGTTGAGAGATTCTACCGCTTGCTTTTCAATGGTTTTAGCAAGAAACCCACTAGACTTTACAGGTAGTCTAGAACCTATTACAGCTTGCTTTTGTTGGTTATGCAAGAACCCACTTGCTTTCAATGGTTGAGCAAGAACTCACTAGCCTTATTACAGGTGAAGGCTAGCTCACCTATGTCTCAAGCCTTTTACAAGGTAAGGCTTGACCAACCTCTTCACACCTTAAAGGTGGTGTGAAAACCCAAGAGAGAGGATGAGAGAAAGAGTTGGGGGTTTGTAGGCACAAACCCAAATTTAAGCTCAAAATAAATAAAACAATAAAAACCGTATTTGGAGAAGCCTTGGGCGCCAATGGTTGATTGGAGTTGAAGACGTGCACTCCCAAGCTTCTTTGGTGATGCTCCTTGGATGTGGAATTGAGTTGGAGCGATTGGGGTTCCTTGGAAGAATCCGCCGGAGGTTAGCCAAATGATGTAAAATGTGTCCGTTGGATTCCGTATGGCTTGGTTAAGTTTCCGGGGCTTCCTAGTCCTTTATTTATAGAGGGGGAACCCTCATATGGCCGTTGGAGGCCTTCGGAGCCGTTGGAAAGGGCTTCGGAGCCGTTGGAGGCCAAGTGGACAGGCTGGTCAAAAGCCCAACGGCTAGTTTGACTGGCTCCACCGGCTGACCGGTACAGAGCCACCGGTTGGCCGGTGTGTGAAAAATGGGAGAGGGCTCGGGCTCAGTCTCCACCGGCTGGCCGGTGAGGTGGCCACCGGTTGGCCGGTGCTGAGACAGTAGCAACCACTATTCATCTGGGTGCCACCGGCTGGCCGGTGCCGAGGCCACCGGTTGGCCGGTGCTGAGGCAGTGGCTGGACTCTCGGTCTAGACTCTACCGGCCGGCCGGTGCTGAGGCCACCGGTTGGCCGGTGCCCTGGACAGTGGAGAGCCTTCTGTTAAAGGTCCATCGGCTGGCCGGTGGTGAAGCCACCGGTTGGCCGGTGGACTGAATTTCAGTCCACTTTGGCTTTTTGCCTTCTTGGCCTTCTTGGCCCAATTCCTTGGCACCCTGAATTCATGCCTATCATCCAAAAACACTTAAAACGAGATTAGATAAACAAGAGGGTGATTGTGATCATGAAAATAAAACCTTGAGGGGTACGAGAGGTACAACAATCTCCCCCTATTTTGATGATCACAATCACCAAAACAATCAATGTAAAAAAGAAATGAAAGGCATGCTTTAAATTGATTTCTCCCCCAATCAACCAAGAATTTCTCCCCCTTTGTGATTATCAAAATAGCACGGGGCATAAAACTTGATTGAGGGAAAACGTTGAAAAGCGAGATAGAGAATTGAAACCAATTGAAATTTGAGAAATTTGAATTGAAATATTTGAAAGTAAATTTTGAATTAAAAGTTTTGAATCGAAAATTTGAATAACAGTTTGAATTGAAAGTTTGAAATAAAAATTTTGATACCAAGAGTTGAAATTGAAAGTTTGAATAGAAAGTTTTGAATAAAACAAAAGCTTAAACAAACCTAACTCCCCTTAAATAAAACAACAAATCACCGGGGAGAGGTGTTTGAAACCGAGACAAATTTCGGTCCGGTGAGACTCGCTAAGAGGGATTTTTCAATCCATACTTGTCTAGTGGCGGGTCTTCTCCTATAAAATTCATCATTAAAGAAAATACTTTTGGGGCGGCCATACCGGGCATTTTTACAATTGCACTCATAAATTAAGTGCCCGGGTTTTTTACAATAATTGCAAAATTTATATTGGGAGCTCCCCCTTACAAAAATAGTGGGTGCATGGGAGGAGGAAGCTTTCTTGGAATAGCCAAGCCCTTGGGTGGTCCTAGATACACGTTGGGAACCTAGAAAATTGTTCAAATTTTTTTCACCTTGAGTGAACTTGGCTAGAGTTTCCCTTAGATCTTCGATGGTTGATTCCATGGAATCAACATCGGGAAGGTTTTGGATTTTGAGGGACATCTCTTCCTTCTCTTTGAGAAGTTGTTCCTTTTCGGAAGAGAGTTTTTTGAAATTCTTTTTTAAGGAAACAAATTTGGAAGAAAGTTCGTGAAAACCTTCCTCCAATTGATCTCTCGCATGTTGGAGATCCTCATAGGATAAATGATTTAAAGAATTTGAATTTGAAGAACAAGAGGAAGAGGAGTCGGAAGATGTTACCTCATGAAATGCCATTAGGCATTTATTACCGTTGTCGCTCGAGGAGGAGGAGGAGGATGATGTGGAGCTATCACTCCATGTGGCCTTGAAAGCCTTCTTCTTCTCCTTTTGTTTGGCCTTTTTCTTGTTGAGTGGGCAATCGGGCTTGTAATGGCCTTTCTCGCCACACCCGTAACATTTTACCTTAGGCTCGGATTTTTCATTGGGTTGAGCCTTGCGGGATTTCTTCTTCTTGTGCTTCTTCATGAACTTGTGCATTTTGCGGGCAAGATTCTCCATTTCGGAATCGCCGCTAGAAGAGGAAGAAGATGAGGAGGAGGAGCTTTCTTCTTTTTGTACCTTGAAGGCGATGTTCTTTGGAACTTTGATCGGTTTGCCTTCCTTTTCAGCTTGCCTCCTCATGGTAATCTCATAAGTCATGAGGGATCCGATGAGCTCTTCTACCGGCATGTTCTTGATGTCTTTTGCTTCTTGAATTGTCGTTACCTTTGGAGCCCATGAGCTTGGTAGGATCCATAGGATCTTTTTGACCATGGTTTCTGCAGAAATATTATCTCCTAGAGATTTTCTTCCATTGCAAACGTCAGTAAATCGAGTAAACATATCAGAAATAGATTCGGAAGGATGCATGGAAAAAGACTCGAAATCTTGACGAAACATGTCTAATCGAGTATCCTTTACTTTGTTGGTCCCCTCATGGGTAACCTCCAATAGTTTCCAGATTTCATGTGAAGAGGTGCATGTGGAAACTCGATTGAACTCATTTCGGTCAAGGCCGCAATGTAGAGCATTCATGGCTTTGCCATCAAGCTCGAAATTTTTTATATCAGCTTGAGTCCATTTGGATTCATCGGGGGAAGAGAGAGTGTAACCTTGCATGACAATTTTATAAATAGGATAACCTATACTTCTAAGAAAAGTAGTCATGCGGGTTTTCCAATAATTATAGTCGGTTCCATCAAAAAATGGAGCACGACCCAAATAAAAGCCTTCGGGGGCGAAAGAGGTTGAAGCCATCAAAAAAAAAGATCTTGAATTTGAAACCGGTTAGGGTATTACTCAAATTTAACCTTTGATACCAATTGTTAGGCGGAGAAAGAAGGAAGTGATGGCAAGAGGGGGGTGAATTGACTTTTAAAAATTAATTAACAATTAAAATCAAAGTTGAAAGTGCAGCGGAAATAAAGAGGCAAGACACAAGAATTGATAACGGAGTTCGGCCAAAAACCCGGCCTACGTCTCCGCTCCCAACTCAACCGTTGAGAGATTCTACTGCTTGCTTTTCAATGGTTTTAGCAAGAAACCCACTAGACTTTACAGGTAGTCTAGAACCTATTACAGCTTGCTTTTGTTGGTTATGCAAGAACCCACTTGCTTTCAATGGTTGAGCAAGAACCCACTAGACTTCTTACAGGTGAAGGCTAGCTCACCTATGTCTCAAGCCTTTTACAAGGTAAGGCTTGACCAACCTCTTCACACCTTAAAGGTGGTGTGAAAACCCAAGAGAGAGGATGAGAGAAAGAGTTGGGGGTTTGTAGGCACAAACCCAAATTTAAGCTCAAAATAAATAAAACAATAAAAACCGTATTTGGAGAAGCCTTGGGCGCCAATGGTTGATTGTAGTTGAAGACGTGCACTCCCAAGCTTCTTTGGTGATGCTCCTTGGATGTGGAATTGAGTTGGAGCAATTGGGGTTCCTTGGAAGAATCCGCCGGAGGTTAGCCAAATGATGTAAAATGTGTCCGTTGGCTTCCGTATGGCTTGGTTAAGTTTCCGGGGCTTCCTAGTCCTTTATTTATAGAGGGGGAACCCTCATATGGCCGTTGGAGGCCTTCAGAGCCGTTGGAAAGGGCTTCGGAGCCGTTGGAGGCCAAGTGGACAGGCTGGTCAAAAGCCCAACGGCTAGTTTGACTGGCTCCACCGGCTGACCGGTACAGAGCCACCGGTTGGCCGGTGTGTGCAAAATGGGAGAGGGCTCGGGCTCAGTCTCCACCGGCTGGCCGGTGAGGTGGCCACCGGTTGGCCGGTGCTGAGACAGTAGCAACCACTATTCATCTGGGTGCCACCGGCTGGCCGGTGCCGAGGCCACCGGTTGGCCGGTGCTGAGGCAGTGGCTGGACTCTCGGTCTGGACTCTACTGGCCGGCCGGTGCTGAGGCCACCGGTTGGCCGGTGCCCTGGACAGTGGAGAGCCTTCTGTTAAAGGTCCATCGGCTGGCCGGTGGTGAAGCCACCGGTTGGCCGGTGGACTGAATTTCAGTCCACTTTGGCTTTTTGCCTTCTTGGCCTTCTTGGCCCAATTCCTTGGCACCCTGAATTCATGCCTATCATCCAAAAACACTTAAAACGAGATTAGATAAACAAGAGGGTGATTGTGATCATGAAAATAAAACCTTGAGGGGTACGAGAGGTACAACAGGGTCGGGTTTTGACAAAGTGGTATCAGAGGTGGTTCGTTCCTTGGGACATTGTGCGGACGTCCCTAAAAAGGAATTGGTTGGTATTTAGGGCAACGATGTCGACGTGTCTCGAGAGAGGCTCTTAGGCTAGGGAGTTCAGTGATGTTGCGGCGACCGACGTATCCATTCACCAGGACCCTGATAACCTGCTTGCCGACTCGACATGTTGAGACACTCGTTGCAGGGAAATTGGTTTGTGCATCACATAGGATTGAGTCATGACTGTTCTTATTGAGTCATCTCCCCATTGTTGTTACTGTTATATACATATATGCTCATCTGACCGTGACACTCCATGATAATATTCAGGATGATTCCGCGAAGACAGCCAACCAAGATACCAGCTTTGGTTTGTGATGACGACCCTGTGAACGATGAGGCCTCAGTCTAGGACCCATAATGCGAGTCCCTTTCTCTGGGTGGGCCGGTAGTAGCACCCCCACCAAGTGAGCAGCAAACTGCTCTAGTAGAGCAGACGGAGCTTGAGCACAGGTTGAGAACCCTCCATGAGTTCCAGCGATAGAGACCGCTGAGGTTTAGTGGTGAGCCAGACCCTCAGGCAGCAGAGGCTTGGCTCGAGACAGTGGTTCACCTCTTCAGGCTTGCGCAAACACCGACTGATCTGATGGTGGCTTTGGCCTCCAGCCTTTTCCATAGAGCATCTGGGCGTTGGTAGAGTCTGGATACTCAGTTACTCGATGAGTCTTCACTTTCATGGGGTGACTTTCAGCTGTTGTTTCATGAGGATTTTTACCCCTCCTTCTTACACTCCGTTCGGATCTAGAAGATCATGTAGTTTCAGCAGGGAGGTATGACAGTGACTGAGTACGCGACTAGGTTCGCGGACCATGCACGTTTTTACCCAGACTTAGTCCACGACGGCAACTTCTAGGCGCGAAAGTTCAAGTAGGGTCTCCGTAGAGAGATTCGTGCTGTCATAGTACCCTTGGGCATTTCCACTTATGCCAGGGTGCTAGAGTAGGCGATGGTGACAGAGAGCTCCCTGTCATGTTCTACAGTTGGTAGTGGCAGTAGGCTCGACAGAGCCGAGATGTCTGCCATAGGTTGTAGGCATCGGCCGATAGAACCTCGACGCAGGTGGCTTTCCGATAACCGGACTTAGGGGTGTGGTCGTACACCACAGTGGCACTGGAGGGCACCAGTGTAGCCCGAAGAGATTCGGTGTTATGCTTGCGATGAGCAAAGTCACTTGGCACGAGACTGCCCGACCAACCACACTGAGAATATCGGGCAGGCAGCAGGCGCACCACTGTGGCAGAGGCAGCTTCGTGATCAAAGTAGCGCCCAGAGAGGTGGTGCTAGCGGAGGAGCGAAGGGAGCTGGAAGTGGGGGACGACATTATGAGGTCTTCCCATCACCACCAAGTGGTCCACGTCAGGCTCGGGGAGCTGACAGTTCGGACCACGGACAACCATGAGCTTTGGATGTCTATGATCCTGCAGAGCATGAGGTGATAAGAAGTACGCTCTACAGCTATTCTACTTTTTGCAGTAGAAATGTTAGACTCTGTGTGTGAAATTATTTTCTCCCTGCCCCTTTCTTGAGTTGTTACTAGGGTGACACAGGTCATCGGTGTAACCCTGTGTTATTGGAATAGAAGGCATGGATCCTTTCTCTTTAGTCGATGGTGGTGACTCCTTCGTCTTTCAAGCGTGTACGAGAGTATTGGTCATGGGACATCGATTGTGAAATCTTGCATAACCAGATATCCTTGGGTATTTCACCATATGGATATTCTGAAGGAGGGAATCACCGAACTTTCCCCCCGGTCCAAACGGTGATTCCAGTCATGGCGTGCGATGTAAAGGTTCGATCGGGGAGGTGAGCTACCCCTGAGGGCCTTCGGGCCGTTTGAGACCGTGCGAAGGGATGGAGAGGTTGTCTACTGCCTTACCCTAATCCCAAAGTCTGGAGTGGGTTCACAACATCTCCCGCATGACTAACCTGAGAAGAAGTGTGTATACTCCTATGCACATCATCGGCGAGGGTAGACCCCACGCGAACGGACCAAATCCTTTGGTCCCTGCGTGGCGACGCAGAACTGTGCAAGAGTTCTTCTGGGTATGAGAGAGCCAGGTGTGGGCTTAGTACCCTGAGTTGTTCCCCGGTTTTTCTTTTCAGGGACAAAAATATTGAAGGAGGTAATGATTTAATAACCCGGTTTTTTCTATAAAATACTTTGTAATTTTCTTGATGATATTCCAGAGGAGCGCCTTCAGATGGCGTGCGATTCCGAGCCCTGGTGTGGCCAAAATTAAATTTTCAGTGCGTTCACACTAGGCACACAAAATAAATGGAATAACTCTTAAACGGTATCTCGTACGGGAAAATTGAGGGCACAATTGAGTCTGGAGAATTCCTTTTACCCTAGGAGGGGTGTAACTTTCACGGGCGCGGGCCTTCTGTGAAAAAAAGTCACCGGGGGTGTTTTCGTACTTTAACAGCTCCAGGCGTTAAATTTTATAACTTTTGAACAGGGCCTCAGATTAAAATTCCAAGACCTCCATTGTGCTCGGGAGGTGGTTTTTACCCTAGGGAAGGCTTAACCTTGACCCCGAAGGGAGGTTCGGACGCAGGTCTTCTGGTGGGTATTAAAAATTAATTAAATGTTAATTAATTTTCTTTACTTAAACACCAAACCCTTCCCTCCTTCCCCATTTGTTTTCCTCTGGTAGAAGAGATCTCCCACCTCCCTCAATCCCTCTCAACCTCCTCTTCTCCTCCCTCGAGCCAAGCGGAAGTGACAACGGTGGTGGTGCGGCGAAGGATCGAAGCTTCGGGCAACGCCCAAGAGGTAGGATCATTGCGGTTTCATTTTTAATTTCCACATCTAATTTGAGCTTGAATTTTAGCGTCGAATTGCCATTATTTTGTCAAGAGAATCCCTTTTTTGTGTAGTATATGTTCCGAGCTACCCAACACAAGTTTCAGAGTGAAAATCTGAGTTCTGAGGAGATCGCAGTCATCCGCTGAAGATCAACGGGTTTTTGGAGGTTTTTTGGCGGTTTTGGCGGGTCCGGCGGCGGGCGGCTCGGCTTAGGTGGCGGGCGGCTTCAGCTCAGGCGGCGGGTGGCTTTGGCTCAGGCGGCTGGCGACTCAGCTCAGGCGGCGGGTGGCTTCGGCCGGGCGAGTGGGGCTACTGGACGGCAGAGCGGCGAAGTGCGGCAGGCGGCCGTGAGCGGCGTTGCGATCGAGCGGAGGCACCGGGCGAGGGCGCGCGACGCGGGAAGACCGGCCGGCTTTGCCGGTCGGGTTGATGCGGGAGACCCAGGGTCCTTGTGACCCCGGTCCGAATACAAGGATATGCACTTTGCGTGTCCTATGGGAACAGCCGGACCGGATGAGCTGGTCCGGGCGAGACGGACCGGCCCGCGCGGTGAACCGTGGGCCGGTTCAGGTAGGGTGGGTCGGCCAAACCGGCCCGACCCACCTTGTTTCGTCCAATTATATTTAAACACCCCTAAAATTCAAAACATAAATCGGATTCACGTTCTGTCAGTGGAGACGTGTTCCTTGGATCGAGACGGACATTTTGATATGCTCTTGGGAATTTTTAATTCTCGAGATGAGGGCTCAGTTCCACGACACGTACGATAAGTGGTTTGGCGTTTTTTCGAGAGTTCTTGTTTTGGGCGGCGCGGACACATATGGAGTCCATTTTGAGCACCGTTAGTGATGTTGTGACCCTGTCATCGAGACGAAGTTTTCCAAGGGGTTTTTGGGCATTGAAGCCGGAATTGAGGTGTGGACCCCACGACCCGTCTTTTAACCTGCGAGTAGCGTTTGACAACTTTTTCATTGAACGTTCGTTCGGGACGTACGAGCAGTCGATTTTGGGTGTTTTTTTGAGGGTATTGCAATGGATCAATCTGCTCGCTTTAATTCTGCATGATGGTGTGGGCCCCACGTGGGCCATTTTGGGAGTTGGCGGTGATTTCTATCTTTATCATCGGGTGTCCGTTTCAGACAAATGGATAGTCGATCATGTGTACTTTTTTGAGAGGATCGCAATGATGCAATACGTTTGTAGCGTTTCGGGACTGTGATGTGGGTCCCACATAGCACCGCTCATGTGCGGTATGGCAAAATGCATATTTTTTTTCCGGATATTCATTCCATGCAAGTAAGTAGTCAATTTGACGTGTTTTTCTTAGGGGATCACAATACTGTGATGCGCCCGACTATTTTTGGGACCGAGGCTCAGGACCACAGGATGCCATTCGAGCATAAAGTAGTGTTGAATGACTTTTACGTCGGATGTTTGTTGGAGGTGAGTAAATATTCGATCTCGCGTGTTCTTCGGCGAGGATTACAACGGTGCGATCCGTTTGGAGGTGTGGAGTCTCATTCGAGATCTCATTAAATGTGGAAGCATGAAAGGTGCTCCGGTGGTGGTTCTTCCTGCGATATTTGTAGAGAACACCTAGTGTGTGACTGCGTTCACTCTTGGGAGAGTGAAGTGAATGCTTAAAGAGATGTGGTTGGCCCTACTAGGGTCGTGGAGAAAGCAGGTTGGAGAAGTTACATTTATGCCTTTTTTGCGTTGACGTTGGGTGCCGTGTGCACGATAGCCTTGGGCTGGAGATGTGGTATACTCTGGGAGTATACGGGAATTCTTGGAGGCACATGTTGTAGTTTGTACCGGATAATGTTTGTGTACTTGGTTTGGAGATGAGTTGGGTCCACACGTCATGTGGTCCCCATGCGCGCTGTGTTTTATTTTACGTACCTTTGACCTCTCGCGACGTAGAGGGTCCTGCTCTCAATGGTTTTGATCGGCAGGGTTTTGTGGTTTCCCCGGTTTCTTTAGCTGTGAGGAGTTTCAGTATCATGTCCCATTCACTGGACTAGGACATCGTTCATGGCTACATACGTTCGTACAATGTGGGGGCCTTCCCACTTTTTGGAGCGAGGTGTCCCAACCCACTTTGGTAGTAGACTCAGCAGTTTGGAGCATGTGTCGCCCCAACGTGATCCCCACGTCCCTTTGTTTTTCCTGGTAGGGTCTTTGTGGATTCGGTGTGACCAACACATTACGTGGGCACCGATACTCTACCCAAGAGGTTGTTTCCAGTAGGGTGCGGAGCCCCAGTGAGCCCTGGGCGCAGACTCCCTAGCCGAGTATTGAGATCATATCTTCCTTTTGCGATCTACCATGACATGTTTCCCTAGGAAGAGCTCCCGGTATCAGCATGACCCACATTACACGGGTGTTGAACCTCTACTAGGTGATTTGTTCTGGAGTTGGGTGGTTGCGTGATACCCACTCCGTGTTCTGTTGGCCATTGTTGTACCATCCAGTAGGGATGGCTAGAGCAGTTCCGGGTTTACCCTCCAATGGGGCTGGGCAGTGGGTTGCTCATCAACGTCTTCGGGTTTACCCTCCAGTGGGGCTAGGCAGTGGGTTGCTCATCGACTTCTTAGGGTTTACCCTCCAGCGGAGACTGGGCAGTGTGTAACGACCCAATATTTTTGAGTAGTATATTAACTTACTCTTATTGATTTAATAAGATGTTAATGGTTAATGCAGAAAGAGGAGTCGATGGCTTCATCCAGTAGACTCAACCCTTATGAAGCCCACTTATCAGAGCTTGGGAAGGAGGTAGCATCTGTGGGCTTCGCTTTGGACCAAGCCCAAGCCGAACTCCAGCGTGTCAAGCTTGAACGGAAACGCCTGCGGGAGAAGTTCAAGTTAGTAGAGATTACTACTAAGGAAATGTTATCTGAGCCTCCCTCAGATTCTCTCACCATAACACACCTTACACTCAGGTCTTATGCCGCTGTTATAAGGGGCTATGTGACGAGACCCTCGCTTCCTTGTGTAGTCCTTTCGGGTGAATAAATTGAGATTTCTTCCTTTAGTGATGTTTGTGAAATTTCAAATGTCCGGATAATTTTAGAATGTATTTTATTGATGAATTTCAAAAAAAATGATATTTTAAAATATTTATGTAAACCCTAAATAACTAATGATGTGTAATGATTTTCAAAAAATGGTCTTCTACAAAAGTGTTCAGTAAGGAATTTGGAGTCTAATAAGATCAACTTAATTTTTGATGAATAGTAAATTATGAATAGTGATTTTACGCTTAGGATTAGTAATGTGACCAAATGGATTAGTAATCTCACTTAAAGAAAGTTTTAATATAATTTAGACACCTAGATTAAGTAATGTGATTCAATAAAATGGGTAAATAACGGTTTCATAAATTATTATTCAAGTATTAGTTTTTTCGGATGAATAGTGTTTTTTAATTAAAAATTTAATTAAAAATAATTAGAAAATTATTTTAATAAAAATGACTTCATTTTTGAACTCAGAGCATCGATATTATGTTATGGTAATTTTTGGGGTCTTTTTCTGAAAAAAATGAATTTTTGATGAATAGTGTTTTTATTTAAAAATTAAATTAACAATATTTAGAAAATTATTTTTATAAAATGGATTTCATTTTTGAAATCAGAGCATTGATATTTGGTTAAGGTGAAATTTTGGGATTTTTTTGAGAAAGTTGAATTTTCAGTGAATAGTAAAAATACAGTTTTAGGGATTCGGTATGTTTAATGACATCATAACGGTGTCATGATGATGTCATGAGATCTTTTGAGGGTTGGCCGGCCAAGGGTGATGAATTATTGTTTTGGGGGCCCCATGTGGCCTAACTCCATGATAAATGCCAAGGGAGAGCACATGGGTTTGAGAAAAGCACATGTGAGGTGTCCCTTGACCATTAATGCTTTGTCCCCTCACTTTCCCTATAAATACCCACCCTTTCCTCCCTTAGTTTTCACTCCCAACTCTCCCCCAACGAAGTTCTGATATTCTTACCTTCCAAGGAGTCCTCCAAAGGTGCCCCCAAGCCCTCAAGGTCCAATCCTTTGAGTTTCAAGAGTCACGTTTTAAGGTAAGGGATCCGACCTCTCTCATTCTTTTCAAGTACTCTCTTTTATGTCATATCTTTTATGCTCCATGTTCTTATGTTGTAGGATGTTCTTTTATATTCATCCTACTGTACTTTTTATGATTATATGATGAGAGACCCCCTCTTTCTCTCATCAATTCGTTTTAAGAATGTTTATGTGGCGCCGTTAGGCTGCCGAATTTTTAAGAGATTCTTTCACCCTTCTCATTTTTTTAAGTTCTATTTTCATGTAAAGTATTTAAAGTTCCTTTTTATTTTGTTGGGGTATGATCTCTAAATTTATCATACTGATCTTTTATGTTCATATGATGAGAGACCCCATTTGATCGCTTCAATTCAGTATTTTGAAGTTTTAAGTGGCGCCGTTAGGCTGCCGAAATTTTAAGTGGTTCTTCACCCTTCTCGTTTTGAAGTTCTACTTTCATGTCAATTCTTTCAAGTTACTTTTTGTTATGTTGGGGTATGATCTCTATATATATCATACTGGACTCTTATGTTCATATGATGAGAGACCCCATTTGATCTCTTCAATTCAGTATTTTGTTGAAGTTTAAGTGGCACCGTTAGGCTGCCGAATTTTTAAGTGGTTCTTCACCATTCTCGTTTTGAAGTTCTACTTTCATGTCAATTCTTTAAATTTCCTTTATATTATGTTGGGGTATGATCTCTATATCTATCATACTGGACTCTTATGTTCATATTATGAGAGACCCTATTTTACCTTGTCAATTCAATTTTGTTTAAGTTTAAGTGACGCCGTTAGGCTGCCGAATTCTCACAAGAGAAATCTTTTTTTTCTTCCTTTCATGTTCTTCATTTCATATGGTATATTTTCAAATTTCATTACCATGTTCTTAAATCTCTTATATTTTGTCCCTCTACTGTTTGATGGGTCATTTATGAATGTTTGACCCATGTCCCCTCTCTTCTCAATGTTTTCTAAAACCTTGTAACATAGCCGTTATGCTGCAGAATTTTCATCTCAAAATGCCTCTCTCTCTTTTCTAAAAATTATTTTATGTTATAAAGTGAATACTCAAAGCTCTTATTTCTATAGGGGTATTCACATATATATCAAAATGTTCTATTTTAAATTCTTGGAATTACATACATGAAACCCTCTTTCCCTTTCCGTGGGTTTAAAGTGACGTAAAGATCATGTCTTTAAAGCAGTTTTTAAAACGTTATGATTATGAAATGAAACCCATTTATTTTATGCTATATGGGTTATTTATGAAATGTTTGATGATGATATATGTGGCTCACATGATAATAAAGGCAAATTTAAGGGTGCGCCCTGATAGCGCTCCAATGCATTGGGTAATGATGTAACCACTAGAGATTACAATTTTCACGATACCTCAGTGAATAACCTTGGTAATTTTCAAATGACACCTTGGGGATGGACCTTGGTGATATGTTCATGATTGTCTATGTTAAATGATGTAGCCACATCTTCAAGTTATGAAAAATGTTATTTTTATTATGAAATGCCTCATGATTTCTTTCTCATGCCTTAAAGTTCTTTTCATGTCCTTATTGAAGTATCTCAAGTTCACCTGTAAAATGTTCCTCTTGTTTCCCTTACTGGGCCTTCTGCTCACCCCTTTCTTTTGGTGTATGTCCCAAGGTTATGAGATGCAGTAATGAACCTAGAATGAACTTAAGGAGACGCCTTTAAAGTGTTTAAGAAGAATGTTTTATGTTGTTTTCATGTATTATGTTCCTGGTTTCCAAGACACTAGACCTTAAAGATCCTCAGTTTTGTGTAATGTAATGAAAGTTTATGTTATAAAATGGCGGGATGCTATACAGTGGGTTACCCGATGACCTCTTAGGGTTTACCCTCCAACAGAGACTGGGCAGTGGGTTACCCGACGACCTCTTAGGGTTTACCCTCCAGTAGAGACTGGGCAGTGGGTTACCCGACGACCTCTTAGGGTTTACCCTCCAGAAGATACTGGGCAGTTGGTTACCCGATGACCTCTTAGGGTTTACCCTCCAGTGAAGACTGGGAAGTGGGTTACCCAACAACCTCTTAGGGTTTACCCTACAGGGGAGACTCGAAAGTGGGTTACCTGATGACTTCTTAGGGTGTACCCTCCAGCAGAGACTGGGCAGTGGGTTACCCAATGACCTCTTAGGGTTTACCCTCTAGCGGGGCTAGGCAGTGGGTTACCCGACGACTTCTTTCAAACTCAGTCCTTTCTACTAGGCTAGTCTGTGGCTTTTCTTCATGACTACCAGAGGGAGACCCTTGGTTGTACGGGTTAGTGATGTGACAACTTTGACTTTGAGCAGACCTCTTGACTGTGTGACAGTGACGAGGTGTGGTTTGAATTTCCCTAGAACTCTCAAGTACGAGGGGTGATTTCCCCACCAAGACGCATCCTTGAGACACGACCTAAAACCCTGCGGGTGAGTTAATGCCCCCCAAAGCGGATAGTGTCGAGGTGTGGTGATTTGAGCCCCTTGACTTGCAGTTTGGGGCATACGTATGGGATACTGGGCATCGATGGTGTTTACTTTTGGGACTATTGGCTACTCACTTTCTTGGGATGATCTACAGGATGGATATCCCTTTACGATCTTATTCGGGCTTCTTGATTGATCATATGGATATGTATATATACCTTATTCCAGTACCCACTCCTTGGGTTTTGGTTACTCTCCTTCCAGGAGAGGCAAAGACGCACGAGGTATGCCACGTTCTTTCTGTGTCTAGCTTCTCGTGGTTGGATGAGTCTACTCTCCTGCTATAAGTAGCGAAGACTCAACTAGAAGTTCATCTTCTCACCACTTCTAGATACTTGTGTTTGGACGAGTATAATTCCTTCCTGTTGTTGGGTTGAGCTGTACTCTTTACTGCACTCTCAGTTGTACTCCTTTAATTTTCCCTATTCGATCTACTTCTCACCTCTTCAGTACCTCCTTTGTTTCTCCCTCAAGACTTTGGGGCATTATACTGAGTATTTTTATACTCACCCCTTCTTGGGCTTTTACCACACTTGGTATGACCTTGCAGACGATGGATAGGCGGATCGTGACTTCAGTAGAGCTTAGAAGTTTGGGAGGTTGGACCACGTGCGGTGGTCATATTCGGGTTCCAGGTGTGGGACTCACCCAGCTATTTACTTTTGTTTACCTGTCGCCGGGTTGTGGAACTTTTCTGGATGGGTGTGTGTTTTGCCATTTTCTTTTTAGTTTACCTTCAACACTTACTTTGTACTGTTTAGAGGTCGATGCACTTTTGTTGTTGTTTATAGCAGTTGGTACTTTACTTTCTCTTTTACTCTGCACTATTGCATTGATTGGGCTGCGTGTATGTGTACAGGTACTTAGGAAAAGGACTCCCCGAGTTTCTTAGCCTTCGACGCTTTTCACCAGCCCCTAGCCCATGGATGCTGGCTTGGGGTATTTGCGGCTCGAGCCCGGGTAGGGTCGAGTCATGACAAGAACCTTCTCTTGTTCGGAACATTGAAAGATGGAGAATATCTTTTCAATGGAGTCGATCTATTGTTCGACGATTGAGGGATCAAATGATCCATTAAAAGTTGGAGGCCTTTTTCTTACGAAGTTCTTGATTGTGGATTGTTCTTTCTTGGGGGGGGGGGTTGAATGTTTCTCTTGACCCATGTTTCTATTCAAAACTTGAGTTAACTGATAGAGTATCATGACAAAGTTTTCTATTCCCGCTCCCATCGAATTGGGCATCTCATTAGAATAATCATCACATTGATCTTCACATAGGTTGTTAGCCCAAGTCCCCCTATTACTGGACATTGAATGGAATAAAAGGAAATTTAGGGGTAACACATAAATTGGAATCTAATGAAAAAATGGATAACTTATATATTACATTTATTTCCTTAACTTATGAATTTATAGGGTTCAATCTATGTTATCCATGATCTACTTCCCAACATATACTCTTAGGGGATTTTTTTATTTCCTTAATAATTATTCATACTAAGATTGTGAATTTACCAATGTATATCCCCCAGGAGTGTCGTAACCAAGAGTGAAGCAAGACCTGTTGTTGTTCACTAGTTCCCATTCGAGTCTATCTCAAAGCGGTGTTTTTGGGTTTTACCCCTAGATACATCTGTGCCATAGCCACCTCTAATTATTCGTATCCAAACAGGGATGTATTTTCTTGAAAAACCACTTACTATATACTCACCAAAATTTAGGGATGTTTTTATTATACTCAGTCTTATCCCTAAGTAATTCACTAGGTTTTTCTAATCCTAATTCAAAAAATAACTAAACCTATCCTTTTATACCAACTATAACAACCCTGCTCTTTATTACATACTTAAAAATGACTTATTACATAAAATTTCACTTAAGACAACTCTAAGGATAGAGAGGTATAGTGTAATGGTAAATTAGGAACATTACATAACAACTTAGAACATAAAACACAACATCTTTATTGAAAACTTCTTTTACATGACCACAACATTCCTTCGTACTTAGCATTGGGTGGGATAACCTGAGGACATGCATAAGAAAAGGGTGAGCTATAAAGCCTAGTAGGGATTAAAAAAGGAATAACATGAAGAATATAGTACATTTTAGGAAATAGGCATATCAATGGAGTATAAGATAATCATGAACATAAAGGCATGATATAACATGATTATCATAACATGGAAATGTGACAACAACATTTAACATGATATTAGCATGATCCAAGGATTATTGCACATAGATCATGAGTAAATCCTCATTAAACTTGAATTAGAATGGTTAAAGCCTCATTTCAATTGAATTATCATGATTAAAACCTCATTTCACTTGACGTATCATGATACTACTCTTTACCCACTGTATTGGAGCAATATCAGGGTTCACCCTTTATAAACATTTCATTTCATGCATAAGTGTGCCACATAGATCATACAACATGGATTCATTAAACATAATAATTTATTCCATGAATAAGAGATGTGGAATACATAAATTTAATTCCTCAATAAATAAGTACATATTCCTAAAGGTTAATACCCTTAATAGAGAAATGGGTATGGTATTCACTTACACGATGATTTTGGCATGGAAATTTTGGTGTAACTTCGGAACATAATGATATCAAATAGAAATCATAAAATGGGTTGATGAGAGAGAAAGGGGTATATAATCATTTATATATTAAATGTAAAGTAATGGGGTCATATAACATAATATCACAACATATTTAATGGAATTTAGATGCAAAATATAAAAGAATTTCTTAAATGTAAATGAGGAGAGAGAAATTCCTTACGAAATTTCAACATAGTAACAGGTGTACATGGGAGGAATTAATGAGAGAGAAATAGGTCTACCATCATTAAAAAATAAGGAGGGAAGTATGTGGGAGGTGTGAAATCATACTCCAACATTTTTAATTGAAAATAAAAGGGTATAACAATATAAAGAAATTTAGACAAAAATGAGAAAGGAAGAAATCCCTTACTTGGATGTGTGATCCCAAAGGCTTGAGAGAGGTTTATTAGGAGCTTGGAGAACCTTGGGAGGATTATATAGAGAGTAGGTAAGAGTTTGGTCGAGCTCAAAAGGTTTTTAGTGAATATTAATTGGATATTGAGTGGGTTTATATAGGAAAGGAGAGAGAATTCTTTATTATTTAGGTTTTGAACACTACACATTAAACTAATCAAAACCTCAAACCACTACATAGTTTTTGCCCATGGTTTTTGGAAAAGTGGAGTGGAAAAAATTATTGTATAATTAAAATGTCCTAACTTATTAAAATATTATGCTTTATTATGTGGAGGTGAGTCACACTCTTAAGAAAATCATTTTAAAAAGTTAACATATTTTATAAGTCTTGGAGGTTCCACTAAGGCACCATAAAATTAATCAAAAAAATATAAAATCACATTATTTTAAAGTTAAAAAATTTATTTTCCTAATATGACTTTTATATTATTTTATTAAATCACTATTGGGTCATTATGATGTCATAAAACACATTATATATTTAAACGATATTTAATTTTTACCCAAAAATTTGACTGTCTCAGAAAATTATGAAAAGTTACCCATTAGATAATTTAGACATCCTGAATCCAAAAATGATATTAATTTTATCTAAATAATTTTTTAAATATGTGAATTTTTTATTTTAAAATAAAAAACTAAATTTATTGAAAATTCATGGATTTTGAAAAAAACAGTTTTCAAACCTTAATAAAAATTTCAATTATATTCATAGAAAAATTATATGATCATTTATATTTAATAAAAAGTAATTTAGTAATAATATTTTATTAAAATATTATTTAATTAAAATATCCATTAATTCATGAAAATATATTTCTTAATTTAATTTAAATATTAACTAAAAATACTATTTGTTCTTTAAAAACCATTTACAAAGTAATAATAATAAAATGAATGTATATTATTTATTCTATACAAAAAATAATGCACATAATAATAGTTCTATGGTCTTGTTACATAACCCCTTATAACAATCGCATAATACGTAAGGGTAAGGTGCGCGATGGTGACAGACTCTTGGGGTGGCTTGGATAATATTACTCAGGTGGTAATCTCTATTAACTTCCACTTCTCCCGTAGTCGGTTCCATTCAAGCTCAACGTGTTGAAGCTCGGCTTAGGGTTGGTCAAAAGCGAATCCCAGTGACGCTACCTCATTTTTGAGCTATTAAAAATGGGCTTCTTAGATGAGGTTATCGCTTCCTTTATTTGACTAAATTGGATTTGTTAAAGCCCTATATTTATACTAATCACTTGATCACTATTCAACGACTATATTAGCAATGGTAAAAATTCTTAGCGATATTTTAAAATACAAAAACATAAAACCAAGTAAGTGAATATGTTTTATATAACCATTTTACATATTAATACATTTAATTAGATCAAGAGGAATTTTCATTAATAAAATTTTGGGTCATTACACTGCACCAAGTCTGGACCAAGAATAGCTGCCTCTCCAACTTTTATCCAGCACAACGATGAACGACCCGGTCTCCCGTACAAGGCTTAAAATAGATCCATGATAATGGAATAGTGATAGATATTATTGTAAGAAAACTCTACCAATGGAAATTCTCACACCCAAGACCCACCAAAGTACAAGACTCATGCGTGCGGTACATCCTTCAATGTCTGGATGGTCCTCTCTATCTGCATATCTATCTAAGGGTGGAAAGTAGTTCTGAGGAATCACTGATTTCCAAAAGCATGCTACAATACCCTCCATAATCATGAGGTAAAATGTGTGTCCCTATATAAGATAATGGATCTCAGAACTCCATGCAACCACACCACCTCATCCACATACCTTTTTACCAAGGCATCTACTGTGCTTGAATCCTTAATTTCTAAGAAGTGAGCCGATTTCGTCAGCCGATCCGCCACTACCTAGATTGCATCACATCCTCCCTAAACCCTAGGTAATCCTGTGATGAAATCCATTGATATGTCATTCCACTTACACTTGGGTACATATAAGGGCTGCAACAAACCACTGAGAACATGGTTCTCAGCCTTCACTTGCTATCACACCAAACACTCTTCCACAAAATCTACCACAACCTACTTCATCCTGGGCCACCAAAACTGCTCTCTGAAGCCTTGATACATCTTGGAAACTCCCGAGTGTACCGCTAGGGTTAAGATATGAAACTTATGAAGAAATAACTCATGAATTGACACTAAGACAAACAACTTCTCATGGAACAACATACGATTCTGACTATCCTCTGACCATCCCTCTAAAGCATCTCCCTAGTCAACGCGATAATGCATAACCTTTTCCTCTGAGTCTCCCCATTGCGACTCCTCTACCTTCTACCACAGAGATGACCACACCATCATCTAAAATAGAAAGCCTCTTTCACCATCCATTCTTGCATCTAAGTGCAAGGAAACCAACTCCTCCATCAACCTCCAAGTGTCCGTAGATTCTTGAACTACCTCTCTCTATGACTTCCTACTCAAGAAATCAGCCATAATGTTCCCCCTTACTAAGGTGTAAGAGATATTTAAGTCTTAATCATGGAGAAACTCCATCCACCTCCGCTACCACAAGTTTGGGTCTTGCTAGGAAATATATATATCTCAAGCTCTTATGATCTGTGAAGACCACAAAGCGCTCCCCAATGAGGTAATGCCTCCAAAATTTCAGTGAAAACATGACTGCTGTTAGCTCCAAATCATGGGTGGCATAGTTATGTTCACGAGGACGTAACTGCCTAGTACCATAAGAGATCACCCCTTGCTTCTACATCAATACACAACCCAAGCCTAGATGGGAAGCATCAAAAAACACATCAAACATCACCCATTCCTATGGAAACCTGATCACTGGAGCACTGACCAACTTCCCCTTAAGATAGCTGAAGCTACCTAACACTACTCACTCCACTAAAGGCCTGGTCCTTTCTGGTTAGTTCTGTAAGAACCTGGATCTTATTTTTAGGTATGGATCTTGATTTCAGGTGGTTTTGAGAAAAAGGGGAGAATTTGGAAATTTTATAAGTACATGCCATATACTAACGAGTACACGCCATGTACCCAATTGTCGCGGGCAGCTATGTAATGGCTATGTAATGGCCAAGTACACAGCCGTGTGAGGTGACCTGGAGACCACTAAAGTGGGGGGCCGATTGAGGCATGTACACGACGTGTACATTAAATGAAAACACCATGTATTTTTCTTTTTATTTGTTAAATTAGACTAGGGTTGTGTCTAAACCCAAAAAACGTCTTCTTCTAACCTCGTCTCATCCAGGAGTAGCCGAGAGAAAAGTTTCTTCTCTAAGCCACCAATCTGTGATCTTTTCTACGAATTGAACTTTGGTGGGTCCGTTGGAATCCCACCAATGAGTTCTTCCTTCTTCTAGAGCCTCTCCTCTTGATTCCTATTCTTTCATGATTTGTTCAAGGTTGAACATTTTTGACCTTTTTTTAGATCTACAACATTCTTGGCCGATTAAAGGGATGACGTTTGAGAGTGTTCTTCTTACAATGTCGAGGTAGATGTTTTGTTTTCTTTTGTCATTTGTATTTGATTTTTATACGCCATAGTGCCGATTACTCATTCTTGGGTATTTCTGGTTAATGAATTTGAACCCTAGTTTATTTTCCTTAGATTGTTTGTGGGGTTAAGGGTTTGTTGTTTTGATATTATGTGAAATTGAATAATTAAGGAACACCCCATGGGTGTGTTTACTTGTTTTAATGTCTAGGACTATTTGGTCCTGGTTGTCTACGAGGCATAAATTGTTCCCTTTCCTTGCTTGATAGGATGGAACTGCTCACCTTTTTCTTCTTTTTAAATGATAGTGATATACATTGGAAATATTTTATCCATGTGATAGTTGAGATTACTTTGGGATACTTGATATCATTTATGCATGATTTAATTACACATGTTTGTGGGAACCTGGTGTAGTTAGACCACAAGAGGAATTGACATTGAGTGCTTCCTCAGAGTGTCTTTTATATTTCATGCTACGAGACCATAGGGGGGATTGATGGTGAGTGATCCCTCAGAGTGTCTATAGTTTACATTATGAGACCACATGGGGAATTGACATTGAGTGCTTCCCCAGAGTGTCTGTAGTTATTCTGGAAAGACCATAGGGGGAATTGATGGTGAGTGCTTCCTCAGAGTGTCTTTTCCCTTTTACTTCTTTACTTGGCCAGAGGGTTTAGACTATGTAATCTATTCAGAGGGTTAATGTAAATATTGAATGTTTGTGACGCATCTGCCAAGCCAAAGAACAAGCTTGGATTCAGTCCTGTTAGGTATTCTTCTAAGATACCTGTTGTGATACTTGATTAAATGATGAACATTAAATGCTAATGAATGTAAATAGAAACTGTAGGATTTGGTTACTTTTGTGTACTCCTAGTTTCTTTACTTCATTTTCATTATTACTTACTATATATAATCACTGATAGTTAGTCATAGATCTTGTGGTGGTTTCCTATTGGGATTCATCTCACACCCTGTTTGGGTCATGATTTTGAACCCAAAAAGATTATATGGTTGTAGGTGTAGATAAGGGAAAGATCCCTTCGTCATCAGGTACTTGATTACTGTAGAGCTGGAGAGCATGAGACCAAGCCGAGGCTTGCAATTCTGTTGGAGTTTATTTGTTTTCTTTTTTTTACTTTGGTTTAGTACTATATTCCAGCATTGTGACTTCTTTGGCTTTTTCCCTAGACATATGTGACATTCATCATTTATATATGTTCTCTAGTTGTTGATTTACTTTCGTTATTCCTCTTCTTACTTTTTTTATGGTTTTATTTCTTTAACTACTGTTTATTATTGTTATTCTATTGTGAATACTATGCCAATGAGGGCATAGTTTCCCCACTATCACACCCAAGGACCTAGATGATAGTCAAAAACCTTTGGAATTTAGGGAAATGCGCTTGAGGACATGTGACCAACTGGGTTTGGGGCACCTTTGGATGGCACTCGAAACTAGTAAGTTTCAAGTGCCACCAACAAAGATGATACTTGAGATAAATTAGGTACAAATATACAATAATATCCTGCTAGACCAAGAAAACTGTGAACCTATGCCACATTCTTGGGTGGTTACCAAGAAAAAACTGCCTCAAACTTTGATGGATTCACTAATACAACATGCCGAGACACCACATGTCCAAGGAAGTGGAACTCCAGTGTCCAAAAATTTTTCTTGGAAAACTTTCCATAGAGCTGGTGGTGCCGAAGGACCTCAAAGAAAGTCTTGAGATGCTTGATATGATCCTACTCTAACTTCAAGTAACCCAAAATGTCATTGATGAATACGACAACAAACTGGTCTAGGAACTTAAAAAAATGGAGTTCATAAGTCCCATAAACATAGTTGGTATGTTCATAACACTGAATGACATAACCATGAACGTGAAGTGCCCATACTTGCACCTGAAAGCAATCTTCAGGATGTCACCCTAATTAACCCTCAAATGGTGATACCTAGACTGCTGATTGATCTTGGAAAACCAACTTGCTCCCCCCAAATAGTTGAAAAGATCGTCTATCCTCAGGAGAGGGTAATAGTTCTTTACCGTTGGCTGATTCAAACTCCAGTAGTCTATACAAAGTCTCAAAACTCCATCTTCCTTCTTCAAAAAAAAAAGAGACTGGATCACCCCAAAACAATACACTGGGCCGGATAAATCCCTTCTTCATTAGATCATCAATTTGGATCTGCAACTCCCATAGCTCAGAAGGATCTATCTGATAAGGATCCATCAAAATCAGACTAGCACCAGGTTGTAAGTCTATCCTAAACTCGACGTCATGTCAAGGGGGTAGAGTCACAAACTCCTTGGGGAAAACATCCAATAACTCCATAAAAACTCCCAAAACCTCCACCATATCATCATCCACTAGTTCCACTGACAGCTCAGCCAATAAGGAAAGAAGAGGCTCCATGCGCCGACCTCCCATCAGACAACTTTTCTCGCCAACGAAAACAACATTTTAGACATCCATGTATAAAAACATGAATATACTCCAAAAGTAGTTGATAACATCATGAATAGATTATAACTAGTCAATTACAAGGATAATACCATATGGATGCATCTGTAGTATAAAGAGATCCCCACTGGACTGATGCAGCTCCAACATCAGTCTACATCCCCAATAAACATCGAGCAAGATGGTATGACCTCTGACTGGTGAACTCAACACTAGGGTAATAGAAAGTCTCTCTAAATCTAGTCCCAGAGCATGGGATGGAACAAGTGTAACAAATTAGTGTGAATCTTCTGAATCAAACAAGGTGCAAATAAGAGTACTAAACAAGATGATTGTACCTCAAATGATCTACGACCCTATTAGAACTACTACCTCCACGATGTACAACTGACCATTCCAAGATACTCTACCCCTCTTCCATCAACTGCTTCCCCAACCACTCTGAGGTCAAGGTCCCTATGGAATGCCCTGAGGTCAGACTCCTACTAACCCATCTTTCCTAGGTGGATTAGGAGTCTGATGTCCCTATTACTGAAATGACCTGGCTGACAACTGCTGCTGAGGTGGGTGATGAACCTTCCCACCTCCACCATACTGAGCTCGAACTGGGCACTGAATCTAAAGGTTCCCATAATCTCCACAAGTGAAACACCTCAGTCCCAAGCCTATGGGAAAAGCTCAAGGACCAGAAGGTCGAAACTGAAACTATTAAGGTTGACTACCCACTAACTGAAACCTCAAAGGCCCTAGCGCCTGAGACCTACTACTAGAAGACTTACCCTTCATAGAACCCTACTGGATACCCTCACATGGTAGACCCCCTGACGAGTGAATCCTCTCAATAACATTGGACTCCTTCTAGACCTCTCGGTATGTCGACAAGGTGAAGGGAGTAACTACGTACTGGAGGGAGGGATGAAGTGCCTACTATAAGCATCTCTCTCAAGAATCCTCATCTGGAAAGAGATCTGAAGCAAAGAGAAGGAGATCCTTGAATTTCATCCCCAGTTCTCGTACTGACATACTCCCCTACTGGTGGGAGAGTAACTCCTATCGATTCTCAACCTTCATGGCCGAGGAAAGAAATTCCACCCAGAACTCCTTCTTGAAATTGATCCATGGAACATCACCCTTATTTCTCTTCCTAGGTAAAACATCCACCACTAACGTGAATCTCCCCTTATCTAAATAAATAACAAAAGAACCCATTAATCCGTCGGATCCCAGATCAAGTCAAAGGAGATCACTAGATCCTCAAGCCAACTATCTGTCTTTGTATCTAAAACGCTGCCCTCATACTTTCCTAGAGTCTACTACTGGAAAGAATGTAACTTTCTCTACCACTGGTTGTCCTCCTACTCTGGATTAACCCTCTTCCAATCATCCAAATTGGATGATTGAGCCTCCACTGCCTCAACCACTTGTGGATGAAAACCAAGTGCCATAGCTGAAAGGTAAACAAGGAACTCCTAAGCCTAAGTAGTATGGAATTTAGTTAGGATTAATTTTAACTCATTTATTTATTTTAATTTCCCAAAAATTCCCAAAACAAACAAGAACACAAGTCATCATGATTCATGTACCTTTTCTAGGGTCTCTACCCTATAAACAGTGTAGCTTCACTTGGTCATTCAGTAAGCTCAGAGTCCTTGCTTCGGATCATGTGGGCCCTAAAATCCCATGTCCTAGCCGATATTCCCTGTCCTATGTTGTGAACCAAGATCATATAACACCATTTCCCTACCAACCCAAGAAATCCTAACTGTTCCTAACTCCAAACTCCATTCTATCTCTCAACCATCACCTCTGATACCATTCTATCACGACCCCCTCCCTCCAAAGATGCCCCTACTAAGATGGAAATGGAGAAAGAGAGATAATGACCCCCCGAGTCCCTCCTCCAATAGGCCCCGAGGTGGTGACCAACACCAAGGGTATACAAATATCACAATATGGGAGTCATTACCATTTTTATAGTAACCAAGATCATGAGATAAGATGTATCAACCTCAAAACAACTACAAGAAATATATATAAAAGAAGTCAAAATCCAAACCACATGCATGTTTAGAGTAAAATAGCTATAAATACAATGAAAACTCAAAAGTAAATAACAAAATAAAAAATATAAGCAGTGACATAAAAACTACCCCCAACTTCTGAGATAGTAAAGTACAACATGGTCTTCATAATCTCTTTGGAAACCTGAAAAAAAATTTATATACATTGGGTGAGCATACAAGTATACTTAGTAGGAAAAACCAAAGTCTCTTGTGCACAAGTGGAAGAAGCATACTAATTCCCCAGTGAAAAAATAGTAGAAACTCAAAAGAAACTAACAAGGTATACTATCCACCCCAATATCACAAAGGCATGCTCACCAAATAATGAAAGTAAAGTAAAGTAAAGTAGTAAGCACGTCGATATTTGCGTACCCCGCACCATTTCCCACTAGTTAACTACTCATACCTAATGGTGAACGTCCTGATGTTACCAAGATATTCCACAAGCACCACTATCACAACCTTCCCACACACACCTGGGCCACATACCACATCCCTCCCAAAAACATATGGGCCACAACTGCATCACATCCTTACCACATAAATCTAGGTCACAAAACCACAACCTCATCCTAGAGACACCTGAGAAAGTACAACATATCTCATACTGAAGACACCTGAGAAGTACACCTCACCCATAGACACCTGAGCCTCACAACCACCCCATAACCTACCCGAAGATTCTTGGGCTACCAATTCCTAGAAGAGGGATCAGAGGAGATCCAATAACCAGCCATCCATCCACACACTGAGATATTGGGAAAGGACACCCTCCCCTATAACAATGGGGGTATTTGTCATGTAGTGCTCAACATGGATGAGGTGCATATAGAAATCACAATGAACTACATGTATATATAGGTACCAAACACTCATCCTAACCTATGAGTTTTCAAAAAAAAAAACTACCAGCCCACACCAAATTGTCCTTACTGCCACCTCTAAATGCACAACCACACAAACATTCATAAACCCAAATCATAAACCCCATAAAATTCATTTAACCAACTATCAGTATTTATTTAACAACCATATGATCATTCCATACCTACCTATAAAACTACCAAAAAAAACATAAGAAACAACCACACAGTCAGCCATAACATACAAAGAAGAAGGACCAAGGTAAAACAACCCACTATACACCCCCCTTTCTCGAAAACCTATCCAACCACTGCCACCATCATTCTTCAAATTCATTCTGCCCCATCCTTACTCTCAACAAGTAAATCCCCAACACACCTCATCACAACCACACTAAGCATCCCCGCTACATAACAACACCAAACCCAATAACATAAACATAGCACAACCCAAAACTGCAGCCCCACTGCGCAACCACTGCCGAGATGTATTCCCATTACACAACAAGTTCATCTATTACACAATCAACCAATCACTCAACCCAAGATTCCATTACACCACATGTACCACCACATACAAACATCCACACTCCCAGCCACAAAATCACATGACCATCACATACACAATGTCGAACAGAACGATACATAGTACATAGCCACACCAAACAACAAGGTGTATTTAGATTTAGCAAACCTTATTCTTTAATTACACTTTGATAATTCAGGGGTGATCACAAAACAAGTTTGATCATGAGGAATCCATATATTTAATAGGATATACATGATTAATAATGTTTTCATATTTGTGTCCATTCAATAGATGATCAACAACAAATATTCACAAGTTATACAGGTGTGCAAATAGAGGGCACCAACGACCATGATTTTAAGAAGGTATACAACCCTTACAAAACACAACATGGATTAAGGATAACATATAAAAAAAATAAATCATCATCATCATCATCATCTTCCCAATACCTCATTTATTTATTATTATTATATTAATTAAATTTGGGTCCAAATGTATTCAGAAGGGGACATGAGTACACCCACCCTGCATGATACACAAAGAGATAAAGTAATTCCCACCTAGAACAACATACGCTCAAAAATTCCTCCTTGCACCAAAAATAGGGGATAGACCAAGAAACAGGAAAGAATCCAGGAGAAAACCAAACAAAATAATACAACATAGGAGCATGACTCCTTGATAAAGAAAGGCTCTTGGTTCACCAAGAGAAAATGGAAGGTTTCAACGAATATAGGATCTCAGCTTAGGAAGATCCAGATCCTATATCAATGGAAGGAAATAGTTTCAAGTGCCATTAAAGTCAAACCATGATCAAGATTATGTGGTTTGACTATTTCAAATTCCATTGATCATTAGGATATTAAATATTAAATTAATATTATTTGAAATTCCTTTATAAGTATCCAAACAAGGCTTTAAACTCGATTTACATCAAATAAAATGTAATAGGGGAGAAACCGGGAAAACTGGGAAAAACTGGAAATGACTCACCGATGGGTGAGTCACCAAAATGAGTCAACGATAGTGAGTCATCTACACCTTAATCACTAAAGGATGAGCCACTAATGTGACTTTCCAACAATAAGTCACCGATGCAACTCACCGACGTCTGAATCACTGATGCCTGACCTACTGACGCCTCGACCTACCGACACCTCGACCTACCGACACCTATAACTATTAATGTATTGAATCACCGATGCCCTAACTCATTGAATCCCTGAATCACCAACACCTCGACCTACTGATGCCTTGACCTACCGACACCCAAACTCACCAACGCCCAACCTACCGACGCCTCGACCTACTGATGCCCCAAATCACTAACACCCCGACTAACCGATGCCCCGACCTACCGACACTGAGCTATTGATGCTGAGTCACTGATGCATCCTACCATTGGAAAAAATAGAATGTTAGAAAACTCTTAAAATGAGCTACCATTGCCTCCTAGAACACCCAAACTCTGGATTTTGACAAAGTAATGGACCAAGGAGGTCTGGGCCATTATAGTCTGGACCTATAAGCAACTGCATGACCATCATGGACTAGAACTTCTCAAATACTGACTCTTGATACATCACAGTATAATCCATAATCATTACCCAACTCATTATTGGTTAAGATTGGTGTTTTCATCAATATACCATTAATATCTTATAATTATCTCTCATGAACATCTATAAGAAAAGGAACCATACCACATTCTTGGTTAAGGCCTTCTTAGCGCTTCTAATCAGGAAGAATCCTAGTTGACCCTATGGTAATAAATGAAAATTCCCAACCAATTCCATAGTGTATGAATGAGTCATTTACTAATCTCAAATCTCATTAGGGTGGGTCTTCAATACTAACTTGTATCATAGAGGCTTCCCATATATGAATTTGGGTTTTTGGGTGATTCATTGATAGCAACAACATAACTAGGTAATTAGCTGGTGAGATGGATTAATCATCACCATGAACTATCCTAAGAAAAGATCTTGGTTATAGGATGGTTCATCAGGGAGGTGAACCATATAGATTGTCATATCCTCATTTATGACCTTATAAATCTATAAGAAGGAAGACTTATTCCAAAGATTAGTTCCCATAGTTATGACTCTATACTAAAAATTACTTTGTTGACCAATGATTGGGTTGGGCTTTGAGTTGGGATATATGCCTTGGAGGTGTTTCTGACAAGGACTAGGGTTGGCCCTTCAAGGTTGACAAAAAACATACATATTTTTATAGGAGATCAGGGTACTTGAGTTATATGAATTATTCTAGGTATAATAGTATTTCTTTATCTTCAATAATAAATTTACCTCAAAACCTAATCAGTAAGTGGAACAAGTACATGAACATGTTCCACTTGGTGCATGAAGTGGTCAGGACAAGCCTCCAAGAATAGTTTAATCATTACTTCATTAAAATTTTCCCAATTTTTTTTTCCTATATCCATTCCTCCTCTTCTTCCTTAGTCTTTTTATCCACATAACTCCATTTTCACATTTTCTCAGTATCCTATTTTTCATTATTCTATTACTATAAATCCTATAGAGAATATTTTTCATGGGTTGGGGTTGGTGGAATAGTGGATGAAAGTATATTACTAGATGGGGTAATTCCTTTGAATGATAACTAATCTTGTTTATTATACATGGCTATAATGATATATATAATCTACTCCTCCAACATGGAAATGAAATTTAATGATTATGGGTGACAGTATTATGAGATGTGGGTGAAAGTATAATGAACCAATCTCAAAATAGATGAATTAGTTCACTACTACCCTCAGAGTGTGCATCGATTCACTAGGGTTGGTGTTTATCACTTAATGTATTGGTTTAATATGTGGGGTACATTTTTCCACTATGAGTAAATTAATAATCTATAATCAAAATATCCTAAGAACCGATATGAAATATTCATATGTCATAAATTATTGAGAAAAATAAATAATACATTCCTCTATAATTGAATAAAAATATAAAAGAAACACCAACATCACTATATGAATGCTTTTAAGAAACAATATACCATATCCATATGTAAACAGATGATGAAAAACATGTGAAACTATACTGAAAAAACATAACTAAAAATGGATGGGTTGTATTCTATGACATGATATCCAACCAAACATGGCCTCCATTCTCAAAAACACCTAACAAACAAACCAATTCCTATGCCACTAAATATAAATTGGGCCACAAGTATCTAATAGCTAACCATATACTTATTGAACCAAAAATTTACTTATAGGATTTTAAGAATCCTCAAAGTGGTAGCAATTGAGGAGTTGGGTTCCCAGCGGAGGTGGGTTCGCAAAGGAGGAGGGATTCACAGTAGAGGTGGGGTTCAGAGGCATAGGTGGGGTACGCGGGGGAGGGCTTCACGGTGGTAGGATTCGGCGGAAGAGGAGGAGGAGGAGGGATTTTCGGCAATGGTGGAGGAGGAAGAGTCAGCAGCTGGGGAGGAGGAGGAGGGCTTCACAACAGCAGAGGAGGGCTTCACAGTGGCGGAGGTAGAGGAGGAGGAGGAGGAGTCAGCGACCGAGGAGGAGGAGGAGGCGGCGACAAGGTTCGGTTTTCGTGAGATCTTGAGTCGTGCGACATGAGGAAGAGACTGTTAGGGTTTCTTTTATAAAAGCGGGTAAACCTTTTATCAGCACTAGCTAAAAAACACCGATAAAGGTATGTTTTATCAGCGCTAAAATAGAAAGCGCTGATAAAACATCCCCTTATCAGCTCTTTTTTAGTGCTGATAAAAGGTATCTTTATCAGCGCTAAAAAAGAACTGATAAAACTATAATGATAATAAATTATTTATATTTTTATATATATTTAAAAAATTATATATATAATAAATATATATATATATTTATTTATAATAACTATACATAACTATATATTTATTTATATTTACATATTTAATAAATATAAATTTATTTATAATTATAAATTTATAATAAATATATTAATTATATTTATAATTATATATAATTAATATCTGTATTTTAATTTTATAATTATTTAAATATATCTATATTCATTTAGAATTATATTTGTATATATATATTATAATTTTATAATTATTTAATAAGTATAAATTTATATATATTTATTATAAATGTATATTTATTGCATATTTATTATAAATATATATTTACTACATATATATTTTAATTATAGTCATAAATATAAATAAATTTATATATATATTTAAATAATTATAAAATTAAAATAAATATATCAATTATATAGTCATAATATATATATAATTAAATATATATATATATATTTAAATACTAATGAAATTAAAATAAATATATTAATTATATACATATTTTTTATAATTTCATAATTATTTAAATAAATATATTTTTATTTAAATAATGATGAAATTATAAAAAAAATATATAATTAATATATTTATTTTAATTTCATAAGTATTTAAATATATATATATATATATTTAATTATATTTATGACTACAAATAAATATAATTTTATTTATAATTATAATTATAAATATAATAAATATATTTATTATAATTTTATAATTATTTACACACACACACATATATTATTTATAATTATAACTATAAATATTCGTATATATGTATAAATATTATTATATATTTATAAATATAGTTCTATAATTATATATATTTATAAAATTATATTTATTATAAATGTATTTATTATAAATTTCTAATTATTTAAATATATATATATTTATATTTATTTATTTATAATTAAAATTAAAAATAAATATACTTATAAATATTTTTATATAATTATAAATATATTTATATGTATATATACATGTATATTAATATATTAATATATATATTTATAAAATTATAATAAATGTATTTATTGTAATTTTATAAAAAGTGTATATATAATTATAAATATGATAAATATATTTATCATTTAAAAAAGTACAATAAATATATATATATTTATAATTATAATTATAAATAAATATGTTTAAAAAGTATTTATATATAATTATAAATATAATAAAAATATTTATCATTTAAAAAAATTATTCTATTTTTATAATTATTTAAAAATATATACCAAGAAAGGTTCGAATCAGGAAGAACCTGATCCCCAAAATTATTAATAGAAAATAACAGTACATCAAAACAAACAGAACATAAATGCTTACATCATCTCAAAGCCAAATCCATTCCCAACTCCATAATCTGACAGCTCATCATCCGGTTCAGCTGACTCCCATTCAGAGAACTCAGCTTTCCTGAATAATTCCAGGTATTGTTTTTTACGCTACAACATCTCCTTTGATAACTTCGCCTTAGGTGGACATTTTTCATCGCGCACTTTAGTGCTTTCTGATTAGCACTGATAAAAGCTGGCACTTCCCTTTCCCGAATCTGTGGTAGTGCATGTACACATGTACCTGTTGCATGAGATACATACATACATATATATAATATGATATTATATATAGTTTACATTTGATATATGCATTCGATGCATGTATCTTTCATGCATGTGATATATATATATATATATATTATTCATTTTCTCCCGAATGGTTTTATCAATTACAATCCATTTATGAATGGATTAAAGGTTTTAAATTAATTCATTGAAACTATTCAATGAATTATATCCCAACTAGCAGAAACACATATGATGCGTTGGAGGAGTCTCGAGCTTCAGCTATATAAGAGGATGAGATCCTCTTGTTGGGTGGATGTGGTACGTGACGTGTATGAGCCTCAGTTTAACTTTCTTCTTCCCGAGCACCATTGTCTCATTTTGAGAAGGTGCTAGCACCCCTTCAGATATCAACTACCCTCACAATATGATCATGGGTCCATTAGCTGGTGTACTCCCTTAGAGGCAGGATGTTTGTGTTCTCTCGCGTCATAATCATCATTGACTTTTATCAGCACTAAACAAAAAATGATGATAATAAGGGAACGTTTATCAGTGCTAGAAAAAAAACGATGATAAAAGTGTATCCTTTGTTAAAATTTTTTGAGCACTGATAAAGGTGTCACTTTATCAAAGCTTTTTGAGCACTGATAAAATCTCCACCTTTAATAGCACGAAAAAACGTTGTTAAAGGTCACAATGAATAATTTAATTTATATATACATATTTATATATTTCTAAATAAGATTTATATTACAATAAGTATATGTATGTAAATACAATATATAAATATGATTTATATGACTTTTAATAAAAAATTACTATCAATCTTATTTTCATAATTTTATATATAAAAAACAATCAAATTTATATTAGTCAATGGAAATGTTTAATAGTATATTTATATACATTAATTAAAAAACATGTATATAATTAATATAAATAAGATATTTTAATATTTTATTTAAACAATTATATAAATATATAAATGAATATATTTATTTAAATATGTGATTCATATTTAAATTTATATATTTATATTCATTTTAAATAATTTAAAATATATGTACATTTATCTATATGTATATGTATTCATGTGTATGTATGTGGATGTATGTGTATATCTATATATGCTTATGTATATATGTGTTGTATGTGTATGCATGTGTTGTATTGTGTGTGTGTGTGTTTATATGTGTATATGTATCTATATATGCGTGTGTATATATATGTGTATATACGTGTGTGTGTGGATGTACATGCATGTGTATGTATATGTGTATGTGTATGTGTATGCTGTTGGAACCACTCTGTGTATAAGGTTGTATTTGTTGTCAATAGTTGTCAATGCAGATCAAAATGAAGGTGATCATGAAATACTCCGATGCAGTAGAGGAGTGGTGATTCAGATGATTGTTGTACTGTTCGTAAGTTCAAAGAACATGTGTCAGAGGTGATACATTGTTTACAGCAATGAATATTGTGAGGAGTAATCCATCCAAGGATGATTAAGGCAGGATGGTGTTTTTGGATGAAGACCATGCAATTCCTCCTTATTGCATAAGGACCATGGGCTTTGATGAAGACCATGCAATTCCTCATTATTGCATGAGAACAATGGGTTTTGATGAAGACCATGCAATTACTCATGATTGCGTGAGAACCATGCTAGAGACTTCTATGACGGTTGATGAAGGAGGCAATGTGCCAATGCGTTGACTTATGGTGGAGTTTGTGATAAAAGAAAAAGAGTTGCTGAAGGATACAGATCACCAAGAAGAAGTGTTGTTGAGGTGATCGTGCTTGTCGACAAAGCAAACAAACGACATTCAAATTTGTTGACAAAGGAGATTCCATGGTGACATGTCGAGTTCAAGAGTTGTGGTCAACGACCTATGGTTTATTCAAGAACATCGACAGAGGAATGGATGATCTGGAGGCGGTACAAAAAGAGCAGATACAAGGTGGCGTCGTTTTCCAGTGTTTGCCAAATTTTTGGGCCTCAAAATCGGAAAATGAAGACATGGATTGTCTGCAAAAGGAGGTTCGCACAAAAAGGAAGTTGTGCGCGAAATATAAGAGGCTTGCGCGAAATACTGAAGTTAGGCGCGAAAAACAGCGGGATGCGCGAAATAGTGGATCAAGGTTTTTCGCGCAAACAGTGTTTCAGAATCAGAACGTTGTAAAATGGTAAAGGCATGGGCTGCGCGAAAAACTAGAGCTGTGCGCGAAAAACCAGAAATGTGCGCGAAAAATGTTGTGCGCAGAAAAGCTGGGTGAATTTTTCGCGCAATCAGCGTATCGATTCAGAAATACAGAAAATCGGCAAAGGCAAGAGGCGCGCGAAAAATCAGAGATGTTCGCACCATGTGCGCGGAAAATCGAACTGGTGCGCGTAAAGTTAGCTGTGCGCAAGAAGGGGGGTTTTACGCGCAGGATCACAAACGTCTATAAATATGAGGTGAACCCCTCTCATTCGGAGAGGCTCGACACTTAGACAAATCCTGAGCTCCGGTGCGCGGAAAAGTTAAGGTCCAGAGGGTTGCGCGAAAAAGAAGGTGTTGCGCGAAAAAGGGAAGTTTTGCGCGTAAAAGAAGAGTTGCGCGAAAATCCTTTTACGCGACAAAAGTTATTTTTACGCGCAAGGTTTGAATTTTATGCGCAAGCCCTCGGGAAGGGTGCGCGGAAAATTTGGGGGTCCCGCAAGCTTTTTGACAGGTGCTTAGCACTCTCAAATCTGCTTTGCGAAGAGAAGAATAACGATCGTGCAACCAAAATCTGATCGGCACAGAGAGAGAAATATATCGATACACTCAGGTGTCAGAATTGGGAATAGAAGGAAGAGAAGGAGATTTAGTGCATTCAGGTATTGCACTGAAGTAGGAGATTGATTTCAAAAGAGCATCAACTCAGGACTCTGATGCAAGCAAAGTCTCATGCTGAACAGGAGACAAAGACTTCAATGCATATCTATTGAAGAGACCTTCACGTCTATAAACTGAGTGAGACTTCACCACCGGCAGTGAGCCAGGGGGAGTCAACGGGAGTGACCCGAGGGACGCAGTGAGCTATCCCTAAACAATTGTAAAGGCAGTGAGCCTGGGACAGAGTGTCTGTACCCGAACATTTGTATCCGCAGCTAGTGAAGCATAGTTGATTTAGGTACGACCGGCAACCTGTCGGCGTATACTCCTTGGACGTAGCCCTTAGTGGTGAACCAAGTAAAAATAGCTGTGTCATCTGTCTCTGCATGTGAATGTTTAATTGCTGATCATATCCATCATACAGGTTTAAGTAGTTCCTACCAACGTGGGAACAAGATCCACAACTAAAAGAAGAAAAAGTTGCCACCCTGATTCACCCCTCCCCTCTCAGGGTGTCCCGGGGTCCTACAAGTGGTATCAGAGGGAGGTTAACGTATGTTGGATATTCTCCAGTAATTCTATTGAGAAGAGGATTTGAGTTTCTTTCCTAAAGTCAACAATGAAGAGCAGTCTTGATGAAGTTTCTGAGCAGACGTCTACATCTAGCAAGACCATGACAAACAGGAAAAAGAAAGAGAAAAAGCAGCTGAAGAAGTCCCTCATATCCAGAGAAGATGCAATGTCTTGTTCTCCATGCCATTCCAATAATGAAGAAACATCGGGCTTGGAAAGTATCGAGCAGGTGGCTCAGAATTCTTCCAGAGGAAAGGATGACACCCCCTATTCAAGCTTTCAGGAAAAACTCAGAACATATCTGCATGATATTCCAGAAGAAAGGGTTGCTATTATCTGTAGCCTATTTCAATCTATGCAGGTTGAGATCACTAGACTTGAAAGAGAAGCATACAATATGGAAAAGGGGCTGGAAGGAAAAATTATGGAAAGTATGAAGCTCACCAAACGGGTGAAAGCCCTTGAAGAAAAAGGCGAAGTCAGCAATACTCTGGAAGAACGGATCCATGCACTTGAAGCTGAGTTGAAGAAGAGCAATGAAGTCAAGAATTTTTGTTTGGAAGAAACTTCCATTAAATTTAGGGAACTTGACTCTTTGTTACAAAACAAAGTTAAGATGCATGAAGATGAGGTTGAAAGGTTGAAGAAGACCTGTGAAGAGAAGATGATCACTATTGAAGATCAGAAGATCATCCTCAATATTGTGAGTCAAAAATTGGAAGCTCAGTTGACCAAGATTGAGAACACACATATTGAGACTTCACAAAAGAATGAAATGAGTGATGCTTGCACTCAATGTTCGTTGGAGGAGTCTAAAGCTGAAATGTCTCCAACATGTCATAAGAAGATTAAGACAACTCTTGATTATCCACATCAAGAATCAGTTGCTGCCGGTACTCAATGCTCAATGGAGGATTCTATTGTCAAAAGACCTCCAACACGTGATAAGAAGATCATGACTTCTCTCATCGATCTATCACATGCAACTGAGAAAGTGAAGGTACCATCCAGACCATCTTGCACTCATGTTTCTAAATACAGTCCAACAATCAGTGCAGGTGGGAAGAAAAGCTCTAAACAAGTATGGATGAGGATAGGTGAGAAGAAGAAACCTACCACCATGACTAGGGTGGATGGGAAGAAAAAGGAGGAAGCTTCTTCCTCAAATAGAGCACAAACAACTAAGCAAATGGCCCAACAACTTAATACAGAAGACACAAAGAAGAAAAGATTTGTGGGTCAATGTTGGTGCTGCAATAGATTTGGGCACTGTGCACTGGATTGTTTTTATAATCCCTTTCATGGAAAATCACAGGGAAAGCCTATATCAAAGGGGAGGAAGCCGGAGAAGAAGAAGCAACATCCACAGGTCCAGAAGCATCTGTTTACAGCAAACAGATTTGGAATTCTTGATAACATCTGTGATTCATGCAATGGCAGTGGTCACAAGAATGGTGCATGCCTAGGTCAACAGATATCCAGAGCTGATAAGAACAGAAGACCACACAAACCATCCAAGTACGAAGAAAGTACCTTGGGAAGAAATCAGAAGAATATGGCTAACACACCTCTCCCCAAGAAGATATCAAGTAGGCAAGCTGAGAAGACCCAGGATTTTAGATCCATGAAATTGAAGGGTCATTCATCCAAAGGAAACACTAAGTGGGATGAATCTCAGATGAACCCATGTGGAAGACCTAAACCAGCTGCAAAAGTTCCAAATGACATATTGGTCATCTGGCCAAAAGATTTGAAACGAATGAGAAAACTTGAAGATGAAAAAGACAGGGCTGGTGATAAAGGAAAAGGAAAACTTTCACATGATGAAGACACGGTGCTTGAGAGATTGCAAACAAAGAGAAGCACTCGTGTCAAAGAAGTTCTGTGTGAGAGATGCAAGAAATCTGGTCACATTGCAAAAGATTGCCTAACCTTAATACCAGAACAAGAAGCAGTCTTGAAGAGAAGTAAGAATCTATCATTCATGATGGCTGCTAAGCAGAACAATTCTCCACACAAAGCAGAAGAGAATGTGAACAGAGCCATGCCACACCAACAGATGTCAGAACATACGTTCAGAGGAGCAGGCATGAAGACTGGAGTGAACAGAGGAACTTGGTTGAGAAAAGAACCTCAACCAAGCAAGTCTTCGTGATGAAGCAAGAAGGATCCACCTTATTCTCTTATTCATTTGTGTATTGTATTTGTGCTAATAATGCAGGGAATTGAAGGTGAAGCATGCTCTCAGGGGGAGAACCTGAGAAGTTGTGAATGTTGTCAACTCTTGATAGCAAAGCTGAAGAAGTTTCCATCCTTAGTAGATTCTTCAATTGATATTCAAAGATTATGATGATGAAGGATCACTCTTGATGAAGATGATGAGGAGTGTTTCCCTTGCAGGGGAGAAGAATGAAGAAGCTTCCATAATCACTGTTTCAATCAATATCAACTCCAGGTGGACTCAAAAGCAGTTATTCTGTGAATTTCTTGAAGAACACACCAATGAAGAAGGTATGTCATTTCTCAATCACTATCCCTTGGTTACTCAGATCAAAGATTATTTTACAAAGGGGGAGTAACTGTATTGATCAGTGACATAAAGAGAATGGAAGTGCCCCAAGGTCACTTTTCCTGTCGATTGCACTTGAATGTTTTTGATCTATTTGCTGAAGTGAGTGCATGAGTTTCAGGTTGATTATTATCTATCATAGTTGATCTTCTTCTACCTGGAATTAAAGTGGTAAACCCTTGAAGACAAGATAAATGAGTTATCATCTCATGTTGGTATCATGATCTGTGGATAATGGACAACCTTGTTGACTTAATCAAATCCTCTTGTTTTCTACATCGAGCATTGCTCAAGTAGACTTAGAGTGAAATGATTAATGAAACTTTGCTTAAGTGAGGATTGATACCCTCCCTACCATGCGCTTTGTATTTCTTGTCAATAAGGGGGAGAGAAAGTGAAATGCAGAAGATTCTCATTTTGACATTGACGGATTCATTTCAGAAGATGTTTAAGGTATTGACAACAAAATACAAAGGGGGAGATTGTTGGAACCACTCTGTGTATAAGGTTGTATTTGTTGTCAATAGTTGTCAATGCAGATCAAAATGAAGGTGATCATGAAATACTCCGATGCAGTAGAGGAGTGGTGATTCAGATGATTGTTGTACTGTTCGTAAGTTCAAAGAACATGTGTCAGAGGTGATACATTGTTTACAGCAATGAATATTGTGAGGAGTAATCCATCCAAGGATGATTAAGGCAGGATGGTGTTTTTGGATGAAGACCATGCAATTCCTCCTTATTGCATAAGGACCATGGGCTTTGATGAAGACCATGCAATTCCTCATTATTGCATGAGAACAATGGGTTTTGATGAAGACCATGCAATTACTCATGATTGCGTGAGAACCATGCTAGAGACTTCTATGACGGTTGATGAAGGAGGCAATGTGCCAATGCGTTGACTTATGGTGGAGTTTGTGATAAAAGAAAAAGAGTTGCTGAAGGATACAGATCACCAAGAAGAAGTGTTGTTGAGGTGATCGTGCTTGTCGACAAAGCAAACAAACGACATTCAAATTTGTTGACAAAGGAGATTCCATGGTGACATGTCGAGTTCAAGAGTTGTGGTCAACGACCTATGGTTTATTCAAGAACATCGACAGAGGAATGGATGATCTGGAGGCGGTACAAAAAGAGCAGATACAAGGTGGCGTCGTTTTCCAGTGTTTGCCAAATTTTTGGGCCTCAAAATCGGAAAATGAAGACATGGATTGTCTGCAAAAGGAGGTTCGCACAAAAAGGAAGTTGTGCGCGAAATATAAGAGGCTTGCGCGAAATACTGAAGTTAGGCGCGAAAAACAGCGGGATGCGCGAAATAGTGGATCAAGGTTTTTCGCGCAAACAGTGTTTCAGAATCAGAACGTTGTAAAATGGTAAAGGCATGGGCTGCGCGAAAAACTAGAGCTGTGCGCGAAAAACCAGAAATGTGCGCGAAAAATGTTGTGCGCAGAAAAGCTGGGTGAATTTTTCGCGCAATCAGCGTATCGATTCAGAAATACAGAAAATCGGCAAAGGCAAGAGGCGCGCGAAAAATCAGAGATGTTCGCACCATGTGCGCGGAAAATCGAACTGGTGCGCGTAAAGTTAGCTGTGCGCAAGAAGGGGGGTTTTACGCGCAGGATCACAAACGTCTATAAATATGAGGTGAACCCCTCTCATTCGGAGAGGCTCGACACTTAGACAAATCCTGAGCTCCGGTGCGCGGAAAAGTTAAGGTCCAGAGGGTTGCGCGAAAAAGAAGGTGTTGCGCGAAAAAGGGAAGTTTTGCGCGTAAAAGAAGAGTTGCGCGAAAATCCTTTTACGCGACAAAAGTTATTTTTACGCGCAAGGTTTGAATTTTATGCGCAAGCCCTCGGGAAGGGTGCGCGGAAAATTTGGGGGTCCCGCAAGCTTTTTGACAGGTGCTTAGCACTCTCAAATCTGCTTTGCGAAGAGAAGAATAACGATCGTGCAACCAAAATCTGATCGGCACAGAGAGAGAAATATATCGATACACTCAGGTGTCAGAATTGGGAATAGAAGGAAGAGAAGGAGATTTAGTGCATTCAGGTATTGCACTGAAGTAGGAGATTGATTTCAAAAGAGCATCAACTCAGGACTCTGATGCAAGCAAAGTCTCATGCTGAACAGGAGACAAAGACTTCAATGCATATCTATTGAAGAGACCTTCACGTCTATAAACTGAGTGAGACTTCACCACCGGCAGTGAGCCAGGGGGAGTCAACGGGAGTGACCCGAGGGACGCAGTGAGCTATCCCTAAACAATTGTAAAGGCAGTGAGCCTGGGACAGAGTGTCTGTACCCGAACATTTGTATCCGCAGCTAGTGAAGCATAGTTGATTTAGGTACGACCGGCAACCTGTCGGCGTATACTCCTTGGACGTAGCCCTTAGTGGTGAACCAAGTAAAAATAGCTGTGTCATCTGTCTCTGCATGTGAATGTTTAATTGCTGATCATATCCATCATACAGGTTTAAGTAGTTCCTACCAACGTGGGAACAAGATCCACAACTAAAAGAAGAAAAAGTTGCCACCCTGATTCACCCCTCCCCTCTCAGGGTGTCCCGGGGTCCTACATATGCGTATGTGTATGTCTATGTGTATGTGTATGTGTATGCGTATGTGTATGTGTATACGTATGTGTATGCATATGCGTATGCATATGTGTATGTGTATGTTTATGTGTATGTGTATGTGTATGTGTATGTGTATGTGTATGTGTTTGTGTATCTGTATGTGTTTGTGTATGTTTATGTGTATGTGTATGTGTATGTGTATGTGCATGTGCATGTGTATGTGGATGTGTATGTGTATGTGTATGTGTATGTGTATGTGTATGTGTATGTGTATGTGTATGTGTATGTGTATGTGTATGTGTATGTGTATGTGTATGTGTATGGGTATGGTTCTGTGTATGTGTGTGCGTATGTGTGTGTGTATGTGTATGCGTATGCGTATGCATATGTGTGTGTGTATGTGTATATGTGTATGTATGTGCATGCACGTGTATGTAATTGTATGTGTATATGTGTATGTATGTGCATGCACGTGTATGTAATTGTATGTGTATACATACATGTATTTGTAGAGACCCTGTTTTTTCCTTGTAAGACTTTGAAATATATCTAGAAATATTTTCGGATCCAGGTGCTGAGACGACATGTGATTCCGATACCCGGTGTGCTTGGAATTAATTTTATAAAATTATTAAATCTATTTTATATTATGTGTGCACGATTTCTTAAAGAAAATGATAACTCTTAAACAAAATCTCAGATGAAAATCTGGGACCACGCTTGAGTTTGGAATGCAAGTTTTACCCTAGGCGCGACATAAAATTGGTCGATGCGGGACGCTCGGATAAAATGACCATTGGTGGGTGTATTTAGTTAAAATAAATAAATAATTTTATTTATTTTAAATTAAATAACCTAATTCTGTTCCTCTATAAATATGCCGTTATGATGGATCGCTAGAGTTAGCTGTATAACCCCAAGATTCTTGAGAGGATTCTCCTTCCACCTCTCGTTGGAGAATCAATATCAGATGACGAAAAAACTCCAAATCCAGGCATATCGAGGCGCATAGAATGTAATGACTTCTCTCATTTGTTGGCAAGCACATTCTTCGTCCATGAACGATTCAAATCTAGGTAGGACTCATCAATTTTTGGATTCTTCCCCAACTGATTAAATAGTTTGAGCATGACCATCATCTTTCTTTGTCTGCACCAATTGAAAGTCTTTTCATATGCCAATATACATATTTAAATTGCTTATTCAATTGTTTCTCAACCAAATCTCCCCAATTTTTATTCACTGGCTAAGAACATTTGGCCAATGATTTTTTGAAACTTTTTTTTGTGCATTTCTCCTAACCTTTCTTCTTGTTCTTCATCAATTGGACTACGGGGTTTCAGTTCGACATTATTGGGTGGGATCGAGCCCAATCATATTTCCAGATTCACATCGGTTTTGCGTGATGAAAAAAAAATAATTAATAAAGGATGGATTCAGAGGATTTTTGGGTTGCGGGTGAATGATTCATTGATTCGGGATCCAAATCTGAGATGGTAGCAACATGAGACATGCGCAATGCATATGATGAACCCCATGGATGAATCAGAATTTGATTTCCAGCTACCATAGGGATAGAATAGATGAACATAGGTTTCCCCTTCGATTTCAGGTGAACTTGAGGTGGGATTCAGTGCAGTGGCGTGGATTGAAGATGTGCGAAGCAGATTTGGAAATTCTATAGAAAACTCGACTACACATTGTGTAGTCCAATGAACTCATGGTGTGTATCCCCCTAACTATGTTGACTAGATTTTTCAGGTGAGTTAAATATAACAAGTCATGTGGCCCCCCCACATTCCATGTAACTTAGTGCTGGAAACCCAGAGTGTACTCTAGAAGTACACAAGCATGGGCATGACTAGGCACATGTCGTGTACCGACACATGACCAGGGTACATGGACATGACCTAAAGGACACAAGTGGGACCCAGAGTGGCTGAGGTATGCTGTATATTCCACCTACACACCGTGTAGTGTTACATGGGTATTGATCCATGTACCATAAGGGACATGGTTAGATATCAGAGTGGGACCACATGCCATATGGGTCTCCTTACACTCTGTGTACTCCTACTTTCCTTTTAAGGAAATTTCAACCTCTCATATATCCTTCTTCTGGAATCACATTTTATCCTGTGAGTAGCCCATCCTTAGTGTTTTTCCACATAGAATGTGATGGTGGAATATGTACTAGATTTTTATATATGGTGTGATATGTTCTTGTTATGATTCTTCTTTAGGCGATGATCGATGGCAACAGTGATCGGGTAAGATCACTAGAGGCTTCTAGAGTGTCACCCTCCTACTGGGATAGGGCATGGGTTCTCTAACTATCTTAGAGTGGAACCCTCCCACTGAGAAGGTTATGATTCCTCTATCTACTATTAGAGTGAAACCCTACAGCTGGGTTGGGCATGAGTCCTCTATCAATCATTAGAGTGACACCCTCCAACTGGGTTGGGCATGAGTCCTCTATCGATTATTGAGTGATATCCTCTTATAGATTCAGAATATGGGTCCTTGACCATCAGAGTGGCACCCTCCTGTGAGGACAAGGTATGGTTCCTCTAACTATCTATTGAGTGTCACCCTCATATGGAGTCAAGATATAGGTCATCAACCATTAGAGTGGCACCCTCCTGCAGAGTCAAGGTATGGGTATTTTATTGACTTCTTGAGTGCCCCCTCCCGTTGTATCGACGCTTGATTCCTCTACCTATAGATTGTTCCCCTCAACTGTGCGGCATAGTGGCGAGGTGTGTCTTGGCTTAGATGTCTCTTCAGACAGACGCGTGAGATGTTGGGAATCATTGATGGACCTTTTGGAATTGATGGAATTTCTTCCTGGGATGGGCTGTGAGATAGAGATCCCCTTTCTCTCTAATTTAGGATTATTTGGTTTGAGCACACACACACACACACACATATATGTATCCATGTTATTGGATTTTTTTACTCTATTACTTTGAGTTGAGTTGTCAATTTATTCTTATCGTGTCTCTTACTGCCCCCTTAAGCTATCAGGGTGTCCTATTGGGTATGTATAAACTCACCCCTACATGGGATTTTCCCCACATGTACTATGTATTATGTTGACAACAGATAGGTCGACGATGATTATAGAGGAGATTAGGGATACCTGGTTTATTTGACTGTGTATGGTGGTCAGAGCTTAGATATTTGGAGCTGGTCGCTCTCAACATTTTATTTCCAGTTTTTTTAGGTTGGAAAATCTTTCTAGTTGGGCGTGTATTTTTTCCTTTTACTTTCTAGTTTACAATATCATACTCTTTTACTCCCTAGATATTTTTCATGCATGGTTTGTTCTCTAAATGTTGTATATTTTTCTTTTATTCCTCCACACTTCTGCATGGATATGGTCGATTGTGTGTGTATAGGTAAATTAAGCAAAGGCCTCCCATATTGGTTATGCCTTTCGATGCTTGTATCCACCCCTTAGTCTATGGAGGCGGGCTTGGGGTTGTTATGGCTCGAGCCCTGCTGGGTTAGATCATGAAAAATTGGTATCCGGGTAGTTCTTTCCTTCTTACAGTGTTTGGCGTAGTCCCCTAATGAGTATTTGGTTGGGATTTAGGGAAAAAGTTTCAAAGTTTCTCAAGTGTGGCTTTCAGGTCAAGGAACCTAGTAATGGTGTGGGCGGTCGACGTATCCATTCATTAGGACTCTAAATACATGTTTTTTAACTCATCATACCGAGACATTGGTTGTAGGGATCAAAGGTACATGAATCATATAGGATTTAGTCTTTGATTGTTCTTATTTATGTCAAATCCCCATGTATATATATGTTCATCTGACCATGGTACATCTTGATTAAAATTTCAAGATGCCTCCATGATAAAAACCAGCCAGGTTACCAGTTACGGATCATGATGATGACCAGATGAGTGATGAGACCTTATTTTAGAGTCCATCCAGCAAGATCCTTCCTCTAGGTGGACAGGTAGAAGCACCCCACCTGTTGAGCAACAAATTATACCAGTAGAGAAGACCGAGGATGCGTGCATACTTAATGCACTCCACAAGTTCCAGCTTGAGAGGTCGTTGAAGTTTCGTGATGATACAAATCCCCAAGTAGAATAAGATTGAATAGAGTTAATGATATGTGTTTTTAGGCTTATCTAAATACTTATTGATTAGGTGGTTGATTTGGTAGCCAATATTTTCCACGGAGCAGCTGGGCGCTGGTGGATTCTAGTTACATAGATGCATGATGAGTCAACACTCTCATAGACTGAATTTCATCAACTGTTACATGAGGAGTACTACCCTCATGATTGTGCTCAGTTCAGATTTATGAGCTTCTAGAGCTACAGTAGGGAGGGATGATAGTGTATGAGTATGATACGAGGTTCACAGACCTTACGCGATACTCCCTTGATATGATCTAGGATGGCTAATTACGAGCACAAAAGAGCAGGGTCTCCTCAAAGATATATGTGCCAGTGTAGTGCCTTTATACATTTCCACCTATGTAAGGGGGTTAGAGTGGGCACTGGTGATGGAGAGATTCATGTCATAGGAATGTTTGATAGCTCGAGATAGCAGTAAGCATTATTAGGCTGAGTCATTTGTAGTAGCTAACAAGCACCAATCAATAGGATCTCAGCTCAGAAGATCTTCCCAATATTAGACTCGAGCAGGTGGTCAAGGACAACACAGAGGACCAAGGAAAACTAGTGATGGGTGGTGTTATGTGTATGAGGGGTGAGGTCACATGGCACGTTATTTCCTAACCAGACATACTGAGAAGCACATGCATATGGCTAATGGACCACCACGATAGAGGCATCGTCATGATAAGGGATCTCCTAGGTTAGGGTAGGGTGGCCCTCAGGGAGGTGGAGCTGGAAGAGTAGTAGGTGGAGATCTAGGAGGAGGATCCATGAGTGGTGGAAAATTCTACGAGATCCTTCCACCACCACCACCACCAGACGTCCCACATTAGGCTTAGGGATCTGGTGGCTGGGGCCGCAGACAACTGCAGACTATGGATGCTTATAACCCAGTGAAATATGAGATGATTAGAGGTATGATAAATGTTTATTATACTCTTTATTTAGTATTATTAGAAACAGCTGTGAGTCATTATTTCATCTCTTTACTCTTGGTTCAAGAGCTGAAGCTCCTAGTTGAGGCTTTAATCTAATGGATTTTTCTTGAGGTTCATATAGGGAACACTTATTTTATATATTTTATCTTCATGCAGTGTGAGCTATCTCTTAGTGGAGAGAGGTTCTTGTGGGACATTTTGGACATCATTATGTAACCCTATGACATTATATTAGTTATGGATTGGTTGTTTATAGTCCGATCCTAGATCGATAGTCACCGTAGACGAGTCAGATTTTTTCGCACTGGTGGGACAAGATTCTCCTTTATGGGTGAGAGATATCTCACGGCAGGGTGAGTGGGTTTTGTGAGAAAGAGGATGTAGCCTATTACCCATCAGTTGATGAGTGTAGACTTTAGTACAACAGGCTATTCAGGAATCTGTATTTCTTCATTCATGGATGATTTTATGGATGTATTCCCCAAGGAAATTCCAAGGCTACCTCCAAGGTGGGAGATGGAGTTCTATATCAAATTACATCCCATGACCTCTATGATATCTTATGAAGCATATCAGATGGCCCCTACCAAGATCCAGAAGCTATATTTGCAGTTGGAGGACTTTTGGGAGAAGAGTTTTATTAGACTCAATGTGTCCCCCTGGGTAGTTTTGGTGTTGTTCGTGAAAAAGGAGGATGGGGTCTTGCAGATTTGTGTAGATTATTCTAACTTAAACTAGAATATGATAAAGAAAAAATAACCCTTACTGAGTATTGATGACCTCTTTTCATCTGTTGTGATATGCGAGATGGTTCTTAAAGAACTATCTCTGGTATATCCACCACCAATTGAGAGTTCGTGAGGCAGATATTCTAAAGATGGCATTCCAATGTCGCTACGGATACTAGGATTTCCTAGTAACACCTTTTGGTGTGATGAATTCCCCTACCATGTTTATGTATTTTATGAACCGAATCTCCCACCTGTACTCAGATCAGTTTGTGATTATCTTCATTAACAACATACTCATATACTCTATGATAGAGGAGGAGAATGAAAATCAATTGAGGATGGTCCTAGATTTTCTTCAGGAGCACCAACTTTATGATAATCTCTCAAAGAAGCATTTCTAGATCCATGTGGTTCACTTTCTAGGTAATGTCATTTCTAAGCATGGATTATCTATGGAACCAAAAAATATTGATGCAGTGCTTGCTTGGGATCCACCCAAGTGTGCATTAGAGGTACATAATTTTCATGGCTTGGAAGTATACTACAAGAGGTTTATAGAAGAATTATTTTTTATTTCATCCCCTTTGAATACCCTGATACAGATTGGGTAGTCATTTACCTAAACTAAGCAGTGTTAGAGGGTCTTTGAAGAGTAAATATGAGGCTGAAAAGTGCTCATATTTTGAGACTAGTAGAGGAGGGTGTGGAGTACATAGTGTATTGCGATGCCTCAAGAGATGGGATCAGCTACATGTTGATGTAAAGTCATATAGTTATCACATATGGGTCGAGGCAGTTGATACCCCATGAGTAGAACTATGTGACTCATGACCTAGATCCAATAGTGTTAGTCTTCACTCTAAATATGTGGTGGAACTATCTTCTGGGAGAGCGCTTTGTTGTTTACTTAGACCATCAGAGTCTCAGGAATGTCTTCACATAGAGATAATTGAACCTAAGATAGAGGCACTGTTTAGAGTTCCTACAGGACTATGAATTTGATATAGTCTATACTACATAGAAGGGAAACATGTAAGTAGATTCCCTTAGCATTAATTCCCAGGATTGTTTGGAGTAGGAAGTGTCTGAGTAGTTAGCTTCCTTGCAGCTGACCCTAGTTGAGCAGGAGGGCACACCTTTTTTTCCATCGATGATGTTGAATATTCCCCTCCTTCAGTGTGTGAGAGATTCCCATTTGGGATACATCATCTATGAGGTATTGTGTGAATAGACATCCTTAAGAGATTAACCAGATAGATTTTATGAAGGAGGGAATCACATCATCCTTTTCTATGGACGAATGATGGTCCCGGTCATGATGCGAAAGGAGGCAATGAGAGAGCTTCACACTTCTCCTTTTTATATACATCTCAGTGTGGAGAAGATGTACAAAGACCTTTAGTGATAGTTTTGGTGATCCAATATGAGATGGAGCATGGTTGAGTTTTTCTCTCACTGCCTCAACTATCAGTAGGTGAATACTGAGCACTAGGTTCCGGTAGGTTTGTTGCAGCCCCTTGAGATCCCTGAGTGGAAGTGAGACAACATATCCATGTAATTTTTGATAGGGATTCTGTGGACAATGAGAGTCTATGAAACCATATAGGTGATAGTTTACCTAATCATGAAGTTGATACACTTCCTTACTATCAGGGATTAGAGTTCAATAGAGAGTTTAGAGAAGATGTACGTACGAGAGATTGTTTTCCTTCATAGGGGGACCTAGAATATTGTCTTTGAATCATGATATGTGGTTCATATCATGGTTATGAAGAGATAGGAGGAATTTGAGACCCAGATGAGGATGAGTACAACCTTCCACTCCTAGATAGATGGGTGGACCAAGCACACTATCCAGGTGTTGGAGGATATGCTAAGGGCTTATGTGTTGGACTTTGGATGAAGCTGGGAGGATCAATTTCCCTTAGTATAGTTTTCATAAAATAATATATACCACTCTACTATCGACGTGAAACCTTTCAAGGCCCTAAATGGGATACCCTGTAGGTTACACTTATATTATATAGAGATTAGAGAGGCATCTCTTGTTGATCTAGAGTTGGTGCAGGCGACGATGGAGAAAGTCTTGGTCATCCATGAGAAGATGATGATAACTTAGAGTAGGTATAAATTTTATATATATTGATTTCATAGGCCCTTGGAGTTTGATTAGGGAGACTAGGTTTTCCCGAGAGTCTCCCCATGACAAGGATTGCAAAGATTTGGCCGGGGAGGAAAGTTATCCTAAAGGTTCATTAGGTCATTCGAGATCTTGCATAGGGTTGGGTAGGTTACTTACTACCTATCTCTGCCCCCATAGTTGGAGCAGGTTTAAAACATCTTCCATGTGTTATAGATGAGAAGATACTTGCATGAAACCACACACATTATTGATTGGGGAGAGATGGGCATCGAGGATGGGGACACTTTTTCAGAGCACCTGATGCTGACCGAGGATCATTAGAAGGGGACCCTACATGGATGGACCATCCCCTTATTTTGTGTATTGTGGAAGCATGAGAGCATGGAGGAGAGATCCTAGGAGTGGGAGAGCTAGATACTGGCTTGTTATCCTGAGCCTTTTTTTTTTTCTTTTAGGGGATGAAAATTTTGAAGGAAGGAATGATGTAGAGACCCTGTTTTTTCCTTAAAAGACTTTAAAACATATCTAAAAATATTTTCAGAACCAGGTTTTAAGAATATGTGTGATTCCAAGGCCTAGTGTGACCAAAATTAATTTTATAAAAATATTAAATATATTTTATATTATGCATTTATGATTTCTTAAAGAAAATGGGATAACTCTTAAAAAGAATATTGGATTGAAAACTCAAGACAATGGTTGAGTCTGTAACATGAGATTTACCCTAGGCATGATCTAAAATGGCTCAGTGTGAGGTGTTTGGAAAAAATGGTTGTTGGTGGGATCATTTAGTTAAAATAAATAAATAATTTTATTTATTTTAAATTAAATAACCTAAATATGTTCCTCTATAAATATTACATTATGGAGGATCGCCAGGGTTAGCCTCATAAACTCGAGATAATTGAGATGATTCTTCTTCTACATATCATTGGAGAATCAAGATCAGATAATGAAAAAACTCCAGATCTAGGAAGATCAAGGCACAATGAACACAATGACTTCTCTCATTTGTTAGCATGTGCATTCTTCATTGATGAACAATCCAAATCTAGGTAAGACTCATAAATTTTTGGATTCCTCTCCCATCGATTAAATATTTTGAGCATGATCATCCTTTTTCTTTGATATGCACTAATTGCAAGCCTTTTCATGCACCCATGTACATATTTAAATTGGTTATTCAATTGTTTCTCACCTAAAATCCCCAATTTTTATTTTTTGTCCATGAAGACTTGGACAATGATTGTTACACCTTTGTTCTTGTGTATTTATCCCAATCATTCATCGTGTTCTTCACCAATTGGCCTATGTGGTCTCGGTTCAACATTCCCGAGCAGGACTGAGCCTGGTAGAACCCTCAGATTTGTGGCGGTTTCACATGTTGCAAACAAATTCATGAATCAAGGATTGATTAATTGGATTTATGTGTTTTGGGTGAATTATTTTTTGATCTGGGATCTAAATAGGATATGGTGGTGACGAGAGACGTGTACGATGCATATGGTGAACCCCATGGATGAATCAGAATCTGAGTTCGAGCCAATAGAGGGTCGGAATCGATGAATAGAGGTTTACCCTTCAATTTTGGGTGAACCCGAGGTGTGATTTAGTGTAAAAAAGTGGATCAGAGATTCACAAAGTATATCTATAAATTCTATAGAAAACTTGACTACATACCATGTAGTCCAAAGAACACATGGAGTGTATCCCTCTGGCTTTGGAAGCTTGGGTTTTCAGGTGAGTTAAATATAAAATGCCATATGGGGCCCCAAAATTCTGTGTAACTAGATACTGGTGACCCAGTGTGTACTTTGGGAGTACACGGACATGATCATGGCCAACCACATACTGTATGCCGACACACGACCAAGGTACATGGACATGACCCAAAGGACATGGGAGGGACCCCGAGTGGATGAGTCATGTCGTATAGTCCACTTACATGCTGTGTAGTGGTACATGGGTAGTGAGCCATGTACTGGTAGGGACATGGTTAGTAAGTAGATCGGGACCACACATCGTGTGGGTTCCCTTGCACGCTGTGTACCCCTACTTTTCTTTTGAGTAAACTTCAACCTCTCATATATCCTTCGCTTGGACTTGGATTTTAGCCCGTGAGTATCCTATCATGAGTTTTTTTCCACATAGAGTGTGATAGTGTAATCCATATAATATTTTGATATAAAGTGTGAGATATTCTGAGAATGATGCTTCTTTAGGTGAAGCTCGGTGATGACAATGATCAGACAGGATCACCATCGGCTTCTAGAATGACACCCTCCTACAAGGATAGGGAATGATCCCTCTACCTACCTTAGAGTGGAACCCTCATAATGGGAAGGGTATGAGTCTTATATCTACTATTAGAGTGGAAAACTATAGCTAGGTTGGGAATGGGTCCTCTATTAGAGTGGTAACCTCCGGCTAGGCCGAGCATGGGTCCTCTATTGACTATTAGAGTGGCACCCTCCCGTGAGGATAAAGAAAGACTCCTCTACCGACTATTGGGTAGCACCCTCCTACAAAGTCAGGGCATGATTCCTCAACCATCAGAGTGGTACCCTCCTGCTTGGATAGGGTATGGGTCCTCTAGTTATCTATTGAGTGGCACCCTATTACAGAGTTAGGGAATGGGTCCTCAACCATCAGAGTGGAAACCTCATGCGGAGTCAGGGTATGGGTCCTCTATTGTAGCATCCCATTTTTTGGACTGAATGAAATTCCAAGTTAATTTGAAGTTTTTTCATTTGGTGGGTGGTCCATTTTGTAAACCAAGATTCAAAATGAAATTTCGATAGTTGGAACACTTCAATACATTATTTCTAAACTTGGTTAAGGTTCTGAGGGGTGCCTCAGGTGATCCAATGAGTTTTGGGAGCATTGAATTCTGGAAACTCAAAACTGAAGAATATTGATAGGGGCACACAATTTTTTTGAAACCATGCAACCCTCCAGCAGTAACCATGAAAATTATATAGGTGATAATATGTGGTGCACATGAGCTTTGCACGGTTTTCCCAAACCATGTTCCTATCCTGCATGTTTAGTGCCACTTAGGTAGTGTTCATTCATTTTTCATCGCATGGTTGGCACACAATTGGGGAAACCGTGCTGGACAACAATGTGTGTTAGGGTTCCTAAGCAGTGGGAGCCACATAGTTGGTGCACATTTTGGCCAACCATGCGACCAAACTGTGTGACCCGATTTTGAGGGTGAAATGTCCAAATTTTCTTTAAGGAGTGTTTTAATCAAACCTATCTTCCCCCTTTTCTCTCTTACAATGATATTTCCCTCCTCCCTCATGCATGGATCTCTCCCTTCCTCCTTTATAGGGATTGGGATATCTCCCTCATCCATCATCCAAATCGCTTGCTGTCATAAGCATCAGAAGACTTGAGGTAATCTCTATACTCCACTTGATTATATTTCTCCTAGATTACCTCCTCTATTATGCTATTTTGGTGTGACCTAATTCTCCCTATTTTTAAGATGAAAGTCTATTTCTTCAATTTCTCTCAAACCAGACCAAATCAAAGTGTCATATTAGACAAGTGAAGCATCCTTGTTATAAGGTAGGTGTTCTATAGATTTTATTGCAAAGTTTTGTTGATTTATAAAGTGTGATTTTTGTGACATGCATCAGTATTTTCATAACCATGGAATGTTAAATTAGTATTGTTGTTGTCCTTGTGCTTCAAGTTTAATTAACCCTCAATGGTGTTCCCCTTGAATTCCCTTAATTAATCAATTGTTTTATAATCAAAACCCATCAATGAGGTGCGCTGTCTTTGAAACTATAATGGTTTATTTATTTATGACGTGACAGAATATGAAACTTACCTATGTTGGATCCAAGTGAATGAATCACCTCCTTAGTATTTGATACCTCCCTTATTAAACTAATTGGATGAATTTTATGGAATGATCATTAGATTGGTCTTATGACTCCAAATAAACATATGGTGTTGCTTCCATGGGTGTTAAACCTGTCCCTAACATAATTATTGAATCCCTAGAATTTTTTAATAATGGAATAGATCACTTAAAAAAATATATTTCTTTCATACAAACATAGATCTCTTTTAGTGACTAGCTTATTTTGACATGTTCAAATACTTTTCCTCCTTTGTCATTGTTATGCCTCCGAGGTGGCTTGTTTCGGGTGATGGTGAAATTGTCCAATGAGGATCATCACCCATCCCTTTTTTCAGAGACAGTTTAGTGTTAAATTCACCATTTATTTTTTTTGACCCATTCTGTGTCATTATCCATTAGAAGAAGGTTGGATTAACCCTGTGAGGACTGGGCAATTCACCCCTTTTGCATTGTGAAGGAGATTCCATAATCATTTGGTCCCAGTGGGTGATTTCATGGGGTCAAGTACTTGTGCAATCGGTCCTCCTCAGATATAACTTCCTTAGAAGGTCTCAAAATGGTTTATTCATGGAACTAGAAACACCCAATGACCCTAGTATCTATGATTCATGGACTTTCTTTTCAAAGGAAGGCACTCGTTGATTGTTGATTCAGCCAAAGACACTTGAGGATTCCATTGGTTGAGAGGATGGGAAGTCAGGCTCCCCACACCCTTCTAGGGAAATATTATTTTCTGTTCTGGGACTCTCTTATAAATTTAAGTCGCATTCAAATGTTTGTGAATCCTTGGTTCATTCCTGAAGAGTTTGTCCATGGGCTACCCTTGGTTTACAAGATCATCGTAGGCATGCATATGTTTGATGATATGGAGGTACTACTAACTTGAGCCATACAATAAGGCGCTTTGGAGTTTATCATCATCTAGGGGGGATGTAAGGTTAATTGATGTTGGGATCAGACCCATAATATGGGTATCCTATGTATCCTCGAGAGAGGAATCAGAACCCAATTGGCTGGGGCTTATGCATGGAAGATTCCCATTTAAGGAGACATGATTGGGTGGAACCTTTATGGGAGGGTACCCTTTGGATCTTGGGACTTTGATTAGGCATCCTATGTATCCTAGATTGATCAGTAATTAGAGTTCTCATAGTTCATATTTTTGGGGATTACACATGGGAGCTGCCTATTTAAGGAGACATGATTGAGTGAACCCTTTATGGGAGGGAACCCTTTTGAGGTCGGGCCTTCGAGTAGGTAGGCTATGTATCCTAGTTTGATCAGGAATCATAGTTCTTGTAGTTTAGATTGTTTTGGGTGAACCCATTATGGGATGGAACCATTTTGAGCTCGGACCATCGGGTAGGCATCCTATATATCTTGGTTTGATCAGTAATCATAGTTCTTATAGTTCAGATTGTGTGGACGTTTTAATCATCACAAACCTCTAAGCCCACATGAGTTATGCTCGGTGTGAGAAACAAGAGGATGTGAGAGATCCAACCAACCACATGCTTCATCTCCTATTGGTAGGAGAGGGAGAGCCTATGACAGACAAGGTCGGAGTGACCGTGGATGAGGGCACAGAGCAGTGAACCTTTCAATGTGAAATGACATTAAAGGTCATGCAGATCAACCTTAGAATATTGGGGACTTACCTCAGTGGAGGGCCCCAGAATACATTCTGGGAAAGGGGATAAGTTTTTTCCTCATCAAAGGAAAAGTGAACATAACTCCTTCGACTGATCACTATTCCTCATTGAATGGAAAAGCAAGTGATCACCCTTAATCCCTATAAAAGGGAGGTTCACATCAGCATCCCAAGGTTGGACTCTAGGTTACCATGAGAATGTAGAACCACCGGCATTCCTGAATCCTGAACTGTTATGGGGAGAGCCTTCATGAATCTGCTTACCATGGGTATGTAGACTCAAAGGGGTGCGCTGATTCACCTGATGGTTTGATCATATGGGTCCGGTGGCTTTGGATATGGCTTTAGCATGATGCCGGAGGACTAGTTCGCAAAGGGATTATGGAGGACTAGAAAGTAATGGAGGGGTGAGGTTGGAGCTGGAGGAAATAATACTCAAAAACACCCCATTCCTTGTACTAGTTTCTCATGAGGGATGGGGAAGGCTTCACATACCATAGTGGTATGTGGGCAGAGGGGTCATCTGTGTACCAATGAGGTACATAGGCATGGGTATAGACCACCGTGTACCATAGTGTTATGCGGACCAACACACCTCTTTGATTTCCATCTGTGTATTGATGCATTACGTGGCACCGAGTTTAGTCCACATAGTGGTACACTATGCGGAGAACCATATTGAAGGAGGGTCTGGGGGATTATCATTCACAGGGAGTTCATCCGCAAGAATTACGTGGTTTGCGGTTCACCAATTAGGTTCACAGTTCTATTTTTATTATTAATTTCCACCATTTTATGGTTCGCAGATGACTATACCTGCAAAGAGCATGGTTCAAAATTCGAGATTCCTCGATGAATCAATACTAAAGCTAGAATCCTCTCCGAACTCTTTCTTCCAACCTATGAGTCCCCTTCAAGCTTTTTTCATCCATTCCATCGTTGTCTCTCAATTCATTTTGTGCTCCTTTTATATAGCATCGGGGAAATCGTATCTATTGGGAATGTGGAACCATTTGTGGAGGCCCATGAAGAGATATTCTGATCCATAGAAGACTTGGTAAATCCTGGGTTTGCGGAGGATACGGTTCATGATCATTGCTCAAAGAGCCTTGCCGGTTTTCTTTTTTCATGAACTGATGAGTTCACGGGACAGTATGCGGATGGACCTCACACATATGAGTCCTTCGGCGATGCAGTTTGAGGTCTGCTGGGTTCATTGGACATCACTCCATGGGACAACGTCTCATAGATCATTCCACGTATCTGTTGGTTCACGATCTAGGTGGTCCGCGAACCTTTCCCGGTGATGGTATGCAGGCCACTGGAAATTCTTTGAAAACTTGAATTCCTTCAAGTTTCTCTTAAAATTTTCAACTCAATTTGAGTCCATCCAGCTTTCTAAACTTGTAGGAGTACTTTATTCCTTCTACAAAGTGATTGTGGGGGTATTTTCTTCCCTTGGAGGAATTTTTAGGACCCTAAAAATTCCCCCCCATCGGAATGGGGTCTGTTCAGAATGAAAAGGGGAATATTCTGATGTAAAAGTGATCCTAAAATGAAATGGTTAGCGTTAGAACAAATGGTACTAGTATGAGGGGACCACACCTATATATAGGGGCCCATGTCATTTTTCATTTACTGTTTTTTATGGAGAAAAGTTCTCTTGACCTCTCCAGATTCCTCTGTATTTTCGCACCGTGCTTCTTGAAAAAATCCCATTCACGAACCACTTCGTATGTACCGTGAACCGATATTTTCACAATTTCTATGTTTTCATACCAAATTTTGGGTTTCTTGAATGACATTATGGAATTTTAGAACTAAAATACAGATTCCATGTATGAGAACACTACACTGCTTGCATGTCTGCATACTGATCTTGAATCGATGAACCAAACTTTAAGAACTAATAATCTGAAATTAAAATTTAATCCGAAACTTCTAAACATGAACTTAAGAAGGACTAAGTTCACTGTATCCACCTCCTGTGAACCTTTTTGTTTGCTGGAAAATGATCCGCAGGCCAACACCTCATGGATGGTTTGCGTACCATGGCTGTACATGGTGAAATGCATCCGCGTACCATAGTCATAGGTGGGGTTGCTTCCGCATATCATAAAGTATGAAGAATGTGCCTACCACATACCATTTCTAGAAATAGTATGTGGAGCCTTATGTGTACATATTTTAAATCCTTCATCCATTCCTCCATAGCCTTTATCCAACATTTTTATCGGACTAACTTTTTATCGGCTTTTGGATCTTCCTATAAAGGCTACAATGGATGCTTCATAGGCTGCTGCTAACGTTGCTACTTATTCTGAGTCTATTATTATTGTCCCTCTTTCTAATACTGACGAAAGTTTAAAGAACATGGCGCCTTCAGTTGACGACAAAATTCTGGTCATTCCATTTCACCAATCTCTGGAAAATCTACTTACGACGGGCTAATAGGAGTACCCTATTTCAGACAGGATTCCTTCTTACAGGTTTAGTCTATTGTCTAACATAGAAATCCTAGTGCCAAATCTGACTGATCATCCTACCAAATGGATAATTAATACCTCTATTTAGAAGGAATTTATTTATTCCAAGGGGAGGTACCTTCAGATAGATACTACCTCCAGTTCTTTGCTGAAATATGCACCTCAAACTTTAGAGGGAGTACAGTGGAAGCCTGACTAGACAGCACAATGTTACCAGAGTATTGTGAGGAAGGCTACAGCAAATGAGTAGCATAGTTGGTCATCCAAGCAGGATCTTCACCCTGGGGGATTGTTCGACTTGGAATGGAGGTGGCCCTTTTGGGTTTTCCAGAGTTATGAAGAATTTCAAACTGAGTTATAGAATGTGGGACTGTATGAGGCCTCTTGGGTTTCTCAGACATACACCCATCATCCTACTGCCCTTATTTCATAGCTCTTAAGTAGACAGAGTCTAGATAATAACACCTTCCATTTATTTCATGGGGAGGTGGGAATTAGCTTATGGGATATCCACAAGCTTGGAGGACTCCCTATCCTTGGAGAAATGTATTACGAGTTTCTCCTGGATGCCGCCACATAGAATGAAACTGACCACGTGTCCCATTTGACAAAGATTCTACTGGTCATGGTAGAGGAATTACTTGATCATCCCCTATAGGCTCGCTCGCTTATCCCATTAGAGGTGTGGATAGAGTTATTATTATAGGTGAATAGACCCAAGTCGAGGGCTCTCTGTAGTTGAACTCATCCATCCCGTTAGTCCCACCAAACTCTAGGGTCATATTGTGCTACCCTTGAAGCGGGACGGTATACCACATGAGGATATGATATTCAACTAGACGTATCACTTGTGCTTAGATTAGAAGGTTTCTTTTCCATGTTTTTGAGTGGATAGATTTTCCCATCCCGTGACATCTATATCGGGGTTCAGTCTTATACTTTGATGATGGTGACCACGCTGGTAGAGGGACGACCTATTAATTTGGCCCTTCCCACTCTTGCTCGGATTTATGAGTTTTTGGAAAAAATACAAGAAGGTAGGCCCCCACATTATCTCAGTGGACCATTTTAATTTCTCTATGGGTGGGTGGTAGAACACTTCCCCTATATGAATACTGACATACTGCAAAGTTTCCTCATTCTGACTTTCAAACTACCCTTCTTAATATTTTTGTTGTTCGTCCTAAGATTCTAATTGTTATTGATGTGGTTGGGCCGTTGAACAAAACTTCTTGTTTCTCATTTTCACCACATCATACCCCTCATGGGTCATTAAGAGGTGACATGTGCGGTTCTTTGGAGGAATGATCATACCTCATTGCACTTCAAGACGAGATGCTCACTGCTCATATAGATCAAGTAGTCATTTGTGATCTATACCTCCCCTACCGATTTTCTAGGCAATTCAAATGACTTCAACAAGCTGCACTTCTTCCTACTACTCAGTTAATGGAAGAGTCTCATCCCATAGTTCTTCACCAATTATGGCTCACAATGATGCATTAAGGTGCTGCTATGGAATTTATATTCCCTATTACAAAGGAATCTGCATTCCTATCATCGGAATATGCCCAACTGTGGGTGGACTATTACCCCAATGAGATATTGAGAGAACCAGTTCGTCAAGTGCAGAAACCTTTAACCATTACTTACCCTGTACTTACCCTAGTGACAATGCCACACATTCCTTATACTATGAAGAGTGTGACAACTACACCTTCTACTTTTGTCCCTACATCATCCATGATGGATACACCACCTGTTTATGCCCTTATGGAAATAAGACACTCAGTTCTCCATAAAAATCTTTTGGGAGGGGCTTCATTGGTCCAACCTATTTTAGTGGGGAGTGATTCAGAATTATCCCCTCCTATAGATACCGCCCAAGACCTTAATGAGTCCAGCACCAGCAGAGTATCACCAATCACCCCGGAAGCCGCGGCTAGTCCTCCGCATCCGGCTCTAGCGGTTGATCCATTTGATGGAAAAGAGATTACATCCTCTTGGGTGACCTATCTTAGGTCCATTCCCACTCCTGTGATGACACTTCCTGCTTATAGACACATTGTGGTGGAGGATGATCAAGGTACTGGTGCCACGGGGAAGCACCAAACATTGAGAAAGCAGGCATGGTGCCAGTTATGTGATCTTTACATAGAGAAACCTTTGGCCAATTTTGTTGATGAGACTGACAATTTTCAGTGATTATTCACTGAGCTGGGTTCTGATGGATTTGATTACTAGAACTTACACCTCCTTATCTACCAAATCGTCATAGCCTGAGAAGACCATGCCCCCTATGAGGAAAAGCTATCCAAGTTCAACTCTTCCCATCACCAGGTGGCAACCTTCTAAGATGTTTCGGAATAATTCGATCATCTAAAGGTTGAGGAGATGAAGGCTCATGATTTGGTGGACACCCAAAGGGAAGAGTTGCGGGAGTGCTAGGCCCATGTAGGAAGGTTGAGGGATCAACTGGCCTCTTTGAGTGACAATTATGAATCCATCCAAAAGAAAGGGATGAACCTTAAATTCGTTCTGTAATGGGTGTGTCCAACGGCTAAGGCTGAAACAGAGGAGATATCTTCTTTGAAGCAAACTATTGACGACCCACAGTAATAACTTTCCATCCTTCTAGAAAGGGTGAACTGATACTTGTTGTAGTTCCGTCCCAAATCATGATATGTACTCTTCCCCCCCTTTTTTGATAGTTTTGAGAGACTCCGAACTAGGGATGCTCCTCCATTTTTGTTGAACTCAATGAAACTGATTTTCCTTCAAATCCTTTTTACTTTACCTTTTAAGAAATTATTTTGATCAGGCCATGATTTGAAACAAGTAAACTAAAATAATCGAATTGTTCTCTATTTTTTTCCTAAGCCACAGGACTTAGCGAGAGTATTTCAACTATTGCTAGGGTTTTATGAAACACCTCACAAAATTTTGTGTCTTTTTCATTACTACCCTAATTTTTGCCTAATCCTGCTTGATAGGGGATTAGAAGGCACAACTTGACTTTTTCTTAGTTTTCCCTTTGCGTATTTTTGACCTAACAAGATTTACACCTTTTTTTTGATGGCTAAATGTTTTTTAACGAACTAATACTTGAATTTTACCCAAAGGTGATTTCTACGGATTTTTCCTCTGGTAAGTATGTCATCTTTTTTTGTGGGAAATCCACAATTATGCCAATCAAACTTATTATTGATGTTTTAGGTCAAACAACTTTAACCAAAATTAATAGGGCATGGCCCCAATTTAGGATTCATCAGTCAGGAATGCTCTAATATCCTTCAGACATGGATTATGGATTTTTCTTGACCCTAAATTTGTGAGTTCAGACATACATGAGGCTCAGGAGCTGTTTAAGAAGTACAGAGGTAGTAAAGGACTCTTTTGGGGATGGATTTTACTTTTATTAAAAACCATTTTTGTGGGAAACATATGCAAATCCACCAGGGCATGATGTGCATAGTCAATCATAAGTGTCGGCAGGACACTGGTCTTCCATCTTTGATGGCCTGGTATGGTTATGCAGCACTTTGGATTTATTTTGATGTTGGGAGCCACCATGGGTGGTTGATCTGAGTAATGGTGTTTGAAAATATTAGGGACATTCATATCAGCTTTGAGTAGGCAACTATTCTTGCATGGTTCTTACTTGTGTGAGGGAGAGCTGGTGAATGGTTAGTTCAATTCGAATTCTTTTTTATGTTAGGGGAATTTTGAAAGAGGAAGGTATGTAATCCGTTATCCAGAAGTTTTCTAAATCTAGGGGTGTGAAAGGACATGAATGTCATTTGAGCATACAGAAGCTAGAAATAAATCTCTTGGGGATGAATTTTCCTTTAATTTATGTCCATTTTTGTGTGCAACATATGAAGAGCCTCTGGGGAATGATGTGCATAATCAAACAAAGGTGTCCATAGGACACTGTCCTTCTGTCTCTGATGGCTATGGATGATTATGAATATTGGGAACATTTTGAATACGGTTTGTGACCTTCGAAAAAGGGTGAAATTGAACATGAAATGGGGAATTTTAACTGAACTTCTTCAAGGGAAACCTAGAAACTAGTGGGGGCACTCTTATTTTGTATGTGGATTAACTTCATGCATATGGATGGGGTATCCTTAGAAACCTCAAAAGGTACCAGAGATGAATTAGGCCCATATGTTCTGATATATCCAGGATGTGTGTAGGGAGGAAAATGTAAACCATGACTCTGAGGTCCCTTGAATCAGGAGGGATGGAACAAGGCTTGGAAGCCATTGGGCGTACTGAGATAGGAGAGAACTTTCCTAAGGATGAATTTTCCTTTGAATGACAACCATTTTGTGGGAAAAATATGCAGAGCCTCTGGGGCATGATGTGTGTAGTCAAACAAAGGTGTCCACAGAACACTGTCTTTCAATCTCAGATGGACTTGGAGGGTTATGGGGATTCAAGATTGCTCAGAACATGGAGTTTCAGGTATGGAAGGAGTGTATTTAGATATATTGGGGACATTGGTCTGCAATTTACTCATATAATCAGGTGTCCCTTACGTAGATCTAACTCGTACGCAGAGTGAGGTGTTCCTACCATCCTTGGGGTATCTTGTCATTTAATGTCGTATGGCCATGACATAAGGTTCCTTATAGGGGAGGGAACCATGACATGCCTTTTAGGGTCGTGCTTCTAAGACCTACTTCCTAGGTTGTTTTTCCACAATGTCATGGTGGATCTTTATCTAAGATCCTTAAGATCACGCGAGCTATGCTCGGTGTGAGAAAAAAGGGATTGTGAGGATTCTGATTCATTACTTAAGAATAGTGAAATCAACATCAAAGGGAAATTTAGGCTTAAACCATTGCTATTCAGTTTAACATCGTACAAAAAGGAAGATTTTGGCCTCACAGTTTAATGTCGTGTGGTGAGGAATTGATGCTGCGCAGTTTAGAGTCATGCAGTGAGGAAAATTATACTATTATAAAGATCTTTAATAGTTTTGAGTTAATCGAAATCGGGATGTTTCAACATTCCTTATATGTGAGTGATGATAGAAGGTGTAAACCATAGTCCTAAGGGAAACATGAATTAAGAGAGATGACATGGGGCTTGGAATCCATTGGGCATACTGAGATGGGAGAGGAATCTCCTGGGGAAGAATTTTCCATTGATTGAAGGACATTTTTGTGGGCAATATATGTAGATCCACCAGAGCATGATGTGAATAGTCAAAAAAAGGTGTCCACAGGACACTGGCCTTCTGTCTTTGATGGCTTTGAATGATTATGGGGATCCATGTTTTCCCAGGGTATGGAGTTTGAAAAATGGGAAACATGTTCCTGGGAACGTAAATAATACCCAGACCATGATTAACTTTGAACTACTGGAGCTTACACATAGGTATGACTCATATGTATAGGGGGAAGTAGGATCTTTTGACTTCTCATGAGTGAGGGGCATGTGCGAGATCTCATGAAACTGAGAACTGGGCCACACATAACTCTTAAAGAATTTCATAGTTTATCATCATGCGATTCAGACCTTTCATGGACTACCCATACAATTCTAACCTACAAATGGGGAAATGGGCATTTTTTTATGGTGGTTGGGCCAGGATGCCAAATATGGGCGTCACTACGTATCCTGTAAGGGTATGAATCAAGCCGCGTGTAGTTCTGCACTTTCCCTGTACCGATCTGGCTCAGTCCATGTGTAAGGACATGTGAGGTCTTTTTTCTTATGATGGATAGGACAAGAGGCCAAATATGGATGTTTGTCTCGTTCTTGGTCTTTCGGCCACGAAACACCCAACGACTCCGTATCCAATGATTGATGGACCAGCTTTCCAAAGGCAGGTGTTCACCGGATGGTCTGACCAGCGACTCTTAAGAACTCACATTGGTCGAGAGGATGGGAAGTAGGGCTCATCACACCCTTTTGGGGGGGGGGGGGGAATTATTGCCTGTTCCGGGACTCACTTAGAGATTTAAGAGGTATTCATATGTTCGCGAATCTTTGGTTTATACCCAAACATAATATCCATGGATTCAACCCTGATGGGCAATGGTCAACTGGAGGTAGGGGTTCAGAATCATTTATGCCCGAGGTTTACCATCCTTCGTTGGATTAATGACCCTGAAGGGTTGGAACTCGATTGAGGAAGCACTAGGAGTGTCGTGGTGAACCGATGTGGAGATGATCGGATCGACTGGCTATTGGGCTTGAACCTCATGGAGGCTTCCTACGTACACTATCTAGGAGGCAGGTATCAAAGTCCACGTAGTTCACTTAGGTGTCGGGGAACCGACGTGAAGAGAGACCAGGTGGTCCGATGGGTGTTAGGCTTGAACCTCATGGAGGCTTCCTACATACCCTATCTAGGAGGCAGGGATCAAAGTCCACGTAATTCGCTTGGTCTTGGGGCTTACGATCTGGGACAACCCAGAATGATGGATTGAGGATTACACTCTAAGGAGGTCCATAGGAGGATTTCATGGTTTATGCTTACTCTAAGCCCACATGAGTCATGCTCGATGTGAGAAATAAGAGGAAGCAGGGACCAGAGGATCACGTCGCGAAAGGTGCGTCCGTGAGAAGCAGAATGGGGCTTATGCATGAAGGCGGACCATGGTGATGAATTGGGGCTTACACTCTGAGGAGGCCTAGAAGGTCGGGGCTTACTCCAAGATGGACACCCGCAAGGTCGGGGCTTACACCAAGATGGATGCCCGCAAGATCGGGGCTTACTCCAAAATGGATGCCCGGAGACTTCCTCATGTCTGGACATGAGGGAATCCCAACCCATTGGTGGGTTGAGGAATATAATGAGGGTCAATGCCTATGCGCAAGTGCACAAGTGGGATAATGCCAAGGGCATTGGAATCATTCCAAACAAAGGGAGATGAAAAGTGTGAATTACATACCCGACATTCAGAACACAATAAGGGTGGCATGATGATGGAGGATAACTGCTGACCATGTTCGAAACACAGAATTCATATCACATTATCCTGAAATGGGGATGAACAAATGAGGTTCGACTGATGACCATGTTCGAAACACATGAACTATCTCGAAGTGTTGTCCAAATTCTTCCGGGGCGTTGGCCTAGGATGGTAGGTGAGCCGATGTGGCATGATGCCAGGCCGTTAGGGGGTACCTTCAGACATGAAAGAGTATGAAGATCCGAATGAAGGACACACAAATCACGGGGTGGAGTGATGGAATGTTTGAATGGATTCCAGCACTCATGAAGTTATGCCACTGTAAACGTAGTGTAAGGCATCTCTTTCATGGAGCAAGGGAATCCAATTATTGAATGAAAGGGAATGCTACAGTTTATAGTCATGTAGAGAGTACTGTTTACGTATAGTTTAACGTCATGTGGTCAGGACGAGAGCCATACAGTTTAACGTCATGTGGTCAGGATGAGGGCCATACATTTTAACGTCATGTGGTCAGGACGAGGGCCATACAGTTTAACGTCATGTGGTCAGGATGAGGGCCGTATAGTTTAACGTCATGTGGTCAGGACGAGGGCCGTACAATTTAACATCATGTGGTCAGGACGAGGGTCGTAAAGTTTAATGTCATGTGGTTAGGACGAGGGCCGTACAGTTTAACGTCATGTGGTCAGGACGAGGGCCGTACAGTTTAATGTCATGTGGTTAGGACGACTAGGTAGGAGATACCCAACAATGGTTGGTGTGGGACTTATGCAAGGTCGGCCCTTTCTGGATGAACCTAGCGAAAGGATCTAGGAAATGGGGTTGTAGGAGAGTCATGAGGAGTACCTTGACTCATGGAATGTATAGGACAGATGATGGAGCAGCATAAGGGTGCAGTGGAAAATACTGTTGACCTTACCTGAAAAGTTCGCGGTACGACTCTCCATTTTTCATGGGGGTCAGTGACGGTAGCGAAGGGACCGGCCTGGAGGGCTGGGACCGCAGCCCAGCACTGATCCCGAGCAGGGGTTCGGGGGCGCAACCACTGCGGTATGGACTAGCGGGTGCATGGGGTTTCCCGTATGGTGATGGTCGCGAAGGAGCTGGCCACGAGGTGCCAGCCGCGAGGCACCGGCCGCGGAGGAGATGTCCGCGAAGGAATGGCCGCGAGGGACTGGCCGCATGCGGTTTGCGGTTTAGTTCTTCACGATGGGTGTCCGTGGAGGAGCTGTCCATGGAGGATATGGAAGTCCGCGAAGGATGCTGTCCGCGAAGGATGATTTCTGTGGAGGAGGCTGTCTGTGAAGGAGGTTGTCCACGGATGAGATGGCCGTCCGCGAAGGGTGTCTGCAAAGGGGCTGGCGCCCGTCCTACTTCGCAACCATAGAGGTGTTCCGCCTATATTTCACGAACGACACTGGTCCGAAGAAGAGATGGCCATCTGCGAAGGAGATGGCCACTAAGGGTTGGCCGCGGGGGAGTTGTCCGCATGTGGTTCGCCGACTGGTTTCTCCTCTACGCGGAAGAGTTCATTCACGAATGATATGTGGTTCGCGGATGGATGCTGAGCGATTTCTCCAGCGTCTCCCCACAGGTTTTCACCCTTCTTTTCCTTCTTTTGTTTTTGGTTCCCCTCGATGATTATTTATAGAGTCGCGGATAGGATGGGCACACAGCCTTTGCGGAATCCCATGAAGGAATCCCCAGCCGCAGACGCCTCGGTCAACCAGTGATTTTTGGAACCGAGATCTGCGGAATTGCTTCGCGGCCATGTACCACTCCACCATTATTCCGCGAAAGACGTGGTTCGCAGCCGCACATGGATTCCGCCTCTATTTCGCGAATGATGAGGTTCACGAAGGGGGAGGCTCGCGGCGGTGGAACAGCCTGGCACCCATCCTGCTTCGCGCCCGTGGAGGGTCCCCGCCTATATTTCGTGGACAAATCTGGTCCGTAGAATTCTGGGAGGGCGGTCTGCCGAACCGGCCGCGTGCTGTTGCTGGGAGCCGGTGTGTGGACCAGTTCGATCCTTTTTCAAGTCATGGGGAAATCTGATTTCCCCCTTGTGGAATTTTCAAGACCCTACAGTGTCACTACATATCCTTCAAGGTTAGGAATCAAGCCATACATAGTTCTGAATGTTACCTATACTGATCTAACTCGATCCATGTGTAAGGGTAATTTTTGTTTCATGTGCTATGGGTGCCAGGTCTGCCATATCTCTCTATAATTTGTTTGCATAAAGGAATCCTTATCACTAATCCTAAGCTCACATGATCTATACTTGATGTGAGAAACAAGGAGTGGACATAGGGTTTCCTTTGCAAGTGTTGGGAGGTAGAGGATATGATGGATGATTTTTTATTTATTTTGGTGGAGCTGGGCCAAGATCAAGGATCTAGACGTTTCTACGTATCCTGCAAGGATAGAAATAAAGTTGTACATAGTTCTATGAGATATCATGAAGTTTATTATCATGCGATTAGGACACCTTATTCCATTTAGTTTAATGTCTTATAGAGAGGACATGAGTCACAGTTTAATGTCATGTTTCAGGGATGAGTTCCTTACAATTTAACGTCATTTGGAAAAGACTATGACTATTAGTTTAAGGTCATAGAGTTTGGACCATAGCTTCATGGTGTTACTACTCATAGTTTAAGGTCTTAGAGTTTGAACCATGACATGGGGTTATTATAAATCATAGTTCAGGGTCATAGAGTTTGGACCATGGCACTAATACCATTAATTTTATCATCATGTTGGTCAGGACAACAACTCATAGTTTAGGGTCTCAGAGTTTGGACCATGGTGTCATGGTATTGCTACTCATATTTTAAGGTCTTAGAGCTTGGACCATGGAATTGGGGTACTATAACTCATAGTTTAGGGTCATAGATCTTGGAACATGACATGGGCATATTACTATGCGAAATACTTCTTTAAGAACTTTGCATTTGTGGGAGCCATGATTAGCTGTCTGTCCATTGATGTCAGGGTGTATGCTCTATTGGAATAGACCTTATGTATGACATATGGTCCTTCCCACTTTGGTTCAATCTTTGAGGGATTCTTCCCGAGTATCATCGGGGTTCTAAGGACTAATACCATTTCTCCTTTGGGAAAGATCAATGATGAACCTTTTTGTTGAAGGCTCGTGCAATCCGGTTGTGGTAGATTTCCAAATGGTGTAAAGTGTGTAGCCTTTTTTCATCTAGATTCTCCAATTCATCAAACTGTCTCTAGGATTTCTCATCCATGTAAATTTGATCTCAAATGGACACACAAAGTGACGAAACTTGGATTTCGATAGGTAACATCGCCTCTGCCTCGTATACTAGTGAGTACGGGGTCGCCTGGGTGGTAGTGTGGGTCGTGGTCTGGTAATCCCACAAAGCATGAAGGAGCTTGTTTGGCCATTATTTCTTATCCTTATCAACCATATTTTGGAGTATGTTGGTCAAGGTTTTATTGAAAGCCTCTATATTCCCATTGGCCGATGCCTGATAGCGGGATGATCAGTTGACTTTGATTCCATACTCCTGATATAACTTGCCCAACTCAGCAGAGCAGAATTTGGTGTCGTTGTCCATCAATATTTTATGGGGGACACCAAATCTGGTAATGATGTTGGCCTTCACAAAGCTAATGATGTTTTTCGACCCGAATTCTTTAAGGGGTATGGATTCGTCCCATTTGGAAAAGAAGTCAGTCACTGTGAGTATAAACTTGAACTTTCTAGCTGTAGCAGGATGATATGGTCCCACAACATCCATCCCCCAGGAAGAAAATGGCCAGGAGTACTTAGCCGTATGAAGTAACTCTAGGGTTCGGTGTATGAAATTAGCATGAACTTGGAAGGAATGACACTTCTTGGTGAATATAGAAAAATCCTATATCATAGTGGGCCAATAATACCCAAGCCTTCAGATTTGGTGAGAGATCTTGGTTGCTAATTAGTGTGATCCACAAGCTCCGATGTGCACTTCTTTCATGACGACAACAGTCTCTTCTCCATCAATTCACCTAAGAAGAACTATGTAAAGGCCTTGCTTGTAGAGAAAATTTTCTTGATTTACCCCATTGTACAAGGAAAAATTAACTGCCCGTCTTCGTACCTTCTCTCTTCCAACCCTATCTGGAAGGAGTTCCCTGTTCTGAAGGTAATTTTCAATGAGCGTCATCCAGCTAGTGGTGTGACCATAAGACTCAGAAATGGAACTAATTTCATCAATTTCCTCTATATTTCTCTGGATGAATGGAAAGACCATCTGGTGGTGGGCAATGCTAATGATTATTTCATCCCTGTCTAAATCAACCAAGGATGTAGCTGCATTTTCCAAAGCGTTGGCTTGGTCATTTTGTGATTGAGGGACATAAGTCAATGTTGGTTCTAATGGGAATTCTTCCATCAGTTATCAAACATGGTTCATTAAGGGAACCAATACTTATTTCTTAATGGTGTAGTCACCACTGACCTGTTTGATGGCTAGCTCTAAATCACCCTTCATTTTTAGGTTTTTGGCTTGCACATGAAGTGCCAATTCGAGGCCTACAAAGAGGGGTTGATATTATGCTTCATTATTTGTACACCCTTCCAAAAGTAGGAAAGAGTAAGGAGGGATGGAATTTTCAGGGGATATGAGTATAATTACCATCCCCACTTTGTTGACCTTGGGACCCTCCATCCATTTTCATGTAAGGCTTCGGGAAACACCATTGAAGTACATTTCCCATGTATGGGGGTCCTCCTGGACAGAAAACACTCCTTCATCTAGAAGTTCGGCATCCAATGGTGTTGTTTCTTATGGGGGGTGATCTTCCAGAAAGTCTACTAACACTTAGAATTTGATGGCCTTTTGAGGTACATACCATATGTAAAACTATTGTAGGATGACCGCCCATCATGATAGATGTACATTTAGCATGGAACAGTTGATAATATATTTGAGTGGGTTGTAGAGAAAGACCAGTTAGACCTCATGGTGCTGCAGTTAATTCCTGAGTTTCTGAACTGCGAAGATTAGGGCTAGGCAGTTCTTTTCAACTTTTGAATATTGAGTTTCAGCATCAATAATCATTCGACTGAGGTAATAGAGGCTGTTCTCACTATTGGAATCATTATTATGCACGAGGAAGGCACCTAATGACTATTCTAGGGTGGTTACGTACAAAATGAGTGGTCTCCCCTCAATTGGTGGCATCATCACTGTTGGGTTTAGGAGATATATTTTAAGATTATCAAATGCTTCTTAGAAATCATTATACCACTCATACATAAATCCTTTATTCATGATTCTGGTGAAAGGTAAACATTTACCTGCCAAGTTGGATATGAAGTACTGAATGTAGGTGAGGTTCCCCTAGAGACATATCAACTTGGTGAGGTTGCGAGGTGGGGACATGCCAAGGATGGATTCTGTCTTCTTAGGGTCGACTTCGATGATACGATGGTGTACAAATAATCCAAGTAATTTTTCCGAGGTAATGCCAAATGCACATTTTAGGGGATTCATTTTTAAATTTTGCTACTATAATTTACTGAAGATAGTTTCAAGATCAGGTGGGTGGTTTGAGAACTGTAGTGATTTAACCACTAGATCATCAACATAACACTCGATGCATTTTCCCAAGATGGGATTGAAGATGTGGTGCATGGCTCACTGGTATGTGGTGCCAGTATTATTTAGACTAAATGGAATCACTTTATAACAAAAAAAATCCCTGAAAGGCCCTAAAAGTGGTAGCTTCTTTATACCCTTGGGCTATATAGATCTGGTTCTATCCATAATAGCCATCCATGAAAGATAGGGCTTCATATCTGGCTGTTGCATCGATCAACAATTCTGTGATCAGGACCGAGAAATCATCTTTTGGGAAATTCCAATTAAGGTCCCTGAAGTAAATGCAGATTCTAATATGTCCATTCTTATTTTTTATAGGGACTATTTTTTCTAGTCATATAGGGTATTGGACTTCCTGTTTGAAGTTGTATTTGATCATCTTGTCAACTTCAGCCTCTATTTTGGCAGCATGCATCGGATGGGTCCTTCTAGCTGCCTGCTTATAGCCCCGGTGGTCTTCCGATAAACCTAGATGATGACTGGAAACCTCAGGATCGAGGCCTGTAACTTCTGTATAATTATAGGAAAACACATATCGATTCTTCTTTAGGAAGGGGGTATATTCCTCTTTCTCATCAATAGGCATAGCCAAACTGATCAGAGTGGGCCGTGGGTCATATTTAGTGCCCAAATTTATCTCCTTAAGTTCATCGATTATGGTGGAGACACATTCTTCGAATGTAAAAGGGGAAACTTTGAGGTCTTCCTATTCCTCTTCTTCTTCATTATCTTCATCTTCTTCCTCTTTTAATGGAGAGAGGATTTTTGAGACAAACTCTCCAATGTTGGGAGATAAATTGTATTTTTCCTTAGTGAGTGAGGTAGGGGTAGTTTGAGGTCCCATATATGGGTTGAGAGCATATTTGATAGGGATTTAATAACATCATAGGAGTCATCCCACTCTTTTGTGTCTTTGGACTTAGTGGCCGCGATGGAGATCATGCAGACAATTGAGTCTGCATCCGGACTTGCACTTGTGCATTCAACTTGGTTGATGGGTAATACGTACTCTTCCCCAAGATGCTGAAGGGGGTTAGTGGAAACAGTTTCCAATTCATTCAGGGCAATAATCCAATTATTTTTTTTGGCTAAAAGATGTTTTTCCTTTGATTCATAGAACCCTACGTCGATATAATGTGACTCAAAAGACTCAAATGGAGATTTATCAGCGTGAAATGTCCCGTTTTTTCCATTAGTGAAATATTTGACACAATGATGGTAAGATGACAGAATTGTAGCTTGTTGATGTATCCAAGGAATCACTAATAGGATGTTAAAGGCTGTACTTTTCCATACTACCAGGAACTCAGAATCTGACATGAGGTCTCCGAGCTGAGTTTTAAGCTTAATTCTTCCCAATGGTTTCTGGTTTCTTTTGTCATATCCCAGTATAGTTGTAGTGTAGGGTGTCAAACTGTCTTCATCATATCCCAACTAGTGAAGTGTTTTCAGTGGGAGGAGTTTAACTCCATAGCTTTTGTCGATGAATATCCTTCGGAAATCAATTACATTTATCTTTTCAGACACATATAAGGATTTGATGTGCCCTTGCATGATGGAGTCTTCATCCCTATCTGTGAAGGAGATGAAGACATGAAATTATTCAAGATTGGTCTCTGTCTAATAGACTTTGGATACTACTACTTTAGCCTCAAACTCTTGGGAACTTAGTAAGTCTTCGATGAGTACCTCCCTAAGAACTGTGGATAGGATTAATGCATCCAGGATTGATAGATTTGCTAGTACTGAATCCAGCTACTTTAGAATATCACACTTCTTCTCTAAATGTTGGTGCTTCCTGGCTTGGGGTTGGTTCACAAAAACTCTAGGGCTCTGGGCTTTGGAAAAAGATGGTTCGACCTCTATAGATGGGGCTAGTGGTGTTGTGGTCCTTTCTGGGTTTGGCAAAAAAGGTCCACCTGCATGCCTTGGGAAATTTGATATTTTTTCTTCCCATATTAGATATTCCAAGATAATTGGTCTTGGATTTATTTCTAAGGGGGAAGAGGAGAATTATGGCTCTTGTTGTGTCTGCCGGAGGGTCCTTCCGCAAGTTTCCGTGATGTTAATGGTTTGAATTATGGCATGGTTGGGAATATGACTCCTACCACGATCATGACTTCTAGGAAACCTCTGACCTCTATGGCCTCTTCCTCTAGATCTATGGTTGGGCATGGGGAATTCAGATTTGTGTACATAGTCTCTATCCAAGAAGGGGTCCATCAAGTGAATGACATTAATGGAGTCGAATATCAGTTCTTGATCTGAAAATGTTTTTGTCTTACTGTCTCCTTCTGATGGTTCCGTTTAGCGGGGCGGTTCCTGTTTTACCATTTGACGGGGTAGTTCTCGTAGTACCATTTGGCGGGGTGATTCTCGTTATACCATTTGGCAGAGCAGTGTTAGTAGTACCATTTGGCGATATGGTGCCCGTAGTACCAAGTCTATTGGAATGAAGTCCGAAAGCATAAACACTAACTTTGGATTTGGTGTCAGCTTATCTTCTTACTCTTTCTTTCTTCCCTTATGTCCTTTAGAGGACCGTGAGGATGAGGAAGATGGTTGTGATGTATTATAATATTTTGGGTTCATAGTTGGTTGTTTCAACTACGTCTAGAGGATTACATGGACTTGGTTGACTTTCATCCGGGTCATCCAATTGTCAAAACTTTATCCTTCTTAATAATGATTGTTTGTCATTCATCTTCCTCTCTTGAGTTTGAGGTGGAAACATATGCCACTTATGCTGGTGGAAGGTCCAACCTGACTTTCCCAGAATCCACCATATTTTTTAGGAGATCCTTGAAAACAAATCATTCATGGATGGTATGTCCCAATATTCGGTGGTAGTTAAAATAATTTGGATAGTCGTTGAGACCCACTTCCTTAGCTCAATTTGGATCTAATAGCCAGAGAAAATTACAATTCATGGTGGCTATGAAATAGCCATAGATTTGTTCATCTTAGAATGAGTAAAAATTATTTCTTCATTCTTCAAACTGATTTCTTTTATCACCCCGTTGCTCATATTGCCAAGGTGGGGGTGGCTGTTGGTGTCCAGGGGGTCCTACATGGTTTAGTGGGGCTCTCGAAACTGGAGCTGGTGCCGGGGGTGGGTTAATCATGACATAATCCTCCTCATCTTTTCTCATTATTTTTCCAGGGGATGATGGGGACACTCAGTACTTAAGATTGTTCTATTGCAAGGAGTCTTCTATTCTTTGGGAAATGGAAGAGAAATATCTAAACCCACTTATGTAATTCACCAGGATTAGCGGTGTTCTCAATTCATCACAGAGGTTGTTGATCCACATGGAGAGAATTTAATCCTGGGGAAGCGGATGGTTCAGGGAATAAGTTAGTCCTTTCCACCTAGTAATTAATTTTGAGACTCTTTTGTTTACTCTCTATTTACAGTTCATGAGATCACTGACCGTCATATTAGGAAACGTCAAACTAAATTAGAAGAGAAACTATCATCAGAGGTCCTCCCAACTTGTGATTGAATTAGATGAAAGGCCAGTATACCATATAAAGGCTGAGCCCTATAGGGTTCGTATGAAGCACCTGAGTTTTACTGCTTCTTTCTACTCCGGAGTTCCCATAATGGGATCACAATAGGAGGCATAGTGCATTAAATGTTGTTCTGGGTCCCTCAATCCATTGAATATTGGGAATATGGGGTTCCCGAAGTTTTTAGGTGGTGGAACATTGCTTACCCAATCAGGGTAGGTTTTTCGCTTTGGATGTATTAGAGTGCATCGCCCCTCCATGTCTTATAGTCGACCTGCTAATTTCTTTATGGTATTTAAGATCCCTTGATGCATATCCTGTCAGGATTGATATTAGGCTAGTGAGATAGTGGATAAGATTGGGCATGCCGGTGCTGCTGGAATTTAGGGTGGATACCCAGCTGGGGGGTATCATTTGTGGGTTTACTTGAATATATTCTGGATTCCGTCCCAGTGAGGGGAAGTCTTGATGTCCTTCTAGGGCTAGGTTTAATTATGTTTCTAGTCCTGATTCCAGATTGGACAAGCCTCCGATCTTGGATTCATTCATAGGGATGAGTTTATGTGGCAAGGGAACCCCTTTTGGGATCACCTGCTGACGTTCCTCAGGGGAAACACATCTGGCGAGGTAGCTACCTTGACTTAACTCAACATTAATTCACCTGAGCTCTTTCATTTCTTCCTCCTGCATGGTTAACCTTTCCTCGAGAGTGAGGGATGCATTTCTAGGGGGAGGAGAAGGTGGGTCATAGACGACCTTGGATTTATTATTCTCTTTGTTGGGGTTTCACGTAGGAGGTAATGTCGGATTAACCGAGGGGGTGCCCAGATTTAGGACCGCTCTCTAATTTCGGGTATGCACACTATACGACTTGGTTTGGGATGCCTCTGGGAGGGAACCATATTTCTTCTAATCCTCTCCCTCTACATCATTTCCTATGAGATCTGTGTGGTTGATGTTTACCACGTTCACTAAGGTATACCACATTGGGGGTGATGTACCCAGTGACGAATGGTATGAAGGATTTCTATATCCTTTGTTGGGCTTTCTACTTCCATTCTATAGTATTATTTGGGTTTCTTGGAGAATATTGACTCAAAGGTATCCCTCGTTTGACCTCGTAACGCGCCTTTGTCTTGGGGTGTGCAAACCATGGGAAGGGGTGGAACGGGTGACTCCTCTATCCATCTTTCTTCCTAGACGATAGAAGACAGATGTCTGCTGTGCAGGGATTGAGGTAACAATTCCCCCATCCCTACGGGCTGAGGTTGTTCCCATTCTTCCATCGATGCACTACATCCTTGATTTTTTGGTCTTACAGAGGAATTTTGATTTAAAAATTCTCCCAGCCCTATGGGATGGGGTTGTTCCCGCATTGTGGTGGAAGCCACCACTATTTCCACCTTTCCAATTTCACATACTCCTGCGTGGGTGTGAGATGAGTGTAGAATTGGTCCTACACATAGTCTATGGTATTTTTAAGACATGAGCACTGCTTGATGGTTGGATTCCCTTAGGCAGGAAGCCTGCTAGATGTTCTTGTTTGCCTAACTCAGAAGATTTTTGATGACTTGATCTCTTCAGTCTCGACTCTTTTGAGACTTACTCCAGGACAATTTTTGTTGAGTATCCCATATTTCATGAGTAGGGGTTTCAATTGATTTTTTCCTTTTGGTGATGACATTTCAAGATGTCATTTCCAATGGGGTTTGCTGGACGAGACATGGGGTGAAGTGTAGAGCTCTATGTTCTCCCCATCTCTGAATGTGAACTCCAATTGGGACGTCGCCAATGAGATGACACAACTTTTGAAGTGAACGGAGGCTAGCCAGTTCAAGGTTTTTCTTTCAAATTTATAATTGTGGCTACCATACGGACAGGAGAGATTCCTGGTCAATTATACAATGAAGCTATCCTATCATGTTGACGTGGTCCGCATACCCTTTGTAGGGTAAGAATTTTTATTTCAGCTAGTGAAGGGTTGTCCATATATTGAGGCAAATTTCATGCGTGAATTCCCTAGTTACTCACCTGGTATGTCGAAGTGAGAAGTGGCCATAGTCCAATACATCACTGATATATTATACTTAGATAGTAGTCTTATCAGAAGCAACATATCCTGCCATTTTTCTTCCGGATGCTCCTCTTCTTGATATTACCAGATCGACTGCTTCTTGATAATTTTGTTCCAAGAAACCAAGATGGTGGGAGCCTTATTGATTTTTGGACCCCATAGGGGTGGATTAGAAGATGAGCATGGCCCCAAGCCATCCACTAGTTGAGAAATAATATCACTCATTATAGATGGAGTACCTGATGTATCTGAATCCATCTTTTCGAGCACCTCATCATAAGATGGATTTCTCGTATTTGTTATAGTAAGGGGAGGACCTTACTTCTAGTATGAATTTTGGTTGCGGGGAGGACCTTCTCAATTGGTGCTGCAATGGTAAGGAATAATACTGCAACTTGATGCCCGACCACGGGAAATGTTTTTATGGAGTATACCCTGGGGAGGACCTTCAGAGTGGGCTACAACGAGGGGAGGACCATCTTGATGATTTATGTCACTAAGGTGAGGACCTTCTCAATGACTGTTGTGATGAAGAAGACTACTATCATGACTTGGTACCTGGCTGTAGGGAGAATTTCTATAGTGAAAATCCCGGGGAGGGCCTTTAGGATGTACTATAATGAGGGGAGGACCTTCTCATTGCCTGACATTACTATAGGGAGGGCCTTCACAGCAACTTCCATTGCGGGGAGGTATTTCGCAATGACTGTCATTATAGCAATGTCTACCATCATTACTTGATGTTCGACTACAGGGAGAAGTATATATTCAGCGTATACCCTGGGGAGGACCATCAGGTAAGACAATAATAAGGGGAGGACCTAATTTCTATCTAATCTTTATGTCAAGGGGAGGGCTACCCCGATGCGCATCAGGGAATATGCTCTCGTGATCAATCATTATTGGCCCATGGAGTGAGTCCCCGTGGGTTCTCTGGGGAGGACCTTCAGAGCTACTAATAGAGACATGCAAGGAGGGCCTTCACAAATCCTATTTCCACTTCCATAATTTGGTAATGTATTGACAGGCTCTTGAGATTTCATTGATATATGTTTAAGGGCTTCAAGAACCCCAGATTTCAGCAGATCAGGATCACGTATGTGATCCTCATTTTCCAGTTGCCTTTGGCGCATTTCATTTTTGAACACTCTGTTGTAGGTAACCGGGTCCATTTCCTATTGGTAATGGCTTTCATATATGAGTCTTTTTCTTTTTGAGTCATATTATTTTGTCGGGATACGCCAAAATTCATCCTGAGTTTTGGAAGGAATATGTGCTTGCCCTAGAGCAGCCACCATATTGGACTGGAGTCCCCTAGTTGAAACGGGTATTTTTCCCAATCTGGTTGTCTGTATATCGCAGGATATTTCCATTGACCCTCCTGTACTGGAGTAGGGATGCATAACTACTCCGGATTGACTTACTCATTTTGTGAGTGAGTCATTCCATTCAAGTAAACTAGGTCATGGTCCTGGTTTCTCACATTTGCCAGCAATTCAATAATGTCTTGGCATGTTTGTATGATATGTTTTGGGATTGACATTTGATCTTCCATCATTTTCAAGATGTGCTGAGATACATGTTTGGCTTGAAAGAGTATGAATTCCCATTCTGATGTCGAAGAAGGGGTTTGTGCCTGCTCCGGTCCTCCATGAGTTGCTAGTAGATACTGGAAATTCTCCTGTGTTGGGATAGAGGAATGAGTCTGCCACTAGTTTTCTTCTCCGGTTGCCACCATATTTTACTGGTGGTATTTATATTCATGAGTAGGGATTTTAATCTACTCACTAACCACTATATTTTTCTCATGGGATTTTTATGCATCCACAACAATTTGGCTTTGATCATATTTGTTTTTCGCCCTATTTGGATGGCGGGCTTGATATGCATCAGCAGGTATTTGTGTCTCTGTGTAGCCAGTTTCATCCCTATTTAGATGGAAGGCTTGAAATGCGTTAGCAGGTATTTGTGCCTGCGTATAGCTATTTGCTTCCCTATTTAGATAGAAGTATTGTAATGTATCAACAAGTTTTTGTGCACGTGTATAGCTAGTTGCTATCATATTTGGACGGCTGGCTTGAAATGTGTTAGCAGGTATTTGTGCCTACGTATAGATGGTTTTTGTCCTATTTGTTTGATAGGATTATAATTCATTAGTAGGTATTTGTGCCTACATATAGCTGGTTACCACCTTATTTGGTTGATAGGCTTGTTGTGCATTGGCAGATATCTGCATCTGCCTGTAGTTTTCCACTCTTTATGCACTATGGGATCAACAAGCACTAATAGGAACATTCATGTGCTCGTATTGTGTCACCCTATTTCTGTGGTGTGCTTTAGTGGAGGGGAAAAAGTCGTATGTATTCCTGTTGAATGACACCATGTTATTATGGCAGAGTTGCTCCTCAGGAACCAAGGTGATAGGGTGTTCTTGATTATGTATTCTCCACCCTTGGCGGGCAACCCGAGGGGCCCGGGTCTCCTGGAATTCAGCTAGTTCCCTCAGTATAAGGTTCTCTTCGGCAGGAGGAGGTCAGGTCATCTGGTGTCGGTGGTGACACTCTCTAGTGGGGGCCCATGAGTAGGACCCATGTGCAGTTGAGATGAAGTTGTATGCATCAACTTCATTTGCCTCCCTAGGATAAGGGAGGTACTCATTGTCATTTTCTAAGGACAGGCTTCCGAAATGGTTTGAGACGACCACTGGGGCCACCTTGTGCTGGGGTGCCAGTCACGACCAAGGAGGAAGCTGGTAAGTCTTCAAAAACTGGAGGGCTTGTATCGTGGCCTCCAGTGTGGGGAGAGTACCATTTCGGTGGTACTATTTGATCATCATGTTGGATACCCGGCGTTGACGACACTAGGTAGGAGAGGGGGTCATACTCTTCGTTGGAGCCCCGAACGCCTACAGGATCACTGATGCATGTGTCTGCATTGGTCATCAGGATGTCATTTGGATTGAAGGTTTCTCTGTGGGAACTTTCAATATATATATATGACATGTAGACCACAAAACCTCATCAAAGTATCATTATTTTAAACATATGCATATTTGGCGATTCAGCTTGGCCCCCTTTCCCTCTTCTTTTTGTTGTAGGGAGAAGGGGATTGAGTGGGGTAAGAACACCACCCTAGTTAAGGATTCATGTCAGGTTCACCATTTTTGTTCCACCTCTAAGGTGGCACATTTCGCGCATACCAGGGTAAAAAAAATGGGCTGACGTGCAATGTCCTTTTGTCTTTTATCATCAGGGTAGAACTGCGACCTTATTTAAGGATTCACATTGGGTTCACCATTTTTGTTTCGCCTCCGAGGTGGCACATTTTTCTCATACCGAGGTGAAAAAATGGTATGACGTGAAATTTCTTTTTTTATTTTATCATTGGGGCATAATTTCCACCTTGTTTAAGGATTCACATCGGGTTCACCATTTTTGTTCTGCCTTCGAGGTGGCACGTTTCCGGTGATGGTGAAATGGTATGACAAGGATCATCACCCATCCCTTTTTCTAGAGATAGTTTCCTTTAAAATTTACCATTTCTTTTATTTTTACCTGTTCTACATCATAATCCATTATAAAAAGGTTGGATTAACCCCATGGGGACAGGGCAATTCCCCCCGTTTTCATTACGAAGGAGATGCCACAATCACTTGGTCCTAGCGGGTGATTGAGTGGGTTCAAGTACTTGTTCAATCGGTCCTACTTGGATATAAATTCCTTGTACGGTATCCAAAATGATTATTTGTGGAGCCAAAAACAGACAACGGCCCTAGTTTTCATGATTTATGGACCTACTTTTTAAAGGCAGACGCTCGTTGATTGATGATTCAGCCAACGAAACTTGAGGACTCTATTGATCGAGAGGATGGGAAGTCAGGCTCACTGCACCCTTATGGGGGAATATTGTTTCATGTTATAGTAATTTATTATAGATTTAATTCATGTTAAAATGTTTGTGAATCCTTGGTTCATTTCCGAAGAGTGTGTCCACGGACTACCCTTGGTTTGAAAGATCATCGTAGGCATGCATATGTTTGATGCTATGGAGGTACTGCTGACTTGATCCATACAATAAGGTGCTCTAGAGTTTATCATCATCTAGGGGGGACATAAGGTGACTTGATTTTGGGATCGGACCCATAATATGGGTTTCATACGTATCCTCGAGAGAGGAATTAGAACCCATGTAGTTCGGAATAGATGGGGCTTACGCATGGAAGCTGGCCATTTAAGGAGACATGATTGGGTGTACCCTTTATGGGAGGCCACCCTTTGGAGATTAGGAATTTGAGTAGGCATCCTATGTATCCTATATTGATCATAAATTTGAGTTCTCATAGTTCATATTGTTGGGGATTACGCATGCGAGCTACCCATTTAAGGAGACATGATTGGGTGAAATATTTATGGGAGGGCACCCTTTTGAGATCAGGACTTCAAGTAGGCATCCTACATATCCTGGATTGATCAAGAATCAGAGTTCTCATAGTTCATATTGTTTTTGGTGAACCCATTATGGGAGGGAACCCTTTTGACCTCGGGCCTTCGGGTAAGTGTCCTACGTATCTTGGTTTGATCAGGAATCAAAGTTCTCGTAGTTCAAATTGTGTGGATGTTGTAATCATTAAAAACCTCTAAGAACATGTGAGTCATTATCGGTGTGAGAAATAATAGTATGTGAGATATCTAACAAACCACATGATTCCTCTTCTGTTGGTGGGAGAGGGAGATCCTACTGCGAACGAGGATGAGGCGACTGTGGGCGAGGGCGCATAATGATGGACCTTTCAATGTGAAATGACATTAAAGGTCATGCAGCTCATACTCATAATATTGGGGACTTAACTCAGTGGGAGGGCCCCATAATATGTTCTGGGAAAGGGGAGAAGTTTCTTCCTCATCAAAGGAGAATTAAACATAACTCATTTGACAGATTACTATTCCTCATTGAATGGAAAAGAAAGTGATCACCCTTAATCCCTAGAATAGGGAGGTTCATGTTGGCATCCCGATGTTGTAATCTGGGTTACCATGAGAATGTAGACCCACAGGCATTCCCAAATCCCAAACCATTATGGGGAGAGTCTTTGTGACTCCACTTACCATGGGTATGTAGACTCAAAGGGGAATGCTGATGCATCTGATGGTCTAATCATATGGGTCTGGTGGCTTTGGAGGAGGATTTGGCCTAATGTCGGAGGACTGGTTCATGGATGGATTATGGAGGAATGGATGGTAATGGAGGGGTGAGGTTGGAACTAGAGGAAATAATACTCGAAAACACCCCATTCTACGTATTGATTTCTCATGCGGGATGGGGGAGGCTCCGCATACCGTAGTGGTATGCGGGTAGAGGGGTCATCCACGTACCAATGCAGTACAAGGTCATGGGTATATACCACCACATACCATAGTGGTATGCAGACCATCATGCCGCTTTGGGTTCCATCTGCATACTGATACAGTATATGGTGCCAGGTTCAGTCCGCGTAGCGGTACATTACGTGAAGCACCATATTAAAGGAGGGTCCGGGGGATTATTGTTCTCGGGGAGTTCATCCTCAAGAATTATATGGTTCTTAGTTCACCAATTAGGTTTTTGATTCTCTTTTTATTATTAATTTCCCCTGTTTTATGGTTCACGGATAGTTGTACCTGTGAAGAGCATGGTACAGAATTCGGGCTTCACTGATGAATCCAAACTGAATATGGAATATTCTTTGAACTCTTTATTCCAACCTCTGATTCACCTTAAATATTTCTTCATCTATCCTATCATAATCTCTCAATTTATTATGTGCTTCTTTTATAGAGCATCGAGGAAATTGTATCTATTGGGAATGCAACATCATTTGCGGAGGCCCATGCAGAGATATTATGATCCGCGGAAGACTCGGTCAATCTGGGGTTTGAAAAGGCTATGATTTGTGATCATGTTTTGCAGAACCCTATTAGTTTACTTTGTTCACAAAGTGATGAGTTTGAGGGATGGTATGCAGATGTCCTTCCCACTTATGAGTCCTTCGACGATGTGGTTCGTGGTCCGTTGGGTTCTCTGGCCATCGCTTCGCGGGCCAGCACCTCGCGGATCATTCCATGTACCTCTTGGTTCACGATCTAGGTGGTCCGCGAACCTTTCCTGGTGATGGTACGCGTGCCACTTGAAATTCTTTAAAAACTTGAATTCCTTCAAGTTTATCCTGAAATTTGAAACTCAATTTGAGTCCATCCACCTTGATAGACTTCTAGGAGTACTTTCTTCCTTCTATAAAGTGATTGTGGGGGTATTTTTTCCCTTGGAGGAATTTTCAGGACCCTACAGTTGTATAATTGGAATGTTTGTGGGTTTGGCCCTCCTTCTTGTTAGAAGTTAAATTCTTAAATGTTTAAATATTTTTTTATGCCCCAAGCGATAATCAGGTTCCTTTTTACGGAACACTAAGGATGGGACCATGGTTTGTCAAGGCCTCATACATTGGGAGTGAGACATGATATATCTTGGTAAGATCACTATGCATGTTACTTACCTCCATATGAGAAACAAAGGTTCCTAGGGGATAACCAGTGTATAGGATGAGTGGAATGATGGATACACCATGCCATAAGTGAGACTCATACCCCTTTGTGAGATACCAGGGATGGTCTTAGAGGGGACATGTTTTACTTTATACTGAGAGTGATTATTGGGATTCCTTTTATGGATGACCATGGATAGACTCCTTTAGTATTGGATACACTTTACGCACCTAGTGCGATACATGGGTTCCTTGATAAGGTTCATCTTAGACGGGCCTGAGATTCCATTTAATTGAATACATCGGTATCCTATTTTAATTAAATGAAAATGAGAAATAGTTAAATTAGAAGACATGACCTCTAGGAAAAATCACATTCCTAGGTTCGGTCTATATTTTATACTTAGTTGTGATGATCTATCCTTAAATTATACTGATTTGTACATGTTCAACTCAGTCAGATACATTCCGGCTTAGGATATGGTAGGTATGTTGGTTAGGTGTCCTTAAGGACATGATCTGAATTGATATGATTATTTATTTATTTTCTTCCTTTCACTATATATTCACACCATTGTCATTTATGATCACAAACTATATTATGCTTCATAAATCATTAATGGTATCCAAATGAGTATATATCACACCCTGATCGGTCCTCTATTTCACCTGGGTACCAGAGTAGACCACATGTTTGCAGGTCCTTGGATAATTTCTTATGTTGTGTGTTGTACATGGAAGCTTAGGAGCACAGAACTGAGATGGTACTCAGGATGATCATGGAGTTAACCTTTTGGATTTTTAGTTTATTCTTGTTTTATATTGTCTTATGTACTTCCCTATTATATTTTAGCATCATATGACATGCATTAATTGTTTTATATTAGAATCGGATACTTTATTCAGTTATTATATTTATCTTTTGATGCTTTTCATTTATTATTATTTCTTCTGATACTATCTATTGATGTACACCTAATATAACAATATGAAATTATAACCATGAGGGTATAGTCTCTCCACCATACCACCATTAGACCCTCACCGCTATTCAGCAACCTCTGGAATATGGGGAGACATGATTAAGGCCATTTAGTGACCGGTCTGGCTACTGGTTTCATAGTCAGTCGGGCAAGGATGTTACAAAGTGGTACTGAAGACCTTTTTTTCCATTATCTTACTATTTTGGGATAGCAGAAAGAATACTATAAATGTTTCAGTGCTTGGTAAATAGGAATTCTTGGGAGTGATCAACCCACATATGGGGAAAAGTCCAAGTGGCTAGGGATGGGATTGTTGTTTGTGTTTTTCATTATTTTAGTTGATTTTAATTTCACCTTGAGTGATTGGAGTACTTGCTGCTTACTGATTTATAATATTTATAGTCTTTACCCTTGACATGGTATGACAAGGATGAATCATTACATGAATAATCATAGCACACATGGATTCACATTCCATTCGCATGCCATGCCATGTAGATTTCATTGCTAAATTGTTTGAAATTTGTTGATGTTCCTTGCATGTTTTATTTGCATGTCCTTTATATGCAATGTTAGGAATTTCAATGACATACTTAGATTTTAATTTATTAGGAATTTCATTCCATGTGTAATGACTCAATTTTTGACCTGTAATACTTTTGAATATTCCATAGAATATTTCCAAAGATGGGCACTGAGTCAGCATGGGAATTTGAGGCCCGGGGAGCCTCAGTGCAGTGATATTAAAAATATTAAAAATATTTTTGTCATGCGTGCGTAGTTTCTCTTGAAATGTAAATAAATCCCATTTAGAGTTTTAGATTAGGATTTTGAGAGAACTATTGAGTCCAGAACATCGTGTTTACCCTAGGCGTAACCTAAGGTCGTCCGCAACGAGAGTTTAACATGAAGGTGAGTTGGCGGGGGTGATGCACGGTGAATTAATTGATTAAATGAAAGTATAATTAATTAATTAAAAACCTAAACCTGATATCCCCTCCCCTATCATGATACACACATGACACACCAAAGGATATCCATCCACTCCTTCTCCTCCTCTCCTCCCTTAGGTGATGAATGAACCAACACCAAATTGACAAAGCAAGGTGATTCCGATCTCTGTTTCTGATATAGATTATCATCAGATCAAGGAGCAACATGATCTAGGTGTCATTCTTCATCCAAAGCTTCATCATTTCACCAACTAGGTAGGAATATTTGAGTTATGGTCCTGATACCCTTGTTTAAACATTGTGTTTAAGGTTCTGGAGCCCAAATACAATTACTAGAGATCCCTTCTAGGTAGATCTGTAGGTTTTGGGGTAAATTAGGAAAAATAGGAGGTTTTTGGAGGTGATTCCCAACCAGAATCACTATCTACACAACATGTTGTTTAGTGAAACATGATGTGTATCTCTTCCTATTTGGGTAAGATGAAATTTTGTGAACACACACTATGTATAGGGGTTACACGCCGGGCAGTGCCCTAAATAGTGTAATCTTGGGACATGACTTGGGTTAGCCATTTGAAAATACATGGAAATGTACTAACACATGACCAAGGTACAAAGAAATAGGGTCTGGTACATGGACATGGGAAAACTACATGGGCATGTGGCTGTTTATCCTGAAGACTCCATGTAGTTTGGTATACACGATGTGTAAGGGACACTGTTGGTTGGTCTGTGTAGAAGAAGAATACGACCAGTGGCCAAGTGATGAGGTATATAGCGCATACCTCATTTACATGTCATGTATACATACATGGGTTGGTAAACCATGTAGACAAGATATATGACCAGGTGATCGGGTGGGCTCACATGCCGTGTATGTCCCAGTGCAAGTCATGTACTCCTAGGAAATCCTCTTGGGATCTTCCGCCTTCCGTATCTTCTTCTATGGGACTCAGATTCAGACCTGTGAGTAGTATATACTAAGAGATTTTACACGTATAACATGATGGTGGCCTCTATTAGAACTTATGAAATATGAGGTGGTATAAATCGAGAAAGACTCTTGTAATGATATGATGAGCCGACGTTGGATATCAGTTTGGTTCATGAAGAGATATGCTGAGACTGTTACTCCCTTTATGGACTGGGGTGCGGGTTTCCCTTACCTCTCTACTTAGGTAGAAATGGGACTCCCCACATCATGGGCATAGGTTTGTTACCTTTGGGTAGTTTCCTCCAGGGGTGTTACTCCCTTGATGGACTAGGGTGCAGGTTTCCCCGTGATACTCGTGAAGATGAAAAATACTCCCCTACTGTATCAGGGTATATGTACTCCATATATGATGTATAGGTAAATCCAGTACTCTCCTACCGTGTTAGGGTGTGGGTCCTCTATCTTATGAGTCGGTACTCCCCAATCATTCCAGGGTGTGGTTACTCCATACATGTTATTCCGAAAGAGTCGATACTCCCATACTATATCAGGGAGTGGTCCCTCTAGCCTAGGGTCAGTACTCCCCTACCATGTTAGGGTGCAGGTCCCCCATAGTGAATGATCTAGAAGAGTCAGTAATACCCTATCCTACCAGGGTGTATATCCTCTAGCCACTGAGTGGTACTCCTATACTGGGTTAGGGTTTGGGTCCTTAAACTATAGAGTGGTACTCCCCTGTCATATCAGGGTGCAGATCCTCCATTCTCTAAGCAGTACTCCTATATTGGATTATGGAACGAGTCCTCTCTTATAGAGTAGTACTATCCCATCTTTGAGTAGCAGTAGGGAGCGAGTCCTCTATTATAGTTGGAGCTCCCTTGGCTGTGGTATGTAGTTACGAGGAGCATGAAACTCCACTTGATATAAAAGATACCTAGATAGTATTTAGTTCTCCATCAACAGACTGAGGTGTAGGATACTCCATAATGGAGTGACAGAGGTTTTGTGGGTTAGTTAGGAGAAATACTCCTTCGACTGCAGGACAGTGGTGAGGCGTGGGTCCCTATGTTCTATCTTGTTTGAGAGGATGCACATAGTGCATAGTATGGAGTAGTTCTCACTCAAATATGTGTAGTGGTGAGGGGTGGGCCTCTTCACTTGGGTTTATTTATCTTACACTGGGCGCTAGGCGATGAAGATAGGACCTCTAGTTCTAGGCACTAGAGCTATACCTAGTAATATGTTCCTGATGGAGCACATTCTCTTAGATGTACCATTAAGAATAGTATAATTGTTCCTGATGGAGTGAATATCTTGAATGGGTGCCTTCTAGGATGGCTGAGCTCATGGAGTGTGTTCTCCTGGTTTCATGTTATGGTTAGAGACTACGAAGAGAATTCTGTTACTGGCTGTGAGGTTGGAACCTCATGATACTTGGAGTCTGAGATGAGTATATCTAGGTGATTTCTAGGAGTCCTTATAGTGTTGTCGCATGTTGGGGTTGACACCCCTTATAGACTGAGATGACTTTTCATGTAAAACCAAGGATGTTTTGAGATAGAGTTTCACTCTCAATCGAGGTTCCATCTGGCTAGGTCAAGTGAACTATTGCCTTTCAGTTTCTCCCTTTTTATTTTGGGGGTTTTGGGGCCCTTACTGTGTATTTTTATACTCACCCCTATACAGGATTTTACCACACATGTTTTGTGTCTTGTGTAGAACAAAGAACTTTTGATGGAGTCCGTGAAGGACCTAAGGCTAGCAGAGCTTAGTGAGCTAGACATACCGAGGTGTTTACCAGAGCTGGGCCAAGGATCTTTCTAGCAGTTACAGTTGATAGCGATCCCCTCCTTCTGAATAGGTTAGGCGCTTTTATAGTTTTCTTTGGTGGACATTGTTTTTTCCTTCTACCGCTTTCAATACTTCTGTTGTACTATGGTTGTGGGATATATATGTATGCCTGCATTTATTCCTTTTGGTTTTTTAAATTTCAGAATTTTTTGAGTTTGGATATGTGTGTGTGTGTATAAGTACATAGACAATGCCTCCCATGTTATTGATATTCCTTCTTGGTACTAGTCTCTAGCCCCTGGCCTATTGGAGGTGGGCTTGGGGAGTTATGTCCTGGGCCCCATTGGGTCAGGTCATGATAGAGTGGTATCAGAGGAGGTCAGTTCTACATTGGGACCGCAGTGTCGTGAGCTTGGTTTGAGTTTCATAGCGATGATGCTAGGATACTTTGAGTTTAGATATGAAGCCATAGGTTCTATTGTTGGTACGACAACTGACGTATCCATTCACCAGGAATCTGATAAATTGCTTTTCGACTTGATATATTAGGACACTGGTCACCTAGAAATAAATGGTACATGCATCATATAGGACTGGGTTTTGATTTTTCCTATAAATTTTGAGTCAAATTGTAAGGAACCAACCCCATTTTCCCAGAGTTGGTTCCTTATTTGATTAGATTGTAATGATTATAAGAAAGTCATATCCCGAAAGAATGAATAGTTTAGTAGTTTTGGAAAACCAGATATATACATAAGTTCAACATTACAACTTGAAAGGAAAAACAATTTAGAAACTCCTTTGGAAACATCTATAACTCCTAGGTTATTTCTATATGTCATTTATAATATACCCATTCATGTCCTGGGAAAATGAACTATAAGAAATGGGTGAGCTCAAATGCCTAGTAAGGGTAAGCAATACAAAATAAGATATCATAAACATAAACATGAGACATGGTGAATAACTAAAAACACATGCCTTTAAAAATGAACTTGAACACATTATGGTAGGAATAAGATATGAATAAATAATTCCACAATAAAACATAATCATGGGTATTTTACTAGTCGAATATCCAGATGAACTATCAATTACTAGTTTCATAATGAGGGAATTCATAATTTTGTACATCATAACCATACCATCAAGTCCTCGTGCCAAGACCATAAATAATCATTTTGTCAAGGCCTTGTGCCAAGACTGTAGTTTGTCTCATGATACATACCAATGCATAGAGGAGATATAGTGGGCCCCAACTATCACTTATTAAGTTCAATTAATTCCTCATTTGAACGGGGATAAACATATACATTCATATTGAAACTAACATGTGAAATGTAAATAACATTCCCCAAGCATTAAGAATAAACACTAACCATTTAGAGTAAATTGATGAATGGTTTTAATATAGTACATCCACAATCAAACTAATCATAAACCATTCAATTAAATATGGTAGATTATATCACATATAATAATTATTTCTGATGCTTTCACTGAGGTGCACATGTCTATCTTGTTCGAGGACGGCGGTGCTGTTTGTTGCCCCACATTCCTTCTTGCCAAAGGTGGGTGGCATCCATTACTTGTTCAAGGACTTTTCCTCCTTGATCAAAATAGGATTATGGGATGTCGATTCTTCCTTCTGTGGATTCCTCCTCGAAACTCATCACCTAGTCAGGGTCTCCCTTATAGATTTTAGACGTCGTTCGTGAAACTCTTCCCAATGCCATATCTTCATGGACATTGGTTAATTACATTGCTTCTATCAGGAAATTCCAAGGGGTCCGGTCAGGGTAGCATCCTTTGGTCGGGGGAGTAGTCACATTGGACATCACTGGCATGTCTGGATACTGGAAAACTGGCGCGTCTAGGTTTCTTCCCCTTATTATAGGGCTTCTTGAGGGCGCAGAATCCTGAGGTATCCCACGTTGAATGCGAATAATCATATGTCATAGGAATGTATGTGAGGTTTTCCTCAGCTTCCTATGTTAAAAATAGGGTATGTTGAAAATTTAACGTCTAGAGGATACAAATCAGACTGATCAGAACATTGACTAGAGCGGATCAGGTGAGGCGACCCCTAGAGGGAACACTGATGTTGGGGCAAACGTGTTGTTAGCTACCCGATTGTTGTTAAAGTGAATTGGGAATGGGGTGGCATGATCCCACCAGGATGTGGCGGCCCGCGTAAGAACAAAAAATGGCCGATGTATGGTTAAGTGAAGTGGGTGGAGAATGAGATAGAGTCGACTCGAGGATGATGGTGATGTTGGGATTGAGTCTCGAAGAGACCTCCTACGTATCCCTATAGCAGGGAATCAAAGTCCTCGTAGTTCATCTGATGAAAGATTACTACCGATTGTGGGTTTCAACGGCTTACCACTGGATGGGGTCACAATGGATTACTGCTGGATCGGGTCACAACGGCTTACCGCTGGATGGGGTCACAATGGATTACTGCTGGTTGGGTTTGCGACGGCTTACCGCTGTCCGGGGTTGCAACGGCTTACCGCTGGTTGGGGTTGAACCTCAGGGAGGCTTCTTACTTACCTTATCTAGGAGACAAGGATCAAAACCCACGTAGTTTGGGATGGTGGATGCAATTTAATGTCACAAAGGACGAAAAGGGGACATACAGTTTAACATCATGCGGGACGAAGGTGGTCTGATGTGAAGGGGGGCCTAAACCAATGGTTGTTGGGCTTGAACCATAGGGAGGATTCCTACGTACTTAGAATTAGAAAGAATCAATGACCTTGTAGTTCATGATGGTGTGGGAACCGACGTGAAGATGGTAGAGACCAATGGGTAGTGGGATTGAACCTCAGGGAGGCTTCCAACGTACCTTGCCTTAGTAAGGATCAAAGACCTCATAGTTCAGGATGGTGTGTGGGGATTACACTCTAGGATACCCAGAAAGGATTTCATGGTCGATGCTTTCTCTAAGCCCATGTGAGTCATGCTCGGTGTGAGAAACAAGAGGCAGTAAAGACCTGACAATCACGTCATAGAAGGTGCGTCTATGGGTAGAGTGGGGATGATGCGTAGGTAGCGGGCCAAAAAGAAAACAGGGGCTTACGCATGGTCTGCATCCCAAAGATGAAATAGGGGCTTACGCGTGGTTAGCAGCCTAGGGAGGTAGATATTGGGACTTACTCCAGGATAGAGGCCCGGGTGGTGACAAAGCCCAGTGGGAGATGGATTTGGAACCCAGGAATAGAGGAGGAGCATGGGTGATGACTCCTGCAAGAAAGGCTAGGGGCTTACACCAGGGTGGTTTCCCTTTCCTCGTGGACAGACGCCACTCCGATAAAGAGGATTTCATTCCATGTGAGGAATGATCTCACTCTCGTTGAGACCAGCAGGCATAGAGAATTTCTGAGACGGGGAACCCCATGTGCACGACACAGGGTGAGGTGACAGTTTAACATCATGTGCTGATGAAAATGGCGCTTGGCAGTTTAACGTCCTGCAGCTCGAACGAGGTGGGTGCGCTCTGCACCCATAGGACTTACATAACCGATACCTGCCCTCCCTTGAGGGAAGGAAGGCATCAGCAATGGCATGGCGAAGGGGTGTCACGAGGTGATCCCATTGGGGGTCCACGTTAGCATGGCTATGCGAAGAAGAAATAGCCATTAGCATGCCTATGCGAAGGAACATGAGGCGAAGCAATGTAACAAAAATCATCACCCAAGGTACTTTGAAATTTCTCTATGAAAACCTAAGGGACCACAAGGGAAGAGAGTGTATGACGTAGGTGGGTTGCACATAAGAGAGGCTCAGACAGGGTGCCTCAAGGTGAGGGCAGCACATGAAGCGCGCGTAAGAGAATGGGTCGGGGCAAGATAGGAGGTCTGCGAGCAGGATGCAAGGTTTGCGCAAAAGATGAAGGGGTTGCACACAAGAGGGATGGGTGGAGTGCAAGATGGAGGGGTTACATGCAAGACGAATAGTGTGCACCCAAGTTGGACTGGTGGCACACAAGACCGAGGGGTTTCACGTAAGAAAGATGGTTTTCACGCAAGTTGGATGCGCGATGCGCAAGACGGAGGGGTTGCGTGCAAGATGGGAAGTTTGCACGCAATAGGAATAGGTTGGGCGTAGGAGCACCATACGTAGAGGGAACTTGCGCATAAGAGGGGACCCCTTGCATGCAAATGACTTTGGGAAGAAACAAAATTCACAAGGATCAGAGGGACTACCCAAATTCTCCCCCAGGAGACTTTTCGCGCAAAATCCAATACCTGAATGCCATGGGGTTTTTCACGTGGTCACGGAAGATGTGGTTTTCACACGGTAGAGCGTCGCTTCATCTTTTGTTACCATCCTTGAAGGGTGGGGATATAGTTTGTTTTATATCAGTAGTCCTTGGAGCAGTGCGCAAGAGCCTGGCGCACAAAACTCCTATCAGAAGTCGGATTGTGTGCGCAAAGGGGGTTGGGCGCTCAAACACCTGTTCAACATCGCCTTGTGTGCGGAAATAGTCCGAGTGCGCAAAAGCCCATTGGACGTCGCCTTGTGCACGAAAACGGGGCTGGGCGCACAAACACCCATTCTACGTCGCCTTCGGTGCGGAAAAGGGGTCCGGCGCCAAACGCCCATTCGACATCACCTTAAGCTTGAAAATAGGTCAGGCACACAAAAACCCATTGAACATAATCTTCGGCATGGAAACGGGGTTGGGAACGACCAATCATGGAGGATGGTGCTTTGGGTGTGGAAAGGGAGGCCGACACACAAGTGTTTGCGCGCTAGAAGACCTCTTGCATGCGTCTCCCAAATCTTGCACGTGCCCGCCTCTTTGGCCCCAAAATCTATTCTTTTTCATCCTGGATTTATTCGTTGCTCTTTTATCTACCTGATACATCCCTTCTTAGAATTTCGGCATAAAAAAAATACCCCCCTCAGAATCGGAGATGAAAGGGAACGCGAAGGTCAGATTCCGAGGGTACACTGAAAAATAGGGAAGACATCTTCGGCAGCGCGAAAAAATGCATTTTACGAGAGAAAGAGTTTTGTACACGCATGGAAGACGTGTCAGAAATTTATAAATAGGATGATCCCCCCCTAGGCCCTACTTTGAATTTTTCCACGTGATAGGATTTCTTGATCTCGTGCGCGAAAACAGTACTGATCCGCGCGTAAGATTCTGTGACTGACTCCAGGTTCTACGTGCCATCCAAATTTGTTTCACGCACGTTGACCTTATTTTACACCTTTGCCGCTTTTCCATGATGAATCTTCCTTCTTTCGTGATGACCCCTTTGGAGTTATAAAAATGGCCGATCAATAGATCGACACCGAGAGGGAAGTTGTCACTACTACAAGAAGAACCCAAATGATCGTGAACCCTCAGATTCTTCGCGTGAGGAGGGTTGTGTTTGATAACCAAATTCTTTTCAGCATGATTATGCAAGCTCAAAAGGATTACGTCCTAAGTGGTAGCCTGCCGCTATGGAACTTCGGTCTTCTGGAAGAGGTGATGATGCCCAGTTTTGAGATAGACACACTGTGGTCCTGGGTGACACGTGAGGATAGTATTCCACAATTCTACATTACCAACAATGGCTATCCTGCTAGGGAAATACCGAACACATCCATCTATGTCCTAAATCCGAAGACCAGGATGGTTGTGGGAAGCGATCCAGTCCCTGAATAATATCTCGCTATTTATGTAAGTACTTTTAGAAGCAACATTACTGACGAGACGAAGGGCTGGAAGGAGTGGTATTTCAGATCCAGGGGAAACTTTACCAATGAATGGGCAAGGGTGTACTGGGTACATCAGACATGTGAGGAATTCAGGCCATATCTACGGACCATTGGGCTTTTTGAGGCCTTTTGGACGTCCCAATTACACTTCTACCGACAACAGAACTTGCTAGCAGAGTTGTTCAGTCATTGGTCGCCTGACACCAACAATTTCCACCTCTACCATGGGGAGTTGGGAATCAGCCTATGGGATGTCCACTGTATCGGGTGAATTCCTTTGGAGGGATATCAGTACGACGAGTTCCTCCTGACAGAGAATTTTTGGGGGGATAGGACACACACCCAAATCCTGTCCTGGAACCTACTAGAGCTGGCTAAGGAGGAGATCAAAATAAAATATATCCTAAAGGACATATCCTATTCAGGGTGGTTTAGCCTCTTCCGGACCCAGGACACGGTAGTAAAGATTTCGGGCTGAGGAAAGTAATGCCCGAACACATCTCATAAGGGAAAATTGGGATCATATTTTAAGATTATGGAGACATGAGAGTACCGATCGTGGGGCTTTGGCATTAATGAAGGTCGAGACCCAAATTTGCAGTATGCTGGTTTCCTTAGCACATTCTTGAGCATATGTTTATTGCCTGTGAGGGACACGAGGATGGGAGTCCACCCAGGGACATTAGTGATGGCTAAGATTATGGCGGCAAAGAACAAGGTTAACCTAGGGGTGCCAGTGTTGGCTAGGATGTACAGTATTCTAGGGCGCATCTCAAGAGTAAGTACGCTCAGGAAGATATGTGGGCTATTCCAGATTCTCCACGGCTAGGTCGCAACCCACTATAATGGGTATAACTTCCCGAATTCCATTCTACCCTGATAATGGTATGCGACCATCCCTTTTGAACATCACTGGAATCTGCCCATTGACACTCAGGGATGAAGGAATCAAGCTCAAGATCGGTAGCCACACCCACTTCGACTTCCACCCATTACGAACCCCGGTCACCCAAATGGTAGATGATGGTAGGGGTCCACTAGAGTAGAGGGAGTACCTACAGGGCATCTGGGGCGGTGTGCTAGTGGCTTGAATTGATGGAAAAATCTTCTACGAACCTTATGTGCCAACTAGGTTCGTCGAGTAGTTCAGCTGCATGCAGTGGATGCCCAATAAAGTGTACACAGAGGTTCAAGAAGAATGAAATCCCTGCATTCTATGCTATCTATGGATTATGTTCATGATGGAAGGCCTAGGCGAAATCATCACTCTTTCCCCCACTGATATTAATGCGAGACTATCAACAAAGTATGCTGAACACTGGACAATAACATATCCCGAGGCGATTCTTTGGAAACGCATTCAGCAGATCAAGGAAACTAGTGAAGATCCCAAAGAGTAGAAAGATAGACGAGGTGCCATAGGGGAAGTGAGGTAATGAACGGGTCGGGTAGCTAGTGCGGGCCAGGACAATAATTCATCGACAGGGGAAATGCATACCGATAACATGCCTCTACCCTCCGGGGAAGGGTGGTCTCGTGCACAGCCTCGGGGTCCGACTTGGGAACTCCTAGGAAAGCAAGTCAGGTACCTCCTGACTCCATCTACTAATGCTATCTTCCCTTATCTGTGTTCTTCTTGGAGAACACTATGACATTCCATGTATACTGAAGAGTTGTGGTGGAGGTTGATACACACCAGGCTCGATCTTCCAGATATAGGGCGCATCCGGATATCAGATAGGGTAAACTTTCATCATCGACATGCATACCTGACAGCCATGGATATGTACACATGCCAGCAGGGGTGGTATGAAGAACCACATCTCTTGGTGAAAGTAATTCTTGGCTAGGAGCATGACCCAGAGAGGCTTCCATCCGAGGATGAAAGTGTAGAAGAAGAAGAAGAAGAAGAAGGAAATGAATAAGAATACCAAGTTGAAGGTCTTGGTGGTGAGGGGCCTTCAAAATCTCCCACTCACTAGAAGAGATCCCGGGAGAGTGGAAAAATCATCAGCTCCGATGCAGAACTGGCAGAGCAGCTTGAGGTATGGTTTAAACCTTATACCAACCTTTATCTTTTCATAGTCTCGATCTATCAACTAAACCCTATCCTATTCAGGAACACATGGGAGAGGGTCCCTAATAAGCCTCCCCTATAGGGGGAACAAGTATGCCTATGGAGACTGGGGAGCAACTTCGGGGGACCTTCCTTGGGATTGGGCATAGCGAGGTGCCAATTTCATTCAGATTAGGTGATAATGAGATAGAAAGAGTGTTACCTGCCATCCCTTTCATTCAAGAGGAGCTGACACCAGTGATCGAGTTGACAAGCACCGAAGGCTCCCTCATGGCAGTGGCCCCCGCCATGACACAAGCATTGGACATCGCCACACTTGTCTCCCGTAAGTCCTTTCTCATTGGTTTTCCACTTTTCTGGAAAATTTATCTAGTCAAATTACTGATCCCTGATGCAGTGATCGCAAGTTTGGAGGCACGAAAAACTATCGAGTCTGGGACATCTGCTGGAGCGGGATGGGCAATGACCGCATTGTCCTTTACAAAAGCCATCATTCTAGGAAACCCTACCCCGGTACTCTACGATCCATAGATTGAAATGAGGGATGGTAATGCTGCCGGGGTGGAGCTCCATCTCGACGAGAATTAAATCGCTGATGAGGTGGAGGTTACCAAAGAAGACCCTACTGCTGAACACCTCGCCACTTTACCTGAATACATGCCTACAGACCCTGAAGAAATTGATGATTCCAACTTAGATACTATGGAGGGGATCCATATGACATGGCGCAAGGTGTGGAAGTGCATCAGACGCTTTCTTATCCAACCACAGGTAGAATGGCTAAGCCGGATGGGGTCACTCTGCACCTGTCTACACTTTCTTTGTGCTGGAGGGGCAGAAGCTTTCCATTATCATGTAATGATCTGTTATTACATGGTGGAGAAGATACGGGAAGACATCCGACGTTCAGACGTTGCCCGACACCGGGAGGATTCAAAGAATACTCAGGCCTTCCTAGAGGTAGGGCAGGAGGTCCAACACCTTCAGGAGAAAATGAAGGAAAGGGAGGCATTCATTGCAAACCAATCTGAGTTTATTGAGCGATTGAAGGCCCAACGCACATATGCTCAAAAGCAAATGGCACAGGCGAATCACCAAATGATTGGGCTCCAGACTGAAAATCGCTAGCACAAGCCAGGGCTAATGAATTGTGCCCCGCTGCCACTGTCGAAGAGAAAGATCTTAGAGAACAGGAAGAAATGCTGGAGGCCACAAGTCGGAAGGTGGAAGTATTGGAGCAGTCCATCCAAAATGTCAATCCCTAAGGGTCCTGTTTTGGCTGTCCCCTTAAACCCATCCTTCTTTATTACTTCCAACTCGAAATTGTATGCATGAAAAAACTACTTGCTTGTTTATTTTAATTCATTTAGACCACAATCCCAAAGTAAATAGTGATCTGCTCCTAAGCTCACATGGGTCACGCTCTATGTGTGTAACACCCCAACCCCTCAAGACAGGAGTTGGTGCATTACTTGTTATATTGGCATGGTTAGAAGGAATGAAAATCATGAAGGAACGATTAGTTTAGTAGTCTTTAAGAAACTAGATATATAAATCTAACTCAAATTTCATTGGAAAAGGTTACAAAATACAATACATAACAAAAAACTATAAACTACATCCACAGGAACTCAATAATGATCTCAGCTTCATCACCTGTTAAAGGTAAACAGTGAAAGTGGTGAGATAAAATGATCAGTAAGGGTTAAAAATGGAGGAGTCATGAATCAATAATAACTAAATTGAAAAAATTTTGACATAATCAACATGGCATGGTGAATAAATGAAAAAATCATGCCATTAATAAACTGAGAATGAAACTGCATCCATAGATTTTGTCATAGTGAAAACCACATGGATAGTATAACTGATAATGAATAAAGAGAATTCCTATTAACTGGATGTCATGTATCTCACACATGATACCATAGTACCGTAAAAATGGTTTAGTTATATGGTTAGGAACCCGTCTGATTTTCGGAAACAAACTCAATGGGTTTGTCACCAAACTGATTTGTATCATGAGACCTACCGATGCATCGAGGGGCTATAGAGGGCCCCAATTGACACTGCATGTCCAAATAATTATTTATATATTGATTCAATACAAGGTAAATATTCCTTTTCAATATCCATATAGAGTAGATTATATGGATTCATCAATATCTCCTTAGTTAAAATAACTTTCCAAATAAACACCGTATGTAAAATGGTATATGGTTTAGGAAAAAAACGTATCCATGATATGAGATTATGGATATTTAATATAAATATAATTTCAAATAAAAAGTTATCTCAAATGGTAAGTAGGTACACCACATAAGGATTATTAGGTGCACCACACAAAGTTAGTCACAACAAAATAGTAGTTGAGACAAAGTCTCTTACCACAATGTAATCGGTCGAATCATATGACCAGAACAAAATAACCCTCAAATGAATCATTGAATAAAATGAATATAAATAGAATAATTTTATTATATATCAAATTTCAGTACACATATACCACATACAATAAATAAGTGGCGAACAATGAAAATCTCACTGAAATGAAAGTGAGATAAGAAACCCCTTACCTTTTGCTCGAGTGTGTTCTTCGTTTGTTTTAATGACCTGAATAATAAAATTTAGATTCATTAATTAATAACTCCAGAACCTCTTATACATGTAATTGATTTAGTATAACCTTATTAGGTTCATTCATATCTCTTTTTATGGGTTTAATAGGTTCAATTTTCTTGTTTTGGAAGCATTTTCTTCCTTGGTTTTCATGATTCGTTTACTTGTTTTCATTAATGGAAGTTCATTTGAAATATGGTTAAACATATAGAATTGTTAATATATCTTATTAATGACATTAAGAAGATATAAATTATCTTATAATGATTTTGGGTTATATAACATGATGATGATTCATTAGTTAAAATTTTATTACAAATATTCAGATTAACTTGGCCGTTTTGTTCATAATGAACTTGTTTTGTATTATTATTTTATATTATGAGTGTCTAAGGATTCCAGAACATTAATGAGAAGAAATAAATATATTATTATCTGGTTCAACCATTAAAATGGTTTCATGACCGGTAATGAAGGAGAAAGTGAAGAATGAAACCCCGTCATCCACAAAGGTTAAAAATTGGAACCTCATGGATGTTGATTTCATTTATAAAAATAAAAGGGAGAGAGTAAGAATATTGATGATGGTTCTTCCATTAACATGATATAATTCCATTATATAGATGATACTGGAGTTTATCATGGTCATTTGGATTGAGGAGTTTAGGAGAGAAAAAGAAAAGAGACAAACTTGAAAATAAAAGAAAAGGTGAGAGATCCCTTATGAAAATTCAGCAGCCTAACGGTGTCGCTTAAAATTTCATAAAATGAAATGATGAGAGAAAAAGGGTATCTCATCATATTGAAATAAAAAGGATAATAATAAGAACACATAAAATCAAACCCCAACATATGATAATGGAAAATCAAATAGATAACATAAAAGAAGTGTCGACTAGAAGAAGAGAATGAAGGATTCCCTTACCTTGTAGAGTAACTCCTAGATCTTGAAGGATGGGACCTTGGGGGTTTAAGGAAACATTAGGATGAATCCTAGGGAAGTAATACCACCATATATTATAGGATATTGAGTTTGTAATGAAATAAAACGAAGGGGGTGAGTGGGTATTTGTAGTAATTAAGAGAGAGTTTTTTATTAATTAAAAGGGACAACTCATTAGTGGTTTTTGCAAAACCATGGGCTTACCCATGGTATTTTCCCATGGTTTTAGCCACTTGGAAAACCTCATGTCATAAGTTACTGTAAAAAAGTTGATCATACTTTTATATTTAATTATTACATCATTATGATGTCATTAAACTACCGAAAACTCAAAACTGTATTTTTACTATTCACAGAAAATTCAAGTATTTTAGAAAAAACCCAAAAATTGACCCTAACCATTTTTCTACGTGTATAATTAAAAAATAAAATCCATTTTTTGAAAATAATTTTCTAATTATTTTTAATTTAATTTTTAAATAAAATCATAGTTAATTCATAAAAACAAATTTTAAAGGTATAATTAGTTATATATCACATTAAAAAAATTAATTAAGATCTCATTATATTATTACCTTAAGAAAATAAAATATTATAATTATTTACTATTTATAAGGGTCATATTACTATTCATATTACTATTCATAAGGGTATGTTACTATTCATCAAAAAAACAAGTTGGTTCTATCAGACTTCAAATGACTTACTGGTCACAACTCTAGATGACCGTTTTTCAAAATTGAAAATCATAGAAGTGGAAAATTTATGTTTAATGGCTTGGTTTTGACTATCTCCTAAATAACCAAGTGTTGTTTCAAATAAACCCAATGATTTATGAAATATAGGCTATGAAAAGGATGTATTTAATAGAATCATACCATAAAATGTTTGGAGTGTTATATTATTCCCTCCTTTGGAAATTTCATCCTTGAAATTCTATGTATAAAGCCCACCAAAAAGATGTGGGTGGTTCTTCTTCATGAAATCCTCTGGTTCCCATGTTGCTTCCTCCATATTCTGGTTTCTCCAAAGAACCTTTACTAGACGAGTTGTCCGATTTCTCAATACCTTCTCCCTTATGTCAAGAATTCCAATAGTCTTTTCACAGTATGAAAAATCAGGTTCCAGTTCAATTTCTTCATAGGTGAGTACATGCGTTGGGTCTGACATGTATTTCTTCAACAATGACACATGGAACACATCATGGAATTTGGAGAGATTTGACGACATTTCTAAATGGTAATCTACTACTCCGATTCTTTCTAGCATTTCAAATGGTCCGATAAACTTGGGGCTTAGTTTCCCTTTCTTACCGAACCTTAAGACACCCTTCTATGGAGATACTTTTAGAAATACATGATCTCCCACTTGAAATTGCAAATCCTTTCTCCGATTGTCAGCATAACTCTTCTACATACTTTTGGATGCTTTAATATGGGCTTGGATTTTCTTCACCTTTTTCATGGTCTCTTCAATAAGTTCTAGTCCTATAAGTTTCCTCTCACCAAGTTCATCCCAACAAGTTGGAGTTCGACATCTCTTTCCAAATAATGCTTCATATGGAGCCATTTGAATACTATAATGGAAACTATTGTTGTATGAAAATTCCACCAAAGGAAAGTATTGATCCCACATAACTTGTAAGTCAAGAGAGCATGACCTCAGCATATCTTCTAGAGTTTGAATAGTCCTTTCAAATTTACCATCAGTTTGGGGGTGATAAGTAGTACTCATACGAAGCTCAGTATTCAAAGAATTATGGAGACTTTTCTAGAATTTTGATGTAAACTGAGGATCTCGATCAGACATAATCGAAAGTGGTGCACCATAAAGTCTTACAACTTCATTAATATAAAGTCTTTCCAGGCTCTCAAGTGGTAAATCATATCTTATTAGAAGGAAATGTGCTGATTTTGTGAGACGATCAACAATTACCCATATTGCATCATTTCTTCTAGGTGTCCTCAGTAGTCCGGTGAAAAAATACATCACAATGTTATCCCACTTCCACATAGGAATAATTAGAGGTTTCATCACTTCTTTGGGATGTTGTCTCTCTACCTTCAATTGTTGACAAACTAGACACCTTGACATGTAGTCAGAAATCTCCCGCTTCATATTATCCCACCAAAAATATTCCTTCAGATCTCTATACATCTTGGTGCTACTCGGGTGTATAGAGAACTTTGAGCTATGGGAATTGTCTAATAGTTACCTTTTTATCTCAGGTACGGATGGGATGCATAACCTCTTCCCAAACTTCAGAACTCATTCCTCATACATGAAGTTTTCCAATCTCCCATCCTTAATAGCAATAATTTTCTTGTGCAGATTCTCATCATCAGATTGAGAGATTTTTATCTTCTCTAATAAATATGGTTCAACAATCATTTGAAAGAGAAAAGATGTTTCCCCTTCCTTAATAATTCCCATATCCATATTTAGTAGATCCAAAAATATAAGATCTATCTCAATCCTCATTTGAGTAAGAATTCCATGATCCTTCCTACTTAATGAATCTTCTACCTTATTTGCCTTTCCTGGGTGGTAGTGTATTGAACAATCATAATCTTTGAGTAACTCGATCCATATCCTTTGCCTCATGTTGAATTATTTTTGTGTGAAAATGTATTTCAAACTCTTGTGGTCTATATAAATCTCACATCTTTCTCTGTAGAGATAATGTATCCATATTTTCAATGCAAAGAGTACGGCTACTAACTCAAGATCATGAGTTGTATAATTTTTCTCATGGTTCTTCAACTATCTTGATGCATAATCAATAAATTTATCATTTTTCATAAGGACTCAACCCAACCCATTCTTTGATGTGTCACTGTATATCAGAAATCCATCAATTCCAGATGGAAGAGTCAAAATTGGAGCATTGACCAATCTTCTTTTAAATTATTCGAATCATTCTATACACTCTTTTTTCCACACAAACTTAACTCCTTTACATGTGAGATTGGTTAGTGGGTTAGCCAGTCGGGAAAAATTCTGAATGAAACTCCAATAGTAACCTGCTAAGCCAATAAAACTATGTACCTCAATTATGTTTTTTGGCGTGGGCTAATCTTGGATTGCCTTTGTCTTTGCAGGATCAACTAGGATTCCATCCTTAGAAACAATATGTCCTAGAAAATAAACTAATTGAATCCATAATTCTCACTTTCTAAACTTCCCATATAATTAATTTCATCTAACAGTTTTTAGAATAATCTGCAAGTGATTCTCATGGTCTTCATAGCTTTTTGAGTATACTAGGATATCATCAATGAATACCACAACAATGTTATCAAGATATTACTTGAAAAATCTATTCATTAAATCCATGAAAACAAATGGTGCATTCATCAGTCCAAAAGGAATCACTATAAAATTGTAATGCCCATACCTGGTTCGAAATGCTGTCTTCAGAATATCTTCCTTCCTCACACGTAGTTGATGATATCCTGGTCGAAGGTAAATATTTGAAAAGTATTGAGCTCCAATAAGTTGATGAAATAAATCATCAATCCGAGGCAGAGGATAGTTACTCTTTATTGTAATAACATTGATTTACTTGTAATCAATTTATAACCTCATGAATCCATATTTATTCTTGACAAACAAGACCGGGGATCCCCATGGAGAAACACTAGGTTGAATAAATCCTTTGTCACTCAACTCATATAGTTTTTTCTTTAGATCCACTAACTCCACAGTGTCTATTCTATAGAGGTCTTTGACATAGTTCTTGCACCAAGAATTAAGTCAATGGAAAACTCAATTTTTCGCTCTGGAGGATGTTCAGGTAAATCATCTGGAAACACATCAATGCATTCTTTCACTATATAAACATCTTCAATTTGAATATTTATTTCCTCACCCATAGATATTGGGTTCTCTTCCTCTCCAAGTATTGCATTCAGTAGAGCTACTAGGGGTGGTTCTAGATAATAATCATATGGCGAGGTCTCCACTCTAAAGATAAGAGATTATACACCATTTTCAAAAATTGTAACTTTCTTTTTATTGTAATAAATCTTAGAATAATAATTTGACATACAATCCATACCAAGAATTATATCAGATTCAGTCATTGGTATGATGATAAGGTTATCAACTAAAGCACGTTTATGTGTCACAAGGGGGACTAGTCGACATGCCTTTATTGCAATGATGCATCCCCTAGGAGTTTTGACTGATAACTTCTTTGTTAAATCAAATTGAACATGTATAATTTTCTTGGAAAATTGGGAAGATATAAATAAATGAGATGATCCAAAATCAAATAAAGTGTTGGATAAGTTTGAGGAAACAATTAAAGTACCTGCCACCACACCACTAGGAACTTCAACTTTCGCGGTTGTAATCGCATAAGCTCTCCCTTTCTCTCTTGGCTTTTTCTGAGGCATGTTCCCTTGGAGCTTAGGACACTAATTTTCATAATGTCCCATCTACCTATAATTGTAGCATTAAACATCATAAAATTATTTCTTCCCCTTGAATTCATGAGATAGATAACCCTTTTCTCCACAGTTATAGCATACTCCCAAGGCTTTTAAGCATTTCTCGAGATGATTCTTTCCACAGTTTTTTCATAATGGGAATTTCTTCGTTTTCTTGTTCTTATTTGGCACTTCACATTTCCCTTGGTTATCAGAGTACCTATTCTTATCTTGGTTCCCCTTGAACAAATTTGATCTATCAAATTCCTTCTCTGTTTTGATGGAACTTGATACAATTTCATCATATGATGAAATTTTTTGAGAAGCCAGTTCCCTTCAAAGACTTGGCTAAAGACCTTCAAAGAAATGATCAATCTTGTTTGTCGAGTCACATACATAATCTATGGCATACCTGGATTTCCTTGTGAAGGTAGCCTCATAATCTGCAACACTGTCTTCTTCCCTTTGTTTTAAGCCAAGGAATTTTCTCTTCATTTTGGTTCATTGCTCACAAGGGAAATATTTTTCAAATAATATTTCCTTAAAAGTACTCCATTCCATATCTTCTATTTCTTCTTCCTCCGTGGTATTCTGAATCAAGTACCACCATTGATTAGCATCACCCTTGAGACAATATACCGCCAGTACTACCTTTTCATTTTCATTTCATCTTAATGAGATGAATATCTTTTAAAGGGACTTGATCCATTGGTCAGAAACCACTGGATTAGTATTCCCACTAAAAGATGGGGGCTTCTTCCACATAAAACGATCCAACACATGTGTGGAATGGTTATTTTTTACAACCTGAGTAAGTTGTCCCAATATGGTCATGATCTGATCTGCTCCAACATTGACTGTGTTTACATGATCAGTGGGGAGATCTCTATGTTTCCCATGAGTATTTATTCCCCTTCTTCCATTATACGCCATTTATAAATAATTTCACACACTAGATTAGGGTATGATCATAATGTATAATCTTAACTTAACAAAATAATTATCATAAATTGAGATCCTACGCATGGATAATATAATAATCAGAAAAATGGTTTCTTTGAAGAATAATTTACATTTCAATCCTTCATAATGTCTTGTAAATAAAACATGAATTATCCTAAGCATATCCTCAAGGAGTGTCACAAACAAGAGTGAAACAAGGCCTGTTTTTGTGAACCAGTTCCCGTTCGAGTCTAGATCAAAGCAGTGTTTTCCGGTTTTACCCCTAGATACATATGTGCTAGAGCTGCCTCTACCTGATCGTATCCAGAAATGGATGTATTGCTTTAAAGATCCATATAATCTATTCCTTACAAAAATACCAGGATGTTCTTATAAATTTATCCTCAAATACTACCTTAGGTCTTTGTTCCCTACTATACATTTCCTACTCTAGTTTGCAATTTTTCTACTAAACTTCCTCTGATACCAACTGTAACACCCCAACCCCTCTAGACTAGAGCCGGTGCATTAATTGTTATATTGGAATGGTTAGAAGGAATGAAAATCCAGAAGGAACAATCAATTTATTAGTCTTGAAGAAACTAGATACATAAATGTAACTCAAATTACATTGAAAAAGGTTACAAAAATACAATACATAACAAAAAACTAAAAACTGCATCCACAGGAACTCAATAAATGATCTCCGCTTTATCACCTGTTGAAGGTAAACAGTGAAAGGGGTGAGCTCAAATTCTTAGTAATGGTTACAAATGGAGGAATCATGAATCAATAATAACTGAATTGTAAATATTTTTACATAATCAACATGGCATGGTGAATAAATGAAAAACTCACTCCATTAATAAATTGAGAATGAAACTGCATCCATAGATTTTATCATAGTGAAAACCTCATGGATAGTAATAAATGATAATGAATAAAGATAATTCTTATTAACCGGACATCATGTATCTGGTACATGATACCATAGTACCATAGAAACGGTTTAGTTCTGTGGGCAGAAACCCGTCTGATTTTTGGAAACAAACTCGAAGGGTTTGTCGCCAAACTGATTTGTCTCATGAGACCTACCGATGCATCGAGGGGATATAGCGGGCCCCACCTGCCACTTAATTTCCAAATAATTCTTTATACATTTATTCAATAAAAGATAAATATTCCTTTTCAATATCCGTATAGAGTAGAGTATACAGATTCATCAATATTTCCTTAGTTAAAATAATTTTCCAAATAAACACCGTATGTAAAATGGTATACAGTTTAGGAAAAAAACATATCCATGATATGAGATTATGGATATTTAATATAAATATAATTTAAAATGAAAAGTGATCTCAAATGGGTATTAGGTTCACCACATAAGGATTATTAGGTGCACCATACAAAGTTAGTCACAACAAAATAGTATTTGAGACAAAGTCTCTTACCACAATGTAATCGGTCGAATCATATGACCAGAACATAATAACCCTCAAATGAATCATTGTATAAAATTAATATAAATATAATCATTTTATTATATATCAAATGATAGTACACATATACCATATACAAGAAATAAGTGGTGAACAATGAAAATCTCACAGAAATGAAAGTGAGATGAGAAACCCTTTACCTTTTGCTCAAGTGTGTTCTTCGTTTGTTTTAATGACCTGAATAATAAAATTTAGCTTCATTAATTAATAAATCCAGAACATATTATACATTTAAGTGATTTAGTATAACCTTATTAGGTTCATTCATGGTCCTTTTTATGGGTTTAAGAGGTTCAATTTTCTTGTTTTGGAAGCATTTTCTTCCTTGGTTTTCATGATTCGTTTACTTGTTTTCATGAATGGAAGTTCATTTGAAATGTGGTTAAACATACAGAATTGTTAATATATCTTATTAATGACATTAAGGAGATATAAATTATCTTATAATGATTTTGGGTTATATACCATGATGATGATTCGTTAGTTAAAAGTTTATTACAAATATTCGGATTAACTTGGTCGTTTTGTTCATAATGAATTTATTTTGTATTATTATTTTATATTATGAGTGTCTAAGGATTACATAAAATTAATGAGAATAAATACATATATTATTATCTGGTTCAACCATTAAAATGGTTTCATGACCAGTAATGAAGGAGAAAGTGAAGAACGAAACGCCGTCGTCCACAAAGGTTATAAATTGGAACCTGATGGATGCTGATTTCGTTTATAAAAATAAAAGGGAGGGAGTAAGAATATTGATGATGGTTATTCCATTAACATGATATAATTCCAGTATATATATGATACTAGAGATTATCATGGTCATTTGGACAGAGGAGGTGATGAGAGAAAAATAAAAGAGATGAACTTGAAAATAAAAGAAAAGGTGAGAGATCCCTTATGAAAATTCGGCAGCCTAACGACATCGCTTAAAAATTCATAAAATGAAATGATGAGAGAAAAAGGGTATATCATAATATTTAAATCAAAATAAAAGTAATAATAACACATAAAATCAAACCCCAACATATGATAATGGAAAATAAAATAGATAACATAAAAGAAGTGTCGACTAAAAGAAGTGAATGGAGGATTCCCTTACCTTGTAGAGTAACTCCTAGATCTTGAAGGATGGGACCTTGGGGGTTTGAGGACACATTGGGATAACTCCTATGGAGGTAATACCACCAGATCTTAGAGGATATTTAGTTTGGAATGAAATAAAACGAATGGGGTGAGTGGTTATTTATAGTAATTAGAGGTTTTTATTAATTAAAAGGGACACCTCATTAGTGGTTTTTGCAAAACCACAGGATTTCCCATGGTATTTTCCCATGGTTTTAGCTACTTGGGACACCTCATGTAATACGTTACTGTAAAAAAGTCGAACATACTTTTATATTTAAGTATTACATCATTATGATGTCATTAAACTACTGAAAACTCAAAACTGTATTTTTACTATTCACAGAAAATTCAAGTATTTTAGAAAAAACCCAAAAATTCACCCTAACCATTTTTCTACGTGTAGAATTAAAAAATGAAATACATTTTTTGAAAATAATTTTCTAAGTATTTTTAATTTAATTTTTAAATAAAATCATAGTTAATTCATAAAAAACAATTTTTAAAGGTATAATTAGTTCTATATCACATTAAAAATAATAATTAAGACCTCATTTTCTTATTACCTTAAGAAAATAAAATATTATCATTATTTACTATTTATAAGGGTCATATTACTATTCATAAGGGTATGTTACTATTCATCAAAAAATCAAGTTGGTTCTAACAGACTCCAAATGACTTACTGGTCACAACTCTAGATGATTGTTTTTTGAAATTCCAAAACATTGAAGTGGAAAATTTATGTTTAATGGCTTGGTTTTGACTATCTCCTAAATAAACAAGTGTTGTTTCAAAGGAACACAATGATTTATAAAATATAGGCTATGAAAAGAATGTATTTAATATAATTATACCATAAAATGTTTGGTGTGTTATAATGTGAGAAAGAATGGATGCTCACATTATTACTCCCTTTGAATATAGGAGTGACAACCATGCTTCAGAAACTCGAGGTAGAAATGACTCGAGGTAGCTCGGAACAACTGAGCTATCACTTCCCCAGGATGCTCTTGTGCACAAACGGGATAATGCCAGGGACACTCAACTTAATCCAAACACAGGGGAATGGAAAGTGTGAATCACGATACCCAAAATTTGGGACATTGTAAGGGTGGTGTGACAACAAGGGATAACTGTTGACCGTGTTAAAAACACAGTATCCCTATTGTGTTCGCCTGAAATGGGGATAACAAATGAGGGCCGACCGCTGACCATGTTCGAAACATAGGGCCCGACTCAAAACATCATCCACTTGTCTTCCAGAACATTGGCTCAAGACAGTAGGTGAGCCATAGGCTGAGCATCCATACTGTTAGGGGGTTCCCTTAGATATGAAAGAGGATGAGGATCTGAATGAAGGGCACATAAATCGTGGAGTCAGAGTGATGGGTTATTTGAATGGAGTCCAACACTCTTGAAATTATGCCACCGTGGTGGGAACACATTAGGTGGGTGTATCTATCTGATCAGGGATCAAACATGACTCCGAATAGGACTTATTTAGTAAGGACCTGGAAGGACCTATAGATTTGCATCATACGGTAAAGATGGTGCACATAGTTTAAAGGTCATGCTGCCTAGACCAAGATGGGGCCCAAAGGGGCCAGGAGGGTTAATAACCCTGAGGCTGGGCCCAAGGTGATATGCCTGGGCATCACTACATATCCCATAAAGATGATAATCAAGATGAACGTAGTTCTAAGAGCACAGTTTAACGTCATGCAGGACGAAGAAAGACATGTGTGGCATGACTGCGCCTGTAGACATCCCAGCAGAACTACAAATCCCATGTGAGTTGTACTCGATGTGGGAAATAAGAAGTAGTGATGGGACTTTTCTAGCATAGTAAGGCACATGTCAAGGGTGATAGGACACTAGGTGAATGAAATCCCAATGATGTTGACCCGCCTATATAGCGCACCTAGATGCACGAAGGGGTAAAGCTGAGTATGTTGGAATTCCACTTGAACATAAGGAAGTGGAAATATGTGAATCATAATGCTTGAGATCTGGACCACAATGATGGCGGTGTGACGATAAGGGATAACTGTTGACCATGTCTGAAACACAGTATCCATTTCGCGTTATCCTAGAATGGGGACAAACAAATGAGGTTCTACTGTTCACCGTGTTCGAAACATAGGACCTGTCACAAATGTCGTCGGAGGTCCTCAGGGACATTGGCCCAAGACGGTAGGTAAGCCAGCGTGGCATGAGACCAGTACGTAAGGGGGTCCCTTCATACATGGAAGGGGATGAGGATCCAAATGACAGGCTCACGAAGCTTGGACATGGAATGAGGGAATGTCCCTGTGAAAATTCCACACTTCGGGCACTACCACAATGCATATGAGTACGACAACAAGACTTATCAGATAGAGGGAGTTGAGTCCCCCTCCCAAGACAAGGGTCCTGATGTTTCCCGCTTCCATCTTAATGGTTATAGGATGATCCATTGAGTGGGCTTGATTTAATGGACTGTGCGCAGGGCGGTGAAGTGACCAAACTTGACGCGCAGTTCCGATAGGGAGATCTTAGTTTAGGGTCATAGAACTCAGACCAGGTTGGGAAAAGACATGGGGGGAACACAATACATATATTGAAAAACCTGACATGAATGAGAAACCACGAGGTATTCGCCACACCACATGTTAAAAAAAAGGGGTCGGGCCTAGGGGCCGAAAGTGAGAGGACATGATTTCGGATTCCTGGGGCTGGACCCGTAGACAATGTGTCTGGGAATTCCTACGTATCCCATAAGGATGAGAATCAATCCATACATAGTTCTAGAAGTTATATTAGTTTAAGGTCTTAGATCTCATACTATGTGGGGAAAAGACCTGGGAGGCACATGGTGCGGCCTTTTCGAAACCCGACGTGATTGAGGACTTGGATTCTAGATCACCATGTGTTCCTTGGGGAGGTTTTAGGTCGAGGGACCGAAAAAAAAGTTAGGTTGGGCCCAAGGCAAAGTGTACAGGCATTCCTATATATCCCATGAGGACAGGAATCAAGCCGTATGTAGTTCTAAAAGAGAAACGGTAAGACACCAATGTCAGAGATAATAAGGTTGTGCGGGTCTGACCCTTGCACCAAAAGAATTGGTATTTGATAGATCTTGTTTTTCCTTTAGGATGAATTTGTGTTTTTTTGGAGTGATGGACCTAGGATAGAAAGTCCGGGTATGCCACAGTAATCAAACCGTATTCCAGCATTGAAAAATGGTATGATGTGTGACCGATACCAAACATGATGCCCCCTCGAGTGAGGATATCACGGTGTAGTGCTGTTTTTCGTCATGCGGCTAGGATGATAATGTCACATTTTAGGGTTATGTGATGGGACCAATCATGAACTTTAACACCATATGGTATAGAAAAATAGTTTAAAGTAATGTGGGACTAGGCATCATAGTTTAAAGTCATATGGCTTAGACATATATGCGAAAGACGAGGTTCAACCGAGAATGTGCACGGCGTGATAAAGCATACTCGATGTGAACGAGGATGAAGTCCACATCATACCATGCATGATTCTGAGTAGGAAACCTTAGGTCGAGGGCTAGAAAAGGTTAGAGGATAAGGGACAGAAGAGGCTATGACCTAGTTGAGCTGGACCTGAAGATAAGATGTTCGGTTGTTCCTACGTATCCCATGGGAATGAGAATCAAGCCGTACGTAGTTCTTAAAGAGATATTAGTTTAAGGTCTTAGTGCTCAAACCATAGATAAGAGGAATCCTTCCAAGTAAGTGTGGACCTCAACCCGATCCCTAAGCCCACGTGAGTCAAACTCGGTGTGGGAAACAAGGGCAGAAGAGGTTTTTGCAATACCTGGAATGCACGCCAAAGGGAAGTCAGTGTGGAGCCCTAAATGATGCCTTTACCACGGCTTTTATCCTCCTAATGTGCAAATTATCACCAAGGGATAGTGCCAGGAGTGTCAAAATTCAATTTGGACATAATGGGGTGGAAAATAATGTGAATCATGTAACCAAAATTTAAGGCTTGAAGGGGTTGGCATGACGATGGAGGATAACTATTGACCGTGTTCGAAACACAACATCCATATCATGTGGCCTGAAATGGGAACAAAAAATGAGCATCGACCGCTGACCATATTTGCAACGTGGGACTTGTATCAATTTTTTGTCTGAAACCCTCGAGGAAATTGGCCCATAATGGTAGGAGAGCCCTTAGGCCTAGCATCCATGCCATTTGGGGGTCCCTTCGGGTGTGAAAGATAATGGAAGCCCAAATGAAGAGGAACACGAAGCCTGAAAAGTGGGTAAAATCATGTCCACATCGAATCTGACACTTCGCGTTCTAGACCAGAGTACTCATGGGCCAATTGGTGAATCACCAAATAGGGCAGAGGGACTTGACTTAAGGGCAGCCAACTCAAAGAAATGAAAGCATGGAAAGGGAGCGAAGGTCACTCAGGAGAGAGAGAGGTATGCGGTGTGGTTGTTATAAACCCGATGGGAATGAGGACGCGAGTCCATAACACACTGTATACCCCTATTCTGAAAGAACATGGGCCAAGGGGCCAAATTGATTGGGTGGTTTCTAAGAGATGGGGCTGGACCCAAAGACCGGATGCTCGGGTGGTCCTACATATCCCATGAGGATAGAAATAAATCCACACGTAGTTCTGGGGGAAAGGATGATGCTAATAAGGGAAAGATACCCCATCGAGGGTCGTGTATGGCATGACTAGTAACCCGATATGAATGAGGACATAATCCCGCACCACACCGTACAACCCTAAGTGAGAATTTGGGCCAGGGGCCCGAAAAGGCCAAAGGACCTGAGGCCTGTCCATGGACAGAATGTCATGGCTAGCTTATAGTTTAATATCCTGTAGTGAAGACAATGGTAGGGGTAAGGTATCTCATTCAGGGATGTGTACGGCACAATGATCAACCCGACATGAATGAGGAGATAATCCCACACCACACCGTACTAATCTAAGTGATAATTTGTGCTAGGGGCCCAAAAAGGCCAATGGGCCTAAGGATGGGCCATGGATATAATGTCATGGACAACTTGCAGTTTAACATCTTGAAGTGAGGACGAAGATGATCTTAGTTTAGGGTCATAGATCTCGGACCGTGTATTCCTAGTTTAATGTCATATGCATGGGACAAAGATGGAGAATCACCATGATTATGGAAGACCACAAAGAGGCAACGATGATATAGGAAAACTGTTGACCAGGTTTGCAATATAGTATCCACCCTTGTGTGATTAGAAGGGGCTGAAAAATTAAACATTGACCATTGACCTGATTCAAAACATGGGACTTGTATCAACTTGTTGCTCGCAATCCTCGAGGGCGTTAGCTCATAATGTTAGGAGAGCTCTTGGGCCAAGCATCCATGAAATTCGGGGGCCCTTTTGGATATAGAGGGTGATGAAAACCCAAATGATGGGTCATGTCGAGCATGGAAGGGCTTGTGCTCGCATGACGAATGATAAATGAAGGAATGGATATCTCAAGGGGATATGTGTGGTGTGGAAAAATAACCCGACGTGAATGAGGATGTGATCCCATACTGAACCACACAATTCTAAATGAGAACTTGGGCCAAGGGCCCGAAAAGGGGTGAAGGACCTGAGGCTAAGCATCTCAGCCAATTGTAGTCAGATGACCTCTCATGCAGGAATTGCATTTATAACTCCTAAGCCCATGTGAGTAATGATCTATGTGGGAAACAATGAGTAGGATTAGGCTTTCCCCATCACATAAGGGTCTGACATATGGAATTACTCTCCTGCTCGAAGAAGGACAATATTTTGAGAGAAGCTGGGGCAGAATGAACCACTAATCCATGTTTGAGACATATGGGGGTGGCAACAACGATCGAAGATAGTTGTTGACCAGATTTGAAAAACATTATCTATATCATGTGACTAGAAATGGGAACAATAAATGGGCGTTGACTGCTGACCATATTTGCAATGTGGGACCTGTATCTATTTGTTGTCCAAAATCATTGAGGGCTTTGGCCCGAAATGATAGGAGAGACCTTAGGCTAAGAATCCTTATCATTCAGGGGACCCTTAGGATGTGGAAGATAATGTGAATCCAAATGATGGGGCGTTGGAGCATAAATGAGCCCATGCAATCTCAACTCAAGTTGGATAGGAGAAGAGACAGAGATCTTCAGGGGAGAGAGATACATGGTACGGTCATGATGAACTTGACGTGAATGAGGTAAAAGTCCTGCGCCACACCATGTGTTTCATCCCAATGGAAGGTACCTAAGTTTGGGGGTTGGGCCTATGGATGAAATGTTCATGCGGTCCTATTTATCCCATGAGGATGAGAATCAATCCAAACGTGGTTCTGAAAGGTCCATACAGTTTAGCATCATGCAGTAAGGATGTGGGGGGATTAGAAGAACGAAGGAGGGAACATGGTGCAATCATCGTAACCCTGACATGGGTGGGGCCAAAGAATCCTACATGATGCCATGTGAGATCCTCCCAAGGAACTATGCCCAGGAGGGGATAATCAAAGAGGGAGCTGGGGCTGGACTCAAGACGAGGCATCTGAGCATTCCTACGTATCCCATGAGGATGGGAATCAAGCCGTATGTAGTTCTTAAGATGTATTTTAACATCGTGCAGGATGGTACACAGTTTAAAGTCATGTAGGACTGAACAGTTCAAGGTCATGTTGGACCATCATGTAGTTTAGGGTCGTGCAGGACCAGAACTTTGAGGTAGGATAGGACTGTATAGTTTAAGGTCATGCTGGACTATATAGTTTATGGTCATGTGGAACTGGAGAGCTCAAGAAAATTATTTCTTGAGGAACTTGGAATTGGTGGGAGAAGTTATATGCTCACCATCCATGGTAACCATTGAGTATGCACCATTGGAGTAAACCTTGTAAATGATGTAAGGTCCTTCCCATTTGAGATCCAACTTGGGTGGTTTCCTGCTAGGTATCATTGGTTCCCTCAAGGCCAATACCAAGTCACCTTTCAAGAAGGAATGGAGGTGAAATTTCTTGTTGAAAGATATGGATATCTTGTTCTAATGCCTTTTAAGATTATACAGGGCACAAAGCCTGTTCTCATTGAGTGATTCCAACTCAGCCAAATGTATTTCGGCTACTTTATCTGGCTCTTGTTGATCATATACAGCTGTGCGCAATGAAGGAAATTGAATCTCGATGGGAAGGACGGCCTCCGTCCCATACACCAGGGAATATGGGGTCTCCTGGGTGGAATTGCGAGTCATTGTCCGATAAGGCTAGAGGGCATTGGGGAGCTTGTCCGACTAACTCTTCTTATTTTGAACAACCATTTTCTGCAGAATGTTAGAGAGGGTGTTGTTGAATGCCTCGATCTATCCATTTTATTGTGCATGATAGCGAGAGGTATGGGTAGAACAGATGTTGTACTTAGCGTATAATTTCTTCAGCTCAGCCGATCAGAAGTTCATTCCATTATCGGTGAGGATGAAATGAGGGACCCCAAATCGGTAGATGATGTTAGAGCTCACAAAGTCAATGATGGAATGGGCCATGACCTCTTTGAGTGAAACTACCTCTTCCCACTTGGAGAAGAAATCTTTGGCAGTCAGGATGAACCTGCACTGGCGAGTTATCACCGGTGGATATATTCCCACGACATCAAGTCCCCACACCATAAATGACCAAGAGTACTTGGTGGATTGGAGAGGTTCTGGGAGCCGATGCATGAAGTTAGCATGAATCTGGCATGAATGTCATCTTTTGGAGAACTCGATGTGGTTATGGATCATGAAGGTCCAGAAGTACCCCAATCTCTAGATCTGGTGAGATAGCTTCGACCTAGTCTGATGAGCCCCATAGGAACTGACGTGAACCTCTTGCATGAACTAATAAATCTTGACTCCTTGAATGCAATGGAGGAGAACCCCATAAAACTTGTGCTTGTAAAGGATATAATCATGGCCAGGGCCATCCAGGAGGGTGAACTGCAATGCGCGGTGCCAGATTCGCTCGTGCTCGGTCCGATCAGCTATGAGGTAACCATTTTAGAGATAATCGACAACAGGGGATTTCCAGTCAGGAGTCACTTCAATCACTACATTTGGGGGTCCTAACGTCGAGGCTCTGGCGGTAAGATGGCTCACCTGCAGGCCGTCATCGTCATCTGGGGTGACAAAAGCAATGAATCTCCGATGTTACACTTGGTTAATCAGGTCATCCTTCTTGGGTTCCATAAGTGATGCAGCTAGGACGACTAGGGTGTCAGCTCGACCATTATAAGATCTAGGAACATGAGTGACTTCTGGATGATATGGGAACTGGGCTATTAGCTGGAGAGTGTGTCCCAACAATGGTATGAGATCTGGCTTTCTAATGAATTAGTCACCGTTGATCTATTTGATGACTAGTTCAGAGTCCCCTTTCACATGAAAATGGGTCACATTAATCTTGAGATCCAACTCAAGGCCAGTGATGAGAGCCTGATACTCCACCTCATTGTTGGTGCAACTTTCTGACAATAGGAATGAGTGTGGCAGGATGGCTTGTGATGGGGTGATGAAGAAAATACCCAGGCCTACTCTGTTGAGCCTGGGGTCATTGAGAATTCATCCAGTGGGGCTCTGGAAAGCACCATCTAAGTGCATCTTCCAGCACGACATGGATTGGTCTGTTGAGAGGATCGCCTCATCGGGTAAATTGAGATCCAAGGACTAGTTAGCAGGAACTGGATGGGAAATAAGAAAATCTGCCAATGCTTGCCCCTTAATAGCTTTCTAAGGTACAAACATGATATTAAACTACTGTAGAATCACTTCCCACTAAGCTAGACAACCTGTCAATATGGGACAGTTCAAGATATACTTCGGTGGATCTACCCAGGACACCAGTCGTACCTCGTGGTGCTATAGGTAATGTCACAACTTCTGTACTGTGAATACCAGTGCAAGGAAACACTTTTAAATGGGGGAGTATCTGATTTCCATATCAAGGATCATACATTTGAGGTAGTATAGGTTTTTTTCCATCCCCTCATTATTCTTCTAGGTGATAAGGGTGCTGAGAGATCATTCTAGGGTAGTCACATAAAGGAACAATGGATTTCCAGAGACCGGTGGCATTAAGACTGGAGACTGGAGCAGATACTGCTTGATCTCCTCAAAAGCAGTTTGACACTCTTCATCCCACTCATAGATGACACCTTTCTTCATGAGCCGGGAAAAGGGCTTACACTTTCCATCCAGATTCACGATGAATCGGTGTATGTTGGCTAAGTGGCCTTGGAAACCTCGAAGCTCCCGAATGTTGCTCGGAGGAGAAATTTGGCTAATGGCCTTTATCTTCTATGGGTTGATCTCAATTCCCTTGTATCTGATAATGAAGCTAAGAAACTTTCCAAAGGTTACCCCGAATTCACACTTCAATGGGTTCATCTTCAGGTGACGGGCATGGAGGAAGCTGAACACTTTCTCAAGGTCTTTGATATGGTCCTGATGCTAGCGAGATTTGACCACCATATCTTCTACATAGAATTCCACCAATGTTATGAGGATCAACTTAAATATGTAATGCATAGCCTGCTGATAGGTGGCACCTGCATTCTTTAAACCGAAGGGCATGACTTGGTAACAGAAAGTACCTTGTGGTGCCCTGAACGCAGTGAACTCCTCATCCTTGGGGGACATTTGGATCTGGTTGTACCCGGAGTACCCATCCATGAAAGAGAGGGCTTGGAATCTAGCTGTAGTGTCAATCAACAATTCTGTCATAGGAAGGGGAAAATCATTCTTCGGACAGTAATGGTTGATATCTCGGAAGTCGATGCAGACTCTGGTCTATCCGTTCATATTCCTTACTGGAATAATTTTGTCCAGCCACTTGGGGTACTAGACCTCCTTAACAAAATTATCTTTGATGATATTATCAACTTCTTCCACAACCATGGCACTGTGAGAAGGTTGCATCTTCCTGGGAGACTTCTTAAACCTGCGATGATTTTCCAGGAGACTGAGGTGGTGGACGGCTACCTGAGGATCTAGTTATGGAATCTCATCATAACTATAGGTGAATACATCACAATGTTGTTCTAGGAAGTCTATGTACTGCTATTGCTTCTTGAGGGGCATGATGGCACTGATCAATGTGGGTCTCAGGTATTCCTCGCTACCGAGGTTCAGTTGTACCAAATCGCCAACTGTAGTAGAGATGCCCTCCTCAAAGGTGGGAGGATCATCCTCTAAACCCTCTTCTTAACTTGTGGAGGGGGAATCATTGGCGGGAGGAGTTGCTTCTGAATCGGAATATCTGGGTGGGAGGCTGGTACCATCCAGAGTGAGAGTGGTCACTGCATCGGAGGACTCTTGTGCTGCTGCAACCATAGCGATGAAGGCTATTGATCTAATCCCATCTAGATTTCAACCCAAGGGGCCACTCTTGATGATTTTGAAGAAATAGTGGTTCGTTGGATTAATCCGGTTGATTACAGCCCGATGGAACAAGAACGTATGACATATCGTCGTTTCCATGGGGCAGACATCCGGATACCTTATGAGGGTAGGAGGTTCCTAGATCACCTGAGCCTGATTTGTATCAGAGTACGAGGTGATCTTTTGAAATTACTTAGGCCTGGGAATGTGTTCCACCCTCATCCCAGAAACAAAGAAGCATTGTCCCATGTCCGGGGTCGTAGCCTCCAATCGGTGGATTGGAAAGATGTAGGCGTCATCTAAATATATCCACGGGTCAGTCGTAGCCGTGGTATGCTCGACCTCATTAGTCTTAATCTGCTTGTCCTTACTATTATAGTAGTCATCATCTAGGTAGCGGGCCTCACAAGAGGCAAAGGGATACACATCACCTTGAAGCATGCCAACTCGACTATTAAGAGAGTAATTGAGGCACTGATGATATGATGAGGGAACTTTCACATGCAGGTGGAGCCATAGCCTTCCCACCAATGCATTATAGGTGGTGTCATGGGAGACTACCATAAATTCGGCGCTGGAAAATAGGACACTAAACTAGGTCTTCAAGAAGATCTTGATAATCAGTGTCTGTTCCATCCTATCATAACCTTGGATTCTTAGGTCAGAGGGACTCAGATCATCTTCAGATAATCCTAGATTTTGTAGTGTCCGAGTCAGGATTATGTTAATTCCAGAGCCCGTATAAACAAGACAGTGACGAACCTCCATGCCATTGAAACAGTTGGTGATGTACAATGGGTGAATGTGCCCCTGTATGGGAGAGACTTCATCTTCTCCAGAGAATGAGATGATAGACTAACATTTATAATTCTCAATTTCCTCAGCATGTAAGTCTTCTGTTGCTACTACTTCTGTCTCAAACTGGAGGGGGATTCTTAAAGCATCAACGAGGGCCTCACACATATCTGATGATAGGTGAAGGGACTCAAGTATGGAGAGTCTTGCTGGAATACTAGCGAGATGATTAAGAACATCATACTTCCTCACCAGTCATGAACTTATGCTTGTAGGAGGTTGCTCTATGACGAGAGGTATGGTGGGCCCTGCTGATTGGACTGACAGCTGACTGGTACTGGGAACATCCCGCTACCCACTGATCAAGGACTATGGAGTGGCTACCGGATGAGGTCCAGACGACTGAGACCAGCCTATAGCAGGGCGTGGCTAGTCACGACATGGTTGGGGTGTCTCGGCCTGATCCAGCAACACAAACAGTGGCGAAGGAGGGTCTGATGCCATCAGATGAGAAGGTTGTGCATGCTGAGCTCTGTACTGAGCCTGTTGCCTAGTTTTGGTAACATGAATATCCTTGCTGGAAGTGATGACTAAAGCACTCCAAAGAACCATATATCCATGGCTCCGTCAACACTAACTATGGCTAGGGATGTTGGGAGGATCCACCTGACACTCCTCATCATCAGGAATCATGTAGGGGTTTACCAGCTCTAGGGTGTTAACTGAGGCGTACCCTTGACCGTCACTCAAAGATTAATCCACTACTAGAAATATTTTGGGAGGGATCTCCATATCCAAGGGAATGAAGTTACCGAGAGTATGGGATGATTATGACATCGATGGGGGGCTTTGCTTTTCCTTGTGTCGCCAGTGTTTGCTCTTCTGGGAAGAGCCCGACTGAGATGACGATACAAAAGTGGTGTCCATAGCTTCTGAAGGATCTGGCTGATTCAGGTGTTCCTAGATGACACCATGGGAACGTGCGTCTATTTTTTGAGGCATCCAGTCATCATACTTCTGGGACCCATGACTGGAAACCTGATGCCACTCGCCCTCGTTGTCGCTACTGATATCTGGCCTCACGAAGACGCATGCCACCTGTGCCGGAGCCGGGCCTAAATGGACTATGTTGTTATCCACTTGTTCTTAAATAATTTTTTTGAACACATATCACTTCTTGAGAGTGTTCCCCAGGATCTGGTGGTAGGGGAAATAATTAGGGTGATCTGTGAGGTTTGCCTCTTCCTGTCTTCTACACTCAGGAAAACGTAGAATCCCCTGCTCGAAGGCACTGCGTAAGTAACTGGAACCTATGCATCATTGAATGAGTAGGTTCGGTTTATCCTGTCTGGAAAGGGGGACCTTAGAGCTTTACCTTAACAAGGGGATGGAGGACCCTGTCATGGAGGTAAAGTTTGGTTATGTTGCCTGGGCGGTGGCGGCGCATTGTGTGGGGGCACCTGCCGATTCTGGGGTGGGCACTGCTGAGCCGATGGCTGTGCCTGAGGTAGGGGGCCTCTGCGAGGCTGTGGAGGCAGCTCCACTGGAAACAACTCTATTCACATATGTGCCTCTATTTGGGCCATTGCAGCAGGTTTGGCCCTAGAGGCCCTTCTCACGGGGATCGTAGGAGGCAACAGACTTGCCTATTTGGCCTGCTGTAAGGATTCCTCTAAGCACTGGGCCTTATCAGAGAAGTCTCAGAATCCCCTGGGATAGTTCTGGATGATTAGAGAGGGAACCATCTCAGTCTTGACATTCCCTACGCACATCATCAGCAATTTCTCCCGAGTCAGCGACATGTCAAGGGAATGTGTGAGTCCTTTCCATCGGGCGACAAAGTCAGCGACGCGCTCATCAGGCCTCTGTTTACACTTGAAGAGGTCTGCGATACTCGTCTTCCACATGGTGGAACTGAACTGGTAAAGGAATTTCCTACGGAGGTCCTCCCATCTAGTTACTGATCTGATGGGGAGTTGGCTGTACCAGACAAATGCAGGCCCTTCCAATGTCTACAAAAAACATCAGAGCTTGGAGGCCTCCTGCTGCACCAGAGTTCCCAACATGAGGCCACACCTTGAGGTATAGTGGGTCAGGTGCTGTAGTGGGTCCCCTATCTCGTTTAATGGGGAAAAAGTGGGATTCCCAAAACCCAGGGGTGCTGGCATATTATACACCCACACCGGATAAGGCTTTCCATCGGGCGAGAGTTCCACCTGTCACGTCTCTAATGCCTCGAGATGAGCAATAAGTGCCGCTATTGGATCATCTAGGCGGAGGTTCCTGTCTTGATGGGGATCCCTGACCACCAGTGCATTGGTGGGTTCTTTAACATGATAAGGTGGCCCATCAGCTCGTGGGATGGCTGGTGGAACAAAATGGGGGGCAGCTGGGGGATCCCGATCTAGATCTCAAGGGTAGTTACGTCATTCAGGAGGATTTGGTGATACGTACCACACCCTATTCCCATAAGCTCGAGCCTCAACTTTGTCTACATGGGTAGGATGGCCAGGGTCAACTGGAGGAAATTCGCTAAGGGGAAGCTACGCCTATCCCTACTGCCCCAGCCTAGAATCATCGTAGTCTAGTCAGCTCTCTACAACGCGTTCAGTGAGGAGGTCATTGACCTCCTTCTTCTGTTCAGAAAGTTGCTGACACAACAAGACTTTTTCAGGGTCTTCCTCCATCTTCTACATTCAGCCAGATAGGTCAGAGGGCTTGACAGCTCCAAGGAGTCCCTTTCCCTTATCGTGGTTACAACTAAGGACTAATGCCTTAGTGGGCGTGGGGAGACCCAATAGGCTCCTCTATTAGAGAGTAACCCTCCCCAATGGATCCAATATCCATGACACACCTTCAGGGGGGAGGTCCCCATCAATGAGATCTAGATAATTCTCCTTTTCTGATAGGCTGGCCATGTTGACCGCGATTCTACCCAGGGGCATGTCCTCGATATCACCTGGAAAGTCAGGCTGTCGCTGGATAGAATTGAAGAGGAGGGCATCATATTTCCCCCATCCACGGATCTGCACATGGGGGGAAGACTCTTTGATAATCTTGTGGAGTACCTCGAAACTCTGGATGCATATTTACTGGAGGGCCTGATGGTGGCCTGGCGACTCAAAGCACTGAGCCACATGGAGTGTGGATAGATCAACCAGACAAAATTGCTCGCCAATGTCTTCAAAATGCGCTTGGCTCTTTAGATACGCCACTCGCTGGTGACGAAGGTGGAAGTGCGTCTCCAAGACAGTTTGACGGAAACACTCAACTTCCTCTAGGGTAAGGGATTCCAGTTCCCAGAAATTTGGCAATTCCATAGGCCAAAACATCTCAGGGAAGTGGTCCGCTGCAAGGATATTTCATAAGTTCCTTGGCTTGGATTTAGGGTCTGGCCAATCATTACCCCACTCGTCAACCGAAGGTGGCTGAGGAACCGGTAGCGGTACCGAATCAGATCGCTGGGATAGAAGGCTGGCTGGTGGAGAGTACAGCGAGTGAGCCAACAAACTACCGCATCTTGGGATATCCTCCAAAGAGTGTAGAAACTTATCCACCACATCATGGTAGGATAGGCTGACGACCATAGTTCTTGATACAGGGACTAGGGATACTAGCGTTGGACCACGCTGCTAATCATCCACCATTGGTCCCCAGAATAGCTCTCTGTGATCTCTAGTCGAGGTAGAGAGTGCTTATGGTGGAGACGGTGGTGATTGCACGACCATAACCTGTGGGGTTGCCAAATTTTCTTCCTCCTGGATATAACTATGTAGGGAGGTGGGAATCAGGTGGAACTCTCATTCCGGGAGTACGAGGTTGATGTGCCTTGTTCCTGCCCTGACCCTTGACACAGATGACCTAGGTGAGGGTTCCATCGTTGAGTCGTATTCGGCTTCGGAATCTGAGAAGAAAACCAGTTTAATCTCAGTCTGAATCTTCTCAGTGTTCATTTTATGGAGGCGAATACCCACCCTACTGCCCCGAGATGGTTCTTCAGGGTAGGGCAGAATTCTGGCATGAGGATGTCCTTAGGCCGTACTGGTGATGGGGCGGAGATGACTTATTCCAGAGTAAGTAGAGGTGCGAGGAGCACCGGGACAGATATCAAAGGGGATATGAAGAGGACCTCTGTGGGAAGTGATGAAGTGGGTAGGACCTCCGCTCGAGCCCATAGGATCATGGTTGGGACCCCCATGTTTGATTCCCCTGGAGACATCAGTGCGAGGAAGGTCCTCATACTGGTCAAGCCGAACATGGGTAGGGCCTCCGTGCTGGGTGCTAGTGAAGAGAGGCTATCCTTCACCCCCTGGTTGCTAAGGCAAGGAGGACCTTTGCTGGCTACTGTAAGAACATGGGGAGGGCCTCCACGCTGGAGATTGACCGGATGTGCAACGTCCCCACACCATCAGTCTGTGGCAGGTGGGATGAATCCATACTCGATGTAATGCGCACAGGAGATGCTTCCGTATTGAGTGTCACCATCATGAGAAGTACCTCATTCAGACTGAGGGTAGCACAAGGAAGACCTCCATGTTGATATTTGAAGCAGGGAAGACCTGCGTTCTCCATGGTGGTGGTGCGGGGAGGGCCTCTGTACTAGCGGTGGCCATTACCTGCACCGGCGGTCGAGAGAGTTGACCCAGCCTGCCAGTGGGACAGTTGGGCCCTCAATCGAGGCCGAGTATCCAAGTTCCCCTGCTCATCATACACAAGGGGTTGATGATATATGTTGGTGGTGGCCTGAGCCACATCAATTGTTGACATTGATGCCCCTTGGCGGGTGTCCTCCTCAGCCTATGCCCGATGCTGGCATCAGGTCAACCGGACTGGGGCCAATGGTGTAGGTTCATGGATTACCTATTCCTCGACATGTGGGACTGGACGGTGGCACTGGCATGGACTAGTGGGAGACCTCCTTGGGGACCCCTGAAATGGGATACCAATTGGGACGACCCGCACATCTCCTACCTCGTCGGCATAGGGTAGAGAATCGTTGAGGCGTTCTTGGGAGAGGCTCCCAAAAAAATTGTAAGTTGGGGTGGGGAGCAGTGGATCCCTGCACGACCCTTGGTAGCGGCATTGGTGGTGAGGCGTAGACACCTCCAGATCCTGGCGGGCCATATCCCTAGTCGGGATAATCCCCTTCTCCTCATACCGGCGTATGAGGTTGTTGATCACTCTTCGCTGAATAAATTCAGATGGGGAGATGGGGTGTCGGCGCCTAGAGTTTGCAGGCATAAAGATTTTCACTGAAGCAGCGGAGCTATGCAGGACTACCACATTGGAATTTCCCCTGCCCCTGCGCCGATGGTTGGGAGGTGATCGAATTACTGCAGTAGCTTGGTTCATAAAAAGCAGAGATATTAACCCATTAGTGCTGAAAGGAAAGGAATCGACAACCAATGACCCAACTCCATTTCTCCTTTCATGGCTGGTAAGATGGATCCACATTGACAACGTCGCAAACTAGGATGTCCAATGTTTTGACTGCCCCAACTTCTGGCGAGTTTCACGCCAGGCCCTCTATTTTCTTGGTGATTCCCAACGCTGGATAACTGGATCTAGTGACATGCTATTCCACCGATGTATCGAATGCTACTAATCTTCATATTGATGAGAACACCTTTATTTCAAGTTCACCATTTTTTTTCTGACTCTTTTTCCTGGGAGCGCGCATCCGTCTTGTTCGAGGATGATGATGCTGTTTGTTGCCCCGCATTCCCACTTTCTAAAGGAGGGAAACATCCATTCCTTATTTAGGAATGTTTTATCCTTGATCGAAATGGGATTATGGGATGTCGGTTCTTCCTTCCACGGATTCCTCCTAGAAACTCGTCACCTAGTCCGGGTCTCCCTTATAGATTTAAGACGTGGTTCGTGAAACTCTTCCCAGTGCCATATCTTCATGGACATCGGTTAATTACACTACTTCTATCAGAACATTACAAGGGGTCCAGTCGGGGTAGCAACCTTCAATCAGGGGAGTAGTCACGTTGGACATCACTGGCATGTCTAGACGCTGGAACACTGGTGCGTCTAGGTTTCTTATCCTTATTATAGGGATTCTCGAGGGCATAGAAGCCCAATGCATCCCACGTTGAATACGGAAAATCATATTCCATAGGCATTTATCTGAGGTTTTCCTCTGATTCCTATGTTTAACACAGGGTATGCCACAAATTTAATATCTAGCGGAGACATATTGGACTGATCAGAACATTGACTAGAGCGGATCAGGTGAGGCGACCCCTGGAGGGAACACCGATGTTGGGGCTAACGTGTGGTTAGCTACCCTATTGTTGTTAAAGTGAATGGGGAATGGGGTGGCATGATCCCACCGGGATGTGGAGTCCCGGGTAAGAACCAAAATGGATGATGGATGGTTAAGTGAAGTGGGTGGAGAATGAGATGGAGTCGACTCGAGGACGACGGTGATGTTGGGCTTGAGTCTCGAAGAGACCACCTACATATCCCTATGGTAGGGAATCAAAGTCCTCATAGTTCATCTGATGAAAACTTACTACCAATTGGGGATTTCAATGGATTACCACTGGATGGAGTCACAATGGATTACCGCTGGATAGGGTCACAACGACTTATCGCTGGATGGGGTCGCAATGACTTACCGCTGGATGGGGTCTCAATGGATTACCACTGGTTGGGGATGCAACGGCTTACCGTTGGTTGGGGTTGAACCTCAGGGAGGCTTTATACGTACCTTATCCAGAATAAAGGATCAAAACCCACATAGTTCAGGATGGTGGATGAAGTTTAATGTCATGCAAGATGAAAAGGGGACATGCAGTTTAACATCATGCGGGACGAAGATGGTCCGACATGAAGGGGGACCAGAACCAATGGTTGTTGGGCTTGAACCTCAGGGAGGCTTCCTACGTACCTAGACTTGGAAAGAATCAAAGACCTCGTAGTTCATGATGGTGTGGGAACCGACGTGAATATGGTCGGGACCAATGGGTAGTGGGCATGAACCTCTGTGGGGCTTCTTATGTACCTTGCCTTGGCAAGGATCAAAGACCTCATAGTTTAGGAAGGTGTGTGGGGCTTACACTCTAGGATTCCCAGAAAGGATGTCATGGTTGATGATTTCTCTAAGCCCACGTGAGTCATGCTCGATGTGAGAAACAAGAGGCAGCATAGACCTGACGACCACGTCACAGAAGGTGCATCCGTGGGAAGTAGAGTGGGGCTGATGCATAGGTAGCGGCCAAAAAAGGAAACAGGGGCTTACGCGTGGTTTGTATCCCAAATAGGAAACAGGGGATTACGCGTGGTTAATATCCCAGGGAGGTGGAGATTGGGACTTACTCCAAGATGGAGGCCCAGGTGGTGACAAAGCCTAGCGGGAGAAGGATTTGGCACCCAGGAAGAGAGGAGGAGCAGGGGTGCTGCATCTTGCAAGAAAGGCTAGGGGCTTACACCAGGGTGGTTTCCTTTTCCCCGTGGATAGATGCTACTCTGATAAAGAGGATTTCATTCCATGTGATAAATGATCTCACTCCCATGGAGACTAGTGTTCGTAGAGAATTTTCGAGATGGGTCACCCCATGTGCATGACACAGGGTGAGGCCATAGTTTAACGTCATGTGTTGAGGATGATGGCGCTTGGAAATTTAACATCCTATAGCTTGGACGAGGTGGGTGTGATCTGCACCCCTAGGAATTACATAACTGATACCTGCCCACCCTTGAGGGAAGGAAGGCATCAGCAATGTCGTAGAGAAGGGGTGTCACAAGGTGATCCCATTGGGGGTCCACGTTAGCATGTCTATGCGAAGAAGAAATAACTGTTAGTGTACCTATGCGAAGGAACATGAGGCGAAGCAACACAATGGAAATCATCACCCAAGGGACTTTGAAATTGCTCCGTGAAAACCTGAGGGACCACACAGGAAGAGATCGTGTGACGCAGGTGGGTTTCACATAAGAGAGGCTTGGATAGGGTGCGTCAAGGTGAGGGTAGCCTATAGAGCATGCGTAAGAGAATGGGTCGGGGCAAGATAGGAGGTCTACGCACAAGATGCAAGGTTTGCACACAAGACGAAGGGGTTGCGCGCAAGAGGGATGTGTGGCGCGCAAGACGGAGGGGTTTCACTTAAGATGGAATGTGTGTGTGCAAGTTGTACCGGTGGTGCACAAGAACGAGGGGTTGCGCAGAAGACGGACGGTTTGCGCACAAGTTGGAAGGGTGACACGCAAGACTGAGGGGTTGCATACAACACAGACAGTTTGCGCACAAGAGGAATAGGTTGGACACAGGAGCACCTGATACAGAGGGAACTTGTGTGCAAATGAATTTGGGAAGAACCAAAATTCATGAGGATCTGAGGGCCCACCCGAAGGCGCCCCCTTAGGGGACCTGTCGCACAAAATCCAATACCTGAAGGCCATGGGGTTTTTTGTGCGGTCACGGAATTCGGGGTTTTTGAATAGCAGAGCGTCACTTCTTCTTTGGTTACTATCCCTGAAGGGTGGTTTTATAGTTCGTTTTATAGCTGGAGTCCTCAGAGCGGCACGTAAGATCCTGATGCAAAAAACTCCCGTCAGACGTCGGCTTGTGTGCGCAAAGGGGGCTGGGTGTGAAAACACTCGTTCGACGTCACCTTGTGCACAGAAATGGGCTAGGCGCACAAACTCCCATTGGACATCGCCTTGTGCATGGAAATGGGGTTGGTCACGCAAACACCCGTTCGACGTCGCCTTAGGCATGGAAACAGGGTCCGGTGCGCAAATTCCCATTGGATGTTGCCTTCATCCCAGATTTATTCCTTTCTATTTTATCTGCCCGATACAGCCCTTCTCTAAATTTTTGCATCAACAATAATAAAAAAGAGTGTTGAAATAGATGGAGATACCCTTATAAAATCATCGAGTAATTATTGAGATAAATACTATTTTACTTTGAAAAGAAGAGTTCTTTTGGAAAAGTATTTGTATAAAACCATAAGGGAATTAAGATAGTATTTTAATAATAAAATTATTGATTTTAGAAATATAATGGTTGATAAAAACTGATTATATAATTCCTTTAAAAATAGGTAAGAATTTGAGAAATTCCATTGAATCGGGCTTGTATTTCGGGAAGAAGTTTTAAAAGATTCTTTTAAAACATATAACTCCCCAAAAATGAAAGTAGGATTCTGGATAGTACAAAAATATATAAAATTATAATAGAATATATTAGGAGTACATATGAATAAATAATAATTTAATTGAGGCAAGTAGATGGAATGTGGGGTTTTCCCCACACTTACATACCAATAGTTTCATAGAATCGTTGGTAAAGGATGGTTTACAGAAGGTTTTACCAACGGTTATAGTGAACCATTGGTAATGATGTGTTTAAGGTGATTTTTAGCAACAGTTCAATGAGAACCATTGGAAAAAATGTGGCTAGGGAGGTTTTTACCAACAGTTTATTAAATCATTGGTATAGGTGTGGTTGGGGAGCCATATACCAACGATTTTTAAAAACCGTTGGCATAAGTTTCCCCCAAATTGCCAGCCGTGCGTCCTCTCCCCCATTCAGATACAGAACCCTAAACGGGAGCAGCAACAACCGATTTAGGTGATTTTGGAGCTCCTTCTGCCAGACCAGTTTGGATCTTCAACCTCCTTCAGGTTCCTCTTCTTCTTTATCTAATATTTCAGTTTTTAGATTTCTAGAATCATTACACTCATTGAAGATAGTATAATGAGACATAGGATTTTCACCACATGTGAGGATATGAATCCATGTGATGCATCAGTATCAAAATGAGAGGATTTACTAGTAGAGGCTACTTTGATCTTACCTCTCACTCTAGATCGTATTCCACCCTTCTCCATGTGGGTAGGTTTTACATAATAGATATTTCATGAACCATAGACATGTAATAAAACCTCATTGTTTGGAATAGGAACACACTGATTTCTCAGTGTAATTATGGCATGTATGACACAACCACAACCACCACATCAAAAACATGATCAAGCATCACTTATATATCTTCATTTATGATATTGAGCTATTAAAACAATTCCAAAACTTGTTTTTGAATATGTCTATCACAAGTCACTGCTAGAGGGATGGTCCAGCAGAAACACTTCATGTTGACTATCCTTCCACATGGTTGAGACTCTATTGGGTCATGATCACATGAAATGTTCTTAATGCCCCCTCTTCCATACTGTTGTAGGAAAACTGAGAAACCAGTACTTCAATCATGACCGTTACTCATCTCATAGGAATCCCCAAAAAAATCCTACCACATGATGTCGGTATACTAGTTCAATAGTCTATAATTATATCCTATTCGCCCATGACCTCCCTCAGCTTCTAATATATAAATAGTGTCTGCTTCATAATTTCAGTATTATAGGTCAATATTAACACGTCATCCATGGATCATACAACATTTCAATAACTTCCCTTAAAGTGTCTCTCTCACAATATCTCATCAAAAAATGTACGTTGGTGAAAAATATCATAGTTCGTATCTCAAAATTATAGGACATTTCATTCACACTTTAAACCAGGTCATTAAACACAAACTTCTCCTAAAACTAGAGATGTAATGGAATATAATCATAAAAACAACTAGTGACACTTCTTTTTTCCCACTAAAACTATTAATCTGGGTCGAGACTTAATTTAAACATTCAATATTCAAATTCAATTTGTTTTTATTTGATATTTCATTTTAACTTATACACTTTAAATCATATTTCACAATTAATTTTAAATGTTTCTACTAATATTTCACTAAATTTATATTTAAATAGGACCCCACCCCCTGGAAACACCGCTCACCTCCTTGGACACCCCGCCCACCCCCCTGGACTCCCCCTACCCCATTGGACAGCCTGACCACCCCCCACGGACAGCCTGCCCACCTGGACACCCCGACCCCCCATGACACCCCCGACCCCCTGGACACCTCCAACCCCCCGGACGACCCCACCACCCCCTAGACACCCTGCACCCCCCTGGACACCCTGCACCCCCCTTGGACACCCTGTACCACCCCCGGACAGCCCACTCACCTCTTTGGACAGCCCGCCCACCCCCGGACAGCCCCCTCACCTCCTTGGACAGCCCACCCCTTGGACACCCTGTACCCCCCCGGACAGCCCCACCCACCCCCTGGACACCCCACTCACCTCCTTGAACAGCCCGCCCACCCCCCTGGACACCCCGCACCCTCCTTGGACAGCCCACCCACCCCCTGGAACCCCTCACCCCCCTTGAACACCTTGTACCCTTCCGGACAGCCCGCTCACCTCCTTAGATAGCCCCCCCCGGACAGCCCGCTCACCTCCTTGGACAGCCCACCCCCTGGAAACCCCTCTCACCTCCTTGGACAGCCCCACCCACCCCCTGGACACCCCAATCACCTCCTTGAACAGCCCGACCACCCCCTGGACACCCCGCACCCCCCTTGGACACCCTGTACCCCCCCCAGATAGCCCGCTCACCTCCTTGGACAGCCCGCCCCCCCCAGACAGCCCGCTCACCTCCTTGGACAGCCCACCCCCTGGACACCCTATACCCCCCCAGACAGCCCCACCCAACCCCTGGACACCCCTCTCACCTCCTTGGACAGCCTGCCCACCCCCCTGGACTCCCCCTACCCCATTGAACAGCCTGACCACCCCCGCAGACAGCCCGCCCACCTGGACACCCCGACCCCCCTAGACACCCCCCGACCCCCTGGACATCTCCGACCCCCTAGACGGCCCCACCCCCCCTAGACACCCCACACCCCTTACTGGGCAATCCTTGAATATAGGCATTAGAAATTATGTATCTTATTTTCTTATATACACTGTATTTTGTTGTATTTCTTAATATGATTCTCATATAGAGTAATGTGTCAGTTATGCTTTTATATAAAGTAAACAATTGTCATTTACCTAAATATTTTTTTGATTAGACTTCAATATTATTGAATTTCTTTGAAATGAATTATTGAAGTTTTTTTACAAAATGGGCAGAAGTTGGATGTACGAAAATGATCGGATTTCAACCGATTTTCAAAATAATTTGAACAGCTTTCTAGATTTTTCATTTGACAAGGCTTCAGATAGTGGTCGCATACACTGCCCATGTTTTAATTGTGTTGGAAGACCTTGGTTGAGTCATGACGCAGTTAGCTATCATATAACCAAATATGGTTTCCAAACAAATGATTATGTGTGGTATCATAATGGAGAGAAAATGGAATCTCAAAATGTTGATGATCCAAATGATAAGACTGAATTGGAGAGTTTGATATATGATCGGTTTCCATTTATTCGGTATCATGATAAGGAAAGTATGTCCAGCCAACAAGATTTCGATACAAGCACACATTATGCGTCCAATGAAAATGATGATGTTGATAGGGTAAAAAATTGAATGATGCTGCGACGACTCCAGTATATCGGCAATGTGGTTAAATGAAAAAGTTGGAATTTTTAATCCGATTGTTTCATGGGAAAACTATGTATGGGATTTCAAATACTGCAATTGATTACATTCTTACCTTCTTGAAGGACTTACTTCCAGATGATGCATATATTCCCTCAAACCACTATATGGAATGAAAGTTAGTTGATGAACTTGGATTCTCAAAAAAAAAAAATTCATGCTTGCTCGAATGATTGCAGCTTATTTTGGGAGGAAACTGCTGAAAGAAATGATTGTATCAAATGTGGAACCTCCCGATGGAAGGCAAAAGATGATGGATCACCATCTCGTGTGCCACAAAAAGTAATTTGGCACTTTCCATTGATACCCAGATTACAGAACCATTTCATGTCTGATGAAATATCCGAAAAAATGCGATGGCATGACACCGAGAGAAAAAAGAATAATGAAGAGTTGGTTCACTCTACAGATGGATTTTCATGGCAGAGATTTGATGCTCGATATCCTTAATTTGTAGCCGACGTGCGTAATGTAAGTCTGGGTCTTTCATGTGACAGTTTTAATCCATTTGGGAAGATGCTTACTTCGCACAACACATGGACGATTTTCATACACATTTATAACCTTCCCCCTTGGTTGTGTATGAAAAAGCCTTACACTTTCTTGAGTATACTGATATCTGTCCCTTCTGATCCCGGCAATGATATAGATGTATACATGAAACCTTTAATAAAAGAGTTGAAAATTCTTTGGGATGTGGGTGTGCCCACATACGATGCATGTTCGAAAGACATATTTCAGATGCGTGCTGTGCTTATGTGGACGATCAATGATTTTCTTACTTATGCAATGATGTCTGGATGGAGCACTAAAGGAAAATTGTCATGTCTTGTTTGTATGAAGAATACTCAATCGAGAAGACTGAAATATCGTCGTAGTTTTAGTTTTATGGGACATCGACGATTCTTTCCAATGAACCATCCATATAGAAACAATCATCGAAGATTTGACAATACTATAGAGAATAACACTCCACCTCAGCGTATGTCTGGAACTGATGTTCTTAATGAATTGAAAGATTTCAGTTATTCATTTGGGAAGGGTGTAATGAAATATAGAAAGAGGAAAAATGTTTCCAATGATACTTGTTATAATTGGAAGAAGAAAAGTATATTCTTTGAGTTGCCATATTGGTCAACCAACTTGTTACGTCATTTCTTAGACATAATTCACTTTGAAAAGAATATATGTGAAATGTTGCTTTCGATTCTTCTAAATGTCAAGGGGAAGAAAAAAGATGATTTACGATCTCAGCGTGACTTGGTAGATTGGGGGATCAGACCAGAATTGCATCCTGTCTGTATCAGTGAAAATAAATGGAAAGTTCCATGTGCTTCTTATGTGATGACACCTGCTGAAAAAATCAATTTCTTGAAGTGCTAGAGACTATTAAAGTTCCTGATGGCTATTTAAGAAATATATCAAAAAGGGTCAACAGAAAAGAGTTGAAGATGAAATCTTTGAAGACTCATGATTATCACGTCCTTTTGCATGAGTTGATTCCAATAGCAATCCTTCATCTCTTGTCCAATAATGTTAGAGTCTCAGTTATTCGGTTGTGCTATTTGTTTAGAGATCTTTGTGCTAAGAGGCTATCCAAACCCTTCTTGCAAAAACTGTTGGCAGAGACACCATTAATTTTGTGCGAGTTAGAGAAAATATTCCCTCCATCATTTTTTACATGCATGTTGCATCTGACTGTCCATATTCCAACAGAAATACTTCTTGGAGGACCCGTTGATTTCCATTGGATGTATCCAACTGAAAGAAACATGTGCACATTGAAATCATATGTTTAGAATAGGAATTATCCCAAAGGTTCTATTGTGAACGTTTACTTGGATCAAGAATGTATGGATTTCTGCGCAATGTATTTGTCTGATCTTACTACGAGAGTAAACAGACCAATGAGAAATGAAGAAGAATGGTATGTGAAAATTGAACCCAGTTTTCCATCACTTCCTCAGACAGGAGGAATTCCGGGATCATATACATTGACGACATTAAGCCTTGAAGAGCGAGAGATGGCACATCGCACAGTGTTGTTCAATTGTGATTTGTTCTATGAGTATATCAAGTAAGTAAATTGTACATTTATCTCTTATCTTATCTCTTGTAATTTTAAATATTTGTTAAACTATTATTATTTTTATCTATAGAGAACATAAAGAATTAATATATAGAAAGCATCGTTCTTTATCTTTGAGAAGGAAAGAGACTTTTCATAGCAAAGGGTTTTCTACTTGGTTGAAATTGAAGGTAAAAATATTTCTGTAATAACTAAATAAAAATAATATTTAATTAAGTTTACTATTTATTTATATTTCAGGTATCGAGTTTTCCTGCTGACTCTGTTTCTGAGGAAACAAGAGCTTTGGCTTTTGGTCCTAATACCATGGTTCGTGCTTGTAAATCACTTGTGATCAATGGATACAAATTTATTATCACAGAACAAGCAAGAAACATGAGAACACAGCATAATGGTGTTATGCTAGCTACCACAACAGACTGTTATGCCCGTTCATCAGATACTAGACCTCGTTCTGAAAATATTGCTTATTATGGAGTCGTGGAGAAAATAATAATTTTGGATTATTACTCACATGGTCGAGTCACGATGGTGAAATGTCAATGGTTTGATTCAATGACGAGGCAAGGAACCTTTATTGATGATTGTGGATTTCAAGTTATTGACATGACTCGCACTCTTGCCACCGATGAACCATATGTATTGGCATCAATGGTGAAACAAGTTTTTTATGTCAAAGATCACCGTCATCCTAAATTCGGTGTAATTATTGAAGTAAATCCTAGACATGTTTTTGATGATGGTGATGATGAAGTTGACACTATCCCTACTGAAATTGGAAGCAATCTGTTTATTACAAATGATGACGCCAATAACTCAATTGTCAGAGTTGATTGTGAACCTGAAGTTGTGGTGGGAAATATATAGAATCATACAGTCATGTTCTCACCTACATGTTTCACCTACATCATTCAGAGTGTGTATCCTTGTGCTTACCTTCAAACCACCATAAATCTTCTTTTACTTTATGTTTATTATGAGAATGGTTTTTTTATATTTTTTTTGGGTTACAAATTAGTTATCTGTTTTTAATTACTTCCATATTTGTTTTCATTGCAGGAAATGACACCCATTGAAGAGAGGCGACGAAAAAAGATGACAGATAATAATCATCGCATGATACAGATGGGTGTTCCTCCACTCATCCCTAATGTGAGTATTTTATTTAAAATATAAATATTTCAATAACTTATAATATCATGTGTTTACTTATGTGTTAAAACTTTTTTCAGGATCGACCCCCTAGACGAGAGATATCTGACGAGGAGCCTGATATTGATCCCAGTAGAGTGGCTGGTGGTAGGAGGAGGGGTGGTGTCAGAGATGGATGATCATCTAGTGGGCCCGGTACTGAGGCCGGTGGTACGAGAGCTCATGGGGCGAGAGTTAGACGATCCACCACCACAGGAATATCTTCTTCATCCCATTTTGATCCTGGTGTGTCTCTAGGGACACACGGGATATTTAGACCTCCAATGTTTACATTACCAGTTGGACAAACGTCTATTCCATCATCTTTTTCTTCTGGTTAATTATCCCCGAGCTATTATATTCCACCTTCTTCGACTCCTGATGTGACACAGTATGCAGCTGAGGAGTGTACACTGAGGGACACTCTACCTGTACAGGATATTCCTTCAGCTTCTGCACATCCAGTGATGCCCATTGATCCGACTACCACAGGTATATTTATCTGACTCTATCAAAATTTTATACCAAAATTTAATTTATTATAACTTGTACTGATATTATTTTTTTTAATAACAGATTCATCTACAAATAGGAGGCAGGGGAGGGGGCATACTCGCTTGCATGTGGTATGGAACCTCCAGACATAGTTGATGGTTGAATATAATGTTGATGGACAAATGATTGAGAAATATGGGTAGGAATGTCGGGGTTTTTTGGCGACGCTAGCCAAATACTCTGATATCATTCCGGTCAGCCCTCTCTCTTGGAGAAAACTGCCACACGAAGTCAAAGATAACGCGTGGGCACAAATATGGGTAAAAAATCTATTGGATTTAATGTAGTATTTTTCTGTATTTATATGAACTAATCTATTGGGTTTCAGCTTCGGTTTAACTTCCCTGATGGCGAAGGTGCACGACCAGCGCGTTTAAAAGAGTTGGGAGAGATTTGGAGAACTTATAAGCATGACCTGTATGTTGGCTGGTGTGAGAGGGTGGGCATGGATTTAGAGACTTTACCTATCATGGATGACTGCCCGATAGAGAAATATCACCAAATGATTACCCATTGGGCGACTGCCAAATTTAAGGTATTAATCTCATTTGAGGTATTTAAATTAGAGTTTTCATATTTTGCATTAATATAATCTTATTTATTATTAAACATTATTTAGGAATATTCTAAGAAAAAAAGAAAATTGATTCAAATCAATACCTCCACACTTTGGGCCACACAACTATGTCAGATCATGAGAGACAGCTGGTACGATATAGTTGTTTATAATTTTTCTTTAGGACTTTCCCTTTTTATTATTTCCTACTTAAATTATGTGATTTATTTAATATTGAATATATGATTATACTTTCACTTTATATTGTTTCAATGTCATTACAGAAGCACAAATTGAATATTGAAGGACGTATCCCTCGAGAAATTTTTTTTTGCTCGAGTAGAAGAAAAAAAGATGGAACCGTGGTAAATGAATCAACCCAAGAAAAGATTGTAAGTTTTAATTTGTTTATTTCAAAGTTTAATATATATTTTTAAATTTATTAATCTATTAATATTTTTAACAGGCTGCTTTAGAGGATCTTGATGCCCAGGAGCCTGACAACTTTGGGCCACACGATCATTTATATCAGGTTTTGGGAGAGGAGCACTCTGGTCGAGTATACTGCCGACCTGGTAAGAATATATTCCCGATGAGGTATTGGTCATCTCCAGGTATCCATTCTAGTACGAATGATTTGGAATAGGTCAAAGAGCAAGCAAGAAAATCTGATAAAAGGGTCACAAAGTTGGAAGTACAAGTTCAAACGAGGGACAGAGAATTTATGAAACTGATGAAAGCTTTATCTTCATCACTTCCACCAGAGGCTAGCACGGCTTGTCAGAAATTTATGTCGTCGATGGGTGCATTATCCAATGCACCAGGTGACATATCTGGTGTCGATCGAGATCATGATGTTCCTGGCGATGATGAGGATGCTGAAGAGGACGAGGGCGAGGATGAGGATGAGGACAAGGGTGAGGATGGGGCCGAGGGCGAGGATGCTGAGGGTGAGGATAGGGCTGATGACGAGGATGAGGCCGACGATGAGAAAGGGGATGATGACGAGGATGATAAAGAGGACAGAGATGGCGGCGAGGATGAGGCAGATGATGATAGTGGTGACGATGATGGTGATCAGGGGCAGATTGATCCATTTCATTTTTGAATTCTGTATACCTCTTTATTTTTGAACCTGGTTTTCCACTCCGGGGTCTTCCTCTGCTTCATAGGGATGTTGTTATCATATCTCTTTTTTCACTTGATTCTTATTGCATGATTAGTCTACTACCTAGACCTTTAGTATTCCTTGGTACTGTGATTCCCTGTATGATATCTGGTTTGATAAGTTAATATGGACATCTTAATATTCAAAAACAATCACTCAAAATTAGGGGTGTCCATGGGCCAGGTCGGGTCGGGTCGGGTCATGGGTGTTCTAGGGCATAAGGACATATGGTCATCCATAAGTAAGATTTAGGGCCTAAGGACATGACATAAAAAATTATGTGTTTTAGATCCATGGGTAATATTGGGGGTTCATTTTAAAAATAATAAAATGAGGGTTTTTGAGGTGGAAAATGATTTATTAGGTGATGAATTCCCTTGGTTAAAAAATATAAATAAGTGCGTGTCTTTTTGATTTTGATAAATGGATTTTAATGATAATGAAATATTGGTTAATTTCTTTGGTTAAAAAATTTATTTTTAACATTTTTATTCTCTATTTTATATATTTTCATTGATTAGGAATATAATTTACAAACAAAAAATATCCAATTACTTATAATTTTTATATGTACTAAATTGATTAATTTTGAGAAATTTTTATATTGTCATTTGTGATGTGTACGAGTCAACCCCGCCTCAATCTGAGGGACGGTGTGGCCGGTACCACTAAAAGTGTCTTTCTTTTGTTTAAAATGGATGCGCTTTTAATTAAAATAAATGACATACGGAAAACCGACCACACGAATTCGGATTCTATTGAAACTTTATGAAAATGATCCATGGGTCATTTGTGACGTGTAAGAGTCAACCCCACCTCAATCTGAGGGCCGGTGTGGTCGACACCACTCAAAGTGTCTCACTTTTCTTTGAAATGGACAACAGTTTAAGTAAAAACAACAACTGACATACGGGAAACGGACCAAACGCATTCGGATTCTGTTGATACTTTAGGAAAAGTATCCATGGGTCATTTTTGTCATGTACGAGTCAACCTAGTCTCAATTTGAGGTACGGTGTGGCCGGTACCACTCAAACTATCTCACTTTTATTTGAAATGGACAGGATTTTAAGTAAAAACAACTACCGGCATACGGAAAACCGACAAAACGCATTCGTATTCTGTTGAAACTTTAGGAAAACGATCCCTAGGTCATTTGTGACGTGTACGAGTCAACCCCGCCTCAATCAGAGGCGCGGTGTGGCCGGCACCACTCAAAGTGTCTCACTTTTCTTTGAGATGGACAACGGTTTAAGTAAAAACAACAACTGACATACAGGAAACGGACCAAACGCATTCGGATTCTATTGATACTTTAGGAAAAGTATCCATGGGTCATTTTTGTCATGTACGAGTCAACCCCGCCTCAATCTGAGGCATGGTGTGGCCGATACCACTCAAACTGTCTCACTTTTATTTGAAATGCACAGGATTTTAAGTGAAAACAACTACCGGCATATGGAAAACCGACCAAACGCATTCGGATTTTGTTGAAACTTTAGGAAAAAGATCCATGGGTCATTTGTGACGTGTACGAGTCAACCCCGACTCAATCCGAGGGCCAGTGTGGCCGGTAACACTAAAAATGTCTTTCTTTTTTCTAAAATGGATGCACTTTTAATTAAAATAAACGACATACGGAAAACTAACCAAACACATTAGGATTCTGTTTAAACTTTAGTAAAAAGATCCATGGGTCATTTGTGACATGTACGAGTCAAACCCACCTCAATCCGAGGGTCGGTGTGGCCGACACCACTCAAAGTGTCTCACTTTTCTTTGAAATGGACAACCGTTTAAGTAAAAACAACAACTGACATACGGGAAACGGACCAAACGCATTCAGATTCTATTGATACTTTAGGAAAAGTATCCATGGGTCATTTGTGTCGTGTATGAGTCAACCCCACCTCAATCTGAGGCACGGTGTGGCCGGTACCACTCAAACTGTCTCACTTTTATTTGAAATGGACAGGATTTTAAGTGAAAACAACTACCGACATACGGAAAACCGACCAAACGCATTCAGATTCTATTGAAACTTTAGGAAAACGATACATGTGTCATTTGTGACGTGTACAAGTCAACCTCACCTCAATTCGAGATCCGGTGTGGCCGGTACCACTAAAAGTGTCTTTCTTTTGTTTAAAATGAATGCGCTTTTAATTAAAATAAACGACATACGGAAAACCAACCAAACGCATTCGTATTGTGTTGATACTTTATGAAAATGATCCATGGGTCATTTGTGACGTGTAAGAGTCAACCCCACCTCATTCCGAGGCACAGTGTGGCCGACACCACTCAAAGTGTCTCAATTTTCTTTGAAATGGACAACAGTTTAAGTAAAAACAACAACTGACATACGGGAAACAGACCAAACACATTCAGATTCTGTTGATACTTTAGGAAAAGTATCCATGGGTCATTTTTGTCGTGTACGAGTCAACCCCGCCTCAATATGAGGCATGGTTTGGCCGGTACCACTCAAATGGTCTCACTTTTATTTGAAATGGACATGATTTTAAGTGAAAACAACTACCGACATACGGAAAACCGACCAAATGCATTCGGATTCTGTTGAAACTTTAGGAAAACGATCCATGGGTCATTTGTGACATGCACGAGTCACAAATGAAAATGGATTTTTCATTTACATGAAAATGAAAATGGATTTTTCAGTGTAATCTGCTTGGTCCCAAAGCATGAACCAAACAGGTTGTGAGACATAATACCAGTAGGCATCCACCACAATATTTGTGCCCAAATTTTAGTTAATATACATGTATAAAAACAAAGTACAAAGGTAAACATAGTATAAAGAAATCAACAACCATTAAATATTAAAGTAAAGAATAGCTAAAACTTTCCTTGGAGACATCAATATCTTGCCTAAACGCATGTCACTATCTTGACCTCAGGAAAAAAACACGTCCTCTCCCTCAGGCATCACAGTCTCTCCCTCAGACATATCACAATCTCACCCACATGTATCATATGTAATTAATCTATTAAAAGGTAAAAATAAGTACCTCATTTAATTTAAATTATTACATCGTAGACTATTATCAACACACCTCATCTAATCTAACTATTACATGGCATAATAATAATAATCAAATCACCTCATGTAATCTTACTATCACATCGCTTTTTAATAATCAAAAATCCATCTTAAACAAAAAAATTCATGGAAAGCAGTATGCATCTAAGGCGTCATGGGACAATAGCTCTAAAAAATTAATCAAGGGAAACACAACCCTGTGGTTCCCTATCTCAAAGAAATAACCTTAATAACCTAATCAACCAATATCATATGATAATCACGGTGTAATTCCAAGTCATGTATACCAAAAACATGGATATATGAGTTTTAGGCACATATAATTCTTGATAAAACAACATATAGGCACAACCCACCTACCTCGTAGTCGTGAGAACAATATTGTTGAATATCGGATCTTGATTCATCCTAGATCATTGAAAATACACAAAAGATTCATAAATTATCAAATCTATATCTGTAAAATGAGGAGAGGAATCAGGAGGATAGGATTAAGGTGAAGGGAGAACTCATTGGTGGGATCCCAATGCACCTTCCAGAGTTCTGATTGGACATTGATAAAAGAATCAGTGGCTCAGAGAATAATTGTCGCTCCTGGCCGAACTTGGATGAACCAAGGTCAAAAGAAGTTAATTATGTAAATGAGACATGACCCCTCTCCCTTATATTAAATAAAAAATAAAATACACGACATTTCCTTTAACAATACACACTGTGTATAAGCTTTTACTAGGCCTCACCTTAAGAGGCACGACCACGACACAAAATGACTTGGTACATGGCTGAGACATGACCTGTACGTGGTCTAGAAAGGACATCAATGTTACATTTTCCTCAAAGAAACCTAAATAAAAAATCCATGCATGGAAATGGGGAATTGGGTTCTTACAGTTTGATTATCACACCATAGATCTTGTTTCTATCTCAACCAAGCACCAAAATCATTGGTTTCTTCAATCTAGTGGTCTAATATCACATTACGATCTTAATAAAGCCTTATGTTTCATCGGCCCCATGTAATGGATCAATGATAGATCTGAAGCAAGCCAAATTTGTTTATTTCTCTCTTTTTGGTCATTATTTGGCTTGGAATCTCTAACTAATGATTTTTTATCATCTTTTATTCAGTGTCTCATTATAATATTCTCACATTTAGGTTTTATTCAGCTTCATAATGCATTTGATTATAGATTTTCTAATTACACCTCAACTGAAGGTTAATATCTTTAATAATGTGTAAATTATTTGTTCCAACTTTTATTTCTTGTATCAATTAGTTGTTCACATTCAATATATCATTACTTGTTAATATTACATTAAAATTATTTTATATAATATTTCATTCCAAGGAGTATTATTGAGGTGATAAGATATTGGATGTTGTGTGTTTCTACATTGTCATTTAGTTTAGTGAGTTGGGTTTTAAAATTAGTTTGCATTGATAATACAGCATGTTCATTTTGGTTTTAAAATTAGTTTTCATTCATGTAATTTCATAACATGAGATGGTTTTGTAATGGGTTTTCATGAAAATTGATTTTTCATTTACATGAGCTGAAAAATCCATTTTCAAGTCTGTATGCAGGTGTACAGTGGAGGGGCTACTGGAGGGAGGGGGGCTGCTGTGTGCAGTTCTGGAAAAACTCTATAACAACGGTTATAAACTGTTGGTATAAGGGTGCTCAGATTTTGGAAAAACACTATACCAATGGTTTTAAATCGTTGGTATAGGTGTCTGTATTTTTGGAAATCCAATACCAACGGTTTATAACCGTTGGTATAGGTGTTGCTGGAAAACCAATACCAACGGTTCCAAACCGTTGGTATAGGTTTTCCTGAAAATCACATTACCAATGGTTCTAAACCGTTGGTATAAGACTTCCTCAAATTCATTACCAACGGTTATAAACCGTTGGTATACAGTGGATTAAATTTATATAACCCATATACCAACGGTTTGGATCAAACCGTTGGTATAAGGCTTTCCTCACGGCTTACTAGCCAACGGTTTGGAAAACCGTTGGTATAGGGTATACCAACGGTTTTCCAGCCTATACCAACGGTTTTTAACTGTTGGTATAACCTTGTTTTCCATTAGTGAGAATAAAAGTAACTTGAATGAAAATGGAGGTTCGAGTACAAAACCATCACCTTAAGTCCGAAGGTGTTCCTCACTTGATCTTAATGACCTGAATAATAAAATTTAGGTTCATAAATTAATAATTCTAGAACCTACACTTAATTTAATTGATTTATTATAACCTTATTAGGTTCATTCATGGCCTTTTTATGGGTTAATAAATTCAATTTCATTGTTTGGGAGCATTTTCTTCCTTGGTTTTCATGACCGGTTTACTGATATTCATGTATGGATAAACATTTAGAATAAGAATGGTTTTTCAGAATAGAATTTGTATGTTATTATTGAAAAAACATAAGATTACATGGTTATAAAATATCATTTGTTTATTGGGATTGAAGACTAATCATTATATACAACTTTAATGACAATTGTTTGGGTTAATTGGTGATTTTTTGATCACAACGAACTCATTTTGATATATAAATTAATATCATGTGTAAAAAAGGATTATATAACCTTAAATAAATTATATAACATATATTATAGTTTGGTTAAATCATAAAAATGGTTTCATGACCATAATTGAATATGGTAATAGAAATTGAAGACTCGTCGTCCTTGAATGTGATAAATTAACACATCTTAGATGGTGTTTTCATTTCTAGTATAAAAGAAGGGGAAATGAGAGATAATGAATAATTATTACTTTATCATAAGAAAATTACATTACATGTAATGTACTGGATTAATCACAACATTTGGATGAAAGGAGGTGAGTATAGAAAAATAAAATAAAGGAACTTGAAATAAAATAAATAAAAAGAGGAATTTACCTCTTGAAGTAATCTTCCTTGAGAGCCTCTTTAGGGGAGAAGTTTTGGTCTTTTTATGAGACCAAGGGATGATAGATGTAGGGGAGGAGCTTGGTAGGATATTTGATCATAATTTAGACAATACATAAGTCTTTATAGGAGTGAATACAAGAGGGAGTGAGGGGGGGGGGGTATAGTGAAGGAGAGGGGTGATTTGTGAATATCTTATTCATTATTTTATTATTTTTTTCAAGACAACCAATAGCGTTGATTAATGTGAACCATAATAGTAATAAGTGCATTTGAGTTTGAACCAAGTGTGCTTAAATCATACATGATACTAGTAATAGTGAATTTAACTGATAATGTATATATATGATAAATTATCGTATTTTACTATTCATAAAAAATCGAGTATTTTAGAAAAATACCAAAAAGTTAACCTAGCCATTTTTTGACGTGTAAAATTAAAAAATGAACTCCATTTTTTGAAAATAATATTATAAATATGATTAATTTAATTTTTAAACAAAATCACAATTTATTCAAAAAATAACAATTTTAAAACTATAATTCGTTTTATATCACTTTGAAAAATTAATCAAGATATCATTATATTATAAACTTAACACAATAAAATAATAATATGATTCACTATTCATAAGTCTCATATTACTATTCATATTAATATTCATAAGGGTATGTTACTATTCACCAAAATTTAAGTTTGTCTTATCAGTGTAACACCCCAACCTTCCACGGTACGTTTCTCTTTGAATAATGCAATAGCTTGCGCTGTATGCAACGTCGAGTTCAAGCACACCAAGAACAATAAAAATATCCATTAAGAATATTAATACCCAATTTTTGAAATTTTATAAACTTTATTTTTCAAAATGGACTTCATTTTTGAATTTGGAATATCAAAATTAGCTTAGGGTGAATATTTGGTATTTTTCTAAAAACTTTCAATTTTTGACGACATTGCGTTATTGTTTAAAACCAATTTTTTATTTAAATAATTAGTTATTTTATTTAAATTTATCTTAGGTCAAAATATATTCATAATACCTATATATATTCAATGTAATTCATTGGAGTCATTTTATAATAAGATTAGATATATAAAATTTTATTGAACTTTTAACATCTTTTACCCACCTTTTAGGCAAATTTTCAATTTGCATAAAACGTAATTTTACCACTTCTGTGAATTGAATTTAAAAAATCCGAGAGACACAGTTGACATCGTTAAGTAAAATGAGGTTCAATAGGATGAAAATAATTTTTGGTGAATGGAAAATTTTGAATTTTATTTACCACGATTAAAAGTAAATAGGGTAATTAAAGGTAAAAATGATATTATAATTACCCTAACACATGTCCTAATTCTATTAGATAAGTGTATTTAGACCAAAATAAACCTTAGGAATAAAATATTATCCTTTTGGTTCACTTGTATTAGATTAGGAAATTTATTATTATTTTATTTAAAGAAGAGTTAAAAGTGTTAAATTCAAAGTTTAATAACTAAACCATTTTTAATATAGGGTTATACATAAGATAAATTCGAATATAAATCTTCATTATAAATATAAAAATATTTCCTACATAATGGTATTTTATTTATAATTTTTAGACATTAAATAATTAAATTTATTTATGACACAATGATGATACAGTAATTACCTTATTATTGAACGATTAAAATAATCGATATTATAAATATTAATATAATTGTAAATTGAGAATTTTTATGAATTAAAATAATTTTATAGGTTAATATAAAATTTTATGGTTGATTAAATATTTTTTTTAAGTTATAAATTTGTTACGACTTTCAAAAAAACTAAATTCTAAATAGTGTCAAAATCGACATAAATGAGGTTTTAGAAAAAATACTATATTATTTATTGATATAATATTATTAAAAATCTAAGGTTCTGTAAAAGTACTTATATAATTTTATATATATAAATAATGAATCACTTGTGGTTCTCTTGTCTTTTTATAGTATGTTTATTAACTATTTACTATAATAATACAAGAATACATGGTAAAATTTAAACTATTTAACTAAGAGTTAAATCTATAAGATAAGGTTAATATAGTTACCTAAACCTATCTAAAACCTATTTTTTGAGATGTTTTTGACCCATACCCACCTAATACTTGAAATAAATACTTTTTTAGCCATTATAAATCGAATATTATTGTATAATAAAATAATATTTCAAGCTTTTCCTAAAGTGACCCTCACCTCTCTTATAGAAGGGTACATCTCCTTCTCTCAAAGTTACACCTCCAAAGCCATTTTTCTCGACCAAAACCTTCTTAAATATATTCCCAACTACCCTAAATTCAACATATAGGACTTAATTTAATAAAAAACCTGACCTAAGTAGCCCTTTTGATCAAATAAAAAGGAAGCACATGAAGAAGAGGTAATAATTTCATCACCTCTTTCAAAGTTATTTTATTCTTCCACTTCTTATTTCTTTGTTGTTTCCATAAAAAAATAATAAATCCATCAACTTATACTTATTTTGATGTTATTATAAATATAGTACAACCATATTCATTATTCTATCTATCCTATGAATGACAAAGTCACTATACGTTCGTACGTACGACTTACCGTCTCCACGTTGTGGTGTAGTTGTTATTCAACATTTCATTATTCGGATGAGTATAATAATGAGTATAATTGATTTGAATAATAAATATAAAATTTTAATGATTATTTATATATGATATACCATCCAATTACATATTATTTCACCATAAATATAATGGTATTGTCACTCGTGCGTATGTACGGATTACCGTCTCCACGAACGCGATGAGATTCATTCCCCATCATAACCATTCAAGAACAATTTTAATTTTATGTTTAAAAATAATGTTTAAGAAATTAATATTATTTTTGATATGAATAAAATGCATCCTATCCATATCAAACATGGCTTACGTAACAAAACATATAAAGGAAAACAAATCAGTTAACACCCGAAACAATGATACTATTGAAATATTATTAACAAAGTAATATTAGAAGATCATATATGATATCATATTTATGTATATGGTTCTTGTATAATTTAATAACAATTTAAATATTATAAAATAGGTTAATATACCCTCTACCAAGGAAAATTACAAGGTAAGGGTTAATTCTACAATCTCTTCATTACCCGAGGTTGTTTATACATGAGTATCTACTGTGATCTCTTTATCATCCAGATATGTGTTTCTTAAAAATGTATTTCAATTTTTTTTACTATTTTCTAGAATATGGGTTAAAGTCATTTATACCCTTTTCTTAATTTTTATAAAATTTTTATAGAGGAATCTTTCCTTCATTTTCCAAACAAGGCCCTTTAAGACCTTTCGACAAAATTAAGGAAAGAATGTTTTTTAACTTATACGGAGAGTGAAACTATTTTCCACCATTATAAAACCTTCAAAGATTCCCTTAAAATATTATAAGAATATTTTCAAAATAAATTTTTTCTTTTATAATTTTGACTTTTAAATGATTTCAAAATAGAAAGATATATTTCTCTCAAATAGTTTTGACTTCATCTATGTCAACATCCTTTGATGGATTTTACACTTATTTGAAGTTGTTTTATTATGATACAATATTACATATTGTATTGAAGGTTTTGTGATATGTTTGACCATGTATGTGTTATTTTTATACCATTTATGGTTTATGGTTAAAGTATTAACATTTCACATGCTAGTTTTAATATGAATGTTTATGTTATGGTTCAACCTTTTCATATGAGGAATGAATTGGACTTAGTAAGTGATGGGTGGAGTCCACTATAACTCCTCGATGCATCGGTAGGTCTCATGAGACAAACTTGTGTCTTGGAATAAGGCCATGGAAAAATATCATTTGTTGTCTTGGAATGAGGCCTTAACTATCTGGTTATCATATCCAACATTATGCATTCCATCATTATGAAATTGGCTATTGATATTACATGTGATTACTAAACTAGTAGAATGTACATGTGAATAAGTAAATGACATTATTTGATTTATCTTTTCTATATTATACTGAAGTTTATGTTTAAAAGGCTTTTGTTTTAGTCTTATACATTTCCTTAAAATGTTTATGCTTATTTATGAAAGTTTCTGCTATATTTTTATCCTTACTGACCACCTGAGATCACCCCTTTATATGTTTTATTTTTACCAGGATGTGATGAAGTATATTATGACTGACCTGCAGGGATAGTCTAAGGGAGATGAATGTGTTCAAAGGAGACACAATGTTGTTTTTTTTCATTTCATAATGTATTGTAAAACTTATGTTAGTATCTAGTAATTCCAAGGCTAATAAACTGATCGGTATTTTGGGATTTTATCCCTTATGATCATGCCAATGTTATGTAATAATGTACTGACTCTGGATAGATAGGGTCGGGGAATTACAATCAGACTCTAAATATCTTTCTGAACACAACTGTGTATGTCAGTTTTTTGAAATTCAAATCACAGAGGTTGGAAATTTATGTTTACCGCTACGTTATAACAAAGTGGTGTTTTTTAGAGACTCAGTGTTTCATGAATTTATTTATAAATCCTTGGGGTGTTACACAGATCCCTATATATACTCTTTGACCATGGTGCATCTTGATTATATTTCAATATGCCTCCACGATGATAACTAGACAAGATTATATGACATTCTTGTGATGAAAATCGCCCCATGATGAGGTTTCAGTACATGGCACTGGTTCTGAGGCATTACCTCCGGGTGGTCTGCTGGTAGTGCCACCACTTCTTGAGTAACAGGTTTTACCAGAAGTTCAGGTCGAGGATGCATGCAAGATGAGTGCGCTACATAAATTCCATAGGTAGTTACCTATGAGGTATTGGGGTGATACAGACCCCCAGGTAGTAGATGACTGGATCGAGGCAGTCATATGAGTTTTTCGGTTAGTGAGTACACCTCCCGATCAGATGGTGGTCCTAGAGGTGATCCATCTACAAGGTTCAACCAGGTGATGGTGGAGTCTAGTGATACAATATCATGATGAGGTGATTCTCACTTGGGAGGAGTTCGAGAGACTCTTCAGAGAATAGTTTTACCCAACCACATTGAGATCAGTGCGTATCCAAGAGCTTTTGTAGCTTCGGTAGGGTAGCATGACAGTGGAAAAGTTTTTTGTGAGGTTCAAAGACTTATCACAATACTCATTGGATATTATTCGAGATCTATTATTTAGAGAACATACATTCAAGTATGGATTACATTGGGAGATCAAGGCATCTGTGATCCCGCTGTGCATTACCACCTTTGATGGAGTGCTGGAACAAGCTATGGTGATGGAGAGTTTCCTGGATCAGGAATAGGCATTTGTGACCCACAACAATGGTCACAAGGTTGAGTCATCTTCAGAAGATAGAAGGCAACAGATGATAGGATCAAAGAATTGGAGGCATACCCATGCCTGAACTCAGGCATGTGGGCCTGTAGCATAGGGGTAGTGTAGAGGATTAGGTCATCTTCAAGAGAGGCAGTGTTACACTTGTGATGGCTGGGGACATCTCGATAGAGATTGTATAACCCACCACGCTTCTAAAAGGGAGCTAGTTGATGAGCCTCCTTGGTAGAGAAAATTCTTGGAGCAAGGAGTTACACAAGGTGGCGGATGAGGCAGAGGAGTTAGAAGAGTGGAAGGAGGTGGTAGGAAGTTCGTGGTGTTGCCACCACCACCCCCAGGTGGTCTGCACCAGGCTTAGGAAGTTAGAGGACATGTGGGAGGATAAATGTAGGTCATAGAGGCCTTTGACCTGGAGGATCCAAGGATGAATAGAGGCACGCCTTGTGTCCTTTATAATTTCTATAGTAGTAATTGTTAGACACTGTTTTGGGTAATATTTCCTTTCCACTTATTCTTGAGGTTTAACTAGGTTGACATGGGGCGTTGATAGAACCTCATGTTGGTAGTTGCGAAAGAGGGCCCAGTAAGACCTAGTGGGTGTTTAGGTATCCCTTTGTTTTTCGTTAGTACCCTCATGTGTTTGGAGTCATATTTTTAAGTGAAATGCTCATGGAGGATGTGGTGTAGTTTGACGTAGCTATGAACTCGTGAGAAAGAAGGACACTTTCCTCATCGAGATGCATTTTTTTGAAGCGACCAAAACCATGAGAGAAAGTAAGTGCTGCCCAAAAATAACATTATTGAGGTTTGGTGGATGATTTTCTTTGACTTGTGTGTTTAGGAAGAGGTCATGCGATGGAGTGTTAGAGAAGGTCATGGCCTTGCTAGTGGAGTTTCCCTACTCAACCCCTTTAGCTTGGTGACCTTGGGAGAGGGAGAGCCTTTCTTAGAATCGTTCAGTGGCATAGAGTTAGAAAATATGACTTTTCCAAAGTGTGTATTAGTTACCTACCATCCATGCTTAGCTGGGATGTCACTACTGGGTGTGACAATGTTTATGTTTAGCCGAGCTGTGTTGTAGCTGGATGTTTGTAGATGAAGGGCTTAGTAGGACCCAGTGTTTACTCTTGGGAAACCCTAGTTCATTTTTGAGTACCCCCACGTGTTCAGCATCAACCTTGAATAAAATATTCTTTAGGAGGTTATTTTACAATCCATCTAGGGGTGGATTTGAACTATGGGGTTCCATCAGTATATGCATTAGGTTATCATGGTGGTGTGCCGCTAGACCCCTTGACTATAGATATACCATGGTACTTGGTGCTTTCCCACTTGTCGTAACTATGGAGACATGTTCCCATAGTTTTCATAATGTTTTTATTGGTAGATTTTGTACATAAGAGTGGTTTGATCTTGGTGGTTCCCCTGAGTTCATGCTTGTAAGAAGCACAAGAACCCTTGGTGAGCTCACTGGTGTGAGAGTCCAGTGGGAAGCTCAGTTTCTTCCCTTATACATAGACTTTAACTTTTTAGGGATGAAAATACCTAAGTTGGGGGGAATGTAATGTCTTGAGTTTTGACCCATAAGACTTTTTCATATTCCAGATAATATTTCTGAAGCCAGGTGCTGAGTCAGCATGGGAATTCGGGGCTCGAGGAGCCTCAGTGTGGTGATATTAAAAACATTAAAAATATTTTTGTCATGTGTGCACAGTTTCTACTGAAATGTAAATAACTCATTTTTAGAGTCTCAGATTAGTTTTCTAAGAGTCCACTTGAGTCCAAAAATCTGTGTTTACCCTAGGTGTGACCTAAGGTAACTCATGTCGAGAGTTTCAGATAGAGGTGAGTTGGTGGGGTGATGCGTGGTGAATTAATTGATTAAATGAAAGTGTAATTAATTAATTAAAAACCTAAACCTAATATACCCATAACCTATCATGATGGGCACACAACACACCAAATGATACCCCAAATCTCCTCCACTACTCTCCTCTCTTAGGTGATAAATGAAACGATGCCAAATCGACAAAGCAAGGTGTTTCTGATCTCTATTTCTGATGCAGATTGTCATCAGATTGAGGAGCAGCATGATCTAGGCATCATTCTTCATCCAAATATTCAGAGTTTTTTCAAAGAGGTATGGGGATTTGAGTTTTGGTATTGATCCTCTTGTTTATGAATTATTTTAAGGTTTTAGATCCCAAATACAATTGCTAGAGATCACTTTTAGGTAGATTTATAGGTTTTGAGATAAACTGGGGAAAATCAGAGGTTTTTGAAGGTGATTCCTGACTGGAATCACCATCTACATGGCATGTAGTTTAGTGAAACACATTGTGAAGCTCTTCCTATTTGGGGAAGATGAACTTTTGATACTATACGCCATGTATAGGGGTTACACATTGTATAGTTCCCTAAACTATGTAATATTGGGACATGGATTGGATTATCCATATGAAACTACATGTTCATGTACTAACACAAGACCAAGGTACATAAAAACAGGGTCTGGTACATAGACACAAGAAAACTACATGGGCAGGTGGCCGTTTAGCTTGAACATGCTGTGTAGTATGGGATACATAGTGTGTAAGGGACACAGTTGGCCGATACGTGTAGAATAGGAACACAAACATGGGATGAGTAATGAGGGACACTAAGTGTACCTATTTTACATGTCGTGTACCCATACATAGGTTGGTAAACTATGTAGATAGGATACACAACCATGTTCTCAAGTGGGCTCACACACCGTGTGTGTCTTGGTGCACACCGTTTATTCTTAGGAGATCCTCTTGGGATCTTCCGCCTTCTGTATCTTCTTCTCTGGGACTCAGATTCAAGATTGTGAGTAGAATATCATAATAAGTTTTCACATATAATGTGATGGTGGCCTTTTTCACAGATTATAAAATATGAGGTGGAATGAATTGAGCAAGATTCTTGTGAAGCCATACTAATCCGATGTTGGATATTGGTTTAGTTCATGAAGGGAGACGTTGGGAATGTTACTCACCTGATGGATTTGGGTGAATATTTCCATTAAATATATACTTAGGTAGATATGGGACTCCCCATATCATGGGTGTGGGTTATTTACCTTTGGGTAGTTTCCTCTAGGGGTGTTACTACCCTGATGGACTAGGGTGTGGGTTTCCTCGTGATACTCATGAAGATGGACATTACTCCCCTGTTGTATCAGGGCATGGGTCCTCCATATATGACATATAGGTAGAGTTGGTACTCCCATACCATGTTAGGGTGCGGGTCATCTATCCTAGGAGTCGGTACTCCTCTATCGTTCTAGGGTGTGGATCCTCTATACATGTTTTTCTGGCAGAGTCAGTACTCCCTTGCTGTGTTAGGGAGTTGCCCCTCTAGCCTGGGGTTGGTACTTTCCTACTCTGTTAGGGTGTAGGTCCCCCATAGTGAATGATCTAGTAGAGTTAGTACTCCCCTATCCTACCAAGGTGTGGGTCCACTAGCCATTGAGTGGTACTCCCCTATCGGGTTAGGGTGTAGGTCCTCGATCTACGGAGTGGTACTCCCTATCATATTAGGGTGTGGGTCCTCCATTCTCTAAGTAGCACTCCTCTATTGATCAGGGCATGAGTCCTATCTTATGTAGTAGTAATCCCCCATCTCTGAGTATAAGTGGGGAGAAAGTCCTCCATTATAGTTGGAGCTCCCTTGGAAGTGGGATGAAATTATGAAGAGCGGGTCTCTCTACTTGATATGAATGATACCTAGATAGGAGTTAGTTCTCCCTCGATGGACTAAGGTGCGGGCAACTCTATACAGGAGAGACAGATTTCGTGGGTTAGTTAGGAGCATTACTCCCTTAACTATGAGGTAGTGCCGAGGTGTGGGTCCCTACCTTCTCTCTTGTTAGAGAGGATGAATGTGGTGCATAGTCTGGAGTAGTGATCCCTCATATGTGTACAGTGGTGAGGGTTGGGCCTCTTCACTTGGGTTTTTTAGCTTACATTGAGCATAAGGTGATGACGTCAGGACCTATGGTGCTGGGCACTAGAGGTAGACCTAGTAAGATGTTTCGGATGGAGTATGTTCTCTCTAGGATGTATTATTAGGAATATTAGAGTTGTTTCTGATGGAGTGAATCTATCGGATGGGTTCCATCCGAGATGGATGAGCTCGTGCAGTGTGCTCTCCTAGTTTCATTTTATGGTTAGAGCCTATGAAGAGAATCCTGTTACTGTATATGAGGTTGGAACCTCATGGGACATGGAGTCTGAGATGAGTATATCTAGGTGATATCTAGAAGTCCTTGAAGTGTTCTCACATGTTGAGATTGAAACCCCTTATAGACTAAGCTAACTTGTCATGTATAGTTGAGGATGGTTTGAGATGAAGTTTCTCTCTCGATTGGGTTTCCCTCTGGCTAGGTCAAGCAGAAAATTTGCTTTTAGTTTCTCCCTTTTTCTTTTACGGTTTTTTTATAAAGACTCAGAAATTCCATATATTTTTTTTTTCAAATTATTTGGGATTATTACGAGTCTGTGAAAATTGAAGGTTCTTGATTCTGAGGCACAGTGTTCCTGGAATGGATTTTTGAAATTTTTTTAAGGTACGTTCAGTAAATGTGTGGGCGACTTTTTCTATCTTTTGAACCAGTGCTCAAATTAAAAATCTGAGGGCACCATTGAATCTGTAGCACTAGGATTCACTTAAGGGAGTCTTAGCTTCTACTGCAGTAGGTCGGGTGAAAAAGTTAGTTTTTGAGACTTTTAAAGAAATAATAAAATAACATAAAAATTGTTATTTTATTTTTCCTACCTCATGTTGAGCAGTAGTGGTGGGACCAATGGATTGTTAAGCCATTTAATGGCTTGACTCTTTAGTTGCGGAACCACTCCATTGGGAATTAAGAGGTTCATTAATTAATGAACCTAATTAATTATTTCAATGCGTTACTCACCCTTCCCCCTCTATTTAAATGGAGATCAGGTTGGGGTTTTTGACATGGCTTCATTAAGCGAGAAACCTCTGGAAAAGTACCACGCCATCTTCCACCAATGAAGAACATAAGATTGGATGACAACGATCCACGATCGACAAACACTGAAGACTTCATCCAATGAGGACTCTCCTCCCACTACAACCGTGACACCTCCAATGATTCTTGAGGTAGGGGGTTTTGTCTTGATTAATTCTAAGTGTATGAAGAAAAATTAATCTCACCCATGTTATGATGCTAACGCGGAGGGTGTAGGCCAAACGAACAAGGACCGAACCCTCCACTACTTGATTTATCATTGCGTTCTTCAGAGAAGGATTTCTCAACTTAATGGAACCTTGAAACTGGGAGGCACACAGTGAAGATGGAATCCTAGGAGGATCGTGGGTGTAGACGGAAGTGAAAACGGAGCTCTAGAGTTTCGCCGGAGCCCCGCGGAAGAAGCGCCGACGCGGCACTGGCGACCGGTGCCGGCGAACAAGGGTGGCAGTCGGCATCCGCCGACGGTGGTGGAAGGGCGGCGTCGCATGATGCCACGAAAGACTGAAGGGGGTAGCCGACTCTCGGCCGGCTGTATTGGTGGAGAGCTGTGCACTGTTGTGCGCCACGGGTGGTGGCCACAGCTTCGAAGGCACAATGAAGGGCACTCGTGCCCCGCGAGTCCTGCAGCTAACTGAGGCGGCACCACGTGGTGCCTCTAGTTACTAAGCCCAAACGAATTTTCCATTCGAGAAGGGAGAGAGACCCCCGCATGATCTCCCGACTGAAGGACCGCAAAGGCCAGCAATCCAGGCTGCTCGACGGGCCACGCCTAGCCGAGGCGGGCGAATCCGGTCCACTGCCCAGCGGGCTGAGCTCACCACGGCCCATCCCAACTGGTTTGGGCCAAGACAGTCCATAGACTAGCCAGTTCAGGCTAGGCTAGGTTAGACCCGGACTGGGTCGGTTTTACCTGAACTGGGGTCGGGTCGACCAGAACCAGGTCGGGTTGGGTGGGTCGGTCTGACCAGGTCAAATCAGATTCAGACCCATTTCGGACAGACACACTTAAAAGGCCATATCTCACAAACCATACGTCCGTTTGACAAACCGTCTATGGATCTAGAATCCTTGTAATGAGACGGTCCTTTTGAGATACTCCATATGAGTTTTGGAGAAATTTAGAGTACGTCCGTGTTGAATTGTACCCGAATCCAACCGGGCCATTGGAATTAAAATTCCTATAACTCTCAGACCGGGTGTCCGATTGACGTGCCGTCTACTATGTTAGAACCCTTATGAAATTACAGATCATTGGGTTACTTCTTCATGGGACTTCATTCCAAATGAATTATGATCGATGGATTGAGGAGAGGATCCTACCAGAATCAATCATACTACATACGAGAATCCAGTGGATGGATGAGACGTGAATAATGAATACTGATCCTGTGCGGATCAGCACCTAGTGATCCTATGTGGATCAACACCTAGAGATCCTGTGTGAATCAACACCTAGAGATCTTATGTGGATCAGTACCTAGAAATCCTGTGTGGATCAGCACTTAGCGATCCTATATGGATCATCACCTAGCAATCCTATGTGGATCGACACTTAGTGATCCTGTGCGGATCTACACCTAGCGATCCTGTGGATTAAAACCTCGCAATCCTTTGTGGATCAGTACCAATCGATCCTATGTGGATTAGTAGCAAAACCCTTGAAAGAATAAGATGATCTAGCTTTATGACTAATCATCTGTACTTTTGTACTTAAGTTATACTTAGTTTGTGTTGAGTATTTTTCTTTGTGATTTGTGATTGAGATCAATCTTTGAGGTTTTTCTTTGTGTAATTATGAGATACCTTCGGGGGTCTTGGGGTCCCTAATAGGTATTATTATACTCACCCCTGCACAGGCTTCACCCGCACCTTGTTGCATTTTCTGCAGATGACAGGAAACCTTGACTGAGACTCAGGGAGCTAGGACCTGATGATGGACGATGACGATGGTTGAAGTGAAGAGATGTGGAGTCGATCTGTACCTAACCTTTAGGTAGGATACTTGGAGGATGATCTCAAAAGTTGTTTTCTATTTTTCTGTTTTATTGTATCTTTCATTTGGACTTGTATTCCGGCCCCTTTACTTTCAGTACACACTTTTAATTCAGCTGTTTTACTATGTGGTTTAATTTTTTTGTGTACTTAGTCTATGTGTGTATAGGTTTAAAAGCAATGCATTCAAATTTTAGGGATATGCCTTTCCGGTTCTAGTCTCCAACCCCTAGCCTATGGAAGGCGGACTTGCGGTAGTCACAGTACAGGCCCCTGGGGGATGAGTCGTGACATTTTGGGGCACCTACTCAGTATTCTTATACCCACCCCTACACAGGCTTTTCTCCCACATGTTTTGTGACTTGTAAAGACTAAATTTATTTAAATATAGTTCACAGAGGACCTAAGAAAAACAGATATTAGTGATCTAGATTGGCCGAGGTGTTTACTAGAGATAGGACAAGGAGCTTTCTAGTAGTTTTAGTTGATAACAACCCCCTCCTTCTGAGTAGGTTGTAAACTTTTACCATCTTATTTGGTGGGTGTTATTTTTCCCTTCTTTCATTTTCATTACTTCTATTATACTCTGGAAGTGTGATATAGATGTATTCATGTATTTTATGCTTTTGGTTTTTTATATTTCAATATTTTGTGAGATTGGAGATGTGTGCATGTGTACAGGCACATATAAAATGTCTCCCATGTTTGTGATATGCCTTCTCGGTGATAGTTTCCAGCCCCTGGCCTATTAGAGGCGGGATTGTGGAGTTATAGATTGGGCTCCGTCGGGTTAGGTCATGAAAAAATGCCGATGTATAACATGTCTAGGTGTTTAAATTAGTGTTCTTTCCTTGAGTGTTATTCCATGATTCCATGATTTCAATTTTATGATTAGCATGTTGTTTTTGCTTCCCTAGTTATGTAGTATCCTTTCATGGTTAATTTTCATGATTCCCTATTTCCTTACCATATTAAACCGTAGGCAATTTATATGTTTATAATTCCTTGTTATAAATTTTAAATTTTAAAATAAGTTATTGATGGAGACCCCTAATTAATCAATTATAACATGTTGAGCCATGAACCATTGGTTCCATGGGCCGAAACATCATGGTTGTAGTTAAATGGGATCCAAATTCCAATTTGTAAAGTGTATGGGTGCTTTATGAATTGGAACAGGGTGGCCCAAATAATCAAACCACTGTAGATTCACTTTATATACTTAAAGTTTTTTTAATAAATGTTAAATCTATTAAATTATTTCAATCCTAGATAAAATGGTTGTAGTTATATGGGAGCTACCCACAATTTATAAAGTGTATGGGTGATTTATTGATTGAGTAGTGGTAACCCATAAAACTGAACCATCTACTATGAGACTTATATATTTTGAAACTGTTGTAAATATAAATGTTTAATTTGACCTTAAATAAAATGGTTTACACATTACGGTTTGTAACACCATTACTTGGGCATTATGACCCGTATGACTAAATTTATAAATGCACAACTAGACACAAATAGGTTAGTTGAGGCATGTTGATTATGAAATAAACCCATTGAGGGTGTTTTAAAAAAATTCTAATGTTTTAAAATTTCACGGTTTCTTTTAGTTGATCCTAAAATGGATTAATGGGACCCTAGTAGGTTTCTCTTTCTTTACTATGCTTGTTAATAAACCACATGGGGTATACTTATACCATGTGTTATGGTCATATAAGTTTCCATAGATATTATATGGTTTACATATAAATGTAAGGTGTCATCTTACTTGACCAGTACCCTTTTTATTAATAAAATACCTTTAATTGTTTTTGAAGTATATTTATATGAGGCCTTGGTTAATTAAAATGCCAATTACAACCTAAAGGGTGTTTTCCTCTATAGATTTATATTGATATTTTATTTAACTAAGAAAATTGTGAGAACTTTCGAATAAAGGAATGATGTTTAAATTTGGTTTTATATAAATAATGACCTACATATGATGGGATGTTAATAAATAAAAAATTCTTAAAAAAGAAGTTTAATATAACTTGGATATGTTCCTTATGTTATTGTTAAATAAGTGCTATGTTTCTGAACTTCTTATAGGGAGTTTATTTCTTAAAAGCTAAACCTTGTCATGTTTAATGAATTAAATTAGTTTGGTTTAATTAATTAAATGGAACCTTAAGTGGTGTTTTAGTTTCAACCCTCATGTAAGGGTGGTTAAAGAATTTCTTGAGTATTCCTTGAAATGAAAACATGAGAATTACTGTAAGCCCCTCTTTCTATATCTCAAACCCAAAAGATAGTACCTTAGTTTTAGTGACCTTTTGTAGGCATGACCCTATTTTGGGTTGATGCTTTCTATTCTGGTGAGGGGCTAGCCCATTGTAAGTAGTGCCCTGAAATCTTTAAAGACCTTGATTTTTCTTGTGTGTAGTTTCTAATGTTAGGTTCCATTCAGGTACCAGTTGTCCCTTGTAGGACTCTTAGTTTCTAAAACAACACCCTTGTTCTAATGGGAGTTCATGTGTTGTTTTTACCTTTTTATGAGTAAAAGCATTACAAAAAGACCAGTTCTACCAGTATTGACATGCTAATGGCATGGTCATCCACTTATTAGGTTGTGTGACTATTTCTTTCCTTCCTTTCCAATAATGGATTACTCGATACATCATCGATCAGGTTAATAGTCATATGTGGTAATATGAATCCGGGTTCAATATTTTATAGGCCATCAAATTCTTGAATACATATGGCCACTTGTGCATATGGTTAGTGTCACATATGTGTTTCTATACTTCTTTAATCTTGGAGTAGTATGCATTGGTACACATGATACCCATCGAGTTGCTAAAATGGGTCAGTAAACCATTTGTATTCATTAGTACTCGTTTAAGCCTTGAGCTGTTACGATTTAAACACCAACCATACTCAAAGAGGAGTGAACTAGGTGCTAGAAACGGGATAAACTCATCCCAATGTTCAGGATGATGTTTCAAATATGGATCGTGTGTTTTGACATATTGGTAAGTTATTTTGGCTTTTACACCTAATGATTTAGCGTGTGTGGACATAAATCAGAAGGAGTGTCACATGTACACCTAGAGATAATCTATTAGAGCACATTTTTAAGGGGATAGTCCTCCTTCTCATTAGTTTAGATCTTGTTAAACCATGTTGGCCATCTATAGGACCCAAAATTAGTGATTTATGGAGTGTGCACCATGGGATGAGATCCCTTCTTTAGTAGATCCAACGTATAAGAAACTTCTAAGGTGGGGAGTTTCATGTTGGAAGTGCGATAATGTGTCCTTCCAAGTATAAGGATCACAACCTAGAGGACCATTTGGAAATTTTATGTGCTTCTTTTAAGTGAACTTGAGTCCAGTAATATTTATTCATGTATGTGATTGAGGGAAGAACAATGATGAATGGTTGGCTGGGTATGAAACCTTTGAAGACACCGTTGGTTAAGGATGGTCCATAGTGGTTGTGCTTGATCAATCACAGAATGCCTCAGGTGGTAAAGTTATTGTGATCGGTTTATCGTGATGCATCCATAGGTGAAGCTGATATTTCTCTAAAATAATTTTCCCAATGATGGTTCGACTTCTATTCCTTTCCATAGTTGGTTTATGGTTGGTTCAAAACCATACTGATCACTTCATCTTGTTTATAGTGGAAGTTTATCTAGAATATCTAGTAAAACTCCTTATCCTATCAGTATACCTTATCTTAATGAAGATCATATCCCTTATCTTGACATCATTTGAGTATGATGGGAGAGAATTGGTTATATATTGCACTTAGTTTTAAAATACCTTAATCTTATTAAGCAGCCTCTATTAGAGTGCACTTCAGAAGCATGGATGTTTTAGAAGTTTGGTTAGTCCTGAGTGATACTTGGGTTCCCAAGTAGGAACACCATGGTCAGCCTCATGGAAACCAGTTGTTTTCCACTTTTAACTTGATCTCCAGGAAGATTCCACTATGGACTCAGTCAGTATTCTTGGTATTTGGACATTCTTCTTGGTATCAACATCTCTCTTGTAAGTTTGGTTTAAGTTTTTCCTTGGATGAACTCCTTGGACTCCTATTGATGACTACAATGTTACCCCAAACTTTAGTTAGGCTCAAAAGGGGTGTTTTAAACCATGTCGATCCGAATGTGCCAGATCGAGATGTTCCTATGTTCGTACTGAGGCATGATAGTTTCAATGATAATTTTGTATAGAGACATCACTAAAAGTTGGTTACAAGATTCGGTAAGCATTCTCAGAGCAAAGGACAGGTCAAGATTTTAAGTGCATTGACCATCTAAGCTGAGTGTTTTGAGGGTAGTCGACCAGGGGTGACTCGACTTGGTAACCCTCTCTCTTGTCATATGTGGTTGGTGAGGAACTGATCAATATCACTTCATCAGGTTGTGACAAGTGTAGTGCGTGTCAGCCATGGTTTTACATGAAAGTAGGCCCGACCAGGACTTGAGGTTGATTTGGTTTTGATTGTCATTAAATTTAAGAGTAACGCCAAGAGAATTATTAGAATTCTAAGGGTGTGCTTAAATATAACTCCTGATGATGGATGCACCTTGTTTTAGAGTTGACATTTAAAATGGAAGAACCTATGGTGAAAATTACCATAGACCAGTTACCAAATAGGATGATAATATGATCATTTCTTGGGTAATATGGGCTCAGTAGGTGTCGTCTTAGTGTTTTAGTTTCGAGAAATAAGCATTGGATTGAGTTTCTATGGCTTATGTACCATATGTTAAGGTGATTCTCGAAGGTGTGTTGGGAGTTTGGAAATGCAACATAGATATTTAAGTAAGAATTCATGACCTAAGTAGATTTAGTGATGACCTATTCATTTCCCCAAGTCTTCTCAAGGATGAAAAGTTTTAATGTGGGGAGATTGTAGAATCCCGTGTTTTTGAACCAGATAAAATTCTAAGGGAATTTAAAGTTTTGTTGTTTGGTGGATGGTATATTTTGTAAACCAAGCTTTATAATGAAATTAAAAGATTTGTAACACTTAAATGAATTATTTTTAGACTTGGTTAAGGTCCTAAGGGGTGCCTCAGGTGATCCAATAAGATTTCAGGAGTGTCAGACCCTAAAAACTTAAAACCATAGAAGACTGATAGGGGTGCATGGTTTGGCTAAAACCGTGAGACCCTCAAGAAGTAACCATGCAACTTATATAGGTGATAATATGTGGTGCACATGGGTTATGAATGTTTTTCCAAAACTATTCACCTAACTTTCATTCTTAGTGACACTTAGGTAGTGTGCATGGACTGTTCATCACATGGTTGGTGCATGGTTGGGGAAACCATTCAGGAAAACCATGTGGGTTAGGGTTCCTAAGTAGTGGGAGCCGCACAATTGGTTCACAATTTGGCCAACCGTGCATCCAAACGATGAAACCTGGTTTGGAGGGTGAAATGTCCAAATTCCCCTTAATGAGTGTTTTAATCAAACCCATCTTCCCCATTTTATCTTTGCTAGTAGGATTTACCTCCTCCCTCATGCATGGATCTCTCCCTTCCTCCTTGATAGGGATCAAGATATCTCCCTTATCTGACATCCAAATCACTCACCTTTATATGCATCAAAAGGCTTGAGGTAAGATCTACACTACTCTTACTTCTATTTATCCTAGATTCCCTCCTCCATTTTTATGTTTTGGTGTGACCTAATTCACCCTATTTTAGGGTGAAAGTTTGTTTCTTTGATTTATCTCAAACAAAACCAAATGAAATTGTGATATCAAATGAGTGAAGCATCCTTGGTATAAGGTAGGTAGTCTATATATTTTACCATAAAGTTTCATTAATTTATAAATTGTGATTTTGTGCCACATGCCTGTATTTCTATGAGATGCCTCCAAAATGGGATATTTAAATTATAGAGCCTAATGCCTTCCCTCTAGTATCCATGGAATATTAAATTAGCATTGTTTTTAGCCTTGTGTTTCAAGGTTAATTCACCCTCAAGGGTGTGTCCCTTGAATGCACTTAATTAATCAATTATTTTCTAATAAAAACCCCTTTATGAGGTGAACTGTCTTCAAAAGTATAATGATCTATTTATATAGAATGTGATAGAATATGACACTCCCCTATATTAGATCCTAGTGTTTGAACCACCTTCTTAGGAGTTGGAACCTCCCTTATTAAATGAATTGGATGAATTGTATGGCATGATCGTTATCTTGGACTTTTAACTCCAAATGCATGTATGGTTTTTCTTTCATGGTTGGTACACCTGGATCTAACACAATTATTGAATGCACGTACCCCATTGTGAGATACCAGGGTTGGGCCTAGAGAGGGAATGTTTTACATTATATCGAGAGGGATACTTGGGATTCCTTTTCTGGATGACCATGGATGGATACCTTTGGTATTGGATACACATTATCCACCTAGTTCAATACATGGGTTCCTTTATAAGGTTCACCTTGGATGAGACCATGATTCCATTTAATTGAATGCATTGGGATCCTCTTTTAATTAAATGAAAAAGGAAAAATAGTTAAATTAGAAGACACATCCACCAGGACAAATCACATGCCAAGGTTTGGTTTATCTTTTCTAATTAGTTGTGATGACCCATCCTTGACTTATACTAATTTCTATAGGTTCTCCTCAGTTAGATACATTCCATATTAGGTTGAGGAAGGTATGGTTGGCCATGTTTCCTTAAGAAACCTAAGACAGATCGATATGATTATTTCTTTTTATATTTATACCCATTCACTATATATGCACACTATTTTCATTTATGATCATGGATTAGATTATTATTGAGACACCATTGGTGGCAGACTAATGAGTATATCTCAAAACCTGATTAGTATGTCATTTCATTGGGGTAACTAAGCATACATCATGTTCGTAGGTCCTTAGATGATTACTTGTGTTGTGCGTTGTACATGGGAGATTAGGAGCACAAGACTGAGCTAGTACTTAGGATACTCATGGAGTTAGCCTTTAGTATTTTTATTCTTTTTGTTGTTTTTCATTGTCAATTGTACATCCCTGTTATGTTGTAGTATCATCTGACATGTGTTCATTGTTGTATATTGTGTTGGCCACTTTATTCAGTTATTATATTTATCTTTTGATGCTTTTCATTTATTATTACTACTTCTTCTACTATCTATTGATGTACAAATGATATAACATTGTGAGAATCTAACCAAAAGGGTATATAATCCCCACTATACCACCATTATACCCTAGATTCTATTAGGTAGCCTCTAGCGTATAGGGAGGTGCACTTGAGGTCATGTAGTGACCTGTCTGACTACTGGTTTCAGATTCAGTCAGGTCAGGGTGTTACAAAGTGGTATCAAAGATTGTTTTTTCCACTATATTACTATTTTGTGATGGTATACAGGAGACAAAGAATGTGTTAGCTCTTGGTAAATAACCATTCTTGGGAGTGATGAACCGATGCATGAGGAACAGTCCAAGTGGGTAGGGACAAGACTATTGTTCACACTCTTTATTATTACAGTTAATTTTGATTTCACCTTGACTGATTGGAGTACTTTCCACTAATTACTGATTTATGGGATTTATTGTGTTTACACTTAACATGGTATGAAAAGGATAAATCCTTACATGCATTATCATAGGCACATAGGGATTCACATGCCATTCCACGTTGATTGCATTTCTAGGTTGTTTGAAATTTGTTCATGTGCCTTACATGTTATATTAACATGTATTTTATATTCCATGTTAAGAATTTAAATGACATACTTAGCTTTTAATTTCTTAGGTATTTCATTCCATGCTTGTGTATAGCATGTTTATGTTTTGAAATTAGAATTCTTGACTTGAGTGTTATACCATGCTTCCATGATTTTAGTGTTATGATTAACATGTTGTTTGTGCTTCCATGGTTAATTTTCATTCTTCCCTATTTCCTTACCATGTTAAACCATAGGTAATTTCTATTTTTATAATTACTAGTTATAAATTTTAAAATTAGAAATTGGTTATTTATAGAGACACCACATTTATAGCATCCCGTCTTTTTATAACATAAACTTTCATTACATTATACAGAATTGAGGATCTTTAAGGTTTAGTGTCTTGGAAACTAGGAACATAAAACATGAAAACAACAAAAAAAATTATCCTTAAATACTTGAAAGGCTTATCCTTAAGTTCATCCTAGGTTCATTACTGCATCTCATAACCTGGGGACATACATCAAGAGAAAGGGTGAGCAGAATGCCCAGTAAGGGAGACAAGAGGAACATTTTACAAGTGAACTTGAGATACTTCAATAAGGTCATGAAAAGAACTTTAAGGAATGAGAAAGAAATCATGAGATATATCATAATAAAAATAACATTTTTCATAACTTGAAGATGTGGCTGCAACATTTAATATTGAAAATAATTTCGTTTCACCAAGGTCCATCCCCAAGTTGTCATTAAAAATTACCAAGGTTATTCACCAAGGTATTAGTCTAAATGGTCATCTCTAGAGATTAAGTCTTTACCCAATGCATTGGAGCGCTATCAGGTCGCACCATTGACATGTATTTGTTATCATATGAGCCACATATATCATCATCAATAATTTCATAAACAACCCATATAGAAAAAAATAAATGGGTATCATTTCATAATCATAACGTTTTAAAAACTACTTTAAAGACATGATCTTTATGTCACATTAAACCCACGGAAAAGGAAAGTGGGTATCATGTATGTAAATCCCAGAATTTAAAATAGAAAATTTTGGTATATATATGTGAATAACCCTTTATAAGAAAGATCTTTTAGTATTCACTTACTAAAATAAATGAAATTGAGAATAAGAGAGAGACATTTTGAGATGAAAATTCTGCAGCACAACGGCTATGATACAGGGTTTTAGAAAACACTAAAAAGAGAGGGGACATGGGTCAACCACCCATAAATGATCCATAAAACAGTATGGGGACATAATATAAAGGATTTTAGAACATGATAATTAAATTCTAAAGATATACCATATGAAATTAAGAACATGAAAGGAAGAAAAAAAATAAGCTTTCTCTTATGAAAATTCGGCAGCCTAACAGCATTACTTAAACTTCAAAAAAATGAATTGACGAGATCAAATAGTGTCTCTCATAATATGAACATAAAAGATCAGTATGATAGATATAGAGATCATACCCCAACACAATAAAAAAGAACTTGAGAGACTTGACATGAAAGTAGAACTTTGAAAAATGAGAAAGGTGAACGAATCTCTTAAAAATTCAGCAGCCTAACGACGTCACTTAAGCTTTAACAAAAATGAATTGACGAGATCAAATAGAGTATCTCATAATATGAACATAAAATATCAGTATGATAGATATAGAGATCATACCCCAACATAATAAAAAAGGAACTTGAAATACTTGACATGAAAGTAGATCTTTGAAAAAATGAGAAAGGTGAATGAATCCCTTAAATATTTGACAGCCTAACGACGTCACTTAAACTTCAAAAAAAAAATGAATTGACGAGATAAAATAGGGTCTCTCATCATATGAATATAAAAGATCATTATGATAGATATAGAGATAATACCCCAACATAATAAAAAAGGAACTTGAAATACTTGACATGAAAGTAGATCTTTGAAAAAATGAGAAAGGTGAATGAATCCCTTAAAACTTCAGCAGCCTAACGACGTCAGTTAAAATTCAAAAAAAATGAATTGATGAGAGAAAGAGGGGGTATCTCATCATATGAAAATAAAAGGGGCAGTAATAGGAACATAAAAGAACATCCTCCAACATAATAACATGGAGCATAAAAGAAATGACTTAAAAGAGAGTATTTGAAAAGAAAGAGAGAGTTTGGATCCCTTACCTTAAAACGTAACTCTTAAAACTCAAAGGTTGGGACCTTGAGGGCTTGTGGGAACCTTGGGAGGACTATTTGGGAGGTAATGAGACTAGATCTTTGTTGGGGAAGAGTTGGGAGTCGAATGGATGAGAGGATGGCTTGGTATTTATAGGGAAAGTGAGGGGACAAGGCATTAATGGCCAAGGGACACCTCATTGGTGGTTTTGACAAAACCATGGGCTTTCCCATGGATTTTCCCATGGTATTGGCCACTTGGGAAACCTCATACCTTATCTTACTATTCATAAGTCGACCATATTGATTACATACTTAATACATCATTTAATGATGTCATTAAACACCCGTAACTTAAAAACTGTATTTTCACTATTCATCGAAAATTCAACTTTCTCAGAAAAATACCAAAATTTCACCTTAACCAAATATCAATGCTCGGATTTCAAAAATGAACACCATTTTATAAAATTAATTTTCTAAATATTTTTAATTTAATTTTTAAATAAATACACTATTCACCGAAAATTCATTTTTTTCAGAAAAATCCCCAAAAATTACCTTAACATAATATCGATGCTCCGAGTTCAAAAATTAAGTCCATTTTATAAAAATAATTTTCTAAATATTTTTAATTTAATTTTTAATTAAGAAACACTATTCACCCGAAAAAACTAATACTTGAATAATAATTTATGAAACCGTTATTTAATCATTTTATTGAATCACATTACTTAATCAAGGTGCCTAGATTATATTAATACTTTATTTAAGTGAGATTACTAATCCATTTTGTCACATTACTAATCCTAAGCATAAAATAACTATTCATAATTTACTATTCATCAAAAAATAAGTTGATCTTATTAGACTCTAAATTTCGTACTGAATATAATTGTAGAAGACCATTTTTTGAAAATCATTACACATTTTTAATTGTTTAAGGTTTACATAAACATTTTTAAAATATCCTTTTTCTAAAATTCATAAAAAATATGCATACTATATTTATCCGGTCGTTTGAAAATTCATAAACTTCATCATAAGAAGAAATCAAAAATTTTATTTTAAAAAAGGATTACACAAGGCAGTTACGGTCTGCTTACATAGCCCCTTATCCCACCAGCATAGGACCTAAGTGTAAGGTGTGCTAAGGTGAGAGAATCTGAGGGAGGCTCGACCAACATCGCACGAGTAGTAATTTCTATCAGTTTGAACTTCTCGCGAAGGCGATTCCATTATAGCTTCACACGATGAAGTTCGGCTTGGGTTTGGTCCCGATAAAGCCCAGTGGTGCTACCTCCTTCCCAAGTTCTGTTAGATGGGCTTCGATCGGTCCAAGACTACTGGGTGAGGCCATCGAATCTTCTTTCTATATTAATTAACCAAGATCACTTGTATTTAGAGACAATAATCGAAACGTTTAGTTTCCAGTGGTCATATTGACCAATGGTCATATAACAGTCAAAACCCAACGGTCTCATTTTAATTATACTCATGTTATCAAATGAAACAGTTTTGTTGAGTATAAAAAAAATAAAATAACACACAAAATTAGGAAACAAGATTTATTCAAAATTTCGGGTTGTTACAATCTTCCCCCCTTAAGAAATTGTGTCCTCGCAATTTTTAAATTTGGGTGTTAAAATTTCATTGAAAGTCCCACATCGGAAAAGGAGTCATTAAAACTATTACTTTAAAATAAATAAAGGGAAGTACAAAGGTCACCCGAGTTAACCCACATTAGGATTCCATGTAGGAAAACATGGACATGGAGGAGAAAGCAAAGGGTCAAGTTTTGAGGGAGAGTGATAGAAAACGTGATTAAGAGAAAGTTAACCACGAGAAAATCCCAAACTTATGATGTGTGTAAATGGTCTTTGATTACCTAGTAGGAAACGTAAACCAAAAATGTTTTTGTTTTACGTTCCTTTTCATAATTTTGAGGAATTCGTTTACTACATAGAACAAAAACATAAATAAATATACCTACCTTCAAGTAGAGTTTCATCCTTTAATATGTCTCTACAAAATCTAATCTTTTCTCCGAATGATGAGAATTCAAAAACACTTGGTCTCATCAAAAGCACAAGAATCATCTTCTAGAGAATCACATAATCCACAAAAGATTAAATATCAATTTATTCCATCTTTAAACATTATACCAAAAACAGAAAGGGTAAGGTAAAACGACTCTTCAAAAAGAAAGAATCCCATAGGAATGGAAACTACTTTTAAATCTTCAAAGTTCCATGGTACTACCCAAAGTTCATCATAGACCATTCCATAAATAATGGTCCTTAAAATTCCTCAAAATAAACCAAACTAAGATTGAAACCCAAATACAAGAAGGATTTGATAACATAGTCTTCCAAAATAAACTTCATTGTTCATCTCCAAACAACATCAACCACTCCTAACATCTTATAACAGAAGTAGACAACCTAAACATATTTTACCCAAGATAGGTTAATCATTTCCATATTTAACCTAAATTACTATAAGTCCATCTTAATTTCATCGATTCTTCAAAATATAAGTCAACCTTTACTCCTGAAAGAAAATACCGTAGTAATATATATACCACGATCAAATACGGTTCCCAAAATAGTGAACATCTTCGAAAATAATAATCATCTTTTAATCCCCTAATCATCTCTGTCATATTAATATGGCAATCATCGGATTTCCTATCACATTGGTTGTTGGGACATGCTCTTCCATTTCCCTCCATTAACTAAGAAAAGAATGTATAATTAGGGGGCTTAAATACTTAGCCAATAATCATGAAAAGGAAACTTAAAGAATAGAAGGATAAACTTTTAGAAGAAAAGTATACCCTAACTTGTGATCCCCTAGGTCCCAATCTAGGTTATCCATGCTCATAAATTCTTATGTGAATCTTTATTTTATTTTATCTTTGTTCCTTTAATAATGGTTCATACTAAGCTTATAAATTTACCAAAGCATATCCCCCAGGAGTGTCATAACTAAGAGTGCAACAAGGCCCATTGTCGTGTACCAGTTCCCGTTCGAGTCTAGATCAAAGCAGTGTTTTTGGGTTTTACCCCTATGTACATCTGTGCCAGAGCAACCTTTACCTGCTCGTATCTAGAAAAGGATGTATTTTCTTGGCACCCCCTTACTCAATAATCACCAAAATACCAGGAAGATTTCCTATATTTAAACTTTTCAATAGGGTTCTTCCTAAATTTTTCATATCCTAATTTCCACAAATAACTAAACCATCCTCTGATACCAACTATAGCATCCCGTCTTTTTATAACATAAACTTTCATTACATTATATAGAACTAATGATCTTTAAGGTTTAGTGTCTTGGAAACCAGGAACATAAAACATGAAAACAACAAAAAACTTTCTTATTAAACACTTCAAAGGATTCTCCTTAAGTTCATCCTAGGTTCATTACTGCATCTCATAACCTGGGGACATACATCAAAAGAAAGGGTGAGCAGAATTCCCAGTAAGGGAAACAAGAGGAACATTTTACAAGTGAACTTGAGATACTTCAATAAGGTCATGAAAAGAACTTTAAGGCATGAGAAAGAAATCATGAGATATATCATAATAAAAATAAAATTTTTCATAACTTGAAGATGTGGATGCAACATTTAATATTGACAATCATTTCGTTTCACCAAGGTCCATCCCCAAGGTGTCATTAAAAATTACCAAGGTTATTCACCAAGGTATCAGTCTAAATGGTCAACTCTAGAGATTAAGTCTTTACCCAATGCATTGGAGCGCTATCATAGAACACCCTTGACATGTATTTATTATCATGTGAGACACGTATATCATCATAAATAATTTCATAAACAACCCATATATCATAAAAGAAATGGGTTTCATTTCATAATCATAACGTTTTAAAAACTACTTTAAAGACATGATCTTTATGTCACAATAAACCCACAGAAAGGGAAAGCGGGTCTCATGTATGTAAATCCCAGAATTTAAAATAGATAATTTTGGAATATATATGTGAATAACCCTTTAGAAGAAAGATCTTTGAGTATTCACTTACTAAAATAAATGAATTTGAGAATAAGAGAGAGACATTTTGAGATGGAAATTCTGCAGTACAACGGCTATGATACAGGGTTTTAGAAAACACTGAAAAGAGAGAGGAAATGGGTCACCCACTTATAAATGATCCATAAAACAGTAGGGGGACATAATATAAAGGATTTGAGAACATGGTAATTAAATTTGAAATATATACCATATGAAATGAAGAACATGAAAGGAAGACAAAAATAAGATTTCTCTTATGAAAATTCGGCAGCCTAACAGCGTTACTTAAAATTCAAAAAAAATGAATTGACGAGATCAAATAGTGTCTCTCATAATATGAACATAAAAGATCAGTATTATAGATATAGATATCATACCCCAAAAAAATAAAAAGGAACTTTAGAGACTTGAAATGAAAGTAGAACTTTGAAAAATGAGAAAGGTGAACGAATCCCTTAAAAATTCGGCAGCCTAACGGCGTCACTTAAAATTTAACAAAAATGAATTGACGAGATCAAATAGGGTCTCTCATAATATGAACATAAAAGATCAGTATGATAGATATAGAGATCATACCCCAAAATAATAAAAAAGTAACTTGAAATACTTGACATGAAAGTAGATCTTTGAAAAAATGAGAAAGGTGAATGAATCCCTTAAAAATTCGGCAGCCTAACGACGTCACTTAAACTTCAACAAAAATGAATTGACGAGATCAAATAGGGTCTATCATCATATGAACATAAAAGATAATTATGATAGATATAGAGATAATACCCCAAAATAATAAAAAAGGAACTTGAAATACTTGACATGAAAGTATATCTTTGAAAAAATGAGAAAGGTGAATGAATCCCTTAAAAATTCGGCAGCCTAACGACGTCACTTAAACTTCAACAAAAATGAATTGATGAGAGAAAGAGGGGGCCTCTCATCATATGAACATAAAAAAGTAATTAAGAGGAAAATAAAATAAAATCCTCTAACATAAGAACATGGAGCATAAAAGAAATGATTAAAAGAGAGTATTTGAAAAGAAAGAGAGAGTTTGGATCCCTTACCTTAAAACGTAACTCTTAAAACTCAATGGTTGGGACCTTGAGGGCTTGGGGGAACCTTGGGAGGACTCCTTGGGAGGTAATGAGACTAGAGCTTCGTTGGGGAAGAGTTGGGAGTCAAATGGATGAGAGGATGGCTTGGTATTTATAGGGAAAGTGAGGGGACAAGGCATTAATGGCCAAGGGACACCTCATTGGTGGTTTTGACAAAACCATGGGCTTGCCCATGGTATCTGCCCATGGTATTGGCCACTTGGGACACCTCATAACTTATCTTACTATTCATAAGTCGACCATATTGATTACATACTTAATACATCATTTAATGATGTCATTAAACACCCGTAACTTAAAAACTGTATTTTCACTATTCATCGAAAATTCAACTTTCTCAGAAAAATCCCAAAATTTTAGCTTAACCAAATATCAATGCTATGATTTCAAAAATTAACTCCATTTTATAAAAATAATTTTCTCAATATTTTTAATTTAATTTTTAAATAAATACACTATTCACTGAAAATTCATTTTTTTTCAGAAAAATCCCCAAAAAATACCTTAGCATAATATCGATGCTCCAAGTTCAAAAATTAAGTCCATTTTATAAAAATAATTTGCTAAATATTTTTAATTTAATTTTTAATTAAAAAACACTATTCACCTGAAAAAACTAATACTTGAATAATAATTTATGAAACCGTAATTTAACCATTTTATTGAATCACATTACTTAATCAAGGTGCCTAGATTATATGAATACTTTCTTTAAGTGAGATTAATAATCCATTTTTTCACATTACTAATCCTAAGTATAAAATCACTATTCATAATTTACTATTCATCAAAAAATTAAGTTGATCTTATTAGACTCTAAATTTCGTACTGAACATAAACGTAGAAGACCGTTTTTTGAAAATCATTACACATTTTTAATTGTTTAAGGTTTACATAAACATTTTTTAAATATCTTTTTTCTAAAATTCATTAAAAATATGCATACTATATTTATCCGGTCATTTGAAAATTCATAAACTTCATCATAAGAAGAAATCAAAATTTTTATTTTAAAAAAAGGATTACACAAGTCAGTTACGGTCTCCTTACATAGCCCCTTATCACAGCAGCATAGGACCTAAGTGTAAGGTGTGCTAAGGTGAGAGAATCCGAGGGAGGCTCGACCAACATCACACGAGTAGTAATTTCTACCAGTTTGAACTTCTCGTGAAGGCTATTCCGTTCTAGCTTCACACGATGAAGTTCGGCTTGGGTTTGGTCCAGAGCAAAGCCCAGTGGTGCTACCTCCTTCCCAAGTTCTATTAGATGGACTTCGATCAGTCCAAGACTACTGGGTGAGGCCATCGAATCTTCTTTCTATATTAATTAACCAAGATCACTTGTATTTAGAGACAATAATCGAAACGTTTAGTTTCCAGCGGTCATATTGACCAATGGTCATATAACAGTCAAAAACCAACGGTCTCATTTTAATTATACTCATGTTATCAAATGAAAAAGTTTTGTTGAGTATAAAAAAATAAAATAACACTTAAAATTAGGAAACAAGATTTATTCAAAATTTTAGGTCGTTACAACATTAGTCAATTGTGACATGTTAAGCCATGGAACATTGGTTCCATGGGCTGAAAAATTATTACTCTAGTAAAATTAGAACCAAATTATAATTTCTAATTTATATGGAAACTTTATGAATTGGAACAGGGTGACCTATATAATCAAACCATTATAGATACACTTTATATACCTAAAGTATATTGCATAAATGTTAAAGCTGTTAAATTTTTTCAATCCTAGATTAAATGGTTGCAGTTATATGGGAGATTCTTGTAATTTGTAAAGTGTATGGGTTCTTTATAAATTGAGTAGTGGTAACCCATAAAATTTAACCATCTAGTATGATCCTTTTAATTTTTTTAATATAAATGTTGTTGAATTCGACCTTAATTGAAATGGTTTCCTCATTAAGGTTTGTACCTCTATTACTTGGGCATTATAACCCATATAAAAAAATTTATAAATGCATAACTGAACACAAATAGGTCATTTGGGGAATATTTATTATGAAATAAACCCATTGAGGTTATTTTAAAAAATTAAAATGTTTTAAAATATTCAGGTCACTTTTAGTTGAACCTAATATGGCTTAACTAGACCCTAGTAGGTCACCTTTTCTTTACTATTCTTGTTTCCAAACCCCATGAGGGTATACTGGTACCATGTGTGATGGTTATTTAAGTGTCCACAACCATCCATCTGTCCAATGGCATGAAGGCCTTCATTTTTTATTGATTATGATAATCCACCTTTCAAGGGGTGAGGTGGAACCCTTACAAGGCCCGTAGGTGAAAGCATTACATGGCTCATAGGACTTAGAGGAATTTATTGCCCGTAGGCTTCAAACATTACATACAAACTAGACTAATAACTTAAAACTGCTCCTCCCTAGCATCTTTATCATGAAATCAGCTCTCCACCTTCACATGGCCATTCGGCTAGGCTATCCCATGCATGCACAAGCTTATCCCGGTGGCAGGTGCCATACCCTCTCATTCTTGCAATCCATGTAGCTTATACAGTGGTGAAAGCTCCTTCCTCATCCTCCTATAGAGCTTGTTCCTTATAGGTTTTCTAGTTTGTATCTGCACTTAAGGTGGTCTGAAGTCCTTTGAGGTGACTCGAAGGCCTTATTGGCCCGAAGGCTTGGGTGGCCCGAAGGCCTTAAAGGACTCAAGGAACAAATCAGTGGCCTGAAGGCCCAAACGGGGGAAAATTCCTGGCTGCTATAGTGCCAAATAGTGTCTGCTACAGTACCTTCTACAGTAATGCACAGTTCCACTACAGTACCTACTACAACACCCCCAAAAATTGTGCCTCTGCCTGGATTTGATCTCGTGTCGCCTGTGCATGCATGGGATAATGTAAGGTGGTATATTACTTGACCGACACCCTTTTTTTAATTAAAGTATTTTAATTGTTTTGAGGTATATTTATATGATACCTTGGTTAAATAAAATTATAATTGAAACCTAAAGAATATTTTCCTCTATAGATTGAAATTGAAATTTTATTTAACTAAGAAAATTGTGAGAAATTGAAAATAATGGAATAATGTTTAAATTAGGGTTTATTTAAATAGTGACCTACATATGATGGTATGTCAATAAATAAAAAATGCTTAAAATTGAGTTTTAATATAACTTTATTGTGTGCCTTATGGAATTGTTAAATAAGTTCTATGTTTCATCCCATCTTAGAGGGCGTTTTTTTCTTAAAATCTAAACATTAACATGTTTAATGAATTAAATGAGTTTGGATTAATAACTTAAATGGAACCTTAAGAGGTTTTCTAGTTTCAACCATCGTGTAAGGGTAGTTCAGGTGTTTCTTGAGTATGCCTTGAAAAGGAATTGTGAGCGTTACCATAGGCCCCTATTTCTATAGATTGAACCCAAAAGATAGGCCCTTATGACCAATGAACATTTTTAGGTGTGACCACATTTTGGGTTGATGTTTTTTGTTCTGGTGAGGGGCTAGCCCGTTGTTAGTAGCGCCCTCAAATCTTTAAGGAACTTTCTTTTTCTTGTGAGTAGTTTCTAATGTTATGTTCCATATGGGTACCAGTTTTCCCTTATACGACTCTTAGTTTCCAAAACACCACCCTTGTTCTGACAGGTGTTCATGTGTTGTTTTGACCTTTTCTATGAGTGAAAGCATTACGAAATTCTTAGTTTTAATGGTTTTAACATGCCAGTGGCATGGTTAGATGCTTAGTAATTCATGTGACCCTTCCTTTCCTTCCTTTACAATGATGGATAACTTGACACATCATCGATCAAGTTACCAGTCATATGGGGTAATATGACTTTGGGTTAAATATTTTGAAGGCCATCATATTCTTGAATACATATGGACACTTTCACCCTTGGTTAGTGTCATAGATGTGATTTTTTGCTTCTATAATCTCAGGGTAGTATATGTTGGTACATACAGTACCCATTGAGTTTCTAAAATGGGTCAACACGCCATTTTTGTTCAGTGTTACTCATTTAAGTCTTAAGATATTATTCTTTGAACATCAGTCAACTCCAAATTAGAGTGACCTGAGTATTAGAAAAAAACCATACTTGTTCCAATTTTCAGGATGATGTTTCAAAGATAGATCAGGTGTTTTGACATGCTGGTCAGTTTTTTTAGCTTTTACGCAAAATGCTTTAGCATGCATGGATGTAACTCAGAAGGAGTGTCATATGTACGCTTAGAGAAAATATGTTTGAGCATGTTTTTAAGTAGATGAACTTCCTTTCCCTCAATTTATCACTTTTTAAATCATGTTTTCCACCTTTAGGATCTACAGTTAGTGGTTGATGGAGCATGCACCGTGGTATGAGATCCCTTCTTCAGTAGATATGATGGTTAGGACACTCCAAAGCTGGGGAGAATCATGTCAGAAGTGTTGTAATGTGTCCTTCCTAGTATGAGGAGAACAAACTAGTGGACCATTTGGAAATGGTCAATGCTTCATTTAAGTTCCCTTGAGGCTGGTAAGATTTCTTCATGCTTGTGTTTGTGGTCATCACGATAATGAATGGTTGGCTGGGTATGCAACCTTTGAAGACACCGTTGGTTAGAGATGGTCCACGGTGGTTGTGCTTGATCAATAACAAGATTCCTTGAGTGGTAAAGTCATTATGATCATTTTTTGGTGATGTATCGGTAAGTGAATCTGAGTTTTCTATAAAAGAATTCACCCAGTGATGGTTTGACTGCTCCTCCTTTCTGTAGTTGGTTCACGATTGGATCAAAACCATACTGAGCACTTTTTATTGTTTATAAAGGAAGTGAATTTGGACTATCTAATAAACCTCATTATCCTCTCAATGTAACTTTTCTTAATGATGATCATTTCCATTATCTTTACTTTGTTTGGGTATACTGGGAGAGCATTGGTTATACACAAGACTTAGTTATAAAAGTCCTTATGCTTTTTAAGTGGCCTCTATAAGAGTGTTCTCTGGAAGTATGGATATTTTAGAGGTATGGTTAGCCCTGAGTGATACTTGGGTTCCCAAGTAGGAACACCATTGTCAGACTCATGGACACCAACTATTTTTCCCTTTTAACTTGATCGCTAGGAAGATGACACTCTAGACTCAGTCAGTGTTCTTGGTAGGTGGATGCTTGTCTTGGTAACAAAATCTCTATTATAGGAAATGTTTAAAGTTTTCCTTATATGATCTCCTTGGATTCATTTTGATAACTCTGAGGTTACCCCAGACTTCAGTTTGGATGGAAGGGGTGTTTTAAACCATGTCAATCCTAATGTTCCAGTTCTAGAATGTTCCTATGTTCATGCTGAGGCATGACAATTTAAATGGGAGTTTTGGAAAGAGACGTCATATAAAGTTGGTTATGGGATTCTATGATCATGATCAGAGAAAATCTAGGGTCAAGCTTTGTAAGTGCACCAGCCTTCTAAGCCGAGTGTTTTGAGGGTAGTCGACCAGGGGTGGCTCGACTTGATAACCCTCTCTATTGTCGTATGTGTTTGATGAGGAACTTATCAATATCATGTCATTGGGGTTTGACAAGTGCAGTGGGTTTTAGCAGTGGTTTTATATGAAAGTTGTCCTGACCAGGTCTTGAGGTCGATTTGGGGTCAACCATTATTAAAGTTAAGCATTATTACAAGAACATCATTAGAATTCTGAGGGCATTCTTAAATAGAACTCTCCACGATCGATGTACCTTGTTTTATAGTAGACCTTTAAAATGTTATAACCTATGGTGGAAAGTACCATAGATCAGTTGTTGAAGAATAATACAATGCGATCATGTCTTGGGTAAGAAAATTTTGTTACGTGTCGTCTCGATGTTTCAGTTCGGAGAAACAAGCATTGAATTGAGTTTATAAGGCTCATGTATTGTATGTTAAGGTGATGCTCGGAGGTGAGTTGGAAATTTAGAAATAAAACATGGATATTTAAGAAATACTCCATGACCTGAGTAGTTCTAGTGATATTCTCTTTGTTTCCCCAAGGTTTATATGGGGTGAGAAATTTTAATGTGGGGATATTGCAGAATCTCGTGTTTTTGGACCGAATGAAATTCCAAGGGAATTTGAAGTTTTTTCATTTAGTGGATGGTCTGTTTTGTAAACCGATCTTCAGAATGAAATTTTGACAGGTGGAACACTTCAATGTGTTTTTTGTAGACTTGGTTAAGGGACCAATGGGAACCTTAGGTGATACAACGAGTTTCAGGAGAGTAGAACCCTTGAAACTCAAAACTAGATAAGACTGATAGGGGTACGCAGTTTGTCTAAAACTATATGAATCTCTAGAAGTAACCATGAAACTTATGTAGGTGAGAATATGTGTTGTGTATGAGCTGCACACAATTTTCCCAAACCATTAACCTAGACAACATGCTTAGTGACACTTAGGTATTGTGTGTTCCTTGTTCATCACATGATTGGTGCATAGTTGGGGAAACCATACAGGATAACTATGGGGGTTAGGGTTCCTATGTAGTGGGATCCGCACGGTTGGTACATAGTTTGGCCAACCATGTGGACAAACTGTGCAACCCAGTTTTAAGGGTGAAATTTCAAAATTTCCCTTAATGAGTGTTTTAATCAATCCTATCTCCCCATTTTCTCTCTTCTAGTGGTATTTAACTCCTCCCTCACACATGGATCTCTCCCTTCCTCCTTGTTAGGGATCGAGATATCTCCCTCATCCATCATAAAAATCACTCACTGTTAGAAGAATCAAAAGGCTTGAGGTAACTTCTACACTCCTTTTACTTTTATTTCCCCTATCTTCCCTCCTCTATTGTGCTATTTTTGTGCAACCTAATTCACCTTATTTTTAGGGTGAAAGTCCATTTATTAAATTTTTATTGATCCAAACCAAATCAAATAATGATATGGGATGAGTGAAGCACCCTTGTTATAAGGTAGGCAGTATATATCTTTTTCTAAAAAGTTTCATTGATTTATAAAGTGCGTTTTTGTGTCACGCATCGGAATTTCTATGAGATGCATCCAAAAAGGGATATTTAAATTATTGAGCCTAATTCATTATCTCTATTAGCCATGGAATATTAAATTAGCATGGTTCTTGGTCTTGTTCTTTGTGTTTAATTTTTCCTCAAGGGTGTTCCCCTTGAATTTCGTTAATTAATCAATTATTTTCTAATCAAAACCCCTCAATGAGGTGCACTATCTTCAAAACTATAACGGTCTATTTATTTGGAATGTGATAGAATAAATAACTCCCCTATGTTATCTCCTAGTGATTGAACCACCTCCTAAGGAGTTGGAACCTCCCTTATTAAATGAATTGGATGGATTGTATGGAATGCTCATTAGTTTGGTCTTCTGACTCCAAATTCTTGTATGGAATTTCTTTCATGGGTGGTACACCTAGACCTAACAAAATTATTGAATGAATGGAATTGTGTAATAATGGAATTGATCCCTTAAAAAAATAGATGTCTTGCATTTGGACATAGCTCTCTTCTAGAGACTTGCTTATTTTGGCATGTTTATGCATGTTTATACGTATGTATGTGTGTATGTGTGTATATATATATGTGTGTATGTGATTGTGTATGTATAAATGTGTATGTGTATGTGCATGTATTTGTACATGTGTATGTATACATGTGTAAGGACCCAGCCTTAAACATTACATAATCTTGAATAAAGTTAATAATTCACATTGAGGATCTTTTCAGGTTTAGAAATTTAGAGAATAAGGTCATAACTTATATATAACAACTTGAATATTAAATGTAGACACTTCTACTCGGCATCCATTTTTTTCATAAAATAAAAACTATTAAAATAAAATAAACATTTTTAGTTCCATGTTTTAAACAACACGACTTTTCCCTGATCCCATCCTTGACCATATTCCACTTTAAGTCCTGTGAAAAACATTTTAAAAACTTGGGATGATCATAAAATGCTCAGTAAAGGATACAAAAATAAGTAAAACTGGTAGTTTTCAAAACAACATGTAAACCATGCATACTTAGTCATAAAGTAATATTTTTCACCTTAAAGAAGTAGTAAAAACACTTCACTGAATATGAGTTCATTGCTTACCCTTTTTGTAACCAAAATATTATCATAAAGCCCATAGAAAACAACGTATAACATATAAAGGTAACTTGGGACATAAACATACTAAAATGGAATAACCATATGGTAAACTTCCACACATATAACTAAATAGAATAGCCATACGGCCGTCTTCTATACCCAATGAATTGGAGGTTATAATGTAACCACCCATCCTTGGTTTATCACGGAACCACCTATCATTTGGTTTATCATGTAACCACCCATAAAATGTCCAAGTACCATTATATAATCATAACACATAAAATATTGCAAATATCAACATTTCATTAATAATATTTCATTTTAAATCACAAGAAATCATTTCAAGATATTTAAATACTAAATCCATTTCAAAAACCATTTTCAATACCAAAACACCAAAAAACAGAATAAGGGGTTTCTTTTTTCCTTTTAAAAACAATAAGTCTTATAGAGGAATCCAAATAACAATTATGGAGGTAAAGAGGTCATTATCGCCGCATACATTAAAAACATTCCTTTTCTTGTTTAGTAAAACACATCATAGAAAAAAGATTCCCTTTGAATGAAAGTAAAATCCAAAGGGTTTTATTATACATCATATAAAATAATGAGGTATATATTATTGAAATATGCCTTAATGAAAAGAGATTGAGATGAAGTCTCTTAAAAAGATCATTTTGTAAATAAAATAGATTGATTATGTGTATTCACTATAAATAAACATAAATAAAATATAAATACAAGATAGGATATCAAAATTAATTTCTCACATAATCAGAAAATGAAATATTCAATAAGTATAAGATCAACCCAATGAATGGAAATTGGGTTAAGAAGTTCCCTTATGAAAATTCAGCAGCCTAACAACATCACTTAAAAATTCAGAAAATGGGTTGATGAGAGAGAAAATGGTCTTTCATCACTTGGACATAAAATGTACAAAAATAAGGATATAAAAGAACATATCCCAAAATGACAAAATGGAAATTAAAAGACATAACATAAAAGAAGTCTTGGAATAAAAGAGGAGGGTGAAAGGTTCCCTTACCTTGAGTCCGACTCATCACGCATGTTCCTTTTTCTTCCTGAATAATAAACTTAATTTAATTTATAATTGATTAATAAAGTTTTTAAAGTTTATTATTCCTTTTATATCAATTATTACCACATTATAAATATTACATAATTATTTAAGTTAATATTGGTCATTTTGTCGATATTTAGTACTTGAGTAAAAAATTAACTCGTTATAATTACAAATTGTCCATGTGGTAAAATGTCCATTACCTAAAAAATTGTATTCATGATTTAAATATCATATATATCCAGTATATATGTATTTATAATATTCCATAACATTTGAATATAAGATATAAAAATCACTGTTCATGGAGACAGCAAGCCGTATGTACGCATAAACGCTACTTTCATTTCTTTTTCATATTTAAAGGAATGAAAACTAAATGTTACATATGTATATTATAATTATAGTATAATATAATATTTTATATACGTTACATAATTTCATTAACACCATCCTTTATATGTTCCATGTATGTCATGAATGAGTCATATCACTTTGAGGGGGCAGTAGTCTGCACTTCCTCAAATGAAATTATCGTATTTACCCATTATGAAAACCATAAAAGTATCATATAAATGAAAAATACATAAGAATATAAAAAATATAAATATAATATATACCACATATAAATATAATTCTATCATAATGTTCACCATGAGAGGTGGTATGGAAAAATTTAACAATCATCATTTTGTAAGGTAGTAGTTCGCCGTAAACAGAAATGATATGTTCGTATCCATTAGATGGAGGTGTGAGGAAGTATAGTTAGAATAATTATCATAAAAAAATAATGGTATATTTAAGATACTGGTTTTGTTATAAAATAATGGGAAAAAGAGAGTTTAGGGGGTTGGAGAAGGAAAATAAATGGAAGAAGCTTGAGAGAAGACATTACCTTAAATTGAGTAACTCCTTTTGATTTAAGCTAAAAGGACATATTGAATTTCCTTATTACCAAGGTAAAGATTATAGGAGTAATAGAGAGATTTTGGGAGATTATTTGGTTAGAGTTTGGACGATCCAAGGGGGATTTAGAGGTGTGAGTAAGGTTTAGAGGTGGTGCCCGTTTATAAGAGGGAGGAGGGGCACTTAAGGAATATCTTGAAATATTATTTTATTATAAATTTATTTTCGGTTTAAAAAGGTAAAAAAGTCATTTATTTTAGAGTTAATACTATGTTGGGTCGAAAAACTCTCAAAACATAGGTTTTAGACAAGTTTTTGTCTCAATTGTATCCTTATATTTTAGCTTTAACCCTTAGTTAACTAATTTGACTCTTACAATGTCTTCTTGTATATTCATACTATATGGTTAATATAGTTACTATAAAATTACAATAGAACCTAAAGTGGTCCATTAATGATATCTGAAACATTATTTAAGTCATTTTTTAGAATCTTATATTTTTAGGACTATTATATCATTTAATAAAATGTTATTTGTTTTAAAAAACACATTTATGCCAATTTATAAACTATTCAAATTAGGACTGTTAAAAAATCCATAATAACTTGATTATTTATAAAATAATTCATTAATTCATAAATAAAAAGTCAAAATTATCCCTAAAATTCGTGTATGGCATAAAAAGTTTCAAAATAAATTTATTTTAATATATATAGTCTCATTTATTTAAATCAATCATTAATAAGATAATCACTACATCATCATTGTGTCATAAATATATTTATTTATTTGATGTCTAAAAAATATAAATAAAATAACATGATGTAGGAATTATTTTAGATCTATAATGACTATTTATAGTCTAAGAGATCACTTATATAACCCCATATAAAAATTGTTTTAGTAAAAGATACATGTATAGGTTATATTTTCCTTAACTTTAAATTAAAAGTAATTAAATGTCATTTTCACACAAAAGTGGCTCCATGGGGTCCTAAAATAAACCCAAGGATGACCATAGGGTTAGAAAACGTGTTAGGATAATTTAATATTATAATAATATTATTTTTTACCCTTATTTACTGAATTTACCCTTTAGCCAGGTTAAATAAAATATTTACTAAAGTTACTATTCATAATGTCTAAAAATAAAAGGTACCTATTTACACAATTTGAACCTCCTGATTCCAAATATGGAATCCATTTTTCCAAATTCAAAACACAGAAGTTTTAGAAATTAATTTAAAATTAATTCCCGTTGTCAAAACCAAAAAGCATGTTTTTAAGAAGTAAAAACTACCAAAAGATTGACATGCGTTTATATATAATTTCAAAGTGAAATTACTTTAAATAGACAAAACTGGAGAAAATTATAAAAATATAATACAATTAAACTTTAAAACCAATTAAAATTATAATCTGGCTATATAAATAAATTAGATTAAAAGGTAGTCTTGAATTAAAATGTAGTATTTTTTACAATTCATTAAAACATGATCTTTAGCAGAAAAATACCAAAATTTCATCCAAAGTAAATTTTTATGTTCCGATTCTAAATATGAATTATATTTTTTAAAATAAAACATATAAATTTGTCAAAAAATATATTTAAAAAGGGTTCACCATCAAAAGGCAATAAAATTGCATTTTTAGAAAAATACTTCTTTTATCCAAAAAAATGAAGTTATTATTTTATCATATTTAGAAAACATATAATATTAATTTAAAAAATTACTTTAAATATATATCATATATTTTTCATTAAATAAAAATCCATAAAGAGTGATATGAAAACACAATTATTCTCTTTTAAATTGTTTTTTCATAAAAACATATCCATTATATTCAATTGGATTTTATTTCCATTTATAATAAATTTGGTAATAAATGAATCATTTTTTAAACATGTGTAAACCATATTTCAAAATTAATTTGATACTATTCATTCTCTCCATTCCAACGGTTAGGCGTTAACTACCATTTAAAATAATAATAATATTATTGTATTATTTTTCAATATAACTCAATGTTGTGTGCAATGTAAGATTTAAGAGAAGCCTGTTGTTGCGTGTCGAGTGTGCTATAATAAGAAGCGTTCCCTTTAACTTAAAATTAATATCTTATTCATAAGTATTAATATAAATCAAAAAGTATTATTCTATAAATACCTAGGTCGTTACAACATGTGTATGTGTATGTGCATATATTTGTACATATGCATGCCTATGCATTTGTACGTGTGTGTGTGTGCATGTATGTCTATGCATATGTATGTGTATGTATATGTATGTTTATATAGTATGCGTATGTATGCATATGGATGTGCATACACATGTATGTAATTGTATGTATGTGTATGTGTATACATACATGTATGTGTATGTCTATGCATATACATGTGTATGTGTATGTGTATGAGTGTGTGTATGTGTATGTGCACATGTGTGTGTATGTGTATGTATATATGTGTATATGTACGCGTATTTATCTGTACATATATGTCTATGTGTATGTATGTGTGTCAGTGTATGTATGTTTATTGATTTAATATTATTTATTCATTTTTAATATTTCTCCATTTTTAGTATCTTCGGTAATTTATTCATTTTTAATATACATTAATTTAATATTTTTTTAATATATTCAATTTTGATAGTCATTTATACATTTTAAAATAATTATATATTTTATTACATAATAATATTTTTAGTTATTATTAAAAATTCTGTAGGTTAATAATTAGTATATATTTTTATGCACAATCAATACATTGCAAACATCAATAATTAACAGTGATATTATTATTCATTTATTGATTTTTATTAATTTCTTATGTGTTTGAAATTCATATAATTAATGTTATCAATTAACTTTTTAATTTATTTAAATTTATTTGTTCAATTTTAACATTATTTCATTTAATATTACTTTTTTAACTTTTTATATTGAATTATATTTAATATTTTTTGGAAATTATTCTTTTTTTAAAATTTGTACATATTTATTTACTAAGTATTAATATTCTCAATATGTTAGTAATTTATATGATCAATATTTATTCATTTTTATTTATTAATTTTTAATATTTTTAATATTTTTGAAATTTATATAATGGATTCTTATAAGATCATCTCCAACCTAAGACATTTTGGAAGGAAAAACCATTTTGGCATGAAAATGACCTCCAATGTACACTTATATAACTTTTTTTACCCTTACATAACTTTTTTTACCTTTACTTAACTTCTGTTTACCATTATATAACTTTAGTTTACCCTTAAATAACTTTGTTTTACCATTACTTAACATCTTTTTACCCTTACATAACTTTAGTTTACTCTTACATAGCTTTTTTTAACTATACTTAACTTATGTTTACCCTTACATAACATGTAAAGTTTCTATTCATCCTTACATAACTTTGTTTTACCCTTACTTAACTTCTATCTACCCTTACATAACTTTAGTTTACCCTTAAATAACATTGTTTTACCCTTACTTAACTCATGTTTACCCTTACATAACTTTATTTTACCCTTACATAAATTTGTTTTACCATTACTTAACTTCTAATTACCCATATATAACTTTAGTTTACCCCTACTTAACTATAGTTTACCCTTACATAAGGCGTACACATTTTTGTTTACCCTCACATAAATTTGTTTTATCCTTACTTAACTTATGTTTACCCTTAAATAACTTTAGTTTACCCATACATAACTTTGTTTTACCCTTACATAACTTCTCTTTACCTCTACATAAATTTAGTTTACACTTATATAACTTTTTTTACCCTTAACTTTTTTTTACCCTTGTATAACATTGTTTTAACCTTAATTAACTTTTTTTTACCATTACATAACTTGTATAAGATTCTATTTAGCCTTACATAACTTTGTTTTACTCTGAATTAACTTCAGTTTACCCACACCTAACATTAGTTTATCCTTACATAACTTTGTTTTACCCTTAACTTATGTTTACCCTTATATAACTTCAGTTTACCCTTATATAACTTTGTTTTACCCTTAATTAACTTTACTATTTCATAACTTTAGTTTACCCTTACATAACTTTGTTTTATTATTACTTAACTTATATTTACCCTTTATAACTTGTTCAAGTTTCTATTTAACCTTAAATAACTTTGTTTTACCCCCACTTAACTTATGTTTACCCTTACATAACTTTAGTTTACCCTTATATAAATTTGTTTTACACTTACTTACCTTATGTTTATGCATACATAACTTTAGTTTACCCTTACTTAACCCATAAAAGTTTATGTTTACCCTCACATAACATTGTTTTACCATTACTTAACTTCTTTTTTCCCTTATATAACTTTCATATACCCTTAGATAACTTTTTTTCCCTTACTTAACTTATGTATACCCTTACATAACTTTTGTTTACCCTTACATAACTTACTTTTACCACTAATTAACTTCTATTTACCCCTACATAACTTTATTTTACCCGTACATAACTTTTTTTACCCTTGATTAACTTTTTTTTACCCTTACTTAACATGTAAAAGTTTTTGTTTAGCCTTACATGACTCTAACCTGGGATCACATACCAAGAAAAAGGGTGGACTAGGACCTCATACCTGTGTTACCCTCCCATGGTAAACCCAACTAGTTTTAAACCAACATTATCTAGTGTATAATATCAACTGGTGCCATGATTTTCTTAGTCACCCGAAGTACAAAACCCAAGGTCATTCCACATACAAGCATCAATCCAAAAATCATGCATGGATCTCACCATAAATCCAACATCACTAAAGATTATATACAAGGTAGAAATAATGATAAGTCATGAACAAATCCAAAACATCCTCCACTCAACCAAATTAAACCAAAAGAGGACCCAAGTATCACACCAATATAATCCACCTCAAGTTTACAAATATTTAAACTCATTGAGCATAGATCCTTAAAATGGACACCACCCAAAAACCCAAGGTTTTTAGTCCTTATCAATTTACCCAACTAACTATCTAAAACTCACATAGGATAGTTTTCTAAATGAAACTAGTGGCTAAGATCCCACCAAACCATTGAAGGGGACAATGATGCTTGTTTCTCCATTATATTCCCAAGAAAAATACAATAATGAGAGAAGAACTACCCCTAAAATCAAACACTTAACCTTTATCAATACCTTTCTAGGATACATTCTTATATAAAAAAATATTGACCCAACTCGGTCATGTTTACCAAATCACATCAAACAATCATAACCCACGTGAAGGTAAAATGTCCAAAACTACAAGAAAATAAGGAAACTCATATACCAAAATTACCATTTTTTAAAAAGACACAACATTCCAAAGGGAATATAATCAAATTTCTAAAAACACACATACTTTTAAAAGCACCCAACCACTTGGAAAAAATATTATTTATTTTAAAATCCCAATTACCTATGGGAATTCCAAAACAGTTTAACCCAGTTTCAAAAACTACCAATTCCCTTATAAAACATGGAGTCCACTCGAGCTTTTCAAAGATCAATATTTAAAATGTTTTCAAAACACTTACCACTTAATTTTCATTAAATAAAAACAATCAATTTTTCAAAATCACCCCATGGTGTTCCAAATTACTTTACAATTAAACATCTAACGAGTTCTAAAACAAATTTTTTTTGGATTCCATAACCAAATCAACATATTTAGAAAAAAAATGCCTACAACATTTCTAGAAAACCAATTTCATTTTCTAAAAAATCCTAAAGGAGTAAATTTTAAGAAAACATATCTTCATGAAATCCAAACATATTTTTATAAATTTTCTCCAAAGATCCTTTCCAAACTAAAATTGGTTTAATGAAATCCTCACTTAAAAAAAACCAATTAACACAAAAATTACACCTCGAAAGGAGCCACACCACAATTATAAAGAAAAATAGATCCACATGATTAATATATCACAAGACCCACCCTGACTCATCCCTCCCTATTAGGGATCTCAAAAAAGAAGTCTAAACAATAAACCAAATATGATTTGGAATAATTCTTGACTCAAACACATGGTTTGATAACCCATGGGCTAGTCATTAAAAAATTTCTATAATGTTTGAAAGATTGGGTATTTGGTTTCTAGCCTAGTTTATCAAGTCATGAAAACCAACATCCTACCATCGATCCACCTTCCATTCCCATCCAAAAAATAATTTCAACCACCAAGAAAACTCAAAAAATTCCAATGAGTATCAACACACTAAAAATGATAAATCCAATGAAAGCTTGAATTCAAAAATTAAAACCCTATTCCCCATGGTCACTTAGGCATTGTCATGAAGGATGGGGATCTGGCACCCACTCACGACCAACCACACGAGTCCTGAAAATAGTCCTAACTTAATCTTACAATAATTCCTTAAATAAAAAGATAGCGAATCAAGAGTCTAGGTTCTTATTGAGAACCTAGGATCTAATACCATTTGTAATGAGTATCTCGAGACTTCCATTAGAACTACACCTGACCCGACTTTTCAATAGCTCGAAAAGAATTCCCAATCCCAATGATATATCAGCTGGTAATTGAGTCTCAAATTTTTTATTTGGGATCAATTTCACCCTCAGATATCGATTAAAATGAACCAACAACGTAAAAAAGATAAAACATCCAACCAACTTGCCATAATCAGTAAATATCCACATGAGGTTAAAAATACAATAAATAGAACTGAAGCTAATGCATAATTATCCAAGGACAAAATGTTGATAAAAAATCTCAAAATAAAAAGTATAACAAGAAAAGAAACCCAAACTACTCCTATAATCTCCACTATTGACCCCCATTTTTTCACCATATCACACTCATCAATCTATAGATGATCTCGATACAAGGAACTAAAACAAATATAGGTACTGGAAACTTGAAAAAGATAAATATAGGTATGATCTAAACAACCCATTAGGTCTCCACCTACCAATAATATAGAAATATACTTAGTAAAACAGTCTACAAAATTCAAGTTTGAACATAAGATAAAAATAGGGTTTCAATACGCTTTATAAAACAAGTGCATTGACATACCACTAAAAATTTTATAAACAACCACCCTTTTCTTTTAAAATAAAAAAACATGGTTAAATTTTTTAAATAAAGTACTTCACACAAATAAAAGAGGGACTCTTAAATCCATTGAAATGATCCAACATACCATTTATCCGTCTTTTCAAAATTTTCATGAAAACTAACTTTTCATAAACAACATCAAGGGAAAACTAGTTCGTAAAATATATTAAATAATTTACTGAAATTTTTATTTTTTAAAACAAAATTTCAAACCTTTTCAAACAAAACATGTTTAAAAGTAAACTAAAAAACTCAATGTGTTAAATAAACCACACATATTCACCCAAGAATCAAGGAAACACAATCCATGAAACAACCAAACAATGGTGTTTAGGGTCAAATGAACAAGGGGAATACGATTGAATCATAAAAATAATCCCCTAAAGTTTTCTAAAAGAACCTATCATTATAGAAATAATCCCTAGTCTCCAGGAATAAGGTCATAAACTAGTGACAAGGATCCTAGGATGATAATATTAAATTTTTCCATGTCCATGGTATCCCCCTTAAGACTCATCAGGAATAAATATCTCGAGAGCTCATATGATACCACAGACTATATAAATGTTGCTACCTCAATTGAACCTCTATCCTCTTTGCATAACATATGGGGTATAGTCAGAAAACATTCCCTAGGCCACCCACTATTGAAAACTAAGTCTTTCTCTATTATAAGTTTCATACTATTTACTTAGGACTCCCATGAAAAGTCAAATAGAGGCAGACAAAATAAAAAATCATGTAGATCAAATATAAACCATTTGAAAACAACACACACCTCACATACTATACCTTCTAATAAAATAACCCCCTTCTTTCACAATACATTCACAATAGGAATATAAGGATACAATAATATAAAACATCCTCTAAAGGATCTCATGAAACATCAAATATAAAAATAGTCACATAGGGATTTGATGAGGGTCTCACAGATTTATAAAATCACTTTTATTAATGTTACAACAAAGCTTTTACAAAAGCGATAAGGAATTCAAGCTGTTTCTATGCCATTTTAAAACCCCTTTTCAAATATCCCTTGAAACCATTAATCAAATCAAACATTGAAAAAAAATTTGTAAATCCAAATATTTCCATAAAATAACCTTGTAAGGATTTAAAATTAAGAATACAATTAGTGCAAACACCCTTTTATCTCAAAACCACACATCCCAATTCAAAAACATTTAAAACCACTATGATAGCCCACAATCTTTAAAACCATTTAATTAGAAATATGGTAAACTCCCTTTGATTTCTAAAATTTTCCTTGAAAATATCAAAGACACACAAAGTTGGTGTCAACAACCCCTTTGAAACATTTAAATTATTTTAGCATAACAACTGGGCCCTGATAACAACACAAACACCCCGTCGTCACATGGTCGTCAGGTCTTGGCCTGCCAGGTACCACCAGTTTCCCTACAGACCTGTTGTTCCTTCCTTGGGGCCCACCAACATGACCAAACAGGTCATCTAACTAATGAATGTCCCCACATTCGAACACATGTTCTTTCTAGTTTGATTTTTCCTTACTTCCACACACTCTGGAAAACTTCCCAGAAGACCACCCATCCCGATCACTACTTCAGGCCAAGAACACTTAATTGTGGAGTTATAATTAGGTATGATACCAAAAATAAAGGTGAAACTTGTTGATAAGAGTCATACTATTTAGTAATTTAACCCTATATCATTATTGGGTGTTACCTCCACCCCCCTTTAGAGCACAACATCCTCATTGTGGACCTTGTTGACAGGAGACATATCAATTAGTTATTTAACCCTTTATTATTCTGGGGTGTTACATTCACACCCCCTTTAGAGCACAAAATCCATGTTGTGGACCTTGTTGATAGGAGTCATATTAGTTAGTCATTTAACCCTTTATCATTCAGGGGTGTTACATTCACCCCCCTTTAGAGCACAACGTCTTCATTAAGGATCCCATATTTTAACCCAAGTAACACCACCACACTTCCAACTAGGTTCCTGATCTAATACTAGTTTAATAACTATAACCCAATAATAGAATATACACCCCACATTAACATGGAAATTGGTTCTTGGACCTCCAGGTACCACCAGTTACCCCATATACATATGGTCCCCTACCTAGGACCCACCCACATTCATAAATGGGTCATCAAACTAATGAATGTCCTCATAGGCCAACATATATTCTTTTCAGTGCACTTTATCCTCACTCACACACACCCTGAGAAACCTCCCAGAAGGCTACCCATCCTGATCAATAATCCATTACAAGCACACTTAACTATGGATTTCTAATTAAGTCTACTCCCAGAAAGAAATGTGCACCTTGTTGATAGGAGTCATATAAGCCATCCGTTTAACCATTTATTATTTTGGGGTGTTACATTTACCACCTTTAGAGTATAATTTCCTTATTATGGACCCTATATATCAGACCTGGAAGTGCCACCACACTTCAGGATGGGTTCCTACTCTGATACCAATGTACTGGATCCCATTGATAGTACAAACACCATGCCTTAACATGTCCATCAGTTCTTGACCTTTCAGGTACTACCAGTTTCCCCACAGACACGTGGTCCCCTACCTAGGGACCACCCACAAGCTTGAATGGATTATATGACTAATTAATGTCCCCATATGACATCACATATTCTTTACAATGTTATTTTTCATCACTCACACACTCCATAGGAAATTTCCCAATAGGTCACCCATCCTGATCAACACTCCTATCCGATCATGCTTAACTGTGGAGTTATAATTAGGTACGATCTAGAAAAAAAAAGATGTACCTTATTGAAATGAGTCATATAATTTAGTAATTTAACCCTTTATCATGTTGGGGTGTTATATTCACCCCCTTTATATCATAATTTCCTTATTTCGGACTTTACATCTCTACCCAGGCAGTGCCACTACACTTAAGGTTAGGTTCCTCCTTTGATACCAATGTAACAACTATGCCCTACTGATAGCACAAACACCCCTCCTTAACATGTTCATTGGGTCCTAGAATGATGGGTACCACCATTTTCCACAAAAACATGTGGTACCCTCCCTCAGGCCCACCCATGTTCCTAAATAGATCATCAAACTAATGATTATCCCCACATGCCAACACACGTTCTTTCCAGTGTGCTTTTTCCTCACTCATATACACCCTGGGAAACCTACCAGAAAGTTACCCATCCAAATCCCTACACCAGGACAATATTTCTTAACAATGTAGTTATAATTAGGTAGGATCTCTAAAATAAAGTTGCACCTTGTTGACATGAGTGGTATCAATTAATCATTTAACCCTTTATAATTCTAGGGTGTTGTATTTAGAGATGCTACTAGGGAGTTTTAAAAAACACATGGAATATACCATGGGTTTATTCCAATCCATTAAACCAATTTAAATATATTTAAAAATAAAAATGGTTTTTTATGTAAATGAGGTTCTATAATAATCCATTTCAAAATAGCTAAACAATTTTTGAAGAGGCTACTGAGGAATTTTCACAAGTGTTTAGCATGAGACCATCCATGCCAAGGAAAAAAACCATTTTAGAATCATTTTTAGAGTAATAAAATCTTATAAAATTCTTCTAAAATCATGATAAATCATTTCACAATACACAAGTAATTTATAACATGCATTTCAAGGGAATTTTATAGAAACCCCTACCTTATTTCAAATGGAACTATCCAAAACCTATTACCTTTGATAGAGAACACCCAACAAAGCCAAGAAATAATATTCTCAAACTAGAAAAGAAAAATACCCATATTTAAAACCACCCCAAACCCTAATAAAAACCCAAATAATGCTTAGGGTTCACATGAGTGAGAGAAAATGAGAGGGAGGGTAAGGGGAAGATAAGAGAAGAATAATAGGGGAGAAAAAAAGTCTTGCCAATTGGATTACACTTGAAAATGAGAAGGATAAATCTTTAAAACCAAGTAGAAGGAAGTGTAGGAGTGCCTCCATGCACACCACTTTATAGATATAATGAGATGGGATAATGGAGTTCCTAAGTTTTAAAATACCAAAGGGGAGAAGAGGAAATTAACACTTTTAATGAAATATAGGAAGGTTGCATGGTTTGTCAAACTGTGCGTCAACTGTGTAGTGGACACTATGTAGAAAAACTAATATCACATAGTTCTCCTAGGAACCCAACATTTTTTGAATAATCATGCATAAAAATATCCAAATTTAACAATCAAATTACAGATCCAACTTGTACGCATGTTGCACGTTTTACCAAACCATGCACAAGCCTTGTTCTATTACTTGGACCCAAAGATGACATGAATGGTTACCCCTATACCTCACATAGTTTGGACTTAAATATGTACTACCTATGCATACTGACTATAAAAACAACAAAAACAATTAGAAAGGTCCCTATGCTAAGGTAGTCATGTATTTTCCCCTAAACCATGCACACAAACTATGCACCAAGGAAAAAAATCCAAATTTCTCAAGTTTTAGGTTAAAAATTATTAGAATCTTAAATTACATTAAATAAAATACAAGAATATAAATTAAAATTTAATAGATATATTAAGGTGTCACACAATAGCTCTAGGATTACTCATGTATGGATTATCAATTTTACATAATTCTAAACCTTTACATGAAAAGTTTATATACCTTATGAATATGATATATTTTGATGTGTGTAAATGTGGTTGGATTCTATTTTTGGGTGATAAACACAAATTATTAGTTGTGTAAATAATTACACATTAATATGGTTTATACATATTAATTTTGTGGATGGAATAAGGATTTCAAAACTAAATCATTAGAATAATGCGTACATAAAGGAATAAAATATGAGATAATAAAGATTTCATGGGATACTATAGTTATGAATTTAATATTCATGTGACTAATATGAAATTGGATATAATTTGAAAATAAAACCCTTAAAATACTTAGTGTGATATTCCTTCTAAAGTGACATTTGTCAAAAAAATCATCTCGCTGGGTTGGTCATGTCAAAGCTGGGTGCCCATGGATTATCTTATGTAAGGCAAGAAAGTAATAAGGTGACCTTAACAACCATATGCCTTTTTCTTGTCATTTTATTTGGGTTATACTTTTCTAGGAAACCTTAATAGTTAGGATACTAGAGGAATATATTTGAGTGAATCCAAATAATAGATTTGGATAAAGAGTTATCCTCTCAACTATCTAAGAGTCATATATGATATGATTGACATGATTTCTCACCAAAATAACTAAGAGATGGTAAAAATGAAAAATTGAACCAATTATTAATTAAATATGGGTCTTGGATCACTAAATGGATATGATGTATGGGGTCATCATTTTTAGTGAGAGTTATTTCATTAAAAATACTAGATGAAAAGATATAAAACATGATACTCACCCATAAATATGTATTTGTTTTAGATTATGAAATATATCATGTTTATCATTTTGAGATATCTTATAGGCATGTCCTATAAAACTATTATATATTGGTATCTAAGGTTGATAATTTTTATCAAATAGAATCATTCTAATTATATGAATGAGAATGTTATGGAGATAAATTTCTCCCACTATGAATCATTGGTATTAAATATCAGGTGTGCATCACACATTGTGATGATAAACATAGAATCAGAGATAAGAGGTATTGAAAAAGGGTGAAGTGGATCTACATAATGGAAATGGAGAAAGATTTGTTGCATCTAAGGTTGTCATGTGTGATTTAAGTCTACCTAGTGGATTAATTCCATAATTAGAGAACTACTATTTTTTTCCCACTATAAATAAAAATTTGATTTCTATATCTTGTTTGGAAAATATGAGTTTTTTTATTTATAATTATGAATAAGAGTTGTTCTATATATATGAGTGAAATATTTTATGGAATTTGGAATATTTTAAATGGTTTATAAATTATGGATATGGATAATCCTATCTATAACATTCAGAATAATAAAGGCAAGGTTGATTTTGGCCCCACATCGGCATTTTCACCTTAGGAATATAAATGATAAATGAATTCAAAGACTCCATAGAGATATATTGTTGGAATAATAAAATTATTAATCATTTGATATATATGAATATTTTTTATTATGAAAGATAACCAAAGAAAATGTTATTGAAAAATGTGAAAGGGATAGTGGATTATTGAATTTTATACATATGCAGACCAATGGGTACTCAAGAAAGTGGTGGGTTTAGGTAATTTATAAACATTATTGATGAATTTAGTCTATATGGTTATGTGTTTCTAATGAGAAACATCTATGAAAATTTTAAAAAGTTTTAAGAGTTTTAGAATGAAGTATAAAATCGACTAAGAAAAAGTATTAATATTCTATGATCAGATCAGGGCGGTGAATACATGAGCCAGGAATTTACTGATCATCTGAGAGATTATGGAATTGTTTTACAAATCAATTCTCCTAGAACATAATAATGTAATAGTATACCTGAGAGGTGGTATCACACTTGGTTAGACATGGTTTGATCAATGATGATTTAGTATGACATTCCTATTTCATTTTGGGGATATTCTCTAGAAACTATTGCATTCATACTTAACCAGGTTCTATATAAAGCAATAATAAATACACCATATGAGATATTAATTGGGGAACATAAAAATATAACTTTTATGAGTATTTGGGGATATTAAGAATACGTAAAATGCTTATATTTTGATAAACTTGACCCAAAATCTGATAAATTCTTATTTATTGGTTATCCCAAGGAAACTAAGGGATATCAATTTTATAATATTACTAAGAAAAAAGACTTTATAGCTCTATATGGTGTTTTATATCAGACATGGAGTCTGTGGGAGAAACTTTAAACTTATAGAAGTTCAAGACCAACAAACAGTAAGTGTTCCTAAGATTGAATTTTGGCCACTTCCATAAAGAGTTGTGAAAGAAGAGCTGACTCAAGTTATATACGAACCTTGAAGGTCTGGTAGGATTCATCAGGATTTAGATAGATATGTATTTATTATGGAAAATGAAGATGAATTATTATTCATAGATGATAAACCTATAACCTACCAAGAGGACATTAAGATTTCTAATTATGAGAAATGTTTAAAATCCATGGAATTTGAGATGGAATCCATGTACACTAACCATGTTTAGAACTAGGTGGATACACCTGAATATATGAGACCCATAGGGTTTAAGTGGGTTTTCCATAAGAAAAATAACATGGATTTTAGAGTGTTTACTTATAAATAAATCCTAGTAGAAAAAGTTTACAAACAAATTTATGGTATCAACTATGATGAAACCTTTTCAGCTATTGTGATGATAAAGTCCATTTAGATATTTCATGCCATAGAGGATAATTATAACTATTAGATATATAAAATGGATATCAAAAACACTTTACTTAGCGGGAATTTAGTCAAGGATGGGTATATGATACAACCCAAAGGTTTTAAAGTTCCAAATGAGTCTACTAAGGTTTATAAGTTTCAATGATAAATTTATGGATTGAAGAAAGATTCTTAGAGATGAAATATGTGATTGATGATGCAATAAAAGAGTTTTGTTTCATTAAGAACGTTTATGATTCCTATGTATATAAATATATTAGTGGTAGTGTGGTGTTATTTTAAACATTCCATGTGGATGACATACTACTTATTAGAAATGATTTTCCCAGTTTACAATCTTTAAATATATGGATGGGAATATTCTTCTTGATGAAATACATGGGTAAAGTAGCCTACATATTAGGAATGGATATATATATAGATAGATATAAGAGGATATTTGTAATGATCTAGAACACATATATTGTTAAATTTATAAAGTGGTTTAGAATATAGAACCATAAAAGGGGTCTTTATCAGTGTTGTATGATACAAATCTTAACAAGATTCGAGATCCTTCTAAATAGTTATAAAGTATGGATATACTTACTTATGTATACACTATAGTATCTATCATTTTTTCTATGTTTTTTACTTGACCCAATTCCACTTATGATTTAATAATAACTAGAATATACGAATCCATTTTGAGAAAATGTCACTGGATTGTTATCAAGAACATCCTTATATACTTGAGAAGAAGTAAGGATATATTATTCATATTTATAGGAGAATATGAGCTCATTGTATGGGTTTACACTGATAATATTTTCCAATATGACAAAGAACACATGAGATGCCAATATATTTTTTTTGTTTTGCCTAAATGGTGGAGCTATCAGTTGAGAGAGTTATAAACAATCCACTATGGTGGACTCAACAACATAGTTAAAATAAATCATTACATTAGATAACATGAAGGAATTTATTTAGATCAAGAATTTTATCTTTGAACTTGTTGTTATTCCTAGTATTGAGGGAGAAATCAAGATTTTATGTGACAACAATGGATCCATTTCTTAGGCCAAGGAACCCTACCTCACCAAAGGACCAAACCCATCATTTTAGTACCATCTCATTTGATAGATCATTGATATGGGAGATGTAAATATTTTTTGGATGTTTACATAGGAGAATGCAGCTGATCCATTTATGAAACTATTAGCACAAAAAAATGAGGTGCATGTTTAACCTATTAGTATTAGATACATGAGAGATTATATGCAACAGTTGTAAAATGTATCATGATTTTACAATAAAGGAAATATCCAATTATCATTCATTCATGAATTTTGTGTCTATATATTAAATGAATAGTGGAATGCTAATATCCCCTCAAAGTATGAATTTGATTTTTCCCTAATATATGATCATTAAAAATTATTATGGTATGTGATGATATTTTCGATCAACATGAGTTGAATCTTATACTCGATATAAAGAGTTGTATACATGATAAAAAGAATAGAATCATGAGATAATTAGTCAAGACTTATTATCTATAAATACCTTACAAAGTATATCACATGGAATTCCAAACAATCATTGATATACTTATAAGTTTATGCTTATTATGAATTATCATTATCTAATTTTGGAGAAATATATAGCATGAGAAACTTCATAATTTGATACCTTTATTACATAATCCTTGAGGCTTAGATAATCATGGGGTGGTTGGGCATATTATTGATTATGTCACCGGTTGGAGCTCAACCAATATTTGACTTGTCCACTCATATGAAGAGATAAATAAATATGAGCCCTTGATTGTATTAGACTAAGGAAATTCATGGTCATTATTAATTGAATGACATGTGACGTGATAATCTATTAGATGAATGAAATATGATTTATTCATTGACCTAGGTATTTTATTTATGAGAATCATGAAAGAATGAGATAGCCTATACTATAATGATATGTTCAATGTCTATTCGACACTATAATTCATGAATAAATAGATTATATAGGTATATATATTATGTAAATGATACATCTTGTGGTCTACTTTTTCATATGGAGATATGAGTGTGTTTGATCAAGATCGCACTGGGCCCCTTTTTAGATTGAGCGACAATGATTCTTTATTAGAGGCTGCTCTTTTCTTATATCTATGAAATCAATATTTTATATTTCTTATCAATGATACAAAGGCCTGTAGGGTCAAAAAATTAAGCCTTATGATGAGGATTATGTTTTGGACAAATGTTTGTTCTAAAATGAATATATTTTGGTAAACCATATCCAAAATAGGTTATATATATTGAAAATAAGTTATGAAGTTTTACATAAAGTTCTTATAATATTTTAAAGAAAGTGAGAGTTTATTATAAATACACTAAAATGGGTATATTGTATTATATGAAATACCATGCATCATAACCTATGATAGGTCATGAATATGACACTTTCATAGCTTATCATTGGAATTTATTATAGTGTAGAATAGAATTGTAATATTGGGTATCATGTGAATTAATTTATCCATGTATCCCAATCAGTTTAGTTTTATTATGAATCATCAAGATGATTAATTTATGTCTTTACATACATATCATGATCATTTTAAGTTTTCAGTAAATCATATACCCAACATGCATGCATTATCATAATGCATTACATATACCATATAATGGAAGTCAATGCTTGAATACCTTAATTTAATAAAGGGGGAATATATAAAGGTACATGGTCCCTCTGTTGGGGAATTTAATACTTGCAAGTTATAGCCAAATCTCCCTCTTCCACCTTGTTCACCATTCATCTTTGTGAAGAATGTGATAACACACATTTGGTGTTCATGGTTCCTCTCATTACAAATAAGGATCCCAATGTTTGGTGGTATCCCTATGGAAGAATGATTCTAATGGTTATTTATTAGTTATATCCATCAATAAAACTCCTACTAGTATGATAGAGATGGACCATGAGACATTCTAGGCACTCTATTTTATATTTCTGTTCTTCGTACTACATGTTGATTCGCGATGATAGAACAAACACTTTAAATAGGGTTCTTCTGCTACTATGAGTATATGATGATCCTCCAAAACCCATCAGTATATACCTATGATTATAATATCAAAACAATAAGGGCCCCTCATTACACCATGTCTTGTTAATGGATACCAAAAACCCAAGTTCCCAGTATCATTATGCTAGAATCTAGACCATGAGTCATAAAGAGGAGTAATAATACCCAGAATCTAAGCCTCACGAAACTATAATCGTATTAATAATCCTACAAAAACTTCTACTAATGGAATTTCACTCACTGAAAGACCAATAACACAGAAATTAGGTAATTGGATGAAACTCTCTAAAATTCAATGTATCATAACTTGGAAGAATATACTTGATAGAAATCACAAAACTACATTCAACTCACTCAAGAATATTTAATCCAAACTCACAAAAGAATTAAAATTAAAAACACGAAAGGAAATGAAAATGAGTAAAGAACTCAAGAGGTTTTACATGGTCTATATTTTCATCCTGTGTTCATAGGAGAATCATTTCACACTTTCATTTCATCAAAAGTATAAAGTTACAATATCCATGACTTCTAAGCCATGTAGATCACTAATATAGTAATTACATGGAACCTTATAATGTAGTCCCACTACCCATTTATAGAGGTTCTAAACCAAATTTCTAGTTTCACTGACCTCCTACAATCATGAGGATGAATCCATTTCACTATGCAACTGATGATTCCACATATCTTTCCTTTTCATGACCACCAATCACCAATAGATCAATAGTATTTCTTATAACTCACTATTTCCCCTAAAACTATATGATGAGAGTGATCCAAATGTAGAAAATTCCTATCTTATAGTGATCACTACATTTTTTGAAATTTCAATGGATCAAACACCATGTTGAACCCATTAGAAATTAACACCATTTTACAACCTCACTGCCAACCCGATAAAGACTATTTCCACTTTCCAATAGGGATGAATGATTCTATAGAGTTTATACTTATGATAAAACAAAACTAAAACTTATATATTATTTATAATACCAATAATATTCCACTTAAATACTACTTCATAATTCCATAATATCCTCGAACTCTTTGGAAAATGACAACCTCTTGATTCCTGCTTCATGAAATGCTTATCCATTTCCTTCCATTCAACCAAGTCCAACCGAGGAATAATATTACATCCAACTCTCTTGAACTAAAGACTCAGTAAAAATATCCACCATATTATTTCTTTTATCTATCTTCCATAAACTAAAACTACATCTTCAAGAAAATTTTGGATGCAATGGTACTTGAGGTCGATGTGTTTCATTATCTCATGGATCACTAAATTTTTGGCCAAGTTTATTTCACTATGACCATCACATTAGAGTAATGAAATTTAATGAATAATACCAAGATCCTTAATTATATGTATCAACTAAACCATTTACTTCCTAGTTTCCATTTCTAATATATACTATACTTCTGTTTTAGAGAGATAATTCACCGATTATAGCCTCATCATCAAACTAATCATGATTCCACCAAAAGTAAATACATATACAATTACAGTTTTCCATAAATCTGAGACTCCCATTAAGTCTATTTCAATAAAAACAATCGAAAAATCATCGTATCTGAAGAAAAGGGTCGTATCTTTTATTCCTTTAAGATATCTTAGAATCCACTTCACATCTTTCAAATGTTATTTACCTAGATTTTATATGAACTAATTAAAAACTCCCACTTCATTAGAAATATTTGGTCTAGTGCACACCATGGAATACATGATACTTCATACCACTGATGCATATGGTATTATTTCCATGTAATTTTCCTCTTACTTCATTCATGGTATTTGTTCCTTTGAGAGTTTGAAGTGTCTATCAAGAGGAGTTAAAATAACTCCGTATCTAGTCATCACAAATTTTTTCAATGATATTTTAGATACACTATTTTTAAGATAAAACCAATCTTATAGTCACCCTATCTCACTCAATCCTTATGACCAAGATCATATTTGGTTTACTAAGATATTTAATTTTAAACATTCTAGACTAGTCTTTCTTCAACTCATGAATTTATTGAATTGATAGGCCCACCAGTAGAATATCATCCACATACAACAGAAGAATAATGAAATCCCCATTACTATACTCCTTCCAGTATCAACAGTGGTCAGGGTTGTTGGATCTACTGTCTTGGAACTTTTTCCAAACCATTGATACTATTGTTTTGATTTCACATTAATCCATGATTTTTTTGATATAAGAAACCGGTTGGTTTCTTTATATATATTTATTCCTATAGATCCCTATGGAGAAAATTCATCTTCACATTCATCTGTTCCAAAACTAAACATATAAAAGCAACCAAACCTAGCATAGATTGAATGGTAGTATGTTTTAATACCATATAAAATATTTTAGAGAATTTGATTCCCTCCTGCCACTGAAATAATTTGACCACCATCATTTCTTAATCCTTATATCAGATTCATCTTTTAGTTGGAAAATATGTTTTCTCCTAGGGGTTATTTTCATAAAGTGAATCCAACCCCTCCTTCATAGAAAACTCTCACATTCTAGAATTACCAAGTCTAACCAATTCTTATGGTATTTTTGGTTTTCCACCATTTATTAAAAGAAATATTTTCAATTCAACTTCATACCTTTGTACCAACCATATGACTCTACTAGATCTATATCGTTATATATATGGATATTCTCTATCTGGAACTGAAACCTCCATAATTTAATTATTTAGATATCTAGATAGAGATTAAATAATTCTTGAGATTTCATGTATATATTTTACTAGTCTAGATAATTAACCTTTTGTGCTACCCTATGAACTTTTCTTTGGAATTTGTGAAGTTCCTGTAGGCCATGTTCCATATAACACTCTAGAATTTGAGAAAATTCTAATGCATCTATTCATATTAACTTATATTTATATTGATTCTTTTCCATAAAATTTATTTTTTTACAAATTTAAATCCTTCCATAGGATCCAATCATTAAAAATAACATTTATACTTCTAATGACATGTTTCATGTGACCATCCCAAAGTTGAAATCTGATATTTTCATCACCATATCTCATAAAGAAACATATGTGATAATTGGTCTCAAGATTATCTGTATCTTTGGAATCAACATGTACATAGTTTAAACTTAAATATACTTCAATATGATCTAAATATAGTGCTTTTTCCATATATATTATGATAGTTCCTATCCCATTGGTGTTGATGGTCTTTGATTAAGTATGTTTTATTTATCACTACTTCAACCCAAAATACCTTAAGAATTACTTATTGTATCTTTATGATATATGACCTTTCCATCAATATCCAATTCATCCTACCAATTACACCATTTTTCTAAGGAGTTCCATGCATAGTCTTTTCATGCATAATGACTTTGTGTTTGTAGAAGTTCTGGAAACTTCTTTCAGTTTACTAAACTCCATTGTCTAATCTCAAGCATTTTAGCTTGAATCCTATTTCCATTTCAACTAAAGATTTCCACTAAAAAATACCCCAAACACTTCTGATTCATGTTTCAGAAAGTATACCTGTACTTTTCTCATGGATTCATCAATGAATATCACAAATTATTGTGATCCTCCCTAATATTTAACAAGGAAAAATCCCCCAAAATTATTATGTATAAGCTAAAACTTCCAAAATTTTAGTGTTCTTCTACTCAAATTAAAGATCAACTTCCATTGCTTATTAAGTGTGAAAATTACACAAATTCCAAAGTTTGAATGATCTATATTCAACATTACTTATTTTTCTAAAACTTTCATTCCTTTCTCACTAAGGTTCCCAAGTTAGTAGAGCCCCAAATATGAAATTCTAGAAGTTGATGTTCCAGAAAGTGTATCACCCACTACCCTTCTGGTTAGATTCAATTTTCCATACTTTAAACTTATAGATATGACCAAGGAACCCCAATTGATTCCCTATACACCATTTTTAAAGGTAGTTCCATACACAGCTTCATCCAATTATCTAACTAAAATCAAGTTCTTATAAATGAATAGAATGTAAAAAACTTCCTTCAACACAATGAAACATACATTATTCATATGAACTCTGAAATATCCCTTCCCCATAATATCAAGAGCTTATCCATCTACTAGATACAATCTTCCAAAGATTCTAGACACATAATTCTTCATGGATCCCTTTTCAATAGTGAAGTGGAAAGATGATATAGAATATATTATCGATGATTTCACCAGATTGTTGACACTTAAAAGTAGATTTTATCAACTAAAAATATTTAAATCAATGAAATTTAAACCTTCTAAAGTTTATCTTTCATAATGTTATTTACATTAATGATAATACTTCTTGAGGTGACCCCTTTTACCATAGTTCCAACAAGTTAGGATGGGTCTAGTAAATTTAACTCGACTCCTATATCTTAAATTATCTTCTAATCATATTTTACTTCTTTGATGAGGTGAGATACCTCTTATCTCTATATTAAATTCATTTATGGAAGGTTCTTGAATATCCCTCCTTTGGAGATCTTCATTAAGAATCAAGTTCCAAACATCATTGAATATCAAGTCACCCTTTTCATGGGAGTTACTCACTGCTCTCACCATTGAATATAATGATTACAATAATGATAACAATAGTAATATGGTCCATACATAATCAATGAAATTTTCCTTCATATATTCAATCTGACTATGAATCAAGTTGAAATCATTCACATGATCTGCTACAAATCATCCTTCCCTATAGACTCATGTTGAACAGTTTCTGCATCAAGAATTTTTTTGAGTGTTTTAGGATTATCATACCTATATTCAAGAGATGAAATTAACCCTACAACAGTATTATTGTCCAAAAATTTCAGATCCAAATTCTGGACTAATGAAATACTCACCAAACCCAAAGCCTTCATGTCCAGCTTTTTCCATTGTCCTTTATCCACCATATTTGGTTTAACACATTTCAATAAAATTTATAGATATTTTTAGATGAAATAATTCTCCATTTTAATTCTCTATAAAATGAAATCCATTCCATTAATTTTTTTCCCAAAAATTTCTATCTGAATAATCCATCACCTTCTGACATAATGACCCCCACTGAATCAAAAAAATGTCTAAGAAATAAAAAATGCTACCTAAGCTATTGTTGAGTAAACTAATAAGACTATGAGAAACACTAGGAGAACCTTATGCTTTGATATCAATGGTTAACAATCCCAAAAAACTTTTACCACTAGAATTTCATTCATTGGAAGACCAATAATGTGGAAATCAGGTCACCAGATGGATCTCTTTGAACATTAATTTATTGAAACTCAAAAAAATATCCTCCATCCAAATCACTACACCGAGTTCCAATCACTCAATTTCATTTACTTCAAACTCACACAAACATTAACATGAAAAATAAGAAATTAAATTAAAGTAAGTAAATAACTAAAGAGGTTTTATATGGTCCAGACTTTCATCCAATGTCCATGGGAGAAGCATTGCACACATTCATTTCATTAGAAGTACCAAGTTACAATTACCATGACTTGGATGATACATAGATCACTAAAAATAGTAATTTAATGAAACCAAAACATGTTTTCCCACCCCCATTTTATAGAGGTTCCCACTTTATCTACTAGTATCATCAATATCCTAAAATCTCAGGGGTCCATCCATTACATTATGAAACTATCAATTCCCTGAAGCCTTCATCGACATGACCACCAATCATCGATAGATCAAAAATGATTCATAAACCTATCTATTTTACTACAAAATAAATGTTGATAGTGATCCAGATATATAAATTTCCTCTATTCTAGTGATCAAAACATATACGAAACTTCTAGTGGATCGACCACCATGCTACACCCATCAGAAATTCACATCATCTGATAGCCTCACTGCTAACCTACTGAAGACTGATGTCACTATTATAACATGGTAAAAGGGTTTTATAGAGTTTCTAATTCTAATAAACATACACCATCCCTTGGAGAGTCTTCAAAACCCCCAAAAACTATAACCCCTAGTCAACCCAAAGTGAAGTAACATTTTTAACGCTCTATCCATATGAAGTATCACCATACACCTTTCTTAATGGGTATTTCAATTAATCTACACTACTTGAACAAGGACCATTATACTAGTCCTATAAAACTTCCCATGCAAGAATCCACATTGAAATTGCATCATTCTATCGATTTTTCTACATTATTAAATCATCAAAATTCAACAGAAACCCAGTGTTATTTATTGAATTTTTAAATTCATTAAGTCACCCTATTATAAATATCAATATTAATATCCACTTATCATAATCGTATTCATATCATCATAAGTTGTCCCTGAACTCATCACAATATTCCCCATCATTGTCAAATTTTATCTAAATTTATATTTAAATAAATTCACCACCATTATAAATAAGGTTCATGTCATTATCCTCCATTACCTTCATAGGAATAAAAATTCATCTAAAAAAAATTCATAACATCATCAATGATATATTTTACCATCCTTATAATATTCTATATCATTATAAATTTAATTATTCTTATTCTTTTATATCTCACGTCATTATTATTGAACAATAGATTTTCATAATTCATATTCTTAATTTCACATCAATAAATAATCACTATATATATATATATGTATATAAATATATAATTAAATTATCTCCTCTAAATTTCCACCACTTCTCATAATTTAATTTACTTAGATTACTTTAATAACTAAAATAATTTTAACTCATTAGTTCAAAATGTTTCAAAATAACCCAAATCAACTAAATAACCCCATTCAATGATTATCATAATTTAATGAACATTCCTTTTTTATCTTTGATATTTATTCAACCATTTTTATTTAATGTTTTACTCATGATCATAATCTATAAAAATCCTCCTTGATTAATTATATTTATCACTTGTAAGCACATGATCTTTAATAATGAATCATAGAATCTTAGAGTAATTATTTTATTTTAAATATATAAATATTTTAATAAGTGGAATTATTAATAAATTTGATAATAATTTACTTAATTATTATTGATAATTAATCACATGGTTATTAGATAGCTTACCCAATTACAATAAGGAGTGGAGTTACTTCCATAGTATTACCATGCCACCAATTTTTTTTTTCAAAGATCAACATGATGGAAAACCCATACATTCTCACAATCCACCCATTAATACTAATTAGATAAATTGATTTATCATACTTTTAAAAAATGATTCAAACAATATTCCACTAGGTTCAGGATAAAAATTTGAGTTCAATATAATATTTTTTGTTGAAATCCAATATTATACATTCCCCTACACATGTGTAGGTAAAGTAAGGATGAGGCAAACTCCATCTGATCACTATATGGACATAAAAAACACTTCATACACTGGAAGAACTGATGTCAAACCACCAAACTTACATCCTTATTATAGTCACAACTTTCATAGTGGAAAGATCTAAACACCACTAAACAAACAAAATTGGAACCACTGGATAAATGTTTATCCAATAATCACCCCCCCCGAGTCTGTTCAATGGAACTATGATGATCGCTCACCTAATCATAAAAAACTCAATGAACATACTTAAGACAAAAATAAAATAAAATATAAACATTATTATTTTGTTCAGAAAACATCATGCATCCATGGGAGAACACTAAAAACATATTTTTTAAAGGAGATATATGTGAATAAAAAAACTCATCACTCACTTCCTCTTTTCTTAAAAAATTAAAAGAAAATGAAGTTAGAAAATTACATTAGATCAATAATGAATCTACAGACATAAAAACTGGGACACTACCTCTATTTATATAGGTCTTCATCTGGTGAACTGGTTACACCACTTTTGAGAGTCACATTCAACCTCCCATTGACCAAAGGTAACATTTGACACAACATTGAAACCTCTGATGAAACTACTAACAATATGCATCCATGCTTGCAGCCTAAGAATTGAGTCTCCACCTTGGTCAATTACTTCTATTAGAACTCCATTTGGTGGACTCCATCTGATTGAATCCATCCACCCAAATTTCCTAAAACTTGTTAGTAGGAAACCTACATCGAATGATATCATTATGGAAAACTCTATCTGATAGAACTGAAGAATATTCAGAAAAATAAAAAATCTTCCACTTGAATATTGATTCAGGATTCAAATTTCCTTCAACCATCCACCTGAGTACATCCACTATTTGATGCATGCAATTTTCTTTACCCTACCCTATTAGCCAAATCTAACAGAGACATAGTGTTTCCTCATAAATTTTAAGACTATCACCTTTATAAACATATCATCAGGTTTATAATTTCTAGCAATATTTTATAGCTCCTACACTTTATCTATTAGGAGGATTAATATAAAGTGATATTTCTGGTTAATGTGTTTTTTTTCTTGCATAAAACACTAGATTGTGGCCAAGATGGATGGAACTATGACTATCATAGAATAAATTTATTTTGTCCAATAATTTTAAAAGTTCCTTTATAAAGTGAATTAGCCTTATCAACTCTTTATGTTCTTCAGTAGTAGAAATATACTATAATTTCATTATAGATAAAGTAATAATTGGTTGTAACTGATACATCCACCTGAACTCTATTCCACCAAAAGTAAACACAAAAACTGTTGTAATTTTATATGAATCCATGTCTCTATCAAAATCTGTATCTATCAATCTCTTTAAATGATTATCATATTTGGAACTTAAAGCTAAATCTTCTAATCCATTCACATATTAAATGATATATTTTAGATATTATAAATGTTTTCATCCATGATTTAACATGAAATGGATAACAAATCCCACTAAAAAAGTAATGTTTCATCATATTCATACCATTACGTATATCAAACTTTCAATAGCTGAAGAAAAATGAACTTTTGTGATGTCATGAACTTATACATCCATTGATGGTGACTGTGATTTATAAATATTAAAGTGTCTGTCAAGCAGTGTTGAGACATGTTTACAACTGGTCATTTTAAACTTCTCGATGACCTACCCGATGTATTCCTTCTTAGATATAACCAAATAGTTGGTTTTTATATCTATATTGATTTTCATTCCCAATATTTTCTTGTATTTTTTTTGGTTCTTCATATCAAACCTTCTGGATAACTTCCTCCTCAATTCCTCAATCTAATTGAACTCCAAACCTAAAATTAACGTATCATCAACATAAAACAGAAATATGATATATGTTTCATCACCTCATTGATTCTGGTAAAAAATGACCATAATCACATAAATTAAAATTTTCCTCAATCATGAAAGTGTTAAAATTTTGATTCTAATTTCATGAAGCTTTCTTCAATCCATAAAGGCATCATTTCATTTTAAAAATAAGATTATTTTTCTAATGAATTTAATAATCCTCAGTATGTATCATGTAAATTTATTCCTATAAATCCCCATAAATAAAAGTTGTATTTATATCCATTTTCTCCAAGTGAAGATCATCATACATAAAAATGATAAGAATTGTTAAAATGGTTGTGTGCTTCACCACTGATGAGAAATTTTAGAAAATTAAACCCCTTACTTTTATTAAAATCCCTTAACCACTTGCCTTTATTTATATTTCTTATTTCCATCAGCTTGCTCTTTTTAACAAAAAACACATTTATTTTCCAAATATCATTTTACTTCTAGTAGTTTAGACAACCACCATTAATTCTTAAGATTTAAAGAATTTATTTCCTCCTCCATGACTGACTCCCACTATTTCAAGTCTCTAAGAGTAGATGTTTCTTCCAAACATTGCAGTTATATTGTGTTCATTAGAAGTAGAAGATTCATATCAGATCTAAACCTTTGAATTGGTTTTCTGATATGAGTGGATCTTCTCAGAACAACCATAGGTTCTTCTTATGGAACCTTTCCACCCCACAATCATTTATTGAAACATTCTCTATTTGGTTGACATACTATTAGAGCACTAGCTTCTAAAGTATCCCTTGAAGCTTCTAGATGTGGAGTCAACCTAGTAACATATATCCGATCATCTTGAACCATATATTCCTTTTCAACCAAGTTTCAATATTTCCATATAAGTTCTACATTGAAAAACAACATCCATGCTCTAGATTATTTTTTTCTTTTCATCACCCCATAGATGATATCAAAAGTCCCCATCATCAGATCCGATGATAAAATGCATGTTGGATTTCTTCTCCAACTTATCTCTATCTTTAGCATTAAAATGAACATACATGATATTTCTAAATAATTTGAGATGTTTGACCTCTGGTATCTTACTAAAACAAATGTTCTTCTATAATTTCTTACCCTACAGTTGAATATAGACTTATATTCACCAATTACATATTTTTTTAAAGCTTCTACCCAAATTACCTTAGGCATTCTAGAGTGAAGTCTCATACTCTTGGATTTCTATTGAAAATTATAATTAATACTTCCAATTACTTCATTATATTATTTAGTTACTAGAATAGTATTCTAAAATTTTATTCCCTTCATATGGAAAATGTTATAAAAGTCATTTCTAGTGCACCCATTCCATTTTTTATTTGAAGACACTTCAAATTTTGTTCACACTCTCTTTTAGAAAAAACCTTCCACTGAATAAATGCCTAAAAAATATTAGATTTATTATTTTGGAAGTAGACCCAATTTTTTTGAGTGACATCATAAATGAATGTCACAAAGTACAAAGATACCTAATTAGAGTGAATAAGGGAAGGTCTCCAAACATTATAACGAACAAGTTCCAACTTCTGATTCCATATCTTTATACCATCCAAGTTAAAGGAAACTCTCTTTTACTTCCCTAAAATACAACTATCACACCTTCCAAGGTTCATGTTATCAAGTTTAAATGTAACTTTTATCACTATAAATTTAATATTATTCTCACTAAGGTGAACAAAACTATAGTTATAAACTTTTTGACCATATGATGAAGTGTCTTTTTATTAGTGCACCTTTATCCATGCAAATGGTCAAGTAGAAGGTTAAATTCTTTAATACATGAGAAATCACAATAGATTATCTGGTTATTTTACAAACTCCACCCAAAAAATTGGTTCTAAAACAAACATCATCAAGTTGTCCAAATGATACGAGGTTCTTATAAAGACCTAGAATATGTCTAACAACTTTCTGTCTCAAGAAACCTCCATTTTTCATTCAAATGTTAACACATCCTTTCCAAACTCTTTTTATAACTTCATAATCTACTAGATATACTCCTCCAAAGCTTCCCGGTATATAATATACCATGAAAAATATCTCACTATTTGAATTAAAAGATATAATTGAGTCAATAACCCATGATTCTTCTTGAATTTTTACATTCAGTAATAAACCGGTGCCTCTATATATTGCACTGATAGAGTTCATCTATCTAGAAGTTAAAGTATCTGTTTGATTATTAAAATCTTTATTTATATACCCATTATTCCTAAAAATACAACATATAGGACTTGTACTGGTCGATTTACCTTGACTTCTTCTCCTGACAGTCCTTTTGTTATGGTGACCATCCCTATCTGGTAGTAATTAGATAAATTTCAGATGGAGCTTGGACTTCCTTCTACCCCATTTAATCATTCAAGATAAAGTTTTTAATGTCATGAAATACCTGATTTATCTTCCCACTAGAGTTTCTCACTTACACCACCATGGAATCCAGGCTTTATGGAAGTAAAAATAGGAGAAGAAAATCCCAATCATTGTTCATGAAATTTACCTTCACTGATTTAATATTTCATCAGATCATATTGAAATAATTCAAGTGATATACTATATTTCTTTCATTTGATAACCTTAGCCTAAACAATCCTTGTATCATGAAAACTATTTTGAGAGTTGTTGTCATCTAGTACATGTCATTCAATGATTTCATAACTTATATAGTAGTTTTCTTCTCTTGAATATTGAATACAACATCTTGAGTAAGTGACATCCTTATCAAGGATAAGGCCTTCAAATATAACCATTCCCATTAATTCTTGTACATATTATCAAGAAATTCATTAGACAAAGAATAATCTAGATATTTTTATATAAGAAGGTCCTCTAGTTGCATCCTCTTAAAAGAAAAGTCCATCCCATCAAACTTATAGATATGAACCTTACATTACTCTAAATATATTCTTACAATAACATTAAAACCAATTGAAATCAAAAAAATTGAAATATAAGGAGAGGATAAACTTGAATTTTGCAAGTGAAGTAGAACCTCCCATTGATACCACTTGTAGGGAAAGAAAGGATGAGGAGAAATTTGTCCAATCATCGAAAAAACACATCAAGCACTTCATACACTGAAAACACTCATGTCAAACCACTGTATATACTTCCTTATGATGGTATCATCTTTCATAACATAAATCTCTAAACAACATTGGATAGACACTGGTGGAACCACTGGACAAAGTTTCATATGATAATCACCCCCTCTTGAGTTTGGGCAATGAACTAGGATGAAAGGCCACCTAATCACTACACAAACTCAATGAATATAATTTATACAAAAAGTAAAAATAAATATATAAATATGATTATATAGTTTAGAAAAATGTCTTATATCCATGATAGAACACTGCAAGAATTTTAATTGAAAGAGATACAAGAAAATACAAAAAACTCATCAGTCACTTATTCTTAACTTAAAAAAGTCTCATAATATGAAGTTAGAAACTTAAATTATATATTGAATGAATCCACAAAAATCACATATGGTCCACCAAATCTGTTTATACAGGTCTTAGTATGGTAAACAGGTTGCACCACCTTCTAAGAATCATGGTCTACCTCCCATTGACCAAGGATAATTGTTCAACACACTATTGAATCTTTTGATGAAACCTCCAAAAACTGCTATCCATAATTACATAATATGAATTGAGTCACCACATTAGTGAATTCCATCTGTTGGAACTACTTCTGGTAGACTCTATCTGGTGGACTCTGTCTGGTGGACTTCATCTGCCCAAATTCCTTAAAACCGCTTAGTTGGAAACCACTATTTGGTGATCTCTGTCGGGGAAACTTAGTCCGATGGAATTTAAGAATCTTTACCAAACCCAATAGCATAGACCTTATTAATTTATAATTAGTGGGTTACAAATGGAACCCCCTACTCCATTTAGATTACGGATGCTCATGTCGCACACTATTCATCCTTGGTCATTAGATCTTTTGAATAAATGACCATCACCGCCCCATGTTAATCCCTATGATTTCTAACTATATGATCAACCATTTTACATATGGATGGAACCCACACTTTGTACTACTATATACTATTTCTATTTCCAAGATTAAAAACCATGACTATATGGGCCTGAACCATTGCTATATAATATAGCGATGACCCAACCATATGTGGTTTTAGTCACCATAAGGATATATATATAATCAGATTTTATTTAGAACCATGATTGTAGACTAGATATATTCATGGTTTAATATAACACCGACTATATATTATCTATATCCATAGTTGATAAAATCATAACTATACATGGGATATAATCTTAGTTTTAATATAATTGTGACCATAAAGAGCCTATAATGATAATTTTTTGAACTATGAATATAGACACAATGATTTTTTTAAAACATTGCAATCCATTATTTTTATAACTATGTACGTACTCAGAAAATAACAGTTAATACAAATTCAACCAGCATACATTAAATACATCACAGGGTAAAAAATATCAAATGTAAATTTATATTTCAATCACAATGAAGATCAAACATCACTAAATTTCAATCACAATGAACACAAAATATAAACATATAATATCCCCACATTAATGATCAAAAAATTTAAATGAAATAAATAAAAGTGATTGAATTCATAACCTAAAAATTAAATAAAAAACTAATTTTAGAAATATTTAGTATTCTTTTAGTGTAATAATTTTAGTTCTAATAATTTATTATTCATACAATAACCTCTTTATCATAATAAAGGTAAAAACAAATATTATTATAATATCATAAAATATAACATTGCAATGAAATATATTCTATTAGTTATTTCATTATGATAAAAATACCATCATAGATACAAAAAAACATGAAAAATATATTAAAACAACTTAATTTATATAACAGAATATGTTAATAATTTCAACCAAAATATCCTTACTAATTGACGAATGAAGTAAATTTAAATGTAGAGTGTAAGAATGTTTTGGTTTTAGAAAATGAAATTACTTGGGAAGGTAACTCATTTACTCACTTACGATATTTTAACAACTGAATATAATTTTTTTCCAACTTCTCTATCATGTTATTCACATACAAAGTAGAATAAAAATAAAATAAAAATATTATTTTAACAAAAACAATCTCACAAATCGAAAAAAGAGAAATGTGAGGGAGAACTAAACAAAAATGCATCATCAAATATTTAAAATAAATGAGAACTTTTAAAGTATAATAAACATGATTTTAAATCAAAATTTTGTCTAAATATAATAATATTAAAATCTTCCATATATATTAAGTTCATAAATCACATTCTTAAAAATACATGCTTCAAATTTAATTCTAGCATATAACTATTTTACATAAAACACAATTATTACAAACTATATTACTTCTATTAGCATGCTTCAAACTCAATGGGGTCTCAAAGAACTACCATTAAATGACATTAGAAGAATAAAAAAATCAAATAAGTTAATGTGTTTGAAGGCCTAGACCTTTCCGGGCCCTTTGTGTTTTTTGGTCGCTGGAGATGTTGGGAGGAAGCTAGTAGGTGATTTGAGGAGGAGGAATGTAGTTTTTCACTGACATATCAGTTGAAGGGACAAATCATGTCATGACTATGTCCGTTGGGGTTTGGTTAGTTTCCTAGAGAAGAGAGGTTGTCGTAGTCTGGTGCATTGTGTTGTGATCAATGAGGTTGCACTGTGAGGAGATGCATTGAAACATGAGGCTTAAACCATGAGATTTTGGTGATGTTTCACTATAATAAAAAGTGGATTTATGGGTGATTTAAACCATTTCTAAATGATTCATGACATTTTCTAAAAAGCTTCATGAATAGAAATGTTAGGAATCATTTCACGGTGGGTTTTTCACAAAAGTTTTTTATATAGAGGTAGTTCATTTAATGATTTTTTAAAAATATTTCTATTATTTTATTAATCTAGGTCTTCCCCAGCTCGTCCCCACCCCAACCTATGCACAGGCCCAACTTGGTCCCACGTGGACAAAGCCCACATAGAGCCACCTAGCTCACACTATAAAATTAACCATATGTGTGTGTGTGTGTAAGGTGAGATTTGAACCCCTTACCTCTTAGTTATCCTATAAAGCCTTTACTAATATACCAAGCCCTTCATTTGGTGACTAAACAAACTTTATTATATATATATATAGATAAATATATGTAAATACATATATATGCTTACATATATTTATTCATAATTTATAAATATATACATATAAAAATATAATTACATATAAATTTATATAAATATAACTAAATTTACATAAATTTATATAAATACATGGGGGGTGGTCAACCCGACCCAAAGGCCTTTGAGTTTTTTATTTATTTTTGGATAACCCCTGATTATCGCTCAAATTTACCCAAGAGATGAAGGTAAAACGGTCCTTGTAGTTTAGCTTGGGTTATCGAATCCTCAGAGACCTAAGAAGAAACCTGTAGACACGTACATTCTATGGACTGTTTTTGGATATGAAGTGGCCAACTTGGGTTGATTTTATATGGGTTTAAAGGATAACTAACAGATTTAAGTGAATTCAATTTAAAAGAATTAGTTGATCCTGGGTTATCACTCGAGGTGGATTGGACGTATTTCCTTTATAATGATTTCAATTTCTTATATTTGAGATGGGTTCATTTAAGGAGATAAAACAACATCATCACTTACTTGTTTAATGCCTAAAACCTTTAATAATAATCACCTATACACTTGAAGGATCAAAGTTTTTATCACTTCAAGGTAAAGGTTCGTATTAGCACTTGAAGTGTGTGACCTTAAATTCAACAAGGACGATGGAGTTTAAAAATCATCAAATAAAAATCTCAATTAAAGAAGTGATTATACATTAATGAGGTGATAAATAACATCCAATACAGCCCCTTGCTACTCCCTTGGTTCAACCCATAAGTGGTTTAGCCCTCCATTGATGACATGTCTTCAACGTAAGCGGGAAGTAGACTTACAAAGGTGGAATTGAAGAAGTAAAAACAACAACAAAAAAAGATCACTCCTCCGTTGTGTGATAAATATCACAAAGTATGGTGTGAATGAATTCACACATTGAACCAATGGTATCAACTTGATAAGTATAATAACATAATAAGAGTAAAAAAAGAACTTTTATTAAGAAACTAAGGTGAATTAAACAACTTACATGAGAAAGAAATGTGATTACAAACACAAAGCGGCAGCATAACACTACAATGAAACCAAGCACCAAATATTATCAACTCCTCCACCACCACTACCTTAAATATGAATTTTTGAGCCTTTGGGTCGATCCTCCAATAGTAAAAGTCATCCCACTTGATTATGGTAGGTCTAGGGTGGTGGAAAGTTTGTGGAAAGAAGACTTTCCACCCTTGACCCGAAAAGGCATCCAGATTTCATGCACCGAACAGACGCACTTGAAACACCTTCTATATGGAATACTTTGGGTGGGACATAGAAGACTTAAATTAAGCTCCAGAGTTCCCCTAACATCCTGTAAAATATAATACCAAAATAAGTTATGGTTTTCGAGATATGGTTTAATTGGTGGAATGTTTTTCTGGGCCATAGAATCTGGCCCAGAATTTTATCTCTAAATTGGGCCCCCTAAATGGACACCATGGAGGCCGAATTAGCTTTGGATACTGAATAGTTATTTGTTAATATACATGTCTTATAGAATTAAACGAAATTTGGGATTAATTGGGCCTGTATGTTGGGCCCCATAGTCTTATCAGTGGGATGGTGTCCAATCTGCCTTCTCTAGAATTGTTTCCTTTCATCAAAAAATATCCCCATCTTCTTCCATGAATTATCCATTGATCCCTGAATGAAACATGTTCATATTGGAGTGTATATAAATTTCCAAAAATATCAAATTAAAATATGTATAATCAGATGAATCATTTGGTACTTTAAATTATGTTAAAAAATGTACCACATAATAGTGCATTTTAAGAAGGTATTATAACCATAATGTGAAATGATGTTCAAAGTGTAAAATGCACTAAAATGGTGTTTATGAATAATAAAGAACATGAATATTATATATATTACCAATGAATATTACCCTCATTTAGTGGATAATCACACCCCCCAACTTGAGTTTTTCTAGTCCCGAGAAAAATATATCTCAACAATATGAAATTCGAATTCCCTTTTCCAAAAAACATTTTAATACACAATGATCACCAAAAAAACTTATACCAAACAATCATGAAAACCATCAAAATATTTTAATACAAGATATTTTCATAAGCAGATACCAATCCCAAGCCCATTCCTTTGTTCAAATTCATTACCATATTTCATCCAATATCAATTAAGTATGAGGATGTGTTGTGCATCACAATAGACAAGGGGGTTCATCTTTATTCAAGGGGGAAATCACGGAAGCACTAAGTGGAATCAAATTTTAATATTAAGATGATTATTCACTTTTTTTGTATAATTTTTTTGTTTTTTGTTTTTGTTTTTTTTGTTTTTGCAATTATTCCATGGTAATTGAAGTTGCACTCAAAAGAGTCAACCCCTATAGAGAGACTTTGCCGATGACTCCTAGGCTCAAAGACCTTAGGGAACCAAGTGAATCCCACATAATCGGGCATCATCTCAAGCTAACTCAGTCAAAAAAAATTCAAATTACCAAAAATAGAGATAAAATTACCAACTCTGGGCTAGACAACTATGGAGTCACGATCCCCAAGTGCCAAAAGCCACACATTAGGTCATTTCATTGCTCTATGCACATTTTTTTTGAATACTCATATTAAACTAAAATGATCCCCAAACCTATGCTATTTATTTAGGGGACCCCATGAACTCAAACTAATACCCCACTATCCAAAGGATGTGCATTGTGATCTATTTTTATTTGGATGAAAATATAAACAATGAAATATCATATTGGACAGCCTCACTTTCCAAAATCTATGCTCATGAAATTATACAAGGATTAAAATCAGAATTAGGGTATGCTAAATTATTTGATATTCAGTTTCAAAGTGTTCAATGTGTATTACCATGTTCAATGTTAAAGGAATTTTTCCTTCCATTTACACATTTTTTTTTTCAAATAATTCATTTTCTTGACACAAAAGCATTTTTTTTATTTTATATCCCCCCCAACTTAAAACAACACTGTCCCCAGTGTTTGAAGAAATGAAAATTTAGAAGGAGTAGAGGCAGATAATGGAAGTTCAAAAAGGAAATTGAAAATGAGGATCATGGAATGAAGTCACCTGGTGGTTGAAGTTGAAGTTCTTGTTGTTCCAATTCAGTCCTTTGATATCCATGTCGCTTGCAGAGTTCCCTTAGTGGAAAAAGGAAAACAAGCAAACAAAACAAAATAGTATATATATATATATATATAAGTACAATATAAGTATATATATAAAATAAAATAAACTGATGTTACATTGTCTTCTTTTTAAATTTATGGGTATGGTATTACTCAAGGATCACACCACGTGACATGGATAAATATGGTGATCCCCTTTCATACCAATACATACTCATAATAGAAGAACAGGTCAATAGTCTATTTTTTTATTAATCAAAATGATTCATTAATCCTATTTAAAAAAAGATGATTTGCAAAGATGAAAACCACGGGTTGCCTTCCGTGCAGTGCTTTGTTTAAGGTCGTTAGCTTGACTTGAACCCCCCAACTTATCCAATAACAACTTTCAACATTTTAAGGACCACATGTTTCACCACTTATACTAGGTTGAAATTGATTCTATGTTTAGAATTCTTTTCATGCACAAACCTCTGTTCTAAAATGAGTAGGTAAATCCAAGGAATATCAAAAATGATGGATTCAATTTCTTTTGTAGTATTTTCTAATACATTAAGAATAATTACCTCTTTATTGGTTTCAATATAATAAATGGTGACAACTGGAAGTTTTTGGCTATCCCCAATGAATGGAAACTTAAGGGTGGATGGAATGTCCTTTAGCTCAAGTTCAGGTATACTAAAACTCTCAAACATAGGTTGGGACTTTGAATTGAACTCAGTTTCATTTTCATAATCGCTCAACAGAATTGGTTCATTTTGAATAGAAGATTCAACCACCAAATTGGAAAGACTAGTTTCAGGAATGGTTATGGACTCAAATTTTGTGATTTCTCTTAATGGTTCAATGATTTTTATTTTTGAAAAATCATCAATGGATTTATATTCATGAGACTCAATCCATGATGTCAAATTTACCTCTTGTGAATACAAAAAATCATTTTCCTCTTTATTTAAATACCCATCAACAATTCCATGATCCTCCTCATCTTCCCCAAATCCAAAGGTTTTCTCTTCGGTAAATTCATGAGAGGTTTGTGGGAAACTAGACAATTCACATAAGGTTATGGAAGGAACAGTTTGTGTAGGGATGGGTTCCTCACAAGTTTTAATGATTTGTAGTTATAACCTCAATCATGAAACCTCAAAATTAATTATCTCCATTTTTTGACATAGTTTTTCAAGTAATGGATGTGGATAAGGATGGATAAGGGGTTGAGACAGATGGTCTATTCTGGGAGGATAACTATGTTGTTGGAATTCCATAGGAAGATGTTCAAATTGGCTTTGTGGGGATTGAAACTCATTATATGTTGAGTTGTTTTGTAGATAATAGAGGTAAAAACAATGTGGTTCATTAGGTTTTTGATGATCCCACATGTAGAAATTAGGATGGTCATTGTACATCACACATGGGGTTGGGTGATCAAAGTGGGGATAGGTTTCCCATGTTGGGACTTGTTCAAAATTGACTTCCATAGGAGTGAGGGGTGAGAAAAGAGAATTAGGATGAGAAAAAAGAATGATAGTGTCTAAGATAACTTACTTAGGTCTTCGGAAATGGCGCCAAAATTTGATTCTCGCTCAAATTTACCCAAGAGATGAAGGTAGAACGGTCCTTGTAGTTTAGCTTAGGTTATCGAATCCTCAGAGACCTAAGAAGAAAACTATAGACACGTACATTATATGGACTGTTTTTGGCTATGAAGTGGCCAACTTGGGTTGATTTTATATGGGTTTAAAGTATAACTAACATATTTAAGTGAATTCAATTTAAAAGAATGAGTTGATCCTAGGTTATCACTCGAGGTGGATTGGACGTATTTCCTTTTTAATGATTTCAATTTCTTATATTTGAGATGAGTTTATTTAAGAAGATAAAACAACATCATAACTTACTAGTTTAATGCCTACACCCTTTAATACTAATCACCTATACACTTGAAGGATCAAAGTTTTGAGCACTTCAAGGTAAAGGTTCGTATTAGCACTTGAAGTGTGTGGCCTTAAATTCAACAAGGACGATGGAGTTTAAAAATCATCAAATAAAAATCTCAATTAAAGAAGTGATTATACATTAATGAGGTGATAAATAACATCCAATACAACACTTGATACTCCCTTGGATCAACCCATAAGTGGTTTAGCCCTCCATTGATGACATGTCTTAAACGGAAGCGGGAAGTAGACTTACAGAGGTGGAATTGAAGAAGTAAAAACAACAACAACAAAAGATCACTCCTCCGTTGTGTGATAAATATCACAAAGTATGGTCTGAATAAATTCACACCTTGAACCAACGGTATCAACGTGATAAGTATAAGAACAGAATAAGAGTAAACAAAGAACTTTTATTAAGAAACTAAGGTGAATTAAACAACTTACATGAGAAAGAAATGTGATTACAAACACAAAGCGGCAGCATAACACTACAATGAAACCAAGCACCAAAGATTATCAACTCCTCCACCACCACTGCCTTAAATATGAATTTTTGAGCCCTTGAGTCTAGCCTCCAATAGTACAAGTCATCCCACTTGATTATGGTAGGTCTAGGGTGGTGGAAAGTTAGTGGAAAGAAGACTTTCCACCCTTGAACCAAAAAGGCATCCAGCTTTCACGCACCGAACACACACGCTTGAAACACCTTCTAGATGGCAGACGTTTGGTGGGCCATAGAAGAATTAAATTAATATCCGGATATCCCCTAACATCCTGTAAAATCTAAACCCAAAAGAAGTTATGGTTTTCGAGATATGGTTTGATTGGTGGGATGTTTTTCTGGGCCGCAGAATCTGGCCCAGAATTTTATCTCTAACTTGGTCCGCCTAAATGGACACCATGGATGCCGAATTAGTATTGGATCCTGAAGAGTTATTTGTTTCTATACATTTCTTCTAGAATTACACGAAATTTGGAATTAATTGGGCCTGTATGTTGGGCCCCATAGTCTTATCAGTGGGCTGGTGTCCAATCTGCCTTCTCTAGAATTGTTTCCTTTCATCAAAAAATATCCCCATCTTCTTCCATGAATTCTCCATTGATCCCTGAATGAAACATGTTCATATTGGAGTGTAGATAAATTTAAAAAAATATAAAATTATAATATGTATAATCAGATGAATAATTTGGTACTTTAAATGATGTTAAAAAATGTACCACATAATAGTGCATTTTAAGAAGGTATTACAATCATAATGTGAAATGATGTTCAAAGTATAAAATGCACTAAAATGGTGTTTATGAATAATAAAGAACATGAATATTATATATATTACCAATGAATATTAGCCTAATTTAGTGGCTAATCAACCCCATTTTATGGGCTAATGGAGAACCCTTACATAACCCGTAGGCCTAGTGACACAGGACCCATTATATGACCCGAAGCCCCAAGACACAATGCCTAATACACGACCTGAGGGACCAAGACAAGGAAACACAAGAAGTGACCCTCCCCAAAATCTACATCATTGAAGGCATCTATCTCCCCACCTCACATGGGTGATAAAATAGATTTTCCCTGTGCAACGCTACACAGTGACTGGTACCAATGACAATTATCATACCCTCTCGTCCTTCCAATCCGGTTAGATATGCTATGGTGGATGCTACTTGCTCTGAATCCTCATCTAGGGTCTGCTCTCGTGTGATCAGCGTAGGTCGCTTTTGGTCCTATGTGGCCCGGAGGATTGGTGGCCCAAAGGACAATGGTGGCCCGAAGGCCTTTATAAACACACACACACACATAATTAAATATAATTATATATAAATATAAACAAATATATATATATATATAAACACATATAAACACATATAAATATATGTAAATATATATATATATATATACACACACCCACATAATATATATTAATATATATAAATATAAATAAATTTACATAAATATATATAAATAAATACATACATACATACACATATATATAATTAAATATATTTTTATATAAATTTAAATATATATAAACACATAAACACACACACACACAAATATACACACACACACACAAATAAATAAATAAATATATATATATATATACCCACATAATATATATATAAATATAAATGAATACAAATATATATAAATATACATAATTATACATAGATATATATAAGTATCTATAAAAGAATAAAAAATAAATGTATATTAATATAATTGAAAAATAATATATATAAATATATATAACTTGTAAATAAATATACATAAGTATATACAAATACATATATACAATTAAATAATATATATATATAAACACAAAAAGATATACATAAATAAATAAATAAATAAATAAATAAATATAGACACATATAAATATAAATATAAATATAATCATACACCCACCCAACCACATTATATATATAAATATATATAAATATTTATAAATATATATAAATATAAATAGACATAAAATTCATAAATACATATAAATACATATATAAATATATATAAATATATATAATTATAAATAAATATATATAAATATATATAATTATAAATAAATATAAATAAATATATATTAATATGTATATAATTAAATATAATTAAATATCAATATCAATATATATATAAATGCACACACACACACACATGCACATATACACACACATATATATGCACATATACATACATATATATACACATATACACATACACACATATTTATAAATAAATACATACATACTTACATGTATATATACCCACATAATATATATATACATAAATACATATAAATATCTATAAATATATATAACTATAAATAAATTTACATAAATATATATAAACACACACACACATATATAATTAAATTTAATTATATATAAATATAAACATACAAATAAACACATATAAATACACACACACATATAAATATCTATATATACATATACCCTCATAATACGTATAAATATATATAAAAATATTTAAATATATGAAAGGAGTTCAAGTATAGGATAGAAAGCCAACCCATAACCACAAATTTTATTAGAAAAAAGGAAAGTACATTAGAAAGGATGAACAAGTCAAAAAAAGGGAAACCCTCATCCATAAAATAAATTACATATCAGGAAACTGAGGCTCATTAGTGTCTGCATCATCACTAGTCTCCCAATCTGATTATTAATTAAAGAGCACCAAATATTTCTCCCTGAGCTTTTTCTGTTCCAATGTGAGCTTCTATGTGGAAGCACTATTCAAGTCTTGACCCCACCCTCATCCTCATTTTGGGTGTAACGCCCCGACCCCAGCTACCTGGAGTCGGTGCCTTACTTCGTAAATTTGGCATGATCACAAAAGATCAAGTCTCGAAAGACCGATTAGTTTAGTAGCCTTGGAAACACTAGATACTTTCATAAGTCTTACATTACATCATAAAGTGAAAAACTAATAACAAAGTCTTCATAGTCCACACTCATATCCTCTTCTGACTATCCCTGCAGGTCATTCATAAAATACTTCTTCACATCCTGGAAAATATTAAAACATTGAAAGGGGTGAGCTCAGATGGTCAGTAAGGATAACAATATAGCAGAAGCTTTCATCAATAAACATAACATTTAAGGCAATGTATAACTAAAACAAAAGCCTTTTAAACATGAAATTCAACATAATATGGAAAAAGTAAAATGAGATAATGCCATTCACTTCTTCACATGGATATTCTACTGGTCGAATAATCACATGCAATATCAATAACCACTTTTATAATGATAGAATGCATAATGCCAAACTATCATAACCACGTAGCCAAGGCCTCGTGCGAAGACCACAAATAAGATTTTGTTAAGGCCTCGTGCCAAGACACTAGTTTTTCTCATGAGACCAGCCGATGCATCGAGGAGCTATAGCGGGCTCCACCCATCACTTACTAATTCCAATGCATTCCTCCTATGAATGGGTTTAAAAATATCATAAACCATAACATAATCGTATCAGATAAAACATGCATAAAGGAAACATAACATGTCCACATTTCAATCACAAGATTTCAATACAACACATTGATATTATAAAAACGCTTTCAAAACCATTTTCAATACCAAAATAAAAGAAAGTTAAAACTTTGTATTTATTTTTCATTAAAAAAAGTTATGGCTTGTAAAGGAAGCTGAAACTCAAATAATGGTCACGGCGGTGGAGAAGTCGTTGTCTCCACATACATAAGAAAAACATTCCTTTTGTCGTTTAGTAAAACGCTTCGTATAAAAAAGATTCATTTTGAATAAACGTAAATGTCAAAGGGTTTTATACACCGTATAAAAGAAAGTTGTGTATAAAATAAAATATGCCTCAATGAAAGGAGATTGAGACGAAGTCCTTAAAAAGATCATTTTTAAAATAAAATGAATCTATTATGTGTATTCACTATAGGTACACATAAAGAACATAAAAATACAAAATAGGACATAATAATATCATGACAAAATTTGAAAGTAGGAGATTAACCCAAAGAATGGAAGTTGGGTTAAGAAATTCTCTTACCTTGCGTCTTGTCCTGACTCGACCGTTCTTTAACCTCCTGAATAATAAACTAGATTTAATTTCTATTTACTTAAGAACCTTTTTCATGTTCATTATTCCTTTTATATCCCTTATTACCATGTTATGAACATTATGTAATAATTAAAGTTTATAACGGTCATTTTGTCGATCTTAGGTAGTTGAGTCAAAAATAAAATTATTATAATTACAAGTTGTTCATGTGGTGATATATCCATTATATCCAGAATTATATTCATGATATAGATATCATATATCTCATATATATCCAGTATATACATGCATTTATAATATTCCATAACGTTTAGAGGTAAGAAAAGAAATGCACCATTCATGGAGACGGTAAGCCGTACGTACACATGAACGCTACTTTCATTTCTATTTAGTATTTAATGAATTCATAATGATATAAAGGTATATTATAATTCTAGTATAACATCATATATAATATCATTTACTCCATCCTTTATACATCCCACATATGGTATTAACGATTCAAATCACTTGGAGGGGGCGGTAGTCCGCACTTCCTAAAATGAAAATATCACGTTTACCCATAATGGAAATAATAAAGGTATGCAATAAATGAAAATACAGAACCTTAAGTAAAACATAAACATATTATATATCATTTATAAATAGAGTGACATCTTAATGGCCACCTTTGAAGGTGTTTTATGAGTGTTGAACAATCATCATTTCGTGAGGCAGAAATTCTCCATCCACAGAAACCGTATGTTCTTTAACCATTAGATGTAGGTGTGTGTAAGTGTAGCTCGAATCCTTATTATAAAAACATCCTAGTATATTGAGTATACTGGTGTTGTTACAAAATAAATGAATAAAAAGTGTCTAGGTGGTTGGAGAAGAAAAATAAAACAAAACAACATTAGAGAAGAAATTACCTCAAAATCGGGTAACTCTTTTTGATTTGAGCCAAAGTCTTCCTTGGGAAGAGTTCTGCCCAAATTGAGGCTTCTAGGATTAAGGGGGGAAAGTTGGGAGAGTATTTGGGCAGAGTTTGGCCGAGACAAATGGCTTGAAAGTGTGAATGAGGTGGAAGAGGTGGGGGCCTTTTATAAGTGGAGAGGAGGGGCACTCTTGGAAAGTAAGGAAATTATACAATGCTTTTCGGATTCTAAAGGTCTCACACTTATATAATTCGAGGATAAGGTGATAAGGGTTCGAAATATACCCATCCAATAGTCTTTGGACAAGTTTAAGCCTTGGATTTTACATTATCTTTTCATTTTATTAAAATTGTTAAATAATGAGGTCATCGCTGCATCATCATGATGTCATAAATAATTTAATTTATTTAATGTCTAAAAATTATAAAAAAAATACTATGATGTAGGAAATATTTTTATATTTCCAATGACTATTTATAGTCAAAAATATGACTTGTATAACCCCATGTAAAAATTGTTTTAGTAAAACATTTCATGTTTGTGTAATTTTTTACTTTAACATTAAATAAAAGGTATTTATGTCATTTTCCAACTAAAGTGGCTCCATGGGGTCCCCAAGTTGACCCATAGATTGTACTGGTCGGCCATGGAATATCCAATGAGGGTAGGACATGTGTCAAGCTCATATCATATTATTAAAATATTATTTTTACCTTAAACTACACTAATTACCTCTAATCGCGATTAAGAACTTAAAAGTTACTATTCACCAAAAATTATTTTAATCTCATTGAACCACATTTTACTTCTTAATGACAACCATGTATGTTGGATTTTTGAAAATCAAAACACAGAAGTGGTAATATTTCATTTAAACGAAAAATCAGTTATTTAACTACCACTTAATGGTTTCACTATTCATCAAAAATTGAAGTTTTTCAGAACAATGCCAAAATTTCACCCTAAGATATAATTGATATTCCGAATTCAAAAATGATTTATATTTTAAAAAATTCCAAACATATAAGTTGCATTAATTAATTTTATAATTAATTCTCACTGTCACAACAAATAGCGTGTTTTTAAGAAACAATTTATATCAAAAGATTGGCAATTGTTTATGTCAAATTTCAATGTTAAATTAATTCTAATGACCACCATTGGATAAAATAGTAAAAATATATTCCAATTATACTTTAAAAACACTAAATAGTATAATTTATCACTATAAATTATTTTGATTAAAAAAGTTGTTTTTAAGTATTTTTCACTATTCACAAAAAATTGGAAGTTCTCAGAAAATTACAAAAAACTCAACTTAGGATAATTTCGATATTCCGAATACAAAAATGAAGTCCATTTTGAAATATAAAATTTATATAATTTCAAAAAGTGGGTATTACTATTCATAACGGCTACTTTGATTAGTTACGGTATGTTAGAACTCGAAGTTGCGTATAATGCAATCTATTGCATTATTGAATGAGAAGCGTATCATAGAAGCTCAGGGTGTTACATTCTCCCCTCCTTCAATAAATTGCGTCCTTGTAATTTGAAATTTTTCTTGGAAAATAAAAGGTTGAAAAGAGAAAATACCTTTGTCGAAAACCCACATCGGAAATAAGATTAATAAAATTTAGCCTTAATAAGAGGGAAAGGGAAATGAAAAAGTCACCACCCAATTATGATCTCGATTAGGAGAACATTGGTGGAAATTAGAGACATATAATTGGAGGAAAAACGTAAATATTTGTAGGGAGTTATTGAGATCATCAATCACAATCAACTATCAAATTGAGGGCCTCAAAGCCTTAAATCTATGTTGATTTAAAATATCATCAGTTCAACAAGACATAAGGTATTAGGATAACACATTTTTTTGTTTTAATATCCCTTTACTAAAGTTTAAGAATTAATTTATTTATTGAATAAGAGATAGGTATATATATATTTATGCTTGACAATTAGAGTTTCAACCTTCAACTCATCTTTCACTCAAAAAGATAATAGAACTCAAAAATATTATACTTATCCTAATTTTATAAGGTTAAAAATGTTAACACATACCATTTAGATTAGTAAAATTATTTTGTAATAACCAGGGACTTCCTGTAGGCTAGTGGTAGGAAATAAAGGCCTGTCGCACTATGGTTGTGGGTTCGATTCCTGCAGCTTTGTCCGACGCGACGGGTTATGCCCCACCCTGCAGGTTGTCCTTTTCCTAAAACTATAGTATTATAATATTCCAAAAATAATCTTCATAATTTTTTTTAACCTTAAACAATACTATCCAACGATCAACTTAATCCACTCCAACCTTTATAGTTATCCAAAATACCTCTATCCAGACTTTCTCTAAAAGGTCTCTTAATTCCAAAATCAATTTATCAGATTCCCCAAACAAAGTAAAGTTTCTCTTATTGTCACATACTAAAAATATAATTACCTTCATCATATTAAAACCTTACTGAAATCAACAAGTACTACAGTACAATCCTTATATATATATCACATTATTCTAATAACCAGAATATAATCCATGAGTCCAAAAGCACCAATACATTAATTATTCCGCTTCAACTGTAGTCACATCATAAGATTGGCCTTGATCCCTTGGCCTTTTCTAAGGTAAGTTTCCCTGACTCTTAGGACATTCATTTTCATAATGACCCATTTCTCTACAATTGTAGCATTCAACATTGATAGCCTCTTTCTTTCCCTTACAATCACGAGCCGGGTGACCTTTTTCTCCACATTTGTAACAAACTCCCATTCCTTTTAGGCAAGTACCAGGGTGATTCTTCCCACAATTATCACATAATGGAAAATCCTTCTTTCCCTTTTTCCCTTTATCTGTCTCTTGTTCCACTGTTCTCTTCTTCTCTTGCTTTACTTTGTTGTTATAAGACTTAGAGAATTCCTTTTCTGTCTGGATAGCACATGAGACAATATCTTCGTATGTTGAGAAAGATTGTGATACTAAAGATCTATGGAGAAATGGTTTTAACCCATCAAAGAAACGATCAATCTTACCTCTTGGGTTATTTATATAATCTGTAGCATATCTCTCCAACCTTGTAAAGTTGGCCTCATACTTTGCGACATTCTCATCCTCCTTTTGTCTCAGACTTAGAAATTTCCTTTCCATATCTGCTCGATGGTCATGAGGAAAGTATTTTTCTAAGAAAATCTCTTTGAAATCCCTCCATTCCATATTCGATATGTCATCATCTTCCTTTGTATTTTGAATCAATGACCACCATTGATCGGCATCTCCAGTGAGGCGGTAAAATGCAATGATAACCTTCTCCCTTTCGCTAATCCCCAAGGCGTGGAATATTTTCTCTAAGGAGTTTATCCATTGCTCAGCTACTAATTGATTTGTACCCCCATTAAATGTTGGTGGTTGTTGCCTCATGAAGCAGTCTAACATTGATCATCCACGTTGTGGATCAGGGTGATCCATACGAGTAAGGTTATTATTCATAACCTGAGTGAGTTGTCCCAGTATGGTAATAAGTTGATCAGCACCAGTTGTATCTCCAGATCCACAATAATTATCTTGAGCAGGAGGGGAATCCCTACACGGAGTGTGTGCATTGATACGGTTTCCATTCCTTCCACTAGGCGCCATTTCTAAAAAATGGCATAAACTAGATTAGTTTATGTATCAAAATACATAATTCCATACTTATAAAATACTTAACATAAATTGAACTATTTATGGATATAATCAATAAAAAAATTTCTTTGAGGAAGTATATACTCATAACCCTTCATGGTGGTTTACAAAGAAAATGAGAATTATCCAAAGCATATCCCCCGGGAGTGTCGTAACCAAGAGTGAAGCAAGGCCCGTTGTCGTGCACCAGTTCCCGTTCGAGTCTAGCTCAAAGCAGTGTTTTCGGGTTTTACCCCTAGGTATATCTGTGCTAGAGCCGCCTCTACCTGCTCGTATCCAGACAGGGATGCATTGCTCGGAAAACTCACAACATCTCTACAATACCAAAATTCTAGGAAGTTCTTCTATACTAATCCTCAAAGTCTATCTTCGGGCTATGTGCTCTAATCAGAGTTTATCTAAATCTAACTTCCAAGGTTAGTACTAAACTGCCTCTGATACCAACTGTAATGCCCCGACCCCAGCTACTTGGAGTCGGTGCCTTACTTCGTAACTTTGGCATGATCACAAAAGATCAAGTCTCGAAAGACCGATTAGTTTAGTAGCCTTGGAAACACTAGATACATTCATAAGTCTTACATTACATCATAAAGTGAAAAACTAATAACAAAGTCTTCATAGTCCACACTCACATCCTTTTCTGACTATCCCTGCAGGTCATTCATAAAATACTTCTTCACATCCTGGAAAATATTAAAACATTGAAAGGGGTGAGCTCAGATGCTCAGTAAGGATAACAATATAGCGGAAGATTTAATCAATAAACATAACATTTAAGGCAATGTATAACTAAAACAAAAGTATTTTAAACATGAAATTCAACATAATATGGAAAAAGTAAAATGAGATAATGCCATTCACTTCTTCACATGGATATTCTACTGGTCGAATAATCACATGCAATATCAATAACCACTTTCATAATGATGGAATGCATAATTCCAGACTATCATAACCACATAGCCAAGGCCTTGTGCCAAGACCACAAATAAGATTTTTTCAAGGCCTCGTGCCAAGACACTAGTTTGTCTCATGAGACCTGCCGATGCATCGAGGAGCTATAGCGGGCTCCACCCGTCACTTACTAAGTCCAATGCATTCCTCATATGAATGGGTTTAAACATATCATAAACCATAACATAATCGTATCACATAAAACATGCATAAAGGAAACATAACATCTCCACATTTCAATCACAAGATTTCAATACAACACACTGATATAATAAAAACGCTTTCAAAACCATTTTCAATACCAAAATAAAAGAAAGTTAAAACTTTGTATTTATTTTTCATTAAAAAAAGTTATGGCTTGTAAAGGAACCTGAAACTCAAATAATGGTCACGGCGGAGGAGAAGTCGTTGTCGCCACATACGTAAGAAAAATATTCCTTTTGTCTTTTAGTAAAACTCTTCGTATAAAAAATATTCCTTTTGAATAAACGTAAATGTCAAAGGGTTTTATACACCGTATAAAAGAAAGTTGTGTATAAAATAAAATATGCCTCAATGAAAGGAGATTGAGACGAAGTCCTTAAAAAGATAATTTTTAAAATAAAATAGATCTATTATGTGTATTCACTATAGGTACACATAAAGAACATAAAAATACAAAATAGGACATAATAATATCATGACATAATTTGAAAGTAGGAGATTAACTCAAAGAATGGAAGTTGGGTTAAGAAATTCTCTTACCTTGCGTCTTGTCCTGACTCGACCGTTCTTTAACCTCCTGAATAATAAAATAGAGTTAATTTCTATTTACTTAAGAACCTTTTTCATGTTCATTATTCCTTTTATATCCCTTATTACCATGTTATGAACATTATGTAATTATTAAAGTTTATAATGGTCATTTTGTCGATCTTAGGTACTTGAGTCAAAAATAAAATTCTTATAATTACAAGTTGTTCATGTGGTGATATATCCATTATATCCAGAATTATATTCATGATATAGATATCATATATCTCATATATATCCAGTATATACATGCATTTATAATATTCCGTAACGTTTAGAGGTAAGAAATGAAATGCACCATTCATGGAGACGGTAAGCCGTACGTACGCATGAATGCTACTTTCATTTCTATTTTGTATTTAATGAAATCATAATGATATAAAGGTATATTATAATTCCAGTATAACATCATATATAATATCACTTACTCCATCCTTTATACATCCCACATATGGTATTAACGATTCAAATCACTTTGAGGGGACGGTACTCCGCACTTCCTAAAATGAAAATATCACGTTTACCCATAATGGAAATAATAAAGGTATGAAATAAATGAAAATACAGAACCTTAAGTAAAACATAAACATATTATATATCATTTATAAATAGAGTGACATCTTAATGGCCACCTTTTAAGGTGTTTTATGAGTGTTGAACAATCATCATTTCGTGAGGCAGAAATTCGCCATCCACAGAAACCGTATGTTCTTTAACCATTAGATGTAGGTGTGTGTAAGTGTAGCTCGAATCCTTCTTATAACAATATCCTAGTATATTGAGTATACTGGTGTTGTTATAAAATAAATGAATAAAAAGTGTTTAGGGGGTTGGAGAAGAAAAATAAAACAAAACAACATTAGAGAAGACATTACCTCAAAATCGGGTAACTCTTTTTGATTTGAGCCAAAGGCTTCCTTGGGAAGAGTTATGCCCAAAGTGAGCCTTCTAGGAGTAAGGGGGGAAAGTTGGGAGAGTATTTGGGCAGAGGTTGTCCGAGCCAAATGGCTTTAAAGTGTGAATGAGGTGGTAGAGGTGGGGGCCTTTTATAAGTGGAAATGAGGGGCACTCTTGGAAAGTAAGGAAATTATACAATGATTTTCGGATTCTAAAGGTCCCACACTTATATAATTTGAGGCTAAGGTGATAAGGGTTCTAATTCTACCCATCCCATAGTCTTTGGACAAGTGTAAGCTTTGGATTTTACATTATCTTTTCATTTTATTAAAATTGTTAAATAATGCGGCCATCGCTGCATCATCATGATGTCATAAATAATTTAATTTATTTAATGTCTAAAAATTATAAAAAAATACTATGATGTAGGAAATCTTTTTATCTTTACAATGACTATTTATAGTCAAAAATATGACTTGTATAACCCCATGTAAAAATATTTTTAGTAAAACATTTCATATTTGTGTCATTTTTTACTTTAACATTAAATAAAAGGTATTTATGTCATTTTCCAACTAAAGTGGCTCCATGGGGTCCCCAAGTTGACCCATGGATTTTTTTGGTCGGCCATGGCACATCCAATGAGGCTAGGACATGTTTCAATCTCATCTCATATTATTAAAACATTATTTTTACCTTAAACTACACTAATTATCTCTAATCGCGATTAAGAACTTAAAAGTTACTATTCACCAAAAATTATTTTAATCTCATTGAACCACATTTTAATTCTTAATGACAACCATGTATATCGGATTTTTTAAAATCAAAACACAGAAGTGGTAATATTTCATTTAAATGAAAAATCAGTTATTTAACTACCACTTACTGGTTTCACTATTCATCAAAAATTGAAGTTTTTCAGAACAATGCCAAAATTTCACCCTAAGCTATAATTGATATTCCTAATTCAAAAATGATGTCTATTTTACAAAATTACAAACATATAAGTTGCATTAATTAATTTTATAATTAATTCCCGATGTCACAACAAATAGCGTGTTTTTAAGAAACAATTTATATCAAAAATTGGCAATTGTTTATGTCAAATTTCAATGTTAAATTAATTCTAATGACCACCATTGGATAAAATGGTAAAAATATATTCTAATTATACTTTAAAACCACTAAATAGTATTATTTATCACTATAAATTATTTTGATTAAAAAAGTTGTTTTTAAGTATTTTTCACTATTCACAAAAAATTAGAAGTTCTCAGAAAATTACAAAAAACTCAACTTTGGATAATTTCGATATTCCGAATACAAAAATGAAGTCCATTTTGAAATATAAAATTTATATAATTTCAAAAAGTGGGTATTACTATTCATAACGGCTACTTTGATTAGTTACGGTGTGTTAGAACTCGAAGTTGCGTACAATGTAAGCTATTTGCATTATTGAATGAGAAGCGTATCATAGAAGCTCAGGGTGTTACATTCTCCCCTCCTTCAATAAATTGCGTCCTCGTAATTTGAAATTTTTCTTGGAAAATAAAAGGTTGAAAAGAGAAAATACCTTTGTGGAAAACCCACATCGGAAATAAGATTAATAAAATTTAGCCTTAATAAGAGGGAAAGGGAAATGAAAAAGTCACCACCCAATTATGATCTCGATTAGGAGAATATTGGTGGCAATTAGAGACATATAATTGGAGGAAAAACGTAAATATTTGTAGGGAGTTATTGAGGTCATCAATCACAATCAACTGTCAAATTGAGGGCCTCAAAGCCTTAAATCTATGTTGATTTAAAATATCATCAGTTCAACAAGACATAAGGTATTAGGATAACACATTTTTTTGTTTTAATATCCCTTTACTAAAGTTTAAGAATTAATTTATTCATTGAATAAGAGATAGGTATATATATATTTATGCTTGACAATTAGAGTTTCAACCTTCAACTCATCTTTCACTCAAAAAGATAATAGAACTCAAAAATATTATACTTATCCTAATTTTATAAGGTTATAAATGTTAACACATACCATTTAGATTAGTAAAATTATTTTGTAATAACCAGGGACTTCATGTAGGCTAGTGGTTGGAAATAAAGGCCTGTCGCACTATGGTTGTGGGTTCGATTCCTGCAGCTTTGTCCGACGCGACGGGTTATGCCCCACCCTACAGGTTGTCCTTTTCCTAAAACTATAGTATTATAATATTCCAAAAATAATCTTCATAAATTTTGTTAACCTTAAACAATACTATCCAAAGATCAACTTAATCCACTCCAACCTTTATAGTTATCCAAAATACCTCTGTCCAGACTTTCTCTAAAAGGTCTCTTAATTCCAAAATCAATTTATCAGATTCCCCAAACAAAGTAAAGTTTCTCTTATTGTCACATACTAAAAATATAATTACCTTCATCATATTAAAACCTTACTGAAATCAACAAGTACTGCAGTACAATCCTTATATATATATCACATTATTCTAATAACCAGAATATAATCCATGAGTCCAAAAGCACCAATACATTAATTATTCCGCTTCAACTGTAGTCACAACATAAGATTGGCCTTGATCCCTTGACCTTTTCTGAGGTAAGTTTCCCTGAATCTTAGGACATTCATTTGCATAATGACCCATTTCTCTACAATTTTAGCATTCAACATTGATAGCCTCTTTCTTTCCCTTACAATCATGAGCCTGGTGACCTTTTTCTCCACATTTGTAACAAACTCCCATTCCTTTTAGGCAAGTACCAGGGTGATTCTTCCCACAATTATCACATAATGGAAAATCCTTCTTTCCCTTTTCCCCTTTATCTGTCTCTTGTTCCACTGTTCTCTTCTTCTCTTGCTTTACTTTGTTGTCATAAGACTTAGAGAATTCCTTTTCTGTCTTGATAGCACATGAGACAATATCTTCGTATGTTGAGAAAGATTGTGATACTAAAGCTCTACGGAGAAATGGTTTTAACCCATCAAAGAAACGATCAATATTACCTCTTGGGTTACGTATATAATCTGCATCATACCTCACCAACCTTGTAAAGTTGGACTCATACTTTGCGACATTCTCATCCTCCTTTTGTCTCAGACTCAGAAATTTTCTTTCCATATCTGCTCGATGGTCATGAGGAAAGTATTTTTCTAAGAAAAGATCTTTGAACTCCCTCCATTCCATATTCGATACATCATCATCTTCCTTTGTATTTTGAATCAATGACCACCATTGATCGGCATCTCTAGTGAGGCGGTAAACTGCCATGATAACCTTCTCCCTTTTGCTACTCCCCAAGTCGTGGAATATTTTCTCTAAGGAGTTTATACATTGCTCAGATACTAATGGATTTGTACCCCCATTAAATGTTGGTGGTTGTTGCCTCATGAAGCGGTCTAACATTGATCCTCAACGTTGTGGATTAGGGTGATCCATACGAGTAAGGTTATTATTCATAACCTGAGTGAGTTGTCCCAGTATGGTAATAAGTTGATCAGCACCAGTTGTATCTCCAGATCCACAATAATTATCTTGAGTAGGAGGGCAATCCCTACACGGAGTGTGTGCATTGATACGGTTTTCATTCCTTCCACTAGGCGCCATTTCTAAAAAATGGCATAAACTAGATTAGTTTATGTATCAAAATACATAATTCCATACTTATAAAATACTTAACATAAATTGAACTATTTATGGATATAATCCATATTTTTTTTTCTTTGAGTAAGTATATACTCATAACCCTTCATAGTGGTTTATAAAGAAAATGAGAATTATCCAAAGCATATCCCCTGGGAGTGTCGTAACCAAGAGTGCAGCAAGGCCCGTTGTCGTGCACCGGTTCCCGTTCGAGTCTAGCTCAAAGCAGTGTTTTCGGGTTTTACCCCTAGGTATATCTGTGCCAGAGCCGCCTCTACCTGCTCGTATCCAGACAGGGATGTATTGCTCGGAAAACTCACAACATCTCTACAATACCAAAATTCTAGGAAGTTCTTCTATACTAATCCTCAAACTCTATCTTCGGTCTATGTGCTCTAATCAAAGTTTATCTAAATCTTGCTTCCAAGGTTAGTACTAAACTGCCTCTGATACCAACTGTAACGCCCCGACCCCAGCTACCTGGAGTCGGTGCCTTACTTCGTAACTTTGTCATGATCACAAAAGATCAAGTCTTGAAAGACCGATTAGTTTAGTAGCCTTGGAAACACTAGATACATTCATGAGTCTTACATTACATCATAAATTGAAAAACTAATAACAAAGTCTTCATAGTCCACACTCATATCCTCTTCTGACTATCCCTACAGGTCATTCATAAAATACTTCTTCACATCCTGGAAAATATTAAAACATTGAAATGGGTGAGCTCAGATGCTCAGTAAGGATAACAATATAGAGGAAGCTTTCATCAATAAACATAACATTTAAGGCAATGTATAACTAAAAAAAAGCCTTTTAAACATGAAATTCAACATAATATGGAAAAAGTAAAATGAGATAATGCCATTCACTTCTTCACATGGATATTCTACTGGTCGAATAATCACATGCAATATCAATAACCACTTTCATAATTATGGAATGCATAATTCCATACTATCATAACCACGTAGCCAAGGCCTCGTTCCAAGACCACAAATAAGATTTTGTCAAGGCCTCGTGCCAAGACACTAGTTTGTCTCATGAGACCTGCCGATGCATCGAGGAGCTATAGCGGGCTCCACCCGTCACTTACTAAGTCCAATGCATTCCTCATATGAATGGGTTTAAACATATCATAAAACATAACATAATCGTATCAGATAAAACATGCATAAAGGAAACATAACATTTCCACATTTCAATCACAAGATTTCAATACAACACATTGATATAATAAAAACGCTTTCAAAACCATTTTCAATACCAAAATAAAAGAAAGTTAAAACTTTGTATTTTTTTTTCATTAAAAAAAGTTATGGCTTGTAAAGGAAGCCGAAACTCAAATAATGGTCACGACGGAGGAGAAGTTGTTGTCGCCACATATGTAAGAAAAACATTCCTTTTGTTGTTTAGTAAAACGCTTCATATAAAAAAGATTCCTTTTGAATAAACGTAAATGTCAAAGGGTTTTATACACCGTATAAAAGAAAGTTTTGTATAAAATAAAATATGCCTCAATGAAAGGAGATTGAGACAAAGTCCTTAAAAAGATCCTTTTTAAAATAAAATAGATCTATTATGTGTATTCACTATAGGTACACATAAAGAACGTAAAAATAAAAAAAATAGGACATAATAATATCATGACATAATTTGAAAGTAGGAGATTAACCCAAAGAATGGAAGTTGGGTTAAGAAATTCTCTTACCTTGCGTCTTGTCCTGACTCGACTGTTCTTTAACCTCCTGAATAATAAACTAGAGTTAATTTCTATTTACTTAAGAACCTTTTTCATGTTCATTATTCCTTTTATATCCCTTATTACCATGTTATGAACATTATGTAATTATTAAAGTTTATAACGACCATTTTGTCGATCTTAGGTACTTGAGTCAAAAATAAAATTCTTATAATTACAAGTTGTTCATGTGGTGATATATCCATTATATCCAGAATTATATTCATGATATAGATATCATATATCTCATATATATCCAGTATATACATACATTTATAATATTCCATAATGTTTAGAGGTAAGAAAAGAAATGCACCATTCATGGAGACAGTAAGTCGTACGTACGCATGAACGCTACTTTCATTTCTATTTCGTATTTAATGAAATCATAATTATATAAAGGTATATTATAATTCCAGTATAACATCATATATAATATCATTTACTCCATCCTTTATACATCCCACATATGGTATTAACGATTCAAATCACTTTGAGGGGGCGGTAGTCCGCACTTCCTAAAATGAAAATATCACGTTTACCCATAATGGAAATAATAAAGGTATACAATAAATGAAAATACAGAACCTTAAGTAAAACATAAACATATTATATATCATTTATAAATAGAGTGACATCTTAATGGACACCTTTGAAGGTGTTTTATGAGTGTTGAACAATCATCATTTCGTGAGGCAGAAATTCACCATCCACAGAAACCGTATGTTCTTTAACCATTAGATGTAGGTGTGTATAAGTGTAGCTTGAATACTTATTATAACAACATAATAGTATATTTATTATACTGGTGTTGTTACAAAATAAATGAATAAAAAGTGTTTATGGGGTTGGAGAAGAAAAATAAAACAAAACAACATTAGAGAAGACATTACCTCAAAATCGGGTAACTCTTTTTGATTTGAGCCAAAGGCTTACTTGGAAAGAGTTATTCCAAAAGTGAGGATTCTAGGAGTAAGGGGGGAAAGTTGGGAAGTATTTGGGCAGAGGTTGGCCGAGCCAAATGGCTTGAAAGTGTGAATGAGGTGGTAGAGGTGGTGGCCTTTTATAAGTGGAGAGGAGGGGCACTCTTGGAAAGTAAGGAAATTATACAATGCTTTTCGGATTATAAAGGTCCCAAACTTATATAATTAGAGTATAAGGTGATAAGGGTTCGAAATCTACCCATCCAATAGTCTTTGGACAAGTTTAAGCCTTGGATTTTACATTATCTTTTCATTTTATTAAAATCGTTAAATAATGAGGTCATCGCTGCATCATCATGATGTCATAAATAATTTAATTTATTTAATGTCTAAAAATTATAAAAAAAATACTATGATGTAGGAAATATTTTTAGCTTTTCAATGACTATTTATAGTCAAAAATATGACTTGTATAACCCCATGTAAAAATTGTTTTAGTAAAACATTTCATGTTTGTGTCATTTTTTACTTTAACATTAAATAAAAGGTATTTATGTCATTTTCCAACTAAAGTGGCTCCATGGGGTCCCCAGGTTGACCCATGGATTGTCTTGGTCGGCCATGGAACATCCAATGAGGGTAGGACATGTGTCAAGCTCATCTCATATTATTAAAACATTATTTTTACCTTAAACTACACTAATTACCTCTAATCGCGATTAAGAACTTAAAAGTTACTATTCACCAAAAATTATTTTAATCTCATTGAACAAAATTTTACTTCTTAATGAAAACCATGTATGTTGTATTTTTTAAAATCAAAACACAGAAGTGGTAATATTTCATTTAAACGAAAAATCAGTTATTTAACTACCACTTAGTGGTTTCACTATTCATCAAAAATTGAAGTTTTTCAAAACAATGCCAAAATTTCACCCTAAGCTATAATTGATATTCCGAATTCAAAAATGATGTCTATTTTACAAAATTCCAAACATATAAGTTTCATTATTTAATTTTATAATTAATTCCCGCTGTCACAACAAATAGCGTGTTTTTAAGAAACAATTTATATCAAAAGATTGGCAATTGTTTATGTCCAATTTCAATGTTAAATTAATTCTAATGACCACCATTGGATAAAATGGTAAAAATATATTCTAATTATAATTTAAAACCACTAAATAGTATAATTTATCACTATAAATTATTTTGATTAAAAAAGTTGTTTTTAAGTATTTTTCACTATTCATAAAAAATTGGAAGTTCTCAGAAAATTACAAAAAACTCAACTTAGGATAATTTCGATATTCCGAATACAAAAATGAAGTCCATTTTGAAATATAAAATTTATATAATTTCAAAAAGTGGGTATTACTATTCATAACAGCTACTTTGATTAGTTACGGTGTGTTAGAACTCGAAGTTACGTACAATGCAAGCTATTGCATTATTGAATGAGAAGCGTATCATAGAAGCTCGGGGTGTTACATTGGGTGATGACCTCATCATAAAAATATATAAATATACATATATATATATATAAACATAAATACATATAAATATCTAAAAATATACATAATTAGAAATAAATTTACATATATATATATATGTGTATATAATCAAATATAATTATATATATATGGACACATAAATATGCATAAATACATATAAATATACATAAATTGACACACACACACACAAATATCTATAAACACACACACACACAATTCATAACCATGAACATCCAACTATAAGGAATGTCCATTATCATTATGGTTTAACCATGATTTCCATCTAAATTTAAGAAATGGTATTCCCCTGAGAGAATTATCTAAGATTAATTGAGCCAAGTAAATCCTTGGCACATAAGATGCAACCACCCAAACATTCATTAATGGAAATTCCTCTTGATCTAATGAAATGTTTTATTATGGTTATATAAAATGTGAACTTAAATGGTTTTATGTTTCTATATTTTAAAATACCGTTATTAATTGTGAAAGTTTCTAATATAGTCGTTGAACAGTGATCACATGATTAGTATAAATATAGGGCTTTAACAAATCCAATTTACTCATACAAAGGAAGCAATGGCCTTATCCAGAAGACTTGCCCCATATGAATCCCATTTGTCAGATCTCAGAAATGAGGTGGTTTCATTGGTCTTTGCTCTTGACCAATCCTAAACCAATCTTGAACACGTTAAACGTGAGCGGGACAGACTACGGTAGAAGTTGAAGTTAATAGAGATTACCACTCGAGTGATGTTATCCGAGCCACCCCAAGAGTCTGTCACCATCACAAACCATACCCTTCGGACTTATGCGGGTGTTATAAGGGGTTATTTAACAAGACCCTAGAACTATGACTATGTACATTATTTTCTTATAAATAATGTGCATTCATTTTATTATTGTTACTTTGTAAATAGTTTTTAAAGCACAAATAGTATTTTTAGTTAATATTCCACTAAGAAATCTATTTTGATGAATTAATATATTTTTGAATTAAATAATATTATAATAAAATAATATTATAATTAAATTACTTTTTATTAAATATAAATTATCATATAATTTTATGAATGTAATTGTAATATTTATTAAGGTTTGAAAGCAATTTTTGTCAAAACCCGTGAATTTTCGATAAATGTCAGTTTTTATTTTAAAAGTAAAAATTCACATATTTATAAAATTATTTAGATAAAATGAATATTATTTTTGGAATCACAACATCAAAATTATCCCACGGTGAATTTTTCATAATTTTATGAGACAGTCAAATTTTTGGGTAAAAATTAAATACTGTTTAAATATACAATGGGTTTTGATGACATCATAATGACCCGATAGTGTTGTAATAAAATACTATAAACATTATGTTCAGACAATATATGTTTTAGAATTAAAATAATGTAATTTTATATTTGTTTGATTTATTTTACAAAGCTTTAGTGGACCCTTGAAGGCTTATAAAATATTTTGTCTTTTTAAATTGTTTTCCTTGAGAGTGTGACTCACCTCCACATAAGAAACCCCATTATTTTAAGAATTTCGTCCATTGAACTTATAAAATATATTTTTACACTCCCCTTTGAAAAAAACCATGGGCAAAAACGATGGGTTTTTTTGTGTTTTTGATTAGTTTAATGTGAGGTGTCCCAAACCTAAATAATAAAGAATTCCCTATCATTTCTTATATAAGCCCACCCAAGATCCCACTTACTCTTCACTCAAAGCCTTTGGAGTTCAACCAAAACCTTCCCTCCTCTTTTTAGAATCCTCCCAAGGTGCACCAAGCTCCCAAGAAGCCTCTCTCAAGCCTCTCCCAATCCTTTGGGATCACACTTCCAAGTAAGGTATTTCTTCCTTTCTCATTTTTGTCTAATTTTATTTAAGTTGTTATTCCCATTTGTTTTCAATTAAAAATATTGGGGTATGACTTTGAACCTCCCCCATACAGTCTTATTTATGTTTGGATAATTGTATACCCCTTTCTCTCTCATAAATTCCTCCCATGTACACCCGTTACCACGTCAAAATTTCTTGAGGGATTTCTCTCTCCTCTTTTACATCCAAGTTATTATTTTGTATTATGAATCTAAATTCCATTAAGTTTATTGGTACATGTATCTATATGACCCCCTTACTATCCATTTCATGTATATATGATGATACACCCTTTTCTCTCTCATCAACTATTTTCATGAATCCTTATGTCATGCTGTTATACTGCCGAAATTGCACCGCGTTTTTCCAAGCCAAGATCATTGTGCAGTGAATACCATACCCATGTCTCTATCATGGGTATTCACCTTGATAAACATATACATATTGAATGTTACTTTCATTTATTTATTCCACATTACTTAATTGGTTAATAACTTATGATGCTGATTAATTCCATGATCCATGTGGCACACTCATGCATGAAATAAAATGTTTAAGAAGGGTGCACCCTGATAGTGTTCCATTACATTCGGTAAAGTATATTATCACGATATGTCAAGTGCAATGGGTGTTGAATCATGATAATTAAAGTGAAATGAGTTTTTAATCGTACTTCATGTGCAATGAGGGTTTACTCATGCTCCATGTGCAATGAGCATTGGCTCATGCTAATTCCATGTTAAGTGTTGTTGCTACATTTCCATGTTATGATTATCATGTTTTGTCATGCCTTTATGTTCACATTTCTCTTGTGATCCATTGATATGCATATTTTCTAATATGTATTGTATTCCTCATGTTATTCCATGTTTATTTCCTTACTGGGCTTTATAGCTCACCCTTTTCTTATGCATGTCCTCAGGTTATCCCATGCAATGCTAAGTACGAGAGAATGTAGTGGTCATGTAAAGGAAGTTTTCAATAAAGATGTTGTGTGTTTTATGTTCTAAGCTGTTATGTAATGTTCCTAATCCCCAAAGACACTATACCTCTCGATCTTCTATGTTGTATCAAGTGAATATTTTTTGTAATAAATCAGGTTTAAGTGTGTAATAAAAAGAAGGGTTGTTATAGTTGGTATCAGAGGATAGGTTTAGTTATTTTTTGGATTAGGATTTGAAAACCCTAATGAAGAATTAAAGACAAGAATAAGTATAATAAAAACATCCCTAAGTATTGGTGAGTATTGAGTAAGTGGTTTATCAATAAAATACATCCATGTCTAGACACGAGCAGGTAGAGGCGGCTCTGGCACAGATGTATCCTAGGGGTAAAACCCAAAAACACCGCTTTGAGCTAGAATCGAATGGGAACTAGTGCACGACAACGGGCATTGCTTCACTTTTGGTTGCAACACTCCTAGGTGATATGCTTTGGTAAATTCACAAGATTAGTACAAACCATTATTAAGGGAATGAAAAAAATTCCCTTAAGAATATATGTTAGAAAATAGATCATGAATTGCATAGATTGAAGCCTATAGATTCATAAGTTAAGGAAATAAAAGATATTTATAATTCATTTGTTTTGCCCTTGGATTCCCCTTTATGTGTTTAATAGGTTAAGGTACTCATCCCTTGTCTATATCGTATAAGGTAGAACCATAATAAAAAAAGTGGAAGGTAGGGTTATCGTCCATAGTTCTACACATTCTTTTATATCTCGAAAGTTTAGTAGAACAATCCCAACACCACCACAAATCATGGAAGTAAAGATGTCGGTGAGTATGAAAAATGGGAAAATCATTGCATCCCATGAATATAACTCCTCCCCTATCATAATTGGTGGATTGAACTTCTCGGAGAACCTCACCGTACTACCTATGGTGGAATTTGATGCAATTATTGGCATGGATTGACTTTCCCTATATAGAGCCAACATAAATTGCCGTGAGAGGGAACTCACTCTCCATGTGTAGAATCGACCCCCGATTCTATACAAGTGTAAGGAGGAAGATGAATATTCTTTAGCTCCATAATCTCAAGCGTGGATATTATAGTGCTATTAGCACATGTATCTGGCTCAGATGATTGAGTATAAGGAGGAAAATATCCTTTAATACGCGCCTATTGTGAGGGAATTCAGTGAAGTTTTTCTCGAGGAATTTTCTGGTCTTCCTCCAAGAAGAGATGTTGAATTCTCAATTGATCTTATACCTGGGGAATTTACAATATCCAAGATGCCATATATAATGGTTTTTGTAGAGCTTGAGGAGATGAAGAAATAACTACAGGAGAATCTGGATAAAGGGTTTATATGCCCAAGTGCTTCACCATGGGGTGCACCAATCCTCTTTGTCAAGAAGAAATATGGGTCAATTCACCTTTTCATCGATTATCGTGAGATTACAAAAATCACAATAAAGAACAAGTATCTTATCCCATGAATTGATGACTTGTTCGATCAGCTTCATGGAGCACAATACTTCTCCAAGGTGGATTTATGGTCAGGATATTATCAAGTAAGGGTGGAGAAGGAAGATATTCCCAAGACTACTTTTCGTACAAGATACAAGCACTATGAATTCATAGTAATTCCTTTTGGACTCACTAATGCTACATAAATCTTTATGGACTTGATGAATAGAGTCTTTAGGGATTACCTCGACAAATTAGTGGTAGTATTTATATATGATATTATGATATACTCCAAAACCAAGGAGGGTCATTAGGAGAATCTAAGAACTGTACTAGAGACCTTGCAGAAAGATAATCTCTACGAAAAGTACAACAAGTGTGAGTTATGGTTGAAGGAGGTCTCATTCTTGGGTCATATCATCATAAGAAATGGGATACATGTGGATCCCTCCAAAATAGATGTAATTGAGGGATGGTCGAGGCCAACATCGGTAACAGATATTCGTAGATTCTTGGGGTTAGCTGAATATTATCGACGATTTGTGAGAAATTTCTCATGATTGTCCAACCCTATTACCATGCTAACTAAAAAGGAATTAAAGTTTTCTTGGAGTGATGAATGTGAAGAGAGCTTCAAGGAGTTAAAAATAAGGCTTATCATTGCTCCTGTGCTCACTTTACCCACAAGTGGAGAACTTTTTGTGGTATTCAGTGAAGCTTCGAAGAAGGGAATGGGATGTGTGTTGATGAAAAATGAAAAAGTCATTTCCTATGATTCAAGTAAATTGAAATTTTATGAGAAGAATTATCCAACACATGATTTGGAGTTGGCTGCGGTGATCTTCGCTTTAAAATTTTGGTGGAATTATCTATTTTGGGAGAAGTGTGAAATATATACGGATCACAAAAGCCTCAAGTATATATCCACACAGAAAGAGTTGAACATTCACCAACAAATATGGTTAGATCTAATCAAATACTATGACTACTCAATCCATTACCACCCTGGGAAAGAGAACAAGGAGGAATATGATCTAATTATAAAGGACCTGATGATTCTATCATTGATGAGAATTGAGAAGGATACAATCTTCTTTGAATTGATGAAGAAGGACCTGGGAATCATAAAGAAGGGAACATCATTGATCCTTTCACAAATGATTGATCAACCGTATCTTTTGAAAAGGTTGAAGGATGTTCAAAAGGATGATGTGGGAATTCAGAAGAAAGTGGAAGCTATCAGAAGATGGAAATCCTTAGAGTTCAATGTTAATAAAGAAGAAATTGTGAGATTTGGGAAAAGACTATGTGTTCCATCAAGTCCAGAGCTGAAGAAGGAACTTTTGGATGATGCACATAGTTCAAATTTCTCTATTCACCAAGGAAACACAAATATGTATTGAGATCTCCGAGAGCATTATTGGTGGGATGATATGAAGAAGGAGATCACTGAGTATACATCAAAGTGCCTGGTGTGTCAGTAAGTGAAGGCAGAGTGGAAGAAGTCTTAGGGGATGATGCAATTATTGCCTATACTAGTATGGAAATGGGAGAACATCACCATGGACTTTATCACCAGACTTTCGAAGACATCCAAATGCAACAACAAAATTTGGGTTGTTGTGGATCATCTTACAAAGTATGAACACTTTATTACAATTCGGGGGGATTTATCATTGGATCAACTGGCAAAAATATATATCAGGGAAGTGGTAAGGCTGAAAGGAGCACCACTATCAAGATTCACCTCTATGTTTTGGAAGAGTCTTCAACATGCTCCAGATACTGAACTAAACTTTAGTACGACCTATCATCCTCAAACTGATGGACAATCTGAGTGAACTATTCAGACACTGGAAGATATGTTAAGATCATGTTTAATGGAATTTAAAGGAGGTTGGGATCAAAATCTTCCTCTGGTTGAATTATATTACAATAATAGTTTCCACTTGAGCATCTGAATGACACCTTATAAAGCCCTGTATAGGAAGAGGTGAAAAACACCGCATGTTGGGATGAATTCGGTGAACGTAATACTTCTAGGACCATAAATGGTCGAAGAAATGATGGTGAAGGTGAAAACCATTCAGGAGCATATCGAGGTAGCCCAGAGTCGACAGAAGAGTTATGTAGATAACCATCGATGAGACCTTGAGTTTAAAGTTGGAGACATGGTATTTCTACACATATCTCCATGGAAGAAGGTCATGATGTTTGGAAAGAAAGGGAAGTTAAGTCCTAGTTACATCACCCCCTTTTAGATTCTTGATCGTGTTGGGGTTATGGCCTATCGACTAGCACTTCCACCAACCATGGACAAAGTACATGATGTATTTCATGTATCCCTCTTAAGGAAGTACATAACAGACCCTTCACATGTACTCTCTTCAAATATAGTACATCTAGAGGATGATCTTTCTTACAAGGAGAAACCATTGAAGATCTTAGATCGTAGAGAAAAAGTTCTTTGAAATAAGACAATGCCCCTCATCAAGGTGTTGTGGGGAAACCAAAAGTTTGAAGAAGTGACATTGGAATCGGAGGAAGTGATGAAGCAGAGTTACCCACATTTTTTTAGAGTGGGAAAAGGAAATTTCAAGTGAGAAATTTCTTAAGGGGGGAGATTGTAATGACCCAAACTTTCATTAATGGAAATTCCTCTTGATCTAATTAAATGTTTTATTATGGTTATATAAAATGTGAACTTCATTGGTTTTATGTTTCTGTATTTTAAAATACCACTATGAATTGTGACTATTGATAATATAACCATTGAATAGTGATCACATGATTAGTACAAATATAGGGCTTTAACAAATCTAATTTACTCAGACAAAGGAAGTGATGGCCTTATCCAGTAGACTTGCCCCGTACAAAGCCTATTTGTCGGAGCTCAGAAAGGAGGTGGTGTCATTGGGATTCACTCTTGAACAATCCCAATTCGAGATTGAACATGTTAATCTTGAGCAGAACCGATTACGGGAGAAGTGTAAGTTAATAGAGATTATCACCCGAGCGATGTTATCCGAGCCACCCCAAGAGTCTATCACCATCGCACACCTTACCCTTCGGTCTTATGCAGGTGTTATAAGGGGTTATCTAACAAGACCCTAGCACTATGACTATGTACATTATTTTTGTATAAAGAGTGTGCATTCATTTTATTATTGTTACTTCATAGACCGAATGGCCCAAAGACCAAAATTTTTATTGTTACTTCATAAATAGTTTTAAAATCACAAATAGTATTTTTAGTTAATATTCGACTAAGAAATATATTTTAATAAATTAATGGATTTTTGAATTAAATAATATTTTAATAAAATATTATTATAATTAAATTACTTTTTATTAAATATAAATGATCATATAATTTAATGAATGAAATTGTAAATTTTATTAAGGTTTTAAAGCTATTTTTGTCAAAACGCATGAATTTTTGAAAAATGTAAGTTTTTATTTTAAAAGTAAAAAAATCACAAATTTATAAAATTATTTAGATAAAATTAATATATTTTTTGGAATCAGGACGTCAAAATTATCCCACGGTGAATTTTTCATAATTTTCTGAGACAGTTGAATTTTTGGGTAAAAATTAAATACTGTTTAAATATATAATGTGTTTTATTAAATCATAATGACCTAATAGTGATGTAATAAAATACTATAAACATTATTTTCAGTCAATATATGTTTTATCATTATAATAATATGATTTTATTTTTGTTTGATTTATTTTACAAAGCTTTAGTGGACCCTTGAAGGCTTATAAAACATTTTGTCTTTTTAAATGTTTTTCCTTGAGAGTGTGACTCACCTCCACATAAGCAACCATATTATTTTAAGAAGTTAGGACATTGGACTTATAAAATATTTTTTTCCACTCCCCTTTGGAAAAAACCATGGGAAAAAACAATGGGTTGGTTTGTGGTTTTGATTAGTTTAATGTGAGGTGTCCCAAACCTAAATAATAAAGAATTCCCTCTCCTTTCCTATATAAACCCACCCAATATCCCACTTCCTAATCACTCAAATCCTTTGTAGTTCGACAAAACCCTTCCCTTCTATCTATATAATCCTCAAAAGGTGCCCCAAGATCCTAATAAGCCTCTCTCAAGCCTCTTCCAAAACTTTGGGATCACACTTCCAAGTAAGGGATTTCTTCCTTTCTCATTTTTGTCTAATTTTATTTAAGTTGTTATGCCCTTTTGTTTTCAATTAAAAATTTTGGTGTATGTTTTATCACCTCCCCCATAATGTCTTCTTTATATTTGGATTATTTTATACCCATTTATCTCTCATTAATGCCTCCCATGTACACCTATTACCATGCCTAAATTCCTTGAGGGATTTCTCTCTCCTCTTTTACATCCAAGTAATTCTTTTGTATTATGCATCTAAATTCCATTAATTTTTTTGGGAAATGTATCTATATGACCCCATTACTTTAAATTTCATGTATATATGATGAGAAACACTTTTCTCTCTCATCAACCATTTTCATGAATCCTTATGTCACGCCGTTATGTTGTCGAAATTGCACCGCATTTTTCCAAGCCAAGATCATTGTGTAGTGAATACCATACCCATGTCTCTATCAAGGGTATTGACCTTTATACACATATACATATTTAATGGTACTTTCATTTATTTATTCCACATTAATTAATCATGGAATTATTTATGATGTTGATTGATTCAATGATCCATGTGGCACACTTATGCATGAAATAAAATGTTTAAGAAGAGTGCGCCCTAATAGCGCTCCAATGCATTTGGTAAAGAATAGTATCATGATACATCATTTTTAATGGGTGTTGAATCATGATAATTCAAGTGAAATGAGGTTTTACTCATGATTCATGTGCAATGTGGGTTTAATCATTCTCCATGTGCAATGATCCTTGGCTCATGCTAATTCCATGTTAAGTGTTGTTGCCACATTTCCATGTTATGATTATCATGCTTTATCATGCCTTTATGTTCATGTTTCTCTTATGATACATTGATATGCCTATTTTCTAACATTTATTATATTCCTCATGTTATTCCACGTTTATTCCCTTACTGGGATTTATATCTCATCCTTTTCTTATGCATGTCCTCAGGTTATCCCATGCAATACTAAGTACAAGGGAATGTAGTGGTCATGTAAAAGAAGTTTTCAATAAATATGTTATGTGTTTTATGTTCTAAGATATTATGAAATGTTCCTAATCCCCAAAGATACTAGACCTCTCGATCTTCTATGTTGTATCAAGTGAATATTTTACGTAAGAAATCAGGTTTAAGTGTGTAATAAAAAGCAGGGTTGTTATATAAGACACATCAGAAAAATAAATCACTAAATGAGGTAAGAACACTGAAAATTCAACACCATCATATTAATAATATTTTAAACCATGAGAATAAATTCATAACCCATCCAAAAAATATAATAAAAACTTCTTAAATAAAGTATAATTACAATTGAATCATGTAAAATTAGAGTTCCTTAACTTAAAACTCAGTTTTAGAGGCATTTCAGACCACTTTTGACTAAGAAAAATGGGGTTACAGGGACCTCCTATCATTAAACATTAGAGATCTTATTGGAAGATTTCATTTGACAGGCCGAAAATCCCAAACATACACCCAAATCAAAAGTTATGGTTGTTTTAAGTTGAAATATGATTTTCAACTTCTTTTAAAAAATTAATATTTTTTATTAACTATTACCAAAGTGTTATCCTCTATAACTGTAGTTCTTTTTTAAGCTTTGATTTGAATGGATTTGGATCAAAAATGGACACCTGGATCAAAATGTATAACCATTTTAAGTAGAAGTCTGATTTTTTTACATTTATTAGATCATTAGTTAAGTAAGGAAGTTTTATCTATGGTTTTAATATATACAAGTACTCACCTATGTAATGATCCACTACTCAATTTAAAAAACATGATCCAGTGCCCAAATATAATACATGTTTCAATAATCTTAAAAAACATCTGTTGGTCAAATTAGAAACCTCATCCAGTGCTCAAACATAGTACAAGATCTAGTTTTCAAAAACAAGTATCACAAGTGATATATATTATAATTTCAAGATAGTAATAACCGAGACAAAAGAAAATTGACCCCTGCTCATGTATCACCTCACCACTTCTCCGTTCCATGATATTGTATTTCTCTAAAATATAGTTATATAAAACCCTATAACAATGTATGTTGGAAAGAAACCCTGCATTAATATTGACTATATTAAATAAATTGAAAATTAAAATTAGTGAAATATAGTATAGCAATACAAGTGGACTACAAAAATGTAGACATTTAAGATAGTAGATATGATTGTAACAGTGTACTGTATGCATTGAATGCACACTTTTTCTTAGAGTGATTAGGTGTTAATATGTTGTAAATGTCACTTCAAAATACAGTAAAAAATAAAAACCCTAAACCACAAAAATTGTACCTATTAAATATTCATTTGGAACCTTTCTTTGAATGATGTCATGAAAAGAAGTAAAATCGAAACATAAATGTGGCAGTTGTGCATTACAAGGCCAAACGTGTGTTGTTGATGTGAACAGTATTCAATAAACATGTCTCATTTCTAAGTAGATTCCTTGATTTGTAGTTATTTTAAAATTTTGTATAAAGTAGAGCAATACTTCATGCAACAAATATTTTTATTTAGAGATAATTTGATGGGTCGTAATAGTGCATTGAATTTTGTTCCCTGCATAATGAATTTTTTAATAATGAGTAAAATAGAAAAAACACATATAACTCTATACAATGTTACTGTATAATGCATTGAAATATGTAAACATGGTAAAAGTGAAATTAAAAAATAACAAAATTAATTTTTTATTTTTAACTCACATGTTCATATCCAGGAATTAGATTAATAGCAACAACATCATTAGAGTAATTGGATAATGAATTTCACCACATATTGAAAATACGAACTTGTATCTTTAGTGTTTCATCAACATCAAGTGTAATATCATTAAATGGGGTAATTGATCAGCACATTTTGAAAATATTTAATGTTTGAATGTGTGTACCAATAAAACATATTTATAATAAATAAAAAACATGATAGTACACATATTTAAAATGGTAATCAATATTGAAATGTAAACATTATACTTTAAAAGATACCTAATACAATTTATCAAATATTTCCTTGTATACAATATTTTTTGTGGAATCACAAACTGTGGTATTGTTATCATCAAGTACTATTTTAAAACCTTTTGGTGATGTGACCCTAGATACAACAACATATAGTTGACCACGAAAGAAGACAAGATTTCAAAGATATAACCCAAAAAAAGATAGTGATTGGCCTTGACTTTTGTTAATAGTCATATCATACAAAACAATCAAAGGATATTGTATTATTTTTAATTTGAAAGGCCATCGATTATCCGAGTGTGTCATATTTAATCTTGGAATGATTGAAAGATACACAAAATTACAACCACTTAAAGTTTGTGCTCCAATGAGATGGTCACCCAAGTGTTTAACAATCAAGCAAGTTCCATTACATAATCTAACATATTGATCTACATTTCGAAGAAACATAATGGGTACCCTAATCTTTAGTTTAATTTTGTGGGAATCCAACCTAGAAACGTTAATTCTATTTAAAATATCATATGTGTAGATGTTCTCTTGCATGTGTGTATCGAAACTTACATTACAAACTGAATCTAAGATAAAGTAATATTTGATTTCAGAACTAGTGAGAGAAAACATGTAGTCATTTACTTATTGAAAAATATCACGAGTTGGAGATAATATTTCATGGTCTTTTAGATAATTGACATCTACATAGTTAACTTTGAAATCAGGGTATGTGTATTCAACAATTCCATATATAGGATCTGTAGTGCAAGAAAGAAGATATGCTAAAGGGATTTGAATGACAGCTTCATCGTCATTAGGCTCTCCAATGTGACCTTCAACAATATCCAAAGTCCATTTAAAAAATTCATGTACTTAATCTGAATTTTTTGAATATGAAACACCCCAAACTTATATGGTACATTTCCCTTTGACTAATGCAATAGCTTGTGTTGTACACAATTTCGAGATTCTAACACACCACAACCAATCAAACTAGCTGTTATAAATAGTAATACCCACTTTTTGAAATTTTATAATTTTTTTTTCCAAAATGGACTTCATTTTTGGATTCGAAATATCAAAATTAGCTTAGGGTGAATTTTTGGCACTCTTCTGAAAACTTTCAATTTTTGATGAATAGTGAAAAATACAACATTTTAATTAAAAATAACTTTTTTAATCGAAATAATTTATAGTGTTAAATTATACATTTTAGTGGTTTTAAAGTATCATTAGATTATATTTTTATCATTTAATATAATTTAGGTCATTGTATGTAATTTCACATTTAAACTGAACATAAATAAGTTTCAATCTTTTGATAGTTATTATTTCTTAAAAACATGTTTTTTGTTTTGACAACGGGAATTAATTTTAAATTATATTTTTCCACTTATGTGTTTTGAATTTTAAAAAATGGATTACATATTTAGAATCATGAGGTAAAAATTGTGTAAATGGGCAACTTTTATTTTTAGACATTATGAATATTTACTTCAGTAAATATTTTATTTACCATGGTTAAAGGATAAATATGGTAAGTAAGGGTAAACAAGTATTATTATAATAATATTAAATTACCCTTACATATGTCCTATTCATATTGGTTGATACATGTCCGACCATGAACATCCTTAGGTCGATTTTGGGACCCCATGGAGCCACTTGAGAGTGATAATGACAGTTTATATTAATTAATTTAAAGTAAAGACAAAATGACATAAACATATATCTTTTTGTAAAATAATTTTTACAAGGGGTTATATAATTTATCTTTTAAAATATAAATATTAATTTTAAAGGTAAAAATATTTATTACATCATGGTATTTTTTTTAATTTTTAGAAATCAAATAAATAAAATTATTTATGTCACAATAATGATGTAGTGTTTACCTCATTAAAGAATGATTCAAATAAATGAGATTATAAAAATTAAAAAAATATCCAGGACCTATTAAATTATTATTTAATGATTTTACTTAGAAAATTAGTCATCTTATCTTTAACTTTAATGAGTTTTTGACCTTTATAAGCTGAAAATAGTTATATAATAAAATAATATTTTTAAACATTCCTAAAGAGCCCCTCCTCCCCCTTATAAAAATCCATCACCTCTAACCCATTTCTCACACATCTCAATCCCCTTGGCTCATCCAAAATCTACCCAATTAATCTCCCTACATCCGTATCTTCTTCTTAAAATCCTTACCTTTGGAATAAGGCACTTCACCAAATCCTTTTGGTTCAAACCAATGGGAGTTACCCGATTTAAAGGTAACATCTCCTCTTAAGTTATTTTCTTTTATTTTACTTATCCAACCCCCTAAACTCTCATTATTACTTTATTTTATAACAAAAACAGTATCCTCAATATACTAGGTTGTTTTTATGATAAGTATTTGAACTACACTTACACACACCTCTATCTAATGGGTATAGAACATAATGTTTCTGTGGACAATGAACTACTACCTCACGAAACGATGATTGTTCAATATTCTACTACCACCTATTATGGTGGAGATTATGATGTAAATATAATTATATATTATATTTATGATCTTTATTTTATCTATAATCTTATGTAATTATCTTTTATATCATAACTTTATTATTTTCATGTTGTATATATACGATAATTTAATTTGAGGAAGTGCGGACTACCGCCCACTCAAAGTGATATGACTCATTCATACCATACATGGAATGTATAAAGGATGGTGTTAATGAAATTACATAATGTATATAAAATAGTATATTATACTGGAATAATAATATACTTATGTATCATTTGGTCTTCTTTCCTTTAAAAATAAAAAAAATTGAAATGGAAGTAGTGTTCATGCGTACGTACGGATTACCGTCTCCACAAACACGATGAGATTCATTACCCATCATAACCATTCAAGAATAATTTTCATTTGATTATTAAAAATGATATTTAATAACATTATATCATTCTAGATATAAATCAAATACACCCTATCCATAAAAAATATGACTTACATAATGAAACATATAAAGGAAAACAAATCAGTTAACACCCAAAACAATGATACTACTAAAATATTATTAACAAAGAAATATTAGAAAATCATATATGATATCATATTTATGTATGTGGTTCTTTTATAATTTAATAACAGTGATTTAACTATTATATAAGAGGTTAACGTACCCTCGACCAAGGAAAAGTACAAGGTAAGGGTTAATTTTACAATCTCTTTATTATCCGAGGTTGTTTTTACGTAAGTGTCTACTGGGACCTATTTGTCATCCACATCATTGTTTCTTAAAAATGTATTTCAAAACATTTTTACTATTTACTAGACTAGGGGTTAAAGTCATTTATATCATTGTTTGACTTTTTATAAAATGGTTTTAAAGGAATCTTTCCGTCGTTTTCCAAACAAGGTACTTTATGACCTTTTCAATAAATTAAGGTAAGAATGTTTTTTTAACTTATACGGTGGGTGAAGCTATTCTACACCATTATAACACCTTTTAAGCTTACCTTACAAGATTATAAGAATATTTTCAAAATAAATATTTTCTTTTATAATTACATGACTTTTAAATGATTTCAAAATAGAAAGATATATTTCTCTCAAATAGTTTTAATTTCATCTATGTCAACATCCTTTAATGGATTTTATACTTATTTGAAGTTGATTTATTATGATACAAATATTCCATATTGTATTGAAGGTTTTGTGATATTTTTGACTAGGGATGTGTTATTTTTATACCATTCATGGTTTATGGTTAACATATTAAAATTTTGTATGCTAGTTTTAATATGAATGTTTATGTTATGTTTCAACCTTTTCATATGAGGAATGCATTGGACTTAGTAAGTGACGGGTGGAGCCCTCTATAGCTTCTCGATGCATCGGTAGGTATCATGAGACAAACTAGTGTCTTAGAATAAGGCCATGACAAAATATTATTTGTAGTCTTGGCACGAGGCCTTGACTATGTGGTTATGATGTCCGACATTATGCATTCCATCATTATGAAATTAGATATTGATATTACGTGTGATTATTCAACTAGTAGAATATCCATAGGAATAAGTAAATGGAATTATTTGATTTATATTTTCCATATTATGCTAAAGTTTAATTTTAAAAGTCTTTTGTTTTATTCTTATACATTGCCATAAATATTTATGCTTATTTATAAAGTTTCCACTATATTGTTATCCTTACTGATCATATGAGCTCACCCCTTTCTATGTTTTATTTTTCCCAGGATGTGAAGAAGTATTTTATGGTTGACGTATAGGGATAGGCTAAGGGATATAAGTGTGTTCAAAGGGGACAAAATGTTATTATTTTTTTATCTCATGATGTAATGTAAAACTTATGTATGTATCTGGTACTTCCAAGGCTACTAAACTAATCGGTCTTTTGGGACATGATTCCTTGTATCATGAAAATGTTATGTAATAATGCACCGAATCTAGGTAACTATGGTCGGAGAATTACAGTTGGTATCAGAGGAAGTTTGGTACAAGCCTTGGAAACTATATTTAGATAAACTCTAATTATAGCACATTACCCTACGATAAACTTTGAGGATTAGTATAGAAGAACTTCTTAGAATTTTGGTAATGTAGAGATTTTGTGTATTTTCCAAGAAATGCATCCCTGTCTAGATAAGAACAGGTAGAGTTGGATCTGAAACATATGTACCTAGGATTAAAAACTTCGACAAGGAGTTTTGGGTTTGACCTAGGGTATCCTAGTACATGATAATGGGCCTTGTTACACTCTTGGTTATGACACTCCTGGGGGATATTCTTAGGATAATTCACATTTTCTTTACAAACCATTATGAAGGATTTATGTGTATATAACTCCTCAAAGAAAACATTTTTATGATTATGGATTATATCCATAAACTGTTCAATTTATGTTAAGTGTTTTACAAGTTTGGAATTATGTATTGTGATTCATAAACTAATCTAGTGTATGCCATGTTAGAACCAGACATGCAGTGGAATCCCCAAACAAGTGGGTTTTAAAAATATTCCACTGACGATCGACGTAAACTTGTCGACATCCGTGAATATAATCCTGATTAAATATGAGGATCTCACGTGAAGGGTTTTAAGCACAAAAGTAAACCATAAAAATACTTGGTTTAATTTTGAATTTGCACCCAATTTCTGCTCATTGTTGGCGATCGATACTCGAAGAATCTAAAGTCGAATTCCTCTAGATCATCCCTACATGCTTCAAGGAATCTGCAGGAGCATCGTTCGCCATAATCTGGGTGCTAGTGCCGAATTGCGACGATACCTTCATCGCTCCAACGATCACCGCACTGCTTCGCTAACAATTCCTGAGAGAGTACTTGATCCATGCTCCTTGGATCCAGAGCATCTATATCTAGATAATGGGAGAGAGGAGAGGAGAGAGAATATCTATGAATAGTACTTGGAAAAATCCCCTCCTCTTCTATTTATAGTGGTTAATTAAAATACCCGGTATCGCCTCACCGACCCCAAATAATTAACGCACTCTCAATGAAATTTTATGACTACTAAACTATGTCATAAATATTATTATCATTTACTTGTAATATATTAAAATATATTATGTGATAATAATTGAGTCATTAACTCGACTCGTCACTCCCATAAAAATTAATTGAACCTTGAATAATTTAATATTCTTCAATTAATATTTTTCATGTATTTACTAAAACTCATAAATATATTTAATAACTAAATTCAACAATCATTATTCTAAACTCGAATAATATGAATTTATTTATTTCATTGGTGAACTTTTAACCTTGGAAAAATCCCGAAACCCTATGGCGGGGCCCACTATGTCCAAAACTCATATTCAACTAAATAGGGAAGATTCTTGAATATGCTAATGTGTGTAACCCTCTAGGACCTTATCTCTACAACAGTGAATAGTATTCATAGACTAAGAGCAGGATCTAGAAACCCATTATGGCCCTTGAAGAGATAAGGATTATCACAACAGCGACAACCAACCTACGAACACACACTGTGTAATATGAACTCTTTTTCAGTAATATCTCATAAACAAGGACGCACTCTCATGTCATCACCCATTTCTTACTTTATTTCTTGTTGATGTAACTGATGGATTTACCCACTAATTCCATGTCCATGGTCTTATAAAGGTACTACCATCCATATCAACATGGCCTGAGATATATTAATTCTATAACTTGGAAGTGACAAATCCTTTCTTTACCATTCAACCAATTCCATGCCACCAATGATGCACCCAACACAAACTACCTCACCACAACTTCATTTCCATGGTTTTCTTCTTTCATAAAAGTACACAATAAAATGACATACATTGGTAACAATATCAATTTAGGAGACCATTACACATGATCGTAGATAGAAACATCCAATGACACCTGAAACATTTGGTGTTTCTATTGGTGGGTTAGTCCTTATGATCTTACTACTAGAGATCACCAAGTGCGAAATTCATGAGAATAAGTCTCAATGCTTATGAGCCCCCAACACCTGATAGTCAAACATCTACTGTTTCCAATCAGTAAGATGTATCTAGACCATAGAACATATATTTAAGATTAATGTCATAGTATCTAGATGTTCTCATTATAGCATGGTAACTACTATAACCATTTCATACAACAATTAACCTTTGGACATTATCATTTCAATAGTGGATTCAGAATAGTCTACACTATAATGGTAAGATGACATCATGCATATCTAACTGTATACACGATGTGGTAATTAAAAACATTGAATAGTTGGGTCTGGGTCACCCACTATTTCAACACTCCCACTTGCACTAGAGCCAACTTGCTAACCAAACTTGTTAGCTACTCACAATATGACTATCATGTTTCTTCTGAGTTATGGCTTTAGCCACTGGGTCCACCACAGTTCCACCGTATAGCTATTATGCTATTGCGACCTTATCTCATTGAGTAAAACTTCTCAAGAGATAGTATCCCAAGTATATACCTTTTTGTCCACTATTATATCTTGGAATCTTAGCTAGTAAGAATATCATAATATAAATTATGATAATACTTTTCTCACCATGTGAGATTCCATGAACTGGAACAAATCATTGAATTTAACTTCTTCTTAGATATCTTAGAAGTTGAAATGTACTCGGTCTTGTAGGTATGGCTACCACTAGCTGATATGAGCTTGAATCGCTCATTGTCTTTAATTTCAATAGTACATCTCTTGATCTATGGAAGACTAGTTTGTATCCCTAAAAACTAGTATCCTTTATTCTCCACTTACCAGGACATATCTTTTGTACTTGCCAAAGTACAATTAGATAGTTTTGACTACATCCCTTGCAGTGCTCCTGGATATAACTGATATTTGCCTATTGTAAAATATACCTTGGAAATATCAGTTCTTATACATATCATGGCATACATGATTTATCCATTGCTCCAACGTATGTATTTCAACTAACCATATTTATCTCTTCCCATGTCACGAACAGGTCAACATGGAGAGATTATGCCCTGTGACATAGGGAACAATTCATCTCTTGAATTTTTCCAACATGTATTTTTCAATACTATATCACTATATGTACGATTTAATAGGACCAAGAAACCTATAGATCTACCTTAGTAGATCATATTCCCTAGAACTTAGATTGCTACTTTAAGTCAATCATTGGAGAGTAAATTTTATTTTGGTCTTAACTAACTATGAGACCAATGTTTGTTTTCCATATGTTTCTGAATATATTTTGTTTAGAAAACATTGATGCTCCCACTAACCTCACATAGACACATGGAAAACATTTTTTTTAAAATGTATTTTCTATGATCATGTTGCTTACTTTAATGCTAAACTGAATTTCAGTAACTTGCAACCTTTTTTTGGCATTCTATAATGTGACCATTCCTTTCTGGTTGCATCGTATAGACACCATCCATTATTGGTGGTCATGACATCCAATGATAAATAAATTGATCATAGATATTAGCTATGATAATTAAAATTCTAATAGATATAGGGATAACGACTTGGTCAAATCAGTCAAGCCTTATTGGTACCAAGCTCATACCATCCATGTATCAACTCACTTGAATACCCACCACAGTATTCAAAATAATATTCCCCTTTTCACTTTAATACATGGAATCCATTAATTGAATTTTAGTTGGTCTTATAAATTTTAGTTAATTTCCATATACTGTTTACTTATAGGAAATATTATTCACTTTGAATAATAGATCACCAACCATGGTGAATATAAAAACCATCACCATGGTTTTATCCTTCCTACACAGTATGTGTCTCTAGAACATACTATGTTCCACATGCTCTTGTGGAACTAGTTCATATGCCAACTATTTTTTCATCTTGATCATTGACTAAAAAAAAGTCAATATTGCTCCCACTATCTCTAAGAGATGTGAACCCTTATATATAATTAGTCTATTACTCGACTACCAACTTTTCTATCTTAGGGATTTATGTAATATACTAAGAAATCATTAGGATAAGTACCTTAGATGAACAATGGGTTTATCTTGATGCAAGTTTATTTGTATTCGAACAATCTATTTGCATACAAACACATGTCCTTATGACATAATGGATTTACATCATACTATGACTCGTATGATATCCATTTGTCATTACATTTGGAATATGGTTATGTGATATCACTATTATTTTCAAATACTTTCATGAAATATAATGGAAGTTCCAACCTTGATATTACTTACATCAATACTTTTATGTATAAAATGTGCATTTAGGAATTACTCCACGCTACATTTTATTGATCAATGTTGATATGAAAGACTTCATAATCAATCCTCCTAATTAACATCAATGTTGTGATGTCGATAAGGTAATGTGCATTTAGGAATTGCTCCACGCTACATTATCATGATTGATGAATTCTTGGTCAAGATATTCTTCGGTATCCCAACCCAAAGAAACTCATATCTCCAGACCATGCATATACTTCACTTTGTTATTCCTTAATTACTTAAAATAATATTATGAATTATATATACCTCTAGCTTATACTTTGAATAGTTCACGCTTACCAGTTGAACTATTTCCAAATGCTTTGTGACATACATTTATTTCTAAAGGCTCCTCTGTCCAAACTAAAGATGTAAATAATACCAAAAGTATTTATCTGTGCCAAGCCTAAATACCATACTTGGTATATTGATGACATTCACTTTTAGTATTACTTGAAAAAGAATTATCTTGTCACAACTAGGTATAAGTCTTACATTTATATTCATCATTAATTGCCTATGATTCATGTAATACTGAACTAGCGATTGATTTTACCAAAAAAAAAAATTCATTCCAAAACCTGAAAGAATGTATCCTTGCGTCCAAGGACACATGAGATTAACGTTTGTGGTTATACTCAATAATAGTTCAACACGAATCTTTCACTTGGAAATTAAAGAAGTCGTGTACTTATCACCACTGGCCTAGGTATCACCCTTTAACAACCACTTGAAGAATACACCTGACTTCTAGTAATGTTTCTATAGTTACTTGGTTATTGTATTTAAATACACATATGTAAAAATCATATAATACTAAATACCCAAGTAATAAAAGGAAACATTACATTGATGAATATGCTTGATGTAGAATCGACAACTTGATTATTTAAATTAGTTTATTTTTTTTAAACTTCTGGAGTATTATTTTATAAGATGAAATACAAATAACCTTTTTTAATACCTCATTAATTGAAGGACATCATGAATGTGTCATTAGAATTAAATGCCTTTGACCTTTACACATTGTCTTTCAATTTATCCGCCATAAGAATTAAAGCTTATTTGTCTTTTATTCTTATTATCTTGGAGAATCTTACCTAAATTGGTAATGAAGCATTTACTCGTTACTTTTTCATTTTTGTAACTTAAAATGAAACTTGAGTAATATGGTGAAAATTATATTTAAAGATCATTGTCAATATTTCAATTTACACATGTCGGTGTAAACTTCACTTTATTTATACCATTGCTTCGCTTTATCCTTGCAAACATCTCGAAGATGAGACTTTATGTTATATCATCTATGTCCTAGTGTAGCGACCACAACTGACATCGAACGTTGATGAAAGAATAATGATATAACTATCATATGCTTTGTACATTAGCCTCCTTTAAGCAATTTTCACCCTCACTTCTTGAGATAGTTTAACAGTGTTGGGGACACTGACACCTTGAGTTTCCTATATCATAGTACTATGCACACATGCCTGTGCTATTCATGGATACTCATGTCAGTGTGGACATTTACTTTGTCCATTATAATATCGCAGTTTTAATCTTGTGGTATAACTTTCCATTTTTTATACAAAAATGAATTTTTGAAGATTAGTGCCTTTTGTATGAATTTCTAGTTTAGACATTTTTTTGATTAATTACTTAAATCATTTAATGTCTCCCACTATTTTATTGGATTCTAGGAACCCTTTATGCTAGAATCAGAATACTCCGTTGCTTGAGTATTCTAGTGGAAAGGATCTTGGAACCACCCCTCATAGTCTACAAGATATGGATACGCCACTACATGGAGGGTTATAGGTAGAATTTTGGTTGGCCGACTGCTTTAACTTGCGGCTCCTCAATCTGTTGAGTGAAGTCCCAACTTCTTAAAATCAGAACTTGATTTACTCAACGCTTGCATATAAAATTTTAACAAGCTAGCTATGTCTATTTCTTTGCTGCAATTTTAGTTAAGTCAACCCATCATTATTATAAGGACTCCTAAGTAGTAAGAGAAACCCTCAGCTATGGCATGACCAGCACCTCAAACAGCTGGTTTTGTCCAAACTTAAATGATGAAAGGAAATTATGAATTAATATATATTTTGAGGGTTTCATTATTTTTAATGTGATGAATGAAATCATTTTCTATTTTTTAAGCATGTACTATGTTATCTCACTCATAAATGACCATGAAAGAAATATAAATTTCATCACGTTACATGTTCATTTTATCTTGTATGCTTGTTTATTATTATACTATGTGATCGCACAATAAATTACACATGCACAAAAATAATAAACCATGCAAAAATAAAATGAGCACTTGATCATGAGCTGGTACTATTGGTTGATCCATTGAGTGAATAACGGACCAACCAAAACCCTAGGGGTAAATACCTTTTAGTCTCGTGGCTTGCAACTTGAATAACAACGTCTGCTCATCTAATGCTTCCAACTCCTGTCCGGTGCGTCACCGTCACTTGGCACGAAGTGCGTCATGTCTTGTCTCGTTATTATACAACTGTACTCGCATGCATGCGAGGGGGTCTCGGGGTGTAAAAAGTACAACTTAGAGAAGTGGACACGCAGGTCCTTATACATAGAATGACACTGGGACGATACGCAGATTGTCTTTTATTTAATTAAACTAATTATTACAAAACTATTGCAATAAATAAATAAATAATTAAAACTCACCAAACATGCATTGGTCAGTCTCAACTCATGATCAGTCATATACGCATTAATCTCGCGTTTATTAAATAAATACCGAATAAAAAATTAAATTTCCATTAAAAACAACTTGAGGGAATTTAATTGAATTAGAAACTTCACTCTTGTTTTTAATCCAATTTAACGACGTTCGGTCCCGGTTAATTAATTTATTTTTAAAACTAAAAATTAAATTAATTAATTAATTTAATTAAACACCAATTAAATTAATGACGTCACATTTAAATATTAATAAAAAAATTAATGTTTAATTAATTTAATTATCAACTGTAACTAAATTAATTATTTTAATTAATTTTTGATTAAATCAATTCACCTGGGCCCATATTACTTCGGGAAGGGCTTGTGCGTGTCGGGGGGAACTTGCGCAGGCCCAGTCCAATCGATAACGACCCCATGCAGGGGTGTTTCGGGATGGGTAGGTCTGCCTAAGTTTGTTCCAGGCTAGGAAGACCCACCCAAGCCTGTTTCGGGACAGTAAAAGATACCTGCCCACTAGGAGAACCTGGCGGCGGTCAGGATGGGGCACCGAGGCCACCAGACAGGGCGACAACGGCAATAAAGCCTGCTAGAGGAAGCAGGTGGATGGAGGCAGCCCGATGGGGCTATTTGTGGTCGGTAGGGGCGCCAACCGGAGGTCGTCCCGCGAGGCAGTGGGGCACCGTTGCAGCGTGTTCGGGAGAGAGATGACCAAATTGGTGGAGCTCGGGAGGTGCGGCCAGGTGGTGCTAATGCGCACTGGATAGGGAGGTGCCGCCGTGGTCCAGTTGCAGGAAGGTGTCGGCCTGGTTTGGCCTCGGCGCTGCATGGGTTGCAGCAGGAGGAAGGTGAGCTGGGTTCAGGGGCACCAGACCATAGGAGGGGCAGCGACATCACTTGGTTTTCCTGGTGCATCACAATGCAGCAGGTATCCACAAGAGAGGGAGGCCATGTGGGTTGGAGAAAGCCGTTGTGCGCCTGTGCATGGGAGATGGCCGGTCGGAGGCACCAGGTACAGCGCGGGAGAGGCTGCAGACCGGTTCGGCAAGCACTGGCTTCTACCTGGGTGCCGAGGAGGGCCAGGATGCAGTGTCCTGGAGGTTGCTACTGCGGGTCGTGCAGAGCAGTGTTGTGGGACTGAGAGGCGTCGGACTAAGGAGGCCTTGGCGGAGGGCGGTCAGGCTGCCGCAGCTGTTGGCCACTGGGTGTAAGTCGGTTCCACATAAAAAATAAAAAAAAAGGAGGTGTCCCTTCCGGTCGCTGCGCATGGGAGACGGGGGCCCGCTCGGCCCCCCAACTAGACTGTTTATTTTTTTGACTTGCTTTCCAGTCTGCCCCTTGGCATCAAATTTTTTTCCATGACCTGCACATGCACATGCAGGTCGTTGCCCCCTTTTCTTATTTTTTTTTGATTTTAGACTTGATTTTGCAAGTCTTTCTTCTCCCCTTAATTTATTTTTTGTTAAAATAAGAGACTTCCTTTTAAAAATTTCCAAAACCTAATAAATAGGATTTAGAACAAAAATAAAAAATTTTATGATAATAAAATATTATAAAAATATTATAATAAAGAAATTATTAGTATAATAGAACAATTATTATTATAATAAAATTATTATTATAATAACAATTATTTGAATCACCAGAAAATACTATTCTAGTGACCCTCAATTTTTTCAATCTGAATTCATAATTTCAAATGTCCACAGAATGGACATCCAACATTCGATTCAGATTCCGTTTACGGCATTAAGACCGTATCGACGCCCTCTTTATATTTTAATGCAAATTAAATTTTCTTGGCTTAAAATTGACATGCACTCCCTCTGATACCACTTTTTAGAACTGGGCGTGCAACAGAATCCCCAAACAGGTGGGTTTTAAAAAATTTCCACCGACGATTGATGTAAACTTGTCTACTTTGGTGAATAGAAGCCCGATTAAATCTGAGGATCTCGCGTGAAGGATTTTAAGCACAAAAATAAACCATAAAAATATCTGGTTTAATTATGAAGTCGCGCACGAACTCTTCTCATCATTGGAGATCTCTACTAGAAGAATCCAAAGTAGAATTCCTCTATATCATCCACACACGCTTCAAGGAATCCACAAGAGCATCGTTCGCTGTAATCCAGGTGCTAGCGTGGAATTGCGCTGATGCCTTTGTCGCTCCAGTGATCACCGCACCACTTCGTTAACGATTCCTGAGAGAGTACTTGATCCATACTCCTTATATCCAGAGCATCTATATCTAGATTATGGGAGAGAAGAGAGGAGAGAGAAGTTCCACGAATAGTACTTGGCAAAAGCCCTTCCTCTTCTATTTATAGTGGTTAATTAAAATACCTGTTATCGGCTCGCCAGCCCTAAATACTTAACGTAATCTCAATGACATTTTATGACTACTAAACTAAGTCATAAATATTACTATCATTTAATTTTAATATATTAAAATATATTACGTGATAATAATTGAGTCATTAATTCGACTCGTCACTCCCATAAATATTAATTGAACGTTAAATAATTTAATATTTGTCAATTAATATTTTTCATGTATTTACTAAAACTCATAAATATATTTAATAAATAAATTCAATACTCATTATTATAAACTCAAATAATATGAATTTATTTATTTAATTGGTGATCATTTAACCTTGGAAAAATCATGAACCCCTGTGGCAGGGCCCACTATGTCCAAAACTTATATTCAACTGAATAGTACAGATTCTTGAATACGCTAATGTGTGTGACCCTCTAGGCCCTTATCTCGAAAACAGTGAATAGTATTCATAGACTAAGAGCGGGATCTAGTAACCCATCATGGCCCTTGAAGAGGTAAGTATTTTCACAGCAGCGACACCCAACCTACGAACACGCACTGTGAAATATAATCTCTTTGTCAGTAATATCTCTTAAAGTTAGACGCACTCTCGTGTCATCGCCCTTTTCTTTCTTTATTGTTTGTTGATCTAACTGGATGGATTTACCCTCAACTACCATGGACATGGTCTTATAAAGGTACTACCATCCATATTAACATGTCTTGAGATATATTACTTCCATAACTCGGAAGAAACAAATCCTTTCTTGACCATTCAACCAATGCCATGCCACCAATGACACACCCAACACAAACTACCTCACCACGACTTCATTGCCATGGTTTTCGTCTTGCATAAAAGTACACAATAAAATGACATACATTGGTAATTATCTCAAGTCAGGAGACCATTACACATGATCGTATATAGGAACATCCAATGACACCCGAAACATGTGGTGTTCCTATTGGTGGGTCAGTCCTCGTGATTTCAGTACTAGAGATCACCAAGTGTGAACTTCATGAGAAGAAGTCTCAATGCTTATGAGAACCCAACACCTAATAGTCAAAGATCTACTTTATCCAATCAGTAAGATTTATATAGACTATAGAACATATATTTAAGATTAATTTCATAGTATTTAGAGGTTCTCATTGTAGCCTAGAAACTACTATAACCTTTCGATACGACAATTAACCTTTGAAAATTATCATTTCAATAGTGGATGCAGAACAGTCTACACTATAATGGTAAGATAACATCATGCATATCTAACTATATACACGATATGGTAATCAAAAGCATTAAATAGTTGGGTTTAGGGCACCCACTATTTCAACATGCCATTTTTTAGAAATGAATCCTAGTGGAAGGAATAGAAACTGTATCCATGCATGTAATCCATGTAGGAATTTATTTCCTACTCAAGATAATTATAATGGAGTTGGTGATGCAACTAGTGCTGATCAACTTATCACCATACTGGGACAACTCACTCAGGTTATGAATATTAACCTTAACCGTATGGAGCACCCTGATCCACAATGCGGAGAATCAATGTTAGAATGATTCATAAGGCAATGAAAACCAACATTAAATGGGACTACAAATACATTTTTAGCTAAGCAATGGATAAGTTCCTTAGAGAAAACATTTTAATGGTTTGGGGAGTAGCGAAAGGGAAAAAGTTGTCATGGCAGTTTATCACCTCATAGGAGATGCTTATCAATTGTGGTTATTAATTAAAAACACAAAGGAGGATGAAGAAGTATTGAATATAGAATGAAGAGAGTTTAAAGATCTTTTCATAGAAAAATACTTTCCTCGTGACCATCGAGCAGATATGGAAAGACAATTTATGAATCTGAGGAAAAAGGATGATGAGAATGTCGCAAAGTATGAGGTTAACTTTACAAGGTTAACAAGGCATGCAACAGATTATATATGTAACCCAAGGAGTAATATTAATCAATTCTTCTATGGTTTAAAACCATTTCTCCATCAATAATTAGTCTCACAATTATTCTCATCATATAGAGATATTTTCTCACGTGCTATCAAGGCAGAAAAGGAATTCTCTAAGTCTTACGACTTTAAAGCAAAGAAAGAGAAGAAGAGATCTTCTGAACACTCTGGAAATGTAAATAAGGGAAAGAATAGAAAAGTTGAATATCCATCCTGTGGTAAATGTGGGAAGAAACACCCTGGTACTTTCCTGAAAGGAATGTGAGTCTGTTACAAGTGTGGTGAAAAAGACCACCAAGCTCGTGATTACAAAGGAAAGAAAGAGGCTGTCAATATTGAATGCTAAAATTATAGAGAAATGGGGAATTATGCAAATGAATTTCCTAAGCATCATGGAAAAATACCTCAGAAAAGTCCAAGGGAGAAAGGTCAAGCTTATACAATCACTACTGCTGAGGTTGAAGCCCCGAAATATGTGGTGGTAGGTAATTTAATGTTTTCCTCAAGTTTAGCTAATACTTTATTTGATTCAGGATCATTGCATTGTTTCATATCTTCCCAGTTTTCTAAGAAAAATAAATATTTCCAATTTAATTTAACAAGGGAGTTATCATTAAAAACTCATAAGATAATTATCATTGCAACAAAGTTTTGTGAATCAGTCCCCATTAGGTCATATAAATGTTCTTTATCCACTGATCTCATCATAATAACCATGATTGAATTTGATATAATCCTCGGTATGGATTGGATTTTAGACCATGATGTGAAAATTTATTATAAGAAGAAGGAGGTTACAGTTTTTAATGATGATAAGGAATACCTTATCTTTAGAGCAGAAACATCGCCATCTGATTCTTATCTAGATCCACCCCCTGTAGCTCTACTTAATTAAATTATTGAGGATGAAGAGAGTGAAATAAATATGGGTGAGGAAAGTAATTTTCAAATAGATTATGTACCTATTGTATAAGAATATGTTGATGTATTTCTAGAGGATTCACTTGGATATCCTCCAGAATGAGAAATTGAGTTTTCCATTGATTTAATTTCTGGTTCAAGGCCCATATCGAAGACCCCTTATAGAATGGCCACTATGGAATTAGTGGATCTAAAGAAACAACTAGAGGAGTTGAGTAATAAATGATTTATTCACCCTAGTATTTCTCCATGGGGAGCCCCTATTCTTTTTGTTAAGAAGAAATATGGATTTATGAGGTTGTGCATTGACTACAGGGAGATCAATGATATAACAATAAAGAACAAGTATCCCCTACCTCGCATTGATGATTTATTGGATCAACTTCACAGAGCTCAATATTTTTCAAAGATTGACCTTTGATCTAGATATCATTAGTTATGTGTGAATAAGTAAGACATTCCATAGACAACATTTCGAACCAGGTATGGGCATTACGAGTTTACAGTATTTCCTTTTGGACTGACTAATGCACCCTCTGTCTTCATGGATCTAATGAATAGATTTTTCAAGGAATATCTTGATGACTTTGCAGTGGTATTTATTGATGATATCTTGTTATACTCCAAAAGATAATAAGATCATGAAAATAACTTGCGCACTATTCTAAAGACTCTTACAAGAAATGAATTATTTGGGAAGTTCAGCAAGTGTGAATTCTGGCTTCAGAAGATTTCATTTCTTGGCCATATTGTCTCTAAGGATGGAATCTCTACTGATCCTTTAAAGACAAGAGCAATATGAGAATGGCCAGAACCGAAAAGTATAACTGAGGTACGTAGTTTTATTGGTTTATCAGGTTATTATCGGTGTTTCATCCAAAATTTTTCCTGATTGGCTAACCCATTAACCAAGATCACGCGTAAAGGGGTTAAATTTGTTTGAACAAAAGAGTATGAAGAATTTTTTGAAGAACTTAAGAGAATATTAGTCAATTCTCCTATATTGACTATACCATTGAGGAATGATGGGTTTGTTATTTATAGTGATGATTCAAAGAAAGGACTTGGTTGTGTCCTTATGCAGAATGATAGAGTTATTACTTATGCATCACGACAACTAAAAATTCATGAACAAAACTATCCCACTCATGATCTTGAGTTAGAACCTATAATATTTTCCCTGAAGATATGGAGACACTATCTCTACGGTAAAAAATGTGAAACTTATACTGATCACAAGAGTTTAAAGTATATTTTCTCACAAAAATAACTCAACATGAGGCAAATGAGATGACCCAAACTACTCAAGGATTATGATTTCACCATACACTACCACCCGGGTAAGGAAAATAAGGTGGTAGATGCTTTGAGTAGAAAGTATCATGGAGTTTTGAATAAGATGAGATTAGAAAGGGATCCTATGTTCATAGATCTAGTAAATATAGATATGGGAATAATCATGGAAGGTGAAACGTCAATACTTTTTAAAATGGTTGCTAAACCATCTTTACTAGAAAGGATAAAAAGTTCTCAGACTAATGATGATGAGTTTCAAAAGAAAATTAAAGCTGTGAATGATGAGAGATGAATAGAATTTGTATATGAAGATGGGATTTTGAAATTTGGGTAGAGACTTTGTGTTCTTGACATACCTTGTCTAAAAGGGGAATTGTTGGATGATGCTCATATCTCCAATTTCTCTATACACCCTGGTAGCACTATGATGTTTAGAGATTTGAAGGAACATTTTTTGTGGGAAAACATGAAGATAGAGATTATTGATTATGTGTCAAGATGTATGGTTTTTCAATAAGTGAAAGCTATAAGACAACATCCTAGAGGAGTCATGCAACATCTTCCCATACCTGAGTGGAAATGGGATGATATTATGATGAACTTTTTCATGGGGCTACCAAATACTCCTAGAAGGAATGATGCAATATGGTTCATTGTTGATCGTCTTACCAAGTCAGCTCAATTTATTTCTATAAGAGAATATTTAGCACTTGAACATCTAGAAAGACTATATATTAATTAATTTGTAAGACTTCATGGAGTACCCCTATCAATTTTTTCTGACATTGATCCCCATTTTACATCAAGATTCTAGAAAAGTTTTCAGAAGGCCTTGGATACTGAACTTCGTTTGAGCACTGCCTACCACCCTCAAACCGATGGACAATCAGAATGAACTATTCAAACCTTGGAAGACATATTGATATCATTCTCACTTGACTTTCAAGGTATGTGGGATCAGTATTTACCTCTGGTAGAATTTTTTTATAACAATAGCTTCCATTAAAGTATTCAGATGGTACCATATGAAACGTTATACGGAAAGAGATGTCACTCACCAACTTTTTGGGATGATGTTGGTGAAAGAAAACTCGTAGGCCTCGAACTTGTTGAGGAAATAATGAAAAAGGTAAAGGTTATCCAAACCCACATCAAAGCATCTCAAATTAAAAAAAAGAGCTATGTCGATAACCGAAGGAAATATTTGGAATTTCAAGTAGGAGATCATGTTTTCTTGAAGGTATATCCATGGAAGGGTGTTATATAATTTGTTAAGAAAGGAAAATTTAGACCCAGATACATCATAACTTTCAAAATTCTAGAACTAATTGGAGTTGTATCTTATCGTTTGGAAATAACACCAAGTCTCTCCAAAGTTCATGATGTGTTCCATGTATCACTATTGAGAAAATACACGCCGAACCCAACACATGTACTCACCTATGAAGAAATAGAATTAGAACCCAATCTGTATTATTGCGAAGAGACTATCATAATTCTTGATACCAGAGAACAAGTGCTGAGAAACTGGACAACTCGTCTAGTGAAAGTTCTATGGAAAAATCATAAGATGGAAGATGCAACGTGGGAACCCAAGAAACTTATGATGAAGAACCACCTGAATCTTTTTATATAGTAGTATTCTAGAAATTTAAAGGACAAAATTATTTGAGGGAGGGAATAATGTAACACCCCAAGCTTCCAAAATATGTTTCCCTTTGAATAATGCAATAGCTTGCGTTGTACGAAACTACGCGATTCTAACACGCCACGACCAATCAAACTAGCCGTTATGAATAGTAATACCGACTTTTTAAAATTTTATAATTTTTTTAAAATGGAATTCATTTTTGCATTCGGAATATCAAAATTATCTAAGGATGAATTTTTGGGACTCTTATGAAAACTTTCAATTTTTGATGAATAATGAAAAATACTGAATTTTAATTAAAAACAACCTTTTTAATCGAAATAATTTATAGTGTTAAATTATAAACATGAGTGGTTTTAAAGTATCATTAGATTATATTTTTATCTTTTAATATAATTTAGGTCATTGGATGTAATTTCACATTTAAACTGGACATAAACAAGTGTTAATCTTTTGATAGTTATTAATTCTTAAAAACACGCTTTTTGTTTTGACAACGGGAATTAATTTTAAATTAATTTCTTCCACTTCTATGTTTTGAATTTTGAAAAATGTATTATATATTTGGAATAAGGAGGTCAAATTTTTTTAAATATGTATCTTTTATTTTTAGAAATTATGAATATTAACTTCAGTAAATATTTTATTTACCATGGTTAAAGGGTAAATATGGTAAATAAGGGTAAACAAATACTATTATAATAATATTAAATTACTCTAACATGTGTACTATTCATATTTTTTGATACATTTCCAACCATGGGAATCCTTGGGTCGATTTTGGGACCCCATAGAGCCACTTGAGAGTGATAATGACACTTTATATTAATTAATTTAAAGTAAAGACAAAATGACATAAACATATATCTTTTAGTAAAATAATTTTTACAAGGGGTTATAAAAGTTATAATTTGACTATAAATATTAATTTTAAATCTAAAAAGATTTCCTATATCATGGTACTTTTTTATAATTTTAATACATAAAATAAATAAAATTATTTATGACACAATAATGATGTAGTGTTTACCTCATTAAATAATTATTTAAATAAATGAGATTATAAAAATTAAAAAAATATCCAAAACCTGTCCAATTCTTATTGGATGATTTTATTTCAAATATGAGCAATCTTATCTTGAACTTTAATGAGTTTTTGAACTTTATAAACTGAAAATAGTTATATAATAAAATAATTTTTTCAAACATTTCTAAAGAGCCCCACCTCCCCCTTATAAAAAGCCCTCAACTCTAACCCATTTCTCACACCTCTCGAGCCCCTTAGCTCATCCAAACTCTACCCAATTAAGATCCCTACATCCCTATATTCCTCTTATAAGCCTTACCTTATGAAGAAGGCACTTCAAGGAAGCCTTTTTGTTCAAACCAAAGGGAGTTACCCCATTTAAAGGTAACATCTCCTCTTAAGTTCTTTTCTTTTATTTTACTTCTCCAACACCCTAAAATCTCTTTATTACTTTATTTTATAACAACACCAGTATCCTCAAAATAATAGGTTTTTTATGATAATTATTTGAACTAAACTTACATGCACCTCCATCTAATCGGTATAGAACATAATGTTTCTGTGGACGACGAACTACTGCCTCACGAAATGATGATTGTTCAATCTTCTACTACCACCTCTTATGGTGTCCATTATGATAGAACTGTAAATATATATGATATATATGATATTTATTTTATCTATAATCTTATTTAATTATCTTTTATATCATACCTATATTCTTTTCATGTTGTATATATACAATAATTTCATTTTAGGAAGTGCGGACTACCGCCCCCTCAAAGTGATATGACTCATTCATACCATATATGGAACGTGTAAAGGATGGTGTTAATGAACTTACATAATATATATTAAATAGTATATTATATTTAAATAATAATATATCTATGTATCATTTGGTCTTCTTTCTTTTCAAAATAAAAAAATGAAATGGAATTAGCGTTCGTGCGTACGTACGGATCATCATCTCCACAAACGCGATGAGATTCATTCCCCATCGTAACCATTAAACAATAAATTTCATTTTATTATTAAAAATAATATTTAAGAACATTATATAATTATTTATATGAATCAAATACATCCTATCCATAAAAAACATGACTAACATAACAAAACAAATAAAGTAAAATGAATCCGTTAACACCAGAAACAATGATACTACTAAAATATTGTTAACAAATAAATATTAAAATATCCTATATGATATCATATTTATGTATGTGGTTCTTGTATAATTTAATAACAATTATTTAAATATTATACAGGAATTTAACATACCCTCTACCAAGAAAAATTACAAGGTAATGGTTAATTTCACAATCTCTTTATTATCCGAGGTTGTTTTTACTTAAGTGTCTACTGGGAACTCTTTATCATCCACATATGTGTTTCTTAATAATGTATTTCAAATCATTTTTACAATTTACTATACTATGGTTTAAATTCATTTATACCCTTATTTTAATTTTTATAAAATGGTTTCAAAGGAATCTTTCTGCCGTTTTCCAAATAAGGTACTTTATGACATTTTCGAAAAATTATGGTAAGAATGTTTTTTAAACTTATACAGCAGGTGCATATATTCTCCACCATTATAACACCTTTTAAGCTCACCTTACATTCTTATAATAATATTTTCAAAATAACTGTTTTCTTTTATAATTACATGACTTTTAAATGATTTCAAAATAGAAATAGATATTTCTCTCAAATAGTTTTGATTTCATCTATGTAAACATCATTTAATGGATTTTATAATTGTTTGAAGTTGATTTATTATGATACAAATATTCCATATTGTATTGAAGGTTTTGTGATATGTTTTACTGTGTATGTGTTATTTTTATACCATTCATGGTTTATGTTTAATGTATTAACATTTCTTATGCTAGTTTTAATATGAATGTTTATGTTATGTTTCAACCTTTTCATATGAGGAATGAATTGTACTAATTAAGTGATGGGTGGAGCCTACTATAGCTCCTTGATGCATCAGTAGGTCTCATGAGACAAACTAGTGTCTTGGCATAAGGCCTTGACAAAATATTATCTGTAGTCTTGGCACAAGGCCTTGACTATGTGGTTATGATGTCCGAAATTATGCATTCCATCATTATGAAATTAGTTATTGATATTACATGTGATTATTTGACCAGTAGAATATCCATGTGAATAAGTAAATGGAATTATTTGATTTATCTTTTCCATATTATGATGAAGTTTAATTTTAAAAGGCTTTTGTTTTAGTCTTATACATTGCCTTAAATATTTATTCTTATTTATGAAGTTTCTGCTATATTGTTATTCTTACTGAGAATCTGAGATCACCCCTATCTATGTTTTATTTTTCCCAGGATGTGAAGAAGTACTTTACAGTTGACCTGCATGGATAGGATAAGGGATATAAGTGTGTTCAAAGGGGATAAAATGTTGTTGTTGTTTTTATCTCATGATTTAATGTAAAACTTTTGTATGTATCTAGTAATTCCAAGGATACTAAAGTAATCAGTCTTTGAGGACATAATTCCTTGTATCATTCCAATGTTATGTAATAATTCACCGAATCTAGGTAACTAGGGTCGGGGTGTTACAGAAGAAGTAGAATGAAATCTCATGTTCTTTATCAATGTTAAAACATGAAAATGTTTCCACATTTATTATGATTCTATATTTTCAAAAAATATATCATTTCTGTTTCCAAATGGTACTATAGGTATTATTTTCCTGAAATCCCCACCCAAGACAACTGTTAGACCATTGAATGATAAATTTGAAGTGTTTTAACCTTTTATTGACATTATTTCTTTTAAAGTATTATCAAGTTCCTTAAAATAGTACTTATGAACCATAGGCACCTCATCCCATATAATTAGGTTTGTTAATTGTAGTAGTTCTGAAATATCACTCCCTTGTTGAATATTTCAAACTGAGTGCTCTGAAATTGATACAGCAATATGAAATTTCGAATGTTCTATCACCCTACTATGAATGAGTAATGATGTTATTCCACTAGAAGAAACTGAAAGAACGATACTACCTTCTAACCACATAAAATATGTCAATACCCTCCAAATAAAAGTATTACCTATGCCTCCATGTCCATGCAAGAAATAGAAACCACCATCCCCTGAAGATAATGAAAACATAATGATAGTTATCATCTCTTTCTGTTCAGCAGTAATCCTAGTATATAAAGTTAACTACTCATTCCAAAGACTTTCTCTGTTAAAATTTAGTTTATCTTAAACTAACTGATTTTGTTGATAATGAATTATAGAATCTAGAACTAGAATTGAAGGATAATAATGAATAGATCTTCCATTACTCTATAGAATTTTTTCTATTTTAAGAAAATCCTACATTTGTCTTTGAGGATTAGTGAGTTTCAAATATAATAAATTGTGAATTATTATTAGAGTACTATCTGAATAGTTTACTACATTAAGTACCATTATGAATAATAACTAATCCATAGGTATGAAGTTATAAAAATTAACACATTATATAGATTTTACTAATTTTTTAGTAATACATTAGTATAAAATCATGTGAATATCCTGAGATTTTTATAACTATAAACAAAGCATAATTAATTAGTGATATTACAATTAAAAATGATTGATTTAATAATAGGAATACTCTAATTTTATATTTCAATAGTACTGATTAATGTGAATAGTAATATGAATACATGTATAATTTTATATATAGTACCATAGTGATAATTTCTGTTCAACACCCTTTAATATTGTGTGCTAAAAGTATGTCATTTATTTTAAAATGGATCACTTTTAAATGTAACAGGTAATTAAAATCAACTAAAAATTATTTTTCGAAGTAGAAATTATTTAATGTATAATAAATAAGCATAGTATATGGGCCCAAAAAACCTATACGTATATAAGAGAAAAATAAGTTGTATTTTAATTAATTTTAATTATTATGTGTGCAGGAAAAAGAAGAAGTTACAATCACAATTAATGTTTTTGACTAATTTTACAGGATTGCCAAGGAATCTAACAGTTATCACATTCACCATTATCTTTACATAAGAGTTGAAAAAATATTAGATTTCCAGCATAAATGTTTTGGACCACCCTTTAGGAATATGGTCTGGATGCATCCCATTGTTCTAAGATGAAGGTAATATAAACATAATTGGTAGATTATTTATAGTAGCGATGCATATCCCATGTTCCCAAAATTCTTATAGCAATATAAGAACAAAATAAGGTATACTTCATAGCAGTTTATATACTGTTATATTTTGAGGAAAACAGACATTACCATCAGAATTAGTATATATCCATAATCTATAGGATAACTAATCAAAGTGATAGTTAGAAAATTGAATAATTTATGTACATTATAGGTGAAATAAGTTAAGATCTCCTGCATAATATTTTACTCTAGGTAGTAATAATGTCATATATGTGTTCCTATTTCCCCATGATAACTATATGAATGAAGGAACAATATTATATATTGAATATTTGACAGTAAACATTTTCTATTTTTGAAAGGTGGAATAAATTTTAGTTGTTGATGTTGTTGTCCAAAAAAGTTTTTGGATAAAAAAACTGGACTGAGATTGTCCATAATTATATTTATCGGTAATAATAATGTCAAAGATGTGTTCTAATTTCCTATAATATTCTTATATGGATATGAAAACTTCCATGATATTACATAAAATTATTAATTCTAAATATATAGAATATGATGTAAAAAAGGTAAGAAATAAATTAGACAACTATATTTATACGAAAGAAGGTATTATATCTGTAAAATCATTAAAAAGAAAAACTCATTTACCTTGTATTTGTAGCCTCCATCGTTGTGCATACAGAATTTCTTCACTGAGGATGTTCTAGGTTTTATGCCAGAATATGTCTGATCGAGATATGTTGTTAGAGAATAACATGCTGGAAAATTGTCTTCATTGAGACTGTCTTATAACCCATGATGAGACCACTTTTATGGTTTCAATAAATTCTCTTTCATTAGAAAGTAGTCTCATAGTAGAACATGCCTCCCCAAAAGTACCACAAGTAATGATGTCCACATTTTTAATATTCTCAAATGAAACTTCACCTCTAATCTTTGTAAGAAATATATGCAAGTAATATAGTTCTCTAGTAGTTGGTGGCACATAATATAGTCTACCAATATAGAACCCCTACTTTCTAGGATACCATATTTTGTCTCGATAGTGGAATAAAAATCTCATTGTAAATTCTACATATGTCATACTTCCACCTTCTGGGTAAGTGTCATTAGCTTCAAAACATGAATTAAGCATTGTTTTAGAAATGTTTCTCTTACTCAAGATATCTGCAATATTATCATTGTCATTGTAAATAACACTACTTTTTTCAGGTAAATGGAAATGAAAACTTTATATTGGAATATATCTATAATGGGTATCATAAGAATATATCCTCCAGGAAGCCTCATAAGAAGATATGTACCGACAATCATAATACATCTTAATATCATCTACACTGTTTCTTGAAAACTCTCTACTACTGGTCTGATACAATGCTGATGTAACATGATCATGACCTTTGATAATATACTTAAATAGATATTTGATAGAAGTTTATTGATTTAAAACTTAAATATTGATATGAGATTGATACTTTAATGAAAAAATAGGATTATATGGCACAACAAACCGATTGTCCAAAGGAACACCATTTTTAAGGATCATGATTCCATCATTATGTCTTTGGTATACAACATACCCATCATCATCAATTGTTGTATTTACAACAAAGTTCTTTGTAATTTTTTTTGTACATTTTTCATTCTTCATACAAGGTGAACTATGATTATAATCACCACAAGGTCCATGGATCATAAAGTTTTTAACTGCTTCCTAAAGATTTGGGAATATTCCTTTATTTGGAACTTCAGTAGAAACAATTCTGTGAATGCATTTGGAAGTATTGTTTTTTTCTCGACAAAGAAATAGAAAAATGTGTACATGAGGTAATACATGTTTTTGAAACTTGACAGTACGAACAACTAAATGGATAAGATTGAGATTAATGTAACATAATACTAAAGTAGTCATTAAATTAGAACATGTTAAATTTGATGAATAATAGTTTTAAAGTTAGTTACCTACTCTTGAACTCACAAAGAAACATTCATTTCATAAATTTTTCATTAACTGATCAACTTTAATATAGAAAAATCTCGACACTATATGCGGGTAGTCTAATGCACACATATTGTAATGTGTAACAAATCTAGTAATTTTAGGCCATGCTGGATTTCATGTAAATGTTATAAAAAATCTGGATAGACTACCCAATTACATATTAACATAGAATCTTGGTAATTATGAATCCTATAACTAAGACCAAAAATAAATGTATAAGGTAAAATGATATGCTTCCCACATAAAGACCCATCACGGTCACCTATAAGGAATGCATCTTCTGACCCATTGTACAGTTGAACCCTCAAGCATTTTTTGATTGAAGTGAATAAAAGAAAGTATTTGAGATTCTATCATTGTATAAGAATCAACAATAAATTATTGCAACAACCTTCTTGAATGTAGTAATGTTGATGCATCATTGGAACAAAACTGCAAGTGATAAGAGAATTAATCTCAGATTGTAACCTTTTGGAGATTTGTACTCATATTGAAAGATGTAGGACGATGAATTATGTTGTCAACATATCCATCTTGGACACCTATTAAGATAAGTGGATATTTTAATGGTAGATACAATGAGTGAATCTCATCAATGCGCTTTAAATCACCACTTCTTCCTTGAATGATAAAATCACTTTCATGGTTGAGATCTTCAATGTCACCAGCAATAAGCATATCAATATCTGAAGTAGTAGGTAAGTTGTATGTTTCCACACCTTTTTGTCTTCTTTTAAGAAGTCATAGATTTAAAATTTTAATTTCATGATGATTAATAACTTTCATTTCACTTTTGAAATGATTACCTAAAGTATTTGTTTCATGAAGCATATGTTGTAGGTTCTCAAAAATATTAAAATCAATAGATGAGTTCTGATTTGTATCATCATATATTCATGATAAACAAATGTTAACATGATGTCAGTATATTTTTTTAACTGATTTGGTTACTTATCAATGTAACTATTACCTGATGGCCCGAACCCTATTGTGAGACTCATTAGCAGTGTCATAAACATGCAGTTGTGCAAACCTTGGTGGTTATCCCTCATGAGGACACAAACTTCCTATTAGATGGAAGTTTTTTTCCATTTAATTTTAATATATTTGGATCTTGACCATTTTTCATTGACCTTTCATCCTTCCCACCCATTGATATGAAAGAAAACATATAATTTTATATATGCATGTGTTCTTGGAATTATCTTTCTTTAACCAAAATATGATTGAATAATAATTTTATAAGGTGTTTAGGTCATGATGGGAGTAATTCCAGAGAAATTTTACCCAACGATCAGCATAGAGAAAATCATGGATTTTCTTTTTTGTTTCATTTATTATTTCTCTCGTCAAACCAGAAAAGTGAACCAAAATAATGACATACATTAGAAGGATATCCAATATTAAAATATGTCATAGGAGAATCATAATTCAATAAAATGTATCATTAAAAAAGCATAAACAATATCAAAAATGCATTTTTAAAGTTATTTTAGTATAATAATAGCTAAAGTTACTAAACTAACCTATATTCTTGGCTGTTTGAAGTAGTTGTTTTCTTTCTGCCGTGATTTTTTTTTAAAATTTATAATGATAATACATGAGAAATAATTTCAAACTTTTAAAATTAAATGTGTTCATATGCATACCTTAAAATTTTAAAATAGGATGTCTTACATCATTTCTTCTTACATGTATTGCTGAGAATATATGAGTCGTTTTTCTTGACACCTATGGCTATTGGGTAGAACCTGCATCGAAATTACTACTTAATACCTACAAAAGGAAGATGTATATTACTTTTTATACCTATCCTAGTAGTTAAAGAGAATATTAGTCAAAATTAGTTCTTATAACACACCTAGACGTGGAAATAAATTACGGTTTCTAGTAATTATTGTAGAAAAATAGTATTTGTTGTAAGGAGGAAACACATGAATTTACAGTGAGTTAATAGAGATAAAAAAACATGTAAAATTGTGAGTCATGCTTATTGTGAGGAGGAGGTAAGCGATGAGTCAATCAGAATATTATCTTCATTCATCAAAGCTATCAAAAGTAATGAAGAAAGTGATATTTGTTAAATATAAGGGATGTATAACCAAAAAGTCATTCACAAGAATACATTGAAATCATACTAACAAAAGGGCATGGCATATTCTATATTGATTTTTGGTCTTTGTTTTCTCTTTCTTAATTTATTAGATCTTGATGATGTACTTGCACATTCATGAGGCACTATCAATTAAACAGAAGAGAAATTTAACTAAACAATGGTATATCTAAGTAAAATAAGAAATATAATTGAATATTGTGGGAAATTGAAATTGAACTGGCCATTTATAGATAAAGGTAAAAATGGTATGCATGCTCCTCTTTCACTGATGCAATTTGTTTATAGTGATTCACATGTTGTAGTAGAATACACATGAGTATAATCAATAGGAGAATTTCCTATAGATGTAGAAACTTTCATTGTATTAATATAGTGAACACTTTTATTGGAATAATGAAAAATGGTAAACTAATTTAAAGTAAACAAAATAGATAAGTCACAACCTTTTTTCATTTTATCATTAGTATTCTCCTCTGTAACCTTACATCTCTAGATGTTGATAGTGATTGCATCTTCACATTGGATTTCTTTTTTTTTTGAATTGGAAAGGTTTTGAAGGAAACCATTCTATGTTTATGTGTGGGTACATTGAGTAAATTATATATTGGAAACATAAATAGGTAACTCATTAACCTTATAAGTAACCCTTTTTTTATAATTTCATTTAACATTAGATAAATCATGGAAGATAATAAAAGAGAAATTTAGGTATTCTTAAAAATAAACTAACATTACTAGTGGTTTACTATATGATGCGGTGTAAGAGAAAGATGCTAATGCTGGTAGATATACAGTATAAATAAACAATAGAAGTGTAGATGACTCTACTGAATCAGGATAGGGTAAATGTAGTATAATTTTTTGGAAATATATTAGGAATTTCCTAAAACTAAAAGAACAGGTATCTGTGGAAGCAAGAGTAACTGCATGTTGATTTACCTATTCACTTTTCTTCAATGAATTGGTAAATGTAATGGTGAAGAATACTAAAGTCATCATAGGTGCATAATAACCCTTTTGATCTATAACTGGGCCTCTAGTACATAGGTGTGAAGAAGTTTTACCTATAATAGACAGCCAATTTAGATGCTGTAGTAGCTCAGGAGGGAAAGAAATCGTGTACGAGATGCTGGGAGTGGCGCTACCAGATAACAAAATAAACTATTTTTGTAGTTACAGTAAAAATTAGTCAGTAGAAATATCTGGAGGTGGTTTGAATTGACATTAGTACATTTTAAATTTAGGGTTACCTCCTATATTGGTGATTCAATTTGTGAGATGAACCTCTCTAAAAAAATGATGTCCCAGTGATGTGGTTTTGTGGTGAATCAATTGTTGAAGTGAATAGTTTGGAGTGGATAGTTGGAGGATGACGCCGACCTTGAAATCGATGGTCCCAATGAAGGTATTAGGAAGATGGAAAGGATGTATCACTTAATTAGAGAAATAAAATTCCAAGGAAGATCAGGTGTTGGATTGCGTGAGGAGAAGAAGAAAGTGGGAACCCTAGCTGAAGAAGATCGAGGGGGGATTTTTGGGAGGAGTAACAGACAACAGGAACCATACCTAAGGAAGATCAGTAAGAGAAATGTAGGAGGAAAAATAGAGACTGAGAACCCTAGGTGAGGATGATGGATTGGGGGATCATGAGAGGAGAAAAAGAGAGCATAATTGTAGATTGTGGGGAATAGGGGTGGGCACGGGGGTGCGTGATTGGGGTTGCGGGTTTGGAGGGAGTGTATCTTGTTTTTGAGTGACGTGGAAGTGTAGCTAGGTTACATGTATGAAGAAGTCACCCAGCTTTAGTATATATAATTGATATGTGTATGTGTGTGTTTATATGTAAATATATACATATATAAATAATTAATAATCAATAATTAAAAATTAAAAATTAAGAACTAGTAAATAAATAATAATTACTAATTACTAAATAATTAATAATTAATAATTGATAAGTAATTTAGTTTTAAAATTATTAATAATTAATACTTATAAATAATTAATAATTAATTAAAAATTATAAATAATGAAAAATGAAAAATGAATAAAAAATAATAATAGATAATAATAGATAATAGATAATAAATAATAAATAAATATCAATTAATTATTAACAAGTAATTAAAATTTTAATTAATCATTAATAATAATTATTAATTGTTATTAATTTCATGGTGTTTTTTAAAAATTGCTACTAAAAATGATGCTAAATAGAATTTGTTTTTAATAAACCATTACGAATTGGTGATTGTTTTCTAAAACCATATCTAAAAAAACATTTAGTGGTGGTTTTCAAAACTATCACTAAAAAATTCCACTAAATGTTCGTTTTTATATAGTGTTTTATCTAGGTGTTGAAGTCTGTTGTGGTGGGGTGTATTATGTTGCAGTGTGGAATTTATGGTTTGCAACATGGGAGGATTCAATGTGTCGTATAATTCATGGTTATAGAATTTCATGGATCATCTATTTTTGAGATCATTGAACTGTGGTGATGATCATTGGCACAAGAGCCTCAACCCGGTTGGTGAGGACTCGGAAAGTGCATCCAAGAGACCTGAGATCAAATCTAGGTGGAGACATATTTCTGGATTCCTATAGCAGTTCTGTAGTAGATACTGTTCGGTACTGTAGCAGCAATAACTATTCACCTGTTTAGGCTTTTGGACCACCGGTTTGGTCCTCGGGTCCTTCAAGGCCTTCAGGACATTAAGGCTTTTGGGGCACCTCAAGGCCTTTGGGCCACCTAGAGTCTTTGGGGTACCTCAAGGCCTTTAGGAAAAATGAAATTGTGCTTTAATGGACCAGACAAACTCTACAAGGAGCAGACTCCGGATGGGGATTCAGAGTAGGCGCATTCACCAAAGAAGAGCTAACAAATTTAGAAGAATGAGAGGGTATGAAATTTTCCATCTGGTCTAGACTTTGCATGTATATGAAGCCTATCCAAACAACCATGTGAAGGTGGAGAGTTGACATCATGATGTAGACGCTGGGGAGGGTCAGTTCTAAGTAGTTATAGTCTGGAAGATTTCCTATAAGAACTGTCATGTAATTTCACAAATCCTACAAGCCATGTAAGGGTTTCCCTTCAACCCTTAAAATGGGATTATCAAAAGTAAATAAAAATATAAGGCCTTTGGGCCATTTGAGTGATGATCATTGCACCATGGTGGTTATCTGGGATTAATCAAGATTGGGGGAGAAGTCTCGAGTTTATGTTGTGATTCCTAGATGTTTGATCAATGTAGTGTGAAGCTACCCATTATATCATGAACATCCTTGTTTATATCAATTTTTAATGGCTTGACTCCCTGAATTTTAAGAGAATAATGTCATGTTTTTATACCAAACCACCATTTTGGCACAACCAAGCCTGTTATGCAACAATATTTAGTTTTTAGATTTTTTAATATAAATTGAGTGCCTACTTGAATTTCATTCACTTACTTCAACCTTCCTCAGACCCTAGGAACCCTTTGGCTCATCTTGGATGCTCATTGGAAGTTTCTTGGTGGATTTTTATCCTTAACTTGAAGTAGTTTAGATCTTGTGATTTGAGGTGTGTTTCTCTCCCCTTTTCTCCATTACTTCCCATTCCTTCTCTCATCAAAGGACATAACAATAGGGTTACCTTAGTTTTATGATTCCATATTTGAGGTTTTATTGGGTTTTGATATGTTTAGGTCTTATAGTGGATCCTTGCGAGTTGTGTGGTTGTTAATTCTTGATTCCTTCTTATTCTCGTCTAAAAATTATTAATGCTCTAGTTGAGGTAAGATATTTAAAACTCATCTTCTTTAATTTATCGGTTAATATGGAATTATTATTCATACTTTTTCAATGGGTATATGGTTAGAATCAACCTAATAAACTAATCAATGAAATTAATGAAATTGAAATGGGAGATATGATTTCAATGTGCTTAATGTGCTATTTATGTTATTACCAAGAATTGTTTTCTGTTGATTGATATTGTTGAAAAGAAGTATTTATTTTCTACTTATGATATTACTTTCACCTCTCAAAACTAGTTAAACACATATAGATGGTAACAAAAAGGGAGATGTGTGAATCTAGAATTTATTTTTGATCTTCTTTATATATGGTATGTTAAATAAATATGGAGGTGTGAATAAAGAAGATTTTTTTATTTGTTAAATAACACTATTTTTTTCTGCGTTTGTATGGTCAGTCATTCTAAAGTTTTACTTGGATGGTTGTAATATCATGGTTGTGGTGGTGGTTGGAATGGTTGATATGGGAAGGAAATGGGTGATGTTGTGGTGATGGTGGAATTGATTATTGTGGCTATTGTAATGAGATGTTGTGGTGTTGAGAGAAGTGATCATGAGTTATTTCATAGTTTCCCAGTAACATGTAACAGTTCTAAAATAACAAAAATTCTAATGGGTGTGAGCTGTGATGAAATTAATTGGTGTCTAAATTCTTGTGATAATTGAAATGAAAAGTGAAAAAATAGGTAAATTAATGGGTAAAACAAATGTATTTTAATGGATGGTAATGTGTTTGGTAATAAAAATTTGTTAATGATAAATTAAATTGGCAGTTCATGTTGTTGTTGTGGCTATTTTGTGATGATAGTAAGGGATTTTCCATATTGTAGTGATGGTAGAAGTTATTGATAAGAGTTAGTGGTGATGTTGAGGTGTCAATTGAGGTATTTCATAGTGTTGTTTTTGAGTGTGATCCTTTTTGATAGTATTTATTCTATATTATATCCATTTTATTTTATTATTATTTCTTATGAACCACTAATGGATTTGAGTTACATTATCGATACCCATATGGTTTTGGGTTCTAGGTGTTTTCCCCAACATCCAGGATATAGAGGAAATGAATGGATGACTAATCTTTATTCCCCACTCTCCATTCCGATGTAGTAAAGCATGTGATGGCTTAAGGTAGGTATATATATATATGTAGGCTATAATTTTTTGATGTTTTAGTATATATATACATGATGACATGGTTTTGTGGTTGTGATGTGGAAGTATGGAGGGGGACGTACATGGAAGGAGAATTTCATGAGGTTAAAATACTCTATGTTTACGTTACCCTTACTATGTTGGGGATGTAATTTGTGATTATGATGTGGTAATATGGTATGTGTCAGTGTTTTCAAATATGTGGTTGTGGTATGTGGTTGTGATATTATGGTTATGTGGATATTGAAGGTATTAAAGCACATGGAATGAGCCACCGAGGCATGAGAGTGACTAGATCAGTGGGGAAGTGGTTGTGGGGTACCTTCCAAATATTTATTCTTTTGATATTATGTTACTACATCTTACGTGTGATGTTTTTTGAGTAAGGTTTGGAGAGGATGCATGGAAGATGACCTGGATTAGGTGACAAGTTATTTTTTCTATTTATTCATTGAGGTATAAGTATGATTTTTCCATATTTTCACTAGAGGTTTTGGGGAGGATCCTACTGAGTTTACTTGCACAATCATCTATATACTAGGTTTGAAATAACTAGCTTGTTAGTGATCATTTGAATTTAGAGATTTGTTGTAATAGTTTCATTTTATTATTTTATTTTTGAGACCTTTGGTCTTGTATGAAATTTATATACACTGTGGTCTTATGGGTTATTTATTACTTATGTGATGGAGTTTATTAGTATATGTTTCCTTATATTCCTATGATTTATGAGCAAAATTCATCTCATATATGTGTTTCTATACCCTCGATTCTAGTATCCAAACTTTGTCCTATTAGAGGTGGGATTTAGGGTCCACTCTTGTCTTCATTGTCAACCTTGGAGAGGTTTCAGTAGAGTTGGGTCATGAAAAAGTTTTATTAGTGCTATGAGGATCCGTAATGGAGTTTGGAGTTATGAACTAATGAGGTCTGCATGAGTTTGGCAGGGAAACCATACAAATTTAACTTATCTTGTGACATGGAAATGGAGACCAATCAATACATAATCATTTATCCCCCCCTATGATGTGACATAAGGACCATAAGTTTACTATACATCCTAAGAGATATGGTACTGGTTGTTGGGTAGAGATTGAGTTATGGTATATTTAGCATGATGTTTTTACCTTTATGAGTAAATTGGGGTGATTTTCAGGAAATTATAACAAATCTACTTAAGTAATCTTAAATGAATTCCATTTTTAGGATCTGGAGTCCTTATTTTGTTATATATATGGCTAGTATAAGGTTTCCTAATTCAATTCATGATGTAAAGATGTATTAGGATACCCCAATTGATTATAATAGGGTTAATCTAGTGGAAGAGGATGATTCTTGAAGGAAGATACTATGTGAGTTTCAACATATTATCTTTGTGAAGTATAAGAGGACTACCTATAGTCATAAGACAAAGAAATGATTAGAGTATTTAAAGATTTATTTCAGTCCAAACCATGTAAAAAAGGAGAATTGGATCCTTTTGGCTATCATTTTGTTGAAGGGAACTGCATTTTAGTAGTGTATTTTGTTCTTGAGTGAGTATGAGTAGTTTATAGTCTCATGGGATGATTTTGTAAACTATTTTCTAGATGAGTTACTATCTTCAATGTTAAAGGGTATTAAGTGGTGGGAGTTACTCTATCTTCATCAAGGGAGATTGAGTGTGTTATAACATAGAGTTTGGTTCAAGAATAATCATCATCCTTCTCCTAATATTCTCCCTAATTAGGAGGTTTGAACATGACATTTTAAGGAGGCACTATGTTTGGAGATCGAGTGTTAGGTTACCCCTTTTAATCGTTGACCGATATGAAGGTGTTTTCTTAGGAAAAAGTGATAGAGAAGATGTATGTGTGAACCAAATCATCTTGGTATGGGAGTTATCATAACTTCTTGAGGAATAGGCCTATAGATATAGGATCTAGGTGGTTGAGGTTATAACCATTAAGGATTCAACCATAGCCTTGAACTTACCATTTCTCTAGAGTAGTAAGTTCCTAGGATTATACTAGGAGTTCTTCTATAGTTTTATTTTGCTTACAGAGATCATGGTCATCAAAAATTTTAGTGTGTGATAGTTCTTGGTAGTCATCATGGAGTAGGTGGTCAGTTCCCTATGCTACCTTAGAAATAGTTACCACCAATAATTTATTAATAGCAATGGGGTTAGTAGGATTATAGAAAATAGAGGAGAGATGAATCGAATATATGGAATCCCCATAATGTTCCTTGTACTTAGAGATATTGGGATGAGCATGATCATGGAAGAGGTTATTAATAGGACTATAGAGGAAAATGATCAGGGTGTGGTTAACTACATGCCATAAAGTTTTTGATGCTAGATATGTCAAAGATCATTTGAGGTACTATCTACTTGTCTTTTACCTAGGATTATGTATTGTTTTATTTCAGATCCTTACATTCCTTCAATCATCCCATGATTAATTCACAATTTTTCTTTTAGGACTTTGTAATATTTTTTCCTTTACTTTACCTTATTCATAATAAATATGCACTATCCATATAATTTCATATGTTTTGGTTTTATATAAAAATGTTTAATTATTGAGATTTTATGTGATTAATAAATTTTTAGATCACTGGGAATAAAGACTATTTTAATTATGGTGAATTTTGATCTTCAAAGATGAGTAAGTTAGATAAATAATACTATATGTGAATAAATGGAAGCCATAAATGATTGAAATTGATTTTTTGAGCACCTTTATAAGTATAAAAGGGGCCTAAAATAATATTAAATAGATGAGTAAAGGGGTTGTTGATGAATGGAAATTTGAAATCCATGAGTATGTGTTAGATACTGATGAAAACTCAGAGAGGTATATGTAAGGAGAGATCAGTTGTAAAAACCCCAATGTCAGATTAAATAATTGGCCATTTCGGAATAAACATAAGTAATGATAGGCCTTGAGCATGAATTGGAATCCCAATGAAATCTCGGGATCAACATAGCCATGAAACATCTGCTTCCAAAAAATGTTGCATCGACTTACCATGAATGCACCAACATCAATTCCATGTGCTGGAGGAACTCATGACATACCATCCTTTTCCAATGCTACCTATTTAACTCCAACACAACCCACATACTTCACTCAAAGGAATTTCATGGTCCAATTCAAGTAGAGAACTCAAAAAATGTCATTGGTATTGTGATCCCCTATTTTGTGAGCATTAAAATATGATTGGTTGAGTAGTCATTACTCATATATGTGAGCCACATCACACCTTGAAGTTCCATCTATATCCAATGTGGGCTATGTCATGCCCCATTTAGGTGATGACACTCCCACAACATGTAATTCATATCTTGAGATGATGTTATCCAATCAATGAAATATCAAGATTCACCATGTGATTATGTTTATAATTCCATGCCATCTAGATTTTCCCAACCTAATAATGTGTTTCCTGGTCAATATAATATCATTTCCCAAACTTGGACCTAAATAAGAGGGCATGGGGATTTGGTTATATCTTTTTAATTCCAAGTGCTCTCCAAATCTAGGAATGGAGTCCAAGATTTAATACTTTCAAGGTAATGAATTCTTTTGAGCAAGTTTGGGTTATATTTTTTTGGCCCAAAATGGATCTTTTGGCTCCCAAATATCCTATTTAACATTTCCTCTTCCATTGGGGTTTAACTAAAAATGAAAAACATAACTAAATAGGTTAGTTTTGGTTACTTTTATAGAGTCTTAATTGAAGTTGATTTAAGTTCAACCCTTATTAAGAAGGTGTTTTTATTCCCATAGTTTGATGAATTGAAAATTCAGGTAGACTATGAGGACATTCCACCTTTTTGTTATGTTTTTAATGTAATTGGTGTTGATATGAGTACCTTAGGAAGTCACTATTTTGTACAAACTGATATATTGACGGATTTGATTCCTCTCTTTGTAATAGAGGAATGAATAGGCAATGACAAGCTGCAGATAATGGGGGTCTTTACACTCAAAACACGAATGATATCTCTCATGTATGTGATGATACAAAGAGGGATGATAAGGTTTCTAGAAAGAATCAAATCATAAGTACTAGTCCTTCTTTTCAGCAAGGGAAGTATGATTCTTTGTATTTTTTTGATGTCTCTGGCCTTGCTGAATCTGCTAAAAGGATAACTTCTACTTTAGAGTGGAGACATAAAGATGTTGATACTGCACAATTTAATGAAGTTTGTGTAGTTTCTGATAAGTAATATAATGATATCAATCACATAACATATCCCTTGAAATAGGGACTTGGAAATGATGGGGCTTTAAATGGCCCTCAAGTACAACAACCTTATAATGATGGGAATGTTGTCCAGATTTTGGTTCCCTCTTCCTAGGTTAAAGGTGTTCAACCTAGGGAAGTTCAAAATGATATTATTAATATTGAACCCATATACATGGAAATTCAAGGGGATTTACATTCATAGGATGGTGATCTCAACTAACCCGATGTTCAAAAAAAATTTGATTATCATCAGGTGATCTAGAGAATCTTCAATTTTTCAAGAATCTTTGATAAATGGGGAAATGTCTCTGATGATGAAGGGTTGAATAATATCACCCCTTAAGGATTTTGGAAGTGGTGTCCATAATTAATTTAAGGATTCAATCATATATGGAAATAAAAATGTGGTTGATAGTGAGGGACTCACTCCCTCTCCTTTGAAAAGAAGGCCACAGAAGGAATATTCTAATCTGCTAAGCATTGTGACTAACAAAACTTCTTCTAAGGTGTCAAAACAGACCAATTAAACAATCCTTTAGATCATCAACCAAGGTAATTCTTATTCTAAGTGGGAAACTGATGATGATTATTATTATTACTACTAAATTTTTTGGCTTTGAATCCCCCTGACACGGGCGACCGCCTATGGCGGTCACTGATCTTTGCCAAAAAAATGGGCTTCAGTGCCCCTCCCCCCCACGTCCTCCTCAACCTAGCCCCCCCACCATCGCCACCCTCCTCCACCCTCTCCGCGCGCCCTCCCCCGTCATCGCGCACCCTTTCCGCCCTCCACCACTCGCCGCCCTCGCCGCTCACCGCCCTCGTCGCCCTTATCGTCGGTCTCCACCCTCCGCATGCCCTCCGCCCTCTACCCTCCGGATCTGGTCACCCTCCAGCCATCTTCCACCCTGCCCTCTGTCCCCTCCAGCGTCTCTCCGCCCTCTGGCCTCTAGACTCCGACCTCCACCCCTCTGGTCTCTGAACCCTCTGCCCTACGGCCTCCGCCCTCGGCCCTACGCCCCCTTGCCCCCCCACCCCTAATGCCCCCCACCCTGGACACCCCCCCCCCCTCACCCCAGATAGCCCCCTGTACCCTGGATAGGCCCCCCCGCACCCCGGACAACCCTCCCCGCACCCCGGATATCCCCCACCCTAGACAGCCCCCCCCCCTCGCTACACGTCCCCCGTCCCCTCACCGCCTCCTCTCCTCTGACTCCCCGTCGCCGTCATCTCCCATCCCCTCCCTCTCCACACTGCCTCTGTCTCCGACTCCCCTTCGCTGCCTCTCCTCTCCCTCACAGCACCGCCTTCTGCTCCCCTCCCTTACAAGTTTGTAGCGAAATCAGGTATGACATGGGCTTTCACTTACATTATTATTTTATCAATGGTTCATAAACAATTGATTAGTATTTATTTTAAAATAGTTGATTTGAAAAATGAAAATGTAATAAGTATTGTGTAAATGTTTTTTATACATAGATTATTATGGATAAGAGTTGGATTGGTCTTCCAAATCGAATGTCTAGAGAATATTTCAATGGAATTATGTAGTTTATTGACTTCACCAGAGGATTTGAAAGTGACTATATTAGTTGTCCTTGTAGAAAATGTGCTAACAGATATCAATTCACACAAGATACTATGGGGGAGAACCTATTCTTTAATGGATTTCTGAAAAATTATAAGAGTTGGACTCATCATAGAGAAGAATATGTTCGTTGTCAAAATATGGATGTAGTTTATATGGATGTTGATGCAAGGATGAATGATCCAATGCATGAAACACTTACTGAAATGGTACGTGGGTTGGATCCTGAAGGCATTGACATCCAGAGTCTTGAGACCAGTGAGATAAATCTTCGCTCTGGTGTAGATCATGGTTTGAGGAGGTTTTATGAAGCACTTGATGATGCGAAAATAGAATTATATCCTTGATGTACTTCTTACAATAAAATTTCATTTATCGTGGAGTTGTTGCATTTTAAGACTTTGAATAATTGGTCAGACACATCATTCGACATGATTTTGGTGTTTTTGAAAAAGGTTCTTCCTGTCGACGCTAAGATTCCTAATTCGTATTATCATTCTCGTAAGTTGACAGAGAACTTATGTTTTACATATGAGACCATAGATTCATGTGAAAACAACTATATTTTTTTTTATAAAGGAAACTACCCATTTGGATATTTGTACGGTTTGTGGTGCTTCCAGGTGGAAAGAGAACTGGGGAAATCAGACTCATCAAAGTCAGATTGCGATACAGGGGAAACCGATTGCCGTGAATAAAATGCATTACTTTCCCCTTAAACTGAGGTTGAAAATATTTTTTATGTCATCTAAATTTTCTAATTTAATGAGATGGCATGCAGAAAGAGTTCATGAAAGTGATATGTTAACCCACCTGGAAGACTCTCATGCATGGAAGGATTTTGATAAGAGACATCCCGATTTTGCTAAAGATGTTCGTAATGTCCGATTGGGATTGGCAGTAGATGGTTTCAATACATTCAAGTCTATGGTTGGTGCAACTCATAGCACATGAACCATGGTGTTGGTTCCGTATAATCTTCCTCCGTGGCTTTGTATGAAGCAATAATTTATATTACTTTACACTCTTATTGATGGACCTAAAAGTCCGGGGGATAATATTGATGTTTACCTACAGCCATTGATTGATGAGTTGAATGAATTTTAGGGCGATGGTGTGATGACTTATGACTGTGAAACGAATGAAACGTTCAAACTGCAGGATGCTTTATTGTGGACAATAAATGACTTCCCAGCTTATGAAAATTTATCAGGCTGGAGTACAAAAAGGGAATTTTCTTGCCCTTATTGCAATAAAATTAAAAAATTTGTATAGCTTAAACATTCCAAAAAATTGGAATACATGGGTCAGAGACGTTTTCTCCCCCCTCAGCATAGGTTTAGAAAGGAAAGAGTGGCATTTGATGGTTCTAGAGAGTTCAACCCAGCACCAAAGATCATGACAGGAGTCGAAATGTTATCGCAGATTGAGGAAGAAAACATCCGCACGGTATATGAAATTCAGGATTTGGTGGCTCCTTCAATACGTAATATTCGTGCTACGGGTGGCAGCACAGTCACAATTGGAAAAAGAAAAGTGTTTTTTATAGTCTTCTGTATTGGAAAACTAATATACTGAGGCATAATTTGGATGTCATGCACATTGAAAAAAATGTTTGTGATAACATATTGAGGACCATTTTAAGTGTCAGTGAAAAATCAAAGGACCATGTTAATGCATGCTGTGATTTGGAAGAAATGGGTTTAAGTAAACAGTTTCATTTACAGTTAGCTAAGGAAAACAAGGAATATATGTCTGCTGCATAGTATACGATGACTACAAAGGAGAAAGAGACATTTATTTGCATTTTGAAGATGCTCAAGGTGCCTGATAGTTACTCTTCTAATATTTCAAAGTGTGTGAATCCGAAGAGCAAGACATTACAAGGGTTGAAAAGTCATGATAATCACATACTACTTCAACAGTTGATTCCAATCGCAATTTGTGATTGTTTATCCCCCAATGTTATCCAGCCGTTGATTGAATGGGTAATTTTTTTAGACCGCTTTGTTTAAGAAATCAATGAATGATTGATTTAAAAAGTTTGTAGGACTGAATTGTACTTATGCTTTGTCACTTTGAGAAACTTTTCCCCCCTAATTTTTCGATGTTATGGTCCACTTGACAGTGAAACTAACTAATGAAGTAATGGCTACTGATCCAGTGCAATTCAGGTGTATGTATCCCATTGAGTGGTATTTGAGTACATTGAAATGATTTTTATGCAACATAGCTCGTCCAGAGGCATCAATAGCCAATGGTTATTTGATGGATGAGTGTACTGTTTTTTTTACAGAATATCTTAAGGATGTTGAAAAAAAATTATATAAGCCCTCTCGGATTCATGATGGTCCAGTTGGAGAAGGAACCACATTTGATATGGAAAACATCGAGTGGATAAAAGCACATTGATATATCTTGTTCAATACTCTATCAGTTGCACCATTAATGCAGTAAGTATCTTATCACTTTTATTATTTAACTTTTTCATTTTTTGTTTGTATAAGTTGATTATTTAAATATTGCGTTATCATTTGTAGGAAACACATTAATGAGGTAAAAGAAGGGATGTATCGTGCGACTGAGTTGCAAATTCAACAATCTCATTATGCGTCATTTCATGATTGGTTCAAGGATTATGTACGTATAAATTTATTTTCATTATTAGTGAAGTATTATACTAATTTATTTCTGCATATATCAGTATTGAATTTTATAAATTATGTAGGTTCATAAGCTGAGGGAGTTAGGGGACCCCACACTAACTGAAGAATTTATCCAACTGGCTGAGGGTCCATCTATAATGGCTTTTCATTATGAATCTATTGATGCTAATGGTTTTCAATTTCTAATTAAAGATGTTTATGACAAAAGAACAACACAAAACAGTGGCATCAGTTGTCTATTTTTCGATTCTGGTTATTACTATGGTCAATTGATAGACATCATTGAAGTTTTATACACACACGGGTTGAAGTACATATTGTTAAAGTGTAATTGGGTTGATCCAGTACATGGATGTAAAGTTGATCAATATCAATTTTCATTGGTGAATTTTAAATATATGTTATATAGAAATGAAAAATTTGAGAATGAACCTTTCATTTTGACCTCACAAGCGGAACAAGTATTCTTCATTACTTTGCCTTCGAATCCAAGTTGGCAAGTTGTTGTCAAAATGTCTCGGTGAGGAGTGTTTTTATTTGAAGAAGATAAACCCGAGACTGTTCTGTTTGTTTCCCAATAGCTTGATCAACATACCGCAGTTCAATGTGAAGAAGATATTTATTGGGTCAGAGCAGCTGTTGAAGGAGAAATGGTCGATTTTCATGCTTAATGAAAGGTATAATTGTTTTCCTGCTATTCATTATTGAATGTCCTAGGATATCATAAATTATCTAACCATTTTATAAATCCTTGTAAGTTTTAATCCTCACTTTTGGAAGTTTATTCAGTTATAAATATTTAGGGTAATTTAACTCTTGGTATATTGATGTTATTGTCAGTGTATCTTCCCTTTGAGGTATTCTTCATCTGGTTCATGTGCTTCTTGAATTTTTATTAATTCAATCTGGAATTTGGCTATGCATTGATTGTTTTTGTACATAATTTGTATATCTATTTTGTTGACTTTCTAATTTTTTAAAATTCATTCACAACTAATTATTCAATCCCTTTTTGTTTGATTAAAAATTATACAAGTTTGATTTTTTTAAGAACAATCCAATTTATCTTTTAGACACTTTGGATAGTCCCATTACTAATGTTTTCTATGACTGTAGGCATGTCAGGGGAAGAGGCAACAGATCCACATCATCCATATGAGGCATCTATGTCTCAGGCTCGAGGTATGTTTGAATGTCATTGTCTCTGTTTTTTATGTAATAGATAAACACACACACACACACACAGAGATATATATATATTTATAACATCTGCCAAATTATATATAAAATTTCAAGAGGATCAAACTCGATTTCTTTTTCCTCTCGCAAGAGAGTCCCCTGTCATGGCATTTTATCATGGAATTCCAACACGATGATTGATGTTTCCTTTGATGAGGTATATCATCCTGTGGGACTGAATGCCTCTGCATTTATTCTTCAGCTGGTTCATATCATACGTGACCCACATCGATTTCCATTGACCATGCGTGACTGGGCTTCTATCTCTCAGGACACATTAGATCATCTTTGGAGGGAGGTTTAGGTAAGAAGACCATTTTACTTTATTCTCTATGTATAAACAATACTATTATGTGTGATTTTTTTCTTTAATAGAAAAATTTGAAAATATTCCCTGATGAGTTTTGGCCCGTGTGTATGAGAAAATTCCATAAGATGTGGAAAGACTATAAAGGCAAAGTGAATAGGGACCACTGAGTACCAAATGTGGGTGCCCCAGACATTCTGGAAAAAGTCCCGAGAGGTTTCCTCCTGGCTTAGTGGTGTGACTTAGTTACATATTAGTCTAATGAGGGTGTTGCGGTTTGTATATTTATTTTAGTATATATATTTTCAAGAATGTGTGATTTGTTTGAAATTTGAATGAATTGAATGTAGGAGGTGTCAGCACGTCATTCTGAGAATCGAGTGTTGCAGGGACCACCTCACAGGCTCAGGACTCATCACGTATCTCAGATCCGACATGAGGTATTTATTATTCATTTTTTAATTTATTAATTAATATGGTTTTGTTTTTATATTCTATTCATATACAGTTGCGGGAGCAAGGTGCACCGACTGATAAAATGTCGGTGTGGATGAAGACTTGTGATTACAATGATCCAGAGGCTGCAACATTGATAATAAGTGATTGTACTTACCAATACTTACATAAATATGTATATTAACATATATATGTATATATATTTAAATATTTCATAGGCTCAATTTGAAGTTGAGTTAGAACATCTGCCAGAGGACCAACGACAGCTTCCCATGTGAAGGGATGAGATATTTCATCGCATTATTGGTCAGGACGGGCAAGGATATAGTTTGACCTATGGAACAAGGATTCCTCATTCTGTAGTGTGATGCGCTGCGGTTTTCGGTCCTGCTATTTCTCAGATGACAGAGCAGTTGTCAGATTTCGAGGCATGGTTGCGCGCTTCCGAGGAGGTAAATGCGCAATTGACCGCTGAGGTTAGAGCACTGCGGGAATATGTGCATCCAGGTGATGGTGCAGGGGATCATACGATACAAGTTTATAATTTATTTATTTATTTAATTTATATTATTTTTGTTATGAAAATATTCATAATGTTTATTTGTTGTAGGCCCATGGCCCACCAGATGAAGGTAGCAGTCATGACCATGCATGACGCATCATATTCATGAGGTGTGCTTTTGTTTTTACTGGTGGGATTGTTATTGATGTTTAGTTTGGGTTTCCAGTGAGATTTTTTGTGATTTGGGGGTATCATGTGTGTTTTGTCCTGATGCAATATTTTTGTGCATGAATTGAGAAGTAACCATGAAACTGATTAATGATTTGGATAATTTTTGTTCATTTAATTATTATATGTTTTAAATTGCATGTTCTGTAATAGTTTTGAAAAAACCATGTGATTCCTAATATAAAACATGAAACTTGTTTTTGATGACTGAACTCAGGTTCCCTATTTGTAGTCCCCGGACAACCCCCCCCTCCCGCACCCCAGACAGCCCGCCCCACCCCCGGACAACCACCCCCCATCACTCCCGGACAGCACCCCGTACCCCGGACAGCACCCCCCCCCCCCCGCACCCCGGCTAGCCCGCCCCACCCTCGGACAGCCCCACCACCCCGGGACAGCACCCCCCACCCCAGACAGCCTCCCCCCCACCCCGGACCTCCCCCCCCACCCGCACCCCCGGACATCCCCCGCACCCCCCAGACAGCCCGCCCCACCCCCGAATAGCCCCCCCGGACAACACCCCCCACCCCAGACAGCCCCCCCCCAACCCGGACACCCCCTACACCCCCCGGACAGCCTGCCCCACCCCCGAATAGCCCCCCCCCCCGAACAGTCACCCCCATCCCGGACAGCCCCCCGCCCCCTGTACCCCCCGAACAGCCCGCCCCACCCCCGGACAGCCCCCCCCCCCACACACCCCTGGACAACACCACCCACCCGGACAGCCCCCCCCCCACCCTGGACAACCCCCCCCCCCCCCCCCCCCCCCCGCACCCCCCGGACAGCCCCCCCCCACCCCCAGAATCCTGGTGAATCTCAAGCATCATGCATAAACAGAAATAAAAATAAAACAATGGTTGTAAAATCATCCACAACTGACCTCAACATCTTATCCCAACCAGGATTCTACATCGATTCAGATTATAATGTAACACTCGCAAGCATCACTACCCAAACACACACACCCTCTCAGGATCATTATATCAATAGGGCACCCACTCGAGTCCTTAGTTTCTAAATGTATGAAGATGCAATCCTCTTGGGATCCTTAGAAATAGTATGCTAGTTGAGAAATCCCTCATGGAATCCTATTGGATAGAATATAAGAGTAGGTATTCCTTTTGGGATCCTCAATCATAATTAGTCACTCAGGCCCATGACCACCCCCAAAAAGCACCCCACACCCCGAAAAGCCCCCCCCCCCCCCCCCCCCCGCACCCCCAAATAGCCCCCCATACCCCCCCCCCCCCCCGAACAGCCCGTTATACCCCCAGATAGCCCCCCCCCCCCCCACCCCAGACAGCACCCCCCACCTCAGAAAGCCCCCCCCACACCCCCCAGACAGCCCACCCCACCCCCGGACAGCCCCCCCCCCAATTGTGCAACTATAAAATAGACCAATTGGTTGTTAGACTGTTAGGCCATTAGGGAAATTGTCCAGTTGGCCAATTTTTCAGTTGAATATTAGAACAAATGGCCATTAGGCCATTATGCCATTATTCCAATTGTACAACTATACAGTAGGCCAATTGGTCGTTAGGACAATTAGTTTGGTGCGCTAAAAGGGGGCGTTGGGTGGTCAAAACCACCCAAACAACCTTGGAATGCCATGAAACCATACGAAAACAACCATGGTGTGAATTGTAAAATGGTCAGGTAGACGACACGTCAATCGGAGGTGTCGTTTGATCACGGTGATGGGAAACGCGTTTCCGGAGTCATAAAAGACCAAAACAGAGTCTCACGTTCTAATTAAGAGAAAATGTGATCTGAATAATCTGAAACCAAATGAAAACAATAGTAATATTATTCGTGACATGCAGGAGGAGACGAAACATCCATCGGACGTGCGGCGCGCACAGTACGATTGAATGTGTTGTTTTCAGCAGTTCGACGAGCTCTAAAAGGGCGCGTTGGGTGGTCAAAACCACCCAAACAACCTAGGAATGCCATGATATCATACGAAAACAACCAAGGTGTGAATTTTGAAATGTTCGAGAGAAAACACGTCAATCGGAGGTGCTGTTTGACCGCGGTGACTGGAAACACATTTCTGGAGTCATAAAAGTCTAAAACAGTGTGTCACGGTCAAATTCAGAGAAAACGTGCTCTGAATGACCTAAAACCACATAAAAATGATAGGAATATTATTCATGATATGCAAGAGGATACAACACGTCCATCAGATGTGCGGCACGCGCAGTACGACCGAATGTGTTGTTTTCAGCAGTTCAGGGCGCTCTAAAAGGGCACGTTGGGTGGTCAAAACCACCCAAACAACCTCAAAATGCCATAAACTCATACGACAACAACCCCGGTGTAAATTATAAAATGTTTGGGTAGACGGAACATCAATCAGAGGTGTCGTTTGACCGCGGTTACCGGAAAAGCGTTTCCGGAGTCATAAAAGACCAAAACGGCGTGTTACGGTCGAATTAAGAGAAAATGTACTCAAAATGACTTAGAACCACACAAAAATGATATGAATATTATTCGTGACATGCAAGAGGAGACGACACGTCCATCGGACATGCGGTGCCTGCGGTACGACCGAATGTGTCATTTTCAGCAGTTCGACGCACTCTAAAAGGGCGCGTTGGGTGGTCAAAACCACCCGAACGACCTTGGAATTCCATGAAATCATACGAAAACAACCGCGGTGTGAATTTCAAAATAGTCGGGCAGACATCACGTCAATCGGAAGTTCCGTTTGACCGTGGTGACCGGAAACACGTTTTCGGAGTCATAAAAGACCAAAACGGCGTGTCATTATCAAATTCAGAGAAAACGTGCCCTGAATGACCTGAAACCACACGAAAACAATAGTAATATTATTCGTGACATGAAATAGGATATAGAACATCCATCGGACATGCGGCGCATGCGGTACGATCGAATGTGTCGTTTTCAGCAGTTCGGCGCACTCTAAAAGGGCGCATTGGGTGGTCAAAACCACCCGAACGACCTCAGAATGCCATCAAATCATACGACAACAACTGTGGTGTGAATTGTGAAATTTTCGAGTAGACGGAACATCAATCGGAGGTTCTGTTTGACCGCAGTGACCGGAAACATATTTCCGGAGTCATAAAAGACCAAAACAGCGTGTCACGATCGAATTCAGAGAAAACGTGCTCCAAATGACCTGAAACCACACGAAAATGATAGGAATATTATTCTTGACATGCAGGAGGAGATGAAACATCCATCGGACGTGCAGCGTGCGCGGTACGACCGAATGTGTCATTTTCAGCAGTTCGGTGCGCTCTAAAAGGGCGCGTTGGGTGGTCAAAACCACCAGAACGACCTAGGAATGTCATGAAATCATACGACAATAACCGCGGTATGAATTGTAAAATGGTCAGGTAGATAGCACGTCAATCAGAGGTGTCGTTTGACCGCGGTGACTGGAAACGCGTTTCTAGAGTCATAAAAGACCAAAACGGCGTGTCACAGTCGAATTCAGAGAAAATGTGCTCCAAATGACCCGAAACTACAAAAAAATGATAGGAATATTATTCGTGACATGAAGGAGGAGACGGAACATCCGTCGGATTTGTGGAGCACACAATACAACTGAATGTGTCGTTTTCAGCAGTTCGGCACGCTCTAAAAGGGCGCGTTGGGTGGTCAAAACCATCCGAACGACCTCAGAATACCATGAAATCATACGACAACAACCGTAGTGTGAATTGTGTAATGGTCGAGCAGACGACACATCAATTGGAGGGGTTGTTTGAACACGGTGATGGGAAACACGTTTCCAGAGTCATAAAAGACCAAAACGGCGTGTCACGGTCGAATTTAGAGAAAACATGATCCGAATGACCTGAAACCACATGAAAACTATAGGAATATTATTCTTAACATGCAGCAGGAGATGGAATGTCCATCGGACATGCGGCGCGCGCTGTACGACCGAATGTGTCATTTTCAGCAGTTCAACGCACTCTAAAAGGGCGTGTTGGGTGGTCAAAACCACCTGAACGGCCTCGGAATGCCATGAAATCATATTAAAACAACCGCGGTGTGAATTTTAAAATGTTAGAGTAGACGACACATCAATCGGAGGTGTCGTTTGACCGTGGTGACCGAAAAGGCGTTTCCAGAGTCATAAAAGACCAAAACGGCATGTCACGGTTGAATTCAGAGAAAATGTGCTCCGAATGACCTAAAACCACACGAAAATGATATGAATATTATTCGTGACATACAAGAGGAGACGACACATCCATTGGATGTGCGATGCATGCGGTACGACCGAATGTGTCATTTTCATCAGTTCGGCGCGCTCTAAAAGGGCGCGTTGGGTGGTCAAAACCACTCGAACGACCTCAGAATTCTATGAAATCATACGACAACAACCACGGTGTGAATTTTGAAATGTTCTGGTAGAGGACACGTCAATTGGAGGTTCTGTTTGACCATGATGACCGGAAACCTGTTTTCGGAGTCATAAAAGACCAAAACGGCGTGTCACGGTTGAATTCAAAGAAAACGTGCTTCGAATGACCTGAAGCCACACAAAAACGATAGGAATATTATTCATGACATGCAGGAGAAGACGAAACGTCCATCCACTACAAGAGAATTTCCATTTAGTGGCGGTTTAAACCGCCGCTACATGGTTTGGTGGCGGTTTCTATAAACCGACGCCTAATACGGCGTCTCCAATCTATTAGTGGCGGTTTTTTCTGTTTTGCAGTGGTTTAAGGAAAGGATCATAGCTTCCTCATTTCGCGGTGATTTTACTGAGTTTAGTGGCAGTTTCTAAGAGCCCTTGATATCAGTTTATTCGCAGTGGTTATAACCGCCGCGAATAAACTCAAATCCAGCGGTCGTAAAACCGCCACTGAAGTCACGAAAGTGGCGGTTAAAACCGCCACAAAATTTAATTTTTTTTAATGTTTCACGACGGGTTTCATCGTTTAATGGAAATTTAAAATGCCACCAATGTACATTTCGCGGCGGTTTAAACCGCCACTAAAATCCGAACAGAAAAAAATTTCTTCCGCTGCACCGGTGCCCTAAAAGACAAATCAAACCAGAAATACCATATTGTACATACCAACAGACAACAAGAAACATCAACCTAGGAAATCGGTATAGAATAAATTGAAAAAAATAAGTAAACATTGACATGCTATATAAGAATGAACCATATTGTACATACCAACATACAACAAGAAACATCAACCTAGGAAATTAGTATAGAATAAATTGAAAAAATATATATGATGGAATCAACTATAAAACATAGGTCCATTATTTGACTACTCTGCAGACATACATCTATCCGGTCCTTCTTGATCCCCCATAATATATATCACTTGAAAATGAAACATTAGATCTACATGTGTGTTGGTGTTCCCATATAGGGAGTGAGCGTAAAACACAGTTAGATTTACCATGTGTGGGCCTCCTACTTGGTTTAATACCCCAAATATACCATCACCACACACATCTACTATACCAGGTGTCTTAGAGAAGCTCGTGTGTTAGCCTCACTCAATACCTGATTGTGAACTTTTATGTAACACAACTAATATTCTATAACTTATTTTTAAAAAAAATCATGATACACAAAAACATTATGTTATATTTGATCATAATTTAAAATAATTATTGAGACCCATTATAGTAATCACCTTCTAAACCTAGTAGGATGACTCTAAAATTCATTACACATGTCATTTCAACACAATTTTAATCTACGATGAATCATGTCACATTACCTTAAAATGCATGCCTTCAATTATATTGTATTTTATTCCTCTTAACTAGGATACACTATATTCCCCTCTGAGGTTCAATCCCAACATCAAGAAACATGCTATTATTCTTATGCGATAAGAATAATATGAATCACTTTTACAAAATACCATAGTTAAAGACTCTAGTATTAGATTATTTATATAGTCCTTAATTTTAGATACCCCTCCTAGTATCACAATATCATATCCACCTTCAAGTTGTATACCCCAGCCTCTTAAGAAATCATCCATTATCATCATACCAACATATATGACATTGAAAACAATATATGGGCCCTCTAATAGGTGTAATCGACAACCATACCTTCTCCAAATTAGTCATTGAAGACCAAGATGAAACCGAAATGGAAACTCATGATAAATTCAAACACTATCTATTTCTAGGTACCTTTCACAAAGTGTTCCCCTTCACAAAAATTTAAGATTATTGAAATATTTCTATTTAAATTGAACATAAATGGTATGATGTATCCCACTAATCATTAAAAAACTATGTGTGTTCTGATTCTATTTATAGATATTCATATGATGCTCATCTCATGGGACTGATCCCAACAATGTAAACACCTATGACCTCTTTGTATAGCGAAAAATGAATAATTTCCTAACTATGTGGCCTTAAACAAATGAATCATAAACATGTATTATATGTATGAATAACCTAAAATCATATATTTTCATATCTAAACAGATTCAGAGAGATCATAGGAATAGGGGTAACTCGTTAAAAACTAGTATTTTTATATTATTCATTAAAAAAATCATAAATCTATATGGGAATCCAATAATTCAAATGATTCCACCCAAAGAATATTTGATGATCCCAAAATCTCACACCTTTTACCAATACCTATTTTAAAGAATCTATAGTATGAATCACTAGTGAACACCTTTCATTGTAATTTAGTTCTAAAAGTACATCCATACCAAATATTCATATACATGGAAGCCCATTGGAGGTTCTCATCAAAAAATAGATAACCTAATGTGAATCCATTAACATGTAATTGGATTGATAAACTATGAACTCTTACATTTGATGATGTATTGATGGGTTTCTTCATTGTGTTTCCTTTTCAATACCTTTATCACATCCTTCAATTACAATTGAATCACCAAATGAACCAATTATGTTCAAGACCAAAAACAAGCTAATAGTACCCATAAGGAACACAATGGTGAGGAATGAAAACAATTGTTATGTCATACATAGGACTCAATTTCTATGAATATATGTTCCCCATACCCTGACATACATTTTCTCCTACCCTTGTAAAATGAGTGCATGATGGTTCACACCTTATTTAAGGAATACCATCTAAATGGATCTATCCTGACATTATGTGACACTCATGGTAATCTATAGGGAATAATGCCCCACAGGTTGTCCAACTAAAAATATTCTATGGAAAAACCATTGGTCCATAATTTCACATCCAACCTTTATGTATCCTTTCAATAGATCATGAGAAAAATTTCTTCTCTTATCATATTTTTTTGGATAAATATGTCCACCATAAATTAGAAATCACCTTACAACTTCATTATGAGTATCATGTTCACTATAGTCATTTTTATTAATATGTGACCTTGAGTACTCAAGAAGATATATAGGGTGTTTTTCCCTATTGTCTATACTCAAGCATCTAAAAGTTGATCCCACTGGGGATATCCAACCACTGACACTCAAGAGTATATTTATACCCTTACTAGTTTAAACACCCATGAGGCCCATTAAAATATCTAGATAATATACTAGGGAAGGTTACAATGATCTAATATCTAAAAGCATCAGAATCTATCCTAAGTGGCCTTTGTGATTATAAAATTACAATGGAAAACATAACCCACATGGGTGGGGGAATTTTTTATCATTTTTTCCTCATGGTCATCTCCAGTATCATTCATCTTATGGGATCACACCCAAATTAATGATATCCCTCTTACAATGTAAATATGTGTTTCCTATTGGTGGTAACGCATTAGTATATTTCTTCAATGTTAACCCAATTGATGTTAGGAAACATGATTCTATTGAGTATGAAACAGGTGTGGATGAATCCACTACCCCTCACCACTAAAAAATGGTAAAACCATCTCAACATAAGATAATATTACTTAGTTCAAATTCAAAATAGTATAACATGTGAAAATCAATATTAAATTTCTATAGGGAAAAAACCCATTATGTATGGTGATTTGGTTGATGTTATCATACCTCATTTATCTAATATTATATAATAATAGTAGATTAATCAATCAATAAAGGTCGATCTGAGATGTCCAACTTTATTAGGATAAAATAAATTGATGCAAATTACCACAACATTAATGTTTTATCTATATTTACCTTCATGGGGTATATATCTCAATCAATATAAGGAAATTATCCCAATGGTATTTTAGGATGTAGTATCTTAGGAGTCGGTGGATTCCTTCACTTCTCATATGGATTCCATCGAGTTTTGATGTGAATGAGTAAAACCTTATTGGAATTCATATCTTGAGTGTGTGGATTCAAATCCTATACCACCCATATTTAGAACCTCCATATTATTGATATTCGATATAATGGCAGATCTATATAAGTATATTTGGTGTTTTTAATCCCAATGTGTCACAATGTTTGGTTCCCTAGAACAAATACAGGATTCACTACAAGAGAAACACCATTTAGTGGCGGTCAATTACCACTCACAAGGGCCTCCCAGTAAGACAAATTACAAGGGCCTCACCAAAGTGTCTACAACACTATCCCCTTGAGCACTATGAAATGACCCAATTTGTTCAACACATCAACAATGGGTTTAACTCCTAGTAATCCAAAATCTCAACTACCAATTCAAACATATTCCTAAATGAAATGATGTATACCACACTTGAGAAATCAAGACATAAAAAAAACATCAAAAATAAATAAAACGCATAAAAGGAAGCATGAGAAATCAAGGAAATTTTAGGACATGAAAATGTTTGGTGGAAACTATGTGCCACAAATGTTACATATACATACCAATTGTTCCCATATTTGTTTAACACATCATCAATACAACTACTCATAGTCTGATGATGCATCGTCACCCTCGTCACCTTCATCACCACTTTTTGTTGTCACCTGTAAGAACATTATATTGAAAATTAAATACGTTTGCATATTTATATTAAAATTAAAACCAATTAAAGTTAGAAAACTAAATGATTTTGATTTTTTTTGATTTACCTTCATGCCACCAGTCGATGCACTACCACCAGGGGCATATCTACTCATATGCTTACGTCTTTCAATCAACTCTTTTTGAAAAGAATATATCTGATCCCCCTACTGGTGAACTGTGTTTCGTAGAGAAAAAATCTCTTTCTGAGCATCTCCAGGTATGCGATGACTAAAGACAGGAGTAGATGCAGCTGCCATCCTCGATGGCTTGCTAAAAACCTCATATGGTACGGGTCCCAAACCCATCCCACACACTCTACCAGGATGCTCCTTCCCAAGGACTTTAGCAACCGGGTCATCCTGGGAGACTGAATAGGACTGCGCAGGATTGGCATCCCATAGTTCTTTAATTTTTAACTATAAATAAAATATCAATATATATTAACTCAGTAAAAACTGTTAATAAGTTATTATAATAAAAAATTGACTTCATACCCCAACTTCTTTAGGAGTCTCATTAACAAAACTTCCATCTGATTTCTTGTGAACATCCAACCACAGTTCAGTTTGGGATGCTTCATGCCCTAAACTCTATGACTGTATTAAGCAAAGATAAATAAATAATTCAATATATTAAACAGATAATACTGTCTTATAAAATTTAAACTAACTAAAAGATTACCAATGTCGTTCGGCTTCTAGAAAAGCTTTTTGAGCCCGCAGTGTGAGGGATGACTTGCTTAGCCCAGTTTGATGCATTCTATCTTGAGAGATCATGAAATAAATAAAATGAAATTTAATAGTAATGTATTCAATGTAATTTCCTCTTAATATACATGTATAAATGTAAAATTATGATAATATAATAATATATATTTCAATACCATCCGCTTCTCATCACGATGTCTGTCAACAAAAACTTTCCACTGTTCTTTCGGTACCCCACTGGGTAGCTTCTCATACATTTTTTTACAGTCAATGAAGTATTGTTGAAATCACACCATGATATCCATTTGAAATCTTTCCATTTCTTACCTAGATTTTTCAACGTCCACTTCCATGATATCACATCAGCAACTGTAAAGTGCAAGAACATATTTATATAGAAATTCATTTTGAACATATTAGTAACATGACATTCAATTAAACCATAATTTAATAAATTTACCTTTATTTGAGAATCAAAAACTTCATTTTTCTAGATTGGAGGCATATGTCTCCAATAATCATATGAAATAGGAAGGGAAATGGGTTTCGCTGCTAGATGGACTATAATCTGGCCAAGTAACCCCGCGACGTCATCCGTAGAGACCCCATAAGAACTAGAAGGGGTGTGTCGCTACCCCACTACTGAGGCTCCTGAAGGGGGATTTGACGACTTATCCTCTAATGGGACATCCAAAGATGGTGTGAGATATGGTGCAGGGGGAGATGGTGTAGGGGTGTAGGCCACTGGTGCCTCAGATGTCGTGGGGAGGGAGCCAGATGGATTGTCATCTGTCACAGAACTAGATGAAATAGTGTACTGCTTCCTCCTTGGAATTCCTGTCATTTAATCAAATAAAATTAAGTTCAGAATATATATTTCAAAAAAATTATGCAAAAAAAAATTAAAAATGATAAAAGATGCCTAGTACTAACAGAAAATATATATATAATAATGATAATGAATGACTGCATAAATGAAACAAGTGGTTGCTGAATAAATAAATAATTGTACATATAATCATTTTCCCCTTCAATCATTTCGTTTTCCTTCTCCATTGATTCATCCACTTCATTTATCCTTTCTAGAATAATATTTTCAATATCATGATGGACACATAATTCTTCTTCATGTTGTTGATTAAATTCATTTTCAGAGGTCAAATTTTCCACTTCATCACCCATATCATACAAATCTCTTTGTATTACAAGAGAAACTACACTCTACACTTCATCAACAACATCATTCACATAATATACCATTTTTTCTTGCGATTCTAAGATATATGGATCATGGAGTTCATGATCACCAACACCCATCAAGCAAAAGAAGTTTACAGAAGTAAATTGCAAGGAATCTCTTTTAACACCTCTGATAATATCGACCCATTTTAATTTGAATAAAACAACAGAAAAATGTCCATGGTAGTTTAATTCAATAATATCATGAAGCTTTCCATAGTATTCCACTTCAATAAATGTAAATATACCACTATTCTTTGTTTTCAAACCCACTTCTTGATCGACTGTATGAAATCTAAAGTCATTCACATTATAAGCATCGAACTTTATAACTTGTTTTAGAGGACCTCTAGCAAGAAACTTCAAATATTCTGACACCTCTACTCAAGTATCAGTATTCATGATCTGAAAAAAGAAATATAATTTATTATATTTACAAAATGTATGTGTCAAACTAATATTCATACTTATTGCAATATTTATGAACTTACACATCGTGCAAACCATTCTACAAGCTCTTTATTAACAGCTTTTTTTATATCTTTATCATTTAGTGTTCGACCTCTCATTTTTCTCTTTGTTTGTATCCTCAACTCTTCAATAAATGGATCTATAATTTCACTATTCAACATCACATATCTATGTGCCTGTAATAATTCTAATTTAGTCAGTGTCACATTTGAGGTCCTCCCAACTGATCGGCCAATAGTAAGAAATATTTTGGATTTTTGATGTATTTGAGACTGAGTCGATGTGTCATCAACATGTACAACTTGATTAAATCTTGTCTTAATATCATCCAAGTATCGAGAACAAAAGTTAAGACACTCCTAATCCAAATAGCCTTCAATAATAGAGCCTTCTGGTTGAGCTTTATTTATCACGCATGATTTCAAATGCCTAAGATATCTGTGAAATAAAATAAACATCATTATGAATTTAATTAAGTAACAAAAATTGTTTACTTAACTGAAAAACATATAAATAAAGTACCTATCAATTGGATACATCCATCAATAATGAACGGGGCCTCCTAATTTAGCTTCCTCAACCAAATGCATAGTTAAATGCATCATTACAGTAAAAAATGACGGAGGAAAGATCATCTCCATTGCACAAATGGTCAATAAAAACCTCTCATGGAGGTTGTCAAGATGAAATGGATGTAGAGATTTCTCACATAGTTGTATGAAAAATGTGCATAATTGGAGTACAACAGTAGTAATTTTTTCAGGTAATAATGTACGCAATGCCAATGGTAGTAACTGTTGTAACAAAATATGTGAATCGTGACTTTTACGATTATTCAAGTAAACACACATAGATATGTTACTTGAATACCCATAATATACCTTAATATTCTTTAAAATTTTAAGGAATGTATATTTATCTCTATTTTTCATTGAAAAAATTGTCGGAGGATACTTTTCATTATCATCTGGCCGGAGATCGCGTTTTATGTTCATTGCTTGTAAGTCTTTACGAGCATTGAGATGATCCTTCAACTTTCCATGCTTATTAAGAAATGTGAAAATCAAATTGTCACAGACATTCTTCTCAATATGCATCACATCAAGATTATGCCACAACAAATTAATTTCCCAATACAGAAGTTTGAAGAATATACTTTTTTTGTTCCATTATTGAATTCCGATTTCGCTTGACAATGCACTTCGAACCCGTTTTTCGCTATCATTCAAATGATGAACCTTCCCAAATTCTGTTTCAACATTTTCAAGCTTTGTCAATATTTCATAACCAGTTAAAAACTTTGGAGGTGTTCTACGATCAATGGAACCATTAAATTTTGATATGTTCAACCGAAATCTATGAGATGCATCGAAAAATCTTCAATGACACAAGAAGCACCATTTTCTACTGTGAGTTATCCGTTTGGGCTCAAAATCAAAGTTACAAACGGGACAATCCAAACTCGTGTAAGTGTTCCAACCAGATAAATTCCCAAACCCAAGGAAGTATCAACACCGTTAATCCATAACTCCTAGAATTCGTCAATCGAAGGCTAAAAGTATACATCAATATCATTTCCAGGCATTTTTTTCAGGAATAATCATCGAAAGGATAAAAGATTTTTGTTTCATACACATCCATGGAGGCAGATTATAAGGGATCAAAACAACTGGCCAAATGCTATAACTGGTACTCAAAGTCCCAAATGGGTTTAATCCATCAGTAGCCAATCCCAATTGAACATTCCTAGGACCATCTGAGAAATCTAGATGTAATGAATCAAATGTCTTCCAAGATTGGGAATCTCATGGATATCTCATTAACCCATCGTTGTTATTATCTACATAATTCCACTTCATGTATTCAGCGGTTTTCGATGACATGAATAATCTTTGCAATCGAGGCTTCAAAGGAAAGTAACTCAAAACCTTTGCAGGTGTGTTCATTTCCTTCTTCTCCATGAAATTACATTCATTCAGACTTCCAACATCACCCTTTGCCTACCATCTAAAAGAAGAACATTTCTTTCAATTCTCTCTACTTGGATACTCTCCCCAACAAAGCATACAATCATTGGGACACACATGTATTTTTGTATAATTAAGACCAAGCTTGTTAACAACTTTTTTCATATCATAAAAATATTCTGGGATTTTTGCTTCAGGAAATGCATCACGAATCAATTCCAATATCATGGACATTGCCTTATTTGTAATTCCACATAGACATTTGATATGGTACAACTTCAGCAAAAATTAAAGCTTTGAATATTTCAAACACCCACTACACAACTCTTGATTTCCATCGTCAACTAAATCAGGAAACACATTTTCCTCAGTGAAGTTTTCTCTTAAATTTGGCTCCATATAATCAAGAGGAGGATCCAATGATATATTACAATCTTGATCTGCCTGTGTTACAGTCTCAAAAACATCACTTGTCACGTTGCAATTTGTAGCACCCTCTTCTGGTTGTTCTGATATGTTTTGATGCAGATAGTGGTGTCTTGTAGTGCCGAATGCATCATTTATGAGGTTTTGCATTTCATTTTCCATTTTCGACGAACTTGGGGCCTCATTCTGTGGATTAACATCAATGATCAATATTTCTGTAACGTTCGATTATCCATGCCAAATATAACAAAAATATTGACTAGGTAATTGATTTATTATTAAATGTTCATAAACTTCATATCTCTTAATCCATGTTCTAAATTTACATTTAGGACATGAACATTTTATTCTCCCTTCAACGGATTGATTAGAAATTGCAAAATCTAAAAACTCATTCAATCCCTTAACATACTGAGGTGTGTTCCTCGGTAATGTGATCCATCTTTTATCCATGTATATCATAATGTGCCTACACAATAATAAAAAAATTAAAACATATAATTACTACTAAATAGATAAAGAGATTCATATATACGATAGTATAAGAATACAGAAACATAATATAATAAAGATGAGCCCCTGAGTTAGATATGAACCCTCTACTATTTGGGATAGGGGAAGTTTCTTTGGTAAAGAGAAACAGTGTTCTAACAACGTGGTAGCTACTTTACCATGAAAACCAAATCACATTGTTAATTTGGAATAACCCCAACCTAAGTTCTCTATAGAGTCTTCATATAAAACTCTAATATCGAATAAATCTATTATAAATAATGTTTATGGAAACCTTATGATGCTTAACACATTGTTAATTTGGAGTGACAAGAACCATGTGAGGGATGGTAGTCTTGAGGCATGATAAGTGGTGGTGTTTATGGAGATGCATGATGAAATAACTTGGGAGATTAGGTTTTGAGGTTCTACGAACCTTGTGTGGATTGAATTCCTAGACCTCTCTTTGGTGTATTCACATAGAAAAGAGTGGTGGTGTGACTTGAGGGTGATTTGGATCATATATGTGTTAGTGCTCATGAGTGGAGAATTATGGTTAAATGGGACAATCGAGGATCTGACCATGGAGTTGAACTAAGAGTCAGATTCAAACTTTGGTGTGGGCATTGAACATTTTTGTTATTCCTTGAAGTGGCCCAATATTTATGGGGAGCTATGATCCATGGGGTGGATGTGCTAATAAAGTACATGTTATTCAACTAAAGAAAGAACTGATTAAATCCAAAAAATGCATGAAATAAGTGATGTAATAATTATTTCAAGTCTCATTTGATATAATATATGATTAAAATGTGTCATGGATGATCATGAATCAACAATTGGTGTTAAGAAACCAATTTTTTTATTCAAAACTTGATCTAGAAGTTTCATGATGAAGTAAAGTCACTTGATGAATCTAGAAATACATAAAAAAGGGATTATTCTAGAATAAAAAGAGGTTTCCAAGTCTTAACTAAGAGAATCAATGATGTCATATTGAATCTGGTTTATAACAAGGGATATCAAGAACTTAATTTGGTATAATTAGACCACTAATAAAAATAAAAATTTAGAGGAAGTATTTATTCCCTTACTATCATTAGTGTGGTTTCAGTGTGATTGGTAAGTTTTTATTGACATGATAAATCTAATTTTGAAGTTATATTGATATTGTGCAATTTGATTAATGTGGATGATAAATACTCCGCTTACGATTCTATTCCCTATGTATCTCACCCCTACCTAAGGGATAAATGTCTATCAAGGGCCACATTCCCAACTCTTAAGGTATGAGAACCTATCATTATCCATATAGTCCATATTGATTTCTTATCAAGAAAAGGAACCTATCTTGGTTCCATACTGAGTTATTCATATGTTCTCATAGATTATTATACCATAGATGACCATTACCACACTATCCCATAGCCTCACCCCTAGAAATTTCTTCAGGAGATAATCAATAACCTAAAACAAGACCTTTATAGATAACTTGACCCATAAATACATGATGGATACCCTATTGGGGTTTTAATTTCCCCATAGTTAAGCCTCTAACATATATAACATAGGCATCAATGGTTGTATAATCAATGCATCATACTAAATGGAATTCTATGAACCCAACATGAATCTCTATCCTCATGTATCATAAGGTAAATAACTCATAGATCCCATTCATGTCACATAACCACCTACAAGAAATTTCAATCCACACAATAAATGCATAACCATATCCTATGGTAATATTAGTCATAAACTACCTTGACCATAGAGTTATACCCTTAAGAAATCTCATTCCATCCTCATCAAAGCCATCTCCAGGAACCAACACCATCTCAATCCCCTAACTCATAAAATTACAACATATATTATAAAGCAATAATAATTAATTAAGTGAATTAATCCATATTAATCCAATTAGTCATACTTTAGGAATATCTCATCAATTATGTATCCTCATTGTAACTTCAATAAATGGGGTATGGATCACTCTTGGAACACCTATGAGCTCATTTCTAAACAAAAACCAAATATATGAAGTCAATCCATTAAATGAATTCATCCAAATTTGATTATAAACCAAAATAAAATATGGAAATGACTAAACAATAATGAAACTACATAAAACCTTTTTCATTTTTCCTCCACAAGATTCCTCTAACCATTACACATAAAAAATCCACCGTAACAGGATGATCCCACTGACGGCAGGGGAGGGGAGAATACATAGGGTGTGAACTCGACGGGGTCTGGGGAGAAGCCGGCGTCGTGGGTGTCGGGGGGAGAAGTGGGGTCAGCAGCGACCGGCGGTGAGGTCACCGACGGCATGGTAGGGAAGCAGAGGGGACCAGATCGAGCTAGGGTTCACAATCGTCGGGGTGAGAAGCCTCGCGGGGTCAGGGTTGGCTCGGGTGGGGGGGGGGGGGAGTGTCACTGATGTAAAAAACTAAATGGGTTTCACGGCGGTTTTTAATAAACCACCGTTAAATCGTTTTAACAAAAGGTTTGGTGGTGGTTTACAAAACTGCCTCTACAAAACCGTCGCTAAAGGCATTTTATGTTATAGAGATCGGATGTGTAGAGCACGTGATAAACATTCCTTTTTAGACAACAAAACACTTTTAGAAACTACAACAAATACTCCAAAATAAGAAAAAAAATTCAAAAATGATAAAATTTCTTAAATTGGGGGTTTAAAATTATTATAGAACCCATGAGATGTCAGATTTCATTTTATTATATGTATATAATAACTGAATAAATATGAAAAATTTATGTTTTTTTTGTTTAGTTGTTTTCTTTGTATCTTATTATAGGTTTCTAAAGCAGATGGTTGTGGATCGTTAAAGCTCGTCTATCATTTATTGTTTATGATGATATTGATGTTTATCGTGTTTGGATTTGTTTTCCATTTTTATGATTTATATGTTGTTTTTTTTATTCTGTACCATGATTTTTTTTTTAATTTTTTTTTTCTAGTTTAGGGACCGCCAATGGCGGTCGCTGGAGGTCGACATTCGGCCAACTTCAGCAACCGCCAGGCGGTCGCTGTAGGCCGACATTCCGGCTGGCTTCAGGGACCACCAATGGCGGTCGCTGTAGGCCCACAATGTCGGGCCTAAAGTAAACACCATTGGCATTCGCTGTGCAGTCTCTATAGGCCAAATTTTTATTAGTGTATGAGAATGATTTTTCATATTATTATCTTTTATTCTTTTATTTTATGGATGAGTGGAAGTCCCTTTATTTAACCCCGTCTATTTTCTTATTTACTTTTTATTTCATTTTTAATAAATGTCCATAATCCTTTTCTTTTGGATAGACTTGTTTGGTAATATCATATTTTTTCACAAGCAATCACTCAACCTTGGAATCAATCTTGAACCATCCACTACTATAAACCTGGGTTTATCCAGTGCTAAGATTTATCAATTCTTGCTAAAAGCATTGATAAAGGCCCCCTTTATCAGTGCTATATAAATCATTGATAAAGAGGGACTTTATCATCACTTTATTTTAGCACTGATAAAGGGGGATATTTATTAGTGCTAAAAAATGCAATGATAAAGGGCACCTTTATTAGCACTAAAGGGGGGATCTTTATTAGCACTACTAAAAAAGTGTTGAAAAAGGGTCCCTTTATCAATGCTAATAAAAAGACACTGATAAATGAGGTCCCTTTATCAAAGCTAATAAAAACTTTCCAATAAAGGCTAACATTTATTAGAGCTAGCAAAAAAGCACTGATAAAGGACCCCCCCCTTTATCAGTACTTTTTTACTAGAACTGATAAATGCCCCCCTTTATCAGCAATTTTTTTCTAGCACTGATAAATGGTATATTTCATAAAAAAATTACATTTCCTTAAAAATAATATATTAATTTATAAATATATTTATATTGATATAAATATAATATATTTTTTAAATATGATCTATATAATTCTAAATACACATTTACACTTAATATATAATATATTTCGTGAAAATGGATTATAAAATAATTAAAAAAATATTATTAATTAATAAATTTCTAATTTTTATCGATTAATAGTCATTTAATAAAAATTGAATGAAAAGAAATTAAATGAATTAATGAAAAATAAAAGATAAGTTGAAAACATGACTTGAACTTCAAACAACCATAACGTTTGATCTGGGTGTCCGTTTGGGCTCTAACAAATAAAATTAAAGACTAAAAAGATATCTATTCCATGGTGAATTAGGGAACCCCTGTCACTATTTTGTAAAGGATAGAAAAGGTCCATAACGCCTCTAAAATTGAATTTTTAGTCGAGTTATCCCATCTTTTAACATTCGATGGAATTTCATCCTCGTTTAAGGGTGTCTTATTTTCGTTTTTTGGTGGATACTGAATTTATTCCCAAGTATTACATTCATATTGATATTATGGTTTTAAATTTTCATCATTTTTCATAATTTAGTTTTATTTATAATTAGATATATGCCTATTATATTATATTTACTTATAATAAATCAATTATATAAATACATATTTAAACATGTTTAGGTAGAAATTATTTTTTAATTATATAAACCAAATGAAAATAAATAAATATTATTAATTTTATTTAAAATAAAAAATTATCCATTTTATTAACCTTATAAAAATTCATTAATATGCATATATATACCTATACAAGTAATGTTTATATATAAACATGTGTGTTTCAATAAAAAAATTTATATTTATATGTATATTCTAATATATGTAAATAAATACGTATTATGTAAATATTTTTACATGTAAGTGAGAAATATAAATGTATACTTGTGTGTGTTAATACGTGTGTGTGTGTGTGTCTTATTTATATATATATATATATATCATATATAAATTTATTTTTATAAATAAATCATTATAATTATCATTAAATATAATATATATATACATATTCTATAGTAAATATTTATAAATACATTATAAAAAAATTATATGTAAATATAAAATTATATGTGAATATGTAAATATATAAACATATAAATATATATATAATCTATAAAATTTATATATAAATAAGAAATATATAGACATATTCTAAAAATGTATTTGAAACAATATCTAACCATTTTTTACATTATTAAAATATATGAATATATATATACTTATATATATATATATATAATTTCTATATATACATATGTGTGTGTACTAATAAAAGAATATATATATATTATATTCTCATATATGTAAATGAATTTTAATATATAATATATTTAAATAAATAAAAGTATATATATATCACACACAAACATATATTTTATTGATATATTTAAAAATAATTATATAAATATATGAATAAAAAATATATATGTAAATATAAATAAATAAATAGAAATATCATAAAATAGACAAAAAACATGTTGGTTTAGTGGTAAAGGTGTTTTAGTTCCAAAGGAGAGGCGCATGGATCAAATCCAAGTGCCCACAACGGGTAAAAAACAAGCTATAATTTTATAAAGCACTGATAAAGGCTCATTCTGGGATCTAATAAATGGGTGGTTGGTGAGTGGGTGAAAAAATGTGATAAAGTGAGGGGAAAGAACATATAAAGGTGTTGGGGGGATGCACTGACAAAGGGGTGGATGAGATCTCCAAATAAAAATAAAAAATTTCACCTTTTATTAGCGCTTAAAGACAAGCACTAATAAAGTTATCCCTTTAACATCGCTTTTGTTGTTAGTGGTTCTTTAGCTCTGATAAATCCATTTTTTAGCATTTTTAAAGGTAATATTTATAGTAGTGATACATGGGGTGAATTTAGGTGTGAAAATCATAAAGGAATATTGGATTATAGAAGAATACATATATAGAACATGAACAGATCAGGGGGACCAAAAGCATGTTCCATTATGGTTGCTTAATCAAATTGGGAAAAAGTAATAACATACTAAAATATGGAATGAGATCCAGTAGATATAATAATTTTATTAGAATCAATGGATTTCACTCATGTAAGGGAGTTCCAAATATGTCACGTGGAGTAGATAAAATCCTTATTCAATGTTACAAAGAGATTATCTATCCCTTAGTAATTAATCCAAAACCCTCACTTATACCCTTTAAAAGGGGAAGGACTCCTTTGATTCAAGGGTTGACCATTTTTTATTTTCCATTTTTACTTTATCATATTCTCCACTAATGGCACACTGGGCCTCTTATGTCCAAGGCAAGGATATTTCCCCCACTCTTAATATTTAATTCCAACACATTTATGTTCACTTATCTCTTATTAAATATCATTGGTATTTGTTTGAATTAATGAATAAGTATGAGGTTTCCTTTTTTTACTTTGTATTTTAATTCATTTCCCTTTATGTTTCTTTGTTTTTCACAAAATACCCATTAATTATCCTCATTTATCATACAATAGTGAGTGTCGAGGTTAACTGAGTAGAGATCAGAGATTTTTGATCACTTTTTCCGGGTAACGGGAATGCATGTAGTGGTTAATGTATGAATTTTCCAAAGTTGAATACATAAAGGGAGGGTGATTTTGTCATAACCTAACCCACCAGGTCCTTTTTGGCCAACAATAATCCAAGTGAGGCACCCCAAGCCTACCTTCAATAGTCTATGGGTGACGATAAGCACTGAGTAGGAAATACTAAAATGGGAGTCCATAGCCTAAATACCTATACACACGCACACAAAAAAATCCATTTAACAATGTAGAGATAAAATAATAAATTGAAAAATCTAGAGTATAAACCATTCATGAAATAACCTCTAGTAAAGCATAAAATTACAACATTATAATATAGAAGTATAAATAGGAAAATACACGCCTAATCAAAAATAAAGTCCCAATTTTACAACATCTAGGAAAATAGGAAAGACTAAAGATATTTAAAATCACAATCTCCAAGACTGACTACTGAACATGGTCAACTATGCTAGGTACAGGTATGCTTCTCTGAAACCTAGTCAACCAGGGCCACCACTGATATATCTGTCATCTACATCAGACACAACACGTGTGAGAGAAACTCATGTAGGGGTGAGTATATACATACCTAGTAGGATTCCTAAAAAACAAAAAGGTATAAAATAGAAATAAAAAATAGTAAACTCAACCCAAAATAAAGAGGGAAACTAAAACCCACATATTTTCTCAAAATAAACCCAATAGAGAGAAAATGGATCTCCATATCCATAACCCAGATAAGAACAATGAGTCAACTTGCAACTTTAAAGGTCTATCTCTAATGCCCAACACCATATGCAACCTCACAAGAATCTAAGTGGAGGGTCCCAATCCTCTCTACTGCACTCCATATCTGAGGGAACACTAACTCTTATGGAGGACCCAATCCCCATCAGAGCTCGATGATGGGTGAGTACTTAATCTATAGATAAAAGACTTATTCCCTACTATAGTATGAGGGAGTACTAACTCTACCTGTATAAATAGTATGGGGACCCACGCTCTGGTGTGATATGGGAGTACTGACCCTAAAATCTCTCTAGTGGTCCAATCTAATCACTTCCATCAGTCAAGCATCGCTAAAAGAAACATCCCACTAGTAACACTTCATATAATATCCCTGATGCTAAAATGAAGGCCAACATAATATTATACAAGGGAAACTGCTCAGGATAGGCTACTCATGGGCCCAAATATAATTTTCAAATGTTGGGACCATGTTGTATGGAGAAGTAAGTAATAAGAGTTAGTTTTTAAAGAGTGTTGTCTTTTTTTGTCAAAAAGGATAAATCAATTCACTTTATAAAAGACTCAAAAAATATGATGATGCTTTAATAATTTTTATTTCAAAAATATCATAAGTTTTTTGAAGAACTTGTGATGTAGGATTTATACTGAAAAGGGGGAAAAAGTTTTTTCCAATCATATTAAGTTTTTATTGGAATGAAATATTTTGTTGGAAGATAGGGAAATTACAATACTTTCTTCTAAAAATCTAAAAATGCTAAATGTGATAAATCAAAGAATATATATAAAAATAGATAAGTTTTGTGATTAAATTAGTTGATTATCGAATAATTCATATGAAAACTATGAGTGTTCTTTCCAAAATGGATTTTTTACACTACAAGAAAACTGCCGCGAAACGCGTTTTCGGGCCGTCATTTCGCGGCGGTTTTAAGAACCGCCGCGAAAAAACCGCCGCTAAACGGCAAAAAAAATATATTTATTATTAATTTTTTTATTTTTATTTTATTTTTATTTGAGGATTAGCGGCGGTTTTTTAAAAAACCACTACGAAATAGCGGCGGTTTCGGTAAAACCGCCGCTAAATGAAATGAAAAAAATAAAAAAGCGTGAGAAACCCTGAAATCACTAAAACGACCATAACCTTTGATCCGGGCGTCCTTTGAAGCGCCAAAACTAGTCAAATCGAAGCTCATGAATAGATCTAGAGGAAAATATAATCAAAACCATGAGACGGTCTAAGGTGTGGAAGATATTAGAGTTATAAGAAAGTTGAAAAAAGTTCTCCAACTTCAAATGGCCATAACTTTCACTCCGGGTGTCCGTTTGGGCTCTACCACATATCAAATCGAAGCCAGCGAAGAGAGATACGCACCGGTTTGACATAGAAAGCTTCTGTCGGGTTTTTCGACCCCAAAAAACCCTCCAAAGGCCTTCAAAACCCCATTTCTGTCACCGGTGTCCCGTCGAACTTGTCTTCAAACAGACCTAACTTTCGATCTGCATGTCAGTTTGGCCTCCTCCACCTTCCAGATCATAGCTCGTTCCATGAGATTCAGTTTGACTGGTCGCAGCGCCCAAATGCACTCCTAGATCATATGTTATGGCCTTTTTAGTGGGTATCGGGTTTGTTATGTTTTTCAGTGTCTCGTTTCTAGCACCCATTCTCCGTCAGCTTTTTTTAAATGGTCATAACTTCCGATCCGTCTGTCCATTCAGACTCTTTCACCTTTCAGGTTGAAGAGCGTTTCAGGATCTTTGATTTGACAGGCCGCGGATCTAAAACAGACTCTCGGATCATAAGTTATCTACGTTAATGTGAGTCCAATGTTTTTGTCTCTTTATGACCGTTTTGACGGGTTTCAACGGTACCTCCATTTATTATTGTTTATTTGGGTTTCCATGACTTTTTATCTTTATCAATGGTTTTTTATGGGTTATTATAATGGTTATGTTGAATTATTAAGGAGTTTTCCAGATATGTCACGAGTTTTCATGCGTTCTCATTTTTTCTAATGCCTCGTTCTTCATATGCTTCTCCATCCTTTTTCATGCGTTTTCATGATTTTTCATCCCTTATCACGTATTTTCATACTTTTTCATGTGTTTCCTTTATTATTTATTATTTATAATATACATTAATTTATTTATTATCTATTATTTGTAACTAGTTATTTATTATTTATTATTTATTATTTATTATTTATTATTTATTATTTATTATTTATATTTATTTATTAGTTATTATTTATTAGTTATTAGTTATTATTTACATTTATTTATTATTTATTTTTGTTTATTATTTATATTTATTTATTATTTATTATTTATTATTTATTATTTATTATTTATTATTTATATTTATTTATTATTTATTATTTATATTTATATTTATTTATTATTTATTATTTATTATTTATTATTTATATTTATTTATTATTTATATTTATTTATTATTTATTATTTATTATTTATTATTTATATTTATTTATTATTTATTATTTTCTATTTATTATTTATTATTTATATCTATTATTTATTTATTATTTATAATTTATAATTTATAATTTATAATTTATAATTGATAATTTATTATTTATTTATTAGTTATTATTTATTAGTTATTATTTATTATTTATTATTTATTATTTATTATTTATTATTTATTATTTATATTTATTTATTATTTATTATTTATTATTTATTATTTATATTTATTTATTATTTATTATTTATTATTTATTTTTATTTATTATTTATTTTTATTTATTATTTATATTTATTTATTATTTATTATTTATTATTTATTATTTATATTTATTTATTATTTATTATTTATTATTTATATTTATTTATTATTTATATTTATATTTATTTATTATTTATATTTATTTATTATTTATATTTATTTATTATTTATTATTTATATTTATTTATTATTTATTATTTATTATTTATTATTTGTATTTATTTATTATTTATTATTTATTATTTTCTATTTATTATTTATTATTTATATTTATTTATTATTTATTATTTATTATTTATATTTATTTATTATTTATTATTTTCGATTTATTATTTATATTTATTTATTATTTATTATTTATTATTTATTATTTATTATTTATTATTTATTATTTATTATTTATTATTTATATTTATATTTATTTATTATTTATTATTTATTATTTATTATTTATTATTTATTATTTATTATTTATTATTTATATTTATTTATTAGTTATTATTTATTAGTTATTATTTATTATTTATTATTTATTATTTATTATTTATTATTTATTATTTATATTTATTTATTATTTATTATTTATTATTTGTATTTATTTATTATTTCTTATTTATATTTATTTATTATTTGTTATTTATTATTTATTATTTATTATTTATTATTTATTATTTATTATTTATTATTTATTATTTAGTATTTATATTTATTTATTATTTATATTTATTTATTATTTATTATTTATATTTATTTATTATTTATTATTTATATTTATTATTCCTTATTTATTATTTATTATTTATTATTTATTATTATTGAGTTTATATTTATTATTTATGTATTATTTGTTTTTTCAATTAATATATATAAGTATATTAAATTTTGTTTATTAAACACATGCCGAGCTTGCTGGAGTGGTAAAGTCTTTGGAAAAAATGCAAGAGGTTAGGGGTTCAAATCTCACCAAACGCAGAATTTATTTATATTGCATGGGTATGTGAACCGCATATGGAAAATGGTTCGTGGGAAGGCTTGCAGTTCACAGAAGGCAAGCAGTTTGAGAAAGGATTACGGTATATGGGATGACTCGTCATTTGTCGAAGTGAGGGTGTGATTTGTGGATCTGAGAAGGGAATTTTTTGTGAAAGATATTGGCTTCTGTAGAGGATCATAGGTGGTACGTGAACTATATAGGTAAAATGGTTTGCGAAAAAATCATAGACTAAGGAGAAGGCTGTACCAAATTGAAAATTTGGGTAAATCATATTAGCAGGAATTTTGGATTTATTTTCCTATATAATGGACCCTAATCCCATCACTAAGTTAAATTAATTTTAATAAGATAACATCTTCACTCTAAGGAAGAATTCAATGAATTTATAAGAGTTCATGAAGGATGATTCCTCATAGGAAAGAGTTCATGGGGAAGAGTTTCCACAAAGGAAGAAGTAGTTTGCTGAGGAAATATTTCTGCAAAAGAGATAGTTTGTGGGGAAAATTCATGAAATAAGTTTGTAGAACATAATATAACACAAAGAAAAAATGGTGTACATAAGTGGAATCATTCTATGGAAGTGAAGGCAGTACGCGGTTGAATAATTTGTTCATGAAGTAGGGATGATTCGCAGAAGAGAAGACAATTTATAGAACATGTATGATCCATAGGAGAAAGGCTATCCACAAAGGAGATGTGGTTTTCAGAAGAAAATATATTTTGTGGAGCATGGGATCTCCATAGAGGAATAAGTGGTTCATGAAGCACTCACGCCACGCGGTGAAACTCGGTTCTCAAAGGACACATGAAGTTTGCGGAGGAAGCATGAGGACTAAAGAAAGTTCCTACCAGCTTCTGGGTAGGAAAGAGAATAAGTTTTTTGAAAGATCATGTTTTTGGAAGTGGATCAAGAATAACCATTACATTTTATTGTATAATTTTGTGCAATAAAAAGAACACACACTATTATATTATTTTCATAGTGCTACACGAGTGTAAGGGAATATCCTACCCATTTTATTCCACATAAAAGGATTATTTTCTAGTGGATTGTATAATATTGGATTGTTTCCAAACCATACTAAGTATGTAGCTACTCTTGTTAAGTAGTGAAGATTATAAATTCTTGTGTTCCTATAGATGTGTGTTTGAATTTTTTTCATGAGGGAATAAAATATTTAATAGGTGGTGAAGGTTGTTTCATAAGAAAGGAAAATAAAAAAAGATATCACTGATTCAACCCCTATCCCTCTTAGTGATACTTGAATACCAATTGGTCAAATTAACCCAATAACGTGACACACAAAGTGTAAGTCTCATATAAAATTGTACAACATATATAGGGTATAAAATTAATGAATTGACTACCTTGGGTTTGCCTGTGTCTTCTATCCCATGCCTGTGTACTTCAGCATGTGCCCGTGTACTCTGGCCAAGCTCGGGTACCCTCGATGTGTCCAAGTACATGGTCATGCCCATGTAATCTACCCATGCCCATGAAACTATTTTTTTACATTCCCTTGAACTCTTGTAATACACATTAATCCACCAACATCGAGTCACATGACATGTATTGGTCATACAAGGCATGTGTTATTTAACTCTACCTGAAATCTTTGCTGCCACAGAAAGGGGACTACACAACACGGGTTATCCACATTATACATCATGAATCTTAGGATTTTACAAAAACTCAAGTCTTTTAAATATATATATCATATACCACCATTTTCATTTCTTCCTTGAATTACACCAAGGAACTTGGATCTAAGGCTGACCATGCTTGATCTGTCACTGGTGTCCATATTCTAGCCACCCAAACCTTGTGCAATTCATCCCCATCACATCATGTCATCATATCACCTATACTTTGGATTAATAACCATTATTACACCTCTAATCTATGTATCCATCATCCATATCCTGATTCATATCCCAATCCACACACAAAACATTGATTTATGCATCATTCATGTAGCCAACATGAATTTGGGGGGTTTTATCACACTCGAATCTAGATTGAAAATGTTGAACCACAATCCCATGGTCCAATGATGAATAATGAGAAGAAATATGGGATAAAAACACATGAAAAATGTGAAACCATCATTGGAAGATTCTATATCGACCACTAATTACAAAATTGTAGAAATCCGAGTGAAATCAGGGGAACAACAAATAAAATAAATATTCAGGGTCATGTGAAGAACAATGATCATTGTAAAATTATAGAATATAATAATACATGATTATAAAATTAATCAAGGGTATAAATCCCATAAATAATGTTCCTTACCACATATTTGGATCAATCATGCATGAAAAACATGTTCTCTAGTGATTAAGTGGATAATACCACTGTGTTCATCGGCCGTCTCATGATTATCCTTGATTGTTCATCATCAATCCTCATTCTCAATCCACTAATGAAGATATCCTCCTCCTCCTCTATAATCTCCCATTGTTATATGTATAACCCTATAGATTTTCCATAATGATGTTTATAATAGGGTAATTAGTATTTTGAGTCATTTAAGTTAATTAATTGTATAAATAAATTAATTAATTAACGCACCCATCAATGGCTGCCATCAATTGAAATCCCAACACCAAATAACTTTATATTGTACCTAGGGAAAACCCCATGTTATGGAATTAACCATGGACTTGGATTCCCCATGCGGGGTCCTGATCAATAGGAAAACCATTTCTATAAAAAAAAGATATGTTTACATGATTTAATATATATTAACATTTTTAATATATTAATTATGGGGTCCTACAATACTCAAAAACAGTGCTGACTCTGAGGAAAAATACATATATACTTATAGAAATATTCAAAGGACTAAACCAACAAAACCAGATTCTTTACATTCTACCCTCCTTCAAGTATTTTTACCTTAAAAAGAAAAAACTACTTAAAAAGGTAGGGGTACTAAGCCCACATCTGACTCTCACGTTCCCAAGAGATCTCCTGCATGCTACCATAATTCCAAAGTAGTCAAAATAAAGGGATGATCCATCCACATAGAATCATCTCCTTCTGGTCTTCGATTTCCATTGGATACTTTGAGAATGTGGATCCATACTTGATGTTCAGTTATCCCCTGTCAATAATGTAAATTGTGTCGTGCATGCATCTCCTCAGACATGTCGTATAGAAGACAACATGCACTCGATCCAACTGAGGGCTAAGTCCAAGAGGTAAGAAAAATCAACAACCCTGTGTAGGATATAGAACGACCTAATAAATCTCAAGGATATATTTCTTCGCTGAACAAACCTCCATAATCCTCATCATGGAGAGACTCTTGGGAAAACATGGTTTCCCTGCTCAAACTCCAAAGGCTTACAGAATCAATTAATATAATATTTATTTCAGCTCTGGGCTGTAATCATATGCTAATGGATCACCTAAACCTTATATTTCATTTCCTACATAATCTCTGGACCAATAAGTGATATCTCACCAAAACCTGTTCAACATAATAATGACCTACAGGGTCTCATATATAGTTCCTCTAAATGTTCCATGCTGATATCAGAGTGATAGATGTTATTATAAATGAACTATACTAATAAAAAGTTATCCTCTCAACTTTGATCAAAGTCCAACACACATACTACCAGTATATCATCCAAACACCCGGATAGTCTACTTAGTATTCCTATCCATCTGGGTTTGAAACACCATGATCATCCATAACTATATCCCAAAATCCTCATATAATCCTCTCCACAACCATGATGTGAACCGAGTATCATGGTCAGTGAAAATTGTCGTGGGTACCCCATGAAGTTGGATGATATCACACATGTACAAACTCCCCACAACCTCAATCGAAATCTTCTCCTAAATGACAAGAAAGGTTGCTGACTTGGTGTGTTAGTCAACAATCACCTATATAGCATCATGGTATCTCACTTTACATGGAATCCCCATTATAAAATGAATAGACATTCCATCCCATTTCTATTTTGGCATCTCAATAGCTTGGGTTAAGCCTACTAGAACCTAATGTTCAGTATTTACCTACCAACATGTGTGGCATCAATAAATAAACTCAGCAGAACTCCACCTCATGATATCCTACTAAATCTATCGATAAATGTCCTTTTATATTTTCTCCACACTAAGATGCACAACCAAGGTGGAAGTATGAAACTCCCTTGAAACCTCCTCACACAACATGATCAGAACCACCATCCATCCCTAGAAAAGAATGATGTGCAACCTTCCTTCATAAAATCCATTAGTTACATCTCCTAAGGATATCTATTCATTCAAAACCTTATATAAAATATCTCCCAAATGAGCATCTATCACATGCTGAAGATGTGGTGAAGTCACTAACATAAAATGTAATGACCCATACTTTTTACATGATATCTGTTTCCTGAATAATTATTTGTTACATATTATATAATATCATATAAATATTAAATAAAGATAAACCAAAAATTTTTATATCATTGATAAAGATCATTACATTATCCAGCTATGAAACCAATTAAAATTCTAAACATTATAATTGGAAAAAAATATAAAATAGAAAAGCTATAATGGGAAAATAAGGATCTCCCCAATCTACTAGAATCATCTCCTCCACTGAAAATGCTATATAAATAAAACATAATATTAGTAAACTAATCAATATCTTATAGAAATGAAAATATATCCTTAAGAGAAGTTGTAGTGAAAGAATGAGGTGGTATTTATATGGTTTAAAGGGAAATGTGACCATTAGGATTGGACCATTGGTCAATATAAACATTGGAAACTATACCCATGGTTGATAATTTTACTATTATAATTATTGTTTATAATTAGTAATGATAAAGGATAATTGATATAGAAAGGAGAATCAATAGCCTCAACCAGTAGAGTCATGCAGTTTGAAGCCCATTTGTCTGAACTTGGGAGGGAGGTATCGTCACTAGGGTTCAACCTTGACCAAACCCAATCTGAGATTCAACAAGTGAATCTTGAATGAAATATACTATGGAAGAAGTTTAAGTTAATGGAGATTACCACTCAGTCGAGGTTAACTGATCCACCCCACAAAACTGCCACCATCACACACCTTACTCTAGGGTGTATGCGGGTGTAATAAGGGGTTACATGTCTATGTATTAGTTACTTTAATATCATTTGTATAAATAAAATGATTATTCCATCAATTTCTCTTAATAATGGTTTTATTAATTAAATATAAGTTTAATAGAGATGAATTTTATAATTTTATTTTTTCGACGCAAATAAAAAATACTTGTATTTTTTAAAAAAAGATATATATTTTTATAATAAACCATGGTATTCTGAATATTATTTATTTTAATGAAATAGTATTTTGAAACAATTTTTTTAAAATATAAACGATAAAATAATTTTATAATGGGCTATGGAATATTTTATTAGTGTGGGGAATTTGACTGTGTCTTAAAAACTTCTATTTTTAAATAAATAAGATTTTTTATATCTAAAAGTTAAAATTATCACATTTAGAGAATTTTTTAGATAAAATAAACATAATTTTTGAAATCATCATTTCAAAATTATTTTAGTGTGAATTTATGAGAATTTTCTAAAATACTTTATTTTTTCATGAATTGTAAAAAATACAGTTTTAGGGTTTTGGTATATTTTATGACATCATACTCACGTCATAATGATTAAATGATTAATTAAATGAAATAAAAGACCTAAAATATGTTATTATGTTAATATTAAGTATTTAAATTAATTTTATTTAAATTTTAAATCAATAAGTTATGTTCCAAAGTCTAAAAAGGAAAATATGATTTTTAAAACATTAATTTGTGGAATCTTCACCTTTCCATGCCAAAAGAAGTATTTAAAAATTAATTTCAGTTATTTTGGATTAAAATAACCTAAGGTTTTATTCAAATGTTTAATACCATGAGAAACACCATGGTTAGGCCAATGGTTTTTCAATTTTCACAATCTAGTTTTCCAAGACCTATATTTTAAAATTATTAAACAATTCCCCAACTTTTTCTATAAATTCCTATCCATTTATACATTTCCATTAACTCACAATAAATACTTCATAATTTTCATGTGTTTTTCCTCCCAAGTATTTACCCATGGTTTCCCCGTGCCCTAAGGTTCCATCCTCATGTTATAGGAACAACTCTTCAAGGTAAGGGTAAATCTTCACTTCACTTTTCCATTTAAGAGTCATTTTTTGTGGTATGTATTTCAATTTCTATGAAAATACCTTTTTTCACTTTATATTATCACAATACTATAATAATAGTCTTTTATGAGTGGGATACCCTTTTCCCCTCTCATTTTATCATTTTATAAAACCATGTTTTACACCTGTCATACTGCCAAATTTTCTTCTCAAATTTTTCTCTTTTATAAGAGTAATTCTATTTTCCTTTTTATTTGAATACCCAAACCTATTTTATTTTCAATTTTTTTAAAATAGATTTAAAAATGGATCTTTAATTTTGGTATTTAGATATATGAAACTCACATATCCTTTCATGGGTTTAAAATGGCATAATGATCATGTCTTTAAGCTCTTTCGGTTTACCAAATTTTTTTATAAGAAAATCATTTTTATTCTCCATGGGTTATTAATGAAATGATTATTATGATCTATGTGGATAACATGAAATCAATACATGTTAATTGTGTTCCATGATAGTGCTTTAATTCATTGGGAAGATAATTTAATCTTTAGATATGACATGTTATACGACACCTTGGTGAATAACCCTGGTAATTTTTATTTACAACACCTTAATGATAAAACATGGTGATATGATTATGAATAACTCATTTAAACTTTGTAGCCACATTTCCATGTTATGATTCATGTTATTTTTATTATGATATTCCTATTACTCATACCTTATAATTATGCCTTATGTTCTTATTGATATGTATCATGATCACATGTTATATGTCTCTCTTGTTTATTCCCTTACCAAGCTTCATGATCACCCCTTTCCATTATGTATGTACCTAGGACATGAAATACAGTAAAATTAACCTAGATTAAACCCATGAAGACGTCTCTCAAATGTTTTTAGAATAATTTTTTATGTCTTCATGCATTATGTACCTTATTTCAAGAAACTAAACTTGAAAAGATCCTCTATTTTGTACCATGTAATGAAAAGTTATATAATAAAAATATAGGATTCTGTAGTTGGTATCAATGGATGGTATAGTTATTTTTTGAAATTATAACTTGAATAATTTAGTAATATATCTAGGGAAAAGTCTAAATATAGGAAAAAATATTGGTATTTTGGTGAGTATTAAGTGGTTTCCCAGCAAAGAAATCCATGTCCGAATACGAACAAGTGGATGTGGCTCTAGAACAGATGTATCTAGGGGTAACACCCAAAAACATTGATTTGATCTAGACTCGAATGGGTACTGGTTCATGAAAATGGGTCTTGATGCACTCATAGTTTGACGCTCTTGGGGGATATGTTTGGTTAATCACAGGTTTTTTACGATCTATTATGAAGGATATATATATAGAAAATGTAATTGTTATAAGATATTAATAACATATTTAATAATTATGTTTTAAGAAAAAAAATCCCTTTATAATTATAATATTTTTAAAATTAACACATTTCCCACTAAGGTTTTCTTATTTTAGAAAAATGGAAAGAAATAGGAGGAACTGCATAAATGATGAGTGCAATGGATGATGCACTGATGGTGTTCCAATGGAAGTTGGAATGGAAAATTTTATGAGGATGATGAATTAGATAACTCAAGTTATGATCAATAACTTGAATCAAGTTGAGAGATCATATTCACATCAAATGTAACATCTTTCCGTTGAGTGATTTACACGTCAACGACCACCTTGTTTTAGTGGATATACCTACCATTGATTGTTGAATAATGAATAAGATATTTAGAAAAGATATTTTCTATACTATATTTTTCAGATCATGATAAAGTCACCCTAAAAATATATTTTATAGAATGAGAAGCTGAACAATGGTGTACACTAATAAAAAACACAAAGCCAAGAAGGGAGACCGATGCTATGGAATAGGAAGCGTTTAGGGGAATATTTTTCAAAAACTATTTCCCCTGTTCAATGATAAAAAAATGGAGATGGAATTAATAGAAATAAAGTATAAGGAATATGAATTGGTGAGAGTATATGAAATGAAATTTACAATACTTTCTTGATACACATCTATATTTTTTATGGATCCTAAGGGAAAGGTTGATAGATTTTTTGGTGGATTGAGACCCCATTTGTAGATGAATCTAGAAAATCATGAATATGAAACCTATGATGAGATAGTGTGAAGTGATATAAAGGTTGAACTAGAGTTCATATAAATACAATGTTCAAATAGATCGAATAAAAATAAGAGATCAATGTATCCAAACATAGGGAGGAACTTTGATCATATAAGAGGAGGAAAAAAGTGAAACTTACCACATGAAAAAAATGTGGAAAGAAGCATTCAAGGAACTGTATACTTGGGAGTGGAAAGTGATACAAGTGAGGAAGAGACATCCATATAGAGAAAAACTATTTTGGTGAGGTGAATCCTCAACTTATCAACATTAATGACAAAGGGAAGATGGTATAGGCCCAACCAGAAGTTCAATGCTTCAGGTTTGGATAGCTTGGGAAATTTTATAATAAATTTCTAAATCAGAAGATAATAGAAGTGAACCACTATCAACCACAACATAGGCCAAGGTATAAAGTTCAGGTATTTTCTATCACAAAGGCTAAAGTGGATGCTCTGAATAATTTTGTGGTAGGTACACTCGTCATGCTCTCAAATTATAAAGTACTTTGTTTGATTCTAGTTGTACACATTCCATTATTTCATCAATGTATTCAAATATTATATAATCAATCCCTAAACTTATATAAGTATAGTTATCAGTCAATACTCATAGAGTAATTATCCTAGCATAAATAGTGTATATAAACTATATTATTAACTTTGGTGAGTACATTGTAATTGCAAATCTAGTAGTCATTCTCATGGTGAAATTAGGCACTATAATAGGGATAGATTGGATCAAAAATTATAATCCTAAGATATACTATAGAATTAATGATATTTTAGTATTCCTTAATGCTCAACTAACATTCATTTTCAAAGGAGAGATATCCCAGCTTGAGATTTTTCTAAAATAACCTCCCATAGTCTTCTTTATGGATATTATTAGTGAAGAGGGAGAAGGAAATGAAAGTATAAATATAAATAATGTTCCTATTTTTTAATAATATATTGATTCATTTCCTAAAGAGTTACCTAGACCTCCCCTAGAAAGAGAGGTAGAGTTATCAATTGAACTCATACCTAGATCCAAGAAAATATAAAATACCCCAAATGGAATGGAAAATATAGAGTTATAGGGATTAAAGAAACAAATTTAAGATCTCATGAATAAGGGTTTTATTTGACCAAGTGTATCTCCTTGGAGAGCACCTATTCTATTTATGAAGAAGAAGGATGGATCAATGCAGCTACACATTGATTACAAAGAACTTAACAGGATCAGAGTGAAAAATAAGTACCCTCTCCCAAGGATTGATGATTTATTTGACCATATTCATGGGGATAAATTATTCTATAAGATTAAACTACAATATGAGTATCATCAATTGAGGGTGAAGAAAGAAGATATTCCAAAGATTTCCTTTCGAACAAGATATAGTCATTATGATTTTATTTTTATGACCTTTGGCTTGGCTAATGTTCCTACTATATTTATGGATTTGATTAATAGAGTCTTTAAGGACTACCTTAATAAATTTGTGGTAGTTTTTATTGATTATATTATGATATATTACAAAAGTCACAAGGATTATGAGGATCATCTAAGGGTGATATTAAAAACTCTGAGGAAGGAGAATATTTTTTTGAAAATTCTAAAAATGTGAATTTTGGTTACAACAAGTTTCATTCTTAGTGAACATTGTAACCAATGAATGAATCTCAATTGACCCTACAAAGAAAAATTCTATAGAGGAGTTTCCTCATCCTAAAATATTAATTGAGATTCGTAGTTTCCTTGGTTTAGAAGGATATTATTGGAGGTTTTTGATTTTTTTTAATGATTTTCTAATCCACTAACCAGGTTAACTCAAAAAGGGGCTAAGTTCATATGGACAAAGGATTGTGAATAAAGTTTCCAAGATATGAGGAAGAGATTGTTCATTTCACCTGTGTTAAATCTACCCTCTATCAGATAATGATTCTTTATTTATAGCGATGAATCTTTGAAGGGGATTATGTGCATCCTCATGAAAAATGATAAGGTTATTTCTTATGTATCTCAATAGTTAAATCCTCATGAGTAGAATAATCCTATGAATGACCTAATTCTAACTATGATTATTTTTTATTTTAAAATATGGAGGGAATATATTTATGGGAAAAAATGTGATATATACAAAGACCACAAAAGTTTGAATTATATATTCACACAAAGGGAATTGAACTTGAGAAAATGGATATATTTAGAAATTATTAAAGACTATGAATGTTAAATTAATTATCACCCTAGAAGAGTAAAAAAAATTCACCGATTCATTAAGTAGGAAAGACCCTGTTATGCTGGCAATGATAAGGATTCAAGGGGATCCTTTAATCAAGGAACTAGTAAAATTGGACATGGGAATCATAAGATAAGGTAAATCATAAACCCTATCCCAAATTATTTCTCAACCATAATTACTAAATAAGATCAATAAATCTTAAAGATAAGATCCTTTGTTACAAAAGAATATAGAGGATATAAAGAACACTAAGTTTCATGAGTTCAATATTGATCAAGAAGGTGTATTGAAATTTCACACAATACTATGTGTTCCAAATATCCTAGATATAAAGAAAGAACTGATGGATGGATATTATAGCTCTACATTATCTATACATCCTAGAATCAATAAAATTTATAGGTATCTTCATGATTATTATTGGTGGGATAATATGAAAATGGAGATTGCCTACTAAATTGCAAGTTGATTGGTATGTAAACAAGTGAAGGTGGAGAGACAAATTCCTAAAGGTGTATTGAAACTACTACCAATACCAACATATAAGTGGGACAATATCACTATTAAATTCATCACTGGTCTCCCAAGAACATCCAAATGGAAAAAATTATATGGGTTATATTAGATCATCTCACAAATACTACCCATTTCATCGCTATTTGGGAAGATTTCTCTCAAACCAACTTCTGAATATTTATGTAATAGAAGTGGTGAGGTTCCATGGGGTTCCAATTTCTATCATTTTTGATTGTGATCCAAGTTTCATATCTAAATTATGGAGAAGTATTCAACATGATATGAATACTGAATTGAATTTTAGTCTGGCCTATCAACCCCAAACTGATGGACAACTTAAAAGTACTATTCATATTCTTGAGGACATGTTGATAACATGCTAAATATAATTTAAAGGTATGTGGGATAAATAACTCCCATTAGTTGAGTTTTCATACAAAAAAAAAATTCACTCAAGTATTCAAATGGAACCATATAAAGCTTTATATGGAAAGTAATGTAGAACTCATAATTTTTAAGATGAAGTTGGTGAGAGAAAATTTCATGGGCATGATATTATGCAAGAGAGGACAGAAAAGGTTCATTCCATCCAACAATATATAAAAACTTCTTAGATTCTTCATAAGAACTATGATGAAAATCGTCGAACGGACTTGGAGTTTGATGTTGGACACAAATTTTTCCTTCGAATATCACCTTGGAAGAGAGTCACGATATTTGGAAAGAAAGAGAATATTATCCCTAGGTACATTGGCCCCTATGAAATCCTTGATCACATAGGAGAATTGGACTATCAACTAGGACTTCCACCAAATCTATATAATGTTTATGATGTATTCCACACATCTCTCTTGAGGAAGTACATACCTAATCCTTCACATGTAATGAATCTGTAGGTGGTGAAACTGAAACATGAACTATCATATGAGGAGTAGCTGGTGGAGATCTTAGACCATAGAGATAAGGTTAAACACAAAAATACTAACCACCTTTTGAAATTTTTGTGGAGGAGACATAATATAAAATATTCATAATATGTTATTTTACTTTCCAAATTCTAAAAAGAAAATTTTGATTTTTAAAACATTAATTTTTGGAATATTCACATTTCCATGAAAAAAAGAAGTATTTAAAAATCAAGTTCGGTTCTGGTGGATTAAAATAACTTAAAATGTGACCCAAATTTCCAATACAATGAGATAAAACCATGGTTAAGCACATGGTTTTTCAATTTCTACAATCTAATTTTCGAAGACCTATATTTTAAAAATATTAAAAAATTCATCCACTTTTTCTATAAATAACCACCCATTTATCCATTTCCATTCACTCCCAATCCATCATCCATGAATTTTTGGTGTTTTTTCCTCCTAAGGAGTCCACCAGTGTGTCCTCAATACCACAAGTATCCATCCTCAAGTTTTAGGAACAAATCTTCAAGTTAAGGGTCAATCTACAATTCACTTTTCCATTCAAGAGTCCTTTTTGCAGTATGTCTTCCAATTTAAAAGAGAATTATTTTTTCCACTTTATATTATCCCACCACCGTATGAATGGTCTTTTATTAATTCTAGACCCTTATCTCTTCTCATTTTTCCATTTTCTAAAACCATGTTTTATACCTGTCATGATGCCAATTTGTTTTCTCAAATTGTTCTCTTTTACATGAGTAATTCTCTTTTCCTTTTTATTAAAACACCCAAACATCTTTTATTTTCAATGGGTATTTAAATATATATAAAAATGGATTTTTAATTTGGTTATTTACATATATTACACTCACATGTCCTTTCGTGGTTTTAAAATGATGTAATGATTATGTTTTTAATCTCTTTTTTTCCAAGTTTTTTGATAATAAACCTGTTTTTTATTATCCACGGGTTATTAATGAAATGATTTATTATGATCTATGTGTCTCAAATAAAATTAATACATATGAAATTTTCACCTTGATAGTGTTTCAATACATTGGGTAAATAATTTAATCACTAGAGATGACATGTCATACGATACCTTGGTGAATAACCTTGGTAATTTTTATTTACGACACCTTAGTGATAAAACTTTGTGATATGATTTGGAATGTATCATTTAAATGTTTTAGATGCATTTCCATGTTTTGATTCATGTTTCTTTGTTATTATATGGATCTTAATCACAACTTATCATTATGACTTGTTTTCTTTTTGATATGTATCATGATCACATGTTATATATATCTCTTATTTATTCCCTTACTAGGATTCATGATCACCCCTTTCCTTTGATGTATGTTCCTAGCATATGAGATGCAGTAAAACTAACTTAGAGTGAACCCATGAATATTTATTTTAAATTATTTTAGAAGAATTTTTTATGTTTTCATGTATTATGTACCTTATTTATAAGAAACTAAACTTGAAAATATCCTTTTATTTTTACCATGTAATAAAAAGTTATGTAATAAAAAGGCAGGATTCCATATAAACTATAGATAATCTATATCCATATCCTCTACCAGGGTTAGCTACAATGAAGAAAAATACTTAGACACCTCCTCCACCAAGCGATAATGGGATTTCCTGCTAAGGGAATCTTGCACCATGTTTCCTTTCCATGGATTATATAATTTCTTAAAGTTGTAGTCCTATAGGACTTTAACCAATTACACTATCTTAGGTTGAGATATATCTGGGTGAAGATGTACCTGATGCTCTGGTGGTCTAGGTGAACAAAAAAATTCTCACCCAGAATATAGTGCCTCCACATCTTCAAGGTGAAGAATACCACTCCCAACTCTAAGTAATGGGTTGTATAATTCTACTCATGGGGTCTCAAATACCTCGACCCATAAGTGATCAATGTCTACCTTTTATTCAAAAAAAAACTGAGCCTAGATCTAGAGGAATTGTAAAACAACATTTACTCAATGCCCACCTCCAATAGCCTCAAAACATGATTACTGGTCAAAATCTATATTAGTTACTTAATGGCTCCCTCACACTCTTCAATTTAGGTAAATGGATTCCATTTCCACATTAAGGTAGTCAAAGGGACTTGTAACCTAGAAAATTCTGCCATAAACCTCCTATAGTATCCTTCCAAGCCAAGAAAATTATGTACCTCTAATACAATCTTGGGTGGTTCCTAAACAATAACTACATTTATCTTCACAAGATCCATAGATAAATTATGATCAGAGATAACATTCCCTAGAAAGTGAACCTTATGGATCCAAAACTAGCACTTTGAGATTCTACCGTAAAGATGGTTCTTGAAGAGTAAGTCTAGGACCATCCTCAAATGCTCTACATGCTCCTCCTTCAACACATAGTATATAAAATGTTCATCGATAAATAAAATATGAATTAGTCTAAGTATGGATGGAAGATCTAATTCATCATATCCATGAACATAGTGGGGTCATTAGTCACACAAAAAGGAGTCACCAAGAACTCATAATTTCTATAGTTACATCATAATACCATCTTCATAATATCATTCTCACGAACCCTCAGCTGATGGTGGTTGATCCTAATATCAATCTTTGAGTTCCAACTCACACCTTTCAACTAGCCAAAAAGGCCATTAATACTCAGTATGGGGGAACTTTTTCTTTATGGTTACTGGATTTAGGTGATGATTGTAATAACCTAGTTCTTCATTTCAGGTATGTCTTTCTTTTTCCTGGAGTTTTTGAGGAAAGGGGAGTTTCTGGAAATTTTTGAAGTACACGTCGTGTACTTTCTGAGAACATGCTGTGTACTCCCTTACTGTGCCAGGCCGTGTGTTGGCCATGTCCGGGCCACACACATGGTGTGTAGGGGTGGAGTGGAGGCTTCTTAAAGCAGAGTACGGAAAAGTAGATTACACGCCGTGTATTTTTATTCATTAAATGAACCGGGGTCGCGCCTAAGTGACAGAACTGTCTTCTTCTCCAGCGCCTTCGACCGAGAGCGACCCGTATAGCCGCGGATCTTCTCCGAGCCCCCGATCCTCCATTCATTCTCTAAATCAACCACCTTAGATTGCGTTGGAACCACAGTGGTGATTTATTCCTTCTCCTAGAGCCTTGTTTTCCAATTCCTCCTATTTCTTAAGTTATCATGGGCTGACCGTTTTGTGCGTTTTTGTAGATCTACGTCGTTCTGAGGAGAATCAAGCCTCATGGTTCAAGTATATTGATCTCCTAGAATTGAGGTAAGTGGTTTGTGCCTTACCTTTCGATGTATTTGAGTTTTATGTGCAAATTCTACCAATACCCATGAACGGGGTATTGCGTGTTTACCTTTTTTCCCTTTTGGTTATTCCTACCTTGCTTGCATGATTGTGTAGAGGTAAATTGATCAGGTTTGTGGATAAGTGTCATGCTTGGATGTTTTTCCCATGCCTTTTTTTGTTTTAACCTTTAGTTCTTGTTAGCCTTTGTCCATTGTACCTGTTTCTATGCCTTGTGATCATAGGACGGAATGATGTTGTTAACATGCTTGTTTCTTTGTAGACTGTTTAGCCAAGTAGCTCTATAGGTGTACTTTGGTTAGCCAAGTAGCTCTATAGGTGTACTTTGGCCTTAGAGCATTAATATGTACTGACTGGCATGGGACTATGAGAACTCGGTGCTATAGACTATAAGGGATAGACCGAGTGAGCTTCCCAGAGAGTCTTAGATATTATAGACTATACGGGGATAGACCGAGTGAGCTTCCTCAGAGAGTCTTGGACATTATAGACTATAGGGGGTAGACTGAGTGAGCTTCCCAGAGAGTATTAGTTATTATAGACTACAGGAGGGTAGACTGAGTAAGTTTCCTCATAGAGTCTTTGCCTTGTTTGAATGTCTTTAAAGCCTTCCCATGCTAGAGGAGGAATTGACCGAGTGAGCTTCTTCAGAGAGTCTATGGTATACCTAAGGCTATATGAGGATTGACCGAGTGAGATTCCTCAGAGAGTCTCTAGACCTTGGGGCCAAGAGGGTTATACCGTGTGATCTCCCTCAGAGAGTCCCTTACTACCCTATACTATATGGGGAATTGACCAAGTGAGCTTCCCCAGAGAGTCTTATAATTTCGTATGACCAAATCAGAGGGGTTAGGATGAGTGTACTTCCCAGAGGGTTGTGGTACTTCTTGGATAGGACCAGAGGGGATGGCTGCGAGTACTTCCCAGAGGGTTTCCTGTTTGTGTTAGCTGTTGCTTCACCACTACTTGTTGTTCTGTGGATTGATCACTGTTTTATATCATCCTGTTTACTGCTTACTGATTACTGCCTACTATTGCTGCTACTGTTTACTGATTTTGTACTATTACCTACCATATACTCACTGACTGTTAGGAATAGATCTTCGGGTGGTTTCCTACTGGGATTTAGTCTCACACCCTATTTGGGTCATGTTTTTGGGCCTAAATAGACAATTTTGTTGTAGGTATAGACAAGGGCAAGTTCCCTTCGACTTCTGGTACATGATTTCTTTGGAGCAGGAGAGCATGTGACCAAGATTTGGCTTGCAATGCTGAGGAGCTGTTTACTTTATTTTGTACTTGTTTTGGTACTATTTTATTTTTTTAGCATTGTGACTTGTTTTGATACTTTCCTAGATACGTATCATGCATCATTTCATATATATACATATGAGCTCCAGTTGTTTGCTGATTTAGTCGTTCTGCTGTTTATTATTGTTGGTTATATACTGCTTCCGCTCTTGCATGTTTATTTACTTCCGCTGTGTACTCTGCCAATGAGGGCATAGTTTCCCCACCATCACACCCAAGGCCCTCGCTGCTAGTCGACAGCCTCTGGCGTTTGGGGAAATGCACGTGAGGCCATGTGACCAACTGGGTACGGGGAGCCTCTGAGTGGCTTTCGGAACTGGTACATTACAAAGTGGTATCAGAGGATTTCTTTTCTCTTGATTTACTGTTTGGAGCCTTTAGCCGGGGATAGGATGGATTCGGTACTTGGTAATAAGATATTCCTGAGAGTAGCTAACCCGTGTATAGGGAAAAGTCATACTACCTCGTTTATTGCATTTTTCTGGTTTTGAGATTTTACGGTTGATATGATTTCACCTAGATTGATTCACATTACTTGTGTTTTTATTGTTGTTTCTATTATGGTTCTATTTCTGTCGCAACCCAATGAGATGAGGGTATGCCATCTCATGAATCATATAGGCACTTGTTAGAAATCACATTCCATGCATTCTTGCCATGCCATCTAGGATGAATTAGTGATTTCATGTTGTTGTGATAGACTTTGTGTAGATTATGCATGTTGTTTTGATAGATGCTTTGTTTTAATCTCTACTGTTTTATAGAGGACTGTTCGTATTGTACCTTGCTTAAATGAGCACCAAATTTTGGTTCTGGAGGTGTTATGGGCCCTCTTGAATCGGAAATTGGTGAATCATTGACCTGTTTTTCCTTATATATGACTGTTTTGGATGCCAAGCTTTGGTTTGTGGGGAGTATGAGCCCTCATGGATCATAATTTGGCACCTTCATGCCTTGTTTTCAGTGTTTCTGGGATTTGGTCCAGTTTTTGAGCTACTGCCCAGAAAAAACCAAGAATACACGGCGTGTACTTTATGACTACACACTGTGTAGTTCAGACCGTGTCACTGACTGTGTGAGCAGGAATACGGTGTTGAGAAAATGTCTTTAGGAACATGTCGTGTACGGAAGGTGTACGCCGTGTAGTATATAGCTGTGTACCCGACCATGTCACTAACAACACAGGCCAGAGAAGCTCGAGTAGAACACGCCGTGTTGGTAAATAGCACACCGTGTAGCCTTGTTCTAGGTACCCAGAAGTGTCACAAACAACACGGGTCGATGTTATCTTCTCTTATACACACCGTGTTTGTTCAGAACACACCGTGTAATGGTTAGACATGTAGCCAGCCGTGTAACTAACAACACGGGTTGTTGAAACCTTGTCTAGTACATGTCGTGTCCTTAGTGAACACGCCGTGTAGTCTAGGGTTAAGAGGACTGTGTGGGTTAGCCATGTAAAGAGGCTCGGGCAGGGGAATAGAGTTCAAGTACACGTTGTGTGTGGGGACAACACACCATGTAGTTAGGGTGTTACATGACCAGAGGTGGCAGGAGTACACGCCCATGTCTTTGGTTTAAGTGAACACACCGTGTAGTTTTTATACACGCCATGTAGTCATGTTTTGCAAACTCGAATGTTTCCTTCTCCTATTCCCGTTTTGTACTCTTGTGTTCTAATTCTTTGATAATCCTGATATGAGGTTTGATTTTGATATTACTAGAGCTATTCCTCCGAGACGTCCTCCGGTTTTACGTCAATTTCCAAACGGTGATCAGACACCGGATATGGCCGATCAGGGACCTCCTTCAGATCCTCCTACTGTGGCAGCCTTGGCACCAGCAGTCATACCCATTGTAGGCGCCGATATGCAGTTTAGGGAGGACTTCCTGAGGATGATGTAGACTTTTCAAGGAACGCCGCCTCCTACCCCGTTGATGGCTGAATTGATGCGGGTCTTTCAGTAGCAGCATCCTCCTACTTTCTTAGGGGATAGAGGACCCCAGGCTGCAGAGTCAAGGTTAGAGGCCATGCTGATGATCTTTGAGCATCTGGAGATACCCCCAAATAAAAGGGTTAAACTGGCCACTTATATGCTCCGAGACACCGCCAAGAGGTGGTGGGAGGTGATCTCACAGTCAGGGCGCAAACAGAGTATGTCTTGGGACGAGTTTCTCCGCACCTTTTATGATTAATTTTACTGAGATACCTTGAGGGACGACTGAGCCTGGGAGTTTATGAGTCTGCAGTAGGGTACTCTTTCTGTTATGGAGTACTCGTCCCACTTTACTGAGCTACAACGCTTCACGCCGATCCCAGCAGGTGATGAGTTGTTCCTTGCTAGGAATTTCGAGGACGGTCTCAGGCAGGAGATCCGTTCCCAGGTGAATATCTTTAGGTTGACTTCGATATCCTCTATCGTCAACCAAGCGCTGATCACTGAGCACAACCTGATGGATTATGGAGCTGTGAGCCAGGGCAGTTCAACATTTGGAGCTGGTGTTCCTCCTACGGATAGTAGGAATCACCGTAGAGAGTCTTCTCGAGGAGATCAAGGCAAGCGGGATGTATCTTCTGGTAGCCAGGTTGTATGCTACCATTGCGGTAGGAGTGGGAATACTAGGCCCTGGTGTCAGCGAGATCTGATGTAGTGCCGATCTTACAACAAGATGGGCCATCTTCAGCACTTATGTCAGATCTTCTCACCTTCAGCTGGTGGTAGGGGTTCTTCTATGACCCTGCGTTCATGAGATGCTTATCCAGTTTCACACCAGTCTGGGAACTGGAGTTCTTCTGGGCGTTCGGGCCGAGGTGGAAGTCGCGGATGTGGTGGTCAGTCACCAGGTTACCAGTGACAGTAGAGTGGGTCATCTCATAGTGGTCAGCCAGGGGCGCAGGGCCGCGGTACAGGCCATACTTTCGCTTTGGAGTAGACCCTCAGGAGTAGGATCCCGACCGTTCTACAGTTTGAGGTATAATCTTAGTAGCCTCAGTTTTATCTTCATCCCTTTTCGATACTAGTGCTTTGCATATTTTTATCTATATTTCTATTGTGGAGAGCCTTGAGCTCTGTATCTTTTCGTCTGTCGACTTGTTGAATCTTGACACACCGTTGGGAATGAGGAAATCTATCATACGTCAGTGCAGAGAGTGACCTCTTGAGGTTACAGGGTGTCATTTATTATGGGACCTCTATGTCCTAGAGATGACGGGCTATAAAGTCATTCTCGGTATGGACTAGTTTGTTCCCTTCTAGGCAGTGGTCGATTGCTATCGTCGTAGAGTGAGTTTCGTATCACCAGAGGGTGGATCATTCCTTCATAGAGGCGAGTGGGATGTCCAGGTAGGTAGAGCTGGACCAGAGCATCATGGGCTAGGAGGAGTTATATCCTAGATTGTAATTCTTTATCTGGATGACCAGGGGACTTCACAGTTAGACTTTCCTCCAGTGGTGGATCGTTTCAGGGATGTCTTTCCAGAGGACTTTTCAGGTTTTCCTCCGGAGCGTGAGGTATAATTCTATATTGAGATCGTGCTAGGAGCGGCACCAGTGTCCATTCCTCCTTATAGGATGGCTACACCTGAGTTGCAGGAGCTCAAGAAGCAGTTGGAGGAGTTACAGGCAAAGGGTTTCATCTGACCCAGTACTTCTCCTTGGGGTTCGTCTGTCCTATTTGCGAAGAAAGCGGACGACACCCTTTGGCTTTTTGTGGATTATCGGAATCTGAACCAGTTGATGGTCAAGAACCGATATCCCTTGCTGAGGATTAATGACCTCTTTGATCAGCTTCGAGGAGCCCATGTGTTCTCAAAGATCGATTTGAGGTCCAGTTATCATCATTTGCGCGTTAGACCATCGGATATACCTCTTATAGACTTCAGGAGAAGGTATAGTCTATACAAGTATACGGTCATGTCGTTCGGTCTCACGAACTTGCCAGAAGTTTTTATGGCACTGATGAACCAAGTGTTCCATCCGTACTTGGATTCCTTCGTGGTGGTTTTCGTGGACGACATCTTGGTGTACTCTCACACTCGACACGACCATGCTACCCATATTGAGATCATTCTGAGTACACTGAGAGAGCATCAGTTATATGAAAAGCTCCCGAAATGCCACTTTTTGATGGATCATATTCACTTTATTGGTCATGTTATCTCAGAGACAGAAGTATCAGTGGACCCAGAGAAAGTTAGAGCTGTAGTTTCCTGGGAGAAGCCGAATAATGTCTTTGAGGTGCGGATTTTTCTAGGGATGGATGGATACTACAGGTGTTTCATATAGGACTTTTCATGCCTAGTAGCACTGCTGACAGATCTGACCAAGAATGTGGCAAAGTTTTTATGGTTAGATTCTTGTGAGTCAGCCTTTTAGGAGCTGAAGGGGAGGTTGACGTTAGCACCGATACTGGTCTTGTCAGAGCCAAGCAAGGGATATACTGTTTACTATGATGCTTCAGGTATCAGGCTGGGAGTTGTGCTTATGCAGGGAGATGGAACCGTTGCTTACGGGTCTCGGCAGTTTAGGCCACATGAGAGGAACTACCCAATGCATGATCTGAAGTTGGTTGTTGTTGTTCATGCCTTATTCTGTTGGAGACACTACCTTATGGGAGAGCACTTTGTGGTTTTCACCGACCACAAGAGTATCAAGTATATCTTCACTCAGCGTGATCTTAATCTGAGACAGCGCAGGTGGGTCGAGTATCTTCAGTATTTCGGCTTTGAGCTCGCCTATACGTAGAGAAAGGGCAACACAGTGGCAGATGCGTTGAGCAGGAGAACTCAGATTCAGGCAATTCAGGAGGCCAGAAGTGAGTGGTAGCTTATGGCTCTTTTCTTTGAGATGCATCTGGAGGTGCAGGATAGATAGGGATAGACTTACCTATCTTCTATAGTTATTACCTCTTCTCTTCTTGATCAGGTATGGATGAGGCAGCTATCAGACTCAGAAGGCTTAGTCCCGCGGGAGAGTGTGTCAGGAGAGGACCCTCTTCCTGTATAGAAAGTGGACGAGGATGAGATATTTCATTTTTAGGGACGCGTATGGGTTCCAACAGCCATACGTGAGGAACTGATGTGGTATTTTAATTCCTCAGTTTGGGAAGTTCATCCTGGCATCACTAAGATGTATTGTGATCTACACCACCATTACTCATGTCCAGGTATGAAGAGAGATGTTGCTAGTTTTTTCATGAGATGTTCTACTTGCCAGCAGGTGAACGCAGAGAATCAGCGACCAACACAACTTTTACAGTAGTTACCCATTCCGGAGTGGAAGTGGAACGATGTCGCAATGGACTTCGTGACCGGGTTACTGAGGTCACCTCGAGGGAGTGATGTTGTTTGGGTTGTCGTCGACAGGCTTACAAAGGTTTCTCACTTCTTGCTGATCAAGGAGACCTTCAATGTTGATGAGTTGGGACGGTTTTACATATGAGAGATTGTACGTCTAGATGGAGTTTCACACTCCATTGTTTCAGACAGGGATGTGTGCTTTACTTCTCGGTTCTGGCAGGGACTTCAGAAGGCTTTGGGTACGTAGGTACTTTTGAGTACAGGATACCATCCCCAGACTGATGTCCAGTCCGAGCGCATGATCCAGGTGCTTGAGGATATGCTCAGAGCTTGCATTATAGACTTTGGTGGTTCTTGGGAGAAGAATAATCCTCTTGTGGGGTTTTCCTATAACAACAGTTTCTAGGAGACTATTCATATGGCACCTTACGAGGCTTTGTACGGTAGGACATACCGATCACCCTTATGTTGGCTGGAGGCAGGAGAGACAGCTTTGTTGGGACCTCGTCTTGTTCAGGAGACCTCAGAGCAGATAGAGTTTATTTGGAAGAGGATGGCTACAACATAGTCTCGGCAGAAGTCTTATGCTGATCAATGGAGATGACCTTTGGAGTTCAAAGTTGGGGATCAAGTTTTCCTGCGTGTCACACCGAGGTTGGGACACAAGAGGATTCAGATACAGTGTAAGCTTTCACCACAGTACATCTGGCCGTTCGAGGTGTTAGAGAGAATTTGGGCCGGTTGCCTATCGGTTGCAGTTACCTCACAGGTACCGGGCTACGCACGACGTCTTCCACGTTTCTCAGCTTCGACATTACTTTTCAGACCCATCTCATGTCTTTAAACCCAAGGAGGTTGAGCTCTAAGAGGATGCATCGTTTGAGGAGCATCCCATTCGGATTGTCAATCGTAGTATGAAGGTTCTCTGTGGCCGGTCTGTTCCTCTAGTATGGGTTCTATGGCAGCATGGGCGAGTGCAGGACGAGGCTTGGGAGAGGGAGACCGATGTACGATCGCAGTGGCCGGAGCTATTCGGGGTTTCTTCTTCTACGCCTTGATAGGGAAATTCGGGGATGAATTTCTTTATGGGGGGAAGTTTGTAAGAACCTGAATCTTCGTTTCAGGTATGCCTTTCTTTTTCTTGGAGTTTTTTAGGAAAGAGGAGTTTCTGGAAATTTTTGAAGTACACGTCCTGTACTTTCTGAGTACACGTCGTGTACTCCCTTTCCGCGCCAGGCCATGTGCTGGCCATGTCCGGGCCACACACACGGTGTGTAGGGGTGAAGTGGAGTCCGCTTAAAGAGGAGTACGAAAAATTAGAGTACATGTCGTGTACTCAAGAAGTACACGCCGTGTATTTTTTTCATTTAATAGATCGGGTCGCACCTAAGAGAGAGAACTGTCTTCTTCTCCAGCACCTTCGACCAAGAGCGACCAGTACAGCCACAGATCTTCTCCGAGCCCCAGAGCCTCCATCCATTCTCTGAATCGACCATCGTCGATTGCGTTGGAACCACAGCGGTGAGTTATTCCTTCTCATAGAGCATTGTTTTCTAATTCCTTCTCTTTCTTAAGTTATCATGGGTTGAATGTTTTGTACGTTTTCGTAGATATACACCATTTTGAGGAGAATCAATCCACGTGGTTCAATTATATCAACCTCCTAGGATCGAGGTAGGTGGTTTGTGCCTTACCTTTCGATGTCTTTGAGTTTTATGTGAAAATTCCACCAATACCCGTGAACGGGGTATTGCGTGCTTACCTTTTTTTCCCTTGTGGTTATTACTGCCCTACTTGCATGCTTGTGTAGAGGAAAATTGATGATGTTTATGGATAATTGTCGTGTTTGGATGTTTTTTCCATGACTTGTTCTTGTTTTAACGTTTGGGTCTTGTTAGCCTTTGGTCATTGTACCCATTTCCATGCCTTGTGATCGTAGGATAGAATGATGTTGTTAAAATGCTTGTTGCTCTGTAGCCTGTTTATCCAAGTATCTCTATAGGTGTACTTTGGTTAGCCAAGTAGCTCTATAGGTGTACTCTAGCCTTATATCATTAATATGAACTAACTGGCACGGGACCATGAGAACTTGGTGCTATAGACTATAAGGGATAGACTGAGTGAGCTTCCTAGAAAGTCTTAGATATTATAGACTATACTGGGATAGACCGAGTGAGCTTCCTCAGAGAGTCTTGGACATTATAGACTATATGGGGTAGACCGAGTGAGCTTCCCAGAGAGTATTATTTATTATAGACTACAGGAGGGTAGATCGAGTGAACTTCCTTAGAGAGTATTTTACTTGTTTGAATGTCTTTAAAACCTTCCCAGGCTAGAGGAGGAATTGACTGAGTGAGCTTCCTCAGAGATTTGTGGTATACATGAAGCTATAGGAGGATTGATTGAGTGATATTCCTCAGAGAGTCTCTAGACCTTGGGGCCAAGAGGGTTAGACCATGTGATCTCCCTCAGAGAGTCCCTGACTACCCTAGACTATAAGGGTAATTGACTGAGTGAGCTTCCCCAGAGAGTCTTATAATTTCGTATGACCAAACCAGAGGGGTTAGGCTGAGTGCACTACCTAGAGGGTTCTGGTACTTCTTGGATAGGACCAGAGGGGATGGCTGTGAGTACTTCCAAGAGGGTTTCCTATTTGTGTTAGCTGTTGCTTCACTGATACTTGTTGTTTTGTGGATTGATCACTATTTTATATCATCCTATTTACTGCTTACTGATTACTGCCTGCTATTGCTACTACTGTTTACTGCTTTTGTACTATTACCTACCATATACTCACTGACTATTAGGTACAGATATTCGGGTGTTTTCCTACTGGGATTTAGTATCACACCCTGTTTGGGTCATGTTTTTGGGCCCAAACAGAATATGTTGTTGCAGGTATAGACAAGGGAAAGTGTCCTTCGACTTCTGGTACTTGATTGCTTTGGAGCAGGAGAGCATGGAACCAAGCTTTGGCTTACGATTCTGAGGAGCTGTTTACCTTCTTTTGTACTTGTTTTGGTACTATTGTATTTTTTTCAGCATTTTGACTTGTTTGGATGCTTTCCTAGATATGTATCATGAATCATTTCATATATATACATATGAGCTCTAGTTGTTTGCTGATTTAGTCATTCTGCTGTTTATTATTGTTGGTTATTTACTACTTCCGCTCTTGCATGTTTATTTACTTCCACTGTGTACTCTACTAATGAGGGCATATTTTCCCCACCATCACACCCAAGGCCCTCACTGCTAGTCGGCAGCCTTTGGAATTTAGGGAAATGCGCTTGAGGCCATGTGACCAACCGAGTATGGGGCGCCTCTGGGTGGCTTCCAGAACCGAAATGTTACAAAGTGGTATCTGAGGATTTATTTTCTTTTGATTTACTGTTTGAAGAATTTATCCAGGGATAGGATGGATTCGGTACTTGTTAATAAGTTATGCCTGGGAGTAGCTAACCCGTGTACAGGGAAAAGCCATACTACCTCGTTTATTGCAGTTTTCTGGTTTTGAGATTTTACGGTTGATATGATTTCACCTAGAGTGATTCACATGACTTGTGTTTTTATTGTTGTTGCTATTATGGTTCTATTTCTTTTGCAACCCGATGAGATGAGGGTATTACATCTCATGCATCATATAGTCACTTGTTATAAATCACATGCCATGCATTCTTGTCATGCCATCTAGGATGCATTAGCAATTGCATGTTGTTGTGATAGACTTTGTGTTGATTATGCATGTTGTTGTGATAGATGCATTGATAGAATATCTACTATTTGATAGAGGACTGTTCTTATTGTACCTTGCTTAAATGAATGCCAAATTTTGGTTCTGGAGGTGTTATGGGCCCTCTTGAATCTGAAATTGGTGAATCATTGACCTGTTTTTCCTTATATCTGACTGTTTTGGATGCCAATCTTTGGTTTGTGGGGAGTATGGGCCAACACGGATCGGAATTTGGCACCTTCATCCCTTGTTTTCATTGTTTCTGGGCTTAGGTGTAGTTTCTGAGCTACTTCCCGGAAAAACCCAGAATACACAGCGTGTACTTTATAACTACACATCATGGAGTTCAGACCGTGTCACTGACTATGTGAGCAGGAACACAGTGTTGTGGAAATTTCTTTAGGAAAATTCCGTGTAGGTTAGGTGCACGTCGTGCAGTATAGGTCCATGTACCCGGCGTGTCACTAACAACACGGGGCAGGGAAGCTCGAGTAGAACACGTCGTGTTGGTAAAGAACACGTCGTGTAGTCTTGTTCCAGGTACCCAGTCGTGTCATGAACAACATGGGTCTATGTTATCTTCTCTTATACACGCCGTGTTTGTTCAGAACATGCCATGTAATGGTCAGATGTGTAGCTGGCCGTGTAACTAACACCACAGGTTGTTGAAACCTTGTCTAGTACACGTCGTGTCCTTAGTGAACACATCGTGTAGTCTATGGTTAAGGGTACCATGTGGGTTAGCCGTGTAAAGAGACTTGGGAAGGGTAATAGAGTTCAAGTACACGCTGTATAGTTAAGGTGTTACATGACCAGAGGTGGAAGGAGTACACACCCATGTCTTTGGTTTAAGTGAACACACCATGTAGTTTTTATACACATCATTTAGTCATGTTTTGTAAACTCAAATGTTTCCTTATCTTGTTCCTGTTTTGTACTCTTGTGTTCTAAGTCTTTGATAATCATGATATGAGGTGTGATTTTGATATTTTTATAGCTATGCCTCCGAGACATCCTCTGGTTGTACGTCAGTTGCCAAATGGTGATCAGACACCAGATATGGCCGATCAGGGACCTCCTACAGATCCTCCTACTATGCCAGCCTTGGCACCAGCAGTCATACCCATCGCAGGAGCCGATACGTAGTTCAAGGAGGACTTCCTGAGGATGACGCAGACTTTTCAGGGAGCACCGCCTCCTGCCCTGTCGATGGACGAATTGATGTGGGTCTTTCAACAGAAACATCCTTCTACTTTCTCAGGGGATGGAGGACCCCAGGCTGTAGAGTCGTGGTTAGAGGCCACACTGATGATCTTTGAGAATCTGTAGATACCCCCGGAGAAAAGGGTAAAGTTGGCCACTTATATGCTCTGAGACACCACCAAGAGGTGGTGGGAGGTGATCTCATAGTCAGGGCACCAGCAGAGTATGTCTTGGGATGAGTTTCGCCACACCTTCTATGACTAATTTTAACCAGATACCTTGATGGATAACTGAGCCCAGGAGTTTATGAGTCTGCAATAGGGTACTCTTTCTGTTATGGAGTACTCGTCCCGCTTTACCGAGCTACAGAACTTCACGCTGATCCCAACAGGTGATGAGTTGTTCCTTGCTAGGAAGTTCGAGGAAGTTCTCAGGAAGGAGATCTGTTCCCAGGTGAATATCTTCAGGTTGACTTCGATATCCTCTATCGTCAACCAAGTGCTGATCACTGAGCGCAACCTGAGAGATTCTGGAGCTGTGAGTCGGGGCGGTTTGACATCCAGAGCTGGTGTTCCTCCTATAGATAGTAGGATGTTCCACAGAGAGTCTTCTCGAGGAGATCAGGGCAGGCGGGATGTATCTTCTGGCATCTAGGTTGTATGCTACCAGTGCGGTAGGAGTGGGCATACTAGGCCCCAGTGTCAGCGAGATCCGATGGAGTGCCGATCTTGGAGCAAGATGGGCCATCTTCAGCGCTTCTGTAAGATCTTCTCACCTTCAGCTGGTGGTAGGGGTTCTTCTATAACCCCGCGTTTAGGAGATTCTTCACCAGTTTCACACCAGTCTAGGAACTGGAGTTCTTCTGGCCATTCGGGCTGAGGTGGAGGTCGTGGTCGTGGTGTTCAGTCACCAGGTTACCAGTGACAACAGAGTGGGTCAGCTTAGAGTGGTCAGCCAGGGGCACAGGGCCGTGGTATAGGCCAAAATTTCGCTGTGGAGCAGACCCTTCAGGAGCAGTATTCTGGACCTTCTATAGTTCGAGGTACGATCTTAGTAGCCTCAATTTTATCTTCATCCCTTTTCGATACTGGTGCTTCACATAGTTTTATCTCTGTTGCTGTTTTGAAGAGACTTGGGCTCTGTATCTTTTCGTCTGTGGACTTGTTGACTCTTGACACGCCATTGGGAAAGAGGACATCTAGCGTACGTTAGTGCAGAGAGTTCCCTCTTGAGGTTGCAGGGTGTCATTTCTTATGGGACCTATATGTCCTAGAGATGACGGGCTATGACGTCATTCTCAGGATGGAATGGTTGGTTCCCTTCGAGGCAGTCATAGATTGCTATCGCCGCAGGGTGAGTTTCATATCACTAGAGGGTGGATCTTTCCTTCATAGAGGCGAGTGGGATGTCCAGGTGGGTAGAGCTGGACGAGAGCATCATGAGCTAGGAGGAGTTGTAGCCCAGATTGCCAGTCTTTATCTGGATGACCAGGGGACTTTACAGTTAGACTTTCCTCCAGTGGTGGATCTTTTCAGGGATTTCTTTCCAGTGGACTTTTTAGGTTTTCCTCCGGAGCGTGAGGTAGAATTCTCGATTCATCTCATGCTAGGAGAGGCACCAGTATCCATTCCTCCTTATAGGATGGCTACTCCTGAGTTTCAGGAGCTCAAGAAACAGTTGGAGGAGTTGCAGGAAAAGGGTTTCATCCAACCCAGTACTTCTCCTTGGGTTTCGCCTATCCTGTTTGCGAAGAAAGAAGACAGAACCCTTTGGATTTGTGTGGATTATCGGAAGTATAACCAGTTGACGGTCAAGAACCGATATCCCTTTCTGAGGATCGATGACCTCTTTGATCATCTTCGAGAGCCCGGGTGTTCTCGAAGATCAATTTGAGGTCCGGTTATCATCAGTTGCACGTTATACCATCAGATACACCTCTTACAGACTTCAAGAGTAGGTATGGTCTATACGAGTATAACGTCATGCCGTTCGTTCTCATGAATGCGCCAGTAGTTTTTATGGCACTGATGAACCGAGTGTTCCATCCGTACTTGGATTCCTTCATGGTTGTTTTCGTGGACGACATCTTGGTGTACTCTCACACTCGACATGACCATACTACCCATCTTGAGATTGTTCTGAGTACACTGAGAGAGCATCAGTTATATTCTAAGATCTCAAAATTACACTTTTGGATGGATCAGATTCACTTTCTGGGTCATGTTATCTTAGAGACAGGAGTATCATTGGACCTAGAGAAAGTGAGATCTGTAGTTTCCTAGGAGCAGCCGAATAATGTATTTGAGGTGCAGAGTTTTCTAAGGCAGGCTGGATACTACAGGCAGTTCATACAGGACTTTTCATGCCTAGGAGCACCCCTGACAGGTCTGACCAAGAAGGGGGAAAAGTTTTTATGGTCAGATTCTTTTGAGTCATCCTTTCAGGAGCTAAAGGGGAGGTTGATTTTAGCACCGATATTGGTCTTTCCAGAGCCGGGTAAGGACTATACTGTTTAATGTGATGCTTCAGGTATTGGGCTGGGAGTTGTGCTTATCCAGGGAGATGGGGTCATTGCTTATGGGTCTCAGCAGTTGAGGCCACATGAGAGGAACTACCCGACACACGATCTGAAGTTGGCAGCTGTTGTCCATGCCTTACGTTGTTGGAGACACTACCTTTTGGGAGAGCACTTTGTGGTTTTCACAGACCACAAGAGTCTCAAGTATATCTTCACTCAGCGTGATCTGAATCTGAGACAACGCAGGTGGGTCAAGTATCTTCAGTCTTTTGACTTTGAGCTCGCCTATACGTCGGGAAAGGGAAACGCAGTGGCAGATGCGTTGAGTAGGAGAACTCAGATTCAGGCAGTTCTGGAGGCCAGCAATGAGTGACAGCTTATGGATCTGTTCTCTGAGATTCATCTAGAGGTGCATGATAGACAAGGACAGACTTACCTAAATTCTATAGATGTTACCTCTTCTCTTCTTGATCGGGTACGAATGAGGCATCTATCAGACTCAGAAGGCTTAGTCCTGCAGGAGAGTGTGTCAGGAGATGACCCTCTTCCTGGATGGATAGTGGGTGAGGATGAGATCTTGAATTTTCAGGTATGCATATGGGTTCCAGCAGATATACGTGAGGAGCTGATGCGGTATTTTTATTCCTCAGTTTGGGCAGTTCATCTTGGCATCACCAAGATGTATCGTGACCTACACCGCCAGTACTGGTGGCCAGGTATGAAGAGAGATGTTGCTAGTTTTGTCATTAGATATTCTACTTGCCAGCATGTGAAAGCATAGCATCAGCGACCAGCAGGGATTTTACAGCATTTACCCATTCTTGAGTGGAAGTGGAACGATGCCACAATGGACTTCATGACCGGGTTATCAAGGACACCTTGAGGGAGTGATGTTGTTTGGGTTGTCGTCTATAGGCTTATGAAGGTTACTCACTTCTTGCCGATTAAAAAGACCTTTAGTGTTGATGAGCTGGGACGGTTGTATATCCGAGAGACTGTACGTCTTCATGGAGTTCTACACTCCATTATTTCAGACAGGGATGCACGCTTTACTTCTCAGTTCTGGCAGGGACTTCAGAAGGATTTGGGTGCGCAGGTACTTTTGAGTACAGCATACCATCCCCAGAATGATGGCCAGTCCGAGCGCACAATCCAAGTGCTTGAGGATATGCTCCGAGCTTACATTCTAGACTTTGGCTGTTCTTGGGAGAAGCATATTCCTCTTGTGGAGTTTGCCTATAACAACAGTTTCCAGGCGACTATTAAGATGACACCTTACGAGGCTTTGTACGGTAGGCCATGCTGATCACCCTTATGCTAGCTGGAGGAAGGAGAGGCAGCTATGCTGGGACCTTGTCTTGTTCAGGATACCTCAGAGCAGATAGAGTTTATTCGAAAGAGGATGGATACAAAATAGTCATGGCAGAAGTCTTATGCTGATCAGCGGAGATGACCTCTGGAGTTCAAGGTCAGGGATAAGGTTTTCCTGCATGTCGCACCGAGGTTGGGAAACAAGAGGATTCAGAGACAGGGTAAGCTTTCACCACGGTATGTCGGGCCGTTCGAGGTGTTGGAGAGAGTTGGGGCAGTTGCCTATCGATTACAGTTACCTCAGAGGTACCAGGCTATGCATGATGTCTTCCACATTTCTCAGCTCCGACGTTACTTTTCAGACCTGTCTCATGTCTTTCAACCCAAGGAGTTTGAGCTCGAAGTAGATGCATTGTTTGAGGAGCATCCCATCCGGATTGTCGATCATAGTACGAAGGTTCTCCGTGGCATGTCTGTTCCTCTAGTATGGGTGCTATGGCAGCATGGGCGAGTGTAGGATGAGACTTGGGAGAGGGAGACTGATGTACGATCGCAGTGGATGGAGCTGTTCGGGGTTTCTTCTACTACGCCTGGCTAGGGAAATTTGGGGATGAATTTCTTTAAGGGGGAAAGTTTTTAAGAACCCAGATCTTCGTTTCAGGTATGTCTTTATTTTTCCTGGAGTTTTTGAGGAAATAGGAGTTTCTGGAAATTTTTGAAGTACACGTCGTGTACTTTCTGAGTACACACTGTGTACTCCCTTGCTGCACCAGGCCGTGTGCTGGCCGTGTCCGGGCCACACACACAGTGTGTAGGGGTGAAGTGGAGGCTGCTTAAAGTGGAGTACGGAAAAGTAGAGTACACTTCGTGTACTCAAGAAGTACACGCCGTATATTTTTTTTCATTAAACGGACTAGGGTCGCACCTAAGAGACAGAACTGTATTCTTCTCCAGCTCCTTCGACCGAGAGCAACCCGTACGACCGCAGATCTTATCTGAGCCCCTGAGCCTCTGTCCGTTCTTTGAATCGACCGCTGTTGATTTCCTTGGAACCACAGCGGCGAGTTCTTCCTTCTCCTAGAGCCTTGTTTTCCAATTTCTCATATTTCTTATGTTATCGTGGGTTGAATGTTTTGTGCATTTTTGTAGATATACGCCATTATGAGAAGAATCAAGCCTCATGGTTCAAGTATATCGATCAATTAGGATCGAGGTAGGTGGTTTGTGCCTTACCTTTCGATGTCTTTGAGTTTTATGTGCAAATTCCACCAATACCTGTGAACGCAGTATTGTGTGTTTACCTTTTTGCCCTTGTGGTTATTACTGTCTTGCTTGAATGCTTGTATAGAGGTAAATTGATCATGTTTGTGGATAATTGTCATTCCTGGATGTTTTTCCCATGACTTGTTCTTGTTGTAACCTTTGGGTCTTATTAGCCTTTGTCCGTTGTACCCGTTTCCATGCCTTGTGATCGTAGGACAGAATGATGTTGTTAATATGCTTGTTGCTCGGTAGACTGTTTAGCCAAGTAGCTATATAGGTGTAATTTGGTTAGCCAAGTAGCTCTATAGGTTTACTCTGGCCTTATAGCATTAATATGCACTGACTGGCACGGGACCATGAGAATCCAGTGCTATAAACTATAAGGGATAGACCGAGTGAGCTTCCTAGAGAGTCTTAGATATTATAGACTATACGGGGATAGACCAAGTGAGCATCCTATGAGATTCTTGTACATTATAAACTACAGGGGGTAGACCGAGTGAGCTTCCCATAGAGTCTTAGTTATTATAGACTACAGGAGGGTAGACTGAGTGAGCTTCCTCAAAGAGTCTTTGCCTTGTTTGAATGTCTTTAAAACCTTCCCAGGCTAGAGGAGGAATTGACCAAGTGAGCTTCCTCAGAGAGTCTGTGGTATACCTGGGGCTATAGGAGGATTGACTGAGTGAGCTTCCTCAGAGAGTCTCTAGACCTTGGGGACAAGAGGGTTAGACCGTGTGATCTCCCTCAAAGAGTACCTAACTACCCTATACTATAAGGGGAATTGACCGAGTGAGCTTCCCCAGAGAGTATTATAATTTCTTATGACCAAACCAGAGGGGTTAGGCTGAGTTCACTTCCCCGAGGGTTGTTGTAATTCTTGGATAGGACCAGAGGGGATGGCTGTGAGTACTTCCCAGAGGGTTTCCTATTTGTGTTAGCTGTTGCTTCACCGCTACTTGTTGTTCTGTGGATTGATCACTGTTGTATATCATCCTATTTACTACTTACTGATTACTGCATGCTATTTCTACTACTGTTTACTGCTTTTGTACTATTACCTACCATATACTCACTGACTGTTAGGCACAGGTCTTCGGGTGGTTTCCTACTGGGATTTAGTCTCACACCCTATTTGGGTCATGGTTTTAGGCCCAAACAGACTATGTTGTTGCAGTTATAGACAAAGGCAAGCACCCTTCAACTTCTGGTACTTGATTGCTTTGGAGTAGGAGAGCATGGGACCAAGATTTGGCTTGTGATGCTGAGGATCTGTTTACTTTCTTTTGTACTTGTTTTGGTACTATTGTATTTTTTTTCAGCATTGTGACTTTTTTGGCTACTTTCCTAGATATGTATCATGAATCATTTCATATATATACATATGAGCTCCATTTGTTTGCTGATTTAGTCGTTCCACTGTTTATTATTGTTGGATATTTACTGCTTCCACTCTTGCATGTTTATTTAATTCCATTGTGTACTCTGCCAATGAGGGCATAGTTTCTCCACTGTCACACCCAAGGCCCTCACTGCTAGTTGGCAGCCTCTGGCATTTGGGGAAATGCACTTGAGGCCATGTGACCAACCGAGTACGGGGCGCCTCTGGGTGGATTCCGGAACCGGGATGTTACAATGATAATCAACACAAAATCTCAAAATTCTATCTTCCTTTTTCATGAACAACACTAGAGCTTCCCAAGGGGATACACTGGGTCTAATAAAACCTTTCTCTAAAAGGACATCCAACTTCACCCTTAGCTCTCAGAGCTCAATAGGGGCTATATGATATGTAAAAAAGATATTTTCATGGTCTTGGGGTGAAATTCAACACAGAAATCTATCTCTCACCTTAGTGTTAGTCCCGAGATATCTTCAGAAAATACATCTATATAATCCTCCAATATAGTTGGAAGTTAGATTCCTAAAGAGCCTTATGAACAATGATATAAACTATCCAACTAATGGGTGATGGGTTACAACTTCTTGATCATGATCCCTACTTGATCAACCATAAGATTTCTCTTCCCCATGAAGGATAATCTTGTCCCATATATACTTAGGCATCTAACTCCTATACGATGATAGTCAATATAGGAACACATAATGGATGAATTTTCCATAACTAATATGGCGTCATAAGGTTTCATTGTGACAACCAAGGGGTCCCATGATAAACTCTATCCACCAAATTCTAAATTTCATTGCCAAAAGATATGCGATATAGAAGAATAATTCCATGTAGGAACCTCTTGCCATAGTTGTTAGGATAAATAATCAAATAGAAGCTCTATCTATTGAAAAATGGATATGAAAATGGAAGAATGAATAACACATGTGTATAAAGGTATTGGATAAAGAGTATAAAAGATACAGATCATACCATGAATCATATCATAAGAATCCAAGTCATATCCCTCCATAGACTATAATTACTTTGAACCTCTACCACTAGCCCTTTGAACTTAGCATGGTCCACTGTGTGGTGGCGGTGGAAGTAGCTTATAGAATCATCCTCCACTAGAGGCTTCTCCCTATGAAGATCCACCTCCCCTCTATCAACACCACCTCCCTGGGGGATACCCTAACCATTATTAGGAGATACCTAATCACGATGTTTCCTATGTTTCATAGGTTTATCCACTACCTATCTTCCTTCCTTAGCACATCAGGTCAAACAATCACGGGCCATGTGACCCCAACCATCACAAGAATAACATTGCATCTCTCCTGGATGACTGGACCCTTTTCCTGAATCATATACCATATATCCATGTGTATGAGTCTAGTCATGAGTATTCCTCCTGTTATAAGACCCTAACATCTGACACCTTCTAGTTGATGTAGATGAATCATCCCTATTATGAAAACAGCTAGCTCTAGCCACCTGATATCCCTCTTTTAGGAAGATTTATATAACCAAATCTCTCTCCAGCACTCCTGCATAAGTGGGAATGAAAAAGGATACCATGCTAGAACATATGTCTCTATGAAGGCCCTTATCATACTTCAATAGTCCGAATCATCCGTATAACACCATATCAAGGGAGTAACACATGAGGTTTGTGAACCTTATGGAGTAATCATAAATTGACATATCTCCATACTGTAGCTAGAGAAGCTATTGAATCCTCATAGATTACAATATCAAAGGGTAATACTCATCAAAAAATATCTATTGGAAACCTAACCATGATAGTTTCATCTCATCATGAGTCTAGGTGATCAGACTCCACCAATAACTTGTTACTCTATGAAGAAGACTGCCAAAAAATGCAACCATCTGATCGGTTGAGGTCCAAACAAGCTTGAAGACTCAGATCATCAACTCGAGTAAATACGCTATTTCTTGAGGGTCTGGATCACTATGAAACCTCATTGGTCACTATATCTGGAACTCGTATAACATGATAAGACTAGATGCATCTTCATCTTGAATCGCTAAAGCTATCTACTATCCCACTTTTATTCGATCCTCCTCCTAGACCACTGAGGTAAGCACCTCATGAGTAGGTCCCTGAACTGATGCATATTATATCAACCGATCATCTTCATGATCCTGTATCATTATCCTAACTGGATATCATCATGGAGGAATCCTAAAATTTAGAAATATGTACCATGATTATATGAGCATATATATAAAGCTAACTCAAGAAGGAAATGGAAGTTAAAATACTCAATACTATATTATTCATGTAACATTTTCTCCCTAAAATTATTCCTCAGAATTATTAGTCAAAAAATAAGTAGTCAGAGTATTAGTGTATGGATACACCAAATTCCACACTAACACTAGGTCCCATGGCCTAAGATTCAAACTTAAGACACTCTAATATCATTTCCTTAAGTTCCCAAGCCAATCCCCCAAATAGTTTCTGACTCTAAATGATGGCCTGAGGAAAATATGCCCTTTGATAACACTCTTTCATAACCTGACTCATTGGGGCCCACCTAGATGGCTTTAAGTTGAGTGAGACACCCCAAGCCTACCTCCAATAGGCTAGGGGATAGTGACAATAACTGAGTAGGAAATACTAAAATGGGAGGGCTTAACCTAAGTATATATACACACAAAGAACAAGCTCCACATAACAGTGAAAAGATAAAGGAGTATAAAAATATAGAGTATAAATCATGCATACAAAAACCTATAGGAAAGAATAAATTTAAAAAACATATTACAAAATTTATAAAGGGTAAAAATACATTCCCAACCATAAATGAGGTCCCAACCAAAAAAAATCAGGAAAAGGGGAAAGACTGAAGAGATCCCAACTCATGATCTTCAAGACTAACTACCAAACACAATCAACTATGCTAGGTAAAACTTTGCTTCTCGGAAACCCAGTTAACCATAGTCACCACCAATCTATCTTTCATGCGCATAATCCAAAAAAACACACACGCAAAGCCCATGTAGGGGTGAGAATATACATACCCAGTAGAATTCCCAAAAAACTACAAGAGGAGAAATAGAAAGAAACAACAATCAACTCAACCCATAAGCAAGAGGGAAACAAAACCCTACACATATTCTTAAATGAAACCCAAGTGAGAGAGAAATGGTATCTTCATATCTACATCCCAAATAAGAATGATGAGTCTACCTACAGCTCCAAATGTCCATCTTTGATGCCAAATACCATACGCAACCTCACAAGAATCTAAGTGGAGGTCCTAGTCCTCGCTACCATGCTCTGTAGATGAGGGAGAAATAACTCTCACAGAGGACCTATTCCCCACCAGAGCACGATGATGGGAGATGGGGGGGGGTACCTACTCTATAGATAGAGGACCTACGCCCTGCTATAGTATGGAGGAGTACTGAATCTACCTGTATAAAGTGTATGGGGGACCCATTCCATGGTGAGGTATGGGAGTAATGACTTCAACATCTCTCTGGTGATACAACCCAATCAATTCCATAATTTAAGTGTCATTGAATGAATCATACCACTCATAACACTTCATGGAATATCTCTAATGTCAAAACTATGACAACCATTGTGTTCTTCAAGGAAAACTGATCAATATAGGCTACTAATGATCCCAAATCTATGTATTGAATAAAGAGATACAAAAGGTATAAGTCCCATACAAGAGTAGATGATGTGTATAGGGTATAATTGTAATTTATTGGAAACCCCAAGTCTACCCATGTATTCTAACCCGTTCCTGTATACTTAGGCTCGTGCTCATATACTTTATCCATGATTGGGTACCCTATCCATGTCTATGTACATGGATGTCCATGTGTACTCTGGTCATGATTTTGTACCTGGCCATGTCCTTTCATATGTACTCCTAGGGTACATGTTGTGATGATAGAACTAGGTAACATGGTGTGTTTGGGTTATACATGTTGTGTAATATTTACCTCTTCCTGAAAACCTAGCTTCCATAGTAAGGAGACTACACAACGTGTGTTATATTTAGTACTCATTGTGTATGTTGGGATTTTCTAGAATCTCAAGTCCATTCAATGCATCTCTCCCATTCCATCTCTACCATTTCATCCTTGAATCATGCTGGGGAACTAAGATCTATGGATGATAATGCCCATTCCATCACTGGTGACCATATTTCAGTCATCGAAACCTTGTGTGGTTCATCCCCATCACACCATTCCACCACATCGCCTCTACCAAGGATGAAATAACACGATCTAGACTATTATCCATGTTTATAACATAAAAATCCCACTTATCAACAAGATTCATCTATAAAACACCAATTTGTGCATCATGCATACGGCTGTCATGAATTTAGGGGTTCGACCATGATCAAAACCACCTTGGCAATGTTGAACTTTGACCCCATTGGACAACAAAAACTAATTCAAAGAAATATGGGTAAAACCACATGAACAAGTTGAAACCATAGTTTACTGATGATATCTTGACCAACAATTACATAATTGTGGAAACTAGGGTGAAATTAGGGGCGCAACAAATAAAATAAATATTCGGTCTCATGAGAAGAACAGAAATCACCAGAAAACAAAAGTAGATAATAATACATGCTTATAAAATTAATCAAGGGAAAAAATCAAAGAAATAATGTAACCTAACTTGAGTTTGGATTGACCATTTGTGAATAATATATTCCTTAGCGATGAAGAGGATAATGCTTCTGCATTTATCGATCATACCATGATTCTCATCGATTGTTTATTATCAATCCTAACTATCGATCCACCCCTGGATATCTCCTCTTTATCCTTTATAATATCCCATGATTATATGGATAAGCCTGAATATTTTACATAACAAAATTTATAAAGAGGGTGATTAGTATTTTGGTTCATTTAAGTAAATTAAATAAATAAATAAACTACTTAATGCACCTCCCAATAGTCTCCATCAACTAAACACTTGACACCAACCAACTTTACATCCTACCTAGTTAAAACCCCAAATTATGGAATAATACATGATCATGGATTTTTCATCTAGGGTCCCAATCAATGGGAAAACAATTTATACCAAAAAGATGTGGGGACATGCTTTAATAAATATTAATATTTTTAATATATTAATTCTGGGGTCTTGTGACACCCAAACACAATGTCGAATATGAGGAAACATCCAGATATACTTATAGAAATATTAAAAAGACTAAACCAACAAAAATAAATCCATTATAGATTGTTTAAGGTCTTAGATGGCTATGAGAAAAAAGAGAGAGCGATTATTTGAGGGAATCATGATCTAGTGAGGTTGGTGGGGAAATATCTGAGGTGAGGCTACTATTTCAAAATTATTTTTAAAATCTTTTTAACTATATTGATTAATACTAACCCACTAGTACCTCATTTTACATCACCACCAAAACTTTAACACACAAAGAAACATTGAGGATGACTTCCGCTTTATGAGACAGCCTGAGCTACATCAATATATCTTATTTTCCCTGAGTTTTAAACTGGTATTTTTTTACTAATATGAAATAGTTGAATCATGGAACTAACATTGTTAATAGGGAGGAAAGATAATATTAATTATTTTCAATGTATTTTACATTCTGATATGTTTTTACTATATGACTAGATCTTGCTTAAGTGATCTCTTTGGTTTTGATCCATACATTAAGAGAACTTTTTTGGAAAGTGCTAGAAATATTAGGTTCATAAAACAATTGGATCACGAGTTTGTTACTCTTCCATTAATAGACTATAAATCCAAATCCTTTTTTTTATTATATAACCTATTTACTGATTTATAATATGGAATATATCTTAACATAACTAAATATAACACTTAAGCACTTTGGTGTACCAAATTTTAATTATCAGAATAATAAACCGGTGTTACCAAATAATCAAGTGGTTTTTGAGCTTAAACATTGTCTAATCCAAATATTACCTAAGTTTCATGGTTTATTAGGTGAATACCCCAACATCCATTTAAATTTTTTTAGTAACTTATGCATCACCTTCAATCATAGAGGAGTTCCAAAATATCAAATCAAGTGGAAGGCATTCCTATTATCTATAGAGTGTATAACTAAAGAATGTATTTAACATATAAAAATAGGTCAATTTATAGTATGGTATGAGCTCTAGATATATTTCTTTAAAAATTTCTTCCCGGTTTTATGTGAAAATTACTTACCATAGTAAAACCAAAAATGTTAAAAGTGAAAATTCTAAGAGCAAAGGACATAAAAAAATGTTTAAAACATGTGTGTAAATGAATGGTTGAGGGATAATAGACTTATCTCATCCCCTACACTGTTATTTTAATTTTTGGAGTCTTCTTGACCTGTGAAACATGTTTTGAATTTATATAGAGTTGTAGTAATTACAAAAATATAATTCTCACCACTTATAAAAGGGACCTCTCACAACCCCTTCCAGACCACTCAAAGAATCCATTTTACTCTTGAATCTCTACTTTTTTTACTTCACCTACAATACTATTCATTTTCCTTGAGCCTATTTTCATAAAAAAATTATCTTAAGACCACTATTTTTTAGGAACCCTTCCAGGAAAATGGAAATATTTCATCATGAGTATTCATTTTTTCTAACTTATTTTTCTTTATATCTTACTTTTTTCAATTTTATTTATCTAATTATTATATATTATGAACTTATTATTATTTTATAATGAATTTTATTATAATAAGGAATTAAATATTAACCACCTTTACCCTTTTAAATTAAGAAACATTAAATCATCATTCGTGCATTGTGCTGACTACCACCTCCACAAAGCGACACCTTCCATTTTTTTCACCACTCATTATATTCCATGATTATAAGAGTGAAATTGAGGAATAAATGTAAAAAATATAATATAATTATGATTATGAGGATAAAAATTATAATCAACCATATTTCCCTCTCATTATTTGAGAAATGAAAACATTATCCATGCGTTGTGAGGACTACAACCTCCATGAATTTTTTCATCTAGTTTCTTTATTATTTATTAAAATCTAATTAAATTTGATTAAAAACCTTAAAAGTGGATAAATGATATAATTATTCTTATATAGTAATGATATTATTCCAAAATAAACCATTTTCATAATCATAATCATCCATTAATTATGTTATGTTCATGTTTGGATTGGTCTAACCACTTACATGAACACTGCTATAAAATAATATCATGGCTGACTATGAAAACTCAATTTATAATTATAAATAATATAAATAAGTAAATAATTATTTTATTTTAGTTATGTAATGTTAAAATTTGTATTAAACACATTAATTAAGATATCATCGTTCATCTATTAAGGATCACCAAAACATGCTTGTCACCAATTTCTTCTAAAATAAACATGAATAAAAAATTCATAGAATGAAGTTATAAATTTAAAAACTATCATGAAACATAAATTCTAGTACATTTTATGATTCATTAATGGTATTTTTTTAGAATAATTAAGAATAAAACTGCTATTATGAAACTTGACGCACACCTATCGTGGGGTGTGGCAAAAACTTTTATTTACTAAGTTAAAATATTGTATAGTGGTTAACCTAGGTTGTCTCCCGATGAGAAGTACACACAAAATAGTTTGTCTCTTTTTATTTAGAGAAAATGTTGGGTGTTTTTGAAATTGTTTGGTTTTAAAATAAAAGAGAGAAACGAAACAAAAGGAATAAATTGAGAAAAGGATTAAATTAAAATATAGAATGAAAGTGATTTAAAAACTATTTTATGAGATGGGTGATCAAGTCGGGGTCGGTTTTATAATTGCAATGTTATCCTTGTTCCATTTAATTCAATCCTCTTCTCCTAAGGTGATTTAAGTGAGATTCCATAATTACTTCAAATCACTTATTTGGTTAAATAGTTTAAAAAAATTCTATTTTGGTATACACTTATTCCGTTGTGTGATAGAGTTGTAGTGAACGCCCCCAATTATATAAGGAAATTCCCAATCAGGTATTGTTTATCCTAAATAATCCTGAATATTCACCACCCCTCCTACACGTACTAGCAATCGCTAAGTACTTCACCACTAAGACATGATATTTATTCTATCGAATATAGACCAGAACCTAATGGAGGGATAAAAATGATCATTTATCAAAGAAATAATAACAACAGAATAGAAAATCAAATATGATCGCATAAGATAATAAATTCTATTTTTAGAATTTGAAAACAACTTCACAAAAGAGAGAGAGATTTTATTCAATCAAATGTAAGAACTCAAATCATTAAAAATATAAAACCTTACCTCCCCAAATCACCACATATGTTTACCCCAACATGTTAAGGGTAATTGATATGAAAGGGGAAGAAGAAGGCATTATGGAACTTGAAGAACAAAAGAGAGAAATGAAGAACTCAAAAATAAATCCTCCAGAATCTGTCCGCCAGAAGTTCACTTCGTTTATTCCCTCTAATGGATGAATGAGGCCAAGATCCCTTCTTATATAATGTTTGTAATGGAGTTTTACATCTACCCTAAAAATATCAGAGACATTGGAGCCGTTTCAAGGAAGTTATGTCTGCCTAAATAGAAGAGACTTTTCCTGGCCGCCATACACTATTCCACCAACCCTTATTTGACCATTGAATTGGCAGACTTAATGAATGAATTTAATCCTGATGTTTTTTGATCCGCTGACCCTTCTAGTACTCTATCTAACCCAGCTGGAACCACGTAATTTGGAGGCCTTTTGGACGAGATATGATTCTTTGAATGAGTCATGGTCCATTCTGCCGGCCAGAATAACTTTTCACATTGACCGAATTATTTTGACTTGTTGAAGTTAGAATTGGAACTTGGTCCAGAAGAATAATTTGTCTCCAAATAATCATTTAATACTATAAAAAAGGAATAAGGTGAATTTTATGGAAAATTTAGGTGTTATGGTCGAAATACAGAGGCAACATAAATCTGTTTAATGTCCAGAATTAACCATTTTTCACATTTAAGCTAAAAACTCACCAAAAGTCATAAAATGATGCAAATAAGATCAAATTGATTAATGGGAAGGGATTAAATAATTTAAAAACATATTTATAGATATTAAAATATGAGCTCTTTCAATTATCTCACACTTAGCACTTGGACTCATGGACAAGCAAACATCGATATTAAATCAAAGCAAATTTTAAAACACATATCCTTGAGATCCAACAATTTAACACCTAGAACCAAAAATATCATGACTCATAAACAACCATTATTCCATGTTCTCAATTTAGATCATTAAATATATTTCCTCTTCATTTATTCTCCCAAGAACACAAAACACTTACCTAACATGAATTTTTTTTCTCCTTACACAAATATCATTTTTTCAACAATGTCTTTCTCATCCAATACTCATGCAAGGGTCACCATAGGCTTGATAAATTCCTACATATCCACCCGATGTGAGTTAAGAACATATTTTTATCATTAGGAATTTATAAAGGTTGTTCTGTGGCTTTAGGTTGGTAGGATTTAGATGTGAAAAATTCTGTGGCTGAATAAGGAGTGCTTGGCTCTTTTTGAAGCAAAATTGCATTATTATAATTTTTACTCAAGTGTAGTCTCCTCCTCACTCCCCTTAAGCATAAATCAGCTCCAACAGCATGGAAAATCAGTGAAATTACACACCATTCATCATTTTAGCTGCAAAAGTTTCAATCATCTTAAACATTATTTTTCTTGAAAGCTCCAGAAAAGGCTGAACTTTCCTTTCATTAGAAGCTCCAGAAAGGCACAACTTTTTTACATGAAAGTTCCAGATAAGGCAAAACTTTCAACATAATTATTTTTTTTAATAGTAAGAACATTGATTCAACATTTGATTTTTCACCCAAAGTATCTCCAAATGAGGTATCACAACACAAGTCACCCCCCACACACTTAAGTTCAACTAGATTATGAAATTTAACTTCAAGATCAGGTTGGATAGGGAAAATTGGATTGTAATGCGGCTAACCTAATAGGCTGTTCATGGATTCTATGAGATAAAAGTATTAAATGTATAAGGGTGGCCATTATAAAAAGTATTATCTTGAAAAGGTGGCTTTAAAATCAAATAAATGCCTCAATCATTTAAAACAAATGCACCTCAAACCCTCAAGTTTTAACAGGAATAAATCAAATTTTGGTTAAATCAAGCATGATATGGTTCTCTCAAGAAGTGAGGTAAACGAAAATAATATGAAAACTAGGTTTAGAAACCTCACAGGAAAGTGATTTCAAATATAAGGATAGTGATATGTGGCCTGAGATTCAAAATTCTGAGTACTTTTCATGAAATTCATAAAGAATTGAACTTGAAACAAAGTCATTTTCAGCATTCATTTAAGCTCAGTTTCATGGAATAAATAGTTTCACTCAAGGAAATGGGTTTTAAAAATAGAAATGAGATTCATTTTAGCTCAATAGTTTTATAAAAGCACAAAAAATTGAAAAAGAAATACACATATTGTGTAAAAAAGTTTTTTTTAAATAAGAAAATAGACAAAAAATGAAAATCCTAACTACAAAGGTTCCCTCCCCCACACTTAAATGATGAAATTTCCTCAATTCATTAAATTGGATTAAACATTTAATATATTTGAAATTGAATCATATTAATAAATAAAGTGTTAAGGATAGGTACAACCTGATGGATTTATTGATAACCAGGTTGGAGGAGTGTTATCTCCTCCACTGGCTCTGATGGCATGGTCCCAAGGAATTTCTTCAACCGATGCCCATTAATAGTGAATGGATTCTTCTCTTGATCCTTCATAATATGCACAGCACCAAAAGGATATATATGAGTAACTATAAATGGACCTTCCCATCTGGAACGAAGTTTACCTGGTATCAGCTTGAGTCTTGAGTTGAATAACAAAATTGTGTCTCCAGGATGGAAGTTTTTCAGTTGGATCAGTTTGTCATGAGCCACTCTTGTTCTCTCTTTGTAAATCCTGGAGTTTTAAAAATATTCCCTTAGAATCTCTTCAAGATCCTGCAACTGTAATCTTCTTTCCTTCCTAGCACTTTCAAGATCCAAATTTATCTTCCTCACAACCCAGTATGCCTTATGTTCCAATTCCATAGGTAGGTGACAGCTTTTCCCATAAATCAACCTATATGGACTCATTCCAATTGGGGTTTTATAGGTTGTCCTGTAAGCCCATAATGTGTCTTCCAACCTTTGGCTTCAATCCTTCCTATTTGGATTAACAGTCTTTTCCAAAATTCCTTTGATTTTCCTATTGGACACTTCATCTTGTCCATTCGTCTATGGATGATAGGGAGTTGATGTTTTATGATGCACCCCATATTTCTTCAGAAAAGCCTCCATTATCCTATTGCAAAAGTGAGTCCCTTGATCACTAATGATTTCTCTAGGCACTCTAAACCTACAAAATATGTTAGTCCTGACAAAATCACAAACCACTTTAGCATCGTCAGTCCTGGTGGATTTTGCTTCCACCCATTTGGAAACATAATCAACAGCAAGCAAGATATAATAATTTCCAAATGACATTGGGAAAGGCCCCATAAAATCTATTCCCCAAACTTCAAATATTTCACAAAAATTAAGTGGTTTTTGGGTCATTTCTTTTCTCTTTGAAATATTTCCAGAAAAATGAAATTTTTCACACCTTTTACAAAATTCATGAGAATCTTTAAAAAGGGCGGGCCAATAAAGTCCAGATTCTAAAACCTTCCTTGCTGTCCTTTGAGGTCCAAAGTGGCCTCCACAAGCTAATGTGTGGAAAAACTCAAAGATAGAATTAATTTCACTTTCAGGAAAACATCTTCTTATTACTTGGTCATTGCAAATCTTCTAAAGAAATGGATCATCCCAGATATAATATCTAGATTCAAATTTCATCTTTAGAATTTGGTGGGAATTTAAATGAGATGGGACTTGAGATGTTACCAGATAATTAACCATATTAGCATACCATGGAACTTCATTGTTGATGGTGTAGAGTTGTTTTCCAGGAATCTCATCATTAAGTGGGTTTTGGTTTAGGATTTCACCTTCAGTGGTGTGGGGTAGTCGACTTAGATGATCAGCCACCTGATTTTAGCTTCCCTTTTTATCTTTAATTTCCAAATTGAACTCTTGTAAGAGTATCATCCATCTTAATAGCCTCGGATTTGCATCCGCCTTATTCATTAAATACCTAAGAGCTGCATGATCAGAAAAAACAACAACTTTAGTACCAAGAAGATATGATCGAAATTTATCTAGTGCCAAGACAACTGCAAGGAACTCCTTCTCGGTGGTTGTGTAATTTATTTGTGTAAAATCCAAGGTCCTTGATGCATATGATATTACTTTAGGCTTTTTGTCAATTCTTTGTGATAGAGCTGCTCCCACTACTTGGTTGGATGCATCACAAAGCAACTCAAAAGGGTAATCCCAGTTGGGTGGTTGCATTATTGGAGGTGTGATCAACCTTTGCTTCAGTTCATCAAATGACTTCTTGCATGAGTAATCAATATTAAAGTCAGATTCCTTAAGTAGTAATCTTGAGAGAGGGAGAGAAATCTTACTAAAATCTTTGATGAATCTTCTGTAAAATCCTACATGTCCTAAAAAGGATCTAACATGTTTTAAAAAATTTGGATATGGTAAGGAATTTATTACTTCAACTTTCGATTTATCAACCTCTATCCCTTTTTGTGAAATTATGTGTCCCAAAACTATTCTCTTTTCAACCAGCAAATGACATTTTTCAAAATTTAAGATAACATTATTTTGAATGCATGTTTTCAAAACGTTTTCCAAATTTCTTAAGAAATGATCAAATAAATTACCAAAAACTGTGAAATCATCAAGAAATACCTCCAGGCAGTCCTCAATATGATCTGAGAAAATACTCACCATACACCATTGAAATATACCTGGGGCATTGCATAACCCAAAAGGAATCCTTTTGTAGGTAAATGTACCAAATGGACAGGTGAAGGTTGTCTTCTCCTGGTCTTCTGGTGCGATCGGTACCTGAAAGTATCCTGATAATCCATCTAAAAAACAGGAATGTGTTTTTCCAGCTAACCTTTCTAGCATTTGATCGATGAATGGAATGGGGAAGTGGTCTTTTCAGGTAACTTGATTAATCTTCCTATAATATATACACACTCTCCATCTATTTTGTACTCTCATGGGGATCAATTCATTTTTTCCATTTTTGACAGTTGTTAGGCCAGTATTCTTTGGAACTACATGAATGGGGTTGACCTATTGAGAATCAGAGATTGGGTAAATGATGTCAGCTGCAAGAAATTTCTCTATCACTTGCTTGACAACCTATATGATTCTGGGATTGAGTCTTCTTTGAGGTTGTCTAACTGGTCAGGAATCACTTTCTTAAAATATTCTATAAGAACAGACCTTGGGATTGATTCCAGGTTTATCACCTAAACTCTATCCTACAGCTTGGACATTTCTTTTGAGTAGGTCAATTAGAGTTTCCTCTTGTGAATGGGATAGGTTATTGGCAATTATTGCTGGAAATTTTTCTCCTTCCATTAGGTAAGCATACTTCAAATCACTTGGCAATGGCTTAAGTTTAAGACGTTGGGGTTGTTCAAGGGATGACATTGAATTAAGGTTTCATGTTTCCAAGGCTGGAATCTCTAGTATCATCTCATTTTCATTTAACAAATCATCAAAAAAAATATTTTACCTCATCCTCTAACATGAGATTAGGTTTTTTAGGTTCTTGGGAATTGGAATTTTCAAATGAAGAATGCTCTCCTAATGATAAGAAGTCAAAAAGCATGCCTGAATCTTCAATTGGTTCCATACCTTCATCATGGGAGATCTCATAAAGTGAGTGATTACTGGAAGGATGCTTCATTGCATCAAGAATGTTGAAGTGTACTATACTATATCCAAGTTCCATTGTGAGTGTTCCTTCATGGACATTGATGATATTCCTTGTTGTTTTAAGGAAGGGTCTCCCTAGGATGATGGGAGATGGGCCTGAACCTCTGTATTCTTCCATGGTAAGGACATAAAAGTCTGCTGGAAAGATCAATCCACTTACTCCAATGAGTACATCTTCTATAACTCTAGCTAGGAAAACGGTGTATCTGTTTGCTAATTGGACAACCACTCAAGTTGGTTTTAGTTCTCCGATCTGCAAGGATGAAAATACTGAGTGAGGCATAACATTTATTGAAGCTCCCAGATCACATAATGCATCAGTAAAAATTAAAGAACCAATAGTGAAGGGAATAGAGAATGTCCCTGAATCTTGACATTTTTTTGGTGCCATTGGTGTGATCAGTTCTAAGACACTTCTTCCTAAGATGATTCTCTTATTTCCATCCAACCACCTTCTTTTTGTGCACAAATCCTTCAAAAATTTTGCATACTTAGGGATTTTTGTGATTGAATCTAGTAGTGGGATATTGATCTCAACTTTTTTAAAAGTTCCCTGGATTTCTTTTTGAAGTCTCCCTTCTTCAACCTACTTTTACTCAACTAATGCAGATGGGAATGGTGCTTGGATATCCTTTCTCTCCCTTTGTTGTTTTTGCAACGGTGTTTCTGGCCTTTCCTTTCTAAAACTGATTATTTATCCTTTGTTGTTTTGGTCTACTTATTTTGGATGGATGTGTTGTTATTCATTAGGTTTCTTAGAATCATCATCCTCACTTTGTTCAGGTGACATTATCTCTTTTCCACTTCATGTTGTAATGATGCTCACACTTTCTTTGGGATTTGGAACTGTTTGTGCTGGGAGTTTTCCTTGATTTTTTGTTAGAATATCCATAAGGTTTTCAAATTTATTATCTAAATTTTTCACTGTCTTCTTTGGATCTTCAATCTCCATTTCATGGTGGTTCTTATGAGAACTTGTTGAAGGTTTTACATATGGTTTTTGCTGGTATGAATGTTTATAGGGTTGTTGGAATGATGAAGGATTCTGGTATTGCTTCTGCTGGAATGGAGGTTGACTTTGGTATTGATTTCGAAATGGAGGCTTATACTGGTTGTATCATAATCCATATCCTTTTTGGGGTTAACGTGGTTGATTTTATTGGATTTTCCTTTCTTGATAGGCAGCTGCACAATTTTCAGTCCCCTTCACTTATGGACATTGATCAGTGTAATGATAACTTGAAGAGCATAAACTGCATACCTGATTCGGGCCTTGTTGTTCCTTCACTTTGTTTATAGAAAGTTATCTCATCACACTAGTCATTTCCTTAAGTGTTTCTTCAATTAAGGGTGAGGATGAATCAGAAGTTCTTACCTTATGGATGCCTCTAGTGATCGTACCTCTAGTTCTGAATTATTGTGAGTTTTGCGCAATCTTCTTAATCAGGCCTCTGACATCTGTTGGTGACTTTTCGATCAAGGATCCTCCAGATGAGGCATCTAGTAAATTGCGATCATTGTCGAGCAATAATTGGTATAAGAACACAAGAAATTGGTTCTCTTCCATTTATTGGTGTGGGCAGCTTGCACAGAGTTTCTTGAAACATTCCCAGTATTCGTAGAGAGTCTCTCCAGTCGATTGATGTATGACATAAATTTATTTTTTTATTACTGTACTCCTTGATGTAGGAAAGAATCTCTGCAAGAAGCTTCTTTTGAGATCTTCCCAATCATTTATCTCCCATGGTTGGAGATTGTAAATCCATTCTTTTTCTGCTCCCTCAAGTGAGAAGAAGAATTCCCTCCACTTTACTTGCTCTTCTACGACTCCTCGGGGTTTGAAGCTGGAGAAAACATAGGTGAACTCTTGGATGTGTCGATTTGGGTCTTCACCTTCAAGACCATGACATTTTGGTAACACTTGAATCATATTAATGCGTAGTTCAAAATCATTTTCTATGTCAGGGATAGTGAGTTGATTATTTTGATTAGAAAATTGAGGTGTGCAAAGATCACAAAGAGTTAGATTGGGATTATCAGCCATTATTATAGGTTCAGAGTGATCACTGGAAGTATCACTTTAATCCGTGAGGTGTATTTCATCAAACTCTCTTTGAAAATTTTGTTTTCTCAATTGGGTTATTGTATGATCTATTTCAGGATCAAATTCAATTAAAGGTTTATTTGAACTACAGGTCATTCAAGGAAGTTTTTTTAGTTTTTTTTGAGTTTTGAGGCACTTAATCCCCAGAAAAGGTGCCATGTTTTAACGCACACTTATCGTGGGGTGTAGAAAAAACATCTATTTACTAAGTTAAAATATAGTATAGTGGTTAACCTAGGTTGTCTCCCGATGAGGAGTGCACACAAAATAGTTTGTCGCTTTTATTTAGAGAAAACGTTGGGTGTTTTTGAAATTGTTTGGTTTTAAAATCAAAGAGAGAAACAAAACAAAAGGAATAAATTGAGAAAAATATTCAAGTAAAATATATAATGAAAGTGATTTAAAAACTATTTTATGAGATGGGTGATCAAGTCGGGGTCGGTTTTATAATTGCAATGCTATCCTTGTTCCATTTAATTCAATCCTCTTCTGCTAAGGTTATTTAAGTGAGATTCCATAATTACTTCAAATTAATTCTTTGGTTAAATGGTTTAACAAAATTATATTTTGGTATACACTTATTCTGTTGTGTGATAGAGTTGTAGTGAACACCCCCAATTATATAAGGCAATTCCCAATCGGGTATTGTTTATCCTAAATAATCCTGAATATTCAACACCCCTCCCACACGTACTGGTGATCGCTAGGTACTTCACCACTAAGACCTGATATTTATTCTATCGAATATAGACCAGAACCTAATTGAGGGAGAAAAATGATCATTTATCAAAGCAATAATAACAACAGAATAGAAAATCAAATACGATCGCATAAGATAATAAATTCTGTTTTTAGAATTTGAAAACAACTTCACAGAAGAGAGAGAGATTTTATTCAATCAAATGTAAGAACTCAAAGCATTAAAAATATAAAACCTTCCCTCCCCCAATCAGCTGATATGTATACCCCACCATGTCAATGGTAATTGATATTAAAGGGGAAGAAGAAGGCATTATGGAACTTGAAGAACAAAAGAGTGAAATGAAGAACTCAAAAATAAATCCTCCAGAATATGTCTGCCAGAAGTTCGCTTCAGTTATGTGCTCTCCTGGACGAATGATGCCGAGGTACCTTATTATATAATGTTGGGAATGGATTTTTCCATCTACCCTAAAAATATCAAAGCCATTGCAGCCATTTCAAGGAAGTTATGACCACCTAAATGGAAGAGACTTTTCATGGCCGCCAAAAACTATTCCACCAACCCTTCTTTGACCATTGAATTGGCGGCCTTAATGAATGAATTTATTCCTGATGTTTTGTGATCCTCTGACCCTTCTAGTATTCTGTCGAACCCAGCTATAACCACATCATTTGGATGTCGTTTGGCCGAGATATGATTCTTTGAATGAGTCATGGTCCATTCTGCCGTCCAGAATAACTTTTCACATGGACCAAATTCTTTTGGCTTGTTGAAGTTCGAATTAGAACTTGGTCCAGAAGAATAATTTTTAGCCAACGAACCATTCCATCCTAAAAAAATGAATCAGGTTAATTAGATGAAAAATGTAGGAGTTATGATCAAAATACAGAGGCAACATAAATCTGTTTAATGTCCAGAATTAACCATTTTTCACATTTAAGCTAAAAACTCACCAAAAGTCATAAAATGATGCAAATAAGATCAAATTGATTAATGGGAAGGGATTAAATCATTTAAAACATATTTATAGATATGAAAATATGAGATCTGTCAAAACTAGTTCAAAATGATCAAAATTACTCACACATGATATCAAAAATATAATAATAAGTACCTAATATACGTATAGAGAATAATTATAAATTAATTTTATAAAAGGTTTATATATATAAATAATGTTATGAAATAGGTTATTAATAAAATTATTTTTTATATAGGATATTCAAGTGCTTTAGTAGAATTTAGGAATTAAGGTAAGGTTTTCTTTTCTCAAATTTTCACCCCTCGAGTCATATTTATTATTATAAACCATGTCTTATTTTGGGATGATGTGTCTAACAACCCTTTAATATTTTTTATCATTATTATATTATATTTTATGATATTAAATGTTTTATTCCAATTTATTTCTCTCATGTTGTTTTGTCTAAAAAAATTCAAAATCTGCAAGGGAGCTCTTTATCTCAAATTTAATTTATTGAGACTTATTTCTTATTATACACCACAAAATCCTTGATATGGTTTGATTAATACCTAATTAATGTATCTTACCATATTCATGTAATTAATGGGTTTGAATATCCATATCGTGTTCTTTATTTAAATAGAATTTGATTCAAAAGATACCAAAGTTGTAAGGGTTTGTATTAACTCAACTACATTTGTTAAGTAATAATTCTTCTTGTTTAACTTATTTTTTACAAGATTGGTTTATTCACCCTAATATTTTATTTTATGGAAATTTATATTACTATATAGGAAAATTAAATTTTTAATGTGATATGTAACTTAATATTTTATGACTATGGTAAAAATGATTTCTAAAACCCCTTTTATGGTTTCTTTTGTTGTATGAGAACTCTTCTTTAAGAAGATTAATTCCCATATTTTAAAATGGTTTTCCAAATGATTTTAACTATTGATGATTTTTAAAATTAAAGGAAATATTCTTTTATTTTTTTATTTTTTTTAAAGGATTTCTTGATTTTAAAAGGGATTTAAAAGGATCCTATTAAAAAAGAACTTTCAAGTATTTTTATATGTTATAAAAGAAGTTTTAAAAGAATATTTATCATCTATATATTTTTTGAAAACCCTATTTTGTTTTTTAATAATGATTTTTAATTTTTTTATCATTATTAAGTATTTCATTTTAAAGAAACCAGTTTAAAGAGTTTTCAATCCTTTCAAAAGGGGTATTCTCTTTTATTTTTCAAGTGATTTATCTAAAGATATTAAAAAGTTATTTTTATATATAAAAAAATACTAAATGATCCTTATGTTACATTTTAGATATTTTTAAGTTACCATAAAACTCCATTCTATGGATATCTTATGGAATATTATAAGGAAGTTTTTCATGAAACCCACCTCTTATCCATGGGTTAATTAAGTGATATTTTAAGTATGAATGTTTTCAAGTTCTAATGGAATGTTTATATATAGATGATTATTATGTGATGGGTGGGGTCTTATATCACACTCGAATTCATTTGTTAAGGATTTATATCTCATGAGATAATTATGAGAATCATATATTGAAGCCTCCTCTACTATGTTTATAGAAACCAGGTAGTGAATCCTGGTCCACTATGCTTATGAGAATCTGGTAGTGAAGCATGGCCCACTATGTTTATGGTAATCAGTTAGTGATTTAAACTCCACTATGGGAATTAGGTAGTGATGCATCCTTCACCATGATATAGAGAATGGATAATGATTCCCACTGTATTATTTAATTATTTTTATGCCTTTGTTGGTTCCATGGTTTACTATTATGATTCATTTGCATGAAACACCATATCATTATGCCTATGGTTATTTTATATAAATCATGTTTTCACACATTTATGACATGGTATAAGTTTTATCTTATGAGATTAAATGTCTGGTTATCATGAATTATGGATAAATCTTATCATTATATATTATTTTTAATAATAAAATTCTCCCATGACCGTGTTTTCTCATATGATTATGATCTAACCATTGATGAAATATTGAAAAGTTTTCCCTTAACAAGCATTTGAGCTAACCCTTTTCTTATTTATTCCTTTCCCCAGGTTATGAAGATAAGTATAATTTATAGGAAGTCTATAAGGGAGTCTTGAGGAGTTCTATTAGGGTGATATGTTCACATGTGTTTAAAAATAATTTCTTATAAATATAGTTCTCAAATAAACTAAAGAAAAATGCTATCAAAAGTTTTGTGGGATTCTTGTGAGATGTAATTATAATGTGGAATTTTTGAAAGTTTAGCTTTGATCGTCTCACTTGGAATCAAAGTTAATTTTTAAAAGTATGTGTTTTTAGCACTAGACCTAGGAGTGCTGGTGTGGGGTATCTTAGTTGGTATCAAAGGAGTGTTTAGTTATTTTTTAGGATTATTTTAGTTATTTCTTGGATTAGGATGATATAAAATTAGTTAAAATCCTTGGGATAAGACTAAGAATAGAAAAACATCCTAAGATTTTGCTAAAGTATAGATTGTGTGTTTTTACTATCAATGATATCCCTATCTCGATACTATAAGTGGATGCAAACTTTGGAACATATGTACCTAGGGGTAGTAACCTTGAAAGGTTAATGTTGGGTATTTAGTCAATCGTCACCCAGTACATGATAAAGAGGCCTAATTTAAATGATAAGTTGACACTCCTGAGGGATATTATTTGGTTAATAAGATTCTATTTATAATACATTATTAATTAAGTTAAGGAATTAGGATAAGAAATATGAGAGAAACCAACTTAAAGAAACCTAGGATTAACTAATAATTATCTAGGAAGAACTAAAAGAATTATGGACTAACATGATGATATCATAAATTTAGACATCTTGAGATTAAATTTTCCTGAGTTTATTTCTAATAATTCCATTATAATTTTATTATTAATCACTAATTATTAATACTTTTGGTTTTAGAAATGGGTGGACCTAGTAGAAACTATGTTAATAATGGACATGATGGAAAATGAAATAATTTTCCTAATGATAAAACGAATGGGATAAAAGTTGGTGTTGAAAATATTATGTTTATGCTCACATAACTATCTCAATTTATTATTAACAAATTGTATCTTTATAGAAATCAAAAACCACAAAATAAGATAAGTATAGAGTTTCATAGAAGATCATTTTATGAAGATAATGAATTAAAGAAGATTCAACATCCTACATGTCAAAAAATGTGGGAATAAACACCTAATGGAATGTATTAGAGGAACAAGAAGGTTTTTAAAGTGTAGAAGGATTGAACATTGTGATCATTATTTTAAAGATAGGGAAAATAATCTAATCAATAAAATGAATTTTAAAATGTCCAATGCATAAAATTTAATGAGTTTTGGCACAATGTAAAGTGATTCCCTAACCCAACGACTAAAAAGGATTATAAACATAAAAAACCTCCTAAAACAAGGGAACAAGGGAAATCCTATGATATATGTACAAATAAAAGTAGGTCAGGAAAAATAAGGTTGAAATTTACAATCAGACTACATAATATATTTGTTGATATCTAATTTGAAATCTAGTTTTAACCACCCAAGTAAGCCTTTAAAGTTTTCTAAGATCATAAATAAACACCCCAATGATTTGATATTATCATGGAAAAAATTCCATTATTACTGTATCCAAATTTGTGGTTTATGAAATATTCTTCGTGAAAGCCTTATTATAACTCATTTAGATGAATTTGATGTGATTTTGGAAATGTATTTTCTATATCCATATAGAATCTGTAATAATAAAAAAAATAGTGAAATCACATTTCATATTTCAAACCTACCTATGATCATATATTTCTGTATGGATTCCTATTAGATCTCTTAAAAACTTATTATATTATAGGAGTTATGATTCCCATTAATGAGGTATGTTTATCTCAAAATATTGGAGAAAAAATTAATATTAGGATTGAATTATTCTGAGGGAAAATGATATATTTTCTATGTTTTGTTATAACACTTTAGAAATTATATCACGAGTCACATTTATATATTATATACCATTAGTTAGTTTTTATAGTAAGTGATAATTAAAATTGTGAGGATGCACATTTATTTGGGGGGGGATGTAACACCCACATATTTTGAAATATATTTCATTAAATAAATACTTTGTTCAATAGCTTGTTTCACACACAACACCAAACCAAAATGATCCATGGAATATTCGATGAAAATTATTCAGAAATTATAATATGAATAAATCATGTAGTTAATAAAAAAAGTAAACAATTAAAAATTTTATGTTTAGTGGAGAAATAATTAATATGATTTAATATTAAAAAGGTTGTTCTTTCTCAAATAATTTTTTAAAGTGTTAATAAATTAAATCTAACACTTTTAAAAGATTATTATGTTAATATGTGATAATATAATATATGATCTAATGTAACACTCCGAGCTTCCACGATACGCCTCTCTTTCAATAATGCAATAGCTTGCATTGTACGCAACTTCGAGTTCTAAAACATCGCGACAAATCAAAGTAGCCGTTATGAATAGTAATAACCACTTTTTAAAATTATAGAAATTTTATATTTCAAAATGGACTTCATTTTTGTATTCCTAATATTGAAATTAACTTATGTTGAATTTTTTGTAATTTTCTGAGAACTTCAAAATTTTTATGAATAGTGAAAAATACTTAAAACAACTTTTTTAATCAAAATAATTTTTAGTGATAAATTATACTATTGAGTGGTTTTAGAGTATAATTAGAATATATTTTTACCATTTTATCCAATGGTGGTCATTAGAATTAATTTAACATTGAAATTGGACATAAACAATTGCCAATCTTTTGATATAAATTGTTTCTTAAAAACACGCTATTTGTTGTGACAGCGGGAATTAATTATAAAATTAATTAATGCAACTAATATGTTTGGAATTTTGTAAAATAGACATCATTTTTCAATTCGGAATATCAATTATAGCTTAGGGTGAAATTTTGGCCTTATTCTGAAAAACTTCAATTTTTGATGAATAGTGAAACCACTAAGTGGTTGTTAAATAACTGATTTTTCATTTAAATGAAATATTACCACTTCTGTGTTTTGATTTTCAAAAATCCGACATACATGGTTGTCATTAAGAAGTAAAATGTGGTTCAATGGGATAAAAATAATTTTTTGGTGAATAGTAACTTATTAAGTTCTTAATCGCGATTAGTGGTAATTAGGGTAGTTTAAGGTATAAATAATACTTTAATAATATTAAATGACCTAGACACATGTCCCAACCTCATTGGTTGTGTCATGGCCGACCAAGACAAGCCATGGCCTAACTTGGGGACCCCATGGATCCACTTTTGTTGGGAAATAACATAAATTACTTTTTATTTAATGTTAAAGTGAAAATGACACTAACATAAAGTGTTTTACTAAAACAATTTTTAAGTAGGGTTACACAAGTCCAAATTTTGATTATAAATAGTCATTGGAAAGATAAAAAGATTTCCTATATCATAGTATTTTTTTTTTATAATTTTTAGACATTAAATAAATTTAATTATTTATGACATAATAATGATGCAGCGATGACATCATTATTTGACGATTTAAATAAAATGGAAAGGTAATATAAAATCTATGAACTACACATGGCCAAAACCAATTGGATGAGTGGATTTCGATGCCTTATCACCTTATCCACGAATTCTATCAATGTGGGACCTTTTAAAACCGAAACACATTTTCAAATAATGTAATGTTCCTTTACTTTCCAAAAGTGCCCTTCCTCTCCTCTTATAAAAGGCCCCCACCTCTACCTCATTTCACACACTCTTCAAGCCATTGGCTCGGCCAACCCCTGCCCATTTGCTCTCTCCACATCCCTCTCCTCATCCTAGAGGATTCCCTTTGGGCAGAATCCTTTCAAAGGAAGCCTTTAGGCTCAACTCAAAAGGAGTTACACTTTTTAAGGTAATTCATTCTCTCATGTTCTTTTGTTTTATTTTGCTTCTCCAACCCCCTAAACTCTTTTTATTTACTTCTTTTGTAACAACACCAGTATCTTAAATATACTAGGATGTTGTTATAAGATTTATTTGAGCTACACTTCCACACAACTACATCAAATGGTTAAAGAACATAAGGTTTCCGTGGATGGCGAAATTCTGCCTCCCGAAACGATGATTGTTCAACACTCATTTAACACCTTCAAAGGTGGCCATTATGATGTCACTATTTTTATATATGATATATAATATGTTTATGTTTTCCTTAAGCTTCTGTTTTTTTCATTTTGGGCATACCTTTATGGTTTCCATTATGGGTAAAACACGATATCTTCATTTTAGGAAGCGCGGACTACCGCCCCCTGAAAGTGATTTGATTCGTTAATACCATATGTGGGATGTGTGAAGGATAAAGTTAATGATATTATATATGTTATTATACTGGAATTATAATATACTCTCATATCATTATGATTCCATTCCAGAAAATATGAAATAGAAATGGAAGTAGCGTTCATGCGTACGTACGGCTTACCGTCTCCATGAACGGTGCATTTCATTTCTTACCTCTAAATGTTACGTAATATTATGAATGAATGTATATACTGGATATATATTATATATATTATATCTACATCATAAATATAATTCTGGATATAATGGATATTTCACCACATGAACAACTTGTAATTATAAGAAGGTTATTGTTGACACAAGTACCAAAGATCGACAAAACGACCATTATTAACTTAAATAATTACATAATGTTCATAACATTGTAATAAGTGATATAAAAAGGATAATGAAATTGAAAATGGTTCTTAATAAGGTATATATTAACTCTAGTTTATTATTCAGGAGGTTAAAGAACGGTTGAGTCAAGTCGGACACAAGGTAAGGGAACTTCTTAACCCAACTTCCATTCTTTGGGTTAATCTCCTACTTTCAAATTATGTCATGATATTATTATGTCCTATCTTGTATTTTTACATTCTTTATGTTTACCTATAGTGAATACACATAATATATATATTTTATTTAAAAATTATCTTTTAAAGTACTTCGTCTCAATCTCCTTTCATTGAGGCATATTTGGTTTTATACACAATTTTCATTTATACGGTGTATAAACCCCTTTGACTTTTACGTTTGTACAAAAGGAATCTTTTTATACGAAGCGTTTTGCTAAACGACAAAAGGGAATGTTTTTCTTTCCGTACTTATGCGGCGACAATGACTTCTCCGCCGCCGTGACCATTATTTGAGTTTCGGCTTCCTTTACAATCCATCACTTTTTTTTTATGAAAAATAAATACAAAGTTTTAACATTCTTTTATTTTGGTATTGAAAATGGTTTTGAAAGAATTTTTACTATATCAATGTGTTGTATTGATATCTTGTGATTGAAATGTGGAAATGTTATGTTTCCTTTATGCATGTTTTATGTGATATGATTATGTTATGGTTTATGATATGTTTAAACCTATTCATATGAGGAATGCATTGGACTTAATAAGTGACGGGTGGAGCCCGCTATAGCTCCTCGATGCATCGGCAGGTCTCATGAGACAAACTAGTGTCTTGGCACAAGGCCTTGACAAAATCTTATTTGTAGTCTTGGCACGAGGCCTTGGCTATGTGGTTATGATAGTCTGGCATTATGCATTCCATCATTATGAAAGTGGTTATTGATATTACATGTGATTATTCGACCAGTAGAATATCCATGTGAAGAAGTAAATGGCATTATCTCATTTTACTTTTGCCATATTATGTTGAAGTTCATGTTTAAGAGGCTTTTGTTTTAGTTATACATTGCCTTAAATGTTAATGTTTATTTATGAAAGCTTCCGCATTATTGTTATCCTTACTGAGCATTTGAGCTCACCCCTTTCAATGTTTAAAAATTTTCCAGGTTGTGAAGAAGTATTTTATGACTGACTTGCAAGAATAATCAGTGAAGATATGAGTGTGGACTATGGAGACTTTGTTATTGTAGTTTTCACTTTTTGATGTAATGAAAGACTTATGAATGTATCTAGTGTTTCCAAGGCTACTAAACTAATCGGTCTTTCGAGACTTGATCTTTTGGGATCATGCCAATGTTACGAAGTAATGCACCGGCTCTGGGTAGCTGGGGTCGGGGCGTTACAGTTGGTATCAGAGGCAGTTTAGTACTAACCTTGGAAGCTAAATTTAGATAAACTCTGATTAGAGCACATAGCCCGAAGATAGACTTTGAGGATTAGTATAGAAGAACTTCCTAGAATTTTGGTATTGTAGAGATTTTGTGAGTTTTCCGAGCAATACATCCCTGTCTGGATACGAGCAGGTAGAGGCGGCTCTGGCACAGATGTACCTAGGGGTAAAACCCGAAAACACTGCTTTGAGCTAGACTCGAACGGGAACTGGTGCACGACAACGGGCCTTGCTGCACTCTTGGTTACGACACTCCCGGGGGATATGCTTAGGATAACTCTCATTTTCTTTACAAATCATTATGAAGGGTTTATGAGTATATACTTCCTCAAAGAAAACATTTCTTTTATGATTATGGATTATATCCATAAATAGTTCAATTTAAGTTAAGTGTTTTATAAGTTTGTGATTATGTATTTTGATTCATAAACTAATCTAGTTTATGCCATTATTTAGAAATGGCGCCTAGTGGAAGGAATGGAAACCGTATCAATGCACGCACTCCGTGTAGGGATTGCCCTCCTACTCAGGATAATTATGGTGGAGCTAGTGATACAACTGGTGCTGATCAGCTTCTCACCGTACTGGGACAACTCACGCAGGTTATGAATAACAACCTTACTCGTATGGAGCACCCTGATCCGCAACGTGGAGGATCAATGCTAGACCGTTTCATGAGGCAACAACCGCCAACCTTCAATGGGAGTACAAATCCTATAGTAGCTGAGCAATGGATAAATTCCTTAGAGAAAATATTCCATGCCTTGGGGAGTAGTGAAAGGGAGAATGTTATCATGGCAGTTTACCGCCTCACTGGAGATGCCGATCAATGGTGGTCACTAATTCAAAACACAAAGGAGGATGATGAATTAACAAACATGGAATGGCAGGAGTTCAAAGAGCTATTTTTAGAAAAATACTTTCCTCGAGACCATCGAGCAGATATGGAAAGGCAATTTCTGAGTTTGAGGCAGAAGGAGGATGAGGATGTCGCAAAGTATGAGGCTACCTTTACAAGGTTAGCGAGGCATGCTGCCGATTATATACGTAACCCAAGGAGTAAGATTGATCGTTTCTTTGATGGGTTAAACCCATTTCTCCGTCGTGCTTTAGTATCACAATCCTTCTCATCATACGAAGATATAGTCTCATGTGCTATCAAGACAGAAAAGGAATTCTCTAAGTCTTATGACAACAAAGTAAAGCAAGAGAAGAAGAGAACGGTGGAACAAGAGACAGATAAAGGGAAAAAGGGAAAGAAGGATTTTCCATTATGTGATAATTGTGGGAAGAATCACCCTGGTACTTGCCTAAAAGGAATGGGAGTCTGTTATAAATGTGGAGAAAAAGGTCACCAGGCTCGTGATTGTAAGGGAAAGAAAGAGGCTGTCAAAGTTGAATGCTACAATTGTAGAGAAATGGGTCATTATGCAAATGAATGTCCTAAGCGTCAAGGAAACTTACCTCAGAAAAGGCCAAGGGATCAAGGACAATCTTATGCTATTACTACAGTTGAAGCAGAATAACTAATGTATTGGTGCTTTTGGACTCATGGATTATATTCTGGTTATTAGAATAATGTGATCTATATAAGGATTGTACTGCAGTACTTTTTGATTTCAGTAAGGTTTTAATATGATTAAGGTAATCATATTTTTAGTATGTGACAATAAGAGAAACTAATATTTGTTTGGGGAATCTGATAAATTGATTTTGGAATTAAGAGACCTTTTAGAGAAAGTCTGGATAGAGGTATTTTGGATAACTATAAAGGTTGGAGTGGATTAAGTTGAACCTTGGATAGTAAATTTAAGGTTAAAAATTTTCTGGATATTATTCTTGGAATACTATAGTTTTATGAAAAGGACAACCTGCAGGGTGGGGCATAACCCGTCGCGTCGGACAAAGATGCAGGAATCGAACCCACAATCAAAGTGCGACAAGCCTTTATTTCCTACCACTAGCCTACAGGAAGTCCCTGGTTATTACAAAATAATTTTACTAATCTAAATGGTATGTTTTAACATTTTGAACCTTATACAATTAGGATAAGTATGATATTTTTGAGTTCTATTATCTTTTTGAGTGAAAGATGAGTTGAAGGTTGAAACTCTAATTGTCAAGCATAAATATATATATACCTATCTCTTATTCAATGAATAAATTAATTCTTAAACTTTAGTAAAGGGATATTAAAACAAAAAAATGTGTTATCCTAATACCTTATGTCTTGTTGAACTGATGATATTTTAAATCAATATAGATTGAAGGCTTTGAGGCCCTCAATTTGACAGTTGATTGTTATTGATGACCTCAATCACTCCCTACAAATATTTACGTTTTTCCTCCAATTATATGTCTCTAATTGCCACCAATGTTCTCCTTATCGAGATTATAATTTGGTGGTGACTTTCTTATTTCCATTTACCTCTTATTAAGGCTAAATTTTATTAACCTTATTTCCGATGTGGGTTTTCCACAAAGGTATTTTCTATTTTCACCCTCTTATATCAAATTGCGAGGACGCAATTTATTGAAGGAGGGGAGAATGTAACACTCCGAGCTTCCACGATACGCCTCTCTTTCAATAATGCAATAGCTTGCATTGTACGCAACTTCGAGTTCTAAAACATCGCGACAAATCAAAGTAGCCGTTATGAATAGTAATAACCACTTTTTAAAATTATAGAAATTTTATATTTCAAAATGGACTTCATTTTTGTATTCCTAATATTGAAATTAACTTATGTTGAATTTTTTGTAATTTTCTGAGAACTTCAAAATTTTTATGAATAGTGAAAAATACTTAAAACAACTTTTTTAATCAAAATAATTTTTATTGATAAATTATACTATTGAGTGGTTTTAGAGTATAATTAGAATATATTTTTACCATTTTATCCAATGGTGGTCATTAGAATTAATTTAACATTGAAATTGGACATAAACAATTGCCAATCTTTTGATATAAATTGTTTCTTAAAAACACGCTATTTGTTGTGACAGCGGGAATTAATTATAAAATTAATTAATGCAACTAATATGTTTGGAATTTTGTAAAATAGACATCATTTTTCAATTCGGAATATCAATTATAGCTTAGGGTGAAATTTTGGCCTTATTCTGAAAAACTTCAATTTTTGATGAATAGTGAAACCACTAAGTGGTTGTTAAATAACTGATTTTTCATTTAAATGAAATATTACCACTTCTGTGTTTTGATTTTCAAAAATCCGACATACATGGTTGTCATTAAGAAGTAAAATGTGGTTCAATGGGATAAAAATAATTTTTTGGTGAATAGTAACTTATTAAGTTCTTAATCGCGATTAGTGGTAATTAGGGTAGTTTAAGGTATAAATAATACTTTAATAATATTAAATGACCTAGACACATGTCCCAACCTCATTGGTTGTGTCATGGCCGACCAAGACAAGCCATGGCCTAACTTGGGGACCCCATGGATCCACTTTTGTTGGGAAATAACATAAATTACTTTTTATTTAATGTTAAAGTGAAAATGACACTAACATAAAGTGTTTTACTAAAACAATTTTTAAGTAGGGTTACACAAGTCCAAATTTTGATTATAAATAGTCATTGGAAAGATAAAAAGATTTCCTATATCATAGTATTTTTTTTTATAATTTTTAGACATTAAATAAATTTAATTATTTATGACATAATAATGATGCAGCGATGACATCATTATTTGACGATTTAAATAAAATGGAAAGGTAATATAAAATCTATGAACTACACATGGCCAAAACCAATTGGATGAGTGGATTTCGATGCCTTATCACCTTATCCACGAATTCTATCAATGTGGGACCTTTTAAAACCGAAACACATTTTCAAATAATGTAATGTTCCTTTACTTTCCAAAAGTGCCCTTCCTCTCCTCTTATAAAAGGCCCCCACCTCTACCTCATTTCACACACTCTTCAAGCCATTGGCTCGGCCAACCCCTGCCCATTTGCTCTCTCCACATCCCTCTCCTCATCCTAGAGGATTCCCTTTGGGCAGAATCCTTTCAAAGGAAGCCTTTAGGCTCAACTCAAAAGGAGTTACACTTTTTAAGGTAATTCATTCTCTCATGTTCTTTTGTTTTATTTTGCTTCTCCAACCCCCTAAACTCTTTTTATTTACTTCTTTTGTAACAACACCAGTATCTTAAATATACTAGGATGTTGTTATAAGATTTATTTGAGCTACACTTCCACACAACTACATCAAATGGTTAAAGAACATAAGGTTTCCGTGGATGGCGAAATTCTGCCTCCCGAAACGATGATTGTTCAACACTCATTTAACACCTTCAAAGGTGGCCATTATGATGTCACTATTTTTATATATGATATATAATATGTTTATGTTTTCCTTAAGCTTCTGTTTTTTTCATTTTGGGCATACCTTTATGGTTTCCATTATGGGTAAAACACGATATCTTCATTTTAGGAAGCGCGGACTACCGCCCCCTGAAAGTGATTTGATTCGTTAATACCATATGTGGGATGTGTGAAGGATAAAGTTAATGATATTATATATGTTATTATACTGGAATTATAATATACTCTCATATCATTATGATTCCATTCCAGAAAATATGAAATAGAAATGGAAGTAGCGTTCATGCGTACGTACGGCTTACCGTCTCCATGAACGGTGCATTTCATTTCTTACCTCTAAATGTTACGTAATATTATGAATGAATGTATATACTGGATATATATGATATATATTATATCTACATCATAAATATAATTCTGGATATAATGGATATTTCACCACATGAACAACTTGTAATTATAAGAAGGTTATTGTTGACACAAGTACCAAAGATCGACAAAACGACCATTATTAACTTAAATAATTACATAATGTTCATAACATTGTAATAAGTGATATAAAAAGGATAATGAAATTGAAAATGGTTCTTAATAAGGTATATATTAACTCTAGTTTATTATTCAGGAGGTTAAAGAACGGTTGAGTCAAGTCGGACACAAGGTAAGGGAACTTCTTAACCCAACTTCCATTCTTTGGGTTAATCTCCTACTTTCAAATTATGTCATGATATTATTATGTCCTATCTTGTATTTTTACATTATTTATGTTTACCTATAGTGAATACACATAATATATATATTTTATTTAAAAATTATCTTTTAAAGTACTTCGTCTCAATCTCCTTTCATTGAGGCATATTTGGTTTTATACACAATTTTCATTTATACGGTGTATAAACCCCTTTGACTTTTACGTTTGTACAAAAGGAATCTTTTTATACGAAGCGTTTTGCTAAACGACAAAAGGGAATGTTTTTCTTTCCGTACTTATGCGGCGACAATGACTTCTCCGCCGCCGTGACCATTATTTGAGTTTCGGCTTCCTTTACAATCCATCACTTTTTTTTTATGAAAAATAAATACAAAGTTTTAACATTCTTTTATTTTGGTATTGAAAATGGTTTTGAAAGAATTTTTACTATATCAATGTGTTGTATTGATATCTTGTGATTGAAATGTGGAAATGTTATGTTTCCTTTATGCATGTTTTATGTGATATGATTATGTTATGGTTTATGATATGTTTAAACCTATTCATATGAGGAATGCATTGGACTTAATAAGTGACGGGTGGAGCCCGCTATAGCTCCTCGATGCATCGGCAGGTCTCATGAGACAAACTAGTGTCTTGGCACAAGGCCTTGACAAAATCTTATTTGTAGTCTTGGCACGAGGCCTTGGCTATGTGGTTATGATAGTCTGGCATTATGCATTCCATCATTATGAAAGTGGTTATTGATATTACATGTGATTATTCGACCAGTAGAATATCCATGTGAAGAAGTAAATGGCATTATCTCATTTTACTTTTGCCATATTATGTTGAAGTTCATGTTTAAGAGGCTTTTGTTTTAGTTATACATTGCCTTAAATGTTAATGTTTATTTATGAAAGCTTCCGCATTATTGTTATCCTTACTGAGCATTTGAGCTCACCCCTTTCAATGTTTAAAAATTTTCCAGGTTGTGAAGAAGTATTTTATGACTGACTTACAAGAATAATCAGTGAAGATATGAGTGTGGACTATGGAGACTTTGTTATTGTAGTTTTCACTTTTTGATGTAATGAAAGACTTATGAATGTATCTAGTGTTTCCAAGGCTACTAAACTAATCGGTCTTTCGAGACTTGATCTTTTGGGATCATGCCAATGTTACGAAGTAATGCACCGGCTCTGGGTAGCTGGGGTCGGGGCGTTACATCTAATATATTGAAATTATTTAAAATAGAAATTGATATGAAATCATATTAAGAACACTTAATGTTAAAAGATGTTAAATTTCAATAAAAGGGTTTCCTTTATATTTTTAATTTTCATTTAAAATAAAAATTTATAAAATTTATAATTTTAATTTTAAAAAATTAAATAAATTTTTGAATTCAATATATCAATATTATCCTAAGGTAAATTTTTTATATATTTTTTTAAATAATTTATTTTAACTAAATAGTGAAAAATACAGTTTTTACTAAAATCATAGAGTTTATGTTTATATAAAGACATAAATGTAACTTAAAAAAATAAAAAACATTTTTCATAATAAAATATATATTAAGGAATATATATAAATTTATAAATACTACTATTAATTTATAAAACCAATTTTGTCATCTTGAGGAATATTTTCCATTAAAAGTAATTACTTGTAGTATATTATTTTAATTAAATTTTATTTTGGTAAAATCAGGTTTTTACTTTCTTTGAAAGAAACATAAATTTTATTTGTTTTATAATAAAACAATTTATATCATGGAAATAAAATACATTATTAATTTTATTTTACACATAAATTTTAATCTTAAAAGTAATCTTTTTTATAAAAATGATTTTTTACACATTACATGTGCTAATGTTAAAATTAATTTTTCTTAAACATAAAAATTTTATATAATAAAATTTATTTTATATTTGGAATCATTATATATAAATTATTTAACAAGGGATATATAATTTTAACACATTAAAATCAAATTACTTAGGTAAAAATTTGTTACCATGATAAAACCAAGAATAGTAAAAGTGAAAATTATAAGAGTAAAAAGCTTATTTTTTTTAAACATGTGTGAAAATGAATGGTTGAGGGTTGATCAGCCTTATATCATCCCAATATCTACTATTTTCTATTTTTGAATATTATTTACATGTGAATCATGTGATCTATTTACATTAAGTTGTAATAATTACATAAATTCCATTCTCACCACTTATAAAAGGGGTCTATCATCACTCATTCATGACCACTCAAAAATTGGGTTTATTATTTAAAGTCAAAAATTTTACATTAAAACATAATTATATTCATTTTAATTGATACTATGATCATAATAAATTGGCTTAAGGCCTTAATTTATGAGTAATCCTTTAAGAAAAAGAAAAATATTTCAACAGAGAACTCATTTGTCTTAACTTATTTTCATTTCAATTTTACTTTTTTAAATTATATTTTTCTAATTAACATATAACGACATAATAATTGTTCGTATACTTAATTTTATTATTTTAAGATAATAAATATTAACCACCTTTCCCCTGTTCTATTAGGAAAAATAAAACTATTATTCGTGTATTGTGTGGGTTGTTGCCTCTATGAAGCGACAACTTTCATTTTTTTCACCACCACCTATATTATATAATTATAAGGGTTAAACTAAGGAATAAATGTGAATAATATAATATAATAAAAATTATTAATATTAAAATTATATTTTACCACCTTTCCCTCTCATTATTTAAGAAATGAAAATGTTAAACATGCATTGTGAAAACTACCGCCTCTACAAAGTAATATATCTCATTTTTATTCAGTTTCTTTATTATTTATTAAAATATCCTTAAATATGATTCAAAAAATTAAAATTATCTAAATGATATCAATTTTATTTTTTAATAATTACATTATTCCAAAATAAACCACTTTCATAATCATAGTCATCCATTAATTATGGTATGTTCATGCTTGGATCGATCTAAACAACTACTTGAACAATGCTACAAAATAATATCATGGATGACTATGAGAACTAAATTAATTAATATATTTTATATAAATTAGTAAATAATGATTTTATTTTGGTTATATAATGGTAATATTAATATTAAATTCATTAATAAAGATACCGGCATTTGTTTTTTAAAGACTAATGGAACATGCTTATCGTGAATTTATTCTACAAGAACCATGGCTAAAAATTTCATAGATTGAAATTATAAATTTATAAAATACAATGAAAAATAATTCTAGTACCTTTTATGATTCATTAATAATGAAATTTTAGAGAATAATGAAGAAAAAATACACTATTACAAAATTAGTTCAAAATGATCAAAATTACTCAAACCCAATATTAAAAATAGATAAAAAATACCTTATATACATGTAGATAATAATTATAAATTAATTTTATAAAGGTTTAAATATATTAATAAGGTTACTAAATAGGTTATTAATAAAATTATTTTGTTATACAAGATATTGAAGTGCATTAGTGGAAGTTAGGAATTAAGGTGAGGTTTTCTTATCTCAAATTTTCACCCATTGAGACATATTTCTTATTATACATCTTGTTTTATTCATAATGGTGTATCTAATACCCATTTAATATTTTTTATCATGAATATATTATATATCATGAAATTCAATGTTCTATTCCACATTATTTCTCACATGGGTTTTGACTCAAAAATTATAAAAGTTGTATGGGGGTTCTTTATCTCAAATTTAATTTCTTGAGACAAATTTCTCATTGTGCACCATGACATCCTTGATATGGTTTGATTACTAAGTATTGAATTTATCTTAACATATTCATGAAATTAATTAGGTTTAAAGAGACATATATTTTTATTTCTTTAAATTCACCTCAATACAAAAGATACCAATGTTGTAAGGGTTTTTGTCAACTCAAATCCCTTCATTTAGTTATAATGTTTCTTCTAGAACTTATTTATTCAAAGATTGGTTTGTACTATCAAAACATTTTATTTAATGGTAATTTATATTCCTATATAGAGAAAATGTAATTCTTATGTGAGATCTAAATTCATATTTCATTAATATGATAAAAATGTTTTCTAAAAACTCTTTTATGTTTTCTTTTACTGTATGAGCATTATTCTTCATGAAGCTTCCTTTCTATGTTTTAAAATGGTTTTCCAAATTATTTTAACTCTTGATGATTTTGAAAATGGAAAATATTTTTATATTTCTCTAAAGTAGAAGTTATATTTTTTAAAAGTTATTATGGATTTTGAAAGTGGTTTTAAAGGATTGTGTTTTAAGAAAGTATTCTCAAGTATTTTTATATCATATCAAAGAAAGTCTTGAAAGAATATTTATCTTATATTTTTTTTATAAACTAAGTATTTTTGTTTTAAATGATAATTTTTAATTTTTTAATCAAGATCAAGTATTTAATTTTAAATAAACTATTTAAAGGAGTATTCAAGCCTTTTAAAAATGGGTATCCTCTCTTCTTTTTTGATTTTTTTAAAAAGTTGGGGCCAAAGCCTCTTTTTTATTGAAACAAAGGACCCATTTTTTGGGTATAAAAGACCCATTACATGTCCCGTAGGCCTAGTTGTAATTAAATCCCGTTACACATCCATGATGGCCCATATTTTTGGCCCAAAGGCCCTCTGATGAATAGTACTACTACAGTGCCCGGGCTACTACAGTACCTACCGCAGTTCTGCCGCCTCTACAGTTCTTGCTATTGTTCGCACCACCACTTCAATATTTCTAGTGCTATATTTCTACAGATTATATAGTTATTCTATAACACCACTACATTGTTTGTACAATACCTTCACCCAATGGGTTTTGATCCCCCATCTGTGATGTAGTATCATGAGGTGCTTACCACTAAGCCAAACCCCAACTACACCCTATTATTTTTCAAGCGAGTCCAAAAATCTTAAAAAGTTTTTTTCAACATTGAAAACTTTCTAAATGATAGTTATGTTACACTAGTTATATTTTCAATCTACCATCTAACTCATTTCTCTGGATATATTATAGAATGTTTTAGAAAAAAATTTCATGAAACCCGCCTCTTATCCAAGGGTTAATTATGTGATGTTTGAAGTATAAATGTTTTCATGTTATAATGGAATGTATATGCATGGATGATTATTATGTGATGGTTAGGGTCATATATCACCACCTAATTCATTGATTAAGGATTTATATCTCGTGATATATTTATGGGAATCAAGTAGTAAAGCTTCCTACGCTAAGTTTATGGGAGTCAAGTAGTGAAGCCTGCTACACTATGTTTATGGGAATCAAGTAGTGAATCCTACTCTACTATGATTATTAGACTCATGCAGTAAATTCTGATACACTATTTTTATGGGAATCAGGTAGTGATTTCTATTTTACTATGGGAATCAGGCGGTAATTCATGGTCTACCATTTTATAGGAAATGAGTAATGATTCTCACCCATATTTAATGATTTCTAGACTAATGTTAGTAAAATAGTTTACTATTACAATTCATTTACATGAAATTCCACATCTTAATGTCTATAATTATGTTCCATGGATCATGTTTATTACCTCATGTTTTGACACCTTTATTCCATGGTATATGTTTGATCTTCTGAGAATACATGTCTTGTTATCAAGGCTTATGGACAACTCTTGTTGTTCAATATTATTTTTATTAATAAATTTGTCCCATGAATATTTTTTTCACATTATTATGATCTATCCCTTGAGGATATTTTTATAATTTTTCCCTTACCAAGATTTTGAGATAACCCCTTTCTTATGTTTTCTTTCTCCAAGTTATAAAGATAAGTGTAACATGTGGGAAGTATAGAATGGAGTCTTGAGAAGTTAAATTATGGATAAATGTTCACATGTGCTGTAATTTTTTTTACTTATATCTATAGTCCTCGAAGATACTAAAAACAATTCTTTAAGTTCTATGAGATTATTATGTACTGTAATACTAATGTGGAATCCTAGAAATTTTATCTTTGATTATCTCAATTGGTTTCAAAGTTAATTTGTAAAAGTATTTGTTTTTTCACTGAACTTAAGAGTGCGGGTATGGGGTGACTCGTTATCTAACTTATCTATTTTACAAATTTAATCATACACACATGTTGATCTAACTTTTTTAATCTAGGTGGAGTCATCGATTGTTAATCAATACTCATAATTTAAAAACTTTTCAATTAAAAAAAATTTTCAATTTTTTTAAATTCATTACAAACTTTGGTGAGATTCTGAGATTTTAAAATGTTTATTAAATAATATAGAAAAATATAGAGGGGGAAAGAAGAGGAATAATAGATAGATATAGAGATAAAGAGAGATAAAGGGTGTGTGAGAGAGAGTATGTTGTGCTTTCTGGGTTCAGATAAAGTGACCATCCTTCTCCATCCAATAGCCTTACAAAAAGTATATAATTATAAGATAGAAAAGGATATTATATACAAAATGAAAAGAATAAAAAGGAAACAAAGTATTTATAAAACATAAAAAAATTACCTTTTTTTATTTATTTCTCAGCACACCCTGAAAATAGTGTCTAAATATGATCTCATTGTCATGAAACATCAAATTAGTTAGGTTTTTAGAGATAATTTATAGTATAGTGATGAAATTAGGTCATCTCTCAAAGTTAATTGAACAATTTATAGTTTTAATTTTTAATAATTTTTTCAAAAGGAAACTAAAAGGGAGAGGAAGTTTAATGATGTTTCAAAGTAAAAAAAATTAAAGGACTAAAACAAAGTTCTTGTTATTTGAAATTTGAAAGATAGTTTGAAAGGGTTATAGAAAAGTGATAATTGAAAGGTTTATAAACATCATGAAAACTTCCTTGATATCTTAAATTCAATTGATTTAGTGCATTTACTTGGATGAGGTTTAACTGAGATCTCAATTAATCTCTTATCCATTAAACCGATGCACTTATATTCAAACCTTAGTGTAATAATTGTTTCACTATAGTATAGATATTATAAAAATTTAAGAGGAAACCAAGACAATCTAAGATCTTAGTTGAATGAGAAAGTAAAGGATTATTATGCTTTCCAATAAAAAAACACAAGTTCATCACTCAAAAATCACAAACCGATGAGTTACGAAAAAAGTGCATTCATATTAAAGAATCAAAAATTGTTTTCAAATCGGAACTAAATCAAGATAAAAATAGAAAAATGTTTTAAAAACTAAAATACACCCAACCAATGGTCACATGATGTTCCAGAACTATCTTTCCAAGTATATATATGAACATCCTAACTTTTTAGAGAGGTATATATTCTTTTAATTTTTGGTCACACCCTTGTTGAGTCATCCTGTTGTCTTAGACCCTGGTGACTAAGCCTTTAGGCCGGTCAGTTTACTTCTGGGAAGAAATTAATAGGAGGGATGGAGGCTGGATGCAGGACAAATACACAACTTGTATTAAATACACAACGTGTATTTAAATACACGATGTGTATTGGTGTGGCCATACCCCCTTTCATGTCATGAAATGGTTTTTCCTAGGAAGGGGAAAACCTAAGCTTTACACAACATGTATTACCTGCCTAACCTAAGGCCATTCAGTTATTCTCTATTAAAGATTTGTTTTTTTCACTTTTGGTCATGTTGGATCTATAATGTTAAGCTGCTTGTTACTCTTCCTTCCTTTCTTGGTTTATCTTGCTGTATTTTGCGCTATTTTTATTTTGTCTCAGATGCCCTATTTTCATGGAATTTTTCCATTTTGATGATTTATCCCATACTAGATTGATTCAAAAGAAAATTATCGATGAGGGGTCGTCTACCAACCTAAGGTAGGTGGTATAGTTCGTTTCCCTACAATTATCATTTTATTTTATCATGCATTTTTGTACTGCATTTTGGACCTTCTAGTACTGCCTCCTGAATGTTTAATTAATTAACCAATGTTTCCATGACTAGTTTAGTCCTAGAAACCCAAAAAACTACATCAGAGATTGAGTACCCCAACACAAGCCACCCCAAAGGGTGTACCTTACTTAAATGCCAAAGTGCTTCATGACTTGAGTAGAATTATACCACCTTTTATGGTGTGTGTTTTTCCCCTTGTGAAGATTATATTGCTTTGATTACACGGTATGAATTATATTCTAGCTAAACCATTATTCTTGTGACATGTTGAGGAAGGTGCAAGGGTACCAACTTACGAACACCTTGGACTGGCTCATCATGCTTTATAATTAGAAATTTTGAATGAATCTGAATACGCCAGGAGTGATACTTGGTTTCTTTATAGAATACCTTGGATGAGATCACATGGAGGATGCCTTATGTACTTACCCATGATAGATACTTGTTTTATTATATAGAATAACTTGGAAAGGATCGTTGGGTATATGTTTTACCTTACCCGTGAGGGATACCAGATTTTCTAGGAGAATTACCATACATGGGATCAATGGGATATATTTCTATGATATGCCACGTGTGATACTTGATCTCCAATGTGATTTATTCAGGACAGGCTCAGAGGGTTATATATTTACACCATGACAAGATTGATACTTGGGATTAATTTTATGGATTTCTTTGGATAGAATATTATGGTGATAGGTATTTATAGTGCTCCTAGAGCGATACTTGGGGTTGCTTTTTACAGATCACCTTGGATGGGATCATGATTCTATTTATTAAAATCCTAGGATACCTCTTCGTTAAGAATTATGGATTCCTTTATACTAAATTTAAGGATGAATCTACCAATCCAAATAACATGCTTGGGTTGGGTACTTGTTTACACTTGACCTTCTGATGGTCTAGTTATGTTTTTATTGTAAATGTGTGTTCCCTAGAACTAACTTTAACAATACTTTTATATCTTCATTATATATATATATATATATATATTTGTATATATTCATAATTTAAACTTACCATTTTTGTGTAGAAATTAATGAAAACACTATTTTAATGGTAATTTCCATAGATTAGTTGACACATGAAAAGGTTATAGTAGATCCTAGGCTATAATGAGAAACTTGAGATACTATGACATTAATCTTAAACAATTTTTTATGGTCTAGATTCATCATTCCAAATGGACATATATGATGTATCAATATTAGGTGTCGGGGGATCATAAGTATTGAGACTTCTTCACATGAAGTTTTCACTTAGTGATCTCTGGTAGGTGAGATCATGAGGACGTACCCTCTAATAGGAACACCACATGTTTTAGGTGTCATTGAGCATTCGTATCTACAGCCATGTATATTGGTCTCCTAACTTGAGATCATTATTAATGTGTAACATTTGACCGCATGCTTTGATGTAAGAAAAAAACCATGATAATGAAATCATGTTGTGGTAGGTTGTGTTGGGTATGTCATTGGTGGGATGACATTGGTTGAATGGTCAAGATAGAATTCATCACTTTTGAGTTGAGGAAGTAATATATCTCGGACCTAGTTGATCAGGATGGTAGTACCTTCATAAATATTTGGATGAGTTAGTCGAAGGTAATTCCATCCAGTTATATCAATAAATAATAAAGAAAAAAAGGACGATGATATAAGTGTGTGACCTTCTTTATGGGATATTGGATGACAAAGATAATATATTACATAGTGCGTGTTTGTAGGTTGATTGTCATTGCCATGACTATTCTTTATCTCTTCAGGGGACTTGATGAGTTGCTAGACTCTGCTCTTGGTCTATGAATATTATTCACTACTATTGAGATAAGGTCCTAGAGGGCCACACACAATAGCGTATTCAAGAATCTGTCATATTCTGGTGAATAGGAATATAAGACATGGTGGGACCCATCATGGGGTCTGAGAGTTTTCCAAGTTATCAATCACTGATAAATAAATAAATTCATTATTAGTCAAGTAAAGAATAATTAGGTTGAATTTATTTATTAAATGTATTTATAAGTTCTTATGTAAATACATGTAATAATATTATACAAACGAATATTATTTTAATATATCAGGTTCATTTAATATTAGCGGGAATTACGAGTCGAGTTAATGACTTAGGTTTATCATATAATATATTTTCTATATATTACAAGTATGTGATAAAATATAAATAATATTTATTATGTTTTTTAGTTCATCACAATTAATTATTTATTGTCTATTTAGTTGGTGTTTTATTTCAAGGTGTCGGGGAACCATTTCAGGTATTTTGATTGTCCCAGTATATAAGTAGAAGAGAAGATCATTTCCCAGGTGGTGTTCATGCCAAAAAAAGAAAGAATATCTCTCATCCTCCCTGATCCAAGTACGCCTTCACAGATTGAAGGTAGGGGATTGTGGTGATCATCATGATGTCGAAGACATCATCCGAGCTCCGCACTAGCACTCGAAATTCGACGAACGACATGCGTGTAGATTCTTGGAGCATGTGTGGATGATCTAGAGGGGTTCAACTTTATATCCTTTGAAAAATGGTCACCAGAAGTGAGTTGTAGTCGATTACACTTCATTTCGAACAAGGTATGTGTTCAGTTTTATTTTTATGCTTTGAATAATTGACGCGAGATCCTTGAACTATATCGGAGCTTGGATCGTTGGACCAATCACATAAATTTTTTGATTCAAAAAAATTAAATTAACTTTAAATTTATGTAAAGGGATTTAAATTGGTCCCAACAGTAAATACTGTTCGTCAATCTAATTTCAGAAGACCAAGTTATGACCATACAAATTTTTTAATATGGTTTGTGTTTTTGGTTTATGAGGGAATTAAAATTCAACGTACATTTATTTAAATATTTTTTATTTTTATCCCTTTTCAATTATAGTACCTCTTTTGGTGAGAATCCGGCCATGATCCGGCCAAGATCTAGTGGTTCTACCCTCCGATGAGCCTGAGCAGGCTATATTTGGCCACTATCCATCTTGGGTTCCCACCTCCGGCCGAGCTGTGGCCAGGTACAGGGTTCACTAGCCATCGAGAAGCCGCTGACACCTCCCAGCTAAGGTCTCACCGTTCCATACCCTGGTTTCCTACTCTTGAGGACGGACCACCACCCTCCTCCGGTGTGTCCTGAGCAGCCATCCACCAAAGCTAGTGCCGTCAGCTCCATGAACCTCGACCGCCGTCACCTTAGGCTGCCGCCAGACCAGTCGCTCGCAACCCTCCGGTGAGCCTCCCTCAATGTGGTTCTTCTCCCAGTTGCCCGATCTTCCCACCCAGACTAACACCTCAGCTTCACCTCACCAACATAAATGACCACCACCAGGCCGCGACCTCCCCCCCCCCCCCCCCCCACTGTTGGAATGAGCTTAGCCGTTTGCAGCAGCGAGGTACCCCTGCTGGGCCATTCAATCATTTTGCACCGGTCCTGTTGGACTCGAATCACCCTGAAATGAGTTCGTGTCGGACACCCAACCCAAAATTGGTCTAATTAGGTCCTCTTCCCCAAAAAAAAGATTTGCACACCCTGAAATGGGCCTGGGTAGGGTTGACCCGACCCGCTTTGGCTCTGCGTGGGGTTTCGGGGCTTGGCATAAATTTATATATTCAGAAATTAATTAAATTAATTAATTTTATTTTGGTCTTAAATTAAATTAATTAAAATTAACTTTTGGATTAAAAATATAATTTTTAATACTCTGAAAAAATTAATTTCATTTTGGTTTTAAATTAAATTAAATTATTTATTTTTTGTAATTTAAAATTAAATTAATAGTGGAATGAATAGAATTAAATTATTTAAATTTAAATAATTAATTTAATTTAATTAATTCCCTCGTACTTAAATTATTTAATTTAATTTTATCGCGTGTTTATTATACCGACTGCTTTTGAGCCAGTTACCCAACCTATGTATGTCTAGTTTATTTATTTTTTTAATTATTTAATTGTGTGCAATGATTGTAAATAATTAATTAGTTTTATCGATGGTTCGTGCATCATTATTTTTTCTCATTTAATATGCAAAAGGGTCTATGAATCCAATTTATCAATCTATATTTTGTACTTTCAAGACCCTCTCGCTTGTGTGTGAGTATTTTTGTACTATGAAGAGCATGATGTAAGTCAGAGACCATGCTAGGTCAAGCTGAAATTTAGATGAAGAGTACACACACTGAATGAGGATAAGCGACTTCATGAGTCAAGCTATGACTTAGGTGTGATACACTTAGGTCCTGGTTGATCCACTGAGTTTAAATGGATCAACTAGTTTTAGATGCTCAAGACTAGTTAGGTAATTTAATTCTTTTATGAATATGTTTATTATTTAATGAATTTTCATGATACTGGGAAACACATAAAATAATAAACATTAAAATGTATAAAGTCTCGATGAATGTTTCTCTATTAATGTTCAATTGTGAGAATTACAACATAGAATGAATAGAATAATAGAAATGGATTACATTCTTTGAGAAAAATATTTTAAAAAAACCATCAAAGAAATACTACGGAATAAACACATTATGTCATTTAAATTTGAACAAAATAAAGTGTTCATGACGCTCTTCATCCAAATTTGAGGGTTCCTCCTACTACCGGAGAGTTCTTATGAGAGTGATGAGTTGACTTAACTGAATTTGGCAGCAATTAAGTATCCACAATTAGGTTGATAAAAAATTAGAAGCAAATATTGATTAAATAATGTTTATGATTTTAGAAGCTGTGAATTCACTCAACAGATCAAGGAACCGTGATTTAATGCGACTGGATAGTCAAAGGTTTACCTTGAAATCTTCTAGTAGTGGTATACCCAAATCTTTTAGAGCACGAGTAGAGGTTCAAGGATCCTTGCCACTGGAATACTCAAATGAAAGATTATTCCGATTCTAGTACAGAGGGTTGCTAAACTCTGATAAAACAGTGGGAGACATTTTTTGATTTAATTAATCAATAATGTCTAAATTAGTAATCAATATAAAAGTACGATATGCTAGATTTTATTTTTATAGAAAATTTAAAATAATAGAATAAAAAATACTATGATATTTTTTGGAAAAATTCAATTTTCTACCCAGTATGAGTTTCCAAAGAGTAGTACAGGCGCTTGAGCACAATACTATGATATCATAAAATCAAGGTGTTAGTGTCCCCAAATTCTATTAATCCACCTCAAGAAGCGAGGATGTTAAAAAGATGCTTACAAGAGACTCATGTATAAAGCATATGATGGCTATGTCATCATACTATCATCAACGTCCAATGTGAGTTTTGGAGACTACATCAGGTCATGGATGAAAATACACGAAGTCTCATCTTTGAGAATCTTTCAAGGAGAAAGTGAGGCGTATGATATGAATAAGTTATGATTACACCGGATATGTGTAAATTTAAATATGGATCATGATCTTTCAATGGATCACGAGTCATTCATATTTCATTTTCATCCATATAATCCAATTTCATTTAAGATTATAAGACAAAAACTATGGAGAAACTCTTCGTTTCCTTTTGGGTATGGTTCTCCATGTAAATAAGAACTTAAAGAAAGTATAATATTTAGTTCTTATGGAGAACAAGTTGAAAGACAAGGCAAAAAGGCCAATGTAAAGAGCAATGCTAAAGGCACCTTTGTAATATCCTTCAAAGAAAGAGGTATTAAACCAAAGGTAATTTGTTTCTCCTATCATGAAATAAATCTATGGAAGTTTAATCATAATGAACTAAATTAAATAATAAAGTAATCACTTCTTCTTCAGGTATATTCATCAATTGTAAGTAATGTTTCTCTTATAATTTTATGGGTATTAAATACAATATGACTATTACATATGTGTATTTAAATACAGTAACCAAGTATGTATAGAAACATTACAAGAACTAAGGTGTGTTCTCCAAGCAGTTGAGAAAGGGTGGTTCCTAAGTTATAGGTAAGAAGAACACAACTTCTAATTATTGAGTTAATGATTTAAGTAGAAAATTAATTAAGTATAAGCAAAATTTTTATCTTATGTGTTCATTGGACACTAAGATATAATATTCAAGTTTGAGAATGAATATTTTTTGCGGTGTTTTATAATCAACTAATAGGTCAGTGACACTTGAATCATTGAAAATACACGTTGAATATAAAATGTAATACCTGTATATCCAGTTGTGGAAAGATAATTCTTTGTCAAGTAAAAATAAAAGTGGACATCAAGGATATACCTTGTATGGTATTTAAACTCAATAGATCTAAACATTGTAGGTATTATCAATATATATACTTATTTAGTTTTAGAAAAAGAAACCTTTAGCAATAAAGGTACACCACAAAGCTTTTAGAATTAGTTCAGTTAGAGAGAATGAACTATTCCAAGGGTAATCAAGTGGTAAATATACTTCCTAATATCCCATTAAGTGATTAAGGAATATGAAAGTGAATTATGGTCAATTTTGGGTTAGAATATATGAGTTTCTTTGTATTGGCATGCTGAATAATATCTTAACCAATTATTCATTGATCACTATAATGTGGTGTGAAGTAACTCCTAAACGCACATTAACTTATCCACATCACAACTATGATGATAATAAGGAGGATAAATGAAGAGGCTTACATGTTAAAATTTATTAATGAAATTTATCATGGATTAATTCCTAAATGGAAATTTCCTTATACACATCAGAGCCATGATTTAAGTAATAAGGAGTATCAATGTTGCAACTTATATTCACTGCAGATACTTCCATTTTTCATCACAAATAAAGACATTATCCCATAACCATATGCTAAATATCATGAAAAATTGATATCATATGATTTATAGTATGATAGAAATCCATTATATCATAAGAACATGTGTTTCGATGCAAAGAGTTTGTTGAGGATATAAACAAACCTACATCAAGAAAAACAGAATGTGCATCTAATGTAATTAAACTAAAGTTTTTAAGGATATTACAGAAATACCTAAAGATAGAAAAGTTATATTCAAGTGATATAATAAATTTATATAAAAGGTTTCACATCTATACTTGAGACAGTGGGAGCAAGATTGACTTGGATTTACTTAATGATATGAGATACAAAAATTATTGACATAGGAATGAGTTCCACAAGTGGTGTGAAAGAGGAATGTTCTAGTGACACATAATATTCATCAAGGTTAAAAACCATAGTGATGGTTTTATATTCACCGCAGTTGGTGATAAATTATTCATCGAGAACAATAAATCCAAAAAGTAAACAGTATATAGAAATTATCTAAAATTGAAAAGGCCAATTAAAATTCAAAAATGGATTCCATGTATCAAAGTATATAGGGATTATTATTTTGAAAACCATGGTGGGTATTCAAGGAAGAATATACATGGATGGTACAAGTGTGGTACCCATAAGGATCGATTAGTAATACCTAATCATTATCCCTAAATACATTATAATTCTTACTTTTCATAGCTAATTTCTATGATCATTATTGAGCATTGGACATCAAGAACAACTTTCATGGAGGGTGTCTACATGACACAACCAGAATGGGATTGCGACATCATAGATTTCCAATAAGGGGTGTATGCTACTAAAATATAGTTTTGTATTGAAGTAATAAATATGATCATAAAATATTCATTTAGAATGATTCTTTTACATGTTTCTACTAGAGGATAGTGGGAGTGCCATTTTTTTGAGTGAAATATGTTTTCTAACATATAGAAAACAACTATTGGTTATATAGTTAGTTAAGATTAGAATAAATGTATCTATTCAGAAATTGACTTAAAGTAACAACCTAAGTTCTAGGGAAGAAGATCTAATGATGAAAATTTAATGTTTTCTTAGAACTAGTCAATCATACAAATAATAAAATGGTATTTAAAAATACAAGTTGGGACAATTCGAGAGAGAATTTTCACCAATGTCCCATGGAATAAATCAATCTAATAAGACAAGCATGAGAATGAGATTAATGCAGTGAGTTTAATTCCATACACTTTTATGATGAATCAATAACATTTTCTATGATATGTAAATGAATGATATTTCCAACATATAATTTATAGTCGGTAAATATCAGTTATTTCAAGGAGGAATGTAAGTGAAGTAGATAGAACTATCCAATTGTACTTGAGAAAGTACAAAAGGAATATGTACCTGGAATATGGAGGGGATTAAATACTCATTTTTAGGTGACACAAACTAGTTTTCTTGGGATCAATGTGATCTAATATCATAGTTACGCTAAGTTAATGAGTGATACAAGCTTAGAAAATATAGTGATATCCATACCTACAATTAATGAGTACATTAAAACTTCTATGGAAACTAAATAAGTAGTGTAAAATACACAATAATTTGTTCCATTTCTTATAATATCACCTAGTAAGTAATTTTTTTTCATTATGATAATTATTTACTGGTACTAGCCAAGATTTCATGTTTATATAGTGGACAAAAGGGGATATAATTGGGGATTATATCTCTTGATAAGTTTTTATTCAATGAGGTGAGGCCGCACATAGCAGAATAAACATGTAGCAGAGATGTGGAAAACCCAACAACTAAATCCATGAATTAGTAGAAACATTATCTTAATCATGTGAGAGATAACAAGGATGGTTATCAAGTTATCTATGGTTCAAGTGGGAGTGTTGCAAAAGTGGGTACCCTAGACCTACATTTAACATTACTTTTAGATTACCATTTCATGTATACTATTAGATATACATTATTTACACTCAGGGTCAGCCCACGGGCGAGCCCTGCGAGCCCGTGGGCTCGAGAAATAGTTCTCATTGGGGAAACACAAATCGGTAGCCCCCATCCATCCCTCTAACCATAAACATATCTTCTCGCTGCACGCTCTCCAAGACTAGGTGGCCTCACTGACGCTGGAAACGTCACCGAATCTACTTCTCCTCCCACACCGCGGTCTCCTCGTGTGTCTCCTAGCAACGACGCCGTCACTCTCCTCCTGCTACAGTCTCACCTGACCCCCACCCACTGCGCTGCCCTCTCCTCTCATCTCCCTCTCCCCTTCTCACCACTTGTCGCCCGCACATTTGCAAAATCACAACCAGGAGCAGCCAATTTATTGTTGCCGCGTGCACCTGACCTCTTCATTCTGGAAACCGACTACCCCCTTCTCCCTTTGCTGTCAGATTTGTGCGGTCCAAGTGAGGTGAAAGAAACTCTGGGTTTTTTTTTAATTTTGTTTCAACATTTTTAATTTTATTTTTTATTAATTTTTTTGTTTGAATTTCATGAATGATTTGATTAAATTGTGGATTTACCAATGTATTTTCAGCCTCAATTACAATTTTCCCTAATTTTAATTTGATATTTTTTGTTTAGGTAAATTGAGTTTTTATGGTCAATTTTTAATTATCATTGTTTTGCATTTTTTTCCTTAGGTAATTAATGTTTTTAGTCATTTTTTCATTAATTGTTTAGATTAATTTTTAGTAATTATCTAAATTTCATATTCGCCGGTATCTTGCACATATCAATTGTAATTTTCCCATATTAATTTAAATTTGCAATTTGTCCATAGGTAATTAATTTTTTTATAATCATTTTTTAATTATAATTTTTTTTTATTTTTTTTATTTTTTTTGTTTATTTTTTCTAATTTATATAGAATTGTGGATTCATTGTTGTATTTTCCATCTCATTTGTAATTTATGATTTTTTGATAGTTGATTAGATTCACATTTATATTTTATTTATTATATAACTAATTAATTTTAAGATCATATTAGTTAATTGGTTTATCAGTTTTACAAATAATCAATTTTGATTTACACACTATTTTATTTTTCTAATCATCCATACAATTTTAACAATGGAGGACTTATGTTAAACAAATATAGGTTTCATTTTATTCCAAAAATATAATAATATAATCCTTGATTTTTATATGAAGTTGGATTAATGGTTTTACACCAACTAGTAATGTTTTTAACTGTTTAAAAGTGTCTTTTTGAATTAAGCTATTATGTTATTTTAAATTTGTAGGTTGAAATTTTTATAAGTTTAGAAGAAGAAGAAGTGGGTGATGAAGATGAAGATGAATATGAGGATTATAGATTATTTTTTCAAAATCTTAATAGGTTAGTTTTTACAAACTTTTATGCTTTTTTGATTGGTTTTGAAGTGGTTTAAAAGGATAAAAAGTGTACAATTTTTTTCTTTTAGCAAAAAAGGTTGGTTTTCCTTGTTTACATACATGGAAGATTGAAGTTTTTATAAGATTTTAATCCTTGTTTGACATTATTTTTTAGTATTTTTTCAAGCAATATGGGTGTAGGTTTAAACATATATTTTTGTATTGTTTTTTTTTAATAATATGTGGGCCTATATATGAATTGTTCCGCATGTGGACTGAACATGTTTTCTGAAGTCTGCATGTAATGGGGATTTAAATGGATTTATAATTTTAGGTCCTCAAAGTGTGACCTTTGATCTTATTCGCTCTTCTATAATCCTTTAACCATCCATTTTTAAGGGGAAACATTTTAATAATTTGTCTCGGGAATCAAAATTGCCCGGGCCGGTCCAGTTTACAATTACCATTATAGTGTAGACATTTCTACATTCACTATTTTAATGGTAATGAACATATATTAATTATTATATCAAAAGGTTATAGTAGATCCCATGCTATAATGAGAACCATGAGATACTATGACATTAATCTTAAATAAATATCCTATGGTCAAGGTTCATCATTCTGATTGGACAAAGATGATGTCTAATTATTAGGTGTAAGGGGACCACAATCATTTAGACTTCATCTCCTAAAGTTCCTACTAGGCGATCTCTGGTAGGTGAGATCATGGGGATATACCTTCCAATAGGAACACCACATGGTTTATGTTACATTGGTTGTTCCTATCTACAGACATGTGTATTGGTCTCCTAACTTGAGATCATTATCAATGTGTTCCATTTGAACGTGTACTTTGAAGTAAGGAAAAAACCATTATAATTAAACCTTAGTGAAGTAGCTTATGTTGGGTGTGTAATTGGTGGCATGCCATTAATTGAATGGTCAAGATATAATTTGTCTCCTTCAAGTTGAAGAAGTAATATATCTTGGGTCTGGTTGATCTGGATAGTAGTACCTTCATTAATCCTTGGGAAAGGTATTCATAGGTAAGTCCATCCTAGGAGATCAACAAATAATAAATAAATAAGGATGATGATACAATTGTGTATCCTACTTTATGAGATATCAGAAGAAAAAGATATTATATTACACAGTGTGTGTTTGTAGGTTGGTTGTCGTTTCTATGACTATTCCTTATCTCTTTAGGGGCCTTGATGGGTTAATAGACTCCAATCTTGGTCTATGAATACTATACATTACTATATAGAGAAGATCTTAGAGGGTCACATGAAATAGTGTATTCATGAATCATCCATATTATGGGGAATATGAATATATGACATGGTGGGACCCACTCTGTAGTCCGAGAGTTGTACAAGTTATTGATCACCAATAAATAAATAAATTATTTATTATTTAAGTAAAGAATAATTTTTTGAATTTATTTATTAAAATTATTTACAAGTGATTAAGTAAATATGAGTAATAATATTATATGAAAAAAATATTATTTTAATATTTTAGGTTCATTTAATATTAACAGGAATTATGAGTCTAGTTAATGACTCAGGTTTATCATGTAATATATTTTCTATATATTATAATCATGTTATAAAATATAAATAATATTTACAAAATAATTTAGTTAGTCATACTTAATTAATTATTTCTTATTTAGTGGGTGTTTTATTTGTAGGGACCATGAAACTCTTTCAGTTATTTTGATCATCCCACTATATAAGCAAGAGATATGATCATTTCCTGGGTGCTATTCATGATAACTAAATGAGATCCTCTCTCTCCTAGTACCTTATATAGAGATAGATAGAGTCTATCTTCAAGCATCGATCTAGGTATGCCTTCACGGATCAAAGGCAAGGGATCGTTGTGATCCTCATAACATCAAAGAGATAATCAGAGCTCTGTGCTAGCACCCAGAATTAGATGAACGAAATTCATAAAGATTATTGGATGATGTGTGGATGATCTAGAGGGGTTTGGATTTGGATACTTTGAGAAATTGTTGTCGAAAATGAGATGTAGTTGAGTGAACTTAGTTTCAAACAAGTTATATGTTCAATTTTATTTTTGTTATTTGAATAATTAACATGAGATCCCTGGACTTTACTAGGGATTGAAATTCTAGATATTGAAAGTTATTTCACTCAAGAGATGAAAAATTTTAAATCCTTGTCCCATCGTCTTCCGTTATGTGCCCCAATACCACCAATAGTTTTCCTTACATTTATCCCAATATACTTATAATGTATCAACAAACTTTTACATATATACTATATTTTTATAGGTTGGAATCAGTTTAGAGATTTCTGACTTAGGATGAAGCAAGTAGTGTCAGTCAGGTATCCCATGTGGAAACTGATCTAATGTGGTTGCTTTATTTATTTCCTTAAATTTATTATCTACCTGCACACTACTCATTTTATATGCACTAATAGGATAGTTTTAGACACCGTTGGTGGTGGCGTACTGAGTATATATGACACCATGTTTTGTCCACCTATGATACCCAAACATAAATCATTATTGAATAGAAAGACATAGGGAAGTGCCTAGATTCTGATGTTTTATTTTTAGTACTAAGATTGAGTATAGGAGTAGAGGAATGAGCCTATGCTCATGATTCTAGTGGAAGAATTTTTTGGTATTTTTGTACTTTTGTTATAATGTTGTATTTTCCTATACCCCAGTATCCTGTGTACTTCTCTTTTGTATAACATCCTGACTTGATCATCAATTTTGTATCAAATATTGATTTAGCATCCACCTATTAGTTATTTTTGGATGATTTATTATTATTCCCCTTTTTATTTTTCAATACTGTTTCCGCTTCTTACCATTTATTATTTACCACTATGCTACACAATGATCAAGAGGGAATAATATCCCCATCAACACACCCTAGGGATTTGCTGCTAGTCAAAATCCACTAGAATATAGGGAGGCATGCTTGTGGTCATGTGTCCAATCAGTACGGGGAAATGATTAGTGGTTTTGGGGTCAGGATTCTACAAAGTGGTATTAGGAGTTATTTTTTTCCTTTTGTCTTACTATTTAGGTATTATAAAGGATACAATGAATGTTTCAAAATATGTTAATGATTCTGTGACTACGAGTATATATCCCACATGCAGGGGAAACCCAAATTAACTTGGATGGGATATTACTATTTTGGTTTTTCCTGTTACAGTTAACTAATTTCACCATTGCATGATCCACATGTTTTGTAGTGATATTATTATTGATATTATTATTGTGAAAATTTTCCCTTGGCCTGGTATGATAAGGTGGTATCATCACATGCATCATTATAGGCACTTTATGATTCACATGTCATGAATTATGCCATGACATATGGGTATATTTCAATATTTCATTGCCTTTATTGCCTATGAATTTTGTGAGTTCATTGATTATTATATATGGAAATGTGCTAATGATTCTTGTAGGGATAGAATAATTGGATTAATTAAAGTGCCTACATCAATATAAATGGTGTTTTCCCATATAGATGGATAATGGAACCTTAATTAACCAATTTTACCATGTTTATGTCATGAACCCCTTGTTCCATGGGATGAAATGTTAGATGATTTTGATTATATGAATTCTAATTATAATTTATGAGGCATGTACTTATTTAAATTAGAAATGGTGATTCATTCAATCAATTCATTTTACATGAACTCATACATCTTAATATAGTATGTAAGGGTCAAGTTGTAGTTACATGATGTACCAATTACAATTTATAAAGAGTATAAGAGTTTATAAATTGGGAATGATGATGTATTTAACTGGACTGTGATATCTATATATATAAAAGAGTATGAACTTAAATGAAACTAAACTTTTAAATGAAATGGTTACTGCTAAATAGTGATTCTAATTGAAAATTAATGGGTGTTATCCTCTATACATTTAAATAAAAACACCATATACTGAAACCCCTGCAGTGTTATGTGATACCTTGACCCTAACCTAGCCTTAGTAGTGGGAAGTAAGAAGTGTATCTTGTGACTTCTGTGACCTTTTATTATCACATAGACCTGAATTTAGGAGCATGTATAGAGGTGCAACTAATTTATAGGAAGTATGTGTACCTTTAATTTTCTATTATTGTTTATCCAATATGTTGTTAAATACTATCTAAGGCATGAATTTGGAAATTTTATAGTTATTCTACCACAATGTCCTCGAGTCAGGCACCAAGAGGTTGGAAAAAACCATGATCTATAGGTGGTGGACCCTGAGCCACTAGTATTACCTTTTGTAGTTCCATTAGAGTATACTCTTATTCTTCCTACACTGGATACCAATGCTCAATTTTGAGAGAGATTCTTAGGCTTCATGCAGTCAATACTAGGAGATCCATGATCTTCCCCTACCATGGAAGAGTTGACTTGAGAATTTTAAAAGCAGCATCCTACCACTTTCTTGGGGGATAGAGGTCCTTAGGATGTAAAATATTGGATAAAGGATATGCTATCGATATTTGAGCACCAAGAGATGCCTCTAGATTTTAGGGTCAAGCTCTCCAACTATATGATTCATGATTCTGCTAAATATTGGTGGGATATTATCATCAAGGCTGATCATCATTAGGGTATGGGTTGGGATGACTTCCAAAAAGCCTTATATGAATACATATTTACAAGAACACTGAGAGTGGACCATTCTAAGGAGTTTTTTAACCTAAAATATAGCATTATGTTTGTGATGTATTATATATCTCATTTTATTGATCTTTAGTGTTTTTCCCTAATGCTGGATAGTGATGAGTTTAAGACTATGAGACTGTTTGAGGATGGGATTGTTTATTCCATCCAATCATAGGTGAATGTATCTTGGTAGAAATTTTCTTTAGAGATAGTGAACCAATACATATTCACTGAGAAAAACCTAAGGGAAGCTGTGAGTTAGGCCTGTTTAGTATCCAGTCAGGGAGACGGTTTTCCTTGCGGCAAGAAATGTCAATCCAAGTATACTCATGACAAAAAAATAGGTCATATGACATGCATTGAAAGCTATGTGGTTTGTCAAATATGTGTCAGGATAGGCCATAAGAACCCAAAATGTATGAGGAACCATATTGAGTGTCTATATTGTGTAAGTATGGGTCACTTGTAGCATTTTTACCGAGCATTATCTCTTATTCCTAGTGAGAAGGGATCTGTATCGACACCACACTCAGCTACATGATGTATATCTCTGCACCATGAAGGGAACTAGTCTACTACTTGCTCATCAGGCCGATGAGGTGGTTGTGGTTGAGGAAGTCAAATGTTATATATACATTTCCAATAGATAAGATGTACCCAGGTTTTTCAGGGTGCATTTCAAGGCCACGTATTTGAAAATATCTATGCAGTGTAGCCTACGGTTGAGGAGTAGAGTCTAGGGATTTCTATAGTTCATGGTACTATTCTAGTAGCCAATAATTTTGTATCTTTCTTATTTGATATAGGACCTTCACACTCTTTTCTATCTTTGGTAATTATAGAATGTATGGTCCTAGAAATGGAATAATTCTGTGGTGTGATGACTCTTAACACACTATTAGGGGTTTGATCAAAGAGTATAGGATAGTGTAGATATTTACCTCTTGAGGTGGTTTGATATATTATCTTATGGAATATTTTTTTCTTCAAGATGATAGGATTCGATGTCATTATTGGGATGTACTGGTTGGTTCCATACCATGCCTATGTTGATTTCTATTCATAGAGGGTGTCTTTTACATCACCTGAAGGTAATAGTTACAATTATAAGGGAGAATGGGATGTCCAAGAAAGTAAATATGGACCTGAGTATCATGGGCATGGAATAGTAGTGGCCTAGATAACTAGTCTCTTTATCAGTGATCCAGGTATGAATTTTATAGAATTACTTCCTATGGTGGATAATTTTAGGGCCATCTTCACTGATGAATTCTCTAGATTACCACCTATGAGAGATGTGTATTTTACCATCGATCTAGTTCCAGGAGCAACACTAGTGCCCATAACTCATTATATGATGACACCTTCAGATTTATAGGAACTCAAAAGCTAGTTAGAAGTCTTAGAAGATAAGGGTTTTATATAACCCATTACTTCACCATGGGGTTCACCTATCATTTTCCCCAAGAAGGTGGATGGTACCCTCAGTCTATGTGTGGATTATAATTGGTTAAACCAACTTAAATTTAAGAACTAGTATCCACTTACTCATATAGAAAACATATTTGACCATATCCAGGGAGTGATGATTTTCTCTAAGATCAATTTGAAGTTGGGCTACCATTAGGTTCATGTTAGACCATAATACATACCACATACAACATTTTAGAGTAGATATGGATTGTACGAGTATCTAGTTATGTCGTTCGACCTTACAAAAATGCCAGAAATTTTCATAGATATAATGAATTGGGGTTTCCACATGTAGTCAGATTCATTTGTGGTAGTATTCATGTATTATATCTTGGTGCATTTTTTTCACTTGAAACGACCATGCCAAACATCTTGAGATCACGATGAATACACGAAGAGAGAATTAACTATGCACTAATATCACCAAATTCCATTTTGTATTGATAAGGTTCTCTTATTGGGTCATATCATCTCAGAGGAAAAAGTGTTTGTTGACCCAAAGAAGGTGAGTGCCATAGTTTCTTGGGAGTAGCCCAAGAATGTATTTGACATATGCAGTTTCTTGTAGATGGATGACTATTACAGGAATTTCATATAGGACCTTTCACACCTATTAGCACATCTCACAAGATTAGCTAAAAATGTTGTTAAGTTTATATGGTCATAATCCTATGAAATAATCTTTTAGGAGCTGAAGGAGAGACTTAATTTTGTGCCAATCCTGATTTTTCAAGAGCCATGTAGAAGCTATATAGTTTACTGGGATGCATAAATAATTAGTCTAAGAGAAGTTCTAATGTAGGGAGATCAAGTTATATCATATGGTTCCTTCCATATGAGACCCCATGAGAGGAATTACCCTATGAATTACTTCGATCCAACCTCTATGGTTCATGCTTTACATTATTGGAGGCATTATCTATTGGATGAGTGGTTCATCAATTACACAGACCAAAAAAGTCTTAAATACATTTCCAAGCATTATGACTTGAATACCAAACAATACGAGTGGGTAGAATACCTTTATTCATTCAATTTTAAGTTTTCTTATACACTCAGAAAGGGGAATGCATTAGTTGATTCCCTAAGCTAGAATACATATACATGGTCCGTCCAAGAGGATTATAGTGAGTAGAAGTTGATAGATCTATTTTTTGAGATGCACCTTAATGTTTAGGAATATCATGGGAGTCTTGTTTTAGCAACACTGATAGTAATATCCTCCATCCTGAAATTTTTAAGGATGAGACAACTTTCTGATCCCAAAGTCCTAGTCCCAAGGGAAAGTGTCCCAAGTGAAGAACCACTACTTGTATGGGTTATCAACGACTATAAATCATGCACTTTCATGGACATATCTAGGTTTCTTTAGACATATAGAAATAATTGATATGATAATACCATGCCTCTGTTTGGGCAGTACACCATGGGATTACCAAGATGTACAGAGATGTACATCATCATTATTGGTGGATGTGTATGAAGAGGCAGAATGTTGGTTTTATCACTCAATGTTCAACCTATCAATAGGTTAAGGTAGAAAACTAGCATCCTGTGGTAATTTTTCCACCTCTATCCATTATAGAGTGGAAATGGGAGGATTTCACTATGGATTTTTTGATTGGTTTTCTGATATTACCTTATTATAGTGATGATTTATAGTTTATTTTCAAAAAATTGACCAAGGACTCACACTTCCTACTTATATGAGAAACCTTCTCTGTTGATTATATCAATATAATTTATATTTAAGAGATTGCATGCCTTCATGATATTCCCCATTCTATCATGTCAGATAGAGACACTCATTTTACGTCATGGTTCTGGAAAGGGTTGCAAAAAGAATTGGGTTCATAGGTGCTCTTGAGTACATTAAATAACTATCATACTAATGGTCAATCCAAAAATATGATATAGGTGTTATAGGACATGATTAAAACATGTGTTCTTGATATTTGATATTCTTAGGAGAAACTCTTAACTCTCATTGAGTTTTCCTAAAATAACAGTTTTTAGGAAACTATTTAGATGGATCCTTATGAGTCCCTGGTCTCATAGTGATTCACTATTCAAATCCACCCTTACACCGTTGTTTTAAATTGGTTTTGTAATGAATTTTCCAAATATAATAATAAATTTTACTTTATGTTTTAATCAATTAATTAAATTTTATCACTATTTAATAGGGAAATTTTAATTGTTTTGGTGTTTACATTGTAGGAGGAGGTGATTTGGAGAGCTCGTGATGGAATTCAAGTAAAATGGGCCAAACTGCACGAGATCCCAAGCATGCATGTGGAAAATTATTTGTACTGTAGATAATCTGTGAATAAAATTCAGCTAAAAATGGGTTTATGAGTGAAAAACAACGTGGGATACATTTCTATAGAAGATCATGAAGCCCAAATCGTCCATTTGGATGCCCAAAATATGCCCACAATGTGAAGAAATTCTGGGCAGGTCATATTAGACCACCCTTTTCTATTTTTCTCCAATAACTCCAGCCTCGGAGATCCAATTGGGATAACTATATCTTCCATGGATAGCTAACGTGAAGGAGAACCTCTCCACTGAATTTCATGACAATTGAACGTGTTTTGGTCAGTCAACCAGCTAGATAAAAATGATTAAAAATTCTATCCTGAATAATGACCTAGTCCCTTAGGCACTTGACCTATTTTGTGGAAACTATGATGTTTTTTTCCATAAAATCACTCCTCCCCCTCATTCTCTCATGTCTCACAAACAGGGGTGAAGTGTAGTCGAATTGGAGTGCTCTATTCACCCATTTTATTTCTCTTCTCCCTCATGTACTTTTAAACATCTCAGTGATCAATTTGGGGAGTGTCCTTTGTTGTAATCCAAAGATCCACACTTGTAATCTTCATAAGGTAATTGATTTACAGTTTTTTTTTTCAATTTTTATTCATTTATACCTTCTAAATTTGTGTTTATTCTGGTATGATCAAATACAAATCAAAGGAACAAGAACCCACATGCTTCAATGCATAACTCGGATCTTGTGATGATTTGAGTGCAGTTGCCTCTTTTCTCACCCCTCCCTTTCATGAGTGTACAAATGGATGACGTCGGTTGATAAAATCCAGGAGGTCGAACCTATGAATATAAATGTTCTTTTCATGTGGAATATTTTTATCATTGAAACAAATCTCGTCATTTTATCATGTAGTTGATGTGATGCCTTGATTGAGTTCCGTTTTTACATCGATTAATATTTGTTGATTTTGAGTGGTTTTCGATATTCAATATCATTGATCGATCAAATACTAGGTGGTAACCTAGTAAGAACTCACATAACATTACTGGTTTCAGTATGTATAAAATCAAGGAATCAATGATCCTTCCCTTTCCATTGAGAGCGATGACAGATTGAGCATCAAGGGACACTTACCCGGATTGATCATGATTTCTCCAACTGGTTTCTCTCAGTAGTAATATAATTTCAATTTATGTTATTTAAGAAACAAAACCCATGTTTTATAAAACCCCATTAACCTTTTATTTTCTTAATCAGAAATTCTAGTTAAAAATAAACATCTAATTTGACACGCTTGACAACGTGATCAAATTTTTGCGACGTTTCTGAGGATCCAATATCATTTTTTCTTCATTTAATTTTATTTATTTATTTTACTTCTTAATTATTACTCCTTTAAATACCCTACCCCCATTTTATTGTTTTTGTTTTGGTTTTTTGTTTCTATTTTTGGCTATTTTTGTGTGTTCTCTCTCTCTCTCTCTCTCTCTCTCTTCTTCTTCTTCTTCTTGTCTATATCTCTCTCTATAATTCTATATTATAACATTCTATTCTAATTTTACCCTTATTAAGTTATTTTATCAAAATTTAATCATAAAAAAACTTCACAACTTATTTGCATGACCTGATCATAAAAAGAAAAACTACATGAATTTGACCCGGAAATTGAAACGACACTTCACACACAAATCAAGGCATCTGAAGAAGGTCAATCAAGTAATACTAAGGAACCCATATTTGAACCTCAAGTAGTCATAAACAAATCAAAAATTGAACTCAATCAAAACCAAGTAAACATGGATGCAAATAATCAAACCTTAAAAGAACTGACCACCCCAGATGTGGGGTTCCAACCTGCATACATCCAATATCCGGAGGAAGCATCCAAATTTGAGATGAGATCATGACTCATCCACCTACTTCCCAAATTCCATGGTCTTCCTGGTGAGGACCCTCATAAAAAACATAAAATGTTTCACATAGTGTGCTCCACCATGAAACCCCAAAATATCCATGAGAACTTAATTACGTTTAGGGAATTTCGTTTTTCCTTAATGGTGTAGCCAAATATTGGCTATACTATTTGTCTACCACAATTTGGGGATGGAATAACCTAAAAAGTCTATTTTTAGATAATTTCTTCCCTGACTTCCGAACAACATCAATTAGGAAAGAAATCTATGGCATTAGACAATCACAAGGAGAGACCATTCATGAATACTGGGAGAGATTCAAACGACTCTGCTCAAGCTTCCCCCACCACCAAATTAAAGAAAAACTATTAATCTAATACTTATATGAGGGACTTATCTCCATGGATCATGGATTGATTGATGTAGCATTTGGTGGTGCCTTGGTTGATAAACTCCTTCCGCCGCTTGTAACTTAATAGCCAACATGGCTCAAAATGCACAACAATTTGGTACATGAGCTATTTCACCAACTCGACGTGTTCATGTGGTAAGTCATTCATATCAAGAACAAAAGGTAGATAACAAGGTAACTCACAATCACCTCCTATTCCATTACATTGTGGTATTTGTTCTGACAAAACACATTTTTCTGACTAATGCCCAAAATTTCAAGATTCACCCGAGTCTTGTGCTACTGTATTCCTAGGGGGTCCATTCCAACAAGCACCTCCCTACAAGCAAGAACAATTCAGAACAAATCCAAATCTTAGGTGGAAAGCACAAACCCAATACCGACAAGGATGAAACTCAAGCTACCTCAAGTAGAATTGGTATCAACAAGTCCAAGGTATGAAACCTTATTATGCTTCAACTTCTCAAAACTATCATCCTACTCATCTCAAATCTGAACCAAACCTCTAGGATATGGTGAAGAAAATGGAAACCCATAACCTATAGTTCCAACAAAACACACAATCAGAAATTCAAGACCTACGAACTCAAGTGGGGCAGTTGTAAAACACTATTGGTGAGCTTAGGATGAAAGGTTATGGACAACTACCATCCCAACCCATTGCCAATCTGAAGGAAAAAGGTAATCTATGTGTAGTTACACTTTGTAGTGGTAAATATGTCTCTCATTTTACTGATTCTACACAACAGGTATGTCCCCCTCTTGAAAAATCTCTTTCCCAACCCTCAATAATTTCATGTAAAGAAAAAAAGACAAAAAGGGTAAAAGAATTATCAATGATGATTCAAATGAACAATCCATTCCTCTTCCTTTACCCCAAAGACTCTCTAAATCTAAAAGGAATTTTAATGATGATATTGATAAATAAATAATGGATACATTTAAAAAAGTTCAAGTTAGCATTACTCTATTGGATATAGTTAAAAAAATACTTCGATATGCCAAACTTCTTAAAGATCTTTGCACCCATAGAAGGAGTCTGAAGGGGAATGAGAGAGTCAACTTGGGAATGAATGTCTCAGCCTTGATTAAACCAGTAACGCTAACCAAATTCAAGGATATGAGAACATTCAAAATACCATGTACCATAGGAGAGACCTTATTTTCTGATGCTATACTAGATTTAGGTGCTTCCATTAATGTAATACCTCACTCCGATTATACTTCTCTATAAGTTGGAGAGCTTCAAAAAATAGGCATTGTCGTGCAACTTGAAAACTGGAGTATTATGCATCCAATAGAAGTGATTGATGATGTACTTGTAAGAGTGAAGAATCTCATATTCCCCACTAATTTCTAAATTCTTAAGATGAAAGATACTCGAACCCAAGGACATGATCCTCTCATAATTGGGAGGCCATTCCTGAAAACAGAAAATACCATCATCAACGTTCATAATGGTACACTGTCCATGGAGTTCAGAGGAGAAAAGGTAATTTTTAACATCCTTGAGTCTATGAAACACCATGTTGAAGAGAACTCCACTCTTCCTTTCTATTAAATGGAAGTTCTCTCAAATGATACACACACACACATAATTTTCTCCCCAACCCATACTCTGATTCATTTCCCCCCTTTTCAACCTTGGATGATTTGAATTTTGACTCATGTTTTGAGTGTTGTGTGGGTTCTAAAAAGTGTAAATTCTGTGCTTTAATTGATGAGTGTGTTCATTCTGAGGTACCTATGACTGTCGATGATTATGAAAATCTCATTTCAACAGATTTTCCATCCTTAGAGAATAAACATGAGCAGATAGACAGTTTCATAGACCTCATAGTTCCCTCTACAACTAAAAAAGAATATATTTTCATAGGAATATAAGAGAAAATTCACAACACCATCCTTCTAAAGAACCTATAGGTTACTATATATAATTTTCAGATGAAACAATAGTAAAAAAAAATTTCCTAGCACAATAAGAACATAAAACAATAGATTATAACATGCATGTCTCCAAAGTATAGTCCTAAAAAAGAAATTTGATGAGATATATTAGATAATAACTAGTAGATATATTATCAGTTGTATAAAAATATTCTTAGAAAGTTCTGTTGTAATTTTAAAAATATTCCACTCTCAGATCTTTAGAGAAATAGAGATATGTTAAAAAATATTCAACTCTATAATATCAACTGGATAAATATATTGAGAATAAATAGGAATCTATATTAGAACTAGGTTAAGTATATAAAAAAATATCACCATATAAATTGTGATATTCAAAAATCTCAGTGTATTTGACATTTGAATTCAATTGTCCAAAAAAATCAAAACTTACCTTAGAAATAGTAACATTTAATCTATTTTTAAAGATAATTTTAAATGGTCTTTGAATTAATTTAAATGAGATATTTAATCTAGTGAAATAATTTATGAAATCTCAAAAAATCTATAATTCAAATCCCACTGATGACTGATTCAACATTGGACTGCTCTGTGTGAGGATAACTCCAAAAGTACTATTCACAATGTATGATTGATTACAAAATTTTAGTTAACATACCAAATTTTAGATACTCAAATGTAGGATTTCTTCATAAAATTTTCATTGAAAAACCTAATTTTTAGTTTAAATATAAAGTTTCAGAAGTTACATTAGGAACTCGAATGTGATGATCCGCATCAGAATTTAGGTTCCCAAACCTAACATTTAGTTCAAAAAATGGGGTTTTAAACAATGATTCTAGACTTCATCAAAATATGTAGAATAATTTTTATAAAAAATATTTAGTAGAATTATAATTAAAGAACTTACATAATTATAAAGAAATTAAAAAAACTATTCTAATAAATATAATCTTAAAATTCACATAAAGTAACTTCATTAGTAAAAAAATGAGGGTGTTTATGAGCATAAAATTAATGATAAATCAATGAGAAATTATTTAATCCACAACCATATGACCAATAATATCCCCCATTTTTATGATCACAAAAACCATATAAATATAAGAATAAAAATACCTATATAGGTTTTAGTTATTAATAAAACAAACATAAATTAATATATATTAATGAATAATCAAAATTTTAGAATGTTTTTTATCCATATTCATCCTCCCTTTTTTGAAATAAAAAATAAGTGTAGAGATGGATTAAAGTACATTTAATGTATCACAAAACTATGATTGAATATTATTTAAACTAAAAATAAATATATCCTAAAAAAGGATTGGATTAGAAACATAAAATGATAGTAAATAAAAACCAGAAAAATAGAAAATAATAAAATAACTTATTTTTATTAATCCTATTGGATTAAAAAGAAATATTGAATCAAGGTTTATCAAGTTAAGTTTCATTATAAGAGGAAGGTTCAAGTTTAAGCTCGTCATAGAAATAATATTATTTGATTAAGGAATCTATAATAGTTTGATGCACTTCCTTTAGCTCCTTCATTAACTCTTAAAAATTGTGATTAATTAGGACTACCCATTCCTTAATTATATACCTCATCTATTGGTACATATTATATAATTTAGCTAGATTAAATTTTAGAAAATTATAAATAGTCTCATAATATTTAACATATCTATACATCATGCTTCCCAATTGGTTGACCAAAACTTGAACTCCTAGTTTTATAGAAGTCAACTTATCAAATAACTATTTATAATTTTCTAAAAAAGAGTGTAGGGACACACTATCACAATGTAAAATATTAATTTTCTTAGACATGGTATATTGGTCATCTGAAAATAACTATATTCTTATCTATACATTTGCAGATCCTGCTCCAATTAAAGTAGAACCCCTTTATTTAATTAAAATAGATCTCATAAACTCAAACTAATTTGGAAATAACTTTTTTAGACAACTAAAATCAGAATTATAAATGAGTTCATCTTTGATCCATCCAACTTATCCAGCTACATCTCACTTAAAAGAATCAAAATATTTACTTGATATTAAGATTCCCATCAAATTTTGATACTAATTATAGAGAGACTCAAAATCAATATTGGAAATAGATGAAAGTTTTAAATCCTAAAAATATTTTCAAGATATCTCAAGTTATCCTGGAAACTTTCATATATCAACAGTCTAAATTTGGAAACCATACCCAAGGAAAGATAATGAGTACATTCCTCAAAATAAGTATCATCAGAAACTGATAAAACGTTTTAGGTTTCCTATAAGTTTATTTGACCTTAATAAATTGAAGATATTTAACTTAAAACTCTTTAAAAGAAGGACAAGATAACTATCCCATCACTTTTATAGCTTTATCATACTATTCAACAATATTATCCATAATTCTTTCAACAAATGAAACTAATTGATCCTTGCTCAATTAATTTGTAGCAACTACTGAGGTACTTACCTGCTCACCAGAATAATATTCCTTAATATGACTTTCTTCAGTTCATTGAGAACCTGTAGATTAATAAATTTACTATACTAGTTTGTATCTACGATGAACAAACTACACAAATATTTCCTTAACTTTAGTAACATTCTCATATATTACTTAAAAAGCTTACCCGATAGCCTCTTCATCCTTTTCTTCACTAAAACAATTAGTCGGTAAACTTCTCCAACCCTCTCAACACCCTTTTCAATAGGTGTAGAATCCTCTCGCCTCTGTGACCTTTGAATAATCACAATAGAAATATCAGTTTCGGTAAATGGTTCTTGAAAATATCTGGGTTACTGAAGAAGTCCCCCTATCATAACAAGGATGTTATAGTAGCCAAAAAACTTCACTCTTGGATCCAGTGCTAAAATCATAAGCTTTACATTTCTGTATTTGACATTGATAATTGTGACCCAATTTTTTTTTCCATTGAAACCTTAAAATATGAAAAGAAAAACTTGAATCACTTACATTCTCAAGGACCTTTTAGGGTTATAGTTCTATAGAAATAGGAAAAACTAATATATAAACAATATACAAGTAGTTAAATGAGAATTTATACCACATAACCCAGCTTTTCTTATTTCACATTATGTCATCAGCATCATCATCCATATGAAATCTATTCAAGACATAATTCATTTAACATCATTTCTTGATGAACTGGGGAAAAGGAAACATACTAAGAGTGAGCTCAAATTCCCAGTAAGGGTAAACATAAGCATTAATAAGTGAATGTAATCAATGAACATAAGAAGTGAATAAGGATATGATGTCATAATCAGAGTGTATACGTGAATCATAAAATAACTCATATCCATAAATACATGAATCATCAATCATGAACCATGGAATAAGGATTTAACAAGGTAAAGGGTCATAAGAATTAGTAATCATGATCCAAGTGATATCAATCTTGATCAAAAGAAACATTATAAACCCATGGAAAGAATAGATAAAACATGTTATTATCTTGGTACATCATCATCATAGAACAATTACAGAACCCTTACAATTGGAATAACCATACGGTCGACTGCCAAAGTAATTATTCAGAGAATATAATCATTACCCAATGCATTGGGGCACTATCTAGGAACACCATTCATTTAAGCTATAATGGGATCACCTGTCTCTATATGGGATTCCCCATTATATAAGATATAATGGGATCAACTAATGTTATCTTGTCCACCCCATCATATAAGCTATAATGATCTCACTTGACACTATCTAGGACACCCCATTGTATAAGATTTACAAGAATGACAATATGAATAAAGTAAATAGAGATTTCATCATCAAAATCCTAGAAACAAACACTATTCCTTTTCTAACTTTATTAACCGATAAAAAATAAATAAGTTCTACAATAATAAATTTGAAACATGATTAACCAGTGTAAAAGAAATAGGTTCCATAAAAATATCTTTGAAATAATATAAATCCATCAAGAAAAAGAATGTGAATGGTATAATTAAAAAATATCCCTATTTAATCATAATTAATAATAATTGGAGTTAACATTGAAGAATGGAAATATCATTAAAATTTCATTAAATAAATTTTTAGGAAAATAACCATTTCATTTTGAAAATCACTTTTTTTTAAAACATAAAACATTTAAAAAATAATTTTATTTGAAAATAAATTTTAAAAATTAGGCATTCTTTAAATATTAGGGATAAAATTCCTTTATAAATACCCTTATAAAATTTTAAAGGAAGCTTCAAAGTAATTATGGTCCTGATGGTGGGTAATTCTGTACATGTCGTACAACTTAAATAGAAAATTCCTTTTACATTGTAAAAATGTTAGAAAAGTGTGTTGTTTGGAAAAAAGAAAAGAATATTCCTTTAAATTTTTTTAGTAAAAAGTAAAAAATGGGTAAATATTTATTTAATAAATCATTTTAATAGGTTAAAAACATTTTTTTGGAAACATTTTTATAAAATTTGTTTTTCAAATAAAATAGATTTCTAATAAAAGATTAAAATAAGGTTAAATTTTATTAAAATAATTTTCTCAATTAATTTAAGTACCAAAGAGTAAAAAAATGGTACATTTACTTGAAAATATTATGAGTAACCAAAGGATAATAAAATTAAATGGGTTTATTAAGAAATATTCAAATAATTTCATTCAACTAAAATTTAAGAATAAATAATCTTCATTAGAATGAGATTGTGAAATAAATGCTTACAACGATAATACCATTAAAGTGAGAGTTAATAATTGAATAGATTATGTGTTTCAAATACAAATCCATATAAAACAAGTGTAAATACACTATAAGGCAAACACATAATCTTATATTGACATAATCAATGAAGTTTATGTTTAACCCAATTAATGAAAATTGAGTTAATAAATCCCTTACCGCTTTGGTACCTTTGAAACCGTAAACCCCATAGAAGAGAGATCCTCAAATGGATATGTAAATCTATATAAATTTAATTATAATAATCTTAAAATAAATCCATGGGAAATATATATATCACACAACAAAAATAAGTGGTTTTTATGACATATATCTCACAGAACTAAAAGTGAGACAAAAAACCCTTACCTCGAGTTTGATTCATCACACTTTTTCTTAATATTATTGAATAATAAACCTAAGTTATTATATAATTTCTTAAGAATTTTTTAAAAGTTTAATTTTCCTTTTATTTAACTTAATACCATGTTATATATGATTACTTAATCAATTAGGCTTATGTCATATTTTTGACTATATTTAGCTTATGTGTCAAAAATGACTTTGGTAGGTTGACTATGGTCAAATAGGTCATTATATAAACATATACAAAATAATAATAATGAAATAATTACCATATTTATGCATCAATTATAATTTTAAAACAATCATTAAATATGTTTATGAAAAATGGGTTATGTTTCAATCATGGAGACAGTAGGCTGTACGTACGTATGAGTAAGATTTTCATTTTTTCAATGATCATTATGGAAAGGAGGTAAGTAATATTATATATTTAAAAATGATAATTATATAATAAATTCCATAATATTTATTTATAAATACTTATATATACCATTATTGTGATGTGGTGATGATAAAAACGAATCACATCGCTTAGAGGGGAGCGGTAGTCCACACGTCCATGAATGACGTCATCACTTTTTCAGTGAGTGAAAAGATAAGAAGAAAATGATATATAATATTTAAATATTTTTAAATATTTAATTGATATCATAATTATATAATTAATATAATATAATATATATATTAATTATCATTACCCTTATAATTTTCCATGCAACACGTTATTGAAAAATGAATTACATCACTTTGCGAGGTGGTAATTCACCATACACATGAGTGATGTAATCGTATCCCCTTAAAAATGGAATGTAAAAAGTTATATATGATATAATTAAAAAAGAGGTAAATTATATTATAAATATGAGAAATATACTTTATATCCATCATCATACCCAACTGTTAGAGTTGGTAATGGAAAAATGAATGACATTGTTTTGCGAGGTGGTAGTCTGTCGTACACATGAATGATGACTTCGTAATCCATTTTATAGAAGTGGGAAATGATTTTGGTTTTGAAATTAACATAATAAAATCTAAGTATATTAAATATAGATATTTTATCATATAATAATTTTTTAATAAGAATTTAATGAGGTGGTGGAAAAAATAAAATAAAGATGCTTGTTGAGGAACATTACATCTTCTTCGGGTATTCTCCTTAGGTTTACACTAAATGCTTCCTTGGTTGAATTTCTTCAAAAAATAAGGATTTTAGGATAAGGGGAGGGAATTTGGGAAGTTATTTGGATAGATATTGGTTGAACCCAATAGGTTTTAAGGTGTGAATAATAGAGGATAGGGAGTGGGGTTTTATAAGTGGGGGAGAGGACACACTTGGGTTTTTTTGAAAATAAATGAGTGCTCTCACATTTTGCACATGCCAAAGGGTACAAAATGAACCATTATAAAACCTAAGAGGTTTGATGTTTGAAATATTACAATAAATGTTTTTTACAAAAGTGTATAAGTCATTTTTAACCTTATCCTTTTATTTTAAACCCCAGTAAACCCATTTTTACGTTAACCATGGTAAATAATTTTTACTCTTTTCACTATTCATTTTAGTAAAAAATTAAGTTAACATTATAAGACATAAGAAATTATTATGACTCCAAATATGGTATCCATTTTTCCAAATTAAATTCATATAAATGGACAAATTAAATTTAAAATCAATCCCACAAATGTGATGAAAAAACGAGTTTTTAAAGTGAAAAGTCCAAAAGTTTATAATATTTTTATATCCAATTTTAATATAAAAATTAATCCAATGAAATAAATAAAATAAATAGATATATAATTTATCTAAATTTATTTTAAAACTTAATCAAATTATATTTTAACTTTATAAATAATTTAATCAAAAAGATATTTTTCAATTAAAAATCAGCATTTTCACTATTCATTAGAAAATTAACCTTTTAAGAAAATTATCAATAATTCACCCTAATTTAATTTTGACATGATTATTTAAAAAAATAAATTTATTTTATCAATTTTTTTTTCTAAAATTGGAAAAAATTAAATTTAAAACAAAATCCGCAGACATGAAGAAAAAGTTGGTTTGAGAGAAGTATATTGTTTCAAGCACAAGATGATTTTATATTAACTCTATGTCTAGTAATAATCCTTGTATGAATATCAATTAATTTTTTTGATATATAATCTAAAAATTTAATTTAAATCATTCCTCATTAGGGATTATTTTAATTAATTAAAATGTAAAATAAATATGCATGTTAAAATAGTTTTTAGAAAAACCCATTTTCAAACCCAAAAAACTTATACTAAAATAAAATATAAAGCCGATTAAAAAGTGATTATGTAGATTAAAAATAAAAAATAATAATTATTTTAATTTATAAAATAACTGAAACATATTTTAACTTTTAAATTACTTAATTTACTAAACTAAAAAGATAGTTTTACAAAAAAAATATGTATTTTTTTACTATTCATTGAAAAGTAAATATTTTTTGAAAAGTACCAAAATTTCAACCAAAGTAAATATTGATATTATGATGAAAAAAATATGTTAATTTTATAAAATTTATTTTCTAAAAGTTTAAAAATTGATTATAATATTCTTTTCATGAAAATCATTAAAAAATCATTTTTGAAAAAATATATTTCTGTAGAATGAAATCACTTTACTAAAAATTGATTGATTATTTACCAAAAATTTATCAATAAATTATATTGAGTAATAATTATATATATATTTATATATTTTAAAAATTAGTTAATATTATTCATACCTTCCAATTCAATGACTATGTTATAACCGTAATATATATGATTGGTCGTTTAAGTTCAGTGTTGTGTGTTGAATATGATATTAAACATAAAAATATCAAGTTTACATGTACTACAAGTTATTGAAGGGAATAAATTTATTTTTGTAAGAAATATATCATTAAGTATATGGGTGTTACATTCTTTTCTAATCTTAGTGTTTCCTATCCTTTATAATATTGAACATAATTTTATTCTTATAAGATATATGGGTTTTACATCCTCTCACCCTTTAATAAATTCTATCCTTGAAATTTTAACTTTATCTAGATAATCAAAGGATAAGAATTTGAAAATTATTTTTTCAAAATCACACATCATGAAAAGCATTTATAAAAAATCCTTTTAATAAGGGATCAAGGGAAGTTCAAAGGTCATACAGAATAAAACATAACCAGGTTTCCAAATAGGATAACATAGGTGGGAATGGAAGAAAATTGTAAATAATTAAAGAGTGATAGTGAGGTCATTAATGATAAGAAAGTTAATGATCAATGTAAAGTTTAGGGCCTAAAAACCATAAATATATGATGATCTAAAAGGCTATCGGTTCATTAGAAATGAAGGCACTATGAGAATATTTTAATTTTAATATTATTTTCCTAGTGTTAAAGAATTATCTTACCATCTATACTAATAAAATATAGAAATATACTCAATTCATGATTATAATTTCATCCTTTAATCAATTTCCACCACAATATCATATTTTCTCTAAACTATGTGTATTTAAGATTAATTTTTCATGTCCAAAGCACTAAAATCAACTTTTAAAGGGCCACATAATCCCTAAATGCATAAAAAGATATTACTCCTATCTTTAGACATTAAATAAATTGAAAATGGTTTAGAATTAGTAAGATAATTTAAAAAAAATAAACCTCATAAATTAATCTCCAAATTTCAATAGTAATACCCAAAGTTCAAACCAAACCATTTCATTAATAACTATCCATAAAATCATACAAACTATTCCTTAATAAGTTCGAAACCCAAAGATTATTAGGATTTTATCATATATTTTCCAAGATAAATAAACCGTTATTCCTAAAATAAAATCCCATATGTTTCTCAAATAAAATTAATCTTTACCTACAAAAAATTTCATACTAACAAGGAAATCATGTAGACCAGTGGTAGGTGCTACACCCATACTACCCTTTGGTTATGGGTTTGAGCCCCAAAAACTTTCCAAATGTGACAGGTTTTCACCTAGCCTTTGGGTTGTCCTTTTCCCTTGAAAAATTAAAAAATAATTCCACCCTAAATAAAACTTCATGTTGATCCTAGGGGTTAAAAATTTCTAAAAAAAATCTCTCCCAAAATTTCATTAATAAACTCAAATTTTTTACTACTTTAAACCCTAAAATGGGGTGTCTAAGACTTTTAACTCATGAAGAACCTTAATATTATATACCTATAATGGTATCCACAACTGTTAAGATACCATCATATCAGAACAACCTAATCTATAAAGTTATCTAAACCTTTCATCTGATACCAACTATAAGAGCACATAATCCACACTCCCAGATTTGATGCTTAAATCATAAACATTACATTTACGAATTTGATAATGATATTTGTGAAAAAAGTTTTTTTCCTTCCAAGCCTTTCAATATGAAAATGAATAATTGGATCAATTAATTTTTCAAGGACCTTTTAGGTTTATATTTTCAGAGAAATAGGAAAAAATCCTATATAAACAACACCCATGTCATTAAATGAGAATTTCTGTCACTTAACCCAACTTTTATTATTTTAAATTAATTAAACATCATCATCTATATGAAATACCTTCTAGACATAATCCATTCAGCATTATTTCTTGATAACCTGGGGAAAATGAAACATAATAAGGGTGAGATCAAATGATCAGTAAGGGTAAAAATAAGAATTAACAAGTGAATTTCATTAATGAACATAAGAAGTTCATAAGGGTATGATGATATAATTAGAGTACATGAGTGAATTAAAAAAGAACTCACACCCATCAATACATGAATTATCAATCATGAAGCATGGAATAAGGATTTAACAAAGGAAATATTCATAAGAATCAATAATCATTAGCCATTTGATACCAATATTGATCAAAAGAAACATTATAGAACCATGGAAAGAATAGATAAAACACATTGGTATATTAGGATATCATCATCATAGAACACTTATAGAACTGTTACAGAACCCTTATAATTGGAATAACCATATCGTCGTGTTCCAAAATAATTCTCCAAATAATATAGTCATTAACCAATGCAATGGAGTGCTATTTGGGAACACCCATCATTTAAATCAGTTCTATTTGGGACACTGACAGAGCAAATTTACGTGCATATTTTTGATCAAATAATGATTATTTTTTAATGTTTTTAGATGATAAAACCCATGTATTTCATTGTTTTATTAAAATAATTGGTAATTTGAGTTTTAGAATGAAAATGAGCAAAATTGTGAAAAGTGCATAATTCTGGATTTTTGGACAGATTTTTAACACAAGGGTATTTTTTTTCATTTCATAAAACATATAATAATTCAAAATCTGTAAATATAATTTTTTAGAATATTGAATTTATTTCCTTCATATTTTTCTTATAAACAAGGATCTGATTCGGTCATCTAGTGGTCCTAAAAATTCATTGAAGTTTGACATTTTTCTGGGCGGACAGCGTGGACCACACCACTGTAACGGAAACTAAACTCGGGATAAAAATATCCAAATTAGGTGCTCCGACCTGGGATAGAACGAGGACAGCGAGGGGTGGCTATAAAACAAAATTTATGGAGTTTTGAAATCATTAAGGTGGTCATTGAATGACATACTGTTGGAGGAACCTTCCTGGAAGCTTCATCCAGAAACAAAATATTTCAATGAAAAATTCATAACTCCTTCATACCGGGTCCAAATGTGCTTAAATTTGGAGGGTGAATGGATAACATAGTTATGAACAATATTGAAGAAGGGGTCCATGCATGAGTCGGCCATTTATGGGTCCAAAAACGCGAAAAAGTTTGGGGGAAGGAAATATGCCTATAAAAGGAGGCCCTCTCCTCCTTCCAAAACCATCAGCTCGACACCCAAAGCCAAGGAGGGATACCACCAGGGCATGGGCCGATGATACTATTATATATTTCCCTCCCATTTACTCTTTTTATTTCATTTTAATTTTAGTTTTATTTTAGTTTTATTTTCAATTGTAATTCAAATTCTAGTTTAATTAATCCTTGCATTTGTGTTTCGCCATCCATTTTTCTTCATTTCTCTCTCTCTCTATATCTCTCTCTCTCTATCTCTCTCTCTTCTTCCACCCACTCCACTAAGTAATATCATAATCTATGAAATGAGAGACTAATCACGAGACTTGTCCTTGGGGGAGGTGAAAGTGATCATGAATTTTCTTTAATGTTTAATTTTATGTTTGTAGATAGAATTGAGTAGCATGCATGGGTAAGGCGAATGCCCCAGATGTTGTGACTGCCTCTGATGTCATGCAACTCAACCTATCTCTATTCTTTTATTTAATAATTTTTCCCTCTCTACATTGGTTATTTCTTCACACATTGGAGTTGAGCTAATCAATGGTTGAAACGGCTTCGATTGAACTGGGTCCTGGAAGATGACACATCCTAGACAAAGGTGTGTCATCAACTTGGATTAAAGGAGGAATTGAAATTGAGAGTGCTAAAACATTCAATTATATTCCACAATTTATTAATAAAGAATAGTAGTTCAAACATGAGAATTAATTTTTTGGATTATATAACTCAAATAAAACATATAAAGGAGAATAATGATTAAACATTAAACCAACCCCCAAAACCAAGTTCTTTCTTATTAACTCATTCTGTTTAGATTTGAATGATAGTTTAAATTATCATTTTACAAGTATTAAATAATCAAAAAACCAAAAATATTTTCATCACTTTCATTTAATAAACAAAACCAAAAAAAGAGATAGTTTAGGTGATATATAAGAAGTAAGTTAACTACTTTGAGAAGGCTCCTCAAGAGAGACGACCCTGGTCAGCCACTGTGCTACACTAGGAAAAAAATAATTGTTTTTGTCCATGCCCTGTGACAGGCGTGCGTCAAAACTGGCGCCGTTGTCGGGGATCCAATCAATTGTTCATTTATTTTTTCTATTTTCACATCTTTGGTAGATTTTGTTTTTTTTTTAAACTAAAAAAACTAAAAAAAACATTCATGATGGATTCAAATTCAGATTATTATGCATGGATAAATTTCTCACAGGTGCATCAACAACAACAACAACAAGATTTTAGAAGGGATCAAGTGAAAGAACTTAGATAAAACATTGAACAACTGACGAGAAAAGCTGAAAGAGCATTTGACTATGTTTGTGCATTAATGAAGCAACCCAACCCTGAGCAGGATCAAGAACCTGAGGTGGATGTTGAGCTATAAGTGGGAGATCAAGAAGGATTGGATGACTTTTTTATAAAATGTGAGGAACTGCCCGATCTCCCCATACAATACAAGAAAGAAGAGCCATCACCACCGAAGGAAGACACCACCCATGTGGTGGAATTTGATGTTAAGATGGAGGAGCCCAACTACCTGCCTCCATCCTCAAAGAGTATACTCCAAGAGGCACTTAACACTGAGACAAAGATTGAAGCTGAACCGACTCAGGGAGTTGAACTATTCTTTGACTCTATATCTTCTAATTTTATTGAATCTGAATTCTACATCACTCTTTGTGATTTTGATTATACAGAATCATAAAAACTCTACTATGACTTGGAGGAAGAAGATTAAGCTATATGTGCACCTGTTGAGGAACATATGGAGCTCCCTAGACAAGTTGAATATTTGTTGAAGGAAGCTCATGAAGAGATGCTAGTGGATTTCTCTAAGGAGACCATGAAAAAAGCTACTTACTTTTATGGGGAAAAATTTGATCTTAATAATTCTTGTTTTAATTTTATTCAAATAGAATTGCACTCTAAATTTCCCATTGACTATTCTTTTGATGCAGTATACCTTGAGGAACTACTGGACAGAGAAGAAGAGGTTGCACAAGTAGAAACCAAGAAGAAGGATGGTGGTCCATACTTTTTCCTGCCCCCACCATGCAAGCTATAGATCATTGTGAAGGGGGAGGATATGGTGTAATCTATCCATGGATCATTCCTCAAGAAAAAGGATGAAGCACAAGCTGGGAAAAGCCACATGTGGTGGTATAAATCAAAGAAGCTTCATCCTCCATCGGATTTTGGATAACAGCTGGTACTTCCCTATGGAGGCAGTAAAAATTCAGGGCCCACTTGGGGGATCATAACAAGATTTATCTTTACATGATTTCTAGGAATTTAGATTTCAATTTATTTTCATAGATTTAATACATCATGAATACCACTCCCTCTATCTTTTTGAGCTTTAATGACATGATCCTTATACTTAATTGAGTTGTTTTCTTTTATAGGTTCATAATGGTAGAAGGAAGCCCCAGAAATTTAAGGGGAAGGACCATGTTTCATGAAAAAAAGGGAGTTAAATTTTAGTGTTTTATCCTTTAAACTCTCCACATTTTGGTCCGAAACATGTTTTGAGCTTTAAAGATAAAATTGCATGCACACACTTGAATTCATCTTTTACTCGACTTCTCTAGGAGACATGAGTTTCTTAGGAACCCAGTGATGCCATGTTTTAGGTTTCAATGTTTATATGATTAAATTATTGAAATAGAGAGTTGAATTTTTAAATATGAAGCATAGATATTGAAATAATGACTCATGATTGGAAGGAATTAATTGATTCATGTAAATGAAATTTCTCTGCCATCTTTCATGCTTTGAATTTCTGAAATTTATGTGAATTAATTTATTATTATTAGTCATGCCATGAGTGATTTTACAATGTTATATTTATCATTCCCAATAGGATTTCTAGACCAAGTACTTCCTATTTATTCTTGAGCATATTTTTGAGTGATCTTGGGACATGTAACTGACCAGAACTTGTATTGAAACTTGTCAAAGCTATGACTGCGCAAAAACACATTTAAAATGATTAAGGCATCCTTTAAAAAGATACATTTCCTTAAAAGACAACCCTTACATCAATAATTTTTTTATCCCATAGATACCATGAATGACCTTTATAGGGATGAGCCATGTTTCAAGCCATTTTCATCCATTCCTACCCAACTCTTCGTATTTTCATGATATTTTAAAGTTGAAGTGTGGGGGTAAAGGGAATCATGGTGGATGGGATGATACACATTGTGAGGAAGAAGTGTGGGGGTGTTATTGTGGTAATTGTAAAAGGTTGTGAAATAATTCATTATACTCTATTGTTTCCCCCTCTTGAATTAAAAAAATGACAAAACGAAAAAAAATAGAAAAATGGGTTTTGATTTTGGAGAACCAAAAATCACCATTTTCCAAACTAACGATCTTATGATTGTATGTGGTTAGGTGATGGATGTGAGGTTTGATCTAATCATAACTTTCGAAAAATGAAAAAAAGTACTAAATAAAAAAAAATCAAGAGGGTGCACAAATAATCCATTATGCTTACATGATCATAACCTTTTCTTTGAGTTTTGGGAAGCGGGTGTTGCTATTTTTGAAGGGGAGAATTTCATTACACTTTTACTTTTAAAATCATGCATTGTACTTCAGAGATTAGCCTCCTCCTTGAGCCTTAATTTTTAAAGCATCAAATCCTACCAACCTTAAGACTTAGAGTCATTTGAACCTTTATTGCAAGTCCTCATGATTTTATGTGTCTTTTATCCTTACAAAGAGGAGAAAGTAGTTTATTTACAAGACTATGATTAAGGAGCATGTTCTCATGATATGAGCATAATTATACTTGAATTGTATCCTAAGTGATGAGATAAAAAAAATCAAAAGTGAGGTAAATCATGACATGGAATATTTATTAATGATGAATCAAGGAGCTTGAATGAATGAAAGGATAAGTTCCATCAATTTTCAAAGGATAAAAGTAAAATATGTGAATTATTTGTTTCTTTGAAAAATGGGAAGTGAAATTGATATTTTATGAATATTTTTGAAAGTTTTATTTCAAATTGAATTTTTTTTGATTTTATTGCATTGAAATTTGAATATTGGTAACATTGGTGTCCTTTGATTTCCATGTTGAGATTTTATGCTTGAGGACAAGCATAGTTTAAGTGTGGGGGTATTTGACAGAGAAACTTTACATGCATATTTTTGATCAAATAACAAGTATTTTTTAATGTTTTTAGATGATAAAATACATTTATTTCATTATTTTATTAAAATAATGGTTAATTTGAGTTTTAGAATGAAAATGAGAAAAATTGTGAAAAGTGCATAATTCTGGATTTTTGGACAGATTTTTAACACAAGGGTATTTTTGTCATTTAATAAAAAATATATTTTCAAATTCAGTGAATCAAACTTTTTTAGAATCCGGATTTTATTTTCTTCATATTTTTTTTCTGGACCAGGAGTTGATTCGGCCATCTAGTGGTCCTAAAAAGTCATTGAAGTTTGACATTTTTTCGGGCGGACAACATGTACCACACCACTGTAACAGAAACCAAACTCGACCTACACATATCCAAATGAGGTTCTTCCACTTGGGATAGAACGAGGACAGAGAGGGGCGGCTCTAAACCAAATTTTGTGGAGTTTTTAAGTCATTAAGGTAGCCATTGAACGACATTCTTTTGGAGGGACCTTCCTTGAAGCTTCGTCTAGAAACAGAATCCTTCAATGAAAAATTCATAAATCCTTCATCCCGGGTCCAAATGTGCTGGAATTTAGAGGGTTAATGACCAAAACAGTTATGAACAATATTTAAGAAGGGTTCCATGCATGAATCGGCCATTTATGGGTCCAGAAATGCGCAAACGTTTGGGGTACATAAATATGCCTATAAAAGGAGGCCCTCTCCTGCTTCCAAAACCATCAGCACGACACCCAAAGCCAAGGAGGGATCCCACCAGGGCATGGGCCACTGATTCTATTATATTTCCCTCCTCATTTATTCTTTTTTATTTCATTTTAATTTTAGTTTTATTTTAGTTTTATTTTCAATTGTAATTCAAATTCTAGTTTTATTAATCCATTCATTTGTGTTTATCCATCCATTTTTCTTCATTTCTCTTTATCTCTCTCTCTCTATCTTCTTCCACCCACTCCACCAAGTAATCTCATACTATCGGAAATGAGAGACTAATCACGAGACTTGTCCTGGGGGGAGGTTAAAGTGATCATAAATTTTCTTTAATGTTTAATTTTATGTTTGTAGATAGAATTGAGTAGTATGCACGGGTAAGGCGAATGTCCCCGATGTTGTGACTTACTCTGATGTCATGCAACTCAACCTATATCTATTATTTTATTTAATAATTTTCCCTCTCTCCATTGGTTATTTCTTCACACGTTGGAGTTGATCTAATCAATGGTTGAAACGAATTCGATTGAACCGGGTCCTGGAAGATGACACACCCTAGAAAAAGGTGTGTCATCAACTTGGATTAAAGGAGGAGGTGAAATTGAGAGTGCTCAAACATTCAATGATATTACACAATTTATAAATAAATAATAGTATTTCAAACAAGATATTTCATTTTTGGATTATCAAACTGAAATAAAACATATAAAGGAGAATAATGATTGAACATTAAACCAACCCCCAAAACCATGTTCTTTCTTATTAACTCATTCTGTTTAGATTTGAATGATATTTTAAATTATAATTTTACAAGTTTTAAATAATCAAAAAACCCAAAAATATTTTCATCACTTTCATTTAATAAACAAAACCAAAAAAAGAGATAGTGTAGGTGATATAGAAGAAGTAAGTGAACTACTTTGAGAAGGATCCTCATGAGAGACGACCCTGGTCAGCCGCTGTGTTGCACTAGGATATAATTATTTTTGTCCACACCCCACGACAGGCGTGATTCAAACACCCCATTATATAAGCTGTAATATGATCACCCGAAACTATCTGAAACACCCCATCATATAAGCTGTAACAGGCTCTCCTGATGCTATCTGGGCCGCCCCATCATATAAGATGTCTAGGAACCACAACCCAAGTAAATTACCTAGATATTTCATCATAAAAATCATAGAAACAACCATTATTCCATTTATAACTCGATTAACCCATATAAATAAAATTAGTTATATAATAATTTCTTTTAAATATGATTAACTCAGAGAAAAGAAATGGATTTTATAGTAATCTCTTTGAAACAATCTTAATCTATCTAGAGAAAGAACGAGGTTGATATCATTACAAAATATCCCAATTGGATCATAATTAAAAACAATGATTATTGACATCGATGAATGTAAATACCATTAAAATATCATTAAATAAATTCTAAGTAAAACACCCTTTTAATTTTGAAAATCATTTTTTAAAACATAAAATATTTTGAAAATCCCTTTCTTTGAAAGTCACTTTTAAAAACTAAGAATTTTCAGAATATTAGGGAAACAAATTTCTCTATAATGAAACTTGAAAACATGAAAAGGAGACTTCTAATAAATTATGACCATGATGGCGGGTAATTATATATAATCCATACAAGTTAAAAAGATCATTCCTTTTACATTGTAAATAGGTTCAAAAAGTTACTTGTTTGCAAAATGATAAGTACATTCCTTTCAAAAAATTATGTAAAAATTAAAATAAGGATAAAAATGTATTTAATAAATCATTTATAAGGGGATAAAAAAATCTTTGAAAACATTTTTAGAAAACATGTTTCCAAAAGAAAAAAAATTTCTGATAAAAGAGAGAAATAAAGTTGGATTTTCTTAAAAACATTTTCTCAATTAAATTAAGTTCCAAAGAGTGTAAAAATTATTATGTTACTTTAAAGTGTCATTATTAACCAGATTAGAATAAAATAAAATTGGTTTATTATGAAATTTTCAAATAATTTCCTTCAATTGAAATTCAATAATTAACAATCTTGATTAGAATGAGATTATGAAATAAACCCTTACAATGATCACAACATTGAAGTGAGAATTAATCAATTGATAAATTATATGTTTCAACTGAAAATACAAATAAATAAATTGGAAATATATCATGAGGTAATAAAAAGTCATTATACATATAATCTTATAATTTCATAATCAATGAAGTGGAATTTTAACCCAATAAATGAAAATTGAGTTAAGAAATCTCTTACTAACATGGTAACTTTGAGACTGAAATCCCCATGAAAGAGAGATTAAACAATGGGTATAAAAATTCACATAAATATATGTATAATAATAATAAAATAAATTAAGGGGTATCATATACACCACACCACAAAAATAAGTGGTGGATATAGAATATATCTCATAGAAATAAAAGTGAGACGAAAGAAACCCTTATTTCAAGTTCGATTCTTTATACTTGTTCTTTATCGTCTTGAATAACAGAATTATATTAATTATATACTTGATTAATTATTTTTTTCGAGATTAATATTCATTTTATTTCACTTATTAAAATGTTATATATTATTACTTAATCAATTAGGTTTATATCATAATTTTTGACCATATTTGGTTTATAAGTCAAAAATGACTATGGTAGGTAGACTATGGTTGAAGTGGTCATTATATAAAAATATCCATAATAATAATCATGAAATAATTATTATATTTATACATCAATTAAAAATTTAAAATAATCATGAAATATGGTTATGAAAAATGGGCTATGTTACAATCATGGAGACGGTAAGCCGTACGTACGCATGAGTAACATTTCCATTTTTCAATGATTATTATGGAAAAGAGGTAAGTAATGTTTTATCTTTATAAAAATACAATTATATAATAAATACCATAATATTTAATTATATACACACATATATTATTCTTGTGATCTGGTGATAAAAAAAGGAATCAAATTACTTGGAGGAGGCGGTAGTCTATACGTCCATGAATGATGTTCTAACTTTTTCAGTGAGTAAAAAGGTAAGAAAGAAAATGATATATTATATTTAAATAATGACTAATATTCCATGAATATTATAATTATGTCATTTATATTACATATTTTCCTTATATTTACCCTTATGAAATTTTGTGTAATGCGTTAGTGAAAAATGAATCACATTGCTTCATAAGGTAGTAGTCTGCTGTACACACGAGCAACATCATCGTATCCCTGATGAAATAGAATGTAAAAAGGTATGTATGATATAATGACTATAGAGGTATAATTATGTTATAAATATAACATATAAACTTTATATCCATCATCACACCCAACCGTGAGAGTTGGTAATGAAAAAATGAAAGACATCTTCACGTGGCGGTCGTTTGATGTACACACGAATGATGATTTCATAACCCATTTAATAGAAGTGATAAATGATATTGGTTATTAAATTAACATAATAAAATCTAATTATATGTAATATTATTATGTTATTATATAATCATGGTTTAATAATAATTTAAGGAGTCTGAGAAAGAACTAAAATAAAGATTCTCATTGAAGAACATTACCTCTTCTTCGGGTATCGTCCTTAGGTCTGCACTAACACATTCCTAGGATGTATCTCTTCAAAAAATATGGATTCTAGGTTGAGGTAATGGAATTTTTGAATCCATTTTGGTAGGTATTTTTATAACCCAATAGGTTTGAAGGTGTGAATAAGAGAGGATAGGGGGTAACATTTTATAAGTGTGGGAGAGGACACACTTGATATTTTTGAAAAGAAATGAGAGGCCCCATGTTTTTCACATGAAAAAGGGTCCAAAATGGACCATTATAATCACATGAAAAAGGGTAAAAAATGGAACATTATCAAATATTAGGGGTGTAATGGTTCAAATAAGGTAATAAAATAGTTTTTATAAAAGTTTATATTTCATTTTTAACCTTATATTTTTAGTTTATCCCCCAAGTAAACCTATTTTTACCTTAACTACGATAAATAATTTTTAGACTTTTTACTATTCATTTTTTTTCAAAAATTAAATGAAACTTATTATAAATTATAAATAAATCTAATTAAAAATTTGGAATTTATTTTTACAAATTATATTAACATATGTTTAAAAATTAAATATAAAATTAATCCTTCAGACGCGATGAGAAAGTGGGTTTTTAGAGAGAAAACGTCCAAAAGTTTACAGAGTTTTTATTTCCAAATTCAATATGAAAATTAATAAAATGACATAAATTATATTAATATATATGTAATTATACTAAATTTACAATATAACTAATTTAAAATATATTTTAACTTAAATAATGTTTTTTGAAAAGGAAGTTTTCAATTAAAATTTAGTATTTTTCACAATTCATTGGAAAATTAATCCCTTCAGAAATTCTAAAAATGTAAACATAATATAATTTTGAACTGATGATTTTAAAAAATAATTTTATTTTTTTAAATAAATTTTCTAATAGTGGTAAAAATTAAATTTAAAACAAAACTCACTGACTCGATGAAAAAGTGGGTTTCCGAGAAGTTCATTTTTCCCAAGCACAAATTGATTTCATATTAACTATATTTATATAATAATAATTATTACATGAATCTATATTAATATTTATTTATATATAATATATACATTTCAGTTATATCATTTCTTATTAGGGTTCAATTTAATTAATTAAAATGGAGAATCATTATGCACATTAAAAGAGTTTTCAGAAAAAACAGTTTTCAAACCCAAAAAATTATATTAAAATAAAATATAAAGTAGAATCAAGATAAATTAAGTAGATTAAATATAAAAAATCATAATTATTCTATTTTTTAAAAATATTTAAAATATATTGGTACTTTTAAATTATTTAATTTATTGAAAATAAAAGATAGTTTTACAAATATCGGTATTTTTTACTATTCACCAAAAGTCAATATTTTTTTCGAAAAGACCCAAAATTTCTCCCAAAGTAAATTTTGATCTTACAATTACAAAAATGAAGTTAAATTTATAAAATTCATTTTTTTAAAATTTCAAAATTCATTATAATATTCTTTTCATGAAATGTAATAAAAACTCATTTTTGAAGAAACTATATTTTTAAAGAATTAAATCAATTTTATAAAAGTTGATTGATTATTTAATCAATATTTATCAATAATTTATATTGAGTAAGACATATATATATTTATATATTTCATAAAGTAGTTAATAATATTCAAAGCTTCAAATTTAACGACTAGGTTATAAGGATAATATATATCATAGGTTGTTTAAGTTTGATGTTGCGTGTTGAATATGCTATTGAACAAACAAATATTAGGATTGCATGTATCTAAAGATATTTAATAGATTAAATTTATTTTAAAATAAATATATCATACAGTCTCAAGGTTTTACATTCACATCTAAGCCTAATGTTTCATGTCCTTTACGATATCGAACATAATTTTATTCTTTTAAAATATTGGGGTGTTACATCCTCCCTCCTATAATAAATTATGTCCACACAATTTTAAATTTATATAGATAATAAAAGGATGGAAATTTGAAAATAATTGTGTTTTAAAACCACATATTAAAAATGGTTAATAAAACATTTTTTGTAATAAGGGAGAAAGAGAACTAAAGATTTCATATGGAATAACCCATTAGATGGTTTCCAAATAGGAGAAAATAGGTGGGAGTGGAAGAAAAGTATACATAATTAAAGAGAGTTATTATGGTCATTGATCACAAGTAAGTGAATGATCAGTGGAATGTTTAGTGCCTGAAACCTATAAATATGTGATGATCTAAAAGACCATTGGTTCATCAGAAATAAAGGTACTAGGATATCATTTTTGTTTCAATATCCTTTTACTAGAGTAGAGAAATTATCTTACCATATATACTAAGAGAATATGTAAATATACTTACGTAAAGAGTATAATTTTATCCTTTAATCAATTTCTAGTACAATCTCATCTTTTGCTCCAAATGATGTGTATTTGGGATGAATTTTTCATGTCTAAAGCACTAAAATAAACTTTTAAAGGACCAAATAATCCACAAAATCAAAATAAGATATTCCTCCTATATTTAGACATTAAATAAAACCAAAATGGTTATCACTTAGTAAGATAATTTCTAAAAAATAAACCTTCATAAAATAATATCCAAATTTTAACAGTAATACCCAAAGTTCAAACCAAATCATTCTATAAATAACTATCCATAAAATACATAAAAATATTACTGAATAAGTTCAAAACCTAGAGATTATAAGTATTTGATAATATATTCTTCCAAGATAAATCAACCTTTATTCCTCAAATAAAATCCCATATGTTTCCAAAATAAACTTTATATTTACCTATAAAAATGTCATACTAACTAGGACCTCATGTAGGACAGTGATAGGTGTTACAAACTTGTCACCCTTCAGTTGTGGGTTCAAGAGCCAAGGCCTATCTGGATACGATGGTTTTTCACCCAACCTTTGGGTTGTCCTTTTTTTCCTTTTAAACATGGAAAAATAATTCCTTCCTAAAGAGAACTGTTTTGATGGATAAGAGATATGACCAGGGAAACCCTCACTAAGGCGGGTTCATTTAGGCCTAATGGTTGATTGTGTGTGTGTGTGTGTGGGGGGGGGGGGGGGTTAGATTTCTTGCACAATCATTAACATCGGGTCACTGCCATTCTTAAAGAAACTCACCATGGTTCCCCTATCCATATATGGGTATAGACCTACTTTCCAAAGGCAGGTGGCCAATTAAGGTTTTAGACCCAACAACTCTTAGGGACTCACATTGGTCAAGAGGATGAGAGTTTGGGCTCATCACACCCTTTTGAGGGGATTTTTTTCCTACTATGAGAATATCTTATAGATTTAAGATATGTTCTTGAATCTTTTCCTAATCATAGTATGAGACTGTTTACCCTAAAAAAATTATTATAGGTTTATTCGATTTATATAAAAAAGAAAGGTAATCTCATTAATGAAAAGAGGAAAGGTAATCTCATTGATGAATAGAGGAAAATTGATATAATTAATGAGTCCATATATATGTATCATAGGTTTTCATCTGTTTTCAAGTAATGGGTAGATTCTTATGTGATGAATCCGTATAACTTAGTACTTCAAACTTTTATGCCTTGTATGGAGGCAGTTAATATTCTGAGGAGGGGATTGGGCCATTATGATGATTCCTATGTATTCTCGTTATTATAAGAATCAAGAACCAAATAGATCATTAAGCCCATTCAATTTAAAATTATATGGAGAGGAAATATTTTTAATAATTGATGCACCTGGTGTTTGAGATTGAGTCTTACAGAGACATCCCAAGTATCCTGATTATGGAAGGAATTAGAGTTATCAAAGTTCGATCATGCCCTTGGGACTGCCCCCTCCAATATGGATGCCCATATGTGTACGGGTGTTTATATCGTGCCACTCATCGGGGCTTACATACTGGAATTTCCCTAGATGGTTGAGATTCATGATACCAATGAGGAGTTCATTGTGGGTCCCTAAGCCCATGTGAGCTATGCTCGGTGTGACAAAGATGGGATGACAAGTGATCAACCTCATTATATATGGATGTGGAAATTTTGTAGTCAAACAACCCTTGGGATTTTTAATATGGATCTTGGGTCTTATAGAGGCACCCTATGTATCATGGTTACGGTAGGAATTAGAGTCACCATAGTTTAATCAATTTCTTAATCCACTGAGGGATGAGGTAGAATGATCATCCCATGAGAATGATTGAGTCCTGATGGTTGAAATTCCAGAGACATAGGGACTACATCAAAATAGATGTTTGTTTGATCTTGGGCTATAGGAAGGCATTCTACATATCCTAGTTATTGTAGCAATCAAAATTTTCACAGTTCAATTTATTGGGGCTTACACACTGATGTTTCCCCTACCTTTATATAGAGGCTTATGGAGAAAATGATATGATTATTGTAGCTCCCTAGGCCCAGGTGAGTTATGATCAGTGTGAGAAACAAGGGATGACAAATGATCAATCTCATTGCTTATGGGTGTGGTAATTACATATTAGGACGACCCTTTGGAAGTTTTATATGGAGCTCAGGAATTAGGAAGGAATCATAAATATCTTGGTTATGAAAGGAATCAGAATTCTCATAGTTCATTTTATTGGAGTTTACACACATAAATTATCCTTTCTTGTAGGGCATATCATATTACACCACTGGTTGGGGATTACACACTAACGTTTCCCTTTGTCACAGGGCATATCATATTACACTTATGGTTGGGGATTACACACTAACATTTACCTATGGTCAGGGCTTATACACCAAGGTTGGACAAAGCTATCAAGACCTAGGATGCCATTATGATCGGGGCTTACACACTAATGTTGACTTGTGGTCAGGGATTACATACTAAGAGTGGAAAAATATTTCATACCTTGGGATGACCTTATTATTATAGATTACACACTTACATTGTCCTATGGTTAGGGATTACACACCAAGGGTGGACAAAATTACCATGACCTGGGATTCCCTTATGATTGAGGCTGAAACATTGACGTTGTCCTTATATTTGAGGCTTACACAATGAGGATGACTGAGGTTATCAAATCCTAGGATTCCCTTATGATCGGGGATTACACACTGATTTTTCCCTTATATTTGAGTCTTACACACTAAGTATGAATGAGGTTATCAAATCCTAGGATTCTCTAATGACCTAGAATGCTTTTCTTCCTGACGTGCATTGATTTTCTCCTCGACATGCCTTGATTGCCTGCTTGACATATTGGAGAATGTCTTACAGACATATCCTAATGAAATCATATAATCTATTTGACTTTTAAAAGGGATGTTTCATATATTATATGGAATGTCTGAGGGTTTTCATATGATAAAGGTTGAATCATCTGTAGAACATTTCAAGACCCATCTATTTGACCCTGGAAGCCATCACATGACCCCGACTAACTTGTCTAGAGGGTGTCGTATGATCCAGCTGAATTTCCCTCATGTCATTGCAAGAGATGGATGAAACACTTTTAGGACATCATAAGATTCTATGTGACATGTCTTAGAGGGTGTATCATGTCCTGGATGAAATATATAGATGGAATTGTGAGACCTTGATGGCTTGCCCGAAGGGCACCGCGAGAGCTAGTTGACATGCACAGGTGTTACCGGAAGACTCAAATGACATGATAGAGTGACATTGTATGAGTCAGGAAACATGTATGAAAGACATCGTAAGACTTTAATGGATAACCTGGAGGGTCTCATGAGACGTGGGGGGTATGCCTAGGGGGCGACATGTGACTTACTCTGACATATCCCAGAGGAATTCACATGATCTAAATGGTATGCCAAAGATACTTCATCAGGCCTGGGAAACATGCCCTTGTGCTATCACATATCCCAGATGGTTTACTTAAAGTGAATAAGGATCATCAAATATGTCATTCTCATATGTTAACCAATTTTACTCTTTATTTTAGACTTTATATCGATAATTCCTTATATTTATTCAGTGTTAGTTTATTTTGAGTCTCGTGTGATCTAGCATGGGTGCATGATGTTCTTCTCATGTCCTTACAATTTTTTTTCACATGATATAGGAGTGATCATGCGAAGTGATTATGAATTATATATGATTTCTCAAGTGGTTCCACAATATCATACATTATGGGAAACTTTTCAGTCACAAGATCAACTGTTCCAAGAAATCCTCCCTAGCACGAGTGCATCTGAATGAAAAAAGTCCTTGTTCCTGAGATTTTAGAGGTATCCATTGTCGTCATAAGTAGTGGATCATACTTTTTTATGATGGGGTAGTGTATTTATATGCCTCACCACTATTTTTTTCACCTCTTTTCATAACTTATCTCACACAAATACAAGATGGAGTCGACGGAGGGCTTCAGCATCATGCATCTTTACGAGTCCCTACTATGGACCACTCTAAAGGTTTCACCTAATTTATCGCAACCGTAGAATCATCCCATCAATGACTCATTTATTGAATTATATCCAATTAATGGGGTCTTGTTTAATTATGTTGTAATTCCTAAGGGCTTCCTTATTATCATATTAACATGTCCAAGGGCCTTCATGGGTCAGGGTGCCTGTTGAATGGCCTTCACATGATCTCAAATGACTTGTATGGAAATTCCATGTGACATGGATGGTTTTTCATGGGGCCTTCACAGGATTGGCCTGACTTGTCCATGAGTATTGTAAGACCATTATATGGACAACCATAGTGCATAGAAATATTTTTACGACCACGAGAGGCTTATGCCTCATCCATATTTTATATCCTTTGTTTATGTTTCAAAGGTCTAGGAGTTCACGAGGTTCTTGAGTATTGTATAAGAAAAATACTCTACCTCTTGATGATGCATCGCATGACCAAAAAAGATCCTATGGAGATTCACGAGTACATCATGAAAATATCCATCAGTTTTTCCTTATAGATCAAAAGGGGGAGTTCAAGATTTACTAGACATACTTGAGGCTCTTCATGTATAATGAGTATGTCATGCCAGCGGTCGTTCATGAGATTAGGCAGACATGTCATCAGAGTCTCATAGTATCTTAAGGATCTCCAAGGGTGAATCAAATATCTTTTACGACCATGAGTGGCTCCCTCCTCCTACCATTTTATTTCCTTTGTTTTTTTACAAAGTCTAAGGGGTCTCGTGAGTTAGCTATAATATGGTCAAGGACAATCATTCTCCCCATTGGTGATTGATCATGTGAGTTTTACGACAGTAAGAGTCTTCCGACTTTTGGATATTTTCCTGCAATTTTTGAAGGATTTTTGTATGGTTTTTCAGGAACTCACCGGTTGAAAAGATGTGTGTCTGGAAGGGTTTATCTAGATGCCACTACATGACCACTGGTTGTCCGGGGTGCCTTTTTAAGAGAGAAAGGACCTGTTGAAGAGATTTTATGGGATCTTTCACCTACCATAAATTACAAGTGGACATCCACATGACCTGATTCTATTTATACATTCATGATTCCTCTAGGATATCTCATAGATTATGGGTCTCCAGGCACCTTCTCCTTTCTTTCCTTTTGTAGGAAAATAATACCCATATCTAGGTATTTCTTAACTTGTGAATTTTTCAATGCTCATTTGGAGGTATTCAACAAATTATCATCATCAGGAGTGACATCTATAGGCAAAAGGGATCAGTTATGAGGAAAGTAAATGCCAGGATGAGTTTTTGGTGTGGTTGAAAATCGATATCAAGGGTGACGCTTGGTATTCAGAAAAATATCCTACATATAGCGGCGTAAAGGGATACATTATTCACCAGTTACTCACTTATCCAGATCCCTCTTACCTTCACTCCATTTCATTCCCTCATCACAAGTCCATTCCATAAGACCTAATCGCAATACCTCACTATGATCCAGCTTTTGCGAGAACTTTTCCCAAGACCTTTTTGCTCAGGCGATCATTCGAACAAACTAAGAAATTTATTTTGGTAACTGTTTGAAATTTGGCCTTGAGGATTGATGTTTTATTGAGTATTTCATAGGTTCTAATGAATTGATCCTATGATTCATCGATTATCATGAAATTCACATGACTAAGTCCAGCTTACACAATCGCAAGTCTCCAAGGGGTCATGTGATTGTGCGATGCCCTGTGGGATTTATGCGACCTATGATACCTTTGGTGGTAAGATGATTAGTGAACTAATTATGTGATTGAAACATGAATAATTTGTTTCCTATCTAATTTTCAATGGTTTGGTGCTCTACTAATGTGTTTAGCGGCACTCGGTTTGAATCCTTGATGATGGTACTTTTTGTAATAGTCGATTATTTTTGTTTTGATTTTCTTTTGAGTAGGTGGGGGATTGTTTGAAGAGATTAGACGAAATTATTTATTGATGAATACTAATTTAACAATTTAATAATTATTTGGGAGATTTCATCATTAGGGAGTTAATATTGTGATATATGTGATCTTTTATATATATTTTATTAAATTAACATCCACTTTACAAGATGTTTTTTGATCAGAATTCCCAAATGTTTTGGCTTTAATTCAAGCCTCAAATAGGGTATTGATCTAAATAAATTATTTTTGATGGATGGTTCAATATTTCATGAACCCATGTGTACTTTTAGTTCCAATAATCCATGTAATCAAAATGTTAAACAAAACATGTCATTAATCCATGACATTTTAAGTTCAACATACAGAATATTAATTTTAAGAATATTAATCGAGAAAAATATCTCAATCGCTTTATATCCCAAAATTATGACTTACCCAAATGGGAGATTTAATATTCTATTGAGATAGTTAGTAATCTGGTTTTTTATGTTTATGGTAACAAGTTAAAAGAAAATGAAAACAATGGGATAATAAAAGAGTAGTGGACTAAACACACACATGAACATGGAAGAGAATTAAAAACAAACATTCAATTGAATGAGAAAGAAAAATAAGGGAGTGATTTTTAACTTTAAGAGCATTAATATTAAAAAACATAGGGTGTATTATAATAATAGATAATTATTAAGAAACTTTCATTAAAACAAGATTATAACACAAACACTTACAAGATTTTAAATGAAGAAGAATACAAAAGTAAATCAAATGAAGCATAGATGAATGGTATCTAAATTAGAAACTTGAGTATAAAGGATCCTACCAATCCTTTGGAAGATCATTTTTCATGCCAACTTATCCTCCTTTTCTCTTAAATTCCTACCAATTTTAAGGAGAATATGGGGACATATTTGTAGCCCAAGGTGGTGGACTATTTGCATTCCAAATATTCCCCTCTACTTGGATCGAAAATTTGGACATCTAGACAGATGAATATTGAGATATATTCTTCTCCATAGTTTTATATATTTATTTTTACTATCATGAATCCAAATATTGAGGAAAATGGACTTTTTTATCCAAAGTTATGGCTATTTTAATGATCAATGTAGAGCTACCCATTTTTATCAACACCTTTTCAAAGGTTGAAATGTAAATGAGTTTTTGAATAGTAAGATGCCACAAAATACAAACCATTTATTATAAAATGTTGTACAACTATATATTTGATTTATAAATGGAAAATATCAGCTCAATTGTATTTCTATATTAAGATAAAAGTTATGTATTGTGTGATTATTTTAAATCCTGGACATAATGGTGGGCTGGACTTTGATGGATAAATTAGGCCCATTATTGGTTCATTTGGGACTTTAAAGTTTTTATCCATGATGAATTTGGATAATAAAGAACATATTATGTAGTTTCATAAAATTTGGGATTCTAAATTTTTCCCATAAATTGTATCATTATGGATGGCCTAGTTTTCTCAACATATTTATTGGTCCTTCTTGTTTGGATCATATAACCCTTTAAACAGACAAATTGGACAAAGTTCCATTATAATTATATGTTGGAATTACCATCATAAACAATTAAAAAGAATAATCACATAATTTTTATTATTATTTTGAAATATATGATCAAAAAAATAAATTATATTTTAATTAAATAAACTCGAACAATGCTCTTCTTATGCGTTTAGGATCAAAACACGAACATTGATTGGAAATTAATCATTTTTAATAGAAAACTATATGATAGGAGTAATATAAAATCAGGAATGAATATGTAATATTTACTCCCCCAAAATTAATATTGTGCATTTCCTCATGTAAAATAAATATAAAAACATAATTAAATCATTTTCACACACCAACAAATATTAAAATTTTGTTTTCACCAATCAGGGGTCTAGACTAGTTCACTCATCCATAAACAATTCCACAAAAATTGTTATAGAAATAATGTTTAAAAAAATTCTTTTTATTCATGCTATAAATTAGAAATGGAAAATATATGCACTTAGAACTTACTCCTCTCAAGATGATAAAAATTTATTTCTAGAGGTTCACTCATTCACCAACCAAAAGTGAAAATAATAGAGTTTGAAGGAGCTATCATATTCTATTACCTATACTAAAGTTAAAAATAATAAAGAGGTATTTTTTAGTGGATTTTTAGTCGATATGGGATGGTATGAATATAGAGTACAAAAGAGTGGAAAAGTGGGGTAAAACACCAACATGGGTAAAACAATGCACGATTTTTTTTGAAATGAAACATGGAAGGAAATGAAAACGCATATTTACAAGGGAATGATTGTGTGAAGAAAGACAGAAAAGCGGATGAAAATTTAAATTGGATGAGAATATGAAATATTTTCAAAATAAAAAACTTCTCCCAATGACATAAGTATTCATTTTTTATTTTCATTTTTTCATTTTTTCAAACATTGAACTTGAAACAAATATCATGCTCATCTCCCAACCCATGTTTGATCTCCCCATAACACAAATTGTATTAGTTATAATAAGATAAAAGGTTGGGGAAGAGTGATTTTTTACCCACCCAAGACACAATCCATTATTTTTTTTATTTTTTTTCATATAATTTTTTTCGAACACTTTTCAATAATTTTTTTTACAAGATTTCATAAACGTATATAAATTCCCAAAACTCACTAAATGAAAACATCTCCCCCACACTAAAATGGATTATTTCCCTCAAGAATATTATTTCACACAGAAAATCAAGAAAAGGATACCCAAAATGAAATCCTTTCCCCGACCTTAAATTTCTATAAATTATGAAATGAATATACATGTATATTTTTGGTGGGATAATGTTTTGGGATTATAATGTGGCTATCAAAAAAAGGTTTTCACAGGATCATATGGGCTTTTAAAATAAGGGTAAATGAAGTCTATTTGGCTATTATAATTATAATCTAGTTAAGAAAATGCCTCTATCATATTAATGTACACTAAAATAGAAAATTATGCTCGAAGGTCCATAAACACAAGACTCACAACCAGGGGTGAAAACACACAATATGAAAATATGGTCATAGGTGACCTTAGCATGAAAGCTAATGTTGTTCCTCACTGTTGGAGAATAATCATTTTATAAATAAAAAATTGTGTATTATAATTTTTTTTGGTATTGAAAAATATTATTTATCCAAATTTATGATGAAAATACAAAATTTTTTAGATGAAAACATTTCTTTTGACTCACCAAAATGGTTGAACAAAATTTCAAAAGTTAATGGTGAGTAATTATGACTCTTTTTTTTTTATTTTTTTTATTTTTTAGTGTTTTTAAAATACACACCCAAAAAAAAGATAAAGAGTAAAAATGGTTTTATTAATAAAGTGGTAAAAAATGATAATGAGTGATAAAGAAGAAGATAGAGAGAAATAGAGAAACATAAGGAGAGAGGGAGAGTGTGTGTGTGTGTTAAAGGGAAAGATTTTACCCCTAGTTTGGATTTTATGGGTCACTGTATCCATCTAGTGGTGGGTTTGTAGTAGTGGTTGGGAATTTAATGGAATTTAATGTGGTTCCCGAGATGTGTGTCCCCACATGGTGATCCTTTAACTGATGTCCATTAACCATGAATGTCCTTTTGGAAGTGGGGTCTTGGACTTGTGCTACACCAAATGGGTAAACATTAGTAATAATAGAAGGACCTTCCCAATGAGAATTATGCTTACCTAAGTGAATCCAAAAATCGAGAGTTGAAGAGAATTACCATTTCAACTTCATGGAATACCTTTCACAGGAGGTGTTTGTTGTGGAGTTTTTTAGTCCTTTCTTTGTAGAGATTGGAATTCTCAAAAAAATATAGTCAAAGATCCTCGTGTTAAATTAATTTCAATAATCACTCTTCACCAAAATTTTCACAATCATAATTACATGTTTTTATAGCCCAGAATGACTTATCTTGGATTTAAAATGGTAAATGACATTCTTTACCAAAAACTATTCTAAAAGGATACATCCCAATGATTATTTTATATAAAGTTCAATAATCCCAAAGTGCTTCACCAAGTCTTTCAGAACAGTATTTTATGACGGGATTTACAATTCTATCAAGCACTATTTCAACTTCTATAATAGAAATTTCAGCCATGCTATTTGTTTGGGGATAATATGAAGTTGAAGTTTTATGTACAAACACATTATTTTTCAAAAGAGATTCCATGGTCCAATTACAAAAATTAGTTTCTAAGTCACTTATCAAGGAATGTGATGTTCCAAATTGGTGGAAGATGTGGGTTTTTAGGAACTCACTAATAATATGTGAATAATACTTTCTATTAGGTTTGGCCTCAACCCACTGAGAATCATAATCAACCACAAGAAGAATATATGATAATCCATTGGAAGGGGGAAATGGTCCCATGATATCGATGCCACAAATATTGAAGATCTAACAAAATATTAAAGGCTTTTGGGGAATTTAATTTATTTTATAAATTATTCCAAACTTTTGGCAAGTTGTACATGATTTAAAGAACTCATGTGAGTCCTTAAAGAGTTAAGTACAGAAGAATCGTAAGTCAAGGACCCTTCAGGAGGTCTTTTGTGGTCCAAAGTGGCCACCTCCAAGCACTGAGTGGTAAAATTACAAGATGGAGGAATGTTCATCTTTATCAACACATATCCTAATTACCATATCATCCCCAGTTTCCAAAATATTATTATCTTCCCAAAAATAGAATTTTGAATCACTTTTAAGCTCCACTTTTTGTTATTTTAAAAAAAGTTTATGGAAAAAACAATCAACCAAGAAGTTTACAATTGAGTAATGCCATAGTAACTTTGGAGTGAGAGATGATTGATGTTCAGTTATAAATAGAGGATCAATTATTTTAGAATGAGAAGAATAATAAATTCTAATCAGGTGATCATCTTGAGGGTTTTATTTTCCCTATCTATCTTTAATAACAATGTCAAACTCTTGGATCATTAGTATCAATCTTATTAGCCTTGTGTTGGAATCACTTTTCTTGAGTAAGAACTTTATAGAATAATGGTCTGTGAAGATGATGATTTTGGAACCTAAGAGATAAGGCTGGAAGTTATATAAGGAAAAAACCACTACTAAAAGTTCCTTTTAAATGATAGGGTAGTGATATTGAGTTTTATATGATGTTTTTCAGCCATAATAGATGAAATTAGGAATATTTTATCTTCTCTGACCAAGAACGACCCTAATGGACCTATCAGAAGTATCACACATCAATTCAAAGGTTAAGGACCAATCTATGGGTTGGATAATTGGGGAAGATGTAAGGAAAAATTTGAGTTCAATGAAGGATATCTTGCAAGCCTCATAGAAATGGAACATTACATTATTTTGGATTAGCTGAGTGAGTGGGAGGGAAATCCTACTGATGTTATGGATAAATTGTCGATAGAAACCAACATGACCAAGGAATGAATGGATGTGTCAAACTGATGTGGGTTTAGGAAGTGATTGGATCACCTCAATCTTGGAACGATCAACTTGAATACCCTCTTATGACATTATGTGACCTAGAACAATCCCATTAGTAACCATAAAGTGAAAATTTTCAAAATACATAACAAGGTTACATTTAAAATACTTTTAAAGGAATATGGAGAGTGAATGAAAGCAGGATTTGAATGAATCAACATAAATAGTAGTCATCCCTGAATACCTCCATGTAATGCTCAATGAATTCAGAAAAGATACTCATCATACACCTCTAGAATGTTTCAAAAGTATTAAAAAGTCAAAAAGTAATTCTCCTATATTCATATGTTCTTAAAGGGTAAGTGAGTGTAGTCTTTTCTTAGTCTTGAGGTGCAATTGGGATTTGGAAGTAGCCAGTGTATCCATCAAGATAAAAATAGTGTTAATTTTTGGCTAATCGTTCTAGAATTTTAATAATGAAAGGAATAGGGTAGTGATACTTTTATATTTAATTATTCAATTTTTGATAATCGATGCACAAACACCATTTTTTTCACTCGAGTTGTGACCACCTCCCCAAGTTCATTTATGACTACAGTTATACCACACTAATTTAATACCACTTGAATTGGACTAAACCATTCACTATTAGAAATTGGGTTGATAATACCAACTTAAAGAAGCTTGGTGATATCTTACCTAACTACCACAAGTATGAGTGGATTGATTCTTCTTTGTGGTTGTTTGATTGGTTTGGATTATTCCTCAAGATGTATGTGATGCATGAAAAGAATAGGGTCGATTCCTAGTATGTCATCTAGGTTCCAACCTAAGGAATTTTTTATTTACCTGTAACACCTGAAAAAGTTTGGAATCCTCAGTTTTAGTAAGTGTGGTAGATACAATGATAGGATGGGAGTGATCCTGGAAAAGGAATGCCTATTTTAGGTGTGAAGGAAGAGGTTTTAGATCATTCTCATCTTTCATTTATGGGCTAGAAAACTCTGGAATTGAGTAATTGACTTCATTTGGTTTTGATTCACTTTCCTTAATACTCTCCAAGGTGGAATAGTTGATATTAGAGTTCATATAGGATTCAAGAGAGTTTTAAAGATCCTTTAGATTGATGGAGTCTATGAACAAGAGGTGAACATAAACTTCCCCATTTATGAATTGTTTATTCATGGTTAAAATTTCACAAGCTCCACTCTCATTAGAACATGATGAACATGATGGAATGGTGTTAAATTGACACTTAGCTTAGAATCATGGATTGAGAAGGAAGAGTGATCCTTAGATGGGTATCTCAGGGATTTAAAAATGTTGTACTTGACTAGTTAGTCACCAAATTCCATGTATAAATTCCCACTTGGACATCAATCTTAGTTATAGCTGTCAGGAGGAATGTTCTTCTTAGAATTAGGAGATATCGAGAAGAGTTTGTCTCACCTTCCGTGTTAAGGACATATAAATCAGTTGGGAAGATAATATCATAAAATCGTACAAGGACATCCTCAATTATTCCCTTAGGATTGGTTGTGCTTCAATTGGCTAACTGGATGAAATTTTTTTTGGGTGTAAGGGACCTAGACCAAGGTTAGAGAAGATGGATTTGGGAATGAAATTTATCGAGGCTCCTAGGTCTATAAGTGCATCATCAAAGTTGGAACACCCTATTTGTAATGAAATAGTAAATGTTCCCAGATCTTTGCACTTCATGGGTATGGACTATTGGGTTTAAACATTCTCAATGGTCCTAGATTGTCTCTTATGGGTTCAAAACTCCTTAAAAAACTTTGCATACTTAGGTATTTGTTTGATGGAATCTAAGAGGGGAATTTTGACTTCAAAACATCTAAACATGTTAAGCATTTCATGATAGGTTTCAAAGGACTTCATTGGGTTAGATATGGATTGAGGAAAATGAATTGGTTTCCTTAGGGGGATGGAAGTATGTGAGGGAGTTTCTTATGGTTATTTTTAGGATTTTTTTCTTTTAATTTTCAAGATCAATATTCAAAGGTAAATTTGAGGATCTATCACGAGGTATGGAAATTTTTTTACCTATAAAAGTGAAATTTCACTTACATTACCCTTGGGTTTTGGCAATGGTTGAGCTTGGATTTGGGAAGAATTGGATGGTTGTTTTTGGCTAAGGCGAGATGCAAGTTGACTAATTTTGGTTTCAATGTTTTTAAGGCTAGAACGAGTAAAGGAGGAAAGATCATACACAATGATTTCCCATGGTTTCTTGGGAGAATAGGCATGTACCACATTGGGATTAGCATGATTTTGTTTTTTGGGAAATCAATTGTATTGGGTTGGGAATTGGGAAGGCTCACTAAGATAGTGTAATATAGGAGATGTGGTGGATGATTGTTACTTTGATATTGAGGTAGAAAAGGATAAGGTTGTAGGAAGTTACCATCGCCTTGAAAATATTGGAATTGTTTTGGATTTTATTGAGGGAATTTAGTGGGGTAGAGATATAGGATTACCATACCACAAGATAGGGTTATAAGTATAAGAGAAGGGACCAGAGTGGGGTTGGTTGAAGTTTTCAATGAACCGACCTAATTATTGAGGATTGGTGTTCCACTGATCATATGATACATTTAGATCCATTGAACTAGAATGATCAGATGATTCATCTTGAAGATGTGGAAATGTGTATGTTGTATAAACTAGTGATCTATAGATTCCACAATTCTTGATAGGTCTAGGGAACATACATGGTGAAGAAGACAAGGTTGGGGCTTCAACATACACAACTAGTTGATGTACAAGGACTGTAGTTTAAATCATCCACTATTTTATCTTATTGGGCATTATGGATTGATTATGTTGGACTTTTTTACTTGAGATCATGTTCTCAATTATGGAATTTCTATGTGTTTGTAGCCATGTTTCTTATGATATCTCGTGCAGCTATAAGAGTTTTGTCAATAAGAGCACCACCACTTGCAACATCAATGATTTTTTTCTCTGTAGCCATTAAAACCTCATAGAAGTATTGGATCAAGTGTTTGTTAGAGATTTGGTGATTTTGGTAGGTTTCCACAATATTTTTGAACCTATCCCAGTACTCATAGAGTGATACATTTGGGAATTGATGGACACCACTTATTTCCTTTTGGATAGAAGCAGTATGAGATGTAGGAAATAATTTCTCTAAGAAGAGTCACTTCATGTCATTCGATGTGGTTATAGAACCAGGAGTAAATTAGTAGATCCATTAATTGGAAGAGTCATCTAGGGATAAAGGGAATTCTTTAAGTTTAATTTGTTCTTTAGAAACCCCTTGAGGCTTCATAGTGGATCACACCACTTGGAACTCTTTGAGGTGAATATTTGGATCCTCACCGGCTAGCCTACGGAAATGAGGAAGAAGATGAATCAAAACTGATTTGAATTCGAAATTAGCCTTGATGTTTGGATATTTAATACTAAGGGGTTAGTAATTAATATCATGGGAAACAAGTTATTTAAGGGTTTGTTCCTTAGTATTGGACATATCTAAAACAATTAGATGGGAAATGAATGGTTCTTGATTAATTTGAATACACACAATATTCATCCTAAGTTGGCGAAGTGTTCGCGTGATTTCTGGGTCAAACCAATCCAATGGATTTCTTGGGAGTCTACAAGGAATTTATATAAACTTGAAAGGATGAGGAAGGAGGGTTTTCTTTGTGACTTTTTTTTTTCAATTTATGATTTTAGGAGAAGGCTAGTTTTCCTTTGTGTTTTTTTTTTCAGATTTTTTTGATTTTTTTCTTTTTCAAAAATCAAAAACTAAAAATTATAAGTTGAACCATCCCTATAAATTGTGACATTTAAATCATTAATGATTGTCACCTATTGACCGTTCAAGGTTTCGGTGCTCTACTAATGTGTATAACAGCACTTGGGTCGAATCTCACCGATGACACTTTTTTTAATAGTCGATTATTTTTGTTTTGACTGTCTTTTGATTAGGGGGATTGTTTACAGATCTTAGATTAAATGATTGATTAATGAATATTTATTTAAAAATTTAATAATGACTGGGGTGAGTTAATTATTATGGAGTTAATATTGTTATATCCTAGAGGTTTTCAATATATTTAATTAAATTAACTTCCACTTTATAAGATGATTTTAGATCCGAATCCCCAAATGTTTTGGATTTAATCAAAGCCTAAAATAGGGTATTGATCTCAATAAATTCTTGTTGATGGAAGGTTAAAAATTTCATGAACCCATGTGTACTTGTTCTTTCAATAATTCATGTAATCCACAGGTCAAAAAAAACATGTCATTAATCCATAACATTTTAAATTCAACACACACAATATTAGTTTAAAGAATATTAACAAAAAAAAAAGATTTCAAACAATTAAAATACCAAAATTATGAGTCACCAAAATTTGAGATTTACTAATCCATTTATATGGTTTTTAATATTGTTTATGATGTTTATGGTGCTAAGGTAAAAGAAAATGAAAAGAACGTGATAATAAAAGAGTAGTGCAGCAAACACACACATGAACAATGGAGTGAATTAAAAACGGACTTTTGATTAGATAAAAAAAGAAAAATAAGGGAGTGATTTTCAAATTGATTTAATAAATTTTAAGAATATTGATATTAAAAAACATGGTGTGGATGATAATAAGATATAATGAGAAAGAAACATGCATTAAAACATAATTATAACTCAAACACTTATGAGATTACAAACAAAGAAGAATGAAAAAGTAAATCAAAAGAAGGATAGAGGAATGATATCTCAACTAGAAACTTAAGTATGGAAGATCCTTTTTCATGCCAATATATCCTACATTTTTCTCAAATTCCAACCCCTTGCAAGGAGAAGTGGGGGATGTAATTATATCCCATGGTGGTGGACTATTTGCATTCCAAATATTCCCCTCCACTTGGATATCTAATTTGGACATACAAATAGATGAATCTTGAGATATCTTATTATTCATAGTTTTATATATTCATGTGTACTGTCAACCCTCTAAATGTTTTAGCTAATGTAATTTTTGATCCAAAGTTATGGTTATTTTACTAAACAATGTGAACTATCTATTTTTATCAAAACTTTTTCAAATTCTGAAATGAGAATGGGTTTTGGAATAGGAATATGGCCTCAAATACAAAAAAAAAATCTTCTAAAAAGGTGGAATTATATATTTTTTATTTAACACTAAAAAATATTAGTGCAATTTTATATCTATATCAGGAATAAATTCAAGTATTGTTTTCTTCTTTTAAAGCCTATATAGAATGGCGAGATGAACTTTCATGGATTAATTGGGACCCTTATTGGTAAATTTGTGCCTTTAAAGTTTTTATAAATGATTAATTTGGATAAAAAGAACATATTATGGAATTTTATCAAATTTGGAATTCTTTATTGAGCCTTGAAATTGTATCATTATGGCTGGTCATGTTTTCTCAACAGATTTATTGGACCTTCTTGTGTGGATCATATGAACCTACAAATGGCCAAATTGGACAATGATCCCTTATAATTATATGTTTTAATTTCTATGAGGAATAATCAAAAAGTATGAATAACATAATTTGGATTAGTATTTTGAAAAATGTTATCAAAACATTGAACTATAGTTTAATTAAATGAACTCAAAAAATCCTCTTCTTATGTGTTTATGATAAAAACAAGAAACTTGATTGGAAACTAATCATTTTTAAGTGAAATTATATTATAGGAGTAATTTAAAATTAGTAATGAATATGTAATATTAGTTATTCATGAATCCATTACTGATTCATGTGATGCACATGATGTAACGACCCAAACTTTTGTTATTGAAAATTCCTCTTGATCTAATTAAATTTCTCATTATATAAAATGTTTACATAAAATATCCATTTCCTTGGTTTTATGTTTTTGGATTTAAAAATACCATTAATAATTCTTACCATTGCTAATATATATGTTGAACAATGATCACATGATTAGTATAAATATTGGACTTTAAGAAATTCAATTTACTCAAAAAAGGAAGTGATGGCCTCATCCAGTAGACTTGGCCCATACGAAGCCCATTTGTCGAAGGTCAAAAAGGAGGTTACATCATTGGTCTTTGCTCTTGATGAAGACTAATCTGAGCTTCAACACATTAATATCAAACCGAACCACCTAGAGGAGAAGTGGAAGTTGATAGAGATTATCAGTAGAGCAATGTTATTCGAGCCACCCCAAGAGTCTGTCATCATCACACAACTTACCCTTGTGTCTTATGCGAGTGTTATAAGGGGTTATATAATAAGACCATAGTACTATGATTATGTACATTATTTTTGTATAGAGAATATACTTTCATTTTATTATTTTTACTTTGTAAATAGTTTATTAAAATAAAAATAACATTTTTAATTAATTAAGAGATCTATTTTGATGAATCAATGGATTTTTGAATTAAATAACATTTTAATTAAATATTATTACTAAATTAATTTTTATATTATATAAATGACTGTATAATTATTATGAATACAATTGTGTTTTTTATTAAGGTTTGAAAGCTATTTTTGTCAAAACCCATGAAATATTGATGAATTCTATTTTTATTTTAAAAGAAAAAATTCAAATATTTATAAAATTATTTAGAAAAAATTAATATTATTTTTGGAATCAGGACATAAAAATTATCCAATGGTGATTTTTTTATAATTTTCTGAGACAATTGAATTTTTGGGTAAAAATTAAATATCGTTTAAATATATAATGTGTTTTATGATATCATAATGACCCAATAGTGATGTAATAAAATACTATAAACATTATTTTAGGCCAATATATGTTTTACCATTAATATAATGCAATTTTATGTTTATTTGATTTATTTTACAAAGCTTTAGTGGACCCTCCAAGACTTATAAAACATGTTATCTTTTTTAAATTGATTTCCTTGAGAGTGTGACTCACCTCCACATAAGAAAGCCTAATATTTTAAGAAGTTAGGCCATTTACCAAATAAAATAATTTTTTCCACTCCCCTTTTTCAAAAACCATCGGCAAAAACCAATGGCTGGTTTGTGGTTTTGAATAGTTTAATGAGTGGTTCCCATAACCTAAATAATAAAGAATTCCTTCTCCTTTCCTATATAAATCCACCCAAGATCCCACTTAATCATCACTAAAATCATTTAGAGTTCAACCAAAATCGTCCCTACTCTCTCTAAAATCCACCCAAGGCACCCCAAGCTCCCAATAATCCTCTCTCAAGCCTCTCCCAAGACTTTGGGACCACACTTCCAAGTAAGGGATTTCTTCCTTTCTCATTTTTGTCCAAATTTTATTATGTTGTTATACCATTTTATTTTCATTTAAAAATGTTTGGAGTATGATTTTGACCCTCACGCATACTTCCCTATTTATGTTTTAATGATAAGATACCCCTTTCTCTCTCATTAATTCCTCCCAATATACACCCGTTACCATGCTGAAATTCTATAATGAATTTCCCTCTCTTCATTTTCATTCAGACAATTATTTTGTATTATGAATCTAAAATTTCATTACTTATGTTGGGACATGTATCTATATGAAAACCTTGTTGTCTATTTCATGTGCATATGATGAGACACCCCTTTATCTCTCATCAACCATTTTTATGAATTCTTATGTCATGCCGTTATGCTACCGAAATTGCACTGTAATTTTCAAAAGCCAAAGTCACTATGTCGTGAATACCATGCCCATTTATCTATTGAGGGTATTCAACTTTATGCACATTTACTTATTGATTATATAGTTTTATGTATTAATTACACATTAGTTTATCGTGGAATAAATTATGATCTTTAATGATTCCATGTTGTATGATCCATGTGTCACACTTATGCATGAAATGAAATGTTTAAGAAGGGTGCACCCTGATAACGCTCCAATTCATTGGGTAAAGATTAGTATCATGATACTTCAAGAGTAATGAGGGGATACTCATTCTAATTAAATTGAAATTAGGGTTTAATCATGATAGTTCAAGTTCTATGAGGCTTTACTCATGCTCCATGTGCAATGATCCTTGGATCATGCTAATACCTTGTTAAGTGTTGTTGCCACATTTCCATGTTGTGATAATCATGCCTTTTCATGCCTTTATGTTCATGTTTCTTTTATGCTCTGTTGATATGCCTATTTTCTAACATGTAATTTATTCTTCATGTTATGACTTATTTACTACCTTACTAGGTTTTATAACTCCCCTTTTTTTTATGCATGTCCTCAGGTTATCCCTTGCAATGCTAAGTACGAGGGAATGTAGTGGTCATGTAAAGGAAGTTTTCAATAAAGATGTTGTGTTTCATGTTTTAAGTCTTTATGTAATTTTTCTAAGCACCAAAGAAACTAGAACTCTTGATCTTCCATGTTGTATGAAGTTAAGAGTTTTTGTAATAAATCATGCTTAAGTGTGTAATAAAGAGCAGAGTTGTTATAGTTGGTATTAGAGGATAGGTTTTATAGCATCCTGCCTTTTTATAACATAACTTTTCATTACATTTTACAAAATCGAGGATCTTTAAGGTTTAGAGTCTTGGAAACCAGGAACTCAAAATATGAAAACATAAAACATTCTTCTTAAACACTTGAAAGGAATATCCATATGTTCATACTAGGTTCATTACTGCATCTCATAACCTGGGGACATACATCAAAAGAAAGGGTGAGCAGAAGGCCCAGTAAGGTAAATAAGGGAAACATTTAACATGTGAACTTGAGACACATCAATAAAGTCATGAAAAAGAACTTTGAGGCATGAGAAAGAAATCATGAGGCATATCATAATAAAAATAATGTATTTCATAACCTGAATATGTGGCTACAACATTTAACATATACAATCATTTCCATTTCACCAAGGTCCATCCCCAAGGCGTCATTAAAAATTACCAAGGTTATTCACCAAGGTATCAGTCAAAATGGTTATCTCTAGAGATTAAGTCTTTACCCAATGCATTGGAGAGTTATCAGGGAGCACCCTTAAATTTTACTTTATTATAATGTGAGACACATATATAATCATCAAAAATTTCATGAATAACCTATATAGAATAAAAGAAATGGGTATCCTTTCATAATCATAACGTTTTAAAAACTGCTTTAAAGACATGATCTTTATGTTACTTTAAACCCACAGAAAAGAAAAGTGGGTTTCATGTATGTAAATTCCAGAATTTAAACTAGAACATTTTGATATATACGTGAATACCCCTGTATAATAAAGAGATTTTATTATTCACTTAATAAAATAAAATAATTTGAGAAAAAGAGAGAGGCATTTTGAGAAGAAAATTCTGCAGCATAACAGCTATGTTATTAGGTTTTAGAAAATACTGAAAAGAGAGGGGACATGGGTCACCCACTCATAAATGATCCATAAAACAGTATAGGTATAGAATATAATGGATATAAGAACATGGTAATGAAATTTGAAAGACATACCCTATGAAATGAAAAACATTGAAGGAAGACAAAAATAAGATTTCTCTTATGAAAATTCGGCAGCCTAACAACGTCACTTAAAACTTCAAAAAATGAATTGATGAGATAAAATAGGGTCTCTCATCACATGAACATAAAATATCAGTATTATATATATAGATATCATACCCCAATATAATAAAAATTAACTTTAAATACTTTACATGAAAATAGAACTTGAAAATGAGAAGGGTGAAAGAATCCCTTAAAAATTTGGCAGCCTAACGACGCCATTTAAACATTATTAAAATGAATTTATGAGAGCGAGAGGGGTCTCTCATCATATTAACATTAAAAGTAAAGTAGGATGAATATAAAATAACATCCTATAACATAAGAACATGGAGAATAAAATATATGACATAAAAGAGAGTACTTGAAAAGAAAGAGAGAGGTAGGATCCCTTACCTTAAAACGTAACTCTTAAAACTCAAAGGTTGGGACCTTGAGGGCTTTGGGGAACCTTGGGAGGACTCCTTGGGAGGTAATGAGACCAGATATTCGTTGGGGGAGAGTTGGGAGTGAAAACTAAATGAGTAAAGGGTGGGTATTTATGGGGAAAGTTAGGGGACACGACATTAATGGCCAAGGGACACCTCATTGGTGGTATTGGCAAAACCATGGGCTTTACCATGGTATTTGCCCATGGTATTGGCCACTTGGGACACCTCATACCTTATCATACTATTCATAAGTCGACCATATGTATTACATACTTAATACATCATTTAATTATGTCATTAAACACCCGTAACTTAAAAACTGTATTTTCACTATTCATTGAAAATTCAACTTTCTCAGAAAAATCCCAAAATTTTACCTTAACCAAATATTGATGCTCTGATTTCAAAAATGAACTCCATTTTATAAAAATAATTTTCTAAATATTTTTAATTTAATTTTTAAATAAATACACTATTTACCGAAAATTCATTTTTCTCAGAAAAATCCCCAAAAATTACCTTAACATAATATCGATGCTTTGAGTTCAAAAATGAAATCCATTTTATAAAAATAATTTTCTAAATATTTTTAATTTAATTTTTAATTAAAAAACACTATTCACTTGAAAAACTAATACTTGACTAATAATTTATGAAACAGTTATTTACTTATTATATTGAATCACATTACTTAATCAAGGTGCCTAGATTATATTAATACTTTCTTTAAGTGAGATTACTAATCCATTTGGTCACATTACTAATCCTAAGCATAAAATCACTATTCATAATTTACTATTCATCAAAAACTAAGTTGATCTTATTAGACTCTAAATTTCATACTGAGCATAATTGTAGAAGGCCATTTTTTGAAAATCATTACACATTTTTAATTATTTAAGGTTTACATAAACATTTTTAAAATATCCTTTTTCTAAAATTCATCAACAATATGCATACTATATTTATCCGAACATTTGAAAATTCACAAACTTCACCATAAGAAGAGAACACAATTTTATTTATAACAAAGGATTACACAACGTAGCTATGGTCTCCTTACATAGCCCCTTATAACCCCAGCATAGGACCTAAGTGTAAGGTGTGCTAAGGTGAGAGAATCTGAGGGCGGCTCGGCCAACATCGCACGAGTAGTAATTTCTATCAGTTTGAACTTCTCACGAAGGTGATTCCGTTCTAGCTTCACATGATGAAGTTCTATAACACCACGAGATTTTATGAAAAATATTCTTTTTAATTTCATTAATGTCTTATGTTGTACGCTACACCAAAAGAAGCTTTCACAACACACATCCTTGACTTGCGTTCCATTACACGCAATCGTGACCTTCCTCGATAGCCTGTGTAGTACGCAATAACGAGTTTCATTAAACAACAATATGCTATTAAAATATTATTAAAACTAGCCATTATGAATAGTAATAACCACTTTTTGAAATTTCGTATATTTTATTTTTCAAAATGGAATTCATTTTTGGATTCGTAATATCGAAATTAGCTTAGGGTGAAATTTTGGTACTTTTCGGATAACTTTCATTTTCTGATGAATAGTGAAAATTACTAAATTTTAATTAAAAACAAAATTTTTAATCGAAATAATTAATAGTGATAAATTATTAATTTGATTATATTTAGAATATATTTTTACAATTCAATACAATTTTGGTCATTGGATGTAATTTCACATTTACACCAGACATAAACAAGTGTTAATCTTTTGATAGTTATTATCTCTTAAAAACACGCTATTTATTGTGACAGCAGAAATTAATTATAAAATTAATTAATGCAACTTATATTTTGGGAATTTTGAAAAATAGAAATCATTTTTGAATTCGGAATATCAATTATAGCTTACGGTGAAATTTTGGCATTTTTCTGAAAAACTTCAATTTTTGATGAATAGTGAAACTACTAAGTGGTAGTTAAAAAAAATTAATTTTTTTCATAAATCTTAATTTTACCGCTTATGTGAATGGAATTTCAAAAATCCGAGAGACACGATTGATTTCAGTAAGTAAAATGTGGTTCAATGAGATGAAAATAATTTTTGGTGAATAGTAACTTTTTACTTTTATTTACCACGGTTAAAAGTAAATAGGGTAATTAAGGGTAAAAATGATATTAATATTACCCTAACACATGTCCTAATCCTATTGGACAAGTTTATCTTGACCAAAAACAACCTTAAGTGTAAAATATTATCATTTAGGCCCACTTGGATTAGATTAGGACATTTATTATTATTTAATTCAAAGAAGAGTTAAAAGAGTTAAAATCAAAGTTTATTTACTAAAACATTTTTAATATAGGGTTATACATAATATAATTTCCACTATAAATATTCATTAGAAAGCTAAAAATATTTCCTACATAATTGTATTTTATTTGTAATTTTTATACTTTAAAAAATTTAATTTATTTATGACACAACGATGATGCAGTAATTACCTTTTTAAGAAAATATTAACATAATTGATGTTATAAATGCCCAAATAAATGTAATTTGAGACTTTTTATGATTTAAACTAATTTTATAGGTTAATATGACATGTTATTGTTGATTTAAGTAACTTGGTTCGAACTTATCATTCTGTTAGAAATTTCATAAAAATCATGTACCAAATAGTGTCAAAATTGACATAAATTAGTTTTTAAAACAAATATTATATTATTAATTGTTATTTAATTCCTAAAAATCTAAGATTCGGAAAAATGACTTAGATAAGGATATATATATTAATAATAAACAACCTGGGGTTCGTTTGGCTTGATATAGTAAGTTCATTAACCATATAGTGTAAGAAAACAAAAAGACACGGTAAAAGTTAAATTATTTAACTTAGAGTTAAATCTAATTGATAAGGTTAAAATAATAACCTAAACTTGTATAAATCCTATTGTATAAGAGGATTTTGACCCATCCCCACTTTATATTCGAAATAAGACCATTTGTAACCATTATAAACCGAATTTGACCTTAATATAAAATAATATTTTGAGATTTTTCTAAGATGCCCCTTTCCTCCCTTATAAAAGGGCACCTCCTCCCTCTCCTCCTCACACCAATTTGAGCATTCAAGCTTGGCCAAACCCTTCCAAAATCTCTTCTCAACTTCCCTAGTATAATTTTAGAGGTCCTGGTCTTCTTCAAAGACCATCCTTAGTTATTTAAGTGGAGGTTAAGAAAAGGCGCGTCAAAAAGAGGTAATATCCATTACCGATCTTTTTCAATTTATTTCTTCTTCAACTTCTTCTTATTTAGTTGTTTCATGATAAAGTAATAACATAAGTATTTTTTATATACTGATATGTTATTATAAATATGAAACAACTCTAATTAACCTTCTATCCATCCTACGAAAAAAGGAAATCACCACGCGTGCGTACGTACGGAATACCGTCTCCACGCCGTGGTGTAATCTATTTTCCGCCACCACCTTAATTTGATGGGTATAATGGTGTAAGGAGTAACTATATATGATTATTATAGAGTTATATTGATACTGAAATAGTATACATACACTTCAACACAATTCCATGACCATGGGAACGATATCATCACTCGTGCGTACGTACGGACTACCGTCTCCACGACGCGATGAGATTCATTCTCCATGTTAACCATTTAAGAAAGATTATAAAGTATATATAAGAAATAATAATGAAATATATGACATTATAAGGCTACTGTATTTATGTATATATGTATGACATCTACTTACTTCCATTCAAGACAATAAGGAAAGGAAAACAACGTTCATGCGTACGTACGGACTACCGTCTCCATGAACGGTGTGTTTCATTTCATTTATATATTTATTATATATATATATATACTGAATATATATGATATATAAATCATGTTTTATATTCTGGAAGTAAGTAAATCATGATATAAGTAATAATAATGTCAAGAACCACAAGCCCAAACACCTACGATAAATGAAACGATTTTACCCAAAACGCTTCTTTAACATGGAATTTACAAAATAAATGGTAATATAAAGTCATAAGTGAACTATATATGATATCATAACAATGAATATGATTCTGTAATAAGTTAATGACATTATTTAAATCATTATACAGGAGTTTCGGACACTTATGAAGCAAATCGGACTTAAGGTAAGGGAAATATCACAATCTCATTTTTATCTGAGATTGTTTATACTTTGGTATTTACTGGGGTGTATTTTATCATCCACATCCATGTTCCCTCAATATGTAATATTGTTTCCATCCAATTACAATAGTTTAAATCAAATTTTACCCTTCGGTGAGTTTTTAGTAAAGAATATGAAAGGAATCTTTTGTCGTTTTTCGTACGAGGTACTTTTTGACTTTTCCAACAAAAGTACGAAGAATGTTTTTTTTAACTTATACGGCATGAATGGATTTTTAAAAACTTATTTCCAAGAATCTTCCTTTACAAGTTTTCAAGTTTATTTTTAATCAACTTCTTTTTGTACGACATGTTAAGAAAGGAAAAATGTTTTTGAAGAAGAAAGGATATTTTCCTCAAGAATGGAGTTCAAGTGTTTTATCAAAATTATTTTCCATCTAAGATAATAAAGGGTTCTGTTTTTATCTCTATTATTACATTGATTTGATAATGTTGTGATGGAATTATTTTTATAAATTCCTTTATCTTATATGAATTGTTTTATGATGTCACGATGTTTAAGATTCCCATTTTTATTACATGGGTTATGCTATGATGTATGGTTTATGATTTTGTGGAACACATAAGAATGGTATAATTATGAGATGGGTGGGACCTATATCTCCCTCCAATGCATTGGGTAAAGATTTTATATCTCATGAGATAGACATGGCTGGAACGGTAGGTTATACCGGTTCAGTGAAACAGGACTGAAACGAGGGTGACTCGGTTCAGAAATGGACTTTGTCCACTAAGATAGTCTTGGCAATGAGTCTTGAATAATAAGATATGATTCTCTATGATTACGTGTGCATGCCAAAAAGTTTAATGTTTTAAGTTATGATTATTGTGATTACATTTCACTGCCATGAGTTATCCCAGGTTATGAAATTATGATCTCTTTTACAGGTTAAGATTTCCAAAAGTTTTGTGCTTATGTATATGATGTGATTGATATTTCTTTTGTTTAACCTTAATGAGAATTTGAGCTCACCCTTTTATGTTTTCTTTTCCCCAGGATATAAAGAAAGGTTTTAGGTATAAAAAAGGAAGATCTTTATGGGAGATGTTGAAGATCTTTCACTAGGATTAGAAGATTATATTTCGAGTTTCCAAAGACACTAAACTATTACGATCCTTGTGTGTGTGTTTTTGTTATGTACTAAGTATTCCGCAAATGTAATGTAATGTCCATGTACGTCAGGCTTCGGGTCTCTACAGTTGGTATCAGAGGAAAGGTTTAGTCAACCTTTGGAAACTAGGATGCGAGAACTTTAGTGATATCCCTAGAGATATTTATAAGGTATGTCTAGGGATGTACCTAAGGATAAGTATACGTATAGGATACAGTCCTAGAACTACGGTAACGATCATAGAATTTAACCTAAGATGTTAGATATTGAGGGTACTCCACCTTTATTATGTTGTTTTCCCTAGCATGATTTTTGCCTCTCACACTATTCTTTTTTGGGTTTTAGAAAATGGATGGAAACAAGATGATTCACTATAATGGAGGATATGATGGAAAATGGAATGATATTCTTCATAATGAAATGAGATTTGGAAGTCCAAACATCATTATTATGCGGAATCAGCAATCTCATAATATGATCAATAAAGTAAAATTTGGTAAGTTTCCTGACTCGGCTAATAAGAGAAAGATGGAGTTTCATGATGATCATAGAGGAAAGAAAGTTCAATTTCCCCTATGTAAATCATGTGGGAAGAGGCATCAAGGAGAATGTTTCAAAGGAACTGGAAGATGCTTTGGGTGTGGAAAAGAAGGACACAAAGCAAGTAAGTGAAAAGGAAAAGGTTCAGTTAACACCATGGATGAGGAGAATGGTATTGCTACGACATCAACAATGGTTAAATGTTTTAAATGTGGAATGTACGGGCATTATGAAAACCAATTCCCTAAGGGAAAGTCTCATGAAGAGAATCAGTATGGTCGTATGGGAAGTATTTATGTTGATGATGATGAAGAGACTACAAATGATATGTGAGATGAAAGAATTGTTGAAGCTCGGTCAATGGTTTAAGAAGGTAGTGGAATGATTACATGTTTATCAAGTGTAATGTTGTATAAGTAATCTCATGGTAATATGGAATAAAGAGACATCTAAGGATTGTTACACTATTGTCTTTCCTAAGTTTTTAAAGTGTATGATTAATGGTACTAGTAACCATGAAATGTTATTCATATATTTTTTGGAAAGTAGATGATATGCACATAATGAAGGAATAATAAGATAATGAGGTGTTTGATTGTATTCATGAGATCATGACTGATATAAGGAGAAGGTTATATCATGGTTTGAGTATATAGAATTTTTGGATTTTGGTATGTGGAAAGAGTTAACTTTTAACTGCATTCATGTTTTCACTAAGGTTCAATGGGTATTCAAGAGAATACATGATTAAGGCCTTTGAATGTTTGGAAAGTGACCAACAAGACATATCTTATGATATATGGGGATCAATGACAGTATTAAATCTCTAGTAATCGTTTTCACTATATTATGAGAGTGGACTGCAGTATTATGGATAAGCCTAAAGATTAGAATGGATTATGTTGGACATAAGTTAGTATTGTTTAAGGATAGAAGATTTTCGATATTATTGATGGGATGTTATAGTAATGTAGTTTTAGAAAAAGGACAACCTGCAGGATGGGCGACAGCCCATCGCGTCGGACAAGGATGTGGGAATCGAACCCACAATCGAAGTGCGACTGGCCTTTATCGCCTACCACTGGCCTACAGGAAGTCCCTGTTTAGTAGAAACTAGTTTTATTATATTAAGAAGTATGATATATGAAGTATAAGTCCATTTTAGGAACCATATATGATTAATCTCACTATAGATCGACTTATGTATATAATTTTTGCTAACCTTTTGTTTGAGATAGATGGAATGACCCGTCATTCTATCACATGATCTGCTAACACTTCACGAATAACAAATTCAACTTCATTTATTTAAGAGATGAAGTGGAAATTGTTCAAGGCACGAACAACAATGAGATTGTACCAAAATAAAGTAAGTATTTATTCTAATTCAAATTCTTCAACTTTAGGGAAACGATCTTGAAAACCAAAAATGTTGTCCTAGTGCTCTTATATCTGATTAATCAGATGGTACCTTAGATCGTCACAAATTTATGGCTTTGTGATTTCTAGCTTTTCCATAGCCATGTTCTCTACCACTCTCCATCAGAACATGATGGTTAGATTTCTCTTCCATATCCATATTCTCACCTAGGTGGAAACCCAGTGATTAGTTTATTTGGGTAACCGTTATGTTTCATACTTTTGTTTTTAAAGATAGGTTTTGGTATTCCTTTTTACGATGTGAGTTTCGATTAAAGAAACTTTCGAATAGTAAACCATTTATAACCCTGACGAATTTCGAGGGCGAAATTCATTTTAAGGGGGGTAGAATGTAACACCCCGAGATTTTATGAAAAATATTCTTTTTAATTTCATTAATGTCTTGTGTTGTACGCTACACCAAAAGAAGCTTTCACAACACGCATCCTTGACTTGCCTTCCATTACACGCAATCACGACCTTCCTCGATAGCGTGTGTAGTACGCAATAACGAGTTTCATTAAACAACAATATGCTATTAAAATATTATTAAAACTAGCCGTTATGAATAGTAATAACCAATTTTTGAAATTTTGTATATTTTATTTTTCAAAATGGAATTCATTTTTGGATTCGTAATATCGAAATTAGATTAGGGTGAAATTTTGGTACTTTTCGGATAACTTTCATTTTCTGATGAATAGTGAAAATTACTAAATTTTAATTAAAAACAAATTTTTTAATCGAAATAATTAATAGTGATAAATTATTAATTTGAGTATATTTAGAATATATTTTTACAATTCAATACAATGTTGGTCATTGGATGTAATTTCACATTTACACCATACATAAACAAGTGTTAATCTTTTGATAGTTATTATCTCTTAAAAACACGCTATTAATTGTGACAGCGGAAATTAATTATAAAATTAATTAATGCAACATATATGTTGGGAATTTTAAAAAATAGAAATCATTTTTGAATTCGGAATATCAATTATAGCTTAGGGTGAAATTTTGGCATTTTTCTAAAAAACTTCAATTTTTGATGAATAGTGAAACTACTAAGTGGTAGTTAAAAAAAATTAATTTTTTCATAAATATTAATTTTACCGCTTCTGTGAATGGAATTTCAAAAATCCGAGAGGCACGGTTGATGTCAGTAAGTAAAATGTGGTTCAATGAGATGAAAATAATTTTTGGTGAATAGTAACTTTTTACTTTTATTTACCACGGTTAAAATTAAATAGGGTAATTAAGGGTAAAAATGATATTAATATTACCCTAACACATGTCCTAATCCTATTGGACAAGTGTATCTCGACCGAAAACAACCTTAAGTGTAAAATATTATCATTTAGGCCCACTTAGATTAGATTAGGACATTTATTATTATTTAATTCAAAGAAGAGTTAAAAGAGTTAAAATCAAAGTTTATTTACTAAAACATTTTTAATATAGGGTTATACATAATATAATTTCCACTATAAATATTCATTAGAAATCTAAAGAGATTTAATACATAATTGTATTTTATTTGTAATTTTTATACTTTAAATAATTTAATTTATTTATGACACAACGATGATGCAGTAATTACCTTTTTAAGAAAATATTAACATAATTGATGTTATAAATGCCCAAATAAATGTAATTTGATACTTTTTATGACTTACACTAATTTTATAGGTTAATATGACATGTTATTGTTGATTTAGCTAACTTGGTTTAAACTTATAATTCTGTTAGAAATTTCATAAAAATCATGTACCAAATAATGTCAAAATTGACATAAATTAGTTTTTAAAACAAATATTATATTATTAATTGTTATTTAATTCCTAAAAATCTAAGGTTCGGCCAAATGACTTAGATAAGGATAGATATATTAATAATAAACAACTTGGGGTTCTTTTGGCTTGATATAGTAAGTTTATTAACCATATAGTGTAAGAAAACAAAAAGACATGGTAAAAGTTAAATTATTTAACTTAGAGTTAAATCTAACTGATAAGGTTAAAATAATAACTTAAACTTGTCTAAATCCTATTGGATAAGAGGATTTCGACCCATACCCACTTTATCTTCAAAATAAGACCATTTGGAACCATTATAAATCGAATTTGACCTTAATATAAAATAATATTTTGAGATTTTCCTAAGATGCCCCTTTCCTCCCTTATAAAAGGGCACCTCCTCCCTCTCCTCCTCACACCAATTTGAGCATTCAAGCTCGGAAAAACCTGCCAAAATCTCTTCTCCACTTCCCTAGTATCATTTTATAGGTCCTGGTCTTCTTCAAAGACCATCCTTAGTTCTTTAAGTGGAGGTTAAGAAAAGGCGCGTCAAAAAGAGGTAATATCCATTACCGATCTTTTTCAATTTCTTTCTTCTTCAACTTCTTCTTATTTAGTTGTTTCATGATAAAGTAATAACATAAGTATTTATTATATACTGATATGTTATTATAAATATGAAACAACTCTAATTAACCTTCTATCCATCCTACGAAAAAGGAAATCACCGCGCGTGCGTACGTACGGAATACCGTCTCCACGCCGTGGTGTAATCTATTTTACGCCACCACCTTAATTGGATGGGTATAATGGTGTAAGGAGTAACTATATATGATTATTATAGAGTGATATTGATACTGAAATAGTATACATACACTTCAACACAATTCCACGACCATGGGAACGATATCATCGCTCGTGCGTACGTACGGACTACCGTCTCCACGACGCGATGAGATTCATTCTCCATGTTAACCATTTAAGAATGATTATAAAGTATATATAAGCAATAATAATGAAATATATGACATTATAAGGCTACTGGATTTATGTATATATGTATGACATCTACTTACTTCCATTCAAGACAATAAGGAAAGGAAAACAGCGTTCATGCGTACGTACGGACTACCGTCTCCATGAACGGTGTGTTTCATTTCATTTATATATTTATTATATATATATATATATATACTGAATATATATGATATATAAATCATGTTTTATATTCTGGAAGTAAGTAAATCATGATATAAGTAATAATAATGTCAAGAACAACAAGTCCAAACACCTACGATAAATGAAACGATTTTACCCAAAACGCTTCTTTAACATGGAATTTACAAAAGAACGGGTAATATAAAGTCATAAGTGAACTATATATGATATCATAACAATGAATATGATTCTGTAATAAGTTAATGACATTATTTAAATCATTATACAGGAGGTTCGGACACTTACAAAGAAAATCAGACTTAAGGTAAGGGAAATATCACAATCTCATTTTTATCCGAGATTGTTTATACTTTGGTATTTACTGGGGTGTATTTTATCATCCACATCCATGTTCCCTCAATATGTAATATTGTTTCCATCCACTTACAATAGTTTAAATCCAATTTTACCATTCGGTGAGTTTTTAGTAAAGAATATGAAAGGAATCTTTTTTCATTTTTCGTACGAGGTACTTTTTGACTTTTCCAACAAAAGTACGAAGAATGTTTTTTTAACTTATACGGCATGAATGGATTTTCAAAAACTTATTTCCAAGAATCTTCCTTTACAAGTTTTCAAGTTTATTTTTAATCAACTTATTTTTGTACGACATGTTAAGAAAGGAAAAATGTTTTTGAAGAAGAAAGGATATTTTCCTCAAAAATGGAGTTCAAGTGTTTTATCAAAATTATTTTCCATCTAAGATAATAAAGGGTTCTGTTTTTATCTCTATTATTACATTGATTTGATAATGTTGTGATGGAATTATTTTTATAAATTCCTTTATCTTATATGAATTGTTTTATGATGTCACGAAGTTTAAGACTCCCATTTTTATTACATGGGTTATGCTATGATGTATGGTTTATGATTTTGTGGCACAAATAAGAATGGTATCATTATGAGATGGGTGGGACCTATATCTCCCTCCAATGCATTGGGTAAAGATTTTATATCTCATGAGATAGACATGGCTAGAACGGTAGGTTATACCGGTTTAGTGAAACAGGACTGAAACGAGGGTGACTCGGTTCAGAAATGGACTTTGTCCACTAAGGTAGTCTTGGCAATGAGTCTTGACTAATAAGATATGATTCTCTATGATTATGTGTGCATGCCAAAAAGTTTAATGTTTTAAGTTATGATTATTGTGATTACATTTCACTGCCATGAGTTATCCCATGTTATGAAATTATGATCTCTTTTACAGGTTAAGATTTCCAAAAGTTATGTGCTTATGTATATGATGTGATTGATATTTCTTTTGTTTACCCTTACTGAGCATTTGATCTCACCCTTTTATGTTTTCTTTTCCCCAGGATATAAAGAAAGGTTTTAGGTATGAAAAAAAGGAAGATCATTATGGGAGATGTTGAAGGTCTTTCACCAGGATTAGAAGATTATATTCTGAGTTTCCAAAACACTAAACTATTACGATCCTTGTGTGTGTGTTTTTGTTATGTACTAAGTATTCCACAAATGTAATGTAATGTCCATGTACTTCACGCTTCGGGTCTCTACAATTTAGGCTTTGGTTTGGTCCAGATCAAAGCCCAATGGTGCTACCTCTTTCCTAAGTTCTGTTAGGTGGGCTTCGATTGGCCCGAGACTACTGGATGAGGCCATCGAATATTATTTCTATATTAATTAACCAAGATCACTTGTATTTAGAGACAATAATCGAAACGTTTAGTTTCTAGCGGTCATATTGACCAATGGTCATATAATGTCGAAACCCAATGGTCTCATTTTAATTATACTCATGTTATCAAATGAAATAGTTTTGTTGAGTATAAAAATAAAATAACACACAAAATTAGGAAACAAGATTTATTCAAAATTTCGGGTCGTTACAGGTTTAGTTATTTTTGGGATTAGGATTAGAAAACCCTAGTGAAGACTTAGATATAAGACTAAGTATAATAAAGAAATCCCTAAATTTTTGTGATTATTGAGTAAGTGGTTTATGAATAAAATACATCCTTGTTTGGATACAAGAAGGTTTATGCGGCTCTGGCACAGATGTACCTAGGAGTGAAAAATCCGAAAAGGAGTTTTGAGCTTGACCCTGGGTATCCTGGTACACGACAATGGACCATGCTGCACTCTTGGTTATGACACTCTCAGGGGATATGCTTTGGTAAATTCACAATCTTAGTATGAACCATTATTAAGAGAAAAAATGCCCATAAGAATAAATGTTGGGAAGTAGATCATGGATAACATAGACCGGAGTCTATAGATTCATAAGTTATGGTAATAAAATTAATTTATAAGTCATCTGTTTTTTATTTGGATGACCCTTTATGTGTTACCCCTAACATTCCTTTTATTCCATCCAATGACCGGTAATAGGAGGACTCAGTCTAACAATCTATGCAAAGATCAATGTGATGATTGTTCTAATGAGATTCCCAATCCAATGAGATCGGGAATCGAGAAATTTTTCACAATAATCTCTCAGTTAACTCAAGATTTGAATAGAAACATGGGTATATAGGAACATTCAATCCCCCCTAAGAAATACAAGTCACAATTGAGAGCTTCATGAGACAAAGGCCTCTTACTTTTAATGGATCATACGATCCCTCAATTGCCAAAAAATGGATCAACTCCATTGAAAAGATCTTCAATATCATTAAATGTTACGAACAAGAGAAGATTTTTTTGGTTTCTAATTATATGGAGGGTGAATCTGATCAATGGTGGACATTGATAAAAAATATGAATCCTAAGGATGAGATCGAGGTGTTGGAATTGAATTATTTCCAGAAAATGTTTTTCGACAAATATTTTCCTCGCACCCTCTAACATAAGATGGAAAGGGACTTCCTTGCCCTCAAGAAATAATCTAACGAATACATTGGAGATTATGAGGAAAACTGCACAAGGCTTGAATGATATGCCTCTAGATTTGTCATTACCCTCAAATTCATGGTTGACTGCTTCTTTGGTGGGCTGAAACCTAGCCTACAGAAATCCCTGGAAGTCCATGAATTTGATTGGTATGAAAAAATTTTACAACGTGTCCTAAAGGTCGAAATGAATATTGGAAAATCCCAGGGGTATCATGAGGATAATAATTATAAGGTGGAATTCAATTTTGGCAGTCTGATTGATAAATTCAATGGTGCTAAGAAAATACATCCCCCCACTTTCCAAATATGCGGAAAGAAGCACCCCAGAAATTTCCTGAAGGGGATGAGGAAATGATTTAGGCGTATAAGAAAAGGGAACCTAACCATTAATTGTTGACCAGAAAAACCCACAGTTATGACAGAGGAGAAGAAATCTCCATTCAACCCTCAACACATTGTTCATTGCTTCAACTGCAATAAACTTTGGCACCTTGTAAATTAGTTCCCTAAGCCAAGTTTTTTTGGAGGCAACCAACAACCTCCAAGGCAACAAGGGTGATATTTTTCCATCACTACTACCGAAGTGAACCACAAAAATGAAGTGGTGATAGGTGCACTAGTTATTCATTCAAGAATAACAAACGTACTTTTTGATTTTTGTTCTATGCATTATTTTATATCTCAAAAGTTTAGAAGAACAATACCAACACAACCAAAAATAATATAAGTAAATATTTCGTTGAGTACGAAAAACAGGGCAATCATTGCATTCCATGAATATAACTCCTCCCCGGTCAGAATCTTTAGACTGAACTTTCTGACGAACCTCATCATACTCCCTCTAGTGGAATTTTATTCAATTCTTAGCCTCGATTGACATTCCTTATATAGATCCAACATAAATTTCCATGAGAGTGAAATCACTATCCATATGCCAAATCAACCCACGATTTTGTACAAGTGAAAGGAGGAGGATGAATATTACTTAGCATAATCATCTCAAGCGTGGATATTACTACCCTATGAGCATGCGTATCTGGATCAGATGATTGAGTGTAAGGAAGCAAACATCCTTGAAGACATGCCTATTGTGAGGGAATTTGCTGAAGTGTTTCCTGAGTAATTTCCTAGTCTTCCTCCTAGAAGAGATGTTTAATTCTCAATTGAACTTATACATGAGTAGTTTCCAATATCCAAGACTCTGTATAGAATGGATATTGTGGAGCTTGAGGAATTGACGAAAAAACTATAGGAGAATCTAGATAAAGAGTTTATACGCCCAAGTACTTCACCATGGGGTGCACCAGTCCTCTTCATCAAGAAGTAGGATGGATCAATGCGCCTTTGCATTGAGTATCATGAGCTCAAAAAAATCTCGATAAAGAAAAAGTATCCTCTTCCAAAAATTGGTGACTTGTTCAATCAGATATGTAGAAAAAAATACTTCTCCAATATAGATTTTCAGTCGGGATATTACCAAGTAAGGGTGAAAAAGGAGGATATCCCCAAGACTACTTTCTGTACAAGGTGCGAGCACTATGAATTCATAGTAATTCTTTTTGGACACACTAATGCTCCAAAAATATTCATGGACTTGATGAATAGAGTCTTTATATATTACCTCGAAAAATTTGTGTTAGTCTTTATATAATATATTCTAATATAGTAAAAAACTAAGGAGAAGCTTGAGGATCATATAATAAATGTACTAGAGACCATGCAGAAGGATAAAATCTATGAAAATTATAGAAAGTGTGAGTTCTAGTTAAAGGAGATCTCATTCTTGGGCCATATCATCATAAGAAATGAGATATTTATGGATACCTCCAATACAGATGAAATAGAGGGATGGATGAGGCCAGGAACGATAATAGATATTCGTAGCTTCTTGGGGTTAACTGGATATTAACACCGATTTGGGAGAAAATTCTCATGATTGTCCAACCTTCTTACCAAGTTAACTCTGAAGGGAGTAAAGTTTTCTTGGAGTGATGAATGTGAAGAGATCTTCTAGGAGTTGAAAAGGAAGCTTATCACTATGCCCATGCTCACATTACCCATTAGTGGAGAAATTTTTGGGGTATTTAGTGATGCTTCGAAGAAGGGTCTGGGTTGTGTGTTGATGCAGAAGGAAAAATTTATTTCCTATGCTTCAAGGTAATTGAAAGTTCATGAGAAAAACTATCCAACACATGATCTAGAGTTGGATGTAGTTATCTTCACTTTAAAAATTTGGAGGCATTACCTTTTTGGGGAGAAGTGTGAAATATATATGGACCAAAAAAGCCTCAAGTATATATTCACACAGAAAGAGATGAACATGCACCAACGAAGATGGTTAGAGCTCATCAAATACTATGACTACTCAATACATCACCACCCTAAGAAAGAGAACCAGGTGGTAGATGCTCTAAGTAGAAAGGACCCAATGATTCTATCGTTGATGAAAAATGAAAAGGATAAAATCTTCTTTGATTTGATGAATATGGACATGGGAATCATAAAAAAGAGAACATAATCAATCCTTTCACAGATTATTTCTCAACCGTCTCTTTTTGAAAGTTTAAAAGATAATCCAAAGGATAATGTGGGAATTCTAAGAAGATGGAAACCATTAGAAAAGGTAAATCCTTAGAGTTCAATGTTAATGATGAAGAGATTGTGAGATTTGGGTTAAGACTATGTGTTCCATCGAATCCAGAGTTAAAGAAATAAATTTTGGATGATCCACATAGTTTAAATTTCTCAATTTACCCAGGAAACACAATGATGCATCGATATCTCTGAGAGAATTATTGGTCGGATAACATGAAGAAGGAGATCTCTGAGTATACATAAAAGTGCCTAGTGGGTCAGAAAGTTAAGGCTGAGAGGCATAAGTCCTAGGGGATGATGAAACCATTACCTATAACAACATGGAAATGGGAGAACATCACCATGGACTTTGTCACCAGACTTCCCAAAGAAATCCAAAGAAAAAAATGCTTCTGAGTTGTTGTGGATCATCTTATAAAGACTACACACTTCATTGAAACTCAGTAGGATTTATCACTGGATCAATTAGCACAGATATACATCAGAGATGTGGTAAAGCTGCATGGAGTTCCATTATATATTGTGTTGAACCCTCTATGAGATGGTTATTTTAATAATCACATATCACTATTGTTGTTTTTTATAAGTCAATTTAGTAAATTATTCAATCTATTCTAAATGTGTTTACACATGGTTAATCATGTCTACATATGATTATCTATGATTATTTATGGTCTACTATTGACCTAGAAGTATTTCTGGTTTTTACAGACACTCTGTGTGAATTTCCTGTTTCTGACTCACCGTTAGTTATATTCTTGAGTCACTGTTAGTTAAAGGTTTGACAACGGTCGCACCGATGAGAACGGTCGCACTGATGATAACAGTAGCACCGATGATAACAGTATCACCGATTATAACAGTCGCACCAACAACGTTCGTACTGATGATAACGGTCGCACCAATGATAACAGTCGCACCGATGACAACGATCGCACTGAAAACTATCTCATCGATGCTAATCACTTGACCAACTGAAGCCGATGCTGATCACTTGACCTACCGAAGCCGATGCTGATCGCTTGACCTATCGAAGCCGATGCTGATCACTTGACCTATCGAAGCCGATGCTAATCACTTGACCTACTAAAGCCGATGCTGATCGTTGACCTACTAAAGCCGATGCTGATCGCTTGACCTATCGAAGCCGATGCTGATCACTTGACCTACCAAAACCGATGATGATCATATGATCTACTGATACCAATGTAAATTCAAATGACCTACCGATATCATGACTTACCGATAGTCATGAAAACTGTTTGAATTTTTATTAACTCTTTTTTAGTTCCAACGGTCATATTTTTTTAGTTTAATGCACCTGCTGTTAATTAATGTTGGTTGTTGGCATATCAGGAACTGTACCTCGTACCTGTAAAAGGGTAATAATTCCCATTGTCAGAGCTGAAGGTATATAAGGTAACCTCGAACTACTTAAGAAGCCAGTCAATCTTTCCATGCACATAAGAGACAATATTCTAGAGATACACAAGGATATACCATCATATAAGAAGAAGGAAGAATACATACTAAATCTGTAGAACCTGAACATTCAAGGAGAAAAGAGCTTCAACGATTTCACCTACACTCAAGCTGATCAGGCTGATCAACCTGGACCTGGAAGTCAAATTCAAAAACGACACTATTTTTTTCTTGACTAAAATAAGAGATGGAATCAAAGCTTCATCTGCATCAATCCAAGGAGTCCAGATCTTCACTCAAAACACATAGAGAAATCTAAACTCATATATATTTGTTTAGCTCTATTGTGTTTCATTTATTTACATTTTGAGCAGTGTGTGTGCTCTGTATTTTTAGGCACACACTGTCTCCTATACTGAACATGAGGATTTATAAATCCTCACTCAATCTTTCCCTTACACTCTTGTACCCCACTGTGTATAGTGGTAGAGGTCTGAGGACCTGGACAACCTGTGTGCTGTTGTTCATTCTTCTCATGAAGAACTGTGGTAGAGGCCTGAGGACCTGGACAGTCAGTGTACTGTTGTAAACCCCGATCTAGGGTGTGGATCATAGTTTATATAAAACTGTTTAAGAGGAAGAAGTCTCAGCTTGAGACTGAACCTCTTGGTTAAAGCTGTTTTGCTTGTTTAGTTTGTTTAAAACTATATTTAATATTCCCATACTAACTACTTTAAGTATAAATCAATTAAAGTAACTCTGATAGTTGAACTATAAAGTGTTTTTAATTGTTGTTAACCAGTAAGTTAGTTTCAAAATCTAACTTAATCTTCAGATTAAGTTAACTGAGAAGTAATCAATCTTTGAGAAGATAATTGAACATTTATAATCTTTATAAATTCACTACAGTTTAGCTTGTTATTTAAATTGGGGGATTTTAATATAAATATTTTAAACAGAAATTTTTAATTGGAATTCAATTCACCCCCCCTCTTGAGTGTCCACTCCGACCAGCATTTGGTACCATAGGGATGTTTAGTTAAATGTTTTTCAAAACACTATGTTTGTGAAATGTTTTCAACTGTGATTTTAGTTGTGTCTTAAAGATCTCAAAATTTCTGTTAATTATAAATTTTTATATCTTTATACATCTTTCTAAAACATAGGTATCATGGACAACAGATTAGAATGTGTAGCTACCAATAGGCCACCCTTCTTTAATGGTGTTAATTACGACCAACGGAAATTGAAAATGAAAATTCATTTAGAAAGTATGGGATTTGACATTTGGACTACTATAGAGACTCAATATAAGATTCCAGAAACTAAAAGAACTACTTGGGATGAATCTACAAAAACTGATTACAATAATAATTTTAAAACAATGATTGCCCTGTATTATGCTTTAGGAGATGAGGAATTTAATCAAATATCTGTTTGTAAAACTGCTTATGAAATTTGGGATACTTTGGGTGCTTCTCATGAGGGAACAACCAACATTAAGGAAATGAGACTAAATACATACACTATTAAGTATGATAATTTTAAAATGAAACCTGATGAACCTATTTCTAACATGTATCTCAGGTTCAATGAGATAGTTAATACAATAATCTCACCGTGAAAGACTGTTCCAGCAAAAGAGAAAATAATGAGGCTACTCAGATGTCTGCCAGAAAGGTAGAGAGGCACATCAGTCTCAATAAGAGAATCATGTGACATAAGTTCACTACCTGTTAAAGAGCTGATTGGTATGTTGATGATTTATGAAGAAGAGCTGAAGGTAAATAGAGAAGAAGATGATAAACCAAGAAAGAAATCAGTAGCCTTCAAGCCTTCTTCTTCAAAAATCAAGGAAAAGGAGAAAACTCAAGATGCAAGTGATAGTTCAAGCAGTGGAGAAAGTGGATCTGACAGTGATGCTAAAATGGCTCAGATAGCTAGACGATTTAAGAAGTTTTATAGGAAGAAGAAGTTTTTCAGAAAATCATACTATAAGGGAAAGTATGACAACAAAGGTCATTGGAATAAACATTGGAAAAGGACTGATAAGGGTGATGACATACACTACAAAAAAATTGAATTTTACTAACAAAACTTTATTGATAGACAATATATCTATTGGTAGAAATGAGAAATTCCAACAAATAATAAGTTTTATTGGTATTTATTTTTAACACCAACACTTCATTTTACCAATATACATATCTGTTGATATTAATCATTCAATACCAAGATACCATTTATCAACAGTTGAATCTATTACTTTATCATACTATTACCAATATTTTTTTTACTAACACATGAATCTGTTATTAATTAAGCGATTACCAACAAATATTTTGACATAAATAAAAAATGTTACAATAAACCATTAAACAAAAAATAAGATTTCATCAATAACCAATTAAGAGAAACATATTATATATATATATTAATATATATTATATTTATGATCAGAGTAAATTTTAATTTCTCATATATTTATTAAAAACATCTCATAACTGATTTTTATTTTCAAGTTTGTCAAAATATTGAATGTTTTTATATTTTTCAAAACTATTTATTCAATTTTCTTGAAATATTAACTGTTTTTATATTTTTCAAGATTAGTTATTTAATAAACATTTAAAAAATATTTATGAAAAAAGCACCAGTAAAACCCAAATCCTAATTGGTGCTTCATCGCCACCACTGTCCGTGTTCGGCCTCACTGCCACCCCGCCTCACATCCCGCCCTTCCCTAATCCAACATCACATCCCGCCACCCCGCCACCCCACCACCCCGCCCAACCCTAATTCAGCCTCACATACTGCCGCGCCACTGCTGCCCTGCCTCACATCCCGCCGCACCGCTGCCGCCCCTCCTTAAATCTATTATCCAATCACATCCCGCCGCCCTGCCTATGTTTAGAAACTGATGGGGGAAATTGTGCGGTCAACTAGTCGTCTCCACAAGAAAGCGGCCCAACTATTGCCCAGTGCAAGGCCTTCTTGTTCATGACACTTTTTTGCTAAATCATTGGTCATAGATATAATTTTACTTCAATATTCTCCTTTGAATGTGACATTGGGATGCAGTGGTGGAATGTGCGACGTACTAATTATTATTGTTATTTTTTCCATTTCATTGCTTTATTATACTACTGTTACTCTATTCTTTTATTTTGGAGAGTCTGTTGTTTGTTTGATTTACTAATTATATTTTTTCTTGTACAAGTATTCTTTTGTTCTTCGAACATCATTTATATGTCTCCTGTTATGACTGTGAGTTTTCCAATGAGGCTAAATACCAATTCTGGGGGCCTAGGTGATGATGACTCATGGATTTTCAAAAGGTGTTCTTTCATTTTTCAGGTAATCTCATTTCATAATATTTTCTTTGTTGACTTTTGTGAGCGCATCCTTTTCGAGGGTTATGAAGTATTGGTCTGAACCTTGTTAAATTGGTGTGTTCTTTCGTTTTTTCTTTATATTCCTTTGCACATTTTCTAATTTGCGTTTCTTTTTTGGTTCTTGATATTGTTGTTCTGTTCAATTGTGTATACTCCATTTGATATATACACTGAATTTCATTTATATTTTGAACATCACAATGATATATTTTTTTATTATAAAATAGTGGTGCTTCATTTTAATGAATCATGCTTTATTTTAGTATTTAAAATGAATTATAAAATGTGTTATTTGAATGTTATCTTCTTTGTTAATGTTCAATTATGAATTTTTATTAATTGTTGAGCAATGTTACACCCATTATCACTAAGAAATAACATCAGTTTTTCTTCAACCTAAATTATTTTTTCTGTTAATTTACACTTATTACTTATTACTAATTATTGAGCAATGTTACCCTATTTCTCACTAACCAGTTTCTACTCAACTTTCAAATTTTTTGGTGTCATTGATGTGAACATTTCTACAGAGAAAATGGTAGTATTGACTTCATTCATTAGAGATGTGTTCAAGATGAATTACATGGAGGGTAACACTCACTATCACTCATAAACAACATCAATTTAATATATTTGGAAATAGTTTTTTAATAAAAATAGTTATGGTAATTATTTATAGTTTTTTTTAAAAAATGGTCCTTTGCAATCTTTTTTGAAAAATACCTTAGAAAATTCATGTTATACATGGTATTTTGTTAATGGTCATAGGTTTTGTGGGTGCTCTTTTTACCCTAACATCATATGTGGCAGATTTTGGTTCATCAAACCACTTCACAAAGATCAAGTTACTAAATTTATCTCAACCAAAGGTAACCCTACATCGCTTTGTTCTGTATTTTTGGTTACATAAATGTGAAAAAGATGCATATTTATCTCTCTTTAACCTTCTATATCGGCTCTTAGATGGCTCCAATTGGAGAATTTCTCCTTCCAAAGGAAACAATGTCATTATTAGTTTAATTATAAATAAAGAACATATAAACATTCCAGGTTATATGTAGTTAATTAGTATAAGGTGGGTGTATATGTTTATATCTCAAATTGAGTTCAAGTTACCTATTAGGATGTGTAATCAAATTAAGCCGAGTCAAGTAAATAGATGATACAGCTTTAACCCAAGATTCTCTCTCATTTAAAACCAGATTGAATAATGACTTTCAAGATTGAACTCTACTCAAATTTGAAACTGAGTTAGTCACCGAGTTAGTCAAGATCACTTGATGAAGCTTGATTCTGTAAATAACATATAAAAACATATACAAAATTGGAAATACATAGAAACAATTATATAATGACTTTAAAAATATTCCAACAAATAAATATTCATTAACATTAATTTATATCTTAAAATATCATCTCATCCCTTATGTTCACAATTCATCAATTATTTGAGTTTAAAATGATGAATTTCTTGAGTAGGTCAAGATCAATATCAATAATAATTAAGCCTAAAATCTTGCATGTGTGTTAAAATCAAGTAGCTTTAGATTATCACTAAGTGTTAGTGATTTTTCATGATCAACTATTCGTTGATATCAGTGTATGAGAGTTTTTTTGAGGCATTTATTTGTGTGATTTTATTTTTTATTATCATTTCATATTTTTATTCCTTTTTTAGATTGAAAGTTTCTCAAATACATATTCCTATGCTACCGCTTTCTTACAAAATTGGAGGTCAGTTATCAATTGAATGAGATTTTTATGAAAAATGAATTGCTTAATATTTTTTTTTCAATTTTAGTTTAAATGTTTTTTCATATTCTATCTATATTCTAATTTATGGTTTGTTTACCTTTTTTTTACCTCTCAATATTTGTATTTTTTAAATTTTGTTACCCAACATGAACTACTTCATCACGATATACATGATCTATATGTGCACACACACACATATCCAAATAATACACACACACACATAGAAATGCTTTCATAACATATTAAGGATCACTTTTCTCGGTCGCCCTCCTATTTAAATCATTGGGTACACTTTCTTTAGTTCAGATCCATAAAATCCATTTTTGATCTTCACTGTCTTGGTTTTGTTTGTTCCGATTTCTTGTCTCACCATTTTTCTAATTTTCCTATGTTTTTAAATGACATTTAGCTAAGGTTTATTTTAATTTTCATTTATTTTTCAACCATTAACATTGTCTATTTCATAATTGTTTTCATTAAACCCTTGAACCAGTCCCCTTATGTTCTCAGTAAATCTCTATTGAATTATTTTTTTGAGATGTTTCTTTTATGATATGAATTATATAGGTAATAGTCAATAATTTTAGTTAGGGATAACTATAATTATTCTCTAATGCCTCTACACAAACTGTTTTATTATTTTAGTATTATGAATTTAGTCTTCAAATGGTTAGCCGAAATATGTAAATTTTGTTGAATTATTAATTGGCTCAATATTTAGTGCATAATGAAATAAACAGAATACTATTAACACTATATTTTTTTTCAATGTATCTCTCAATAATTCACGCCCTAATGTTAAAACTTATATTTTATATTGGTTATTTGGTTTATGTTCTGTGATTTTAGAAAATGTTTGGCTCATGTTTTTAAATATGTTCTACCAGTGATCCCTTCTGAAATTATTTTTCAATTATTTATATTAAATTTTATATCACTTCAATATCATGAATTACATCTTTTATAATGGGATTAAGTGATGTATCAAAATGGTTAGTGAAGAACCCTAAATGTTATAAGCTGTTGTATTATGTTCTGTGGAATTCCAGTTTCACATACCTACTGTTTTCACTATATTTGGAGTTTTAGGTGTCTATATTAAGAGTTTCTTGTGTCTTTGGAAGCCTAAAAAGATTCTATAAAAAAAATTCAATTATAAAAAATCCTGAATCGGTCTTCTGTTAATTCAAAAGTTTCCCCGAAGTCACTGTAGTTCTGCTTCTACAAAGTGCAGAATTCAGATTATGTTACCGACTGTGTTTTGATGATTACTTGAGATGTAGATGTCATATTGAGGTGATCTTTACTGATTTGAAAATATTAATAAGATTTTCAAAATCAGTCATAACTAGATAAAAGTCTATCTTGATCATTTTGGTACTTAAATGTTGTCCCAAAGATATTGTACGTTTTCTTCTACAGAATTATCTTTTATTTATTTTTTAGTTTTAATAGTTTAAATTGAGTTTATTTTAGGTTTTATTTTTGGATATAGAAGGCAGAAATTGATCAATCAATTGGAGGGTTTTGGTGTCCTAAACCACTAGGTGCCCCTTATGATTCTACTGGAGGCCCACTGATGAAAGTTCTTCTGTTCTTCACACCAGAAACCTAGTAACTTCCCTTTAGATGTTAGTATGTAGTTAGTTATACTCACATTAATTTAGGATACCTGGTTAAAATTTTGTCTTGATACGGATGTAGTGTGAAGGGGGTATTCTGCATGTCTACCATTGGAAGACTATTAGTGGGCAGCTACATAACCCACCAAATTTGGTTGTTATAGATTCAATATAGTTTGTATGTTAACATATTTTATGGTAATATATTGTTTCTCTTAATTGTTTTTGATAGACAGAAAAATGCAAGGTGCATTGAAGTTTCTCTGTTTTGGCTATCTCCCACAGGTTCACAAGTTTGATTTCTCTATTCCTCTGGATTTTAGGTTCGATTTCCCTCTTCCATGTTTCTTCTTTTTTACTTCAACTTCATATTTCCATCATATATTCCCTATTACCTATTTCCCTTTTTAATTCATAGTTTTGGCGGGCCCTTCATATGTTTCCTCTTTCAATTTTCTCTGCCTCCACCTCTACATGCTCTGCCTCAGTCACCCTTAGCCTGCTCCGCCTCCGCCTCTGCCTCCGCCTCCACCTCCACCTTTGAGGCCCAGATTCCTTGTCTCATTACTTTTCTATTTTTCATCACTATAATTCACAATGATTCATATCCTAATGTTGAAAATTATATTTCATATTTTCCATTCATATTATTCATTTTTTCCTTTATTATCTTTATTTATAATTCCTATATGAGAACTATATATATTATGAAAAATAAAATTGGAAACAAAGTATACTCATTCTGCATTTAATAGTATACTGAATGCATTTTACTTAATTCAGTATATGAGGATTGCATATTCAGGATATGAATAATAATATCAAATTGCAAACAAGGTATATTATTTTTCATTTAAGTGCAAGTAATTTTCAGCTAGTTCCAATAAGTTAAAAATGTGTCAATATAGTATTTTCAACTTGAAAGACCATATAAATATTGTAATATTTAATTTGTAATGTGAGAAATATGTATATTACATATTATGGAAAAGAGAATTGAAAATAGAACATGTTTATTCTACATTTAGTATTATATTTAATGCATTTTACATATTTACTATATGTAGATTACATATTCAGTAAATTCATATTGAATACATAAAAAAGGATGGCTATTTTGAAGTATCTTTTGGAAAAATGATGATTTTGGGTTTCTGGTAGAGCCTCATCGGTTTAAACCCTAGGCACTATTATTTTCCTTACAGATTTTTGAAAAAAACATACAGAATCCTCACAATCTGTTTGAAAATAGTTTTCAAGTTCCATACATATTTGAAAATGCCTCACAAATCATTGATTTTTATAAAAAGTATTTCATCCATGTAGCTTCTCAGCTTGAATACCTATGGTATATTCTATTAGAATCAACATAAGTATATAGAAACACTAATACTTTTTGTGAGATTATTATCATAACTAACAAGAATTTATATACAATTGTTTACAGATCCAGTGATTCATATGTTCAATGATGATTATGGATTTTGTTTTCAGAAATCTCCAGGAGGTGTTACATATGGAGTGAAGAACTGCAATTTTTGGAAGACTGGAATTAGTAGATGTTGCAAAGGGATTTACTGTGGTCTCCGGTTTTCATTAAAGGATTAAAAAGCTAAATTTCAACTTATTTTATTTTGGTTTGTAATTAATTATTTTATGCTAACATTCATTTTTTTGAATCTGCAATTTTAGGTATTCTTATTTTAAAAATTTCATTCTATGCAGAAAAGTCTTCCAGGCATTTGAAGTTTGATATTTTTACAGTGTGACATAATTACTCATTGACATTAATACGTATGCTGTATGTTTTGAAAATTAAATGTCCATTTCAATGTTCTTTTCATTCATATCCATTGGAATCTTATGTTGTATATACTAATGCTGTATAATAATTCTTTCAAGTTCTTTTCATAATATCTCAGTGACATTAACACTTATGTTATTTCATTCATGTTTGTTTTTGAATGTACACTTCTAATTAATGTCCATTTGTTCTTTTTATTCATGTATTTGAAGTTGGATACTTATGTTGTTTTCTACATCGTGACCTATTTTCTTTTCCTTATTCTTTTATGTTTCCATTCACGTTCATTTCATTTTTAAATATTATTTTTCTTTTCAATTGAATGTTATCTACTATATTCAAATGTCAATTTGACTGTATGTTTTCTTTTTCTTATATATTCTCCTATATGTTTTCGATATTTTCAATATTAACTATCACTATTTTTTTTTCAATATATTTAATATTCATGTTCTTTATTAACTTTGAAATATAGTTTTGTCTTCTTTAAAATAAGCATTGAACATATTGCCATGCGAATGCATAGGTAAGTACTAGTTTTACTTCAATATTCTCCTTTGAATGTGACATTGGGATGCTGAGGTGGACTGTGTGAGGTACTAATTATTGTTATTTTTTTCCATTTTATAGCTTTATTATACTATTGTTACTCTATTTTTCTGTTTTGGTGAGTCTGTTGTTTGTTTGCTTTACTGATTATATTTTTTGCTTGTAAAAGTCTTCTTTGGTTCTTCGAACATCATTTATATGTCTCCTGTTATGACTGTGAGTTTTCCAATGAGGCTAAATACCAATTCTGTGGGCCGAGGTGATGATAAATCATGGCTTTTAAAAAGGTGTTATATCATTTTTCTGGTAATCTCCTTTCATAACATTTTCTTTTTTGACTTTTGTGGGAGTATCCTTTTCGAGGATTATGAAGTATTGGTCTGAACCTTGTTAAATTGGTGTGTTCTTTTGTGTTTTCTTTATATTCCTTTGCACGTTTTCTAATTTATGTTTCTTTTTTGGTTCTTGATGTTGTTTTTCTGTTCGACTGTGTATACTCCATTTGATATATACACTGAATTTCATTTATATTTTGAACATCACAATAATATTTTTTTGATTATAAACCAATGGTGTTTCATTTTAACAAATCATACTTTATTTTTGTATTTAAAATGAATTATAAAATGTGTTATTTGAATATTATCTTCTTTGTTAATGTTCAATTATGAATTTTTATTAATTATTGCGCAATGTTACACTCATTCCCACTCAGAAAGAACATCAGTTTTTACTCAACCTACATTAGTTTTTCTGTTAATTTACACTTATTACTTATTATTAATTGTTGAGCAACGTTACCCTATTTCTCACTAAATAGTTTCTACTCAACTTTCATATTTTTTGGTGTCATTGATGTGAACATTTATACAAAAAATGGTAGGATTTATTTCATTCGTTAGAGATGTGTTCAAGATGAATTAATTGGAGGGTAACACTCACTCTCACTCATAAACAATATCGGTTTAATATATTTGGAAATCTTTTAAAAAAAAAACAGTTACGGTAATTATTTATAGTTTTTTTTAAAAATGGTCCTTTGCGATCTTTTTTGAAAAAATACCATAGAAAATTCATGTTCTACATGGTATTTTGTTAATGGTTATAAGTTTTGTGGGTGATCTTTTTACCCTAACATCATATTTGGCAGATTTTGGTTCATCAAAACACTTCACAAAGATCAAGTTACGAAATTTATCTCAACCAAAGGTAACCCTACATCACTTTGTTCTGCATTTTTGGTTACATAAATTTGAAAAAGATGTATATTTAGCTCTCTTTAGCCTTCTATATCGGCTCTTAGATGGCTCCACTTGGAGAATTTCTCATTCCAAAGGCAACAATGTCATTATTAGTTTAATTATATATAAAGAACATATAAACATTCCATGTTATATGTAGTTAATTAGTATAAGGTGGGTGTATATGTTTATATCTCAAATTGAGTTCAAGTTCCCTATTAGGGGGTGTAATCAAATTAAGTCGAGTCAGGTAAATAGATGATACAGCTTCAACCCAAGATTGACTCTCATTTAAAACCAGGTTGAATAATAACTTTCAAGATTGAACTCTACTCAAATTTGAAACCGAGTTAGTCACTGAGTTAGTCAAGCTCACTTGATGAAGCTTGATTCTGTAAATAATATATAAACACATATAAAAAATTGGAAATACATAGAAACAATTATACAGTGACTTTAAAAGTATTCCAACTAATAAATATTCATTAATATTAATTTATATCTTAAAATATCGTCTGATCCCTTATGTTCACAACTTTTCAATTATTTGAGTTCCAAATGAAGAATTTCTTGAGTAGGTCGATATCAAGCTCAATAATAATTAAGCCTCAAATCTTGCATGTGTGTTAAAATCAATTAGCTTTAGAGTATCACTATATCTATTTACTTCCTTCCTTAGAATTTGTATGTTTTGAATACTTACTAGTAAAGTTCTCTATCGATCTTGGGATCTTTTCTAGTTCAATTCCCATTTGTGAGAGGCTATTATTATATTTTTGATACTAAATCATTCAATATCAAAAATCATATTTGGGTGTATATGTTGATATCTGTGTGAGTGAGTCAGTATAAGGTGGGTGTATATGTTGATATCTCAAGCTTGTGTTAACTATGTTGATCATTCTCAAGCTTGTGTTAACAATGTTAATATCTCAAGATTGTGTTGATCATTCTCAAGATTGTGTTTACTTCCCTTTAATTCTTCAGTTAGTGTTTTATAATTTTAATTGTGATAATGATGATTCTATTTTATGCCACAAACTGTTTTTTTACCATTACTACATTGTTTGGATCATTTCATTTTGTGTATTGAATCAAAAATATTTTGATATTATTGCTAATATTGTCATGAATTAAAAATTATGTGTTCAATTTTGGTTTTGAAACTATAAATATATCTTGAATGTTTTTGTTATTTGATACTATAAATAAATTATAATTTTGGTCTAGTATTCACTGGTTATCTTTCAGCTTCTATGGAATGGAATATGTTATCGAATTTGTTTGTTGATTATTTATTTTCGGAATTTGAAAATGATCTTAATAAATAATTTAGATATTCCATATTTTTGGGATTTATCAAATAATTTCTATAATCACTGTATCTTGGTCATTGATTGATGACTTGAACAAATTAAGAATGTTTGATTAGGTTGGTTTTATTTATTATTTTTTTTATTTTAGCTAGTTTTTTGGAAATTGTTCGTCATGTTTTTTTGGTTCACATTTTTTTGTGTTCTTCATGGTCCCTCATCATCTCTAGGTTGAAGATTTTATCACTTAACTTTTAATCTTTACTTGTGAGACATGTAGTTCGGTTATAAATTGGTTTCTCATGGTCTCCCATTTTATTTACTGATTGTTGCAAACAATATAGGGAATTCCCTTTGATAAATTTCCAATGATGCACCTGTTAGATGTGTGTGTTTGTGTGTTTATGGTTTGTGATAGGTTGTGTTTACGTTGCTTTTCTTGTTCTATTTCTGCATTGGGGGTTCATTTAAATGTTCATCAGGTGTACTTTGGATTTCATGGATGATTTTCAGTGGTGTGCTACAGTGTTCATGGCAGGTCTCCAACACCAGATTCCCAGCTATTCAAGGGCGGGTGGTGCTAGAGGTATGACTGTTATTTGGGGTGTTCATTATTGTTGGGTTCATTGCTATGGTGAAATGTGCATACAAGTGTCTTGGATTCTGAATCCATGTGATGATAGAGGAAAAGAAAGTGAGAGTAATATGTTTTTCCTCAGGGTTGTGGGTGTTTGATTATTGCTGTAGCATAGAATTCTAAGGTGGATATGGAATTTTTCTATGCTATGGATCTCCAGGTGAAGGGAGTGTTTTTCAGAGTTAATATTTCATTTGGATGCACCATTGAATCCATTATTGTCACAATCTTGTGGTATTTTGACTTTTTTTACTTTCTTAGGTATAGTCAACATGGTTTGTAGGATTCACCTTTATTTTATCTTGTTTCTTTGTCAACTAATCATGAATATGCTCAACTTTAAGTACCATTTTATCATTTTGGATGTTTGTGATCTCAGTTTTGATCTGTTCAAATATGTGCGAGGTGAGTTTTGTAGAATGTTGATTGTATTTTTGTAACTATTTTTCTCGATGTTTTTGTAATTCATTGATGATATAAAGCTATTAAGATAGATGGCAGAGTGTTTGATAGCCTTGTGATGATGAGGATAGAAAGAAGATACTGGAGGTTCAGTATGTTGTTCTTTGTGGGGGTTTCCAGTGACTATATCACAATGTTATGGTGTCTTAGAATTAGAATGTTTCAAGATCTAGTTCACTATGCTCAGCTTGGTTAGCGTTGCATTCTTTAAGTCCAGCATATTTTTGTCATCTGTCACCTAGTTTTTAACAAATTTTCCTTATAAAAAATAATAGATATTGTAAAGATTGTTTCTATGTTGGCATAGTCAGTTGCACTTGAAGGTATGGAAATACTTGCAAAAATGTAAGACTTATTTCACACAAGAACCTACAATTTCAATTAAGTGAATATGTATTTTGATTGAATGCTGATATCTCATTGGTATATTGATGTATGCAGTTGGAAAGTGGAGGTAATGTTATCAGGATCATGAGAGAAATAGATATCCTATGTGAATCACTACAATGATAGCTGATGTTGGAAGATCATGAATGGATGTTATAGGAGTATGAGATGCAGTTTGGGATTCTGTTTTTTAACAGGTAGAGTTTCTGTTTCAAATGTACATATTTAAGTATATCTTGAGTTTCTGTTATTTTTTTCGGTGTTGTTTTGATAATAAATTGGTGAAGTATTTCTTTTCTTCATAATTATTTTTGATGTAGGATGTTGTTAGAAGACCATGGATGGATTCTAGAGCATGACAAGCAGCTTGAGCCTTCCAGCATGGTGGTGGATTAGGATGTGCATGAGACTATACTAAAACTTACTCTGTTTCTGGTCAAAATTAAACTTGATTTTATTTGGAGTTGGTCGCAGTAGCTGGAGGTGACTAGATGACATGGATGGGGTGTTGACATGGTTGGGGTGATGGAGTTGGAACTGACTAGATGGACTGGATGGGTCACTGGCATGGTTGAGACGTTGGAGCTAGAGCTGACTAGATGACGTGGATGGGTCGCCTGGAGGTGGGGTAGACCCTATTAGGGGATCCAGTGTGTGTGTGTGTGTGGGGGGGGATTCGGGGATCCAACATTTTTTATAAAGTATTTCATTATTAATATTGTGGGATTCAACGTTTTTTATAAAATATTTCATTATTAATATAATTGATTTTTTTTTCTAACATTGAACAAGTGTTAAAATCATATTTTATGTATTATATATGATAAAATAATAATTATAATATGAAATATTATTATCAATAAAAATTTATAATTCTTATTCAAATGTAATTTATAAATAAATATTTATTATTTTTTGGTAATATTATTAGCAACAGATAAATTTGTCATCATAATATATTGCTAAACAATTTAACCAACATATATATTATCTGTTGGTATAATTATAATTGCAACAGAACTATTTTATCTGTTGTAAAAACAATTAGCGATGGAATTTTTACCAACAGTTTATTGATAGAGAAATATATGTTGGTAAAAAGTTTTACCAACATAAAATTAACTTTTACCAATAGATATGACCCCGTTGGAAAAAGTGAAATATTTTGTAGTGATAGTCTGCTAGGAATGCAAGAGGAAGGGACATGTGAAAGCTGACTTCCCAAAGTTAAAGTTCAATAAAAAAATATGAGTACAAGGACAAAAAATATAAGAAAACTATGAAATCAACCTAGAGTGCTTCAGAAGATAGTTCAAGTGATTCAGAGTCCACTCTGGATGAGAGATATCAAAAAGCAAATATGTGTTTCATGACAAACAAATCTGAGGTAACACTTGATACTCCTGTTTGAACTCTTATTATTCTGGAGATAATTCTGATTCTAAAAACATTTCCAGTGAAGATTTTTTTGAATACTGTAATATGATAGAGGATACCTTCAATGAGATAAAGGACAAGTATAAAGCCTTAAAGAAGCAGTATGAATTAACTAGAACTATCAAATCTACACTAGAAGTAGAAAAGGAAAAGAATGCTCAACTACTCAAAGAGAATACTAAATTGAAATTTTATAATGAGAAATTAAAGAAAGATTTGGAAAAATTTACAAATGGGAAGGACATACTTACAGAAATTATAGGAAATAAAGTGACACCAAAGTATAGTACTGGTTTAGGTTATCAACCTGGACAAAGACAGATTACAAAAAAAAGATTTATTCCTAAATCTAGACAGTATGCTTCTGGTTCCAGTTCTGAAAATTCCTATGGCTCAACTATCTATTCACATGGTTATAGATCAAACAAGTTTTATCTATAAAAATCTATTAATTCTATTTAATACATGAGATCCATTAGGAAAATATGGGTACTAAAAGATTTTCTTGCTAACCTGTCTGGACCCAAGAAAATCTGGGTACCAAAATCATTTTCTATCTAAAATTGTTTTTTAGGAAACTTGATTGAAAAGTTCCTATAGGAAGACATGGTATTTGGACAGTGTATATTCAAGACACAAGACAAGAGACTTTTCATGCTTCAAAATCTTAATCAAGGTTGATGGAGGATATGCCAACTTTGGTGATAACTCTAAAGGGAAAATCATCGGCCTAGGCCATATTGGTAACACTGATTCAATTTTAATTTCAAATGTTCTATTTGTAGATAGACTAAAATATAAATTGTTATGTATTTATCAGCTATGTGATGATGGTTTTAATGTTAAATTTGAAAATGATTCTTGTAATGTTTTTAAGTCTAAAAATGTTTTAGTATTTTCTGCCTTAAGAAATGAAAATGTATATGCTGTAGATTTAAATTCTTTAGCTAAGCAAAACTTTACTTGTTTAAATGCTTTTCCTAAAGAATATTGGATTTGGAACAGAAGATTAGGACACTACAATATACATTCACTCAGAAAACTGACTATAAAGAACTTGGTTAGAGACCTACCTAAACTTGAATTCCCAGCTGATAAAGTTTGTAATCCCTGTCAAAAGGGAAAGCAACATAAAGTTTTTTTTTAAATCAAAGAAATAAGTTTCAACTTCTCAACCTCTTGAGTTGGTTCACATGGACTTGTTTGGACTTTCTAGAGTTTCTAGTTTAAATGGGAAGCACTGTGTTTATGTTCTCGTAGATGAATTTTCTAGATACACTTGGGTATACTTTTTTGCTCACAAAATTGAAGCTTGCTATTACTTTATTAAATACTCCAAGTTTGTAGAAAACCTTAGTGGACTTAAGATTAAGACCTTAAGAAGTGATCATGGTTGTGAGTTTGAAAATAATGAGTTTGAATCTTACTGCTCACATAATGGCTATAATCACAACTTTTCTTCCCCTAGGACACCTCAACAGACTGGTGTAGTAGAAAGAAGGAAAAGAACCCTTCAATAAATTGCAATAACTATGATAAATGAATATGTTTTACCTGTTTATTTTTGGTTTGAAGCTTTCAATACAACTTGTTATATCATAAATAGATTCTTTATTAGATATGTTCTTAAGAAAACCCCTTATGAGATTTGGAATAATAGGAATCCTAAAGTTAGTTACTTTAGAGTTTTTGGTTGCAAAGTCTTTATTATGAATACTAAAGATAATCTAGACAATTTTGCATCCAAAAGTGATGAAGGAATATTTTTAGGATATTCAATTTCTAGCAAATCCTATAGAGTTTTTAATAAGGGAACCAAATGTGTGGAAGAATCTGTTCACATCAAATTTTATGAAACTGATCCTCATGAACCTAAACCTTCTCTTGAAAATCATGAAGAAGATTTGTCTGTTCTGAACCTTAGTGATAATTTCAGTGAACCTGTTATAAAGACAAATAGGTATGGAAATATTCCATAATCTGCTTCTAATAAACCCGAACCTAGAGAAGAACCTAAAATTTCGAGTTCTACCTTTACCAAATCAACTAGGATTCTAAATAACCACCCTCTAGATGAAATTTTTGGTAACCTAGATAGAAGAACACAAACTAGAGCTTCTCTGATAAATCAGGTTGAACATCAAGACTTTCTTTCACAGCTAGAACCTGAACATATCAATGATGCAATCAATGATGAATTTTGGGTAATGGATATGCAAGAAGAGTTAAATCAATTTGAGAGAAATAAATTTTGGGAATTAGTAGAAATACCTAAGGACACCTTGACCATAGGAACTAAATGGGTTTTTAGAAATAAATTTGATGAATCTGGAAACATCATTAGAAAAAAAGCTAGATTAGTTGCCCAAGGTTACAATCAAGAAGAAGGAACATACTATAAAGAAACCCTTGCACCCGTAGCTAGATTAGAATCCATTAGGATCTTACTTGCTTATGAATCTCATCTGAACTTCAAGTTATATCAAATGGATGTCAAAAGTGCATTTCTGAATGGTTTTATAATTGAAGATGTTTTTGTTGAACAACCACATGGATTTACAAAACCCTATTTTCAAAATCATGTTTTTAAACTTTCTAAAGCTTTATATGGTTTAAAACAGGCTCCCTGAGCTTGATATGATAGACTTAAAAATTTTCTTATATCCAAAGGTTTTACTAAAGGAATTGCAGATCCCACTCTTTTCATTAAGAGAATCTCTAAAGATATTTTGATTGTACAAATCTATGTTGATGATATTATCTTTGGATCTTCTAAACATTCTTTATGTACTGATTTTTCAAAGTTTACGCAAAATGAATTGGAAATGAGTTTAATGGGAGAAATCAAGTATTTTCTTGGATTTCAATTTTTTTAAAATAAAGATGGTATTATTTTAAACCAAAGTAAATATACAAAGGATCTTTTAAAACGTTTTGGTTTGGATAGTAATAAGGGAAGTGATACGCCTATGAGTACCACCTGTAAGCTGGATGATGATGAAACTGGGAAATTAGTTGATCAAACCAATTATAGAGGTATGATTGGAAGCTTACTTTACATTACTTCTAGTTGACTAGATATCATGTTTCATGTATGCATGAGTGCAAGATTTCAAGCTAATCCTAAATAATCTCATTTACTTGCTGTTAAAAGGATTTTCAAATACCTTAAACATAATACCAATTTAGGTTTGTTTTATCCAAAAGGACAATCCTTTTACTTAATGAGTTATTCAGATGCTAACTTTGCTAGTTTCCAGTTATATTGGAAGAGCACATATGGAACATGTCATCTTTTGGGAAAGTCCCTAGTATCTTGGTGTAGTAAGAAACATAACTCTGTTGCATTGTCTACTGCTGAAACAGAATACATTACTGCTGGTAGTTGTTGTGAAAAAATTTTGTGGATGAAACACAATTTATTAGACTATGGATATCAATTTAGACATGTGTCTATAAATTGTGATAACACTAGTGCAATTAACATCTCTAAGAATCCCGTGTCTCACTCTAGGACTAAGCATATTGATGTCAGACATCACTTTTTGAGAGATCATTATCAAAAGGGTGATATTTCTCTAGAATTTATTGACTCTGAACATCAATTGGATGATATTTTCACCAAGCCCCTAAGCTCTAAAAGGTTAGATTTTTTTAAACAAGAGTTAGGTATGATCGATCAGTGAAACTGATCAGTGAAACCGATCAGTGAAACTGATCTTTGATACCGTTTGAGTTATATAGTATATGAAACCATTAGTGTTTATCGAAACGATGTTGTTTTACTTAATCTGTATTATATTTAATAGTGTAACCCTAAATGATAAAATTAATGACCCACGACTATTTCATTTCCAAAGAACTGTTGACCTTCCATCTCCCACCGAACTTCACTTTTTCTGAATCCCAAAACTTTTGAACCTTTCAAACCTCTCAAACCTCTCGAACCTCCAAATGGAAAAGAAAAAGCGACAAGACAAGGAATATGAAGGTTCCTCTCATGTGAAATGCACTCAAGGAGAATCGAGAAGCATGACTCAAAAGTATGTGAACCCAAAACTGGAGACTCGGGTGGTCACCGTAGAAAAGGATGTAAGTTCCGAATGGGTGTTATCCAGTAAGTCTGCACTTTTGAAAGTGTTGGAGATACAAGGATAGAAAGACTGGTTCTGTAATAATAATCTAGTATACTACCCAAAGCTAGTGCATAAGTTTTATTTGAATTTAAGTATTTCATTATATGGAGCAGAAGCTATAAGATTATCTTCAGTAGTTAAAGGAAAAAAGATAACTTTTTCATCAAAGAAATGGGTTGAGTGTTTAGGGGTACCTCACAATGGTAGATATGAGGATTACACTGGTAATATTCCTCCTACCGCTGAATATTTTTCATATGAGTATGCTCTGGAGATGTTGACTAGAAAATATAAATCCATAATAATAATAGCTGCTGAGTTAAATTGAGAAAGTAGAATCTTTTTTAAGTATATTCAGCACCAAATCTGTCTCAGAAAGGGTGATTTTGCTTTTGTGAAATATCAAGATGTTTTCTTGTTGTTTTTATTTCTCAATGATGATAAGATCAAATTGTGTAGATACATTACTGTTTATATTGTTGAGATAGTAGAACCATCCAAGAAATCTACAACCTTGTTCTATTCTATGAAAGTCTCTACTATGTTAAAATATTTGGGTTTTGTTGAAGATGGAGATGAGTGTATCTCATCTAGTAGTAGTTTTTGTATTAGTAAGGATATCTGCAAAAGAATGAAAATTAATTGGATTCCATGGAAGAAGACATGGATTGCTGATAAAGATAGGTTGTATGAATCCTTTAATCCTACTGACCACTCTAAGAGACCAAAGGGAATGAGAGATCACGATTTAAAACTTGATGAGGAAGTTGTCTATTCTGATGAGGATGAAGAAACAAAAGTTCCTAAGGACACTGGAGAGTCCAGTAAGAAGGAAACAGGGGAAGATCAAGCTGATGATGATATGGAAACTGAAAAGGAACCTGAATCACCTCCTGATAACAGGAGTGATCCTGATATAGTATGTCCTAAGAAAAGAATAGAAATTTGACCAAAAAGTCCACCTCTTAAGTTACCTAAGTCAGAACCTCTTCTAGGTGATGAAGAAGAAGATGACACTGAACTATCAAATTCTGACCAGTATGAATCCAGTAGCAACAATAGTACCAATGAGACTTCGGTAAACAATAATGGAAATGGTATTGGTGATGATGATGATGATGATGCAGATTCTAGACTAGTAGATGGTCACAATGTGATCCAAGCTGATCCACAACCTCAATTTGTTGAGCAAGAAACTATTCCTGAGGCTAAAAGGACAGTTCAAACAGTGATTGATGTAGATGAGGAAGACTCTCATGAAAATTCTGGTAAAACTGATTTTGTGAAGCCTAAGTATACCTCCTGTAAAGCTGCATGGGAAGAACACCCAGGTTTTTCGGTTCTAGGTTTGGATTATTCATAGGAAGAGGAAGAAGGAGTGAATATTGCAAGGGTAAGTCATCCAGTTGAGGCTGGACCAGTTGCTGAGAATGTGCAAGTGACAGTAGAAAGACCTGGTCCTTCAGTTTCTCGATTGGATTTTGACAGACTTAAAGATGAGTTGCTCCACGCAGTTAGAGAGACAATGAAATAAGAATTATCTAATTCTTCTGCTCCTGCTCCTGTGAATATATCTGAGGCTGCTATGGATTCTATCACTCAAAGAGTGGTAATTATTATTAAGCCAGACCTATGCAATGCTGGTGAGATGATTGACAGGCACATTACCTCTCTAAATCAAGTGCTCAAGGATTTGGGAAGTGACTTAGTATCTATGTCAGGTGAATTTAGATCAACTATCACGGGTATGATAGAAGTCTTGAGAAACTTGATAGAACACCTGAAGAAATCTGACTTGAGAAAATTGAAGGCTGAGATAGCTCAAATTATTGCTCAAGATAGCTCCTCCAAAGTGTCCAAGATCACTGGCCATGAGATTAATGCCTTGAAAGATGTTATAAAAGAAGAGATAGAAACCCTTGGACAGATTCTGTATTTGGACTCGTTGAAAACGATGAAAGAAAATAGTGATCATATTCACAAAATGGTGAATCTGTATTCAGATGACGCAACTCAAGCTCATAAAGAGATCAAAGAAAAAGTGGATCACTATTTTTCTAAAATTTATACCAAGCATGAGTTGAACCATCGGTTTAAAGTCATGGATAAGAATTTGAGGCTCCCTCAAGTCACTCAAGCCTTTAAGGCTCACATCAAACATTTAAAGGATTTTACTCCAACTCTAGAGAGTTTCATGCAGAACAAAGACAATTTTGAGAAGGCCATGAAATATGGTGGTGAAGTCATTCAAGATTTTATCAATCTGATCAAACCTTATCTTCATGTACAGGAAAAGGCAATTGTTTTTCCTACTGCTAAGCCTCTTAGTCCATCCAGTGTTTCTCCTAGTCAGTTATCAGTTCTTAGACTCTATCCGATATTTAGCTAGTCATTCAGCAGTCACCTTCAAGAAGATCTTCCGGCCACCAGCAAGTAACCTTAGCACCCACTCTACTTACAGCCCAAACTATCTTACCTCCTCTCTCCATCAGGATAGATCAACCTTCCACCAAATCACCTTATGGTCCATCTATTCCTACCTATTCTAAAGGGAAAGATCCTCTGCACCCCAAGAAATAGCTATGTCTGTCATTTTTGATTGGGTGTCTTTTCCTTGTATCTTTATCTTGTACCTTTTTTAGATATTAATTCGCTGGAACCTTCTTCTATTGGATCTCTCTGCCTTATTTTTTTTTCTTTTTGATAACCCCAAAGGGGGAGAAAAGAATAAATTGATAAAAGAATGAAATACATATCTCAAAGAATAAATGTATAAAGGGGAAGAAAAGTGAAATATACAATATATAAAGGGTGCTTTATGCTCTAAATGGATACAACTCTGTTTCACTCTTAGCTCTGATGCTATGTTGATATACACTTACTTTGTTTATAATATGATGACATATTTATCTTTATTCATATATTCTTTTTTTACATAGATAGATCATACTAAATGTTATATCCTCGTCTCTCTCTATTTAGACCATAGATTTGTGATTATCAAAAAGAGGGAGACTGTTGAACCCTCTCTGAGATGGTTATTTCAATAATCACAAATTATTATTGTTGTTGTTTATAAGTCAATTTAGTAAATTATTCATTCTATTCTAAATGTGTTTACATATGGTTAATCATTTCTACATATGATTATCAATGATTATTTATGGTCTACTATTGACCTAGAAGTATTCTGGTTTATACAGACACTCTGTGTGAATTTCATGTTTCTGACTCACCGTTAGTTATATTCTCGAGTAATCGTTAGTTAAAGGTATGAAAACTATTGCACTGATGGAAATGGTCGCACCAATGATAACGGTCACCCTAATGATAATAGTCTCAATGATGATAACAATCGCACCAAAAATGGTCACACCGATGATAGCGGTCGCACCGATGATAACAGTCGCACTGATGACAACGGTCGCACCGACAACTGTCCCGCCGATGCTGATCACTTGACCTACTGAAGCTGATGCTGATCACTTGATCTACCGAAGCCGATGCTGATCGCTTGACCTACTGAAGCTGATGCTGATCCCTTGACCTACCAAAGCCGATGTTGATCACTTGACCTACCGAAGCCCATGCCAATCGCATGACCTACTGAAGCCGATACTGATCGCTTGACCTACCGAAACCGATGCTGATCGCTTGACCTACCAAAACTGATGCTGATCGCATGATCTACTGATACCAATTAAAAATCAAATGACCTACTGATATCATGACTTACCGATAGTCATGAAAACTATTTGAATTTTTATTAACTCTTTTTTAGTTCCAATGGTCATATTTTTTTAGTTTAATGCACCTGCTATTAATTAATGTTGGTTGTTGGCATATCAGGAACCGTACCTCATACCTATAAAAAGGTAATCATTTCCATTGCTAGAGCTGAAAGTGTATAAGGGAACCTTGAAATACTAAAGAATTCGGCCAGTCTTTCCATGCACACAAGAGACAATCTTCTGGAGATACACAAGGACATGCATGCATATAATAAGAAGGAAGAATACATACTGAATCTGTAGAACCTGAACATTCATGGAGAAAAGAGCTTCAATGATTTCACCTACACTCAAGATGATCAGGATGATCAACCTGGACCTAGAAGTCAAATTCAAAAATGACACTATGTTTTTCTTGACTAAAATCAGAGAGGGACTCAAAGCTTCATTTGCATCAATCCAATGAGTCTAGAGCTTCACTCAAAACACATAGAGTATTCTAAACTCATCTCTATTTTTTTAGATCTATTGTGTTTCATTTATTTACATTTTGAGTAGTGTGTGTGCTCTGTTTTTTAGGTACACACTATCTCCTTTGCTGAACAAGAAGATTTCTAAATCCTCACTCAATTTTCCCTTACACTCTTGTATCCCACTATGGATAGTGGTAGAGGTCTGAGGACCTAGAAAACCTGTATGCTGTTGTTCAGTCTTCTCACGAAGAACTTTGGTAGAGGTCTGACGATCTAGACAGTCTATGTGATGTTGTAAACCCCGATTCAGTGTGTGGATCATAGTTTATATAAAACTGTTTGAGAGGACTAAGTCTCATCTTGAGACTGAACATCTTGGTTAAAGCTATTGTGCTTGTTTATTTTGTTTAAAAATATATTGAATATTCTGCTACTAACTACTTTAAGTATAAATCTTTTAAAGTAACTCTAAAAGTTTAACTAGAAAGTGTTTGTAATTGTTGTCAACTAGTAAGTTAGTTTCAAAAGCTAACTTAATATTCAGATTAAGTTTACTTAGAATTAATCAATCTTTGAGAAGCTAATTGAACATTTACAATCTTTATAAATTCACTACAGTTTATCTTGTTATTTAAATTGGGGGATTTTAATATAAATATTTTCAACAAAAATTTTTAATTGGAACTCAATTCACCCCCCTCTTGAGTGTCCACTCAGACCATCATATTGTATCTGATCGAGATCCAAGATTAACCTTTATTTTTTGGATGAGTCTTCAACATGCTTTGTATATTGAGCTGAACTTCAGTATGGTTTATCATCCTCAAACTGATGGACAATCTGAGTGGACTATACAAAAACTTGAGGACATGTTGATACCGTTCTCAATGGACTTAAAAGGAGGAGGATATCAATATATCCCTCTTGTTTAGTTCTAATACAACAATAGTTTCCACTCAAGCATCCAAATGCCTCCTTAGGAATCCCTATATATAACAACCCTTCTTTTTATTACACACTTAAACTTGATTTATTACATAAAATATTTACTTGATAAAACATAGAATATTTAGAGGCCTAGTGTATTTGGGGATTAGGAACATTAAATAACATATTAGAACATAAAACACACAACATCTTTATTTAAAACATCATTTTCATGACCACTACATTCCCTCTTACTTAGCATTTCATGGGATAACCTGTGGACACGCATAAGAAAAGGGTGAGCTATAGATCCTAGTAAGGTAATAAACATATAATAACATGATGAATAATACAAATGTTAGAAAATAGTCATATCAATGGATCACAAGAGAAATATGAACATAAAGGCATGATAAATCATGATAATCATAACATGGAAATGTGGCAACAACACTTAAAATGGAATTAGCATAAGCCAAGGCTCATTACCCATGGAGCATGAGTAAACCCTCGTTGCACATGAAGCACAAGTAATACATAATTTAACTTGAATTAGCATGATTCAACACCTATTTCACATGAACTATCATGATACTATACTTTACCCAATGCATTGGAGTGCTATCAGGGCGCACCCTTCTTAAACATTTCATTTCATACATAAGTGTGCCACATGGATCATGGAACCAATCAACATCATAAGTTATTAAAAAATTAAGTATTGTGTAATAAATACATGAAAGTAACATTCAATATGTATATGTGTATAAAGGTTAATACTCCTTATAGAGAAATGGATATGGTATTCACTACACAATGATCTTGTCTTGGAAAAACGTGGTGTAATTTCAGAAGCATAACAGAGTGACATAAGGTTTCATGAAAACCGTTGATGAGGGAGAAAAGGGTGAATAATCATATATACATGAAATTTACAGTAAGGGGGTCATATAGATACAGGTATGAACAAACATAATGGAATTTAGATGCATAATACAAAAGATTTACTTGGATGTAAAAGAAAAGAGAGAAATCCCTCAAGCAATTTCTGCACGGTAATGGGTGTACATGGGAGGAATTAATGAGATATAAAGGGGTATAACATCATAAAAACATAAATAGTATAGTATGGGTGAGGTGATAAATCATACCCCAACATTTTTAATTGAAAAAAAGTGCATAACAACTTAAAGAAAATTGGACAAAAATGAGAAAGGAAGAAATCCCTTACTTAGAAGTGTGATCCCAAAGGCTTGGGAGAGGATTGTGAGAGGATTCTTGGGAGCTTGGGGAACCTTGATAGGATTATAGTGATATGAGGGAAGGGGTTGGTCGAACTCTAAAGGCTTTGAGTGAAGAGAACGTGGGATCTTGGGTGGGTTTATATAGGAAATGAGAGGGAATTATTTATTATTTAGGTTTGGGACACCTCACATTAAAATAATCAAAACCACAAACCAAACCATGGTTATTGACCATGTTTTTCTCCAAAGGGGAGTGGAAAAAAATATTATATAAGTACAATGGCCTAACTTCTTAAAATAATAGGTTTGGCTATGTGGAGGTGAGTCACACTCTCAAGGAAAACATTTTAAAAAGACAAAATGTTTTATAAGCCTTGAAGGGTCCACTAAAGCTTTGTAAAATAAATCAAACAAAACAAAAATCACATTATTTTAATGGTAAAACATATATTGGATGAACATAATGTTTATATTTTTTTATTACATCACTATTGGGTCTTATGATGTCAGAAAACACATTATATATTTAAATGGTATTTAATTTTCACCCAAAAATTTGGCTATCTCAGAAAATTATGAAAAATTCATCATTGGATAATTTCGACATCCTGATTCCAAAAATAATATTAATTTTATCTAAATAATTTTATAAATATGTGAATTTTTACATTGAAAATAAAAACCGACATTTACCGAAAATGCATGGGTTTTGACAAAACAATTTTCGAACCTTAATAAAAATTACAATTGCATTAATTAAATTATATGACCAGTTATATTTAATAAAAAGTAATTTTAATATAATAATATCTTATTAAAATATCTTTTAATTAAAAGATCCATTAATTCATCAAAATAGATTTCTTAGCTGAATATTAACTAAAAATACTATTTGTGCTTTAAAAACTATTTTCAAAGTAACAATAATAAAACGAATGCACATTATTTATAAAAAAATAATGTACATAGTCACAATGCTACGGTATTATTACATAACCCCTTATAACACCCACATAATACCGAAGGGTAAGGTGTGCGATGGTGAAAAACTCTTGGGGTGGCTCGGATAACATCGCTCGGGTGGTAATCTCTAGTAACTTCCACTTCTCCAGTAGTCGGTTCCGCTCAAGCTTAACGTGTTCAAGCTCGGATTGGGATTGGTCAAGAGTGAAGCCCAATGACACCACCTCCTTTCTGAGCTCCGAAAAATGGGATTTATATGAGGCAAGTCTACTGGATGAGGCCATCGCTTCCTTTGTCTGAGTAAATTGGATTTTTTAAAGCCCTATATTTATACTAATCATGTGATCACTGTTAAATGACTATATTAGAAATGGTCACAATTAATAATGGTATTTTAAATTCCAGAAACATAAAACCAATGAAGTCCACAATTCATATAACCATAATAATCTTTGAATTAGATCAATATGAATTTCCATTAATTAAAGTTTGGGTCATTACAATCTCCCCCCCTTAAGAAATTTATCCCTCAAAATTTATTTTTCCCACTCTAAAACAACTGCAGGTAACTCTGCTTCATCACTTCATCTGATTCCTATGTTGCTTCTTCAAACTGGAGGTTTCACCACAATGCCTTGACGAGGGGCATTGCCTTATTTCATAGAACTTTTTCTCTACGATCTAAGATCTTCACTGGTTGTTCCTCATAAGAAAGATCATCCTCTAGCTGTACTACCTCTGAAAAGAGTACATGTGAAGGGTCTGGTATGTACTTCCTTAATAGGGATACATGAAAGACATCATATACTTTGGCCATGGTAGGTGGAAGTGCTAGTCGATAGTCCAATACCCCAACATGATCAAGAATCTCGAAGGTTCCGATGTACCTAAGACTCAACTTTCCTTTATTTCCAAACATCATGACCTTCTTCGATGGAGATATGTGTAGAAATACCATGTCTCTAACTTTAAACTCAAGGTCTCATCAACGGTTATCTGCATAACTCTTCTATTGAATCTGGGCTACCTTGATATGCTACTGAATGGTTTTCACCTTCTCCACCATTTCTTCAACCATTTTTGGTCCTAACATCTTACATTCACTGACTTCATCCCAACATGCTGGTGTTATGCACATATTCCCATATAGGGATTCATAAGGTGCCATTCAAATGCTTGAGTGGAAACTGTTATTGTAGGAAAATTCAACCAATGGAATATGTTGGTCCCTTCCTCCTTTGAAGTCCATAATACATGATTTTAACATATCCTCCAGTGTCTGAATAGTTCACTCAGATTGTCCATCAGTTTGTGGATGATAGGCTATACTCAAGTTCAGTTCAGTATCTAGAGCATGTTGAAGACTCTTCCAAAACTTAGAGGTGAATCTTGGATCTTTATCGGATACAATAGGTAGTGATACTCCATGCATCCTTACCACTTCCCTGATATATATATCCGTCCCAGTTGATCTAATGAGAAATCCTCACAAATTGCAATAAAGTTTATAGAATTTGTAAAATGATCCACAAAAACCTATATTTCATTGTTTCCTTTGTATGTATTCAGAAGTCTGGTGACAATGTCCATGGTGATGTTCTCCCATTTCCATGCTGGTATGGGAAATGGTTGCATCATCCCCTTAGAATTATTCCACTTTGGCTTCACTTTCTGACACACCAGACACTTTGATGTACACTCAGCGATCTCCTTCTTCATATTATCTCACCAATAATTCACTTGGAGATCTTGATACATCTTTGAGTTTCCTGGGTGAATAGTGAATTTTGATCTATGTGCATCATCCAAAAATTCTTTCTTTATCTTTGTAATTGATGGAACACATAGTCTTTTCCTAAATCTCACAATTCCTTCTTCATTGACATTGAACTCTGAGGATTTACATTTTTTGATAGTTTCCACTTTCTTCTGAATTCCCACACCATCCTTTTGAGCATCCTTTATCCTTTCCAAAAGAGATGGTTGAACAATCATTTGTGAAAGGATTGATAATTTTCCTTTCTTTATGATTCCCATGTCCATCTTCATCAAGTCTAAGAAGACTGGATCCTTCTAAATTCAAATCAATGATAGAATCGTCGGGTCCTTTCTACTTAGAGCATTCACCACCTTGTTCTCTTTCCCATGGTGGTAATGGATTGATCAATCATAGTATTTGATCATCTCTAACCATCTTCATTGGTGCATGTTCAAATCTTTCTATGTGAATATATACTTGAGGATTTTGTGGTCCTTATATATTTCACACTTCTCCCCAAAGCGATAATGTCACCAATATTTTAAAGTGAAGATCACCGCAGCCAACTCCAAATCATGTGTTGGATAATTCTTCTCATGAACTTTCAATTGCCTTGAATCATAGGCAATGACTTTGTCATTTTTCATCAACACACAACCTAGGACCTTCTTCAAAGCATCACTGAATACCACAAAAAGTTCTCCACTTGTGGGTAAAGTGATCACGAGTGCAGTGATAATACTCCTTTTTAACTACTTGAAGCTTTCTTCGCATTCATCACTCCAAGAAAACATTACTCCCTTCTAGGTTAGCTTGGTAAGAGGGTTGACCAATCGTGAGAAATTTCCCACAAATCATTGATAATATCCAGCTTACCCCAAGAAGCTATAGATATCCATTACCAATGTTGGCCTCGACCATCCCTCAATTTCATCTGTTTTGTATGGATCCACAAATATCCCATTGCTTGTGATGATATGGACCAATAATGATACCTCATTAAACCAGAACTCACACTTGCTGTACTTTTCATAGAGATTCTCCTTCTGCAAGTTCTCTGGTATAGTTCTTAGATGCTCCTCATGATCCTCTTTGGTTTTATAGTATATCATAATATCATCTATAAAGACTACCACAATGTTTTTGAGGTAATCCCTAAACACTCTATTCATCAATTCCATGATGATTGCTAGATCATTAGTGAGTCCTAAAGGCATCACTATAAATTCATAGTGCCCACATCTTGTATGAAAAGTAGTCTTGGGGATATATTCATTCTTCACCCTTACTTGATAATATCCTGACTACAAATCCACCTTGGAGAAGTACTGTGTTCCATGCATCTGATCGAACAATTTATTGATTCATGGGAGAGGATGCTTGTTCTTTATCGTGATTTTTTTAATCTCACAATAGTCGATGCAAAGGCACATTGACCCATCTTTCTTCTTAACGAAGAGGACTGGTGCACCCCATGGTGAAGCACTTAGTCATATAAACCCTTTATCTAGACTCTCCTATAGTGGTTTCTTCAGCTCCTCAAGCTCCACAAAAGCTATTCTATACGGAATCTTGGATATTGGAAATGCCCCAACTATAAGATCAATTGAGAATTCAACATCTCTTCTAGGAGGAAGACCAAAAAATTCCTCAGGAAACAATTCAATGAATTCCTTCACAATAGGCATGTCTTCAAGGATGGTTGACTCCTTAGACTCAATCACTTGATCTAGATACACATGCTTATAAGGAAGTAATATCCATTCTTGAGATGATGGATCTAAAGAAGATTCATCTTCCCACTTGCACTGGTATAGAATCGGGGGTCGATTCTCCACATGGAGAGTGATTTCCCTCTAACGAAAATTTATTTTGGCTCTATATAAGGAAATCCAATCCATGCCAAAAATTACATCAAATTCCACCAGAGGGAGTATGAAGAGGTTCTTCGGGAAATTAAATCCATAGATTATGATAGGGGAGGAGTTATATTCATGGTATGTAATGATTGCCCCATTTGTCATACTCACTGAAAAATTTACTTCCATGATTTGTTGTGGTGCTGGGATTGTTCTACTAAACTTTTGGGATATAAAAGAATGCATAAAACCTGAATCAAAAAGTATGTTTGATATTATTGAATGAATAACTAGAATACCTATCACCACTTCATTGTCGGGGTTCACTTAGATAGTAGTGATGGAAAAAGCTCTCCCTTGTTGCCTTGGAGGTTGTTGGTTGCCTCTGAAAACCCCTGGCTTAGGGCACTGATTTTAAAGATGACCTGGTTCTTTGTAGTTGTAGAAATGAACAAAACATTGAGGTTTGAACAGAGCATTCCTCTCCTCTGTTGTAGCCGCATGTTTTTATTGTCGGTAATTAACAGCTAGGTTCCCTTCTCTTACACACCTAAGGAATTTCCTCATCACCTTTAGGAAATTTCCGGGGTGCTTCTTTCTGCACCTTTGGTAAGTGGGGTGATGGATCTTCTTTACACCATTGGATTTATCCATCGAACCTCCAACATTGAATTCCATTTTATTCTTCTTATCCCTATGATACCCCTGAGATTCTCCGATCTCCATTTTGACCTTGAGGACACATAAGACAATTTCCTTATAGCTATCGAAGTCACGGATCGCCAGCACTTTCCTTCGGATAGGTTTTCGCACACCAAAGAAGCGATCAACCTTCCATTTAGGGGTAACAACAAATACGAAGGTGTATTGTGTAATCCTTGTGAAGTTTTCATTGTACGCTCTGATAGATTCATCATCATTTTTCTTGAGGGAAAGGAAGTACATTTCCATCTTAAGTCAGAGGGTGCAGAAAAAATATTTATCGAAAAACATCTTCTGGAAATCCTTCAATTCCAACGCCACGCTCTCCTCCTCAGGCTTCATATTTTTGATTAACATACACCATTGATCAGCTTCACCCTACATACAATAAGTAGCTAGGAGAACCTTCTCTTATTAATAACATTGAAGGATGAAGCATATCTTTTCAATGGATTTGATCCATTGTTCGGAGATTGAGGGATCATATGATCCATTAAAAGTAGGAGGCCTTTGTCTCATGAATCTCTCTATAGTGACTTGTTCTTTATTATGGGGGGGGGGGGGGTTGAACATTCCTCTTGACACATGTTTCTATTAAAATATTGAGTTAACTAAGAGAGAAGCATGACAAAGTTCATGATTTCCACTCCCATCAGATTGGGCATCTCATTAGCACAGTCCTCACATTGATCTTCACATCAGTTGTTAGCCCGATTCCTCCTATTACCACCAATTGGCTGGAATAAAAGGAAAGTTAGGGGTAACACATAAAGGGTAATCCAAGGACAAAACAGATGACTTATAAATAACTTTTATTTCCTTAACTTATGAATCCATAAGATTCAATCTATGCTATTCATGATCTACTTTCTAACATATATTCTTAGGTGCATTTTTTTTTCATTCCCTTAATAAGGGTTCAAACTAAGATTGTGAATTTACCAAATCATATCCCCCAGGAGCATCATAACCAAGAGTATAGTAAGTCCCGTTTTCATGCACCAGTTCCTGTTTGAGTCTAGCTCAAAGTAGTGTTTTTAAGTTTTACCCTTAGGATACATCTATTCCAGAGCCGTATCTACCTGCTCGTATCCAGACAGGGATGTATTTTCTTGATAAAACACTTAATCAATACTCACCAATACATAGGGATGTTTTTTTATACTTCTTTTTTACACTAAGTCTTCACTAGGGTTTTTTAATCCTAATCCCAAAAATAACTACACCTATCCTCTGATACCAACTATAAAACCCTGATTTTTATTACACACTTAAACCTGATTTATTACATAAAATATTCACTTGATACAACATATAAGATCAATAGGTATAGTTTATCTGGGGATTAGGAACATTACATAACATCTTAGAACATAAAACACACAACATCTTTATTGAAAACTTCCTTTAGCTGACTGTTACGTTCCCTTTTACTTAGCATTGCATGGGATAACCTGAGGACATGCATAAGAAAAGGGTGAGCTATAGAGACCTGTAAGGGAATAAAAATTGAATAACATGAGGAATACAATACATGTTAGAAAATAGTCATATCAATTTATCATAAGATAAATATGAACATAAAGTCATGATAAATGATGATAATCATAACATGGAAATGTTGCAGCAACACTTAACATAGAATTGGCATAAGCCAAATATCATTGCACATGAAGCATGAGTAAACCCTAATTTCACATGAAGTAGGATTAAAACCTCATTGAACTTTAATTATCATGAGTAAACACCCATTTCACTTGACGTATCATGATACTAATCTTTACCCAATGCATTGGAGTGCTATCAGGGCGCACCCTTCTTAAACATTTCATTTCATGCATAAGTGTGCCACATGGATCATACAATCAATCAACATCATAAGTTATTACATGATTAAGTAATTTAGAATAAATAAATGACATTATCATTCAATATTTATATGTGTATAATGGTGAATACCCTAGATAGAGACATCGGTATGGTATTCACTACACAAAGATTATGGCTTGAAAAAACGCGGTGCAATTTCGGCAGTATAACGAAGTGACATAAGGATTCATGAAAATGGTTTAAGATAGAGAAAAGGGTGTCTCATCATATATACATGAAATGGAAATTAAGGGGGTCATATAGATATATGTCCCAACAAACTTAATGGAATTTAGATGTATAATACAAAATAATTACTTGGATGTAAAAGAGGAGAGAGAAATCCCTCAAGGAATTTCGGCATGGTAACAGGTGTACATGGGAGGCATTAATGAGATATAAAGGGGTATAACATCATCCAAACATAAATAAAACATTATGGGGGAGGTGAAAAATCATACCCTAATATTTTTAATTGAAAATAAAAGTGCATAACAACTTAATTTTTTTTTGACAAAATAAGAAAGGAATAAATCCCTTACTTGGAAGTGTGATCCCAAAGGCTTAGGAGAGAATTGAGAGAAACTTATTGAAAGCATGTGGAATCTTGGGAGGATTATAGAGATTGGAGGGCAGGGTTTGGTCGAACTCCAAAGGTTTTTAGTGAAGAGGAAGTGGGATCTTGGGTGGGTTTATATAGGAAAGGAGAGGGAATTCTTTATTATTTAGGTTTGGGACACCTCACATTAAACTATTCAAAACCACAAACCAGCCCATGGTTTTTGCCCATGATTCTTTCCAAAGGGGAGTGGAAAAAAATATTTTATAAGGAAAATTTCCAAACTTCTTAAAATAATAGGTTTGCTTATGTGGAGGTGAGTCACACTCTCAAGGAAAACAATTTAAAAAGACAAAATGTTTTATAAGCATTAAAGGGTCCACTAAAGCTTTTTAAAATAAATCAAACAAACCCAAAATCACATTATTTTAATTAAAAAACATATATTGTCCGAAAATAGAGTTTATGTTATTTTATTACATCACTATTGGGTCATTGTGATGTCATAAAACACATTATATATTTAAATGGTATTTAATTTTTACCAAAAAATTTGACTGTCTCAGAAAATTATGAAAAATTCACCATTGGATAATTTCAACATCTTGATTAATAAAATAATATTCATTTCATCTAAATAATTTTATAAATATTTTAATTTTTACTTTTAAAATAAAAAATGACATTTACCAAAAATTCATGGGTTTTGACAGAACAGTTTTGAAACCTTAATAAAAATTACAATTGCATTCATAAAATTATGTGATCATTTAAATTTAATAAAAAGTAATTTTATTAAAATATTATTTAATAAAAAAATCCATTAATTCAGAAAAATAGATTCCTTAGGTGAATATTAACTAAAAAACTATCTGTGCTTGAAAAACTATTTACAAAGTAACAATAATAAAAGGAATGAACATTATTTATAAAAAAAATAAGGTACATAGTCATAGTTCTAGGGTCTTGTTACATAAACCCTTAGAACACCTGCATTAGAACAAAGGGTAAGGTGTGCAATGGTGACATACTCTTGGGGTGGCTCAGATAACATCACTTGGGTGGTAATCTCTATTAAATTCCACTTATCCCATAGTTGGTTCTGCTCAAGCTTAATGTGTTCATGCTCAGCTTGGGATTGATCAATTGTGAAGCCCAATGATGCCACATCCTTTCTGAGATCTGAAAAATGGGCTTTGTATAGGGCAAGTCTACTAGACGGGGCCGCCGCTTCCTTTGTCTAAGTAAATTGGATTTGTTAAAGCCCTATATTTATAATAATCATGTGATCAATTTTCAATGGCTATATTCGCAACGGTCACAATTCGTAACAGTGTTTGAAAATCCAGAAACATAAAACCAATGAAGTTCACATTTTATATAACCATAATAAAAATTTAAGTAGATCAATAAGAATTTACATTAATGAAAGTTTGAGTCATTACACTATATGGGAAGAGGTGAAGAACACCAGCACGTTGAGATGAAGTTGAGGAGAGAAATCTCCTAGTTCTGGAAATGGTTAAAGAAATGGTTGAGAATGTTAAGACCATCCAACAACACATTAAAGCTAATCAGAGTCAATAAAAGATCTATGCTGATAATCATCGATGTGACCTAGAGTTTGATGTTAGAGACATGGTATTCCTCCGCAAATCACTGTGGAAGAGATTTTTGGGATTTTGGAAGAAGGGAAAGCTTAGTCCAAGGTACATCGACCCTTTTGAGATCCATGATCGCATTGGAGCAGTGGCCTATCGACTATCACTCCCACCAAACTTATCTCAAGTACATGATGTGTTCCATTTATCACTATTAAGGAAGTAAATAACTGAACCATAACATGTACTCAATCCATAGGTGGTACCTTTGGAGAATGACCTCTCCTATGAAGAGAATCCAGTGGAGATCTTAGATCATAGTGAAAAAGTTCTATGAAACAAGACAATTCCCCTCATAAAGGTGTTGTGGAAGACCACAAGTTTAAAGAAGCAACATGCGAATTAGAGGAAGTGATGAAGTTGAGTTACCCACATTTGTTTTAGTGCAGGAAAAGGAAAATTTGACCGATAAATTTCTTAAGGGGGGAAGACTGTAATGACCTAAACTTTTGTTAATGAAAACTCCTCTTGATCTAATTAAATGTATCATTATATAAAAGGGTTATATAAAATATTCACTTCCTTGGTTTTATGTTTTTGGATTTAAAAATACCATTAAAAATTGTTAACATTGCTAATATAGCAATTGTACAATGATCACATGATTAGTATAAATATATTACTTTTAAAAAATACAATTTACACATACAAACAAAGCGATGGCCTCATCTAGTAGTCTTGCCCCGTATGAAGCCCATTTTTCGTAGCTTAGAAAGGAGGCAATGTCATTGGGATTCTCTCTTGACAAAGACTAAGCCAAGCTTCAACATGTTAAGCTCGAACAGAACTGCCTAAGGGAGATGTGTAAGTTGATTGAGATCACCACTCGAGTGATGTTATCCGAGCCACCTCCAGAGTCTGTCACCATCGCACACCTTACCCTTCGGTCTTATGCGGGTGCTATAAGGGGTTATGTAACAAGACCCTAAAACTATTATTATGTACCTTATTTTTGTATAGATAATATACTTTCACTTTATTATTGTTACTTTGTAAATAGTTTTTTAAAACGAAGATAGCATTTTTAGTTAATTAAGAAATCTAGTTTGATGAATTAATGTATTTTTTAATTAAATAATATTTTAATTAAATATTATTAATAAATTCCTTTTTATATAATATAAATGACCATATAATTATTATGAATACGATTGTGATTTTTATTAAGGTTTGAAAGCTATTTTTGTCAAAACCCATGAATTTTTGATAAATATCATATTTTATTTCAAAAGAAAAAATTCACATATTTAGAAAATTATTTTGATAAAATGAATATTTTTTTGGAATCAGGTCATTGAAATTATCCAATGGTAATTTTTTCATAATTTTCTGAGTCAATCATATTTTTGGGTAAAAATGAAACATCATTTAAATATATAATGTGTTTTATGACATCATAATGACCCAATAGTGATGTAATAAAATACTATAAATATTATGTTCATCCAATATATGTTTTAGCATTAAAATAATGTGACTTTTTGTATATTTGATTTATTTTACAAAGCTTTAGTGGACCCTCCAAGACTTATAAAACATTTTATATTTTTAAATTGATTTCCTTGAGAGTGTGACTCACCTCCACATAAGAAAGCCTAATGTTTTAAAAATTTAGGCCATTGGACTTATAAAATAATGTTTTCATTCCCCTTTTCCAAAAACCATGGGCAAAAACCATGGGATAGTTTTTGGTTTTTATTTGTCTAATGTGTGGTGTCCAAAACCTGAATAATAAAGACTTCCCTCTCCTTTCCTATATAAACCCACCCAAGATCCCACTTAATATTCACTCAAAGAATTTTGAGTTCGTACAACCTATTAACTAATCTATCTAGAATCCTCCCAAGGCTCTCCAAGCTCCCAAGAATCCTCTCTGAAGCCTCTCCCAAGCCTTTGGGATAACACTTCCAAGTAAGGGATGTCTTCCTTTCTCATTTTTGTCCAAATATCATTATGTTGTTATGCCCTTTCATTTTCATTTAAAAAATTTTGGGTATGATTTTACACATCCCACATACTTACCTCTTTATTTTTGAATGATGAGAGACCCTCTCTCTCTCTCATTAATTCTGCTCAATGTACACCCGTTACCATTCCGAAATTTCGTAAGGAATTTCTCTCTCTTCATATTCATTCAAGCAATTATTTTGTATTATGAATCTAAAATTCCATTACTTATGTTGATACATGTATCTACATGACCCCCTTAATTTCTATTTAATTTACATATGATGAGGTACCCCTTTCTCTCTCATCAACAATTTTTATGAATTCTTATGTCACACTGTTATGATACCAAACTTACACAATGATTTTCCAAAGCCAAAGTCATTTTGTCCTGAATACCATGCCCATTTCTTTATCAAGGGTATTCACCTTTATGAGCATTTACTTATTGATTATAAAGTTTCATATATGAATTCCACATTCCTTTATCATGTAATAAATTATGATCTTTTATAATTCCATGTTGTATGATCCATGTGGCACACTTATGCATGAAATGAAATGTTTAAGAAGGGTGCACCATGATAGCGATCTAATGCATTGGGTAAAGATTAGTACCATGATACGTCAAGTGAAGTGAGGGTTTACTCATGCTAATTCAATTGAAATGAGGGTTTAATCATGCTAATTAAAGTTTAATGAGGGTTTACTCATGCTCCATGTGCAATGAGCCTTGGCTCATGCTAATACCATGTTAAGTGTTGTTACCACATTTCCATGTTGTGATAATCATGCTTTATCATGCCTTAATATTCATGTTTATTTTATGATCCATTGATATTCCTATTTCCTTACATGTATTGTATTATTCATTTTATTTATTTTTTAACCCTTACTGGGCTTTATAGCTCACCCTTTTTTATGCATGTTCTCAGGTTATCCCATGCAATGCTAAGTACAAGAGAATATAATGGTCATGTAAAGGAAGTTTTCAACAAAGATATTTTGTTTCATGTTTTAAGTCTTTATATAATGTTCTTAATCCCCAAAGACACTAGATATCTCGATCTTCCATGTTTTATCAAGTGAAGAGTTTATGAAATAAATCATGTTTAAGTGTGTAATAAAGAGATGGGTTGTTATACATCATGTTTTGAGTCTATGTCTATGATTTGACAAGATTTTATTTTATATGTATGATATATTCCACTTACATTTTTAATATGTATTCCAGTTCCTATAGATATTCTCATGATATGGATAACCAAAGGTCTGTGATCTCTAGAAATCACAATGATGATCCCTAATACCATATGGATTCTGATAAAGAGTTTCCAAATAGGTTTCTCTCATTCGAGATTTAGGATTATACTCTATCACACTGACTTCCTCTGTATGGGTTTGAATTATTGAACAATGCTACCATTAATTCTCCAGGCTCTAATATTTCATCTCACTAGGTCTCATATTCTCCTGAATATGTTCAATCAACAATTGAAAAGGATTTATGACTGGTCACATCTTATTCCTAGGGGTTGTATTATATATTAGAAAACATTCCATTAGGTCCAGGGGGTTGTGACTTTTCTCATCATCACATTGATCATAGTTATTTGAGTATAGTTACCTTCTCTCTGAACAATCGTCGTAATGAATAGTTTGTAAAATTGTATCTCCACCCCGTTGGTATTTTTTGATGAATGAGAATGGCCCTTCTAGGTCAGGAAATGTTGCATAAAATTTTATGATCAATTATACGTGGTTCATATTTATGAATCCATGAGGATTTACCAATTCATTGTCTATTTCCTATCCATTCTCCTCTGAGAAATGATGATCCATTGGTGTCTTGACACTAACACATTACATCTGTCCCATAGTGAAGTGGGCATCAGGCTTTGGTAAATCTACCAACTGGGTGGGATTCCCCCTATTAGAGAGTTGTATGACGAGTTTCTCACTTATGCGGATGTTTGGGATGATCCCTCATAGACTCCCATTTTGGGGAAGGAAATATTAACATTATAAATTAGAAGCTGAGGAAGGAGGTGATGATGAGCTCACTCATTTCTTTCAAGTATTGGATCAATACTTTTCACTGTTGTAGTGGGGGCATGCCAACTGACATATGCACTCATCAATGCCCTTTTGAGTAGGTACATGACAGTTCTATATCATATTAGGACATCTTGGAAGTTAGGGACTATACCTCGTAGGGATATTGAGTAAACTAGAAGATCTCCCCGAACCTTATACTAGTAGATTTAATTGCCATGCATTTTAATGGACGGATTTTCCCAACTAGGGATGCACGTTCAGGGATCCATGTCATTATGTTGGTGATGGAAGAATAGATTAAGGAAGGAAAATAAATCAATTTAGTAGTGTTAGTACTTGCAAGCCTTTATCAACTCCTGGGCCATATTCAACAAAGAAACACCCCTTACAGGATTAGCGGTCCTCTCCAATTTCTATTTGGAAGGATATGGGAGTATTTTCATTATTATTAATACTATAATGCCTCTAGGATACCAGAAAACTTATCCCATCTTAGGATTCTAAACATATATGGGGTTGGTACCATGTAATTAAGACCTAACAAGGTTAAGGATGCGCTGATCCAATATGATAGCTTCAATTTTACCCCTATTGTGCATTGGTAGGCCCAATTATTGATAACGATATAAGTTGTCTTGATGAAAGATCATATATGATCTCTCTTTGGGATGGGGTTATTGCATCTAGGGTGGAAGAGCTAGTCATCTACGAGCCTTATACACTATATCGATTCACCCTATAGTTTGGATGCATCCAAAGGGTATCCACTCTTCCCCTAGTTGGTGTATGAGGAGTGAGGCATTTTGGGATCATCTACCATTTTTGGATGATGATGGCTCAAGAATATACTAAGTATGTGATCATACTTCACCTACTGATGACCCCGCCTTCCTCACCCAAGATTATGCCTAGGCTTGGGTAGCAACTTATCCAGATGGTGTGATAGGCCAGATGGTCCATCATACAGATATTCTTTTTTCCTCACCAACCCCTATGTCGATGGATAAGATGGAATTTATTGAAGACCTGGTTGGGATGTCAAGGAAGTGACCTCATTCTAGTGATGACTACCTTCACAGTGGATCTGAATCTATTAAGGAGGTTAGTCCTCCAGCACTGGTTCTTGATGATACGTATGTTGAGAGAAGACTATACGAGTATTCTTCTCCTTCTTCCTTACTAGATCAACCAGTTATTCCTCTTCCTACCACACCTGATCCATTGGTCATAGAGGCTTAGACACAACATAGGTTTATTTTGAAGCAGATTCCTGCCTTAATTATTGAGACTCCCTTGGAAGCATTTTGTGGCGAAGAGGACTGTCTTTCTTAGGTGTTTTAGGAATTGGGGGTGGGTTTTTTTTATTGGAAACCACTATATAAAATAATGATGATAATTTTATTGATTTGATGAGACATGAACATCAATGAGAGGTACTTACATGATCGTGTAGAAAATGGTCCCATTTTTGGGTAGATGATGGAGATGTTGGAGGCATTAGAGCAGGGTCGATAGTTGGTATCTAAACTATAATCTCATATGAATGCCTAGACTTTGTAGATATGGAGGCACAAGGAAATAATAGCCCACATGAGGTATGAACTTTCAACAACATCATCTTTATTGGCTATTACTCAGAATAGAGTTGAAGAGTTTACCAGTTTGGTTGAGGCCCTCGGTCCTAGGGTAGAAGCAGAAAAAGCGAGGAGAGTTGCACTTTAGCGATCAATTGATGCTTCTCGCTAGACTTTTGTCCACTATTCCATTGAAACCTATTGATTTTTATCATATTTGACCTTTTTAATGCATTCAAATTTTTATGATATGTCATAGAGGCTGTAAAATGTGGATATTTCTACCATTTTTTCCCATTTTAAGTGAATGAATTTTCTGAAGTTTCCACACCATTGTCTAGTTTCTTATCATCCATGATATGCATGAAATTCCCACTGATACAATGTTATGTGAATTAATAATAATACCCATTATTTTCATAATATCAAGTAAATTTGAATGCTTGGATCTGAAAATATAAATCATAACAGATTTTTTGGGGAATCACTTGTAAATTCCCACTAATATGACATTATTTATAGAGAAATATACTCCAGTTATCTTGAGACCACTTAATTTGTAAAAGGATTACGGGGTAGAATATAAGTCCTAGAGGGATAATTCTCTATTGTTTTCCAAAGATGATAGTCTTAGTGAGAATATATCTATTTTTACAAGGCCATATGATGGGCCTTATAATCTATTGCAATCTAAATCGTTGTTTTGATTTAGTTTAGGGTCTTTTAGATCAGACCTAATTTTTCTTTTTTTAGGGTATTTTAGCTTATAACTGCTATTGATTAGTTTAGGTTCTTTTATCTCAGACATTATATTTCTTTATTTTAGTGTATTTTAGTTTGGAGCTAATATTGCTTTAGTTTAGGGTCTTTTAGCTCAGACATTATATTGCCTTAGCTTAACGTCTTTTAGCTCAGACCTTTTATCTCTTTAGTTTAGGGTATTTTAGCTCAAACTAGATATTGATTTAGTTTAAAATATTTTATCTTGGACATGATATTTCTTTAGTTTAGTTTCTTTTAGCTCAAACATTTTATATGTTTAGTATATGGTATTTTAGCTCGGACCTTATATTGCTTTAGTTTAGGGTCTTTTAGCTTGGACTTGATATTGCTTTTGTTTAGGGTATTTTAGCTAGGACGTTTTATCGCTTTTGTTTAGGGTCATTTAGATCAAACCTTTTATCACTTTAGTTTAGGGTCGTTTATCTTGGTCCTGATCAATGATCATGGAGTATGATGAAAACATATCAGCAAAAACCCAAAACACACTGAGGTTCTAGTTCTACCGTAGTGTTTCAAGGGCTCATAAGGATTAGAAATCCCTTTTTCAAGAGTTCCACATTTGGTTAATGACTATAGGTGCATATAAAGGAGCCATAGACATACATGCATAGTCACGAAAAGCATCCCTTGAAGTTGGTTATCCTTTCTTAGTTCCATGGAAGATTTTTGGAGGTAATATCTATTAAGGGTTAAATACTAGGGATAATAGATCTACCTAGATAGTTGGAATATGGGTGGTATAATTCATAACCAAAAAGTTTGGGTCTGTGAATATGAGATGGTATAGAAATTATAGGTATGTCCGATGACATTCTAAGATTTCAGGTTACACCATTGTGTTGGCAGGGATCACAAGGATTGAAGATCCTCTTTGGAAAGGAGGAGATGAATTTAGTTGATGGGTCAAGGAACTTATGCACTGGTATCATGGTAAAGAAAAATATGGTCTCCACACCTCTCTGAGGGCCATGAAATATTTGTAAAGAATCAAACATCCAAACGATGAGGTTAGGTATAGGGAGAAGGCTATCCTGGAAGGGTTCTAGCACCCTAGGAAGTTCAGATTTTGATTGTGAAGATCAATCCCTATAACTTGTGGTTTCGAATCATGAGGTTTGAGCCATCAAAGGTTTGATAATGGAGTGTCTCATTCCACCCCTTAGAAAGGGTATGAAACACAATGATGTGGAATTAAGGATGTTGAATCCACTTGGATAGCTTGGTGTGAGGATTATTATTCAAGACCCAAAGTTCTCAGGTCAGGAGAATAATGTGGGATAGTCATACCAAGAAATATTCAAATCAAACTGGGTTGTTATGTTTTGTTGTAGAAATTTCAGGGCTCACAAGGATTGGAAAATACTTTTTTTCACAATGATGCATTTGGTTAATGACCATAGGAACCTATTCAGGAACCATAGGCATGAATTCATAGTTAAGAAAAGGGTCCCCTAAATCCTTGTATCCTTTCTAAGGGCCATGGAATGTTTTGGTGATCCAAGGAACCCAAATAATTAAGTGTGATTTTTGGAAAGTGTAATATCCAAGAAGGTTTTGAGTAACCTAAAAGTTTTTCCACCACCTAGAGAACGTAGTATCATGGAGAGGAGATGTGAAAAATCATTACGATAATATTTTCCTAAACTAGGGGGTTTAGTGAGCATATATAGATTTTTACTAGGGTTAGAGAGTGAACCACCAGAGCTTTATTCCTTATTTATTAGGGCCCTAATTTTTTCCTAAACTCTAAAGGTGAATAATTTTGTAAGTAGAGACTTGAACTTCTCTCTAGGATCCCTTTGTAGTTTTTCAACCTGAAAAGTTTTGTGTCTCTTTCACAATTAGTTTAAGGTCATGATATTTGGACCATTATAGGTTAGAGTCTAAGGTCATACAAATTTGAAAATAGTGAAGGTTGTTTAAGGTTGTGGCACACATGGACATAATATGTGGAATGATACACAAGAGACTAATTGGGATACCTAGGGCCCGATGTACCCCATCATAATTCTAAGTGGGGGATGAGAATATTGTAAATCATGGATAGAGGTTCTTAGGTCATGAGTGATGATATGATACAATCATACATGGAGAGGTTCATATCACTATGGGGTGTCGAGTTCTTCCATAGTGATGTCAGGTCTCACAAGGATCAGAATGTCCATTTTGCAGAGTGACACATTTGGTTAAAGACCATATACATATACGCATAAACCGTAGGCATACATTCATAGTCAATTAAAGGGTCCCTGAAAGTCAGGTATCCTTTCCAAGGGCCATGAAATATTTTTGGAAACCTGATGTTCTTGAGGCATGAAATATGGTTTATGGATTGAGGTTCTTTAAAAGATGATGGATTCACCCCATACTATGGTTAATTTGGGAAAGGTTCTTATGGTCCTTTGATAAGGAATAAAACATGGGCAGTGTTCTGCATATTTTATTTTCATATAGTGGGGATGTATCTTATTCTGTGAAGTTTAACATTATGTGGTAAGGACATGTTCAACGTAGTTTATTTTCATGTAATAAGTAAATTTGTTGTGCAATTTAATGTCGTGCGGTAAAGATTCTATTATTGTGCGGTTTTATTGTCATGCAACCAAAACGTTTTACATGAGGTTTAACATCATAAGATAAGGATGTGGGAATCAACGTGAAGGATTTATATATGACATATTGTGTGCACAATAATCCCTTTTGTATCGATTATTGTAGATGGACTCAGAATTGGGGATGTTGTCATCACTATTTATAATTTGATGGAAGGAATAAATCCACACGTAGTTTTTAAAATCCCATGCAGTTTAATGTCATGCGGTGAGGATGAATATTAAACATTGTGAAAGTGCAAAAATGTTATGGATGATCCCAAGGGTGGAAGTTAGGGGTCACTACATATCTCATGAGGATGAGAATCAATCCACACATAGTTCTGAATGAAGTATCCTATGTAGTTTTTGACCCATACTCAAAGAGGGAAAATTTTTATACTTATCCGTTGTGACTGGGATTAGATTTGGAGATCCATGCGTTAATACATATCCTGTGAGTAAAATAATCAAATCACACATAATTATTGAACAAAAAATTCTCTATAATGGTCCAACCCATATGTAGAAGTGGGTAATATTTCCTTTGATTACTGTGGTTGGACCTTGGGATGGGGACCTACGAATCACTAAATATCCTATGATGATAGGAATAAAACCTCACATAGTTCTTGGGGAACCATATAGTTTAACATCACAAGACATGGAAATTGTCTTTCAACATGAAGAGGGATATAGTGGCTGGAATGAGAGATGGAGATTTTGAATTATCTACATATCCTACCATAGTAGGAATAAATCCACACATAGTTCTTTGTACGGAGATATGGTAGAAGACTGACACCAACTGTAGTGGTCCTCTTGAGTGAGGTCTATAGGAGTGTGCAAATTTATGTCATACAAGGGACAATATCCATGCATTTTAGCATCATGTGAGGAAGACTCATGGTATTATTTTTAAGGTCTTGAATCTATGATGAAGATGAGCCTATAATAATATTTTATTCCTTGTTTGTGCGTGGAAGTCCTTATCAAAACTCCTAATACCATGTGATTTATGCTCGGTGTGAGAAAAAAGGAAAGACAAGGGTTCCTCTCACTATACAGAGGCATTTAAGAGAAGGATAGGGGAGTTTTGTATCATGTGGTGGATAGACCATTATATAGAATTGAGGCATACTTACTCATCTCATTGAGATGAGAATCTATCCATATGTAGTTCTAGGATACTTGCATAGTTTGATGTCATGAGGAAAGGACGTCTCTGCATAGTTTAACTTTATGTGGCCTAGACATGCTTATACAGTTTAACATCATGTAATTAGGATTCACTTGTATAGTTTAATTTCATGTCATTAGGATGAATGGATTTAATTACACTAATGTGAATGCTGAAGTGATGGAAGCTTATGAAAAGTATTTCTTGAGAAACATCACATCGGTGGGGGATGTAACACGCTCCCCATCCATTATGTCCAATGAGTAATCCCCATTGTGATAGACCTTATATATGATATAATGTCTCTCCAATTTGGGCTCTATCTTCATATGATTCTTTCCTGGTATCATTGGGGTCAGGATATCCAACACCAATTCCCCTCAGAGTAATGAATAGAGGTGAACCTTATTATTAAAGGCTCATACGATCTAATTATAATAAACCTCCAGGTTGTGTAGTGTACACAACCTATTATCATCTATCCACTCTAATTCATATTGCCTATTTTTTATTTTCTCATCATCTGTGAGTTGTCTGCAAATGTCTATTCGAAGTGAAGGAAGCTGGAACTCTATGGGTAACACTTCTTCGGTCTTGTACACTAATGAGTATGGAGTTTATTGTGTTGTAGTACATGGGGTAATATGATAGGACCATAAATCATAGTGGATATTTTCTAAAAATTATTTCTTATCCCTTTTCACCATCTTATAAAGTATATTAGATAGAGTCTTATTGAGGGACTCTATATATCTAATTTCCACTTCATGACAATGAGATGAGTGATTGGAATCGATATTTTACTCCTAGAATAACCTCTCAAACTCTATGGAATAGAAATTGGTGTCGTTTTCCATTAGTACTGTGTGAGGGACTCTGAACCAGGTGATGGTATGGGACATTACAAAGTTTATTATTTTCTTCACCCCAATTTCATTTAGGGGTATTACCTCAACCCATTTAGAAAAGAAGTCAGTGGTAGTAAGGATGTATTTGAACTACTTGGTTGTGGATAGTGTATATGGACCCTCAACATCCATTACCCAAATGGAAAATAACCAGAAATATTTAAATGTATGTATCAATTCTGAGGGTTGATGGATGAAGTTTTCATGGTTTTGGCATGAGTGGAATTTCTTGGTGTATTCCACATAGTCTTGTATCATTGTCTTCCAGTATTAACCCAACCTCCTAATTTGGTGTGAGATCTTAGTTCAAGATTGATGAGCATCGTAGGATATTACATGGAATTATTACATGAGTGTATAAATATCTTCTTATGCTATTCATATGAGGAGGATTCTGTCAAAGCCATTATTTTAGGGGGCCTTGTGCCCATTTTGGAAACTCTGCAGGGTAAAGTTCGCTGCAAGATGCCAACTCTGTTCCCTTCTGGCTCTCTCATTTGGGAGAGTCCCATTTTGGAGATAAACAATTATGGGCTCCATCCATCCAAGGGTGGGAATGGGTTCACCATGACATGGGGTAGTGTTGAACTGATTCATTTCTTCTATATCACAAATGACAATCACATAGACCATTACTTGATGAGTGATACAGAAGACTGATTCCTCCTGACCAAGATCATCCAGGATAGTGGATGCATTATCCAATGCATTGACGAGAGCATTCTATGGTCGGAGGACATGAGGAAATGATGGATCAAGATGGAACTCTGCCATCGGTCCTCTATTTTAGCAAACGAGAGGGGACAATTATTAATTTTTAATGGAATACTAATCATTGATATTATTTATCACTAGATCCAAGTCCCCTTTGATATTGAAGTAGGATATATACAACAGTATGGAAAATTCCAAGCCAACAATAAGGGCTTGGTACTCTGCCTCATTATTCATGCATTCTTTAGATAGTTAAAAAGAGTGGAGAAAAATAGCTTTGTCTGGAGAGATAAAGAAAACCCCTAAGCCAACCTGATTGAGCTTTGGGTTTTCCATCCTTTTGCTAATAGGACATCACAAGGTACCATCAAAATACATATTCCATGTATGGGTGTGTCTTGGTCATAGAATAGGTACTCATATAGAAGCATAGTGTCCACCACTTTATTTTCCATATAGGATGTGCTACAAAGAAATCATCCAAGGATTTATCTTTCACCGATTTCTACGATACAAATTGAATTTCATATTTTTGAATAATTACTTCTCATTAGGACAAGAACCCAGTAAACATAGGATGACCAAGGATGTAGTTGAGTGGATCGATATGATAGAATATATGGAATTCATGGTGCTACAAGTTGTGCCTTATCTTTTTCACTGTGAATATGAGTGCAAGGTAGTTCTTCTCAACATCATAGTATTGAGCCTTAGTACCTAGAATTTTCTAGATGAAGTAGTATATACTATTTTCCCTCCACACATTGTTTTTCTATGTGAGGAGGGCGCCTAGTGAATGTTCATTTCATCCACATATATTATGGGTGGCCTCCCTTATCAACCCCTTTAGACTTTTTAAGGCTTCTTGGCAATCATTATCCCATTGATAGGTGAATAACTTATTCGTTAGCCTGGTGAAGGGGAGATATTTTCTATCCAGGTTGGTAATGAATCACCGAATATAGGGGATGTCACCTTAGATCCCCCTCAAATATTTGATATTTCTAGAGGTAATATTTCTAAGATAGAACTAGACTTCTCTGGGTTGACTTTGATGCCAAGGTGCATACCACATAGCCAAGGAACTTCTCTAATGTTACTACGGAAGTGCATTTTAGTATATTTATCTTTAGACTATATTATTGATGCTAGGCGAATACTGTTTGAAGGCCCATGAAGTGATCACATCACTGTTGGGATTTGACCACCGGGTCTTTGACATAAAATTTGACTATCTTTCCCAAGAACGACTTAAATATATGATGCATTACATATTGATAAGGTTCCAGAATGTTCTTTAGGCCAAAAGGCATGACCTGATAGAAACATATCCCATGAGGCTCTATAAAGGTAGTTTCTTCTTCATCTTTGGGGTCTATTTTTATCTAATTGTACCTTGAGTACCTATCCATGAAGGAAAGGGCTTAGAAGTGAGAAGTTTCACTGATCAAGAGTTCTATAACCGAAAATGGGAAATAATCCTTTGAGTTGTATCGATTAAGGTCTATGATGTTGATACAGACCCTAATATGATCATTCTTCTTCTTGATGGGGATGATGTTGGTGAGACATATTAGGTATTTCACTTCTCAAACAAAGATGAATTTGATAAATTTGTTAAATTCTGTCTATACATTGGTGGCATGATAGGATTTCATCCTCTAGGATGCCTTATTGAATTCTCAATGCTCATTGGGTAGTTCGAGATGGTGCATATTCACATTCGAATTTAGTTCATGAATTTCTATGTAGTTACAAGAAAACACATATTGATGTTTCTTAAGAAATGAAATTTACATATCTTTATCTTCTAGGGGTATGGAGGTACTAATCAATGTAGGCCGTGGCTATTCCTTTGTATATTGATTTATCTTCCCGAGTTCATCGATGGTGGTGGAGGCACCTGTTGTACCCCTCTCTCTTGGATTTTAATGATCACAATCACACTTATTTTGTTCTAACTTATTTTCAAGTGTTTTTGTTGATAGGCAAAAGGTTGCCAAGGAGTTGGGCCAAGAAGGACTGAATGTAGACTCTCTGAGTCTACCGGCCAACCAGTGGATTCCCACCGGCCAGCCGGTGGTCTCTGTCAGTAGCAATGGTTTCTGTCCAGAGCCACCGGTCAGCCGGTGTGAGCTCCCCGGCCAGCCGGTATTGTCACCATCCAGCCGGTGGCTGACCACCGGCCAGCCGGTAGAACCTGGGCAGAGTGCTTGCTCTCTGTCTGGAGCACCGGCCAGCCGGTGGCTCAGGACCGGCCAGCCGGTGGACCACCGGCCAGCTGGTGAGACACCACCGGCCAGCCGGTGTGCCCAGTCAAACTAGCCATTGGGCTTTGACCAGACTTGTACTTTTGACTCCCAATGGCTCCGAAGGCCTCTCCAACGGCTCCGAAGACCCCCAACGGCCATTTGGGTGTTCCTCTCCTATAAATAGAGGACTAGGAAGCCTCAGAAAAATATAGTAGCCCACTGGAACATTTTTCGATCATTTGGCGAACCTCCGGCGCATTCCTTCAAGGATCCCCACCTGCTCCAACTCACTTCCACAACCAAGGAGCACCACCATAGAAGCTTGGGAGCACTCTTCATCATCACCAATCAATCCATTGGTGCCCAAGACTTCTCCTCTTTACGGTTTTTATTATTTTATCATTTTGAGCATTATTTTGAGTTTGTGCATACAAACCCTTCTTTCTCTCATCCTCCCTTTGTTTGGGTTTTCACACCACCTTCAAGGTGTGAAGAGGTTAGTCAAGTCTTCCCTGTAAAATACTTGAGTCATAGGTGAGCTAGCCTTCACCTGTAAGAAGGCTAGTGGGTTTCTTGCTACAACCAATAAAAAGAAAGCTGTAATAGGTTTCTAGGCTGCCTTAAAGTCTAGTTGGTTTCTTACTACAACCATTAAAAAGCAAGCTGTCATATAAATCTCTCAACGGTTGAGTTGGGAGCGGAGACGTAGGCTTGGGATTTATGCCGAACTCCGTTATCAATTTTGTGTCTTGCCTCTTTTATTTCCGCTGTGCTTTAACTTTTTCTTAAATTTTTAAACTTTTTTAAAAGGAAATTCCCCCCCCCTCTTGCCATCACTCTCCGTACCAACAATTGGTATCAGAGCGAGTGTTTGTGTAGTACCTTAACCGGTTTCAAATTCAAGATCCATTGTGATGGCTTCATCTTCTTTCGCCCTTAAAGGTTATTCATTGGGTCGTGCTCCTTTTTTTGATGGAACCTACTATACCTATTGGAAAACCCGCATGTCTACTTTTCTTAGAAGTATAGGTTATCCTATTTATAGAATTGTCATGCATGGTTACCCTCTCTCTTCTCCCGATGAATCCAACTGGACTCAAGCCGATATTAAAAATTTCGAGCTTGATGGCAAAGCCATGAACGCTCTTCATTGCGGCCTTGATCGTAATGAATTCAATCGAGTTTCCACATTCACTTCATCTCATGAAATCTGGAAACTTTTGGAGGTTACCCATGAGGGGACCAACAAAGTTAAGGATACTCGATTGGATATGTACCGTCAAGATTTTGAGTATTTTACCATGCATCCATCTGAAAATATTACTGATATGTTTACTCACTTTACTGATGTTTGTAATGGGAGAAAGTCTCTTGGAGATGATGTTTCTGCAGAGATGATGGTCAAGAATATCCTTTGGATCTTACCAACTTCATGGGTACCGAAAGTCACGACAATTCAAGAAGCAAAGAATTTAAAAGAAATGCCGGTCGAAGAGCTCATCGGATCCCTCATGACCTACGAGATCACCATGAGGAGGCAAGCTGAAAAGGAAGGCAAACTCATCAAAACTCCAAAGAACATCGCCTTCAAAGTTCAAAAAGAAGAAAGCTCCTCCTCCTCATCTTCTTCCTCTTCAAGCGGCGATTCAGAAATCGAGAACCTTGCCCGCAAGATGCAAAAATTCATGAAGAAGAACAAAAAGAAGAAATCTCGCAAGGCTCGAAAGGAAGAACTCGACGAAAAATCCGAGCCCGAGGTAATATGCTATGGGTGCGGCAAGAAAGGCCATTATAAGCCCGATTGCCCACTCAACAAGACAAGTGCCAAGCAAAAGGAAAAGAAAAAGGCATTCAAGGCCACTTGGAGTGATAGCTCCTCATCCTCCTCCTCCTCAAAAGACAACGGTAAAAAATGTCTAATGGCATTTCATGAGGTAACCTCTTCCGACTCCTTTTCCTCTTGTTCTTCCAATTCATTCAATCATTTATCTTACGAGGATCTCCAACATGCGAGAGATCAATTGGAGGAAGGTTTTCACGAACTTTCTTCTAAATTTATTGCTTTAAAAAAGAAATTCAAAATTCTTTCTTCCAAAAAGGATCAACTTCTCAAAGAGAAGGAAGACTTGTCCCTCAAGATCCAAAACCTTCCCGATGTTGACTCTATGGAATCAACAATCAAGGATTTAAGGAAATCCCTAGCTAAGTTCACCGAAGGTGAACATAACCTTTCGAAGCTCCTTGGTTCCCAATGCATATCTAGAACCACCCAAGGGCTTGGCTATTCCAAGAAAGCTTCCTCTTCCCATGCTCCTACTATTTTTGTAAGGGGGATCTCCCAATATAAATTTTGCAACTATTGCAAAAAGATTGGGCACTTAATTTACGAGTGTGACTGCAAAAATGCCCGGTATGGAAGGCCCAAAACCATTTCCTTTAACGATGAATTTCATAGGAGAAGACCCGCCACAAGACAAGTTTGGATTGAAAAATCCATTTTAGCGAGTCTCTCCGGACCAAAATTTGTCTCGGTTCTAAAATCCTCTCCCCGGTGATTTGTTGTTTTTATTTAGGGGGAGTTAGGATCATTTAAGCCTTTTTGCATTTTTATTTCAAAACTTTCAATTCAAAACTTTCAATTTAAAACTTTCAATTCAAATTTCAAAAATTTCAATTGGTTTAAAATCTCTATCTTGTTTTTCAATCCTTTCCTTCAATCAAATTTTTTGCCCTGTGCTATTTTGATAATCACAAAGGGGGAGATTTCCTTGGTTGATTGGGGGAGAAATTTTTCTCTCATGATTTGCTTTACTTTTCAATTTATCCTTTAAAGCATGCCTTTCATTTCAGTCTTTTTCATTGCTTGTTTTGGTGATTGTGATCATCAAAATAGGGGGAGATTGTTGTACCCCTCTCTCTTGGATTTTAATGATCACAATCACTCTTATTTTGTTCTAACTTATTTTCAAGTGTTTTTGTTGATAGGAAAAAGGTTGCCAAGGAGTTGGGCCAAGAAGGACTGAAAGTAGACTCTCTGAGTCTACCGGCCAACCGGTGGATTCCCACCGGCCAGCCGGTGGTCTCTGGTAGTAGCAATGGTTTCTGTCCAGAGCCACCGGTCAGCCGGTGTGAGCTCCCCGGCCAGCCGGTATTGTCACCAGCCAGCCGGTGGCTGACCACTGGCCAGCCAGTAGAACCTGGGCAGAGAGCTTTCTCTCTGTCTGGAGCACCGGCCAGCCGGTGGCTCAGGACCGGCCAGCCGGTGGACCACCGACCAGCTGGTGAGACACCACCGGCCAGTCGGTGTGCCTAGTCAAACTAGCCGTTGGGCTTTGACCAGACTTGTACTTTTGATTCCCAACGGCTCCGAAGGCCTCTCGAACGGCTCCGAAGACCCCCAACGGCCATTTGGGTGTTCCTCTCCTATAAATAGAGGACTAGGAAGCCCTAGAAAAATATAGTAGCCCACGGGAACATTTTTCGATCATTTGGCGAACCTACGGCGCATTCCTTCAAGGATCACCACCTACTCCAACTCACTTCCACAACCAAGGAGCACCACCATAGAAGCTTGGGAGTGCTCTTCATCATCACCAATCAATCCATTGGCTCCCAAGACTTCTCCTCTTTAAGGTTTTTATTGTTTTATCATTTTGAGCATTATTTTGAGTTTGTGCATACAAAACCTTCTTTCTCTCATCCTCCCTTTGTTTGGGTTTTCACACCACTTTCAAGGTGTCAAGAGGTTAGTCAAGTCTTCCCTATAAAAGACTTGAGTCATAGGTGAGCTAGCCTTCACCTGTAAGAAGGCTAGTGGGTTTATTGCTACAACCAATAAAAAAAAAGCTGTAATAGGTTTCTAGGCTGCCTTAAAGTCTAGTGGGTTTCTTGCTACAACCATTAAAAAGCAAGCTGTCTTATAAATCTCTCAACGATTGAGTTTGGAGAGGAGACGTAGGCTTGGGATTTAGGCCGAAATCCGTTATCAATTTTATGTCTTGCCTCTTTTATTTCCGCTGCGCTTTAACTTTTTCTTAAATTGTTAAACTTTTTTAAAAGGCAATTCCCCCCCCCCCCCTCTTGCCATCACTCTCCATCCCAACAGCACCTTCCTATAATTTTGGGGAGGTGTGTTCCTAATGCCTTCATCATCTTCTTTCATATTTGAGTTTATGGAGGAATATTTAGATGAAGTTGGAAATTTGGGGGCATCTCCATCACTATCGGGGTGAGTGAGGCTATGAGATGAGAAATTATCATCCCCTACTACCTGAGTTGTTGAAGATAGATGCTGGAAATAATTTTCTTTTACACTCTCACTAGGGATAAAAGGATCATGGTCCTATGGGGTCAAGTCTATCACCTCAACCAGATTTATAGACATTATATAGTCTTTGTTGAGAATACTCTAGCGATTCAAAGGGGTGGTCCCCAAGACATCGGGGGATGAAACCTGTGTATCATTATCCACCACTGTTTTCTTGCCTCTAATTTTGTACAATTTTTCTTCAGCATATGTGGCTTCAAATGTCTTGAAATGGGGAACTATCAGCATGAAGAATTCTAACTTTTCCATCAATGGGGTACTTCAAACATTTATGGAATGTTAAATGTACTTCCAGATGGCTATGGAGATAGGGCCTTCTAAGTAGAACATTGTATATGGTATCTTGCTAGATAACCATAAAATCAACATCAGATGTGAGATCCACAAATTGAACTTCAATCTTGATCTTTCTAAGATGTCTTTTATCACACTTATCATTCCATTAAATGGTCATCCTTATGGGGGAAAAATCCCCTTCTCCATATCCCAAACATTGTAGGGTTTGAACCAGGATGAGTTTGATCCCAAAACCATTTTCTATCAGATATATCTACACATAGAAATTATTTAGTCTTCCCAAAAAAATATAGGGGCCTAATGTTACCTTGGATTACCTCTTCCTAATCCTAGTCAATGAACAAGATGATGACGAGACACTCTGAGGACATAGTATCCACTCGATAAACCTTCGCTGTAGTGACTTATGTCTTGAAATTGTGTGGGATTCGGAGGGATTAAATAAGTTCCTCCCTATTTTCTTTTGAAATATGTAGTGAATAAAGTATTGAGATCTTGGATGGGACCACCACCAACTATTTCAAAATGTCATACTTTTGTGCTAGAGGTCAATGCTTCCTGATGTAGGGGTTGCTCCTGGATATGTGGATCAGGAGCGATGGTGTTAGATTTGAACTATCACGATGATTGTATGGATGTTGAGGGAGTATTTTCTACTATCAAAGTAGGTCATGTTGACCTTCCTCGTTTCCTTGGTTGATTTGATGATCAAACCCCCACTAGGCTTTCATGCAAAAAAATTGGGTGTGGATGGAAACTCGAGAGTTCAAGGATTCCTTCATGAATATTTTGACCATTATGGAGAGCTTTACCATGGGTATCATCTACATATATATTTTTCATGGGTTCATGACTGAAGCATTGGGTCTGACCACATCTGTTTTGTCCCCTGTATCCTCAGTTCTGACACATGTGGCCTCCCATTCCTCGGTTATATGCAAGGAAATAATATTTTGAGGCATATTCGTTAATGAATAAGGATTTTTCTTGGTGTATCATGTTGAAATAAAAAAATATTGGATCTTCATCTAATGAAGATTCAATTTTTGGGGGTATTTCTTGTACTATAGATATTACAGGGGAGAATTATATGAGAGTGAGAGCTTTCTTTGGAGTATAATATGAATCGTCATCTTCTATTTATTCTTGCTTTCAATGGCCATTCCCACCTTTCATAGTAATATTTGATGTTTCTTACTTGGGTGGTGGAGCTATTTTGGGTGTGTGAAATTATGCTCTAATTATGGAATGAGCTTGGTCAACTGTTTTTTGAGTCATCCAGTTGTTTAAATTCTTCTCCCCTAAGGGAAAAACTTTCTTCCAATCGCCTTATTCTTCTGACTAGGAAATATTTATGTAATCCATCTGCTCTATAGAGTTATATAACACCACCTATCTATAATTGACCATTCTTTGAAGTAAATATTTGAAGATGAAGCATTCCTAGATATTATGACCCAACCTTAAATGGATAAGGTGGTTTTTAGGATAGTCGGTGAGGTTGACCTCATCGGGCTTCCTGGGCTATGGTAGGTGGAGAAGGTTGTTATCCATGGATGTCAAGAAATAATTGGAGACTTTTTCATTTCAAAATGAGTATTCTTTTTTCATCCATTCCTAAAATTCTGGGCAACCCTGATTTCTCTATAATTCTAGATGAGGGAGATTTTGTGGTTTTTTCCACTCTACAGGAGGTGCTTGGTGGTTCAGGGTCTTCCCAGGTTCTTGAATGGGAACTAATTCCAGATTAAGAGTGAAAACTACAACCTCTTATTTTCCTAGCCTTTTCCCCTATGACACATGCACGAGTGGAGTCTTTGACTAGGTTCACTGAATGGAATCATCAATACATTGTTCCATTTTAGTGAACCCACAAAACCCAATTAGATATTTCATTAGAATCAGAGGAGTTTGCAACTCATCACAGATATTTTCAGCACATAGTTCCAATAGCTATTTCAATGAGATAGGGATTCTAAGAGAATAGTTTAAACCTTTACAACTTTCTATGAAGTTATAAACCATCTTATTTTCACGTTTCATGAAGTTTTTTAGGTTGAACATAGTTTTTTTCTTCAATGTGGAACTAAATATATAAATAAATTAATAAAGAAGGTATTCCTATCCTATAATAGATCCTACTGGAAGGCTGTTGTACCATACAAAGGATAGACCTATCAGAGTCTATACAAAACACCTCATCTTTGTTGAATCCTTTTGATCTCGAGGGTCCATCATCAACCGACATTGGGATATTAATTTTGCGAGATTCTATTCAAGGTTTCCTACACAATCAAAAGTAGAGAAGATCAGATTTTAAAAGTTGGGTGGACGTGGAGTATCATCCACCCATTTGGGATATGGATTCTTCTCGGGCTTCATAGGTGTGTATCACCCTTCCATGGATTCCATTTGGGTAGTCAGAGACTCTATTATGTTGAGAATCTTTGGGGTAATTCTTTTTTGAGTTGCCTCCCATCTATAGGGAGTGGGTGGGGGTTGATGAGGTGGACATGCCTTTGTCTCCTGCAAATTCTAGATTCGTCCTAAGACGAAATGATCACTCGGATGAGGAAGAGGCTATCACTGTAATGGAGATAAGACATGATCATTTTCAATTTTCTCTTTTAAGTAGACCAGATACTTGGATCCATATCCATTATAATGCTCAGAAACCACTCTTGATGGAAGATGTTATTTGAGATGGAGAATATTCATCTCTTCCTGAAGACGATACCTAGTGGGAATATTTCCCCTGATTAGCACCTCATTGAGTTGTCTTAGGGATTTTATCCCACTCTCATATTGTGAAAATTGTTCCTCCATAGCCACACCTTTCCCTTTTTGTTGAAAATGTTCCTCCATAAAGGTTGAAACTCGGTATTCAGAGGTACCATGATTTGGATCTTTCTTTGGTTCCAAGTGCTTGTAGGCTCATTTAATGCATCAAAATCACACTCCTCATGGGGTATGTTTTTTATGTTGTGGACCTCTGCATTTGTGCCTTGATACATACTGTTCACTATGTTGATAGTGATGACATTTATAGAGGCATTTTAGGCAATGGTGGTTGTTCCATTACTTTTGATGTAATAGACTGTTTCCATACAACCTTTACCGGGGTCGTTATTCAAACCCTTATCAATATTGGTATATTTTAGTTTGTGACCCCTATGGTGTATGATCACCTTCACTGTATGATCCTCCCTTCTTGGTCTATGAACATTGTTTGTGAGGGGGTTTCTAGTTATGATTGCTGAATGGCCCCCAACTAGTAGAGGTTTGTCTTGTGGTAGGAGGAATAGGTGGGATGCCAATAGTTGATCCTTTCATCCCAACCTAGAGAAGAGTAATTATATCTATAGTGATGATGATGAAGATAATTCCCCCAGTCCTGAATACTGGGGGTTATTCAGGGCCTCAATTAGAATTTATTATTCCTATTGTTGAGGATCCAATGACTTTGGTTAGGGATTTGATGGATTTTGAGGCAGACATAAAGATATAAATTCCCCCACCCCAATATGATAGGGTTGATATATAATCACCTTTTATTTCCTTAGTACCCTATTGTGGAACAATGAACCTGGTGATGGTGATTGAGATATAAATTCCCCCAGCCCAGTGGGATGGGGTTTGTTTGTAGCAACTATCGATGTGTCTTAAATCCTATTGGGAATTGACAATCTGAGAGGTGATGGTACTGGTAGATATTCCCCTAGCCCAGTGATCTGGGTGTGCTACTGGATGACTGATATGGTAGCTACTACTGTGTATCATTTTATGCGGCACAATTGTTCTTTCATATGATATGAGTGCATTGGTAGCCCATGATGAGAACCATTTTTTTAAAAAGTTGTCTCGATGATCATAACTTTGGTTTCCATGTATGAAATGAATTCATATTGATTTAAGGGGACTGATTTAAAGTATTTTCAGATATCCTCTCCCTCTGTCCATGATTTTTATGCACCGTTGAAGAGGGTGCATTCTGTTTTAGTAACCAACTAACCTGAGCATTACTTAGTCCCGTGATTTTTTTGGAAGATATAATATTACAAGAAACTGTATCTGAGCAGTTATGTTGTTCTAGGGGTGTAGAAAAGTGTAATGATCCATTCTATCTCCATATTTTAATACAAATTCATTATGTGTCTTCATAGATCAACTACTGAAGAGTTGTGATGCAATGGTGGAAAACATGTTGCAGATTTGCATTGTGATTTTCTGGTCTTGGATCGTAGACCTTATTGATAGCATCTAGGTCTAGGTAACAAAATAGTGTCATGATGGTAAAAAGGTGACCCTAATATCCTAGATAAGGGAGGTGTCTATCCTTCATTCACTAATGATTATCCCACATATTTGGGGGCATATAAGGCATGCACTCCCTTTCTAGCAAATATGGGATCTCAAAGTCAGAAGTGGAGAGGGGCCATAACATGATGGGGAGGCCATTTATAGATAAATCTCTCCATATATAAATGTAGGAATCCTCTTCATAAGACTTACATGCCTCCATCTAGTTAGATCATAGAAAATGATTCTGAGGTCACCTGTTGACTTGAGTGGAGTGTTGTTAGAAGTTTATGGGAACTTTATACCATTAACCTTTATGTTTTGAGTACCTCTCTATATGAAGGTTTCAAAGGTTTGTAAAACTCTCTATACAAAGGTGTTTGGAAAAGGGGAGTATTTCCTTATTCATGTGAGATATCACCATGGGGAGTTTGACCACAATGTATCTCTGGAGTAGAGTCCCTGTGATCCATCTACACACTGCCATGAGGAGGAATATCATGGTAATGATCCATCAAACATTATAATTTTTATTCATAAAAGGGGCCCTTGAAGGGCCAAACATGGAAAGGGAAACCCATATTATAGGGACCAGAAATAATGAAGGCCGAGGTAATCACCCCGAATAAGGTTCATCCCCTCCGGTTTTATATGGGACACATTATACAGACATGAAACCTAAGTACCAGGAACCACAAGAGAGGCAATATAATCCACCACTTTATTCCCCTCGTGCCACATATGAGAAATACTAATGTTGTTTTTGAGGAGTGGATTTCACTTTCTAATTGAACATGTGATTGAGAATATTATGAATATGGGCCTTGTTTTGCATCGTGGTCAAAATATGCTGACTTGGATTTTCGGATTGTGCAAGGATATGAGCCTGTTGTATGATAGTTATGGAAACTTTTTTATAACTATATGGTGTTTTGGTAATATGATCCCACTACTAAGAAGATTATAGAATATTCTAACAAGTCATCCCAATATTTACAAGAATATGAGCCTCTTTGAGGCATGTGTCATTATCACTTGGTGAGCCTCAACCCGGACGAGAGTGTGAGCCCAATCCTGAGGCTTTGGGGTATACCAATAGTCTTTCTTTATAGGTGTATGATCCTACCATAAGGCATGTTTCACTTTCAATTGGTGATCCCCAGTTGGATTAAGAATATGATCCTGGTCCAAATATGAATTCTATACCAGAATATGCCGATGAACCTCCAAAATGGGAGAAGGGATATGGGACTCCTCCAATATTTCCTAAGAAATATATTGGTGTAGCCGTTCATCGGTGGAAGTAGGAATATGCTCATGGATTCCATGATCTATTAGGATATGTTAGACAAATTCACTGATAGGAATATGAGCATGTCCTAAACCTTGTGTAATTATCACTTGATTAACCTTGGCTAGAACAGGGATATATGACTGATCCTAGGATTTTGGATTGTTCCACTGGACTTCTTCAATAGAAATATGATCCTATCCTGAGAAATTTTCCACTCTCACTTGGTGAGACATGACCATAATAGGGATATGAGTCCAATACTAGGCCTTTTTAATATGCTGTTGAATTTTTTTAGAGGAATGTGCCCCTGTCTCAGGGCATGTGTCTCTATCACCAGGTGAACCCCAGTTGGAACAATAATATGAACCCATTCCAATGCCTTATCCTTTATCATAATATTCTGATAATCCACCTAGATGGGATAAAGAATGTTTTATTTCTTTGGTATAACCACTTGTTCACAATGACCAGAGTTTTGAGCTGTCATGACTGTAGGGATAGGAATATGAACTTGTCCCTTTATTTTCAAGAGTTACAGAATATTCTGACAGAGTTCTTCAGCTATTGCTAAAATATATTGGCCTTCTAATAATGTGTGTGTATGGATACAATCCTACACATTTTTCATATCCAGTATATATTGGACAATGTATTTGATTGAAGTAGGAATATGTGACCACTTCTGTCCTCCTTGTTTCACCGGAATATGTCTATGGGTTTTATGCATGGGGGTAGGGATATAAACCTCCCCCATGCCTATTGTGGGAATATTCCCATAGACCTTTTATGATAAATTAGGGATATTTTTGTTAACTTTGGTTTCTACCAAATTATGCCAGTAGGAATCGCCAGCCGAACTTGGGATATGATCCCTCTCCTAGATATCTAGCACCTTCCTCCCCCGATGAGCCTTCCTTGTTTCCTATGCATGGGTGTCATATGAGATAGTGTGTCAGGTGGTACCCTTAGTAGGAAACTAGTGGGTACTAGTGGGGTAGTACTGGTGATAGTGGTTAGTAGGACCCCTCTTGGGTAAACCCAGAATCGGAAGGAATCTATATTTGGATTCCTGGTCCATCATAATTAGATATTGAAGGTGGCATTGGTCTCACTCTATAGATAAGCTCCTGAAGCTATTATAAGTAGCAATGATGGTCACTAGGTTAGCTATATATTTCCCTAGGCAATGTAAAATAACCATTTTCCATTCTTGGAGGACCTCACAGGATGCTTCTAGGTCAGTATTGTACCACATCAATGATATTCTTGGACCATTGTGTTCTCCACCTGACATTGAAGCTGTCGAGTAGGTGAGATAATTTTGCAACCCATGAGGGTTGAAATAATAGGTGATATAATAGAATGATTTCTGTATCAAGAATACATTATCTCAGATTGGGATGCTGTCGATGAGAGCAATATCTGTAGTCATGTAGAGAAAAAGGAACATGTTCACCAATTAGTTCAATATTATAGGCATGATGTTCTCAATTAGATACTCATGGTTAATACAATTGTCCATTTTTTTCCCAATTTGGCCTTTATACTCATTTGGACTTGTCAAAATGAGGATGAAATTATTTAACGAGAACCCTAGTTACAGAGGATCGTCTATAAGATCATGTTGGTCTTACTTTTTTTTCTTACTCGGTATGAAAAAAGAGTGTCCTGATACATGATTAACTGATCATTCTGTTATTTTAGTGATTTACGTTAGCACCACCATTTTTGTTCACATATAGCATGAAAATAAAATGGCCCTATGAATAATAACCAATCATTTGTTATTTTAGAGATTCACATTGAGTTCACCATTTCTATTTGCATATAGCGTGAAAACAAAATGGACCGATAGATAATAACACAATCATTTTTTATTTTATAGATTCATGTCAGGTTCACTATTTCTATTTGAATATAGTGTAAAAAAATGTCTTAATGAATAATAACCAATTTCTTGTTATTTTAGAGTTTTACATTAGGTTCACCATTACCATTTTAACGATACTTCTTAGGAAACCCTCATGGATTTGGGTTTGGTTGGGCATAATGGTTGATTGTGGGGGGTTTAATTTATTGAGTTATAATTAATATCAGGTCACTATAATTCTTAATGGAAACTCTGAATGGTTCCCTTATCCATAGCTAGATACATAACTACTTTCCAAAGGAAGGTGACCAATTGGGGTTTCAGACCCAATGAATCCTAGGGAATCAAATTGGTCGAGAGGATGTGAGGTTGGGCTCATCACACCCTTTGGAGGGGAATTTTTTCCTACTTCGGGAATCCACTATAGATTTAAAATATGTTCATGAATCTCTTCCTAATAATAGTATGGGACCAGTTACCCTAAAAAGAATTATAGGTTTACTCTATTTATATACAAAAGAAAGGCAATTTCATTGATGAAAAGAAAAAAGGTAATATCATTGATGAACAGAGGAAATGTGATCTCATTAGTGAGTCCATATGTATGTATTCAAGGTTATTCATCCATTTCAGAGTAATGGGTACCTGCTTATGTGCTAAAGTCGTATAATTAGGTACTTTGGAATTTTCAACCACACAAGGAGGTGGTTAATATTCTGAGGAGGAGATTGATCCATTGTGAGGCATCCTACATATCCTGGTTATTGTAGGAATCAAAACCCACATAGTTTTTTAAGATCGTGTTGTTTAACATCATATGAATAGAACATTTTTATGGGAATTGAGGCACCATATGTTTGAGCTTGAGTCTTCTGGATATGTCCTATGTATCTTGATTATAGAAAGATTCAGAGTTATCATAGTTAGATCATGACCGTAGGACCGGTCCCTAAGGTGGATTCCATTATGTGTAAGGATGTTTATATAATGACACTCATTAAGGCTTACATACTGGAATTTCCCTGGATGATGGAGATTCATGATTCAATTGTGGAATTCATTGCATCTCCCTAATCCCACATGAGATATGATCAATGTGAGAAACAAGCAATGATAAGTGATAAGCCTCATGACATAAAGATGTGGGACTTGTGTGCTTAGATGGCCCTTGGGATGCTTAATATGGAGCTCGGGCCTTGGAGGGGCTTCATACATATATTGGTTGTGGAAAGAATCAGATTCATCGTAGTTCAATCGATTTCTCATTGCACTAATGGATGAGGTAGAATGATCAACCCATGGGAATGATTGGGCCCCAATTTTTGAAATGCCAGAGACATGAGGAATATAGGGGAATGGATGTTTATTTGAGTGTGGTCCTTAAGAAGGAATCCTATGTAACACCGCAAGGTTTTAAAAATAAATTTAAATGATTCAAACCTTGTTTTAAGTAGATATTTATAACTATTGTTTAAACATAATTTTTCCACTTTTATGATTTAAATTTAAAAAAACGGTCATCTACGGTGGTGATCAGTAAGTTATTTGGAGTCTGATAGAGCCAACTTGATTTTTAGTGAATAGTAAGATACCCTTATGAATAGTGATATGAATGTTAATATGACCTTAATTAATAGTAATTTGTATTATTATTTTATTTTATTAAGGTTATAAGATAATGATATATTGATTAATTTTTCAGGGTATTAAAAAATGAGTTATAGATTTAAAATTGTTATTTTTGATTAAATTATAATTTTATTTAAAAATTAAATTAATAATATTTATAAAATTATTTTCCAAAATTGGTGTTTAATTTTTAATTATAGACATTGAAAAATGGTTAGGGTTAATTTTTGGGATTTTTTTGATGCTCTTGAATTTTTGATGAATATTGTAATACAGTAAAATACCGTATATTCAAATTATCAGTTAAATACACTAAGTTTGACATAATCACTGATGTAAGCCCACTTGGTTTGAACTCACATGCACTTATTACTATTTGGGTTCACATGAATCAATACTATTCATAGTCTTGAGTAAAAACATTAAACTAATGAATAAATTAATGTAAAATCTCTCCTCTCCTCCACTATAAATACCACCCTCATTCCCCTCTTCCTCTCACACCTTTCAATCCTTGATAATTTTATAAGTTCTACCAAATTACCTCCACAAGTCTCTTACCCACTTCATATACCTTATGGTCTCATGAAAAGGAAAAAACCAAAGGCCTTAAGGAGGGTCTCAAGGAGAAGTGATCAAGAGGTAAGAATCCTCTTCATTTTTTAGGCGTTTTCTTTCCAATTCCTTTACTTTATTATAATATATTCCCCTTCACTTATATAGAAGGTATGAAATATCTAGAATCATATATATTCTGTATGTTATCTTGTTCATGTAAAATATTCATCATCTTTATTTTCCTTCTCTATCACTCTCTTATTTTAAAAATAAAACACCACTCGTGATGTGTCGATTTACCAAATTCGTGGATAATGTGTTTCCAGTTTCCATTACATCCAAAAAATTTGATCATAAAACCCTTTTAATGTTTGAATAATTATTTAAAGTATATTTTTAACCAATTTTATGTTTTTTAATGAACTTCCATTCACGTAATTAAATTATATAATGAAATAAGTTCATGATTATCGAGGAACCACCAAAAATGATCTAAACAAACATCATTAATGTTTTTATCTAATGATCCATCATCATATAAGATAAAAAATGATTTATGGTATCATTAAATATTATAGAAACATATGAATACCATTTCATTCCACTTTTGGAATTTCATTTCCATAAGACAAGAAAATAAAATATAAACCGGCCATGGAAATCATGTAAAGAACGCACCCAAAGCAATGGAAGGAACACAATAGTAACAATTAATGGGTAAAATGATGTTATGAAATGATAATATGAGGTGTTATAAACATTAATATGTTTTTTAAGATATTAATAAAAATATTTTAACCAGTATACCAGAGGTTTAAATGAGTTTTAAGTAAGACAAACCCGAGGTATGAGAATTCTTAACCCAATTTCCATTACTTGGGTTAACCTTCTACTTCATCGTTTATGTGGTATTAAAATTATTTATTTTATGAAATTTGTTTATATTATGAGTAATTATGTGTATTTATAGTTTATATACATATTCCATCCAATATATTAAGTCTCTTTTCAATTATATGATATTTATAAAGGGTTTTTCTTTTAAAAACCTCTTTTAAAATTCTCTTTTACAAAATTCAAAACCAATGTTTTTATGAAATTATTCATGTTGTATAATTGTGTTTTGGTTCTTGGTCATTTTTTATAATTAAGGGTGATACCTATATCTCCCTCCAATGCATTGGGTATTTGAAAGTTGGAGGCTGGTCGTGTGGTTACTCCAAGTGTTACTGCGATGTTTTCACAAATTGTATGGCAGCCGTGAGGGTTACAAATTATAAGATATCCGAGAGGGTTACAATATTTTATAAGTAATTCCCAAAGATTCCATTATGTTTCTATTTATGTTCTATATGTTTTTTAGAAATCTCATGGAAATCTAATGTTTCAAAAAGTAAGTTTATATGGTTGACAATTATGTCTTTTTTAAAATGATTTCATACGTTACAAGTATTTATGAACTAATGTGTTATTTCCTTATTTTTATATCCCTTATTGAGATTTTTGTTATCATCCCAAGTTTTTAAATGAATTTCATAGTTTATAAGTATGTTTAATATAAATAAAGAAGTGAAGTTAAATTTTATGAAGACTTGTCAAAGAAAACCTGTTTTATTTAAAAAGTCTTATATTTTGGAAGAAATGAATACTGTTTTTGTGGCATCTTCTCTATATGAATCTGGAATGTTATATATGTATTATGTCCAAATTATCTAAATCTATAAACTTGAAAAGATCCTAAATGTAAAAGAAAGTGACTTCTTTACTAAATTCATGATTATGTAATATAATAAGTTCTAGTCCTTATAGTTGGTATCAAAGGATGGTTTAGATAACTTTTAGGGGTTGGGATAATGTTAACAAAATAACATAACTGATTTTTACTCCATGTTTAATTTGAAATGATATTGAATCTAAATATTAAAATGTTAATTTGACTAAGATATGTTTGTTCAGAATAGTTTTCCACATAATAAATAAGGAAGATGAAGAGGAGAGGCACCAAATGAACGATATCCTTTTGAATTTTCAGCTGAAAATTGTTGGGATTGGAACTGAACAGTTTGTGATAGTAATGGATTAGATAATGTTGGAAATAAATGGTGGTTTCATCCATGAAGGAGAACAACCAGAGGTACCAGAACAGAACATGGAGATAGTGAAATATTTTACGAAACCACACCCTCCTGCATTTAGTGGATCTTTAGACCCAGTAGCGGATGAAGGATGAATTAAAGCACATGAAAAGATATTTGATGTTGTGGGATGTTCAGATAATCAAAAGGTAAGTATTTCCATTTATTGTTTTGAAGGTGAAGCTGATCAATGGTGGTTAATGGTCAAAAATATATGGGATAAAGATGATATTGATTCTTTAGAGTGGGATGAATTTAAAATTATTTTCCTTGAAAAATATTTTCCTAAGGTGGTATGAAATAGGATGGAGAAGCAATTACTTGAATTTACAAAAAATGAGGAATATTCAGTGGTTGCGTATAAATTAAACTTCAACCAAATGGTGAGGTTTTCTTCAAATCTAATTCTATATTTTTATAGAAAAATCAACCACTTTTACATAGGATTAAATCCAAGGTATTGAAGAGAATTGGTCTCCCGTGAATTCAAAAGTTATGAGAAACTTTTACAAGGTGTTGAGAGGGTAGGGATGGATTTTGATAATGATCACGTACACTTTGAAAACAAGGAGAAGAATATATCCATATGGAAAGTGATGGGTAAGAATCAACCAAATAAATCTAATGGTAGGAAATTATAGTTTCTAGTTTGTGAAAAGTGTGGAAAAAAGCACACTAGGGAATGCATTACCAAAACTAGGTAGTGTTTTTGATGTGGTAAGTTTGGAAATATGACCTGAGATTGTGATGAAAATTATCCTAAGACTAATCCTGATAATAAAACTGTTAATTTTTTTAAATGTGGAGAGATGGATCATTATGAAAATTTTAAGAACCTAGATCCTCATTTTAGGTATAGATCTTTATTTTGGGTTGTTTTTGAAGAAAAAAGCGATTTGGAAATTTTCTAATTACACTCAGTGTACTCTTGAGCTCATACTATGTATCTAGTTATCATGAGTATCCGTGTACTAGCCGTGTAACAGCTGAGTACATGACCGTGTAGGTGACCTGCCAGACTGCCTAAAGCTGGGGCCGGTTGAGGCTAGTACATGGTGTGTGAATTAAATGAAAACTCTGTGTACTTTTATTTTTATTTGATTAATTGGATTGGGGTTACGTATAATATTCAGAAGTGTTTTCTTCTTCACATGCCTCATACAAGACAGAAAAACACCACAAAAAATCTTCAAGCTCCTATTGTTTGTCCATCTGAGCTCTGATTGAGACATTGATGAGTGTGTTGGATTCCCACCAGCGAGTTCTCTCTTTCCCTAAAGCCTCTCTTCTTGATTTCTAATCTCTCTTGAGTTATTCAAGGTTGAAGGTTTTTGACATTTTTGTAGATCTATGACATTCTAGGTCAATTCAAAGGATGAAGTTCGAGAGTTTTCACCTTACCACATCGTGGTAGGTGGTTTCTACCTTTCTTTGGTTGTATTTGTATTATATATGATAAAAGTGCAGAACACCCTTGTTTTGGGTATTGTGTGTTTTGGAATTTAACCATGTTTAATTCCTACTATGGTTTTTTTGATTTAGAAAGGGTTATTAAATGTGCATAAGGGTTACAACATTATTTATGGATGTGTTGACCATGTTTGATTGGTTATAGGTGTTGGGTCTAGAAATAATGTTAAGATGATTTGTTTTTCATTCCTAGTGTTGTTAGGATGGAGTTACTATTTGTTTGAGATGCATGTGATTCACATTATAAAAGGATGACCAAGGGGAATTTACTGTGAGAGCTTCCCGAGGTAGGATATTTTATTTATAAATTGTTGTTATGAATGACCAGAGGTATTGACTTTGAGAGCTGTCATGGGGTCATTGACCAGAGGGGTTAGACCATGAGATCTACCTAGAGGGTCGTTATTAAAAGAATGTTGGACCATAGGTCATTGACTATGAGAGATTCTAGAGGGTCATTATAATTTATTATTCTTATGCATACCAAGGGGTATTGACCATGAGAGCTACCTAGGTGGTCGTTGTATTTGATTAGTGCTATATAGGACCAAAGGGGTTACACTGTGTGATCTTTATTAGAGGGTCATTATTATTTATTGTTTTGATGTTGTGTGAAACCAGAGTGGATCATACTGTGATAACGTTCCAAGAGGGTTTCTTGTGAATAATTTAATGTTTGTGACGAGCCTACCAAGCCCAAGAACAAGCTTGGACTTGGTCTTACTAGTTGGTTTATATGGTCTTCTAAGACATCAATTTTTCTATTATATAGGGGGATACAGAGCTTGGGATAAATCCTAAGGTTACATTATTCAATGGATTGAATAATTAATAAATGTAAATGAATGTAATTGAAAACTTTAGGATTGTTTACTTTTGAGTACTTCCTAGTTTATTGCTTCATTTCTGTATATTACCTGCTATATATATTCACTAATATTAAGGAACAAATCTTTTTGTGGTTTCCTATTGGGATTTATCTCACACTTTTTTAGGGTCATGATTTTGGACCCAAATAGATTATATTGTTGCAGGTATAGATAAGGGAAATCTCCCTTCCTCATTAGTTAGTTGATTACTATTGGAGTTGGAGAGCATGAGACCAAGCCGAGGATTGCAATGTAATTGGAGTTTACTATTATCTGTACTTTGGTTTTAGTATTCTATTTCTAGTAATGTGACTTTTTTGGCTGCTATCCTAGATACATTTTACATGCATCATTTATTTATATATGTTGTAGTTGTTTCTACTATCAGTCTTCCACTCTTTACTTCAATTGTATGGTATTAATTCTTACACAATTGTATATTGTTGTTATTCAGCTATGTATACTCTTCCAATGAGAGAATAGTTTCCCCGCTATCTTACCTTGGCCCTCTTTTCTAGTTGACAAACTTTGGTGTTCGGGGAAATTCACTTGAGGTCATGTGACCAACCGGGTTTGGGGAACCTTTTGGCGGCACCCGGAACCAGGACATTATAAAGTGGTATCAGAGGATTTTTTTTATGCTTTGTATTATTTCCTGAAGTCTATAGACAGGTATAAGAAGGAATGGGTAGTTGGTAATAATCTTTGCCCAGGAGTAGATAACCCTTGTATAGGGAAAAGCCAAGTTACCTTGAATATTGAAATTTTTATGGTTTTTCAATTGTTACAGTTGATTTGATTTCACCATTGGATGAATCACTTGTTTTGTATTGTTATAGTTTATATTATTGAGGTTCTATTTTTTTGCAACCTAATCAGATGAGAGTATGACATTTCATGCATCATGTATGAATTTTCAAGAGATTACATGTCATGCATTCTTGTCATTTTATTTAGGGTTCATTATTGATTGCATGCTGTTGTGATATATGTTGTGCTATATATACATTATGTTGTGATAGAATACCTGCAGTTTTGATAGGGTATTAGAATATGAGAAGTTTCATTTGGATGGATTTGAAACTTTGATCCCTGAGGTGTTATGAGCCCTCTTGGATCAGAATTTGGTGGATCATGTTTAAACTTTAATTGAATTTTGTCAAGCTATGATATGAATAAGGATGCCAAAATATGATTTGTAGAAGTATGGGCTCTCATGGGTTGGAATTTGTCATGACTTGGACAAAAATTTAAGTTTTTATGGGTTCTAGAGAAGTTTTAGAGGCTTACTATTTGGAAACACAGACAACACAGCGTGTGGTGTCCAGAACAAACTCCATGTGTTCTTCTATTTTGGAAGAAATAAGTTTTGTTAAGGATATTCCTTGTACTGGGAGTACATGCCATGTATTGCTTGACTGTGTGACTGACTATGTGGGTAGAGACACGGGGTTGGGAAACTATTGGCAGCACACACCATGTCTAGATCATACACACCATGTGTAGAGAACCATGTATCCATCTGTGTGACCAATGGCATGAGTGGATAAAATTTAGAGTGTAAATGTCATGTCCTAACACGCCATGTAGAGTCGACTGTGTCTTTGAACGTGTGACTAATGACACAGGTGGTTAGAACTTAATTAGTGCACTCCATTTCTAGGGTGAACACACCATTTAGTGTTACCCAAGAGAGAACAATCTAGTTTGATCCATGTAGAAGTACTTGGGAAGGAGAGAAAATTCAAGTACATGCCCTATCTTATAAGGAACATGCCATGTGCAGGGTTGTTACATGACCAAGATTGGTAGAGGTGCACACCATGTTAAAATCTTAAGGGAACATGTTGTGTAGAGTTTATACACATTGTGTAGCCCTGTTTTATAAAACTTGAGTGTTTTCTTTTGCTGTTCCTTTGTTTCAATTTTATGTTATTGTCCTTGATAATCTTGAACTGAGGTGTGCACTTAACCTTGCAGAGTCATGCCACTGAGACTTCCTACGGTTGTACACCAGGTGCAGGGCGATGACTAGACACCAGAAAGGATAGATTAGGTAATAACAGTAGATCCTCCCATCGTACCCATCTTGGAACCAACTATTATACCATACGTAGGTGATGATGCATAGTTCCGTGAGGGATTTTTTAGGATGATGTAAACTTTTCAGGGAGCACTGCATCGTATCCTGACTATGGCAGAGTTGACATGGGTGTTTTAGAAGCAACATCCTCACACTTTTTTAGGGGATGAATGACCATAGGCTATAGAGTCATGGTTAGAGGCCATGATCTCTATCTTTGAGCATCTTTAGACACCTTAAAAGTGGAGGGTGAAGCTCGTGACGTATATGCTACGTGATTCTGCCAATAGATATTGGGATGTTATCTCACAGGAAGAACATCATTGGGATATGACATGGGAAGAGTTTTAGAGGATCGACTATGACTACTTCTATCCTAAGACGTTGAGGGATGATCATGACTGAGAGTTCATGCATTTAGAGTAGGAAACTCTTTCGGTGATGGAGTACTCTTCTTGTTTTACAGAGCTACAGTGATTTGCACCTGTTCTGGAAGGGGACGAGTTATCTTTGGCATGGCGGTTTGAGGGTGGTAAAAAGTATGACATCCAATCACAGGTTAATGTCTTCAAGATGACTTTAGTGATGGTTATAATAATCCAGGCACTGATTACCTAGCGTAATCTAAGGGAGTTTGGAGCTGTGAGCCAAGTAGATTCAACATCCAGGGCTGGTACTCCTTCGATAGATAGCAGGAAGTGACATAGGAAGCTATCACATAATTTTTATTCAGGTAGCCAGGTGGTATGATACTAGTGAAGGATGAGTGGGCACACATGACCTTAGTGCCCGAGAGACCCAGTTGAGTTCTGATCTTGCATCAAGATGGGTTATCTTCAGCTTTTTTTCCAGATGCCCTCACTGGTAGTGGGTGATAGGGGTTCTCATATGACTCCACATTCAGGAGTAGAACCACCAATTTCTCATCAGTTAGGGAACTGCAGTTTTTAGGCCATTCTGGCCGAGGAGGTGGTCACAACCATGATAGTTATGCTACAGGTTTTCAGTGATAGCGGGGTGGATCAGATCAGGGTAGTTAGGAAGGGTCACAGGGATACGGTACTGGTCACACTTTTGCAATGGAGCAAGCCCAGTAGGAGCAGGATCCTGGACACTCTACAGTTTTAGGTATAATTCTATTTTCCTCAGTTTTAGCTTATACACTTTTTGATACAAGTGATTCAAATAGTTTTATATCTATTGCTATTGTGGAGATCCATGGGCTTTCCATCTTTAATTATGAGGATATTATGACACTAGAAACTCCGTTTGAAATTAGGATGGCTAGTGTATGTCAGTTCATGGAGTTCCCTCTTGAGGTTAGTGGGTGTCACTTCTTATAGGACCTCTATGTCTTAGAGATGATAAGATTCGATGTATTTATCGGAATGGACTGTTTAGTCTCTTTTTAAGCCTTTATTGACTGCTTTCACAGTAGGGTGAGTTTTACATCACCAGAGGGTGGACATTTTCTACACAAGGGAAAATGGGATGTCCAGGCGAGCAGATATAGACCTGAACAACATGGGTTTGGAGGAATTACCACCCAGATTGATAGTTTTGTTTTGGATGACTAAGGGGCTTCACAGATGGACTCTCCTCCAATGGTGTATCATTTTAAAGATGTTTTTCTAGATGACTTTTCAAGTTTAAATCTAGATAAAGAGGTATATTTCTCTATTGATGTTATTCTAGGAGAATCACTAGTATCTATTCCTCCTTATAGGATGGCTACAATAGTGTTACAGGATCTCAAGAAGTAGTTAGAGGAGTTTCAGGAAAAGGGTTTCATCTGATCCGATACTTCTCTTTGGGGTTCACCTGTCCTTTTTGGGAAGAAGTAATATGGTACTCTTATACTTTTTGTGGAATATCAGAAGCTGAACCAGATGACAGTTAAGAGTCGACTTCCCTTACCGAGGATTGATGATATCTTTTATTAGCTTCAAGGAGCCAGAGTGTTCTAAAAAATTGACTTGAGATCCAGTTATCATCATTTTCATGTCAGAACATCAGATATATCTCTTATAGAATTTCAGAGCAGGTATGGTCTATAGAAGTATGAGGTTATGCCGTCCGGTCCCACGAACATGCCAATAGTTTTCATGGAACTAATGAACCAAGTATTCCATCCTTACTTGGATTCTTTTGTGGTAGTCTTCATGGACGATATCTTGGTGTACTCTCACACTCGACATGACTATTCCACCCATCTTGAGATTGTTTTGAGTACACCGAGAGAGCATTGGTTATATTCCAAGATCTCAAAATTCCACTTTTGGATGGATCATATTCACTTATTGGGTTATATTATCTTAGAGATAAGATTATTAGTAGACCCATAGAAAGTGAGAGCATTAGTTTCTTGGGAGCATCCAAAGAACATCTTTGAGGTATGAAGTTTTCTAGGGATGGATGGTTACTACATGAACTTTATACCAGACTTTTCATGCTTATCAGCACCACTAAAGAGTCTAACTAAGAAGGGTGCGAAGTAGTTAAGGAAAAATTCCTTCAATTCATCCTTTTAGGAGCTTAAAGGGTGATTGACTTCCACACCAATTATGGTTTTTCCAGAGTTGGGAAATAGTTGCACCATTTACTATGATGTATCAGGTATCGGGCTGAGAGAAATGCTTATACAGGGGGAAGGAGTCATTGCGTATGAGTCTTAGCATTTGAGGCCACATGAGATGAATTACCCGATGCATGATCTCAAGTTTGTTGTAGTTGTTTATGCTTTATGTTGTTGGAGGCATTATCTTTTGGGAGAGCATTTTTGGTATTCACTAACCACAAAATTCTCAATTATATCTTTACTCCGCATGATTTAAATTTGATACAGAGAATTTGGGTTGAGTACCTTCAGTCTTTTGACTTTGATCTTTCCTACATGCTTGGGAAAGGCAATGTGGTGGCTGATGCTTTGAGTAGGAGGACTTAGATACAGTCAGTTCAAGAGGAAAACAATGAGTGGAAGCTTATGGATCTATTCTTTGAGATGAATTTGGAGGTGCACAACATATAGGGGTTGACGTTTCTGTCTTCTAATGTTTTTACTTCTACTCTACTAGATCGAGTGCGAATAAGGCAGCTATCAGATTCTGAAGGCCTAGTCCTATGGGAGAGTGTGTTAGGAGATGACCCTACTCATGGAAAGATCATAATCAAGGATGAGATCTTTCATTTTCATGGATGTGTATGGGTGTTAGCAGAAATACATGAGGAGTTGATGCAGGATATTCATTCCTCAGTTTGGGAAGTTCAACATAGTTTCACCAAGATGTATCAGGATCTACACCATCAGTATTGGTGGCCAGGTATGAAAAGGGATGTTGCTGGTTTTGTTATGAAATGTTTCACCTATCAGTTGGTGAAGGCAGAGTATCAGTGACTATTAGGGATTTTACAGCATCTAACCATTCCTGAGTGGAAATGGAATGATGTCACGATGGATTTTGTGATGGGTTTACTAAGGTCACCTCGAAGGAATGATGCAGTTTGGGTTGTTCTTGACAAACTCATGAAGGTTGCATATTTCTTTCCAATAAAGGAGACCTTTAATGTTGATGATCTTGGAAGGTTGTACATCTAAGAGATTTTACATTTGCATGGAGTTCCCCACTTTATAATTTCAGATAGAGATTCCTGTTTTACTTCTCGTGTCTGGTTGGGACTATAGAGGGATTTCGGTATACAGGTAATTCTGGGTACAAATTACCATCCCCAGATAGATGGCCAGTACAAGCGTACGATTCAGGTTTTGAAGGACATGCTTCAAGTATGCATCCTGGATTTCTAGGGTTCTTGAGAGAGACACATACCCCAAGTGGAGTTTTCCTACAATAACATTTTTAGGTGACGATTCATATTTTACATTATGAGGCTTTGTTTTGTAGGCCATGTCGATCACCCCTATGTTGGCTAGAGGTAGGTGAGGCATCTATATTAGGACCTTGTCTTGTCCAGGAGACTACTGAGTAGGTGGCGTTAATTAGGAAGAGGATGAATACTACATCGTCTCTCCAGAAATATTATTCTGATCGATGGAGATGACCTTTGGAGTTCAAGGTTGGAGATCATGTTTTCTTACATGTTATACCGAGGTTGGGACACAAGTGGATGATGTTGTAGGGGAATCTTTCACCGAGATACGTCAGGCCATTTGAGGTTATTGAGCGAGTCAGTCCAGTTTCCTATCAGTTGTAGTTACCTTAGAGGTACTAGGATATGCACAACGTCTTTCATGTTTCTCAGGTACGACATTACTTTTTGGACTCATCTCACCTTTTTTAACCGAGGATGTTGAGTTTTGAGGAGAACCATATTTGGATTGTGGATCGCAAAATGAAGGTTATCTGTGGAAAGTCTGTTCCTCTAGTACTATTGCAATGGTATCATGAGATATTATTGGACGAGACTTGGGAGAGGGAGACTGAAGTTCATTCATAATGGTGATAGTTTTTAGAAGTTTCTTCTTCACCACCCTTGGAAGGGAAATTCCGGGACGAATTGGTTTAAAGGGGGAAGTTTCTAAAAACCTGGATCTTCATTTCAGGTATGGATCTTTATTTTAGGTTTTTTTTGAGGAAAAGGAAGATTTAGAAATTTTCTATGTACACACCGTGTACTGTTGAGTACATTCTATGTATCTGGTTTCCATTGGTAGCTATGAACTAGCCGTGTAATAGCCGATCACATGGTCATATAGGTGACTTGGAAGACTGCCTAAAGTGGGGGCTGATTGAGGCTAGTACATGGCATGTACATTAAATGAACATGCCATGTACTTTTATTTTTTATTTGATTAATCAGACTGGGGTCGCGTCTAATATTCAGAATCATCTTATTTGTCCTGTGTCTCATTCAGGAGAGCGATGCATGACTAAACATCCTCAAGCTACTCCCATTACTCCATCTGATCTTTGATTGAGATGACGCCGGTTGCATTAGATTCCCACCAGTGAGTTCTCTCATTCCCCATATCCTCCCTTCTTGATTTCTACTCTCTCATGAGTTATTCAAGGTTGAATGTTTTTGACCTTTTTGTAGATCTACGACATTCTAGGATGATTCAAGGGCCGGCGTTTGAGAATGTTCACCATACCACATCGGGGTATGTGGTTTGTGCCTTCCTTTGGTTGTATTTGGATTATATATGATAAACGTTCTGAATACCCTTGTTTAAGGTATTGCGTATTTTGGAATTTAACCCTGGTTAATGCCTGCTATGGTTTGTTTGATTGAGAAAGGGTTATTGAATGTGCATAAGATTTAGTACCTTTTTTATGGATATGTTTCCCATGTTTGATTGGTTATGGTTTTTGGTTCTATAAAGCATGTTAGGATGATTTTTTCCATTCCTAGTGTTGTTAGGATGGAATTTCTATTTATTTGAGATTCATGTGATTCGTATTATGAAAGTATGACCAAGGGGAATTGACTGAGAGAGATTCCTAAGGCATGATCATTTATTTATGAATTGTTTTTATGAATGAACATAGGTATTGACTATGAGAGCTATCTTCGGGTCATTGACCAGAGGGGTTAGATCATGAGATCTACCTAGAGGGTCGTTATTAAATGAATGTTGGACCATAGGGAATTGACTGTGAGAGATTCTAGAGGGTCATTATAATTTATTGTTCCTATGCAGACTAAGGGGTATTGAGTGTGAGAGTTACCTAGGTGGTCGTTGAATTTGATTAGTTTCATGGGACAAATTGGGTTAGACCATTTGATATTTCCTAGAGGGTAATAATTATTTAATTATTTTATGTTTTTTGAAACTAGAGGGTATTAGAATGTGATAACTTTCCCAGAGGGTTGCTTGTAAGTAATTGAATTTTTGTGATGAGTCTTTTAAGAGAAACCACAAGCTTGGACTCAGTCTTACTATTTATTTTAGATGGTATTCTGAGACACATGTTTTGCTATTATACAGAGAGATATAGAGCTTGGATAAATCATGAGGTCACATTGTTAAATGAATTGAATAATTATTAAATGTAATTGAATGTAATTTAAAACTATAGAACTGTTTACTTTTGAGTACTTTTTAGTTTATTGCTTCATTTTTGCATATTACATTCTATATATATTCACTGACAGTTAGGCATAGATCTTTTGGTGGTTGCCTACTAGGATTCATCTCACACCCTGTTTGGGTCATTCTTTTTGGACCCAAATATATTGTATTGTGGTAGGTATAGATAAGGGAAAGTTCCCTTCTTCCTCCGGTACATGATTGATGTTAGAGTTGGAGATCATGATACCAAGCTGAGGCTTGCAATGCTATTAGAGTTTACTATTTTCTTTACTTTGGTTTCAATATTGTATTTACAACATTGTGACTTGTTTGGATTCTTTCCTAGATACATGTGACATGCATCATTTATTTATATATGCTGCAGTTTTTTAAACTACCAGTCTTCTACTGTTTAATTATTCTATATGGTATTACTGCTTTTACTATTGTTTATTATTGTTATTATATTATTTATACTCTTACAATGAGGGAATAGTTTTCCCACTATCAGACCTTGACCCTCACTGCTAGTTGGAAGACTCTGGTATTTGGGGAAATGTGGTTGAGATCATGTGAGAAACCATGTTCGGGGAACCTTTGGGCGGCACTCGGAACTGGGATGTTACAAAAATGCCTACCCTAAAGAGAGATATGAATGATGAAAAGAAGACAGACTATAATAAGAAATGTGTAGTAAGATCATTTGCGACTATGTCAGCAGGCGTCGGGATATACATTGAAGTTGTATCAGGTACCTTGTTTGATTACTCAGGTTTTTCTAAATCTTGTTCGATATGAAGTCTACAATTTTATTTTATTTTTGAGGGATTGTCTGGTGAATCGAAAATATCACCTCAATAAATGAGGATAGAACTTATTTTTAAAACATAAGGGGAAAATAATATAGTAAAGAGGAATTATAATAATCTTTCTATTGTGGTATGTGGAAATACTTTACCTATAAACCTTGTTGTTTTACCCTTAGTAGAGTATGATTTCATTCTGATAATGGATTGGATTTCAATTTATCATGATAAGATTAACTGTATAGATAATGATGTAGTTTTTCAGAAAGAGTTTCTGTTTATATACAAGAACAAACCCATACAATTTGTAACATATCAGGAAGCTGAGAAACTATTGAATGATGGAAATAAAATTTATCTTGCTCATATTTTTGAAAACAAGGGAACAATTCATATTAATGATGTGTGAGTGGTAAATGAATATGTTGATGTTTTTCTTGATGAGTCACCCAGTTTCATACCTGATTGAAAAGTCAAATTCACAATTGAATTAGTTCCTAATGATAATCCAATTTCAAAACCCCCACATCGAATGGATCAAATGGAACCTATTGAATTAAAAAATCTATTGTAGGAGTTTCGTGATAAAGGATTAATTTGTCCTAGCACTTCACCTTGGGGTTCTTATAGAGCCTTTAATAACACCACTATTAAAAACAAGTATCATTTTCCTCACATTGATGGCTTGTTTGATCATCTCTATGGGGCTCAGTACTTTTCCAAGATTGACTTGAGATCCGAATACCATCAGATGAAGGATAAGGATGATAACTTCCCAAAAATAGATTTTTGTATCAGATATGGGCATTAGGAATTTGTTGTTATTCCATTTTGGTTAACTAATGCACCTGCTGTATTAATGAATCTTTTGAATAGAATATTTCACGAGTTCTTGGATAAATTGTTGGTAGTGTTTATTGATGACAATATGGTATTTTCTAATAGTAAATAAGAGCATGAAAAATATCTAAGGTTTTTTTAAAACATTAATGTAAAATAAGCTGTATTGATAATTTATAAAGTGTGATTTTTTGGTTGCAACAGATTTCTTTTCATGGGAACATTTTAAATAAGGATGGAATAATAGTTGATCCTGACAAAACAAAAGTGGTTGATGAATGACCATGACCTAAAAATGTTATAGATATTTCTAGTTTTATTGGATTATCAGGTTATTACCGAATATTTTTTAAAAAATTTGCACAGTTATCTAGCGAGCTAACTAAGTTAATGCGAAAAGGGGTTAAATTTATTTAGAATAAAGAATGTGATGTTTGTTTTCAGGAACCAAAGAAGATATTGGTGAATGATCATATTTTATCCTTTCCTTCCCAAAATGGTGAGTTTTTCATCTTTAATGATGCTTCGTTGAAGAGACTTGGTTTTGTTTTGATGTAGAACGATTAGGTAATTTCTTATGCTTCAAGACAACTAAATCCTTATTAATTAAATTATCCCACACATGATTTGTAATTGGTATCTATGGTTTTTTCTTTGAAAATTTGGAGGCATCATTTATATAGAACAAAATATTAAATATTTACTAACCATAAAAGTCGGATGTCTATATTCACTCGAAAGGAATTAAACATGAGGTAGAGAGGATGGTTTGAATTAATAAAATATTATGACTACATGATCAATTACCATACAGGAAAAGAAAACAAAGTGGTATATGCCTTGTATCGAAAAAATCATGCATCATTAACCATGTCACATTTGGAACACGATCCCTTGATTAATGATTTAATGAATTTTGGATTAGAAGTTATTAGTGTCAGAAATACCTCTGTTTTGTTTTAGGTTTCAGTGAAATCATCATTATCAGAAAGTATTAAGAAAGCACATAATTAATACCATGAGATATAGAAAAAGGTATAATTGGCTAAAATGGGTAAGTTTCCAGAATTTAACCTTGATAAAGATTGTGTTTTGAGATTTAGAAAAATATTGTGTGTGCCTTGTGATTCCCAATTGAAGAAATATTTGTAGTGTGAAGCTCATAGTTCTCCATTTTCAGTTCATAATTGTGGTACTAAGATGTATAGAGACCTTTACGAGTATTACTGGTGGGATGGAATGAAAAGATATATTGCAGAATTTACTGTGAAATGTTTGACATGTCAACAGGTTAAAGCAGAGCAGCAGTTATCAAAGGGTATGCTTCATCTTTTTCTAGTACGAAAGTGTAAATGAGATAATATATCCATGGAATTCATTGTGGGACTACCTAAGACTCCTATAGGTAATAATACAATTTGGGTTATTGTTGATTGGTTGACTAAATCTGCACATTTTCTTTCTATTGAGGATACAATGCCTTTGGATCATCTTTCTCAATAGTACCTCAAAGAGATTATCAGATTACATGGATTTCCTCATTCCATTGTATCTGACTAAGATCCCAGGTTCACTTCTATCTTTTGGAAGGTCCTTCAGAAGTCATTGTGCACAAAATTAAATTTCAGTACAACTTTTCATCCCTAATTAGATGGAAAAGCAGAAAAAATTATTCCGACTTTGGAGGATAAGCTTTGAGTTTATTCAATGGACTACTAGGGAAGTTGGGATCCACATCTTCCTTTAGTTGAGTTCTCTTATAATAACAGTTTACATTCCATTATACAAATGCCACCTTTTGAGGCATTGTATGAGAAACAATGTCAAACTCCATCTTTTTGGGATGAAGTCGGGGAATGGAAGTTTATGGGACCAAAATTAGTAGAAGAAGTAGCTGAGAAAGTGAAGATGATCCAACAATAGATAAGGATAGCTCAGAGTAGGTAGAATAGATATACAGACAATAGGAGGAAAGAATTTTCTTTTGAGGTAGGCAATCATGTTTTTATTAGAATATCACCATGGAAAAGTGTTATACATTTTGGTAAGAAAGAAAATATAAGTCCACAATTTAGTGGAACTTATGAAATCATGGATAAAGTTAGACCAGTCATTTACCAAGTCATTTTTCCTTCGATTTTATCTTAGGTACACAATTTTTTTCATGTTTTGATGTTGAGAAAGTATGTGCCAAATTCAACTCATGTTTTGAGCCTAGAATTAGTTCACCTGGAAAGAACCTTTCTTATGAAGAGAAACTAGTTCAGATTCTTGATCGAAGGGAACAAGTATTGTGGAATAAGGTAATCCATTAGGTAAATGTTTTTAAAAAAAATCACATGGTTGAAGAAGCAACATGAGGATATGAAAATGCTATGTGGGAAATGTACCCTTACTTGTTTAGTAAGTAAATAAAATTGTGAGGATGAAATTTACAGAAGGTGGGGATAATGTAACACCCCAAATTTTTAAAAATAAATTGAATTGCATAAAACTTTGTCTTAAGTAGATATTTATAACTATCCTTTAAACATACTTTTTCCTCTTCTATGATTTGAGTTTCAAAAAATGATCATATATGGTTTTGATTAGTATATTATTTAGAGTCTGATAAAACAACTTGATTTTGGGTGAATAGTAACCCAACATTATGAATAGTAATATGAATAGTAATATGACCCTAAAGAATAGTAAATTGTATTATTATTTTATTTTATTACATTTATAAGATAATGAGATGTTTATTAAATTTTCAAGGTTTTAAAAAATGAGTTATAGATTTAAAATTGTTATTTTTGAATAAATTATGATTTAATTTAATAATTAAATTAATAATATTCAGAAAATTATTTTCCAAAAATGTATTTAATTTTTTAATTCAACACATCTATAAATGGTTAGGGTGAATTTTTTGTATTGTTTTGAAATTCTTGAATTTTGGATGAATAGTGAAATACAATAAAATACCGTATATACAAATTATCAGTTAAATACACTATTTTTTACATCATCTTTGATGTAAGACCAGTTGGTTCAAAATAAAATTCACTTATTACTATTTGGATTCACATGAATCAAGACTATTCATATTCTTGAGTAAAAACATTAATCTAATGATAAAAATAATGTAAAATCCCTCATCTCCTCCACTATAAATAGTACCCTCATTCCCCTCTTCCTCTCACACATATCAAGCCTTGAGCATTATATAAGTTCTTCCAATTTACCTCCCCAATGCTCTTCTCTATTTCCAAGACCTAATGGTCTCAAGAAAATCCCAAAACCAAAGGCTTTAATGAGGATCTCAAGGAGAAGAGATCAAGAGGTAAGACTCTTCTTCCTTTTTATGTGTTTTCTTTCCAATTATTTTCTTTTTTCTTATACTATCTTCCCATTAACTTATCCAGAAGGTATGAAATCTACCTAATCTTATATATTTTTTATTTTATCTTGTTCATGTAAAAGATTCATCATCTTTCTCTCTCTCCTCTCCCTCTTATTCTAAAAATAAAACATTGCCCGCGATACGCTGATTTTCTAAAATCATGGATGATACGATTTCAATATCCATTAATTCCATAAAACATGATCATAAAACCCTTTTAATGGTTGAATAAGAATTTAAAGTTTATGTTTTAAACTATTTTATGTTATGTAATTAACTTTCATGGATGAAATTTACTTATATAATGAAATAAGTTCATGATTATCGAGGAACTGCAAAAAATGATCTAAACAAACATCATTAATGTTTTATCTAATGACCCATCATAATATATGATAAAAAATGTTTTATGGAATCATTAAATAATATGGAAACATATTAATACTTTTTCATTCCACTTTTGGAATTTCATTTCTAAATGAAACTAAAATCAAATACAAACCGGCCATGGAAATCTTGTAAAGAACGCACCCAAAGCCATAAAAGGAACAAAATAAAAACAATTAAAGGGTAGAATGATGTTATAAAATGATCATATAAGGTGTTATAAACTTGAATATATTTATTTAAAATATTAATAACTCTTTTTTAACCATTATACATGTGTTTTAAATGAGTTTTAAGTAATAAAATCCCGAGGTAAGGTAATTCTTAACTCAATTTCCATTCATTGATTTAACCTTCCAATTCATTGTTTATGTGGAATTAAAATTGTTTTTTTGATGAAATTTTTTTATATTATGATTAATTATATTTATTTAAGGTGTATATACATATTCTATCCACTCTATTAAGTCTCTATTCAATCATTTAATATTTATAAGGGACTTCTCTTTTAAAAACCTCTTTTAAAATTCTGTTTTATGAAATTCAAAAGTAACGTTTTTATGCAATTATTCATGTTGTATTATTGTGTTCTGGTTCTTTGAAATTTTTTATGATGAAGGGTGGGACCTATATCTCCCTCTAATGCATTTGGTATGTGTAAGTTGGATGTTGGCTATATGATTAATCCAAGTGTAACTGCGATGGTTAAAAAAATTGTAAGGTATCCTTGAGGGTTAAAAATTATACTTTAGATGAGAGGGTTAAAAGATTATATAAGTAATGAAAAAAGATACCATTATGGTTCTATTTATGTTCTATATGTTTTGTGTAAATCTCATTGAAATATCAAGTTTCACAAATTAAGTTTATTTGGGTGAAAATTAGGTTTTTTTGAAAATGATTTAATACGTTACAAGTATTCATGGACTATTGCATTCTTTCCTTCTTTTTATATCCCTTAATGAGTTTTTATCCTCATACGAAGTGTTTAAATTATTTTTAGAGGTTATAAGGATGTTTAAGACAAATAATGAATCTATGTTTAATGCTATGAATATTTTCAAAGAAAAAATGTTCTATTTAAAAAGTATTATATTTTGGAATAAATAAATACTGTTTTTGTGGTATATGATCTATATGAATGTGGAATGTTATTTATGTATTATGTACCAATTCTCTAAATATCTAAACTTGAAAATTTCCTCAATTTTAGTGTAAGTGAGTTCTTGACTAAATTCAAGATTATGTAATTTAATAAGGCTAGGTCCTTATATCCTACATATCCTCGTTATTATAGGAATCCAAATTCTTATAGTTCAATTGATTAGTGATTACACACTGATGTTTCACTTACCTTTATAGAGGATTATGAAGAAAATGTTATGATTATTATATCTCACTAAGCCCATGTGAGCAATGCTCAGTATGAGAAATAATGGATAAAAAATGACCAGTCTCATTGCTTATGGGAAAGGGAATTATGAATTAGGATGACCCAATGGAGGTTTGATGTGGATATCAAACCTTAGGAAGGCATCCTACATATCCTGGATATGGTAGGAATCAGATTTATCATTGTTCATTTTATTTGAGCTTACAAACTCAAGATTCCCTTTGTCACATGGCATATCATCTTATGCCACTAGTTGAGGCTAACACACTGACGTTTCCATTTTTCATATGGAATGTCATATTTTGTCACTGGTTGGTGCTTACACACTAAAATTTCCCTATGGTCGTGGCTTACACACTGAGGGTGGAAAAATATATCAGGACCTCGAAATCTCTTATGACCATGGCTTACACACTGACTCCACAATGTGGTTGGGTCTTACACACCGAGGGTGGAAAAGGCTATCAAGCCTTGGGATGCCCTTTTGATCAGGGATTACACACTAAAGTTTCCCCGTGGTCAGGGAATACACACCAAGGGTGGACAAAACTATCAAGTTCTGGGATAACCTAATGACCGGGAGATACACACTAATGTTTCCCTTATATTTAGGGCTTTCACTCTGAGGTTTAATGAGGTTATAAAATCCTTGGATGAATTTATGATTGGGGATTACACACTGACATTGACCTTATATTTGGGGCTTATACACAAAGGATTAATGAGGTTATCAAATACCGGGATGCACCGATGACATGTATTACTTGCCTATTTTACATGCATTTATTTTCCTCTCAAGATTTCTTGATTGTATTCTTAACAAATTATAAAATTTATTCCTAACATGTACTAAGGGAATCATATAATATAATTGATTTGTACAAGGGAAATTTAATATCTTGGATGGAATTTCCAAGGGTTGTTATATGATCAAGGTTGACTCATTTGTATTACATCTCAAGACCCAAACGGTTGACCATGGAAGCCATCGTAGGAACCTGGATGACTTATCTAGAGGGTGTCGCATGATCCAGAAGACTTACCTTGGTGTCATTGCGATATCTTGATGACACACTTAGAGGAAATTGCGAGAGTCAATCCAACATATCTTAGAGGGTGTCACATGCCCTAGCTGACATGTATGGAGGGCATTACAAGACATGGATAGCTTGCCTGGAGGGCATCACGAGAGCTAGTTGGCATGCTCAGGTGCTACTTTAAGACTCAACTAACATGAGAGGGTTCCATTATATGAGTCATACAACATGTCTAAAGGACATCACGAGACTTGAATAGAGAACTCGAAGTGTATCTCAAGACTTAGACGACATGACCAGGGGGAGCTATGCGACTTACTCAGACATGCCTTGAAGGTATTCGCATGACCCAAATGGTATGAAAATGGGATGTCATGAGGTCTGAGTGTAATTCCTTGGTGATGTCACGTGTCTTGGATGGTTCATGAAAAGTGAATAAGGATCATTGTATATTTCCTTGGTGTATGTATCCCACTTTCAGTATTTTTTATAGCCTCTTTATTGTGAATGACTTATATTTATTTAGTGCTCGTTTATTTTTAGTCTCATGAAGTATAGTTGGGGTGAATTATGTTCTTTTCATGTCCCAATAGGAGTCCATCGCTTGATCTACAAGTGATCATGTGAAGAGCTTATGCATGCTTCACGATTTCTGCAATGGTTCCTCAGTATCTTACCGAATGGGAAAATTTTCGTTTACAAGATCAACCACTTTGAGAAATCCACTCCAGCACCGATGAGTCTAAATTCAAAAAATACCTTGTGCTTGAGAGTCTAGAGGAATCCATCATTTAATTAAGTAGTGGTTCTTTCTTGTTTTTTATGGTGAGGTGGATTATTTATAGGCCTCACCACCCTAACTGTTATCCTATTTTCGTGGATTATATCTTGATAATCTAGTATGGTGTCAGAAAAGGGATTCAACATCATGCGTATTCACAAATATCTACCATGGACCACTCTAGAGGCGTCGCTTAATTTTCAATGACCATGTGATAATCCCATCAATGCCTCTTTTATTGGATTATTTTAATGGGGTCTTTTTGAATCATGTGGTCATTATAATAAGATTCCTTGTTGTCATATGGACATGTCCCAGGGACTTCTCAAGATCAGGGTGCCTGTTGAAAGGAATTCACATGATCTGAGATGAATTGTCTAATAATTCTATGAGAGAAGGATGGTTTGTCATGGAGAATTTTTGGGATCAAGACGACTTTTCCAAGAGTCTTACGAGACCATGATGCAGATATCCTTATCACATCACAAGAATTTTATGATCACAAGAGTCTTATCCCTCCTATCTCTTTTATTTCCTTTTTTTATGTTTCCAAGGTTGGGATGTTCATGAGGGTTCTTGAGTGTTGTTGAAGAAAAATTCTCTACCTCTTGATGATGCATAACATGAACAATAAAGGTACTTGGAGGTGAATGATAACTTCATGGATAAATCCATCCATTTTTTTAATGGATCCAAAGGGGGAGTTCAAGGTCACATGGACATACCTAAGGTTGTTCACATATGATGAAGATGTCATGCTAGTGGTCTTTCACAATATGAGGCTGACATGTCACCAAAGTCTCATGGAGTCCTTTAGACTGGTAGGGGTACATCACATGTCTTTTATGAAAGCAAGTGGCTTCTGACTCCTCCAGTTTTATTTACTTTTTTTACAAAGGCTTGAGGGTCTTGGGAGTTTTCTCAAATGTTGTCATGTAAAATCATTCTTTCCCTCTGTGATAAATCATGTGAGTTTTATGACCAAAAGTGGCCTTTGAGTTTTTGATATTTTCCTCCTATTTTTGAAGTATTTTCAGATGGTTTGTCAGGTACTCACTGGTTAACAATCTGTGAGTTTATAAGGGCTTATCTGGGTACCACTTCATAATCACTAGTTGTTTGGGGCTCCTTCACAAGAGTAAAAGGGCCTATTGAATAGATTTTGCGGGACCTTTCACAGAACATACATTGAAAGTGTCCATCTACATGACCTCCTACTAGTTGTACATTCACGAGTATTCTAGGATCTCCCATGGACCGCGAGTCTCCAGCCACCATCTCCTTCCTTTGCTTTTATACTGAAAATAATAACCATATCCAGGTATTAATTCCCTTTTTTAATTTGTAGATTCTCATTTAGAGGGTGTCATAAAACACTTCATGTTGATCCTAGGGATTAAAAATACCTCAACCCAAAGAAAAATCTCATAAAAAATGTCATTAATAACTTCAAAATTTTTCTACTTTAAACCCTCGAATAGGGTGTCTAAGACTTTGAACTCTTGGTAAACCTTAATATTATTGACATGTGATTGCATCCATATCTCTTAAGATGACCTCACATAAAGACATCATATTCCCAAAATTTATCTAAACCTTTCCTTTGATACCAATTATAACAGACCATAACCCAAACTCTCGGATTGGGTACTGAAATCATAAACTTTACATTTATGGATTTGATATTGATAATTGTGACCTGGTTTTTTTCCATCCAAAATTTACTACATCAAAAGGAAAAATTAGATCACTTATATTCTAAAGAAAATTTTAGGTTTATTGTTTTATAGAAATATGAAATACTCCTACATTAACAATATCCATGTCCTTAAATGAGAATTTCAATAAGTTGACCAAGTTTTTCTTATTTTACATTAAGTCATCATCATCATCCATATGAAATCCTTTTTAGAAATAATTTTGTCGGCATCATTTTTTGATAACTTGGGGAAAATGAAACATAAAAAGGGTGAGATAAAATACTCAGTAAGAGTAAACAAAATAATTAACATGTAAATTTAGTCAATGAACATAAAAATTGCATAAGGTTATAATAAAATAATCAGAGTGTATGATAAAATCATAAAAGAACCAATACCCATCAATACATAAATAATCAAACATGAAGCATGGAATACAAATTTAACAAAGGAAATATTAATAAGAATCAATAATTATGATCCATGAGATACCAATATTGACCAAAGGAAACATTATAAACCCATGGAAATCATATATAAAACACATAGGTATCTTAGGACATCATCATCACATAACTCTCAAAAAACCCTTACAGAAACCCTAAAATTGAAATAATCATACAACCGACTTCCAAAATAAATTTTAAAATAATACAATCATTACCTAATGAATTTTAGTTTTATCTAGGCACACCCCTAATTGAAGCTATAATAGTATCATTTGGGATTATCTAGGCCTCCCTATCATATATGCTATAACGAGATCACCTAGAGCTATATGGGATACCCCATCATATAAGCATTAATGTTCTCACCCAACATTATATGGGCCACCCCATTATATAATATATCCAAGAAAAAAAAACACGAATAAAGTACAAGGAATTTTCATTATAAGAAATGTATAAACAATCATTGTTCCTTTAATAACTTGATTAAATCACTGAATATAATGGGTTCCATAACAATCTATTTGAAACATGATTAACCCATGGAAAATAATTGGGTTTCATAACAATCTATTTGAAACAATCTTAATATATATTGAGAAATAATGAGGATGATATCATTATAAAATGTCCCCATTAGAGAATAAGTGAAAACAAGTGTTGTTGACATTGATAAATATAAATACCATTAAAATATGATCAAATAAAATGTTATCAAATAAATTTTGAGGAAAATACCCTTTTCATTTTGAAAATCACTTTTTTAAAACATAAAATATTTTAAAAATCATTTTATTCATTTTTTTAAAAACTAATAATTTTCATAATATTAGGAAGGTAATTATTATTATCAATATGATTATAAAAATTCAAAGGAATATTTAGAAAAATGAAAATAATCATGGTGAGTAATTTCGTACATACTATACATGTTTAAAAGAAAATTCAATTTTCACTGTAAAATGCATAGAAAAGTGCCTTGTTGTGAAAATGATAAGAATATTAATTTAATTTTTTTAAACGAATAAATGGGTAAAAATTTATTTAATAAATAATTTATAAGTATCTAAAAACATATATGAAAATATTTTTAGAAAACATGTTTTTGGAAGAAAACAAAATTTTGACCGAAGAGGTAAATAAAGTTGGTTTTTCTTAAAAAATATTCTCCACTAATTTAAGTACCAGAGAGTGGAAAAATTATATTGTTAGATAAAAATATAATTATTTACTAAATTAGAATAAAATTATATGGTTTTTTATGAAATGGTAAAAAAAATTCCATTAATATAAATTCAAGAATAAATAATCTCAATTAGATTGAGATTGTGAAACAAACCCTTACAATGATCCTAATGTTGAATTGATAATTAACAAATGAATAAATTATGTGTTTCAAATGTAAATATATATCAAAAATTAGAAATAAAAAATAAGTAAATAAAAATTTATTATGCGCATAATCTTATAATCACATAATCAATGAAGTATAAGTTTAAATTAATGAAAAAAAATCGAGTTAGGAAATTCCATATAGATTTGGTAATTTTTAGACCTTAAACCCCATGAAATAGAGATCATTAAATGTATATATAAATCCTCATAAATTTAAGTATAATAATAAAATAAATTCATTTTTATCATATACAACACTCAACAAAAATAATTGGTGATTATGGCATATATCTCACAGAAATAAAAGTGAGACGAAAAAACCCTTACATTGAGTTCGATTCATTATGCTTGTTCTTAATATTCTTGAATAATAACAATATTTTAATTATATAATTTCTTAATAAAAATTTTAAAGTTTAATTTTACTTTTATTTCACTTATTTCCATGTTATATATGATTACTTAATTAATTTGGTTTATGTCTGACATTTTGGCCATATTTGGCTTATGTGTCAAAAATGACATTGGTAGGTTGAATATAGTCAAAGAGGTCATTATATAAACATGTAAATAATATAAATAAAGAGATAATTATAATATTTACACATAAATTATAATTTTGAACTAATCATTAAATATGGTTATTAAAAATGGGATATATTACAATCATGGAGATGGTGGGTTGTACACACACATGAGTAACATTTCAATTTTTCAATGATCGTTAGGGAAAGGAGGTATGTAATATTTTATATTTATAATATTTTAATTATATGATAAATAACATAATATTTAATGATATATACTTATATATATCATTATTGTGATGTAGTGATGAAAAATAGGAATTACATTTCTTTGAGGAGGCCATAGTGCATAGGTCCATGAACGACATTATCCCTTTTTCATTTAGTGAAAAGATAATAAATAAAATAATATATTATAATTAAAAACTGATAAATACATCATTAATATGATAATAATTTCATGTATATCACATATATTCATTATATTTACCCTTATTACCTTCTATGAAATGTGTTAGTGAAAAACGAATAATATCACTTCACGAGGTGGTGGTCTGCCATACACATGAGCGACATGATCATATCTCCTTTGGAATGAAATGTAAAGAGTTAAATATTATATAATGACTAAAAAAGTATATTTATGTTATAAATATCATATATAAACTCTATGTACATCATCATACCCAACCGTGAGAGGTGTTAATGGAAAAATGAATGACATCATTTTGTGAGGTGATAATCTGTTATACACACGGATGATGATTTCATAACCCATTGGATGGTAGTGTAAAATGATTTATGTTATGAAATTAACATTATAAAATATTATTATATGAAATATACTAATTTTATTATATCATCATGTTTTAATAAGAATTTTAGGAGTCAGAGAAAGAAATAAAATAAATATGCTCATTGAAGTGCATTATCTCTTCTTCGAGTATCCACCTTAGGTTTGCACTAAAGCCTTCCTAGGTTAAATTTATGCATAAAATAATAATTTTGTTATAATTGTATGGAATTTGGGAAGTTTTTTTTGGGTTCATATTTTCCTCACACAATAGTCTTGAATGTGTGAAGAAGAGAGGAGAGGGGTGTCCTTTTATAAGTATGGGAGATGACACACTTGGTATTTTTTGAAAACAATGAGTGATCCAATGTTTTTGACACGAAAAAGTGTCCAAAATACACCATTATCAAAAATAATTGGCATAATGGTTCAAATTTGTTCTGAAAATAGTTTTTCAAAAAGTTTAAAGGTAATTGTAAACATTATCTTTTTAGTTTAACCCCACGATAAACCCATTTGTACCTTAACCGCGATAAATAATTTTTACCATTTTGAATATTCATTTTGTTGAAAAAAATAAGTTGAACTTATTTGAAATTAGAAATTATTATGATTTAATATATGGAGTCCCTTTCTATTAATTAAATTCATATAATTTTAAATATTAAATTTAAAAATAATCCTACAGACACGATGAGAAAGCAGTGTTTTAAAGAGAAAAAGTCCAAAAGTTTACAAAGTTTTTATATCCAAATTCAACATAAAAATAATTCCAATGACCTGAATTAGATAAATATAGATATAATAATTGATATGTATTTAATTTCAAAACAATATAAATTATATTTAACTTTATAAATAATTGAATAAAAAAGGCAATTTTTAATGAAAATATAGTATTTTTCTCTATTCATTAGAATATTAATATTTTTAGAAAACTCTAAAAAATTAACCTTTATATAATTTTTAAATGATGATATAAAAAATTAATTTCGTTTTTTCAAATAAATTTTCTAAATTTTTTCTAAATTTAAAATTAATACAAAACCTATAATGTGGTAAAGAAGTAGGTTTCTGAGAAGTGTATTTTTTATACATAAAATGATTTTATACTAACTCTATGTATATTAATAATCATTGTACGAATATAAATTAATATTTATTGATATATATTATATAAATTTAATTTAAATAATTACTCCTTGTTTTTTTAATTAATTAAAATGGAGAATCATTATGCACATTAAAATAGTTTTTAGAGAAACCCATTTTCAAACCCAAAAACTCATACAAAAATACAATATGAAGGTGATTTAAAAGTAATTAAGTGGATTAAATATAATATCTAATAGATATGTTACATAAAAATATACTCAAAAATAAATTGGGGATTTTTAATTTCTTAATTTATTGAAAATAAAAGGTAGTTTTACAAATATCGATATTTTTTTTTACTGTTTACTGAAAAATCAATATTTTCCAAAAAGTACCAAAATTTAACCAAAAGTAAATTTTGATATTAAAATTCAAAAAAATGAAGTTAATTTTATAATTTTTTTTTAAAATTTCAAAAATTGATTATAATATTCTTTTCATGAAAATAAATAAAAAAATACTTTTTTAAGAAAACATATATTTAAAGAATGAAATCACTTTACTAAAAATTGGTTGATTATTTTATAAAAATTTATCAATAATTTATATTGAGTAAGGAATATATATATATATATATATATATATATAATTTTTATATAAATTAATAATACTCATACCCACCAATTTAACAACTTAGTTATAAATGCAATATATATCATGTGTCGTTCAAGTTTAGTGTTGCGTGTTGAATACACTCTTAAACATAAAAATATTGGGGTGTGTGTTTTGAAAGACATTGAAGTGATTAAATTTATTTAAAAGTAAATATATCACAAGTTATTAGGGTTTACATTATCTTATAATCGCAGTGTTGCACGTCCTTTATGATATCAAACATAATTTTATCTTTTAAAATTACAAACTCTTATAGATGTTGTATTATAATATTTTCCTTCTTATAGTGATTGAAGGAATGTTTTATCAACCCAAAGATGAGTCATTTAGGGCTGAAAACACTTGAGGTACCCCAAATCCTTTAATATTATATTCTCCAATCACTTCTTATTGAGGCCTTACAGAACTAGCTAATTTCAAGTTCCTTGTCCCCCTTTAACACGAGAACCAATTTTATCTTCCTCCTGTATTATAATAGGGATCAAATTGAATCTTTTAATATGATAAAAGAAACCATATTTCATTAGATTTATAGTACATAATACATTTCTATGATAAAATTTCAATCATATCTGGATGTCCCCAATCATTCCTCTTTTATAAAGAATAAGAGCCACTGAACTACCATAGGGATAAAATGTCATTTTGGAAAACTTATGACAAAAATGATTCATGTAACATAAAATGTAACTAAGTATATTGATCTTTATGTCAACTATCATTATAAAAACTATGTATATGTCCGGAAAGATTATTTTCTCCAATTCAATAATCCACAACACAATTTCTCTCAAAATAAATTTTACCAAAACTTTCTAATCATCCTTGAGATCATTCACATTTTATCTTTTTGATTTTTCTAGTTCCAGAAATGAAGGAAATGATCTCCTATAATTTTTTAAAACTATCCCTAATAGATAAAATATTAAAATTAAAATTACCTTCATGAGGACACTTAATGATTTGAGCTATATATACCATCGAAAATGAAAACTCATTATAGCTCACATTCGAGGAAATAAAATCTTCAATATCAAAAAAATCATACAAGTAATTCTTATAAAAATTATTTTACCTCAATTTCATGGGAATAATCAGAATTATCACCATAAAACATTTATTCCAAATCTTGAAATATCAGCACCTTCTTTAGCAACATATTTTTTCTGAAACTGCCATTAGAAGTCTATCAATTTTCCTTTCAGTACTTTTTTTTATTTCAACTAGAGAATATCTTCTTATTTGTACCACTCGAAAAAACCCCATATTTCTTGTTATTCTTCTCTATAGAAAGAATTATGTGGTTTATGATTCATAAAATATAGTGTTTGAGAGATTGAGAGGCTAGGAGATCGAAAGTGTGTGTGGTTGAAGGAAGGAGGGAGAGAAGGGATAACTCTGATAGTTTCAGTCAAAAGTTTAGTATGTTAAGCTAATTTTAAAGTGTAATAATTCAGGGGTTTTAAAATAAAAATATTTTTTTTAAATAAAATATGTAAATGGAATTTTAATATAAAAAATTCATTAACTAAATAATCAATAGGAATAAATAAAACCTTAAAAAAATTAGAATGAAACAAATTCTTAATATAAATAGATATTTTCAAAAAAATTAAAGGATTTATTGAAATTAAATAATCCACCCCCCACAATTAATAAAATCAAAACTAGTAGTGATTAGTGGTTTAATGAAAATATCATTAATTTGATACTCAATATTAACAAATTTTAGACATATATTTCCTTTTTAGATATGATCACTTAGAAAATGATTCCTTATGTTAATATGATTAGTCCTAGAATGACTCACATGTTTTTTTTGAAATATTTATTATGAGATTATTAGCACATAAAATTGTAATTTGACTAAAATTAAGTCCAAATTCTATAATAATGTTTTTCATCGACAATACTTTTGCACAACAACTACCAACAAATATATATTCTACTACAGTTGTTTACAATGAAAATGAATGTTTCATTTTACTAGATCACAAAATTATATATTTTCCTAAAAATTTACAAGTACCTGAGGTTTTTTTCTATCTAGTGTATACCCTCAAAAATAAGCATTTGAAAAATTGAAATTAAATAAAAACCAAAAGTTTTTGTGTAAGAAATGATATAAATATAATTTATTTTAAATATTTAAAAATCCTTTTAATAATTATTAGATGATATTATTTTGCGATTGATTAAAATATTTCACAAAGGTAAAAATGAAACATGATGTTTGACATACTAGATGTAAGACATAGTAATCTGTATATAATACCTCTATATAACCTATTGTTAACTAGTTTTCCATCTTTATACAAATCATGTCTTACATTAGCAAACATGAGAATTTCATATGAATTACCATTTTATGTCAAAATTGTTCAATAAATCAATAATATATTTAATTTTTTACAAAAAAGATTAAAAATAAATTTAATAAATATTAAATATAAGAAATAAATTCAATTCTCACATCATACTCATTTCAAATTATTTTTTCATAAGTTATGAAAAATCATTATAAATATTTATATTAGTTGAAAAAAATAACATCATCTAAATAAAATTTAAATAATAAAATATTAGAAGAGTTGTTATTTAAAATAGATGGATAATTTAGTACAATTTAAAACCCATTTTTTAAAAGAAAATTACTTAATATTTCATACTATGCCCTTGGTGTTTGTTTAAGGCCATATAGATCATTAGTAAGTTTAAAAATAGAATTTAGTAGATGAGGGTTTTGAAAGCCTGGAGGTTGTTCAATATAAACTTCCTCTACTAAATAACAATTTAAAAATGAATATTTGAAATCTATATTATATAATTTATAATTCATACGGGATGAATAGGACAAAAGGATCCTAATGTCTTAAAAACAAGAAACTGGGGAAAATATTTCCTTGTAGTAAATTACTTTCACATAGTTGTAACCATTATAAACTAGCTTTTCCTTATCTATATTAATTATACCTTGATAATCATTCTTATAATAAAATATCCATTTTTTTCCTATCACTAGATGGTTTATGGTCCCGTAAACTAATTATTAAACATAATTCCTCTTAAATAAGATTAGTTATTCTTTCATTTTTAACATACAAAACTCATTATCTAAGGTTTTTTATATAGTCTTTGGTTCAAATAGGGATAGGAAAGAAGATAAAACAACTAGGTTTCCAATATTTTCCGTAGTCCTAACTCATTCATCTACGTCTTCTATAACAGTCTCTAAATGGCGGTCCTTTGAAGCTCTAGGATGTCTTAGTAAGCCACTTCCAGGATCTATAGTTTTATGTTCTTTATATCTGGATTGATTTTGAACATATTATAATTTTATTTAAAACATATATTTTAAAGAATCAAGCCTAAAGTTATTCAATTATTTAATAAATTTATTTGTTTGATTTTTTGAGCAAATAGATCACATTAATCAAAATTTACATGAATAGATTCTTTAAATATCCTCAATTTTTTATTTAACACTCTATAAGATTTAAAAGTAGAATAATATCCTTTAAATATTCCTTCATAAATATTTGGATAAAAAATACCATGTTGTTCCTTAGTATTCAATATATACCGCTTGTATCCAAAAACATTAAAGTATCCAACTTTAGGTTTTTTGTCACTCCATAGATCATAAGGTGTTTTTAAGAAACTTCTTAATTAAAACTCTATTATTGATATAAAAGACTGTATTAATAGGTTATTTACCAAAATAGGTAGGTAAAATATATTCTTTAATTATAGTTCCTACCATTTCATGAATAATATTTTTTTATCCTTTCTATAATTCTATTATATTGAGCTATTCTTAGAGAAGAAAAAGTATATTTAATAACTAAGTTTGAGAAAAAATAATTAAATAATTTATTCTCAAATTTTTTTTATGATCATTTTTGAATGAAATTGTTTTTAAGTCCTTTATATTATGAACAAAGTTAAAAAAACTTACAATAAATTGAAAATATTCACTTTTAAACTTTAAAAAGAAAAACCAAGTAAATCTGAAAAAAATCATCTTTTAAAATAATGATAATGAATTTTATAGTCAATATTTCTTCTATAGAGGCTCTAAATAAATCTATGCAGATAAGTTCTAAGGGGTTAAAAGTAGTAACCTTGATAATTGATTTTAAATATGTCTTATATTTCTTTCCTATTTGGCATGAATCAAAAAGTCTATTATTATCAAACATAATATTGGGTAGATTAAAAACTATACGATTTTTAGATAACTTAGATAATAAAAATATATTTCAATGAAAAAGTTCCCTATTATATATCCATGATTCAATTATTTCATAAATATTTCAATTTCTATTTATAAAAGGAAATAAGGTCTGAAGTATAAAATTTTTTAGTTCTAGGTGCTATAAACTAAAGATGTTTATCTTTAAAGACAGAACAAACATTGTTATAAAAATCGATAGAAATTACATCATCATCATAGAGTTAAGAGATACTTATCAGATTCTACTTTAATTGTTGAACATATATAACATTTTTAACCAAGTTTTATTTTTGATCTCCAAATGATTTAACACTAATTATCTTTCCTTTAGTATTCTCATCAAAGGTAACCAAGCCTCCATCAACATTTTATAGTGTATATAAATTTGAAAATTATCCACTCACATGAATTTAATAGACCCTATACATATACCACATTTCGCTTCTCTCACTGTGGATTTTCACCTATAAAAATATCAATCAAATCTTTTTTTTGGACTAACATTATATTAGAACCTACAGTATCCGTGAGAAAATATCCATGCAACTAGATCTATTAAACCTTACAAGGATAAAATTTAGATAAATTTTTAAAAACATAATTTATTTTAAAAAAAATAATATGAACATTTTTTAAGAAAAAGTTTTTAGTATATTGGAATATAATTCTATAGTAAAAATAGGTAACATTTTACATACTATGGTTCTATAAACTTGAAACAAAATAAAATCAATACAACATGGATTTCTCACCATTACTACTAATAACATATATTTCTTTTATATGAACATTATTTCCATGAATATTATTCAAATAGTATTCTCTATTAGTAAACACACTATTAGCACATTTAAAATATTCTACTTCATCCTATAACTCTTTACTTTTATTTTTATACCTAGTGTAGCTTGAAGCAGATTTGGTTAGATTTTATTTTAATTCTATGTGATTTTTTAACATGGGATATTTTTCACATAAGAAAACATTATGAATATTCTTTAAATATTTATGCCTTTTCATAAGGGATTCATATTTTTTTAAATCATGGAACAATATTCATCTAATTTACCATTTCTGAGGCTTTTAGAAAAAGAAGTATAAGAATAATAAGATGGAACCTCATCATTATTAGTTATAAAGAAAAAATCTTCTTTTTTATTTTATTTATACTTCTATGAATCAAAACATTAAGAGATAATTAAGTCTTTATAAAAACTCTATGTAGCCTTCATGAATCTATTTCCTTTTCATTTATAATTTACTTTAATCATAATATTCTTCTCCATATTATCCATTTTCTTGTCTCCTTTAACTATGGTAAATAAGGTTTGATATGCCATATATGCTTGAATTCATAACATATAACCTCTTTTAATTTGTAATGATTCTTCTTTGAATAATTGGAAGGCTTGTTGAATCCTTTATTCCCTTTATATAACATATCGAATCTTCTAGATAAGTGAACATATTCCTCTATAGAGTTTGAATAACTTTAATTATTTGAGGATATAACATATTCCTTTAACTCCTTTTAATTTTTTAGAATATTAAATTTAAATTTTTATACTTATTATTGATCATTATGATATATTTATCTTCAAATTTCATTTCATAATCATACATTAGTAGAGTACCAATATATTCCTTCATTGTTGAATCTTTAATAGATGTGGATTGTCTGATAGTAGCAAATATTCCATTCATCTTAGAGGGTAAAACTCTAAATACCTTCAATGATGGATCTAGTTTTGGAATTGTAGTTCCAATGGAAATAACAAAATTAACTATTTCTAACCATATTTATTTCATTTGGGAAATAATTTATCTTTTAGACATTCTAAAAGTATAAAAATTTAATTTTGTAGTGTTTTACCACAACTATGGGACATTATCAGTTCCTTCATAGGAAACCAAAATAGTCTGCCACATCACATAAGAATTAGGACACTAGGAGGAAAAATTGAGTTCATTAAGTCCAAGTAAATAAATACTTTCATTCATTCTAATTAAATTTATACTATACACAACTTCTTTGGTTGCATCCCATTTTTCTAGATCTTTCATGGGGATTTTACAAGGCTTAACAACCTTTATATAAAGTTTAAAACCAAGATTCTAAAAAATAAATAACTATACTATATTTCTTATATCTGTAATTTTATACATTTAAATATGGTTCTATGGTAATTAAAATTAATTCATTGTGGAAAACCATATATATGTATTTCTTTGTATATACCTTTAGCTAAGGTCATTAAGATTGTAACTATATTCTTCAAAAAAACAATCCTTTGATAATAATTGTTAGGTCAGAATAATATAAAGACACATGACAGGGGTGAATTGTGTCCTATTTAAATAAACTTAGATAATTTTAAACCAATAAATATTTGTGATTTGAAAGTTATTTAGTATTATTTTCTTCAGACAAGTTATTCAAGAGAATAATAATGAAAAGGACACAAAATTTTTATAGTATTTTTGGGATGAAAGTTCCCCTAGTCCACTCTATCAACATTATCTGTATGAAACAATTGATTTTCACTAAACAAGTCCTTTAATAAAGGGACCTCTATAATTTAGTGTAGGTATTTGACACCTTATAATAAGGATTTAATAAGGAATTCAAGTTGTTTTTATTGGGAACCTCAATAATCATAACATAGTACAATTAGATAAAAATATAGAAGTAAAATGATGAGTTGTTGATTTTTGAATACTGGTTTAGCTCACAGTTTCCTCCAAAAATGATTGAAGAAAATAACTTCATAGGAATATAAAAAATACTTCACAACAAAATCCTTCTAAAGAAACTTTGGGTTTCTATAGATAACATTCATATGAAATAGGAGTAATAAAAAAATTATTAGCATCAGGATGAACACATAACAACACATTACAATGTTTATGTCTCCAATGTGTAGCCCTAAAAAATAACTTCAAAAATATTTAATATATTATAACAAGTATATAAAATTGAAACATTAATAGAAATTTTTTCAAAAATTTCTGATTTAATTTTAAAAAGAAATAGCTTACAGAACTTCAGAAAAATAAAGGGATGTTCAAAATCAATTGACTATTTTATATTGACAAGATAAAACTATTGAGAATAAATAAGAAGATAGATTTGAACCTCATCATGAATATCCAAAGTTATTTCTCGTTAAATTTTTATTTTCAAATTTATTATAATATTTGAAAATTAAAATCAATAGACCACTAAAAATAAAAACTTCCCTTTAAATAGGCATGATTTAATTCGTTGTTGAAGAGTATTTGAAATGGTATTTGAATGGATTTAAATGAGATATTTACCTCAGAAAAATTATTGTATAAATATCCAAAAAATTTAAAATTCAAATCCCATAGATGACTAATTCAACATATAAATTCTTTACATGTGATAGATCTAAAATAACGGTTCACCACATATAATTGATTCAAAATGCTAGGTAAATATTCCAATGATTAGATACTCAAACATATGGTTGTTTTAAAAAAGTTACATTCCCAACCCTAACTATTATTTCACATGTAAGTCTCCAAAATTATCATTAAGAACTCTAATGAGATGATCCTCATCAAAATTTAGGTTACCAAACCTAAAATTTAGTTCATACATGGGGTTTTAAATAGTGATTCTAGACTTCATCAAAATATACAGAATACATTATTGAATAAAAATTAAACCTAATAATAACTAAATAACTTCTTTAATTCCAGGCAAATTAAAATAAATATTATAATAAATATCACCATGAAATCCAATTAACGTAATTTCATTAATAAAAAAGGTGGGTGTTTGTGAGAATCAAAATCAATGAGTAATCAATGATAAATTGTTGGATCAATAACTATATGACTAACATTGAATAATTGGTGGTTACATATGATGATTTCTAGGTACTTTCTTAATGTTAATTGAAATTATCATTTTAGATCAATAGTTTGATGCTTGAATCTACCCTAGGTCACCCCTTAGGCCAGGGAAAACTTAATATTTATATACCCAACTTAAGACTAGTGTATTGGTGAGTAGGGGTTAATCCATAGGGAAGTACTTCCACAAAAGATATTTTAGTGTGATAACAATTAAAATTTAAAACAAATCAATAACTGAAAGGGAGTGATAAATGTGTTGGTGGTGAAGCAATTAGTGGAGTGACATGAAATAGAGAAAGAATAAGCACAAAGTATCTAGGAAAATAAGGGAAAGGTATATAGAGTAAATTGGTGAGTTTTATTGGATGGTTATATTATTATGATGTTATATATATATATTTTGTTTTTATCTTCATTCATGATATATTGTTGTTTTGTCTGATGAAAATAGGCTGGACAATTCTTTCAAGTGGCCAAATTTTAGATGAATGGATCTTATAAATTCTCAACTAAAAATTCCACTAATCTAATAAATGTAATATTCAATTTACCTACCCTTAAGTGGAAAATATTTTTATAATAAAAGATTAAAATTAGAAATTAGAGTAGATAGTAAAACCAAAACATCACTCAATAGGTTTCTAGAATAAATTTCATGAACTACTTGACCAGTGACATAAAATATAGGTTCCAACAAAACTTGATGCTTAGATGAAATTAAAGTTCTTATCACTAGCCCAACCATATTACCCAATTTTAATTTATCCAATCATAGTAGCTAAATACTTTAGTGGATTCAAAAATAGTGGTTAAAACAAGGGAAATTAAAAATTAAAAAACAAAAATGAATCCCCCGACAAGGGCTTCACACTTCCTTTGAAAAATCCTTTGAGATGATGTGCAACCTAATTCTCCTTTGTTATACTTGAATTTTGTTTTTTATACTTTATCCTATTATTTTATTTTCCTTAAAATCTATATATATAATATTAATCATCCATACCCACTCCCATTAAAAAATATTTTTTGATAGATTTTCAACCCATTCTCTCCGAATCCTATATGTTCCTTTAAATTCTAAACATCTGATACTGGTATGATTTTTTCTAATTATTTCATGTAAATTTTTTGGAAATATTTTATAGATAAATAGTTATATACTCTGTATATTTCCCATGTGGAATAATATATGTAGTTTAAAATTAATTTATGGACTTTGGGTTTCACCAAGTGGGCTTGGGTTAGGGAAACTGGGTCGTAAAATTAGTCCAGCCTCATAAGAATCCTAAACTCTCCTTAAACACATCTTACCACTAAATTTTAATTGATTACCACAAAGAGTGTTGAAAAATTGAGTAGTGTATATTCACAAATTATCCTTCTTAGATTAGGTATGGGAATTATTATACATAATTGACTAATTAAGCTACATGCCTAAATATTCACGAATAGTTCATTTAGTAACCATAAGGTGTGAAACATCAATATTTAGGATAGGGTTTTGATGTAGAACCATCAATAATCTACTATATAAAGATACAATTCTACATGGTTCAATAGGTAGTGGATCATCCCATATTTCCTTAAAAATGCACACATCTATTGGGATATTTGATTGGTGGAGCTGATTAAAATTCATTCAAATAATGTGTTTTGTTTCAGCCTTACATTATTGGTGTTATACTCAGTTTTATTTCATTTTCATGTGGCATCTATGTTATTGAAATAGAAAACATCATATTACCTCTTCTCTTCTTTGATGAGTCGTGCACCATCGAGCTCGGCTGCTAGGATCCTCATATCCGATTTGGTGGAGGATGATAGATTTGGATGTCTTTGACTGTAGTCATAGTAAAATTTCAATATTCCATTTGAAATTGTTTTTTTAAAATAAATAAGGTACAGATATGAATAATTATCTGTGAATAAGGGAGAATACATTTCCACTTTTGTACTATTCTTTGTTCCCTTTTTTTTCTTTGAAACATAATAATAGTTTGAATAGCCTTTTGCTTATTTTTAATTTGATATTTCAGTCTCTTTAAAAAAATATCCTTATATTTTATCAGATATCCCCATAATTGCATTAATTGTACACAAAATCGGTCTCTGCTATGCATAGTGTCTTGTCTTTATCAATTTCAAGTAGTGATTGATCAAATCTCAAATATGGATGATCCTCATAAATGATTAGTTGATCTGACAACCGTATGGTTGATTAAACAAAGATTATGGTTGATCAAACTCACATTCGTTCCATTCATTATGGTCGATCAGGCTCACAGTCTTTCCATCCATTGCAGTTGATCAGAATCATGGTCGTTCCAACCCATGTGGTCAATCAGGCTCATGGTCATTCCAACCCTTTGCTTTATTTTTTACTGCTACTGCTAAAAAATAAATTACTGAATAAATCATCATTGAAATTCTCAATTTAAATTCAGTAAAGAAAAAAAAGTTGATTATTGATAAAATATTGAAATAATAACATAAATTAATTAGGCACCAAAAAGTGATATTTTTATAAAAATTCTCAATGAAAAGAAGATCCAATCAAAATTTCAATTTATTTAATGAATCTCTATTATAAGTTAAATTTCTCATCAAATTTACCTAATATATTTGTATAAAAGTGTGATAAAATAATTCCACATCAAACTCCCCACACTCAATCCCTTACACTCTTAGGAAATGAAATATACTTAATTTATTTATATTGAGGATTACAAAATAAAATATGATCATCAGGCCTAGGTTTTACTACATATTCATAAATTAAAGAAAGTTATTGAATCATCCATTTATATGAATTTCATGTCTCCTATGTAAATTCTTCACATTTTCATACTTTGATATAATCTCAAATTCAAGTTCAAGGATTATAGACTATAGTGACACATATGGAATTAAATATATAACAAGAGGAATAATTTTTTTTACTCTCCCCTAGGTTCCTCAAGACAAAGCTCTACTTCCCACTTTGTTCATACAATTAAAAATATTTCTCTATAAATCAATTTTCCCCTTGTTCATTTGGGTTCAATATTCTTCTCACTACCATGATCTCATTTTTGAAAAGGGCTATTTATTTTAATTTTATGTAGATAGAAATGTGTAAAAATAACTATGAAAATCACTTATTAATTAAGGATTTATTTATGGAAATTCATATAGTACTGTTATATCAGATACTCACTATGGAGACAATTTCCCATTTTAATCCATATTCAGAGGATTTATATTACTCTTGGATTAGTTGGATCCATAAGGTGTTCTATGTTACATAGAATGAGTAGAAAAGTTAATATTAAAGTTTATAATTTATTAAGTTCATAAGAGATATTTAATTTACCAGTTCCTAGTTTTTTAGGGGTTTTCAAGAATGTTCAAAATTGGAAAATTACCATGGGATATTTTAAGGGTGCGAATGGGGTTTCTAATATCATTTCAAACTTATTTTGAAGGGATAATATTCCAAAAATAAAAATGATAAGTATATAGAAAAATATGGGTATAAGGAGAAACAACACTCCCATGATATAGAATCATGGTTGATAGTACTCATGAAATGAATGCCCCTCATCTTCCTAGAAGGAAAATCCACCTATTAGCATGGTAAGATCCTAAAAAAATGAAACAGAAAATAAATGAGAATTATAAAGGCATGAAAACAGGCAAAAATAAACAAAGGACAACTGAAAAAAATAAAAAAAATAGAAATGAAAGATCATGGGTTTTCTCCCATGAAGAAACGAGTTTAGATTCTTCGATTTGACTACTAAAAAATGGTTCAATCTTGAAGGAGGAAGATGAAAACCAAAAACTTAGACTACCACTCAAATTAATGTTTTAATCTATTCCCATTGACCAAAAATATTATATCATAGTGTCCAAATAATTACACTTCCCCATTGATAATAACCCAAAAAATTATAAATGGACCTGACCACTTGGATCCGAGTTTATCAAGAAATAACTTCAACCAAGAATTGAAGAGGAAAAACTTCTATCCCACATTAAAGTGTGTATTTTGAATTAGATTATCATAAAAATATTTCATCATTTTCATATAGATCTTGAAATTTTTATAAAATTCTATAATATTTTTTCCCAGTTCACTAAACTCAGGAAACCTTTTTTCCCCAATATAATTAAAATAGAAATTCAAATCCTTTTCTATTGAACAATACTTATTCTTTATCTACTTAGGAAAATGGAAAGGCTTTCCAAAAATTATCCAACATGGCGAAATACCAATTTCAGTTATAATGTATGTCATATAATTTCATAATATATTATCTATCCTTATAGACAAATCTTTCTTAGCGTTACTCACAATTTTTTCTATTTTTTTTTAGTTCCCTGTTGGAGACTCTAGATTTTCCATTGGACTGTATACAGAAGGTTTTGCATGTTTTTTGTACAAAACCATACATTTCTATTAGTGACATGAATTTTATGTTTTTAAATTGATATACAATTCCTATAATGAAATCCTTGGGCACTCCAAACTATGAGTAAATATGCTTGTTAATAAATTGACTCACACTACTAGACTGGTTTTTAAAAAAAAATACCTTAACATATTTTCATATATAGTCAACTGAAACCAAGATGTATTCATTTAAACATGAGGAAAGGAAGGCCTCAATGATGACCATCCCAAAAAATCAAAAATTTTGACCTCCAAGATGCCTCTTCGGGACAGTTATTTCTTCCTAGGAATATTACCAAACCATTTAATTTTTTCAAATCATACAACTAGGCTTAAATAATCCTTAAATAGTAATGTCCAAAATAACCAAGATTAAAAAAACCTTTGATCCTTTGTCACACCACCATGATTTCCTCCCCATGAATATGAATGAAAGATCTCTAGAATGGGAAAAATTTCCTTCTCATGATCATATCTTCTCATAATTCCATCAAAATATATTTTAAAAAATAAAGGATCATCATAGAAAAAATTACTTAAGGTCCTTGATAACCTTCTTTACCTGGTTGTGAGAAATTTACTTCTTTATAATTCCAATAGTAATAAAGTTAACAAGGCCAAAAAACCATGGAACACTCCAATTAAAAATAGAGAAACAAAATTCATCTAGAAAGGAAGAGTTTATCTTCCTTTGGTGATCATTTTGAGTATTGGGAAGCCTTGAAAAATGATCATCCAAATTTTTTTTATCCCCATAGTTATCCTTGATAATTAAGTCAAATTCTTGTAATAGTGAAACCAATCTCATAAATCTTATCTTAGTTTATTTCTTATAGAACAAATATTTAATGGGAAAAATATATTTAAAGGTAATGAATCTTGATCTGATCAGATACTTCCTGAATTTCTATAAAGAAAAAACTATGGCCAAAAGTTCCTTCTTTGTTGTATTGTAACTCCTTTAATACTTTCAAGGTAGTCTTCCAACATAATATACAACATAAAACTTCCTATCTTTCCTTTGGATAAAAAAATCTCACACAACCATGTCACTATAATCACACATAATCCTAAAAGGAAGTTCCCAGTTAGAGGAATTGATAATGGGGGAAGAAATGAGATTTTACTTAATAAAATTAATAGAGTACAAGAATTACTAATAAAAACAAATCGGGCATCCTTAACTACTAGGGAAGATAGTGGCTTAGTTATTTTAGAGAAATCATTGATGAATCTTTAATAAAATCCATTATGTACTAGAAAGATTTCAATTCCCTTGACTTTTCAGGAAAATACAGATTTTGCATTACTTAAATTTTAGCACAATCAGCGTCTATTATAATCATAAGAAACTTTATGACCCAAAAAAATTCCTTTAGTAACCATGAACTAACATTTTTTTTAATTTAGTACTTGGTTCATTTCTTTGCACCTTTTCAAATAAATTCCTAGATGTTTCAAACAATCATCAAAATCAAAACCTATTATAGAATGGCCATCCATAAACAATTCAAAAAATATCTCAATAATATACGAAAACATGTCCACCATACTCCTATGAAATGTGGAATGATCTCCACAAAGAGAAAATAGAATTATTCTATATTTAAGTATCCTAAATGGATTGGTGAAGATATTTTTATCTTGGTATTTAGGGGTGATAGAAATCTGATTGTAATTGAAAAACCCATTGATAAAGAAGAAAAATTGATTTTCACCCAACCTTTCTAAAATTTGATCTAAAAAAGCATTGAAAAATGATCTCTTTTAGTGGAATAGTTAATCTTCCTATAGTTTATAGAGACCCTCCATTTATTTATAGTTGTATTTTGAATCAGTTTATTCTTTTTATTAGTAATAATAGTCACTCCACTATTCTTAGGGACCAGCTAAATAGGGCTTAACCATTGACTTTATGAAATGGTAAATATTATTCCATCATCAAGTAGTCTAATGAACTCTTCTTAGACTACTTCCTTCATTTTTGGGTTTAGTATTCTCTAAACCTCCACAATTGGTGTATATTTAGATTCAATGGGAATTTTGTGCATGCATGATGAGAAATAATACCTTTAATATCCACAATAGACTATACAATAATATACATAAACTTTATCAAGGCACCCAACATGTCATCCTCTTGACCTACCTCTAATTTTGAATAAATGATGACTAGTAGAGGTGATTATTTTCCTTAAAAAATCATATTTCAAATGTTATGGAATAGGTTTGATCTCCCTAGTGGGAGAAACTTGGCTTGAGGGAAGACATTTGGGTTTAGGTGGTCCAAGGTCCTCATGTTTCTTCTTAAATAATGCAAATTAAAAAGTTTCTTCTTCATCCCTATTATATTCTGATAAAAACTCATCACATCCATCTTCATTAAATGGGTTTAAAATATATTCTATAGTAAATTCATCATAGTGACCTAGAAATTATCCCTCAAATTTATCTAAAGTATTACCATCTTTAACTGAACTAATCCCTATGGAAGATTCTATAGGGAACATAGGTGTAATATTTATTTATTAAAGAATCATTAAAAATAGTTATTCCTACTTATCAATATATTTATCAACTTGAAAAAGGTATTATCATTTAAAGATATGGTCTTGGAGAGGTTTTTTAATTTTTATGAAATCATTAAATCTATATTTATGTTCACTAATATTAGAAATTGATTTCACCTTTGAAATGTCAATGAAAGTCCCCCTTGTGGAAAAAAGGGCCCTCCCTTAATAATAGGGACCTCTTGGTCACACTCCATATAAAAAATTAGAAAATTAACTGAAAAAAGAGCTTACTAAATCCAACTAGAATTTCATCTACCAGACCGATTGGGTGGGTAATTGATCAATTTTAATGCTTCAAAACTACAGAGGCGGGGTGTGGAACTCTAAGTAACAATTTCTAAAACAAGGAAAAAAAATCAAATAGATAATTTAATGAAGATCACACAAAAAATTAAACTAGTAAACTCTATCACCAAATGTTCAAGGAATGAAAAACTCCATACATATTGACATTTGGGAGGTATCATATTTTGTGAGACAACACTGCAATCCTATGTGAGGTTATAAGTAAAATATTATTCCACGTTTTTCTTTTTTGAATATATTTTATTGATGGATTTCAGATAATATAAGATTTGGATTAAGTCCTCAAGGAATTTATTATTGATGTTCATATTCTCAATAATTTCTAGATATTTAAATATTTCAGTATCCGAATTTTCTTTCTTAATTATTTGAGGAAAAGGGATGATCATGTAAAAGTTCCTCAAAATTATAGGAATATCCTCATATTCCTATACAATAATATTATTTTGTTTATTATAATTGATTTCAAGGTTTTTTTATTGGGATTTTTTAGTAGGTAAAATTGGATTAACAAACTTTCAGTTAGGTTGTTTGAATTTTCATATTGGTTAGATTCTAGAATCTAATTTTTAGTTTCATTAAGAATTTTACTAAATCTATATTTTAGATATTTATAGACTTTATCTAAATTTTTTTAGATCAAAAATAGTTAATAATACCATGTAATTATCCCAATTTTTTGACATAATAGTGATAAGTATTTTTCCTTTATCACTAACTCATGTATTCCTGACTAACTGTCTAGCTTGAAACTCTATATTTTAAACATACTGTCTTTCTATGCCTTATCATATTTTTTCGTATAATCCATAAAGACCATAAGTTGTTGTAACATTCCTTTTTAACTTCATATTTTTAGGTATAAGGCTCAACCCTTTCCTGAGGTTGGAATTGTTTTACATTTTATTGAAAACCAGGGAGAAAAGAAAGTCTAAACACTCCTTGATTTTTTAGAGAAAGTTTTGGGTGGTTATGGTATCCTTGGTTATTATTATTTGAGAAATGTTCATCTATAATTTTTATTCTAGGACCATACCCAACAAAATTAACAATTTTAGGAACTTGGACAAGCATATCAATGTTTGGACATCAATATTATGAATGGAAAAAACCTACATTAATGATTTATCTCTCTAAGAGTGTGTTGATCAATTTTATTTAAAATCCAATGGATTGTGCTTCATATTGAGGAGTGGTTGTGGTTTCCTTCCTAAAAAATGTTCTTATTTAAGAACATTTGTGTTGTGAATGTTTTACCATATCGTTTAAAATATTCTTGAGATCATCAAAAATTTAGTCAGAGAAATATCCTCCAGAATACAGATTAACTACCATTTTCTAGTTTGGTGTGAGACTATTATAGAATCTATCCATGATAAATCATGTTTTAAACTGATGGTCGGAGACCAACCTAAGTATAAATTTTAATATTTTATAATATTCATAGGATAATTTACCTTCATCTTGTAATAAACTATTGATTTTATTCATAATTTCATAAATCATTATCCTTGGGTAACATTTCATGACAAAAACATTGAAAAATTGGTCCCATGAATCAAAAAACTGTTCATCCATTTTTTGGAACCAAGTTTGTAATTCACTTTCAAGAAAAATGGGAAGGCTCTCAACATTAATTATTGCTAACTCAATCCTCTAACTAGAAGTTGTGTACTATTCCATATAGGTTCCTAATAAATTCTAGCGAGTCATTATGGAGTAATCCATGTTATGATGGTAGAATGAACATGTGATATTTCTTGATCTCATAGTTTCAATACCTAGAGGTATACCTAATGCAATATGGTTTATCTGATACTATAGGTACTTTTAACTCTTTAAGCCTTACTCTATTCATTAACTCATTTCAAGGTGGTGGAGGGTTGGAATTCACAACTTGGCCAAAATTAGAGTTTTTTTATTTAGATATTTCCGATAATTTTACATTGATTAATTTTTGGATTATTTTCAAATCACTAATTTGTTTTTTTATTTTACGGATTATTTCCTATAGGTTTTCAGATGATGACCTAGTTTGAATTCAATCCACTAATTTCTTCACCACCACTAATTCCATTACTCCATTTCACCTGATGACTTATTTACAATTTTTATTGGTCTCACTCTAAAACCCCTTCCATGAAAGTTCTTCCCAATTTATCATCCCATACTCACTATTACACTAGTATTAAGTAGGGTATGTCAATATTTTTTTTATATTGACCCTAGTGACCTAAGACTCAGTTACACTTGGGTGCGGGATCTGATTTGTTCAAATGCTAGGTTCATTGTTAGCCTCAGATTCCTAGGGATATTCTCATTTTGAGTCCATTTTGAAGTGGAAACCTGAGAATTTACAGATATGTCATCAACTTCCCTCTTCTTATCCTTGATGAGGCCTGCTCTTTTAATGTTAGCTATTGGGATCCTCTGATCTAATTTGGTGGAGGATAACAGGGTTGGATGTATTTTAATTGAGAAACAATACAGTTTCAAGATTTAATTTGAATAGATTTTTCTTATCCAAGAAATGATGTAGGGATATGAAATATTTATTGTGAATATGGGATCATACATTTACACTTTTGTATAGTTCTTTGTTCCCCATTTTTTTATGTTAAGCCTAATGATAGTTAGCACAAACTTTTTTTACATTCAATTTGAGATTATAGTCCCTTTGAAAGATTCTACTTATAGTCGATTAGAAATCCTTACAGTCACTTTAATTTAATATATAGTTGGTACTATCTATGTATGAATTATTTTCCTTTATCAATTTTTTGTAGTGATTGAACTGATCTCAAATACATATGATCCTTATAAATTTTCAATCGATTTGTAACTCCTACAATAAATTCAATAGTCCTTAATATAGATCAAAATCATGGTCATTCCATCCCTTATGGTCAATTAGGATCAAGGTTATTCAATACCTTTTGGTCAATTAGGATCAAGGTCATTCCAACCCTTGTGGTCAATCAGAATCACCATCATTCCAACCCTTTTCTCTATTTTTCACTATGACTACTGAAGAAATGATTACCAAAGAAGTCATAATTGAAATTATCAATTTAAATTCCATCAAGAAACAAAAATTTAATTATTTATAATATTTTACAACATTAAACAAATTAATTAGGCACCAAAAAGTTATTTTTTTATAAAATTTCTCAATGAAAAATAGATACAGTCTGAATTGATATAGATTCAATGATTCTTCAATATAATATTAGTTTCTCATTAAATTTACCCAATATCGATGTTGAAAACTGTGATAAAATAAAACCACATCAATGATCGATGACAACCTCTTCCACAAGTAAAGAATCTACCCATCCCCTTAATAAAATTACCTTGGTTATTCTTCCCATATTTTTGATATATAATAAATTGAACATTTTTTCCTTCATTAACCTGGTCACTAGATCATTCATGAGACTTTATCTTTATCTTCCTTTGTGTGTTTGAGACTTAAACTATGCTCACATTATTAATCATATTTCATGATATCCTATTTTAGATAATGATAAGGTTTCTAATTCTAGATTCCATTCATATGGGTTGTTCATTGAGGTAATCATAATATTATCCCGCACACCCATGGTTCTTTTTAGTTCCATATATTACTAATTACAAAAGGGTTTACATGATGAAAAAAAATAACAATACATGGGAATTATTGTATCATAAAATTAATTCAACCATAAAATGTTTTACTATTTTACATTATCATGTTGTCTTATAGCCCTATTAGTTTAACCTATATCAATACCAGTTTGACTTTGGTTACATTAAGTTGGGTTATCTTACACTTCTCAACAAAATATCTCAAAGTAACTAGGAAATAAATCCTTTATAGTGTCTCATAAAGATAATATTATCAACCAAAGAATGTAAAATGGGAGTTTCAAACTAGGTTTGCATAAATATTCCATTCATCATGCACCTAAATGATAACTGAGATATAATTGACAAAATATTTTGAGGCTTATTACCCGTATATGCATCTGTTCCAAAGCCACATCCACTTGTCGTATCAATAATGGTATATATTTATAAGAAAGATATATACTCAAAAATTAATCAATATTTTATGATATCATCATGTACTTTGATTCATCATGAGATTTTTCACTCATGTTCTCTAAACTAATCCCCAAACTAACTAAACTAATTTCAAAAAATTACTAAAATAATCACACAGAAATAATGATCTCCAAAATAACTAAAATAATCTAAAAAATGATTAAACCCTACCTTTATACCAAATATAGAAAAACAAGATAAAAAAGATCAAATAATACATTAATATCATTATTTAAATAATACATCTCACAAAAGTCACTCAAACCAAGGAATGAAAGGTTTAACATCTTAGAGATTAGCTATTTAAAAATATTATTTTAATACACTTCTGAAAATTTCTCTATAATCATACTCATCTAGACACTTTTACAGATATCTCTCATGATATAATTGCCTTCATAACCCAGGTATTAGAAACATATGAAAGGGGCGAGATCAAATTCTCATTAAGGTAAAAGGACTAACAAATCATAAACATAGAGGATAATACGAGGAAGAGGATAAACATATTATTAAAAGATCGTAAGACCCTATATGATAATCATAAAGTATGTTATAGAAACATAATATTATAAAAATATCATTATGTAATAATAAAAGATAAAACATATAACATTTGAACATGAAATTAAAGTGTAGAATACTTATAAAGGAATAATCATGAAAACTTGACTTATTGTGGAAAGGAAATGTAACTCGAAATTTTTTCAAAACATGATAAAAACATGGGATCATTTCATAAATTTATAAACAACATGAAAGTGCATCATAACTTGATAAACATGAAAATTTGGAACAACCATAAGCATAGGAAAAACCATGTTAGAAAACCCATTATTCCAACACCAATGTGAATAAACTTATTATGCTCACACCTGAAAAATGTGAGTAAACCCATCATGGCGTCACCTATGTAAACAAACTCATTATGTCATCTCATGAATATATGATATATAAGATAAAAAAAATGAACTGGAGGGTAATATAGGACCCCACCCATCATCATATATACATTTGTGTTAAAATTAAAACCAATCATCATTATATTTTAAATAACTCATGGAAAAAGAATGGGTTTCTTAAAACTTTCAAGAACATGACATATCCTGAAATTTAAAAAGAATAAGATATAAAACAACAAATTTTATAAAAGGATACATAATATAATATCATACATAGGGTGATCAAAACATCACTTCATATAAGACAAAATTTAGAGGAAAAATTCAATTGAAGATACAAAAGTGTTCACAAAACCTTTCTAAATGTTGTTATAAAGGAAAAAGTGTAAATTAATTTAATTTTTTGAGAAGTAAAGGAGAATAATTTTTAAAACCTTATTATAGATAGTTCCAAATAAAATATGCTTTTATATTCATTAATGTTTCAAAAATTATAAGTTAAAATACTTCAAAAACTTTTACTTTTAAAAAGAATAATTAATAATGGACACATGAAAAGGATTTAAAGTTTTCAAAACAAGTAAGTGAAAATACTTTGAAAATATTTAATTTTAAAGGAAACTTGTAAAAGAAATAAATTTTATCAAAATAAAATATAGAGAATCTTTGTAACCCAAAATATAGTGACTACTTTATTACATTTGTATAGATATAAGGCATCTAATCCCAAAGGATCAGTGAGTTTAGTAGTCTTGGAGAACCAGATACATACATGGTACCCATTATAAATGAAGAAAAAAATTTAAACATAACTAAAGGAAATGTTTTTAATCCTTGATACTCTTTTAATGATTTCATATTTATAACTAGGGGAAATGGAACAAATTAAGGATGTGATTAAATGCTCCGTAAGATTTACATGCTATTGAAGATATCATGAGTAAATAATTCATAATCAATATGGAAAGGTAAATAACTAAAAACACTATTAATTTAATCAATAACTTCGGTATAAAAATAATCCATGTAAAATTTCAATTCATAAATCTGATATATAATAATATTTGAATTATAAATTAAGTGACTGCATACTATTGGACATCCTAATTTTAGACTTCATGATATCACTACTATTAAGACCTTTAATAAAGATATTTAAAAACTCTGGGTAAAGTCCCATTTAAATTTTCAAACTAAGTTTCCTTATGATACCTATTAATGCATCTAGGTGCTATATAATTCTAGGACTCACCCTTCAATACATTTATAATGAATTCCTCGTATATTTAATGATCAATTTAATTCATGAATAATATTTGTTATCAACAAATATTTGTATTGGGTAAAGAATATAGATTATCTATAATTCCCCAATCAAACAAATAACTTTCAAAGTAAAACACTGAATGTATAAAATGTATATGGTTTAAGAAATAAGATTATCCCTAATATAAATAATATGGATATTTAAGGTAAATTTAACATCCAATGATCATAATAAAGTGAATGTTTCAAAATAAGGTTAATGTCTATGAGATTAATCAAGAGATGAGAGATGAAAATTAAAAAGTACATTTTATAGTAAAATAAATTATTTTAAATAATATATGAAAATAGAATTTAAACATTTAAAATATTTTTCATCAGATATTTTTATTTATAAATCTATTGAATACTTATATGAGAATCTAAATGGTGCAAAATAGTTACGGTGGTGGGAAATCCTATTAATTCCATATAAGTGTAAAAAATTCCATTTCATTTTTTTTTAAAGAAAGTTAAAAAAACCCATTTTGAGAAAAAATAGAATGATTACATTAATAAAATGTAAAAATTCTTTTATATTTTAAAATATTCTTTATAAATTATTTGTGTAAATAATTTTTTTTGAAAAAAATATGTATATGTTTGAAAATTATACCTGATCCAAAGAGGAATAAGATCAAATTTTATTTTAAGCATACATCTAGAAATATTAGATTTAATTGAATCATTAATCATCATGAATAAAATAATATCCATATTAAATAACTCAATGGGATATTATATACACCACATACAAGTAAATAGGTCCATATTTAAAAATATATCTCAATAGAGTGGAAATTGAGATGAAATCCCTTACTTCACAATTCCATTTAGTTAAACATACATTAAAATCCTATATAATAAATTTATATTTATTATAAATATATAATTGAACCATATAAATATCTATAATATCATATATGATCCATTTATTACATTTTATAATATTTTTTTCACTAATATGTTATTATCATCATTATTTCGGGTGTTAAATACTTCCTTTTTTCATATATTTCTTGATTCAGTAGTTTTGATCATTGTACTTTTATTATGGTTCTATCATTTATAAAATTATATTCATGATATAATTATAATATATATTAAATATTTAGATATTTATATTCATCCATAAAATATATAGATATAAAAAATGAATTACATCATTTATGTAGATGGTAACCATATATGCACATGAACACTATTTACACTTTTTGACGGATGAAATGAAAGAAAGATGAATAATAATTAGTATTTTTAGAATCATTATTATATAATATATATAATATATATAATATATATAATATATATCATATATATCATATATATTAAGGAAAATTATCCTTATTACTATCCATGTAAAACATAAATGAAACGTGAATCACATCGCTTCAGGGAGGTGTAGTCCATATATACGGACAAGGTACGTTATCATTTTCCAATAGATTGGAAGGTAAGAAGGTATATATAATATTATATTTAAAAAATAATATTTATGTAATATATATGATATATAATCATTATTTTCATATTTATATCCATCCACATGAAGTAGTAATGAAAAACTAATTACCTCGCTATGTGGAGACAATAATCCGTATGTACGCATGAATGATGTTTTCACTTTTCATAGGATGGAAAAGACAAGGAATATGGTTATAAAATAATAATAATAACATATAATTATATTTATTATACTGTATTTTTTTGGGTACAACACTTTAAGAGGAAGTATAAGAAGAAATAAACTTGATGGACTTGGTAAAGAGGATTACATCTTCTTCGATAGACTTCCTTTATATCTCTTATTAAGGGACCGAAGGCATGTATTTTAGAATGAAAATTACATAAAGAAAATATATAAGGTTGTTTATAAGATAAGTTGGTGGGGTTTGGGTGATCTATATGGCTCAATGTGGTGTGAATAATTAAGAGAAGTGGTGTCCTTTTATAAGGGAGGGAAGGGGAAATCCGAGATTTTCTTAAAGTATTAAATTAATATAAATTATATTTCAGGTCAAAATGGATCCATATTACTATAATTAGGTTATATGATGAGTATGATGAAAATTTATCTTGTAAAATATTTTTTTACACATTTTATTTGTTATTTCACCGTTATCGTTTAGTTTTAACCCCATGTTAATCCTTTTGACAATTACCACAATATTAAAGTTTTCAACAATTTACGGGTTAATAATGATAATATAAAATGAAAAAGGACCTATAAATTGACTATGTATGATTTTTAAAACAATATGTCATTTATTTAAATGAATATATTTTTTTTGAATTTTAAATCATTTAATAAGATATTATTTATTATAAAATATTGTTAATGTCAATTTTGGTACTATTAATTTAATTTGACTTCTAAAACTACAAGAAAAAATGGAATTCTCATAAAATGAATAAAAAAATCTATAATATGTAATTTATTTCTAAATAAATGATTAAACACAAAAAATCACTCAAATAATATTATTTATAGAGTTTTCAAAATCATGCTATTGGTTTTTTACTACTTGCACAAGCACTTTGGCAGCGTTTCACAATATTATAAGAAAACTATATATTTAATAAAAATTATAAATAAGTTAACATGATGAAAAAAATAATTTATATTTAAAATAAATATTTATAAAAAAAATTTAATGTAAATAAAAAAATAGAATGAAATTTTTGACTTTTCTTTATATAAAATAATATAAAATATACAAATCATGAAAAAATGGTTAAAAAAAGTCATATATTATACTTTTATATTATTATGGATGATATATAATCATTTTATAAAATTAATTCAAGTGTTAGAGTCCTTATTTGGTTTGGATCATTTTATTTTTAACCATAATTACCTCATTTACCCGTTCACCATAGAAAAAAATTACTAAATTTACTAAGAATAATGTAAAAAAATAAAAGTGAAGTATTTAAAAAAATTTCTTCTTAATTCAAAATATTAAATAAAAATTTAAATATTAAATTCAAATAATTTTAATAATGTAATTTTAATATAAATCTTTAAAACCCATTGAAAAACAGCTTTTAGAAAATACGTTTTAATGCCAAAAAATGCACTTATACCAAAATCAGGTATAATGATGATTGAAATGAAATTAATTTGATTATATATAATTAAATAATACTTATATAACATTTAGACAAAATTAAAATCATAATGATAGTTTTTAATGGAAAGAAAATGATAGTTTTATAAAAGTTGTTATTTTTCACAATTCATTGAAAAATCATACTATTCAAAAATATAACAAAATTTCCCCAAAAAATAATTTTGATATGTTGATTTAAAAAATTATATACTTTTTATCAAATGAAATTTCTAAAATTTTAACAAATTAATTATAATTATTTTGTAAGATAAAGTAAAAAAATACATTTTTAAATAAATTGTTTTTTTAGAAGAATAAAAAGAATTTAATAAAAATTGAGTGCTTATTTATTAATAATTAATAAAAATATTTATATTGAATAAGACATTTATATAAATTTAATAAATTATTTAATCCCATTCATACCCTTCAATTTTACAATTAGGTTATAATGGTTATATTTAAATAATAATATTTTGTGGTTCGTTTCTGCTCGATGTTGCATATTGTACATACCATCAAACATAATGTCCCATTAAAATATCTAATTATTAAATTATTCCCTCCTATAATTTTTTTCCTTAAATTATTAATGAATATTACCTAATAAACAAATGAGTGTGGTTCTTCTTCATTGTATCCTCAGGTTCCCATGTTTCTTTCTCTAATTTATTATTTTTCCAAAGTACCTTTACCACTCAAGTTTTCCGATTCCTCAAAACTTGAACTATAGTGTCAATAATATTGATAGTCTCTTAATAGTAAGATAAATTAGATTCTAAATCTATTTATTTATAGTTGAGTACATTCTTTGGGTTTGGAATATATTTATGAACACATCATGTACTTTAGAGAGGCTTGGTGTAATTTTTAATCGATAAGGCATTGCTACAATTCTTTCAAGAATATCAAAATGTATGATATACCTAGGGCTTAGTTTTAACTTCTTACTAAATCTTATAACACATTTTCATGGATATAATTTCAAGACAACATGATCTCCCACTTGAGACTTAAAATATTTCATTCAATTATCGTCATAAATATTTTATCTATTTTGAGCTTCTTTAATACGAGCTTGGATAGAATTTATATGTTTCACTATATCCTGAACACGATATATACCCAGTAGTTTTATTTCTCCAACTTGTTACCAAAAACTGTATGTACAAAATCTCTTTCCATATAATGCTCTATACTATTCCATTTAAATACTTGAATGAAAGATATTGTTATAGGAAAACTCTTCCAGAGGTAATAATTATCCCACGTACCTTTAAATTCAAGTGATAATGACCTCAAAATATCTTCTAATATTTGAATAGTCCTTCTAGATTTCCTATATGTTTTAGGATGACAGGAAGTACTCAAATTAAGCTCAATATCCAGTTCTTTCTGAAGAATTTTCCAAAATTTTGATGTAAATAATGGATCAAAATTATAAACAATTGAAATAGGTTCACCCTAAAGTCTTAAAAATTAATTAATATAGAGCCATGTAAGGAGAATAGAGTGGTAAATCTCCCCTTATATCTATAAAATGTGAATATTTGGTGAGGATATCAACAATTTCCCGTATTGTATCATTCTTTCTAGGATTATTTATCAATATAGTTACAAATTCCTTAGTGTCATACCATTTCAACATAGAAATGGGAAAATGATACATGAATCCTCTAGGATGATATCTCTTAGCCTTCACCTATTGAAAAAAAAACGTCTTGACACATAATCAGTAATTTCTTGCTTCACATTTTACCACAAAAATTTTTTATTCAAATATTTATATATCTTGGTGCTGTAAGTGTGTATATATAAATTTGAGCTATGAGAATCATCTAATAATTCCCTTTCTAGATCAATTATTGATGGAACACATAAAATATTTCCAACTTTCAAGACACCATCATCAATGAAAATATTATAGTTTCCAACTCAAGATCATGGGTTAGATAGTTCTATTCATAAATTTTAACTACCTTGATGGATATGCAATAAATTTATCATTACGCATAAGGATACAACTATGGCCCTTATTCTATGCATCAATAAATATCACAAATCCATCATTTCGAGATGGTAGAGCTAAAATTGGTTAATTAACTAATCACCTCTTCAATTATTCAAAACATTTTTCACATTCCATTGTCTTTTTTATTTTAACCCTTTTACATGAAATCTTGGTTAATGGGTTTTCGAATCATGAAATTTTTTGAAAAAATATTTGATAGCATTCTTCCAAACCAATAAAACTACATACCTTGGTTATGATCATTGGAATAGTCCATTATTTTACTATTTTAGTCTTTGAAGGATCAAATGATATTCTAGAATGATCTAAAAGTTATTCTCATGATCCTTAAAGCATTTATAGTAAAACTGGATATCATTAATAAAAACCCCAACAAAATCATAAAAATATTCCTTGAATACCATATTCATTATATCCATAAAAATATATGGTTCATTATTCAATCCAAATATAATTATTGTAATATCAAAATGTCCACACCACATTCAAAATGTTGTATTCAGAATATAATTGTTCATTAATCACAATTAATGATACTAAGATCTAAGGTCAATCTTTGTAATATATTTATCTCTTTGAAATTGATCAAATAAGTCATAAATGAAAGGAATATGAAACATTTTATTTATCCTAATAACATTGATTTCCCAATAATCAATTCCCAACTTCATAGACCCATATTTCTTCCTAACAAACATAAAAGAGGCTCCCTAAGGTGAAACAATAGGGTGTAGAAATCCCTTTTTACAAAAATACCATAGATTTTTCTTTAACAGCACTAATTATAAAGTGCCCATTATAGAGGGAGTATTTGATATAGGTATTTCATAAAGGATTAAATCAATGGAAAACTCAACTTAATGTTTTGGTATACATATGGGTAATTCCTCAAAAAATACATTAATGTATTTTGGGGTAATAGGTACATCTGAAATTTGAAGATTACATTTTTGATATATATATTGTGTCTTTTCTACCTCCCTAAGAATCTCATTCAAAAGAATAATTAGAGGTTGATATAGACATGATCTGGGGGATAAAGTATCCCCTTTAAAGGTTAGAAATTCAACATCCTCATCAGGAATCATAATTTCCTTCCCTTTTCAATAAAAATTTTCATTATATTTTAAAACCAATATATACCAATGATTATATAAAATCTACCAAAGGAATGATAATCAATTATAAAAATAGGGTAGTTTTATGTGTCATAAAGATAACCAATTGAACATCCTTGTTACAGTGAGACTTTTGATAAGAGTTTGGATTAAAAACTCATATTCTAAGGTGTTAGGGAGATAAAATAGTTTTCATAGAAACTAGGGTAGATATAAAAGAGTGTGAAGATCCAAAATCAAATTAATATTTTTAGTATATGATTATAGTACCTACCACCATATAATTAGGAAATTCAAATTTAGATATAGTGATCACATATGCTTGACATTCCCCCTCAACATGTTCTGTGGTACGTTCCCTTGATTATTAGGGTATTGGTATGAATAATGCCTCACTAATCTATAGTTTAATAACTTTACATTATTTATTTGTTCCCTAAACATATATTCATTATATAGATTTACCTTATCTCAACACTTTTAATAAACTAACATGCTCTTCAATCATTTTCCTAGAAGTTTCTTTCCTCAATTTTCAATTGATGGAAATTGGTTTGTTATATTCTTCTTTTTGATGATTTACCTATTTCATGGTTCTTATATGAACTCTTATTCTTTTTATTTCCCTTGAATATATATTATATTGAAAATTCATACTCTTTTTTGATGAAATATTATTCTATTTCTTCTTATGATGAAAATGTTTGAGAAACCAGTTCCCTTTAGAGATTTTCATTAAGGACTTCAAGGAAATGGTAAATATTTCTCTTTAGATTACCTAAATAATCCATAGCTTACATGGATGGTATTGTAAAGGTATTCTCATACTTTGAAACACTTTCTTCCTCCATTTTCTTTAAGATAAGGAACTTTCTATTCATTTTAATTTGTTTCTCACAAGGGATATATTTATTAAAGAATATTACTTCAAAACGTCTCTACTCCATATTTTCTATTTATTATTCCTCCCAAGTATTATAGATCAATTGCCACCATGGATCAACATCACCTATAAGAAAATACATTGTTTTAATAACCTTTTAACTTTAATTACATCCTAAGGTGAGAAATATCTTTTCAAGGGACCTGATCCATTATTCATATTCCACTGTATTAGTAGTTCCACTAAACTATGGAGGCTTCTATCACAGGAAAAAATTGAATATAGGACTATAATGACATGGATAATCATGATTCTATATATGTGAAATGTTATAATACATAACCTAGGTAATCTTCCCAAATATGGTCATTATCTATTTATCTCTAATACAAAATTCATTGTCTTGTTTAGTGGGAAAATCACTACATTGATCACTAGTATTGATTCTATTTATTCCATTAGGTGATATAACTAAATAATATCACCCACTGAGTTATCTAATAATCATCATGAATATTATTCCATAAAATAAAACTCCCCCTAAAATTACTCAAATTTCATAAAGTGTTATTATAATTCTCAAGTTTGATAGGATTATTTAAAATCTAGTTCCCAAAGTCTCTACTAAACTTTTCTGATACTATATTTAACAACCCAAACTCCAATAACCTAGAGATAGTGTCTACTTCATTACATTTAAATAGATACAAGGAGTCTCTATTCACAAAGGATTGATCAATTTAGTATTCTTTGAGAACCTGAAACATACATGATACCCATTATACATTGATAATATAATATAAATATAAAAAAGTAAATGTTTTTAATCCTTGAAACTCATTCAAATATTTATTCTTCATAACCCAAGGAAAGTAAACAAAATAATAGTGAGATAAAATTCTTTTTAAGGTCCATTTATAATGGAATATATCATGCATAAATATGGTATAGTCAATATGGAAAGGTAAATAACTAAAAATATTTCCATTTAATCAATAACTTGAGTATGAAAAGAATATAAGTAATAATCTAAAGGATAATAATAACAAAATTATTAACTAAGTAAATGTATATTGTTGGATATCATGTTTTCAGGATTTATTATATATCTACCATAAAGACCTAGCATAAAAATAGTTTAAAACTATGGGTATTGACACATTTATTTTGGAAAAATGATTTAACTCATGAGACCTATCGATGCATTGAGGGGATATATAATTTTGGGTCCCCAATAACTTATTGTACAATGTAATTCTCATATATAAAATGATTGATTTAATTCATGAAAAATATTCCTTACCAAAAAATTTCTATATTTGGTAAATAATTTGATTATCAATAATTCCCCAGTCAATCAAATAACATTCAACGTAAAATCCCATATATAGAGATGATATTTGGTTTAGGAAATAATAATATTAATGAAAAAAATATTATGGATATTTAAGGTAAATGTAATGTCCAATGATCACAATCAGTAGAACGTATCAATATTAGGTTAATTTCCACAAGTTTAGTCAAGGGATGAGAGATGAAAATAACAAATGTAGATTTTATAGTAAAATTGATTCTTTTGAACAATAGAAGAAAAATTGAAGTGAAAAACTAAAAATATGTTTTAATTAGGTATTAATCTATGTAAAACAATTTAAAACTTATAAGATAAACTAAAGTGTGTGAAATAGTTATGGAAGTAGGAAAGTCTATTAACTACGTATAAATTAAAAAAACATTCCTTTTGATTTTTTGTAAAGAAAGTCAAAAAATGTCCCATTTTGGAAAAAAATAAGAAATATTATATTTATAATGTATAAATATTCAATTATATTTTAAAATATCAATTATATTTTTTTAATAAAAAAATTCTAAAGAAATATTGATATTGAAGAAAACTATACCCAATCACAAGATGAAGAAAAATGGATTTTATTTTAAGCACACATATTGAATGAAAAAATTTAATTGAACCATTAATAATCATGAATAAATTTACATTTATGTAAAATACCCAAATGTATAAGTATATACTCCAAATAAAAGTAAATAGGTGAATATTAATAAATATGTCTCAATGGAGTGGAAATTGAGATGAAATCCCTTACCTCACATTTCCCTTTATTTGACCATTCTTTAAACTCTTTTATAATAAATGTAGATTTGTTATAATTATTTAATTTATCCATATAATGTTCCATAATATCACATATGATCCACTAATATCATTTTATCAACTTTTTGTTAACAATCTTTTATCAGCATCATTATTTCAGGTGTTAACTTCATCTTTTCATGTATGTTTTGATTCGGTAGTTCCAGTCCTTGTACTTTTATTATAGATAAATCAACTATAGAATGTTATTCATATTATAAATATAATATGTATTAAATATATATATATAGATGTTTATATTCATCCATAAAATATATATATATAAAAAATTAATTACACTATTCATGGAGAAGGTAGCTCGTACGTACGCATGAATGGCGTTTTCACTTTTCGATGGATGGGAAAAAAGATAGGTGAATAATAATTAATAATTAAAGAATAATTATTATATAACATATATAATATATTTTCATTAAATATATCATTATTACCATCCATGTAAAACATAAATGAAAAATAGATCACATCTCTTCGTGGATGTAGTAGTCTACTAGTATGCACGAGTGACTTTGTCATTTTCCAACAGATTTTAAGGCAAGAATATATATATATATATATATATATAATATTATAACATCATAAGGATATTTATTTTATAAATATCATATGTAACCATTATTTCCATATTTATTACCATCTAAGTGAAATGGTAATGAAAAATGAATTACACCACTACGTTAAGATAATAAATCGTTTTTACACACGAGTGATGTTTTCACTTTTCATTGATCAAAAAATAGATGTAATATGGTTGAAACATAATCATAATAAAATATTAGTATATTTATATTAATTTATTTATTATCTTAGTGTTGTCATAACACTTTAATAGGAAGTAGAATAATAAATACCCTTGAAGGAATCGGTAAATATGATTACCTCTTCTTTGATAGCCTTCCTTTAGATATATTTTTAAGGGACCAAGAGTAGTTATTTGGAATGAAAAAATCATATAGAACTTAGATAAGTATTTTATAATAGAACTGCGGAGTGTTTTATTGATCTAGATGGCTCAAAATGGTGTGAATAATTAAGAGAATGTGTGTCCTTTTATTCGAGAGAGAAGGGGTATTCCTGGAAATTCTTATTGTACCAAATTAATATAAAATATATTTCATGTCAAAATGGATCAGTATTTCAATAATTAGAATATATTATGAATATTATTCAAAATAATACCAACCAATAAAATTTTAATAATTTTTGTTTATCATTTTCATGCTTATATTTTAGTTTTAACCCCTCATTAATTTGTTTGACAATAACCACATTTCTGAATTTTTATACACTTTAAGGGTTAATAATATTACTAAAGAATAAAAAAAATTGGATATGATTTTTTTAAAGAATATCCCATTTATATATACTAATATAAGATTTTTATGAATTTTAAATCATTTAATAAGAAATTATTTATTATAAAATATCATTAATGTCAACTTTGGAACTATTCATTTAATTTGAATTTAAAACTATAATAGAACAATGGAATAAGAATTAAATGAATTAAAACCTCTATAATATTGTATTTTTATATAAAAATAAGGTCACAAAAAAACTCACACAAATAATACTATTTTTAGATATTTCAAAATTATTTTATTAATTTTTTATAGATTGCACAAGAATTGTGTTAGTGTTGCATAAGTATTTAAGGAAATTATTTTTTCACTAAAAATTGAAAATAAATTACCTTGATGAAAAACATAATTTATATTTCAAATATCTATTTATAATCAAACATATCCAATTTTTAACCATATATAATAAATTTTAATATAATAAAAGAATGAGGATGTCATTTTTGACTTTTCTTTATATAAAATAATATAACATTTTAAAATCATGGGAAATGAAAAAATTCCATATATTAGATGTTTTGATAAATATGGATGATATATAATCATAAAATGAAATTAATGAAAGTGTTATGGTCATTATTGAGTCCTTATTATTTTATATTTAACCTTAATTACCTGATTTACCCCTTTACTATGGTAACAAAATTACTAAAGTCACTATTTATAATGCCCAAAAAATAAAAGAGAACTAATAAACCAAATTTCTTCCTAATTAAAAATATTTAATTGAATTTTCATTATTCAATTCATAGAATTGGGAAAAATTTATTTTAATCTAAATACATAAAACACAATTGAAAACAATTTCATGAAAAATGTGTTTTTAAGACAAAAAATGAACTTAAACAAAAATTAGGTATAATAATGAATTGAATGAAATTAATTATATTATATATAATTAAATAATAATTATTTTACTTTTACATCTAATTAAAATCATAATTATATTCTTTAATTGAAAATAAAATGATAATTTTTCAAAAATCAATAATTTCAATATTCATTGAAAAATAAAACATTTTTGAAAAATTCTAATATTTCACCAAAATATAATTTTGATTCGATGATATAAAAAATTATATAATTTTTATTAAATAAGATTCCTAAAATTTCAAGAAAATGATTATAATTATTTTCTCACTAAAATCAATAAAAATTATTTATGAAGAAAACATGTTTTTAAAGAATAAAATAGATTTAATAAAAATTGAGTGTTTATTTACTTATTATTAATAAATATATTTATATTGTGTAGGACCTTTATATATGTTTCATAAATAATTTAATCATATTCGTATATGCTAGTTTAATGGCTAGGTTATAACGATCATATTTAAATAATAATATTTTGTAGTTCGTTACAGCATAGTGTTGCATGTTGTATATGATATAAAATATAGTGTTGTTTTAAAAGAACATGATATTGTAGAATGTATGATAAAACCTTTTATTTTAAAAATAAAAAAAAAATTTGAACAATTTGAAATAACCTTTTTGAAAACTCACATCATTAAAATTATAATGAAACCTTTATTTTAAAACGAGTAAATGGGAGTGCTAGAAAATTAGAGATAAACATAATTTTAGTTTCCAATAGGGAAAGAAGAAATTTTTTGGGAAGAAAAAACATGGATATTGAAGAAATATTCATTAAAGGAGATAATAACTATTCTTAACATAAACACATTTTCAAAAAATAATAGAATCATGAAGGAAGAATACTTTGGCCTGAATCACGATTTACCAAAAAAGTATATGGAAATAAAAAATACATTCTAATAGGTTAAATTAATCAATCTTGAAGGATAATAGCCAAATAAGAGTGATTATGACCTAAGGAAAAGATTTGAGTCACAAAATCCCCTTACAATTTAATAATTTTTGAATCAAAAGTAATTGGAAGATTGAAAATCATATGTTTATATTAATAACATAAATTAAATAATGGAGTAATAAAAATTATATAATTTGGTAGTATATACCTCATATAAATAAGAAATTAGTGCATAAAATTAAAACATGTCTCAATAAATAGAAGTTGAGATTTAAAACCCATAAAATTTGTGAAGTGAATTGAATGGAAGAACATGTATAAAATATTTTTGAGATAAAAATTTATATAACATAAAAATCATGATTTATGATAAAATTATTCATTTGGGTAATATCTATAGCACATCAATATCTATAGGATCAAAACATGAAATAATGCCTCAATGAAAGTGGACTCGAGATTACAAACCCTTACCTTGTTTCCTTTCTTAGTTGATGAAAATATAAACTCCTATTAAATAGTCACATGTAACATAATATAATATTTTATATCCTTAATCATTAATATTACCCTTTGTAAATCTTTATTTTAATTCTTTATCATCAGTAAATTAATTAGTTATAGTGTATTATGACAGTTGGGCGTTAATAACTTTAACTATTTTATGCATGTTTAATAATTTTGATATAATTATCCATAATTTGATACCATAATCTTTATTGATATATAATTTAATAATATTTAATATATAAATTATATTTATTTGATTTTTTATTACATTAAATATGTGTTTTGGTTATGATATGTGAAAATCGAATTGATGACGACTTATTTCATTAACTTTAGTGAACGAAAATGTTAATTTAATAATAATATAAATACATGATATAAAATTACTTGAAAAATATACTAATATTTATTTTATTAATATATCATAATAATATTAATTTTAATGTTCACATAGTCATCCATGGATATATTTTAAATCATTGTTCACATAAGTGTTCAAATCAACCCTATCATGAACATGTTTTAACTCATTTAGCGAGTACAATTAAGGATGTGTTTCTTTTGATATAATGACATTATAAAAAAATAAGAATTATTTTTTTTTTATTTTATTATTTTGGTGAAAAGTATTTTAAGGTTCTTAGATAATTTATGAAAATCTTGATGAAAAAAACTTTTCATCGTAGAGGCGGTAATCCGCGCACATGCGTGATTAACATTCCTGTTTCTCAATGTGTGAAAGGGGGTGAAGGTGGATATTAAATTTACATTTCATAATCATAATTATATGATACATATCATATTTATAAACCATTAAAACCATTAAAAACATTTTAAAAACAAATGAAATCACTTAATGGATGTGGTTTTCCACACAATGCACTAACAATGTTCTTTTATTTCTAACTGGATGAAAATGAATAACTAAGGGCCATGGAATTAATATAAAAATATAATTATAATAATGTTAATTAATTCATAATATCATTATGGTTAATTCTTTTTAAGAGTAATATTAGGAATAAAATATTAAGAAGGAGATAACAATCACATTGGAGACTTGATTTTTTCCTTAGAACCCCCCTTGAAATTGAAGGGCTTAGTCTAACTATGGGTGGCCTAAGGATTATGTTTTTGGAATATGGTTATTACTAGATTATAATTTCATAGTTATAAAGAGTAACTATAAGGTTATGTGTATCTTTGAAGGGTTGAAGTAGTATCCTTTTATAAGGGAGTAAAATGGGAACTTTTGGAAACACTCATCATTTCCCAAACAATTCCATGACACTATTCAAGTGTAAATGAATAAAAAAATAAAAAAAGTGTAGTGTGGGGTATTTTTTTGTCAATGAATATTAAACTAAGTGTTTCCAGGTTTCATTTAAAAATGTTATAGGGTTTTTATTAATAATATTTTACATTTTATGCTTTTACTTTTAAACTGGGTAAATAGTTTTTGACTAAGTGATTTTATATTTTAATAAATATATATCATAATAGATACAAATACAAATTTGGATGAGATGGATATAAATTTAACCTCTATTTAATATAATTTAATTCCAAAATATTATAATATTAACATTGAAATTAAAAAAGAAAATGTAAAGAGAAACAGTTTTAATGGAAAAATGACTTTTTTCCAATTATGGAATCTTAATCTTTTTTTTATTGTTTAAAAATTTAATGTGTTTAAATATGATTATTAACATATTTATAAATAATATTATATTAATTATTTAACCGATTTAAATTTAATTTATATGATATAAATTTTTTGATATTTGAAAAATTATTATTTTAAAATAGTTATTTCACCACTATCGTGGTAATTGGCATTAATCATAAAAATAAAAAATATATACACAAAAATGAAATTTTACATAATAAATAATATGGAAATTATTATGTAAATTTTAATAAATTTATTTTAAATCAAAATTTTTGTGGGTAATTAAATTAATCCTTTTGTTAGCCAATGTAATGCGTACAAAATATTTTTTTTGAAATGGTTTATTTAAAAAAATATTTATGATTAGGATATATATATATATATATTCCATTGATTCCAAGGAATTTAAAATAATTATTAACATTAAAATATTATTTATTTGAAAATAGAGTAAATCAAAAACTTCCTTTAAGCATGCTATGATTAATTAAACAAAACAGTTGAAAACAATTCTCATTAAAATGATATATAAATTTTCAAAATGTAGAGCATGGGTTAATAAATTAAAATTAGTGTGTTAAAGTGATTTATTATATATTAAAATATATAATTTCATATTAAATTATTTCAGAAAAATCAATGTATTCATATAATAAAATAATTTCTAAACAGTGACAATAATAATAAATCAATATTTTTTACTATTCACCTAAAAATAAATTATTTTAGAAAAAACCAAAAAATACACACTAAGTTTTTTTATAAGGAATTAAAAAATGAATATTAATTTATCAAATTAGAATTAATTTCTTTTAAATTTATCATTTTAAAATAAAAAATATAATATAAAGAAAACAAATTTTATTGAAAATGACCATTTCAATATTTACTCATATTAATTATTTACCTTATAAAAGTAATAATTATTAATGGTTTACCTTAGTGTTTATTATACATTTATCAATAATTTATTCTTAATATTTTTTTATTGGTTATAGAATGTGATACAAGTTATAGAACATAATATGTATTTGTAAAGGATAAAAAATCTTACGTCATTAATTTATACCCCCTTAAATAAATTGTGTTATCATAATTTAATTATCATATACTAGTTATAATAGTTAAATGTGTCAAAATTATTGAAATGTATCAGGATATTATCTTTAATGACATATGATCCTCAATATCATAGGGATGTCTAAAAACACTTATTTTCTAAAACCATTTCAAGGAAAAGTATCTCATAACTAGTTATTAAGGCCCATTGAAGTATTTAATTTTATTAATAGATAATTTATAGTTGTCCTTGTAACAATAGATGCTGATAATTGATTTATAATGATATTTCCCTATTCATGAAATTAAAGTAGAGTCAAAATTGAGATATCCATTCAATTTTAAAAATAAAACAATTTTTTAGATGTTTATATTTTGATTTTCTCAATTTTTATTTCCATAAACATAATAATCATACAAAAAAACGCCTTTATTAAAAGATAAATCACAAATGGTGGCGACTTCATCATCTTTGAAAACATACTAGATATAATAGGGCTGATAAAACTATAATACATCCACTAATTCATGGTGGAGGGTTTGTGGAACCTAGTTACCATTATCCCCTACATCAATAGTCATTGAATATGTTATTCCTCATAACCTAGGTCTAGGCGTTTGTTGATTCCTACTTCTTTTGTAATACTTATATTAGGGAATTAACTTGAATAATTACTATGTTGTCCACATATAAGACCTTAAATTATCATTAGTTTCCTAGGAAGAGTTCTATATACATTCCTCAAGTTAACTAAACTCTTCATTTTACATTGAAAATATTATGCTCAATGAACCCCTCATCCACAAGTAAATCATCTCCCAGTTCCCTTAAGGAAATTCCCTTGGTGTTTATTCCCACATTTTTTGACATATAGAAAACTGAACATTTTTAACTTCATCATCTTTGTCACTTGATCTTTCATTAGACTGTATCTAGATATTATTTGGTGTGTTTTGGAATTCAATTACGTTCACATTATTAATAACATTTTGTGATAGATAGTTTAACATAATCACAATGTTTCTCATTCCAACAATCATTTTGTTGGGTTGTTCATTGAGGTAATATTCACATTGCCCCTTGAACCTATGGTTCCATTTAGTTCCATCCATTCATAAAACCAAAAGGGTTGATATGAGTGACAAATAATTATAAATACGCGGGAATTATCATAATCAGAAAAGGTATTTAAAAATAAAATTTCTTAATATGTTACATTATCATATTGGCCAATAGTTACTTTAGTTTGAACTGTATCAATCTTAGTTTAACCCAAGTTACATTACGTTGGGTTGTTTTACACTCCTCAACCTAATCTCTTAACGTAACTTGGAAATAAATCCTTCAATGTGGTTCATAAATAAAATATAATCAACTAATGTGTATCCACTAGGAGTTTCAAACTAGGTTCACAGTAAGGGACCATTCACCATGCACTTGAATGATGGCTGAGATATACCCGACCAACTCTTTTCAGGGTTATTAACCCTATATAAATCTATGGAAAACCCAATTCCACTTTTAGTATCTATATAGGGATATATTAAAGGTAAATAAATCAACTCAAGACTTTAATAATATTTTAGGATATCATCATATACTTAGAATCATTTTTAGAGTTTTCACTCATGTTCTCTAAACTAATCCCTAAAATAACTAAACTAATCTATAAATATAACTAAACTATTGTCCCAAACAAATATATTAATATCCATATTAACTAAAATAATCTACAAAATAAATACACCCTTCTTTAATACAAACTATAGTGACCTAAGATAAAATGTTCTCAAATGATACATTAATATAGTGATTTAAATAATATATCACACCTTAGTCAATCAAACTAAGGACTTAAAGGTTTAGTGTCTTAGATTTTAGAAAAATAAAAATATTATTTTACTACAGTTGTGAAAATTTTCACATAATCATGTTCCTATAAACCCTTTTCAAGACATGTCACAAGATACAATCATCTTCATAACCTAGGGATTGGTAAGATAAGAGAGGAGTGAGCTCAATGGATCTGTAAGGGAGAAACATACCATATCCTAAACATGGAGTATTACATGAGAAATAGGATAAATGTTTTATTGAAATATCATATTACAATAAATTATAATCCTAAAAAATATTAGAGAAACATAAGTTCATAAAAATATCAACCATTATAAAAGTTAAAAATGTAACATGTGAACATGATATTATAGTGTAGAATACTTATAAATACATAATCATGAAAAAATAACATTTTATGGAAATAAAATTCATATTGAAAACTCTAAAAAACTAGATAAACAACTTGGGATAGTTGCATAAATTGATAAAAAACATTAAAGTGTTTTATAACTTGATAAACATGAAAATTTGACACAACTATAAAAATTATAAAAGCCATGTGAGGAAATCAATTACGCCAACGCGTATGTGAACAAACTAATTATGCACACCCTTGAAGGAGTGAAAAAACTCATCATTCCCCCTCCTATATGACCAAAATCATTATGTAAAGTTATAACTATATCAAGGGATATAATATTAAGCCCTTTTATTGGACGGTGATATAGGACCCCACCCATCATCATCTATATATATATATGTGTTCCCCTTAAAATCAATAAACATCATATCCTAAATAACCCATAGAAAAATAATGGGTTTATTAAACCATTAAAAAACATAACATATCACAAGATAAAGGAATCATAATAAATAAAAAATATCATTTTACAAAAGGATCTATAACATCATAACATATATAATATTATTAAAACATCAATTTCTTCAAGATAAACTTTGGAGAAAAAATTGAAGTGAATATAAAAAAGTTTTCAAAAAACATTTTTAAATTTGTTATAAAAATAAAGTGTAAATTATTATTTAAAAAAAATTAATATGTAAAGGAGAATAATTTTGGAAACTTTATTATAAAGAGTTACAAATAAAATATCCTTTAATTAACATAATGGTTTAAAAAATGATAATTAAAAATACTTTCAAAAAGTTTACTTTTAAAAAGAATATTTATTATTGGTGACATGAAAATAATTTAATCTTTTCAAAAAAATTAAGTTAAAATACTTTTAAATCATTTAATTTCAAATAAAACATGAAAAATACTTAAATTTTATCAAAATAAATTTTTTATTGGATGATAAAAACTTTTATTTTAATATGATAGAAAAATAATTCAATTATTTTGAAATATACATGTTGAAAACCCTCATTATTCAATGGATAAAAATACATTTGTTTTAAAATGGCTAAATGGGATTAAAAGAACATTGGTGATAAAAAAAATTTTAGTTTACAATTTTCAAAAGGAGAATATTGGTGGGATGTAAAAAATGGATATGAAAGGAAAAAACATTAAAAGAGATGGGATTTATTCTTAACATAAATGCATTTTTACAAAACAATATATTCATGAATAAATAATCCTTTAATGTGAAACATGATTTTCCTATAAAATAAGATGGAAATAAAAATTTCATCCTCATAAGTTAAATGATTCAAAATTTAACGATAATAGTGAAATAAGAGTGATTATGACCAATAAAATATATTTGGGTGAAGAAAATCCCTTACGAAATTAGTAATTATTGAATCAAAAGTCATTGTAAGATTGAAAAAATTATGTTATATAAGTCCCATTATTTAAATCATAAAATATGATAAAATAAATTATTATAGTGTATATACGCTATAAAAATAAGAAATTGGTACATAATGATAAGACATGTATCAAAGAATAGAAGTTGAGATGTAAAACCATTATAATTTTAGATGTGAATGGTTTGAAAGAATATATAAAATAGATTGTGGGATAAAAATTTATATCAAATTACCAAGGGTGATTTATGATGAAATAAATCATTTGGTTAGTAGCTATATCATATCCAGAGAAATAGTTAAAAAATATGGAATCATGCCACAATGAAATTGAACTTTAGTAAAAAGTTGCTTACCTTGATTTCTTTCTTCGTTGGTGACACTCTAACCACCTATAAAAAAATCATGTCTACCTTAATATCATATTTTATAACCGTATTGATTAATATTAACATTTTATGATCATTATTTTAATTCTTTATCACGATCATATTAATTATTTATAGTTTATTTTGACTATATAGTGTCAATTACTTTAACTATTTTGTAATGACTCTAGTTTTGTTGGTCCAATCCTTTGAATATTACTATATATATCTCTGGATTTATTAGCAGAGTCTGAGATATGTTTGGGTGTCGTAGGAACCCAAAGTTTAAATATTGAAAATACTAATATATTTTAAAGAAAACATGTGCATATTTTGAGAATAAATGGTTTTCCCATTGTTTGGGACCTAAGATGGGAAATACGAGACTATAATTGCTTTTAGAATTCAAGGTTTACCATATAAATGACATAAAGTTGGTCAATATCAGGTTTTATTTTGAGGGAAATATTTAGTGGTGTGGTAAATAAAAGAACAACTATTTTATTTGTTTAATTTAGTAACCTATAAACTCTTTTATCCTATATAAATACATCATTATGATTTTTTCTACTGTTATCCACAAAACCCTAGGAGAATTAGATAGGAGTTGGAAGAGTTTTTAATTATTATTGGCATATTGAGGATCAGTGAAGAACAAATTGAGGTTAATTATGAGATGGATGATAAACATAGTGGGATGATCATATTGATCTTTTGAGGATGTATTATTCACCAATTATTTTTCTGAAATAAAGGTAGGACACATTATTTGTTATTTTTCCACCCTTAGTTTATTTGAAAAGGTATGGATTATTTTTTTAATTTAGTTTCTGGTGATTTCCATTCTTCCCAATAATTGAATTATTCATTTATTTATCAAATATTGATTTATTACTTACGATATCATTCGTTACATCTATGAATGGAAGATAATATGGAGAATGGTCATATTTTATTTCCGTGTTTTTATTTTGTGATTTCTCCCCTTATTCTTTATGTGTTCATCGTCGGTAAGATTTTAGTTTGCAGTTCAATGAATACCCATGAACTGATCATTCTGTAACCGATGTTTGACATAATGGTTCGTTTATGTGGGTCCCGATTGAAGATCACAAGCATGATTGTGGTATATTATGGTGTGATGAGTGAACACATATGGATGGAATATGGATTAGAAGTTCCTTGTTTGTGGGTTCCAGTGTATGAAAGAGTGGTGCAACAAGATTTCCTCATGAGGAGATTTAGGTGGCTATAATATTAATATCGATGACAAAGGGGGTTAGTAAATCCCAAATGAAAATTCTATGGAAATATTCATGAAAGAATCAGGAAAAAAAACAACCTAGAGTTAAGATGAGTGACATTTCTAGGATTTTGGAAAATCCAAAAATACTTATAATATAGTCTAGGTACACATCATATATACCCCCATGGCTGTGGTGGTTAGGGTTTTAAAAGAAGTTAAGTATCACATTCTGTGTATGATCCATACAATCTATGGGACCCAATGATTGTGGATCAACATATACTCTAAGAGTACACAGGTTTAGACATGGCTCGATGCATGGGCACAACCAGGGTACACGGGTACAACCACAAATTCGGACATGACTAGGGTACCCAAACATGACCAGTGCGCACAGTCATAGGAAGAAGTAGACAATAATGGCTTGGAAGGATATGGGAAGGCCACGAGTGGCCAATAAATTTCATGTACCCCCTGTATACATGGTGTAGTATCACATGGCTAGCCAAGTCCTTTTTTGTGATCACATGGATATGTGTTCAGGCTAGGTCACACACCAAGTGACTAGAGGTACACACCATATACCTCCTTTATAATCTTCAAACCGATATATATATTTCTCTAGGACTCAAATTTTGGATCGTGAGTAGCATATCTAAATAATTTTTCCACATATAGAGTTATTGCAGAATTCATTTTGGTATTAGAGATGTAACATGAGTTTCTATGTGAATGAAACTTCTTTTAGTGATGCTTAGTCAATAAGAATAATAGAACCAGTTTATTAGAGAGATGTTGGGGTTAGAAACCCCCGATCACACTAGGGCATGGGTCTCCCATACTCTTTACATTGGTAGGTTTGGAAACCCCCCTTAGAAAAAAATTAATGATTCCTCTATCTATAGAGTAGAACCCCTCATCTTTGAGCTTTGGTGGGGAGTGGGTCCTCCAATGGAGATTGTACCCCCTTGGATGTTAAGAACAGTGGTGACGCACATGCCCTCAACATTGATTCTTGAGTGGTTGTGCATGATGTTGGGAATTAGATATCTAACTTTGAAGCTTCATACTGACTCATTATTCATGGAGGGGTTGTGGATATTGATACCCCATTTATCTCTCACTTGGTTTTCTTTATGAGCATATATGTTGGGTTTTGTTTTCCTCTTTCTAATAGATTGAGATAACTATTGTATATTTTCATTTCTACCTTATTAGTTTTTGGTTCATTCTACTATTTATGTATATACTCACCCCTGAATGTTTTTCACCAACACATGTTGATTATTATTTAGAAAAGAGACAAATTGGCGGTGATATTAGTGGATTTGGTTTTTGAGGGGAATAACTATACCTAGTAGAGATGACTCTATTTGGTGGTCATGTTTGGATATTTTGAGATGGTATCTCTTTATTCTACTTTATTTTTAGGTGTTTTCAGGTTAACACCCCATTTATAGATGGGTGTTTATTTTTTCCCTTACAATTTTATACTACACTACTTTCATTTGATTCTTTCCTATATGTTGTTTCACGCATGGTTTACTCTATAGATGTACAATCATTTACTTTATCTCTACACTATTTCATGGATATTTTTTATGAGTACGTACAAGTACTTAGGCTAATGCTTACCATTTTATTATTGCATACTCTACACTTATCCCCATCCCCATACCTATTTCATGTGGGCTTGAGGGTGTCACTCTCTGATTACTGTCAACTAGGTGGGCCCTGGTGGGTAAATCCATGACCTAGTGGTATCAAAGGTGGAATTTCCCTTGGTAAATGATTGAATTTAAAATTGTTGTGAAGATTAGTTTGGGATCTTAGGTAAACAATGTTAAAGTGTATTGAGTGTGTCCTACAGGCCAGGGAATTCAATGCTGGTGAAAAAGACAACGTATCCATTCACCAAGACTTTGGCTACCTACTTTTTAACTCTACATATTAAGACACTGGTTGATGAAAACATGGTACATTCACTATATAATATTGAGTCTTTTTAATTTCACATCTTTATTTATTAATATCCCCATGTATTGTCATCTAACTGTGGTACATCTTGATAACTTTTAGGAAGCCTCCATGATGATAACCAACATGGATGCCAATACAAGATCATGATGGCAATCAGTTGACTGATTAGGCCTCAATTTAGGGACTTTCTCATGAGGTGCTTCCCCCAGTGGTCTATGTAGAGGATTGACTATGTGTGGGATTGCTGAAAGCTTTGGAAGGTTAGGATAAAAATTCATGTAGGTTTAATATTCCATGCACGAAACAGCAATAGATATCACTGGGCTTTCATGATAAGATAGACCCTCATGAAATGGAGGATTGTCTTGAGTTGGTGTCCCGCATCTTTGGGCTTATTCATCCTCTTGCCGATCATATGGTTATTTCTTTTTGATATTATTTTTTGCAGAGTAGCAAATCATTAGAGGAGTCTAATCATGTAGACCCATAATGAGGTGACACACACATGGTTAGAATTCCATAATCTATTCTATAATGAGTATGACCCTTCATGAATGTGCTCTATTCTGATTTAGGAGCTTCTAGTTCTATATCATAGTGATATGTTAGTTTCGGAGTATTCCACAAGTTTTTCTAAACTCATATGTTGTTACTTAGATATGGAATGATAGTTTTTCTTATATGTGTGGATGTTTGAGAAGGTCCATCTTAGAGACATCCATGCCAATATAGTCTTCTTACGCATTCCAATTTTTGATATAACACTAGAGGGGGATCTGGTTACAGTGAGATTCCTTGTAGAGGGATGTTGAGTGGTTGGAGATGACAATGGACATCATGGGGTTGCATCATGCACAACATCTATAAAGTTTTAGTTTATATGGTCTTGTTGTAGGATACCTCCCCATGGGTAAATTTAGACATGTAGATCAACAACTTAAGGTTCACATAGAGTATCTAGTCAGTTGAGAGAGGGGAGATGCTATACTTGTGAGGGGAGAAGTCACATGTCTCATTACTGCCTAAATTAATGTATTGGGGAGTGTAGGTAGACAATGGATGGACCGCCACGATAGAGGAAGTATTTTGATCAGGGTTCTCCAAGTCACGGTCAGGGTGACCCTATGGGAGGTGGTGTTGATAGAGGTGCATGTGAATCTCTAATGGGAGGAGAAAGTGGTGGGGATTGAAAGTATGATCTGCTTCCTCCACTACCACCATGTGGCCCACACTAGGATCAAATATTTGGCAGTCATGGTTGCAGGTAGTTGTAGGATATGGAGGGGTATGACTAGGCTTATCATGAGATGACTTGAGGTAAGATAGAAATATTTTATACTCTTGATCCAATATTTATATACATAGTTTTGGGTCATTCCTTTATCTATGTATCACTCACTCAAGAGTAAGATATTTTCTTTGATAATTTATCCAAGAAGTTATGTCCATATCTTCCTACTAGGATAGATTATTCTATATCACACATCTATCGGCGATGTGAGTTAGTGTTCATTTTATAGAGTTTCTGATGGGACCTCTTGGTTGTCATGATGAAACCTTATGATGTCATCCTAGGAATGGACTTTACTTCTATGATTTATGCCCATCTATACTATCATTATAGGATATTTAGATACATATGTACAGATGATATGAGATTATACTTTGCGGGTGAGAGAGAACTTATGGTTGAGTAGGTAGGGATTGTGAGTAGAGAGATGCAACCCATCACCAATCAGTTGGGGAATTTAGACCTTGGTGTAGTGGGATCAACACGCTTTTAGATTCAAGTTGTAGTGGATGGATATATGGATCTCTTCACCAAATATGTATCGATACTAACTCTGAGGTGGGAGATTGATTTCAGTATCAACATACACTCGTGGAACAAACCATTATCTTATGTGGTATATTAAATGTCCCTTAGTGAGCTCTAAGAGCTAATGGCATAGTTGGAGGGCCTTTGAGAGAAAGGTTTTATCAGACCTAGTGTATCCCTTTGGGAAGACACAATTTTTTATATATGAAAAAGGAATATGCGAGTTTGGGGATTTGTGTTGATTATTGTCACCTGAATTAGGTAACAGTAAAGAAAAAGTACCCATTGTTGAGAAATGATGGCCTTTTTTACCAGCTGAAAGGTGGGAGTTGGTTATAAATGATCAATATCAAGTCCGACTACCACTATTTAATGGTTTTCAAGGATGATATTCCAAATAAATCATTCTGAGGTTATTATAAACACTATAATTTCATAATTATTCCTTTCAGTGTGACTTATTCCCCCATTTTTATCACAGATCACATGAATGGTATCTCCCATCCACACATGGATGGATTTATAACTATCTTTAATGATGACATAGTCATCCAATTTTAATCATAGGAGGATCATGTAGAGCATTTTAGTATTTTCCTTAACTTACTCTGGGAGTTTCAACTTTATGGTAAGCTCTTAGAGTGCTAGTTTTGTATCAGTGAGGTTAATTTTTGGAGGAATGCCATCTTTGATTAGGGTTTATCTATAGATCCAATGAAGATTGATGTAGTTATTTATTAGGATCCACCCAAGAGAATGTTATAGGTGTAGTGTTTCCTTGGTTTGGTGTGGTACTACATGGGGTTCATGTGAGACTTCTCTAGCATAGAATCCCATTTTACGACCTTTATGTAGAAAGCTTTACATTTTTCCTGGTATGAGAAGTGTGATAGATCTTTCAAGGAATTGAGATTGATGTTTTCCAGTGATCCTATATAAAGATTACTAGATGCGGGCATTGAGTACATGGTGTTTTGTGATTCCTATGGAGTTAGGATTGGCTGTGTGTTAATTCAAAGTTAGGTGTTGATCTCTTATGGGTTGATGTAATTCAGATACCATGATCAAAATTAAGGGACCCATGTCTAAGAGTTGGCAGTGTTATTCTTCGCTCTGAATGTATGGAATAACTATCTTCTTGGTAAGAATTATGTAGTTTACTTAGACCAGTAGAGCCTTAGATATATCATCACCTAGAGAGACCTCAACCCAAGACAAAGGCATTGGTTAAAGTTCATGTAGGACTTTGACTTTGTGATAGACTATACTCATGGTAAGAGATACATGGTGGGAAATTAAATTAGCAAGAAGTTCTATTATCACTTGATGAAAGTGGCATCCGAGAAGTTGTATTCATTATAGATAACCTTTATGGATGAGAGTTGGGTAATTTTTCTTCAATAGATAGTGGTGAATCCATCACTTCTTCATTGTCTGAGATAGAATCAATTGATATAAATAAATGGTGAGGTTATATGCGACCATATATACCTAATTGATTCAATGGAATGTTTTTTTGAAGGATGGGAACACTCCATCAATTTATAGGGGGTAGACAAAAGTTTCAGACATGTGGCATGATGAGAAGATGAGTGAATTTCACACTTCACCCTTGGTTATACACCTTGGTGTGGATATTATGTACAAGGTCCTTCAAAACAAGTTTTTGTAGGCTAAAATAAGGCATTACATTGATAAGTTTATCTCTTAGTGCCTCATATGTCAACTTAAAGTCTGTACATCAGGTTCTAGCATGTTTGACTCAACCTCTTGAGATCGCGACATGGAAGTGGGTTGTATTATCAATAGATTCTGTGACAGGTCTTTTATGGAAAGTCGTAATTTATTCCACTATTTAGGTTATTTTTGATTAACTTACCAATTGAAAGCATTTTATTTTCATTAGGGAGTATAGTTTTGTTTAGAGTATGGGCTAGTTTAATTAGTGTGAGATCATTCAGCTTCATGGGGTTCCAAATATGATAATCTCAGACTATGATGATTGGTTCATGTCACAGTTGTGGAGAGGTTTGTAGGTGGATTTTGGTACCCAGTTATGGGAAATCAGAACATTTTACCCCCAGATAGATGGGTAGACTGAGTAGACTATCCTACTGTTGGAGGATCTACTTAGAGAATGTGTGTTAGAATTTGGATAGAGACTATTGGATAACTTTTAATTGGTAGAGTTTACTTATAATAATAGATATCACTCTAATATTGTCTTGGAATCTTTAGAGGCTATGTATGAGAGACCCTTAAGGTCATCCTTATACTAGATTGATATTGGCGAGACATATCTTGTTGGGCCAAAGATGGTGTAGGTGACAACAAAGAAGTTTGAGGTGATCATCAAGCATATGAGGACAACATAGAACCACTATAAATCTTGAAACATTTGATGTCAAAGGCCTTTGGAGTTGAGTAGGGATAAAATTTTTTCCTCAGAGTCTTCCATGGATGAGGATTTCAGAGATTTGGTCAGGGAACCAAGCGATCTATGAGGTTCATTGAGGAATTTCATATCCTTTAAAGGGTTGATGAGGTCTCTTACTGCTGAACATTTCCCCCATAGTTGGACTAAGTGAATGATGTATTCCTTGTTCCGTAGCTGAAGCGATACGTGCAAGACCTTATGAATGTTATTAAATAGGGTAATCTTGAAATCAAGAAAAATACAAGTTATCCTAGTACCCAGTGGTGATCAAGATTTGGAATGGGAGTAACATACATGGATGGATCATTCATTTGGTTTTAGTGTTTTAGAAACATGTTAGCTTGTGAGAGAGATCCAAGAAGTGTGAGGGTTAGATAAAGACTGAGTACCACCACCTTTTTATGTAACATTTTTTGTTTTTAAGGTGAAAATCCTTGAATGAGGGGATAATTTAATGACACTAGTTTTGTTTTTTTAGTACTTTAGAAATTATTATATATATATCTTTATTTTTTAGAGTAAACACTGTGTTTGGGTGTCACTGGACCCCAACATGTAAATATTAAAAGTACTAATATATTTTAAATAATGATCATTCATATTGGTGAATAAATTATTTTCACATTTTTTAGAACCTGAGAAATCTGATATCATGTTTGATTATGAAATGTGGGTTTACCCTAGGTGCAACATAAAGTAGTCCAACTTCGGGTTTCCGATTGAGGGAAAAAATTGGAAATACGTTAAATAAAATTAATAATTATTTTAGTTATTTTATTTAATAACATAGAAAATATTATATACATTTTAAATAAATTATTATAATTTCATTCTAGGGTTATCCATATAATCCTGATATAAATAGAGAGAATGTGGATGTGTTTTTCGTTGTCATCGATGGATTTAGGATCAATGGATTAATTATTGAGGTGAATCATGATATAGATGGTTAACACTGCAGGATCATCATCCTGATCATTTTTATACATGTTATTTATGAATAATTAATCCTAAATATATGAAATACACATTATTTATAGGTTTTATTCCCTTGGTTTATTGATAAATCATCAATTATTTATCTTCTTTGATTTCCAGTGATTTTCAATCTTCATATGAACCCAATTATTCATTTACTTATTGAATATTAATTTATCCCTTGCGATCATAAATAACTTCATATATAAATATAATATAATCATAAAAATTTCCATGTTCCATTCTCATGTTTGTGTTTTTTTCTCCCCTTATCCCTCATGCATTCATCATCAATAATCTTTTGGCTGATGGTTTGATGGATACATTGAAATCAATCATTGCGCAACCAGTATTTAGTGAAATGATTCATTTACATGGGTCCAAATTTGGGATCAAGAGAATGATCATGGTGAATTACAACATAATATGTGAACATAGATAGATCAAAGGCATATCGAGAGTTCCTTGTTCATTGGTTCCAACTTACAGAGGAACAGAACAATGAGATTTCTTAGTGTGTAGATTTGGGTGGACATAATATATCTACTAATAGTTATGGGTTTGATCAACCCTAGATCTTTATTTACAGAGTGATTAATGGTAGAAATAGGGGAAGTGGTGGTTTGAAATTAAGATTTGTGAAGATTCTATAATTCTATAAAATATCGACATACCTAGCGTGTAGTTCGGGAACACATGTTGTGAAATCTTGGGCTGTATTTACTAGGGTTTTAGGTGATATTAAGTTTTATAGGTCATGTATGGACAATACACATCATGTGACATGATGTAGGTGGATTGGAATGTACTATAGTAGTACCTGGGATTGGAAACAACCATGTTCTTAGGTATAGCCATATTACCCAATCCAGTCCATGTACTTGGGCATGATCAGGGTACCAAGACATGACCAGTGTATATGCACATGGGTTGGATGATCCAAAAGGACATTGGAAGGACCTGGGTGGCAAGGAAATAACATTTTCCACCTATAGATGTTGTTTAATACCACATGGATATCCAATCTTTATGCAGGCGAGGACATTCCTTGGTTACTAGGTGAGGTTACATGCCATGTGACCCTAGGTACACATCATATACCCACCTCAGAATATTCTATCCTATGTATTATTTTTTACAAAACTCAGATTTGGGACTATGAGTAGCCTATCAAGAGTAGTTTTCTATATAGAATGTGATAGAGAAATTTATTTTGGAATCATAGATACTATATGATGTGTTATGAGTGTGGAACTTCTTTCAGTGATGCTTTTCTAATAGCAGTGATCATGCCATTTTATCAGAGAGATACTGGTGTTGGAAGACCCTCTATCACACTAGGGTGAGGTACCTATACACTTTACACATTTAGGGTTGGAAAATTACCTTACTACATAGGTTTTGGGTCCTATATCTATGGAGTAACACCCCCCAACTTCGACCTCTGGTGGGGAGTGGGTCCTCTATTGGAGATTGTAACCCCTCAGTTGTGGAGCATAGTAGTGTGGCATGGGATGACCACACATGTTATTGTGTTGTTTCATGTGATTCAAGTCATTAGAGATATACCTTTGGAGCTATAGGATAACTCATAATTATTAGCTGAGATTTGGAGATGGATACCCCCTTTCTCTTCACTTGTGTTTCTTTATGAGTACATATGTTGGGTTTTGTTTCCCTCTTACTTATGGGTTCAACTGACCATTGTATATTTCTATTTATACTATATTGGTTTTTAGTTCACCTTAATAGGTATATATATACTCACCCCTAAATGGGATTTACCTACACATATTGTGTCTTATGTAGATGATAGAAAAATTGGTGGTGATATTGGTGGACCAGGTTTTAGAGGAGAATAGTTATACAAATTAGAGTTGACCATGTTTAGTGGTTGGGATTAAATATTTGAGTTGTTATCTCTTAAAAATCCATTATTATTAGTTATTGTTAGGTTGAGATCCAATTTAGGGTAGGGAATTTATTTTTTACCATACAGTTTTTGTACCACAATACTATACTTTGACGATTTCCTAGAGGTTGTTGCATGCATGGTTTACTATATAAATGTTCATTATTTTACTTTATCTATATATTATTGCATGGATATTATTGTGTTTATATGTACATGTACTTAAGTTAAGGCATCCCAATTTATTATTTCATAATCAGAACATATATCCAGCCCCTTGGATATTATAGGTGGGATTAGGGTTGTCACACTCAGCTTACCACCGGCCATGAGAGCCTCAGTGGGTCGAGCCCTGATATGTTTTAGTATGTTAAATATTTTTAACATCATTACCCATAATTTTATAGTTAACTAATTATTGATAAATAATTTAATATTATATAATATATAACTTGTATTGATTTAATATTTTCTTATTCCCTTCCCTATGTGTTTTGGTTATGTTATATGAAAACCAAATTGATGATGACTTATTTCGATAATTTTAGTAAATGAAAATCTTAATTTAATAATAAGATAAATACATAATATAATATTTATAGAACCATATATTAATAATTATTTTCTTTATGGATCATAATAATATTATTTTTCTTGCTCCCTTTGTCATATATAATCAAATTTTAAGGCATTGTTTACGTAGGTGGTTTAACCTTCCCAAACATGAAAATAATTTAACTCGATTTGGAATGTATGGTTAAGGAGATGTTTATTTTGAAATATAATCATTATAAAAAATTATAATGATATTATTTTTATTCCATTATGACAGGGAACCATATTTTAATATTTTTAGATAATGTATGAAAATCTTGACATAAAATGAAAAATGTTTCATCATGGAGGTGGTAATTCACACATACACATGATTAGCGTTCCCATATCTCAATACTTGAGAGGGGTGAAGGTGGATATTAAATTTACATACCTGATTCATAATTATATGTGATATATCATAGTTAAATAGCTTTAATACCAATAATTCCATCCAAAAAATAATTGATGTTGCTTCATGGAGGTTGTAATATGCATAACGCGCTAATGATGTTCTTTTATTTATCTAAGTTGATAGAAATTAATTAACAAGGGATGTAAAATTTACATAATAAAATATATGTATAAAAATATGATAAATCAATCATATTATTATGGTGATCATATATTTTTAAGTGTAATATTAAAAATAAAATTTTAATAAGAAGATAAAAATTATGATAGAGAATTTATTTTTTACTTAGAAGCCCCATTGAAATTGAAGGGATTAGGTTAACTATGACTGACCGCGAGATTATTTTTGTGGGTGGTAGTTTGGGTTATATTAAAAGGGCCAAGTTTCAAGAAGTAATTTTAAGGTGGATTCTATATTTGATGAGTTTAATTGGTATCCTTTTGAAAGGGGAGAAAATGGACGCCTTTGGAAACACTCATTATTTTTCAACAATTTTGTTAAATTATACAAGGTCCAATGGATAAAAAATAAAAAAGGGTTTTATGGGGTATGTTTAGTATGATAAATGATCAAAAAATTGTTTATAAACATGTTTTGAACATGTTTTATGGTTTTTACCACTATTTTTTTTACATTATACTCTTATACTTTTAAAACAAAAAAATATTTTTTAATTAAGTGATTTTATGTTTTATTAGAAATATAAAATAACACATATAACCAAATTCAGTTGTTATGGAACTAAATTTAACCTCTATTTAATCTAATGAAATATATAAATATTATAATATTAAATTTTAAATTTAAAAATATAATGTGTAGAAAATATATTTTAGTAGAAAGATGGCATTTTCTAAATTATAGATTCTTAATCTTATTTAGTATTTATATTCAAAAACATAAGTTTTAATGTATTTAATTATGTGTTTATACACCATATTATATTAATTATTTAAATTATTTAAATTTAATGATTTTAATATAAATTCCTTGATTTTAATGAAATAATAATTTTAAAAAAGTTATTTCACTGTTATCATGATAATCGACATTAATCCCATCAATCTAAATTTTATATCCAAAAATGAAAATTGAAATATTAAATAATATGAAAACTAATATATCAAAAATAATAATCATTTTATCTAAATAACTTTCAATTTAAATGGATATTAATCTTAACGTTAGCATGTACAATGCCTATTAACCCATTTTTTGAAAATTTTTATTTTTATGAAAAACTATTTTTGATTAGGATAGAATTATAAATCTCATAGATTAAAATAATTCAAAAATAATTATTATCATTCAAACAATATTTACCTAACAATAAAATGAAATAAAAAACTTCATTTCATCATGTTTATAATTAATTAATCAAAATAATAAAAAATAGTTCTCATTAAAATGCTACATAAATTTTTACAATGTTGAACATGGGTTAATAAATTAAAAAAAGTACTTTAAAATGATTAATTATACTTTATAAAATAATATTTTTATAATAATAGTTTTAATGAAATTTAAATTTATATATATAATAAAATAATTTCATATAAGTGATTAAATTAATAAAATCAGTATTTTTTTACTATTCACCTAAAAATCAATTATTTTAGTAAAATCTTATAAATACATGATAATTTCTTTTAAGAATTCAATAGTTAATTTTAATTTATCATCTTTAAATTCAAAAAATTTCAAATTTAACTTTTTTAAAGAAAAAAATATAATACTATAAAAACAAATTTTATTTAAAATAACCTTATCTATATTAATTCTTATTAATTATTTACCTTATAAAGGTAATAATTATTAATAATTCACCATATTAGTGTTTAATGTGAATTTTTAATCATTTATTCTTAACGTGTAATACTTTTTTATGTTAGGTGATGTGTTTGACACAAGTTGTTGAACATAGTATATATTTTTAAAGATCCAAAATATCAGGTCATTATAAAAAATAACATTACAAATGGCGACCTAGTGGTAGAAGATATAATTGAATAACATTATAGTTCAATCTATTATAATGTTTTAATCATGATATATAGGTTATAAAAAGTTTTTTATGGATTAAAACAAGACCATTGAGCTTGGTATTCTAAATTGGATGACTATTTGAGGGGTACAAATTTTGCAAATGGAAAGTGTGCACACAACCTATAAGTGAAAGTGAGGTCCACATATACTTTAATTTTAATTTTATATGTTTATTAACTTATATTTTATGGTGAAAAATAGTACACCTATGAATAAGTTTTTGAATAGATGAAAAATAATTTTTAGATATCCATGCTAGGAGAAATAACATATTTTCTAGGATTACAAATTGAGAATAAAAATAATTATATATTCTAATCATATGGAAAATATTCTAGACAATATTTTATTTTTTTAAGGGAAGACTCAAAATAATTCCCAACTCCAATTTTAGTTGGAACTAATATATACAATGATAAATAAAAAATCAGTGTTAAAAAATGAATTTTGAAGAATCATTTGGAAGTTTACTTTATCTATCTACATATTTACCAGATATAACTTATGTAGTGAATATTTTTAAAATATTTATGAGTGATCCAAATGGGTATCATATATTTGAATATAAAATAAGTCTAAGGTAGGTGAAATGAATATTGAATTATGTGCTACTATATCAAGATAATGAAGATTTAAATATTCTAGGATTTATAGATTTAGAATAGGTAGGAAATTTCACTAATATAAAATTATCATCATGGGATAATTTATTTCTTGGTGAATATTGTGTTAGTTTTTATAGTAAAAATAAGAATTTTGTGACACACAATACATTATAATATGGGTATCTTGCTACTATACATGCTTATACATTGATGTTATGGATGAAAGTGTAGTTGGAAGACCTGAAAGTTGTGTTTGAGAAGTCGCTAAAAATTGATTGTGATAATATGAGTTCTATTAATCTATCAAAGAACCCAATTAAACACTCTAGATCAAAAAATATTGATATTAGATATTATTTCATTAATGATATTGTGGACAATGGTGATGTGAAACATGAATAATTTGTCACTAAATATCAGATTGAAGAAATTTTTTCAAAGGTAATGTCTATAAAGAGGGTTGTATAATTGAGGTTGAAACTACATGTTTACTTAAGGATGTGGTTAAGTGATACCCACTATTATTTGGATGTTTTTAATGGGTAATAAGAGGAAAAAATATGCATCTTTGTTTATTATGAATCCTGATATAAATATATCATAAAAATGGGATTAAAATTATAAGAAGAAAGTATATTGATTAAGGGGGAGATCATTAAAATTACTTAGAAAATTTTTTCATATCACCGATCGATATAAGTATCTATAAAAAACTAAATTATCTTATGGTTTGGTGTCAATATATATCTCTTGTTAGTTGGGATATGATTTTATGTTTCTTAAAGAAGTTGTTACATTTTAAAAAAGTGTTTATTGAGGTTTCCAATAAATTAAAAGGGGATATTAAAGTACCATATGGATTTTTTGAAGATTATATTTGTTGAAAGAATGAATATTTTAATCACAGGAAAGTAATTTGGAAATATTTTTAGTTATTTTTAGGTTTTGTAAAAGGTTATGAAATGATTTTAGTTGATTTGTAACAATTCTTAAATATTCTGGTTATGGTGATATTCGACTAAGTTTGAATTTCTTAAGGATATACTGAGATCCTAAATGATCATTTTTTCTTTATAGTTGAAATTTTTTAAAGTTATAGATGTTCTGACAAGATTACTTGATCTCTATAAGATTTATTTCATTTAAAGAGTTGATAATATGGAAAAGGAATGACAATTAATTAAAGATTATTTGGAAACTTCATAAGATTCATTGATCACTTCATAAGAGTCATTTACATCTTTTAAGTATGATTTATGGATTTTTTTAAAGATCATCTGTGTACTTTATAAGAATCATTTACCATAATATTCATTTTTGAGAAGAGTCATTTACTCTTATAAAATTAGTTGAGGAAGAAAATTGGTAAAGGGATGGGGAATTCGTAAGGATGCCTATTGAATGTATAAAGATAATTTATACTTACTAAATAAATACTTTCTATGATTTGATAAATGAAAAAGACCAAATGGATTACATATGGGTCATTGTGACTCAATAAGGATCAAGAATTTGTTTAATTTTGGGAAGATGGATTTTTGGATAATAAATCTAGAACTTAAATCAGATGATTATTCAATGCTATTCTTCATTTAATACAAATCACAAGGTGTGACTTTTGATTCAAGATGAAGTTTGGTAGTTCCAAGATTAAAACATAAGATTCATATTGTGATGAATTATAAATTTCACACATGGAAGAAATTATAAATGATTTAAATCCTAAAGATTTTGTAGAGAGAAATAAGAAGTGATAATTTAAATATCACATTGAGAATGTCTTGAGTCTCTTATAGATTTAAAGAAAGATATTGACCTAGATTTTAATGAGATTAAATGAGGTCAAATTAGATAGAATTCTGAAATCTATTAAATATATTTGAATAAGAATAGCATGAGGATTAGGATCAAGGGGTGTTTCTATATTTTTATTAAATAAATAATATTCATGATGTTTTATAAGTATATATAAGGTGAAAATGAATAAATGAAAGTGAATGAGATTTGGGAAGGAATGTTGATACTCTATGGAATTGAAGATTCAATGTATCAAATAGAGAAGAAGAAAGTCTATTGTTGGCAGTTTTCAGAAGAAAATAGGGAACTTTCAGAGATTGATCATTTAAAGATATGAGAATGAGAACCATATTATTAATGGTTTGAAGATACTGGGAAAGATAAATTATTTAGATCCTTAATATTAGATTTATAAGTTCTTGAAAAAGTGATTATGTACTATTTTATTTATCTTGAAGGGTTGACAAGGAATACCTTCATCAAAAGTTTAAAAAAATAATAGAAAGAAGTAATATTTATCATTTAGTTTGGAACTTATTGTACTGGCATCAAGAATCTATGATTCATTTGGTATTTTTTAGAGAATATAGTTAATCTATATTGATGGAGAATGTATGAAGGGATTGTGAAGATTCTCACTAAAAATATCCCTGATACATCTTCACCCCTCTTAGTGATATAACCAGAGCGAGAAACATAACTCTATACATAATTTTTTAAGGTAAACATTATCATTTTTCTATTGAGTTGTAGGATAATGCATACTAGGTAGTGAAGAAGTTAAACAAAGAGATGAGGAAGGCTGGAGAATAGTTTAATTTTCATATGGTGGTGTTAGAAGAGCTAAGGAGAGAATATTTTGAAAATTCCCAACTGGATTAATAAAGGAGTAGAAATGCCTATTGAAATCTAATTAAAAATTAATATTTCCCATGTTGATGATAAAGTGTTACTTTTATCATCATATTTTAAGCTCATACTGGGTAAATATTGTTCAAAATAGACTGGTCATTACATTATAGCTAATGTGTATCTATTTGATTTCATTCAAATTAAAGGTGGAGAATCATAAAAGTACATAAAGGTGAATAAGAACAAGTTGAAAGATATTAATTATTTTTTCAGAAAGGTACTATGGAGGATACCAATATCTTTTTTTAATACTTATGAATAATACCACTAGGTTGAATCCTTCTTAATTAATGATTTTTGGACAATCCTTTCTTATGCATATCTTTCATTATAAATATCAAGTTAACAATCATTGGTTTTAGTGGTTATAATAAGTTTGGGAGAAGGAACGTGTTAGTTTAGGATGCAAATATTTGTAGTTTCCTTTTTTTTGGTTTTAAACTAAAATTTAATAATAAATCAATAATTAACTCTCTTAACTTGAAAATAAAAGTAACAATAGAAATGTAAAAACAACTAATTTGAAATAAGAAGTTATAGGTTAATGGAAAAATATTTAATGGGATCAAAACTTTGATATTAGGAAATTTTAATTATGAACATGAACTTGAAAAATATATCCATTGTAAAAAAAGTAACACCACATAGATCCAACCTGAACAACAATTCAATAGTTCACATTAATTGGAGTAAAATGAGAAAATGATACTTTATTTTAAAATTCACCTGATATGAAACATACATGTGTGTGAGTAATTTAAAAAATATATTTTGAAAAAATTGAGAGATGACTTCCCAAGAATTGCTTCTATGACTTAACTTATGGAATTAGTCCTAGGGGATGTATACTATTATGAGATGGTTTTGTTCTAACTGAGATGTACACACTTAATTAGTGCTATTCAAAAAAAATAAATGGTAAAAATCAGATAAGTGATAATTTTTAAAGGAAGTAGAATGTTTGGAGAAATATGAAATCAAATAAAGGAAATATGAGTTATTATATTGTTTTATAGGCTAAATCAAGGTAGTGGGAAATAGATTAGTGGTGTGGGGAACCTATGAGAGATGGATTAATGAAAGTTCCACTTGTTAATATTTTTAATACAGTAATTTCTCTTTGTTTAACAATCATTGTAATGAGGCTTATACTTGAAGAGATGTGAGACCATTATGATCTTGAGTACAAGTTCTTATTCAAGTGTGTATGTGGATAGGGGATAATGTCTTTTTTAATTTTTAATTTAGGAACTTGTAGTATTATCACTTTTATTTTACCGTAATTCTAAATAAATTTGAACCATCCATATAATTTCAACTATTTATGCTTTATTTAAAAAAGATAAATTGTTAATATTTAATGTGATTAATAATTTTGAGATCATTATTAGAAAAAATTACTTTAATTAAGTGATTTTTTATTTTTTAAGTTAAAAAGGTTTTCCAAATAAATCTGTTTGGGAATAAATAGAATCTAGTGATGATTGAAATAGATTTCTAATGAAATTTTAGAATAATAACAAGGGTCTGGTGTAATATTAAAAAAATTGGTCAAGGGGTTTCATAAGAATGGAAATGCTGAAGCCCTGATGATGCATCCATCGGCGAAGAAACCTCATAGAGTTCTACATAATGATTTATTGATTGTGATAACCTCTAAATCAAATTAAATCACCAGCTATGTCAAAATAAAGATAGTCCATGGAAGGACTTGAGCATACATTTAAATCCCAACATAGTTATGTGATCACTATAGTCACACTACATCTAATTCTAATAGACGTTATGCTAACTTATGTGAAAACATTGAAATCAACACTATGAGGGGGAGGAACTCATGACATGTTATCCTTATCCAATTCCACCTAAAGAACTCCAAAGTGAACTAATAACTCCACTCAATGACATTCTATGGTTAAATGAAAATAACAAAGTCAACACCACATCATTGGAATTGTAATCCCTTATTTTTTGAGAAAGAAAGGCAATAGGTGGATCATTTATTATTCATTGACGTGAGATGTGTTATACCCTAAATTTATATTTACATCTAACACAAGTAATATCATGCCCCATGCAGGAAATGATACTCCCACAATATGTTATTAATCTCTTGAGAAGGAATTCTCACATCAATGAAATATCAAGATTCACTATGAGATTACTTTCATAACTAAATGCCATAAAAATATTCCCAACCAAAGAATTCATTTCACATATAATGAAAGATCATGACAAACATAAGACCCATTCTCAAAAATATATGCTTAAAGATTGATCCTATATATAATCTCAGCACTATATTTTTTTCCTAAGAATTAACTCAACCCCAAAATCACACTTGAATTATCCTTGGGTTGAATTTGGGTGTTAAAGGCATAACAGGACAATGGATTATGGAATATGATACATGTAGCACATGCATATATTATGGTAAATAAAAGAAAATCTTATTCTGATTTCCTAATCAAATTCAGAAAAATCAATAACACGTTAAGAGATGGCATGTGATCCATGAGAGAGAATATTTCTGTTAGAATCAAGGGAGCTAACTCATGATTGGGAGTTAAAAATATTCCCTGTGGTGTATATTAAAGCCTTATTCATTGTGAAATGGATACTATTTTGGTATTGTGAGTTGGTCTATAACATTTAATGATACCTTTTAAAATAGGAATACCCCTTTGATTCAAAGGTCATCCTTTTTTTACTTTCCATTTGTAATTTTCAGTATTCTCTGGTGAATAAACACTAGGAATATTATAGTATATACAAGGATATTAAACCCCATTTTTTTGAATTATAATACTTTTGTTTTCATTACTATCTTGTTAAATCTCATAAGTATTTATTTGAATTCATGAAATAGTAAATTTGTTCCTTTATTGTGTATTTCAATTAATTTTCATTTCTATTAATTTGTTTTGTACACAAACCCCCTTAATTATACCCACATCTCATATAGTGGAGATTGTTGAGGTTTATTAAGGATTTATCAATGGGTTTTTATCACTTTGGTTGGGTAAGAGTAGTTTATTAAATAGTTATTTAATGAATCCACCTAACATGAACACACCATGGGAGGAGGCCTGGTTAAGGTCTAAGCTAGTTGTGAGAAAATTAGATAGTGATTATTTATGATAATCATGATCTAGGGACAGGGGTGAAGGAATATATGAGGTGAGTTCACCATTTCTAAATTTATTTTTAAAATCTTCTTCACTTGGTTGATTCACATTCACCCAATAGAACCACATTTTACACTATCAACCAAAATCACAAACACAAATTAAACTTGAGGATGAGTGCCTCTTCATGAGATAACATAAGTTACACCACTATATTTTATTTTCCACAAGGTCAAACTATTATTTCCTGACCAACCCATGATAATTTTATTGTATTACCTTGGTCTGATCTATATGAATCATGGTAGATAAGCTTCCAGTTTCCTTGGTATAGTCTATACCATTTGGTGATCTATCTATCTTGATTAAGGCATGTGAGGGTTGTGAGATGATTATGGGGTAGTATCAATCATTTGGGTACTTTTTATTGGTATATATATATCCATATGATGTAATTTTTGGTATCAATTACTTATATATATTTTTTCATATTGTTATTAATGTATTCCAGAGTAGGGTTCTTTTGTTTTACTTGGAAGTTGAGAATATAATGTTCATTTGTAAGCTGGACCATCATATGGATTGCAGGTGTGTGCATCCCTCATCTTCTTATATTTTAGAGTTATATATTCATAGTGGATGTTCATAGAGTGGTGTTTTTTGGAGATGTTGAGGAGTTTTATGATGTTTTTAAAGAGGTTTTTATTCTCCCCTTGATGTGATAGTAATATCAAGAGAGTTTTATAGATCAATGTCTCTCTGATTTAAATGGATCCTTTTGGAATTCCAATTTTTGAGTTATGGGTGCTACAAATTCAGATTGATGATCTATTTCAGAAGGGTTTCATTCAACACAAAGTGTCTCATTAGGGTGTCCCAGTTTTTTCTCTAAATAAGTGGATGATAATATGAGGTTGGGTATATAATATCATTAGTTGAACCAAGTAATAGTGAAGAACTACTATCCCCTCCCACTATTTTATTATTTATTTAATCATTTGAATGGATATAGTTGGTTATGAAAAGTCAATTTGTGATCTTGATATCATTAGATGAGGGTGAAGGAGAAAATATATTAAATATGTCCTTCAAGATTAATTATATTTAATACATGTTTTTATTTCATGTTATGAATACCAAATCTATATTCATGGGCTTAATGAAATTAGTTTTACATTATTTCTTTCATCAGTTCATGGTAGTGTTCATCAATAACATCCTCGAGTATTTTAGGTTTGAGGATGATCATGCTAAGTATCTAATAGGCATTTTGGGGGTTATTTTGTGACACTAGATATATGGAAAGTCATACAAGTACATATTTTAGAAGTGTGAGTTGCATCCTATCAAGCATGTTGTGTATCAACTGGGTGTAACAATTGATCCTTTGAATATTAAATCAATTGTTTCTTTGGTGGTCCTAAGAATATTTTAGAGGGGTTTATCTTACTAGGAATTTAAAGATATTATAATATGTTTTTCAATGATTTATCTTGCATTTATACACCTTTTATATCCTTTACTAGGAATGGAAATGCCTTCTTGTGGAAAAATTAGTGTCATGTTGCATTTGAATACTTGAAATAGAATCTAATTAGTGCTTCTATCCATATATTTTTAAAGGAAATAGTCATGTTTGAGGTATTATATGATGTTTATTGTGTTTTACTAGGATATTTTTCGATTCAATGGAGATTAGTAATTTTTATGGGTTTTATAGATACTTCCACAAAAATGTAATTACACTACCCATAATCTAAAGATAGTGGAAGTGGTATTTTCTCTGACATTATGGTGACATTACCTCATCAAAGAAAACATTATAGTCTTTACTAATTAAAAAATTCTAATGTATATATTTTTATAATGAGATTTAAATCTACATCAGTAGTATTGGATGTAGTTCTTGAAAGAATATTACTTTGATATATCTAATATAATGAGGAAATGGAATGTGGGTGCTGATGCGCTGAGCATGAAGTATTGTGGAGGTGTTGTTCATGATTATGGAGATACATGGAAAGTTAGGTAGGATCTTAAATATCTATATCTCAATATGGGGGAATCCAGTGATAGGGCTTTCTAATATCTGATGATGGTTCCAAGGTATTTAATCTAGTATGTTGAGGAATCATAGTTGGGGGATCTTGATGTAAAGGCTTGGAGAGATCATGTGGACTATGATTATGCTACCGATGGATGGTTAGAGTATTATTAGAATATGGTTTTATTTATTAGGAAGATATCTATTTTTTAAATGGAATATGAAGACACCGGTGGTGGAATTTTTGTCTTGGTGATTAGTTTTCACTAAGTGAAGGCCATGCATCGTTTTCCTGGTGTTATATTATAATCTTTGGATGTCCATAAGTAGATATGGGATGATATTTTAAGGGGTTTTTCATTATTTGTCCCAATTTCAAGGAATTTATGGTAATATATAGGCATGTTTGTATTATTTAATTAAATCATCTCATTTATTAGTGATCATGGAGCTAAACATGGTGAGTGATTTGGAGAATCTCTATATAGGGGAGATTGGGTGGCATCTTGGGGTTTCAGGGGTGATCATTTGTGATCCAGATCATTGTTTGATCTTGATAGTATAGAAGGGTCATCAACATTTTTTTATCTTAGTTATGCCTTAACTCTACATTCTATCTTTAAATAGATGGCCAGACTGTGCAAAATATCTAGATATTGGGGGACATGTTTCACACATATGTTCTGGATTTTAGAGGTTCATTATTGAATTGTTTACCTTTGGTTTAGTTTACTTATAATATTACTTGTAACTCTTCCATTGGAATGGTTCTATTCAAATCATTTTATGGGATAACTTATGGGTAATTATCATGATGGACTAAGGTGGGGGAGTTAATGTTTCTTGGAAAGGATTTAGTATAGAGTATGATCGAGAAAGTAAAAATTATTCATAAGAGGATTAAGGCTACTCATGATTTTCATAAGTCTTATGATGATCATAGGAGGAGATATTTAGAGTTTAGGGATAGTGATCAAGTATTTTTGAAGGTTTATCCTCATCATAAGTAGTGTATGTTTGTTCGGTTCTGTAAGTTCTCTACTTAGTTCATTTCACCCTTCAAGGTGTTGTAGCATATTTGTGATATAGTGTATCAATTGGTTCTTCCTCTATAGATGGATATGATTCGTGATGTTTTCCTTGTGTGTCAAATCCTTTTATACCTTCATGATAAATCTCATTAAATTAATTAGAAAGAGTAGGATATAGAAGAGGATACAATGCTTCTGGAGTGGCCTAGTGAGATTCAATATTTTAAAGAGAAGGTGATTTATTTATTTGGTTTGTGTCTTGTGGTGGTATGGTTCCTCAGAGGAATGTACATGGGAAAACAAATTATATATTCATACTTGGTACCCTGACCTTTTTTTAATATAGTTTTTTCTAATATTTAATGATGAATTCTATGAAATCATTATTAAAGTTGTTCTCTCTTGTGTCATACATTGTGCTTTTTAATGGAGGGATTCCTATTTGAGAAGTACCTCATAGGGTTTTTTAGTTTATGAATAATAATTTTTTTAGGTTTGGTTTTAATTATTGATGATAAGAATCATTTAAGAGTTATATTATTTTAAGGACTAGACCTTTATAAACCATTTATTTTAATTATTCAAGCATTAGAGATGTTGAGAGTAAACTTGGAGATAAGTGGTAGAGAAGGCATGGAGTTCTTAGCTAAGATTTTAGTTGGCAGAATAGATCAAACCATGAACATGTGCATTATAACATGATCTTTTTCCTATAAGAGTGGTTGTCACTTTATTTTTTGTTTCACTAAAATCAATTTAGTTGGGGAGTGATGAGGTGTGCCATAACATGGGACTTAGGCCATGATTTTTTAGTGTTATTCTATCAAGGTGTATAATAATGATGTGATTTATTGTATTGTGTTCTGGTGTGGACTTTATGGTCTATGACATGGGAGGATTAGATGAATTGGAGAGGTCTTGGTTTTAGGATTTCATGGATCTTTTATTTTAATGATATTTTTTCTATAGTGGTGATTATTATGTTGTAATGGTTTTCTCAGGTTGATCATGTTTGAGGGAGATTGTTGATGTTTTCACCATGATTTCGAGGTGTTTGAGAATTATAGCATGAAGATACACATTTATGGATGGTATATTATGTGAACATGAAGGCATGAATATTTTTTTATATTGTTTAATGTGGTTAATAATATTGTTTTCTATTTTTTTGTTGTTGTAATTTTAGGTCTGGCATGTTTGATGTGGGAAGGAAAAGGGCGATGATGTGGAAGTTTTGTAATTTTTTATCATTAATGTTGGCATGATCTATCGTGGTATTGAGATAGGATTTCATGGTTACTGTCACAGTTTCTCACTAATGTATAATAGTTATAAAATAATGAAATTGATAAAGAGTATACAATTTAATGAAATTAGTATATGGATAGAAATTTCTAAATGAATTAGTGGTTAATGGATTGTTATAATTTCAATAAAATGTGAAAAAGAGGTAAATGAATGTATAAAATTAATATGGTTTAATTGGTAGTATTGTGTATGGTGATGTGAAGTTGTTAATTATAAATTAAATGATAATTTTTTTCTATTGTTGTGGTAGTTTTGTGAGGATAGCTAGTGTCGCACCCCAATATCTGCGTTTATTTTATTTTATGATTTCTTTGGCTTAAATTATTTTTGCCGTGGTTCGTGTTCAGTATCGGACTAGGTTTTTGAGTTTTTGTTAAAAAGTGCGCTTTTTGACGTGACGTCATCGGGCGCGTGAGCAGAGCCTGTCCTGGAAACCCCGCTCGTCCCTGCCGGTGTATTTTCGCATCCCGTTGTCTTTGGAATTTTTTTTTTAAATAGAGTCTATATTTAAATCGCGCGTTAATTGTTGCGTCGTTAAAATTTTTAGTACGTTAAGAATTAATTATCATTAAAATGATATGAACACCGTTATTGTTTTTATTTTATTTTATTTTATTATTTTATCACTATGAGGTTTGTTATTTGTTGTTGTTATTATTAATATTGTAGTTAATTATTATTATAATTTGGTTTTGTGTTGTTTATTTCCTTTTCTTTATTTTGTTTTCTTTTTATTTTTTCCCCCTCTTTCCCCTCCAACCCTAGCGGCCCACTTCATATATATATATATTTTTTTTCCCCGCTGGAGCCGCCTCCTTTTCCTCTCCCCGTCGCACCATCCGCACCCAGCCCCTGCAGCGCTTCCTCCGCCTGTGAAGCCTCCCCGCTCCACCTCCTCTCCCTTTCTCCCTTGCAGCACTCAGCCACAGCAGCAAACCACCGGCGTTTTTCCTCAGCCTCCTCCACAGCAGCCCCCTGCTCCCTTCAGCGCCCGCCGCCCGCACCTGTCTCCTGTCCCGGCCGCCTCCAGCCACCGCCGTCCGGCGACCCAGCCTGCCGCCTTCTTCCACCTTCCGTCGCCGCTCCGCTCCGCAACTCCCGGCCTCCCCGTCGTCCCGGCCACCAACAGCCAGCGCCGAACCTCCTCCCCCCTGCTGCTTCACCGCACCCCTCAGACCCAGCGCCCTCATGCAGCCCGTCACGGACCCCCAGCCAGCCCCGCTCCTTGTCCGCCACCGCGCACCCCCGCCCCTGCTCTCTCTCCCTCTTCTTTGTTTTCTTTTTTCTTCTTCTTCTTCTTTTCTCCCTTCTCCATCGCGTGACTTCTTCTCCCCACACCGCTGTCTGCGCACCTCCCAGTCGCCGGACCTCCCTGCCGGCGCACCTGCCTCCAGACCGGCGCCCCTGTCCTCTCCTCTTCTTCCTCTCCTCTTCCTTCTTCCTCTTCTTCTTCTTTTCTTCTTCCTCTTCTTCTTCTCTTCTTCTCCCTTCCTTCTTCTTCTTCTTCTTTCCTTCTTCCTCTTCTTCTTCTCTTCTTCTTCTTCTTTTCTTTCTCCTTCTTCTGCTCCGCCGCAGGTCTGTTTTTTTATTTAATTTTCTATTTTATTTTATTTAATATGTTAATAACTTTTTTTTTATTTTAAAATGATGATTTATGTGATTATTATTATTATTAATAATAGTATTACTAATATTATTATTATTATTATTATTATTATTAATTTTAATTTTATTACTATTATTAGTATTATTATCATTATTATTTTCATTATTATTATTATTATTTTCATTATTATTATTATTATTAATTTTATCATTATTATTATTATTGTTATTATTAATTCTATTACTATTATTATTATTATTATCATTATTATTATTAATATTATTACTATTAATTTTATTATTATTATTATTATTATTATTATTATTATTAATGTTCATATTATTGTCTTGTTATTATTATTATTGTTTTTCATATTATTATTATTATTATTATTATTATTATTATTATGTTACTATTTCTATTATTATTATTATTACTAATCCTATTATTATTATTAGTATTATTATTACTATTATTATCTTTATTTTCATTATTATCATCGTACTCTGGTTGATGGTGGACTTTTATTTGTTGGCTTAGGACTTTTAGGACCGGCGCAGGGCGTTTCCAAGTGAGCGCCACCGCCGCGCCATGTTTTTGGGGTTCCGTCGTCACCGCGCTTCAGTTTCGAGGTGAGCGTTCCTCCCCGCCGCTTGGTTTCGCGTACTCTAGTGAGTTTTTATATGTGTCTGAGTCCTTGGTACTGACTATGCAGAGTATTAGACTTGGTCACGTAGTCTCGGACACACATCGTGTCATCGCGCCTTGGATCCGAGGTTGTTTGTCTACGCGCTTGATTTTGAGGTAGGTTCCCTTTGCACTGCTTTTAAAATTTAAGTTATATTATTTCATGCTGTTTGCGCACCCTAATTGTTTAAAATCAACATTTTATTAATTTTAATAAATATGAGATAATATACGTTAATAAATTTTTAATATAAGATGGTTAATTTTTAAATGGTTATTTAATGTCAAAAGGAGCTGTTTATTTTATACAGGTCACATGAAACATCCTTTTGACGGGCGGACACCCAATAATGAAAGAATGCCCGTTTGGCTTTTAAACATAATTCACGGAATACAAAATAGAGTTTTGGTTTAATGAGAAATGATTTCTTTTGAAGCATGAACAAATAATTTGGTTCGTTTGAGAAATTGCCCGGTTGGCTCTTAAAGTTTATTTGGAAAAGAAAATGGTTTGGTTTGGTTTATAAAAATACTGGCAACCTGTGAAGTAGTGTTTTGTGGGTTTTTCAAATAGTTTTAAACTGGTTTTGGTAGTAATTGTGAACTGTATTAAATGCCGTTTGGCACTTTATGGAAAGCGATGGAAATGTTTTTATAAAAACCCTCTTAGGACGACTCTCATGCCTTGGTTGCGATTGATTGTTTGGGAGGCCGCGCTTAGAGGCTCCCGGGTACTTGAGTGGAAAAAGGCATGAGGTTGTCCCATGGAGTGGCTCGGGGAATTCCTGTTGTTCTTTATATATAGATATATCTGATTGGATGCTCGGTTGGCGTCAGTTGGCTCACCCCTTTTTTTTAAACACTTGAGACATGGGAATCTGGCATATTGAGAGAATATTCTAGGAACGATTGCTGCACTGGTAGGTTATGGTACTGACCAGTGGCCCATAGTAGGTGGATATATTGGGTTTATTACTATGGGATTTGCCCTCGACCTGCCTGTGAGTGGATGGTCGAGCGTTTTGTGCGTTTTGATTTCATCGTGACATGTCGATAAGGATGATTTCTCATGTATTGGTGTCTTCTGGTTTATTCTCGATCTCCTAGGTTCACCCATGTCTATTCAGATTTTGTAGCTTACAGTAATGATTATGATGCTCATGTGTATACTTACATTGCCCTTGCTGTGTGTTTTACTTTGTGCATTCTGGCATATTGTTTTCCTTGGAAACTGATAAACTGCTTTTTAATGGGTTTCTAAAAATTGTTTTCAAATGGAAGTGTTTAATCCCTTTTGTACAAATTTGAAAATTTAAACATCACTTTCCCCTTTTCCTGAAATGTCATTGGCACTAATGAAATGAACACGAATTTGGAAAATGGATAAGGGCAATGGTGCGTACTTTGTTTTTGAGTAGAATATTGTTAAAAACATACTTTAATAGATTGTAGTTCAAACTTGAAATGATGTTTCTTTTATTTTAAAGGTAGTGCATTGGGAATAGATATCGGGCTACCCTACTGAGTTTTAATACTCACGCCTATAGTTGTTTTCTGTTTTTAGTGTTTGTGCAGGCTATAGCTTGAGTGCGCTCGCCTAGGGCGACGCTTGATCGTTGAGTCGGAGAGCGACCCACGAGGTCGCACGGAGTTTGTTCGCACGTCGTGTTTGGTTAGTTTGTTTCCTGTTTGTTTCTGTTTAGTCACTTTGTTTAGTTTACCTTTTTCTGCGCTGCTCTGTTTTATCTTTGCATTCTTATTTATTTATATTGGGCGAAATCGTTCCCACAGTCTCTAAATGATGCCCTGGCGCTTGTCGCCAGCCCGGGAGGATCGGGAACGCCTCTCGGGCCATGTCGCGGACCGACTTGGGTGACCGGTTCAGGGTCGACCCGGGTTGGTTCGTGACAAAATAATATCAGAGGAGGTTTGCTCTTAGCAGACCTCACTTTTCAGAGCGCCCTTTGTTATTTGGGATGCCAAGGTAGATGGAGTAGGATTGTCGGGACTTGAGGGGTAGGTGCGAGAAGAGCGTCGCGAACTCTTGCCCGTACTGATCCTCAGGTTTCCATGGGAAGTCCGGTTTAATTGGTTTGTTTGGGTTTTTATGGAAATGTTTTGCGATTGGGATACGACAAAGGGAGTTGGCCCATTAGTCCTCCTAACCCGCGCGGCCTGGCAAGCCATGTGGATCTAGGAGCATGGTCCAAGAAGGATCTCTGTGTCAGTGGCGTGTTTGGCATATGGCCGCCAACCATATGGTCAAGTCACCCACTGACACTAGTCCCCTGTTTGATTTGTTTTGGGTTTCCGTTGATTTTTGAAAGTGGTTTGAATCAGAAAAGTTGGTTTTTGAAAAAAAAAATGGTTGTTTGAAATAACATGTCTGATTTGTGGATTGTTTTAAAAGAAGTGGTATGAATAAATTGTTTTTGGAAAAAAAATGAAGTTGCTTTGTTTTGGCCTTGGTGTTCCGATGAGTACTCACATGCATTTTGGTGTGTTGGAAATGTGGATGGATGTCTAGTATGGTGGATGGATGCCCTGGGTGGCACAGATACATGCATGTGAGTGAGACTCTAAGGGATACCAATGACGAGGGTTTAACTTACCAAGATTGTTTTCAATTAAAGATGTTTTCAAAGAGAAAAGTTTTGATGTTATGATAACTTGTTTTCTCGGATTTTGAGCTTGACACCTATGTAGTGTTTGATTTTGAGGTTTTTATTCATTCGTTGAGTTGGCCTTGATTGGGTTTTTGACCTTTCCTTGTCCAGCGGTTATCCCTTTGAAGCTTCGATGGGTGATCGTAGTGCGGTTGATCAACCTAAGGATTTTATGCTTGAGTTTCGGAAGCTCGATCCACCTCTCTTCTATGGTCAAGCAGAAACTTCTGTGGCAGAGGAGTGGATGCAGAAGATTGAAAGGGACTTTAGCCTCATTGAGTTGCCCGATTCGTTGAAGGTCAAGTTTGCGACCTTCATGCTGGAAGGTTCACCGTGGATGTGGTGGAAGTCAGTGTCTCGGAACAAGCCCCGTCAAGAGATTACTTGGGAGTTTTTCAAGGCCTCGTTCATTCGCCAGTATTTCTCTGAGGAAGAAAGGGTGAGAAAAGGGATGGAAATGTGTTGTCTGCAGCAGGGCGACAGATCCGTGTTAGAATATTTCCATCGCTTTGTGGAGCTAGTACCTTATGATTCAGAGTATGCCACAAATGACCCCGTGAAGGCTCGACGCTTCGAGGCGGGTCTCCGCCCTGATCTACCGTCGAAGGTTTCCGAGTCCAACCTAACTTCTTTTGTCGATGTGGCAAGACAAGCTTTTCGTATCGAAGCCGCGATGGCAGGAGTGCTCGAAGTAGTTCTCCCTCCTTCGATCCCTATGAGCACTGGTGAAAGTTCTGGAAAGGAGGTGAGTAAGCAAATGGAAGTGGATGGATCAGGTCGTGGAATCAAGAGGCCTCGAGATCTTTCATCAACCTCTTCGGAGCGAGAGATTATTGTGTGTTATCAATGTGGCAAGCGGGGTCACAAGAAGTCATCGTGCCCAAGCGCTCCGAAGCCCTTCCAGGCGTGTGGACGCCTGGGTCACCTGCGACGATTCTGTCAGGGTGTTGCAAGAAAGCGTCGCAGAGGGTGTTCTCAGAAGTAATGTGCTATTGGGTCTTTGTTCAGAGTTCTTGGTGTAAGTTTCCTTTCAGTTTAAGGGATCTTTTATCGTTGTAGTTGTACTGGTGGTGTTTTGGGTTTGAAATGTATGGGAACTTCATGGGTCTTTTGACGAACCACGACTTTCAATGCTGGTGTGTTTTTAATTTTAAAATCTTGTCCTTCAATCTGTCAGATCAAAAGATGTATGTTTCTTGTTGGGATTGTCAGAACATGACTGCGAGGCAGGAGATGCTTCATCCATCAGAGCTCCAGCCAAAAGGTCTTGGAGCGAAGCCGGCGCGTAGTCAGGAACCCCCCGGGAAAAATTTTAAAGAGTCCGGTTAAAGTTGCGCCTCTATCATCGTGGTGAGATTGTTTTGGTGTTGTTGCTCTGGTTTCTTTGTCGTTGTAGTTTTTCTCTTGTCGCAAAGTGCGCGACGGACTTATCCCTCGTGTAACGTCGGGATTTGTGCCTTTTGGATGTATGTTGCTGATCAGTGACCTCGTGTGGACCACCGATGTGAATCGGTTATGGCTTTGGTATGTGTCCATCCCTAAGTAGTGGTACGTGAGTAGTTGTCCGTCCAAGTTTTAGTGATCCAATCCTTGGGCCCACCCTCCCCGCCCATGGGGTAAGGGTTTTGGTTTGCGTAAAATTTTCAGATCAAATCCTATTACTTTTGGACGTGAGTAAGTGGTTTAAATGTTTTGCTGTGCTTTTATAGCTTGAGTAAGGCCTGGTTCTGGCCTAAGTTGGATTTCTGGTTGGTCGCTAAGAGGTCAGTCCTTTTATGGTGGGGAGACCCACCATGAGTTTCGTTGGGTTCTCTCTTAAATAGTTATCAAATTCTAGTGGATCTCTTATGGTGGGGAGCCCGCTCGGGCCTCTCTCTCTCTGTTGGTGATTTATTTTGGGCAATGAGGTTCAGTCCCGCTGGTAGTCGCTGTGACATCCTTGGTTAAGAGGTCGGATCGTGTTGTGTGGAATCCTTAGGTGTTGATCGATCGACTGGTTGGTGTTGTGGCTTTCAGGGGGCGGAAAGCGTTATGGTGGGGAGAATTGTCGCACCCCAATATCTGCGTTTATTTTATTTTATGATTTCTTTGGCTTAAATTATTTTTACCGTGGTTCGTGTTCAGTATCGGACTAGGTTTTTGAGTTTTTGTTAAAAAGTGCGCTTTTTGACGCGACGTCGTCGGGCGCGTGAGCGGAGCCTGTCCTGGAAACCCCGCTCGTCCCTGCCGGTGTATTTTCGCATCCCGTTGTCTTTGGAATTTTTTTTTTAAATAGAGTCTATATTTAAATCACGCGTTAATTGTTGCGTCGTTAAAATTTTTAGTGCGTTAAGAATTAATTATCATTAAAATGATATGAACACCGTTATTGTTTTTATTTTATTTTATTTTATTATTTTATCACTATGAGGTTTGTTATTTGTTGTTGTTATTATTAATATTGTAGTTAATTATTATTATAATTTGGTTTTGTTTTGTTTATTTCCTTTTCTTTATTTTGTTTTCTTTTTATTTTTTTCCCCCTCTTTCCCCTCCAACCCTAGAGGCCCACTTCATATATATATATATATATTTTTTCCCCGCTGGAGCCGCCTCCTTTTCCTCTCCCCGTCGCACCATCCGCACCCAGCCCCTGCAGCGCTTCCTCCGCCTGTGAAGCCTCCCCGCTCCACCTCCTCTCCCTTTCTCCCTTGCAGCACTCAGCCACAGCAGCAAACCACCGGCGTTTTTCCTCAGCCTCCTCCACAGCAGCCCCCTGCTCCCTTCAGCGCCCGCCGCCCGCACCTGTCTCCTGTCCCGGCCGCCTCCAGCCACCGCCGTCCGGCGACCCAGCCTGCCGCCTTCTTCCACCTTCCGTCGCCGCTCCGCTCCGCAACTCCCGGCCTCCCCGTCGTCCCGGCCACCAACAGCCAGCGCCGAACCACCTCCCCCCTGCTGCTTCACCGCACCCCTCAGACCCAGCGCCCTCCTACAGCCCGTCACGGACCCCCAGCCAGCCCCGCTCCTTGTCCGCCACCGCGCACCCCCGCCCCTTCTCTCTCTCCCTCTTCTTTGTTTTCTTTTTTTTTCTTCTTCTTCTTTTCTCCCTTCTCCATCGCGTGACTTCTTCTCCCCACACCGCTGTCTGCGCACCTCCCAGTCACCGGACCTCCCTGCCGGCGCACCTGCCTCCAGACCGGCGCCCCTGTCCTCTCCTCTTCTTCCTCTCCTCTTCCTTCTTCCTCTTCTTCTTCTTTTCTTCTTCCTCTTCTTCTTCTCTTCTTCTCCCTTCCTTCTTCTTCTTCTTCTTTCCTTCTTCCTCTTCTTCTTCTCTTCTTCTTCTTCTTTTCTTTCTCCTTCTTCTGCTCCGCCGCAGGTCTGTTTTTTTTTATTTAATTTGCAATTTTATTTTATTTAATATGTTAATAACTTTTTTTTTATTTTAAAATGATGATTTATGTGATTATTATTATTATTAATAATAGTATTACTAATATTATTATTATTATTATTATTATTATTATTAATTTTATTACTATTATTAGTATTATTATCATTATTATTTTCATTATTATTATTATTATTTTCATTATTATTATTATTATTAATTTTATCATTATTATTATTATTGTTATTATTAATTCTATTACTATTATTATTATTATTATCATTATTATTATTAATATTTTTACTATTAATTTTATTATTATTATTATTATTATTATTATTATTAATGTTCATATTATTGTCTTGTTATTATTATTATTGTTTTTCATATTATTATTATTATTATTATTATTATGTTACTATTTCTATTATTATTATTATTACTAATCCTATTATTATTATTAGTATTATTATTACTATTATTATCTTTATTTTCATTATTATCATCGTACTCTGGTTGATAGTGGACTTTTATTTGTTGGCTTAGGACTTTTAGGACCGGCGCAGGGCGTTTCCAAGTGAGCGCCACCGCCGCGCCATGTTTTTGGGGTTCCGTCGTCGCCGCGCTTCAGTTTCGAGGTGAGCGTTCCTCCCCGCCACTTGGTTTCGCGTACTCTAGTGAGTTTTTATATGTGTCTGAGTCCTTGGTACTGACTATGCAGAGTATTAGACTTGGTCACGTAGTCTCGGACACACGTCGTGTCATCGCGCCTTGGATCCGAGGTTGTTTGTCTACACGCTTGATTTTGAGGTAGGTTCCCTTTGCACTGCTTTTAAAATTTAAGTTATATTATTTCATGCTGTTTGCGCACCCTAATTGTTTAAAATCAACATTTTATTAATTTTAATAAATATGAGATAATATACGTTAATAAATTTTTAATATAAGATGGTTAATTTTTAAATGGTTATTTAATGTCAAAAGGAGCTGTTTATTTTAAACAGGTCACATGAAACATCCTTTTGACGGGCGGACACCCAATAATGAAAGAATGCCCGTTTGGCTTTTAAACATAATTCACGGAATACAAAATAGAGTTCTGGTTTAATGAGAAATGATTTCTTTTGAAGCATGAACAAATAATTTGGTTCGTTTGAGAAATTGCCCTGTTGGCTCTTAAAGTTTATTTTGAAAAGAAAATGGTTTGGTTTGGTTTATAAAAATACTGGCAACCTGTGAAGTAGTGTTTTGTGGGTTTTTCAAATAGTTTTAAACTGGTTTTGGTAGTAATTGTGAACTGTATTAAATGCCGTTTGGCACTTTATGGAAAGCGATGGAAATGTTTTTATAAAAACCCTCTTAGGACGACTCTCATGCCTTGGTTGCGATTGATTGTTTGGGAGGCCGCGCTTAGAGGCTCCCGGGTACTTGAGTGGAAAAAGGCATGAGGTTGTCCCATGGAGTGGCTCGGGGAATGCCTGTTGTTCTTTATATATAGATATATCTGATTGGATGCTCGGTTGGCGTCAGTTGGCTCACCCCTTTTTTTTAAACACTTGAGACATGGGAATCTGGCATATTGAGAGAATATTCTAAGAACGATTGCTGCACTGGTAGGTTATGGTACTGACCAGTGGCCCATAGTAGGTGGATATATTGGGTTTATTACTATGGGATTTGCCCTCGACCTGCCTGTGAGTGGATGGTCGAGCGTTTTGTGCGTTTTGATTTCATCGTGACATGTCGATAAGGATGATTTCTCATGTATTGGTGTCTTCTGGTTTATTCTCGATCTCCTAGGTTCACCCATGTCTATTCAGCTTTTGTAGCTTACAGTAATGATTATGATGCTCACGTGTATACTTACATTGCCCTTGCTGTGTGTTTTACTTTGTGCATTCTGGCATATTGTTTTCCTTGGAAACTGATAAACTGCTTTTTAATGGGTTTCTAAAAATTGTTTTCAAATGGAAGTGTTTAATCCCTTTTGTACAAATTTGAAAATTTAAACATCACTTTCCCCTTTTCCTGAAATGTCATTGGCACTAATGAAATGAACACGAATTTGGAAAATGGCTAAGGGAAATGGTTCATACTTTGTTTTTGAGTAGAATATTGTTAAAAACATACTTTTATAGATTGTAGTTCAAACTTGAAATGATGTTTCTTTTATTTTAAAGGTAGTGCATTGGGAATAGATATCGGGCTACCCTACTGAGTTTTAATACTCACGCTTATAGTTGTTTTCTGTTTTTAGTGTTTGTGCAGGCTATAGCTTGAGTGTGCTCGCCTAGGGCGACGCTTGATCGTTGAGTCGGAGAGCGACCCACGAGGTCGCACGGAGTTTGTTCGCACGTCGTGTTTGGTTAGTTTGTTTCCTGTTTGTTTCTGTTTAGTCACTTTGTTTAGTTTACCTTTTTCTGCGCTGCTCTGTTTTATCTTTGCATTCTTATTTATTTATATTGGGCGAAATCGTTCCCACAGTCTCTAAATGATGCCCTGGCGCTTGTCGCCAGCCCGGGAGGATCGGGAACGCCTCTCGGGCCATGTCGCGGACCGACTTGGGTGACCGGTTCAGGGTCGACCCGGGTTGGTTCGTGACAGCTAGGGTTGAAACATGTTTTTGTGATGGTAGAAATCATTGATAAGAGGTTGTGATGAGTTTATGTTTTAGTTAAATATTGTCATAATATTTTTTTGAGTTTAAACATCTAAGATGGGATATATGATTTATGATATCAGTTTAATTTTCTTTTTATTTTCTATGCACTTCCACTCAAGTTGACCCACCTTTCTGATTCCCAATGGTTTTTTGTTTTGAGTGTTTTACCTAAAATCCAAGTTATAAAGGGAATGACTGGATGACTACATATTCTTAATTTCTCTCTCCTAAAATGTAGTATTGGTTGTAATGGATCTTTTTAGAAATATATATTTATATTAAATATAATGGACAGAGGTTATGGTATATATATATACTATATTACATGGTTTTTTGGTTGTGATGTTTAAGAATGGAGGTGTTGAGTCAATAAGGTTTTCCTTATGACTTTTCCATTCCTTCTTGTTTTGAAAATCACATACACCTTATACTTAAGAAAATATAAATTTTACCTCCATAAGGAAAATTTACTTCTTTAAGGAAATTTACCCTAACCTGGATTTTCTTATACAAATATTTTTCTTAAGTACAAAAACCGGATTGATACTCAATATCCCAGAAGTCGTATAATGTCAAGATTTAGAGAATTCTGTTTTTAGGATCCGAATTCTGGATGTGAATTGTAATGAAGTTCCAATCCGAATTATAGACTCTAAACTTTCATGAGTTCGACTCCGAACTCTTATGAAGTTCGACTCTGAACATTCATGAGTTCGACTCCGAACTCTTATGAAGTTCGACTCCGAACTTTCATGAGTTCGACTCCGAACTCTGATGAAGTTCGACTCTGAACTCTCATGAGTTTGACTCCGAACTCCTATGAAGTACAACTCTGAACTTTCATGAGTTCGACTCCGAACTCTTATGAAGTTCGACTCCGAACTTTCATGAGTTCGACTCCGAACTCTTATGAAGTTACAATCCGATCTTTCATGAGTTCGACTCCGAACTTCTATGAAGTTCAACTTCAAACCTCTACAATTTTATATTTTGAACTCTGGTGAAAACAAACACTGAATTCCTATAAAATAGAATCCGAACATTTCTTAACATAGACTCTGAATTTTATTTTGATTAGACTCCTAAATTTTAATTTGCTTACACTCCGAAATTTTGTATGGATTTTGCTTACATATTCTTTATTTCAAAATGATGTCGTGCATTCATTTATACATGATGTATTATTAAACGATTCCATCCATTATATTTCTAATTAACTGTTGGTTGAGTTAAACCTGTACAGGTCCCTCTGAATTTCATCGAAAATATGACCGTTGGAGGAGGGAGCCGATCGTTGGAAATTTCCCTATAAATAGGAGCTCATTTGAAAGGGCTCAAAAATAAGGTGATCGATCTAGAGACCACATGCTGTTAAGGTGATTTCTAGAGAGAGAAGATTTTTATGCCTTGTTTATACTGAACTGCTCATTCAGATTGCTTCGTGAGACTCCAAATGTTAGCGATTACATTCGAGGAATTCCGGGGATAAGAAGACAGAGGTGACAAATACCTTGAAGCTCGAGGGCTTCCTTGCTGAGGAAGACAGAGGTTCCAACTACCTTGAAGTTGAGGGATTAGAGGGATATCAAGACAAAGATTCCAATCTTCGTATCGAGGGCTTACCGTGGTGTGGGTAATATAGACTTTCTTGAAAGTATAAATCAATGGACCTTTATCCAAGGTTGTTGGATAACCTTCTCTTTGGGTTAAAAGACTTATATCTTCTTACTTGTAGTTTTACTACTTGTTTTTCTGCTGCACTTTTGTATTGTAAGGAAAGTATAATCTTCTTATATTTTATTACACTTGTACTCTGATCCATTTAGATTCTATACGCTTTAAGGTAGAATCTAATATTGTAAACTTTAGTTAAGTTTCAATTTCCGGATCCATATTTCTGGAACCGATTTTCGGCATCACTTTCAATATTTAAGCAAGTGCATAGAACTTGATGTTTATAACTTCACAACTTGTTCCATTTCTCCAATTGGTGTTAGAGTTGTTTTGAATTTTCTTCGTTTAATGTTGTTAAACTTAGATCTTTCCTTGAATAAGGAAAATTTTAAAGTATACAATTCACCCCCTATTGTATATTGAGCATCTACATCATTATTTCGATCCTACAATTGGTATCAGAGGAGGTCTCTGAAATACTTATACTCACATATAAGTTTTTTCTGATCACTTTTTCATTGTTCTTAATCCTTACTTTGAAAGTTTTTATTCATTCCGAATTATCATTCCGAACTTGGTCATTCCGAATTATCATTCCGAATTTTCGTTCAAAACTTTGTGGTTACGAACTTTTTCTTCTAAAAAGTTTTGTTTCCATAGTTTTAAGAATGGCAGGAATCAATGTTGGTTCTATTGATAATATAAATCTTACAAGACCGCCAATCTTTGATGGTAATGACTATGAGTACTGGAGAGATCGAATGAAGACTTTTTTTATCAATACTGGAGTGGATGATTTTTTATGCTTACTGGTGATTATAAAATTCCTGATAAGGAAGTTAGAACTTTCACTAACTAGGAAAAGCAAGAGTATCAAGTCAATTATAAGGTACTCAATACTTTACTATGTTCAATGAATAGAAATATATATAGCCAAATTTCCTTGTGAAGAAGCTAATTGTATCTTGAAAAAGTTAGAAGTTACACACTCTGGAACTTATAAAGTGATTGAAACTAGGAGAAATATGCTTAGAGCAGAATACCATGGATTCAATTTTCCGTATGGAGAACCAATCTGTAAAGTTCAATAGAGATTTATGACTATAGTCAATATCTTATAGTCTATGGGAGAAAAAGGGTTAGATGATGAAGCCCTTGTGGATAAGATAGTTGATATTATTCCCAATGAGTGGGAATAAAAAAGAACAGCTATTGATGAGAATAGGAAGATAAAGGAAGTACTAACAACAATACATGGTACATGGATAATGGATGTTCCTGGCACATGACTGGTAAAAAAAGCTGTTTTGAAAAGATTATCAAAAAAAAGGAGGAAAGGTAAATTTCAGAGATAATGCTCGGGGAGAAATTGCTGGTATAGGTAATATTGTTCTTCTTGGTAAAACTTTGATTTCAAATGTTTTATTTGTTAAGGGTCTTAAGCACAACCTCATTTGCATAAGTCAGTTATGTGATGAATGATACCTTGTGAATTTTAGAAATGATAAGTGCTTAGTACAAAATTCCAAGGAAGAATTTATTCTCTCAGCCAATTGGCAAGATAATGTTTACACTTTGAACTTAGAAGACCACAAGAGCCAAGACCTACCTTGCCTAAGTGCAATGGAAGATCATTCTTGGTTATGGAATAGAATACTAGGTCCCTATAAACTTAGAAACTTATGTAAAATTTCTAAGAAGAAACTTGTTAAGGATCTAACGGAGCTTAGATTTGATTCTTCTAAATTTTGTGATCCTTGTCAATATGGAATGATACATAAATCTAGTTTTAAATCAATTGGTGAAGTCTCAACGACTGATGCATTACAGTTAGTGCACATGGATCTTTTTGGTCCAACACAAACTGGAAGTATTGGAGGAAAATACAATGTGTTTGTTCTAGTTGATTATTACACTAGATTTACTTGGGTCTATTTTCTAGCAAATAAGTCTCAATATTTTTCTTTTTTCAAAAGTTTTAGAGCACAAGTTAAAAATGAGAAAACTCTTCCACTGAAAAATATTCATAGTGATCATGGAGGAGAATTTCAAAATATTTATTTTGAAACTTTTTGTAGTAGAAAAGGTGTTACTCACAATTTTTCAGCACCTAGAACTCCTCAACAAAATGGTGTAGTTGAAAGAAGAAATAGAATTCTTCAAGAGATAACTAGAACCATGTTGAGTGAATATTATATAGCTAGACATTTTTGGGCTGAAGCTATAAGTACTGCTTGTTATACGATAAATCCAATTTTGATTAGACCTTTTCTTAATAAAACTCCTTATGAGTTATGGAACGGTAGAAAACCAATACTTTTCTACTTCAAGGTTTTAGGTTGCAAAGTATTCATTCTGAATACTAAAGATAATTTACATAAATTCACACCAAAATCTGATGAAGGAATTTTCTTAGGCTACTCCACAACTTCTAAGGAATGTAGAGTTTTCAATAAAAATACTTGTACTGTTGAAGAAATAGTGCATATAAAATTTGATGAGTCTGATCCTTTTGTTTTTAAACCATCCCAACCTACATCCTCAGATGTGTTTTCAAAAACTGATTGTCAACCTTTGATAGAAGATCCTTCTGATAAGGAAAACGTTCAAGAAGATACTTCTGAAACATTTATCCCAGAAGACTTTCTACCCTATGTTGATGAACAGGTTTTACAAAACCCAAATATGGTGTTTATTAAGAATCATCCCAGTGATAGTGTCATTGGTGATGTAAATAAACCTGTAAGGACTAGAAGTTCCTTAAACAATGAAGTATAAAATCTATCATTTCTTTCCCAATTAGAACCAAAAAGAACTAATGAAGCTTTAGGTGATGATGATTGGATAAAATCCATGCAAGATGAACTAAATGAATTTGAGAGGAATAAAGTCTGGACCCTGGTTGAAAGACCTAAGGAAACTTCTTTTATTGGAGTAAAATGGGTCTTCAAAAACAAGTGTGATGAAAATGGAGTCATAGTAAGAAATAAATCTAGACTAGTTTCTAAAGGCTATAACCAGCAAGAGGGAATAGACTATGAAGAAACCTACACTCCAATAGCTAGACATGAATCTATTCGTATTCTACTTGCCTTTGCAGAATTTTTCAATTTTAAACTTTTTCAAATGGATGTGAAATGTGCTTTTCTTAACTGTTATGTTCAAGAAGAATTTTTTGTTGAACAACCACTTGGATTTGAAGATACAAAACATCCGGATCATGTTTTTAGACTTACCAAAGCTTTGTATGGTCTTAAACAAGCCCCACGAGCCTGGTATGATAGACTCACAGGTTTTTTTGCTTCAAAATAACTATGTGAAGGGAAATGAAGATGCAACCCTTTTTATAAAGAATGATAAGAAATTTTTTTTGATTGTTCAAATTTATGTTGATGACATCAAATTTTGTTCAACTCAGCAATCTTTAACTGATTCATTTGCAAGTCTAATGAAATCTGAGTTTGAAATGAGTATTATGGGTGAGTTAACTTTTTTTCTTTGTTTTCAAATTTCTCATAGACCAGAAGGAACCTATATATCTCAACATAAGTATATTAAAGATCTTCTCAAAAAGTATGGTTAAGACAATAGTAAGAGTATAAGTACTCCCATTGGTACCTCAAACTCCTTAGATCTTGATGAAGCTGGAAAACCAGTAGATCAAACATCTTTTAGAGGTATGATAGGAAGTCTACTTTACTTAATAGCTAGTCGACCAGACTTAATGTTTTCAGTGTGCTTATGTGCAAGATATCAATCCAATCCTAAGTAATCTCACTTAAAGGCGGTAAAAAGAATTTTTCGCTACCTAAAGGGAACCATGGATCAGGATTATTTTATACATCTGGAAATGATTTTATTCTAAAAAGATTTTCAGATGATGACTTTTGTGGATGTAGAATGGATAGAAAGAGTACATCTGGAACTTTTCATTTCTTAAGAGATTAATTATTTTCTTGGTCCTGCAAGAAGCAACATTCTGTAGCACTTTCCAATGCTGAACCTGAATATGTAGCAACTGGAAGTTGTTGTGCTCAAGTGTTGTGGATGTAAAACACACTCACAGATTATGGCCTGAGTTTTACTAAGACTCAAATTTTGTGTGATAACACAAGTGCCATTGCCCTAAGTAAGAACCCTACACATCACTCTCATGCAAAACACATCGATATTAGGCATCACTTTCTTAGGGATCACACACTGAAATGAGATATCATTCTTCAGTTTATCGGAATTCAAGATCAACTTGTTGACATTTTCAAAAAATCATTACCCTCTGATAGATTTGAATACATTAAAAAAAAGTTAGGAATGATAACCATAAGGTAATAATTATTCATTAACTTCTTTTTGAAAAATTCTCCTAATAGTAAAAAACTCCTTTTCATAGGGGGAGTACATTTCAAACTTAGTTTAACTAAAATTTTTGTAATCTGTTTTTCAAACTTAGTGTAACTAAAATTTTCGTAATCTGTTTTTCAAACATATTGTAACTTAAATTTTCATAATCTATTTTTCAAACTTAGTGTAACTAAAATTTTCATAATCTATTTTTCAAACTTAGTGTAACTAAAATTTTTGTAGTTAGTTTTTCAAACTTTTCGGAACTGAATTTTTCGAAATGAAAATTTCTAAAACTAAAATTTCCAGAATTGAAATTTCTGGAACTTAAATTTTCAGGATTGAAATTCTCAGAATGAAAACTTCTCAAATGGAGATTTTTCATACTGAAACTTTCATAACGATATTTTTCATACTGGAATTTTCGTAATGATATTTTTCATACTGGAATTTTCATAATGATATTTTCGTACTGGAATTTTCATAATGATATTTTCGTACTGGAACTTTCGTAATGATTTTATTTTTAAATTCATTTTTTCAAGAAGAATATTACCAATTACGAACAACCTTTCTAGCCAATCCCAAAGATATTATTTCCTTACTTAAAGTTTTGTAATCATATTTTTCTTGCTGGTATTTTCCTGAGTTTTTAAAAGTCCGGATTCTAGTTTTCCTCAAATCCGGATGATTTCCCTAAAACCTCAAAAGACCAGAGTCATGTTTTTCTTGCGAGAGTGTTTTCAACCGTCAGATCAGATAAAAACTTTTTCAACCGTTAGATGGATTTTGGAAGACCAAAGGTCACATCCATTGCCTATATAAAGGGGACTCCAAGACTCATCCCACATCGGTTTTTCAAAGCTTTCATGTCTCGAAGCCCTGCTGCTCTTCTTAAGACCGGTTTTGATCTTTGCAAATCCGTTCTGAATCCTTTAGGTCTCTCTGTTCCGAATGTCTGTTGAAGCAACATCTCAATATATTTCCACTTCAAATCCAATCTCAAAGTGGTTAATCTTCCAGGAATGGTTGGTGCATCTGGATTTCTATATGTTTGATTCTCTTATTTCAAATAATATTAGACGGAATGGATGGGAAAATGTTTGCGTAGTAAAGTTAGATAAACAAGATCCGATTTATACTGATTTTCTGATCGAGTTCTATGAGTCTGTTTCCTTCCAGATGGAAGATGGTAGAGAATGGTTTTCATTCAAGTCTTATGGGAAGACTTATAAGCTATGTTACACCAAGTTCGTGAGCTTGGTTAGTTTATCCTACAAAGGAGAAGCTGAGTTCTGCTCACACAAACTTCCAGATGAGCAAGGAAGTTTCAATAAGAAGAAGGAACGAAAATTTCTTGGTCTTAAGGATGCTTCAACTATTAAGATTTCTCGTCTCACTCCGAACAATAGAATTCTTCAGCTTTGGGTGCAAGGATTTCTGGTTCCAAGAAGAGGTGACCAGGATAATTTGAAGAAAAGTGATATCTATGTTTTAGATTTCTTGGTAAATATATGAAAGATAAATTTGATGAGAAATGTCTTGATTACGATCATGAACATCAAAGAAGGAAATTTGAGAGCCCAGATAATCATGTTTCATGCCTTACTATCTAAGCTGATAGTTCGGTGCTTAGATTCTTTCAAGGTTTCATGCAAATAAAAATTCTGGAATTGTAAGCTTATGTTAGTAAGTGATGATACTTTGAAGAGGATGAAGATGGGTTTTTCTAGTGAATCCAGAGAATTGTAATCTCTTTCTCTGGAAGAAGTTGAGGCACTTCAGAAAGGTACACACACTCTAGAACCATCCAAAAAGAAAAGGAAGAAGATAAAGCTTAAGGAAGTGGCCGATGATGAAGAAAATCCTAAATATAAGGAAACTCAGTATGCTCCCCCCAATCCGAAGAAACAAAAAAATTATCCTGATGAAGTTGCTGTGAAGTAGAGGGAAGATAAGAAAAAGAGGAAAGAAGGGGATCCACAATTCGGATTGGACCCTGCAGAGGCAAAGGCCATAAAAGAAAAAGCTGCGGAAGAGTTAGAGAAGCAGGTGAAAGAGAAGAAAATGAAAAAGAACGTGTCTGAAGCTGAAGTGGTGAAATATTTGCTGAGTGCTATAGAGTTATCTTCTAAGTTGATTCCGGTTCCGAAATCTTTCCTTACAGAACCTTCATTACCAGAAACTCTAGCTAAGAATTATGTCACTCCGGAAAAATTCAAGGGTAAAGTAGTAGTTGAAGAAGATGAAAAAGAAGCTAAGGAAGAAGTAGAGGAAGAGGTTAAAGAAGAAGAAGAAGAAGAATAGGTAAGTGAATATTTAGATACCTTGATCAAGAAAGTAGAGGTTTATAAAGATAAGGCAGAATCCACTAAGTTAGTTACTCTAGGAAAGGAAGGTGAGGAATGTAGTAAGAATGATGATAAGAAACAGCAGGAAGACGAAAATATTTTATATGATGATGAAAAATCCTATGAGAGGAACCTTCTTGAGGAAGGACAAGAAAAACCGAAACCTGATGAAGACTAGATTATTCAAGTTTCTGAATCCAAGGAAGTATCTCCTAATAAGGAACCAATTCTGAAGTCTGATAATGGAAAGCAAGCTCTCATGGATAATCCAACAAAATAAGTCTTTAGGAAGAAGGAGGTTGGTGGTTCTTCTAAGAGAAAACTGGTGCAAATTGAAGAAGGTCAATATCAAAGAGATTTATCTGATTCGGAATCATCATATCATGTGCATGATTTTTTGGTTTAATCTCTGAAGAAGTTGGTGGACACCAATCTGATTTTTCCAACTGTAGATTCCAGATGCCAGATGTAACAACAAAGTATGAATCGGAAATCAGATTCTTTATCCATGGTCATGGATAAGTTTATGAAGATCGAAGGTGAAAAAAAAGTTTTCTTATTGATTATGATGTGCATAGAAAGTGTTGAAGTAAGGTAACAAAGTGGTCTAAAATATTTGATGAAGACTTAATGCAGTTTGAAAATTTTCAAAGTGAAGTTCTAAATGCCTTTGACATTGAGGATAAAAAGATGAAAAATCTTCAAGCTGAGCTGATTTATGAGCAGAGTTCTTAGAGTCAACAAGTGAAGGAACTAAGTGAAAAGGCTAATTCTCTGGCTCAAAATATTTTAAGTGATATAAATCTCTGGATCGAGCTTGAGAAAAGACTCGTACAACAAGATGAATTGTTAAAGATGCAAAAAAAGCTATCGAGGCTCAGGAAGAGGCTTTGAAAGCTCAAGAAGAAAAGACAAAAGCCTTGGAGGGGCAAGTCGAGGAAGACCAAAAAGACCTAAAGAATCTCAAAACTTTGTTAAAGAAGATGATTCCAAAGGAAAAGGAAGACAAATAAACCCACTCCGATATTTTGTTGCAATTGTCCATCTTTGTAAAATTTTTCGAACTCTAATGAAATGTTATTTGGTTGGATGTATCTTGTTATATACTAATATTTCAGGTACCATATTTTCTTTTCCATTCCCTTCAATTCTTTTTGAAAATCACAAAGGGGGAGAAGGAAAAAGAACTACTCCTAAGGAGTAGAAAGAAAAATTTCTAAGTGAAATATCCTTAAAGAAAGGGGGAGTTTCTCACTACGATGTTTTTCATTCCTACAATAATGAAAACTCCACTCTGGAAATTCAGAATACAATCCTTAGTGTTTTAATTCCTAAGGGGGAGTTAGTTGTATTCACTTTCATCCATGAACAAAGGGAAATAAGTTTTAATTTCCAATTCTAATGAATTTTTTTTCAAAGTCCTTATATTCTTTTTCGTAAGGATGTTTGTGCTTTCCAAAATGGGGGAGATTGTTGAGTCAATAAGGTTTTCCTTATGAATTTTCCATTCCCTCTTGTTTTTAAAATCACAAACACCTTATACTTAAGAAAATATAAATTTTACCTCCATAAGGAAAATTTAATTCTTTAAGGAACTTTACCGTAACCTGGATTTTCTTATACATTGAAATATTTTTCTTAAGAACAAAACCAGATTCATGCTCAAAATATCAGAAGTCGTATAATGTCAATATTTGGAGCATTATGTTTTTAGGATCCGAATTATAGATGTGAAATGTAATGAAGTTCCAATCCGAATTCTAGACTCCGAACTTTCATGAGTTCGACTCCAAACTCTTATGAAGTTCGACTCTGAACATTCATGAATTCCACTCCGAACTATTATGAAGTTCAACTCCGAACTTTCATGAGTTCGACTCTGAACTCTGATGAAGTTCAACTCTGAACTCTCATGAGTTCGACTCTGAAATCCTATGAAGTTTGACTCCTAACTCTTATGAAGTTCGACTTCTAACTTTCATGAGTTTGACTCTGAACTCTTATGAAGTTTGAATCCGAACTTTCATGAGTTCGACTCTGAACTTCTATGAAGTTCAACATCGAACCTCTACAAGTTTAGATTCTGAACTCTGGTGAAACCAGAATCTGAATTCCAATAAAACAGAATCCGAAAATTTCTTAACATAGAATCCAAATTTCATTTTGATTAGACTCCGAACTTTTAATTTTCTTACACTCTGAAATTTTGTATGGCTTTTGCTTACATATGCTTCATTTCAAAACGATGTTGTGTATTCAGTTATACATGATTTATTATTAAATGATGTCATCCATTCTGTTTCTAATTAACCATTGGTTGAGTTACATGTGTATAGGTACCTCCGAATTTCATGGAAAATATGACTGTTGGAGGAGGGAGCCGACCATTGGAAATTTTCCTATAAATAGGAGCTCATTTTAAAGAGCTCAAAAATAAGTTGATCGATCTAGATACCACACGCTGTTAAGGTGATTTCTAGAGAGAGAAGCTTTTCATGCCTTGTGCGTACTGAACTTCTCGTTCAGATTGCTTTGTGCGACTCCTAATGTTGGTGATTACATTCAAGGACATCTGGGGATAGGAAGACAGAGGTGCCGACTACCTTGAAGTTCGAGGGCTTCATTGCTGAGGAAGACAAAGGTTCCAACTACCTTGAAGTTGAGGGATTTCGGGGATAGAAAGATAGAGATTACGATCTTCATATCGAGGTCTTACCCTGGTGTGGGTAATAAATACTTTCTTGAAAGTATAAATCAAGGTACCTTTATCCAAGGTTGTTGGATACCCATCTCTTTGGGTTAAAAGACTTATATCTTGTTACTTGTAGTTTTACTACTTGTTTTTCTGCTGCACTTTTGTATTGTAAGGAAAGTATAATATTATTATATTTCCTTACACTTGTACTCTAATCCGTTTAGATTCTATATGCTTTAAGGTCGAATCTCATAATGTAAACTTTAGTTAAGTTTCAATTTCCAGATCCATATTTTCAGAACCGATTTTCAGAATCACTTTCCAGATTTAAGCAAGTGCATAGAACTTGAAGTTTATAACTTCACACATTATTCTATTTATCCAATTGGTGTTAGAGGTGTTGTGAATTTTCTTAGTTTAGCTTCGTTAAACTTATATCTTTCCTTGATTAAGGAAATTTTTAAAGTATACAATTCACCCCCTCTTGTATATTGAGAATCTATATCATTATTTCGATCCTACAGGAGGAGGGAATGACATTTATATCCTTTATCTTTACATTATCCTAATATTATGGGGATCTGATATGAAATTGTGATGTGGTGATATGTGACCTGGATGAATTTGAAGATTTCTGGTTATGTTAAATGGTTTTGAGATTATAGTTATGTGGATATGTGGACATAGAAGGGGTTGAACCAAAATATATAATCCATTGGGGCATGAGTGAATCTATATCAATGGGGGAGTAATTTTAGGGTACATTCCTAAAATATATTATTCTTATATTTTGTTACTTAGTCACATTTGTGATGTTTGGTGAGTGATATTTGGTAATTATGGGTTTTAGTTGACCATTCATTAGTGATAATTTGGTTTTTCTATTTATTCACTAAGGCATTAATACGTTTCTTCCACATTTACATGATAGTTTTTTTTGAGGATCATACTTAGTATACTTGTATTTACACCCCTTTATATATATATTATCATTTTTTATAAGTTAGTTGGTGATCGAGTTAGACCTTACACGCTCATTGGTGATCGTGGGATTTTATAGAGTTGTTTCCATGGGAGTTTCATTCCATTTTTTATTTTGGATATCTTTGAATATATATGTCATTTACATGAATTTTGGGATTATTTTTTATTTATTACATATGTCATGGATTTTATTGGTGATTTTTCCATATATTCAGAGGAATTATGAGGGTAATTTCTTTAAGATGTGTGTTTCTATGCCCTTATTACTAGTCGCCAACCCATGTCCTATTTGTGGTAGAATTCATGTGTATCTCTCATTCTCTTTGGAGATCTAGGAGGGGTTATTGTGGGTTTGGTTCATGATAATATATAAATTAAATTAAATATAATTTTTATATAGGAAATAAGGGATAATTATTATATTTTTCTAATGATAAATACACTTCTTCAAAATTCTGGTACACCATAATCAGATATAGATTATACCCACAACTTTAGTGTTTACAACATATAGGATAATTCATTAACAAAATGTATGTATTATAAAACATTAAATTCAAATGAAATTTATACAAGTATCAAATTTAAATCCAACTTAGTTTTAGTTATTATATTCAAAAATAATATGTGACCCCCTGTAATAATAATAAATCCCTAAAAATTAAGTGATCCTATGTAATAAAAGAAATGTTGAACCAATAAAAATAGAAATTAACGGTAAACATAATTAATATAATTTATTATTAAAATTGATAAAACTTAAAAGAGATAATATTTCGAAGAAAAGTAACTTAATCAGAAATTTTGAGTAGGTCTGCCACCACTACCACCACCTTCAGAAACATATTTATTTTATTAAAAACCAACATTCTTATCTGTAGTATCAACACCAAAATAATCAATATTAAGTGGTCTAGTGTTAGAATGTGAACCATTTAGAGTAAATAGCTAATTTACAGAGGATATATAAGCATAAAAATATGATGACATCTCTCTCAAAATCAAGAAATTTATAAATCTAAATTGAGTAACCATTTATAGATGAAAAAGATTCATTCCTTTCTTTATATCAACCAAAAATTTTTATATAATAGATATAATATTAAACAAATGGTTCTTGATTATATATAATAATTCATTATCATATTTTATTTTCAAATACTATACGGTACCATTCATTAGTTCTCATGACCAAAAACATGATTTCAATAATCATTAATACCTAAATGGTCCTATACTTATTTGAAAAGATACTTCAATGAAACTTCTGAAAATTATTATAAAATTATGATCATATTAATAGATTATTTATCTTTATAAAATATTTAAATTATTATAAATTTTATCCCATGGCTACATTAACTATATTTCTATCATTTTTCTTACGACATGAGTAAAAAAGTTGGGAATAAGGTACCCAACCCTCGATACTCAATGAATTTTTTGTAAAAGTTACATTTTAATTAATAATAAACATATATTAATGTTATATATATATATGTTTATATTGACATGAAACAAAATAAATAAATACATACTTGATTTTTCTCATGATCAGACATACTAGTGTGACAAAGAGTGAAAATATTTTATTGTTGATTTGTTTTTTCATTCTTTTGTTGTGATATCCAACTAACACACCCTATAAGGGGGGTTTATTAGGGTGTGTAATTTTTATTTACATGATGGAAATTTCTATTAATTTTGAAATAGAAATATAAAACTTCTAAAATTCACATATTAACAAACTATTTGTATGTAGAAAAATAAATTCAGGAACATAGAGTTTTAATTGGTTCACAGTTGAAGAATAATTTAAGGAGAATACAATAACAATATTTTGACATAACTAGATGAAATAATATACAATTTATAAGTTACATCATTTTGGTAACGACATATTATAGATCATAAGATCACTTACTCTTCTTGACTTCCTATGAACTAAATTCCACCCCTAAATAAAGATTAATGAAACAGTAAGTCTGCTTACAATATTTATTATGAATAATGACATAAAAACCAAATGATATTCTTCAATTTTCATGATCTTATCCTATAATTACATATCTTTCAGAATTTATTTCTATACCACAACACTAAATTTATTCTTCTTTTAAATTGATAATAACTACAATAATTTTCTTTCTCACTTTATTTGTTGGTTGTTAAAACATTAACTTATATATCATTATTATTAAATTCTTATTAAATATTTACCTAAAATATTTTCATATTTCAAAAATATTATGTCCTTAAAATCAATGCTTAAAAATCATCCATTTTAAATCCTTATGACCTCTATTATCTCATTTTAAAAACACATGGTCTCTATTATCCCCCAAAATCTGTGAGTTTCCTTCTTCTTGCATAGAAAAATTAATAATCATATATTATAGTTAATATAATTTCTATTACTGAAAACACAATAAATAAATCTATGATTCATGGTGTTAACTATTTTAAAATACAGATCTACATAAATCTTACATTTTAAATCACTAAAATATTACATTATATTCTCCTTTAATTTCAACATGAATTTCTTCTTTTTCTTTAAGATGATTTATTAATCTTATCTTATGACTAATATAACCAAATTTAAAATCTTTTTTAGGTGGCCATACCTTTATCTCAAATTGATAAGGTAATAAACATTGTGAATTAATCATTTCTTAAGAGATGAATCTTATTGTTTTCTTTGAGTATCAATAATGAAATTTACTGAATGGTCTAGTGAAACTTATATTCTTTACTATATCATGAAAAGACTCATAAAAAATATAGGGATAACACTTAAGGTCTTAGGGATTAGTCATTTTTTCTAAATTTTAGAAGTTAATTACTCTTAAGAATCTAGAAAACGACTCTTAAAAATTTGAGCATTTCGATTCTTCATGATTAGTTCCAAATTATCCTTATGATTTTCAAAATGAACCATATGAAACATCAATAGACATCTATATTAGCCTCACAATATTCCACGTGACCCTTATGAAACATAAATACACAACCTTATGATCTTTATGGTTTTACTTAATCACTTTTATATTTTAAGTAATTGTAGAGACCCATATCTTGACCTACATGTACATTACATTACTTTTGAGGAATACTTATTACATAACAAGAACCAATACTCAAGGACAGTAATAGTTTAGTGTCTTTGGAAACTCAGAATATAATATTCTAATCATGGTGAAAGATCATCAACATCTCCCATAAAGATCTTCCCCTTTTATTTTCTTACCTAAAACCTTTCTTTATATTCTGGGTAAAATAAAACATATAAAGGGTGGGCTCAAATGCTCAGTAAGGGTAATCATGGAGAAAATAAAACAAACCATATACATTTGAACTTAAAAAATGAACATAATGTTTAAACATCAAAATATTGAGTGGTGAAATAAATCTTAGAAGTATGTAAGGAATAGATCATAAAGGAACATTAATCATGATAAAATAGCATGGGAATAAAACATTTAATTGTGGAAACAATTAATCACATGTTATTATTTCCATAGTATCGAAGGCATTTTTGCAAAAACCATCATAGTGGAAATATTCCATTACTGAACCGGGTTTACTTGTCGTTCCAGCCCTATATTACTAAACTAGATTCACTTGCTGTTCCAGCCATGTCTATCTCATGAGATATAAATATTTATCCAATGAATTGGAGGGAGATATAGTTCCCACCCATCTCATAATTAAATCATTCTTACTTGTGCCACAAAATAAACATAAATCATTCATCATAACCTAAAGAATAAAATGGGTTTCATAAACATCATCCCATCATAACGTAATCCATATAAAAAAATGGATATCATTTCATCACAAGAAGAATAAAACCATGTAAATAATTTTGACATTATAATTGAAACATAATCATATTAAATAATGTCATCTTATATGGAAAATAGTTTTGAAAAAGCACTTGAAATTATTTCTTGAGGAAAATATCCTTTCGTCTTCAAAATTATTTTCTTTTCACAAAATTCCATTAAATGTTAATAGAAAAGGATTTTTTTTGAAAATAATCATGAAATATTGTAGATGAATCTTCAAGAAAATTAGGCGTTATGAAACCATAAAAATCCTTTCATGGCGTATAAGTTAAAAAAACATTATCCTCGTACTTTTGCAGGAAAAGTCAAAAAGTTCTTCATATGGTACACAAAAGAAAGAGTCCTTTCATAACACAATGTAAAAGTCAAATAAGGGTAAAAATGACTTTAAAAATACATGTAAGAATATTACAAACTTTATTAAAAACATTTCTATGGGCATGGATGAAAAATATAACCCCAGTAAATACTTACGTATAAGCAATCTTGGATAAAATTGAGATTTACAAAAATATCCCTTACCTTATGTCCAATTTCTTCCGTATGTTTACGATACTCCTTTATAGTGGGATTAAACACATTATTAACTTTTAACATAACCAAAATAATATTTATGATATCATATATGATTCACTTATGACTTTATATTACCCATTCTTTTGCAAATTCCATGTTAAAGCAGCGTTTTGGGTAAAATCGTTTCATTTATCTTACGTGTTTTGACCTGTTGTTCTTGATATTATTACATATATCCTGATTTACTTAATTCCATTATTTAAAATATTATTTATATATAATATATATTCATTATATAAATATATATGATAGATTGATAAACGTAATGAAATACACTGTTCATGGATACGGTAGGCCGTATGTACGCATGAACGCTGTTTTCATTTCCTTATTGAATTGAATGGAATTAAGTAAATGAAACATATATGTACATAAATCCAGTATAATTATTATTTAATATCTTTCATGATTTTTTATTATATATACTTTATAATCATACTTTAATGGTTAAACATGGAAAATGAATCTCAACGCGTTCGTGGAGACGGTAGTCCGTACGTACGCACGAGCCACAATATCATTCCTTTGATATTAAAATAGTATATAATTGGATGTTATATCATATATAAAGAATCTTAATAATGTTTTGTTTATCATTTATATCATTTATAATCATTATTATACCCATAAAAATGATGAAATGTTTGAATAAGAAACTACACCACGACGTGGAGACGGTAAGCCATACGTACGCACATGTGGTGAATTTTTCATTAATAGGATGGATAAAATAACAAATATGGTCAAAATATTTTTATAATAACATCCCAGTATATATAATATACTGGATTTATTATTTTATAATGGAAACAAAAAAGAATGAAGAAGTGGAAGAAGAAAGGAACTTGAAATAGGTGGTGAGATATTTACCTCTTCTTCGGGTTCTTCCTTTTGACTTGATGAAAAGGGATCCATAGGATGGCTTTCTGACAAAAGGAAGGCCTCTAAGATTACGTTAGGATATATTAGAGGGTATTTGGGTAGGTTTTGGATGAGGAAAATGTCTTAGGAGGTGTGAATTAGAGAGAAGGGGGAGTTCCCCTTTTATAAGAGGGGTGAAAGGCACCTTAGGAAAAACTTAAAATATTATTTTATAATAAATTTATATTCAGTTTATAATGGATCCAAAGTGTCTTATTTAGAGTCTAGTGTTGTTATGGGTATAAAGCATCTCAACCAATAGTTTTTAGACAAGTTTAGGTTAATATTTTAACCTTATAATTTAGTTTTAACACAGAGTTAAATAATTTAACTTTTACGGCGTCTTCTTGTATTCTTACACAATATGGTGAATAAAATTTCAATAAACTTACAATTGAACCCCCATTGGTTCCGTAATTTCATATATATTATTATATAAGTCTTTTAGACTAAACTTATATTTTTAGGACTATTATATCAATTAATAATATAAAATTTGTTTTAAAAACTCCTTTTTGTCAATTTTGACACTATTTGGTATTTTGTTTTATTAAATTCATAACATCATTATTAATTCAATAAAATTTTTTATAACCAACAATAATTTGTTTTATTAACCTATAAAATAATTTTAATTCATAAAAAGTCTCAAATTACATTTATTTGGGTATTTATAATATCAATTATGTCAATATTTCATTAATAAGGTAATTACTGGATCATCATTGTGTCATAAATAAATTAACTTATTTAAGGTATAAAAAATATAAATAAAATTCCATTATGTAGGAAATTTTTTATCTTTCTAATTAATATTTATAGTCGACTTTATCTTTTCTATAACCCTATATTTAAAATGTTTTAGTTATTAAACTTTGATTTTAACTATTTTAACTCTTCTTTAAATAAAATAATAATAAATGTCCTAATCTAATCCAAGTGGACCTAAATGGAAATATTTTATTCATAAGGTTGTTTTTGGTCTAATTACACTTACACAATAGAATTAGGACATTTTTAGGGTAATAATAATTTCATTTTACCCTTAATTACCGTATTTACTTTTAAACGTGGTAAATAAAAGTAAAAAATTACTATTCACCAAAAACTATTTTTATCTTATTGAACCAAATTTTACTTACTGATATCAACCATGTCTCTTGGATTTTTTAAATTACACTCACATAAGCAGTAAAACTATGTTTTATGTAAATTTGGAAATTCTCCTAGGAGGTGGGTAAAAGACGATGAAATGTTCAATTAACTTTTTATATATAAAAACTTATTATAAAATGACTCCAATGAATTACATTGAACTTATATAGGTATTATGTATCTATTTTGACTTAAAATAATTTTAAATAAACTAAATAATTATTAAATAACAATTCGGTTTTAAACTATAATTCAGTGTTTTTCACTATTCATCAAAAATTGGATATTTTCAGAAAAATATACCCAAAATTCACTATATGCTAATTTCGATATTCTGAATCCAAAAATGAAGTCCATTTTGAAAGATCAAGTTTATAAAATTTCAAAAAGTGGGTATTACTATTAATAACGACTAGTTTACATTATATTTTAATAACATATCGTTGTTTAGTGAAACTCGATATTGCGTACAACACAAGCTATCGAGGAAGGCTTCTCTTGCGTGTAACACAAGAAAAGAATAGTGTTGCATATAATACAAGATAATATGGTGTTGAATATAGTGCAAGATAATCTATGTGTAACATACAACACAGGACATTAAAGAAATTAAAAATAATATTTCCCATAAAATCTCGGGGTGTTACATTCTACCCCCTTAAAATGAATTTCACCCTCGAAATTATTCGGGGTTATAAATGGTTTACTTAAAAGTTTCGTTCATAGAAACCCACATCATAAAAAGGAATACCAAAACATAACTTTAAAAACTAAAGTATGAAATGTATCGGTTACCCAAATTAACTAATCACTAGTTTTCCACATATAAGAACATAGGTAAAAATATGGATATGGAAGAGAAATCTGACCATCAAGTTATGATGGAGAGTGGTAGAGAACCTATCTATGAAAAAGACAACAATCATAAAGCCATAAATTTGTGATGATCTAAGGTACCATCTGATTCATTAGATATGAGGGCAATAGGACAACATTTTAGGTTTTCAAGATCATTTCCCTAAAGTTGAAGAATTTTTGAATTAAAAGAAATACTTACTTGATTTTGGTACAATCTCACCATTTTTCGTGCCTTGAACAATTTCCACTTCATATCTTGAATAGATGAAGTTGAATTTGTCTTCCATGAAGTGTTAGTGGATCATGTGATAGTATGATAGGTCATTCCATCTATCTCAAACATAGGGTTAACAATAGTTATATACATAAGTACATCTATGGTGGGATTAATCGTATATGGTTCCAAAAATGGACTTATACTTCATCTATCACATTTCTTAATAAAATAAAACTAGTTTCCACTAACCAGGGACTTCTTGTATGCCAGTGGTAGGCGATAAAGGCCTGTCATACTTCGGTTGTGGGTTTGATTCCCATAACCTTGTCCAACGCGACGGATTGTCACCTGTCCTACGGGTTGTCTTTTTTTCTAAAACTATACTATTACAACATTCTATAAATAATATCAAAATTTTCTAGCCTTAAACAACACTATATGATGTCTAACTTAATTCATTATAAACTTTAGGCCTATCCAAAATAATTCTGTCCAATCTCATAGTATAAAGAAAAATATTACTAGAGAGGTCATCTACCAAGTATGTAAATACCATCATTTATTCCCCATATGTAATAATATATATCTTGTTGTTGGTCACATTCCAAACATGTTAATACCTTAATCATTTATTATCTTAAAAAATGAATACCCATTAAACTTTAGTGAAATCATGAATGCTGTCAAAAGTTAACTCTTTACACATACCAAAAATTCCAAAAATTCTATATACGCAAAAAATGATATCACTTTGTATTTATATCAGTCATGAGATCATTAATACTATCAAACATATTATTTTCTCCTTATCCCTTCATTATGAACATATCATCTTATTTCCAAAAATATTTCAATCACTTTTCATGGTTACTGATACCATATTCTTCTGGAATACCATAATGGACCAATACACATATATTTCAATATACCATAAAAGTACCTCAACAACATTATTCTTGAATTCCAATACATAATCCCTTCAATCCATCCTCTTCGATGATTGGAATGGAATAGGTACTTCCTATATTTAGAAGTAACCGCTTAGGTCAGGGCATTGAGTTGGGTAATGCCCATGTTCTCCACTGATAAGACATTGAACTCCATAATAGTCTATCACTCTATGACCCTTTTCTCCACACAGATAACATCTTCCCCTCTATTTGAGGTATTCCTCAAGGTTTATCTTCCATTATTTTTTTTATGTAGAAAGCTTCATCTTCCTTCATCTATGTTCCTCTCCATGAGAACATGCATAAAAGTTCATCATCCTCTTATTTGATAACTTAGGAATACCACCAAAGTTCACCTTGTTAATCATATATCGTGATGACTGATTCGGCATAATCATAATATCTTTCTCTCTAGGAATTACATAATTTTGTTGATCACAGTCACCAATTTGTCAATCAGAATCAAGGTTAACTGAATTCTTTCTCGTTCCCTCCATTGACTAAAACCAGAAATCATAGTGTAAGAAACAGTTAAAATAATGTGGAACCACATAATCATTCAAAGTAACTTATGGGATGTATAACTTATCACACATTATTTAATCCATGACACCTTAGGTTCACCCTAGGTTATTCATGATTGTCAACATAATTATAGGACTGTAACCTACAGTTATACTAATCCTTAGGGACATCCCTAGACATACCTTTGAAATATCTCTAGGGATCTCACTAACGTTTTCACGTCCTGGTTTCCAAAGGTTAACTAAACCTTCCTCTGATACCAACTTTAGTGACCCATAGCTTGACGTACATGGACATTACATTACTTTTGCGGATTACTTAATATACAACAAGAACCAACACTCAAGGACCGTAATAGTTTAGTTTCTTTGGAAACTCGGAACATAATCTTCTAATCATGGTGAAAGATCTTCAACATCTCCCATAATGATCTTCCCCTTTTGTTTTCTTACATAAAACCTTTCTTTATAACCTAGGGAAAAGAAAACATATAAATGGTGAGCTCAAATTCTTAGTAATGGAAAGCATGGATAAAATAAAACCAACCATATACATTTGAACTTAAAAACATGAACATAATGTTTAAACATCAAAATCATGAGTGGTGAAATAAATCTTTGTAGTACGTAAGGCATAGATCATAAAGGAACATTAATCATGATAAAATAGAATGGGAATAACACATGTAATTATGGAAACTATTAAGCACTTGTTATGATTTCCATAGTAGACAAGGCATTGTTTCCAAGACCATCATAGTGAACAAAGTCCATTACTGAACCGGGTTTACTTGCTGTTCCAGCCCTGTATTACGGAACCAGATTCACTTTCCATTCCAGCCATGTCTATCTCATGAGATATAAATATTTACCAAATGCATTGGAGGGGGATATAGGTTCCACCCATCTCATAATGAAATCATTATAACTTGTGTCACAAAATAAACCTAAATAATTCATCATATCCCAAAGAATAAAATGGGTTTCATAAACATCATCCCATCATAACGTAATCCATATAAAACAAATGGATATATTTTCATCACAAGAAGAATAAAACCATGTAAATAATATATAAATTATACGTGAAACATAATCATACTAAATAATGTCATCTTAGATGGAAAATAGTTTTGACAAAACACTTGAAATGAATTCTTGAGGAAAATATCCTTTCTTCTTCAAAATCATTTTATTTTTACAAAATTCCATTAAATGTTAGAAGAAAATGATTTTGCAGAAAATAATCATGAAATATTGTAAAGGAATCTTCATGAAAATTAGGCATTACGAAACTGTAAAAATCCATTCATGCCGTATAAGTTAAAAAAACATTCTCCTCGTACTTTTTCCAGAAAAGTCAAAAAGTTCATCGTATGGTAAACAAAAGAATGATTCCTTTAATAACACAATGGAAAATTCAAAGGTGAGTAATAATGACTTTAAAAATACATGTAATAATATTAAAAACTTTATTAAAAACATTTTTATGGACATGGATGAAAAATATAACCCCCGTAAATACTTACTTATAAGCAATCTCGGATAAAATTGAGATTTGAAAAAATATCCCTTACCTTATGTCCAATTTCTTGTGTATGTGTCTGAGACTCATGTATAATAGCTTTAAATATATTATTAACTTGTAACATAACCATAATAATATTTATTATATAATATATGGTTCACTTATGACTTTATATTACCCGTTCTTTTGCAAATTCCATGTTAAAGCAGCGTTTTTGGTAAAATCGTTTCATTTATCTTATGTGTTTCGACTTGTTGTTCTTGATATTATTACTTATATCCTGATTTAATTAATTCCATAATTTAAATCATGATTTATATATAATATATATTCATAATATAAATATATATGATAGATCGATAAACAGAATGAAATACACCGTTCATGGAGAAGGTAGGCCATACATACGCAAGAATGTTGTTTTCGTTTCCTTATTAAATTGAACGGAATTAAGTAAATGGGACATATATGTACATAAATCTAGTATAATTATTATGTAATATCTTTAATGATTAATTATTATATATACTTTATAATTATACTTGAATGGTTAATCATGGAAAATGAATCTCATCGCGTTCGTGGAGACGGTAGTCCGTATGTACGCACGAGCGACAATATCATTCTTTTAATATTAAAATATTATATAATTGGATGGTATATCAAATATAAATAATCATAATAGTGTTATATTTATTATTTATATCATTTATAGTCATTATTATACCCATCCAAATGATGAAATGTTTGAATAAAAAACTACACCACGACATGGAGACGGTAAGCCGCACGTACGCACACGTGGTGACCTTTTCATTCATAAGATGGATAAAATAACTAATATTGTTGTAAAATTTTTATAATAAAATCAAATTATATATAAGATACTGGAGTTATTATTTTATAATGTAAACAAAAAAGAATGAGGAAGTGGAAGAATAAAGGAGCTTGAAATAAGTGGTGAGATATTTGCCTCTTCTTCGGGTTCTTCCTTTTGATTTGATCAAAAGGGATCCTTAAGTTGTCTTTATGACTAAATTAAGGCCTCTAGGATGAAGGGAGGATAGATTATAGGGTATTTGGGTAGGTTTTGGACGAGAAAAATGGATTTGGTGGTGTGAATTTGAGATAAGGGGGAGTGCCCCTTTTATAAGAGGGGTGAGGGGCACCTTAGGAAAAACATAAAATATTATTTTATATTAAATTCATATTCGATTTATAATGGCTAAAAGGTGTCTTATTTTGAGGAAAGTGTGGGTATGGGTCGAAATAATCTCAACCAATAGGTTTTAGACAAGTTTAGGTTACCATTTTATCCTTATCATTTAGATTTAACTCTAAGTTAAATAATTTATCTTTTACCATGTCTTCTTGTATTCTTACACTATATGGTTAATAAACTTACTATAAACTTCCAATAAAACCCCAATTTGTTAAGAAATGTCATATATATTATTATATAAGTCTTTTGGACTAACAATATATTTTTAGGACCATTATATCAATTAATAATATAATATTTGTTTTAAAAACTCTTTTATGTCAATTTTGACACTATTTGGTATTTTGTTTTTTATAAATTCATAACAACATTATTACTTCGACCAAATTCATATAACAAACAATAATATGTTATAGTATCCTATAAAATTAGTTTAATTCATACAAACTATCAAATGACATTTATTTCGGTATTTATAATATCAATTATGTCAATATTTCATTAATATGGTAATTACTACATCATCATTGTGTCATAAATAAATTGCATTATTTAATGTCTAAAAAGAATAAATAAAATACCATTATGTAGGAAATATTTTTATCTTTCTTATTAATATATATAGTCTATTTTATCTTATGTATAACCCTATATTAAAAACGTATCATTTATTAAACTTTGATTTTAACTATTTTAACTCTTCTTTAAATAAAATAATAATAAATGTCCTAATCTAATCCAAGTGGACCTAAAGGGTAATATTTTATTACTAAGGTTGTTTTTGGTCGAATTAAACTTATCCAATAGAATTAGGACATGTGTTAGGATAATAATAATATCATTTTTACCTTTAATTACCCTATTTACTTTTAACCGTGGTAAATAAAAGTAAAAAGTTACTATTCACCAAAAAATATTTTTATCTTATTGAACCAAATTTTAATTAATGATATCAACCATGTCTCTCAATTTTTGGAAATTCCACTCATAGAATCGGTAAAATTATGTTTTAGGTAAATCTGAAAATTCTCCTAGGAGGTGGGTAAAAGACGGTGAAAAGTTCAATAAAATTTTTATATATCGAAAATTATTATAAAGTGAATTCAATGAATTAAATTGAACTTATATAGGTATTATGTATCTATCTTTACTTAAAATAAATTTAAATAAAATAAATAATTATTTAAATAATAATTCAGTTTTAAACTATAACTTAGTGTTTTTCAATATTCATCAAAACTTGAAAGTTTTCAGAAAAAACACAAAAAATTCACCCTAAGCTAATTTAGATATTCCAAATCCAAAAATGAAGTCCATTTTGAAAGATAAAATTTATAAAATTTCAAAAATTGGGTATTACTATTCATAATGGTTAGTTTATATAATATTTTAATAACATACCGTTGTTTAGTGAAACTCGGTATTGCGTACAACGCAAGCTATCAAGGAAGGTTGTTGTTGCATGTAACGCAAGTCAAGAATAGTGTTGCGTATACTACAAGATAATACAGTGTTGCGTATAGCGCAAGATAATCTTGGTGTATCATACAACATAAGAAATTAAATAAATTAAAAAAAATATTTCTCATAAAATCTCAGGGTGTTACAGTAATGACACTTATGACTCTAAATAAACCTTATGAATTGAGTAATTTTTTAAATTTCTAGTTCTTCCTAGACTTACTCTTACATGACATCACTTGATGACCCATAAAAATATTTTTTGATGGCCCCTATGAAATAAAATAATTATTATGAATTCATGACTTGTCTAGATTCTCAACATATCTATCATTCGAAAACTCTTTAAAGTACATCCAAGGTTGATCTCATTTAGACTTATTCCAATATAAAACAAATAAAACACTATAATGCATGGTTCCAATATCCCCCTTTTTATTTGTTTTATCAATAACTTCCCATTGTGTATGATCTTCTATGCTTCTATTCTTTTCCCCCATATCATACTCTACCTACCATTGTTCTCCCGATTTGTCACTAAAATTCAAGGGGTTATTACTTTTTCATATCGATTCACAGTTATGAATGTAGGAACTTCATGTTTTCCAAAAAAAGATAAGAAAAGATCCATCAACCATGTCTCTGAGCCCATGTTAATCATTACTCGATGTAAGAAAAAAGAAATATAATTTTATGCCTATAATATTGTCCATTTAATTATGTTCAAACAGTCACTTTTTCTCTAGTTTTATCATGGATAATATCTACACATTTATCCTAAACAGAAAATAATATATCACCTGCAAAAAAATACAACAACCAAATAAAGAATTAAATATAGCGGGGAGATGAGAAACTTACACACCTATTCAACACCATTTATGTATTATTACTGAGAATCATAATAGAATATTTTCTGCTATATTTATTGTTTAATATTATTATTTAGAGACTATTTATTTTATCAAGTGGAAAGAAATTTAATAATCATTCATGTGAAGTATTTATGAAGATATCTCTTCGAAATTAAGGAAGATAATATAGCTATTTCTATGTAATCTATTTAAAGAATCCAAACAATACCATGAAAATGATGACATGTGTGAATTAATTGTTGGATACGTGAATTACAAAGCAATTTTTTTTTGATTATATCAATTTTTTTTGAACTATACATCATTGTTTTATCTAGCATAATATTTATAATTGTTTATACCCTTGCAATTTTTTCTTGATCATCATCATTTTCATCCTAAAGGGAATGTGAACTACCTATTTCAGATTCCAACATATTCATCATCAATAATTCACTGTTTTTTTTTATTTTATTCATCCACCATATTTAATTGTATACACTATAGTGTTTCAATTAGTGTGTGTTGCAATGGTTTATACTACCCTTACAAAAGGTACATGCGGTTATGCTACTAATCGAAAAGGTAAGAGGTCTAAGGGCTATACCTATAGAGTCCAGGGTTCATATTAACACATAAATTTATAAAGGTCTTAGGGATTTACCTTAAAAGTATAGTTCTATTCTTTATCTATAAAATACAAAAGTCTTAGGGTTATACAATGAGAGTATCAGAATTCATTTAACCCATAAAATAGTAGAGGTATTAGGAATGTACCATAAAATTCTCAAGTCCCACTTAACCTAAAAAATACCTAAGGTTCAGATATAGCCTTTGAATGTCTAGGTTTGTTCTTCTCCTATAAAAGGATAGATTTTTAAAAAACCAAAAAGGATAAGGCATTTTGGATTGTTGCTCCATGGGTTAAAATTCTAGGATATAATGAGTAATCACTCCCCTTCAAAATTCATTATTCTCATAGTGGGTTCTATTAACATAGGTTGGGAATGTGAAGATTATATATAGTATCATTACATTTGAACTACTATATAAATATTGGCGCCTTCTTGTTCATTTATTTTCTGCTTTAGTCTTCACACATTAAGAACTTAAATATGTCTTGAATAATTGTTAAATATTTTAAGCCACTAAATCCCATAAATAAAGTTTAACTATAAAAATCTTTTTAAGGTTGAAAATTCACCCCACCTGTATATTTCCATCATCACTTCTGGATCTAATAGTGTGTGGAACAATCACCTATTTTTTTTGGGTTGTGTAGTTGATGTATGGTTAGGGAAACCATATACCAGTCATGCATATTCCTTAGTCTGTTAAATTTATATTATACATTATTCCTTAGAAAGGATGTATAGTTCCTGGGTTTTAGTGGGAAATGTGCATAGTTTAAAACTGTCTAAATGCCTCCAATTTTCCTCCAAATACACTCTTTTTATACTACCTTCAATCAATTATTCATTTTATTCCTATTTTCACCAATCTAAATACCTTTAGACTGTAAGTGTATTATATATTAATGTAATACCCATTTTCAAGGAGAAATTCATCATAAAAATGACTTAGGAATAATAGTGCATCAAACTCCACCACACATGATCAAATAATTTTCATTAATAAATTGACTACGTAATCATTCTAAAGAGGCCAATATATATATATATATGTATAAATTTCACACATAATATTAATCAAATAAACAAAATTTTGAATGAATAATCATTGAAAATTCAATATGTACCCTTCAAGTATTATCAATCCCAAAAGAAAAAAAATAAAATTAGACACATGTTAAATTTTCCATGTTTCTATACTTAAATAATAGTTTATTTGAAACTAATTTTTCACATTTTCATTTAAAATATGGAATTATTATCCATTTTAATCTCATGATACACTCAGTTAGGTAACATAAGGGTTTTATAAACACTAAATGGTGGGTTATCACTTTTATCGATCACACTATAACATTACATTTCTACAATGAAGAATAAAAGAGGGTCATCATCATTTTTGTTTATTCTTTTTAAAATCTATTTTATGAATTTATCTACTAAAAATGTAATTTTATACCTATAATTCTAAATGAATCACCTTGATGAATTTGAAAATGAGTCATGAGATCATTAAATTAAGAGTGAATAATAACAACATGTGAAATATCAATAATGTCATATAATCACTCTCCCATAATGTGTATGTAAATTTCTTTTTCAATAGTTTCCTTAATTTAAATTACTCAAAATAGAATTATATCTAAATAAAATGTTTTAAGATGAAAATTTGAATAACTATACATGAAATTTCATAATCAAACTCACAAAAAATGAAAGTTTATTAATCCAAGAATATATGAAACCTAAAAAAAATAACTCAAATGAATTATGATTCAACTAATATGAAAATGGTAGATTTTTACTAGCCCTTAAATATACTCTATAGATAACATGTTTACCTAGGAAATTTCATGGTAATGATCAAATGTGATTCCCATGGATGAGGTGACATACCCTACAATTATGACCTATCATGTTCTCCATGATTATTTTGAGGTGGAAAAGTGTTTTTATAGAAAAATTGATATTGGAAAGGGGAGTAGAAAGTAATTAAAATGATATTTTAAATGAAAACTCCCCTAAGTTAAGTGGTGAACTAGATGGTGTCCAATATGGTGTATTTGAGTCTGGTGAATGAAATGATTATTTTCAGTAGATTTTAGGCATTAAAATTTATTATCATATCATTAAAATATTAAAAACTAGATATTAAAAGAATACAAATGAGATGGAGTGAAATAATATTACTCAAAATTACACTAAGGGAAAAAAGTGTCACGAGCACAAATAGAATAAAAATACATCAAAAAAAGAAACAAAAGTATAAAAAATAATTAATAAAGCAACAAAAGTTTTTTAGGTTTGTGGAATAAGGAAATGAGGATATAAAGTGAAAATAAAATGATATACATCATCTAAAATGTTCCATATATACATGGTAGAAACACTCTATGATAGGATTTCAGCACATAATCATCCCTGATAGCTTTATCATCCTCATCCTCATCATCATTATGATCATTTTACACTTCCTCATCCCATGGATCATATATAACTCCTAAAGAAGTTCTCGAATGCTACTCTTTTGGAGAAATTTAACCTAAAAATTAAAATGTGGGTGGATGTAAATGGAGTGTGTTTTAAAGGTTGGGGGAGAGAAATTTTATAGTTTGACATCATCCATCATACCCAACATATTATTAACCTATTTGTTTATACCAATGTTGTAATTATTTTAGGGAATCCAATTAATATCCAGGCTATCATATTGGGTTTATTACAGGTGTTGGTGGGTTGGGAATGGGTAGTGTGATTGATAAGGAATAAAAGAGGGTTGTCTGGGTGGGTGGGTGGTTATAGCATGGGGTGGGGTATAAGGAATTTCATTATGTGGATTTGTGGAATCCTCATGTGTGTGTGTGTGTGTGGTGTGGGGGGGGGGGGGGTTATACTTACTTAACCTCATCTTTCATTACATCATGGTATCTAAAAAAGAGGTACTAGTATCCATAACATTTAATTATTTACATACTTTATACCATGGTAAGATAAAAAGGAAATGGTGGGTCTGATTCAGAAAAGAACTCTATATCAAAATTAGTCCCAAAGTGATCATCCAAGAGTAATCCCACCATTATTATTTGTAAACATTTGAAGAAGATATTGGATGTATAAGAATACCAGGATAATTCGGTACCCCATCACCATATATTGAGTGAAAATGAGTCTCTTTATGACACTTTTATAACGAACCATAATTTATATATATTGTTATTACTTCAAAATTGAATAAAACTTATTACAACATATAACAAAACCATGAAAGGACCGTATAGGTATAGTGTCTTTAGAAACTGGGAAACAAAAACAACTGGTTCATAAAGCCTCTATATTTTCTCCCATTTATTTCATCATATCTAGAGTCCCTTTTGGAATATCCTAATTAATAACCTTCTTCCTGAACTGGGGAAAGAAAATATACAAAAGGGTGAGCTCAAATTCTCAGTAAGGGTAAACAAAAGAAATATCAATCATATCATATTCATAAGAAAATAACATTTTTGAAATTTTAACCAGCAAAAGAGATCATAATTTCATAACATGGGATAAATCATAGTATTGAAATGTAATCCAAATAATCATAACCTAAAACATGAAACTTTGTGGAATACACACATAATCATATAGAATCATTTCTTAGTAGTCAAGACTCATTTCCAAGACTATCTTAGTGGAAAAAGTCCATTTCTGAACCGAGTTCACTCCTCGTTTCAGTCCTATTTCACTGAACCAGATTAACCTGCCGTTCTATCCATGTCTATCTCATGAGATATAAATCTTTACCCAATGCATTGAAGGGATATACAGGTCCTACCCATCTCATAATGATACCATTTTTATGTGTTCCACAAAACCATAAATCATAGCATAACCCATGTAATAAAAATGGGATTCTTAAACATCATACCATCATAACATAATCCATATAAGATAAAATGACATCATAAAATTAATTCCATCATAACATAATCAAATCAATGTAAAAATAGGGATAGAAACAGAACCCTATATTATCTTAGATGGAAAATAATTTTGATAAAACACTTGAACTCCATTCTTGAGGAAAATATCCTTTCTACATCAAAAACATTTTCCTTTCTTAAAATGTCATATAATTTTAAACTAAAAGAAGTTGATTAAAAATAAACATGAAAACTTGTAAAAGAAGGTTCATGGAAATAATTTTCTAAAAATCCATTCATGTCATATAAGTTAAAAAATATTCTTCTCGTACTTTGGATGGAAAAGTCAAATATTACCACGTACGAAAAACGACAAAAGATTTCTTTCATATCTTTTACTAAAAACTCACCGAAGGGTAAAATTGGCTTTCAAAAATTATAAAAGGATATAAATATTACATATTGAGGAAACATGGATGTGGATGATAAATATTCCCCAGTAAATTCTCAAGTATAAACAATCTCAGATAAAAATTGAGATTGCGAGATTTTCCCTTACCTTAGGTCCGATTTGCTTCGTACATGTCCGAACCTCATGTATAATGATTTAAATAATTTTATTGACTTATTCCAGAATCGTAATCATTATTATGATATCATATGTGGTCATATTCTTAGCTTCTTATTAGTAATACTAGTACTCCACCCGTGCGATGCATGACACTATAAAATAATTCTTATTATTAACAATACATTACTATTTATAAAAAATAATAGTTTATATAAATATTGAATATATTTAAAAAGAAAATTACATATATAATAGGGAATAAAATTTATAGAAATTGAGGAACAAAATTTAGATACTGAGCAGCCTTCTGTATAAAATTAACAACAAAGGAACCAACGGTGAAACAGAATGAAAATTAGTAAATAATATATTGGAATTATAACTTTATTCATAGAAACAAAGTATGAAATTCTAATTTGTAGATACTTGAAATAGGTTAACAGTGGAATAGAATCATGGTAAAATAACATCAATACTGTTTCACCTTTGACATAAAACTATGGAATGTAATTTAACAATGATAAGAGAACATAAATACTGTTCCAGTTGCATATACTTGTTTGACAACATAAACATGAACCATAAATTTCAACAACAACAGTTGTGCAGATCAGATTACAATTCATGTCATCAAAATCTAAAGTCAAAAGTCTCCCAATACCACCATGCATCATTGTTGTAGAGTAGCATTTTGTCATGTTGGTTGATAGTTATATTGATCCCTGCAATCTATAATTAGAAATTAATGTGAGTAAATGAGACATACTACTACGAAAAAATAACTGGTTAATCAAGTGAAGTCATAAAAATCTTGTCATAATAAAATGGCTTATTTGTTTACAATATTCATCTATGAAAAAAAACTGTACAAAAAATCAATGAAAAAAATTAAATAATATGAAAATAAAAAATCATTACTAATTGAAATAAATAATAGAAAATGGTAACCGGGTAGACTATATCAGAAAACAATCATGTCATGTTTGAAAACAATATTGCATACAATGAAACACATAGTTGTAGGGAATTAACTTAAAGAAGAGTTTTTCTAATAAAATAATATAAATTAATTTTATTAATGTGAAATAGCTTGGAATAGTCAAGGATGGAAACCTCAATTCAATATAAACTACATTTAGGAATACAATATTGTATACAATGAAACACATAGTTGTAGAGAATTAACTTAAAGAAGAGTTTTTCTAATAAAAGATATGAGATGTGTGGAGGAATAATTATAATACATAATGAAAAAACTGTTGTCCACAAACAAAGATGTTGTGATGTTTAGACATGGAGATATTTTCTAGAAAGTATAAGATGTTCCCAAGTTTCATCTGCAACTATTTTGTAAACGTAATATTTTGGATTCTTTAATACTTTGTATAAATGCTAAGAAATACAAAAATATTATTTTACAATTGCGGCCTCTGTAGTTGTCTTTGAATTGCTCCATAAAAACCATAAAGAGTCTTATCAAAACAATTTTTATAGTTATCATGCCAATCCCTGGTTATTTGAAAACATGAATTGATCCCCTGTAATGATAAATGACAGAGGAAACATAAATTAGTGTAAATTAGTGTTATAAAATATTACAATAAAAGTTGATTAAACATAAATACAATAAAAATAGTAGAAGAAATTAAATATAATCATGACTGTTGAGGGACTACACATCACATACATGAGTAACCAACATATGTTACAAAAATTTAAATTTTAATTATTATAAAATGATACCACCAGATGTAAGAATCAATATATGACATGATGAATTCATACAAATTATGTCATGTGATTGTTAAATAAACATCAATGCACATGATGGATAGTTTCCTAACGACATTCTTTAGGTCATTGAACATATATAAAATCTGATTTTTTGAGGATCTATGCTGTTTTTTTAAACAATATATTTCCTCAAATTTTAGTCTTATCGCATAGGTAATTAAGAAAGTATATTGACATGAAGAATAATATTACCAACTAATTGGATAATTGGGCACTTAAACATGAAATTTATAAATTAAACTATTTTATAGAAACAATTTATAAACATAACGAATTGATAATTTGATTGTATAATGCTTACAACGTACATGTACTATGTACAAAAATAGTGAAGGCGGAAATATGGGTGAAATTACATAATATATTGTCATATGATTCAAAACAATAATTGAATAAACAAATAAATCAATGTTACACAACATGATGGAAAATAAAATGAATAATGAAATGTAAATGGAAACGATCAATCCTAAGAGATAATCCTATCATGAATCAAATAAATCGACTTGGATCAATGATGAGGCTTACTTACATATACACAATGTGAATCACTGATGTTTCTGCTGGAATCCACATGAAGAATGAACGTAAAGAGTCAAAAAATCAGTTTTTTTCAAAAAAGAAGATGATATACATACATTCCAAGTAATTGTTTTTATCAATGAAGAAAATAAAATGGAAATGATCATCAGTAGTGTGGATTTTTAGTTTCAAAAATTTATTGGAAATTCAACATGAAAGAACTTGATAGAGGAAAATTATACAAATTGGAATACGTCTTACCCATTAGGATGAATGAAAAAAACAGTGATATTAGTAATTTTATATTAGGCCTCGGTGGGGCGACCTTGTTCAAGCAGTCTTGCATAGTCTGCACCATCTTGTACCGTGTCTGCAATGGACAATTGAATGCCGATGATTTTCCCCCGAACTGCATTTTCCTTCCATGCCTTCCCTCAACTTCAAAGAATTTCCATCATTCATTTATGACATGGGTTACTACCCTTCCCTCCAGATTTTCTATGACCAATTCTCTAATAATCACCAGCTAAAGTGTACATTCTTCAATTCATTTGAGTTTTTTGGAAATCAAGGTGTGTATCCTTGGCCCCTGCAACACGAGTCTCTAAATATATTATTGTCTAATTCGTGGGCATTTGGAAACTGTCAGTATACCTATGATTAAATAAATTAGGTGTATTGGATGAAAATATGGTGGCATGTGAAGAAAATCGGTCCCATGATCCCATTGGTGTACCTGGACGAGAGGGTGGAGGGAAACATGGAGTATGGTCTGAACCAATTCTACCCCCTTCCCTCAACCTCCCCTCCCCTCCTCTCCCCTCCCCCTGAACCTGCCCAGCCCCTCCCCCTTCCCTCATCCTCCCCTCCCCTACCCTCATCCTCCCCTCCCCTCCCCCCTGCCCATCCTCTTCCCCAAGAAGCCCCCTCCCCCCTGCCCTCATCCTTCCCTCCCCTCCCCTCTAACATGCCCAGCCCCTCCCCTCCCCTCCCCTTCCAACTAACCAAATTTTTTTTCCAACCCTCTCCTCCCCCCTCCTTGTCCCCCCTCGTCCTCCCTCCCATGCCCAGTACTCTGCTAAATTGTCACCTATAAAATAGAACATTTTGAGCAGAATAAAATGTTGGATGTAAGGATAGTCTCATGAATTGAACTGAAACATAACAAAAAATACACCCAACTTTGGAACTGAACTAAAATAGAACAAAACATGGACTCAACACGTCAACTGAAATGAAACAGAGCAGAAAACGGACCCAAATCAAATCCCTAAGGTCTAGCTATGTGGTATCAGTCCTACAGGGTCATAAACACATGCGCATTAATTAAATGTAGTAGTCCATCACCATCTCTTCTCACCCAACTTTAATAATAGAAACCCAAACCATGTAGACATCAAATATCCAAAATCTCTCTTGCTAACAAAATTTTACAAAAACTTAAATCTATAGGAAAAAAATCCATCATCATTCAAGAAATAAATCATGTAAAAGGAATGAAAAGATATAGCAGATTTATGAAGTACAACTCAGATTTATTGAACTATTGTTGAACCTGTTTAGTTCAATATCGGTTCTCTAAGGTTTATTTGTAATTAAATATAACAATAAAAACTTCTCATGCATGGAGTCATTTATTCATGAAAATATGAATTATTTTCCTGTCATTACTAAAACATATCCAGAATATTTATAAAAACTTCTGAGTTGAAAAAATTCTAAGTTAAAAGTACGATAATATATAGAATGAGTTGAACTATCACAGTAATTATTTAATTCAATAAAATATATGACAATCTCACCTGCATAATTTTTTCTATTGATTTGAGTTTATTTAGTTAGAAACTGGACTGTAGCATCAATATAATCTTCCCCTATAATAAATACTAATACATCACCCATGGTATTCAAAATAAGAAACTGGGAAATAAATATGAAAGAATGCATTTTTTATAGATAAATTATTTATATTTGGTCTGAAACTATGAGATACACCATGAATAAAATAAGTGTCAATAAAAATTACTAAAGGATGTTACATAAATGCTACTGAAAACAATTTAAAGGATAAATCATTGATAAGAATATAAAAGAGGCACTATATAGTGTATTGAACATTCATAAAACTTGTTCATGAACTTGGATGAGATTTTGATTATGATTGATAATCAGATAGTTGATGGCCAGATTAGGTAGATATTTTCGGAGGAGATTATTGTGGGGGGGGGCACTCATAGGCCTTGCTTATTTACCGTTCCCTCAAATATTTATAGGTTTGAAGTCAAGGGGAATGCCTCCACCACTTAAATATGGTAATTCCCTACACATGGAAGATATATTGTAGTCAAAATTTTACTATCCACTGTATCCTCCTAGATGGTACACTGTAATTAATGCCATCTTAAGAATTGAAAAAAAAGAACAAATACATTCTTTGGACTTGAAACATCATATACATTCCATCGAGCTTGTGGACCTATGGAGAAGATTAGAACGTCATCAAGGATGAAACAATGATGATCATGGTGGAGAAGTGCAATAAATTGTTGCCTCATCTTTATGGGATTATACATGACCCAAACAATGAAATAATCTTTCCATCAAGATTGATATAATCTAGAGTGCTTCATTCATGATATGTAAGAAAATAAAAAGAGGTAATCAAATCTATCATACCTAAAAATGTAATGAGTGGATAAGTAAATGCAGTAGAATAAATTAACTACCAGAATTTAATTACCCTCCACCTTTTGTTTCTCCAATTCCCCATCCTCCACAAAAATCCAATTAAAGTTATATTCATTGGAATATGAGTCAATGATTAGTGAAATTATGGTTTATTGGCCATATGAATCACCCATAGACTATAAAATTATAATGGGATGATCTTTTACAATTTTTAAATATGTACATATACACACCCTTTAACTAAACCAACTATTAGCTTTCTTCAGTAATACATTGAATCCATTATTAATAGTGAAACTGTTGGTTTTAAATGTGACATAGAGATCCTAAGTGTGATCAATTTAAAAATAAAACCATTAGTTCTCATTGGTTTATTATCCAGTGGTGGCCATTTAAAATACCTTACTTCACATTACATTTTCATCAACTCAAATATAAAACACTTTGTCCAAACACATGTATGTATATTATACAGCAACGTTAAAATGGAGAATACCTTCTCCATAGAATTTATCAATCTTGAAAGAGAGTATGGTATCAAATCCTTTTTTATCACCCAAATCATTCTAAATTGAAATGAATACAAACCATCTTATACATCACTGCAAAGAAAAATAGAAGAGGCACATACATACTGATTTAGGTCATATAAGTAAGAATAAAAAAATAAAATTGACAATGTAAGGTAATTAAAGAAATTCTGGCTCTATGCTATGTTTAAAAAAACATTGAAAACTAATTATTCTATGAGCATGAACTGTATGAAACATTGGTCTAGGATTCAGTACCTTATACTATAAAAAAATATCAAGTATAAGATATATGGATATAAACGTGAGCAATATTTCAATCCAAACATCAATCCCATAAACTATGGAGAATGAGAACCAAAACTCATTAGGCCATAACTGAATTATAAAATCAAACACATTTCTAGATCATCCTATTGTATTCACATACACTAAGGAAATAAATAAGAAAGTAACAGTTTAAACATTAGTGGAGTTCAAAAACCAAAGAGATATTTACCTCAATAGTCTCATATATATCCATTTTAGAGATAACTAAATCACATCTTGGATATCATTGATCGGAAGCATACACATAAAATGTCTTCTAGAGAAACCTACAAATTAAATGGGCAATATCTCACAAATAGTTTAAAGTGGAAGGTGGAAAACATCAAATTTTTTTTGAATAAAATGTAGAAACACAAACTTGGATGCCTGTTTATGCTTCCAACAACAGTATGATTTGATCTTCAATAGGCACATGAGGTGCTCTCTAGTTGTTTTCCTGCATGGAAAACACAAAAAAAATGTTATTAAATAGTAAAATAACACCTTATACATTTCATTAATAATCTAGGAGATCACATCATTCAAGAAATTGTCTTCACTATGACTTTTAGTGTTAAAAAAAGATTCAAATTGATGGACTAAAGCATTAGATATGCTCCCCTCAACATTAAAAGTATTTTCATTCACCTTAATGCCGGAGATATGTTTCTTCATCCTTCTCTCCATCTTCATGACGTGGAAAAAAAGATTACTTATAACACCCTCTTTGATACATCATAAATATAACTTCTTTTTAAGAATCCTTTAATTAGTAGGAATTAGCTCTCCAATCCTATATTGTAATAGATCCTCCTCAAATGAGGGGACATAAAGTTTACCAAAACTGTTTTGTCATTGCAAATTTTCATCCTTAGCTTTCTTGATTTCCTCATACATTCTAGAGAATTTAACTCTAGCCCATCCTTTAAGAGATGATTGGTAGCTTTCATCTTTAACCTGAGCCTTTGGAAAACATTACACTCAATCCACATACATATCTGCTATAAAATGTCCCTACATTCTATAAAATGGAGACAGAATTTATTGAATGTAAAAGTGATAGGATATCTCCTATCATCAGTCCATAAACAAAACAAATGATGTCTATGTATTGAAAATAAGTTGGTGGATTGCTTTTGTGTGGGGGGTACATAACTCATGTTAGGTTATTTGTAAATTTGAACATCATTAATGCAAAAATAGTAATGGAGTGCACCATCCAAGGAGTTATTTACCTAAATAGTCTTTGAGATGTCCATTACAGATACAACTAAAGAAAATCTTGGATAACATGTGACCTGAAAACAGCACATTAAATGTCTTCTAGAGAAACCTACTCATTATATGGGAAATGTCTCGCATACACTTTAAAGATGAAGGTAGAAACCATCAAATACATTAAAAACATAATATAAATAGGTACTTGGATGTTTGTTTTAGCTCCCAATAATTGTATGATTCTATCTTCAATAGGTGCGTGAGGTGTTGTCCTTCTTTTTTCCTACCTAGAAAACACAAAAAATGTTTTTAAATAGTAAAATAAAAATTTATTGAGTGTTGTTAGAGAAACCTTCACATTAAATTGTCAATTTCTCACATAAATTTTATTTACCATCCACCTTTTGTTTCTCCAATTCCCCATCCTCCAAAAAAATCCAATTAAAGTTGTTTTCATTGGAATATGAATCAATGATTAGTGAAATTATAGTTTGTTGGCCATGTGAATCACCCATAGACTATAAAATTATAATGGGATGATATTTTACCATTTTTAAATATGTACATATACAGACCCTTCAACAAAACCAACTATTAGATTTCTTCAGTAATACATTGAATCCATAATTAATAGTGAAACTGTTGGTTTTAAATGTGACATAGAGCTCATAAGTGTGTTCAGTTTAAAAATAAAACCATTAGTTCTCATTAGTGTATTATCCAGTGGTGGCCATTTAAAATACCTTACTTCACATTACATTTTGGTAAACTCAAATATAAAACACTTTGTCCAAACACATGTATGTATTTTATAAAGTAACGTTAAAATAGAGAATACCTTCTCCAAAGAAGTCATCAATCTTGAAAGAGAGGATGGTATCAAATCCTTTTTTTATCACCCAACGCATTCTCAATTGAAATGAATACAGATTATCTTATACATCACTACAAATAAAAATTGAAGAGGCACATACATACTAATTTAGGTCATATAAGTAAGAATAAAAAAATACTATTGACAATGTAAGCTAATTAAAGAAATTCTGGCTCGATGCAATGTTTAAAAAAACATTGAAAACTGATTATCCTATGAGCATGAACTGTATGAAACATTGGTGCAGGATTCAGTACCTTATACTATAAAAAAATATAAATTATAAGCTATATGGATATAAACTTGAGCAATATTTCAATCCAAACATCAATCCCATAAACTATGGAGAATGAGAACCAAAACTCATTAGGTCATAACTGAATTATAAAATCAAACACATTTCAAGATCATCCTATTGTATTCACATGCACTAAGGAAATAAATAAGAAAGTAACAGTTTAAACAGTAGTGGATTTCACAAACCAAAGGGTTATTTACCTCAATAGTCTCAGAAACATCCATTATAGAGATAACTAAATCACATCTTGGATATCATTGACCTAAAGCCTACACATAAATTGTCTTCTAGAGAAACCTACAAATTAAATGGTCAATGTCTCGCAAACAGTTTAATGTGGAAGGTGGAAAACATCAAAAGAATTGAATAAAATGTAGAAACACAAACTTGGATGTCTATTTATTCTTCCAACAATAGAATGATTTGATCTTCAAAAGGTGCGTGAGGTGCTGTCCAGTTGTTTTCCTGCATGGAAAACACAAAAATAAATGTTATTAAATAGTAAAATAACACCTTATACATGTCATTAATACTCTAGGTGATCACATCATTCAAGAAATTGTCTTCAATAAGACTTTTAGTGTTAAAAAAAGATTCAAATTGATGGACTAAAGCTTTATATATGCTCCCCTCAACATTGAAAGTCTTTTCATTCACCTTAATGCTGGAGATATGTTTTTGGATCCTTCTCTCCATCTTCATGACGTGGAAAAATAAATTACTTATAAAACCCTCTTTGAGCCTTCATAAGTATAACTTCTTTTTATGAATCCTTTAATTAGTAATAATTAGCTCTCCAATCTTATATTGTAATAGAACCTCCTCAAATGAGTGGACGTAAAGTTTACTTAAACTATTTTGTCATTGAAAATTATCATCCTTAGCTTTCTTGATTTCCTCATACATTTTAGAGAATTTAACCCTAGCCCATCATTTAAGAGATGACTGGTAGCTTTCATCTTTAACCTGAGCCTTTGGAAAACATTACCCTCAATCCACATCCATACCTACTATAAAATGTCCCTATATTCCATAAAATGGAGATAGGATTTATTGAATTTAAAAGTGATAGGAGATCTCCTATCATCAGCCCATAATCAAAACAAATGATGTCTATGTATTGAAAATAAGTTGGTGGCTTAATTTTGTGTGGGGGGTACATAACTCATGTTATGTTATTTGTAAATAAGAACATCATTAATGAAAAAATAGTAATGGAGTGCACCATCCAAGGAGTTATTTACCTAAATAGTCTCTGAAATGCCCATTACATATACAACTAAAGAACATCTTGGATAACATGTGACCTGAAACCTGCACATTAAATGTCTTTTAGAGAAACATACTCTTTAAATGGGAAATGTCTCGCATACACTTTAAATATGAAGGTTGAAACCATCAAATACATTAAAAACATTATATAAATAGGTACTTGTATGTTTGTTTTAGCTCCCAATAATTGTATGATTCGATATTCAATAGGTGCGTGAGGTGTTGTCATTATTTTTTCCTACCTAGAAAACACAAAAAAATGTTCTTAAATAGTAATATAAAAATTTATTGAGTGTTGTTAGAGAAACATTCACATTAAATGGTCAATTTCTCGCATAAACTATAATTACCCTCCACCTTTTGTTTCTCCAATTCCCCATCCTCCACAAAAATCCAATTAAAGTTATATTCATTGGAATATGAATCAATGATTAGTGAAATTATGGTTTTTTGGCCATGTGAATCACCCATAGACTATAAAATTATAATGGGATGGTCTTTTACCATTCTTAAATATGTACATATACACACCCTTCAACTAAAACAACTATTAGCTTTCTTCAGTAATACATTGAATCCATTATTAATAGTGAAACTGTTGGTTTTAAATGTGACATAGAGCTCATAATTGTGTTTAGTTTAAAAATAAAACCATTAGTTCTCATTGGTTTATCATCTAGTGGTGCCCATTTAAAATACCTTACTTCACATTACATTTTAGTCAACTCAAATATAAAACACTTTGTCCAAGAACATGTATGTATATTATAAAGTAACGTTAAAAGAGAGAATACCTTCTCCATAGAAGTCATAAATCTTGAAAGAGAGTATGGTATCAAATCCTTTTTTTATCATCGAAATCATTCTCAATTGAAATGAATACATATCATCTTATACATCACTGCAAAGAAAAATAGAAGAGGCACATACATACTGATTTAGGTCATATAAGTAATAATAAAAAAATACAATTGAAAATGTAAGGTAATTAAAGAAATTCTGGCTCTATTCTATGTTTAAAAAAACATTGAAAACTGATTATCCAATGAGCATGAACTGTATGAACCATTGTTGCAGGATTCAGTACCTTATACCATAAAAAATATCAAGTATAAGCTACATGGATATAAACTTGAGAAATATTTCAATCCAAACATCAATCCCATAAACTATGGAGAATGAGAACCAAAACTCATTAGGTCATAACTGAATTATAAAATCAAACACATTTCCAGATCATCCTATTGTATTCACATGCACTAAGGAAATAAATAAGAAAGTAACAGTTTAAACAGTAGTGGAGTTCACAAACCAAAGAGATATTTACCTCAATAGTCTCAAAAATATCCATTATAGTGATAACTAAATCACATCTTGGATATCATTGACCTGAATCCCACACATAAAATGTCTTCTAGAGAAACCCGAAAATTAAATAGGCAATGTCTCGCAAATAGTTTAAAGTGGAAGGTGGAAAACATCAAAAAAATTGAATAAAATGTAGAAACACAAACTTGGATGTCTATTTATGCTTCCAACAACAGTATGATTTGATCTTCAACTAGGGTGTGAGGTGATGTCCTGTTGTTTTCCTGCATGGAAAACACAAAAATAAATGTTATTAAATAGTAAAATAACACCTTATACATGTCATTAATAAACTAGGTGATCACACCATTCAAGAAATTGTCTTTACTAATACTTTTAGTGTTAAAAAATATTCAAATTTATGGACTAAAGAATTAGATATGCTCCCCTCAAAATTAAAAGTCTTTTCATTCACCTTAATGCCGGAGATATGTTTTTGGATCCTTCTCTCCATCTTCTTGACGTGGAAAAATAGATTACATATAACACCCTCTTTGATCCATCAAAAGTATAACTTCTTTTTAAGAATCCTTTAATTAGTAGGAATTATCTCTCCAATATAATATTATAACAGAACCTCCTCAAATGAGGGGATGTAAAGTTTGCCGAAACTGTTTTTTCATTACAAATTATCATCCTTAGCTTTCTTGATTTCCTCATACATTATAGATAATTTATCCCTAGCCCATCCTTTAAGAGATTATTGGTAGCTTTCATCTTTAACCTGAGACTTTGGAAAACATTTCCCTCCATCCACATCTATACCTACTATAAAATGTCCCTACATTCCATAAAATGGAGACCAGATTAATTATATGTAAAAGTGATAGGAGATATCCTATCATCAGTCCATAAAAAAATAAAATAATGTCTATGTATTGAAAATAAGTTGTTTTCTTGCATTTGTGTGGGGGGTACATAACTCATGTTATGTTATTTGTAAATAAGAACATCATTAATGCAAAAATAGTAATGGAGTGCACCATCCAAGGAGTTATTTACCTAAATATTCTCTAAAATGTCCATTACAAATACAACTAAAGAACATCTTGGATAACATGTGACCTGAAACCTACTCATTAAATGTCTTTTAGAGAAACCTACTCATTAAATGGAAAATTTCTCGCATTCACTTTAAAGATGAAGGTGGAAACCATCAAATACATTGAAAAAAATATAAATAGGTACATGGATGTTTGTTTTAGCTCCCAATAATTGTATGATTTGATCTTCAATAGGTGCGTGAGGTGTTGTCCTTCTTTTTTCCTACCTAGAAAACACAAAAATAATTTAAATAGTAAAAAAAAAATTTATTGAGTGTTGTTAGAGAAACCTGCACATTAAATAGTCAATTTCTCGCATAAACTATTGAGTGTTGATTTTAGTTCCTCTTGAACTTCAACTTGAGTGAAGTCAATACGATATCCATTAAGACCGCTTACTATCTCTTCTCGGTATGTACCCCCTTCACAAGCACTGAGATAATGAGAAACTGAAAAATAATCATTCAAAACATAATTATATCCTATAATATAACTGCACATGATCATATCAAAACCCTAGAAACTAAATTAATCTACATGTCTTCCAAAATATAGTCCATATTTAACATCTTAACAATGGATTTTTCATGGGATTGATAAAAGTTTCTATAAAAAATCAAGTAATACAATAGAAAAATAGTTTTATAAGAGAAAAATTTATGTACAAACAATTTAGGGATTAGAAATGCTAAAAAATACCAAATGACATAGAAGAAAATATAGGAAGCAGGTTCGACTTCTGCTAGTTCGGAATGCCATTGTTCTTGGAAGAGGCCCTCCTCTCAGTAATGTCGGTGGCGGGCTTTATCCCATTCTTCATGAAGTATTGCTCAATGTCAAGCATGTCACATCAAAGCTTACTCTCACGTATGAGCTGCTTGAAGTCATCGTCCACCTCGACGACCAGAATCATGTCATTTGGATATACGATATCTTCTTGTGAATAGGTGAATTGGTTGAAGGCTTGAATACGTAAACTCAAAATGGTTTCAAATAAATCTCTATGGAAATAAACTAACTGTTAGGTGATCAAAAGTAAACATACTTACAGGTGAAAGTATAACTAATATAACCTTCAAATTCTGCAACTAAAGTGAACCCATAGATGATATTTTATGAAATTTCTCCCTTTATTTTTTATGTTTGACATAGGATAAGAAACATGGATCATAAAAAATTATAAAACAATATATAGATAATATTTTAAATAAAAGATTCAGAAAATATTCCCATACTGATGATGAATCAATCTTCTCATACTAAATTAAACAAAGGATTTATATGTATTGAAAATAAGATGGTGACTTGCATGTGGGTGGGGGGTACAGAACACATGTACTATTTAAATAATTAGATAAAGGGGGTCTACAAACAAAAATTAGCATATGAAACATCTAACTTAGTCAGTAAACTCTTAATATTCATATAACTTCCAGATAATATACCAATTAGTTTAAGAGGGAATATATCCTTTCTGAGAATCAAATAACAATTTAGTCCACCCCAACCACTGATGGACACATATAGAGTCATTAAGACTGGCTGCAACAGAAATGTGCTTCAAATAACTCAATCAACCTGCATAAAAACAGTCTGCAAGACTGTCCTGGTGGTTAAACACATATAAATCTAGTTTTTTCTTATAGTAAACTGACAATATAAGAAAAATATAGTTGAGAATTTATTCACGAATATAAGAGAGAAAAATTTCATTAAATGAGTAATTCCCTGCATGATAACCATCCAGCAAATCTGAAAAACATCACAGTCAAGATAACTTAAAGCATATAACAAAATGTGCTTCAAATACCTCAATCAACCTGCATGAAAATAGTCTGCAAGACTGTCCTGGTGGTTGAACACATATAAACCCAGTTTTTTCCTATAGTAAACCGAAAATCTAAGAAAAATATATTTGAGAATTTAATTATGAATAGAAGAGAAATAAATATCATTAAATGAGAAATTCCTTGCATGAAAACCATCCATCAAATCTGAAAACATCATAGTCAAGATAACTTCCAGCATATAACGACGTCCAGAATGAATAACCAAAGTGAATCAATCATCAAATAAATTAAAACAATAGTTAATAAACTAGATGTATATTGAACTAAGTTGATACCATAAATGGAATGGAAATCATTTTGATTTTCCATTAGGAATATTAGGTCATACCTGAAATCCAATGCTGATGTGGGGGGGGGGGGAATAAAATATGCAGGAAGTGTGCAGGGAAGTGAATGTGGCATCTCAGGCTACCTGAATCTTCTAGGAGAAGCTCAAAAATAGTTTATGGTGGTCGCTTTTGAAAAATTAATTTATCTTCTATGCAAAGAATCATGAATGTTGATGAAAAAATTATCCAATGTTCTATAAATGATTTTTTTTCATTGGGAACCAGAGTTGCATATCACCGAAGATACCTTTTATGATGATGAAGGTTTTGTTGACGAATCCTGATGTAGAGCTCCTCGCCCCCGGATTGAGAGTCGCTAACAACCAAACAATTGAAATAACACCGACTCGACATCGAAAGTATTGTCTTGAAGAATATTGAAATCCACTGTGATTTATGGTCGCCACTATTTAATAAGAGGCATAGGATCCGGAGGTGATGGATCCCAAGATGGAGGACATAGAGCCAGATAGCATGGATAAGGAAAAGTAGATGGAGAAGGCTAACATGGAGAACATGATGAATATTTTAAATAAAAGATTTAGAAAATATTCCCATACTGATGATGAATTAGTCTTCTCATACTAAATTAAACAAAGTATTTCTATGTATTGAAAATAATATGGTGACTTTCATGTGGATGGGGGGTACAGAACACATGTACTATTTAAAGAATTAGAGAAAGGGGGTCTGCAAACAACAATTAGCATATGAAACATCTAACTTAGTCAGTCAACTCTTAATATTCATATAACTTTCAGATCATATACCAACTAGTTTAAGAGGGAATATATCCTTTCTGAGCATCAAATAACAATTAAGTCCACCCCAACCACTTATGGACACATTTAGAGTCAGTAAGACTCACTGCAACAGAAATGTACTTCACATACCTCAATCAACCAGCATGAAAACAGTCTGCAAGACTGTCCTGGTGGTTGAACACATATAAATACAGTTTTTTCCTATAGTAAAATAAAAATATAATAAAAATATAGTTGATAATTTATTCATGAATAGAAGAGAGAAAAATGTCATTAAATGAGTAATGCCCTTCATGATAACCATTCAGAAAATCTGAAAAACATCACAGTCAAGATAAATTAAAGCATATAATAAAATATGATTCAAATACCTCAATAAACCTACATGAAAATAGTCTTCAAGACTGTACTGGTGGTTGAACACATATAAATCGAATTTTTTCTTATAGTAAACAAAAAATATAAGAAAAATATAGTTGAGAATTTAATCATGAATAGAAGAGAAAAAATTTCATTAAATAAAAAATGCCCTGCATGAAAACCATCCAGAAAATCTAAAAAAAATCACAGCCAAGATAACTTATAGCATATAATGACGTCCATAATGAATAACCAAATAGAATCAATCTTCAAATAAATTAAAACGACAGTTAATAACCCAGATGTATATTGAACTGAGTTGATACCAGAAATGGAATGGAAATCATTTTGATTTTCCAGTAGGCATAGTAAGTCATACTTGAAATACAACGCTGATGTGGGAGGGAATAAAAGATGCAGTAAGTGTGCAGGGAAGTGAATGTGGCATCCCAGGCTACCTGAATCTTCTAGGAGAAGCTAGAAAATAGTTCACGGTGGTCACTTTTGAAAAAGTAATTGATATTCTATGAAAAGAATCACGAACATTGATGAAAAGTTTATCCAATGTTCTATAAATGATTTTTTTTCATTGGGAACCAGAGTTGCATATCACCGTAGATACCTTTTATGATGATGAAGGTTTTGTTGACGAATCCTGATGTAGAGATCCTCGACATCAGATTGAGAGTCGCTAACAACCAAACATTTGAAATAACCCCGACTCAACATTGACAATATTGTCTTGAAGAAGATTGAAATCCACTGTGATTTATGGTCGCCACTATTTAATTAGAGGCATAGGATCCGAATGTGATGGATCTGAAGATAGAGGACATAGAGCTGGATTGCATGGAGAAGGAAAAGTAGACAGAGCAGGCTGACATGGAGAACGTGATGGCGGAGGCTGAGAATCTGAATGCACACATGGTAGTTGAAGAGGTAGAGGTAGCGCAACATGGGGACTAGAACGACAGAGGAGTGGAGTAAATGTCGAGGTGTAACTCTATGAGCATCGGGGGGGAAGGTGATCACAAATGGGATGAAAGAGAGGGATGAACTGAAACCCTAATAGGGAGCGATGAATAAAGGTAGCATGGTGAGAAGTGTTTAGGTTTGGAGATAGAATAAGAGGGGTGGCGTGGAGGGGAGTGGTGCGAGATAGAGGTATAATCAGGAAGGGGGCGGAAGAGGGGAATCAGAGAAGGGAATAGAAACCAGGTGATTCGGGGAGGGGAATAGGAACCGGAGAGCAGGGAGATGCGTATTGGGAATGGGTTATAGGGAAGGGAGTGTGAGAGGGAGAAAAATCCCAATTGCAGATGGAAAGTGGGTAAATTTTTACAATTTGGAGTTTGGAATATTGAAATTTATGTGATTTGGAGGCTTGGGAAGGTGACACGTCAGTAATGGAGAAGCCAAGTTTAGTATTGATAATAGATTTCATTGTTACTTGTTATTCGGGTGTTTATTTCTTTTTATTCTTATGCATGTTTTGTCGAATAAATTATTATTCTTCTTTTAGGTTATATATACCTCATTTCCAGAATGGTATTAGTGTAATATATATCATATTTATTCATTCAATTCATTTATATAATCATTATGCAATGAAGATCATGTATAACAAGTCGCATCACATCGTGGAGATGGTAGACCGTACGTACGCACGAGTGATGATATCATTATCATGATCATGGAATTGTATTGAAGTGTATGTATACTATTTCAGAATTAATATCATTTTACAATAATTGTATATATTTATTCTTTACACCATTATACCCATCCAAGTAAGGTGGTGGAAAATTGATTACACCACGACGTGTAGATGGTATTTCGTACGTACGCATGCGCGGTGATTTCGTTTTCCGTAGGATGGATAGATGGTGAAATAAGGTTGTTTCATACTTATAATAACACATTAGTATATTAGTGATACTGATGTTATTACTTTATAATGAAACAACTAAATAATAATAAGTAGAAGAAGAAATAAAGTTGAAAGAATCAGTAACAGACATTACCTCTTCTTTGAAGCGCCTCTTATTAACCTCCTCTTAGGGCACTAAATATGGTCTTTGAAAAAGACCAGGACCTCTAGGATGTTTCTAGAGAAGTGGAGAAGATAAATGGGTAGGGGTTGGTCGAGCATGAAGGCTCAATGTGGTGTGAGGAAGAGAGGGAGGAGGTTCCCTTTTATAAGGGAGGAGAGGGGCACCTTTGGACAAACTAAACATATTATTTTATACTAAAGTCATATTTGGTTTTTAATAGCTTCAAATTGATTTATTAAGAAGATAATGTGGGGATGGTTTGAAATCCTCTCATCCAATATAATTTATACAAGTTTAGAATTCTATTTTAACCTTATCATTTAGATTTAACTTTAAGTTACATAATTTTATTTTTACAGTGTCTTCTTGTTTTCTTACACTATAAGGTTAATAAATTTACTATAACAAGCCAAAAGAACCCCAAGTTGTTTATTATTAATATATATAACCTTATATTAGTCATTTTGAAGAACCATATATTTTTAAGAATAAAATAACAATTAATAATATAATATTTGTTTTAAAAACTAGTTTATGTCAATTTTGACACTATTTGGTACAGGATTTTTGTGAAAATCATAACATCATGATTAGTACAAAAAACGTTAATTAGATCAATACTAATATGTCATATTAACCTATAAAATTAGTGTAATTCATAAAAAGTCTAAAATTACATTTACTTGGGTATTTATAACATCAATTATGTTAATATTTTCTTAATAAGGTAATTACTGCATCATCATTGTGTCATAAATAAATTAAATTATTTAAAGTCTAAAATTTATAAATAAAATAAAATTATGTAGGAAATATTTTTATCTTTCTAATTAATATTTATAGTTGAATTTATCTTATGTATAACCCTATATTAAAAATGATTTAGTTATTAAACTTTGATTTTAACTATTTTAACCCTTCTTTAAATAAATTAATAATAAATGCCCTAATCTAATCCAAGTGGACCTAAATGGTCATATTTTATTACTAAGGTAGTTTTTGGTCTATTTAAACTTATCCAATAGAATTAGGACATGTTTTAGGGTAATAATAATATCATTTTTACCCTTAATTACCCTATTTACTTTTAATTGTGGTAAATAAAAGTAAAAAGTTACTATTTACCAAAATTTATTTTCATCTCATTGAACCACATTTTATTCCTTTATATTAACCGTGTCTCTCAGATTTTTGAAATTACACTCACAGAAGCGGTAAAATTAAGTTTTATGTAAGTTTGCAAAAAGCTCATAGGAGGTAGGTAAAAGACGGTGAAAAGTTGAATAAAATTTTTATATATCGAAAATTATTATAAAAAACTCCAATGAATTAAATTGAACTTATATAGGTATTATGTATCAATTTTTACAAAAAATAAATTTAAATAAAATAAATAATTATTTAAATAAAAAGCCGGGTTTTAAATAGTAACCCAGTGTTTTCACTATTCATCAAAAATTGAATGTTTTTAGAAAAATACCAAAATTTCACCCTAGGCTAATTTCGATATTTTGAATCAAAAAATGTAGTCCATTTTGAAAGATAAAATTTAAAAAATTTCAAAAATTGGGTAATAATATTCATAATGGCTAGTTTTAATAATATTTTAATAGTATATCGTTGTTTAGTGAAACTCGGTATTGCGTACGACGCAAGCTATCGAGGATGGTCGCGATTGCGTGTAAAGCAATCCAAGCTAGAGTTGTGTGTAGTGAAAGATTCCTTTGATGATTTATTTAACCTAAAAACAAAACATTTCTCATAAAAATATCAGGTGTTACAACGTTACCCTCACTATTTAAGTATGGGGTGAATCATATAAAAAGAACCCAATGAAGGATCTTGTGTATTGGGGTTAGAATCTTAGAATCTTTAGTGGTATGGAAGTTGTAATGGTCCTTGGTTGGGATAATTATTCCAAAAACATTGGGTGGTAGTGGGTTCATAAGATAATTTGGATTGGGTATAGGTGGTAGTTTCAAAGTATTCCATGATATATAACCCTTTAAGGACCCTGAACAGGGTGAGGGTCATGTTGTATTATCTCTTGGGAAGGTAGAATATGATTCCACCCTGGTTTTTAACTATCTCACCATCCTCATTAATTTTTTATATCTCATTACAATGGAATGTGGATGAAAATTAAGGAATAAATTCTTTATAGGCTGGGTGTGAAACTAAAAGTTATTTTGTAAGTTGGCCTAATTCAAGGGAATTTTTGTGTTCATCCTTGATTAAAAGTGAATCCAAACTTTAGTGATCAATGAAATAGTTGGGAGATATCAACCATCTAGCTAGACTTTAGAATCTATTGTTATATTATTTGTTAGATAAATTAATGTAAGGTCTTGAGGGGTTTTTTGGAATTGGAACATATAGATCATATATATAGGGTATTTGACACGGTGGAGTAGATTTTGAGGTTATGACACCTATACACAACAATACAACAATATTTCAAAATATTTAAAAGGTAAAATATTTATATCCTAATTAAATAATATAAATTTTAAAACAAATATTTGGTATACCTAATTAAATGAAATCCATCAAGAAGAATTGGGGGTTTTTTTGAAAAGGGAAGGTGCAAAGTGTGTGAAGAGTGGATGAGTAAGATAATCAACTATGAAAAACCCTGGAAAAATTAAGAAAACTTAAAACAAAAGTTGAAAGAAGAATGGGAAAAGAGAATATGGGTGTCCTAGATTAATTGAGAAGTAGATAAATAGAGAAGAGATATGATATAAGAGGTATTAACATAGGGTCCTAGTTATGTGGTTCCAAGTGTATGAAGGAGGTGAAGGATTTTGGAGAAGAGAGGATGAGAAGGGAATATAAGTAGGAGAGGACTCAGAGGATTGGTTGCATGAGTAGGGAACATGTGGCGGTGTTTGAGAAATGTTTTTTTGGATTAAAATAATGAAAATATGTGGGTCTCAAATATTTCATGGTTGAATCATACAATTAGGTAAATCACACGGTAACCATGTTGTTGCTTCTAGAAAGTGATTAACCCCTTTTATAATTGAGTAACAGGGTATATTGGACAATTCACCAATAATGAAAGATTCCATGGGTTGTGTATAATTAAATTTCATGTGTTTATAAACTTTTCATGATTCGTGTGATTGGTTCTAGAAATAAAATCCGCTATGTTTGTTTAAATCACACAATTAGTTAAGTTGTGTGTTAATCATACTGTAACTGTGCTGTTTGATTTGGAATTTGAACCCCTGGCCCAGTTTTGAAATTATGTACCCTTTTTTCATATTATTTTTAACTCCCAAATGGTTTTAAAAGAAATTAAAACTACTATGGTATTACATTAATACTTTATAAAATTAAACTATTAATTGTTTACATCATATTCACATAATAATTAAAAAAACTAAAAAACAATAACATGATTTCATAAATTAAATAAAGCACAAAAATAAGAATTTTTAAAACTTTTTTGAGATTTTGCGCACCTCATTTTGAGGGATATATTTAATGTCTTAATCTATACATATATTGCATTATTCTATATACAAAATATATTGTGCAGATTAACCCTACCATTTCATCCATTTGTTAATATGGATTCAACCACTAAGAATTGACTTTAAAGGATTTTTCATCATCTATAATGATTTATAACACACTATGGTGTAAGGCCTTGATTACTATAAAGGGTTTAGACTATTATGAATTCAACTTCCTTGGGAAAATCCTCAACCATGAGTTAAAAAATAGTACCTTGTCTCTATGTGGAAATTACTCCCATGAAATCTTGTAATCATGGTCCACATTTGTATTCTCTTTATAAATTGTGTAATTATCATATACCTACCTTATGATTTCATCCAAATCATTCAACATCAACTTTATTTTATCCTCAATGGTTTTGAGATCAAAATTTAGTATCTTGATTTCCAGACATGCATTTTTCTTGAGTTTGACTAACAAATTACATGCTTTCCTATAAGAGAACTAGAAAGGGGACATGCAGAGAGGGGATGTATATGCTATCTAATATGTCAAAAAATAATCATTTGATTTTTTGACTAGTATTTCTTTAAAGATCACATATTATTTTCAATAATTTTCATTAACTCTTGATCCACCAATTTAAATTATCCACTATTTGTGGGTGGTATGGTGTGCCCATGTTATATTTCACAAAATAATTTTTCAAGAAAATCCCTAATATGGAACTTTCATGATGAGTTACAATATCACTAATTAGAATACAGGTCACACTGAAATTCCTATAAATGATATTCTTTAAAAGGTGAACCCCTAACTTCGGTGTAATTGTGAGTTGTCACAACAACCTCAATCCACTTGGATACATAGTCCACACAAACCAAAATGTAAATGTTCTTTAATGATGTTGGGAATGACCCCATGAAATAAATACCCCACACGTTGAAGAATTAAACATCAAGAATTGGTATTTTTAGGAATTTCTAATCTTTTGATCATATTGCTAATACATTGGAATATATGACATTCCATAATGAAGCTCTACATGTATCAATGTGTTATTGGAAAAAAGAAACCAGATCAAAAAATCTTTGTAACTACATGAATAGTTCTAGATAGGGACAAATGGAAAAAGTCTACCATACCTATCAATTATTCCTTTAGGATGAACCCATTAATGTTACCAACTCTATAATATTGGAACAGTATTGTAAATCCCAAAAATAATAATTCAACTTAGCTAAAAGCCTTTTATATCACAAGAAAGAGTGGTTTTGTTGAATTAACCCTATAGATAATTATTTTTCAATTTATATGGACTATTCTCTAGGATTCACATTAGAAAGGAATATTTTTTCATTGAGGAATTATTCTTATATTTCTCTTTTATATTCCTTTTCAATGTGAGGAATCTATAATATTTATAGGTGATTAGAGACGTGGTTATCACTACCATTTTAGTACTATATTTCTTAGTCAAAATCTTGAAGTAGGAGAACCCATCAAATCAGATGTGACTTAACATATTTCTTATTCAAGAGGTACTTAAGTGGTGCATGGTCTATTTGGAAAATCACTTTTTAAAGAACTAAATATGATCAAAATATATCAAAGGAAAATTTCATCCCTAATATATCATTTTATATAGTGGTGTAATTTATTTAATAATTTTTAATGCACAAATAGTATAATAAAATTATCCAAATACAAGGCTGAATCACTTCCCAATAATCCATGTAATAATATAACCATGTTAATTTCACATGTTCTCAAATAACTCATTATAATCTAGAGAAACCATTAATGGGTATTACAATAAAATTATCTTCTGTAGCTATAATGATTTGATGCATGCCTTATCCAAATTTTAGATAGAGTTGTTAGTTAATATATTCATCAATAGTTGGGGATGTTTGGAGAAATCATATATAAATATTTGGTAGATGCCCAAAAAACCAAGGGAATGTTGGATTTTCTAGAATTAAGTTGAGATGACTAATATTATGAACACATCAATCTTCACTATATCAAAATTAATTACTATTTTTAATCCCAAATCATTATGTGAGATATATTAAAAATTGAAATGTTGGTGATAAGATGTGTGTGGGAATCTGAATGAATCAAGTTTCATTTATTGACAATATAATTGTTTACAACACATGTCAAACATTACCAAAGTGATGAAGTGATTATTAAGAAATTATTTGTTTCCAATAGTGACGGAAAAGATGAATTGTTTAAAAAAAATCAATTGATATTCATGTTGGATTTATGTAAAATGTAATGATTGGGGAAGAGGAAAGTCTTTGGAGGAAAATTGGAAGTTAATATCCATGATTTGAATTGAAAAAAAGTATGAGGACACACCTATATCATATGGAGTGTTTCCATGGAAATAACCGATACATGAAAGTTTAAGGGTAACTATGTCACGATGCTATGTGTAAAGGATAATACTGGAAAGACCACACCCATGGTGGAGGGTGTGTTGATTAGAAGTAGGTCTAACATCGAAAACCCCACACCCATAGTAAGATATGTTGTGGTTGAAAAAAATAGTTTCAATCCAAAATGACAAAAATGACTATGGTTTATGTCATGGTGTTTGGTTTAATAGGTTAAAAAATAGAAAACATTATTGTAACACAATGTAATGATGAAGCAATTTTTTATAGGCTGCGTAGAAATTAAGAAATACCATAGGCAGGAGACAAATTCAATGTGGGAATTAGACATGTTGAAAAGGTTAAATGGGAAGAAAAAACGTTCCAAAATAAGAGACCATGGCTGTGGAGAAAAAATATTTGCCTAAAAGATGGATCCACAAGCCAAAACAAACAAAAAGAGGAGACCATGCCCATGGTATTTGGTGTTTTGGATAAACAATGACCAATAATTTTTCACCATGCTATAGTGTAGGGAATGTTGATGTGTAAAGTGAATATTTCTAGAGAAATAAATTAGGAATAGAATGAGTTGGATGTTTAATGTTTGACACATCATGTGTCACAATTTAATACCATGATCTAATCTAAGATCAAATGAGGTTTTCATAATTAATGATGATGGATTAATTGGAGAATTAATTCATGTGAAAATAGGAGAGATAAGTCCACAAAGGGGTTATTTTTTTGACAAATAAAAAAATATATTAAGAAGGAGTTATGGGTATTTTTATTAACCCATAATGGTGTCAGATGGTGTTTAGGTTATTGGGAACATGGAATCTCTTTTTTAAAATTGGGAGATAGAGTGAAGGATGATGAAGGAAAGCCCCAGGCTTATATTGAATATCTAAATCTATATATAGAGGATAGAAGAGTTGAATGTGAGGGTATAGAAGATTAAATAATTATAAAACAATAAATATTTTTCCAATAAGATATAGATTATTGTTCCTAAATAAAAGTGGAGGTCATTTCATACTTATTTTAGAAAGTGAAGAATAGGGTGTTAGAAAGGTTGAATTCAAAAGAAGTGAAGGAATAAGACTATAATACTAAAACAAAGAATATATCATTATATTAATATATATATTCAATTATGTTGAATAAGAACTCTAAATGTCCATAAACTATATGTGGATCCTTTTAAGAGAAGTGTGAAAAGGAGGAGAAAGAAGAGGTAATGAGTTGATAGTGAGATGACCCTCAACATTGTAAGTAAGTGAGCCTTGGGTGACAGTGAGTAGACCCTAAACTTTAAAATGTAGTGATACTGGGAAAGGAGTGTCATAGCCCAAACCTCACCATTTTTTAGTGTATATAGTTTATTTTTAGTCCTGACACATCTCTTATTCTTTATCCTTAGACATAGCCATGTTAGGGTGAACTAATTAAATTCTCATATCTCTATTTACTTTAGGACTGTACACCAGAAAAATATATAAACCTTAATTATACTTAGTAAAAGGTCATAAAAAGTGACCCTCAATGTTTAAAGGACAATATTCTATAAGTAAGGTGAGGCATTAAAAAGATTAAGGGTTTTAATTGTTTACGAACTATGCATAAACTGATTCACCTCCCTTCTTAGGGTAATCACACACTAATCCCATATTGACGAACTAAAATGTTGTATCAATTTGGTAAGTTAATTTTTCATGGAATTTTTCTTGATATAACTTAATATAGTGTTGTTGAATAAAAATATAATCCAAAATGAAGAATCCTTGGATTGATGGAAAAAATTTAAAAACATACAGAAAAGAGTTCATTAGTTTCATCGAAGATTTTCTTTGAGTTCCACTAGAAGTAGTTGAAGATATAATTTCTCTCTTAAGCCAAAATGAAGTTATCTTTGAGACACATAAAATCCTCATTGAAATTGTTGCTTTAAAAAAAGATATATTAACTAAATACTTTGAGGTAGATATCTACAAATTGATTAATCAATATAGATTTTTTAAATATATAGATGAATTTAGAATATAAGTTTGAAAAATAAGGGAATCCAAAATAAAATTACTTTATGTCAAAAGGTATAAGAATAAGAAAAAGAGTAATTTTTCTTAGAATAGTTATAATATAATCCTTATATTATTTTTTATTATAATCCTCATGTGGAGAAATGACGTAAAATTTTAGAATCTCTCTTAGAGATGAAAAAAGATGTGATTTTGGAGGTGAAAAAGAAACATCATAAATTTATTATTCCAAAGAGTGATCAGGAAATGAAAATAAAGATCGATATAGTATCGTATATAGATTGTACCATTCAAGGATTTAATATTAATACATATAAAACATGAAGTAGAATAATATATAAGTGGACTTGAATTTTAGTATAAAGAAATTGGGAACATAGATTTAGGAGCAAAATGACATGAATGAAGAGATTTACCAAGAGATCATAAAGCAAATAACCATATATAAGGATTAAAATACTAAAAACATTCCTTTAAAAACCCAACTTGAAGAACAAATATAATTAGATATGGATTAAATCCAATGTTTTAAGGAAATGGCAACTGATTTGAAGAAGAAATATGAGAAGATCATATAAATCAAGGAGAGAATAAAAAAAAAGAATATGAAAATACCTTAAAAATAATCCTAAAAATAAATAAAGAATCCAAATATAAAATTAGTAATAAAATAGTTTTCCATGCTAATTCTAGAAGAGGTATTCCAAAAATTAAGGAGGAACTGAATTGCTACTATTGTGGAAGAATTGGGTGTATCATGAGTATCGGTTTTAAAGATAATAAGGAATAAAAGGGATAATAACTCTAGTAGTGTATAAATATCAATAATGGAGAGACCCATTGAGATATGATTATTATAGAAAATGATTTATTTGTTCCAAAAATATTTATATTTGAAGGTATTTAAATTGTTGGAATGCATGGAAGGGTAATGAATTTATATGGAGACACTTACTCCAATGAAATATATGGATAATTATTATTCTTAAATAAGTCTTGTTAAGATAGAAAACATGTTCAATGTTTTTGAGAATAATAAAACCCCTCAGTGAAGGTTGTATCAAGTACTAAGATATGAATATTCAAAACAAATCTATAATAATAAAATTAAGAAAATCTAAAAGAAAAAGAAATAGGTTGTTCCAGATACAAATATGGTGCATGATAATGTGAAGTTGAATTCACCATGTAATAAGTATTCCAATATGGAAATCATTTCCATCAACAAAGAGAGATTCCAAAGTGGTTATAGACAAACCACCAAAATGAAAATATGGATATTAAATAGAGATGAAAGATAGAGGTGACATCAACTTGTGATGCAACATAATAATTTATTTATTAAAGTGTGATCTAAACCACAATTATGTAAAATCCCATGACAAGGAAGAATATCAATTCTCATTTCCATGAAGAGAAGTTTGAAAGTGGTAGCATGTAAAGAAAGTCCTTTATCAAGAGGTCAATTTTTCTAGATATAAGTGATGATGAAGAAGTTAAATATTTGATGGGATTCCTTTCTTGAAATTTGAAAAATGGAAAGGTAAATATGAAAGGTTATGGGTTGGTTCGTCTTGATCAACCCCATTCCTCAACTTGAGGAAAACATGAGGTACCCCAATCTAAAAATGATTTATTATTTCAAACTATTTCCCAAGTGGTTCAGAATTAATGGGGAGATACCATCCATCTGGTTATTATTCTATAAGACACATGTGGTTAAATATAAAAAGATAATATGATATAGCAACAAATACAAGTTGTCTTAGGATACATGAAAGAGATCAAATAATAAATACCAAAAACAAAGAAAATAAAATTTATATAATTTTTATATAAAAAAGTGGTATGGTGTTTGATATCATCGAATTGTTTTCCAAGATATCCAAAAGATATTGAAATAGTAGTGTTTTTTCATAATAAATACCCCTAAATTGAGAAAAAAAATTGGTGTCAATAGCTAAAGACTCAGGGGATTTGTGATGAAAATTGAATAATTTTAAAAATTATCATACAGTTTTAAATCCTATGTAGAATAAACAATTATGAAGTATAAGTGGTATCATATGTTTAAATTTTTAACTAGTAGTATAAATTTCTATATAAAAAGGTATGATCCTCCTACAAAGTAATTTAATATTATCTACTAACTGTTTGGTGTTAAATTGTAGTGGAGGTCACAAGATATGTTTTGTTATATGGTAAAGGAAATGTTTTGTTTTGGGGATTTTCATGGTATTTATGAGTTACTTGGATAGTCTTTTTATTTTCTATAAAAACTATTGTTTCTTATACCAATATCAAGCTTAGTTGAATTAGGTGATTTATTGAAATCTCTTGTGAAAAGTCGAAAATTCACTCAATAAATCTATTGAGAATATATTTTAGGAATATAACTTTTATTATGAAAATTTTCTAGAGTTGTTAATGCCAACTAATAATTGTGTTCAAATGATTATTCTAATTAACATGTGGATAATTTCAAAGGATGAAGGTGTTTTCAAATATGGGAGAATAAATGAGATAAAGAATTATTCCCTAACCTAATTGGGGGAGTTAAATCCCTTGAGGAATACCTTTTTCACGTTTAATAATAAGGGGGAGTTTATATTTCTTGTATTTTCTTCCCATACATCATGGGGTATAAATATTTGAAATTGAAAGGAGGAAAATCTGTTAATATGTTAATTTTCCCTCTAATAAGGAGGAGAAGGAAGAAAGGTGTATCCCTACAGATGAAAGGGAAAATTAGAAAGTCCCTTTGTATTTCATTTTCAGTAATAGTTAGAGGATACTTTAATGGGTGTATTGGATATTGTCAATAAAATCCAAAGGGGAGATTGTTAACAATACCAAAGGACTATATTGTATTTTTCATCAATTAGAAGGTTGATGACAAGATGTATGTTGGAGTCTTAATAAATCAAGTTGAATTTGTTGATAATTGAATTGTTGAAAATACATGTTGAATATAACCAAATTGATGAAGTGATTTTTGGGATATGAATTATGAATTATACTCTTTGAGCATGAATTCACCCCACACACCTCTTCTTATTCAAAATATTTTGACCATTGATTCTCCCTTTCTATGCCCATTATTAGTTTCTAACTTCAGCCCACCAGCAAGAGAAGCTCTTTCTCCCCCCAAGATTCATCCACATAAATATTTTCAATACCCCCTCACTCTATTCCCTCCCCATCCTACAGAAGATGGTTCTAAGGTTGATATATTGGAAAAGTATATTCTTCTTGTAGTTTCATCTGCTTCTACTGGTTCCCTTCAATATATCCCGAAAATTCCTCTTTACCCCATAGCTCATTAGTGGTGTAGGGTTTCCCTATATATTTATTCCTAGAAGTTGGATTCTTGGATGCTTTAGATTATCACAAAAATACTCTGGTGTCTAATTTCAGTAGTGGGGTAACACCCCAAGGTTTTGAAAATAAATATAGAATGAAATTTTATAATCTATCCATTATACACAACTTTTCCTCTTCTATGTTATGAATTTCAAAAAATTGTCATCTAGAGTTGTGTTCAGTAAGTCATTTGGAGTATGATAGAAAAAACTTGATTTTTGGTGAATAGTAACATAACCTTATGAATAGTAATATGACCCTTATTAATAGTAAATAATAATATTATTTTATTTTCTTAAGTCAATAAGATAATGAGATCTTAATTATTTTTTCAATGAGATATAAAACTAATTGCACTTTAAGATTGTTATTTTTGGAATTAACTATGACCTTATTTAAAAATTAAATTACTAATATTTAAAACATTATTCTTTAAAAATGGATTTCACTTTTGAATCTATACATCGATAAATGGTAGGGGTGATTTTTTGGGATTTTTCTAAAATACATGAATTTTTCATGAATAGTAAAAATACAGTTTTGAGTTATCGGTAGTTTAATGACATCATAATGATGTAATAATTAAAAATAAAAGAACGGTCGACTTGTTTATAGTAACTTATGACATGAGGTGTCCTAATTGGCTTAAACCATGGGAAAGCCCATGGTTTGGAAAAAACCACTAATGAGGTGTCCCTATGAAATTATTAAAAAATTACCACTCTTATTCTATAAATACCCACTCATCCATTCGTTTTCTTTCATTCCAAATCCGTCATCCTCGAATCTCTGGTGGTTTTACCTCTATATGAGTCCTCCCAAGGTGTCACTAATCCTCCAAGGTCCCATACTTCATGATCTAGGAGTTATTCTACAAGGTAAGGGAATCCTTCATTCACTTCTTTAAGTCGACACTTCTTTTATGTTAGCCTTTTGAAATTCCTTTCTCATATGTTGGGGTTTGATTTTATTTATTCTTTTTACTATCCTTTTGATTTAATTATAACGAGATACCCTTTTGTTCTCATCATTTTATTTTATGAAATTTTATGTGACGCTGTTGGGATGCCGAATTTTCATAATGGATCTCTTAACTTTTCTTTTCTTTTCACGTTCAATAATCCAAATATCACCGAATAATCGAAGTGGTAGACATCTAATGGTTCTTCCTCATTCCATGTAACCAAATGATAGAAATTACTATTAAAAATTCTCTATGTTCATAAATAATGTATAATTCCAATCCTGGAGATTTATAACCTTTCCACATGAACTCCATTACTTAAAAACAAGTGAACCGATTATAAAAATAATGAAAACGAACACCCCGGAATAATAAAATTAAATATAATAACTTAGAAATAAGGGTATAAATGAACTAAATAGAATTATGTTAACTAAATGCATCTATAATAGGTTCTTAAATAATTTATTAATAAGTATAATTTCATATTCTAGGTGCTTAAGTTCAAGAGAGGAACACGTTTGGAGTTAAGGTAAGAGTTTTTCCACCCGAACATCCATTTTCATTCGGGATACTTTAATTGTCTAATTAACTAAATGAAATTCTTATGTATTGTTATGAATTCATCATATATTCTGTGTGGGTATCATATATATTCTTACAAACTAGAGCCCTTCCTTATTTTATGGATAGTTACACATTTTAGAAGGAACTTTCAAAATTGTTTCCAAAATACAAGCCTGATTCAAGGGAATTTCTCCAATTAATATCTATTTACAAGGGAACTCTATAATCTGTTTTTTGGAAACCATTATCATTCTAAAAATACTCATTTTATTATGAAAATACTATCTTACTTCACATCTAGTTTTATACAAATATTTTCCAAAAGAACTCTTCTTTTCAAAATAAAAGAGTATTTATCTCAAAATTGCTTAATGATTTTATAAGAGTATTTTCGTTTGATTCAAATGCTCTTGTTGGTTCCATGTTATTATTGGGTTTAATCATTTATGAATTCATATACCATATTTTAATTAATGTTGTATGACTAAATCTATTTTCGATGATCTATCGTAAAACCATTCACCATATTACTCGGAATTGTTAGTGTTTTATGTTTAATGATTGGGGAAAGTTAGTTACATTTTATATGATAGTTTAAATATGAATGTATATGTTGTTTATGTTGATCCCTTCTCACATGAGGAACGAATTGGACTTATTATGTGATGGGTGGGCCCCCGTATATCCCCTTTATGCATCGGTAGGTCTCATGAGACAAACTATGGTCTTGGCACGAGGCCTTGAAAAAATGATTATTTTATGGTCCTAGCACGAGGCTTGGACGGTATGGTTATGATGTCCTGCATATGCACTTCCCTCATTATGATGCTAGTATTTGAAGTTATGTGGTTATTAGACTAGTAGAATACCCATGATTATGTTTTATTATGTAATTATTTACTCAGCTCATATTCCTGCCATAATGTGTTTCGAGTTTATTATTAAAGGCATGTGTTTCGAATTATTCACCATGTATAGTGTTTATATTATCTTTCGCTGTATTTCTTACTGTTACTGAGCTTTTGAGCTCACCCCTTTCTTATGTTTCATTTTCTCAGGACATGAAAAAGTTATTTATGAATGACTTTCAAGCATAATCTAGGAGATGTGATGTTTCCAGTGGAATAAAACAGTGTTTTGTTTTCCCTTCATGTTGTAATGTTAAACTTTTGTACGTAACTTGTTTCCAATAATACTAAACTACTCGGTCAATCAGGATTCGTATTCCTTGTATGTATGACAATATAATCAAATAGGGTACCAACACCGAGCAACTGGGGTCGAGTCCTTACAGTTGGTATTAGAGGAAGTTTAGTATAATACTTGGAAACTAGATTTAGAAAACGTAGAATTAGGGAAGAGTCCCTAAGTTAGTATTTGAGGATATACATAGAATAACATCCTGGTATTTTGATAAGGAATAGATTATGTGTATCATTCAAGTAATACATCCCTGTCTGTATACGAGCAGGTAGAGGTGGCTCTGGCACAGATGTATCTAGGGGTAAAACCAGAAAGCACTGCTTTGAGCTAGACTTGAACGGGAACTGGTTCACAACAACTTGCCTTGCGTCACTCTTGGTTACAAAACTCTTGGGGGATATTCTTAGGATAATTTACATTTTCCTTACAAGCCATTATGAGGGATTGAAATGTAAAATATTCCTCAAAGAAACAATATTTGTGAATATGGGATTATCCATGTGTAGGATCTCAATTTTTCTTAGTATTTTTAAGTTAAGATTATACATTATGATTCAAAACCTAATCTAGTGTATTCCTATCTAGATATGGAGCCTAGTGGATGAAATGGAAATTGCACGAAAACATGTGTCCCTTGTAGGGAGTTTCCTCCTATGCAAGATAATGATGTTAGCTCTGGTGTTGTGACTGGTGCTGAGAAACTCATAACTATACTGGGACTACTTACTTAGTTTATGAATAATAACCTTACCCATATAGAGCATCCAGATCCACCATGTGGATTAGCCATGTTATATCTCCTTATGCAACAACAAACTCCATCATTCAACAGGACTAAAAACCTGTTTGTAGCAGACCAGTGGATATTTTCCCTTGAGAAGATATTTCTCACTTTGTGATGTAATGAAACAGAGAAGGTTGTCTGGGATATATATCGTCTATCAAGAGATTCAGATTAGTGGTGGTCATTAATACAAAACACAAAAGAGGAGGAAGAGATATAAGAGATATAATGGATGGAATTTAAGGAAATATTCTTAGAAAAATATTTCCCTCATGAGCAGCGAGCAGATATGGAGAGAAACTTCTTTAATCTGAGGCAGAGTGATAATGGGAATTTTGAAAGGTACAAAGCTAACTTCACAATATTAGAAATACATGTTGTAGACTATATATGAAATCCAATTAGAAAAATTGATCGATTATTTGATGGCCTAAAGCCATTCCTAGGGCAGGAACTGGTCTCCTAAATTTTTTCATCATATGAGGATATAGTTTCATGTTCCATCAAGACAGAAAAAGAATTCTCTAAGTCTTATGAATTTAAGGGAAAGTAAGAAAAGAAGAGGGCTACTGAAAACCCTGGGAAAGGAAATAAGGAAACAGGAAAGAATGGAAGAGTTGAATTTCCTGCATGTGACAATTGTGGAAAGAAACACCTTGGTGCATGCTTAAAAAGAAAAGTAGTATTCTAAAAATGTGGTTAGAAAGGTCATCTTGCTGGTGATTGAAAAGGGAAGAAGAAATCTAATGATGTTCAATGATATAGTTGTCAGGAGATGGGAGGCTGTTCTAATGATTGTCCAAAACATCAAGGAAATATGCTACAGAAAAGGCCAAGGGATCAGGTACAAGCTTATAGAATCACAACTGTAGAGGTTGAAGTTCCTAATGACGTGGTGGAAGGTACTTTAATTGTTTCCTAAAGTTTAACCAATGCTTTATTTGATTCTGGATCATCAAATTGTTTCATATCTTCCCAGTTTCATAAGAAAATTAGATATTTTTAATGTGATTTTACAAGGGAGTTTTCAGTCAAAACTCCTAAGGAAAGTATCAATGCTACAATGTTCTGTGAATCAGTTCATATTAGGGAATATAAATGTTCTTCATCTAATGATCTCACTGTAATACCGATGATTGAATTTGATATAATCCTCGGTATGTATTGGCTTTCGGACCATGATGCAAAAATTTATTGTAATAAGGAGGTTACGATTTTTGTTGATAATGATAAGGAACACCTTATTTTTAGAGCTGAATCATCACCGCATGATTATTATCAAGATACACCCCCAATAGCTCAACTAAATTAAATTATTGGGGAGGAAGAGAATGAAATAACTATAGGTGAGGAAATGAATTTTCAAATAGAGGATGTACCTATTATGAGGGAAAATGTTGTTGTGTTTCCAAAAGATTAACCTGGACATCCTCCATAATGACAAATTGAGTTTTCCGTTGACTTAATTCCTAGTTCAAGGCCCATATCTAAGACTCCTTATAGAATGGACACTGTGGAATTAGTGTAGTTAAAGAAACAACTACAGGAATCGAGTAATAAGGGATTTATTCACCCTAGTGTTTCTCCATGGGGAGTCACTATCCTTTTTATTAAGAAGAAATATGGATCTATGTGGCAATGTATCGACTACAAGTAGATCAATGCTATAACAATAAAGAATAAGTATCCCCTACCTCACATTGATGATTTATTTGACCAACTGTATGAAGCTCAATACTTTTCAAAGATTGAACTTCGATCTGGATATCATCAGTTGAGTTTGAAGAAGGAATACATTCTGACAAAAGCATTTCGAACCAGGTATGGGCATTATGAGTTTACAGTAATGTCTTTTGGATTGACTAATTCACCCTCTGTGTTCATGGATCTAATGAGCAGAGTTTTCAAGGAATATATCTATGATTTTGTAGTGTTATTTATTGATGATATCTTGGTATACTCCAAAAGCTACGAAGATCCTGAAAATCACTTGCGCATTATCCTGAAGATTCTTAGAAGACATGAATTATATGGGAAGATTAGAAAGTGTGAATTATGGATTCAGGAGATTTCTTTTCTTGTCCATATTGTCTCAAAGGATGGAATACTATTTGATCTTATGAATACAAAGGCAATCCAATATTGACCCATGCCAACAAATATAACTGAAGTATGCGGTTGTATTGGCTTAGCAGGTTATTATCGGCGTTTCATTCAGGATTTTGCCCGACTGGCTAACCTGCTAACGAAACTCACACATAAAGGGGTTGAATTTATTTGGAAAAAATATTGTGAAGAATGTTTTGAAGAACTGAAGATAAGATTAGTCAATTCTTCTATATTGACTCTACTATCGGGGAATGACGGGTTTGTTATTTATAGTGATGCTTCAAAGGAAGGACTTGGTTGTGTCCTTATGAAAAATGATAGGGTTATTGATTATGCATCACGACAGCTAAAACTTCATGAGAAAAACTACCCTAATCATGATCTTGATTTAGCTGCTGTAATCTTTTCTTTGAAGATATGAAGACATTATCTCTATGGTGAAAAATGTGAGATTTATACTAATCACAAGAGTTTGATGTATATTTTCTCACATAAAGAACTCAACCTAAGGCAAATGAGATGGATTTAACTACTCAAGGATTATGATTTCGTGATACACTACCTCCTGGGGAAGGAAAATAAGGTGGCAGGTGATTTGAGCAGAAAGGATCATGGAGTTTTTAACAAGATAAGAGTTGAAAGGGATCTTATTCTCAAGGATCTAGTAAATATGGATATGGTAATAACCATGGAAGGTGAAACATCAATTATTTTTCAAATGGTTGCCAAACCATATTTACTAGAAAGGATAAAAAGTTCTCAGGCTAAGGATGAGGAGTTTCAAAAGAAGATTAATACTGTGAATGATGGGAGATTGAGTGACTTCGTATATAAAGATGGAATTTTGAAATTTGGGAAGAGGATTTGTGTTCCTGATATACCTGATCTAAAAAGGTAATTGTTGGATGATTCTCATACTTCTAATTTCTCTATGCACCCTAGTAGCACTAAGATGAATAGTGATTTTAAGGAACATTTTTGGTGGGAAAACATGAAGAGGGAGATTTCTGATTTTGTGTCAAGATGTATGGTTTGTCAACAAGTGAAAGATGGAAGGCAACAGCCTAGAGGAGTATTAAAACCTCTTCCCATACCTGAGTAGAAATGTGATAATATCACGATGGACTTTGTCATGGGACTACCAAAGAATCCTAGAAGGAACGATTCAATATGGGTCATTGTTGATCGTCTTACCAATTCAGCACATTTTCCTGCTATAAGAGAAGATCTACCACTCGAACGTCTAGAAATATTATATATTAATGAAGTTGTGAGACGTCATGGAGTACCCCTATCGATTTTTTTGATCTTGATCCACTTTTTACATCAAGATTCTGCAAAAGTCTTCAGAAGTCCCTAAATACAGATCTTTGTTTGAGCACTGACTACCACCCACAAATTTATGGACAATCAGAATGGACTATTCAAATATTGGAAGACATGTTGAGGTCTTATTCACTTGATTTTCAAGGCATGTGGGATCGGTATTTACCTCTTGTAGAATTCTCCTACCACAATATCTTCCATTCAAGTATTCAGATGTTACCCTATGAAGCATTATATGGGAGGAGATGTCATACACCAACTTGCTGGGATGCTGTTGGTGAAAGAATGATTGTGGGCCCATAACTTGTTGAAGAAACAATGGAGAAGGTGAAGATTATCCTGAACCATATAGAAATAGCTCAAAGTAGGAAAAATAGATATGAAGATAACCGAAGGATGGATTTCGAGTTTCCAGAAGGTGATCACGTTTTCTTAAAGGTATCTCCATGGAAGGGTATTATTTGATTTGGTAAGAAGAGAAAATTAAGTCCCAGGTACATCGGACCTTTTGAAATTCAGGACAGAATTGGAGCCGTAGCTTACTGTTTTCAATGCCACCAAGTCTCTATGTCGTTCACAATGTGTTCCACGTGTCAATTTTATGAAATTACATGCCAGAACCAACACATGTACTCACTTATGAAGAAGTAGAACTTTAGCCTGATCTATCTTATTGTGAAGAGCCTATCAATATTCTCGATACTATAGAACAAGTATTGAGATATCGGATGACTCCACCGGTAAAGGTTCTATGGAGGAACCATAATATGGAGGAAGAAACATAGGATCCTGAGGAGCTTTTGTTAAGGACATAACTGAATATTTTTAGGTAATATTCTGTGAATTTTGTGGATGAAATTTTTGTAAGGAGTGGATAATGTAACACCCCAAGGTTTTGAAAATAAATATAGAATTCAATTTTATAATATTTCCATTAAACAAAACTTTTCCTCTTCTATCTTTTAAATATCGAAAAATGGTCATCTAGAGTTGTGTTCAGTAAGTCATTTGAAGTCTGATAGAACAAACTTGATTTTTGGGGAATAGTTACATACCTTTATGAATAGTAATGTGAATATTAATATGACCATTATGAATAGTAAATAATAGTTTTATTTTATTTTCTTAAGGAAATAAGATAATGAGATCTTAATTAGTTTTTCAATGATAAATAAATCTAATTGCACTTTAAGATTGTTATTTTTCTAATTAACTATGACCTTATTTAAAAATTAAATTAATAATATTTAGAAAATTATTTTTGAGAAATGGATTTCACTTTTTAATTCTACACATCATTAAATGGTAGGGGTTAATTTTTTGGATTTTTCTAAAATACATTAATTTTTCATGAATAGTAAAAATACTGTTTTGAGTTTTCAGTAGTTTAATGACATCATAATGCTGTAATAATTAAATATACAAGTATAGTCAACTTTTGTACAGTAACTTATGACATGAGGTTTCCCAAGTGTCTTAAACCATGGGAAAATACCATGGGAAAGCCCATGGTTTGGCAAAAACCACTAATGAGGTGTCCCTTTGAAATTATTAAAAAATTACCTCTCCTTTTCTATAAATACCCCCTCATCCATTCATTTTATTTCATTCAAAATCCCTCATCCTCGATGCTCTTGTGGTTTTACCTCTCCAAAAGTCCTCCCAAGGTGTCCCTAAACCCCCAAGGTCCCATCCTTCAAGATCTAGGAGTTATTCTACAAGGTAATGGAATCCTTCATTCTCTTTATTAAGTCAACACTTCTTTTATGTTAGCTATTTGAAATTCCTTTATCATATGTTGGGGTTTGATTTTATTTATTCTTCTTACAGGACTTTTGATTTAAATATGTTGATATACCCTTTTGTTCTCATCATTTGATTTTATGAAATTTTAAGTTATGTCGTTAGGCTGCCGAATTTCCAAATATCGTCGAATAATCGAAGTGGTTGTCATCTAATGATTCTTCCACATTTAATATAACAAAATGATATAAATGACCATTACCAATTCTTTATGTTCATAAATAATGTATAATTCCATTCCTGTAGATCTATAACCTTTCCACGTGAACTCTATTACTTAAAAACAAGTGAACCGATTATAAAAATAATGAAAACGAACACCCCAGAACAATGAAATTCAATATAATAACTTAGAAATAAGGGTATAAATGAACTAAACAGAATTATGCTAAAATAAATAAATGTCTAATAGGTTCTTAAATAATTTATTAATAAGTATAATTTCATATTCGAGGAGCTTAAGTTCAAGAGTGGAACACGTTTGGAGTTAAGGTAAGGGTTATTCCACCCGAACATCCATTTTCATTCGAGATACTTTAATTTTCTAATTACCTCCATGAAATTCTTATGTATTTTTACATACTCATCATATATTCTGTTTGAGTATCAAATATATGTTTACAAACTAGAACCCTTCCTTATTTTATGGATAGTTACACGTTTTAAAAGGAACTTTCAAAATTGTTTCCAAAATACAAGCCCAATTCAAGGGAATTTCTCCAAATCATATCTATTTACGAGGGAACTCTATAATCTGTTTTTGGAAACCATTATCTTTCAAAAAATACTCATTTTATTATTAAAATACTATCTTACTTCACTTATGGTTTTATACAATGATTTTCCAAAAGAACTCTTCTTTTTAAAATAAAAGAGTATTTATCTCAAAATTGCTTAATGATTTTATAAGAGTATTTTCGTTTGATTCAAATGCTCTTGTTGGTTCCATGGTATTATTGGTTTTAATCATTTATGAAGTTATATACCATAATTTATTTAATATTTTATGTCTAAATCTATTTTGGATGATCTTTCCTAAAACCATTCACCATATTACTCGGAATGGTTAGTGTTTTATGTTTAATGATTGGGGAGAGTTAGTTACATTTCATATGATAGTTTCAATATGAATTTATATGTTGTTTATGTTGATCCCTGCTCATATGAGGAATGCTTTGGTCTTATTATGTGATGGGTGGGGCTCGCTATAGCCCCTCGATGCATCGGTAGGTCTCATGAGACAAACTATGGTCTTAGCACGAGGCCTTGACAAAATGATTATTTTATGGTCCTAGCATGAGGATTGGACGGTATGGTTATGATGTCTGGCATATGAACTTCCCTCATTATGATGCTAGTATTTTAATTTCATGTGGTTATTCGACTAGTACAATACCCTTGATTATGTTTTATTATGGCATTATTTACTCATCTCATATTCCTGCCATAATGTGTTTCAAGTTTATTATTAAAGGCATGTGTTTTCAATTATTCACCATGTCTAATATTTATATTATCTTCCGCTATATTGCATACTATTACTAAGCGTTTAAGCTCAACTATTTTTTATGTTTCATTTTCTCAGGACATGAAAAAGTAATTTATGAATGAATTGAAAGAATAATATAAGAGGCATGATATTTATAGTGAAATAAAATAGTGTTTTGTTTTCCCTTCATGTTGTAATGTTAAACTTATGTATGTAACTTGTTTCTAATAATACTACACTACTCAGTCCTTTGGGATTCGTATTACTTGTATGTATGCCAATGTAATAAAATAAGGTACTAAATCCGGGCAACTGGGGTCGGGTTCTTACAAGTGGAAAACACTTGTTTCCTTTTATTCAGGTGTTTTTTAGTTCTTAGGGGCTAGAATAATTAGAAAGTGATTCTATAGTAAAATATAATTATTTTTCATGGTTATTGATTATGAGGAATAAATCATGAAATCATGGTTGTGTTATTATTAATCTTGAGGGAAGTAGAATTTCAACCATTTCGGGTGGTCTTTGGTGGTTCATGTCAGGCATGACTCCCCTGAGGCAGTGGTTTAGCTCAGATTTATAGGGATTATGATTCCTTTTTTAAATGCCTTTTTTACACCACATCAAATCATCTCTTGGATATTTTTTTAATTCAAATTATAGGACTCTTTATCTTCTTTATGTATTAGTAACTCATCTTTGTGTTGAAATAGACCAATCCAAGGAGCTCCTTGATAGAATTTTCCTATATCCTAGTGAATTCTTTTTTATGGTGAAAAAAATAATTTATGATTCTCTAACATTATTATTTTCAAAATGAAACCTACAAGGTCACATGATATCATTTTTAGAAATAATTTCTTTAGATCAAAGGAACCAGTGGAGGATTCTAATCATAGGCATCCCATTATATCCTCAATGGGAGCCTCATAGGTTAAAAGTTTCTCTTTCCCCTTAATTTTGATGGGTGGTATTTTGTCTTGTAAGGACCATCTTGTTCTATTTTCATTTTTGGTTCTTCCTTCCTCTGTTTCAAATTATTCTCCCTCACCTAATTATCCCTTGAACCTCTCCTCAGTGGATTTTAGGCCATCTCTACCTATCATGGATGTGAAGAACCCTATACCACCCTGAGAGGGGGGGGGAGGTGAATCAGGGTGTCAAATTTCTCTATTATTTACTGGATCTTATTCCCACATTGATAGGAAATTTTTTAAACCTGTATGATGGATATGTGTAGTAATTAAAACATTCACATGAAGAAGGACAACACAACACTTTTACTTGGTTCACCACTAAGGGCTACGTCCAAGGAGCATATGATGAGAGGTTTTCGGTCATACCTAATTACAATAATCTTCACTAGCTATTGATTATAAAGGATTGGGAATATTCACTCTATCCCAAGAACACTTCCCTTATAAAGTTTTAGGGATAACTCACTGCTTACCTCAAACCACTTCTGTTGACTCCCCCAAACTCACTTCCTTTGGAGAAGTCTCACTCAGTTTATCGACTTGAATGTATATTCAACATATTCACATGAAATTCTTTGTATCTGTTCATCATGAGACACTTATAACATCGAATTTATGAATTTATTCTCTTTTATATTCAGTTTTCTCCTTTAGTGAAATTACAGAATGCACTAAGACTTCTTCTTCTTTTCACTAGAATCAGGAACTCCCTTTATGATGTTTCAACTTCTGTGAACTTGTCCCTAATTCAAAAGACTGTATCTAATCTACACACCGCACCTGCTCCACATACTTCACCTACTCCATGTATTGTGCCCACTCCTTGTACTGTTTCTACTCCGTGTGTCGTGCCTCCTCCACGTACTGCACCTGCTCTTCGTATCGTGCCTTCTCTACGTATCGCGCTTGCTTTGCATGCTGCTCCTGATTCATGTACCACGCCTGCTCTGTGTACTATGCCTACACCACCTACCACACCTTCTCTATGTACCGCGCCTTCTCCACATACCGCACCTGTTCCGCGTACCACACCTATATACTGTCTACACATACCACCTCTGCGTATCGCCTTAGTGCACCGTTTCTTCCTTCCGCAGACTTGTTCTTCAAATTCTGCAAATTATTTCCTCTTTCACATACCACTTTTTCTTATATAGAATATCTTCCATAGACTATTCCTTCCAATTTCATGAACCATTTCGTCTTTCATGTACCACTTCGTCCTACAAAGAATCTCTATCGTGTACCGCTTTCGGACTTAGAGAAGTTCTTCCACAGTGATGATATTTTTTTATCGAATTCGTTCAAGCTTAATGATGGGATTAACACCACTTATTTAGGAAAATAAATCTGTGAATTTTTCTATTCCGTTTTACACAAATTTTCAATGTGGGACAATCTTTACCGTAGACTATGCTCTTTCTGGGTACTGTGAGCCTCCACCGCATACTGCGACCCTCAGGCGAACTGTGAACCCTCACAACATACCATGTGTCTTCCGATCCATGCTCTGAGGTATGTGGTTTGATTCTTTTTCTGATTTACTTTGCCATTATGTATCTCATTCACTCCTATGCAGAAATCCTTCCATTACCAAAAATAAAATCCTAATTTTTAGGTCTAACAATTTGGCAAAAACTGGTAAATGGCACCACCATAAATATCTGCTTCGACAAAAACACCCATGCTAATTAATTGTCCTATTTATTCATCAAAAATCATATTCTTTCATAACAAACCTTATCTATCATTATATATTTTCTAATATCGATCAACTTTTTCATCGCTATATATGTCAAAGGAAAGTACTACAACTTATTTATCTTCCAGTAACATCACCATTTCCAGTTTTTATGATAATTCTTAAATATTAAAATATCCAAATAATCCCTCATGCAATGATGCATGTCACTTTAGGTAGGATCTTGCATGGTCTCTTTGAATAGTGAGATTTTTCAGGATCACTTCATTTTGATCTTTATGACAACTACTGACTACAAATACAACCTTATACACAAAGTGGTACAAAAAATATCCCCCTTTATATTTTGTTATCAATACCTTAAAATTCACCTAAAATGAATGTGTAAATATCAAAATGAGAATCTTCTCTCTCCCCTTACTTTCAATTCACTTCTCTCTCCCTTATTGACAAGAAAAACAATGTTCATGGGAAAAGAGTATCAATTTATAATTAAGCAATGGGCCATAAATCATTTCACTCTAAGTTTACTTGAGAAATTATCGGTGCAGAAAACAAGAGTATTTGATTTAGACAAAAAGGTTGTACATTATTCACTAACCATAACACCACATGAGATGAGAAATCAGGTACTTTTTCTTCAAGGTCTTTCTACTGCCATTCCAGGATGAGGAAATTGAATGTGATAGGGAATAATCAACCTAAAACTCTTGCACTCACCTCAAAAAATAGATCAAAAAAACTCAAGTGTAATTACCAGGATAAGTGGCCTTGGGGAACTTCCATTCTTCTTATGGCACCGATTAATTTAGTTACCCCCATTGTAAAACGATCTTCATTCTGAGTAATCAAGGAAAAGAGATTGAGAAATGACATTCCTTTTTCAATGACATTTTCTTCAAGAAATTTACTGAGTAATTGAATTTAATACCAACTGATGTTGATACTGATTAAAATAATAATTTTGGAAGCTTCTTCTTTTGTTTCACCATCAAGGGAAACACTCCTCATCATCTTCATCAAGGATGATCCTTCATCATTTTAATTATTGAATATAAATTGACGAATCTTACAAGAATAATAACTTTTTCAGCTTAGCTATCAAGAGTTGATAGCATGCACCACTTCTTAGGTTCTCCCCCTGAGAACATGCATCTACTTCAATTCCATACACATCAACATAAATACAATACACAAATCATTAATGGAATAAGGTGGTTCCTCATTACTTCTTCAATATGAGAATAAAGGCAGAGATGGTTTTCACAACCAAGATTCTCCATTTTCTTCGGTCTTCATGATTTATCATCTAAATATATGTTCTAATCTGTATTGATGTGGTATGGATCTCTTCACATTATATTCTACTTTGTGTTGAGAATTGTTCTTCTTAACAACCATTGAGAATGATACATTATTACTCTTATTAAGTATTGCTTCTTGTTATAGTATCAAAGTTAGACAACCATTTTTAATGTGACCATATTTCATACACCTCTCACACAAAACATCTTCAAAACATGTGTTTCCTTTGGGTTTCACTCCTTCATTCACTTTATCTTCATCATGTAAAAGTTGTAGTTTTCTTTTAACACCAGCCTTGGACATTTCATCTTCATGTTTCCTAATTATTTCCAAATATTCTGGCCAGATGAACAACATGTCATTTTGAACGGTTACAACCAGATTGGATCTTCCAAACATGTTCATCTGAGTTTTATCCCTATTACTTTCTATGTTGAATTAATTTCCCTTAAGTTTTGTGGATATAGAAACTAGGGTCTTCTCAGCTTCCTTACTTTAGATATTCTTGGGGAAATTTTTATTGCCCATATTGTTCTCTCTTCTTCCCAAGAAAGGTTCTTCATACCTAGCCAGCATCGTAGGTATTATTTTCTTATCAATGATGAATGCATTTTGAGATAGGCATGTACCTAACTCTTGATCACTACTATTGAATACATCACAGATGTTATCAATAATTCTAAATATTTTTGTGGTAAACTGATGCTTCTCAACTTACGGATGTTGCTTCTTCTTTTCTGGATTTCTTCCCCTTGAGGTAATCTTCCATTGTGCTTTTACATTTTGAGGATTGTACCTATAGTTTATTGCGTAGTGCCTAAATATGTTTCAACACCATAAATGACCCACAAATCTTGATTTCTTTGAATTATGTTGTTGGGCCATCTTCTTGACTTTTTGTGCTCTTTGTGGAGAACCAACATTCACATTATTATTCCTATTCACCCCAGATATGGTAATAGGTAACTCCTCACATTTCCTTATCCATACATGTTTTGAATTTCTCTTCCATCCTTCAATCCTTGTGAAAACATATTTAAAAACATGAGTACAAGATGGTTTAGATGGCATCTTATTTTTCTCAGCTATTTGTGGTAGATCAATGAGTGAATCCATGATATATGTATCACATGTTTGAGGCATTTCATCTCTAGAATCCTCTAGTGAGCATTGATTACCAACAGAAACTATTTCATTCTTTTGTGAAGTCTCAATATGTGTCTTCTCAAGATTGGTCAACTGAGCATCCAATTCTATATATTTGCTATTGAGAATGACCTTCTGATATTCAATCATAGTAATCGTCTATTCACAAGTCTTCTTTTTTATTGAAACTTATTCCTCATGAAACTTCATTTATTCTAAATCAAAGAGTCATGTTCCTTGATATTTATGGAAGTTTCCTCCAAATATAAAATATTGACTTCAATTCTATTATTCAACTCTCCTTCGAGTGCCTGGATCAGTACTTATAGAGTCTTATTGACTCATTCTTTTTTATTCAAAGGCACTAATATGTTTGGTGAGATTTAAACATTCAAGTATTTTTTCCAATCCCTTTTCCATATTATCAATTTATGTTTCCAATCGAGTGATCTCAACCTGCATATATAGAAATATTTTAAAAATCAATGAAACTATTTCTTCAAGAACATCACATAGATAGGTTATTAATTTCTAATGATCACTTGAGATAGAACTGTATTCCATTCCTATGGTAGAAATTTGAGCCACCTAGTCTTTACATTTTAAGAATGATATTTCTTCATTATTGGATGGGCATGGAGAACAATACACTAAATCTTCAATGAACATGAGATACTTCTTCAATTGCTTCTTCACTTTAATTTTCCTCTTTGTCACGGTCTTACTGGATGTATACTTTTTCTCAGAAATGATTTAATCTTCATCAAGACTATACTTCATTATGGAATTTAGCAAAGAAACTCAAATCCTATTCTGAATATAATTACTATATAGTATCTAACATATGAAAACATTTTCCCTCTGATACCAGTTGAAGGACCTTATACCACCTTGAGAGGGGGGGGGGGTGAATCAGGGTGTCAATGTTTTCTCTACGTTTCAGATCTTGTTTCCACATTGGTTGGAACTTTTTTAAACATGTATTATGGATATGTGAATTAATTAAAACATTTACATGCAGAAGGAAAACACAACACTTTTACTTGGTTCACCACTAAGGGCTACGTCCAAGGAGCATACACTGACATGTTTCTGGTCGTACCTAATTCCACTAGTCTTCACTAGCTATGGATTAAAATTGTTTGGGAATAATCTCTATGTCCCAGGAACAATAACCTTATAAAGGTTCAGGGATATCTCACTTATTTCCTCAGACTACTTCCATTGAATCCCCCTAGCTCACTGCCTTTAGAGAAGTCTCACTCAGTTTATCGACATGAAGGTCTCTTCAACAAATTAGCGTGAAAGTATTTGTCTTTGTTTAACATGGGACACTTCTTACATAGAATTCCCGAATTGATTCTCATTTATATTTAGTTTTCTAATTTAGTGAATTTTTGAAACACACTAAAAGTTCTTCTTCCTTTATATATAATTATGAACTCGCTTTATGATGTTTCAGCTTCTGCGAACTGTCCCTGATTTTGTGGACTACAACTGATCTACGCACCATGCTTTCTCTGCATACCACACTTTCTCCGCATACTACACTTGCTCTACGTACCGCGCCTTCTCCGCATGTCACACCTGATCCGCATACCACCCCTACGCCATCTACTGTTCCTGCTCTGTGTACTAAGCCTACTCTACGTACCACACTTTCCCCACATACTGCATCTACGTACTGGCTTTGTGTACCGTTTCCTCCTTATACGGTCTTCTTCTTCAAATTCTTTAAATTATTTCCTCTTTCTCATAACAGTTTTTCCTATAAAAAATCTCTTCCATGGACTTTTCCTTCCAATTTAGTGAACTATTTCATATTCTGTGTACCACTTTGTCTGATTCAGAATCTCTCCCATGTACCACTTTCGAACTTAGCCAAGTTCTTCCACAACGATTATATTTTCTTATTGAACTCTCCCAAGATTAATGATGGTATTAACACTCCATATATAGGAAAATAAATCCACAAATGTTTCTAATCCACATAACCTAAATTTTCAATGTGGGACAATCTTCACCGTGGACTATGCTCCTTCTGCATACTGTGATCATCCACTATATACAGTGACACTCCAGTGAACTGCTAACCTTCACCGTGTACTGTGTTTCTTCAGGTTTTCGTATTGCATCTCTTCTACCAATAATGAGTCATTATGCATACCATGACCCGTTTCACAAACTGTTCTACATTCCTTTCCAACAATATGGTACGTAGTCACAAACTGTTCTCGGACATGGTATGTGGTCCATGCTCCTAGGTACGCAATTTTCTTCCTTTGACAATTTCTGTTACCGTTCCACATCTCATTCAATCCTTTGTAGAAATGAATCTATTGCCAAAAACATAATCTTGATTTTGAGGTCCAGCAATTTGGAAAACCCTGGTAAATGACACTAACTTAAATATATTCTTTGGAAAGAGCACCCATGTTAATTCACTATCATCTTTCTTCTTTAACAATAATCTCCTTTCATCAATAACCTTATCTGTCATGATATATAGCCTTTAATCGATCACCTTTATTATCGTCATATTTTTATAGGGAAAGTACTGCAACTTTTCTATCTTCCAGCAACATCAGTCTTTCTAGATTTTTATGATAATTCTTAAATCTTCAAATCTCCACCTGATCCCTCATGCAATGATTCATGTCACTTTAGGAAGGCTCTTTCATGGTCTCTTTGAACAGTGATATTTTGAATGATAATTTAATTTTGATCTTTATTGACAACTTTTGACAAAAAATACAACCTTATACACAAATTGGTCCCAACAGGATGTTCCTCTTCTTACGCTAATCAATTATTCACCCAAAGGCAAGGATACAATTTTTCCCCTCCCCCTGGATGCACCAGTGGTGAAGGAACCTAGACCCCAAAGGCCTGTTCAATTTCCTTATCCAATTGATTATATAGTCTTTCTAATTCTAAAATGTTTGATTAGGATATGGATTCTCTATCCCTTCCCTTCCATTATGTAACTACCCCATTTTTTGGAATTTGAACCCACTCGAAATCCAAGCTCAGACAAGAACCTATGTACCTCCTTCCAAAGAAGACTACGACATTAGGATCAAAACCAATACATCCCCAACTTCAATGTTTAAATTATTAATTTGGATATTTCATGGTTTAGGGGCATATGTAAAATAAAATTTTATTTATAATGAGATCTACAATAACAAACATTATTTAGTGGATATTTTATAACCCAAACAATGAGTATCCAAGATTTTTTCCTTATCCAACAAAATTAGGTTTCATCATTTTATGAATGTTCATACCATAAACTAGAAATTATATCTTTTTTGGAACCCCAAAATTTCAGTGGATCAAGTTGAATATTTCGATTAGTTTCTTATCCACCAAGATCTCTTCAAGTATGAATCATTAATTTGTATCTTTTTTATGCTAAATGTGAACCACTGAATGGGGAGTTTTAATGGAGAAGCCTTATTTATTTCAACCGAAAAACAAAAGAATGGTTTGTTGGAGGTGGCCTCAATTCCATTTAAGATCCCTCAAAAAAGAAAGGTGGAGGAACCTTCTACAGGAAGTCTATTTAGGAATTATATTCCTTAAAATCTCATAATGGACACATGGATATGGGTTACATGGGACACAAATTTAATTTTTTAATAACAAAAAGAGATATAAGTGCACCTGGTGTCATTTGGATCAATGTTTTTCTAACCTAAATGTGATCTACACCTACCATATGGTAATGAAAACCCACCTCGTTCATGATCTATCTGACCACACTTTAATTATAGTGAATTATGAAACTAGGTATGAGTTGAATAATCAATTATTCTTCTTATTAAGCTGGACATATGACTCTGAATTCCATCAATAGGTGCTTTCCACCTAGTCCAGACCAATATAGGGGAATCATTGGACCGGTCTTCATAAGAAATTAAGTTGGCTGAAGAAATATTTACAATTATGGAGTAACAAGAACCCTCATTCACATTAGAATTTGGAGAAATTAAAGAAGAACATTATTTAGATGGAATCTAGGATTTAATATGGTTGTAATTAAGAACTTTTCATCACCCTTATTCATAAGAAGAGTCTCTTGGAAGAAAATATTCTAGCTCAAGAGCGATTGTCACCGGAAAATTAATAATCACCATGGATAAAATAAATAGACTAGAAGACTAGTTATTTTCATGAAAACATTAGAGAAAGGAGATTAATTTGTTAGATAAATATTCTCCTTGAATATGGGTCCTTTCCAAATTACATCTATGCTGATAGAGGTATGACCGATATGATTTTTAAATCCCTCCTTTTTGGACCTAACCTTTCCATGCAGGATAGGTTCCCAAGAGGTCATGCTTCTATTTTTGAAACCATTATCAGTGCGGTGAATGAGAAAAAATACCTATAAGAACCCATTATTATGGATAAAGTGATATGGGAAGTTGTTCTAGGCCTCAATATGGAGTGTTCTCCTAGGCTTTATGGCTTTCCTGGCTCTTTGTATGTGGATTGATGGTGCATTGTGAAGAATGAACTTCTTGAGGTTGTGTAAGATTTATTTTGATGTGGAAGCCTCCTCATGGTGGAAAGTGATACTACCCCCATCATTATCCAAAAAGTTAAGCAACAATTATATTCTTTGAAATTTATTCATATAAGTATGTGAAACTTTCTCTATAAAGTTATATCTAGTGTATGAAATAAGATATCAGAACACCATCTCTTAGTCTGGGTCCCTGAGAAAACACAAAGTTTTGTTAGAGGTATTTACATTTAGGGTTGTATTGGTCTAGAGAAAAAGATGATTAATTAAATCAGTAAGAAATAACAAGGATTGAACATCTTAATTAAAGAGGATATGGAGAAATAATATGAAAATCTTGAGTGGGGTTTTTTCATAAAGGTCTTGAACTATATAGGCATTTATTCTTGGGATATCAACCTGCTATTTAGATGTGTTATCTGGATATAGTTTTCAATATGCTTCACAGGATGGAGAAGGGGTTTCTTAAATCTATGCACGAGATGAGATAAGGGGACCCATTATGTCATAGTCTTTTTATCTTGATATAACATTTTTTGGTAGATTAATTAAATCCAAAATGAAACCAGGGATCAACCATCCTTTTCATTTTAGATCAAACTTCTAGAGTTTTCCCATATCATGTTTGTAGATGACATGGTTGTTTTTCTCAACGTAAGCTCTAATTATATCTGAGGAATTAATAAAATACATGAATAATACTATATGTAGAGAATGAAACTCAAAAATCATGATAAAAGTAGTCTTTATATCTCGACGTGATGATCCCCCCCAAATGGCCCGAAGGCCTTCATTTTTATTGATTTTTGATAACCCCCCTTTCAAGGGATGAGGGGGAACCCTTATAAGGCCCGTAGGCTCAAAGATACAAGGCCTGTAGGCTTAGGAGATTACATGAACCAAAGCTCTTAAGGAATTCAACCAGACTATCTATAAGGAACTGCCCCTCCCCAGTTTCTGCATCATGATAGTAGCTCTCTACCTTTGCATGGCCATCTAGCTAGGCTTCCCATGAAAGCACATGCTGGTACCTATGGCATAACCATACCCTCTCATTCTGACAATACATTTGGTTCTACTCTGGTGAGTGCACCTACTCTGAATCCTCTTTTGGGGATACTCCTTTTTTTTTGTAGTGTGTCTGGGAAACTGCATGTGGCCCAAAGGCCTTGAGGTGGCCCGAGGGCCTTAAAGGTGGCCCAAAAGCCCTACTGACCTGAAGGCCGGGGTGGCCCGAAAGCCTTAAGGACTCCAAGACCAAACCGGTGGCCCAAGGTGAATAGTTCCAGCTGCTACAGTATCGAACAGTGCCTACTACAGTGCCTACTACAATACCACATAGTGTATAGTCTGCTACAGTACCTGTACAGTGTACAGTTCTGCTACAGTACCACACAGTGTACATTACAACTACAGTTCATGCTACAGTCCCAAAAATATTCCTCTACCTGGTTTTGAACCTGGGTCTTATGGATGCACTTAAGGATACCTCACCAACTAGGCTGAGGCTCATGTGATGATGCTCGAAGAGGTGTGAAAACAATATATAAACCAATATAGGCATACACAAATTTATTTTACCTATGGACTAATTTGGAGCCCAAATCACATCTGGGAGGCTTCGTATTAAGTATATGGACAAGGTGGTGGGAAGGATATCTTCTCGTATCAATAACTGGAAAAACTATTTCCACTCTTTCAGAGGGAAAATCACACTTATTAATAGTGTGCTTACCTCAATTCCCAAACACATAATTTCGGTTCTAAAAGTTTCAAAGACCATTATCTAGAATATTAAAAAACTATTAATCTCATTAATTTGGTATTCCCATTTGAATGGTAGGTACCGCTAGTTTTCCTAGTCAATAATGGATTTACCAATGGATGAGGGTGGTATTGGGCTGAGAAGTGTCTCTAATATGATGAACTGACTACATGCATGGTGAGATTTGGTGGCTGTGGAAGGGTGTATCCTATATGAAAAGATCATGGTATATAATTATGGGAATTATTTGGGAATTTATAAAATAAAAGCCTTTAATCTATGGAAAAATATTCAAAGTCATATTCCTCATCTATAGTTCCATGAATTTTAGATAATCATCCATAGTGACACCAACTAATGGAATGATAACCGGGTGGGTTTCATGATTGAATTTCTTATATTATCAGCCATGGATATCATGTTTAGATAGAACTGTGATTACCCAATATTTACCTATATTGTGTCCAAAAAGAATCCAAATGATATATTCCATCTCAATAAATTTTCAGACAAGCAAGATAAGTGGGCTATCAAGGATTCCTTTTTTAGATACTTCTCAGTCAAAGAATATAGATAATTTCTCTTGGATACCCAAGTACAAGGCATGTGGTACCAACTCCTCTGGTGAAAATAATTACCACTAAAGTATAATTTCCTCATATGGTGTTTACATAATCAAGTTATTCCCATTGAAGAAGAGGTAAGATAGAAAGGGATTTATATTGTTTCAAAATGAATTTGTTTCTAAATCCTATAGTTAAGTCGACATATCTATAATTATCTGAGGTTGATTAGGCTAGAAAAATGTAAAAATATAGTTGGTGAGTTCAAAATATTTCCTTCCCCAATTATTAAAGGTGATAAATTCCTCTAGAGGTGGTTCCAATGGGTTGGTAGAAACAACATAGAAAATAAATTGAGAGCCATTATTCTATTATCTGGATGCTGGTGTATTTGGGAGGTGAAGAATTGACCTTGTCTTGAGGGTTTCTCATAATCAAGTATGAATCTGGTTTCCAAAACAATGTGTGTAATTTTTTAATTGGGAGCTCTTTTGAAAAAAATAGGAAGAGACACCCTTTCCAAGACACTTGCTGATGTATACAAAACAACATCTTTCTGGACAAAGAGTAAGATCCCAGGGCTGTTGTATTTACTAGAACCCCCCAAATGATGGGTTGAAGATCAATAAGTATGGTTCATGTATCATTGGAGCAATTAGGGGTGGGAGGTTTAGTTATAGACCTAATATAATATGTGGTTGTTTCTTTCGGTGCTAACATTGGGAGATGGTACTCCTTTCATGAAATGACTTTGGATTTACTTGAAGGACTATAGTTTTTCATGTATATGAATATTACACTCACAACTATTGAAACTGATTCCAAGATAAACTAATGTTCTCTTAAATACTACCATACCACAACTTGGTCCATATCAAATAATACCTGAAGATAAATTTCTCTCATCGAAAACCAAACATGATTACATAACACTTGGTGTGAGGGAAACAATGTGCCTAATTTTCTCATGTCAAGGAACACTCATGATGAAAAATTTGATTCTTTATCCAGTTTGGGGTCCCTTATCCAAGTGTGTGTGGACATAGTTAGAGGAGACACTCTTGGACTCCATTATTTTAGTCCCCCTAATTATTTATCTTAGTTTAATGTTTATTGGTATCATCCTTGATCCGAATTTATAATTTTTCCATTTAATAAAAAATGAATGTTGTTTGAGTGAATGTTTGAGAGATTTTTTGATCCCAATAGTGATGGAAAATATGATTTATTTACAAGAATATTAATTTATATTCATGTTGAATTTTTTAAAAATGTATTGATTTTTCCAGAAGGTGGAGTCTAAAGGAAAATTGAAAGTGAAGCTCCATGAGTTGAATTGAACAAAAGTGCAGTTCCATGACCATTGTATAGAGTTTATTTCCATGGATACACCCATATTAGGTATGTTTATGGATTACCATTCCATGGTGATATGTATAAAGTAGGAACCATTCAAGTTCACACCCATGGTGGAGGGTATGTTGATGAGAAGTAGGTCAAACACAGGCAAAACCACGCCCATAGTAAGATAGGTCGTGGTTGAAAATGGGATTTGAAAGACAACGTGACCCAGAAAACCATGGACCATGATGTGGTTCTTGGTGTGTTGAGTGAAAAATAAACAAAATTATTGTAACATTCAATAATGATGAAGCCATGCTCTACAGGTGGAGTAGAAAACCAAAATAGGTATAAGAAGGAGACCATGTCTGTGGTGGAAGTGGACATGGTTAACACGTGAAGTGGTGAACCAAAATGGGTAAAATTGGGATACCCCAACTGTAGTGGTAGAATATTTGGTTCAAATATGGTTATGTATTACAAAACAAAAAGAATAAATAGACCATGCCTTTGGTGTTTTTAATTTTGGAGGTAAAAATGGAAATGACTTTTCAACAAGGCATTATGCAAGGCATGTCAGAATTTGACCTGATTATTCCCTGAGAAATAAAATAAGTGATGAATGAGAGAGATATTTAGTGATTAATACATTATAAGTCTTATTTTAGACCATTATCCAATTCAAGATCAAAAGATATTTTTATCATTGTTGATTGTGGATTAATCATAGAATTAATTCACTCTGTAATAAGAGAGAGAGGTATACAAAGTGATTTTTTTGTTGAATTTTAATATAAGAGATCGTGGATGAGTTATCATGTTTTTATTAAAATATAATTGATCTTATAGGTTTCTTGGGGATTTGGATCATGCACTCCCTATTTAAAGAAGGAAATATTGACTAAAAGTTCATGAGAGAGTCCCATACTTATATAGAATATTTGAATCCATGTGTGGAGGAGAGAAGAGTTATAGGAAAGGGTCTGAAAGCTTGAATAATTGGAAACCATTGAATATTATAATAAGAAAATATTGATTGTTGTTCCTAAAAAAAAGTGAAGGTTATTCCAAACTTGTTTTGGAAAGTGAAGAACTGGGTACTTCCAAGGTGGAATTCACAAGACGTGAAGGAAAATCCTAGTTGGACTACAACCAAGAATCTATCATTGTATCATGATTCATTAAATTATATTTAAAAAGGTACCAACATTTTAAAAAACTATATATGAATCCTTCCCAGATAAGTGATGAAAGGAGGAGGAATATGTGATAGAGAGTCAGATGTGAGACTTGGGAGATAGCGAGTTAACTGTAAACAGTGTAATGTAGCAATCCTTGGGAGAGTATTAGTCTACCTTAAGCTTTGTATGTTAGTGAGCACAGGAAAGGAGTGACCTGTCCAAAAACTCACCATTTTTTAGTTTGGATAGGGGATTTTGGTGCATGGGACGTCACCAATGCATAATATTTGGATATATCCCAATGAGGGTAAACCATGTAAATTCTCATGTCCCTATTTAATTTATGAATTCTCACCAAAATAGATCAATAAAACTAAATGATACTTAGTAAAAGTTCATAATATATAACCCATGATGTTTGAATGTCTAGATCATTTTGATTAAGTGACACATTAAAAAGATTAAGTGTTTAATTGGTTAGTAACTCTTCACACACTGATTCTCCCCCCTCTTATGGTAATATCACACTAAGACCCTATTATGGGACCAAAAATTACATTCTTTGAAATTTTATTTCCCAAAACTATGCCATGTTCCACCATAAAGTAGAAAATTGTCTAATTAATACCAAGTTATTTTTCTCACAACTTTCCAAAACCATCTCTAAGTTTTTCTTTCAAGATTCGAATAATTTCCCATGTATATAAAAATCTTCCAAGGAAACATACAATCTATGTTCCACTATGTCATGTAAGATTATCATCATAACATTATGGAATGTGGATAGAGTATTACACATGTCAAATGAAATTTGATAGTAATCAATTATCCCATAAGGGAATGTAAGGTTTCTCTTCTCATGGTCTTAGGTGGAAATGAATATTCGGTTATATCTCGAATAACCATCCAAGAAGAAATTTAAATTTCTCCCCTAAAAATTCTACATCATTTGATTCATGAAGGGAACTGGAAAATAGTATTTTTAGCTGGAACCATTTAACTTCTGATAAAAAACACATACCCTTTAACCCATGATCATATTAATGGGAATTAACACATTATTCTCATTCTAGATCATTATAATTCCACCCTTGTTTAGTATATTTTGAATAAGAAATATTCATACCATTTAGACATAATTTTAGAGTATTTATTGATAAAATACTATCAAATTCTTGTTTTTTGAAACTATTTTTTGGAAATTTTTTATTTAATATTTTTTTGATGCTTTTGGAGATATATTAAGAAAAAATGATCCAAATCATACCTCAATCTCAGAATAATAGTGTGATTAAGGATGGAAGGCATCTGAGTAGTTAATATTTAAAAGGAACCAAAATGAAACCAAGGGAACCACACAATTGTATCTACTCATAGAATAATGAATCTAATATACATCAGAGCAATAGAAAAAATTGGTGGATAAGATACACTATGAGAAAATTAATTGTTCCACGATACATATGAATAATATTAAAGTAAATTTTTTCTAGATTAAATTTGAAAGATAATGGAGAAGTTGTGTTGTGATGAATTCACCTATGCGATAACGAGGGATACAAAAATAATGAGTTGAATCTCAAATAAAAATAACCCAACATCCTTCATTCCCATTGAAAATTAATTAGAACCATCCATGTGATAATGATTTGAATAACTCAGTGATGGTTTATCCTAACTTTTTATTCAACAATAGGATATTTATAGGAATAAATATTATTAATGATGTGGAGATGTTTCACTAAAATACATGAAGTACTACCCCACAACATTAGGTTAACTTAAATGGGTAAAGTTCATTGTACACCATGTCAGATCCTCTATAACATGTAAGGTTTTTAAAATGGAAGAACTATAAAATTTAATATAAATTTCATTCATATCCTGGAACCCCTCTAATGCCATAGCCTATTCATAGGTTCTATAAAGAAGTTAAAACAAATTATTATAATCTTATGGGATTGCATTGTGATATTTTGAATAACCAAGATTTAAAAAGGAGATATTTCTCACTTATGATATAGTGACCCATTTGTACCATGAATCTGGTTAACACTTCATAAAAAACTATGAATTTTAATACACCATACTGTAATCACTATAGATGTGTTGTGGTGATATATGGATATATATATTTTATAATTTTTTGAAATTTGAGATTATCTTGTTTTTTGTAATTCAATCATGGAGAAGGGAGCCTATAAGATGAACATAGATGGGGAGAAGAATTTCATAGAGTAATTTAAACATTTCCTTTGAGAACTTTTATATGTTGATTTCATTATCATTGATTAGACATTGAAGTTTTATGGTTGTTAAGTTCTTTCATTTTAAATATTGTTTTTTTCTTTATTTTGATGAGTTTTCTTCTTCTATCCCTCAATAACACTATTTCATCAATGATGGCTAACCATTCCAGCATGACTGAGTTGTTGCTTAACGGATGGTGGATTGAGAGAATGAAAATTATACTTTAAAATAAATGAATAATTTATATCTGAATCATATAGTTTTATTAATATCAAATTTCTAATAATAAAGTTATATACCATAGTTTACTAGAGAGAGTGATGATGACTATGGTGAAAATCCCAATGTGATAGAGGAGAATGGGATCGTGAGAGACAACCTCAATTTTCATTATTTGAGATATAACTTAATGCATCTAGGAATTACTAGGTTACCATAAAAAATAGAATGGAAGTAGGTATCATTAATTGTTATTAACCAGGTGATATTAATTATCTTACAAAGTCTCATAATTAATGCAACTCCATGGAATTCTAAAGTAAGAACCCTATATTCGATAGTGTGCATCACACATAATAGCAAGCATGTAATGGGATATAATACCCTGATATTTTAAAATATATTAACTATTTTAAATATATTAAATATATTATATATTTTTAAATTTACACAACATTGTGTTAGCATGGGTTACACATAGGAGACACTTTATTCGAAAGCTTACATTACACACAAAACGAAGTTTTAACTGAATAATAATATATTATTAAAGTATTATTTTTTAATATAATAAGACTTAACCAAGCCATTAAATTAGTGGTTATGAAAATAATTAACTATTTTATGGAAATATTTGGTTTTAAAAAATATAAAATGAATTCATGGGTTACAAATTAATTAGAAATGAATATAATAACCAATTGAATATAATAGAAAATATTATTATTTTTATGATCATAAAACCATTTTAAGAAAATAAATTAAATTAATTACAATTAGGGAGTGATATTAATGAGATATATATATATATATTATATTCAACAAAATATTTTTGATATTTATCCATTATATTTGATAGGCATAAGTTAAGAACAAACTTTGTTTTACACATAAAACCCAATATTTTTATAAAGGTAATTTTAAAAATTTTTAATGGATAACCCATTTTAAATATGAATTTTAAGACTTTAATTGATTTTATATATTATAATAAGCTTTATTTTTGAAATAGAAAGATAAAAATTAGGTTACAGTGAATTTAAATATTTTTCGGAAACATATCATTTTTTAATGAATAGTTAAAAATACTAAATTTTAGTTCAAAATTATTTTTTAATATAATATATTTATAAGGTTAAATTATGTTTTATACTGGTTTTAAGGTTTAATTTTATAATATTTTTATCAAATAATCCAATTTGGTTATTATTAACAATTTCACTTTGAAATTGACTATTAAAACGTAGAAAACTTTTGGACATTTTTACTTTTAAAACCCTCAATGTTGTCAAGCCTACAAGATAAATTTTAAATTAATTTCAACCACTTATATGATTTGTATTTGGAAGAACAGATTCAATATTTTTAATAATAATAGTTTATAATTTCTAAAAAAGGAAAAAAAATTTACCAAAAATTTTAGTGAATGTGATTAAAATTAATTACAATTATTAAAGAAAAATTGGGCTTAATTAAAGACTAAACTAATAACGTAAGGGTCAAAATAACCTAGAAACATGGCCCAAATACATTGTTTGGGAATATATTTCCATAAAACTTCCATTATTGAGTTTTTTTGTTATTACCTTTTTTAGGTAAGAACATGTGTACACCTAACTTGTTTCCAAAAATTCCAAGTGATTCCTTTTCTTTCCCTATAAAAGGAAACCACCTCTCCCACTTCTTGAAACCTCTCAACCCACTTATGTTTAAATGATATATTCCCAATAAACTTTTCAAAATCCCTAAATTCCTTATATAATCCTATAATTGGGTATAAAGAACTCCATGTAATCATTTTGGTACAAACGAAAAGAAGTAACCTGATTAAGAGGTAACACCTTCTCTCAAGATCTCAAGCTTCATTTCCTTTCTCCACCCCTAAAATCTATTTATTCCATGATTATATGACAAAAATAGCATTCTCAATACACTATGATATTGTTATGTAATATTTTTGACCTATACTTACACACACCTCCATCTAATGGGTAACGAACATACTGATTCTATGTACGATGAACTACTGCTACATAAAACGATGATTGTTTATTTTTTCCTTGACCACCTATCATGGGGGATATTATGATGGAATATTTGTATATATATGTTATATATGATATTTAAGATTTATTTATTCTTTAATTTTTATTTATAATATACATTTATTCTTTCCATCTTGTGTAAATACATAATTTTGTTTGTGGAAGTGTGGACTACCACCCCCTTAAAAAGATAGGACACGTTAATGACATACATAGAATTCCTAAAAGATGGATTTAATAAACTTATATAATATATATAACATATATATGATATATTAATTATAATACACTGTGTATAATTTAGTTTTCATTAGTTTAATACGACAAAGAAATAAAGGTAGCAGTAATGCGTATGTATGACCTACCCTCTCCATGAACGATGCACTTCATTTCTAATATCCAAATATTATGGAGTAATATAAATAATTATATAATGATTATATATTATAATCAATTAATGGTTTACATATTGAATATAATTAAACCATGATCTAATTAATGATAACAACAAATAACAATTTAAAACATACTTGAGAAAATAAGGCAATTAACACACAAAATAGTAAAATTAATTAATGTTCTTAACAAATGGGTAATGAGATATTACAATAAGTTTATATATGGTATTATAAACATTATAATGGTTAATATATTATTTAGTAACATATTTTATACAAATTTATAGAAGGATAAAGACCACACAACAAAAAGGAAGGATACGGTAAGGGAATATCTTCTAAATTTACATTCCATCAAGTCTTATTTGTTATTATTTGACAATTAATTTTTAATTGGTGTATATAATAAATTTTTAATGTTATATCATGAATCCCATTATAATCATGATATTATAATATTCATTTAATTTCATACCTTTATGGAGTTTATGATTCAAATGTTTCAATGTGGTATGGGACACTTTGAAATGTTTAAATATTATTCTCCTCAAGAATGTTTTTAATGATTATCTGTAAAATCTCACTTCATTTTTTGATTGATAAATTACTCTTTAAAAAATTACTTTATGTTAGTCTATTTTCATTGTAAATTACCTTGAATATCAATATACTCACCCAATTTATAATATTATTTCTTAAGCTGTATATCATTTTACATATGGTGTTTACTTTCAAAGTTATTTGATTAACTGGGAATTATAGATAAATCCGTATCTTCTATTCAATAAAGATACATTTTGATATGGAAAATTATTTATAAATATTTAAAGAATTCTATGGACATGTGGTACAGAGGTTGGGTACCGTTTAAAGAAATACCTACAGGTTGGGGACCGGTTAATGTGAGCCCCTCAATGCATCAGTAGTATCATGGGGCGAATCATTTGGAGAAATAGTTTAAAATATCTCTTGATGGTAAAGGTATCATGTGTTTGGGTAACATGAAATCTAATAGTTAATAATTTCCTTTATTAAGAATTCAATTATTATTTATCCAAGAGATTTTTCATCGACATATCTATGGATGAATTTCATTTTCAGTTCATTTATTTAATTGCATGTGTTTTTAGTTTCTTAACTTTAAATATTGATACTTTCTTATCTAGTTATTTTTATGGAATGTGTTATCAGTTATTTACCTTTCAATGTTAATTTAATCCTATTTATTCATTATTTATTCCACTTTACATACCCTTACTGATCATTTTATCTCACCCATATTATGTTTCCTTTCCCCAGGTTATGAAGAATAAATCATTGAATAATCATTCATGAGTGCAGTTTATTTCATCTTATTATATATCATGTATTTATTTCCAAGACTATGAAACTGAACAGTCTTTTGGGATTTGATTCATTGTATTCCTTCCAATGTAATAAAACAATACACCGACTCTTATCTTTTGGGGTTAGGGAATTACAGTTGGTATAAAAGGATGTTTAGCAATAAACATGGAAAGTAGATTTAGAAATATTAAATTTGGGAACATAACCCTAAGATATAATTTGAGTATGAGTATAGAATAACATCTTGGATTTTTGGTAAGGAGGTATTATGTGGGTATTACTAGAAATACATCACTGTCTAGATACTATAAGTGGACTTGTTTCAAGAATGGTTGTACCTAGGAGTAAAACATCTGACAAGGTTTTCTGATCCTAACATGAGGTAACCTAGTACATGACAATGGGCGTTACTACATACCTAGTTTGATAGTCTCAAGGGATACTCTTAAGATAGTTCATATTTTCTTTACCTACCATTATGATGGATTTTAAAGTAAATATTTACCTAAGGTAACTAACATTTATTATTCTAGCATTCATGACTTATAAATTTCTTTTATATACTATACCATATTTTGAGTTATAAAAATTTCACAATTTTAAGACCTAATCCAGTATATTCCATTGTTTAGAAATGGAACATGGAAGGATGAACACTGTCAATACTCATGGAAAATATAGATACTTCCCTGATAAGGAAACTAATATAGCTAGTATTGGATATGATAATGTTAAAGAAATATTAGGAAATTATAATCAGATTATTACTTGTAACCTTGACTGGATGTAGAAACTAGTTCCATAGTGAGATTCTTTGTTGTTGGATCACTCTATACGATAGAGGACCCATCATTTAGTGAGATTACTGTTCCCATTGTAGCTGAACAATGTATTATGTATTTGGAGAAGATATTCATGACATTAGAATATGGTGAACAAGAAAAGATTACACTTGTCGTATATTTTATGAATGATGACCCAGACCAGTGGTGGTCTTTAATCCATAATAAAAGGGAGGAAGAATAAATAGAACTCATGGAATGAAGGAATTTTATGTAGACATTCCTTGATAAATAATTCTGCATTGATCAAAAAATTGATATGAAGATAATATTTCTTATCTTAAATAAAAAAGGAAGAGGAGAGTGTTACAGATTATGAATCTACCTTTACAAGGTTAACAAGGTATGATTCAGATTATATATTCTATATGGAGTTCAAGATCGACCACTTTTTTAAAGGTCTTAAGAAAAATCATCAAAGGGAACTAGTTTCTTATAATTTTTCATCATATGGTGAAATTTTTCATATGATAATAAAGTAGTTAAATAATTATCCAAGCCCTATTTATTCAAAGGAAACCATGTAAATAATATTTTATATATGTACCATGAAAAAGGTAATGGGTCAAGAAAGATGAAGGGAAAGAATGATTTTCCAACACGTGATAATTGTGGAAAGAAACACTCTGGTACTTGATTTAATGTAATGAGAGTTTGTTATAATTGTGGAAAAAAGGGCACCAATTTCTTGATTTCAAGGGTAAGAGAAAGGTTTCCAATGTAAAATGATTCAACAGTAGGGAGATGCGACACTATAAGAATCAATGTCCCTAGAGTTAAAGGAATATACCCCAAATGATTCGATTTGATAATGATCAATTTATGAAACTACTATATATGAAGATATATGATTGATATTCCGGTTCAATAATTATTTCATTTTAATATTTTATCCACAATATATTAGTTATAAGAAATATGGAAAATATGAGGATTATACTATAATAAGTTTTTTAAGGATTTTAGATATTATGTTGAATGGTATCAAGAAAAGTTATTCAGTAGAAAGGTAAATGTTTTGTAAAACACGTGATTAAGGGAAATAAAACCCTTAATATGTTCCTCATGTTGAGATAATAATGTATAATTGATTAATTTGGACAAGTGATGACTTCTTTGAAACTAATTAATGAATTGTTGACAAGTGGTATATGATATCATTGATAGACTTTAAAAAACTTTTAGATTAATGTAATATATCTAATAATATGTGTCTTACATAAAGAATAAGGAATAATTCATGTTTCTAATATGTTTTTATGGTTATTTGAGTTATTTGTATATTTCAAGATGATACATGATTAAGTTATTCACATGTTTCGAATGTGAAAACTTTGAACTGCATCATGTTAATTAAAGGTTAATGATAAGTTCATCTTGGAAGTTCAGTTTCCTTATTTCTAAAGTGTTGTATCACAATCTTTTTTAAAATTTAACCATTTAAAAAATGGTTTAAGTTGATCATTGGATGAGATTTTCAAGGGTAATGTATTACTTCACCATAAGATGCATCCTATGCTAAAAGTTGAATTAAAAATAGTTCAATTAATAATAAAAATAAATTATTATTTTTATAGAAACATGTATTTATTATATTATTATAGAGTGAAATAATTCCTCAACTTTAGGAATAATGATCATGAACCAAAAAATGTTGTCCTATTACCTTCATTTCTGATGAATCAAATGGACCTTAGATCATCTCAGATTTAGGGATTTCTGTTTTTTAACTTTCTTCTATCCACTATCTCTAGAACTCTCTATCATAACTTCATTATTGGATTATTTTTCTTCTGTATCAATGTTTCCCTTTCCCACATACATTCTCCTACTAAGAAACCTATTTACATGAACATTTTACTTTTTTTTCTCTCTTATTAAGAATATGTGATATTAATACTTTTTACGATGTGGGTATTTCGAAAATATTTTATTTTAAATCACTCTATCACTGAGATCATGTTTAAATTGTGATGATGAAATCTATTTATGGTGGGAAGAATGTAATACCACAAAATTCCAAAGTAAGAACCTTATATTCGATTGTGGGCATGACACACAATACCAAGAATGTAAGGGGATAAAATACCCAAATACATTATTTTTTTACTATTTTAAATATATTTGATATATTAAATATTTGGAAATTCATGCGACACTGAGTTAGCATGCATTACACATAATAGATACTTTCTTTGAAACCTTACATTATACGCAAGACCAAGTTTTTACTGAACATTAATATATCATTATATTATTCTTATTTAATATAATAAGACGTAAGATAGCCATTAAATTATTGTTTATGAATATAATTAACTATTTTATGAAATTATATATTTTACACAAACATTAAATGAATTCATAGGTAATAAATAATTAGAAATGCATATAAGAACCGATTGAATATAAAAAAATATTATTATTTTTAAACTCACAATGTTGTTTTACCATAAAAAATTAAATTAATAAGAATTAGTGATTGATATTTATGTGATATATATATTATACATTCTAAAAAATGTTGTTGATATTCATCCATTTGTTTTGATAGTAATAAGATAAGAACAAACTCTATTTTACACATAAAAACCAATATTTTTATAAAGGGAATTTTACCGCCTTTTAATGGAGAACCCATTTTAAATATACATTTTGAAACATTAATTGATTTTATATATCCAAAAAAAGTTCAAATTTTAATTTTATTCATATAAATTTGTTTAGGTTTAATTTTTGATATTTTTTAGAAACATATAATTTTTTATAAATTATTAAAAATATTGAATTTTAGTTCAAAACTGATTTTTCATCTAATTTATTTATAAGATTAAATTATGTTTTAGATTGTTTAAAAAGTTTAATTAGTTAATATTTTTATCAATTAATCCAATTTAGTTAACTGAGATCAATTTCAGTTTGAAATTGACTATAAAAACACACCAAACGTTTGGACTTTTTTACTTTTAAAACCAGCATTATCGTCCCACCCGCGAGATGAATTTTAAATTAATTTCATCAAATTTTATTATTGGAATTTGGAAAACTTGATTACATATTTTTAATCATCATAATTTATAATGTATAATAATACCAACTTTGTTTTTAACCAAAAATATTAGGGGATGTGATTAAAATTAATTACAATTATTAAGGAAAAATTAGGCTTAATGAAGGGATAAGACTTCATCTCAGGGGACTAAATGACCTATACACTTATTCAAAACCCATATTATAGAAATATCTCATAAATAAACATTCCATTATTTATGTTTTGGTTTTTATGACTTTTTTAGGTAAGAATACGTGTACACCTATCTTGTTTCTATAAATTCCAAGTGAGTCCTTTTCTTTCTGTATAAAAGGCCACCACCTCTCCCACTTCCTCAAACCACTCAAAACACTTAGGTTAGTAAAATATATGACCAATAAACTTAATAAATCCATCTCTTCCTCCTATAACACTATCCTTTATAATATTGTAATCCAAGTAATCCTTTGGGTACAAACTAAATGAAGTGACCCGATTAAGAAGTAATATCTTCTCTCATGATCTCTAGTTTCATTCCCATTACACACCCCCTGAAATATTGTTGTTCCATGATTGTATAAATAAATATCATCAATATACTAGGATGTTTTCTGGTAAACATTTTGACCTACACTTACACAAACCTCCATATAATGGTTAATAGACATACTGTTTCTTTGTACGAAAAACTATTGCCTCACGAAATGATGATTGTTCATTTTTCATCGACCACCTATCATGGGGGAAATTATGGTGGAAAATATGCTTATATATGTCATATATGATATTTATAATGGGTTTATGATTCTTTAATTTTTATTTTGAACATAAATTTATTCTTTCCATTTTGTGTAAATATGATAATTTCGTTTGAGGATGTGTGGATTACCACCCCCTCTAAGTGATATGACTCATTCATTCCATAAATGGAACACTTAATGGATGGTTTTAATAAAAATAGGTGATATATATAACATATATATGATAAATGTATTATAATATACATATATATCATTTATTGTTCATTCTTTTAATACAATGAAATAAAAGTAGCGTTCATGTATATGTACAACCTACCATCTCCATGAATGATGAACTTCATTTCTAATCTCCAAATATTATAGACTACTATAAATACATATATACTGATTATATATGATAATTAACTCATGGTTTAAAATTTTGTGATGACTAAACCATGATCTAATTAATGATAACTGTAAATAACAAGTTAAAACTTACTCGATAAAACTAGGAAATTAATACCCAAAATAGTAAAATTAATGAAAGTTGTTAACAAACGGGTAATGAGATATTAAAAAAATTTAATATATGGTATTATAAAAATAATTTTTTTATTATATTAGTTATTAAAATATTTTAAAATGAAATATATGATTCTAAAAACCAAGCAAAAAAGTATGGATAAGGTAAGGGAATATATTCTCAATTTACATTCCTTTAAGACTTATTTGTTATTATATTCCAATTCAGTTTTATTTGGTGTATATACTTCCTTTTTTATGTTATTTCATGAATCCAATTATTCTCATGATATTATAAGTTTCATTTAATGTCATATCCTTCTATATATTATGATTCAAAATTTTCAATGTTATATAGAACACTTTGGAATATATAAATCTAATTATCCTAAAGAATGTTATTAATTATTATATATGAAATTTCAATTTCTTTTGTGATTATTAACTTTATATTGAAACAATCACTTTATTTTAATAAATTTTCATTTTAAATTACCTTGAATATCAATATTCTCATGTAATGGATATTATTATTACCTAAACCATATATCATATAACATATGGTGTTCAATTTGATAGTTATTTGATTAACTAGGAATTATTGATAAATCCATATCTTATATTCAATATAGAAACATTTTTAAAAGGAAAACTGCTTATTAAATATACGTGGAATTATATGGACATGAAATACATGGGTTGAGGACCATTTAAGGTAAGCCCTACGGGTTGGGTACCGATTAATGCAATCCCCTCGATGCATCAGTAGCCTCATTAGGCAAATTAGTTGGCCAAATATTTTAAACTTTCTCTTGATAGTAAAGGTATCATGTGCCTAGAAAACATGATGTATGATAGTTAAGAATTTAATTTATTTAAAATTAAGTTATTATTTATCCATGATATTTTGCGTTGACATATCTATGGATTCATTTCAATTTCCTTTCATTTATTTAATGTAATTTTTTTTCTTCAGTTTTTTACTTTTCCATATAGATATTCCCTTATCTAGTTATTTTTGTAGTATGTGTTATCAGTTATTTAAATTTAGAGGTTAATTTATTATTATTGATTCATTATTTCTTCCTCTTTACTTACCTTTAGTGAGCATTTGAGCTCACCCTTATTATATTTCCTTTTCCTAGGTTAAGAAGAATAAATATTTAAATAAGTATTCAATGGTGTAGTTTATTTCATTTTATTATGTATCATGTTTGTATTTACTATTTCCCAATGTATTAGGGGTACCACATATTCAATTTTTCTTTCCAAGATAGCTAAACCAAACAATAATTCTGGATTTTATTCCTTCCATTACATTCAATTTAATAAAATAATGCCCCAGATCTAGACTTATTGGGTCAGGGCATTACAATTAACTGACCATTTTGTTTCAAAAGAAGAATGAATCATAAGTTTTTGTAATACATCTTCAAAAATTTATCCATCATCTATGTTCATCATTTATGGACTTCATTAATTCATTTTTTTCTTTTCTTCTATATCATAATAAATCTATCCTTTACTCTCAATTTCTTTTAAAATCATTCATTTTTTATTTCTAATTCAAAAAATCAATAATCAAGAATTATTCATCTGGCTTGGATCCCCATGTTCCTAGTTATTTTACCTCCATATATATAATTTATACACTACACTAGTATAGTTTTAGTAAATAGTGAATCATGTTTATAAATTCTAAATTTTCACCAATTACTTAAGGAGGTGACAAGACTTGTAGGTGCGTCATGTTTTTAGAATGATTTCTAGGGACTTGGCATAAAATTAGTTAAAAAAATCATTACTAGTTGACTGTTTCAATCTCTTACTTCCTATTACATTTTTATATTTTGTTCTACCTTATATTCATGGATGTTCTTGTTTTTTATCTATATATTTCAGGTATATTAACTACACTACACACACTTAATCAAGGTGTTTAGATTTTGAGTTTCCATTTGAATTCCATACCAAAATTGAGTGATAACTTTTTTACAATCAAATGATATCAATAGAGAACCTAAGAGCCCATGAAAATTTTTTGGATCAAGATAACAGCATCAGTGGACACCAAAAAGCACCATGAAATATGTAATTGATAGACTATAGACTATCATCCATCAATAGATATGATCTAAGAATTTTTAGGACACTAATTCAAGATAATATCTTTGAGTTTAAGCCAAGTGTTATTCAAATGATTCATAATATGAAAAATTTTAGTGGCATGAAGAATGATGATCCCCACAATAATCTATAAATTTTTTTTGATGTATTTGAAACATTCAATATATATGGAGTCATCAATGATTCTATATGACTTTTATCATTCAGATTTTCATTGATGGGGGGATCCAAGGAATGGATAAAGTCATGGTCATGAGGATTTATTGTGACTTGAGATAAACTCATCCAATTTTTTTAAACATACTTTCCACCAGTGAAGATGAAAAATATTAGGATTGAAATCAATTAATTTTTATAGTAGTATAGAGAATATACCTATGATTCTTGGGAATAGTTCAAGGAGCTACTATAGGTATAATCACATCATTAAGTTACACTTTTGAAGAAACTACAAACTTTCTACTTTGAGGTAAAAAATAAGCCCTAGGATATGGTCGATTTTTACACAGGAGGACGATTGATGAAGAAGACCCAAAATAAATCATAAATAAATTATGGATGATCTCATGGATAATATTTTTCAATTTAAATAAGATTTATTCCCACCTAATAGAGGATGTACACCAAGTTAATGAGGCCAACAGAATTGTGGCTCAAATGGAAGCCATGATCAAAATGATGGAGACCTTGTGAATATCCAAAATTAGGGACAACCATCCAAGAGTATCCAAGTATTATCATATGAGATGTTTATTTACCATAACTTCTATCAATATTTCCAAGGATAATAATAAACCTCAATGGGAAATGTAAAGTTTGCGTGCTACAACTGACCTCAACCTTATTATCAAAAATAATATGGATAACTAGTGATGATATTTTATCAAAAACAATATTAGAGAATAAAAGTAGGGAAAAATACCACTCTTAATCATGGTACTTTACTTTTTCCCAAAGAAAAATAATCACCCAAACCCTTTCCAAACAATTTAAAACTACGCATCCATAATTCATTCAATATCCTTAGTAATTGTTTTAACCACTAGTACAAGAATGCCAACCATCTTTAAAGGATTTTATTATTGACAATATAAAGAAAAATTACAAACTATTTAGGATTATTGAGATAATAATTTAAAATAATGATAATTATTTATAAAACAACTAATAAATTCTCCATAATATTGAAACCCAATTATGATAGATTTCCCAACAGTTGTCTAAGATATTAATTTGAGTTTTCATGAGTAAAATAAAGGTATCAAGAGAGAAGGATAAGGTCATAAAATAAAACAGTGGAAGACATACATAGGAAAATAATGATCATAGTTATGACGAATTCAAGATTGAGAATAAATTTACAATATAGGACGAAATTTTGAAGAGAGAAGTAGTGAGGGGTAAATAACCCAATCGATCAAACCAAGAAGATTGGATCACGGAGAAATTAATTGATATGTAATTCACTTTGGTTTATTTTTTCACATCATTTATTATATTTTAATGTGTTTTTATTTTAAAAATTATGTTTTAATTGAATATTTTATAATATTTTATAATTATTTATCAACTAATTAAATCTATTAATATTATGTATTTAATTGGTAAAACATAGTTTTTTGGTAAAATTATGGTGGAATTAGAAAAATTTTATAATTCATTATAATTATTATTTTTTGTAGTATTGAATTATTGGATATCATTTTTATGGTTTAAGAAATTTAAAATCTGAATATTTTAATGTAATATTTTCATTTAATAAATTTATCCATTCTTTTCACCATATTTATTAGTAATTAATTTATTAAACTTTCAATTCTAATTTAAATCATGGTTTTGATTTTTTTATAAATTTAATTTATAGTTTTTATTTATTTTTATCGAATTATTTGTAAAGTGACCGTATGGTAGAGATGAATTTGTTGCATGACATATTTTTATGGAATCAGGGTAACTTAAGTGATCACACATGAGAAAGAGAACCGACTGCATGAAGATGAAAACAATCAATTACGTGACTATGTATAAAGGAAATCCATACTGCCACAAGATTTCTCCAACATATCACTTTCCATTATACTTACCTCAAGATGAAGAAATGAAAATCACTTAAGTGACCTTGTGTGAGGCAAAGAGAAATTGACCATGCCTGTATCTAAAGTTACTTCATGTTGGGAGATAACATGCAATAATAGGGGGAGTGTCTATGAATAAAAAATGAAAATTATAACAATCTATCCTCCATATTTAGACAACCATAGTAATTTTAAGACACCATACCTGAGAAGCTCACTCAAAATAAGTAAAACCTAGTTGGTATTGAATATATGAGGTTGGTGAAAAATGAATATGAGGTAGGTAAAACCCATGAACCTTAGAAGTTTCTCTAGATTCAACTTGAAAGGGAGGATTAAATGTCTTGTTTAATTAAAGATCTCACCTGAAGAACTCATGTAAAAATTGTTATCAGAAACTAGGTTGGCAAAATTTAATAGATTCATGGGATTTGATTAAGATTAAAATAAGCTAGAGTCAATCAAGTTTGAAGAAGAATGAATCTGGGAATTGAGGTCATCTTGAAACTAATGAAGGAGATTTGAATTTGAGTATGGATATTAGAATATAATGATGCAATTTTTGGAAATTGTTAATGAACTAACAATGAGGATAGAGACATCATCAGTGATGATGTGATTGGAACCAAGGAAAGAATCTCCAATGTGGTGGAACCAGACTAAGACTTCAAGTTTTTGTTTGGGGGATTTCAAATCCTTTGATGATCCTTGACAGAGAATGAACTTTTTCTATGTATATGCTTTGGTAGTTATTTGTGGTTTTGATCATACATTTATGACTGAAAGTAGAATATTTTTGGTCATTAGAGTTCCCCATTTTTGCTGATGGTACTTTGTGAATGTGTGAATTTTCGGTTCTTAGTGATTTTAATGAGAGTAGTTTGAGTCACCTTACTAGGTGAAGGGTGAAGATTATTGGTATCTTGGTTCCATCATGGATTTATTTGGTCTTGTACGTTTTTGATGAAGTCATTAAATCTATTGAGTAGATGAGGCATATTTGAATAGGGCTGTAGATAGGAAGCTTGTGCTCCATTGAATCCATGATGAGTTCATGTGATGTCAACATGAACTAAGGTATTTTAACCCAATTACATTTCATGAAAACCTGAAAAAATTATTAATTTATAAATTAAAATAAAATTGATGGAAGGGGATGGAGTATATAAAAGGTGAGAAGATGCTGGAAAATTTTATAAAATTACAATACATTTGAAAAGTTTGTTCATTAAACTTGATAATGAAGGATTATTCAAATAGTCTTATTTCAAAAAGTGATAATATTTTATTCAAGTTATTTTAATGGTGATGGTTAACAATTACTAGTACTATATGGGAGTAGAAGAGTGGATATAGTGATGCTGGTAGTGAAAATAAAAATTGGTTCCTTGACAAGTTTTTAGAAGGAGGGAGATCAGTTATTCAACAAAAAATTAGGTCATGTATAAGAGGATAATACCAATCTATAAGGAAAACCCTGACCTGAAGTTAGAGTTTTCTTAAGGATATGATCTATCTTGAGAAGTTTCCTCTTCTTTTTATTCTTACCTTTTGATATCTGTTTCTGTGAACTTGTGTAACTAAATTTAATAGGGTAATTCAAAATAAAATGAATTGAAATAATTAAATATATTATTAATTTGTTAATACAATAGTTAAATGAAATTTACATACAATTTTATCTTTTCATTCAATTATGATTCTAAATACACACTACCCAAGAATTGATATAGGATGATAGTGAATCAATTAAAACATGATCATCGACCAAAGTACTGAAAATTGGGAAAGGAAGGTGTATCTATTACCCACAATGAATATATTAATTACAAAGTTTTTACCAAGAGATCAAGACTAAATAAATATCATAATGTTGTGAAAATTAACAAAATTTAGAGCTTAATGAATCTTCACATTTTCCCTTATAACAGAATAATTTGAAATTATGTTGAGTAGGATAAGAAAATTTTTAACTAGTTCAGAATATTCTATAAACCATATAATCATCAAATTGATTATATTAATCTCTGTATAGTTTTTCTCCTTGAAGTTACTCTACCCTTAATCTGTCATTTAATATCATCATATTTTAGTGAGATTCTAGGGAAGAAAGGTTCATTCAATGAAAAATAAATTCCAAGAAAAATTATTAATAAATCTATAAAAAATTAATATATATAAAAAATCATTTCAAAAAAAATCGGAGTGACACTACATGTTTCATCATTTTTGTTAAATTTTATTCAATATTCACACTCAATCATCTAATTAAAAATGTGAAAACTAATTAATGAGGTCAATAAATACTATTCAGTACATAGAAGAAAAACTATAGCAAAAAAGTAAAATTTGGAAAAGCTGGAAGAATTAAAAATCTTAATGTATACTAGAATTAAAATCTTATATGAACCATTGTCACAACCACTGAGAGACATAAAATTAGGGATTTTTAGCTGTTAACAGTTTCTAGTAATCCATCCTATAGAAGGATATCTTTTTAGTCTAAGAATTATGAGATCAATCAGTCTCAACTCTCCATGCTTCCATCATTATCTAGACTTGTTCCAGAGGACTATTTGGAGTTTATTATAGTTTTTTGTAGTTATTTAACAATGTTTCCTCTACATGGTTTTAGTGGGTAATAGTTTAGGTTAAGAATGTTCCTTTTTTTTCAATAGGATAGATCTGGGACCTTGTACAAAAACATAGATTAAAAAAAATTTGATACCTGGAATGTGCTTTCCAATGTATTTTTCTCCAAATTCTACCCTTAAAACACCAGTATTAAAGTAAGGGATAAAATCAAATGGTTCATTCCAGAGGAGAGAGATTTTTAAAAAAAGTGTGTTGAAGGTTTAGAGATATTAGTATTCAACAAACCAACCATCAATTAGCTCCCCAAATTCCTATGGATACATTTTACAATTTAGTTAAACTATACAAACATAACCTAATTGATCAATCTTATGATGGGTAATTATTTTATTTGACTACTAATAATATTAATTAATTGATCATTAAATGTTCCCAAAATTCCCAAAAATATTTCACTAGAAAAAAGGTGGTTTATATGGCTGAAAACAATACTAAGGATATAGAAGACAATGACAAATACTTAGGGAGTAGTGTTGTCATAGTGGGATGATTAGTCATTTAAAAAATTTCTATCCCTACTTTGATCACCTTGTGAAACTCCATGATATTGGAAAATTTATTGATTTAAAGGAAAGAAATTATGGTGTACAATATCCATTCTCTAAACAATATAATTCTGGATATAAAAACCATCCAAATTTGATATAAAAGGAACATGGTGTTATGAAATAACCCGCTATACCAACTTTCCCATCATAACCAAAACAAAAGTTTCAAAAATAATTTTTAAGATATTCATCAAATAAAAATATAAAATAATAAAGGGATAATGTTGATCCAAAGTTTAATAAATTTTATTCTCCAGTGGTTAGGTTAAAATATACAACTGATTCTCTAGATTTTTGGTTTAAAGACAACATGAAATCTCAAAATTCTCTCTTAAACAATATTCTTATCCAAATAGATCAACTATATTGATACATAAGAAGTGGAGATAAAAGAAAAATACATAGTAAAATAGAACCAATCCCAATTAAAAAATTTATGGCTGTAATAAAAAGGTTGGGTTTAAAATATCAAGAACCAATTAGGGTCCACCTTTGGAAAGAAGAAATAAATGTTCATGATAAATCTATAATTAATAATATAGAATGTACTAATGTTATAATTCTTTATATATTGATTATAACTAAAAAAATGATATATATTTACATGAGAATAAAATTGATCACAATAAAATGTTGTGGAAATTTATTAAAGAAGAATAGAAAAAGTAAGGTTTTTAGATATGGCGAATAAAAAACATATCTGAAAAAATTATTACCTTTCTATTTAGTTTTTTAAAATAATTGAAAATAATTATTAAATATATTACATGAAGTTATTTAAAATGTTTAAAAGTTTTAATATAAAAATTATTTTTGTAGAATCCTTGATCAAGATCCCTTCATATTTAGAATTTATCAAAAGATTTGTGCATAATAAAAGGTATTGGGTTGAGTTTTCAATTATTAGTATTAATAAGGATTGTGGTTCCATTATTCAAAAACATATTATTTAAAAATCGAAAGACCCTATATCTTTTTCATTTCATGAAGAATCAAATAATGTGAGGATATTATGAATTTTGTTTCTTAAATTCTAGCATCAACCTTATTCCCTACTCCTTGTTAAAAAATATTGGTCTTAGGTACATGAAAATGACTTTTATTTGTCTATTTCTAGTTGATGGGTCACATTTATATCATTATGGGAGGGTAAATGACCTATTACTTAAGGTTGTTAAATTTACTTTTCCCACGTACATTCCCATTATTGAGATGAACTGTGGTAATAAAGCCCAAATTATTTTATTAATACCATTATTAGCCACATCTTGGGATATAATTGATCTATAAAAGGGTAAGTTGTCCCTTCAAGATAGTGAGGATTTAGAGGAATTTAATGTTTTTAATGATCCCTATATTGTGATATGTTTCAATATGATAGATGTTGATGAGGATGTTTTAAAGCATAACATTGGAAGAACAATCACCATCCTTTTAATGGGTTGATCAATGAATCTATTAATAAGAATTTAAAATCATAGTTTGTTGAAATTGAATCTCCACTATAACTAGAAGGTTTAGGGAAAATTAAGATCCAAATTTGGAGATACATTTCCAAATACCATAAATATTTCAATCTATACCCACACATTATACATTGGAGTGTTTCTAATAATTCTGTTCTAATTTCATAACACTCCCTTATTCCTAACCCTAATTATATTTCTTGTTCTATACAACTAGGGAGGGGTGAGTTTTATTTTGTCTATTCTTTATCTAAAAATTATTTTTTAAAATATGGTAAGGGGTCAATGGGTAATTATATTCATATTAGATTTGAAATGATTTTTCTTAATATGAAGAGAGTGTGATTGGATAATTTCTATATATTTTTCAATATGAGGACAAAAAGTCTTCCCTTGTGGATATGATCTAATTTGATGATAAATTTTCAATCCCTTTTCATTAGTAATTTATAGGTAATTTTGAATTAATTAACCCTATATCATGTAAGGTTGTTGAATATGATATTACTACTACCAATGCACAAACTGCTAAATCTGAGCCACCTGTTTTTGAACCATTAAATCCTATATGTTTAGGGGAACAAGTGAGGAGTAATTCTAGTCAGTATATTGTACGTGGAGGGTTTTTGTTTTATATTCTAGGTTTCTTAAGTAAAATTATTTGAAAATAATATCTTGGGGATGAAAAACTTAGTTTTAGAATTTTGAATCATTTAGAGGATGCTTTATATGATTCCACTGTGCTAGAGTTATAGAGTAAACTTACTATTTTTTCTAAACTAAATAGTGAGATGAGATTAAAAAATAATACATACCCATTAATGATCTTGTATAAAAAATTAATGTGGGTAATTATAGTCGATGACTTTAAATTCAGAACCGCATGTGAGGTAACCCATGTTTTTCTAGTTCCCCTTTTTCTATTTAATCAAATTCTTCTTGATCCATTTTTGGTCACTAGGAATTGAAAAAAAAAACCATGTTTATGGACTTTGAAAAGAAAAATATTACTCATTAAAGGTTTATTTTTAATTGAATGTGATGAGGTCAACTAACCAAGATGTTAAGTGATTTTTGAGCAGGTGTAGAAATGATTCTATATAATTGGGGAGTAATTGTTTCAATTGATTTACTATTTAAAATTATGACTAATCTATTTTAAATGTATTAATGGTTTCAATAAATTCATTACATAAAATTATTTGGAAAAGTTATGCATTACAATAAAAAATCAATATTTAATCCATGTTGATCATTTTCATTGATCAGATTTCTCATATTTCTTTTCAATTACATACAAAAGTTTTATACTCATTTTATAATCATTCTCGAATTGCATTCATTATATTATAACGTTTTTGAATTTTCTTATACGTGCTTAGATATTATGTACCAACTGATTGGAAATTTTCTCATGAAATTAATGGTATTATTGTTGTTCAATTGAATGAGGGATAAATTATTATTTTTTAACTCTCCCATAACCCCTAGAAACATGTTTTTTCTCTATACTATATTTTATAATCATTTTAAACTCAAATATTTTTATTTCTTCCATGTAAGGGTTCCAAAAATGGGTAAATTTTGTATTTTAAGTGTGTGGGAGGGGTATAAATTGGTTATAAATTTAATTCATTGATATCCCATGAAAAACCCCATTCAAAATTATGAGTATTAAAGAATCATTTTTCTACAACTTGAATAATGTGATTCCACTTGGATTAGGTTAATATTTATTATCTTATGGATTTAATTAGGTAAGACATTTTTATATTCCTTTTGGAAAAAAATATTTTAGTAATTTTTTAGAAAATGTTATACAATAATTATTGAATTTTATTTTTAAATTAGAATTTAACTCATAATATATGCATCCTAATAGGCTATGAAATAAAAATCATAATCCTAGTTGATCTTCTTATTCTTTATATCCTTATTATATATTCTAAAATTTATGATTTGGTAATTCCACTAATAAATTTTCACTCCACCATATCAAATAGAGTGTCTATTTTTTATGATCACTTAGATTATGTGAGTCTATTGTACTGGTGGTGAAGATAAATATGGAAATCATGATGGATACAAATTCTAGTGTGTTAAATTCTCATTAAAATTTTCTTTTAATATCACTTTTTTATAATAATAACCCATTTTATTAAACTGAGAACATTTAATTAGAGATGATATTCACATTTTATACTTAATATAATCCATGAAGTAATATCCTTTTCAAAATCAATTCATTGTGGCATTACAACTTTTTTATTTTGATATCCTTTATCTGCCATTGAATTTGACTAAATTATTGCTGGCGGATAAGAAAAGTTCAAAATATGGGGGAATCTTATGTGGATTTCACATTGATTTTTTCTATATTAGTTCATGTAATTTAATGTGTTTTATTGTATAAATTATGTTATATTGAATAATTTAGACTTTATAAAAATGTTTTGTCAAATTTTTAAGCCACATAATATTATGTATTGAATAGACCAATTTTAGTTTTCTAGTTAATTTTTGGTTGAATGCGTAAATTATTGTAATCCATTATAATTATGATAGTTTTAGTGATTAAATTATTGAAAATAATTCTTTTATTTTTTATTATAAATTTTTAAAAATGTTAGTTTTGGGGTTTTTAATTTAATATTTTCATTTAATAAATTTTACATTCTTTTCTTATTTTTGTAATAATTAATTTATAAATGTTTTAATTTTTTTTACTTAATGTTTTAATGTTTTTTATGAATTTAATTTAAAGTTTTTTATTATCATTTTTTTGGAATGATCAGTATAATATCCATATAGTAGAGAGAAAGAAGCCACATGATGTGGCCACATGAGATTTTTTGAAGCTGATATGGTAACTTAAGTGACTGTTATTAAGGAAGAGAACTGGTTGCATGAAGCTTCTATGGTCTCTTAATTGTCCATGTCTATAATAAATCAAAGATTCCAAAATATTTCACCAACCTATATCATTCCCCTACACTTACCATAAGATGAAGAAATAATGTACACTTACATGACTGTGTGTGAGATATAGAAAAATTTACTATGCATATATCTGAATATATCACATGATGAGAGATGACTTATTGTAGGAGGAGGAGTGAATGTAAGTGAAAAATGAAACTAACTGAAATCCATCATCATTCAACCTACCATTGAAATTCTAAGACCCTATGCTCAATAAGATCACATAGAAGAAGAGAAACCCATTTGAAAATGAAGACATAAGGTTGGTGATGAATAAAACATGAGGGAGGTATAGTCTAAATTCACATGGAAGTAGAGGATTAAAAAACCGATTCCAATGTAAGATCTAGAATGAAGAACTCATAATGAGATTGAGATCAGATTCTAGTTTTATCAAATTCAATGAATTCTTAAGAGTATATTGACAATGATCTATCTAGAGTTGATTGATTTTGAGGAAGAATGAATTTTGGAATCATGATTTTCTCAAAACCAATAAGGAGATCCGAATTAGAGTTTGGAATGTGAAATGTAAAGATGTGATTTTTAAACATCACTGATTAACCGGGGATAAGAATGGATATGTTTCCAATTATTATGAAATCATAACCAATGAAAGAGTCTCAATCATGTTAGATCAAAACCGAGACTTTGGGTTTAAGTAATAGGTATTCCAAATCCATTGATGATTCTAGATAAAGTACTAACTTTTTTGAAGGATGTTATTTGGATATTTTTTATTGGTTTTATTATTTTTATATGTTCGAATAAAGAAGACCGTGGGGGAATCAGAGCTCCCCATTATTATGGCTATGACTTCATGGAAGTGTTTATGTTAGGTGTTCAATAATTTTCATGATAGGATTTAGAGTCACCATTCTGGGTGATGGGTGATGTTATTTAATATCTTAGGGAAACCATGGATTTGTTTGGGTTTAATGTTGTTAATATGAAACTATAAAATCATTTGAGAAGTTGGAACTTGTTCGAAAAAGGCTTCAGATAGGAATCATGTTCCCTAACGGAGCTATGTTGAGGACACATAAAGGTCACATTCCCTTAGGGATTTCAATACAATTAAAATTCACGTTTCCATTGGAAAAATTAATAATTGAGAAATAGAAATAAAATATTAGGAAGGGGGTAGATCATGGTAAAGGAGACAAGTACTATAAACTTATAGAAAATTACTTGAGTTTTTTGGAAAGTTGGTTCATCATACTAGATAATTATGGGAGCCTCAAGTGCGTCTGTTTTGAATAGTTAATTTTTTTTTCACGTTATGGTTAAGTTGTTGGTCAACAATAATTGGTACCATGTGGCAGTAAAGGGTGGATTTGATGATGTTAGAAGAATAGAGACCAAGTATTTTCATATATATATATATATGTTACATATTTGTTAGATGAATATTCATAACATTACACAAACACATGCCTAATGATGGTAATGGTTTAGTGAATTTTGTGAGTAGGTACACAATATTTTTATTTAGTGAAATGTATTCGATATTTCCCATAATTTTCTTACCATTTAGTACTCTTCATAGACATACCTTACTTAAAATATTTCTACATAACCTGGGAAAAATAAAAATAAGAATGAGTGATCTTAGATTCTATTAAGGGTAAAAAAGTTAAACTATATTAACATAACTTCAGAATAATGGTATTAGAACATTATCATAACATATGAAAACTAAACCTTAAATATGAAAGATTAAAATCTTGATTCCTGGCATAAATATTGGAAGTTTTTAAGATATGAATCATAAGGAAATAAAATAACATGAGCCATGAGGGCATATTATTGACATAATACATTTAATTTATGCATACACATAATCATATGAAATAATTTCCATAGTATTCAAGGCTCACTACCAAGGATATCATAGTTGAATGGGCTCACTCCCCAATCTATAATAGTAGTAAAGGTTCACTCCCAAGACCATCATAGTAAACAAAGTCCCTTATTGAACCGGATTGACTACCCATTCTAGTCCTATCAATCTCATAAGATATAAATCTTTACCCAATGTACTGGAAGGAGATATAGGCCTCACCTATCACAAAATTAAAAGCATATATATTTGTTCCATAATATCATAAACTATTCATCATATCATAACCCATTAGATGAAATGGGTTTCAAAAACATTTTATCATATCATAACCAGTGGAAAAGTGATAGGTTTCATGATCATTTCATCATAGCATAACCCATGAAAATAAGTAGGTTTAATAACTATTTTCTCATGGTATAACCCTTAAAAGAGAAATAGGTTACATAAATAGCGTTCCTTCTTAAAAACCAACCATTCAGGGAGAGAATAAGAATGATATCCTTGGGGCATATCACCAGTATAGGATACTTAACATCAATTGGTGTCATATTAGATGGAAAATTGTTTTTAAAGATCATTTGAAACAATATTTTAGGAAAAATCCTTTCCATTTTGAATTTTTTTTCAAAACATAAAACATTTTGAAAATATTTTTCATTGAAAATAACCTGGAAAAATGAGAAATTGTGAATTAAAAATTATTTAAAACATTTTTTGAGAAACATATCCTTTCCAATTAAAAAAACCTTTTGAAACATAAAAAATTAGAATATTTTTTGGAATCATTTTCTTTGAAAATAAACTTTGAAACATATAATGGAAGCATTAAGAATCATTTAAAACATTTAATGAGTAAAATATCATTTCTGGTTTTATTTTTTTTAAATAATTTTTTTAATATCAATTTCTTCGGAAATAACCTTGAAAACTTATACAGGTTTCTTTAAAAACAATTTAAAATATTTCTTGAGGAAAATATAATTTCAACTTAAAAAAACATTATAAAAATAAAAATTAATATATCTTTTTTAAAATCAATTTCTTTGAAAATAATCTTTAAAACATATAAAGGAAGATTTAAAAATAATTTAAATCATTTATTGAGGAAAATATAATTTCGAATTTAGAATATAATTTTTAGAGCACAATTTATTTTAAAATACTTTTCTTTGAAAATAACCTTGGGAACTAATAAATGAATCTTTAAAAATCATTTCTCGAGGGAAATATTCATTCACTTTGAATTTTTATAAACTAAAAATTAATAAATAATTTTGGAAGTAATTTTATTTGAAAATAAATTTTTAAACTTATAATGGAATATTTAAAACAAGGAATTTTCATGAAAGTGAAAAATACCATTTGTGTCATACACTTTAAAATAATGATTCCTTTCTTATTTTCAGTAAAATCCAAATGAAAAAGATTTGAAAAATGATATGAATATTCCTTTAAAAACATTTGGTCAAAATTAAAACATGGGTAAAAATATATTTTATAAATCACGTGGATAATTTTATAAACTTTTTTGAAAACAGTTTTAGAAAATATGGTATGGGTAGAAAAAATGGGTTTTCAACCGAAGAAATAAATAATGATGATTTTTATTAAAATAATTATTTTGAACTCTTGAGTACTTGAGGACAGAAAAATGAATGTAAACATGTATTCTAATGAAATAAATAAAATATAAGAAATTTCATATTTTTATTGAGATATAGACCGTAATATTGTATCATCAGATACTTATCATAATCAATCTTGATAAATGATGTCATTTTAACATAAAATATTTTCCTCTTTGGAAGGATTAAATTGTAAGCCCCATGAAGAAATAAAATTAAATGAAAATTAAAACATCATCATAATAAATAAATTCATGATATTTATTTTTAATGGTTATATATATTCACCTCATAAAAAATATATATTCATTACATAATATATGTCTTAAAGAAGACAAATTGAGACAAAAAGCTTTTACTACTTTGGTAAAATTTGTACTGTAAACCCCAAAAGAGAGAGATCATTAAAAGGATTTAAAAAATGTGATAATTTTTTGGATAAGAATCATAAAATATATTTTTAGGTAGTATTTACACCACATAAAAAAACACATGATGAATAGGTACTGTGCCTCATAGAAAATAAAAGGGAGACGTAAATTCCTTACCTTAAGTCTTGAATTCATTCGTAGATGTCAAAAACTAATTTTTATTAAATGTAAGTTTATTATAGATATATTATATAACCAAAATTATATATATCATTCATATATTATTTAAATAAGACATTTTATAACCCTTTTATTAAAAATTTAATGTTAATGTCACTTTTTGGGCAATAACTGCTTTGTTTTTCTCATATGTTTGGATTTTTTAGTTTTAGGAATATTACTTTGATCATGGATAAATAATATCCTTAATGTTTAAAATGATATAAATATAATATATAATCAGTATATATGTATTTATAGTAATCCATAAAAGTTTGAGATAGAAAATGAAATACATTATTGATGGAGATGGTAAGTCATATTTATGCATGAATACTATTTCCATTTTCTTAATGGATGAAATGAAAGTAAGATACAAAATATATTACCTTTAAATAATAAATTTTAATTCATATATATCACATATTTTTATTTAAATTCCTTCTTATTACCTTCTATGTAAAATGTACGTGAAGAGAGAACCACATCGCTTCCCGAGAAGATAGTTCGCCATACACAAAAATGATGTTATTGTATCCCCCACAGAATGGAAAGTAAGAAGTTATATTTGATATCATAATTTAATAAGTATAATAATCTTACAAATATCATATATTTATTCAATTAATATATTTTTATTACCAACCAAGTAAATCAGAAATGAAAAATACATCACATCAGTTCGTGAGGCGACCGTCCGCTGTACAGACAATCGACATTATTTTTTCCCAGCAGGTTTGGAGGTAAGTAGGTAGATTCATTATTATAATTAAAAAGGTATAATAATATCATAAATATCATGTATTAATATTAAATATATCATTATATTAAGTCCTGAGAGGAGGTGACAGAAAATGAATAACATCGGTTCGCGAGGCGGTAGTTCACTGTACACACATACAAAGATTTTATATTCCATTTGATGGAAGAGGAGATGGGTATAGGTCATTACAATATAATAGAAACATATTATTATATTTAAGATACTTAAGTTATTATATCATCATGTTTTAATTATTATTTAAGGAAGTGGAGGAAGAAATAAAATAAAATACTCGGTTAGGTGTGTTTCTTATTCTACAGATAACTGCTTTTGGTTTGCACCAAAAAAATTATTACGTTTTATTTTTATCCAAAATAAGGATTATAGGGTAGAATTATGGAATTAATTAAGTTATATGGTCATTTATTGTCCAAATAAATTGGTTTTTGAAGTGTGACGAGGAGAGAATAAGGGGTTTCTATTTATATAAATGACGTGAGTGGCATAAAGGTGCACCCACGTTTCTTCAGATTCCAAAAGGCTCCAAAATATTCCATTATCGAATATAGAGGACATAAGGTCAACCTATTTCTATAAAATTGGTGTTAGAAAAGTTTTGGATCAATTTTAACACTTATCCTTTTAGTTTAACCCCTTGGAAAACCAATTTTTACCTTATCCATGATAAATATTTTTTTACTATTCATTTTGGTAAAAAATTAAGTTAAATTTATTAGATAATATAAATTATGATTATTAAATATAAGAAATAAAATATTAAAAATTCTATTCATATAATTTAAAATGTTTAATTTAAAAGTAATCCTGTAGATGCGATGAGAAAGCAGTTTTCCAAAGAGAAAATAACAAAATGTTTAAATAGTTTTAATATCAAAATTTATATTTTATTGATTAAAATGAAAATAAATGGATTAATAGATATATAATTTAATAAATTTTACATTTAAAGCCATATTAAAACAATTTTTATGTTTTTAAATTCTTTAAAGGAAATGATAATTCTTAATAAAACCATTATTTTTCACTGTTCATTGAAAAATTTATCTTTAACGAAAATCATCAAAAATCCACCCTAATATAATTTTTACACGATGATTCCAAAAATTAAATTTATTTATATAAAATATTTTTTCAAAACCTTTAAAAAATTAATTTTAAAATAAGTGTGAAAAAGGTAAGAAAACTTTTTAGAAAAATAAAATTTTAAATTTTTTTTCTTATATATTATCTATAAAAAATATAAGATGAATGTTAAAAATTTTATTGAATATATAGTATATAAATTTATTTAAAATAATTATCCCAAAGTAATTTGTTAAATTTATTGAGTTAAAAATTCTTATTATAAATGAAAATAGTTTTTCAAAATAAAAGGTTTCCATTGTTTTCAAATTTTAATTATTTTTATTTCAAATTATTTGGTCACCAAATATTTCAATATATATAAATTCATAAACATATATTCTCATGTTTTATTTAATCTAATTTATATCCTCCATTCCAACTACTCAATGATAACTATCATATTAGATAAAAATATTTTAATTGCATACCACATTTCATTTAAATTTTGTGTTTCATGTAACATAAGCTAAACTCAGTGTTAAATATAACACAAGTTAAACTCAGAGTTTCATGTAATGAAAGTTAAACTCAGTTTTGGGTGTAAAAAAAATATTAAAATGATTATATTTATTTTAAAAAAATATTTCACAAAATCTGGGGTTGTTATAGGTGGTGAAACTAAAAATTGATTCTTAAACAAGTATTTATAAGGATGAACATTGATGAGTTAGTTTTCATGCATAACTTTTAAAATTTTAAATTTTAAATGCCTTATGTTTTTAATTGATAATACACACGTTTTAATTAATAGTAATCATTTATAGGTAATTTGTATTTTATGATGTCATTTTAAAATGATATAAAAAGAAACAAAAATACTTGTTTATACCTTATTTTGTTTTTGTATGTATTTTTGTGTGATATGTAGGATGAAATTATAAATGAGGCTTAGTAAAAAAGTGGCCATCATAGCTAACCCTCAACTGAAGGGTTTCCAAGCCACTTGGCCAACCCAAGAATATCTAGTTGGCCATGAAATCCCAAAGGGAGAGCCCGTATGGGTGGTAAGAGGTAGCATAGGTTGCACACAACCTTCATAATAGAATTTAAGGCTAGGAACAGTGTGAGCACACAAATTTTGAGGCAATACCACTGGACCCATGTATGTCGAAACATTCCCATATGTGGTGTGTGTGAGTGTAGTGGGAAGCCATACCTATAGTAAGATTTTGAGTTTGTGCTTTCATGAGTACTAATTAAAAGTATAGACCAGTGGAGCATAACTATGATATATGATACGTGGTATTAGGTCACTATTAACTTAATTGATGTGATTCCATTTTGAGTTGCGACCATGTGTCATCATCCTCATTCATTTCAAACACGCCTCTAATGCCACTACTATGCCACATACCACTGTTCTATTCCATCATCATCACCACTGTATCGTAAGACCTCCATGGCCATCCATAATGTAGATCTTGTGTGCCACTCAATTTTTAACCTCCACTATTCCATGACCATGGATATATAGTATAGTGGCAAGGGGACTTCAAAGCAATGGAAATGATATTTTCCAAGGACTCACTTTACACCATTGAAACTGTTTCTATGTTTTTAGGAGAAGATGTTGTGGTGTCATTCATACCACCATGTCAAGGTTACCTGTAGTTTGAAATATAGAAAAGGAGGTTGTGCCATAGATATATATATACACTAAAACTATGTAAACTAAGAGAAAAAAAGTGGTAAGTTACATCGCAGGGTCTTCATTGTTATGTGGAGGTGCCACAAACGGTAGTATTTGGGGAAAGAGAGGAAGAGGATCATGATTCCATGGATTTGGGATATTTGTTAGGCCATGAAAAGGGTGTTATATAAGGGAAAATTTCACTACATAGTTAATTTTGCTTATGAACTTTCAAATTCCTAATACCATCAAGATGTGTAAGTGTTTGTGACAGAGATACTGGGGGTTGGAACAAAACACCAAGTGTATAGGGCCATGGAAGATAAATAAGAGTTCAAAACCTTATAAGAAACAAGAAGTTCATCCATGTGAAAATTAAAATAGACATAACTTATTCAATTCTAGAAAATACCATCCTCTCACCCTCTTCTAAATACTGAGAAAAATATAGATAAATCTATATTGAAAAGGGAAGGTGCTGATTGGTTCAAAGGGTAAACAAATTGATGAGGGAAAATAAAATTCTAAATAAGGTAGAAAAGACCAAATGGAGTATTGTTACCTACTAATTGGGAAGGGGGATTCAAGGTATACGTAGTGATATCCAATCCTAGAGGGACATAAATCTAGATATTCATAGAATCAAATGAGGTTCCACTATTATTTTATGATACCAATGTATGATGCAAGTGAAATAACTCTCTCCGATATTTGAAGTGAGAGTGGAGGATATGGGGACATATTCAACCATGATGTTACATAATTGGGGCTTTCTTTTCCTATTTTACATTTTTTTCTTTTTATTATTGAATTAATATTTATTTTTGATATTTATAATTATATGTCTCTATTTTTTAACAACAATTTCTTTTAGAACAATATTTTCAATTCTTTTTCTTTGAACGCATAATTTATTCAGGTTGTTTGAGATATTAATAATGAATAAAATTATATTAAAGTGAATGATTAGTTGATAAAGAAGATAAGTAACACTATTTTAATTATTTCATGCTTGTGAATAATTCTCATTAAACTGAATTATATTGATAAAAAACATAATCACACCCCTACTTCTTAGTGAAATCAATAGTAATTATAGGAGAAACCCAATGTTATTAATCGAAGTAAAAAGAGAGAGTGGACTTAACATTACCTTTTTTCCTAAATATTAAACATAATACACATAACATGGTTATATAAATACCTTGAGAGAGGATTCGATTGAATTATGTATTTCAAGATGATACTAAGTGTCTTGTCTAGATACTCCATGAAGTCTTGATACTGTTAATTTGATGTAATTTCATATGCAATGAATGAATAATTTTAATTTATGAAAACCTATAATTTATATAAACTCTATTCTCTTTTCCTCTATTCATTCTTCTTGAGTCAGTCTAAACCCATCTCATAAGATAATTATGTCATTTTATTTTTATTTTAATATATTGTAACAAACACTGATGCTATTGAATCATATTGAAGACCTTTTCCTCATGTAATCATCCCTATTTTACCACTATTTTATGTCCCCTTATTAAGTGTAGTAAGGTTACTATAAATTTTTATTTTTATATCACCATGATAATTAATGTTTCCTTTGGGTGATGTCAAAGATAAATAATTCAACCATCATTGAGAGTACACTAAAGAGGGGAAGATCAAGCTAGGAGTAGAACTTGGATCTTGATAGAGGATATGATCTTGCTTGTGAATTTTACTCTTCCATTTCTTCCTACATTTTGATGTCTATTTTATTAATCATGTGTAAAAAATTTACTATATTAATTTAAACTATAATGAATTGAAATACTTATATTTATTATTCTTTTTTAATACCAATTTTTAGTGAAATTTAAGTTTTTTGTTCTCATTTCTTTTAACGATGAGTATTAATGTGCACAACTAAAGAATATATGGGTGAGAATAGTGAATCAATTGAACCTTGATCATTGATTGAAGAATAAAAAAATTGAAAAGGACTGTGTATCTCTTCTCTATACTGAATAGATTAATTCTATAGATTTTATCGAATGATCCGAACTAAAAAATGATCATCAAGCTATGAAAATTCACTAAAGAGAGATCTCATTGAATCTTTACTTTTTCTCTAAGCATTGAATTACTGTAATTAACTTGAGTAGGATCGTAGAAATTTCTAATCAAATCAAAATAGTCCAAAAACCCTATTATGATCAATTTTTTCATCTTAATATCTTTTTAGTTGTTCAAAATTCACTTTCAACAAACATAATCAATCATTTTTCACTCTAACACATAAAAAAATTACATTTTCCCTTTTATAATTTTCATATTAGATTTCTATGGCCTTTTTCTTTTTTTTATTTTTGAATGTTTGGTCACACACTTCTATATCATATTTCCTCTTGTTATGATGAATATATACCCTCTATACTAGTCATATGTAATATTTTTTATGGTCAAATAAATAATTAATTTTAATAAGTGATAGAAAAAAACAAATAACCTCATCAGTAGTGAGGAATATTGAAGTTCAGTTGTGTTGGACACCTCCAATTTTTCCTAAGAGGATACATGAATAGAAGATATAATAATAATATAATAAATTTATGGAAAAATTAAATTATATTCTCAATAATATTCCATTAACCAATTCCATTTCATAAATGCTGGTGTAATACATGTTCCTCAAGCCACTTATAAAAAATAATAAGAAATTAGAGTACTTGGAATGATTTATTTAAGCGAAGAGTGTTTATTAGTTGTACAGTATAAAATCACACCAAATCATTGAGATCTAGGAAATTTATATATTGCATTCAGAATTGGATCTCACACCATTATAAAATTCCTTTATTATATTACTTATAATGTAAAATAGATTCTACTAAATTTTTGTAAAAATATTAGGTTATCTAATATAAAACCCATAAGAGTTGAATTGCAATTAATTAGATGATCAGTTAGGTATCCCATTGTAATTCATGAATTTTTATTGGTAAAATTAGGGTATTTCATCTTTTACACCTATTTTTTAATTCTAGAAATAGAGGAATAAAGAGAGGTTCCAATCATTATTTGTCTCTATTTACTTTCCCCCTATAAATCCCTCATTCAAATTAACCAAGGATGTTTGATTTTTTAAGTCAGAGAAGATAATGTCCAATTTGATCTCCCTAAATCTATGAAACATGGAGATAAACAAGTGGAATATCATCTAATCACTATCAATTTAGAAGTTAATATACTTTTAAAGACCAAAGTTTATGAGTAATAAGTTTTGGATGAATAAGTGGACAATTAAGTGTAAGATAATAGTGGAAAATGGGAATGAATATGATTTCCATGCTATATAAATTTTTTAATGGATACCTCTCTAGAATAGACTCCATTGATTGTGAAAGTACCAAATATATAGTTAGAACAATAACCTTGGAATCTCTGTTACATATTATTAGATAATGGTGGGTTATTTCTATATATTATTATTGTATTCACCTCGAAATAATATTATAAATGATTAGTTGAATTACGCAAATAAAGAAAAACGACACTCACATGAATCATTATAAACCACAAATAGACCATCCTCCTCTCTTTATAAAAATAATTTATGTCTATAACAAGGGAGTATTATGACATTATTTCCCAAAATTGGACTATATCTTCCTATAAAGGATATAATAAAGAAGTATGTGTTGGAGTTACTTGATACCAGCATAATTTAAACCATTTAGAATAGCTTCAAGATATTCCAAAGAAATTATAAATTCCCATTATGAAGAAGGATAATGATCTTATTTCCCCAAATATTTTAATATGATAGACAATTTGGGTTGATTACAGGAAGCTCAATGATGAAAAAAGTAAGGTTCACTATTTACATCCATTTATTGATAAGATGTTGGAGATACTTTCTAGGAAAAAATAATAATATTTATTTGATGGTTGTTTTGGGTATAACCAAATTCCCAGGGTACTTGAGGTCCATGTTAATACAATATCCACATGACCATATAGAAAATTCACCCATAGATGCACCTCTTCTATAAATTTTAAGCACCAAACAAATTTTGAAATTTCATAACACATATTTTTCATGAGATATTAGAGGATATCCTTGATGTTTTCATGGATTATTTTTAATTTTATGAGAGTTGATTTAAAGTATGATTCAAGATATTGACATATTTGTTGAAATGTTTGATATGACATTACATATACCAATTGGGATAAATTACATTTCATGGTAATGGGTAGCATCATTAATTTCCAATGAAAATGGAAATAAGAAACTAATGTAGATTTTATAATAATTAATATGATCAATGTCTTTTAAATGATAAATATAGTGAGTGAGATTTTATGTCTTTTGGATAAAGTTTTTCACTAAATTTTTTTTATTATTTCTTACAAATAGATCAACACCTCACTCACCTCTTATAAAAGTTTGTGGAATTCATATTTTATGTAAAATGCATGGATACATTTATAGAGTTTAATAAAATGTTATTAACTAACCATATCATTATACTATGGAAGTGGGAATATCTATTTTAATTGATGTGTGATACAAGTGATTACATGGTATAACATGTGCTTCAATAGAGGATAGAAATTGTTTCCAAAATCTTTAATATGATTAAGGTATCTTGATGAAATATCACCTCAATTATAGTACTATGGATAATTAGTTATTTATGATGGATTTTTTTTATAATTTTATATAATACCTTGTTCTCTCCGAAGTAGTGTTCCACACCGATCATATAATTTTGAAATATTTATTTACAAACAAGGATTCCAATCCCTTATTTATCTAGTTTATTTTTTAATATAGGAGTAAATTTTTTCAATTTATGAAAAAAGGGATCATATTATGTGGTTTATGACTATATTTTAAGGATTTCATTACATAATTTAGGTTGATAAAAAGAAGTGGAGATTTGATATGAATTCCTTGATGAAAATCTATTTGAAATGTATCTCACAACATGACTATGGTTCTCAAATATCTTTAACTATTTAGAAACCAAGACCATCTAACCATAATTTTCACACTTGTATAAAAAATGTTTTATTGTGATGTTTTTAAAAAATTCAAGGATGATCGAATGGATTTTAAGTAGTGAAAATATGGGATGATTCAAAGCTGTGTGACTAAAAATGAAATTGATTTTTTATATTATTTCCACTCCTCACCAAATAGAGGATGCTATGTATTATAATGAACCATAGATAAAATATTATAATGTGGAATTTTAAAACCATAAATACACTAAGATGAAAGATGATTTGTTGTACAGTGTGGACATTTTTAACTTATAAGGAATATTTGAAAAAGTTATGAAATGTCACAACACTAGATCATAGAAGTTTTAATATTTTTTTTGTAAATAGGTTTGAATTAATGGGCCCCTTCCCAAAATCATTTAGCCATAAATACCTCTTAATGTGTGTTTACTATTTTTTTGAAGTGGGTTTTCGCTGAAGCCATCACCAAAAACACTGGGGAAATTGTTACAATTTTATGAAGATAAATAAATTTTCCAAATTTGGAGCGATAAAGCTTATGATTAGTTATCAAGGAATTTTTTTTTATAATAATATTTTAAGATTTATTTTGGAGAAATAAATGGCTCTTTACAACATGTATAACTCATATCATCCCTTAAAAATTGGAAAAGTGGAACTTTCAAATAGGATATGAGAAATATTTTGTAAAATACCATGAACCTAATATTCAATTGGTTAAGGAAACTCGATGATTCATTATAGGATTATAAAATTTCCTATAAGGCACCTTTGGGGATGTGTCTATTAGGGTTTGTGTAAGTAAAACAGTGCCAAATTTTTTCAGAGGTCACCAAAATATCATATTGGGAGGTTAAGACTATTAATTAGAAGGTGGGTGAAGTTGTAAGTAAGAGATTTTTAGAGTTGGATGATCTTTAATAGATAGTAATGGATTATTTTACCAACACTAAAATTTACAAAGAAAAGATAATAACATGGAATTAATGATACATTAGAAGGAAATAGCTAAAAACTAGAGAGAAGACACTTTTATTAAACAAAATATTGTGACTGTTTCTTAGTAATACAAGGTTAATGTGGCAAGGTCCATTTGTGATCCTACACATGTTCCCATATAGGGAAGTGGAGATTAAAAAATATAAAGATCCTCCCTTAAAATTTAATGGACATTGTTTTAAGGAATACCTCTACAAGTATTGAATGAGAATTTTTATTTGACCCAATTTTGAATGAGGATCCTAGTTATATCAATCATTCAAATTGAAATACAGTTCTTACTAGGAGGTTACCTCGGTAATTTTTACTTTTTATTTTACGTGTTTTGTATTGGAGTCATAGAAAAATTTTATTTTGTGTAAGATAGAAAATATTATAGGCTTTAAAGCGTTTTCTCTAAACTCCCCATTATTAATCTCTGAAATCCTTAAAAGTAAGGTGAAATATAGAAGGAATTGTGATGAGTAAGTGAAAGTGGTTGGATGTAGGCTAGAAGCGAATTTTTAAAAGCAAGGTATACTACACAACACACAATATGCCACACCTAAAATGATTAGTTTTTGAAGGAAAGGGAAAAAATGTAATTTTGAATATTTTGGGATCATCATACCACAATCCATATACTATAATATAGGAATTTGAACAACGATTAATTAAATAAGACATAGGATACCCTCACACTATAGGAGGATGTACCAAACCATAGATAGTTGGTGCAATGAAGGAGGAAGATTAAACCATTTTAGAATTTTTTTCACCAATACACCATAACTTACGGGCCACAACACAAAAATATTTCATGAGTGGAACTTTTAATTTGATGTATAGATCCTCATGACATAGCATGTGGCTTCAACATTAGACCTTTCTCAATCAATGAATAAGTAATCAATCCTATCAAAAAATCCTAGCTCACCACCATATTGCATCCCTATCACAACATTAAGATAAGACACAAGTATGTACATTAAGGATTTATTATGCAAGGTATGCATATATGTTTAAGATATCAATAGGGAGGAAAAAAATCAAAATTTTAGATATAGGTAAATTTTGGCACCTCTTTGCTGAAACTTTTGGCACATGTCACAAGCTGCATTCGTCAAAGGAGATTTAATAGAGGTTGTGTTGCAAAAAATTATTATATGAAGAAACATTTATGACCGAATGAATTAAAAAAATTATGAATCTAGAAATTTTATAATAACCATGAATTAATCAGTAAGGTAACGCTATAATACATTAAACAACTATCAATATGTGTTACAAGCCCTAAAATCATGTTATGAACCTTTTCCTCACATGCTTCAATGATCTCATAGATCAAACTCTCTATACTCAAAATTTGTATACCAACTGTTCTTTTTCCTAGTAAGAAAACAATTGATCTAACTTATCAATTTATTTCTTCATCCTCAGGAAGTTTTATACCTTTTATCCTTTATGTTTCTCTAAACCATTACACCACTTCTTGATATTCCCTGAACCATCACCCCATTCAATTACCATCACTCATACAACATTCATAAAACTTATTCCCAATATTTCATCCAATTACTAACCTTTTTCCATGTTGAAGTTAAGTAATTACACTTCTCTATCCACTAACTCATCTAATACTTACTCACCCATAACATAAAATATTATCTGAGAATCCAATAATCTTAAAAAACCAAATCTCCTCCTAAAAATAAAATTAGACCCAAATGAAAAGACAAAAAATAACACAATTATTTACTTTCAAAATGTATCATTCCCCAATAGAAGAAAAATAATACCCCTCTTCTAATACTACCCTTGAGTACACAATAATTCTATCACCATAATCATCCAAAACACCTATATATCCTCATTATATACTCCCCACCTCAAGAAATTCCTCATATCATCAAGAAGTCAAATCCCACCATCATAAAATTCTCTATTTAATCATTGATTCCAACTACTTGAGACTCAAAAAATTATAGATACAACAACTCTAAATAAATAAGACTCGTTATTTGGAGGTGATGAAATGGATAATCATGGTGTTTAGTGAATTGGAGGACCTCAGGGAAATGAATTTAGATAATATTACTTGGGTGGGATAGAATGATTTTGAAAAATTGAATCTACGTTTATTTTCCAACTTGGATATAAGTGTGGAGTTCATCACATTGATATTGAGTATGAAGGGAAAAAGTTGACAATTACTATGTTTGGAGTTGGAATTGGAATTTATAGTCTTTATTTTGTTCATGAATTGGACCATGGAGAGTTAGAGGTATAGCCTAGTCATGATCATGTGTAAGACATATATATTTTATTTTTTTAGATCACCATACAAAATGATGATACGAAGACTAAGAGTACTCATATTAAGATAAATCTTATATGTATTATACACTGATCCATCACCCATTCTTGTATGTAATAAATTTATTCATTGGGATCCATTAGCCAGTTAGACATGGTCATTTTATATTCGATCTTTGTCCAAATTTTTTTGAATATTTAACGTCCATTTTAATTTCACTTTTAGGGGTATCTAAAGAAAAAAATGGATTCTCAAGGGTGGAAAATGTTTAAATTACTTGATAAATTATCTGGATGTGTATAGCTCCTCCCAGCCTCTTCCTTCTCGTATAAAATTTAGCGAGTTTATATAAATTTTATAGATAAATTGGGACTGTCGAGGAAATAAGGTGAACAATATGTTTGGTCCCATGAGTATTCCTTAGATACAACATTAGTTTAGGTTAGAGAAAACTTATCAAAGGGAATTTTATAACCTATGGAACCTCTAGAGAGATCAAATGCTATATAAAATGTGCCATTGTCATTATCCATCACATATGTGTAGTGTAATTGGTATTTTTAAATTATAATTATGTTTATGTTTAACATTTAGTATTAGAATTTTTAGGTTATGTGAATCCCATTTGAAGTACCACTAGTATCACTATAGGAATCATTCTTAATGTCCCCAACCCCAGCCTCACTAGGGATCCCAAACTAGCTTCATGTGTACCCATGTTTTTTTATCCTTTTCACTTATAGGCATCATCTTCCAAAATGATTCCCCAATTACGATTTTGGGAACACATTTTAACTTGATTCCAAATATGAACCAACTTAGGAGTATTTTGATTTTTAGGCCTATACTGATTCCCACAACCCCTTTGAGAAAAATTCCTTGCAAAAGGCTAAGGGGACTATTTTTCACTAGACACATTGAATTACTACACCATAGTAGGAATTAATTTCCCTTTTACCATTTCAAATAATTATTTTATTTCAGGAATTTCCCCAAAGATGGACACCACTCCTATATAGTTTTATATTTATACTACACCCCTATCCGTAGTAGTTCATACACCATAACAATATAATATATAGATAAAATTTCTTCCAATATCTAAGTTAATGAAACACTTGCCTTGGGATAGCATTAACAACATGGTGGCGAGGAAACATATCACACTAATAAGTCTTAGGAGATCCTGTTACCCCCATTTTTTGTACTTCTGGGTCGTCAATTTTGTTTTTTTCTCATGTATTTGTTTTTCTAAGTAATTATATTATTTTTTTCATAGGATAACATACATGAAAAATATTTTGATAAAAACTTATCTATTTTAAATTCATCTGAAATATCATTTTTAAGCACACAATGCCTTATGTTTTGGATTTTGAATCTTTTGAATAATGATGGATTGGCCATTGGGCATGATTCTATTTGACATGGAGTGGATAAGGGGACTTATGAAAGCTATGATATATAAGGTATCACAAAAAAACCTAAACAAAAGGGAAATATACAAGTTACCTTATTAACTAGTCTGTTGTTTATAGAATCCTTAACAATTTATGGATTAGACCAAACTGTGTCATACCATTATGACTCAAACTCATGTAACTCATTAGATATTTCAAGTTTAATAAATTCCATATAAGGATCAAGGAATAAAGTATAAATTAAATATGGAATATTTATTTTCAATTTTATTTTTTAGAAAATTCATATTTTAAAATTTACTGTAAATTTTTCTGTAAATCTCTCAACTTATTTTGAAACATTATGAAAATGTGTTCTTATAGTGTAAGGTTGGGATCCTTAGACACCATTTTAATTTTTGTTCCCTTAAATGAATATATAGATATATTTGATTTGGAAAATTATTTTTTAATTTAATAATCTTGATATATTTTTGCAATAAATGTTAAGGATACAAGTAATATTTGTTGAGAGTCACATTCCATTTTCATTTTGAGTTTTTTTTGAAAATGGTTATTGATTTGACTCTAATTTTATATTTTGATTTATGAAAACAATTATGTTTTAAACAAATCATGTTTTAAATTCTTGGAACATATTTCCAATTTTCAATTCCCATTCCCGAGGTGTACCCAGAACCATTTTGTCATATAATCTACCTAGTACTCTCATGAGTTATTTTTTACCATAATAAATTTTTTATTTTTCTAATCGAAACATAATGAATTTAAACCACATTAAAATGATTGATTTCATCTTCTAATTTTTTTATCCCACATGATCATGATACCTAATAATATTTTTGATCCTTTGGAAAGCTGTAGAGACAATTGATTGACTTTTAGGATTCCATATTACAACTATAATCTCCCTTCATACCCAAAATCTTAAGTATAATTTCTTGTCCATTAATAGAACTATAAGAGGGTTCTTGTAATCCCATAAGATACTGAAATTCATGTATTGAAATGGAAATTGGGGTAAATCTCTTGATTTCTATATGAAGAAGTGGCACACACCGATGTGTGATCATACTAACTCCTATATATGTTAAAAAAATGTTAGAAAAGTAAGGTAAGGTAATACCTTGTATTAATCCATGACCTGACCCATCTCCCCTTATTGTATTGACAATCAAAAGTATAATTAGTAAGATACTAATAGTTTCTATAAAGGTATTAGTTTGGTTTGAATTTTTAGAGTGTGAGAATTACTCTTTCACAATTTCCTTTGAAAAAATAAGAGAGATACAAGAAAAATTACAAATGTTGAAATTCATTATTGTTGAAAGTTCAAAGTTGATACCTAGTGAGGATGAGGTAGAAGAAAGAGGATGAAGATTAATCTTGGAAAATATTAATGGGATATACTATTCATAGAGCTAAATTGAGATTATGAATTTTACATTTGGGTCGAGCCTCCTTTTCTCAGCCCTATTTTTTATTTTTCATCATAACCCACCTACCTTCACCCTCAAAGATTTCAAAACCAAAATAAAAATACCTATTTATTAGTGTGGTTTAAATTTTATGTGGATATTTAGATGGCTATAAAACCTATAGATTTATTGAATCTATATAATATTTAACATAACTCCAATCAAATAAATATTGAGTGATGAGTGAATTGTTTTTTGGTAGAGGTAAATCATAAATGGAATGGGAATTACTAAAAGGTTGAACATTTTTAATGGAATGGGAGAAATTATTGAAATGGTGTGATGAATGAGGAATGATTCAGATAATTTCTATTGGATGTGTTGCGTGATTTGATAAAATTTATTTATGATATTTTCATGATCATAATTGATTGGGTGGTTTCCATGATGATATTTGATTATTATTTTCTTAAATTTTGAGGTTTTTGTTACAGATAAGAAAATGTTGAATTGTAGGGTAGTTTTATGAGCAAAAAATATACATACTATTTGTCCAAAAATTGAGCGTATTTATTGATCAAATACTAATGCATGTTTATATTTTTAAATGGTTTGTAGAAATATATATATTAAATATGTATTTGATGGATTTGAAGATTTTTTATTGAAAATTGAATGAAACCCCACCATAGAACTTGAATAATAGTATGATTAAAGATGATTTTAATTTGAGAAATAATATGGAGAAGGAATCATAGTGAAACCAAGGAAACTATTCCACAATCTTTCATCATGGAAGATTGAATACGAGCTATGTCAAAGTAATTGGGAAAACTGGTGGAGAATCAAATATGTGATGAAATTACATATCCCGCGATACATATGAATAATATTAAAGTATAGTTATGTTATATTGACATAAAATAATCATGATGAAGCTAAACTGTGATGAGATATCCTACGCTAAACCTAGGTCTACAGATTAATGACTTGAATCACATGTTAGATAAATTTTAGATCCTTCTTGATAATATTAAATTAATTAGTACCACTTGAGCCTAGTTAGAATTATTTATATAATTAGTCTATATTATAACCCGAATCACTTTATATAACTGGTTATATATAATAATAATCATAATTTTCACTTTGAAGATGATACACTATATCCTTGAAGCAATACACTATGATGAAGTTGTATCAAATTAACTTAAAGGGAATGAGTGGATTCTAGGCTGTAGCGGATCCACCATTACAAGAAGTTTTAAAAAATATAATAGCCATAAAATTTGAGATACATGAACTTAACACCACAACACCACTATCACATAATATCTTATTTTATGGTTCTCTGAATTAGGTTAAATTCTCATCAAGAATCTCAAAGGACCATGCCTTAATCATTATGATACTTTGGATTTCAAAAGGAGATATTTTTTTATCATTCTTTAGTGACCCATTTGAACTATTAATCTAGTAAACACATGGTAAAAAAAGTCAGGAATTTAATATTTTATCCATGCTAAAATCACTGTGGTTTTTCCATGGTGACATGCACCTATTTATTTTACAAGGTTCCAAACATTGAGATGATATTGTTTTGGAAATAAATTCTAGGATAAATGTATATAGGGGGATAATGTAGATGAGAATAATAATTTCATAGTTTGAATAAAAAAATTACTTTAAGAACATTCATGTGTTGATGTAATATATTGGTTTAAGGTATACTCTTTTTCTTACTTATGAGTTTTTTTTGGTTTAGAGGGCATTTGAGTTAGTTTAGGAACTTCTTGAAGAACCTATTCTTGGTGCTACCTACATGAAACATTCATGTCAAAAATATGATTCATGATGTGAATATTTCACTGAGAAAAAGAAATTTAACTAGTTAAATGAATGAAAAATTTACAATACATGAAACATAAACACATTAGGAAATATTCTATCAATAATTTTTAGCCTAATGTAATTCTTTTTTCAACATACATGAAAATCATGGGATTGACCCCATGAATATGAAATTCACACCATAAATCATTCATGGCCTGTAGGTTTTCATACACCACCTTCCTAAAACTCATCTGATTTAGTTTCCTTCTCATTCCACAAACCCTAGTTATTATTATTGGTGATTTGGGTGATTTTCTATCCTTTTTTATCCCTCTTTTTGACATTTTAACTTTGTGTTGGTTTTGTTGCTTCTCCCTAGTAAGTAGTCTTTCTGATTACTTATTTCTATTGGTCATGGAAGCCACATTGGCTATGTTTGTGCATTTGAAATCTTGTGGTATTGATGAATTTATTATGACACTTATTTGTTCCTTCTATATTTGTTTCATTATCATCTCTTAGAGTCCAACCATCATGTTGGTTGTAGAGTGGCCTGTGGGTTATTTAGCTATGTGTTATTTTTTCTTCTCTTCTTTCTACATTACTTATTTTTTTGACTCATTGATATGGGAATCAAATATTGGGCTTTCATTGTTTTATTTTAATTCCTTCAAATATTAGTAGACCCGTTTTTGGGTTTGGGTGACCTGAGTTTGAGATGGTTGGTTCGGTCACTAAACATTATTGAATGAAACATGATTTTTACTATTTTGTAATATATTTATAAATGAAATCGATTGATTTTTTTGTGCATAAATGGATTTAAAGTAAATTATGAGTTCCCTTAGTTTTTAGTGCTGTAAAATGGGTATTTTAAAATCATTATAAATTGGTTTTTAAATATGGTTTGATAAAAGAAAATGGTTATTCTAAATTTATTTTGAGAATACCTTTTAAAATTGATTTGAAAAATTAAGTACATAGGAAACCTTGGGTACTTAGGTGAAAGGTGTATCTTATGTCCATCGATTATTTTTATTGTCGGGGGGTTCACCCATGGGGTGTTCCTTTTCCCCAAGGCATGTTATTTTAGAGACTTTATATTTACATCACTGGGGGGGGGGGGGTCACTCATGCGGTGTTCCTCTATCCCCTAGTATTGTTGTTATAGGGGATTGATTGCACACTAGTAATTGATTGTGGTATGAGTAGTCTTCTATCCCAACCAGTTGTTATCTTAGACATGATTTACTTGTGCCTTGTATTTGTATTATTCAGTCTTTGGTATACCCACTTTGACATTTATTTATAGAAATTATGAGTTGAAATTATATTTCCTAGATTGTTTTGGAACCATGAAAAAATGGAAATATTTACCATGATTTTGATATAAAATTATTTATTATTTGTCATACCATGTCTTCTTAAAATGATCATTTTTGGATTGTTTATATAGAGACTTGTTATGGAACACCTGGGTGGGATCATAATGATCATATATAGATCACACCCTTCACAGAACATTAGGGGTGTGTAGACTCTGTTTTGTATTTAAAATAAGGAGAAAGAAACATGATGTTGTGCGGTGGTGGGGTTTTTGTCAGCTGTGTATGGGAAGCTAGTGGTGAGATTATGGGACATTTCCAATATTATCGCATGGAGTAGTTTGTTTTTATTTTAGTTATCCTTTTTTTATTGAACTTTTACGTTTGTTTTGTTTTGACTAATTTGAGTTTTATTTCTTTTTTTTGACTTCTTAGATTATGGAATATATTTTTCTCCTAGCTTATATTCCATTATTTCTTTCTCTTTTGTATATATATTCTATGTCTTGTACTTTAGGTTGGGTAAAATCTTTCCTTCTGGTTTTTGTTGATTCTCACGTACTAGTCGCTAGCCGATAGTGTTTGGGAATTCCCTTCGGGCATGTGGTGGATGAGTTAGGGTTTCGGTTTGTGAGGGTATCCCTGGTTAGTTCGTTACATTTTTTGTATTAGAGAATGGTTATGATCAGTCTTGGGAGGTGCTGGTATATAATAGATAGGATTTTTAGTAATTTATATGTAGGTTTTGGTGAGTTTTTAGTCAAAAAATTCCATGTTGAAACTAAATTTATCATGGGATATTTGGATACATGTCTCCTATGTTGATTTCTTTATCTTAATGTATGTTTTTTAATTATGGTTTTCTGGTTTGAACTCAGATTATCCTATAATATGATCATTTCTTTTATCTCCATTGTGTCGTAATATGCATCTGAGAAATATTTAATAGATTATGTATGACGATTTAATGAATGATCATAAAGGAAATCTGACTTTGGCTCATAATATTATAGAGGCCATCATGTGATACATTAATTGTATAGACTTAAATGTACCACAAGTCTAGAACATAGTTTTTGTAGTACAACCATGAGCTGGAGGAGAACAGGATCGATTTTAGGAGTTTTTATGTGAGAAACCACCATAATTTAATGTTATAGATGAACCTAAATATGTGAAGGAATAGATAGATAATATTGATTAGATCTTCATATTCATAGATATAGTTGAGAATCTCAAGTTAAGCGATGATGTGATTTTATGATACAAGTAGATAAGAATGTGGGTTTGGACTGGAAGGCTTTTAATAAACTGTTCTTTAATTAGTTCTTCCCAAGGAATCTATTGAACTTTAAGTATTTAGAGTTTCTCTCTTGGTAAAAAGTAGAGTTCTTGATGTCAGAATATACCAATCAGTTTATTGAGATGGTTCATTTTCTATATATGTGGAAAAGAATGATCTGCTAAAAGATCAGAAGTACTTGCAGGGTTTGCAACATGATATTAGATCACATGTATTTGTGTTGAATATTTCTAACTACACAGAGACGGTATATAAGACAATGACGGTAGAGATGAAAATAAAAAGTAATATTGTATTTTCTTCCCCTTCTCTTCTACCCAGTGGTAGCTTCATTGGAACATAAGGGAAAAATAGAAACTAGAATAAGAATTTTCAAAGTCGTAGAGATGGTTCTTGGTAGTAGGAATACTCTATTCCATTAGTTGTATCCAATAGCGTTCCACTAAATTGCGATCAATGTGGAAAGTTTGGGGCCACTCAACATTCATGTTCCACCCCTATGAATATGTGAAATGGTTATTGATGATATGTACATCTACATCGATTCTGTGAGGTTATATTAATGTCTTGTTATAGCCAGGGATAGTTGAATCCATATTCCATTACTATATAGTTTGGAGCTTCAAATTACATAGGGATCTAGCCACAAGCCACAAGTGTAAACCACCTTCATTCAATGGATGAGTTTTTTGTGAGGAATGATGTAGTTCCAGTGAGAGTGAGTGGTACTATATTTTTTGAAACCTCTATAGTGACTACTTTATTGGATAATGGTACGTCCCACTCATTTATATCTACCCAATTTTCGGATTTTTTGAAATGAACAATGGAGATAATGTCCTTTTTGTTAGGATTTTTGAAACACCTCTTTAAAAGATGTAAGAGAAGGGTTTTCAGTTTCCTTGTTATCTATCCTTAACTAACACAAATTTAGTATGGTATTTTCTTGTTCTTGATCTAGTTTTGTTTGGAATCATCATTAGGATGAATTAAATTTTTTCTCATCATAAAGAGTTTTACTATTATCATTGGTGGGTCTCATCCCTTACTTTCAATGGGAGATCTCAAGTGTTTCAAGGAGATTGAGATCTAAGATCCGGTTGTAAAGGATCATTATGATCAGAGCTAATAATTTTATTTTCAGCTAATATAGTTGAGACCAATGATGTTTTTTAAATAGTAATATTTGGGACTTTCTTGATGTATTCCAAAAAAACATCTCTGATCTTCATGAATAGAGGGATGTAGAGTTTACAATTGATCTAATACTGGGTACACAAATGATCTCAATTCCCTCTTATCATATGGAACTAGAATAGGTTAAATATCATAAGATTTAGTTGGATGATATTATGATGGGCGATTTTTTTCAACTTAGTTTTCACTATAGGAAACCATAGTTCTCTTTTCCTAGAATAATGATGGTTAACTTTTATTGTGGACAGACTATCAAAATTTTATCTAGTATATAGTTAAGAATTAATATCCCTTTCCCAGCATGGTTGATTTTTTGATTAGTTAAATGGGTCAAGGTGGTTTTTTAAGATTGATCTTTTGTCATCTTATAATAATCTTAGGGATTAAGAGTATGATATACCAAACACTACTAGAAGCCATCTCTACCACCATTGATCTGTACCCATTATTTAGAGAAACCATTGGTATAAAAATTCTTCCCAAATCAATACCCACGGTTTTAAAAAACCTTTGGTATTGGTTGAGTTGTACTAATGGTTTTTTGAAAACCATGCATATTACCCCTTAAATAGACAGCCTCTCTCAGGATCCCCATCCCCCTCCTCATTCAAATACCTAGTTCTCTCCACTCCCACCAGGCATAGTGTCCCCCTCCTGAGGTGACTTTGGCACCCCCCTTCACATCATCAGGCGACATTGCTCCCATCTTCATGGTGTTATACCTACATTTATAGTATTTTTTGTGTTGTGATATTTGAAAGGTAATATTTACTCCCCTCAATTTATTTATTCTCTTGTATTCTCTAGTTCTCATTCTAATTTAAGGATTTATTTATTTGAATCTTCATCGGCATCAGATTAGTGAGTTCTAAATCCTTCTTCTCTTTCACTAGATATTATTTTCATTTTTATCTATTCAGGTGATTTTGTTGGAGTGTGTTTTCATAACTTATATCATTATGTTATTAAATTTATAGTATAATAGAAATCAAATATAGCTTATTAAATTCATCAATGTAATTTTTTAATTAGAATTAATTTATCTTTAAAACTATCATAGGGATTCTTATTATTTTAACTTAATTTTGAGATTTTTTGGTATAATATTTTAGTGATTTAGATAATTTTATTTTTTGGAATAATATTTAAGTTAACTAAAGGGGTTAATGTTGGTTTTTATTATCCACTATTCTTAGGATTTAATTATTGAAGTTTAATTTGTTATATCATAAACCATGGTTGAAAGTATTTGTTGGATTGTTTTTACCCAAAAAGAATTAAATGTAAAATTATGTACATTGTTATACTATTATAAGTAAATGTTAAATATTTATTTATCTATGAAATAATTGTTGGGTTTCATAAAGTGGGTTGGAATGGATTAATTATTTAGTATTGATGGATCTTCCCAAAATTAAATACTTCTTAAATTTAAATAGAACATCATGTAAAATATATTTTCCTTTTGTTTCGATAATATATGTAATGATAACCTTAAATAAAATAATTTTATGACTAAATGTTATCTTCAATTATGTTTTAAAAAGAGAAGGACTCTATGGATAATAAATACCCATTTTTCTGTTAGTATTCTTTAGTAGTTAATTATTGCAATAAATGCACCTTGTTTGGATTTCTATGAGTATAACTTGGTTTTTGATTATGATATGCATTATTATTATTTTTGGATGGATAATAGAGTCTTATATAATGGCCACTTACACCATTTATTGTATTTAATTTGGTTTCCTATTAGTGTTTTTTAATTTTCTATACACTGCTTTTAATTTTTATATGAATTTGGATATTTATGGAATCTGTGTGGTTATGTCGTTACTTCCTCTAGTGCGTATCAAATATAGAATTTATAATTGTTACCAAACATTCACTAACTACAAAGATGTAGTGAAGTGGCAGTACGTGGTAGAATCCATATGGGGACTATTTTTTGATTTGGGGAAATCTGATTCCTAAACTAGTAAGGGATTTCTTTCTAGAAGTCATTGTTTTATGGTTTTATCTACATCCTATTTTGATATGACATTCAATGATAAATGAGGGTTTTGGTATCAAGTTGACTATCTGAGTGAAATATTTACTTTAATTACAACCTTGGAAGGATCATATGTGAAAATTGAGCTCACCAGTTTACTCTGGTCTTAGACTCCAAGTTCTACCTTGGAAGTAGTTATTTTGTGGTCAGGAGATAGTGGCAACCTAGGTGCATTATTTTTGGACTCGTAAGGAAAAAAGTTTCCTATGCTAGTGTTCATGGGTTATTTTACTCCAATTATGATAGGATTGTTTTTTGACCATCCTGTTTTCAGGGATGTTCACACAAATGGGATCGACCATTTGTTCATATATAGTTACTAATTAAATTAGGCTTTCTAGGTTTATACTTAAAGGATTATTTAATTATGCAGATACATCTCTTGATACTGACCACTAAAAAATTTAGATACTCTTGGTGGGGTAAGAAACAATTAAATAAATTAAAGGTAACATTCTTAAAGGATTTATTAATTGAATTGGGATCATGAAAATTTTTAGGAATGAAAACTGAAGTAAACATTCACTAAGTAAACAAAAATTATAAATAAAATACTTACCAGACAATGAAAACTGGAAATAGTATCTAAATGTGATGGAAGGAATTGAATGCATTGAAGAATGGATGCTCAACAACTTTAACAAAGATAAATGGAAATTGAATCTAAATGTGATGAAGAGAATTGAATGAGTTAAATAACGGAAGATCCATAGATCTTGGATTAATAAAAATGCATAAATATTAAGTGTTTGAGATTTTGATAGGGGAAAGGGAAAAATAATTTGCAAAGGAGATGAAACGGAGAAGAGAAACACATCTCGTAATTGTAATAAATAATCTATCACTTTATTGCTTATATAGGCATATTTTTTTACAACGTGTACCATAGGTACACAACACATTGCCTTGATCCAAGATATTTTCCCTTGGACCGCCAACGTAGCATGTGAGTCTTGTGAATTTAAGAGGTTTGACTAGGTACACAGTGTGAGGGGTTCATTCACAACCTGTACCTCATATCTATCTGATTTTTACATGTATTCTTCATATATTTATCATCTAGGGATTTGACTGGTATCATGAAGTGAGTGGGTCATTCATGACATGTAGAAGATTTTTACCTCATGCTTTATGGCATGGTCAGGACTTGGCTTCATGGCTAGGGGAAGACTATGATCTTTAGGTAAAGGATGTGTATAGATAGATCACGACATGTACTTGGCATGTTTTGCACATTCTCTACCTTTTCTTCCTTGTAATCCTATGAATCACTTTTTCCTGAAAATTTAGTCACAAACCAGTGATTTATCATGTAATTTTAATGAAAAACTATAAAAAATTGAAAGAAAAATGTATATATAAATTTGGATTATTAAATTCCCCCACACTTGAACAATTTCTTGTCCTCATGAAAGAACATCTGAACAATGATTTCACAAATTATAACAAGCTTCATAAGAAAGAAATATTCATTATTTCAATGAAATTTAAATAAGGAGTAAGTAGAGAAAATGACAATTTTCATAATTAAACCTGAATAGAATGTTTGTAATGCCTCAAAGTCTAGTTTTTAAAACAAATTCTAGTATTCTAATCATAACCTCTTAATTGATTCTTAAGTTATATTCTGAATTGTAATCTATATCACCATTCATTTCTCTCGATGTTCAGGTTATAAAATGTGAGTAGATGTATGATCATACCATGGGTACATGTTCCTCACCATAGGTTTGCAATGGTTCTATCATATCCACTATGTAAAGACAAGTATAATATTAATCTTGAGGGATTTAAGTACTCAGGTTCTGATGAATCTAAAGCTATGAGTAGTTAGGTAAAATGTGAAAACTAGGCAAAAATATAGGGTAGGATCTAAATTACAATGCATAGGTATAAGAACAAGTGTGACAATGTTCCTTATTCGGAATGGTGAAATCAATACTCCATCATGTTGTGTTGGATCCATATGTGTAACAAGTATGTATACAATAATTATTATATTCCTTAACTTTTTCATTTTAATTTTTTAAAAGTCATTACTATGATATATGTCACATCCACCACCTAACCACATGTGATTCTTTGAGGGATTCATTAGTCTGGAAAATTGTGATTTTTGACCCTCCTAGTGCACTACCCATATCAATTTTTACTTTCTTTTTATTTTTTGAAAAGGAAAAGAATATGAATGAGCTATAATAAATAGTATATGGATAATAACCTCGTATTTAGGTGAGTTAACTTTATATCTCTATAGGTGGAAGCGTTACATATTGTATGAATGTCTCCCCTACACTTGTTCAAAGATATCCATAAACATTGTACAATAAGCAGGTTTCAAAGGGAGATAAGCATGAAATAACGTCATTTTAACCTATCATTCATGGAAAATATGGAATAAGTAAAGGATATATGTTAGGTGGGTCTCAAGTAATGTGGATATCAATGAATTCCTCAATAATTTTAAATCCATACTTGGTCATTCATCATTTTTATAAGATCTCATTGCATGTTCTAGTTAGTTTACATCCCGAGGTATCACTCAATAAATATTCTCAGATAAGAGTATGAAATTGAAGTCCTAGAGTTGTCTAGGGTAGTGAGAATCAAAATAATACTAAAAATCCTAGAGGGAATAAATCCTAAGTAAGATTTCAATTAATCATAATTTTATGAAGTTTGAATTTGAATTAATTCTCTAAAATCAACAATAATTATAAACAAATCTATATAGGAGTGAAACAAGTTCCTTAAAACTTTTCCAATTAAATTTTTATTTAATTACAAGTAAATAATTATTTTTAGGTTTAAAGTATGCTTATTATTTTAAAACATGTCTCATAGACATGTGAGAATAGAAAAAATTCAAGTGTATAATTAGTGAAATAATGAGAAGACCCCCCCCACTTAGTAAGATACAATGTCCCCACTATCAATAGAATGATTATGTGAGGAATATGGTAGTGAATTTTAAACAATTGGGAGTGGAATATTAGAAGGAATTAAAATAAAAGGGAATCAAGATTTCCCTGATACAAGTGGTATTCCATGGAGGTGTTTGAGCTATGGTAGAATTAAAATCCAATTTACCTTCAAAAGTGTTATAAGAGAAAATCATTCACCATATAACAAATGTTAGTTCACAAATATAGACATCTAAAATAGTAGAGAAAATAAGTAGGAACACATAGTGATAAAGTGGGATAGAAATTTTATTCAAATTATGATAGTTTTACAATGTAGTTTCATGAAATAAACAAAAATTAATAATGAAAATAAATAAAAAGACATGGAAATTACAACTCGACAGAACAAGAAATGAACTATGGGTTCCCTCCCATAAATTTCTAATTGAACGTCATCATCCAGACAGGTGGATGGAGATTCTTTTCAGATGGTCCACCAGCTCAGTTTCTCATTTCCATCTTACAACTACTATAGGCTGTTTCTGCAAGCTTGTGTTGTCACTTTGGTGGGTTAATCACTTCACCCGCAGCCACGTGAGAAAGAATGAGGAGTGGTTAGAATGGGATCAGTGGCCGTAGCCACTACTATTGGTGGTGAACTACAAGTGATAGCTTGTGAATCTATAGATAAAGGTTAATGAAATTATCAAGTACCCTTTTCGCTAAGGCTACTAGTAGGACTGGACCCTCAAAGATGGTGTATGATTCTGAGGATCTTGATATGCTAAATATAAAAAGAAAATAAATAGGAACTGAAAACACAATAGAATGTAAAAATAAAATTCCATGAATATCTATATATATATCTATCTAATGTGTGTAAATAGGTGGAAAAAATTAATAAAACAAAAACCCATAGCAATTAAATGAAATGGGTCCCAAAAGTCCCAAATGATAGATCAAAATTAGAATTGAGATCTGCCCCAAAAATATCCTCAAGCATCATCCCATTTCTTGGTTTATCAATCGAATGGTTGGGTGTATCTATGTATGTAGTAGTATCAGTGGTTGATGGAGGTGTAGAGGTAGTGGGTGGTGTGGTAGTAGAGGAATGGAGATGGGCTAGTTGGTGGATGGAGAAGTAACTATCTGTATTGGGGCCATGTGTCTAGTAGTTGGATCAATGAATGGTAATTCAGGGATGAGATCAGTAGAAACTACCTTTCCCCTATGGGCCTACTCTTTTAGGAACTCCAACTAGGTGGATGGGTTGGTGATAAAGGGAGTGAGTTCCGACTGGGTGGAAAGCGGTGGTGGAATAGAGGATGAAGGTCCAACTGGGGTGAAATAGGATGAAATGGTAAATGTAGTATTCTAAATGAATGTGAGATGGAGGTGGGTTGATATTTTATAGATATATTCCAAAAAGCACTGGATATCATCATGGAGTTTGGTGAGGGTGTGAAAGGATAGTGGTGGTATGGTTGAAGGGGTGGCAGCTGAGTTGGTGGTGGATGTGGGTGTGGTAGGTTTGACTGTCTTTAGAAGTTGGGGAAGCTCTCTTGCAACTTCTTTTGTTGGTTTCTCCTTTGGTTCAGCCTCCTGAATGCATGGTGTGGATAAATAAATGTTTTCCACTCACACAAGAATATTATTCTTGTGGAGAATCACAAGATCAATTAGCTCGACAGGTCTAATAGACGTGAGGGGAAGAGGGGCATCAAGGACACATAGGTACTTGTCTAGGTGGGTGATGAAGGATCAACCCATGAGTTTTACCTACTTCCTCTTAGCCAGTACTTTGAAATATGAATTGAACCAGGTGGCCATATTGATGGGTGGCCCACCCATGGCAGCTTCTAGTATCATGATGTCAATCTGGATGACTCTTCCATGGGTCTCTCCTCATGAGATCAATCCATGTACCATGGATTGATGCAATATGTACAAAGACAGGGCCCATAGCTGAGTCGAATCCTTGATTCAAGGGTCATGATATGATTATGGTTCGTGGGAAATGAGAGGCCATTGTTTTGGTGTAGTCATGTAGGCTGGCCATGTCTATAGGGTGGGGTAAACATCAGAAATAATGAACTCCTCTGTCTATATAATGAGATCAACTCTAAATTCTGAAAAACGAAGCTGGTGAGTTCTACCAAAAAGTCAAAAATGTACATATTCAATGGTGATCTTGAACATGTCCATGAACTCAAGGAATAACTCTCTGTAAATCTCATATCGTACTGTGATAATGTTGTTTATATGCAAATTCTATAAGAGGTTCATGAAGACATCAACAATGTTCAACTTGGCGAGCATGTCACAGTCCTATGTTTTGTTGGAACACATAATCTTTGCCTATAGGTGAAGAAGATTTACCCGATGATGTGGGTTTATGAAGTAGAGCACTGGGTGAAAATGTTGGTTCTCATTAGTGGAGGGAGAGGAGGTGTATTTTTGAGATTCGGACGCAGCACAGGGGATCTAAGTAGCTAGTTGCTGGCTCTCAGAGTTGAATGAGGTGGATGAGGGTATAGGCACTGGATGGGGTTTCTTGGTTCATGACATGGATGTAGGAGGGTGAAACCAACATGGTAGAAGAGTCCGTATGAGAGGACTCCTAGTTTGGGGGTTAGGGTAGAGGATTAGAGGGTGAGATGAGGGTTTAGGGAAGTGAAAAGTGGGATTGAGAGTGAAGAAGGGGTGTGGGAGGGGGGTTTCGAGTGAAATGGAATTGGGGGGGGGGGGGGTTAGGGAAGATGATGGGTTTAGGGGATATGTGATGTCAGTCTTGACTTGTAGGTCACAACTGGAAAATTTTAAAAACCAAACCAACCCTTCACACGACGTGTAAAGATGAGTCACATTGTGTATGTGGATTAAAAAATTGGAATTTCTGGAGAAAAAGAGACATGTCATGAATATAGTGTACACACCACGTATTTAACTACATTTGACCCAATTTTGTTGTTCCTTCTCAACCGTATCCACCTTTATATGTGATATTCTTGAAAAAAATACTTATCTAACTTATCTAAAACATTCCTAACCTCGTTTTCCTCCCAGTCAGTAATTTATTTATAGTCAGGTACTTTACTTCTTCAAAGCTTAGTTGAACTTGAGGCTGAGGACACAACCTTCATGGAATGGGTCCTGAAATATATTCAACCTTTTACCATTTCATTTGGATGGTGGTCCTCCACCATGTTTAATTTCAATTGTGCCATTGGGAAAATAATGAACTCCTCAGTGAAGATATTGAGCCCGACTCCGAATTCAGCAAAGCCAAGTTGGAGAGGTCTGCCACCAAGCCAAAAATGTAGTTAGTAAGTGGTGATCTTGATTGTGGCCAATAACTCAAGGAATATCTCCCCATATATATCCTTGTAGAAATATTTTTAGTCATTAATTGAATAAAAAAACATTATTCCATGGGATTAAAGTACATCTTGTAATTCGTTGCTCGTGACATTTTTTAGTTTTTTCCTTGTAAATCCTAGATTTTTTATAAGCATCTCTCATGATTTCCCAAATGTTCCTGATTATAATAACCATTCCTCTCCAGCCTTTTCTATATCCAGATTTATATTTTTAGCTGTTCAAAATGAGCAATGTTCTAGCTCCAACAAAAGATGACAAGGTTTACCGTATACTTGTCTAAATGGGGTGGTACCTATGGGTGTTTTGTATGAAGTTTTGTATACCCATAATGCATCATCCAACTTCGGGTTCCAATCACTTTTGCTGGTGTTGATAGTTTTCTCTAAGATATGTTTCACCTCCCTGTTTTACAATTCATCTTTACCACTTGTTTGTGGGGGATAGGGAGTTCCGGTGTTGTATTAAGTGTCTAACATTCAAGAATTTTTCACACTGGATAATTTGAAAATTTTGTTCCATGATAACTGATGTGTAATTGTGGAAATCCAAAATTTCCAAAAATATTCTTTTAAAGAAAATACATGACCACTTTTGTTGTGTCGTGTGATTTGGCTTCAGCTTCAACCCATTTTGAGACATTGTTTATTGCAACTAGAATGTAACTCCTAACATGCGATATATGAAATGGTTTCATAATGTCAATACCATGGATGTCAAAAACATCAAACTCTATAATGGGGTTTTTTTTCATCTCATTTATTTTACTGATGTTTCCCATTTGTTGGAATCTGTCACATCGAAGGTATAATCCCCTGGCATCGTGATGCAATGAGAGCCAAAAAAATCAGCTTTGTAGGATCTTTTTCACTGTGCAGTCAGGGCTATGATGTTTTCCAGTTGGTGATGTGTATAAAATTTTGATGACATTATGTATCTCTTCCTTAGGGACTCAATGTCGTAAAAGTTCATCAACAAAATTCTTCAATAGGAACGGTTTATCCCCAAAGTAGTGTTTGGAATTGGAAAGAAATTATTGCACTGCAGGTATTAGAGGTCATGATGGAGATATCCTATGGAAAGATAGTTGTCCATGTTTGAGTACCAGGGCTAGGTCATGACACTAAATAATATTTCATCTGGAAAATCTACTTCAATATTAGTCTCACTATGATCTTTAATGATGATCAGGGGCAATCGAGAGAGGTGGTTGGGAAGGAAATTCTCTGTTCTTTTAGTTTCCTTGATTATGAAGTCAAACTATTGCAAAAAAATAATACAGTGTATCAATCTTGTTTTCTCATCTTTCTTGTTCATCAGATATCTAAGGGAGGTATGATCTGTTTGGACAATGAATTTAGATAGAATGAGGTATGAATGAAACTTTTCAATGTCATATATAACGACTAGGAGTTCCATCTACATAGTTGTATAATTGACCTGGGATTCATTTAATGTGTGTGTGGAATAATAGATTGGACATAAAGTGTTGTTAATGAATTATTCATGCATAGATTCTATATCTAGGAAGCTGTCATCCCACATAATCTCAAACTCTTTTTCCCAATTTAGTGCGATAAAAACTGGAGACACAATCAAACTATTTTTCAGTGTTTCAAAATCATTTCAATAGTCCTAATTGAATTAGAATGAAATATATTTTGACCAAAAGTTAGTCAGTAGATGTGTGACTTTAGAGAAATATTTTACAAAGCATCTGTAGAACCCAACATTCCCAATGAAACTTATAATCCCTTTAATGACTAATGGTTCAGGTAGATCTTTGATAACTTTGATCATTTCCAGATCAACCTCAATGCCTTCTTTCGAGATCTTTTGTCCCAGTACAATTCCTCCCTATACCATGAAGTGACATTTTTCCCAATTTAGCACTAATCTACTCTCCTCACAATGTTGGGGAAAAAGTTCTAGTTATCTTAGACATATATGAAATGATCTCCCATAGACTGAGAAATAGTCTGTGAATATTTCAAGAAATTCTTCATCCATGTCATGAAAAATGTGTGTCACGCATCTTTGGAATGTTTTTAGTGCATTTCCCAAACCAAATGACATGTTTCAATACAGAAATATCCCAAATGGGTTGGTGATGATGGTTTTAGGCCATCCAAAAGGGTCGACTGCAATTTTATTTTATCCTGAATAGCTATCTATGAAATATTAGAAATCAGGATCTTCTAGTATCTCTATAATTTGATCTATAAATGATAAGGGAAATGATCTATCCTTTTTTCTTCATTCAAACATTCATATTCCACACAAACACTCCATCTAGTGATAGTGTGTGTTGGGATGATTTCATTATCATTTTTCCTTTCTACTATGAGTCCTCATTTCTTTGGAATGTCTCTGAGGGGACTCACCTATTCACTATCTGATATAGAAAATATTATTACAACATCGATAATATTAGTTAATTATTTCTTGAAAATCTCCTTTATTGGTGGTGTGAATCTCCTCTATTATTTTCTTTTTGGTTTTTCATCCTCTTACAATAACATTCAGTGGGTGCACTCTAAAGGATTGATTCCCTTAATATTTGCCACTTCCTAGGAAATTGATTGCTTGTGTATTTTTCGGACATCAACTAGTTTTTCTTCCTGAGCTTGGGATAGTTCGACACTGATGATGATGGGTAAATAGAATTAATCTCCTAAATAATAATACTTCAATATACTGGGTAAAGGTTTCAAGTCCAAATGGGGTGGCTAAATGAAGGATGAGATAAATAGTCGCACAATGTCTCTGGTGAGTGGCTCAATAGATCTTAATTCCTCGAAGTTATAGTCTTCTACCTTTTATGAACATGAATCATCACTCTCTTCCTCAATATCCATATACTCCTTTCCTTATTAAGCAAGATAGATGGAGTTACAGTCTACTGTATATTCTTAATGTTGTGTAGCTTTTATCAGGTTAAACCCTGCATGATCTTCTTTGACTCTAAAGATGAGACGTCTTGGATTAACATCAATCAAGGTCTTTCCTGATGATTGGAAGGGTATTCCAAGACTGACCAGTACATATCCTTCCTCTTCCATGTCCAAAACTAGAAAGCTTGAAAGTAAAATGTATTTGTTGTCTTTAACCAGAACATCTTCAAGAATACCACTTGGGTACTTAATTGAATGATTGAATAACTACAACTCTACCATTGTTGTCTTAAGATCTTGGAGTCCTAGCGTGTGGAAAACACTCATCAGCATTAGGTTAATGCTGGATCCAAGATCACAGAGTGCTCTTCCAAATTTTCACTCTCAAATCACACAAGGGATAGAAAATCTTCCAGGATCCCTCATATTTGGTGTGATTTTATAATGTACAATAGCAGTACATTATTTGTTTAACGAGATGAGTCGAAAAGATTCTATATTTTCTTGTATGATACCAAGTCTTTGAGAAATATTTTATACACAATCATTTTGGTGATTTCTTAAACAAAATGAATATTTATATGCAATATTTTTAACATTTCGAGTAACTTTTTATACTTATATTCCTACTTAAATTTCCTTTATATTTTGTAAAAGGGAAGAGGTGGCTTGTATGGAGGTGGGGCTACATAAATCAATGACTTATATTTTTTTGGGGCTCGCTTTCTCTCAGCTAGTAGTGATTCTTGTGGTGTTGTGGGAATGGATTCCTCTACTTATTTTTGTTTCTTCTTGGGCTCTTTATATGACCTTATTTCCATTGGTTGTTGGAAGTATAAAACCTTTCCACTCCTCATCACTACTAGATTAGCTTCCTCTTATGGTTATGTCTCACTGTTACTAGGTAAAGTACCCGGTAATCTTTCAGATAATGTTTTTGAGATATGATTCATTTGAATCACCAAGTTTCTCAAATATAGTCACTGGGTTTTTATCTCCATCTCCAGTGTGATCATCCTTTGATCATACTTTTGAATGAAATATGTCAGGAGGTTCTCTATGCTACTTTGTAGTGGTGGGGGTAGATGTTGTGGTCTTGGATTGGGGGGGGATTTTTTGTTGTTTTTGGGGCCTCAGAAAGTGTTGTTGGGGATATGTCTGATGTGGTGGTCTCAGGACATGGTTTATTGGTGGATACCCCAGTGGTCCCTAGTTTGGAAACTAAGATTTACCACTAGGATACAAAAATATCATTGATTGTTTTCAGGCTCCTACTAAGGAGGCCTTTGATGATAAAATGGTGGTTTCTTTTGCTGATGCTGAAATAGATGATTTTGTTGATTGTAATTAACATAATTAAAATCATGTGGCTCTTCATATCTTGCTTTTCAATATTTGTACTAGTGCAGTCCACTTCATATCTTGAATGAATGAATCTCCATGACTGGGGTAGGAGGGGGTTGTGTGGTTGGAATCAGAATTGACACAAGATTCTTGGTTAGCACTTCAACTTATGCTGATAACTATATGGTCTCATCAACTTGGTGAATTCCACATCACGGTGGTCCACTATCAATTTTCTACAGACAATCACTGTGGTATACTTCGTCCAAAATAGTTCTTCCTACATTGGGTGTTTTAAACATCAAAACTCCCTCAACTACAGCATCAACGAACGTTCATGATGTTGGTTGGAGTCCATGATATAATGTTTGAAATTGAATCCATGTGTCGATTCCCTGAACTAGACACTTATTCATTAGTTATTTGAATAGATACCATGCTTCCCATGTTAATTCTCCATCTGTTTCTGCAATGTTTTAAAGTCTTTCCGAAGCTTCTAGGTTCGGATTGAAGAAAAGTATTTATCTAGAAACTTTTTTTGTGAGATCATCCCAAGTCATAATTGAATCAAGATCTTGTATTTTGATTCAATCTTTTTCTTATTTTTAGAATGAAAAGGGGAATACAAAAATTCTTAAAGAATCCGATGATGCTCTCTGGTTGTGAAAGGTATCATAGAATTCCAAGAAGTTAGAAATATGTCTCTGGGGTCTTCGTTTTGATGACAGATAAACTTTCCCATGTTATGAATCATTTGAATGAGTCCATGTTTAATTTCAAATGTGTAGGATTTAATAAGATAGATCACAATTCATGGTGTTTCACCATAGATCGATGGTAAACCATAGTCCATGATGCTCTTCTCTGGGTGCATCGGGTGCTTCACAATTTGATGGGGGTTAGGTGGGTTTAGTCCCATAGGGAGATGTTTCTCATTCATTAGTTACCAAAGGATTGAAGACAAATTCCTTTCGATCATAGGATCGATGGCAAATGGTTCGTGTGTTTCAAGGTTCCTTGATAGGGTCATGGGACCTTAGTATATTCCCTAAAATTAATGAATAAGATTCAAGGGTGTCGATAAGAGAGGGGATGAGGGAAATGTAATCCTATTTTTGAAAAACCAGAGTTATTTTCTTTCCAAATCATTGTTTCCTCTCTGAAAATGGCTCTAGAAATTTAACGGAACCTGTGAAACAGTTTCATTACTTCCTCAGGTGTGTTTTAGATTTAGAATTTATAATTGGTCCCAAACATTCACTAACTACAGAGATGTAGTGTAGTGGTAGTACGAGGTTGAATCCATAAGGATACTGTGGTTTGATTTGGGGAAATATGATTTATAAACATGTAATGGATACCTTTGGAGAAGTCTTTGTTTGAGAGTCTGATCAAAGTTCTATTTTGGGATGAATTTAAATGATAAATGATGGGTTTGGGATTAATTCAAGTATCTAAGTGATGTATGTCCTTTAATTATAACTTTGGAAATATCCTATGTCTTAGTCTACAAATATAACAGAGGTCACTATTTGACATTGGTCTTAGCCTCCTAGTTCTACCTAGGAACTATATATTCTGTGGTCAGAAGATAGCGACAACCTATGTGAAATAATTTTGGATTATTATGGTATATTAGTTTCCTAATATAGTGGTCATAGTTTAGTTTACTCTAATTAGGATAGGATAATTTTCTTGACTATCTAGTAGTTGGGGATGTTCGTAAAAATGGGATAGACCATTGGTTCATATCTTAGTTACTAATCCAATTAGGCTTTCCAAGTTTATACTTACGATTTATTTAATTATAACGATATGTCTCTTGATCACTACACCAAATAAATTTATCTACTCATTGCGGGGTAGGAAGTAATTAAATAAACGAAAAACATCTTGCTATATGGATTGATTAATAGAATCGATACCATGCAATGGTTTGGGAATGGTTACTAAAATAAACATGCTATAAGTAAATCACAATTATAGATAAAAGACTTACATGACAAAGTGAAATGGAAATTGAATCTAAATGCGATGGTATGAATTGATTGCGTTGAAGAATAGAAGCTCTATGTATTTGAAAAAGAGAAATTGAAATTGAATCTAAATATGATGTTGGGAATTGAATGCGTTGAAGAAAAGAAGCTTCATGGCTCTTGGATTAATAAAAATGCACAAATATTAAGAGTTTGATAGTTTGAGAAGGGAAAGGGAGAATGAATTCTCAAATGAGATAAAAGGGAGAAGAGGAGCATTCATTGTAATTGTATGAAATGCTCTACCGCTCCGCTGCTTATATAGTCATATTCTTTCACAACGTGTACCGTAAGTACATGACATGTAACATTGGTTCTCTTTATTTTCCCATGGATATCTAGTGTGGCATGTGGGTATTAAAGATTTAAGAGGTTTAACTGGGTACATAATTTGAGAGGTTCATTCATGATATGTACCTCATCTGTAAATGGTTTTTATGAAAATTCATTGTGGATTTCTCATTCGGGGCATTGACTAGCATCACGAAGTGAGAAGGTCATTCCTGATGTGTAGTGGATTTTTCCCTCAGGATTCATGGCATGGTCACAGCTTGGCATCACGACTTGGTGAAGGCTAATATCTTTAGGTACATGAGGTGTTTAGGCGAATCATGATGCGTACTTATACTTTTTTTACCTTTTTTCCTTTTTTTCTTGGAAAACTTTGAAGATCCTTTTCTTGAAAAATTATAAACACACCAGTTCATTATCAAGTAATTTTAATGAAAAAGTATAAAAAATTGAAATCAAAATGTATATATAAATTAGGCTTATCAGATATCATTATAATTATGGTTTATATTATTAATTGGAACATAAATGTTATTACCTACAATATAATGGATAGAAGATGCATGTTTCATACCGATCATATTTCAAAAATGTTTCAAAATAATTTTTATTTTTTTGGATTTTTCATTTAACAATGATTCAGATGGAGGTAGTATATAGTGTCAATGTTATAGTTGTGTTAGAAGACCATGGTTAATCTAGGAAAAAGTTCTCTATTATATAGTGAATGTTTAATTTAAAAAAAGGATATTATGTTTGTTATCATAATGGAGATATGGGAAAATATTATACTCTTCATGAATGAAAAGAAATAATTGGTATGGAGAGTTTGATATTTGATCAGTTTCTATTTCCACATCATGATGAGAGAGATAGTATTCTAGTGAAATAAGGCAATGATATCAATACACTTGAGTAAAATATTGAATATGATGATATTAAGAGAGTAGATAACTTAATGTATGATTCCAGTACTTTTGTATATCCAGAATATACTAAAATGATTAAAGTTGTAATTTTTAATGTGGCTATATGATTGAAATATAATGTATGGAATTTATAATACCACCATTTATTATATTCTTATACTTTTGAAGGGATTTCTTACCGATGGTATATATATTCCCCCAAATCATTATAATTCATGAAATTTAATTAATTAGCTTATATTTTATGCTAATAAAATTCATGCTTATTCAAAATATTACATTTTATTTTGGCAGAAAAAATTGAACTTAATGACTATAAAGAATGTGGATCTTTTCCCGGGAAGGAAAATATAGATGAAACACTATATGTTATGCCACATATATTCATGTGAAACATTCCATTGATTCCAAGGATTCAAAATATATTCATGTCTATGTATATATCATATAATATGTGATGGAATGATGAGGGGAGAATTAATGGTAATTATGAGTTGGTTGATGTTGTAGAAGGATTAGCATAGTGAGAATTTGAAGCATACCATCATGATTTTTCAGCTGAGGAGTGCATCGTCGGGTAGGGTCTATCCTGTGATGGTTCTAATCTATTTGGTCAAATGCTTACTGTTAACAACACATGGAAAATTTTCATTCATATAACAACCCTCCTATTTATCACACAATTAAACATGATTTATTACATAAACTCTTCATTTGTTAAAACAAGGAAGATCTAGAGGTATAGTGTATTTGGGGCTTAGGAACATCACATAATTACTTAAAACATGAAACACAACATATTTATTGAAAAATTCCTTTACATGACAACTACATTCCCTCGTTCTTAGCATTGCATGAGATAACCTGAGGACATAGATAAGAAAAGGGTGAGCTATAAAGCCCAATATGGGAGTAAACAAGGATTAACATGAAGACTAAAATACATGTTTAGAAATATTAATATCAAAATACCATAAAATAAACATTAACAAAAAGTCATGATAATGAATTATTATCACAACATGGAAATTTGGCAACAACCCTTAACATGGTATTAGCACGAGACAAGGCTCATTGCACATGGAGCATGAGTAAACTCTCGTTGCAACTGAATTTGAATGATTAAGCACTCATTTAAATTGAATTATAATGGGTAAACCCTCATTGAACTTGATGTATCATGATATTAATCTTTACCCAATGCATCAGAGCGCTATCATGGTGCACTGTTCTTAAACATTTCATTTCATTCATAAGTGTGCCACATGGATTATATAACATGGTAGCATTAAATATCATCATTTATTCCATGATAAATGAATTTTTAATTGATACATGAAACTATATAATCAATAATTAAATGTTCATAAAGGTGAATACCCTTTAGAGATAAATGGGAATGGTATTCATGACGTAGTGACTTTGGATTTGGAAAATCTCAGTGCAATTTTTACAGCCAAATGGCATGACATAGGAATTCATAAAAATGGTTGATGAGAGAAAAAGGGGTATCTGATCATATTAAAATAAAATGGAAAGTATTGTGGTCATATTGATACATTTCCCAATATTAGTAATGGAATTTTATATTCATGATACAAAAGAGTTGCTTGAATGAAAATGAAGAGAGATAAATTCCTTAAGGAATTTAACCATGGTAACTGGAGTACATTAGGAGGATTTAATGAGAGAGAAAGGGGTATCTCATCATTCAAACATAAAGAGGTCAGTATGGGAGAGGTTACAAATCATACCACAACATTTTTAAATGAAAATATAAGGGCATAACAAGATAATGAAATTTGGACAAAAATGAGAAAGGAAGAAATCCCTTACTTGGAAGTGTGATGCCGAAGGCCTGGGAGGGGATTGAGAGAGGATTCTTGGGAGCTTGGGGTGAATTTATAGGATTATAGAGAGGGGAGAGAAGTGTTCGGTTGATCTCCAATGGATTTGGGTGAAGAGTAAGTGGGATATTCGGTGGGTTTATATAGGAAAATAGGGGGAATTCTTTATTATTAAGGTTTTAGACCCTATACATTAAACTAATCAAAACCACAAACCATACCAAAGTTTTTGACCATATTTTTTTTCCAAATGGTGTTAGAAAACAATATTTTATAAGGAAAATGGACTAACTTTTTAAAATATTAGGTTTTCTTATGTGGAGGTGAGTCATACTCTCGAGGAAATTTTTTTAAAAAGATAAAATGTTTTATAAATCTTGGAGGGTCCACTAAGTCTTTGTAAAATGAATCCAATAAATCTAAAATCACATTATTTCAATGGAAAAAATATTTTTTCCAAGAATAGTTTTTATATTATTTTATTACATCACTATTGGGTCATTATGATGTCATAAAACACATTATATATTTAAACGTTATTTAATTTTTACCCAAAAAATCGTCTGTCTCAGAAAATTAAGAAAAATTCACCGCTGGATAATTTCAACTTCTTGATTCCTAAAATAATATTCATTTTATATAAATAATTTTTTAAATTTGTTAATATTTACATTTATAATAAAAATCAACATTTATAAAAAATTCATAGGTTTTGAAAAAAAAATGACTTTCAAACCTGAATAAAAATCACAATTGTTTTCATAATAATTATACGATTAGTTATATTTAATAAAAATAGATTTACTAATTATAATTTATTAAAATATTTTTTAATTCAAAAATCGATTAATTCAACAAAATAAATTTCATAATTGAATATTAACTAATAATACTATTTGTTCTTTAAAAAATAATTACTAATTAACAATAATAAAATAAATGTATATTATTTATTATATAAAAAAATAACTCTCATAATCATAGTGATAAGGTCTTGTTACAAAAACCCTTATAACACCCCCATTGGACCAAAGTATAAGATGTGCGATGGTGACATACTCTTGGGGTGGCTCAGATAAAATTTCTCGGGTGGTAATATCTATAAACTTCCACTTCTCCCACAGGTTATTCCGATCAAGATTAACATTTTGAATCTCGGATTGGGCTTGGTCCAGAGTGAAGACCAATGATGCCGACTCCTTTCTTAGCTCCAAAAAATGGGCTTCGTACATGGCAAGTCTACTAGATGAGGTCATCGTTTCTTTTGTTAGAGTAAATTGGATGTGTTAAACCCCTATATTTCTACTAATCATGTTATCACTGTTTAATAGCTATATCATCTATGTTAACAATGATTAATGATATTTTAAAATCCAAAAACATATAACCAAATAAGTGCATATGTTTTATATATCCGTAATAAGACATTAAATTAGATCAAGAGGAATTTTCATTAACAAAAGTTTGGGTCGTTACAATCTTCCCCCCACAAGAAATTTCACACTTGAAATTTCCATTTCCCACACATAAAAAGATGCAGGTAACTATAATTCATCACATCCTCTAATTCCTGAGTTGCTTCTTTAAACTTTTTCTTTCTCCACAACAACTTGACAAGGTGCATTGTCTTATTTTGTAGAATGTATTCTCTACGATCTAAGATCTTCACCGACTTCTCTTCATAGGATAGGTCATTATCCAATGATACCACCACTGGATTGAGTACATGTGATGGGTCAAGTATGTACTTCCTCAAGAGTTATACATGGAATATATCATGTACTTGAGATAGGTTCGGTGGGAGTGCTAGTCGATAGGCCACGACTCTAATGCGATCAAGGATCTCAAAAGGGATGATGTATATTGGAATAGGCATTCCATTATTACCAAATATCATAACTCTCTTCCATGGTAATATGCGGAGGAATAACATGTCTCCAAAATCAAACTCTTTGTATCATTGAATATTTTAAGCTTTTCACTTTTGTCGACTCTGAGAAGCTTTAATATGCTGCTGGATAATATTAACCTTCTGCACCATTTCTTCGACCATTTCTGGTCCTAAGGATTTTCTCTCCCCAAATTCATTCCAACATGCTGGTGTTCTGCACCTATTCACATACAAGGATTCATAAGTGTAATGCCCTGACCCTAGTTACCCAGAGTCGGTGCCTTATTACATAACATTGGCATGAACACAAAAGATCAATTCTTGAAAGACCGATTTCTTTAGTAGCCTTCGAAATACTAGATACATTCATAAGTTTTACATTACATTATAAAACAAAACACTAAAACAACATAATCTCTATAGGCCAAACTCATATCCCTTAGACTATCCCTGCATGTCATTCATAATATACTTCTTCACATCCTGGAAAAAATAAAACATAGAAAGGGGTGAGATCAGATGCTCTATAAGGATAAAAATATAGTAGAAAATTTCATAAATAAGTATAAACATTTAAGGAAATGTATAAGACTAAAAAAAGACTTTTAAACTTCAACTTAAGTATAATATGGAAAATAAAAAAAATCAAATAATTCCATTTACTTATTCACATGATATTCTACTAGTTGAATAATGACATGAAATATTAATAGACACCTTCATAATGATGGAATTCATAATTCCAGACTTCATAACCACATAGTCAAGGCTTTGTGCTAAGACTTAAAATAAGAATTTTTCAAGTCCTTGTGCCAATACACTAGTTTGTCTCATCTGACCTACCGATGCATCGAGGAGCTATTGCGGTCTCCACCAGTCACTTACTAAGTCTAATGCATTCCTCATATAAAAAGGTTTAAACATAACATAAACATTCATATTAAAACTAGCATACAAAATGTCAATACTTTATCCATAAACCATGAATGGTGTAAAAATAACACATCCATAGTCAAACATATCACAAAACATTCAATACAATATAGATGTTTTTTATCATAATAAATCAACTTCAAATAAGCTTAAAATCTATCAAAGGATGTTGACATAGATGAAATAAAATATTTTTTATGGAAATATCTATATCTATTTTAAAATAATTTAAATGTCATATAATTATAAAAGAAAAAATTTATTTTGAAAATATTCTTATAAGCTTGTAAGGAAATCTTGGATGATGTTATAACAGCAGAAAATAGCCGCACCCGCCATATAAGTTTAAAAAATATTCTTACCTTAATTTTTTCGAAAAGTCCATAAAGTAACTGGTTTGGAAAATGACAAACAGAGTCCTTTAAAAAAAAATATGGAAAAATAATGGTATAAATTACTTTAAACCATTTTATATTAAATAGTAAAAATGTTTTGAAATACATTTTTAAGAAACATTGATGTGGATGATAAAGAGGTCCAAGTGGATACTCACGTATAAAACAACCTCAAATAATAAAGAGATAGAGAAATTAACCCTTACTTTGTACTATTCCTTTATCGAGGGTAGTTTAACCTCATGTATAATGGTGAAATAATTGTTATTAAAATATACAAGAGCCATATAAATTAATATTATATCATATATGATCTTTTAATATTGATCTGTTAATGATATTTTATTAGTATCATCGTTTCGAGTGTTAACTGATTCATTTTCCTTTATATGCATGGTTATGTAAGACGTGTTTGTTATGGATAGGATGTATTAGAATCATATAGATAATGATATTATGTTCATAAAAATTATTTTTAATCATAAAATGAAAATTATTCTCGAATTATTACGATGGGGAATGAATCTCATCGCGTTCATGGAGACGGTAATCCGTACGTACGCTGGAGCGACAATACCATTCTTTTGATATTAAAATTGTATATAATTGGATGTTATATCATATATAAAGAATAATTATCATGTTATATTTATTATTTACATCATTTATTCTCATTATTATACCCATCCAAATGATGAAGTGTTTGAATAACAAACTACACCACGACGTAGAGACGGTAATATGTACGTACGCATTTATAGTGAATTTGTCATTTATAGGATGGATAGAATAATGAATATGGTTGTACAATTTTTATAATAACATCATAGTATATATAATATACTAGAGTTATTATTTTAGAAAATAAGCAACAAAGAAAGAGGAATTGGAAGAAGAAAAGAACTTGAAAGAGGTGATGAAATATTTACCTCTTCTTCAGGTTATTCCTTTTGTTTTGATATAAAAATCTTCTTATGTTGGATTTATGACTAAATTAATGAATCTAGTATAAAGTAGGATAGTTTAGAGGATATTTGGGTAGGGTTTGGCTGATCCAAACTGCTTTGATGGTGTGAATTTGAGAGAAGGGGATGTGCCCTTTTATAAGATAGGTGAGGGTCTCCTTAGGAAAAACTTGAAATATTATTTTATAATAAAATCATTTTCGGTTTCTAATGGATCCACAATGAATTACTTAAAGTATAAGGTTGTTATGGGTTGAAATACTCTCAACTAATCAGTTTTAGATAGGATTATGTCATCATATTAATATTATCTTTACGATTTAACTCTTCGTTAAATAGTTTGACATTTACGATGTCTCTTTGTATTTTTATATTATATGGTAAATAAACTTACTATAAACTTACAAGAGAAACTTAAGTGGTTCATTAATAACATATATAATATTATTTAATCCCTTTGTCCTAACCTTATATTTTTAGGAATGAAATATAAATTAATAATATATTATTTGTTTTAAAAACTCTTTTATGTCAATTTGAAACTATTTGGTATTTTATTTTTGTTAAATTCATAAAAACATTATTACTTCGAAAAAAATTAATTTAATTGACTCTAATATGTCATATTAACCTATAAAATTAGTGTAATTCATTAAAAGTCTCCAATTATATATATTTGTATATCAATTATTTTAATCTTTCATTAATATGGTAATTAATGCATCATCATTGTGTCATAAATAAATTAAATTATTTAATGTCTAAAAATTATAAATAAAATATCATTATGTAGAAATTTTTTTTGTATTTATAATTAATATTTATAGTTGAATTTATCTTATGTATAACCCTATATTAAAAATGGTTTAGTTATTAAATTCTGATTTTAACTCTTTTAACTCTTCTTTAAATAAAATAATAATAACTGTCCGAATCTAATCCAAGTTGACCAAAGAGGATCATATTTTATTCATAAGGTTGGTATTGGTTGAATTACACTTATCAAATAGAATTAGTACTTTTGTTAGGGTAATTATGAAATCATTTTTACCCTTAATTACCCTATTTACTTTTAACTGTGGTAAATAAAAGTAAAAAAGTTACTATTCACCAAAAATAGTTTTCATCATGTTGAACCATGTTGTACTTACTGATAGTAACTGTGTCTCTTAGATTTTTGAAATTCAACTCATAGAAGTGATAAAATTAAGTTTTATACAAATTTTCAAATGCACCTAGGACGTGGGTAAAAGACGGTAAATAGTTCGATAAAATTTTATATATCTAAACTTATTATAATATGACTCCAATGAATTATGTTGAACATATACAGGTATTATGTATCCATTTTGACCTAAAATAAAATAAAATAAAATAAAATAAAATAATTATTTAAATAAAAAGTTTGTTTTGACCCATAATGCAATGTTTTTTCACTATTCATCAAAAATTGAATGTTTTTAGAAAAATACAAAAAATTCGACCTAAAACAATTTCGATATTAAGAATCCATAAATGAAGTCCATTTTGAATGATAAAATTTATAAAATTTCAAAAAGTGGGTATTCCTATTCGTAATAGCTAGTTTGATTGGTCACAGTGTGTTAAAATCTTGAAGTTGCATACAATGAAATCTATTGGATTATTAAAAGGGAAACATACTGTGGAAGATTGGGGTGTTACATTCTTCCCTACTTTAAATAATTTCATCCTTGATATTTCTATAATACTACCACAAAAAAAGATCTGGGTGGTTCTTCATCATAAGTTCCTCTGGTTCCCAAGTATCCTCTTCCATCTTATGGTTTCTTCATATAACTTTTACCAGATGAGTCATCCGGTTTCTTAGCACTTGGTCTATTATATCAAGAATTTTGACAGGATCTTCACAATAAGACAGATCATGTTCCAGTTCAATTTCCATATAGGTGAGTACATGCATTGGGCCAGACATTTATTTTCTCAACATTGATACGTGGAACACATCATGAACTTTGGGGAGACCTGGAGGCATTGCCAAAAGTTATGATATAACTCCAATTCGTTCTAGAATTTCGAAAGGTCCGATGTACCTGGGACTCAATTTACCCTTCTTACCAAAATGTATAACACCCTTCTATGGAAATACCTTCAAGAAAACATGGCCTCCTACTTGAAATTCTGAATCCTTCCTTCGGTTTTCAACATAGTTCTTTTGCTTACTTTGGGCTGCTTTGATGTGGGTATGGATAACCCTCACATTCTCTACTGATTCATAAACAAGTTATGGGCCTATGAGTTTTCTTTCACCAACATCACGAGTAGGATAGTTTTTTTCATGAATTTTTAGTTGTCGTGATGCATATGTAATAACTCTATCATTCTACATAAGGACACAACCAATTCCTTTCTTTGAAGCATCATAATAAATAACAAACCCATCATTCCCTGATGGTAGAGTCAAGATAGAATCATCGACTAATATTCTCTTCAGTTCTCTAAAAAACTCTTCACACCCTTTTTTCCAAACAAATTTAACCCCTTTACATGTGATATTGGTTAATGGGTTAGCCAATTGAGCAAAATTCAAGACCAAATGCAGATAAAAACCTACTAAAACAATAAAACTGTGTACCTCAGTTATACTTGTCAGTTCTGTCCATTCTTGGATTGCCATGGTCTTTGACGGGTCAACAGATACTCCATCCTTAGAGACAACATGACCAAGAAAATAAATCTCTTGAAGCAAGAATTCACACTTTCTAAACTTTTCATATAATTCATTTCCTCTGAGGGTTTTCAGAATGGTGCGCAAGTGATTTTCATGATCTTTATAGCTTTTGGAGTATACAAGGATATCATTAATAAATACCACTATAAAGTCATCAAGATATTCCTTGAAAACTCTGTTCATTAGATCTGTGATAATAGATGGTGCATTAGTCACCCCAAAAGGCATTACTGTAAACTCATAATGTCCATACCTGGTTCGAAATGCTGTTTTTGGAATGTCTTCCTTCTTCACACACAACTAATGATATCCAGGTCGAAGGTCAATCTTTGAAATATATTTAGCTCCATGAATTTGGTAGAATAAATCATTAATGAAAGCCAGAGGATAATTGTTCTTTATTGTTATAGCATTGATTTCCCTAGAGTCAATGCACAACCTCATAGATTGTTCTTTCTTATTAACAAAAAGGATAGGGGATCCCCACAGAGAGACACTAGGGAGAATAAATACCTTATTACTCAATTCATCTAGCTATTTCTTTAGTTCAACTAATTCCACAGTGGACATTCTATAAGGGGTCTTTGATATAGGCCTTGAACAAGGAATTAAGTCAATGGAAAACTCAATTTCTCATTCTGGAGGATGTCTAGGTAAATCCTCTTGAAACACATCAACATATTCTTGAACAATATGTACGCCTTATATTCAAATATTATTTTCCTCACCCATAGTTATTTCATCCTCTTATTCCCCAATAATTGAATATAGTAGAGCTACTTGGGGTGGATCTAGATAAGAATCAGGTGGTGATGTTTCTGCTCTAAAGATAAGGTACTCCTTATCATCATAAAAAATTGTAATCTTATTCTTCTTACAACAAATTTTCACATCATGGTCCGAAAGACAATCCATTCTGAGGATTATATCAAATTAAATCTTGGGTATGATGATGAGATCAACAGATAAATAACATTTATATACTCTAATGGGAACTGATTCATAAAACATTGTTGCGATGATACTTCCCTTAGGGTATTATACTGACAACACCCTTGTAAAGTCAAATTTAAAATATCTAATTTTCTTAGAAAACTGGGAAGATATGAAACAATGAGATGATCCAGAATCAAATAAAGCATTTTCTAAACTTGAGGAAACCATTAAATTACCTACCACCACATCTTTCGAAGCTTCAACCTCAGCAGTACAGATAGCATAATCTTTTCCTTTCTCCCTTGTCCTTTTCTGAGGTAAGTTCCCTTGGCTCTTATGATATTCATTTTCATAACTCCCCTTTTCTCTACAATTGTAGCATTCAACAACCACTTTCTTCCACTTGCAATCACGAGTTTGGTGGCCTTTTTCACCTAACTTGTAAGAGACTCCCATTTCCTTCAGGAAAGTACCAGTGTGTTTCTTCCCATATTTAACGCATGATGGATATTCAAATTTTCCATTCTTCCCCTTATTTCCATTTCCAGAGTGTTCAACAGATCTTTCTTCTCCTGCTTTTCTTTAAAGTCGTAAGACTTGGAGAATTATTTCTCTGCCTTGATAGAACGTGAGAAAATATCTTCGTATGATGAGATGGATTTTGAGTATAATTCTCAAAGAAGAAATGGTTTTAACCCATCAAAGAATTGATCAATCTTACTCCTTGGGTTACATATATAATTTGTTGCATGCCTTTCTAACCTTGTAAAGTTAGCCTCATATTTTGAAATATTCTCATCCTCCTTTTTCCTCAGACTCAAAAATTGCCTTTCCATATCCACTCGATGGTCATAAAGAAATCATTTTTCTAATAAATTATCATTAAACCCCCTCTATTCAATATTTTATACGTTATTATATTCTTTTTTATTGTGAATTAATGACCAGCATTGATCTGCATCTTCCATGAGGCTATAAACTGCATGACAACTTTTTTCCTTTTCACCACTCCCCAAACCATGAATTTTTTTTCTCTAAGTAATTTATCCATTTCTTATCTATTAATGGATTTATACTCCCATTGAATGTTGGTGGTTTTTACCTCATGAAGTGTTCTAACATTGATCCTCTGCGTTGTGGATCAGGGTGATCCATAATGGTAAGGTTATTATTCATATCCTGAGTGAGTTGTCCCAGTATGATGATAAGCTGATCAACAACAGTTTCATCAATATCTCCACTATAATTATATTTAGTAAGAGGGATATCCCTACATGGATTACGTGTGTTGATACAATTTACATTCCTTACACTAGGCGCCATTTAAAAATAATGGAATGCACTAGATTAGTTTACTAATCAAAATACATAATTCCAAACTTGTAAAACACTTAACAAAAATTGAACAGTTTATGGATATAATACATAATCATAAAAATGTCATCTTTGAGGAAGTATATACTCATAAACCCTTCATAATGGTTTGTAAATAAAATGATAATTATCCTAAGCATATCCACCGGGAGTGTCGTAACCAAGAGTGTAGCAAGGCCTGTTGTCGTGCACCAGTTCCCATTCGAGTCTAGCTCAAAGCAGTGTTTTTAGGTTTTACCCCTTGGTACATCTGTACCAGAGCCACATCTACCAGCTCATATACAGACAGGGATGTATTGCTTGGAAAACATAAAAAATCTCTACAATACCAAAATTCTAGGAAGTTCTTCTATACTAATCCTCAAAGAATATCTTAGGGAAATGTTCCCTAATCAGATTTTTTCTAAATCTAGTTTCCAAGGTTTGTACTAAACCTCTCTCTGATACTGACATTAACACCCCAACCCTAGTTACCTAGAGTTGGTGCATTATTACATAAAATTGGTAGGATCACAAAAGTTCAATTCTCGAAAGACAGATTAGTTTAGTATCCTTAGAAATACTAGATATATTCATAAGTTTTACATTACATTATAAAATGAAAAACTACAGAAACATAGTCTCCATAGGCCACACTCATATCGCTTAGACTATCCCTGCATGTCAGTCATAATATACTTCTTCTCATCTTGGAAAAAATAAATCATAGAAAGAGGTAAGTTTAGATGCTTAGTAAGGATAAAAATATAGTGGAAACTTCCATAAATAAGCATAAACATTTAAGGGAATGTATAAGACTAAAAAAATCCTTTTAAACTTGAACTCTAGCATAATAAATGAAATATAAAATCAAATAATTCCATTTACTTATTCACATGGATATTCTACTAGTCAAATAATCACATGAAATATCAATAGCCACTTTGATAATGATGAAATGTATAATGTCAGACTTCATAACCACATAGTCAAGGCCTTGTGCCAAGACTATAACTAATGTTTTTTTCAAGGCCTTGTTACAAGACACTAGTTTGTCTCATGATACCTACCGATGCATCGAGGAGCTATAGTGGGCTCCAACCGTCACTTACTAAGTCCAATTCATTCCTTATATGAAAAGGTTTAAACATAACATAAAAATTCGTATTAAAACTAGCATAAAAAATGTCAATACTTTATCCATAAACCATGAATGGTGTAAAAATAACACATCCACATTCAAACATATCACAAAACCTTAAATATAATAAGTAAGTTTTGTATCATAATAAATCAACATCAAATAAGCTTAAAATTCATCAAAGGATGTTTATATAGATGAAATGATAACTTTTTTTAGAGAAATATCTCTTTCTATTTTAAAAATATGTAAAAGACGTATAATTATAAAATAAAACATTTATTTTAAAAATATTCTTAAAATATTGTAAGGGAAGCTTCGATAAATGTAATAATGGTAGAAAATAGTCACACTTGCTGTATAAGTTAAAAAAATATTCTTACCTTAATTTTGTCGAAAATGTCATAAAGTACCTTGTTTGGAAAACAACTGAAAGATTCCTTTAAAAAAATATAACGTAAAATAAGGTTATAAATGAATTTAACCCATTGTCTATTAAAAATTAAAAATGTTTTGAAATACATTTTTAAGAAGCACAGATGTGGATGATAAAGAGGTCCCAGTAGATACCCATTTATAAAACAACCTCCGATAATTAGGAGATTGCAAAGTTAACCCTTACCTTGTACTTTTCCTTTCTCGAGGGTAGGTTAAACTTCTATATAATGGTGGAATAATTTTTATTAAATTATACAAGAACCATATACATTAATATTATATCATCTTTGATCTTCTAATATTGCTTTGTTAATGGTATTTTAGTAGTATCATCGTTTCGGTTGTTAACTGATTCGTTTTCCTTTATATGATTGGTTACATAAGCCAAGTTTGTTGTGGATTTAATGTATTTGATTCATATACATAATGATATTATTTTCCTAAACATTAGTTTTAATCATATAATGAAAATTATTCTTGAATGATTACGATGGGGAATGAGTCTCATCGCGTTCGTGGAGACGGTAATCCGTACGTACGCACGAGTGACAATATCATTATTTTGATATTAAAATCATATATAATTAGATGTTATATCATATATATAGAATAATTATCATGATATATTTATTATTTACTTCATTTATACTCATTATTATACCCATCAAAATGATTAAGTGTTTGAATAAGAAACTACACCACGACGTGGAGATGGTAATCTGTACGTACACACGTATTGTGAAATTTTCATTTATATGATGGATAGAATAATGAATATGGTTGTATTATTTTTATAATAACATCAAAGTATATAGAATATACTGGAATTTTTTATTTTATAAAGGAAACAACAAATAAATAAGAAGTGGAAGAAGAAAAGAACTTGAAAGAGGTGATGAAATAATTTACCTCTTCTCCGAGTTATTCTTTTTTATTTGATCAAAGGTGCTACTAAGGTTGGATTTCTGACTAAAGGATAGACTCTAGGATGAAGAGAGGACAGTTGAGAAGATTTTTGGGCAGGGGTTTTCCAATACAAATAGCTTTGAGGGTGTGAATTTCAGAGAAGGGGAAGTTCCCTTTATTAAGAGAGGTGAGGGTCTCTTTGGGAAAAGATTGAAATTTAATTCTGTAATAAAATAATTTTCGGTTTATAATGGATCCAAAATGAATTATTTAAATTTTAAGGTGGGGATGGATCAAAATAATCTTAGCCAATAGGTTTTATATAGGTTTAGGTCATCATATTAAACATATCTTTTAGATTTAACTCTTAGTTAAATAGTTTGACATTTACCATGTCTCTTTGTATTTTTATATTATATTGTTAATAAACTTACTATAAACTTCCAAGATAACCTCAAGTGGTTAATTAATGTAATATATAATATTATTTATGATCTTTGTATAAACCTTTTATTTGTAGGAATAAAATATCAATTAATAATATAATATTTGTTTTAAAAACTCTTTTATGTCAATTTTGACACTATTTGGTATTTTGTTTTTCTAAATTCATAACAACATTATTACTTTATAAAAAATTCATTTAATCAACTCTAATATGTCATAATAACCTAGAAAATTATTTTAATTCATTAGAAGTATCAAATTAGATTGATTTGGATATCAATTATTTTAATCTTTTGTTAATAAGGTAATTACTGCATCATCATTGTGTCATAAATAAATTTAATTATTTAATGTCTAAAAATTATATATAAAATACAATTATATAGGAAATATTTTTATATTTATAATTAATATTTATAGTAGAATTTATCTTATGTATAACTCTATATTAAAAATGGTTTGGTTATTAAATTTTGATTTAAACTCTTTGAACTCTTCTTTAAATAAAATAATAATAAATGTCCTATTCTGATCCTAGTAGACCAAAGGGGATAGTATTTTATTTATAAGGTTGTTTTAGGTATATTTACACTTATCCAATATAATTAGGACATGTGTTAGGGTAATTATGATATCATTATTACCCTTAATTACCCTATTTACTTTTAATCGTGGAAAATAAAAGTTTAAAATTACTATTCATCAAAAATTATTTTTATCTTATTGTACAACATTTTACTTACTAATATTAACCATGTCCTAATATTTTTGAAATTCAACTCTCATAAGTGGTAAAATTAAGTTTTATACAAATTTTCAAATGCTCCTAGGTGGTGGGTCAAACACGGTAAATAGTTTGATAAAATTTTCTATATCTAAACTTATTATAAAAGGACTCCAATTAATTAAGTTGAACATATATAGGTATTATGTATCTATTTTAACATTAAATAAATTAAAATAAAGTAACTAATTATGTAAATAAAAATTCAATTTTAACAAATAATGCGTTGTTTTTTTCACTATTCATCAAAATTTGAAATTTTTCAGAAAAATACAAAAAATTCACCCTATGCTAATTACGATGTTTTGAATCCAAAAATGAAGTCCATTTTAAAAGATAAAATTTATAAAATTTTAAAAAGTGGGTATTACTATTCATCACGGCTCGTTTGATTGGTCGCGGTGTATTAGAATCTCATAGTTGCATATAATGGAATCTATTGCATTATTCAAAGGGAAATGTAATGTGGAATCTTGGGGTGTTAAAATAAGGATCCATTTGAATGCATGAGTTGAAAGTGTTTTTGTAAGAGAAATCTACTAGAGGGATATGTTGATCACATCCTCCTTTGAAGCCCTATGAACATGATCTCAACATTTCTTCAAGAATTTGGATAGTCTGCTCAGACTGGCCATCATCTTGGGTATGATAGGCCATACTGAAGTTCATCTCAGTATTCATAGCATATTGATGACTCCTCCAAAAAATAGAGGTGAATTATAGATCTCAATCGGATACAATCGATTGTGGTACTCCATAAAGCCTTACCACATATCAGATGTATATCTATTCCAGTTGATCTAGTGATAAATCCTCATGATCTATAATGAAGTGTACTATATTTGTAAGACGATCCACAACAACTCAGATAGCATTTTTTCCTTTGGATGTCTTTGGAAGTCTGGTGACAAAGTCCATGGTGATGTTCTCCCATTTCCATGATGGTATGGGTAATGTTTTCATGATCCCCTTAGACTTATTTCTCTTATCCTTCACTTACTGACATACCTGACACTTTGATGTATACTCAGTGATCTCATTATACATGTTATCCCACTAATAATTCTCTCAGAGATCTCGATACATCTTTGTGTTTCCTAGGAAAATGGAGGAATTTGAACTATGTGCTTCATCCAAAAGATCATTCTTTAACTCTAGATTCTATGGAGCTCATAGTCTTAACCCAAAATCTCACAATTCCTTCTTCATTGACATTGAAATCTGAGGATTTCCCTTTTCTGATAGTTTCCACCTTCTTCTGAATTCCCATATCATCCTTTTGAGCATCCTTTAACCTTTAAAAAAGAGACGGTTGAGAATTAATTTGTGAAAGGATTGATGATGTTCCCTTCTTTATGATTCCCATTTACATCTTCATCAAATATAAGAAGATTAGATCCTTTTAAATTCTCATCAATGATGGAATTGATGGATCCTTTCTACTTAGAGTATCTTCCACCGTGTTCTCTTTCGTAGGGTGGTAGTGGATTGAGAAGTCATAGTCCTTGATCTGCTCTAACCATCTTTGTTGGTGCATGTTCAACTCTTTCTGTGTGAATATATACTTGATTCTTTTATAGTCCGTATATATTTAACCCTTATCCCTAAAGAGATAATACTGTCAAATTTTTAAAGTGAATATCACTACAGCCAACTCCAGATCATGTGTTGGATAGTTTTTCTCCTGAAATTTCAATTTTCTTGAAGCATAGGCAATGACTTTTTCATTTTGCATCAACACATAGCCCAGGACCTTCTTCAAAGCATCATTGAAGACCACAAAAAGTTATCCACTTGTGTGTAGTGTGAGCACAAGTATAGTGATAAGACTCCTTTTCAACTCCTTAATCTCTCTTCACATTCATCACTCCAAGAAAACTTGACTCCCTTTTGAGTTATTTGGTAAGATGGTCTGACAATAATGATAAATTTCTCAAAAATTGGCGATAATATCCAGCTAACCCAAGGAAGCTATGGATATCTGTTAATGATGTTGGCCTCAACTATCCCAAAATTGCTGCTTTCTTGGAAGGATCCACAAATATCCCTTTGATTATGATGATATGGCACAAGAATGAGACCTCTTTCAACCCGAAATCACACTTAATGTACTTATCATAGTGCTTATCCTTTCGTAAGGTCTCTAGTACATTTCTTAGATTCTCCTAATGATCCTCCTTTGTTTTGGAGTATATTATAATATCTTCTAGAAAGACTACCACAAATTTCTCGAGGTAATCTCTAAAGAATCTATTCATCAATCCCATGAATATTTCTAGAGAATTAGTGAGTTCGAAAGGAATTAATATGAATTCATAGAGCCGGTAACTTGCACGAAAAGCAGTCTTGGGGATATCCTCCTTCTTCACGCTTAATTGGTAATTTCCCAACCACAAATCTACTTAAGAGAAGTACTGTGCTCCAAGAATCTGATCGAACACGTCCTAAATTCCAGGTATAGGATACTTGTTCTTTATTGTGATTTTGTTGAGCTCATGTTAATCAATGAAAAGGCACATTGACCCATCTTTCTTCTTGATAAAGAGGAATGGTGCACCCCATTGTGAAGAATTTGGTCATATAAACCCATTATTCAGATTCTCTTTTAGTTGTTTCTTTAGCTCCTCAAGCTCCAAAACAACCATTCTATAAGGAATCTGGGATATTGGAAATTCCCCAGGTATAAGGTCAATTAATAATTCAACATCTTATCCAGAAGGAAGACTGGGCAATTTCTCTAGAAACACTTCAGCGAATTCCCTCACAATAAGATTGTGTTCAAGAATGGTTGCTTCTTCAGACTCAATTATCTCAGATAGATACACATGCTCATAGGGTAGTAATATGCATGATTGAGAAAATTATGCTAATGAAGATTCATCATCCTCCATGCACTTGTACAAAATTGAGGGTTGATTCTCCATATGGATATTTGTTTCCCTCTCACAGAAATTTTAGCTAGATCTATATAAGTAAAGACAATCCATGCTGAGAATTGAATAAAATTCCACCAGAGGGAGTATGATGAGATTATTCAAAATTTTTATTCAATAGATTATGACCGGAGAGGAGTTATATTCATGGGATGCATTGATTTCCTAGTTTTCTGTACTCACCAAAATATTTACCTCCATGGTTTTTGGTGGTATTGGGATTGTTCTAATAGACCTTCAAGATATAAAAGAATGTATAGAAACTGAATCAAAAATTATATTTTATTCTCTTGAATGAATAACTAGGGTACCTGTCACCACCTCATTTGCGAGGTTCACATCAGCAGTAGTGATGAAAAATTCTCTCCCTTGCTGCCTTAGAGATTGATGGTTGCCTCTAGAAACCCTTATCGTACGGAATTGATTTGCAAGGTGCCCTATTTCATTGCAGTTGGAGCAATAAACTAAGCATTGAGGGTCTAACGGAGCATTCCTATACTCTTTCACAACCTTGGGGGTTTTTTATCGGTAGTTAACGTCTAGGTTCCCTTATCTTCCACACATAATGCATTTCCTCTTCCCCTTCAAGAAATTTATAGGGTGATTATTTCCACCACTTTGGAAAGTGGGGTGCTATATTTTCTTATCACCATTGGATTTATCCATCAGAACACAAAAATTGAAGACCACATTACACAAATTATCCATATGATACCCTTGAGATTCGTTGATATTCATTTCGAACTTGACGGAACACTGAACAATTTACTCATAGCTATTGAAGTCATGGATCACCAGGGCTTTCCATAGGCTAGGTTTCAGCCCACCAAAGAGGCGGTTAACCTTGAATTTGGGGGTAACAACAAAGATAGTGGAATATCATGCAAGACTTGTGAATTTTTCCTCATATGCTCTGATGGATTCGTCATATTTGTTTTTAGGGAAAGGAAGTCTCTTTCCATCTTAAGTCGGAGGGTGCGAAGAAAATATTTGTTGAAAAACATTTTTCAAATTTCCTTCCATTCCAACACCTCGATATACTACTCATGATTCATATTTTTGATCAATGTCCACCATTGATCAGATTAAACCTCCATTTGATAAGAATCAAGAAGAACCATCTCTTATTCAGAACATTGAATGATAGAAAAGATCTTTCTGAATGGAGTTGATCCATTGTTTGGAAATTGAGGGATCATATGATCCATTAAAAGTAGGAGGCCATTGTCTCATGAAGCTCTTAATTGCGACTTGTTCTTTCTTGGGGGGGGGGGGGTTGAACGTTCCACATGACCCATGTTTCTATTCAAATTTTGATTTAACTGAGATATTATTATGACAAAGTTTGTGATTCCCACTCCCATTAGATTGGGCATCCCATTAGAACAGTCATCACATTGATCTTCATATCAGTTTGAAGCCCGAGTCCTCCTATTACTATACATTGGATGAAATAAAAGGAAAGTTAGGGGAAACACATTAAGGGTAATCAAAGGGAAAAATGGATGAATTATAAATAACTTTTATTTCCTTGACTTTTGGATCTATATGCTTAAATCTATGTTATCCATGATCTACTTCCCAACATATATTCTTTGGGTAATTTTGTATTCCCATAATAATGGTTCTTACTAATATTTTGAATTTATCAAATCATATCCCCCAGGTGTGTCGTAACCAAGAGTGTATAAATGCCCATTGTCGTGTACCAGGATACCCTGGGTCAAGCCCCAAACTCCTTTTCGGAGTTTTCACTCCTTGGTACATTTGTGCCAGAGAAACCTCTACCCACTTGTATCCAGAAAGAGATGTATTTTCTTTAATAACCACTTTATCAATACTCACCAAAAAATAGGGATGTTTCTACTATACTTAGTCTTATCCCTAAGGCTTTCAATAGGGTTTTCTAATCCTAATCCTCAAAATAACTAAACCAATCCTTTGAAAACTTCATTTACATGACCACTACATTCATTCTTACTTATCATTTTAGGGGATAACCTGAGGACAATGATAAGAAAAGGGTGAGATATAAATCCCAATAAGGGAGTAAAAAAGGCATAACATGAATAATACAATACATTTTAAGCAATAGGAATATCAATGGAGTATAAAAGAAACAGGAACATGAAGTCATGATAAAGCATGATTATCACTACATGGAAATGTGGCAACAACACTGAAAATGGTATTAGCATGAGCCAAGGATCATTGAACATGGACCATGAGTAAAACCTTATTGCATTTGAATTATAATGATAAAATAGTCATTGAACTTCATTTATCATGAGTAAAACCTCATTTCACTTTATATATCATGATACTAATCTTTACCTAATGCATTGAAGTGCTATCAGGGAGCACCCTTCTTAAACATTTCATTTCATGCATAAGTGTGCCATATGGATCACACACCATGGAATCATCAGATATCATCATTTATTCCAAGAAAACTGAATTTGTAATTCATACATAAAAATCTATAATCAATAAGTAAATATACATAAAGGTGAATACCCTTGATAGAGAAATGGGCATGGTTGGCTTTGGAAAATCACAGGGCAATTTTGGCAACATAATGACGTGGCATAAGAATTCATAAAAATGTTTGATGAGAGATAAAGGGGGTATCATCACATATACATGAAATAGATAGTAAGTTGTTCATATAGATACATGTCCCATCATAATTAATGTAATTTTATATTCATAATACAAAAGAATTACTTATATGAAAATGAAGAGAAAGAAATTCCTTAAGGAATTTCAGCACGGTAACAGGTGTGCATTGGGAGGAATTAATGAGATATAAAGGGTTATCACATTATTAAAACATAAATTGGGATGTATGGGGGATGTGGTAAATCATACCCCAACATTTTTAAATGAAAACAAAAGTGAATAACAACATAATGAAATTTAGAAAAAAATGAAAAAAGGAAGAAATCCTTTACCTAGAAGTGTGATCCTAAAGGCTTGGGAGGGTATTGAGAGAGGATTATTGGGATATTGGGGAGACTTGGGAGGATTATAGAGATAGTATTTAAGCTTTTGGTCTATATCCAAGGGCTTTGAGTAAATAGGAAGTGGGAGCTTGGGTGTGTTTATATAGGAAAAGAGAGGGAATTCTTTATTATTTAGGTTTTGGACCCTATACATTAAAATAATCAAAACCACAAACCATACCCTGGTTTTTGACCATGGTTTTTAAAAAAGAAGAGTGTAAAACAATATTTTATAAGGAAAATTTCAAAACTTTTTAAAATAATAGTTTCTCTTATGTGAAGGTGAGTCACACACTCAAGGAAATCATTTTAAAAAGATAAAATGTATAATAAGTTTTGGAGGGTTCTACTAAGGATTTGTAAAATAAAAAAATAAACCTAAAATAAAATTATTTTAATTTTAAAACATATAATGGTAGAAAATAATTTTTATAGTATTTTATTACATCACTATTGGGTCATTATGATGTCATAAAACACATTCTATAATTAAAACAGAATTTTATTTTTAACCAAAAATTTGACTATCTCAGAAAATTATGAAAAATTCACCATTGGATAATTTCAATGTCATGATTCCAAAAATAATATTTATCTTATATAAATAATTTTATAAGTATGTGAATTTTTTCTTTTAAAATAAAAACCTACATTAATAAAAAATTCAGGGGTTTTGACAAAAACGTCTTTCAAACCTTAATAAAACCACTATTGTATTCATAATAATTATACGATCGTTTATATTTAATAAAAAGTAATTTAGTAATAATATTTTATTAAAATAATATTTAATTATAAAATCCATAAATTCATCAAAATATATTTCAGAATTGAATATTAATTAAAAATATTATTTGTCCTTTAAAAACTATTTACAATGTAACAATAATTAAATAAATGTACATTATTTATTATATACAAAAATAATTCTAAAAATCATAGTGCTAAGGTCTTGTTACATAACCCCTTATAATTATTGCATAAGACCGAAGGGTAAGGTGTGTGATGGTGACAGACTCTTGGGGTGGCTCGGATAACATCGCTCAGGTGGTAATCTCTATCATCTTCCACATCTCCCATAGGAAGTTCCATTTGAGCTTAACGTGTTTAATGTAGGCTTGGGCTTGGTCCAGAACGAAGCTCAATGACTCCACCTCCTTTCTGAACTCTTATAAATGGGCTACTTATGGGGAAAGTCTACTAGATGAGGCAATCACTAACTTTTTCTGAGTAAATTGGATTTGTTAATGCTCTATATTTATAATAATCATGTGATCACTGTATAAAAGATATATCAGCAATAGTCACAGTTCTGAATGGTGTTTTAAAATCCAAAAACATAAAACTAAAGAAGTTCATAAGTTCTATATATCTGAAATAATATATTTAATTATATCAAGAGGAATTTTCATTAATAAGTGTTTGGGTCTTTACAATTCACAATTATAATCTTCATCTATTTATGTGTATGAAAAAATATTTCACTTTATTTACTATACTAATATCCAAATCTTATGATCTTTTCAATGATATAGACATCTACTTGCTACCTTTAATAATAGAGTTGAATAACCTTTGAGATCAGGGTGTGAACACGTTTGATGCTTCGTCAAAAAATATATTTCAGATGCTTGCAACCCTTATATGGATAATAAACGATTTCCTTTCTTATGTAATTAATTATGGTTGGATCATGAAAGGGAATCTATCATGTCCTATTTGTTTGAAGAATTCATGATCGAAAAGGGTTAAATATCATCGTATTGATAGTTTTTGAGGGCATCAATGATTATTTCCAATGGATAATAAATATATGATGAATAAATATAGGTTTAATAATAATATTGACACTGAAAAACCACCTCAATGTATGTCATAAATTGATGAGATTAATGAATTAAATGATTTATGTTTTTCATTCGAGAAAGGTCATATGAAATCTAAAAATTGGGTAAATGTTGATACTAAATCCACTTACAATGGATATAGATAAATATATTTTTTAATTTTCCATATTGATATAAAAAATTGTTATTACATTGTTTAGAATTAATGAAAATTGATAAAAAATATGTGAATTTTTTCTTTCAATTATTTTGAATATTAAAGGGAAAAATGACTTTTGATATCATTGGGACTTATTGGGATTATATATTCAACTAGAATTCATTCTATGTGTATTGGTGAAAAAAATAGAAATTTCTTTATGCTTCTTATGTTATGAAAACTTTAGCTAAAAATCAATTTATGGAAGTATTAGAGAATTTCATGGTTCTTTATGGATATTCCAACAACATATCAAAATGAGTAAACATAAGGGATTTGAAACTAAAATCACTAAAAAATCATAATAATCACATTCATCATCATGAATTGATTCCAATTGAAATATGAAATTTTCAATCAAATAATATAAGGGTGACTGTTATTCACCTATGCCATTTTTTTGGAGAACCTTGTTCTAAAAATGTATCAAAGTATTTCTTGATGAAAATTCCGCAAAGGGTGCCATTAATTTTTTGTGAGTTGGAAAAAAAAATTCTTCCCTAATTTTTCACCCAAATTCTTCATTTAATAGTTCATCTTCCAACTGAAACACTTCTTGGGTGGACTATTTATTTTTTGTGTATGTATCTTTCTAAAATAAATACATGTACAATGAAATCTTTTGTCCAAAATGAGAATCATCTTGATGGTTCCATAGTGAGAGGTTATCTAAATCAAGAAGGATTTAATTTTTGTTCTATATATTTGTATAATATGGGCAAAATATAGAACTATCCAATGAGAAATGAAGATGAGTAGTATAGGGAAATTGATCCCTTGTTTCAATATATTCTCCAAACAAGATGAATTCTTGGGTCATACACTTTGGCTACACTGAGCTTTGAAGAGTGGGATATAGAACACAAAAAATTACTATTTAACTATTGTTTGTTTGATGAATATATCAAGTAAGTAATTTGAATATTTATATATTATCTCCTACTATTCCATTTCACATAAACCTTGAACTTTTATTATCATTTTATGTAGGGAACATAACAAAATTGTAAGTAGAGTTCATAGATCTATACCTTTGATAAAGATAAAGGATTATCATAGCCATGTTTTTCCTTCTCGGTTAAAATCAATGGTATGACCATTAATTTAATGAACTAAAAATATATATAATCATTTAATTGTATTATTCATATATATTTTAGGTATTGAGTTTACCAGCTGTCTCTTTTTCTCAAGAATTAACAGTGTTGGATTTTTGTATCAATTCATTGGTTTTTGAAACGAAATATTTAATAATGAATGGGTATAAATATGCTAAAAATTATAGATCAATGAAAATTAGAAAACAATATGTTGATGTTATCTTAATTGATACAATAAACTATTATTCTAGTGCATCAGATATTCAGGCCTGATATAAAAATGTGTCTTATTATGGACTTGTTGAGAAACTATTATTATTGTATTACTAATCTCAAGGTTAAGTAACTATGATAAAATGTAAATTGTTTGATTCAATTATGTCACATAGTAAATTTATTGATGATTTTGGATTTAGAGTTATTGAGATGAGTCGATTCCAAGCTACTGATGAGCCATACATTTTGGTATCAATGTAAAAACAAGTGTTTCATGTGAAAAATTATCAAAGGCTGGATTATGGTGTCATTAATGAAGTAATACAATGAAATATTTTTCATGATTCATGGGATAAAATTGAAACCATTTACACCCCCATTGGTGTGGACCAAAATATTTCATTTGATGACTCAAATTGTCCCATTGTGAGAGTTGATATTGATCTTGAAGTAGTGGAAGGTTATATGTATAAGTAACTATATATGTTAAAATTTCATTCATTTTAACATTACATGGTTTTATTAGGCTTTTATTACTATAATTGCTTTAATTTAGTTTCATTTTGGAATGATATGTTTGTTTTATTATTTTTTGGGTTCTGTTTCATCTAATTAGATTTATTTCAATTTAGAAAACAAATTTTTAAATGGGTTTTTGAAAAATCTACAACTTAGTTTTAAATTAATATTGTTAAAACATGTTATGAATTTTTTTATGAATTATTTGAAATGTACGTTTTATGCATGATTTTAAAAACTATTTCCAAGATATTTACATTTCAATATTATGTAGATTACGAAAAACATTGCAAAAATTTAAAGGAAGCGATTATTTGATGATGATCTACAAATGTGTGAGCATGGGTTGCATCCTCTTTTACCCATAGTGAGTATAATAATTGTAATATTTTACTTTTTTAATACATATAATGGCATGTTCATATTCATTATCAAATTTGTTTAGTGACATTCTATTCCGTCATAGTTGACTTCTCCTCATCCTACTAGCATTGGTCTGAGTAGGGATTATATTATACCAAGATGGAGAACCCGTCATACTGGTTCCCACCTTGAACCACCAGAAAACACCCCATATACCACACATTTTTTTCCTTTTCTTTATCCTATAGGGGTGATCCCACCCATTCCTCCATCATCATCTCATTTAGCCTCTTCTTCCCATACCATGTCTACATCACCTCAAGAGATGTTCCTAGATTTACTAAATCCATTTACTTTGATGTACCCCGACCACTAATAACCATATCCTACCATTCCTACATCACATCCATTTCCTAATATCCATCTAGGATCAGATGACTTCATTCCTTCATATTCTACTATAGTGCATGCAGATCACCTAGAGCATGAATTAAAATAGAAACATCTTTTAAAGGCTGCTGATTCAGGACAACCCATAATTCCACGAAATCCTGTTGAGAATCCTCCATAATGTTTTATATTATAATTGTTTAAAATTTTATCACATGATTTCTCCATATTTTACTATGAAATATTTCTTATTTTACACCTCTTATTATTCAATGGGATCTTTTAGTTGGTGACATGGGTGAACCAGTATTTTGGAAGCCTGGAATTGCCAACAAAAAATAATGGGGGATTACCATAAATAAAATTAGTTGATAGGTAAAAATTTTAGGTAGTGTAGATGTTTCATGGGAACCTTAGTGAAGTGTAGGGATATCATTCTAGTGGAACCAGTCTCTTGGAGTCATATAATTAGTGAAATCAATGAAAAATAATTGTAGGATATGTGGGTAAATTTTTTTATTGTATTTATATCTACATTATTATGGTATTTATATAAATTGACTTGTGTGTTGTAGTGTCAGTTTAAGATTCCTGACAGTGAAGTATCTAAATTTGAAAGGTTAATAGATATTGGGGAGTTGTGAAGATCATATAAGAATGAATTATATATTGTTTGGATCAGTAGAGTCGGTTATGATTTTTATGGTGTACCAATATTCCACAGCATTCGAACAAACTAATATCAAAAAAGGATCACGTATTAGAAGGATAAAGAGTTTAAGGAATTCAAAATATTTAATAGTTTTCATATAAAATTTAATTCTTATCACTTGTATTGATTTTTTATTTTTTTTAAAGAGTTGAGAAGAAATAAAGTGAAAAATGATTCAATAATGTATTTTCACACTTTGGGGTGCACTATAATTCCCATGCATTAGAAGAACTAGGTACATTAATATGAATTGAAATAATATCTAGATTTATATTTTTACTCGGTTATCTTTTCATTCTGAAATTTAAGTTTTATTCTCATAAATACCATTAATATAGTGATGGAAATAACCATTTCATATGGGTTAATGGCCCATTGGACAATTGACATAATGATCAATTGTCCTAATGACCTAGTGGAAAATTGGACTAATGGCCTAACTAAAACTTTTCCTAAAATCCAAATGGGAAATTGGACAATTATACCAATGGCCTAATGATCTAACATCTTAATGGCCTAATTACCAATTTTACTAAAGAACAATTGGCCTAATGGATTAATGGAAAATTGTTCTAATAGCCTAAAGACAAATTTTCCTAATATCCTAATGGCCAGTTGACCAAATGGACTAATTTCCAATTGGATGATTTTATTAATGGCCTAATGGACTAATGGCTTAATGGTATAATACCCTAATGTCTAAATGGCCTATTAACCAATTTTCATAATGACTTAAGGGAAAATTGACCTAATGTATAAATGGAAAATTGGCCTAATGGACTAATGAAAACTTGCCTAATAGAATAATGGCCCAATGTCCAAATGGAATGATACACTAATGGAATAATATACTAATGGATAATTTTCTAATTTTACTAATTACCTAATGTCCAATTGGCTAATTTGAATAAGGGAATAATGGATTAATTTCTAATTTTCCTAATGGCCTAATCCCATAATAGATAATTGTCCAATTTACTTAATGTCCTAAAGGAAAATTGGCCAATGCCTAAAGTCCTAAAGTCCTAACTTCATAATTTTCGATAGGTAAATTATCCTAATGTCCTTAAAACCAATGGGATTAATGGAATAATGGATAAATGGAAAAAGTACCTAATGGCCTGATGACCAATTGGCCAAGTGGCCTAATAACCTTATGAACAATTGGAAGAATGTCATAATGGGAAATTGCCTCAATGAAAAAATGGAAAATCGGACTAACGGACTAATGGAAAATTAACCAATTTCCCTAATGGAAAATTGGCATATGGGACTAATAAACTAATGGCCAATTGGCCTAATGGACTAATGGAAAATTGGCCTAATGACATAATGGACTGACAACCAATTGACCTAATATCCTAATGGCCAATTTTCCATGTGGCCTAACATGCTAAGTAATAATTTTACAATTTCAATATTGGTATAATGGCCTAATGGACTAATTGAAAATTAATGACCTAATGGAATGTTGGTAAATTGACATAATGGGTTAATGGACTAATGACCAATTGGCTAAATGGCATAATAGACAATGGGCCAATTGACCTAATTTCTTAATGACCAATTGGTCTAATTTACAACCTAATAGTCTAATGTAATAATGACCAGTTTTCAAATTGGCCTAATGAACTAATGGCCAATTGACTAATTGGCAACATGTCCTAATGGAATAATGTCCAATTGGTCTAATGTTCTAATGGTCTAATTTAATAAATGACGATTTGAAAAATGGACTAACAGACTAATAGTCTAACAGATAATTGGCCTTATGGCGTAATGGGAAAATGGAATAACGACCAATTGGACAAATGTACTAACAACCTAATAGACAATTGGCCTAACAACATAATGAAAAATTATATTAATGTCCAAATGGACAATTAGACTAATTTCCTAATGTCTAATTGGATAAATGGAATAATGTCTTAATGACCTAATGATGTAATGACCTAATGGCCTAATGACCAATTGACCTAATGACCTACCAACCAATTGTACTGATTACCCAATGACCTAATGGCCTAATTGGACTAATATATTAATGTCTGAATTCCCAAATATCCAATTGGCCTAACATCTTATTGACTAATTTTCCTAACCGAATAATGACCAATTTACCAATTGGCCTAATAACCTAAGGGCCTAATTGGCCAATTAGGATACAGTCGAATTGGCCTACTTAGCCTATGGGACTGATGGACTAATTAACTAATGACCAATTGGTCAATTGACCTAACATCATAATTTCCTAACAACTAATTGGCATAATGGAATAATTCCCAATTGGTCAATTGCCCTATTTACCTCATGTCCAATTGACCTAATGGCCTAATGGACTAAATTCTAATTAGACTAAGGGACTAACATCCAATTATACAATTGGACTAATGGCCTAATGGAATAATCGATTAATTTGAATACTATAATAACATCATAATGGACAATTGGTCTAATGGCCAATTTTTCAATTGGCATAACAGTGTAATAGTCCAGTAGTCCAATTGGACTAATTTCCCAATGGACAATGGTCTAATTGGAATAAATGGATTAAGTGGCCCAAATGGCCTAATTGACCTAAATGGTATAAATGGAATAAATGGTATAAATTGGTCTAAATGGTATAATTATCCTAATTGGACTACATGGACTAAATAGAATATATAGCCAAATTCCCCTAAATGTCTGAAATGTTCTGAGTGGCCTAAATTTCTTAATTGGACTAAATGATGTAATTGTAGTATATGGTCTAAGTGGAATAATTAGACTAAATTAACTAATTGGCCTAATTAGTCTAAATATCCTAAATGGCCTAAATTCCCTAACTGGCATATCTGGCCTAAATGGCCTATCTGGCCTAAATGTCCTAATTTTCTAAATGAAAAAATGGATAATTGGCCAAATGATCAATTGGCCAAATGGCCAATTACTAATTTACTAAATAACATTGCCTAAAAATAAACCTAATGACCAAACAATAAAAATTACCAAGTGAATGAATTACCAAATCATATAACCCAAATAGAATTAGGCTAAATTTAGCATACAAGTGGAATTAATTTCATACTCATGTTTAACATGATAATTTGAATGTATTTTATATATAATTACACCAGTATTAAATTCCTAATTAAATGTATATTTAGATGCTTCTTAATTTAAAGGATTTCTTCCACAGTTAAAATTTTAATTAATTATAAGTGTATCACTTTCATATTATTCAATAATGTAGTATTATACTAATCAAGGTCATTTAAAGCAAGAAATATTGGGATTCAAAGGTTGTGTTCCTTGATAAAATTATTTTTCATGAGTAAGAAGAAAAATGATGGAAGTGTATAAAATGCTCAAACAAAATAAAAAATTGTATTTTTTTATTTATATTTCAAATATTTATAAAAAATTAATAATTAAATATATTATTTATATTTTTAAGAGTCTCCACTAGAGGAACTTGATGATAAAAAATATAACAACTTTGGGATAAATGATCATTTGAGTTATGTATTAAGCGAGGAGAACTAGGGGAGTTCCAGATGTCGAACCAAAAATGCATCATCCCCACTAGGTAATTGTTCTAATCAGTGTCCTCTCCATCTTCATAGAACACCGAGCTGAAAATTTCTCATGTAGCATATGTTGTGGTAAAAAATAAATTTATAGCAGCATGAAATAAGTAAACTATCCATTGAACATTTATTATAATATATATCAGTTACAAGTAAATAACTTTCATCATAGGATACTACTATTGTAGATTAATATATGCTGGCAATGCACACTTTAAATTATTCCCCAAGTGATGTCAATGAAGGTATCAGTGTCAATTGAGATGATAGTGGCAACATTAGTAATGGTGGTGGTGGTGATGATGATGCTCTAGATGATGTTGTTGGTGGTGAGGTTGTTGTTGATGGTGATGAGGATGAGAATATTGGAGATGGGGGATATATCAACATTTTTCATTTTTTGATTAGCAGTAAAGAGACATCTACATTTTGTTTAATGACTTGAATTGAATGTTTTTATGTATGTATATGTATGTTATAGTATTGTAAATGGTTTTAAAATTATTACAATCAGTTGGATTAATGATAAATATACAATATTTTATTATATTTATTATGCACTGTGGTTTCCATTTTATTTATAGGTCTAAGATAGATTATAAGAGAGACTGTTTATACTAAATGCGGATAGATACCTATACCCACCATTCAATGAACCATGGGTATATGTTTTTTACTGGGAAATGTTATACCCATGGTTTTTAGTATTGAAGGTATAGATATATACCCATGGTTTCAATTAAACCTTGAGTATGCTAAAATCTCTAAGGCTATACCCATATCTTCTATAGAATCAATCGGTATAGATTTATTCCAATGGATCCATTAACAACGGTTCTGAAAACTGTGGGTATAGACTATACCCATGGTTTTTGGGCTTATAACCATGGGTATAGGGTAATTTTCCTATAGTAAAAGACAGAGTTTAGGAGTAGGTATGTCCATTGATAATATCTTGTGATGCCTTTTGGTCTGACTATTTCTCCAATAGTTTTTATAGATTTGATGAGTCACACATTTCATCAATATCTCAACACCTTGGTGGTTATGTTTTTTGGATTATATATCGGTTTACTCAAGGATCGACCATGATCATGAGAACCATATGAATCTAGTTTTTTAAATCATAAGGAGTAACAATTTTCATGGAAATATTTTGAAATGAAATTTCAAGATCTAAGTGGTAACTTTATCATGGAAGATGATTTATAAACATGGATTATCAGTTTATCATAAGATAGAAAATGCGATATTGTCATTGGAGGATCCAATTTTTTTTTATATTTATATATTCCTTGGTATTTATATATACTATCGTCAGTTCATCACGGATTTCTCAAAGCTGGTATCATCTTGTTTTATTGTGTGATTCCTTTAGTGCAGGTTTGGGTTGCATACTTATAGAGGATGATTATTCGGTGGCATGTGTCTCTTGTATAAATTATATACATGATAATAATTTTCCCAATCATTATTTTGAGCTTATCACGATTATGGATGCACTTATGTGTTGTAGGAACTACATTTTTTGGGGATATTTTCACAATATATTCAAAACATAAGAGTCAAAGCTATATATTATTTTAGAAAGTCTTGAATCTTAGATAGATGTGGTGGGTTAAATACCTAATTATATTTTATTTTTACATCACCAACATCTCAGGGTGGGGGAATGTCATTATGGACACATTTAGAAGGAAAATACCCTAAAAACTATCCTGGAATCAAAGGAAGAATGGAATCTTATGGGACACTCCACTTAGCTTCATCTAGACACTCAAGAGGATGTTCTAGTTTTGGTTCTAACCATTGTTCAATTATCATCATCTCCCCTTGATTCAATTCTATATGTTCATCAATAGGATGTTGAATTCAGAGTAATTCAATAAATCCTATACGGTGGGGTGACTGTTTCTGGTTGGTCTCTCCCTTAAGATGAAATTCTATGCTTGGAGAACAATTTTTCATCCCATCATCCATGAGGAGTGAAGTTTTATTTTACTATAATATCTCTTCATGTAAAATTCATTTTATCACTATGAATGTGTATTATAACATGAGACAATGATTTTAGTGGACAAGTATAAAGCATGACATTGTAAATTATGTGTCCCACCATTACACCTGCTAAAAAATAAAGGCAGAGCATATAAAACCTTATTATTTTCTCTATACTCTTTTGGTGATGGTTCAGAAATGGGATGAGGTGTCCATGGACTTCATTGTTGTATTAACACAAAATCATCAATGGAGGAATTATATCTGGATTATGATTGATCATTTGATGAAATTAACCCATTTTATTCCAATCTAAAACACTATTAAGGTTGAATATCATGGTAAGGTTTTTTTGTAGGTGATTGGGAGGTTACATGGGGTTCACATTACAATTTTATTGAATATGTATTCTAGGTTCACTTCTATATTTTGGAAGAGTCTCCAAAAGGTAAATATGACTTAGTCATATTAAGTACAAATTACTATCCCCAGACAAAAGGTTTGATGGGGTGAGCTGTTCAGTTTATAAAGAATATTCTCCATAACAACATATTACATTTCCATGGATCATGGGATAAATATTTCTTACTTATGGAGTTTTATTATAACAATAATTTCCAATAATCAGTCAGAATGGCTTCCTTTGAGGCCTTATATGGTCACCCGTGCAAATCACATCTTTTTTGGGTAGAGGTGGGTGAGACCTATCTTGTGGGTCTGAGTATTGTTCAAGTGAAATTTGATAGTAATCAGGATACAGATTGACATATGGATATATACTAGAGTCATAAGAAATCATATGTAGATCACTGACACTATCCATTGTAGTTTTCCATAGGTGAACAAGTTTTCTGGAAAGTTCTCCTTGATGGGGTCACCATCAACTTGGGAATTAGGGAAATTTGGATTTTAGATTTGATGGACCATTTTAGGTCACTTAGAAACTTATTAAGATTTTGAAATAGCTATCATTACTAACATAGTTTATAATAATTCATGTTGTTTTCCACATATCTCAACTCATGAAGTACCATCCTAATACCTCTCATGTTCTTAGTTGGAAAGATATAGAGTTAGAGTCTATTATTTATATTATAGAGAATCCAATGGTATCAGTGATTAAAAAGTGAAATGTTATAATTGGAATTTTATGTCATTTTATAGAGTGTTATAGAAACAAAAATTTAATTATCATGAGACTTGGGAATGTGAATCGTTGATGAGTGAACAGTTGGATCACCTCTTTCCAGAGCAGCCTTCTTCGACATGACTTCCTTGGGATATAAAATATTATGGTGGATATATTGTAAAAAATTGGTTTAATGAAAAACAAATTTCTTATATAAGAGAGTTTTTTAGGTTCATATGGAATTTTATTTAGTTTTGGAACTTCATATAGAGTCTATTCTTGGAACAACCTATAGGACAAGTTCACGCTGTGAATCTGTCATTGGGTAGAAGTAATGAAACAAATCCATAGATTAAAAAAAAATTTGAAAAAATTTCACATAGTTAAATGGTCGATCAAGGTTTTTTTAGGCCAAGGTGATGACTTTTTTAAAGTACATGGTATTGACATTGTGAATTTGTAATTCACATCATTAATCATTCATGAAATATAGGTTTTCATGTAATCCTTTCCTAAAACTCATCTCATTTAGTTTAATTATCCTACCTCAAAACCTAGCTATTCATCTACATTATTTGGGTGATCTTTTCTCATTAAATATCCCTCCGTTCAACATTAGATCTATGTGGTGGTTGTTTTATTTCTCCATAGTAAGTGAACTTTATACATCTTCATTACCATTGGACATAGCAACCGCATTGGCTATGTTTATTGATATGAAATAATGTGGTGTCAATCACATATTGATGATTATTTTTCTACTTCAAGATCTATTATGTTATGAACTCTAAGAGGTTGAACCTCCTGTTGGTTGTGCTGTGGTGTGTGGGTTCGTTGAGGTATGTGTTTTTTTATCTTCTCCATGGATGCTATGCTTGGTTAATTTATTACAAGGTGTGGGAATCATTTATATGGCCTAAATTTTTATATTTTCATTCCTTCTAGTGTTGGTGGATCTCATTATTGGTGTATGATACCCAAGATTGAGGTAGGTGGTCTTGTCTGTAGCCTTTTTTGAGTGTACCAAGATTTCTAATTTTTTAAAAACTATTTTATAATTGAATTTGCATAATTTTTTTGTGTGTGTAAATGGATTTGAAATAAATGATGAGTTTTCTCTTGGTTTTTTGTAATATAAAATGGATGTTTTCGAAGGATTATGACATGTATTTTAAAAGAAGATTTTAGAAAAGAGAAGGGTTGTTTGAAATTGATTGTGAAAAGAAATTTCAAAATATATTTAAGGAATGTATCACATAGGAAACCTTGGGTACTTAGGTGGAAGGTGTATCTTAGGTACATCATCCATTTTTACTGTCAGGGTGTTCAACCATGGGCTGTTCCAATTCTCCCTAGGCCTATTTTTCTAGGGACTTGATGTTGGTATCATTATATGGTTAACTCATGGTGTGTTCCTCTACTACCTATACTAGTTTTACTAGGGGATTGAGTGTTCACCAATCATTGATTGTGGTATGAGTATTCTTCTATCTTAATCTATTGTGATCCTTAACCTTATTACATATTTTTGGTATTTTTACTATTTTTTATTAATATACCTACTTTTATGTTGATTTTTGGAAATTATTCTTTGAAACTATTTTTTATTGATTATTTAGGAACTGTGGAAAAAGGGAAATACTTACCATGAATTTGATATAAACATATTTTTCATTTATCTTATCATGTTTACTAAAAATTATCATATTTTTATTGTTTGTATAGGTAATTGATATGGAAAATAGGGGTGGGTTCCTACTTAGCATGTTTGGATCACACCTTACACATCACTTTGGCAGTGTGTAAACCTGGTAATGTATTTAATATAAGAGAAGACAAGGTTCTATAGCAAGGCAATGTTATTTTTGTCTGCTAGGTATGGGTAGATAGTGGTGATATAATGGTATAATTCTTACATTATCACATGGAGTAATAGGTTTCTGTTTTCGTTGTCCTTTTATGTTGTACTTGTACTTTTGGTTTGTTTTGAATGCTTGGAATTGTATTTCTTATGTTTTATTCTTTAGTTATGGTATATATTTTTCTCTTAGTTATTCGTTGACTATTTATTTCAATTATTTTAATATATTACATGTCATATCCTTCAGGTTGAATGAAATCATTTCATATGGTTGTTTTTGATTCCTAGGTTCTAGTCATTAGCCCATAGAGATGAAGAGCACCATTCAGGTATACAAAATATTGAATTGGGTTCCAGTTTATGAGGGTATCCTGGGTCATTTTGTTACAATCAATTTCATAATAATGGATTCGACATTAAATAGTATATAGTAGTTAATTTTTTTTCACTTCGACAATATTATTTATTTTTTTATTCTTCATAGGAGTTTTCTTCTTTCATCCCACATAAACACTATTTCATTCAAGATATTTTACCATTCCATCATGAGTGAGTAATCCTTTAAGGGATGATTGATTGATACTAAGAGGAAGGTTCTTTAACTTATGATTAATTTTCCTTGTGAATCCCATGTGTTGTATTAATATCACATTGAGACTAATAAAATCATATCCCTTAGTTTTCTAGTTGGTGTAATGGTGATTGGGGGATGAACCCAATATGGTAGAGAATAATGGGATCATGATAGAAAACATCAATTATAATTTTATTTTGAGATACAATTTGTTGAATCTAGGTCTTACTAGGTTACTTTGAGCATAAAAATAGAACTTAATTAAGTAATTTTAATTGTTTCCAACCAAGGGAAAGTAATTAACTCAATAAGTCTCATAATTAATCTACAATGTTTATTCAAAAGATTTTTGAAACATAATTTTTTTTATAAAACATAATTTTAAATTGATATCTCATCTCTATTCATCGTTTAAGGATTTATTAAATCTAATTTTGTAGTTTTCTCAACTTTTATCCTTAATGATAGCCTTGCTCCTAATTCTACTTTCAACCATTCTTTTTCCATCCATTTCAGTAAATCAATAATGTGGAATGATTCATTTGGATAAGATCATTGTTATCCTAGTTGTTTTACTTAGAAACTTACAATTACTATAATAGACTTTTGTAGTTTTAGTTATTAGGGTGTTATATTTATAAACTCTAAACTTTGACCAATCCTTTAAGAGGTGAAAATACTTAGAGAAGTGTCTGTATAACTTGAAAAGTGTCCACTGATGAGATATCTGAATTTAGATATATTATTTCCATATCCAATAACTTTATTACCTCCTTGTTTATGTACTTAATAATTGGATGATTTGACTTTAATTTTGATTTTGTATATGTATTAACACTTCCAAAATCACCTTATGGTTGAAAACACTTGGGATTATTACCATGATATTTGTGGTAGGCCATCCAATAACTTTTCTTTATTTTATGAACCTACAATAACTTATACTCATAACCATTGATGAGATAAGAGTTTAGGATCAGAATTAGTGTTTCTGTCTCCCCCAAGTTACCATAATTTAATAATTATTGGAGGGGATTTGATTATAGCTAATATGAATTTGGAAAAAATAGCACCAAGGGTCCAGTCTTCTAATACTACAAGATATCCAAAATCTATTCATTTTTCCAATAACCAAAAACTTTTCTATATCCAAACATCATATTTTATTGTTTCTAAACATGATCAAATTATTTTTCAACTTGAAATTTTTTATTCTGTATAACCCATATCAATATTCAACTAATTAAGTATTGATAGTAGATATAATACATCAATATTCATACTCTACAAGCATGTATTGTTTCATATCTATGAGCACATTATATGTCACCTTTTCATCTTCCAAATGAAATATTAGTTCAACTTGATTCATATAAATCATTAAATTTATAATTGAATTTATTTTACTTCCCAAAATTAAAGGGAAATTAAAATTTTCTTCTTTCGTGAGAATAATAAAATCTGTAGGAAAGAAGAATTTCCAGCACATCTTATAATGATCCTTTGGGATAATTGATTGTATAGTGGGAGAGTTGATGTTACAATTGAGTATACTTAAATTATTCTAATAAAAACTTTTTAAATATGCCAAAAGTAGTGAGGATGAAACTTTCACCCAAGATGTATGAGGCCATTCCAAATTCACATGGTCCTATAGTTCTTGGGCTATAAAAACTTCATCGGTCTTAAATATTTGCTGGGATCATGTGTTAAACCACTATAAAAAACTATTTCTATGGGAAATGGTTCCCAAGTCCTCCATATTCATCTATTATTGTAATTTCTTTCACAAACATTACTTACGTAGGTATTTTATTCAATGCCTTAGTAAAAGGAAATGTTTTTGTGAATCTTTTGGAATACCTCAATATATTTTCCCAATTTTTGATATGTATTTGTTTATTTCATATTTACAGAAAAATATATAGGGGTTACAAAATGTTTAACCAAAATTAATGTTTTTTTCATTAATTCCTCTCTCATAAGGGGGTTTCATCCAAATGTTCTATTTTAAGATTTATTTAATCCTTTATAGGTTTTGGAATATTTTCATTCCTCTTGGTTTCAACTACTATTTTTCTTACTCTAAATGGTTTTGAAATATCCTTGACATTTATTGAAGTTACCACCTTGGCTTCCCCATTGGATTTTTCTTAATGTTACCCAATATTGTACCCAGAATCCTATTTGATAGTTTATTTGTGAGCTACCCATTTTTATATAATATTAATTGTTTTATATTAGATAAAAAACATTTTCTTAGTGGTCATGAGTAATTAGGACATAATCTCCCCAAATTATAATGTCTCTTACTATGGTGTCTCAATGAGCTATTGTTGTTTTAATTGGATAGAAGTGGTATGCAGGTTTTTATACCCTTATTCTTTGTACTTATATTATTATAACAAGTTTCCTTGTTACGTGAATATATATGGATTTTGATATTAGGGTTTAGTATTACCTGGTGGTCTTTGAGGCCTTTATTATGGTGTTTTTTCTGCTATTTCCCACTTAATCTAGAATTTTTTTCCCATGCTAGGTATCGATAAGTTGGAAATATATTCAGGTCACAATTTTTAAAAATAAAACTCACCACACTAGTGTAGGGTATAGTATTTGAAATTAGGAAGTCTTCCATAGAATTATTATCTCCACACTCATTGTACATGAGGTGTTTAATTGCTTTGGGTAGAGTAGCGGTGTTAATATAAAGTTAATTAATCTTCATTGACATGGTGTCCAACTAGGCTACCCAAATTGTGGTTGCATAAATATTATGAAAGATTGTATTCAACATTACTCATTCTATGGTCCACTGAAATCTATTTTCTAACAAATATTCTTAGAAATTAAACAATTATTCAAGTTCCTTACTCATAACCATACATTCTACATCTGTATTAATGAAAAGAATTTCCCCATAGTTAGTCCACCATAGAAGGTTTTCACTTACATCTATAATGGTAATCCATGGCATGGGAACTTCCAAAATAGATCCTTGAAGTTTTCACCTGATTTATAAATGGATTCAACATAAAACTACTAAAATCTATAAATTTTATTCATTAGTGTTACTGTTTTCGATGGTGGAAAATAATTTTTTTGGAAAGCTTAAATGAGTGATAAATAATTAAAAATCGAGTGCCATAGAATTCCTTTGAACAAATATTTAATCTTATTACTTAATGATATGGAAATAGGTATTTTTTTTGGGATTTGAAGTCTGGTTTCTATTCACTCTATGTTTATCCAATGAAATTTTATTCACTATAATTTCATACACTAGATGATGGTTGGTTTGGTGTATAGATACAATCAACATAATCTATCCAGGTGTTAGTAGATCCATAAAAAGTTCATATCTTCAAATGGTATGAAGGATGTCCAAAAATGTTTGGTAAATAGAAGAAGTATCTAGAATGATTTTTTTGAAATGTTTAATGATTTAAGTGATATAATTAAATTGGTTACTAGAGATAAATATTTACCATTCCAAATTGATACTTCTCTATGAAATATAGAATCTGGTAAGATGACTGAATGTGAATTTCTATAAAATAGAGTGTGGAACTTCTACGTAGTACATATTAAATCAAACCAGTGTGCTAAATATGTATACAGTAGATCAATGAATTCTTGAATAAAATCCTTGATAATGATTTCTCACTCATAGTTTTATTATTGGATTATAATTTATGTACTTCTAGTGATAACAAAGTGAGAAACAATGTTTCTCCTTTTTATATTGGATAACTCATCCAAATAAAGTCATTACTTTTTGTTATTTTTTATACATTTATACTTTGTTTAAAATCCCATTTCCATTTATTATTTGTAGCTCTACTAACGTTTGTGCGTGAGGTTAAATTTTTATGATGGTTAGAGTAAGTTAACTTAAAAATTTTCGTAAACTAAGTCATTGGATGGACGTTCTAAAGGTTGCATTTACAAGATGGTGAGATTCTAATGTATGAAGTTTGGGTGGAATGAATGTAATGTCCTGACCCGGAAGCCACTAAATTAGTGCTCCAAGCCTATTCTCCATAAGGCCTCAAGAATGCCTCCCCATATGCCAGAGGCTACTGACTAGTAGCAAGGGCCTAGGGTGTGATAGTGGGGAGACTATTCCCTCATACCAGAGTATGAAAAAAGTGTAAATAACTAAGTATCATACACATTGGAAAGTAAATAGAGTTTGGAAGAAATAAACAACTAAAATCGAATAAGATGTAATAGTAAAATTCTATAACAGTTTGAACAACTATGTAATACAGTAAAAAAAATGTCACCCACTGGGCCGACCATACAAATACTAGTACAAAAAAAATTAAAAGTAAAGGTACAAGGATCTACTTCCAACTCCGATCCAATCCACAAACCTGATCTTCAGACACGTTCAAACTGCACAAACCTGATCAGTAGAACCACTCGAGCAGCTATGCTCGATCATGCAACACTGGGCCTCAACCCTATCCACTATGAAACTCCTTCTCAACCTGAAAATCAAACATAAGGTCTACACGTATACCGAGGTTCATGTGTACGGGTGGGAAATAATCTCAGTAGGCCACCCTGACAAGAAACCTATAACTGTGCGAATAAAATTGTATGCAACAGAAACTTGCTCAGCCTAGCTAGAACACACCAAAAGGAAGTAAACCAAATGTGAAACCACAGTTGAACCCATGGTCTGTTATCCCTGTCAACTAGGTAAGTGCCACCATGGATGTCGATATCTATATACATATAAATGTATAGTCCCATGCCTATACACATATACATAAATATGAATATTCCTGAGTATGAGAATCAAATAACAAGAAAACACATTAGCAGTTAATCCTTGGATCTATAAGCCCGATCGCCTGGACATCCTATGCAAGGGTATTGAGCTGGATGTCGTTCCACTCAAGCCATGTATCATTAAGTTGTTCTCTGGGTCTGTAATCCTATCAATGTGTACATGCTTCGGCCAACACTGGAATTATTTCTCTGATCAAGCTACATCACCACAGGGGGATACTCATCCTTCACCTGGGTTCATTCATAACTGCCTCCAATCATTGAACAAGGATACCATATACCGATGGTCAATCCTTTAAATAAGGATAACATATACTGACTATCAATCCTGTAGAAGTTCACTGGTAAAAAATCATGGAGCATAATCCCATGAATCCAATCGAGACTTAGAAAACCTTTCCCTCAGGTATATCAGTCAATTAGAGTCGAGCCTGGTATATTAGCATTTCAGCATGTCTCAGGGTAAAACCTGGTATATAAGAATTTCAGAATATTTTAATTCCAAACCCTGTGTATCTGCATTTTAGCATGTATCAGGGCCAAGCCTGGTGTATCAACATTTCAGAATGTTTCAGGGATAATCCTGATCTACAATCATTTCATCATGTTTCAGGGCCAAGCGCGATATATAATCATTTTATCATGTTTCATGTCCAATCCCAGTATATTAGCATTTCAACATGTTTCAGGGACAAGCTTGGTATATAAGCATTTTAGCATGATAAAAAAACATGTAAATTACACGGTTACATGGTTCACAATAATCAACTCACATGGGCAAAACATTTACATAACAAAAATCATCAAGTAAGGCTCAACAACTATTTCCCTACTAATACCTATGGGTATAGAAAATATCAGAAATAACATGGCTTAGAAACCATATCTTTAGAGAGCACGTCTAGGAATCCAACCAAAATATAGAAGGGCGCCTCAAGTTAGGCTCAACAACAACCAACAAAGAATCACCTCTGGTGAACATCACTACATCAGTAATAAACAATTGAAACATATTAAAGAGTGAGGGTGGCCCGAACTCCCAACCCAACACTACAACCAAAACCGCATGGGATTATTAGATTTTTAAGGGTTCTAGGTGACACCCAAACACCATATCTACCCAAACCCAACATACCACTCAGGTTCAGTCAAACTACGGTAACCTGATGGGTCCCTTAAGTTAAACACAAAGAGTCATCCTACATGGGATCCTTGTGGTAAACAAGAGAGAAGGCATCCCACACGTGATCTGTAGCACGGATTAAGGGATGAATCCAACAGGGGATCCTCGAGAACACCTAGTATCATAGCCTCATTTTACAGAAGGTAACATCTCACAAGGGAATTTCATCAAAAGAATAGGTCACAAATGATAGCTCATAGCTCATCTTAGGTCAAAGGTCTCAACTAGGTTTGACCAAACACCCAAACTATCATCCACACCAAGTCTCACTCTCAAGTGACAACTAAAATCAATAGGATTCCAACATTGCGATTAACGTAGAAAAACACTCACAATGGACTTCTCACATGCCCAAGATGGCCAACCGCTACAAAAGGTAGTAGTCACCATAACAATATTGAGTGGTCCCACACATGATTTAGGTTTTTAGAACATGAAATCTGTCTCTATATTTCCACCATCAATTCAGGGTCGCAACACCACTGATGGTGTGTCAAACATACATCGGACACAGAAGATATGTCTGACTCAATAATAACCAAATAATAATAATTAAAATATTATTATTATTCTTTTGAACGTTTCATACCACCAAGCTCCGTGACCAAAACAAAAAGTTCTCCAACTACAATTAAAAGGTCAAACTCAAATCAAGGGTCATGTGGCCACAAATAGCATGTAAAACGGGCCCTGGATTGCAACTTATAGGGGTTTAAAGAACCCCCGGACAAAAATAGGGTCGATAAAGTACATGGCATGTACTCTCGAGTGCATGGGGTCACCCCATGTAAAAGAACACGAAATGTAAGTTACTGTACATGGTGTTTACTATCCATAAAAAACCATCCCATTTGATTTTCCCCCAAACACACACCCATGTGCACTACACAGTGAGTACTCCCAGTAGATGGCATGTACTGTTCAAAAACCAGCATTTTGTGTTCTTTGTCACGCGGTCAGACCCAAGACCAACCAACACATGTCATGCACTCAGAGTACATGGAATATACATAATAAAACTTAGTCTTACCCAAATAGGAAGAACCCACAATTTATTTCCCTAGAACACACGTCGTGTTACATGGGTTTCTTGACAGGAAATCCCTCAAAATGCCCGAAAAACCCATTTTCACCCTCGAAACAGCATATCCAGCCATAAGAGGCCACAAGAAAGCATAAAAAGACTTTAAAAACTTAAAACAAATTTTTTAAGGGGAATTATGGTAAAAATTTAAATGGGCCTACCTCTAGGCGGAAACCACTGAATCTTTAGTTGATTTCACCATCCACGGATGTCAGATGCCGACTAAGAGCACCGAGTGCTTCGAAATGGTAAGACTCTTTCCTTAAATATCTCACTCTTTCTCTATATCCCATTTCTCTCATGGTTCATGACCATCGAGGATCCACAGACATAGAAGGCATGCACAAGAAGAAGGAATGAAGGGAAATGAAAGAAAACTGAAAAAGAAAGAAAAGGAAAAGGGGATTTGGCTGGCCCTCGTGCCATACTCATGTTTATGCCATGCGTAGGATAAACTCCCCATTCCGAACTCAATAGAAAATACAGAATCTCAATTAGACACTCTTTTTAAAAGTTATCACCGAATGGCCTTTTGAAAATAAATTAATATGTAATTTAATAATATTAATATTAAATATTTTTCTGAAATTCGAATAGCTCATATTTCCACAAAACTCATATCCTAGGGTAAAGGCCCTATTCTTGGAACACAGAGTTTCCAAAAAAATTATTCGAGGTCATCTAGTTGGTAAAATGACATTATTACCCCTCCTGAGCATCAAACAACAAAAATTCAAATTTCTACTCAAAACTGAAGTATGAAGAAAGCACTGATCTTTACAAACTCCCCACCATAAACCTTCTTGTCCCCGAGAAGCCAGTTGAATGGACCAACATCCATGCTCCCTACCCAAGCATCTGCACAACCAAACTATTTGTACTATCAAAAGACAAGCCTTATAGTGTTAACAATTTCCTTCTACAAGGATGATATTTAACTACGACCAATCTGGTACTCCCCACCATAGGAATACCCCTATCTTCATATCAAAAGAAAACTCTAATCTCAAAATCTCATGAAAAACACCAAATTTTAACCAAAACGAGAAAAACCAACCTCAAATGACCAATTGTTCACTCCCCACCATATGGATTGCCTTACATAACTCATAGAGCGCAACCACAATAGGTCCCCTCTTCCAAAACAAGGAAGAACATTAAGAAAAAAAGGAGCTCTGCATAGAGTTGAAGATCTCTCATCAAACTCAAAATGAATCAAGATAATGCATGATAATCTCTAATTGAAGTACACTAAGATTCTACAAAAGGTGCATCCAACTCCCTCCGATCCACACTCACCATCCAGTCTAAACCTAACCAGGATTCAGTCACGGGTCAACCGTCTTATGGTACCCAATTTATTCCATGATGTCACCTCTACCAGAGAGGGACATTTTAGCACAAATTCTGGGGTCCAATCCCACTAAAAGTCTTAAAACATCGGTCCTTGGGTCGTACCTACCCACTGACCGATTTAGATTCCAACGATACCACACACAACCAACTTGTATCTTAAACACCCGAGGTGCCTCGAACAAAATATGAAGACATCAACATGCCTATAATGAAAACATTAGAACCTATAGTTCCTTGATCACAAAAAAAGTGTAAAAAAATCTCCCTTCCAAAAAGGCATAGGAAAACATGGGCCAACCACTCTCACAGAAGTTTCCCTAGAAAACAATATTCATCGAACTTCAAGGGTCCGAGTCAAAAACAATTGATTCGAGGTCTCCCACCTATCCCTAAAGATCAAAGCCTCTATAAATAAGTATGATAACAATGATAAACAATGGTAAAATATAAAAAACATGACCTATGAGGGACCCGATCCTCTTTGATCATTCCTAGAAGGAACTTCCCCCTGGAGGTTACAACCAAAGAAAAAGAGAAAAGATGAACTGACACTCATCAGGTATCCATATATGGAAACACCCCAAGGATGTCAAGTTCACAAGAAAACACTTGGTATCTATAGAAATTATACTCAGTGATCCATCTAGATAACCACCGACCTGAAAAAAACACCCAATAGGGGGTTAAACAGAAAGGTATCATGTTCCATTTTGACCACTATAATCACTGCACAAGAGGTGCATGAGGACTGAGTCATCAGACATAATAAAAAAGCCTCAAGGTAATTCACATAACCTTAAATTAGAGTAATAAGTATGTGTAAGTAGACCCAAATGTATCATTCATCAGTGAAAAATACATTAGTAAGCCTATATGATGTTAATCCTACGTGCCTAACGTGATGCATGAGACACCTCTTACCTTTGCTATCCAAGATTCAACAACCGTCCCTGACATCTTAGCAATGGAAAAGAGCCAGAAATCCATAGTCAATCAAAAAAACTACATATCATGTGTGTCACTCAAGGAAAAAATATTATAAAACTATAACTTTGCAAAATCAGAACATCAATCCCAATCCATGGAAACTGGGAATTTATACTAGAACAAGTGTTCTCAAGGCAGCAGTCTGATATCCATCACAAATTCTGACACATTCCTAATAAACCTGTCTACTATATCACAAATAAAAAATACCAAGAAAAGAAACCCCTTTGATACCACTTTCTAACATCTCAACCTGAAAGCCACTAAACTGTTTCTCTGGGCCTCTTCGCCATAAGGCCTCAAGCGCACATCCCCATATGCCAGAGGATTCTGACTAGTAGCAAGGGCCTAGGTTGGGATAGCGGGGAGACTATTCCCTCATTGAAGAGTAAGTAAACAATGGGAATAACTAAGTATCATACAAAGAGCAAAGTAAACAGAGTGTGAAATTGATAAAAAAATAAAATAGAAATTTTTTTAATAATAAAATGCTATAAAGTCCCAAACAACTATGTAATACTTTACAACACTTGTCACCCAATAGGCTGACCATACAGATAAAAGTACAATAGAAAAAGGATGTAAAATAATAGGGATTTTCTACTAACTCTGAGCCAATACACGTACCCTATTTCCATACATTGTCGAACTGTACCAGCCTGATCAGTAGAACCACTCGAGCAGCTTCTCTTGATCATGAAACATTGGGCCTCATCCCTATCCACCATATAACTTGTGCTAAACCTAAAAAAAATCCATAAGGTCTACACATACACTGCGGTGCATGTTCAGGGGTGAGAAATAATCTCAGTAGGCCACCCAGATAAGAAACCTATAACTGTGCTCCTAAAAGTATATACAACAACAACATGCTCAACCTAGCTAGAACCCCACAAAATGAAGTAAACTAAATGTGCAACCACAGTTGAACCCATGGTATGTAATCCCTGTAAATTGGGTAAGGGCCACCATGGATGTCCATATCTATATACGTATACATGTATAATCCCATACCTATAAACATATACATAAATATTAATATTCATGAGTATGTGAATCAAATAACAAGAAAACACATCTGTTGTCGATCCTTGGGTCTATAAGCCTGATCACCTAGACATCCTGTGCAAGGGAATTGAGATGGATGTCGTTCCACTGAAGCAGTGTATCATTAAGTCTATCTCTAGGTCCGTGATCCCATCAACATGTACCTACTTCGACCAACACTGGAATTATATCTCTGAGCAAGCTACATCACAATAGGGGGATACTCATCCAACACCTGGGTTCAATCATAATCACCTCCATTCACTGAATAATGATACTATATACCGATGGTCAATCTTGTAAAGAAGGATACCATATACTGATAGTCAATCCTGTAAAAGGTCACTAGTCAGAAAACATGGAGCATAAGCCCATGAATCCAACCTAAACTCAGAAAACCTTGCACGTAGGCATATTAGTCAATCAGGGTTGAGCCTGGTATATCAGCATTTCAGTATGTCTCAGGGTAAAACCCAGTATATAAGCATTTCAGCATATTTTAGGGCCAAGCCTAATGTATCTTTATTTTAGAATCTATCAGGGCTAAGCTCGGTGTATCAGAATTTCATCATGTATCATGGCCAAGCCCAGTCTATAATCATTTTTTCAGGTTTCAGGGCCAAGCCTAGTATATAATAATTTCAGCATGTTTCAGGGCTAAGCCCGATATATAATCATTTCATCATGTTTTACGACCAAGCACGATATATAATCATTTCAGCATGATAAAAAAACACATAAATTACACAATTAAATGGTTCACAAGAATCAAATCACATGTGAAAAACATTTATATAACCAAAATCTGCAATTAGGGATCAACAAAAAATTTCCAGGTAATACCTCTAGGTATAGAAAATATCAAAAATAACATGGCTCATAAACCAGATCCCAGGAGAGCACGTTCGAGAATCCCAACAAAATTTAGAAAGATGCCTCATGTAAGGATCAACATCCACCAACCAGGAAGCACCTCTGGTGATCATAACTACATCAGTAACAAAATAGTGATACATAACAAATAGTGAGGGTGGCCTGAACGCCTAACCCAACACTATGTCTACAGCCCCATGTGCTTACTAGTTCGGTACATGTTCTTGGTGACAACCGAACACAATCTCTACCCAAAAACAACATACCACTCAGGTTCAGTCAAACTACAGTCATCCAATGGGTCCCTTAACTCAAACCCAAAGAGGCATCCAACATGGAATCTTCTAGGTAAACAATAGTGAAGACATCCTAAACGGGATCCTTAGCAAGGAGTAAGGGAGGAATCCTACAGGGGATCCTCGAGAACACCAGGTATCATTACTTCATAGGCTATAAGGTAATGTCTGGCAAGGAAACATCCTCAAAAGAATCATTCACTTGATATAGCTCATAGCGCATCTTAGGTCAAAGGTCTCAACTAGGTTGGTCCGAACACCCAACCTATTATCCAAGCCATGTCTCACTCTAAGGTGACAAATGAACTCAATAACTGGAGGAAGAACCTCTATATACAGATAGAACCCTCAAAACATCATTATTATGTCCTTTAAATTTCAATAGTATTCCAACATTGTGATCTACATAGAAAAGTTCTCAGAATGGACTACTCAGATGCCCAAGATGGTCAACCGATGAAAAGGTACTATTCACTGTAATGATCTTGAGTGGGGCCACAAATTATTTTTGTTTTTAGCACCTGAAATCAGTATATATAAATCCAAATTCAATTTAGGATCACAATGCCGCTGAAAGTGTGTCAAACATACATTAGACGTAGAAGATACATCAGATTCAATAATCACCAAATAATAATAATTAAAATATTATAATTCTTTTGTATGATTTATAAAACCAATAAACATTCCCAAAAAAAAAGTTCTCAAATTGGATATAAAAGGTATGCCTTAAATCAAGGGTCATGTGTCCACAAATGGCATGCAAAATGGACCTATACATTGCAACATACATGGATTTAAATAACCCAAAAAAAGCAGGTCGGACAAAGTACAAGGCATGTACTCTATAGTACATGGGGTCTGCCCCTGTAAATGTAAATGGCATGTATGTTACTATACATGGTGTATACTATTCACAAGAATCCATCCCGTGTTAGTTTTCAACCAGACACACACCCATGTGCCTCTACATAGCGTGTACTCCCAGTACATGAAAAATACTGTTCAAAAACCACCATTCTGTGTTCATTGTCACACGGTCAGACACATGACCGACCACCACAAGATGTGTACTCAGAGTACACGGTGTGTACTTAAGAAAAATTATTCTTCCCCAAATAGGAATAACACATGGCATGTTCCCCTAGAACACACACCCTATTACTTGGGTTTCCCGATGGGAAATCCCTCAAATTGCCCAAAACACCCATTTTCTCCCCCAAAATAGTAGAGCCGGCCATAAGAGGCCACAAGAAAGCATAAACAGGATTTAAAAACCTAAAAAGAAATTTTTAGAGGGGATATATTGCGAAAACATATATGGAACTACCTTCAAGAAGAAACCACTGAAGCTTCAATTGATTTCACTATCCACAGATGATGCACGCCGACTCCGAGCATCGAGAGCTTTGAAATGGTACCCTTCATTCCTTCCATCACTCACTATTTCTCCATATCACATTTCTATCATGCGTCACGAACTAGGAGGATTCACACCCATAGGGGGAGTTCACAAGGAGGAAGGAAGAGAAAAGAAAGAAAAAAGAAAAGGAAAGAAAAGGAAAAGGGGCCCGAGCCGGCCCGAATGCCCGACTCGATTTTATGCCTTGCCCAGGCTAAACTCTCCATTACAGAAACAATGAAGTTGAAAAATATAAATATGAAACTCCCTTTAAATGTTATCTTCGAACAAACCTACATGAATAATAAATATTTAATTTAATAATATTAATATTAAATATTCCGCTAAAATTCGAATAGCTCATATTTCCACCATACTCATATCCAAGGATAAAAACCCTATTTTGGGACCAACAAAGTTTTCAAAAAAATTATATGAGGTCATATGGTAGGTTAAAATACCATTTTATCCCTTAAGAGCATCCAGGAGAAAAAATTCAAATTTATACTCAAAACTGCAGTTTAGAGAAAGCACAAGTCCTTACAATGAAGGTCAATGTTATGGATAATTAATAAGATAAATCATATCATTAAGTTATATCAAAGTCATGTTTAGTGTTTTCTCAACACATCAGAGGCATATTAGACTTTTCTATCTCTTTTATTACTGTTATTTCATTTTTCAGTTGGAGTTTACTATCAATAAAAGATATGTTTTTAGATTATGTTTATATATGGGTAGATAAGTTTGATGGAATGGATTTTGGATTCTGGAGAATATGGATGACAGATGTTTTGATTCAAAGGACATGAACATTAAATTTAATTGTGTGTGTTTGGAGGAAATAGTGAACCAAGAATGGGAGAATTTGTAAAATAAGGTACATGGGTTGGACAGAATGTCATTGAAATAAAATATAACCTTTAAGAGTAATGAATTAAATTGAATTATAATACTTATAATTTCTTAAGAGAATATATACAAGAAACAAAAAACACTTAAAAAAGTATTCATGATGTAATAGTGGGTTAGCCTATGGTTTTTGAAAGGAAGAAAAGTGAAAAATCAAGTGAATGTATTCAACATAATCTGAGAAAATCTCGAATATGTGATGGTGAAATATAAATAAGATTTATGGTAATTTAATTTACATTCAACACTTTTAAAGAGTTGTTATATAATGGTGACTGCTATTAATAACTCCTAAGTAATGAAAATTTTGTATTTTTGGATGTCCAAAATATGATTCTCAATGAGTAAATGCATCGAATGGAAGACTAAAATATTCATGATAGTGCTAGTAATGCCTATAGATGATTATATACACCCTATTTGAGATACTATAAAAAACATCATATGATAGATCTCGTTAAAGGATCTAGAGTAAGTTAGTTATTCTAGGTCCCACATAACGGAGTTGAGGGAAGAAAAAGAATATCAAGTAGAATTGAAAAAATATCAATGTTAAATTTGAAAGTGAATCAACTTCAAGTAGTTAAAATTTAGTTAATATAATAAAAGTTTTCAAAATCCTATTTATGAGTATTAATACTTTGGTAGAATTATAGGCTATTGAATCCAGAGCATCCTTTGGTTCAAGTAGTGAACATATATATAGGGTAAATTTTGTATCTATGTATTTTGGAGAAGTTCATCTAGTATATGATTAATCCTTGGATGATTTTGAAAAATTAAATGTTAACTTATGAAACAGGAATGATGGATTATTAAAGATTACATATGAAATACCCATTCTAGTCCTTAGGAAGAATCTCATATCAGTAGTTAAACTTTGTGAGGTAGTTTCTAGAATGATATTTGATAATGTTGCATGGAGGGTTACTTGAGGATCCATGGTAGTTGCATGAGGATTAAATTATGAAAAAATTTAATTTATTGGAAGTTAAGATGTAAGTATAGTTGTTATAAGTATAAAATTTAAAGAATTAGATGTCTGGAATTACATGTCCGATCACCTCAGTGAGAATAATTTTAATATTTCAACATCCAATGGAATACTTAAGCATGACCAAATAAAAATTTCTTGGTGTGAAAGTTATGTTATGGGAAAATAGAGGAGATTTTATTTCAATTTATATTTGAAAAATAACAGTTCTCATAAGTTATATGTAGATACATTGATGTTTGGGGATTTTCCCTTATCCAGTATCAAGATGGTTCACCCATAAAAGTAAATTTTATTGATGACACTACTAGAAATGTTTGGATTTACTTTTTAAAGAATATGTTTAATTCTTTTAATGATTTTATTCAATGTAAATCCATAGTGTAAAGGAAATGTGGATTGATGTTGATGTGAATCCATTAAAACATTAAAGGTGAGTACAATAGACATAACTTCTGGGACTTTTTTAAAGAGAGGGGTATAAGAAATGATCAGATAATCCAAGGAAAACATAAAAAAAGGGTGGGTATAAACTAATGATTTAGAAATTTAAGTAAAAGGCTTGATAATAAGTTTTCATTCAAGAAGGCCTACTCTATTTTGGGAATATTCACTTGACACAATGACACATGTTGTTAATATGGGTTCAGTATTGATAGTTTGGTAGGAACTCATAGAGGAACTATGTACTGGTAACTGAATTAAAGTTAACCAAATTAAAGACTTTGGATGTTTGGGGTATATTCATATTGATTCTATGGATTTCGGAAAGCATTGTAAAAAATATAATGTAGATTTTCTCATTGGATATGGAGATGAGAGTTTTATTATTTTAGTTATGGAATGATGATAGGTGACAAGTCATTCAGATCTGTGATGTTTTCTTTACGGAGAAGGATATGTGGAAGGATAAAAACTTGAGGAATAAATAATTTTATGGTTAAGAATAAAGTAATGATGTCCATGTTTATATGGGTATTAATTGCAAAATATCATAAAATTCAATGAACATTGTTGAGAATACTGAAAGAACCCAAATTCTATTGTCTAGTCCAACTAAAAATATGATAGAATGTTCATGGGTGGATGAATCTCAAGTAAGAGTATTAGAAGGTAGGGATACAAAACATAGAAATGATACAAGCAGTACAGGGAGTCAAATTATGTTAAGGTGATCATCTAAAATCAGAATATTAGTTTAGAGGCTTGGGGATGATGTAAACATTATTATTTTAATGGATGAAAGGGAACCCAAAATCTATGAATAAGTGGAATTGTATAGTGAATCAAAATAATTAATATTAGAAATGTATGAAGGGATGAATTAATTAAATTTTAATGGAAATTGAGATCTTACTAAATTATTGGATGGAAAATAACCACTAGAGAATAAGTGTTTTTAACATTTAAAGGATGAGTATAATGAAAAGAAGCATTTCAAGGTGGCTAGTGGTAAAGTGATTGTAACAAAATTAATGAATTGATTTGAACAAGATTTCTCATTTTTATATAACCATGAAACTATCCAAAAAAATTCTTATCATGGTGAAATCATAAGGTCTTTACCTAGAACTGATGGATATAAATACGAATCTTATTCATTGTGAGTTGGAAGAAGAAATTTACATGTAGAATCCTGTAGTTTTCATGGAAGGTAAAAAATAAAATTTTACCTATTAGTTGAAGAAATATATTTTGTGGAATAATTATGCTCCGAGATTATGGAATCATAAATTCATTAGATATATGTTACAATAAGTATGTAAGAGATTTAATAAAGACCATTATTATTATTATAATATGTGGGATGATTAATATTTCATCGTTATACTATTTTATGTTGGTGAAACATTTATCATGGGTATGGAGGTTTCTTGGATTAATGACATAGAGAGTTTGTTATCTAAATTATTTGAAATAAAAGAGCTTGTAAAAGACAATAAAATATTGGAGATGAGGATTGAGAGGGATAATAAAGCCAAATTTTTGGTGTTATCTCAAAAGGTATATAGCTAGGAGATCACTAAAATGTATAGGTTGAATGAATGAAACTTTTTATCAACACATGTGGTTGAAAAAAATCAAATTTTTAAAGGTTTATACACCAAAAATATAATAAGAGAGATGATATATATAGAAATTATAAATTTTTCAAATAATTAGAAGTATGATAAATTCAATTATATACAGTCATCTTAATATTTCATTTGTAGTGTGAGTTGTATGTCCCTTTATATAAAAATTAGGAAGGGAACAATAAGATCCATAAAATGGGATATCTGTTAATTGAAAGGAATAAATGATGTTGTTATGTGTTTTCAAGAAGAAATTTTGTTACATGTTTTTATGAATGCAGACTCCACTAGATATGTAGACACCCTAATGTGTGAAAAAAAAATTGTGATACATATGGAGGAACAATGATTAGTCGGATACCATGGATGGATAAGATTATTACTCTATGTTCAATAGAAGAAGAGTATGTAGATACCCCATAAATAGGGAAATATTGCTTATTGTAAAATATTTTTCTAATGGATCTTGGAAGAAGTTAGATTACACAAATCTTATTAGGTGTCTCTTTGAGTGAGATTTACTTGCCTTAGGATCAAGTGATTAATGAAATAAAAATAATATCCAAATAAATTACCAATTAATTAAAAACATTATAGGGGATAAACTATTGGATCTATAAAAGATATCGAGAATCTAAAATCTGGTGAACAATTTCAATAAAATTTTAATTGAAGAAATTATAAGTAACCATAAATCCTTAATGGGACTTGGGTGAATTTAATGAGGATAGAAAAAACATCATATTGTATAAGTGGAATGAAGTTTTCCAAAGTGTTGGATAGATTTCATGGTTTATCGAATTGTTTTTTTCAAGTGGGATATTTTTGTGATGTGAGTTGTCATTTTAGTTCACCAAACATTCATACCTAAATATATTGTTCACACTATGTGTGAGCCACTATCCAAAAATCAACCCTTCTTATAGTAATATTTTTGGTATAGTAATATTTTTGGTATAGTAATATTTTTGGTGTAGTAATATTTTTGGGATGTGAATTGTCATTTTACTAGGATTCATGGTTTACCTACACGGTTTTCTAAACCGTATGCAAACTGTGTGTGAGCCACTATCCAAAAAGCAACCCATATTATGGTTTCCTAAGAATTATGCGTGGTTAGATATACTGTGTGATAACTACGATCTAGACTATGTCTGAGTCTAAATGGTTTCAGGGGAATCTCTTCAATGTTTTCACTGACCATGCGCAAGATGTGCAATATGCCTAGAAAACTCCTTTGTTCCTCCTCTTTTATTCCTCAACCCCTAGAACACCCTGAGCCTTCTCATGAACTTGAGGAAAAACTTATTTAACCAAAATAAGTGACTTAATTAAATCATAAACAAACATAACTTATGAAGAATATAGGATCTTACAACCTCCCCATCTTAGGACGACTCATCCTCATGCTGCTCTTACGAGCATCATTGAGTTTCTGAAGAAATGAGATTGGGCCATTGGACCCATATAACTATTTCTAGCACCCATGTTTCTTCCTGAAAATTTCCATGTATCAAAAAAACTCAAACAAAAGTAACCGTCTTACCTTGCATGACTTTCTCACTATGGTCAACAACACTCACCACATTGTCTTCAAAAGATGCACCAGTCTGCAACTCAACATCATTAATATTTATAAAATGATATGGATTTGGATGATATTTTTGGAGTTGTGAGGATTGATAAAAATAATTCATTCCACTATACCATTACAGAAGAGGAAATGAGTATGCCACTGGCTTTATCTTCTCCAAAATCTGAAACGGCCCCTCGTACATGGGTGCCAACATTCCCTACTTTTGAATTTGATGGTGATCCAACCTTCAAGACAGCCGATGTAACACACTATCAACCACCATGAATTAAATAGGTCTATGATGCTGATGGGAATATGATTTATTCATACTCTAAGCTATTTTCATAAACTTATGAATCAACCAAACCTTGTCCAATTTATCCAAAACAAGACTTAGTCCTAACAACTCAAACTCCCCAACTTTATACCAATATGATGGATATATACATGGGTTCCCATAATGTTCCTCAGAAGGTGCGATCTGAATTGTAGCTTGAAAACTGTCATTGTAAGAAAACTCAACAAGCGATAAATGATTTTCAAATGAACCAAAAAATTCTAGAAAAAGCCTCTCAACATGTCCTCTAATACCTGAATTGTATTCTCTAAATTCGCATATGTCTGTGGGGGATAAACCGTACTCAAAAACACTTGAGTACCAAGAACTTTATAGAGCCCATTCTAGATGCGTGATGTGAAACGAGGATCACAATATGAAACTGTGATTCTCTTCACACAATACAGTTACACTATCTCTTGAACATATAAATCCCAAAACTGATTGACTATATAATTTTTCTAGATAGGTAAGAAATGATTCAGTTTATTCAACCGACCAACAACAACCCAGATTTCATCATTCTTTCAAGGCATCTACGTAAGACCCACTAAAAAGTCCATCATTATTTCATTCCACTTACACTCTATAATAGGAAATGATATTAACACCTGAACTGGATGATGATTCTCATCCTTCACCTATTGAAAGTAAAGGCATCATTCCATAAACCCCACAAGTTCTTTGTTCATTCTTGGACACCAATACTATCAACAAAGATCACGACACATTTTAGTCAATTTAGGATTTAGTTCCCACTTTGATGCATGGAACTCTCACATCAACTCTTCTCTCACACTTATTGGCACTACAAAATGGACCTAAAAATAGAGAACTTTGTCTGCACTGACATCCCAACTAGAAGGAGACTCCACACCTTTAATACTTTCCTTCATGGATAAACACTTAGGATCTTCCAACCCACATTGCCTGACCCAATTCAAAAGTGTATACTCAATCACTATAAACAAAAGGTTAATTTTATTGTTCCCATGCTATACCTCCCGGTGCATCTCAAAAAACAAATCCATCATTATCAACTTAGAGTTTGACTTCTGAACCACCTGATTATGAGTCTTTTGGTTCAAAGAATCTACAACACTATTCCCTTTTCCCAATTTTTAAACCAACTCAAAATAAAATTATTACAATTAATCGACCCACATTCACTTCAAAAGATTAAAATCAACTGAGATAATATATATTTTAAAATTTTATGATAATTAAACATCGTGAACCGATCTCCCAACAAGTAATTCCTATAATACTTTAAGGAATAAACTACAGTAGCTAGCTCAATATCATGGGTAGGGTAATTTCCTTCATGAGGCCTCAACTGTCTTGACCCATAATCTACAAATCGATCATCTTGCATCAACACTTCCCTAAGTCTCACATAAGACAGATCACTAAACATGGTGTACCTTTTACCTGGTTCAGGTAAAATCGACATTGGTGCAGTATTGAAATGCTTCTTTAATTCTTGGAACATAGTTTCACATGAATATAACCACTCATACTCAACAGATGTCTTGTTAATGATTGATATTGGTGCTTAAAAATGGAAGTAATCTATAATGAACCTCCAGTAATAACCTATTATTCCCCGAAAACTATGAACATCATAAACATTCTTCGGATACTCCAAAGACACTACAACCTACACCTTCTCTGGATCCACTAACACACATGACTCATAAATGATGTGTCCCAACAAATGAACTTTATTAATCCAGAACTAACATTTTGATAGGTTGACATAAGGACTATGTTCTCTTAGTGTACTGAAGATGATGTCAAGATGTTTTTCATGATCACCAAGAGCTCTTGATTACACCAAGATGCCATCAATAAGGACAACCATGAAATGATCTAGATAAGGGTGAAATATCTAATTCATTAGTTCCATAAACACATATGTTGCATTGGTCAACCCAAATGGCATCATAAAAAAATCACACAACTTGTACATGTTCTGGAAAACAGTATGCGGTATGTTAGAAGGTCTCACCCTAAAATGATGGTATCCTGATCACAAATCAATCTTCAAGAATACTGAAGAATACCTTAATTAATAAAATAGGTCATTGATTCTGGGAAGTGTGTATCGGTTCTTAACCATCATCTGATTCAACTTCTTGTAATAGACATATAACTTCAACGGCATGCCATACTTCTTAGAAAATTGCATGAGTGATCCCCATGGAGACATACTTGATTGAGTGAATCCCTTTTTCTCCAACTCTTCAATTTGATCCTTCAGTTCAAGGAGTTCTTCGAACACCATTCAATATGGTGGAATAGAAACTGGTTCTTCCCTTGGTAGCAACTCGATTGTGGACTCCACACCCCTTTCAGGTAGTAGTATCAAGAAATTCCCAGGATACACATCATAAAACTAATTCACCATAGAAGGAAAGACATGTTGCTCCACCTACTCGTCATCAAGAATAAGGGGGTCCACATGGGTAGTGAGTTTCCCCAACAACTGAAAAATTGGCCCTAAACTAACTGATTGAACATCCCACTCACCACAGAGGACATATGTGTCTCCACCGGGAGATATAAACGTCACCCTACTATGGTAACAATTGATATGGTTCTGATACATCAGTAGCCAGTACATACCCAAGATCAGGTCAAAACCTAAAATCTCATGGAAAAATAGGTTCCATAGAAAACAAAAAGCCCCAACCTCTAATGCATAACCTCTACAGTGTCTGTTATCCTCAACTCACACTCTTAATGGAGTATCGATTGACATATCCCCACACACTTGTTCTATGGTTAGGCCCAACACAACCATGAACTATGGAGAGATAAAAGAGTGTGTGTCACCTATGTAAAATAGAGAATTTTAATGTGTGGAAGCTCGATGAATCATACCATGAATGGTAGAAGGTCTAGCCTTTCCACCTCTAGTTTTAGACTAAAGTGTGTGAAGATGGTATTTCCCTATACCTTGGGATCCAGCTTGAGTACCCTTCATTGAACTGTCATGCTGTTATGTAATGTCTTGCCGCAGAGTTCCACATCCACCACCCCTATCAGTACATCCAGTGGAAGTCCAACTATTCGATTGATAAGAGGTGATCGATCCATTTTCTGCACTCATCATCTAACTCTAACTACCATCCATACCCAACAACTGAGGTCACTTGCATAACCTCTGTATATATCCCATCCTGACAAAGTAATTTCACTCGACTAGTGGATAGGGACACTGGCCTTTCATGTGACTCATCGCGCCACAATGATAACAGAATACAAGATCACCAACCTAAGAAACCAACCCACTCTTCTGACTATTTTGCATACTTTCACCCTGTTAGAAACTTCCAAATTGATGCTTCCTTCCCCCAGAGGTTGTACCACCTTTTTTCCCATTTGGCACCACAATTGCACCTTTAAAGCATCCTTTATGAACCCTTTCGAGATAAGGGAATGGTCCACTACCTCTTCAAACCTATCCAGACATAATAGTTTCACCTTCACCGAAATCTGATTCCTAATCCCATCATGGAATAATTTTCCATAGCCTCCTCATCTCCAGCCATGATCGGGATGAATTGGAACAAGTTGGAGATATGATTAGCATAATCCATAACTGGCGCAACCCCATAAGAGTCAAACTCATAAACTCTCTATTCCTATCTTACGTCAAGATTTTTGGGTAGTAATGTTCCAAAAACAATTCTTGGAAATCCTTCCATGCCATTCCTTCAGCCTTCTCCTTTGGACCATAATATCCCACCAATGCTTGGCCCACCCTCTTAACATGTAGGTTGTTAACTTTACTTGCTTCTGAAGAGGAGTATCTAGAAGATCATAAATAGTCTGGATAGACTATATCCAAAACTCTACAAACTCTATCGCATCCTTTCTATTAATGGTTGTATGGTACATCAACTAAAACTCCCTAGTTAGCTTCAACATACTAGAACAACCTGTCATGGGTCCCATTCCATCATCTGTATAAACAAGCATGATTCTCATGGAACTTCTCTTTCCTATTATCTTGAACCACTAGATTATCTGCTCTACTATTGGGGGAGTTTTCTCAATAACTTCCTCCTATCACCCAACCGACACACGTCTTTGTGAAGGCATTTATCTGCAATTTCATAAACGAGATTTAGAACACAAACCAAAATTCTTGCACAAATATAAAGGACGTAACATCATTATCCAGCAATAAACCATTTCTTATACACCACCCAAACAGGTTTGGTCATACCAGATTCACTTCTCTCATCCATCCCAACCATGTTCATGGATAACATAAGGTAACTAACTCACACAACTACAAGCCTTACCTTATACACCATTTCAAAACTATTCTCACATCACAACTTACTATAGTAACATTTCACTTCCCTTACCACACTTTATGAAGAGTAATTTATTAATTATTATTTAAAATTTTATCCCCATTTAACCAATTTATATTATTTCATTAAAAACAATTTCTACCACGTTTATGAAATTCAAATGCATTCTACCCTCTATGCCCCACACAATTGTCCCATGTGCGTGTCTACTATGATTCATGTCACTTATATACATAGGTTCTTAGAGTGATATATGAAGTCAAAACCTTATTCCATTCATTCCATGAGAAAAATATCATAAAATGGTCACATAAAACCACTTGTGCACTACTAAATGGTGAAATATAATCAAATTTAACTACACACAATAGGGACAACAATTCCCACCCTGGGTGACTTGGTGTTTCCCCCATACATAGGATAGATACTCCCAAGAATGAGCCCATTAACAAGGTCCAAAACCTTCCTAACCTCCCATATACAAATCCAAAATATTATATTATAGAAAAAAGACTTCCTTTGATACCACTTTGTAATGTACCTGACCTAGGTTACACTAAATCGGTGCCCCAAGTTGGGTCGTCACATGACCTCAAGCGTTCCTCCTCGTACGCTAGAGGTTTTCGTCTAGTTGTGAGGATATAATAGGTCACATGGGGATAATATACCCTATTTACCATAGTAAACAACAATATATTACAATATAAATTTTGAAATTATCAGAAATAACCAATATCATGCATAGTTAAACACCTCCCAAACCAGGTACAATCAAAAAGCAAAAGTAAATATTTCATTTCATGCTATAATGATAAGTGAACAACACCCAAAATAAAGTTAAATAGTAGAATCCCCAAAATGGTCCTGACTCCAAGTCTAGACCCTCATCTATAAATTCCCCATGTTCAACTCATGTCTCTTGCATAGGGCCCTTTCCCTTTACCTTACCTACAAGCATGGAATCTGCTCGGGTACCGAACGACGGCCCAAGTAGTGTATGAGTAAAACTCAGTAGGGAATAACCAACAATTTCTAAAAATTTCTAGTATAATTGATTATTCCTGAAAGTATAAATAAATAACCAGAAAATGAATGAAAATTCAGGTTCCACTCGATAACAACCTCTACTCAGATATACTATCCAAGGTTCCAATTCATTATGTGTCTTTTATTACTTGTTCATCATCAATCACAAAAGTTGTAAGTTAGGAATTCACATAATCCACTCAAGTTTCATGGAATTTACAATTTTTTATAAGGGAATAAATAAGTCCCTAAACCAATATGCATAACATATCACAACATCACAATATCCTCACCTCAAAGCCCTAGTCTGGGTTGAATGAAACCATCTTGGTAATATAGCTTCTTCACCTTCCCTAACTTGTGCATTGTGGGTGGAGTTTAGGAATCAGTCCCACTCGATGCATGGGAGGAGCCTCAATCCTTTATCGCACACCTCAGTCAATGTTAATATGATTATATATCCATTCACCATGCACAAACCATATCAAAACTAAACAAAACCAATACATACAACAATCTTAATCTATGAGAATCAACATGGTAAATCATATTGTTCTCTAACCCATTAACACCTTTTTAATTTAAAAAACATATCCCATTTAGCCTAATTCTCAGTCTCAAACCTATATGACTAAGAATATTCAATAATTTTCTTATGTCAACCCATTATAAATACTCTTAAATCCTCTTAAACATATTTCCCATTCTATGTACCATTATCAATTTAGCATATTTATTGTTTCACATGTACTAACTAACTTAGGAATATCTATCTTATTTCATAAGCCTAAAAACCCAACCACAATTAACCAATACATCATTTGGACTTAAATTTAAAATATAAACATAATCAACAAGTTCTCTACATGATCACACAACAACCTCGAACATATAGAGCTAATTATAGGTTCAGAAATTATCAGCGCACCCCAAGGATGGACTTAAATGGGTAAAATAATACTCGATGCATCCCTTGGGGACCGTGAGGGTTCATACTAATCATTTAGACATCATAGTTTCTAAACCTCACTGAATGATTCAAAATACCAACAAGATATGACATAGAATAAGGTCGTACGTGAACTAATCTACAACAAAATTATGAGATATAACTTGTAGACCACCTACCTCAAATCGATTGAAAACACACACCCAAAAGTGGACCTATATTCATATTCAAAAACCTTTTAAATATTTAACCTAGATTTCACTAGTAATGTATGGTTTTAGATATTTTAATGGGGATGAGTAAAATATGTAACCCCCAATCGAGAAGAGGAAGTAAGAAGAAGACTGGACTTACCTAGAGCTTTGATCTCTGACCGACGACTCTATAAACAGCCTACAGATAAATGATATTCACCCTTGGAAGATATTGGGAGCTCTTTTTCATCACTAGGGTTTAAGGGAGGATAAATGAAGAAAATACTGAGTGAGGATTTAAAGTCCCATAGTGGTAATTTTTTAAATTTATCAACTTTACTTGGTTTCACGATTTACCCTCACAGTTTTCCAAAACATGCGGAAACCATGCGTGAGCCACTATCCCAAAATAACCCCTTCACATGGTTTCCTAGGAATATTTCATGGTTAGCTTAACATTTCTATAACCTTTCACAAGCCTCTTTCCAAGGATGAACAACTACCTAGGATTCTCCACATGATTTCCACTAATAGTGCGCAAACCGTGCAACATGCCCAAAATACTTTTTTTCCTCCTCATTCTTGCCCCAAACGCTCAGAACACCCTTGATACTTCTCATGAACTTGGAGAAACACTTATTTAATAAAAATAAGGGACTTAAAATTAAACATAAACAAAAATACCTTATGATGAATCTGAGATCTTACAAATTAAATGAAAAATAACTTGAAAAACATATAACCATTCATTCTTTTAAGAACGTCTAAGTTATTATTTATAAATTAAATCTATTTATGTTTGTAACTATTTTTTAATATAGTGTAATGCATTATAAAAATTATTACTAAAAGAAAAAATCATCTCTTTTGGTATAATTCTCCCCCAAAGGATAGTATCTATCCTTTTAAAATAAATTTCCCCCTGTATAAAGCATTCTTATAAGGACCCTAACCCTCATAGCCCAGGGATGGTACCTTACTTTATTACATTGGTATAATAGGAATGAAATTTGTATGATAGTGGACAAAATAGTTTAGATTATTTGGAACACTATATAAAAACATAATTTTTATATTACAACATTTAAAGGAAGAATACTATAGAAATTCCATTGGAACATTTATAACACTAACATTATTCCTACAAGTCATTAATAAAATTCATATTTTTTATCCTAGGGAAAAATAAGACATAATAAATCAGTGACCTCAGATTATCAGTAAGAGAAAGTTATATAATAGAATCTAAAAAACCATAAGGCAAGGTGAATAACCAAAAGAACTTTCTATTAAAACAAAACATGAGCATAATATAGAAGTAAAAAAAGCTGAATAAATAATAACATAATAGAACATAACCACATATATTTTACTAGTCAAATAATCATATGGAATACAAAATACTATTCTCATAATGAGAGAATTCATAATGAGAGACATCAGAAACATACCATCAAGACTTTGACCGAGACACCATACATAATCTGGTAGGTCGTTAGCCAATAAAAAAAATTCGTTTTTCTCATGAGACCTACTGATTCACTGAGAGGATATATTAGGACCCACCCCATAGTTACTAATTCCAATGTATTTCTCATATGAATAAGGTGAAATATCATCAATATATACATTAATATTGAAAAACTATCATACAAAATGTGAATAAATTAACCATAAACCATGAATGGTATCAAATAGAACATCCAAAGTCAAATTGATCATAAATATTTTTACAACATATGGTATATGATATCATAATATATAAAACTAAATGAAGCACATGATTCAACAAGTAAATTTGACAGAGTGAAGATACTTTTAAATGAGACCATTGAAAAATTCTTGTGGGAATAATTTTTAAACATTCCAAAGTGTCCCATACCACTTTGAAACATTCAAATAAAAATCCATTTGAATATCATGATAATAAGTAGACAATTGATATGATATATCAAAGTGTAGTACGTACATTACAAAAAAGGAATAAATGGTGAACATAGAATATATCTCACAGAAATAAATGTGATACGAGAAAAACCATTTTCTACTTTTGAAGGAATATTTCTTTTGGAAAATCAATTGTATTTGTTATAAAATAAAATTATAAAAATTTATATCCCAGAAAAGAAATGAAAAATACATTGAAATTATATTTTAGGAATAAATGATTTACCATAGAATTGAATTAATTTAAATAAAAAATTAATATACTTTAGAAATAAATCTTTTTAGTGCAGTTTAAGTAATACATAAAGGATATTTAATATTGGAAAGGCATGTTTGTTTTTATAAAATAGGAAATGAACCAAGATAATATTTTCTCATAAAACTTTTGATTTTAGAAAAATAATGATGGACTGAAATATATAATACAGTGAAATTCAGAATGGGTTAGAATTTGGGAAGTTCCCTTTATCCGTGATAGCTTATCGGGAATAATTGAGAAGGGAATCTGCTAAAAAACGTTTTCTCTCAAAAAATAGTGATGAAATGATCTAGATATGTGATTTTTTAAGACACAAACACACACAAACACACACACACACATATAATTTAGTCAAATTATATAAAAAAATTAATAATTACATTGGTTTATAGAGAAAGAAAGCATGCGTTGATTGAAAATAGAGGTTTGAGAAGAAAACACATACAATGATCGTATCATTAAAGTGAGTATAAATAAATGAAATAATTTTGTGTGAAAAATATATATCCAAAAAATATAAGTGGATATGATATATAAGAAAATAATAGGTCATTCACATATATTATAGGAAAAATATAACCAATGACAAAGATATTCAACTCAATGAATGGAAATTGAGTTAAGATATTCCTTACCTTATGTTTGAATGTGTTCTGAACTTGTCTTTAATGTCCAAGATAATCAAATTAAATCAATTTAATTAATTAATTTAGAAAATTTTCACCATGTAATTGATTTGGTATAATTTTAATAAGTTCATTTATGGTATTTTTGATGAGTTATAAGATACAATTTTATCATTCAGTAGAGTTCATTTCCTTAGTTTTCATGATCAGTTTGCTTATTTATAAAAATTAGAGTTTGTGTAAAATGGGTATAATTATACAGAATTGGAATTAAATGTCATTGATGAACATAAAGAAGTGAATATATATATATATATCATTTTTTTACATATTATAAGGACTAATCATTATATAAGACATTTAGTGACAATCGTTTAGATTATTATGGCGGTTACTGATGATAATGAACTCATTTTGTTTTATCATTTTGTATTATGTAAATATCTTATATCGAGAACATAAAAAGGGTTATAATAAGAATTTGAGAATATATTTCCACCATTAAAATGGTTTCGTGATCAACAATGAAGATGATAAAGGATGATGAATACTTATCATCCTTGTAGGCGATGAAACAACACCTGATGGATGATGTTTCCATTTTTATAATAAAAGGGAGAAGAGAAGGGGATTGATGATGGATTATTACATTAGAATTATAAAATTACATTACATATAAGGTACTATATTTTTCATGCTTTTTTGGTTGAGTGAAGGTGATGAGAGAATAATAAAAGGAATGGACATGAAAAGAAATTAAATATAAAAGGAAGATGAATTTACCTTTTGAATACTCCTCCTTGAGAACCTCCTTAAGAGGATTGGTTTTGGTATTTTATTAAGAATAATATATCCTAGATTTGGGGGAGAGTATTTGGAAGGGGATTTGGGAAGAATTTGGACTTGCTTTAAGGCTTAGAGGTGTGAGGAGAAGTGGTGGTATTTATAGTGGAGGAGATGGGTGATTTGTTAATATTTTATTCATTTGTTTATTATTTTGCCTTAAGAATATTAATAGTTTTATAATTATAATCAAATATATTAACATAATTAATGTGAATTTTATATTAGGGTTCTTACATCATTAATGACTCAATGAATAGTTTATTTAAGTTATAATGTATTTATACTGTAAATTATCCAATTTTACTATTCACAAAATTCATGTATTTCAAAAAAATACTAAATATTCATCCAAATCATTTCTCAACATGTTTAATTCAAAAATGAAATCCATTTTATGAGAATAATTTTATAAATATGAGTAATTTAATTTTTAATTAAAATCACCATTTACTCAAAAAATAAAAAATTTAAAATTATAACAGATTTTATATTACATTCAAAAATTATCTAAGGCTTCATTAAATTGCCCTAAAATAATATGAAGACAAAATATTAATCTATGAACACATTTTAAGAAAATAAATTTTCTTTTAAATCATTTTATTAATTATAAACATTTTGTAAAGTATTTATGACATTTAAAAATACCGAAACTTATTTTTTAATTTTTAAAATATTCAATTACTTTTATTATGATATAATTATATGATACCATAATTTATAAGATTCCTGAATTTTATTTATACATTCATGGGTGAGGTTACAATATATTTGGCCGATCTTCTATTCATAAGTGTCATATTAAAAATCATAATGGTATTATTACTATACCAAAGGGTTAAGTTAATGTTCAGAAAAAAATTAAGTTGATCCTATAAAACTCTAAATATCTTACTTATTATAACCATCTATGTCGGTTTTTCAAAATTTAATTCACAAAAGAGACAAAATTATATTTAATTTGAATCTGGCAAGTGCGACGAGAAGGCGTTGAAAAGTTCAATAAGTCTTTACATCTTGTTCTGATATAAAAATGATTCCATTGAAATAATTTGGATAAATATATCGAAAATTGACCTATTGTGACTTTAGAAAAATAAAATTAAAGGATAATAACTATTTAAATGAAAAACACATTTTTTAACTAAAATAAAATATTTTTACTATTTATAAAAAATACTAAAAATTCACGATAATTTAATTTTTACAAAAAATAATAATTTTTATTTTACCAAAAATTATATATTTCCATATAAATATGTTATATTTATGTGAAACCAATATAAATAGCTACTATTACTATTAATGTTACTATGTTTAATGATTAGGTTGTAACTATCTTGTTTAAATAATTATAATAACAATGTATTCATTCATAGAGACTCAGTGTTGCATGCATTAAATTATATATTAAATTTATTCATAAATCCTTGGGGTGCTGTATTATCCCCTCATTCAATAAATTGTGTCCTCACAATTTGATATTGCACTTTGAAGAAGATATGTTAATTTTTGAAAATACATTTTAGGGAAACCCACTTCAGAAATAAGGTTCAGAAATATCCTCTTAATTAGAGGGAAAGAGTAAATACAAAGGTCACCACAATATTAGGCTTTCGAATAATAGAATATTAGTGGGAAATGATAACATGGACATAAAATGGAAAAACAAAAATCAAGTTATGATATAGATTTATAGAGGACATGGTGAGTAAAATCTTTATCATCACAAGACCATAAATCTTCTGATCCATTAAAAACCACTGATCTCTTAGTAAGTAAAGTTAATGGATAAGTTTTTTTTTGTTTCAAAATAATTTTCCTAGATTTGATGGATTCCTTTACTATCTATATAAGCACTTATGAAATTTTAAGTACATGATTACTTTCCTTGTCATATGAATAATATCATCTGTTAGTTGTGTAACACCCTGATCCTAGTTTCTTAGAGCCAGTGTGTTATTTCATTACATTGGAATGATTATAAGGAATCAAATCATAAAGGACTGAATGGTTCTGTATTTTTGGAAAACAAGATACACACAAAAGTTCAACATTACAAATTGAAATGAAATACATTATATATGTTCCAATGGAAACTTCCACAACTCCTAGATTATCCCTCCAATTAATTCATAATATACTTCCTTACATCTTGGAAAAAATAAAACAAAAGAAAGGTGTGTGATCAGATGCTCAGTAAGGGTAATCCATACAGTGGGAGATATCTTAAACATAATCACTATTCAGGATGAATAACTAAAAAAACATACCTTTAAAAATAAACTTGATCATAATATGGATGAAATAAAAAATGATTAAATAATTCCATAAACCATAACCATTGATATTATACTAGTCAAATAATCACATGGAATATTAATCTCTAGTTTCATAATGAGGGAATATTTAATGATAGACATCATAATCATTATGTCAAGGCCTTGGGCCAATACCATGCATAAACAGGTAACATCCCGAACTAGTTTATGTCATGAGACGAACCGATGCATTGAGGGATAATCAGTCCCACCCATCACTTAATAATAAAATTCATTCCTCATATGAAAAAATTGAACATATTAATGATATAAATTCATATTGAAACCAACATATGAAATGTAAATAACTTTATCTAATCATTAAATATAACCACTACCTATTTGGAGTAATATGGTGAATGATATCAAGATAGAACATCCACTCTAAAACTAATCAGAAACCCTAAAACAACATATTATAGATGATATCATAATAAATAAACAACAATGATGTACAATATTCAACAAATTATGTTGACATATATCAAGACTCTTTTAAATGAGACCATTGAAAAATTCTTTAGGAAATAATCCTTAAACATTCCAAAGTATCCCATACCTCCATGAAATATTGAAATCACAATCCATAATAACATTATGTGAATAAGGATACACATGATATGATATAAAAAATGTTATTAAGTACAACACATGCATGGAATAAGTAGTATACAAGTAATATATATCTTTTAAGTTATGGTGAGAAGAGAAAAATCCCTTTTTTACTTTGGAAAGAAGAGTTCTTTTGGAAAATCATTTATATTTGACATGGAATAAAATTGTATAATTTTATATCACAAGAAAATTTAATAACATTTAAATTATATTTTATGCACAAATGTTTTCCCACTGATGTTAAATTAAGTAAAAATATTTTCTAAAGAAGCTTTAGAAGTGAAACATTTTAGTGCGGTTTGACGAAATTAGTAAAGGGATTTAAAAGTGGAAGGGAATGTTAGTTTTCATAAAATAATAAACGAAACAAGATGGTTTGACAGGATATTTTTTTTTGATTTTAAAAATATAATTATCAATTAAAATAAAATATATAGTGCACTTTAAAATGGGAAATAAGTCAATAAATTCCCTTGAATCAGGCTAGTTTATCGGGAAAATTTATGAAGGGGGCTATTTTAAATAATTAATCACCATAAAAGAAAGATGAAATGATATGAATATATGATTTGGAACATAAAAACAGAATACATAATATTTACACAATAATAAATAAGCATTACATTTGGGTAAGGATAGTGAATGAATAACCCATAGGAAAAATTAAGATTTGGGTGGAATTACATTCCACTTTGTAATCAATCGAATCTTATGCCCAAAAATTAATAATAATAAAATGATACATTGAATAAGATGAAAATAAATATATTCATGATATTATAGATCGATGGGGAGTATAAATATAGCCTAAACAATAAATTGTGGTGAATAAGGAATATCTTAAAAAATGGTAGTGAGATGATGAAACCCAAACCTTATGTCCGAACGTGTTCTGCAGTTGACCATAGCTTTCTAGATAACAAAATTAAATCCATTAATACACTATTTAATAGAATTATATACATTTATATGAGTCATTATAGTTTTATTATTTTCATTTATGGCCTTATTTATAAGTTTTATGATTGAATTTCTTGGTTCCATATTGTTTGTTTCCTTGATTTTATGATCAGTTCGCTTGATTATAAGTAATGGTGTGCATTTAAAATTTGTATAATTATCAAATATTTAAATTTCTTGTATTTAATGATTGTAAAGATGTGTAAATGTTTATATATATTAGTATGTTACATATTATGTGGATGAATCATTAGATAATACATTTAGTGATAATTGTTTAGATTATTACGAAGGTTATTGCTCATAACAAACTCATTTTGTTGGATCATTTATTATTATGTAAATATGTTAATTTAAGAGCATAAAAATGGTTATATTATACATTTTAAAATTTATATAAATCATTAAAATGGTTCCAATAATATCCTTGAAGATGAATTTGATGAACAAAACTCCATTATCCATGAAGGTTTTAAATTGGCACCTCCCAAACGACGAATTTGTTTATAAAATAAAAGGGGGAAAGTAAGAAGATTAATAATGGTTGTAACATTAACATGATATAATTATAGTATATAGATGATAATAGAGTTATCAGGATCAATTGTATATAGTAAGTTATGATAGATAAGAAAATAAGATATACGGAAGAAAAATTAAATGAAAAAGGAAGAGGACTTACCACTTGAAGAAACCTCCTTGAGAACCTCCTTAAGGAAATGGATTTTGGTATTTTGGAAGGAAAAAGAGTTTCGGGACATGGGGAGTTACTAGGGAATAGTATTTGGGTAGAAATTTGACAAGATTAAAGTCTTATAGGAGTTAATACAAGATGGGGTGAGGGGTGGTTTTTATAATTGAAGAGGGGAGGGTTTTTCTATTATTTTAATGATTATTTTATAATTTTTTCTCAAGACTATGAATATTCTTGATAATTGTGGCTAATAATAGTAATAAGTTCATGTGAGTTCGAACTAATGACTATTTAAATCATCGATGACTCAATAATGATTCGGAAATTCATTTATTATGCATAATTTGTAAATTATAGAATTTCACTATTCAACAAAATTCACGTATTTCAGAAAAATACCAAAAAATAACCCTAACCATTAATTGATGTTTAAAATTTAAAAAAGAACTCCATTTTATCAAAATAATTTTCTAAATAATAGTAATTTAATTTTTAAATAAAATCATTATTTACACAAAAAATACAGATTTTAAATTTTAAATTGATTTTATAATACTTTGAGAAATTAAATGAGGGCTAATAAAATTATCCTTAAATAATAGGACAAAAAAATATTTTTATATAAATATATTTTTAGAAAATTAATTTTATTAATTTATTAATTTAAAATTTAAATTAAATATTTATTAATTTCAAAAAAACACCACCACTTAATTATTAATTATATTTCATTTATAAGGTGGCTAAATTTTATTTATAATTTCATGGGTGTGGTTAATATTCATAAGGATAACATTAATATTCATAAGGGTAACTATACTATTCATAAGGGTACATTAATATTCATAAGGGTCATGTAACTATTCAACAAAAAAAGTAAGTTGATCCTATAAGACTCTAAATATCTTACTAAACGCAACCATGTATGTCAATTTTTTAAAATTCAATGAAAAGAAGAGAGAAAATTATGTTTATTGGATTAGTTATAAAAAAGTGTTGTATTTTAGATAATTATTGTTTCATGCATTCTATATTAAATTTATTTTAAAATACTTGGGGGGTTATATTCTCCTCTCATAATAAAAATTTCATACTCGAAAATCTAGAATGTTACCTTATAAAAAGATTTGGAAAGTTCTTCATCATAAGTTCCTCAGGATTCTATGTCACCTCTTCAATTTAACATTTTTTTACAAAGTACCTTCACTAGTCGAGTCATATAATTTCTCAAAACATGTTATTTAGTGTCCATAATTTGGATAGGCGCTTCACAGTATGCTATTTCAGGTTCTAATTCTCTACCTTCAGAAGTGGGGATATGCGTTGGTTCTGGCATGTACTTACTCAATAATGAGACATGGAACAGATTTTGTACTTTAGATATGCTAGACAACATCACTAAATTATAAGCAACAACTCCAATTCTATCTGGAATTTCAAAAGGGCCAGTGTATTTGGGGATATTTCCATTTCTTCCCAAATCTGATAACACCCTTCCATGGAGATACTCTCAAGAAAATGTGATATCCCACTTGAAATCACAAATCCTACTTTATATTATCAACCAAACTCCTTTTCTTTATTTATAATTCTTCAATATGGGTTTGAATAGTCTTTACCATTGTTGTTGTTTCCTCTACATGCTATGGGTCTACAATACATATTTTTCCAACTTCATCCCAAAAAGTTGGTGTACGAAATCTTTTTCTATAAAATACTTCATATGGTTCTATTTGAATACTGTAATGGAAACTATTATTGTAAGAAACCTCCACTACAAGTAAATACTAATCCCACATACCTTGAAAGTAAAGTGATAATGATCTCAACATGTCTTCAAAAGTTTGGATCATCCTTTCTAATTTCCCATCAGTTTTAGGGGGATAAAAAATACTCAATATAAGCTTAGTATACAAATATTTCAAAATTATTTTATATAATTTCAATATAAATCAAGGATCATGATCAGAAAAAATTGATATAGTTTTCCCATTATTTCTTACAACATCCTTAATATAGATCCTAGCAAGGAGATCTAGTGGAAAATCTTCCCTTATAGAGAGGAAATGAGCAGATTGTTAAGTCAATCAACAATCAACCATATAGAATCATTCATCCTTGGAATTTTTGGTAATCAAGTGACAAAATACGTAGTGATTTTATCCGATTTCCTGGTAGGAATAGGTAGAGGTTGCATGAATCCTCTAGGATGTTTTCTTTCAAACTTCATCTATTGACAAACTAAACATCTTGATAAATTTTCGAAAAAATTTTGTTTCATGTTTTCGTGCTAGAAATTTTTCTTCAGACATCTATACCTCTTAGTGCGACCATGGTGTATAGAAAAATTTGAACAATGGGCATTATCTAATAAGTCCATTAAATTATAGAACAGAACACTTGTCGAAAAGTCATTAATCAATTCCAAGGTAGTCATCACTTATCCAAATAAAATATTTCTTCATCATTATCTCAATATTAGGAATATATTTAGGGTTCTCTTTCCCTCAATCACGTGTTTTTTAAAAAGTTTAACTTTCTAGTAAATTAATTTTATTCGTACCATTCACGTTATTATCTCAAATCATTAATGAAAAAGTATTTCATTACAATCCTCATATATTCCCTAATTCTTATAACTAGTACATTGCTGATAAAATATTAAAATGACACAATTCTTGAATAAAAATATTAGTCATTACACTTCATATTTGGTTGTATCATAACATGATAATTATCCAATAACATCATTTGTGGTATATTATTTTGAACCTTGGGATAATGATTCACATAGTGTCCCATCTATTTGTAGTTGAAACAATGTACATTTGAATCCTTTTTCTTACCCTTGAAATTGCGAAAACGGTGTCCTTTTTCTCCACACATATAAAAAACCTACATTTCCTTCATGAATTTACCAGGGTGATTATTTCCACAGTTATCACATGTGGAAAAACCGTTCTTCACATTCTTCCCTTTATCCATATTTTTCTCTTTCATTCCTTTCTTCTATTAATTCCCTTAAAATCCATATGACTCATATAATTATTTACAACTCTTTTTAACACATGATACTATTTCATCATATGATGAGGATACCTGGGAGACTATATCCCTTCAGCATAATATCTTAAGACCATGACTGACATGATCATTATTACTCTTTGCATCATGTTTATTAGTTAAGTTCTCATTCCTTCTTTGAGGAAACATTTCTAATAAATTCCATATATTATATTAGCTAATTAAATTATGAACATTCTATAACACTAAATATGGAATCACACATAAAATAAACTTATGTATCATAAATCCTAGAACAATATACTTTGGTTACATAGGGGGTATAAATCCTTCATAATGGTGGGTAAGTGAAATGTGAATTTTCCTAACAATATCTATTCAGAGTGTCAAACAACGTGTGCATTACGACCCATTGTAGATTACTAAGAGTTAAGCCTGGAACACCTTGTCGGTGTTGTTACTCGTAGGTACATGTGTTCTAGAACCACGTCCACTTGTAGTATCCAAATATGAATTTATTTTCTAGGAATATCCGCACAATATCATCCTTACTAAAAATTTAGGATGTTCTTGTATGATTATCCTCAATGTATATCTTATGGTTTTGTTCACTAATATACATTTTCTAAATCTAGTTTCCGAGGATTCTACTACACTACCTATGATACCAACTGTAAAAGCCTAAACCTAGTTTCTAGGATCCATTGCATTATCTAATTACATTGGCATGATTACAAGGAATCCAATCCCAAAGGACCAAATATTTAGTAGTTTTCAAAAACAAGATATATACATAAGTTTATCTTTTCTACATGAAGTGAAATAAATTATATAAGTTCCATCGGAAATATCCACAACTCTTAGATTATACCTGCAATTCATTCATTATATATTTCCTCGAATCCTGGAAAAAATAAAACATAAGAAAGGGGTGTGATCTGATGCTTAGTAATGGTAAGCAATACTATAGAAGATATCCTAAACAAAAACACTTGACAATATGAATAACTAAAAACAAATTACGTTAAATATAAACATGATGATAATATTGTATGAATAAAAACTGATTAAATATTTCTATAATACATAAAAATGGATATTATACTAGTAGAATAATCACATGTATTATAAATATCTTGTTTCATAACACCAGATATCATAATCATTATGTAAGGGCCTCATTTTAGGACCACACATAAATGTGAAAAAACCCAAACTAGTTTGTCTCAGGAGACATACTGATGCATCGCGAGGATAAGAGGGCCCCACCCATAAAAAACATAGTCCAATGAATTATTCAAATAAAAGTGGTGAAAATAGTGAACATATACATTCATATTGAAACTAACATATGAAATGTAAATAACTTTCTTTAACCATTAAACATAAACACTAACCATTCAGAGTAATATGGTGAATGGTATCAATATTGAACATCCATAGAAAAACTAATCAGAAACCCTTAAAAAAATATTTTAGATGGTATTTTATGATATTAACCTCAATTAATTAAAATATTCAAAAAATTTGTTGACATATATGAAGATACTTTTAAATGTGACCATTGAAATGTTTTTGAGGAAATAATCCTTAAACATTCCAAAGCGTCCCATACCACTTTGAAACATTCAAATCATAATACCATAGAATATCATGTGAATATGGAGAATATTTATATTATATAAAAAATGGTAATAAATACACCTCATGAAGGGAATATTTGTTGAACATGGCATATATCTCATAAAATTTAATGTGAGATGATAAAAATCCTTTTTTTACTTTGGAAAGAAGAGTTCTTTTAAAAAATAAATTTTATTTGTCATTAACTATGATTTTAAAATTTTATATCCCAAAAAATAAAAGGTAAGGAAATTTAAATTATATTTTAGGCATAAATTTTTTCCCACTTATGTGAAATCATGTAAAGTAGTTTTTAAATAAGATTTTCAAATAAAACATTTTAGTGTGGTTTAAGGAAAATAGTAAATAGATTTTAAAGAGGAAAGGAATGTTCATTTTCAAAAAACCTAAAATAAACCAAGATGGGTTTTTATGATATAATTTTTTTATTTAAAAATATAGTTATGGATTATAAAAATATGTAGTGCACTTGAAAATGGGTATGAATTCAAGATGTTATCTTGAATAAGGCTTATTTATCGGGAAGAATAAAAAAGGGAAATATTTTAAAACATATAATCACAATAAAAGAAAGATTAAATGATCTTAATAATTGTTTTTTGACCTAAAAACTAATATATAATATGTAAATAAAAATAAATAATAATTATATTTGGTTAAGGATTGTGAAAGAATAGCGAAAATGAAAAATGAAGGTTTGGGTAGAATCCCTTACCCCTTTGTAATCAATTGAAACATATGAGCCAAAATTAATAATCATAAAATGATAGATTTAATACAATGAAAATAAATATTTTCAGGATATGATGCATCAATGGTATGTATAAACATACTATACAAAAGAAATAGTTGTGAATAAGGAATATCTAAAAAATGGTAGTGAGATGAGGAAACCCTTACCTAATGTTCGAATGTGTTATGCACTTTACCTTAACTTCCAAGATAATAAAATTAAATATATTAATTAATTAATTCAAAGAATTATATATATTTATTTGATTAATTATAGTTTTATTAAGTTATTTTATTTCCTTATTGATAAGATATATGATTTAATTTCGTCATTCTAGACTGTCTGTTTCCTTGATTTGTTGATCGGTTCGCTTTATTATAAGTAATGGAGTTAATTTAAAATTGGTATAATTATACACAATTGTAATTTAATTTTTTTTAATGATAATAAATAAGTTTAAATGGTTTTATATTTTATTTGGTTACATATTATGTCGATGAATCATTAGATAACATATTTAGTGATAATCGTTTAGATTATTACAACTATTATTGACCATAATGAACTCATTTTGTTTTATCATTTAGTATTATGTAAATATGTTACTTTCAAAACATAAAAAGATTTATATTATAAATTTTATAATATTTATCAAACATTAAAATAGTTTCATGAATATCCTTAAAGAATAATTTGAATAATGAAACTTTTTTGTCATGAAGGTTGTAAATTGGCACCTCTCGGACGATGACTTCATTTATAAAATAAAAGAGGGGGAGTAAAGTGATTGATAATGGTTCTTAAATTAAATTGATAAAATTTAAGTATATATAATATAATATAGTTATCATTATAAATTAGATAGAGTATTTTATGAGATTATAAGAAAACAAGACAAATTGAAACGAAATTAAATGAAAACAGAAGAGGATTTTCCTATCAAAATAACCTCCTTGAGAACCTCTTTAAGGAAATGGTTTTGTGATTTTTGAAAGACCAGGGGATATTAGACGTGGTTAGGTACTAAGGAAGAGTATTTTTGAAGAAATTCTATATAATTCATGGCTCCGAGGAGTGAAAAGAAGAGGGAGTGAGGGGTGGTTTTTATAGTGAAGGAGAGCAGGGTTTTTCCATTATTTTAATCATTGTTTTATTATTTTGGTTTAGGAATATGAATAGTCTTTATTATTGTGAATTAAAATAGTAATAAGTGAATTTGAGTTAAAACAATGTTCATTTACATCATCCATGACTCAAGCATGATTTAAAAATTCATTTATTTTTCATATTTCGTAAATTATAGAATTTTATTTTTCACTAAAAATTCAAGTATTTCAGAAATATACCAAAAAATCACCCAAAACATTTTTGATTTTCAGAATTAAAAAATGAACTCCATTTTATCAAAATATGTTTCTAAAAAATATTAATTTAATTTTCAAATTAAATCATTATTTACTTGAAAAGTACAGATATTAAATTTAAATCTGATTTTAGAATACATTCCATAATTAACCAAGGTCTCATAAAATTATCCTAAAATCATAGGTTAAAAAAATATTTATTTAAGAATACAAATTATGAAAATTAATTTTATTAATTTATTAGTTTAAAACTATAGATAAATATTAATTACTTATAAAATAATAACAACACTTAATTATTATATTCTATTTCATTTATAAGGTGACTGAATTTTATTTATACTTTCATGGGTGATGTTACTGTTCATAAGGGCCACATTACTATTCATAAGGGAATATTACTATTCATAATGGTATATTACTATTCATAAGGGTATATTACTATTTACAAGGGTGAATTTATTGTTGACCAAAAAAGTATGTTGATCCTATTAGACTCCAAACATATTACTGAATGCAACTGTAGATGTCAGTTTTTCTAAATTTAAAACACAAAAGTAGAAAAATTATTTTTATTGGATCAATTATAACTAAGTGTTGTTTCGTAGAGACTAAGTGTTTCATGAATTCAACATTAAATTTATTTTTATATTCATGGGGTGTTATAGGGTTTTCTTCGATATATTTTCACTTCATTCCTTATACCTGGAAATGAATGTTCAGTACATATTTTTCATGCCAGAAGAATTAAAATCAACTTCGATGGATCATAGATCCAATAATGTATAATTATATATTCCTCTTTTCTTTATTCATTATCCAAATACAAAATATTTAGAATTGGATAAGATAATTCTCCACAAATAATAAACCTTTATATGATGAAAAACAACATCAATCACTAAAATTAAAATATAAAACATAAAGTTCAATATATATAATTTTTGAAATTTACTATAATTCCTAATAAATAATTCTAGACCATGACCCCAAAATCAGAAGGATTTGTTCATATAGTCTTGAAAATTATATTGATAACAGTTAATGTCTGATACCAAAAAAATTAATTAACCCTATCACAAAATCTCCAAGATATTCTATCCATTTTCATATATAACCTAGATCACTATAAGTCCAAAATAAAATCTTATTTGACTCTGAAATAAATCCATCAATTCTTCCACAAAATAGACTATTTATGAAAATCTTATAGGATTCCAAAAATTGTGAACACATTCCAAAATAAAATTAATCTCTTAACCACCAAATCACTTTCCAATCATAATGTTATCTATTTGATAAAACAAAATGTACCTAAAATAAAAATTACATTTATCCATTAGACTTTTTAACTAAAAATTAAGTTCATGATAACTAGGACATCACATAGGCTAGTGGTAGGAATTACTCTCTTGTCGCCATTCACTTGTGGGTTCAAACCCTGTGACCGTACTAGATGTGATGGGTTGTCACCAATTATGCGGGTTGTCCTTTTTATAAAACAATATAAATTCAAATATAAATATAATTGATGTCCTAAAAATAATGTCAATCACTAAGCATTATTTTAACAATAATTTTCAATATACCCTCAGTACATCAACAATTCATATATTTATTTACACATTGGTATTTCCTTGGTCTATATGTTATACTATATAATAGAAAATTGAATTGGGTAATTCCTAGGTCCCCTAAATTTAAGGAAAATAACTACCAACTATTTCTTAGTATCAGTTTTATTATCTTCCATTGTACTCTTCATTTTCCTCGACAATTATTTGACTTATTTCCTTCTCTCCCTGAAAAAAAGCATTTCTCCATTCCTTAGGGATACTTTAATGGTTTTATCATTCCATATTTCATGCATGGTAAAATTTGAGCCTTATTATTTCTATGGTCTCCACCATTGGAGCTATTAGAAAACATCATTACTCTCTTCTTTGGTGGGTTTAGAAGTTTGTTAACGTATATATTATTAATAATATTTTAAGAAATTGTTTTATTCATGAACATGATATATTCCACTCATATCAGAATCCCATTCATTTTCTCAACCCCACCACCTTTTCTGTAATATTCAATGTTAACACAACTCTTTTAGGAATCAACTATTTACTAAAACCATAATTCATAGAGTAATTAAAAATAATCATAGTGATAGAAACATATAATCATGTATAGAATATCAGGACACCTAATTTTCAATATACATCACACTTTGTAATTTATTTTACTCCTTTATTAATGCTCATAATAATTATTGGAAATGAAAACGTGAATTATCATAAGCATATCCCCCGAAACTGTCAAACTAGGTGTGTAGTAATGCCCATTTTCGTGTACCAAGTTACCCTGAGTCAGGCCCTAGACACATTTTTAGAGTTTTCAACCCTAAGTAAATTTATGTTATAAACATATCTACTTGTAATAACCAGATTATAATCTCTTTCTAGGAGGAATCACAAAATACTTACCTTACGAAAATTCTTGTATGTTATACTTATCCTCCAATTCTATCATGAGGTTATGTTCCCAAACCTCTATTTTTAAAATATATTTTCCATGTTTTCTAATAAAATTTATCTAATAACAACTGTAAGGACCCCAAAACCAGTATCCGAAAGCTGGAACCTTACTTTAATACATCATTATAATAGAAAATAAATTCATACCCATAAGAATTGTATAGTTTAGTAGTTTTTGAAAACAATATACAAACATAAGTTTTACGTTACAACTTTTAAAGGAAGAATAATATATAAATTACATTGGAACATTCATAAATCCTAGATTATCCCTAAAAATTATTCATAATATACATCTTTTCCTCCTAGTGAAAAATAATACATCATAAAGGGGTGAGCTCAGATGCTCAGTAAGGGTAAATAATACAACCGTGGATAAAAATAAATAATAGGGTAATATGAATAACTAAAAAAACTTACTATTAAAGAAAACTAGAGCATAATATGGTAGGAATAAAATATGAATAAATAATTACATAATGAAACATAACTATGAATATTATACTAGTTTAATAATTACATGGAATATAAAATATTATTCTAATAATGAGGGAATTCATATTATGAGACTTCATAAACAAACCGTCAAGGATTCATCCAAGACACAATACATAATTGGGAAAGACGTTATCCAATACCCTAAATGTTTTGTCTCACAAGACTAACTGATGCACTTAGGGGCCATAACAAGCCCTACCAGATAGTTACTACATCCAATGAATTCATTATATGAAAGGGGTGATCTATAAACAATAGAAACATTCAAATCAAAAAACTAGCATACAAAATGTGAACACTTTAACCATAAACCATGAATGATATAAAACAGCACATCCATAGTAAAAATGATCATAAACCATTCAAAAACATATGTTTTATGGTATCATAAGAGATAAACCTCAACAAAATAATAATATTCAGCAATTAAATTTTACATAGTGAGATACTTTAAAATGATACTGCTGAAAAATTCTTGGGAAAATAATATTTATACATTCTGAAGTATTCCATACCACTTTGAAACATTAAAATCCAAATACCTTTGAATATCATTATAATAAGGAGAACATTTATATGATATATCAAAGGTAATTACCTACACCACACATAAGGAGTAAATGGTGAACAAAGCATATATATCACAGATGTAAAAGTGATACGAGAAAAACCATTTGTTACTTTGGAAAGAAGAGTTCTTTTGTAAAATAATTTGTATGTGTGATAAAATAAGATTATAAACCTGTATATCCTATAAATGAAAAGGGAAAGATGATTAAATTTTATTTAATGCCAAAATGATGTCCCACTGAAGAGAAATCATATAAAAAGTGTTTTTATCAAACATTAGAAATAAACCATTTTAGTGTGGTTTTATGGAAAATATTAAAGAGAATTTAAGGAGAAAAGAAAGATTTGTTTTCATAAAACCATAAATTAAGAAATATAATTTTTTATGATTTTTTTATTTTATAAAAATAATAATGTATTAAAATATATTATATAGTGCACTTGAAAATGGGTATGAATTTGGGAAGTTATCTTTAATCCGGATTCCTTATCGAAAAGAATTGAGAAGGGAACATTGAAAAACATTATTACCCCAATAAAGAATGATGAAAAAATATAACTATATGATTTTGGTACATATATATATATATATAATTTAGAAGAATCATTGATAAAAAATGAAAAATTACATTGATGTATAGACAAAGAAAGTATGACCTGAATGAAAATGGAGGTTCGGGAAGAAAACCCTTACGAAGATCATATCATTAGAGTGGAGATAAATCAATGGCATAATTATGTGTGACAAAAAAAATACATACAATATAAGTGGATATACATTATAAAACATTCGTAGGTAATTCACATATATTGTTGGAAAAATCTAACCAATGACATAGATGTTTAACTCAATGAATGGAAATTTAATTAAGATATCCCTTACATTATGTTCAAATTTGTTATGCACTTGACCTTAATGTACATGATCAAAAAATTAAATCCATTAATTATTTAATTCAGAACCCTTTATACTTGTAATTTATTTTTTATAATTTTATTATGTTCATTTATGGTCTTATTAATGAGTAATAAAATACAATTTTACTTTCTAGAGTTTTCGTTTCTTTGGTTTTCATGATCTGTGCACTTATTTATAGGTATTGGAGTTCATATAAAATGGTTATAATTCCCCATAATTTGAATTATATGTTATTGATGAAAATACAGATGTGTAAATGGTTATATATATCATTTGGTTATATGGTATGAAGATGAATCATTGGATATGAATTTTTTTGATAATCATTTAGATTATTAAAATAGTTATTGATAATAATGAACTCATTTTGTTTTTATCATTTAGTTTTATGTAAATATGTTACATCTAGAACATAAAAATGGTTATAATATATTTTTTTTTAAAAATAAACTATTTAAATAGTTTCATGAACAACCTTGAAGATGGTTAAGGAAGATGAAATATTTTCGTCCATGAAGGCAATGAACAAACACCTCGCAGACAACGTTTACATTTTTAGAATAAAAGGGAGAGGAGAAGAGGATTGATAATGGACTATTCCATTAGAATAACAAAATTCTAGTACATCGAAGTTAATGGAGTTTTCCTACTATTTTATATTAGGTGAGGTGAGGAGAGAATAATAAAAGGAAATAACTTGAAATGAAATTAAAAGGAAAAGGAAGAGGATTTTACTTCTTGAATACTCCTCATTGATAACCTCATTAAGGGTTTTGGTTTTGGTCTTTTGTTAATACTGAGAGCTCATAGACGCAGGGTAGAGTCTTCAGAAGTGTATTTGTTCATAATTGGGAAAGGCTTTAAGTCTTTTATGTGTGAGGATAAGTGGTGGTGAGAGGTGGTATTTATAGTCGAGGAGAGGGGTGTTTTTTTGAATATTTTACTTATTTGATTATTATTTTTGGCTCAATACTTTAAATAGTTTCAGAATTATCATAAAATATATTAAAATAATGAAGGTTATTTCAAGATTTTGGTTGTTAAGTCATTAATGACTCTATTAATATTTTATTTATCTTGTAATGTATTTATACCCTAAATTACAACATTTTAGTATTCACCAAAAAATCAAGTATTTCAGAAAAATCCAAATAATTCACCCAAATAATTTTTGACAAGTAGAATTAAAAAATGAAATCCATTTTATGAGAAACAATTTCTGAATATGAGAAATTTATTTTTTTATTAAAATCTTCATTTACTAAAGAAATACAGATTTTAAAATTATAACATATTTATAACAATTTTAAAAATTCACTAATGTATCATAAAATTGTCCTAAAACCATAAAACAAAAAAATATAAGTCTATGAATGCATTTTATGAAAATAAATTTTCCTTTCAATCATTTTATTAATTATAAAATTTTAATTAAAAATAAAAACACTTATTTATTAATTTTTATTATATTAAATTGCTTATACTATGATATAATTATATCATATCATAATTTATGTGATTCCTTAATTATATTTATATATTTTTGGGTGATTTTACTATTCATTTGGCCAATTTACTACTCATAAGGGCCATATTACTATTCATAAGGGTATCAATACTAATCCAAAGAGTCAAGTTACTATTCAGTAAAAAATGAGGTTGATCCTATCATACATTAAATATCTTACTTATCCCAACCGTGTATATTAGTATTTCAAAATTCAATTCACAAAAGTAGCATAATTTGTTTAATGCTAGTCATACAAGTGCAGCGAGAAGGTGTTCAAATGTTCAATAAGTATTTATAAGTATTTTCGATATGAAAATGATTACAATGATCTAAATTGGATTAATACATGTTTAATTTAACTATTGTGACTTTAAAAAATATATTTAATGTATAATAATTATTTAAATGATAAAATAGTTCTTTACTAAAATGGATTATTTTTATTATTTATAAAAAATAATAAATATTCATGATAGGTTATTTTTTACAAAGAAATGAGTTTTATTTCACCAAAAATTGTATATTTCCTTATAAATACGTTTTATTTATGTGAAACCATTAAAAATAGTAATTATTATTATTAATGTTACTTTTTTTAAAGGATAGGTTATTGAAATATAGTTTAAATAATTATAATAACAATGTTTTGTTTTACATAGACACAATGTTAAGTGTATTACATTCTATATTAAATTTATTCATAAATCAATGGGGTGCTATGATTCTCCACATGAATAAAACATTATCCCCATTTTTTATTTTCAAATAGGAATGGAAATGAATCCGATGTTTCCTGAAATTATAGAGAAAGAAAAAAACAAATGAAATATGTAAAACAATGGATAGTAAAAGAAAGAATGACTTATAATAGATATTAAAATAATAACGCCTTTTTGCTTTAAGGTTAAAGGTAGTTAATAACTTTGACTAAAGGTATCCAAAGTTGTATACTTATTGTAATGTCTATCTTTCCCTAACAATAAAGACCTCAATAGAATGATGAGAATAAGAACTATCATCTTATCCTTGGATGAAATAGACACGATGATAAAAGTTTGTCTTCCTAGCCCCAGAATCCCTCAATCTAATTGGCCAGATTAGATGTCCTCCTATCCATAGAATCCCTCAATCATAACAATGATAGTATATGATTACAAAATCAAATTCATTCTAATGGAAACAACCCTTATAATAACTCCTTAGAACTATAAATCTATAAAGTATTATAAAGACATTACAATAGGATCTTCAGGTAGAGAAATATTTATATTGATTTAGTTGTGAATGTGATTAGCTCCCAAATTTACAAATGACCAGTTATTTATTGGAAAAGATCCAAATATTATATTTTAGAGTTAGTTGCAACAATAGTAGAAAATTGTCTCTTGACAGCTCACAATGCTTTGGCATAACAGAATGTCTGACACCATTTTGTTTTAGCACCATTACAATGATAAAATTATTCCTTATGATAGAAACAATAACTACATTCATAAAATTATATACATTATTCATTTTGATGGAAATTATTATTAATTATCAATACGACAAATTGAATGAGGATTATTACAATCAATTGGTACCAAGGTCAGTCTGATGGCCATTAATGTTTTTAGTCTGGTAGACAAAAAAAAGTCCAACCATTGGTATGAAAAAATTCATTTTGATAATCAGACACACCGTTAATCTGATGTATCATGATGATTAATGTAATTTTTATATTCATAATACATTAAAACATTTCTATGTATACTAGAAATTTATTTTTTCTAAAAATACATACAAAAACACATGTTACATAAAAATTTTGTAACCAAAGTTTTAAAAGAGTGTTTTGGATTTAAAATATAATAGAAATGGAAAATAATAAATTCATACCTATGATTCAATAGGTTTTTTTGAACTAGACCGATACCTATAGAAATATACAACCCCTACCAAATTTGGGCCCATAAACACCTGACTATGGCCCATGTGGAACCCCCTAGTGCTACTACATGGAGCGCCCATAGACCACCACATAACCCAAATCTATGAAATAATTAATTAATACATTTTTTTGGTTTTTTTTGAGCTTTGTGAATTGTCCATTATACTTAGTTTTACTTATATACTGTGATAGTAAAATTAATAAATCCATACTAGATAATTTAAATTAAGTTATGAAAATTTTTAATATTCGGGCACCTCATTAGTAACAAATCTATCTGGGAAAATTTTAAGAATCATTCCATTTTTTTCCTGTGCATAATAGAAAGATATATTCTATTGGATAATTTGGATATTTGAAGATGTAATTTTATTTAAAATATGATTTTGGGCTCATATGTGTGTGTATATGGTCTAGATATATATTTTTATGGTGATGTGCTATGAGTAAACCCCAGTGGGACCTACAGGCTACAAAATATCCCTTATAATCCTAAGATATTTAATAATTAGTATAATATATCAATTCAATGAATTAATTTTCATGTTCTATATAATAGATGGGTATTTTTCATATTGAATGTTTATGACCATGGTGGGTTACTTTTCACAAATTGTTCTTATAACCAAGATGGAGAGAAAGACTAGTGGATGACATATGGGTCTCTATTCATCATGTTAATTGATTATTAGTTATAGTATATGAAATAGTGTTTTTTACCCTATAGAGATGATGATATTAATGACATGTTATTACTTTTCAACATAATGGCCTAGGTAGATGTGCCTTATTTTTCACTGGAGATGGTGATTTTGGTGGTAATATGTTATGTTTTATAGAAAAAAAATTATTAGAGATGAAATTACTTATCTTGTAGATGATTTCATAATTTTTTTTATACATTATCCTTTAAATTCTAATGTTATTCTAGTTGAAACAGTATAGTGGACCACCAATTAGATTTTTTCTTAGTTATAAATTAACATTGAGACCCTATGTATAATAGAAATTTTTAGTGGATTAATTTTCATTTAGATTGGGTATAACTTTTAATGAAATCGGTATTTTCACTATATGATCCTCCATCTTCCAAGACAAGGAGTAAATAAATTAATTGAGTAATGTTTTGATCTATGTTTTATCATCCTCCCTGATTAGGTCATGACATCCCTTTATTTGATAATCTTCATGGAAGATCAGTCAATTGTTTAATGATATTCTTTGATGGATAACATATACTTATGTGGGTCTTGTTTTGGTGTGTATGTCTTCAAAAGATTTTTTTAAGTGTAATATGTGGTGAGATTAGATATAATATACGTTGATGAGTTTGAGTCATAGGAAATAATTTATATTCTTCGAGTATTAAGCTATAATCCTAATTTATTGATTTATCTATATTAAATTTTTGGGGTACATAGTTGTGAGTTCATGACTATATATTATCATTTTATATTCATTGATTATTTTTCATGAATTAGCTTGAATTTGGGGATTCATTACACTTGGTATTTCATATTGGGTATTTTTATAGTCACCCCAATAATGGAACTTGTATGATAAAATACTTGTAGCTATGTAGTCATATGACACCTCATAGTGGGTCAGGTAGTTATGGATCAGGTGATACTAGTTTGTAAATGATACTTAATAGAGACTATTAGAGGTTTCACCAATGGGGAGTTCAAGTGAATTGGTTTATATATCGCTTTTTGTTTCACATTTATGGATGTATTTTTTATTTAGTTTAGGACTTGTATAATGTGGAATGATTATTTATGTTATGGAATTACATGTACACATGATTTTTTATTAATAATATTTAGTTTATTTTATCATTTTAGATATATATGGATATATTTATTTTTTGTGATTTCAGTATTTCATTAATGCATGTTTAATGAGAAAAAAACTTCTCATTTTGTTTATACAATTTCATAGTGTTAGTAACCAATATCAAACTATCATTGGTGGTATTATAGTTACATATCCATCCTTTTTTTTACTAGAGTTGGGTCCTGATGTGTTGGGTAATGTCAGAGTGGTATTTTACTGGGTTTTACTTATTATCAATGTTTGATGTTGGTCATATAAAAGCTATTATTTTTTGGAATTATAGAAACAATGTTAATGGGATTAGAGAATAATTTTTCAAGCTCAGAAAACTATCAATAGTTTTTAGTAAATGATACGTTATACACAATGAATCTGTTTTTATAATGTAGAGCTCGAGCACTTAGATAATTGTTTTTATAGTGTGTTTTGGTTGGTACATTAATCATATAGTGGTTATCTCATGGATTATGTGGTTGATTTCTTATTAGATGGGAGTTTTGTTGTGATTGATAGTTGAAAGAAATCATGTTCACATATTATGAATACTTTATATTATTATTAATAGAAATAGACCATGAAAGATAAAATTATTTCAGAATTTAGTATGTCATTATGTGGTGCTTCACTTGGAATTCATTCCCTGAGAAAGACCATGAATACATTTATCATTGTTCCTCTCATGGATAGTCATGTTAGTGATAGGGACTTCATAAAAAGACTGAAATATATAGTACTTTCTTATGACACATAGATTATGATATATCCTAATAGGGAAGAATTTAATGATTTTGAGGTGGAGAAACAAAATGTGTTTCAATGCTAGATTCCACTAGTATTATAGGGTGTGATTGATACTAGTCAGAAAGTTTTTTTATGGATGATATTGAATGGATTATTCCTCTAGTAGAGAAACCAACATATTAGAAAGTTTTTCTCATTCAATGATTTTCTTATGAGGTAGGGTAGTAAGGTGGTAGATATTTAATCCATGGAATATTAAATGATTAATAATATCATTTTAAGGGAACCAAATTATTATCAATAGGAGTATTGTTCTTTTACTTCTTGGTAGTATAAAAATTATTGGTGTTAAGGGATGTGTGATATAATTATATGATTATAATTTAGTATGGATTCTGATTCAAGGAGAGGATTAGATCAATATTTCACCCTTAAACACTCAACTTACATCAAGGTGTTGTGATAATTTATTAGGATAATGAAACCCATTGATGAACATACATAAATGGTAGAACCATGACCACTTATTATAATTATTGAGAATAAATGCCTATTGTACCATAACATTTTTCTAAATTTACATGAATGAGATTGAGGCCCAGCCTACATATTATAATAGAACCATGAAAAGTGTGCAACAGATTAGGTAGTGTGAACTATATTCTATATATAGACATTATTTCCTAAGTCTAGTAACATTAAAAAAAGTGTCAATTTGGTGGAATTCATGGAAAGATAGTTTAAGAACTATCTCACTAAAGATAATGCACATTACAAGGTCTTATAGTTTGTGATAAAAGTATATATTAGTTTGGAATTATATATGAACTCGTTGTTCCAATTTCATAAATGAATCAAGATGCATTGGTTGAATTTTTATCTATATCATATGTTTTACTAACACTGACATTGTATGCATTTAGTGGTGATGAAAATGTTTAATTTAGTGAAAATTTAAATTACATTAGAGGTTGAAAAAACATATTTTTTCATTATTTTCACATTTTAATTAAATTATATTGTTTCCTTCATTTCTATAATTTAATATAAATTATCCCATATTTAGTTTATTTCTGTGTTTTGAACTTATTTGAAAAAATATCCAAAATAATCCATTTTAAATCTCAATAATTATTTAAAGTATAAATATTTATGGAAAAATATTAAAATTTGTTTTCTTTGATTTTCATGAAAATAGAACAATCCTTATGTATAGGCCAATAGGTAGATATCGAGGAAAAGTTGGCAAAACGATGGGTTGTTTATGGGTCAATACACAAATACTACTATATGATACCTAAAGGTAAATACCTAAATTTTAGGATAAAATTACTTTACCATTTGATGAAAATAAATAATATTCCATGAATAAGAGAATTTTACCTTATTTCATATTTAATGGTTACTCTGTGGCCCAAGAAAAATGTAATGTTCAATGCCTTTGTCATGGGGGTCAAGCATGTGATGCATAAAGTTCCCTGAGTAATATTTAAGGGCTATAGATTTTCTATTAGGGAGAATTTGAATTAGGATGATATGATATATAAGTTTTAGATGAGGGAAAAAGAATAATTAAGGGTCTGTACATAGAAAACCTCTAGTTAAGTTGATATATAAGAGTCTTACACATTTCTAGGGAAAAAAGTTACTTAGTAAATCTTCAAACCATGCATATTATGATCCTAAAAGAAAATTATATTTCCATATATCTATTTGAACCCATGATTTAATTCAAGGGATACGAATGAAATATTACAATAGATATTATAAGTGATATATAATTGAAAGATATATATTTTATATGGATATTTCAAGGATATAAAATCATGACAAAATCATAGAATCTTTCTACCACATAAATACATTCAATTGTGTATGATTCTTGTATTTAATTCAATCCAATGCACAAATCAAAGTCATATATAGTCACTATATTCATAATTTAATGCAATCTTTGTTTCATTATATGAATTTGGATTTTGAATTATTTTATAATAGAGTTGGGTTTGGATTTTAATTGATTCTAGTTTTATATTTTTTGGTTTTTATCTTATAATTTTATTCCATGTATATTAAATTAATGTTATGGTTACTATCTCTTTTGTGTGTTGTGATTATCACCAAAATGGTAATATATATCTAATTATTGTTGTTTTCTGAGGGTGGTAAAGTTTTTCCTTTTAGTTAAAATATGATTTTTCAATATTTTTATTTTTATTAATTAGATGGCATAATTAATGGTTAAACTGATTAGTATATATTGTAGCTTAATTTTATTTATTTACTATGATTTTTGTTCTTTTTTAATCTATTTCCCTTACCTTCACTACCTAATTCATTTAAATAGTGGTGTTTGGATATGGTATTAATGTTCAGAGAAGTGGTTACCTTGCTGAATTTGGGAAGAGAATACTTCTACCAACTAAGGTGCTATTGTAAGATAATCATTATTAGAAAAATAAGGTGTATGGTTAATTGAAGTTAAATATTCACTAAGAGAGATAATTAGATCAATTTTACCATAATTTAACCTTGTTTGGCATCACTTTGAACTATTTAGGAAAAAAATTATTTCTTACTATTTTCATTCTACTTCGAATTTACATTCACTGTCTTTTGAATTCCATATATATATATATCTATTTTCATATGAATTTTATAATATGTAACTCCACTATTTAATTATTGTAGTATATTTACGATATAATAGTTAAAATAAGAAAGTTAGTGAGTAAGAGTGCCCTAATTGTGTTATATTTACTAGGTTGTGTGATTTTAATTTTCATTAATTAATAAATAAGAAATATATTTAAAGTGAGTTTCACTAAAAAGTACAGTAATTAAATGGATTCATTTTCAATAAGATTACAATCTTGTACACAGAGTTTTTCCTAAAAAATAAAATAAAAATTACAATATAAAAAACCATATAATTTGAAAACAAAAGAATATAAGTTAATTGAAAAATATATTTCTATGAATTATACATTGAATTATTGTGATCCAGGTTTGTAATATGGAAAAAAAATTCTATTAATATAATTAATTTTACTAAATGAAAAGTTATTTTAGAAATGATTCTTATGAGTCAAAAAATTTTAAAAATTTAAATAGATTTTAAAAGCCTTATATTTTTTAGAAACAAAATTGTTTTCAACATCAAATTATTAACCAATATGCTCAAACCCAAATGAATGATTCTAAAAAGGATAAATATTTAAGAAAAACATATCCACAAAATTTTAGAGTTCGTAAAAAAGTTAATAAGAAAATGAAATTCATTGGTACTTCTTTAAAAGAACTAAAAGCTCAAAAAGAGGATTAAGAAAAGGAAAACATTTTCCTAACCACCTCTTCTAGTGAGGAATATTATGAGGATGATTTGATATATGATTTTAACTTTTCATTATCTATTTCATAGTCAAATGAGGAAATTACCAAATAATTATATATTTATTTGAGTATACTACACCAATAATATTTTAAAAAATACTAGGTGGAATTTATTGAAAAAAAAATGTTTTGTGTTAATACCAATTTTACAGATGATAAATTAGAAGCTTTGAACCATACATTGGCTCAAGAGGGAGACATAGTTGAGCTATTACAATTTTAATTTTATATAAAATAACTTTAAATACGAACTATTACTATATAATTCCTCATCTATGTTGTAAAGTTGTAAAAGTATCTTAAACCTAAGGTGAAACATAATTTTGTTTTATTCATTGATTATATTTCATTTTATTTTTGTGAATTTGATCTAAAAATATATATCTTTCATGTGAAAGTTTAGAAAATAGAGATGGATCATTGATGATCATTGATGAAGAGTAATAATAAGTTTCTAATAAATAAGGGTTGTTATTAGAAGAAACAAATTCACAATTTTAGAAACCATAAAGGGAAATATAGTGTGTTTTTGAAGTGGTGTAAATAGATGTTCCAACATATGGTGAGTTTCTAGTTCAGGAATTAAGTTAAAGGAATAAAAAATAGGATGAGGAATCCATAAAAAAAGTGGATGAAGTAGTAGTGGACTCTTACATTTTTCAACCCCCACCATACAAGCTATATCTCATAGAAATGGGTGTAGGTCTATTGTAAATTGATCACTTGGGTATATACAACCAATAAAAAATAAATAGAATTGGATTCAAGATTAATTTGGTGGTTACCACCATATAATATAATCCCCCTTCATATTGGGTATAACATATGTAATATCCAACTAGTGCTAGTCAAAATCTAGTACCCACTTAGGGAAACAAAACCAATATTATCTTTCTATTTTCTTTCTTTAATGTTTTTTACTAACAAAATAATAATTATTTTTTGTTTTATATTATGTTTTTAGAAGGAATCAATTAGGATCTTAACTAAAGCTACCAAGGTCAAATAAACCATTTTTTTATCCTTCTATTTAGTTTATTATTTCTTAACTTTCTTATCCATTTAATCTGAAATAAATGTTACATTTATTTAAGTGTGAGTAAATAATAACCTATTTTTTTAAGTTTTTCTTTATTTTTCTTATTGTTATTAATTTTAAGGAAAATTTATTTAAATTGAATATTTATTAAAATTTTTCACTCATTAATTTATTTTGGGAGATTTTACTTTATTTTAAAAAAAAATGATTTTTAAAGGATTGTTGATATGAAATATTTTCCAAGAATTCGATTTTAAATCATTTCATTGATATTGACCTGTTTTTGACTCCCATATCTATGAATTATTTAAATTAAATATTTTTCTAGTCATTATGTATATTCTAAACTATTTTTCCATATTCTTCTAATATCAAAACATTATTAAGAGAGACATAGAAATTTTGTGAGAACTAGAACTAATTATTATTTCTCTATCAAGGAATTAGAGCTCATCAAATATTTCTAATATAATTGAGGAACTTCTTCGGATAAACACATCTTCAACAAGAGAACTAACTTTTAAATCAACCATTGTTTAAACCTAATAATCCAAAAATATCATAATATGTATAAGTGACATTATTTGATGATTAACCTGACCTACCTTCACTTTTAGTATATTTTCATAAATACTTCATGTTTTAGTGTGGGGGAAGGGAATTATTATTGTGTTCTATGTTGAGGTAACTCATTTATTGGTGACATGAGTCATGTGTTTCACTTTTCTATGAATTTTAGAGATAAATTAACATAACAAATTGTATCCATTGTACTCTATTTATTCTAATCCTATCACCTAAGGGAAAAAATAAAAAAGAGGGGAAAGTAAAAAAATATCAGGATGATGTTGAAAAATAAATAATATAAATGGGTATGGGCTATCATTCATTCTCTACATTACTTTATCATTTCATCTTCCTTGAAAAAAAATTTAAAAAGAAAAAAATAACAGGTGAATAAGGTTGAATCTTTTTATTTCATTTATTTTTTTAATCATATCCCAGGTCATTTAAAAGTGAGTGTGCTGTTATATTTTTGTAATGTGGAATTGAGTGTGGTATATATCTTATGGTTTCAATTGAATATTCATCAAACTATATTTAATATTATATCCTTATACATTAATAATTTAAATTTTATATAATTTTTTCAAAAACTATAGCCACTAACTCAACATAAAATATTCTTCATTAATGTTTTATTTATGTCTAACATTGTTGAAAATAAGAGTTCTTATAGACATATTGTGATAGAGTAATTTTAAACATTTTAGCATAAATGTAGATTAACTTTATCTTGAGTGAAGACTGAGTAGTATTTTTTAGGTGAGGTAGGATATTATTAGGAGATATATGAATAATTGTGGTTGATAAAATGTTAGTTTGAAAGAAAAAATGAAGGAAATTATTTTTTATATATGATAATTTCTATTTGGAAAAGATCTTGTAAAATTCCTCATTTTTTATTTTTGTATGGATTTTATTTGAATATTTAATGATTGACTAGGAATTAAATGATTAATTGTGGGTAAATTAAAAGAGAATATATTTTAATTATTTTTTTACTTTGTAATTCATCGATTTAATTCCCACCATTTTGATAATTTAGGGGAAATAATCATATATTTAGATTATAAATGTGGTTTTATTTTTTTAAAATAATATAAATTGTGTGTTTTATTGGTTAAATTATTATTAACTGATTAAATATTAATTTTTGAATATTACCATGTGTTTTATTTATTTTCAGCTAAAGGGAAAAATGATTACATATGGTCTAATTGGTGGATGTATAGGAAAAATTTGCAAAGTACTGGAATACGTAATTGTTAATATGTAAAGGTCACTGTGTGAAATGTAATTTTTATTTAAAAATACATAAATCTCACTCTGTAATGTGTAAGTTCATATCTATTATCACTGGAGGAAAACAATTGGGATTCCTTAAATACATAAATTTCATTAATATATATGTGTGATGGAAACACCTCAATCCATGAGATATTAAAGGTCAATTCCATTGTCTTAGGGGTGAAGAACTTAATGAATAAAGGTGACCAAAAAATACATAATTTCTTCTACTAGGGATAATTTAATCAAGGGTCATATACAATATAAGAGTAATCTATGGAATAAAAAATACATAAGGATCTATACATATCGAAAGTTGGACTATGATGATATGTAAGAATCACATACTTTGTTGTGAAAACAAAGAAGCTCATGCATGATTCAATTAATGAATTCCATGATCCTTATATGAAAATATATTTCAATATCTCTATTATAACACATGTGTTAATTCAAGGGATAAGACCGATGTTTAATTCAGAATAAAATCATGGAATTTCACCACCACAAAAGAAATCTTATTAGTTGTATTGCAGGCATGCAAACCAATGCCATGGACACATAAAAGTATAAAATATAATTACAATAATTATTTAAATTTAATTTCACTTCAATAATATGTGTATAAACTTTTTAAAATTTTATAATAGTGTAAGGTTTAATTTTGGTATGATTCTATTTTTAGGTTGTTCATTGTTTTCATTATAAAATTTTAATCCATGCATATTAAATTGAAGTGTTAGACTATCTCTATCATGTGTGATGTGAATATCTTCTCTATGGTGATTGAGAAAAATTGTTTTTATTGTTCCAATGTAGGTAAATTTTATCCTTTGGGTTTGAATATTATTTTCATTATTTAGGTTTTTCATAATCTGAGGAAGAAATTGATGGGTAAATTGATTAGGATACGAGTTATCTTGCTTTTCCCTTTTAACTATAGTTATTATTTCTTATTCATCTCTTCTCCTTATATACCCCACTTTACTCATTCTAACGATGGAATTTGGTTAAGGTTTTCTTGTTCAATGAAGTGTTTACATAGATGAATTTAGAAAAAGATTCATCCACCATTATGAGGTTTCAATGTAGGATAATAATTATTATAAATTGAATTTGGGTGGTGAATGTTACTAAAATATTTGTTGATATATATAATTTAATAAATTTAACATTCATCAAACTATTATTGGAATCACTATGAACTCCTGAGGACAAAAACAATTTACGACTTGTTTCATTATATTTTAAATTTTCAATCTTCATGATTTACAAGACATCCATTTATACTCATTTACATATTAATTGTATAATAAAAATAACTTTTTATTAGATATATTATTATATTTATGTTAAATATAATTGTGGAAATATAAAATCTATTGAGTGTGAGTGTGATCATTTTGATTTTAAACAATGTTTTTGTGCCATTACAGTGTATTACATAGGAATTAAGAAATATATTTTAAGAGATCTTAATCAAAATGACCACTCATTAGAGGCCTTAGATTAAGATACACATTCAATGACACTTGTAAATAATACACCACTTTGTATTGTGTTTTGTCGAAGTGAAAAACTAGTCTTATGAGAATGTTGGTTCTATTAAAGTTCAGCACTATAGATTTATAGTTTCTTAAATCCATTTGAATATAAAAAAATACAGGAACCAGACCTTATTAATATAAGAAATAATTTATGATGAGTGTTACTTATCATTTTATAATATATTATGGAAACATTAAGAATAAGTGGTGGATGGGGGAAAATTAAAGAAATAATATTTTTATAGGTCACAATTAGAGTTTAATGATTAGAAAAAGTGTTCTTATTGGGACTATGTTAGATAGAATATATCCATCTTGTTATTTTAAAAGTTATCTTCTTTGGACGTGACTATACAGGTCATTGGTATGATGTATATTATTCATGTAGTAACAATGTCTATAGTATAAAAATTACTTATCAAACCATTATCATTATTGAAAATTTTATATAATATGAGATAATATTATTGGTGGAGATATATTTTTAATTCAAAGATATTTCTAGTGATGGTATAGAGGTTATCAATAATAAAGTCATCATAGTGAGAAGATTTAACGAAAATCCATACGATTGGTGTTTCACTATTACGATGATAATTGTTATTATTTTAAATGTCTCAAGTCATGAAAACTTATAAGTGTTCTCTAGAAATCACAAATTCATTATTAATATTTTGGATACAAATATATATTTGACTTAAATTTATTATTGAATGATGGTCAATCATAAACCATGCATTTGACGATTGTGATTAGCTACAGCTTTAATATAATATCTCCTTTCATTTTGATTTCTGAATATTATGATTGTATTAATATTAAGACTAATTATGGGTTTTATTATAAAAAATCACTCAAGTTTTTTACTTTATTGATTTTATGTTTTTGTATTTTTTTTGTTAAAATCAGTTATAAAAGATTTTGTGGTTTCCTGTATGAGGTTTCAAAGAAGGTGAAGTTAATAGAGATGTTTCTCAGTGGTTGAAAATTTTTTGGGTATGAAAAATAGGGGAATAAGTATGGTTATCATTCAGGAATTATGTAGATAAAATAATAATTACATGAACCACACATTAATCACATAACCACATGAGAGTTACATGGCTGATAAAGTAGCATAAGAAGTTCCTCACTGGTGGTCATAATGTCACCCAAAAACCTCATTCTTAATTTATGGGAATTAAAAAATATATTTTTAAAGTAAAATATTATTATATAATTTTATAACATTTTATACTGGAAATTGATGTCAATATATAGATAATGAAAAAAACGACTCTAATTTTTTGAGTAAATAAAATTAAAATATAAAGATGATTTTTTTTGGTTTTGGAATCAAGTGAAAAGTAAGCCAGGTTCGGCGATTTTTGGGTCGGTGTTCTAGGGATTCAAATTAATAAACGTTCATTCATATTTGCTATTGAAATTAGGTTTTAGGGATACTTGTTATAGGTACCCATCATTAATGAAATAATGATTCCATTAGTATGATCAAATTATTTATTTAATGATAGGATTAGGTGACCCAACACCCTATTTAAAAATAATAACTCTAGATTTAATAATGGTTATATGAAAACGAGGGTGATTAATCCATGAAATAGAATGATACTCTTCATATAACACACAGTGTCCATGAAATTATAAATGAAGAATATTTTTTAAATGATAAATAGAGTTTCAACAACCCAAAAATGAATAGAAAAATAAAATAATCCCCACAAAACACATCCCCTATAATAGAATTTCCTGAATGTGTGGAAATAAACATCAATATAATCATTATGAGGATATAAGACATGGTTACAAAGAGTTGAAGAAAGGGAAGGGATAATAGGGATTTGGAATCATGTGATCCTATTGTTTATCCATCTTTTTGTGTTTGGTATATCATTCCGCCCATTATATGTGCGATAATGAATCTAAATATAATGTCATCTATGTCAAATCCCTTATATCTTGTGTAATACAATATTTATTGACTATGGATTCATTACATAAATGGAAAATATATTGCATAAATTCGGAAAATACTATATCTCCATGTCGTGTGCTTTGAAATATTTAGGCTGCAAGTGGGTTTGAAGGTGGAAAATATGTCATCTCTCTTATGTCATTTATGTATCGATTATGAAGTTTATGACATAAATCCATTTTTCATAGCATTTTTTGTTTCTTTGAAACAAGCTGTAAAACCTCATTTTGTAGTATATAGGGGATAAACAATTACCAAATTATCCCCACATTATTCTATTCATGACATGAATGATTGAAACTTCAATATTATTATGTTGCACCACAACATGGTGTGTCATGACATGAAGTGTATTCACCTTACTAAATTCATATATATTTTTTAGCAAACCATTTTTACATCCTACCATAAATACAAAAAATGATAAAAAATTTAGAATCTGATCAATATTAATCAATTAATTCCAAAAATAAATGTATTCAAATACAAAAAATGTATGTAAAAATTTACGTATAATGTCATAGGGTGGTAATTGTTTGGTAGGCCATGAATTGTATTATGAAATGCCACAAATTATACTTTCATGACCACATAAGAAAAAAATCATGATGAACATTTATTCTATTGTAGTAAGATAAAATTAAAGTTAAACCCTAAAATTCAATAATTTTGTGGTGTGGTAGTGGAGAAAATCATGAAAATGAGTTTTAATTGATGGTGTGCATTGTAATTTAGTGATTAGATGGTTTTGAAGAGATCATTAGCTATATAAGGACCATTAATAAATTCATTTGGTTCTGAGAAAATAATTATGAGGTGGATATTATATTGAATTTTTTAAGCTGGAAAGGATTTCACGATGCATAACACCTACTAAGGCACTACATGGAAGTGGTATCTATTAGGAGTTACATGGTAAATAGTTAACAGGTAAGGTAGTTCATGGAGGTCATTTATGTAAGACAGTTCTTGAAGTAGGAGTACATAGGGTATCTCACATAAGGCACCACATAGAGAGATCACATAGAGAGATTATGCATAGAGATTATGTGGATGACATTACATGTAGGATTTACATTCTATTAGCCTACTAGTCTGCGATTTTACCGATGATAGAGGTAAAATGTTTAAAGTGCCAAAAAAATCCAAAATTTTGTTTTCAGGTATAGTTTTTTGGTGGAATTATAAATAGTCTATCCAATTCATATACATATTTCATTTTTATGTCAGGTTATGTGGATATACATTGAGATGTTTGATGGCAGGGATTAAGACTCAGTTCTAATGAATGGGTTGTTCAACAACCCTAATAGATTAATAGGGAACATTATTCCAAATGTTAAATTCCATGTAGGGTGTTGTACCTATAATTTGGTTATTTAATACATAAGTAACAATATTTAATTTTTTTTCCAGTATAGTTTGGAATGTCATTCTACTTAACCAAAATTTATTTTTCACTATCTAGTTAGGTCTATTTCTATGATTATGATAGATACCTAAAAATTTCTAGTGAACAAGACCTTAAGGGAACATTATCGTATACAGATTCCTAATGAGTGTTAGTCATGTATCTATTTTAATTTGGTATCATAAACTCTATGGATCAGTTACATATGAGGATTATGAGAGAGAACCAGTCCATAATAGGATTATGTTGATAGTTTTGACCTCATTGTTTAGTTTTACATACACCTATCCTTTGATAGGTTTGATATTTTGGTCTAGGTTGTTAGTAATTATGACCCATTTAAGAGAGTTGATCGATAAGGCTAGGTGGTATACAAAGATTCCCTTAGTTTTAGCTAAAAATCCATGTAGTTTTAGGATCATATTGATCAAGGGAAACCTATTATTAGGGTTGGCCTGATTTTATGGATGACTTTTTTAGAAATAATCTTGGTTGTATGCTCATTTTGAGAATGATGCATGGTTAGTGCTCGAGTTTTGCGGTTTAGGCATGGTAATTCCTTTTGTTTCTAAGGAATAACCTAGAGTGCTTGTTTTTTAGACTATATTCAGAAGGAATTTTTTTTTTGTTCCTATCCATATTGAACAATGTTTCCGTTATTGATAATCTAGCTAGATTATAGGTATATGCGGTTGACCAGAATAAAATAGAGTGATGAGAGGTCATTGAATAAATCATTAAAAATGTTAATATATCAATTCCAAAGTGGATTTTCAAGGTATCTTATGGATTAATCAAAATAATTTCCTATGTATCATGGTCAACATGTCCTTGTGATGAACGACTCATGGGAGCATGAGTTGGGTGATGTTGGTAAGCATCAGTTACATGTGGTACCATTTAAATTATAAATTGTTGAGAGGTCATGTGTGATCTCAGTACCAATGTTTTAAATACATTCATTGGGAATGTTTTCTCATGAGTTTTTGTTAAAATGATGAATTTACCTCCATAGTAGAGGATACATGAAGAATAAATAAGATGCCATGAGATAATTGACTTGTGGCTAGACCTAGACATGGATTTTCAGGAGATGTGGTGTTAGGTGTTAGTTAATAGAATGTATATCATATCTAATGTGAGTGTCACTTAAGATATATATATATATGTCTTTAGATGTAATCCTAGTGCACTCCAAGATAGATATGATCATCCTATATCTTGACATCATCCTGAGTATGTTGAGAGAGTGTCGGCTCTACATCGAGCTTCTTTTATTTTAAAATAACTTTATATATTTGATGAGGGAACCTATTGAGGTTGTGATCCATAAGTGGTATAATTTAATGCATATATTGAAGAGTGAAAGATTTTTTAAATGGTGGTGAACCACATTTTTAGTTGAATTTCGGCATTTTACATGGGTCATTAATCTTGAGTTTTGATTGTAATGTGATTATAAGGGTATTTCTATTGTTGGGAGCACTATATCAGTCGCAGTTAAGTGCCTCCCATATAGGAGAGTTGGGGATGTTGTGATACAATTCCTTGAATAGTCAAGATAGGTTAGTTACATAGATGTTGGTATGCGAGAATGACGAATAGTTTTTGCACCAATACTTCTCTAGGAGGAGAAATATTATAGTGGAGATATTGTAAAGAACCGTGTTTTTCTAGAAAGGAATCTTGAGAAAAAAAATTAAATATTTTATGTGATGTTCGTAAGGTGTAAAATGGAAATTCACCATCTAAATTTCATCTCAGACAATTTTTCTGACCACATTTTTGGTCACAAAATAAGGTGCTTACCCTAGGATAAGGGTTTTATGGAATTATGAGCTGCTAAAGTTTTAGTAGGATAATTAGTAATTATTATTTAATTAGTTAAATATTAATTTATTTTTGTGGGTTCATTTAGCAATTTATTTTCAATGGACAATAAAATTTAGATTCTTTCTCCATCATTGAGTTCTTAATGGTTAGTTTTTCCTTGATGGGGTATAAACATAGGTCATCCACTAAGGTTGACCCATAACCCCTTTTTCTTTTCTTTTCATTTTTCCATTTTATATTCTTCTTTCTCCCTTTGGCTCCTCATGTACACCCTATTTGGGCCTCATTCATCATTTTAAAAATTGATAAAATGGAGATATAGATATAATAAGAGAGAGGTATGTGGAGAGGTATCATTGTGGAGCTCAGATAGAGCCAGGTCATCATGTGGCAGTCATGGATGGTGAAAATGGGAGAAGCTTTGGCAGATTTCACAAAAAAGATAGGTTGTTTTTATGATTTTTCATAAATCCCCATAATTTTTTTCATGTTTTAATTCCTTATTTAGACCTACTAAGGACCCCTTGAGGATCGATCTGAATCATTTGATGAGAAAATGGGGGTTTCAAGAAATTTGTAGGGTTTACCTTTCAAAAACCCTGATCAAATGACATGTAGTTTGGGGAACACATTGTATCTTTTTTTCCTATTCTGGGACGATGTTTTTTTATAATTACACATCTTGTATGTGGTATAAATTCCATGTATTTTTAATCAACTAGGTAGTTGAGTTCCTTATCGAACATCCTATGTTGGGAAATATGGCCATATAGTGCACGAGGCCAAACTCTGTGTAGGTTACGTGCGATGTTGAGCTACATGACCAGAAGAATTGCATGTCTAGGAAATGTGAGGTACATTGGCAGGTACCTTAGGTATGTTACATAAATTTATATAATCAACATTCCATGTGCATTGGTTTTTAGATTTCATGTCTGGTTGGAGTACATGTACGGGTGGGGCTTTGGGATAAATTGTTGTTTACTAGGTAAACATACAATGTACTTCCTCTTTTCCACTAATTTTTAGGTTTTTCATATCTTTCACCACAAAGTTAGATTTGGGTATAAGAGGAGTCCATTCTGAGAATCATTCTGGGTAGATCGTGTTGGTAAAATCCTTAAGGTGACCTGAAGAATCCTAGATGGTATTTTGGGGGTTTTCCCAAATAGAGAGGTTCTTCAACTTGTAGTTGAATTTAGTTGTATCATAGGAGTGATAATTTGATATGAGATAGTATTTGAGCCATCTCCCATGAATAATGATTTTTTAGCTTTCCCATTGAGAACATCCACCTTATGAGATGTTCTCCTCTATCCCATGAATCTATGAGGTCAGTTTCTTATGAGGATCCCATATAAGATGACTCAACATATGTTTCAACCAAGGGGATCCCATATATGATTCCTCTATCTTCATACTTTTTTTGATGGTCCCCTATGGTATTCCTTCATATAAAATTTGACATAGTGATTCCTTTTAGCATCCATCTACATATTTTCCCTTTCCAAGTATTCCATGTAAAATACATTTTCCTACGTGCAACAATGTTATGGGTCCCATGTAGGACACCTTTTTTAATTTTTACCATTCTAAGGATCCCATGTAGGTTTCCTCTATTCAATTATCATTAAAAGATTATATGTAGGATTCTTCTCTTTACCTTTACTATTGAGGATCCCAAGTAGGATGCATCTCCTATGTTTTGACCTAAAGGACCCAGTGGGTGACCTAGTGTTTGACCAACACTAATATATTACACCTTGTTTAGGTAGAAATGGTAATTTATGTCACCAAAGAACCCATTAATAACTTCTAATTTGAGAGTATGTGAAAGTAGTGATGGTTTTATCCATTCTACCACCCCTAGTATTTTATTTATTCATTTAATTTTTTTACTTTGGATGAAATATTAATTACTGGAGGAACTTCTTAGTTTGTGGATGATGATCCCCCCTTGATATGTCTCTCTTTGGGATTCCCAGATGTACTTACTTGGATCTTTATTATTTTTTTTATTGGAGTCTCCAGACATACTAGATTGGACCTGAATTTTGAGCCCATTTAATTATATATATGAGAAACTAATATATAACAAATGGGATATATCTTCTGATCATTACTTTTTGGGATGATCATTATTGAAATATTTTTTTTGCGCATGGGTATGATTCTACTATCATAGATTAATTTTATAATGAGGTTACACAACTCTCGTTGATTTATTGTTTAATGAGGTTGATTTCGCTCTCCATGAATATTTGTTGTTGGAAAATGAATATGATATCCTAGATTTGGGCAAGGTGTCCCTATGATTATGATGTATGGGAATGATGTCCTTTCTATTTATACTCATGGATGATTACACTCTCCCTACCATCAAGGATGATTATTCTCTCCATGATCATTTACATGATCATGTTGTTTAACATGGTGTTTCATATCATTGATGAATACTCATGGATGATTATGCTCTCCTGAGTGAGAGGGAAAACTATGCTCTCCCTAATCAATTACATGACCATGACGTTGGACCTATAATTCCACATCATTGATGTATACCCATGGATGATTATGTTCTCCTGAGTAATGGAGATGATTTTGATCTCCCAGACCAATTATTAGATCATGATGATGGACATGGTGATCGTCACCATTGATGTGACAAGTACTTGATGGATGCTTATTGTCACTATCAGTGATTCTTAGGATTTAACCTAGGTTTATGTGGAGGAACCAGTGATACTCTACTTGTGAATGGGTACTTATTATGTACATGGGTTCAAAGAGCATTCTATTTTACAGTTCACCTAAGGGTCATCCCATTAGGGTTCATCTAAGTTCACATATTATGACCACCTATAGGATGAGATATAGGGATTATACATCAGACTATATTTACATAGAATGAGTGGAATGAAATCTAACTCAATTATCATTTATAGTATTTTATATTGGCATACTATATCCTCCATTATAGTAATTTTAGGCGATTACATGTGACCCCTTATGTCACAACCCGACCCGAACCATGCGTCATTAGGTCTGTTGTTTAAAAAATTAATTAATTAAATTTAAATGCGAATAAAATTAAAACTAAAATGAAATTAAATAAACCCTAATCTATCTTATAACCTCCACCTATCTCACTCAATAATGCCTCTCCCCTCCTTCGGTCGCATGACGCCAACCCCCCCCCGGACCTTTGACCACATCCCCTCCGTCTAGAGAACATCCCCTCTCCACATCCTCTCCCTCAGCTCACCTATTTAAGGTCACTGATCCCCCTCTCCTACGTTTCCGGATGATTTCCCCTCTTTCAATCGCCCCATTTGGTCTAGATGAACCCTAGGGTTTCTGATGTAGCATTTTTTTACACTTATCTTGTTTTTAGGGTGTGTGGTGGGTCTCTAAGGTCTTCCCCATGCGTGTTTCAGCATCTGCCTCCAAAGGTGAAGCACTTTGATCCATTCTAGTTCATCTGTCATCGTTTTAGGTTGGTTTATCTTACCGTCATTTGTTTATTTCAATTTATTTAGTCTTTTTTTATTCGTCGGATCTCTATAGGTTAATTAGTTTCTTTGGTTTCTCCTCGAAGGGTTTCACACACATACATAGGTATATATATATATCCTCCTAGAACGTATTCCCTTATTGAATGGGGAATATGTTTGTTTTATTAAGGGGTATATATATAGAAGTGTATGTCCATGAAATTATGAAGAGATATTTGTCAAAGGCGTCAGGTGCTGAATTATTTGGTTTGGTTCTCTCTTTTTGAGGTATGATCTATATGCATTCACATTTAAATTTATAATCATTTATTTCTTGCATTTTGAACCCAATTTTTATATTAATTATTGATATAGAATTGTTAGTGAACTTGTCTTTATTTAATTGGAGTGGTTTCTTTCCTGTAATGTATCGAATTAAATGGTGTTATTATGTGTTTTTTTCATACCATGTGCTTGAAAAAATTCCCCTTTGGAATTTATAAATGTGTTTTAGATTTTAAATAGTGACTTGAGTTTCTTAAATGAGTGTCGAAGTGGTTTTTTGGTTTTAAAGGTGGTGTGTGTTGGTTCTTTTGAAAATGGGTTTTAAATGTGTATTGGTTTCTCAAATATATTTCTTAAATGGGGTTCCAAATTATTTTGAAACTACAATTTGTGTTTCTTTGATTTCATTGAAATGATTAAGTGTGTGTGTGGTTATTTAAGAAATGGTTTAGCATGTGATGTTTATGTGAGGCCTGGTTGACACTTTAAAATCATATTATCAAAAAACCCTCTTTAGATGGTACACATTCCTTTTTTGGTTATGTTGTATATTGTGGGAGTTTCGCTGGGTAGGACTCCCATGTGATCAAATAGTTGAAAGGAAAGGGACTTGTTCCTTAGAGTGACTCAGGGGTTAATCACTACATGGGTTTCTTATTTGTGATATATATATATATTTATATATATATATATATATATATCTGTGATGGTGATTGGATGCTTGGTTTAAATTGGTTTGAACACACCCCTTTTTTATTCGTGACATGGGAACCTAGAATAAACAGCGAATTTTCGTTTAATTATTGATACACTAGTTTAGATTATGCATTGTTTAGTGGACCACAGTAGGGGGATATTTTGTTATTATTGATATTGGTTTGGTCCCCTTGAGTAGGCTTGGTAGAGATATGATCAGGTGAATGGGTGTTATGATTTCATCGAGTAAGGCATTCCATAGGGATGAGTCACATATATAGTACGTTTTAGATTATTTCTAAGATCCTAGGTTCTCCCATTCATTTATGAACTCAGTTATATACTGAAAATGACTATGATGCATCGTTTGGTCGGTCACACTTGTGTGATATCTTTCAATTATAATTGTTGTTTTTTTATAGTGCTTACTTTATGAGTAGTTTGGATTTACAAGAAAAAAATTATTAAATGTTTTCAAATGTTAGTGGAAAATGGTTTTAAAAATTCCTTACACTTTTTTGTTCTCTCTCCTTCTTTATTTAAAAGGTAAAAGATTATTTATTAAAAAAGAAAATTGTTTAAATAAAAAGTGAAATAGGCCATGATTTTCTTTTATAGGAAAATGTGTAAAAAAATTCGTTTATATAATGTATTTTAAACCTAAAATTGGCGATTCATTTGTCTAATGGAAAAGAATTTGGGAATAGATTACTTGGAAATGCCTACTGAGTTTTGATACTCACGCCTAAATTTTTTTTAGTCCTGGGTGTAGGTTTCATCCTGATCCCAATTGTTTTGGGTGATGTTTAGTCTTGTGATTGGTGTGTGACCCATGGGGTCATGTGGAGTTTTTGCAGTCATTTGGTTTGATTAGTTTTTTTCAGTACTTTCTAAATAATTATATTTTGTTTATTTATTTTGGGTTACTCTATTATTATTCCATTGATATTGTTTATTTATATTGGGAGAATTATTTTTCCATAGTCACACTATTGATATGGAACCATCTCGGATATGCTCATAGAAGCATCTGGTTAGTTGAGAAGAGGTACAAAAAGGATGTTATTTTCCACCTCACAGGATTCGTTTGAGAAGAAGTTATGGATGTGTTTTTTGTGTGGGAAGCCCAAGCATAGAAAGTTTCAATGCCGCCAAGAACCTTAGATATATCATACCTATTTCCATTTTGGTCATTTTAAATGGTTTTTCCATGGTGGCCCTAGAAAGTGATAGGAAGAGAAATCCACTCCTCTGGAGAACTTCCAATCATAGCCCAATCAGAAGCTTGTTTTTTACGTAAATTACCTTTTTGTTGTAATCAATGCAACCTATGGGGATGTTGTGATTTGGGTATAGATAATAATGTTGCCTATATTTTTGGAACATTGTTTTTAATGGAAATTACGTTATAATGTTTTTAATGTTTCTTATATATAATATTGGTTTTTTTCTTTCCATTCTTTGTTTATTTGGGTTTTTACAGCCTTCACCAGGATTTCAGATATTTTTTTAGCTTGAGAAATAAATGTTATTATGGAGTCCTAAAATAGTGGGGAGAAAACCATGGTATTAGATCATGCTGGATCAAACTTCTAGGTGTTATTAATGGATAAATTTCTTGTTTCCACTCCACCCGACCCCAATCATAGTTGTTGGTCGACTTGAATAGTGGGTCGTGTAACAGATGCTTGCAGAGATCCCAAACAGGCTATGACTAGTTTCATCAATGGTTTATGTGTCAGGAGTTTGAGTGTTTATTTTTGGGTTGTTTCTAGAAAATATTGAGTCTCTTATTTGTAATAACTTTATTGTTTGTTCGAGAGTTTTGGCCACTTGTGACGTTTTTTTGGATTTTTGGCTTCATCGGAGGGTGGTCTTGTAGTTTATTTTAAGAATTTGTGGTTCTAGGTTTTGAACAGAAGAAAGTGTTGGTTCTTAGATATTTGTGTGTTTTGGAATTTCCTGGGTTGTAATTCATCCTTTCTTTGGTTTTTATCAATTTATTCTCTTTGGATTTTCTGGGGGTAGAAAGTTTCATGGTGGGGAGAATTGTCACACCTCGACCCAAACTGTGAGCTGTAGAGTACATTTTTTTAATTAAATTAATTAAATTTAATTCAAAGTAATATTAAAACTAAAATGGAATTAAAAATACCCCTTATCAATCTTCGCATCCTCCCCCTATCTGACTCGACGATGCCCCCTCCTTTGGTTGCATGACGCCAACCCCCCCCCCCCATCCCTTCAGTCATTCTTAATCCTTCAGGAGGGCCACCCATCTTTATAGCATCTAAATTGTGTCACCTAGGTAAGGTAACTGATTAACCACTCTTACATTTTCAGCTGATTTCTCCTATTTTGGTCGCCCCATTTGGTATGGCAGAACCCTAGGGTTTCATATGTGGAGATTTTGGACACTTCTCTTATTTTTAAGGCATGCGGTTGGTCTCTTGAGTCTTCCTCATGCATGTTTTGGTGACCACTACCAATGGTGAAGCACTTAGGTTCATTCCAGTTCATATTCCTCCACTTGACGTTGATTGATCATACCGTTCTTTTTTTGTTTTAATTTATATATAGTCTTTGGTGATTCTTTCGGTCCCTATATATTAATTTGTTTGTTTTGTGGCTCCTCGAATGGTTGTACAAATATTCCTAGGTACGTATGTATATATATCCACCTTTGGGAATATTACCTCATGTTTTGGGTAATATTTTCATTGGATTAAGGGGAATATATATATAAGAGTGTATGTGCGTGCAATTGTAGAGAAATCTCTGTAAAAGGCATCAGGTGCCAAATTGTTTGGCTTGGTTCTCTTATTTTGTGGTAGGATCTCTATGTGTTATCCTTTAAATTTAATAAATATTTATTTCTTACATTTTTTACTTAGTTTTTATATTAATTATTAAAATATAATTGTTATTGAACTCATCTGTCATGAATTAGAGTAGTTTAATTCTTGTAATGTATTGAAATAAATGGTTTGATTGCATTTTTTCTTATCAATAGCTTGACAAAATGAACTTTTGGTATTTATAAATGTTTTTTAGATTCTAAATGGTGACTTTAGTTTCTTAATTGAGTGTCCAAGTGGATTTTTGGTTTTGAAGGTGGAATCTATTGGTTCTTTGGAAAATGGATTGTAAATGTGTGTGTATTGCTCAAATATATTTCTTGAATGGTGTTCCAAATTGTTTTGAAATTTAAAGTGATGTTTATTTGATTCTGTGGAAATGATTTGGGGTGTGTGTGGTTATTTAAGAAATGGTTCATCATGTGATGGTTATGAAATGCCCAGTGGGTGCTTTGAAGATGGTTTCATAAAAAACACTCTCCTTGGATGGTCCTCTTTCCTTGGTTGGTTATGTTGTATGTTTTGGGAGGTCCGTCGGGTAGGACCCCCTTGTGATCAAATAGTTGAAAGGAAAGGGACTTGTTCCGTGGATTGATAGGGGTGACTTATTTTGTGAGTTCCTTTTATGTGATATATATATATACATATATATATATATATATATATATATATATTGGTGATTGGATGCTTGGTTAACATTGGTTGGATCACACCTTTATTTTTTTATGACATGGGAAGCTAGCATAGAGATAAATTTTTTGATGAATGGTTGTTGCACGATTTTAGATTATGCAATGGATAGTGGACCATAGAATGAGATATTTTGTTATTATTTCTATGGGTTTGGGCCCCTCGGTCTGGATAAGTAGGGAGATGATCAGGTGTTTGGGCATTATTATGTCATAAAATAAGGCTTGCCTTTGGGATGAGTCACAAGAACAGTACATTCTAGATTATCCACGATCTCTTAGGTTCTCCCATGTATTCCAGCACTTCGTTATCTACATATAATTGTTGTGGTGCATCGTTTGGTTGGTAACTCTTATGTGATATCATTCTGTTGTCCTTTTTCTATATGACACATGTGCATACTTTCTAAGAAGTGTGGATTTACACACAAAATTGATAAATTATTTTCCAATGTCTGTGTAAAATGGATTTAAAAATGACTTACCCTTTCATCTTCTCTATACTTATTTCTATAAAAAGGTTAAAGTTTCCTTCGTGTAAAATAAGTTCGTTTAAATAAAAATGGAAATGGACAATGATTTGATTTTATAGGAAAAAATGTGTGAAAATATTATTTTATATATTTTAGTTCAAACCTAAAATTGATGATTCTTTTGTTTAATGGAAATTCATTTGGGAATAGATTACTTGGGCATGCCTACATAGTTTTAATACTCACACATATACTTTGTTATTTTTTTAGTCTCAGGTGCAGGTTTTAGCTTGATCTCAATCGTTGTGGCTAATGTTGAGTCTTGTGATCATAGTTGACCATGGGGTCATGTGGAGTTTTAGTGGTCATTAGGTTTGGTTAGTTTTATTTTACATTTCATGATTAATCAATTTGTTTTGATTATTTATTTTGTGGTGCTATTTTTTTATTCCACTGCTTTTGTTTATTTCTATTGGGTGAAATAATTACCATCGTTGCTATATTAATTCCCTTGGTGCTTTTTACTATCCCTGGAAAATCGAGAACGCCTCTTGAGCCTTGTCATAGGCTAACTCGAGTGACTAGTTCAGGGTTGACCCAGGTTTGTTTGTTACACCAAGGATAGGAAATGCATCCCCATATGGTAGAGTATCTTGGTTAGTGAAATTTTACATACTTTTCAATGTAGGTATTGTTGATTGGGATTATATACCCATATATTGACATAATTATACATTGTTGGAATGGTCTGACAACCAACTCAATACCATTTTTATATGATTTTAAGATGGTTAGGATTATGGACCTAGGGATCAATTATTGTGGTTTATGTTATTTCTTTCACCTTACTCTCTCTCTCTCTCTCAGAAACAAATATATATATATATATTTATATAAATATGTAATTACATGATTCCACATTGGCTAGTTGAGTGAGATTACAAACCCAGGGATTGAATGTGGTTTGTTATTATTAGTTTTATTTATATTTTGAGTTGTATATCAGCAAGGCTGAGAATATTTCATGAGAATTCACTTATGGTAGTATATTTATAGGTTCATCATTTGGGTTGATAACTGGGATTTTATCTGACCCTTGTACATCCCCATTGGTGTGCATGGAGAACTTATATATATTTTTCAGGTTTATCATGGATTCAAGATGTGTAGGTATGAGTCCCATAATTTCACAATTGATTGGAGCCATTCATTTGGATTCTTATGATCGGGATTATTTAGTTCCACAATGTCTTAGAGATGGGGCATGCGGTCTTTCATAGAGTTAGTATTGGAGCCACGTTCTTTTATTAAAGTTTCCTTTATGTTATTCTGTATGCATAGTCGAGCGAGTTGGTGAACAATGTTATATGATTGACTTGGTTGTTCTTAATTTTATAACATTTCATTTATTTTTTCAGCTTGTTCTATTTCAATTTATTTACTGCTTCCACGCTCTTTTTATTTACTAATTTAGATAATATCTGGTTATTTATACTATTACTACTCTTGTATATGGGTATTGTCTCCCCACTATACCACCTTTATACCCTCACTAATAGTCAGAAACCTCTAGAGTATGGGGAAATATACCTTAATACTTATGAATAATCGGATTGGGGCATTGGTTTAGGGGAATCTTAGTTGGCACATTACAAGTTGATCTACAAGGAGAGTTGAAATATTATTTTAAACAGATATATTTTTGGATAGGAAATACAAGTAAATCAAATATAGTGGTATATTATTCCAAACTCTACATGTAAAAAAATGAAGAGGAGAAGTCTGAGATGAAGGAAAAAATTGGAATGATTAAATTCACACAGTCAGAAAGCTCAAGAAAGATAATTTTGTGTAAACTAAATGTTAAAGAAAAATCAAGACTTATCGATGGTTTGAATAATAAATTGAAAGAATATATCATTGATTTCATGATATGTATGGGGAATTTGTCATCCGATGATGAAAATTAAGAAGATTATAAAAGACTCTTGGCTCCTAGTGTGATGTTGGAAAAGAAGATCAAATAAGTGATATAAAATGTGAAAGTATATATTAGAGGTCCAACTAAATAGGAAAAGTATTTTCCAATTAAGAAAAATAATCCTTAGAATAAAAAATATGGTATAGGTATTGATCATAAAAATAATTCAATAATGGTTGAATGTTATATAAAATCACAACATTGATGTTTAAGGTTGATTTGTGTAATACTCAGAATCAAAATATATAGACAACCTAAGGGAAAACATATACTAAAACAAAGAAGAACTATAATAAACCTTGTATAATGTGTTATTATTATAGAAATATCAGACATTCGAAAAATATAAATTCCATACCCAAAAGGTTCCAAATGGAATAATAGAAAAAAAAATAAGCCTATAATTTTTTTATATTCCTTCTATGTTTTTAATGGTCCTTATTTCTAGTATGAATATTCTAGGCATATAGACATTTATTTATAAAATAATTTTGAAACAAGATCTAATGATGAACTAGAAATGTCATAAAAAGTAGCTCAAGGATCCATTAAGGTGGATAAAAATAAAAAATCACTTTACTTATTATCAATATGTCATTGGTCAATCATATTCTGAAGACTATCGAACATGTCAATAATCACCAGGTGTGAATCCAAAGATATGAGTCAAAAATAAAGGATTTGAGTTGGTAAAGGTTGTATAGAGTTTAACTAAAGCACTAGATATGATTGGTTTATAGATCATTTCTTGCATATTCACTTCCCATATGATTATAAACAAAGATATTGTTAGATTCATCAGGCACAATAAAGAAGATATATTCATATTCAAGAATTTTGATTCCATACAGATTATTGGTTTAGGAATTTAAAATTTTGGCTGAAAATATTTGAGATGTTTGGATTTAATAGTTTTTAAGCACCAAGTCAAAATTTTATAAGTGTCAATTAAATGTCTGACTTGTGGTATGTAATAAAAATTACCAAAAATAAATATATCATTATGGGAAAGGAAAGAAGAGTAGTTATGAATGAGAGATTTAAGAAATATAATATTTTACTTTTTAGTAGAGAAGAAGTCATGTGATTTATATCCTAAGAAGAAAAAAATATCATTTAATAATAATCATAGGAATTTAACTCAAAAATCCTTGGCAGATATGGTGAAGAATGATGGAGATCAATATCTTTCAAGGTTATCAAAATATTCTACATGAACATGGTATGTTTTTCAAAAAGGGTTAATTATTTTAATGATATACAAGAAAAAAAGCCAAAAATTCAAAAAAGGGATTGAATTGTTGTATGTTGAATTATGTGGATCGATATAAAAAAAGTACATTAATTTCAATATATACTATGTTCTTTTCATTGATTAATAGAAAAATATGGCATATATGATGGTCATCACATTCAAATATTATGTGTTCAGCCATATTTCTCAATATCAATGGATGAGAATATTTTGATCATAAAATTATGAAATTTTTGATCAAGAATGTTAGAATGTTCTCAGAAAGTCTTATAGAGGATTATCTTGAGAATAATTGAAAAAGGAACCATAACTCAGTAGTGGGAACTCCAAAAAAATAATATAGTTTAGAGGAGAAACCAGAATATAAAAAATATGGTTTGAATGAATCTCATTGAGAAATACCTACCAGAAATGTATTGTAAAAAAGTAGTGTTAACATTAGTATAAATTTCTAATAGGGATTTTTTGTGTCGAGGGAAGAAAAAACTCCATACGAGTTGTGGTATAGAGAAATGCAGATGATAAATTAATTTTTAATATTAAAAAGTAAGTATTTAAATATATATAAGTATAATCCCAAGAATTTTGGATATTATAGATAGGAATTAATTTTACTTGGCTACACAGGTAATAGAATAGAATATAAATTCTTTAATAAATATCTAGGATTGGTTGTCGAAATAAATGATATCAATATAGCTGAAAATGAGTTGAATATTCAGCTACATGTGAGATAATTTTGAAAAAAATAATGAATAGCTGATTTTACTAGGGATAGTACATGGGCCTAAGGAAAAATTATAAGATGAAAATAATGATGAGAAAGATGTTTGGTCTCTATCTATTCAGATGAAAAAATAGAGATGAAATTGATGAGAAGAATATCATTGATAATAAAATAATGCTAGTTTATATGAGAATAAATATAACTCTATATTTTTTCCTATATTAGATACAGATTAGGTGATTTGAATAAGATTCTTGGGATGCTAATTTGGATAAGGTGAAGAATAAAAAACATGAAAAAACCAATAATAATAATACTTCACAAATGATTTTTCTAAAACAAACTAAATGAATTTCAAAAGGATGTTTTTAAAAATGAATAGTGTATAAGGGATAATCCTAGATCGAGGTTATTGATTTTTAGGGAACATTTTCACCCATATAACAAATGAATACAATTTTAGTATTTTGATCTATATTATTTCAAAGGTAATTCAATTTATTCCATATGGATATCAAGCCGGAATTTATAAATGGAGGTCTTCAATAAGAGGATTAAATTATGAAAAAATGGTTTTATCATCCATAAATAATATAACATAGTTTTTCAGCTAGAAAAGGTAGTTTTTGGGTTGAAGAAAGCACCATGATCATGGTATTCATGTCTGGATCAAAAATTAAAGAAGCTCCTTTTCTAGCTTCTCATAGTTGATTACAATCATTATGTCAATAATGAGAATGATTAAATGATTATTTTTTAATGTATGCGGATGAAACAATATATTAGGGGATCAAATGAAGAACATTGAAAATATTTTTCATAATTCAAGATGTGTGAGTTTGAAATGTTGATGATTGGGGGAATTATATTTTCCCATAGTCTAGTGGCATCACAAGGAAGGAATGACACATTTATCTCTAAATATATATATATATATATATTACAAGGATGTTCTTAAAAAATTTGGAATGGAGTATTACCAAGTAATGATGCATCTGGTCGCTACCCAGAAGATGTTTTCAAAGTATCACAATGGCAAGGTGGTCAATGTCATGGAATACATGTATACCATTAGTATATTTTTGAACATAATAATGAATTGACTTGATATTGCATTTCCACATGTCAGGTGGCATGGAATCAAAGTAAACTCAAAGAAATAAACATCATTATAGTGAAATTAATACTATATAATATTATTGGAATGATGGATTTCAATTTTATATATATAAAAACATCCCAATAAGAGTTATTTGGACATGCAGACATAAATTGATCCGATTTGGAGGATGGTAGAAAGTGAATAATAGGGGGTGCATTATAAATATTGGATTATTTATTTGTTGTATTAGAGATAAAAAATACTACATTTATTTTTGCACTGAAAATATTGGATATATCATGACCATCAATATTCCACATAGTTATTATAGATAAAGGAGTACCTAGAAGACATTGAAGTATATGTGACGTCTCTGACTAGATTCACTTTTGATAATTCAAGTGATATTAATCTTAAAATATAGTCTAAAACTCAAGGAGAAAAATATTTAAATCAAGTATAAATTTATCAAGGTAATATTGGAGCATTATTAGGGGATGTTAATGTACTTATTTATAAAAAATATTCCCATAAACATCTTAAAATGCGCATTTCCGAAAGAAGTGGTTGAAATGCATCATATAGATTTTGGAGTCCAGTTGACTTCCCATGCCTAAATAACATGGATGCATATCCCCAATCCTTGAGGTATGTTGAAAATTTTCTCTATGTACTAATAACTATTCTTTTCCTTTTTTATATCTTTAATAATTGATCTTAGGTTTCATTGAAAAATGGTTGATATTTATTTCATGAATATGGAAGATTATTATCAAATTTACTATAGGGGAGAGTAATGTGATGAAGTGGGTGAGTTTTTCGACGTTAAATCAATAGGAATAAAGATATTTAATGATTTCAAATTTGGATATGTTAAATTTATTCCTCTAATGAAAATAAAATAGGAAATAATTGACCTTTGGGTTCAGGATTAAAGTCTTTTTCTAAGTGTGGTTAGAGAAGCTGGCTTCTAATATGCTACTCTGTGTAAAAAAAGTGATATCAATTCAAATTTTTTGTATTGAGAATGATTCAATATATGGGATATAGAATAAATTTTTTTCATTGATGAAGTTTGTAAGACACTATTATTTATTACACTAATATTGTATCACTCAATCTTAATGTATGTGTTGAGAAATTATCTAATCCATATCTGGAGTCTCAATGTGTGAATGTTAGTGAAATAAAGAAGTGCATAAGACTTTTCAGTGATCTATTTTTGAATGGTACTAAGGAGTTGTGTAGAATCTTCAAAAAACACAAAGTGATATGTTATTGGTAAAAAATCCATCATGTTTATACATTCGAGATTTTTGTTTTTTATTCATTGAGGATGTCGGTTGAAAAATTTATGGTTGTTTCTCATATTGGGGTTTTGAATAATTTTAATAGAATGGTGAGGCTCTCTAGTGTTTTCCAAAATTTTTGGGTCTAAAAAATATGGGATTAAGGATGGTTTTCATGTAATAATAACACAAATCATACAATAATAACATGATCATGTGAGACTTATGTAGAATGTGAAGATATGTACTATGATGTTCATTAGTGGTCATATATAGGTAATTGTTTATGCACCATGAAGTACATTATGTGGTATTCTAGAGGATATTTTCTTGACCTTGTAAGAATATCTCGTTTTGGATGTATCTTTTTCTCCTATAAGATGATAATTATGAGAGTATTGATAAAGTTTAGCATTATTTAGTGTTTTATAGATTATCAAATTGATGAGTTTTAAGTGAAGGAGTGCATAATGTTTTTTTATTATGACATTTTTGATTTCTTATCCTAAATAAGGAACTACTAATCAATTTTTTTTGTGAGAAAATAATTGTGAGGAGGAGAATATCTTGAAAATTCTATCAATATATAAAATAGTTCATAGAGCATAGAAACCATGTAAAACGTATGTGGAAGTGAACTATGTAAATAGTTAAATAGTGAAAAGTAACCATGTAAGGAAGGTTGCGGAGTTCATATGTGTTATATAATTCAAGCAGGAATACACATGGATGCTCACATAAGGAATCATGATAAGAGATAACATAGATATATCACATGGATAGATCAAAAAAAGTCAATTACATAGAGGTATATTGTGGTGAATACTAACCCATGTAATAATAATATGTTGAATAATGAATATTTTTTTAATGAGCTATCGAAAAACATAGAATTACACGATAAAGTGTAATTTCCCCTATAGATGATAGAGGAGAATAATGCAACACCCATTTTAGGGTAAATCAATTTAGAGATGATAAATATCATCAAAATATTCTAATATTGGAGAAATCAATGATCTTTAGTGGATATTGAGAGAGAGAGAGAGAGAGTAATGAGCTTATAAAAATTGATTTGTTGTAAACCTACGGTATAATGAGTCTGATCCAAATATTGTAATACTAATATCCTTTAGTGAATTCTAGTTTATTGAAACATTACCTTTTTATATTCCATGTGTTATCCCAATTATAGTAAACCATGTAAAATTTACTTGTCTCTTGCATTATTTTAATTTATTTTATTCAATTTTGTGAGAAGAAGAAAGAAGATAGATTTTTTAATAATGAAACAAGATCAAAGGGGAATTTTTTTAATTTGGAATGCCCTGATTCTCCCCTATCATGGGGTATTTTATCTAGTGGGATAAATAAATTTATAGAAGATACATAGTTACTCATTTGGTGTTAGATATATAGTTTCAAAGTAGATGATGAGGGTTACAATCTATTATGAACCTTGATATAGAAAAAGAAGGATATCTCCCTTTTAAGTTCAACGTTTTTGGATTAACACATCATCATTGAGATATGTAGATGTAATATAATAATTGGATTTCAAATCTAATTATCAGTAACAATTCCCAGGAAATTATCCTTTTTTTCTAAAGGTGGCCAACGTAGAATTCTCATTTAAATCCCAGTATCCACACCTATTGGGTTTCAAACAGACATGATTTAATTAATTACTTTTCCACTAAATTATATATATTTGTTTCAAGGATATACATGGAGATCCAGGATAAGATTTTGGTATGTAGTTATAATAATTAAAGTTATTGTAATCAATGCTAAATGTAGGAATTGTTAGTAGGTGATTTCCATACATTTAATTCCTAGAAGTTTGAGCTAGCAGTTGAGTATACCATAATCTAAATAATTGGGTATATTATAAAATTTTCAAGTGATCATGTATATTTTAAAAAGTACCATGAAACCATGTGAGTAGTTATTTATATGTTTATAAATTCTACTTATTTCTTCCCTATTTGGTACATGAGTCTGTTGGATATTAGGACACATTTTATGTAACTATGATCATGTTATTACATGTGGTGTTATTGATGATATTTTTTAGAAATAAATACTTATTTTACTTCATTGTTATAGTGAATTTTATATGAGTCCTTTTTTATTAAAAACATAATAGAATATATATTTCCACTCTCAATTATATGTGGAGATTGAGAAGAAAAATATGGTACTCAATGATATGTCACATGTTAGTGATACTTGTGACTAAGTTGGTGAAACATAAAAAATAGATGTTTATAGGATCCTTATGTAGAAGAAGATATCTTATAGTTGTAAAATTATATATATGTATATATATTTTGGAAGTTAATACCTTTATGGTTCAATATCATATATTTTTTGATATATAGGATCTTATGACTTCATGGATTGACAAAATATGGTTTGGAATGTGTAGTTTATCAATTATTTCTTAAGTGATTCCTTGTTAGAGAAGTGTTTGAAAAGTAACCAACCATATAATGTTCCACCATATATATAATAATTACCTGATAAGTTTTATATTTATAAAATTGTATAGTACATATGTAATTTTTCATTCATTTTCAATTTTCTGTATGTTTACTAGAGAATTGATATAATTATGTTTTATGTAAAAAATGATCATGAACCAACATGAGTAAAAAATGTCATGAATGAAATATTTTCTTCATATGGGATAATTAAAGAAATGATAATATTTAATAGATAACTTAATATTGTTATCTACATATACAAGATTAGTGGGTTTAGCTTTCTGATTGAGTTTTTTTTGGGAAAAGAAAGTCTAAATGATGGGAGAATGTGGCGATCCTGACATAGGTACATATTGGCTATTAATGTAATTGATCTATCTTGTCTACCTTAGTGTTAGTGAGGTTTTTATTTTATTTTGATCAATTATTAAAAATTAAAATTTTTGATCCAAATAAATATAGATTATACAAAATAATAACTATTTTTTTGGGAATAATGGACCCATATGAAAAAATACAAATATATCACAAATTATACTTCATATTGAAATATCATCATGTTTAATTTCTTAGGATAATGTGTATCACTCATGTGGTTAAGTTGTTAATTTGTTAGTTCTGAAACCATGTATGATTTTTTTTGTAAAGAAGTATTTGTTTCTATAATTATATGTATCATATTGTAAGAAAAAGATGAATGATTTAGAGGAATCCTATAGAGTTAAGTTGGAAAAAATAGATGTTTTATTGTTTATACATACTCATTGATTCATTTATTCAGGATAAATCATTACATGTGAACTTATATTATATAGTTTAATTCCATATTGAGTTTATTTTATTTTTTAAAATATTAATTTGTTATTATTTTAAGTGTTTTTCGATGATCAAAATGCCTTTATCATGATATGAATACACTACCATGTGACCCTAAATCCCTTTCATGCCCATTTATAACTATATTATCCATTAAAATGGGTGCATGGACTCAACTAATCCACTTTATTCTAGGATTTCACTACACTTGGTGTGGTGTTGGTGAAAACTAGTGAGTGTCAAAGGTAGAAGATGGTTGTTGAGCCCTCTTAAAAGTCCCCAATACCATCATCAAATACATTTCATATCATTTAAATGAAATATATATGATCACTATGAGATGAAATACATATTAACACAAATTAGTGGTGATAAGGGAACCAAATAGAAGGATCTGTTTAGTGTTAGAGTTTTTTGGTGAAGGTAAACAATGAATAGTGTTTATAGGGATAGGGGGAGAAATTGTTTTGAAGGTATCCTTGGTTTATTATATTGGACCCCCAAAAATATTCATAACCATTCAACCACTCAAAAAATTGAGTAAATTATCATTATAAAATGGGAGGGATTGGATGAATCCTGAATATCCTTGGGGTCATGTCATGCGTGGTGATCCACCAAGTGAAACTCTCCCTATTCATGTAAGTGGTATTGTGGGACACCATGGATTCTCCACATCACATGTCTCGTAACCTGACCTATATTATTTTGTAATTCGATAGAGCATGGTTAATTTATTGGGGTAAAATATTTAACATCAAAACAGGCATGTGAGGGATCAAACAGAAATATCAACATAGGACAAGAAAATTTCCATTGATACACATTGACCCCTAGTGTTCATGGAGTAATTAACTTGTGTTAAGGGTATGCATACCCTTGTGGTTCCAAATAAAATTCACTTGGGGTTTTATGTGTCCCTATCCAATATTCAACGATGCTTGATTTTTTAGTGCAGTGAAATGATTCAATAACATAATATTTCTACCCTATACTACAGTTAGGAATTAGTTCATAAAGAGTGGTTATGACCTAGGTGGGAAACATATCATTGATTTTAATTATGATTTAAATGATAGAAGTAACTTGTGGATGATGTGTAGATATTTGGCTCTCTTATTGGCTACTGATTGACCATGGAAGATGAAATATTAGTTTTTACCCCTTAGAGATGATGGTAGGAATGATGGGTTTCTTAACCAACATGATGACGTAATGATATGTGAATTTTGAATTCACATCCTATAGTTAGTGATATAAGTGAAAAAATGTTCCACTGATTAGAATGAAAATTCATGGTGTTCATTTTATAGAATTATTCTTTTAGATACTACTTTTTGAATCAAATGATTTAAGATCACTGATTATTTTATTTCATTTTATTGATAAAACCACCGCGGACCACCACCTTGAGTATTTCTTTGTGAGATCCTAACATCATGACACCATTTATTGGGGCTATCCATACATTTTATTATTATTATAGAGTTTCATAATTACTGCAAACAATATTAATTTTTACACTATAAGATACCCCACTGCATAACACAGAATCTTTGGTATTCCCTCTTCCTGAAATTAATATTTTTATATTAATATCCTCAATTAATGTATTTTAACATCCATACATCACCTATATTAGTGTTCCATGCTCGTTCAATTGTTTGGTGATGTTCTTTAATGAAAAAGGGCATTGTAACACCTGAATGTTTTTATGCAATATTTTCCTTAAATAATATTTATTCTTTAACAGATTGTATTGAACAAAATAATTCATTTAAAAAAATTGTAAGTCTACATTATTATAAAATTACCATTATATCCTAGCTGTTAGGTTAGAGATAATAAGTATAAATAACTTATGAAAATGAATTATCAATTCAGTGGATATAAATTACTTCTGAAAAATATAAATTAGATATTTGTATTTTTGAGTGAATTACTATTGGTAATGAAATTAATGAGATATATTTGGTATATACTTAATAAAATATTTTTATATTAATAAAGGGACATTTTCATCATAGTGTGTGAATAAAACAATTTGTTGCATAAAAACTTATATATTTTTTGAAAGGGTAATGTTATGCCTTTGAATGGAGAACCCCTTTTAAATTAAGATTTTGAAAGATAAAAAATATTTATTTGACAAAATAAACACGTGATTTTAAAAAGGGAAATAAAAATTTATGTTTAATGAATTTCTTATATGTTTATTCGAAAAAATGCATGGTTTGATGAATAGTAAAAATACACTAACTTTTAAGCAAAAACAACTTTTTTCATTGAAATAATTTATAGTGGTAGATTTTAATATTGAATTGTTTTAAAATATAAATAGAATATATTTTTATTATTCAATATAATTCATGTCATTTTTATTAATTTTACATTGAATTCAGATGTAGAGACATTTCAATCTTTTGCAATGTTTTAACTTTTAAAAACATGTTCTCTCATTCTCACAATGGGATTGATTTTAAATTAACAACTACAACTTCTATGTTTTAAATTTTAAAAAATGGAACGGATATTTGGAATAAGTAGCTGCAAATTATGTTAATAGTTTACTTATATTATATAGAAATTATTAATAGTAATTTTAGTAATTTTTTAGTGCTGTAGATAAAGGTAAATCAGGTAATTAATGGTAACAATAATATTATCAATTTACATTAACACCTTTCAAAATACTATTGGATGAATAAATTAGACCCTTATCATCTATTTTTAAGAATTGAATCACTTAATGGTCACTTTCACATGAATATGGAATTAATATAATAATAATTAATGAATGTCACAAAATATCACAATCTCATTTTATATAAGTATATTAATTTTAATATATAGATAAACAATAGATAATATCATAAATAGATAGTCTATATCAAGATAAAATTACTACCTACGTAATATAAATATATTTATAAATTTTAGAAATTAAATAATTAACATTAAGTATGACAAAATAGTTACACATAAATTATTTTATTAATAGAAATATCAAATAAATGATTATAAAAATATTAAAAGAAATATAATTTGTATAAATTAAAATTATTCATGAAGTTTATGTGTGATTATGACATGTTTGGATTATATTAATTGATTTTTTTGAAGTTATCATATGTGTGGATTTTATTTAAAATCAAAGAAATGAATAATTTAAAAATTCACACTATTCATATTTTATAAAAATAAAATAGTATTAAATTATCTAAAAAATATTAAAATATTAAAAAATTAAAAATTGATAATTTTAAGGTCTAAAATGTTAAAAAATATCTATTTATAGTCAATTTACACCATATAAGTAAATATTTATAACCATTAAATATTTATAATGTTTTTACCATAATTAAAATTAAATAGATTAAATAAGGATAAATAAAAATTATAAGATTTAAATTAAAATAAAAACATGTATAAAGTTAATTGGTTTCGAGTATTTCTGAAAATACTCATCTTATCTGTAAAATCATCCTCTTTTGAGCCATTTAAATTTAAAAATTACTTTATATTATTTTAACAGTTTTGGTTTCTATAAAGGTTTCCCTCCCTCACTTATAAAAGTTAACCTCTCCATATCTTTTAATCACACCTCTAAATTAATTTTTCTCATCCATACCATTCCCATTTCATCTTCCAACTTCTATCACTTTATCCTAGAGTCCACAATTTGGGAAAAAAGTCATCCTAAGGAGGCCTTTTGTTCAAATCAAAACAAGATACTCAAAAACGATGTAATTGTTTTGTAAGCTCTTTCAAACTTATTTGTCTTCTACATCCTATTCTATTGTTTTTTTCGAAATAAAGTAATAAATAAAGTATCTTATATATTATTATATGTTATTATAATTATGGAAAAACCTTATATCTCATTTTATCCATCCTATGAATAACAATATCCCCAAGCGTGCGTACATACGAATTACCTTCTCCACGCCATGGTGTAATTTTTTATTCGACAATATATTATTTGGATGGGTACAATGATGAGTATAATATATGTAAATAAAAAATAGAACAGGATAATTATTATTTATAATAAATATATCATCCAATTTGACACCATTTATCCATTAATTGAATGATATCGTTGCTCTTGCATACGTACAACCTACCGTCTCCACAGGGAGATGCGATTCATTCTACATGATCTTCATTAAACCCAGAATATATATATGATTTTAATTAATAAATAGGATATATATTACACTAATACCATTCTGTAAATTATATAACTATGTCTTATGAAGTGGAACATGAACTTATCTGACAAAACTTGCATAAGCATATAAAGTAGTTAATATCCAAATAACGAGTGAAAATGAAATGTTTCTAACAAAAAGATGATAATATAATCATAAATTATATCATAAAAACTATTATAATTATGGATTAAGTAAATAACATTATTTAAATCATTATTTAGATGTTTCCGATATATACAAAGGATATTGGACCTAAGGTAATGGATAATTTTACTATCTCATTATTATTTGAGATTGTTTATTTGTAAGTATTTATTGTGTTATATTTATCATCCACATCCATGTTTCATAAATATATAATATTATTTTTATTCTAATAAAAAAAATTTAAAGACAGTTTTACCCATTGGTAAATTTTAACTAAATGGTCTGAAAGGAATATTTTGGTATTTTTGATATAAATTACTTTTTGACTTTTCTAGAAAAAATATGAGGAGAATGTTTTTTAACTTACTTCGAATAAATAGATTTTTACATCTTCATATTGACTTATTTACATGAATATTCCATTCCATTATTTCTAGTTTATTTTCAAATATATTCATTTCTTTTATAATTGAGTGGTATTTTGAGAAAAGAAAACATTTTTAAGAAGAAAGGATATTTTACAAAAAAAATTAAGTTCAAGTGTTTTCTCAAAATTATTTTACATATATGGTGCCACTCTATAAATAGGATTATGTTTCTATCCATGTTATTAATATTATTTTATTGTTTAAATTATGGAATGAAATTTTTTATGGATTATGTTATGATATAATGATGTTTAGGAAACACATTTTATTTATTGGGTTATGCTATAAAGAATGATTTATGTTTTGATGGCACATGTAAGAAAGATTTCATTATGATATGGGTGTGACCTATATCTCCCTACAATGTATTGGGTAAATATTTATATCTCATGAGATATACATGACTAGAAATAAATTTAAATATTGTTCAGTAATATAGGACTGGAAGGGCAAGTAAAGCCGGTTCTGTAATGGACTTTGTCTAGTATGATGATCTTGGCAATGTGCCTTGACTAATATGAAATGACTTTCTTGGCTTATATGCATGCCAAAAATCATCATGTATTTTGTTTTTTACTTTTGGGATTATATCAATTAATTCTTATGAATTTTATCCAATGACATGACATCATGGTCTTTAATATTATTGATTAGAATTACAAATGTTTTTTATTATATATTATGATTGTGATATGATTTATATTTACTATTTTTACACTTTCTGATCATTTGATATCAACCTTCCATATTGTTCTTTTCCCCAAGTCATGAAGTAGGGTATTACCTAAGATATATCAAAAAGGAGTCTAGTTATGATGAAATAAGTGTGAGAGAATTTTGATGTTTTATTAACCAATTGTTTATGTTTACTAGTTTCTAAAAACATTATACGTATACATTCATTTCATGGATTTATTGTATGTTGTAATGAATATACATAAATTTTGAAGTAATATCAATTAATGTAAAATATGGTTCATTATATGCAAGGTTATTCTTTGCCTTTTCTTATTATCAGTATCTTAAGAAGATTTTTAATTTGGGGAGTATTATTTGTAATACGATTATAAGAAATTAAACATTGATGATCTAGACTTGTAAGTGATGATTTAAAAATTTCTATGAGGTGTTAGTATCTTGTCTAAGGGTTTAACCATGATTGTCCTTGGTAGGTACTATGTTGTGAGGTCATGAATATATATTAGGATTATATATATTTTAATTATTATAAATATATATAATGAAATTTTATGTTACTTATCACATGGATCTCCAACTAGGTATTATCAACCTCCCCATACATGTTTAGTTATGTGGTGTATAATTAATTTTCCCATTCAGGTCATGAAGATGAAGTGCATTCATGAATTGTTGTATTTTTTAACAATATTTAAGTATATCAGGTTTGACATACATTGAAAATATTGACATACTCAAGGGAGATTGATGTACCCATTCATAATGAGTTAGATTTGTAAGTATAATAATAATATTCTGATATGAGAAAGAAGAGAGTGTGAAATTTAGAATAATATCAATAAATTATATTATCATTTATAATATGACTATGGATGGAGTTTCCAAGTTATCTATGGAGGTTAATGATTATGTTGGATATTATCACATGCTTTATTGGAAAACAAATAAAATCAAGGTAGATTCAATTATGCATAACAATTCTTGTTTAATAAAGGGATAATGATTTATCAAAAACAATGTCTAATTCAATGGTTTTATTGAATGAACCTTCTAAAGGAGTTGTGGATGGATTATACCTATTATAAAGAGTTCATGACACACTAACATACATTATCTATATATCTATTGTGGTTGTATCTTATAGATTATCTTGGGATAATATCCTTATGACTAACATAAATTTATTTTTGCCACATGCTTATTAATTGGATGATGAGGAAATATTATGATATATGAAGACAAATAATGAAATGATAAGCATGAGCCACTCCAGAGGCATCATGATGATTATTAAAAAAGTTTCTATATTTTATAATTGAATAAAAACTGCATTGATACTTAAACAAGAGAAATATAGTATTAAATAAAAAATAAAAAATAAATATCATAGTGCATGTTAAAAAAATGATATTTTTAGTCTATGGAAAACAATTTATGAATAATAACAAAAGAATATATCTATTGGTAATGGGGAGTGGTTGGTGGAAATATTGACTATAATGAGTTTTAAAATGTCAACGTTTTATTTTACACATCAGAATTCATAAAAAATAATAATGGTTCTCATTGTTTATTTAAAAAGTGAAGTTAATAAAAATATATGGATTCCAATAGAAAGAAAAAAATGTCATGGTTTAATCAAATATGCCTTGTTTTATAATGAAAATGATCTAATAAACTATTCATGGTTATTTTATAGTATAATATGAAGTCACTAATCATCACATATTAGAAAATGGACATGGTTTATATGTAGTTTGAGATAAAATGATCATTATCCAAAATATTATGTTTGATGACTGAGGTTAAAGTGTTGGGAAATAAAAAAGGATGTGGTTTACAAAACAATGTGTCATAGTTTCAATGAACATTGATAAAAGGAATGAATAAAATTAGATTTTGGATTTTAAGGGGAAAGAGATTCATCCACGGTTTTAAGACCTCACTTTGATTGATAAAAATACATTTCTAAGAACCCCATTATTTAATAGTTTTTGTTAAACCCAATATATATATAATTTTAATATTTTTTCTATTTAGTATGTATTATTGGTTTTTAAGAGGAACGTTTCTCTGTTTTTAGAGAAATTTGACCAATAAATATATGGACTTACCATATGGAACATGATGGGGTCATCTGAGGTTTTTGGACTGATCCTGACCACTAATGAAGACTTAGAGATGTAAAATATCACTATAAATATATCATTATGATTTTATTCTAGAGAAAAATATACCATTGAAAAAATAGTCTATAATAAAAAATGATATTTGAGTTCTACCCAACTGAGTTATGCTCATGGGAATAATAATTTACACAATATTCGTTTGATCGAAGGTAGCCAAGGACGGTAGACGAGGATCACACATGTGAATGATCATTATTTTGGTGATATATATCCTTTGTTTTGTCTTAAAAATACTTTTTTAAGTTCAATAACATATTCATAATCTAGATTCTGGTTTTTTCTTCAATGATATTTGTATATTCATGTGAATATCTAGATAAAAACAATTTAACACTGATGAGTTATACACATTATAACAATATTTTATGTACCTTTAATCCCTTATGTCCATGTGATTTTTTTCTTCCTCTTTTTATAACTAAATGTAATTATTACCATTCCATTATTCATAAATATATCTGTACACTAATAGACATCAAGGAAAAGGTCATTAAAAAGAGAAAAAAAGTGAGAAAAGTTCATAGTAGACATTTACCAGTTAGTCACCTCCATGTTATTGGCAATGAATATCTCAATTGAGACTATCATTTGGTATTAGATCCATAATAAATATTGAGTATTTTTTCAATTAATTTATTATAAAATTTAATTTTCAATAATTAATGTATATAGTCTTAAATAAGATATTGAGTTTTTTAAAAGATAATGATATAATTTTTTTCTATTAGATATGTTATTATATCATTTATTTATTTAATTACTATATATTTTACTATCTAAGTAGTTGAATAACATGATAATATTGTAGACTAATTTCATTAAATGTAATTGAGATTTTCCCTAATGGTTTCAATTTAACATTGATTTTCTTGGAGTAAACATTATATTTTAGGATATATTTTAATGTATTATGTAAGAACCCAGATCTTCGTTCAGGTATGTTTTCACTTTTTCTGATGTTTCTAAGGAAAATAAATTTTCTAGAAATTTCAGAAGTACACGCTGTGTACTTTCTGAGTACACGCCGTGTACTCTTCCCCAGCTCGAAGCTGTGTGCTGGCCGTGCTGGGCCACACACACGGTGTGTAAGGTTGAGGTGGTGGCCGGTTAATTCGGAGTACGGAACAATTGAAGTACACACCCTGTACTCAAGAAGTACACGCCATGTACTTTTTTTTCATTAAATGGACCGGGTCACACCTAACCCCCAAAACCAACTTTTTCTCCATTTTTCATCCATCCAAGAGCGATCGTACGACCGAATCTTCGACGGGCTCCCTCCTTGTCGCCCGTTCTCCGATTCGAGCATAGTCTATTGCGTTGGAATCGCAGTGGTGAGTTATTCCTTCTACTTGAGCCTTGTTTCATGATTTCTCCTTGTTTTCAGGATATCGTGGGATGAATGTTTTGTACTTTTTCTTAGATCTATGTTGTTCTAAGAGGAATCTGTCATCGTGGTTCACGTATATTGATCTTCTAGGATCGAGGTAGGTGGTTTGTGCCATTCCGTAGAAAGTTGATGAATATTTTGTGAAATTTCCACCAATACCCTTGAACGGGGCAATGCGTGTTTCCTATTTTTCCCTTGTTACTTTCCTTCTTTACTTGATTGCTTTAGTATAGGTTATTGCTTATGATTAGAGTAATTTGTTTGTGCTCAGATTGCTTTTCAATGCTTGTTCTGCTTTTTTGGCATTTTTCCAGTTTCCATTCCTAGTTGTAGGATAGTGGAACTGTTGTTTTATTATTACTGTTGTGCCTTAGTTGATAGAAAAGTAGTTCTTGAGGTTTACTTGGTCTATATACACACGCTGATCATGTTTAGTTATACTAAGGACTGTGATAACCTAGAGTAGTAGACCAAAGGGAGAATTGACGGAAGGGCTTCTCCAGAGTGTCTTTTAATTATGATGCGAGACTATAGGGGGAATTGATGTTGAGTGCTTCCTCAGAGAGTCTGTAGATCCACGACACAGGCCAAAGGGGGAATTGATGTTGAGTGCTTCCCAAGAGAGCCTTTAGCACGATATGAGACTATAGGGGGAATTGACGGTGAGTGCTTCCACAGAGATTCTACTTAATTACGTAGCTGAACCAGAGGGGTGAGACTGTGTGTGCCTCCCAGAGGGTTTCTAGTACTTATAGGTTGAACCATAGGGGTTAGACTGTGAGAGATACCCAGAGGGTTACCTGTTTCTTCTTTTGTTGCTGGCTGTTTACTTGCGTACTTTGTTTACCAGAACTGTAGATTGTAGCTGCTTGTGCTTTTCTGTTTACTGCTTCCTATTTTATTACATCCATGTATTCATTGACTGTTAGGCATAAATATTTGGGTGATTTCCTACTAGGATTGTATCTCACACCCTGTTTGGGCCATGATTTTGGGACCAAGTAGACTATATTACTGCAGGTATAGATAAGGGAAAGCACCCTTCTACATCTGGATCTTGTGGGTTAGCCGTGTAAGGAGACTCGGGCATGGGAATAGTTTTCAAGTACACTCCGTGTGTGGGGGTCAACACGCCATGTAGTTTGAAGTGTACACGACTTGTAGGTAAGGAGTATACGCCCATGTCAGTGTCTTAAGTAGACACGCCGTGTAGTTTTTATACACGCCATGTAGTCGTTTTTTTGAAATCTTGTGTGTTTTTCTTCCCCTGTTCCCATTTTGTACTCTTGTGTTCTCTGTCCTTGTATTCCTGATCTAAGGTGTGCTTTTTATCTTTCAGAGCTATGCCTCCGAGATGTCCTCCGGTCATACATCTGTCGTCAGACAGCGATCAGATGCCAGATATGGATGATCCGGGACTTCATGTCGATCCCCCAGGCGATCCATACTTAGCACCAGTTGTTGTACCCGTCACGGGTGCTGATGCGCAGTTCAGGGAAGGTTTCATGAGGATGATGCAGGCCTTCCAGGGAGCGCCACCTCCTACCTCGTCTATGGAAGACTTGACGCGGTTCTTTAAGCAGCATCATCCTCCCACGTTCTCGGGGGAGGGAGGACCTCAGGCTGCAGAGTCATGGCTGGAAGCCATGATGACTATATTCGAGCATCTGGAGACGCCTCCAGATAGGCGGGTCAATCTCACCAACTACATGCTCCGGGACTCCGCCAAGAGGTGGTGGGACATGATCTCACAGGCGGTTCAGCAGGAGGCTATGGCCTGGGAGGAGTTCCAGTGCGTGTTCTATGACTACTTCTACCTGAAGACCATGAGGGCCGATCGATCTGGGGAGTTCATGAATTTGAGCAGGGTACTCTATCTGTCATAGAGTATTCCTCTCGTTTCACTGAGATGCAGCATTTTACACCCCTTCAGGATGGGAGTGGGGTGTTCTTGGCAAGGAAGTTTGAGGATGGTCTCAGGTGGAAGATCCGCTCGCAGGTGAACATCTTCCAGCTGACTTCCATTACTTTCATCATCAACCAGGCACTGATTACGGAGCGCAATCTGAGAGACTCTGGAGCTGCGAGCTAGGGAAGGTCTACTTCCAGAGATAGTTTGCCTCTATATGACAGTAAGAAGCGCCATATAGAGCCTACACGTGGTGATTCGAGGAAGCGAGATGCATCATCAGGCAGGCATGTGACATGCTACCAGTGTGGCTGGACAGGGCACAAGAGGCCGTAGTGCCAGAGAGACCCCGTGGAGTGCCGATCTTGCAGTAAGATGGGTCACCTTCAGCGTTTCTGCCTGGTTTTCTCACCAGCAGCAGGTGACCTGGGTTCTTCCATGAATCCTCATTCAGGAGCATCCCCACCAGTCTCTCACTAGTCTGGGAACTGGAGTTCTTCCGGCCGTTCGGGCTGAGGTGGAGGTCGAGGCCGTGGCGGTCAGCAACCAGTCCCTCATCACCAGCAGGGAGGTTCAACTTAGAGTGGTTAGTCAGGGGCACATGGCCATGGTTCAAGCCAGTCTTTCACCGTGGAGAAGACTTATCATAAGCAGGATCCCAATCCTTCTACTGTTCGAGGTACGATTTTAGTAGCCTCAGTTTTATCTTTATCCCTTTTTGATACTGGTGCTACACATAGCTCTATTTCTGTTGCCGTTGTGGAGATCCTTGGACTCTTTATCCTTTCTTCATCCGACTCATTGACACTAGAAACACCTTTGGGAACGAGGACATCTAGTGTACGCCAGTGTAGAGAGTGCCCTCTTGAGGTTGCCGGGTATCACTTCTTATGGGATCTCTATGTCCTAGAGATGACATGATATGATTTCATTCTCGGCACGGACTGGTTGATTCCCTTCTAGGTAGTCATTGACTGTTATCACCGCAGAGTCAGATTCATTTCACCAGAAGGTGAATCATTCCTTCATAAAGGTGAATGGGATGTTCGGGCGATTCGGGCGGGAATCGAGCATCTTGGGCTAGGAGGGGTGACAGTCCAGATTGCTAGTCTTTAACTAGATGATCAGGGGACTCAACAATTGGACTTTCCTCTAGTGGTGGATCGCTTTAGGGATGTCGTTCCAGAGGAATTTTCGGGTTTTCCTCTAGAGCATGAGGTCGAGTTCTCTATTTAGCTCGTGCCAGGAGTAGCACCGGTGTCCATTACTCCATATAGGATGGCCACACCTGAGTTGCAGGAGCTCAAGAAGTAGTTGGAGGAGCTACAGGCTAAGAGTTTCATCTGACCCAGTACTTCTCCTTGGGGTTCGCCTGTTCTGTTTGCGAAGAAGGCAGACGGTACCCTTCGGCTTTCTGTGGATTATCAGAAGCTGAACCAGTTAACGGTCAAGAACCGATATCCCGTGCCGCGGATTGATGACCTTTTCGACTAGCTTCGAGGATCCCGGGTGTTCTTGAAGATCAACTTGAGGTCCAGTTATCATCAGTTGCACATTTGACAATCAGATGTACCTCTGAAAGCCTTCAGGAGCAGGTACTATCTTTACAAGTATACAATAATGCATTTCGGACTCACGAACGCACCTGCAATTTTCATGGCACTGATGAACCGAGTGTTCCATAGTTACTTGGACTCCTTTATCATGGTCTTCATGGACGATATCGTGGTGTACTCTCACATTCGACACGACCATGACACACATCTTGAGATCGTTCTGAGTACACTGAGAGAGCATCAGCTTTATGCTAAACTCTCGAAGTTCCACTTCTAGATGGATCAGATTCACTTCTTGGGCCACGTAATCTCAGAGGAAGGAGTATCTTTGTACCCAGAGAAAGTGAGAGCTGTAGTTTCTTGGGAGCAACCGAAGAACTTATTTGAGGTACGAAGTTTACTAGGGCTGGCTGGATACTACAGACGCTTCATTCAGGAGTTTTCACACCTAGAAGCACCTTTGACAGGTCTGAAAAAGAAGGGGGTGAAGTTCTTATGGTAAGATTCTTGTGAGTTAGCCTTTCAGAAGCTGAAAGGGAGGTTTACTTCAACATCGATACTAGTATTTCCAGATCTAGGCAAGAGATAAACTGTTTACTGTGATGCTTCAGGTATTGGTCTGGGAGCTGTGCTTATGCAGGGAGATGGAGTCGTTGTGTATGGGTCCCGGTAGCTGAGGCCACATGAGAGAAACTACCCTACGCACGATCTGGAGTTGGCAGCTGTTGTTCATGCCTTGCGCTGTTGGAGACACTATCTTCTAGGAGAGCACTTTGCGGTTTTCACTAACCACAGGAGTCTCAAGTATATCTTCACTCAGCATGATCTGAATCTGAGGCAGCACAAGTGGGTTGAGTATCTTCAGTCTTTTGATTTTGAGCTTGAATATACATCGGGAAAGGGCAACGCCGTGGAAGACGCGTTGAGTAGGAGAACTTAGAATCAAGCATTTCAGGAGGCCAGTAGTGAGTGGCAGCTGATTGCTCTCTTCTCTGAGATTCATCGGGAGGTGCATGACATACGGGGACAGACATTTCTATCTTCTGTAGCTGTTACCTCCACGCTACTTGATCGGGTACGGATGAGGTAGCTATTAGACTCAGAAGGCTAAGTCCTACAGGAGAGTGTGTTAGGAGGGGACCCTCTTCCTGGATGGATAGTGGGCAAGGATGAGATCTTGCGTTTCCAAGGACGTGTATGGGTGCCAGCAGAAATACGTGAGGAGCTGATACGGGATTTCCATTCCTCAGTTTGGGTGGTTCATCCTGGCATCACCAAGATGTATCAGGATCTTCATCGCCAGTATTGGTGGCCAGGTATAAAAAAGGATGTTGCTGGTTTTGTCATGAGATGTTCTACTTGTCAGTAGGTGAAAGCAGAGCATCAGCGACCAGCGGGGCTTTTACAACAGTTACCTATTCCGGAGTGGAAGTGGAATGATGTTGCGATGGACTTCATGACCGGGTTGTCGAGATCAACTTGGGGGAACGATGCTGTTTGGGTTGTCGTCGACAGGCTTACAAAGGTTTCTCACTTCTTGCCAATCAAGGAGACCTTGAATGTCGATGATCTGGGACGACTTTACATCAGAGAGATTGTTTTTCTACATGGATTTTTGTGTTCTATTGTTTCAGACAGAGATGCATGCTTTACCTCTCGGTTCTGGTAGGGACTTCCAAAGGCCTTGGGTACACAGGTACTTTTGAGTACTGCTTACCATCCCCAGACTGATGGACAGTCTGAGCGCACGATCTAGGTGCTTGAGGATATGCTCCTAGCATGCATCCTTGACTTTGGCGGTTCTTGGGAGAAGCATATTCCTCTTGTGGATTTCGCATACAACAACAATTTCTAGGATACCATTCAGATGGCGCCATACGAGGCTTTGTACGGTAGGCCATGCCAATCACCCTTATGCTAGCTGGAGGTAGGAGAGATAGCTTTGCTGGGACCTCATCTTGTTCAGAGGACATCAGAGAAGATAGAGCTGATTCAGAAGAGGATGGATGCAGCGCAGTCTCGACAAAAGTCTTATGCTGATCAGCGGAGATGACCTCTAGAGTTCGAGGTCGGTGATCAGGTTTTCCTACGTGTCGCGCGGAGGTTGGGACACAAGAGAATTCAGAGATAGGTTAAGCTTTCACTGCGGTACGTCGGGCCGTTTGAGGTCTTGGAGAGAGTTGGGCCAGTCGCCTATCAGATGCAGCTACCTCAGAGGTATCGGTCCATGCACGACGTGTTCCATGTCTATCAGCTCTGAAGTTACTTTTCAGACCTGTCTCACATCTTTCAGCATGAGGAATTCATGTTTGAAGTGGATTCGTTGTTCGCAGAGAATCCTATCCTGATTGTCGATAGTAGTACGAAGGTTCTCGACGGACAGTCTATTCATTTGGTACAAGTTCTATGGCAGCACAGACGAGTACATGACAAGACCTAGGAGAGGGAGGCCAATGTACGATCGCAGTGGCCGGAGCTGTTTGGGGATTCTTCTTCTCCACCTCGTTAGGGAAATTTGGGGACAAATTTCATTAAGGGTGGAAGTTTGTATGAACCTAGACCTTCATTCAGGAATGTTTTGCCTTTTTCTGGAGTTTTCAAGGAAAATAATTTTTTTGGAAATTTTAGTTGTACATGCCGTGTACATTTTGAGTACACACTATGTACTCTTCCCCGGCTCGAAGCAATGTGCTGGCCGTACCAGGCCAGACACACGGTGTGTAAGGCTAAGGTGGAGGCCAGTTAATTCAGAGTATAGAAAAATTGAAGTACACGCCGTGTACTCAATAAGTACACGCCATGTACTTTATTTTTTTTCATTAAATGGACGGGGATCGCACCTAACCCCTAAAACCATATTTTTCTCCAGTTTTCATCCGTCTGAGAACGACCTTATGGCCAGATATTCGACGGGATCCCGCCTGGCCGTCCGTTCTCTGATTCGAGCATGGTGGATTGTATTGGAATCGCAGCGGTGTGTTCTTCCTTCTTCTTGAGCCTTGTTTCTTGATTCCTCCTTGTTTTCAAGATATTGTGGGACGAACATTTTGTGTGTTTTCTCAGATCTCCGTTTTTTAAGAGGAATCTGTCGTCGTGGTTCACGTATATCGATCTCCTAGGATCGAGGTAGGTGTTTTGTTCCTTTCCGTAAAAAGTTGATGAATATTTTGTGAAATTTCCACCAATACCCTTGAACAGGTTATTGCGTGTTTCCTGTTTTTCCCTTGTTACTTGCCTGCTTTGCTTGATTACTTTAGTAGAGGTTATTGCTTGTGATTAGAGTAATTTTTTGTGCTCAGATTACTTTGTCATTCTTGTTTTGCCTGTTTGGCATTTTTCCAGTTGACATGCCTAGTTGTAGGATAGTGGAACTGTTGTTTTATTATTTCTGTTGGGCCTTAGTTGATAGCCAAGTAGTTCTTGAGGTTTACTTGGACGATATACATGCGCTGAGCAAGTTTAGTTATACTCAAGACTGTGAGAACCTAGAGTAGTAGACCAAAGGGAGAATTGATGGAAGGGCGTCTCCAGAGTGTATTATAATTACGATGCGAGACTATAGGGAGAATTTTTGTTGAGTGCTTCACCAGAGAGTCTGCAGATCCACGATGTGGGCCAAAGGGGGAATTGACATTGAGTGCTTCCCCAGAGAGCCTTTATCACGATATGAGACTGTAGGGGGAATTGATGGTGAGTGCTTCCACAGAGAGTCTGCTTAATTACGTAGCTGAACCAGAGAGGTGAGACTGTGTGTGCCTCCCAGAGGGTTGCTAGTACTTATAGGTTGAACCATAGGGGTTAGACTGTGAGAGCTACCCAGAGGGTTACCTGTATCTTCTTTTGTTTCTGGCTGTTTACTTGTGTACTTTGTTTGCCAGAACTGTGGAGTGTAGCTACTTGTGTTTTTCTGTCTACTGCTTCTTGTTTTATTACTGCCATGTATTGATTGACTGTTAGGCATAAATCTTTGGGTGATTGCCAACTAGGATTGTATATCACACCCTTTTTGGGCCATGCTTTTGGGCCCAAATCGACTATATTTCTACAGGTATAGATAAGGGCAAGTGCCCTTCTACTTCAGGATCTTGACTGCATGAGGAGCTGGGGAGCATGGGACCGAGCTGTGGCTAGTGATGCTGGGGAGCTTACTTTTTTTTCTTTTTCAATTGGTTTTAGTTTTATTTCAGCATGTTTTTTTGTTGTTGTTTTCCTTAGATAATTGTACCTTCTATATCATTGTCATCATAGTTATATATCTACATTGCTTCTGCTATTTGGTTTCTGTTGTTATGAATGTTGTTTAATATTTCTGCTGTTAATTGTTGTTTTCTTGCCTTGTATACCTTACCGAATGAGGGCATAGTTTCCCCACTGACTCACCAAGGCCCTCGCTACTAGTTGGCATCCTATGGTGTTCAGGGAAACGTGCTTGAGGTCATGTGGCAAACCGGGTACGGGGCACCAGTGGAGGGGCTCCGGACTCGGGTCGTTACATATTAAGAATATTCTAATTGGTTTCATTAATAATAAAACTAAAATTTAACGACCACTCTTAAAAAAATTTAGTTGATATATAATATGAAAAATATAAGTCTATCCATAGTAAAAAATTGAAAAACTATTATAAAAGTGAGTAAAATAAGAATGGAAAATTATTTCTGGTTATAAAATGTCATGCACTGATTTTAGAGATTTTATGAATTTTGAAAATGAAAAGGAAACATTTGAAAATAATTTTTTAATAATGAATTGGAATATTTATTTAGTTTAAAGAGGAATTTAGTTATTCTATGCATATGAATCACAAATTAAAGAATTTATAACATCCTATAAATCATAGTTCGAGATTCATTAAGCAATTATTAAGGGATTATGGGATGATCTTAAAGAGGTCCAACTTAGTTTCATCTAATCCTGATGGGAATTTATAGATTTCAATCACTATAAACCAATGGAAATTTATGGTAAGAATTATAATTTCCATGACTTAAAAGGATCATGCAATTTTTCCCAATTTATAATAGAAAGAGAATATTTTTATATTAAAAAAAGGATAATAAATTTTAATTGGTTTCCCAATATAAAAATTAAAATATATATAAATGATATGAATGTAAGAAAGACATTATAATGATATAATTATGAGTGACCTTTGTGATTTAAAAAGGAAAAAAAATAATATTGATTAAAAATGTGAGTCTAGGGATAACAACACCTTGAAAAGGAAAATTACTATGTTTATTTAGTTTGTGAAAATTTGGTGTTATTAAAATATGGATACCCCAAGGATTTTTAATTTGAGAATTTACATTGATTTAAATCATGGAATGTGGAAGAATTAGGGTGGGGAAACCCCCAACCAATGATAATAGGAAAGAGTGTTGGGTGAGACTCTCCAATGATGAGAGGAGGCCAATGATTACCTCATATGTTCGGAATTATGATTTTTATTTTTCAAAAAAAGAAGTACCAAAATACTTATAATATTTATGGAGTGATTATTATATAGAGTATTTAAAATAATAATATTTTTGTATGTTAAGTGGTTTATTTGGTCACATATCATGTAATTGTACATATAAAATTAGAACAATGAATAAAAAAAGATAATGTAAGAACAAAAATCCTAGTAAGTAGAGAAATTTTCCACTATCATTGGATAAGTCTATTAGACTTGTGATGATTGTAAAAAATAGTGGTACAACACCAAAAATTATCTTAGATGGTTTCTGGAGAATGTTTTAAAAAATAAAAGTTAATTCATTATATAAATTAGAGTAGTCATGATATTGTTTCAATGGAATTCGAGGTAGAACATGAAAATATTTCCATAACTCTGAAGATCATAGGTAGATTAAGGATGTTCTAACTGAAAGAGACACATAAATTTGTTTTACAGTTAAAAAATTCATAATCCACTTATAAGAAGTGGTATAAATTGGGTAGAATTAGAATAAAATATCTAAAATCCAGAAAGTGTGTTGATGATAATTTATATATAGAGAGAAAAATTGGAAAATTTACAAAACCCTAATGGGATTGAAGGAACAAAGGAAATGTCATGTATGAATAAAATATTACCCCAATATAATATTGATGAAACAAAAAAATTAAATAAGGAACTTAATCAAAATAATTAACACTTTGTAAAGAAGAAAATTCCTAAGGTTAAATCTTAAAATCTTAAGAATCCAATATTATTTCTAATTGGATAGTATTATATTATCAAATACAAAGGTATGGGAAAATTATTTTCTTCCCTTATTTTTGATTGAATTATTAATGATGTATTTTTATTAAAATGGTATATTTATTTCATATATCAAATTGGTTATTTCAAATTGAATCCTCCCTTGAGGATCTTTTATACCAGAAAAGTTTGGGGTCAAGCCCCTTTATTAAAGAAAAAGAAAAAAGACAGTAATCCCTTTTGGGTTGGGTAAGATAAAACCCATTACAAGCCCATAAGCCCAGAGGGACAAATCCCATTCAGTGAAACGTACCCAAAGCATCAGACGACAGAAGATCCCAATGGGAAAACCCATTACATGCGAAAAAAATCACCAGAAAAGAGGAAGAACAACCCGAAGGCCCAACAGACTACATCCAAAACTGTAGATCAGAGAGACCACCAACGTCATCGGAACCACCACGACGGGACCTGCTGCCATCTGACAGTATCATCACCACCGTCAATCCTGAATGGCGGATCCATGGACAATGTCTAAAGCATCACCACTGCCTGAGCGGGGAGACCCACCTTCCACCGACCAAACCAACATAGTGCAATGTCGAGCCCACAGCCACCTTCGACCGACCACCGCGATGCGCCTCCGCACCCGCTCAATCTGCAACGGTTACCGGAAGATCCCGCTGCCCGCCACATATTCTATCGACGACGTGTCCCACGAATCCAGCCAGATCTGTAGATCTTGACCAGAACAGAGCCACCAACCACTGCTGAACTCCATCATGCCTCTGACGCCACATCACCGTGAGTACAAAGTCTACCATATGAAGCGCTATTGTCCAACTAGGTCTGTTTTAAAACCAGATCTGGCCCAGATATGAAAGCGTCGCCTTCCAATAAGCTCCACCAAAGTGAACCCATGCCTTCCAATCGTGAAGCTCCACCGAAGTGAAACCTCCCCTTCTGATCACGAACCCGCGACACTGAACCCATCCTCTAATGAAACCTCGACGCCACAGGAGAGAAGATTGCCGCAGACGGCGACAACGGGGAAAACCTAGAGCGCAGAGCCCCTTACGGGCTCATCACATGGAGATATTTTATAAACTACATGGAATTATTGATTGATAAATTATTTTTCCTGCTGTGAATTTTTTTGTATCATAATATTAGAGTTATTAATTCATATTTTTATTATCAATATATAATTATTTGGACTCTATAAATTTCTTATGAGGATATTAAATAAGATTAATAGATAAAGTAAGGTCTTGATATGGATTTCTTTTCAAAACAGTGATGAATATCATATCTTATACTTGTTATTTTTTCAATACATTATTTTTTTCATAAATAGATAAGGGTTTTATTGATTCTTTAACATAGGGGGAGTAGATTAGAAAGGATATAAAATACTTATATCCCCACATGAATACAAAGGCACCCTCACTTAAAAGAGGATATGTTTTTAAACCCCTTGATTAGACACTAAATGAGGCTAATATCCATTGGTAATATATATAATATTCATGTTCTTTATTATTCATAAACACCATTTTAGTGCATTTTACACTTTGAACATCATTTCACATTATGATTGTAATACCTTCTTAAAATGCACTATTATGTGGTACATTTTTGAACATTATTTAAAGTACCAAATGATTCATCTTATTATACATATTTTAATATGATAACTGATCTACACTCCAATATGAACATGTTTCATTCAGGGATCAATGGATAATTCATGGAGGATGATGGAGATATTTGGCAATGAAAGGAAGCAATTCTCGAGAAGGCAGATTGGACACCAGCCCACTGATGAGACTGTGGGGCCCACCATAAAGGCCCAATTAATCCCAAATTTCGTGGGATGCTAGAAGAAATGTATAGTAACAAATCACTCATCAGGAGTTAATGCTAATTCGGCCTCCATGGTGGTCATTTAGGCGGCCTAAGTTAGAGATACAATTCTGGCCCAGATTCTGCGGCCCAGAAAAACAGACCACTAATTTGATCATATATCGGAATACACAACTCCAAATGGGCCCAAATTTTACAGGAGGTTAGAAGACATCCGTAGATACATTTGCTTCTTCTATGTCCAACTCTGATTCGGCCTTCTAGAAGGTCTTCCAGACGCGTCTGTTCGGTGGATTAAAACTGGATGCCACCTCGGGTCAAACGTGGAAAAGTCCAAATTCCACAAGCTTTCCACCACCTATAGCCTACCAAAATTAATTAAGATGATTTGTACTGTTGGTGTTTCGACCCAAGGCTCCAAAAATGCCTATTTAAGGCAGTGTTGGTGAAGGAGTTGAGGATCTTGGATGCTTTGTTCAATTGTAATGTTATGCTGCATTTTTGTTTCCTCAATTTTGTCTTTCACAAGTAAGTTGTTCAATTCACTTTAGTTTCTTAATAAAAGTTCTTCTTCTACTCTTATTCTATTGTTCTTAATATCACTTTGATACCGTTGGATCAAGGTGTGAATTTATTCACACCAACCCTTGTGAAATTATTCACACAACGGTGGAGTGATCATTTTATTTTTGTTGTTTTCTTTACTTCTCCATTTCCTCCGTCATGAGTCTACTTTCCCCTTCCATTGAAACCATGGGATCAATGGAGGGCTATCCCACTTATGGGTTGATCCAAGGGAGTATCAAGGGGCTGGATTGGATGTTATTTATCACCTAATTAATGTATAATCACTTCTTTAATTGGGATTTTTATTTGATGATTTTTAAACTTCATCGTCCTTGTTGAATTTAAGGCCACACACATCAAGTACTCATACGATCCTTTAACTTGAAGTGCTCAAAACTTTGATCCTTCAAGTGTATAGGTGATTAGTATTAGAGGGTGTAGGCATTAAACTAGAAAGTGATGATGTTGTTTTATCTCCTTAAATAAACCCATCTCAAATTTAAGAAATTGAAATCATTAAAAAGAAAATACGTCCAATCCACCCCGAGCGATAACCTAGGATAAACTCATTATTTTAAATTGAATCCACTTAAATCTATTAGATATCTTTAAAACCCATCCAAAATCAATCCAAGTTGGCCACTTCATAGCCAAAAATCCATCCCTTAGGTTGTGTATCTTAGGTCTCTGTGGAATCGACAACCCAAGCTACACTACAAGGACCGTTCTACCCTTCTTCTCTTGGGTAAATTTGGGCGTGAACAAAATTTTGGCACCGATTCTGGGGACCAAGTAAGTACCTTAGATCCAAAAAAACCTTCTTTCCTCACCTCCATTCTTCTACTCTCACCCAAGATCTCTTATCTTGTCCCTTTCTCACTTTTTTTGGCGCATGTCCGCCTACACCCGCGATTTCTCAAACAGACTAGTTAGGGTGGAAAGTCCTAAGATAGGGGAGTCAAGTGAACCTAAGGGATTGTTTAAATCAGATTCAAATATTCTTGAAACCCCAAAGTCAGAAGTTGAAACAAGTCCAATGGAGGGTCATCCACAAAATCAAATTGTAAACCCTGGGGGGAATCAAATGGGAAACCAAAACCAAGAAGCTCCAAACTTAGGGAATGTAGTTGATCAAACCATGAACGACTACCTCACACCAGCTTGCACCAATGCCCCCTCATGCATTAGACACAATTCCATAGGAGACACCAACTACATATTCAAACCCCATGTCCTAAACCACCTTCCAACCTTTCATGGGATGGAGTCAGAAATTCCATACCTTCATGTCAAAGAGTTCAACGACATTGTTGAAACCATGTGTCCCCCACATCAACTAGAATACGCTAAGATGAGGCTATTTCCTTTTTCATTAAAGGATCGAGCTAAAAATTGGCTAAACAACTTGAGACCTGCATCAATCCACTATTGGGACCAACTGCAAAGAGAATTCTACAAAAAATACTTCCCTCATCACAAAACAATTGCACTTAAAAAGAGCATCCAAAACTTTTTTGAAAAAGAGGGAGAGTCATTCTATGAAACATGGGAGAGGTTCAAAGACACCCTAAACATGGTTCCACACCATGGGTTTTCCATACCTGAACAAGTGAGAATTTTCTATGAAGGGTTGGGTTCGGGTAATAAACAATTCATTGACATGATGTGTAATGGAACTTTTAAAAACAAAGCCCCAAATGATGCTTACGAGTATCTGGAAAGTCTGGCTGAACAAAACCAAACTTGGGGAACTTCACCTTATTCTGAAAAGCCACAAAGAACCACTGGAATTCATACACTTAGAGAAGAGGAAAGCCTTAGGGCTAAACTCGCAGCACTCTCTAGGAAGGTTGAAGAGATAGACCTTAGGAAAGTCCATGAAAAATAAAATGTAGACCTTGTTTCCACAATTTGTGAAAAACATGACCATAAAACAGACAACTGCCCAACCATTCCATCCATCAAGGATGTTCTTCTAGGAGGACCCCCAGCGGAAGTCAATGCCCTAAATTTTCAAAAGCCCCAATACCAAAACACCTTCAATCCTAGGTACAATGACCACCCAGGCTTCTGATGGAAGGAAAACCAACAACATAGCCAACCACAAGGGCAAAATCCTTACCCTCAACAGAACTACCAAACCCATAACCAGTTCCAAACCCAACCTATCCAATACCAACAGCCATCGGTCCATTTTCAACAAACCATCCCACCTCCAAAATATCCCCCTGGGATAAACCAACCTACTCAAGCACCAACCCAAACTGTTCCACAAAGCCTACTAGAACAACTATGCAAACAAATGGAGAGGATGAACTCAGAATTCTCTTCACTAAAACAAGAACTTCAAACCATCAAAACAGGAAAGGCAGCCATGCCTACTCAGGCAGTGCCATCCTCAACTTCAAGGGGAGAGTCAAGTTGTGCTCAAACAACTCATGAACAAATAAAGGCTGTGACTGTTTTAAGAAGTGGTAAATCAATTGAGAAACCGGAACAACTAATTCAGAACCCACCTGAAGATTCAAACTTGGATGAAAATTTAAATGAACTACAAGATCTAACTGAGGAAACTGATAACAATGTGAAAGAAAAAACTCTTCAACAAACAACCCCACAACCTGCACCATTTCCCCAATGCATGAGGGGGAAATCCAAGCCTGAACTGAGTGAAACGTTGAGGGAAATATTTTCACAAGTCAAGTTGAACATACCCCTTCTCGATGCCATCCAAACTATACCTGCCTACTCAAAGTACCTTAAGGACTTGTGCACTTTTAAAAGAAAATTTTCACATAAAAACCAAGTCCTTTTGGATGCTAATGTGAGTACCACCATTCAAGGGACCATTCCTCCTAAGTTGAAAGACCCGGGTTGCCCTTACATCAATGTTGAACTAGGAGAGAGCAAAGTTGTCAAGGCCTTGTGTGACCTAGGTGCTAGTGTCAATCTCATCCCATATGATGTGTACTTCCAGTTAGTCCTAGAAGAGCTCCAACCCACATCTGTCACACATCAGCTTGCTGATCGTAGCATTAGGGTTCCAAAGGGGATTTTAAAGGACATTCTGGTAAAGGTTAAAAATTTCATCTACCCTGCTGATTTCATTGTCCTTGACAACCATCCAAATTTAGGAAATAAGGAACAAACCCCAATCATCCTTGGTCGTCCTTTCCTTGAAACAATCAACTCTTTTATCCGAGTCCGAAATGGGAACATGACCATCACCTTTGGGAACATGAGTCTAGACCTGAACATCTATAATGCAAGCTGACAAATAGGGGATGACGAGGATATTCATGAAGTAAACATGATAGGAAGCATTGATAATGAATCCATGGAACATCAAGGAATATTTGATGAATGTTTAAGTCAGAATGAGATTGATTTCCTTTGTTCATATGAAGGAAGTTTATCTCCTTGGATTGAATCATTTTCAAATTGCACTTATGATGAAGTCTTAGGTCCAACAATTAGTGAAACCTTTCAAGAAACCAATTTCATAGAGACCCCTCTAAATTCCTTCCCTAAATCTGATCAAGTCAATCTAGTAGTTGAAACTTCTACATGTGAGGAATCAATCCTATCTGAGCCTCTAAAAAATAAATTGATCTTGATCCAATGTCCCAATCTTCTGCTGAAGTTTTGAACCAACCTGATCTTGAATTGAAGGAACTTCTTGCTGCACTAAAGTATTCCTTCCTAGGGGAAAATCAAACACATCCTATTGTCATTTCTTCTTCTCTTGAAGCCAATCATGAGAGGATGCTTCTAGATGTCCTTAGGAAGCATAAGAAAGCCATTGGTTGGACCCTTTCTGATATTCCTAGGATTAGCCCACTTATCGGGACTCATAGGATTGTTCTGGAATCTGATTCAAAGCCATGTCGTCAACCTCAACGGAGACTCAATCCTAATCTCATGGAGGTAGTAAGGAAGGAACTTCTGAAATTGTTGGAAGCTGGTATCATATATCCCATAGCTGAGAGTGAATGGGTGAGCCCAATCCAAGTGGTTCCAAAAAAGGCTAGAATCACAGTGATAACCAATGAGGATGGAGAGATTTTTCCAACAAGGATGAGTAGTGGATGGAGGGTCTGCATTGACTATAGGAAACTAAACTCATTCACCAAGAAGGACCATTTCCCCTTACCATTCATTGACCAAGTCCTTGAGAGAGTGGAAGGTCATGCCTTCTACTGTTTCTTAGATGGGTACTCGGGGTACAATAAAATTGAGGTCTCCCTAGAGGATCAAGGGAAGACTACATTCACATGTCCTTTCGGTACCTTTTCCTTCAAACGCATGCCCTTCGGGTTATGCAATGCCCCTGGAACATTCCAGCGGTGCATGATGGGAATCTTCTCAGACATGGTAGGGGATTTTCTTGAGGTCTTCATGGATGACTTCTCTGTGTTTGGGGATACTTTTGAGGGATGTCTGCAGAATGTGGAGAGAGTCTTGTCAAGATGTGAAGAAAAAAATCTGGTCCTAAACTGGGAAAAATGCCATTTCATAGTTAAAGAGGGACTTGTTCTAGGCCATCTGGTCTCGAGTAGGGGGATTGAAGTTGATAAAGCAAAGGTTGACATCATTCGTCACCTTCCATCACCCAAAACTGTCAAGGAAGTGAGGTCTTTCTTAGGACATGATGGTTTCTATAGAAGATTCATCAAGGACTTTAGTTCAATATCCCGTCCCCTTTGTGCTCTCTTAGTAAAGGATGCTCCATTTGTTTAGACAGAAAGCTGTGAGGGTTCATTATCAACACTCAAATCCTCTCTCACCTCTCCTCCCATTATGAAATCTCCAAATTGGAACCTTCCTTTTGAAATTATGTGTGATGCCAGTGACTTTGCTGTTGGAGCTGTGTTAGGAAAACGTTGTGATAAAACTCCTTATGTCATTGCTTATACAAGCAAATCCTTAAATGATGCCCAAATCAAATACACCACCACTGAAAAGGAGTTACTTGCTATTGTGTTTGCCTTAGAGAAGTTTAGGTCCTACCTCTTAGGATCACCCATCACTGTGTTCACTGACCATTCTTCACTAAAATTCCTCTTCCAAAAACAAGATGCTAAGGCTAGACTGATTAGGTGGGTCATTATCTTACAAGAATTTGACCTCACAATCAAGGATAAAAAGGGAGTTGAAAATGTTGTAGCTGATCACCTCTCTAGGATGGAATTAAAAGACAGCTCAAATCACCTCTCTGTGTCTGATTCGTTTCCTGATGAACACCTATACTCTGTGAGTGATTGCCCTTGGTATGCTGGCATAGCAAATTTCTTAGTGACATGAGTCATTCCAAAATTCTTAGGGACTCAAGCTCGAAGGAAATTTCTTTCTGATGTTAGAAACTATGTGTTTGATGATCCTTACCTCTATAAGTTCTGCCCTGACCAAGTCATTAGGAGGTGTGTTCCAGAATCTGAACAAGAGTCCATCCTTAAATTCTGTCACAGTGAGGCATGTGGAGGTCACTTTTCCTCTAAGAAAACATATGATAAGATTCTTAAATGTGGTCTTTTCTGGCCCACCCATTCAAGGGACTCCTACACATTTTGTCAAAGCTGTCTTAGGTGTCAACAAGTAGGGTCCATCACAAAAAGGAATCAAATGCCACTCACTCCTATCTTAGTGGTTGAAATCTTTGACTGTTGGGGAATTGATTTCATGGGTCCCTTCCCAAACTCTCGGGGATACCTCTACATACTCTTAGCTGTTGATTATGTCTCAAAATGGGTTGAGTGCATTCCCACAAAATCCAATGATCATCAAACTGTGATTAGATTCCTAAAAGAAAACATATTCTCTAGATTTGGAATTCCTAGGGCTATCATAAGTGATCGTGGAACTCATTTTTGCAATCGTCCATTCTCATCACTCATGGAAAAATATGGAATTTCTCACAAAGTGTCCATTGCTTACCACCCACAGACCAATGGTCAAGCTGAGTTAGCCAATCGTGAAATTAAGCAAATTCTTGAAAAAACTGTCAACCCCTCTAGGAAAGATTGGTCTGAGAAACTCTTAGATGCTCTTTGGGCCTATAGAACTGCATATAAAACCATTTTAGGAATGTCCCCATATAGGTTGGTTTATGGTAAAGCATGCCATTTGCCAGTGGAGATTGAACATAAGGCCTTTTGTGCAATTAAGAAAATGGATTATGACCACTCAATGGCCGGAACAAAAAGGAAATTAGATCTCAATGAACTGGAGGAACTAAGGATGGAGGCTTATGAAAATTCAAGGATCAATAAAGCTAGAGTTCAAGCCTACAAATCTATGAATATCAAGGTCAAACATTTTGAACCAGGAAAACTTGTGCTCTTGTATAGTTCAAAACTTCATTTACATACGGGAAAGTTAAGGTCTAGATGGTCAGGACCTTTCATAGTGCATCATGTATTCCCCCATGGGGCAATAGAGATTCAAGATCCCACAAGTGGTCACATTTTCAAGGTCAATGGTCAAAGGTTAAAAACATTCATTGAATCATTCAATAAACATGAAATAGATGTTGAGTTAATTGATCCAATCTATGAACCAGGAAAAAAATTGATAAATTTGGGATCTATGTCGGGCTAACGACGTTAAACAAAGCGCAGCACGGGAGGCAACCCGTGGTTTTTATGTTTCTAATCTTTCTGAATAATCTTTATTTTTCAAATAAGATTACTTAATCATTTTTATATTTAAAAATAAAAAAATAGACTTTTGACCTGTTCTTCTATTATGAGTATGGATGGGTACAAAAGAGGAGCACCATATTCATCCGTGTCACGTGGTGTGATCCTTGAGTAATACCTTACCCAGAAATTTAAAAAGAAGACAATGTATCATCAGTTTATTTTGTTTTTATTATTCAATAGGTTAAGAAAAAAAATATAATAATACAAAAAAAAGTCCACGCCATAGGTCGTGGGGCAAACCCCGTCACAACCGGCGAAGCCGCGGGGACTCGAACCCAGGACCGAAGGGAGACAGGGGCGCGCGCTTACCACTGACCTGCGGCTTCTTGTGCTACCTTATTCTATAATTTTTATATATATTCTTATATTTTACTTCCTTTATTATATAAATATATATATATTGTTTGTTTTTGTTTGTTTTGTTTGTTTTGTTTGTTTTTTTTCCTTTTTCCACTAGGGAACTTTTCAAGTGACATGGATATCAACGGAATAAATTCGAGCGGCAAGAACTTCAAACTTCAACCACCAGGTGACTTCATTCCATAATCCTCATTTTCAATTTCCTTTTTAAATTTTTATTCCCTGCCTCTACTCCTTCTAATTTTTCATTTCTTCAAACACTGGGGACAGTGTTGTTTTAAGTTGGGGGGGAGATAAAATAAAAAAAATGCTTTTGTGTCAGAAACAAAAATAGAATGATTTGAAAAAAAAGTAAATGGAAGGAAAAAATACTTTAACTTTGAACATGGTAATACAAATTACACACTTTGAAACTGAATATAAAATAATTTAGCATGCCCTGATTCTGATTTTAATCCTTGTATAATTTCATGATCATAGATTTTAGAAAGTGTGGCTGTCCAATGTGATATTTCATCGTTTATATTTTCATCCAAATAAAAAAAATGCCACAATGCACGTCCTCTAGACTGTGGGGTACTAATTTGAATTTTTGGGGTCCCATAATAAATAGCATAGTATGGTTTTATTTTTATGAATAATATGAGTATTCAAAAAAAAAATTTTAAAAAAAATTATTAAAAAATAAAAAATAAAAAATAAAAATAAAAATTTGTGTGTAGAGCAATGGATTGATAAAATGCGAGGCTTTCAGCACTTGGGGATCGTGACTCCAGAGTTTTCTAGCCCTGAGTTTTTTAATCTATCTCTATTTATGGTAATATGACTTTGTTTTTGATTAAGTTAACTCGAGATGATGCCCGAGTATGTGGGCTTCACTTGGTGCCCTAAGGCCTTTGAGTCTGGGAGTCATCGGCAAAGTCTTGCTACATGGGTTAATTTGATTAATTGCAATCTCAATTACTATAGCAATATTGCAAAAAAAAATCAAAAAAAAAGAGGGATGAAGAATACTCATATTAGGATTAAATGTGATTCCACCTAGCGCTTCCATGATTTCCCCCTTGAATGAAAATGAACCCTCATATCTATTGTGATTCACAACACATCATTACACCTAATTGAGTTGGATGAAGTATGATAATGGATTTGATCAAAGGAATGGGCTTTGGATTGGAATATGCTTATGAAAATATCTTTTATTAAAATATTTTGATGGGTTTCATGATTGTTTGGTATAAGGTTTTTTGGTGATCATTGTGTATTAAAATTTTTTTAGAAAAGGGAATTTGAATTTCATTTTTGATGAGATATATTTTGCTCGGGACTAGCAAAACTCAAGTTGGGGGGTGTTATTAGCCACTAAATGAGGCTAATATCCATTGGTAATATATATTATATTCATGTTCTTTATTATTCATAAACACCATTTTAGTGCATTTTACACTTTGAACATCATTTCACATTATGATTGTAATACCTTCTTAAAATGCACTATTATGTGTTACATTTTTGAACATTTTTTAAAGTACCAAATGATTCATCTTATTATAAATATTTTAATTTTATAATTGATATACACTCCAATATGAACATGTTTTATTCAGGGATCAATGGAGAATTCATGGAGGATGACAGAGATATTTGGCAATGAAAGGAAGCAATTCTGGAGAAGGCAGATTGGACACCAGCCCACTGATGAGACTGTGGGTCCCAACATACAGGACCAATTAATCCCAAATTTAGTGGGATTCTAGAATACCTGTATAGTAACAAATCACTATTCAGGAGTTAATGCTAATTAGGCCTCCATGGTGGTCATTTAGGTGACCCAAGTTAGAGATACAATTCTGGGCAAGATTCTGCGGCCCAGAAAAACAGCCCACTAATTTTATTATATCTATGAATACACAACTCCAAATGGGCCCAAATGTTACAGGAGGTTAGAAGACATCCGGAGCTACATTTTATTCGTCTATGGCCCACTCTGATTCGGCCTTCTAGAAGGGCTTCCAGATGCGTCTGTTCGGTGGATGAAAACTGGCTTCCACCTCGGGTCAAACGTGGAAAAGTCCAAATTCCACAAGCTTTCCACCACCTATAGCCTACCAAAATTAATTAAGATGCTTTGTACTGTTGGTGTCTCTACCCAAGGCTCCCAAAATGGATATTGAAGGCAGTGGTGGTGAAGGAGTTGAGGATTTTGGATTCTTTGTTCAATTGTAATGTTATGCTGCATTTTTGTTGCCTCAATTTTGTCTTTCACATGTAAGTTGTTCAATTCACTTTAGTTTCTTAATAAAAGTTCTTCTTCTACTCTTATTCTGTTGTTATTAATATCACTTTGATACCGTTGGATCAAGGTGTGAATTTATTCACACCAACCCTTGTGAAATTATTCACACAACGGTGGAGTGATCATTTTATTTTTGTTGTTTTCTTTACTTCTCCATTTCCTCCCTCATGAGTCTACTTTCCGCTTCCATTGAAACCATGGGATCAATGGAGGGCTAACCCACTTATGGATTGATCCAAGGGAGTAGAAAGGGGCTGGATTGGATGTTATTTATCACCTAATTAATGTATAATCACTTCTTTAATTGGGATTTTTATTTGATGATTTTTAAACTTCATCGTCCTTGTTGAATTTAAGGCCACACACATCAAGTACTAATACGATCCTTTACCTTGAAGTGCTCAAAACTTTGATCCTTCAAGTGTATAGGTGATTAGTATTATAATTTGCAGGCATTAAACCAGAAAGTGATGATGTTGTTTTATCTCCTTAAATAAACCCATCTCAAATTTAAGAAATTGAAATCATTAAAAAGAAAATATGTCCAATCCACCCCGAGCGATAACCTAGGATCAACTCATTCTTTTAAATTGAATCCACTTAAATATATTATATATCTTTAAAACCAATCCAAAATCAATCCATGTTGGCCACTTCATCGCCAAAAATCCATCCCTTAGGTTGTGTATCTTAGGTATCTTCTTAGGTCTCTGTGGAATCGACAACCCAAGCTACACTACAAGGACCGTTCTACCCTTCTTCTCTTGGGTAAATTTGGGCGTGAACCACCCCTCAAGGGGGAGATAATATGGTTGAATCCTACAACATAATAATATCTTTATCCACTGATTATATTGTCAAAGGGAGATAAAAGTTACATAAATCCCAAGTCATGGTTAAATTTAAATGGTGTTTGGATGGAAAATTGGGATTGATCACCCCATGTTACCAATTTCATTTTATGTGCTCCCATAGAGTGTTACGAAGAATAAAATGATTTTTGAAGATGGTTTATGATGGTAATATTCCTATAAAATTCAAAGGTGGAGATTGATGTTCCCCTTCATATCATGAATATGGAATATTGGAATTATTATCAATATAAAAGAATGTTGTGTTTGATATAAATTATGAATATTTATGTTCCCATGGGATATTGATGTAACATTACATGATGAGTCAGATTGAAAATTAGAAGGATATTATCTTTATATGATAATGGATACAAGGAGAAACATTATAAATGATAAATGATGTTATAAAAGTATTTATGAGATAACTATGGATGGAGTTTCCAAGTTATATATGGAGGTTAAAGAATATATTGTAAATTTTCATATTCCATGTTGGGTCATGGAGAAAATCAGAGGAGATTATATTAGACATTATAATACATATTGACTGTGTGATATAGATATCTCCAACACAATATTCAAACTGATGGAGTGGTGATAAAAACTGATATAAAATATTGACATGGATTCTACCTATTATGATGATTTCATAAGACACTAATATACATCATTTATATACTTTTTTGTGGTTATACCTTGTATGTTATATTCAAAGGGTATACTTATGATTGATATAAATTTATTCATGTCACATTTTTATCACTTTTATGATAAATAAAGTGGATAGAAAATGAAGTTCAATATTACAAGATTATCTTGATCACTTTTGGGGGAATCATGATAAAGATTGTAACATTTTTTGACATTGGAATTGAATAAAAAAGGCATAGATACCTATACTCATGGAATAAACTATTAAATACTAAAACAGATAAAATCATGTCATGGTGTAAGTAAAAAAAAATCCCTGGATGGTTTTTAGGATAAATAAAATAATAATAATCTTGAAAGAAAATTAACATTTTTCATATAGGTTGGCAGGTGAAACACTTGGATACTGTTAGGTATAAAATTATAATGGCTTTTATTATGACATCTTCGTTTAGAAATAATTGGAATGGTTCACATCATGGTTAGAATGTGAGTTCACATAAATGGTTTGATGCTATAGTGAAGAAAAAACATCATGGTTTCATTAACTAAATTGTGGATCATCGTAAACCAACTTATGGAATCTAATAATAGCATATAGATAGGATATGATATATTTACAATCATCACATAGAAAAAATGGTTTTAATTTATATAATATATCATGGTATGAGGATAAAAAATACTTGTTTCAAGTGATCATGTTTCTGGAAAATAAGTTTATGTGATATATAATAAAAAATTACATGGTTTATAGAATTAAATGTCAAAGTATCAGTTATTTTTCTCAAAAGTGAAGAAGATAAATGGATTCCAAAATATTAGGGGTAAGGGATTCAACCATGGATTTCAGATCTCCCCTAAACTGAAAAAACCATGTTATGTATAACCCTATTATGAAACAATTTATATCAAACCTAGAATATATAAAATTTAAATTTTCATTAAATTTTGTATATATAATGTATTATAAGGAGGTATTTTTGGTAGTTTTTTTATACATATTTAATAATGAAAATTGTGGAATTTTTATATAGCCAAATTTTTGGTCATTTAGGATTTATGGATAGATCATTACCATTGATGTATATTTATAAATATTAAATATCTATATAAATACATTACCCTACTTCTATTCCAAATGAAGATATGTTATTTATGAAATAGTATACACTACTAGAAAAATATAATTTAGATGTAGTTTTCAAAACAATCACTAAATGTATCAATTTATTTTTTACTGATAGTTTTAAAAAAAATCACTAAATAAATATATTATGTTTTAAAATACTACCTTGAATTAGTATCAATTTTTTATAATTAGTTAAATCCATCAATAAATGAAGAATTTTATTTATATTTTATTTTAGTATCCTTTTTTTAAAGCTACTTCTATATATATAAAAACAAAAATACATAGGCATATATATTTATATATATATAGGTATATATATATAATTATATTTATATAATATATATATATAATTATATGTATTTATATATAATTTTATAAATTAATAGTTTTATATATTTTTATGCTTTTTTATAAATTATTATAATTAAACGTAATCATATATATTTATTTATATGTATTTAAATTCTTATATATATAATAATATCAAATTTAGTTAAATTAATAGGTGGAGTGGAAAAGGGTTTATATAATAATCGAGAGATAAGATGTAAAAATATTTCCCCAAATGTATATATAGTGTGGTTTTCATGGCAGGTCTAGAAGTGATGGGTAAAATGGAAGGGGTGGGTAGTGTGGATGGGTTAGGCTGGAGGGAATGCAGTGTTGGTCGGGAGAGCAGGTAGGTTGGACTGGGCCGAGTTGGATTGAGCAGACAAGATGAGCTACTATGGCGGGTCAGGTTAGGTTGGGTAATGAAAACAAAAAAAAAATTATTTTTTAAAATACTCTTTTAAATAAAACTTGTTTCTAAAAATCAATATGAAATAAAAAACTTCCATGAGAAAACCAGTAATTAATTATTCTCGATACAGTTATATGTGACAGTTTTGAATCATGTAGTATTAGTTTAAACTGCTAGTAAATGATAAATAACTACCTTTAATTGATTTATTTCTAGTCATTATCTTAGATGAAAAAAATTTGGCGGGAAACCCAATTGGGTCTTCCGTGAGAGAATAATAGTGCATATAACATCAATTGGACCAGAATCACATTAATAAGGAATAAGAGGATAATACCATCTATGGAGAAATATTTTTGTGATTTAATTTCCTTATATTTTCATTAATATACTCATTAGATATTAAGAAAATATTCCTACTCCTATAGTCACTTTTTCTCTCATTGATAATAATATATTGATGTGGATAATTGTATTACAACTGTAAAAACTAAGGAAATATCCACTCGATAATAAGAGTGTGTTAACTTTTCAATTACTTAAATTAGTGTGCTTGATTTATTTCTTTATTTATCTCCCAACATCCCCACTACCCTCTTATTATTTCAAAGGAGATCCATGAACTAACTTTTTAATGGGAAATCTTTTTAAAAAAAAGAAAAATAAAGAAAATATTATATTATACTTTGACCACCAATTCACCACATTATTAATGGCTGGTAATCTCCCTACTGATTATATCATTTTTAATTGGATTCATGATACTATCAAGGATATTTTATCCGTTAATTTTAAATTCAAGTTTTATCTCTATATTTTGAGTATAAGGCCTAATTTATGATCTCAAGGATTTGTTTTTTTTCAAATGATAATGAAAATAATTTTTGGTATTAGAAATATTATTAGTTTATCATATTATTCTATTAATATATCTCATCATCCAATTATTTCAATAAGACTATAATCTTTTCATTCAATTTTGTAAAGTGGAATTGACATTGCAACTAGATTTTTTCTAGATGTTTTAATTTAAAATATCTTTTCCTAGAATTTTTTTGGACTAAAATATTCACCTTCTACAATTAATGATTTTATAATTCCATTATTTCATGGTAAATTGAAGTTTTTATGATCTTTTAACTAGTTATAGATGATATATATAATGAAAAATTGAAGGATATGCATATAAATACAGTGATTTTTTTGTACAATTAAGGCTTAAAATAAGAGGAAATTGTTAATGGTTAAAAAATTATAATTTTTTGATTTTTAAAAGTTTATAGAGTTTGAGAAGTAAAAGTTAAAAATTTAAAATAACGTTTTAATTTTGAATTGTAAGATCAATTGTTTTTAAAAATATGAATTAATTTATTAAGATTACGTAACTGAAAAATTAAATAAGATATAACATCTTATAAATAATTATTTTTTTATTAATTAAACTGTCATAAATGGATCAATATTTGATCTTAAGAAGCTAAACTAAATTTAATTAAATATTTATGTGAATTTTAGATTTAATGCACTCTAACCTATTTAATAATGACATTAATCATTCTGATTTTATGCTTTCAGAGGATAATGAACTTTATTCTTTATATTATTGTTATAGATAATTTATTATTCAAGATAAAATAAAGACAAATTTTAAACAGTTGTTCAAAATAAAAAAACAAATATCTATAAGAGAATGAAAATAAAAAGTACTTCAATGTGAGTTTCTTATGAGTATACTTTGGGATCTAAATAGGAAAACAACAGTCATGATGAAAAAAGTGTGATTAAGAATAATGAAAACTTGAAAATGAAAATCTATAAGTTGATTTTAGTTTAGAAAAGAAGGATGGATTCTAATATGGATTCCCTAAGTAAGTTAATTTTCGAAGAACCTAATATTTCATTCATAAGAAGTAGAAGAATTGAAAAAATAAAAATAACTTACACAGGGATAATGGGAAATATTATTGGGGATACTCAATCATGAAAAGATGAGGATAATGATTTATTAGTATAGGAAGAAGGAAATATATACAATTTAAAAAGAAAAAAGAAAAAACCCATTTAAATATATACAAAATTATTGATTTAAATATGGTTAAATATCTCATGGTTTTTGTAGGATGTGTGGTTTATTTTTTTATAAAGAAATAGAGTTTTGATACAGAAATTGAATAGATAAAAATGAAAATAAAAGGAAATCATAATAGTCCAAACAAGGGTAGAAATGTCTTTCCTACCATGGGTCACACAAGGAGACTTTTGTTTTCTGTAATCAGTTGGGGACACTAAAAAAACTTGTCTCAAATGGTTTTAAAAGAAATTAAAGATGATTTACAACTATAGTTATCATATTAAGATGATTAATTATGATGTTATTTTAAATGAGGTTTAGATACAATAATAATATCTATCCAGGAACTTGGTTGACCATAAAGAGAAAAAGTAAATAATATCTCAAATATTCATTGAATATATTTTATAGTTTGGAATACTCAATCCACATTAAATAAGCAATAGAATTTGGTTTTATGTGGAAGATGGTATATAAAATAAAACTAGTGTAATAATTCTTCACTTATAGATATTACCATATTAACCTATTTAATACCTAATGGAATTAATATGATAAAGGAATTGAATTTTATCAACAAAGAGGATACAAAAATTCTGTTCATCAGTATAAAAAAATTAAATAATGTTTTTAGAAAAAAATATGGACAATAAACAGCCAAGAAATATATTAAATATAAATATAAAAATATAAATAAGACACATTTTCATTTAAAATTGGATATCCTCCCCCTGTAAAACCTTGAGGTATTATTTGGTAATCATATTCATTTATTTTTTCATGAATTATTTGTGATGTATTTGTATAAAAAGGATATGTTTATTTAATAATTCATTGAGTGTTTTTTAAATATTATTTGTGGGGGCATTTTATTGAATATATGGATGTATTTATTTATTAATTTTTACCACATTTGTCTCTCTCCCATAGTCTTAGAGTGATTAATTTATATTTATTTTGTCAAGAAATAATTTTTTGGAATCTATACATTTCTGTTGAGGACTTTAATTATGAAAAACTTATGAAGGATGGCCTTATGTTGGATTAACCCTAAAAAATTTATAATATCCCCTCTTGCACTTGTTGATTTTTACAAATAAATTATTTTATTTCAAAGGGTGGTGAGGATTGTATTGATTCTTTTCCAAAGGGTGATAAAATCTATACGGGGAGAAAAAAACTACTATACACATATTATGATGGAGGAGACCTCACCCAAGGGGGATAAATTCTCAAACCCATCATGGCAGTGACCATGGAAAAATATAATTCTCACCCACCCTCACAACACTCTATGTATTTTTTTATTTTGGATTATATTTTCAAAGGGAGAGAAAGTTCCCAAAAATCCAAATTTGTTGATTCTTAATTCATAGGGAATTTTGATCAAAAATTTTGATTGATTTAATTTTGATAATAATATTATTTAAATATATTTTAAGTAGTTTTGATGTGAATAATATAATTTTTATGAGGATTCATGATGGTTGTATTACCAAAAAATATAAAGGGGGTGGATTTTCTCTTTAATGTAAAGAAGATAAGGTCTATGAATGACAAATTGAATTTTAATTAATATAAAATCATAACGGATTATATATACATTGATTAGATTAATGTTCTAATGTGAGTTTGATGAGCCCATTTATAATGACTTGGTTTTATATATAGAAGTAGATCATCGTGATTGAAAAAGGAAGATAAAGATATCTTTTGGAGAAGATCAATGATTTTTTAGTATCTTTTATGTGATGACTATGGATTTATTTTCAAATTTATCTATTATAAACAAAGAAGATACTAGAGATTATAATAATCCTTGTTAAACTATGAATGATATAAAATAAGTTTCATTTGGCCACAAGAATGTATGTTTATTCTGGGATGAAGATCTCTCACAAACCTCATCTAACCTAATGGTGTGGTGACATGTACCTTTGAAAGGAGGTATATATGCATTTAAACAATTATAATGATTTAGTGTAATGATAAAATACTTTATTTATATACCTATTGTGGTTATGTTATGTAGATTATCCTAAGTGGATATCTTTGTGATTGGTAAAATGTTCTTAATATCATATTCTTATCGCTAGGATATTAGAAAAGATGATGGATGGTGAATAAAAATATGGACCATTTTCTATTCTAATGGAATGATGATGAATATTAGAATATATTATCAATGTTTTAATGTAATAATGAAGGTGTGGAGACATAAACTTCAGGAAAAACTTTAAAATTCAGAGAAAGAAAAAACTACACCATAATGTTGGTCAAAAAAATGTCACGATTAGTTTATGGGAAAATTGATTACAATAAATATTGAATGTAATTTCCATCGGTCATAAAGCATAAAATATGGAATGCTTGAACACCAAGAGATGATATAATGTCATGTTTTGTATTATTATTTTTTAATTCAGATAAAATAATCATGGTTCCCATTGTGGTTTGAATGGGAAGTTACATAAACTCATAGACACTATGTGGGAAAACATATCATGGTTTTATAAATGACATTGGGGTTTATATTAAAAAAGATAATGAAAGCAATTAAATGTTATTGGATAGGATTTTATATAGTCACCAATCATCACATATAAAAAACTAGTCATGGTTTCTATATTTTTTCTATGTATGAGAAGAAAATGATCATGGTTTTAGTGACCATGATTATAGAAAAGAAGTTAATTTATTAATGAAGAACACATGACATGGTTTATTGATCCTGATTTCTTGGATTTTATCAACCATAATAAAAGTAAATATGGAAACTGACTTCCAAATCTTCAAGGTAATGATATTTGTCCATGCTTTTACAACTCCAATTGACTCAAAACCCATTATAAAGAGTAAACCATCATTCCATGTTTTTTATAAAACCCAATTTATTAATAATTATAATATCTTATCTATTTGGTATGAATTATGGGTTTTAAAGAGGGATTTTGGTAGCTTTTTGGAATATTTTACCATGGAATCAACGGACGTGCCACACAGACCAAGATGAGGTCATATAATATTTATAAATCGATCATGAACATTGATGAAGATATTGGGATATAAAATATCTCTCTAAATGAATAATCCTACTACTATGATAAATGGAAATATTCTAGTAAATAAATTGTATATCAGGTGAAACAATATAGGAGGGAAACCCAACCTAGTTGTTCTTGAGAGAAAGTGAGTGCACATAATATTAATTTGATCGAAGTCACCTTGAATAGAGAAAGAGGATTTCACATGTAAAAATTATTTATTTTGGTGATATATTTATTTCTTGTTATCACTAAAATACTTTTAATATTTCATGACTATCTAAATACTCTATACACTAATTTATTCTTCTTTGATAATAATGTTTTGATGAGTGAAATAGGATAACAACCATTGATTTTAAAGGATGTATCCACTTTATAACAAGAGTGTATGAACCCTAAAATCTCTTTTGTAAATGTTTTAGGTTTATTAATCAATCTATCAATCATTGTTATCATTACCATTCCATAGTTCATATGAATATTTATGCATGAATGGGTATCAAGGGTATAGTGTTTGGGAAAAGTTAAAAAGTGAGAAAATTTTATATTGGAATTCGACCCCCAATTCACCCCCAATGGTCAGAATTTTATCAACTACATATATCATGTAATTATGGTTGTTTATTCAATTAATATCTCATAGGAGATCAATTAATTATAAATAGCACAATGTTTTGCTACTAAGGATATTGAATAGAGACTATTAAAGGTTTCATTATTGCGGATTCCACATGTAATTATTTATTTATGTATTTTGGATACACTTTTATGGATAGATTTTATATTGAATTAGGAACATTCATAGTGTGAAATACCTATGTAGGTCCAAAAATTAAATGTATCTAAATTTTATTTTTTATTTCTTAAAATTAATTTGTTTTGTCAGGTTAATATATATTTTCTAATAGTGGGTTGGTAGTTGGATTGATGCATAATTCATGAGGAAAATACTCCCATTTTATGTCTATACCCTCTTGGTCATAGTCAGTGTCCCTAAAAATATTAATGTTGGTCTTAGAGTCAAACAAAAAACCATGTTTTCAACATGAGTGGGGATCTAGCAGATCAGTTATTTCCATTATGTATTTTTAATCATGGGCATATTCAACAAATTGTTATCTCAGTTATTTTATTTTTTGACACTGCTTTCTGGGTAAAAAATTTCTGCTAAAAATTTTGTTCTTACAAAATTTTAAATAACTCACTACATTCATGAAAATCATTATCAATACATTTTGAAATCTATTTTACAAACTATCATTTTTCATAAAAAAATATTTTTCAAACTTCACAACTAAAAAATGGGGAAAGGGAAGTACTACACCTTTAACAATGCTGTTAAAAAAGCTATGATAAATGGGTACTATTATCAGCACTACAAAAAGTGCTGATAAGGGGGTACTTTTAACAGCGTTAAAATAAGTGCTGATAAAATTACCCCTTTATCATCACCTTTTTAGCATTGATAAAGGTACTAATTTATCAGTACTTTTTTACTAGTGCTGTTAAAGGTGACCCCCTTTATCAGCACTTTATAAAAGTTCTTATAAAGGGTAAATTAAAAAAAATACATTAAAAATCATATATTTTATATTGATATAAAAATAATATATATATTTTTAAATATGTTTTAGATAAGGATAAATAGAAATATAAAATTAATGTTTTAGATATTTAGTAAAAGTAGCTTATAAAATAATTTAAAAATATTTTTAATTAATAATTTTTGTAATAATTATTGAGGAATAGTTAGTTAATAACAGTTTGAATGTAAAAAAATAAAAAAAATAAGAAATGATAAAAAAAAAGTTTAAAACGCAACCCAAAACTTCAAATGACCTTAAATCTTGATACAGGTGTTCGTCTAAGCTCTACAACATATCAAATTGAATCCTACAATGAAATTTACATGAATGTGACCCAAGGGAACCTTCTGTCACAATTGTTTAGGCCAAAAAATGCCCAGAAGGCCTCCAAAACTGCATTTTTAGTCTGGATATCCCGATTTTGTAACATTTAAACAACTATAACTTCTGATCCGGAAGTGTTTTTGTCCTATAACACATATCATATCGATGATTGTTTAATTTTATTCTATTTGACTAGTTGTGGAGTTGAAACTGATTTCTGAATTAGATGTTATATTCATTTTAACATCCTATGGCTTTTCAAATACACGTATATATGTATTTATTCGTAAATATATATGTGTGTGTATGTTGTTGTTGTTTATATGTACATATGTATGTATGTGTGTATTTATTTAGTTAAAAACACACATAACAAAACATATTTTAAATGTATTTAAAACAAATATTATTAATATATATTAATATAATAATAAGTATGCTAATAAAAAATTATAACTAATATATATATATTTATATGAATAAATATATATATTAATATATGAATATATATATATAACTAAATATATTTATATTAATATGAGTCTATATTAATATATGAATAAATATAACTATATAACAATATATAAATAAATATATCATTAAATTGGAAAAAACTAAATGGCTTAGAGGTAACGGTGCAGGTGTGCCAGGGGGGAGGTCTGGTGTTCGAGTTCTAGTGGACGCTAGGTCACGTGTGGGAAATTGCATCCGGGGATAGCGCTGTTAAAGGGAGGGCATTGTGTGGGCAACTGCAGCATGTGATGAGAGGGAGGGGGCTCCACCTACTGCTGATAAAATGTAGAAGTGCTGATAAAAGTAGGGGTCAAGCGCTTTTAAAAGTGCCCCAAAATATATCTTCATTTTAAATGTTTTTTTTTCTTTTATCAGTTTTGATAAAAGGGGACCCCTATCATCATTGTGATTAACATCACTTTTCTAGTGTTGTTAAAAGCAGTTTCTAGCACTGATAAAACCATGTTCTGTAGTAGTTCTTTTAAAATAATTTCTAGATAGTCTCTATCAAAACCTAAACCCCATGATTTTTTAATTCAAGTATTTTTGAGAGGTTTTAAACAATAAATATTTAATACTTAAATTTAACCCCTTAGCAGATTTCATAATGGAATAACACATGGTATTATTAATCATTCTCTATTTTTCCCACATTAACTAGTTATAAAGAAATATCTATTGATAATAAAATTTCTTATTAGAAGAATGAATGGAAAAAATACCTAACCTTCATTCATTGAAGGATGTGAGTATGGTTATTGAAAATATTGGATGGAGACATTTTTTGTTGACATGGGATTAAAATATTTCCTAGTGATTTGAAAAGAATTTAAGTTTCTGGAAAATTTCGAAAATTGTTTTACAAATTAAGAATTTGGAGAGTATGAAATAGAAAATAAAGTAATAAATATGTTGCTTGATGGGAATTAATCTCTATATGATGGTGGATTATTTAGAAACTACTTCTATTTAGAAGCGCGTTTTTAGTGATGACTAAAGACACACAAAAATATGCTTTTTTAATTTTTATTGAATATTTTCACTAGTTTTTTATAAATCACAATGAAATTAATTATTTAATATTTAAAATTATTTAATTATTAATTATTAATTATTAATTAATTATTAATTATTAATTATTAATTATTAGTTTTTTATGAATTTTTATTGATTATTTAAAATCTAAATTAGTTATTAATTATTAATTATATTGTAATTATTAATAATTTATTTATTCTTAATTATTAATTAGAATCTATTAATGTATATTGATTATTAATTTTTAATTATTAATTATTAATTAATTGTAAATTTTTAATTATTAATTTTTAATGATTGATTTGCTTTTTTAAAAAAATTAATAAATAATAATTAAAAAATTATAATAATTTTTTAGTGATTATTTATAAAATAAATAAATTAAAATTTTAAAAATATTAATCATTAATTATTTAGAAATTATTAGGTATTTACAAATTCTTAATTATTTATTACTAATTAATAATTAATAATTATTTATATGCACATATATTAAAACATAAAGACACACACACACTCAGTAAATCCATGATAGAAACTTAATAACTTAACCAATTTTTGAAGAGAAGTTGAAAATCATAATTTGGTTTCAAATGTTTATATATTTTGATTTAAGTTCTTATTTGTGCTCTAAATCCTATTAATGAGATGATTATAAAAATATCTACGATCAAATTAGACAATAATTTAGTAATAATTAACAAAAAAATATTAATCTTATAAGAGGAGTATAAAATTAGACTTCATCTTAAAAAGACTATAACATTTGATACTGGTGTTCATTTGGGATCCCAGACTTATAAAATCAATGATTATAATAATATAAAATATTTATTTTATAGGAGTTCCGAGTTACCATTTATTTAAGTAAAATAGTGAATGAAAGGAATAAAAAATTAGTTTTATGTTAATTTATTTTGGATGACATGATGGTATTTTTTCTTCATTTAAAAGAGTCTTATATTTATAGTTAATGTCCCAAGGTGTTTATAGTACATTGATTTGGCATAAGGATTATATTAATAATGAGTACACGGTTATATATTACACCTGGTAATATTTCAATGGTATTTATCTTTCGTTCGTTGAGTGGAAAGGATATAATGGGGGATTACTCCAAATAGGAGGGCTGAATAGATGTGAACTAGTACCAGGTTGATTTGGGGTAGAGTGTAGAAAATTTAATTTTTGAAATATATTTTTCCTAATTAAATGACCTGAGAAAATGGGGAACCCATATCGGAAGATTTGGAGGTCTGGAAATAGATTATTTGTGCAAAATTGTTGTAGGGGCGTTCCCCTTCGCACTTTATACTTAGTATTGAAAATGAGGGTTCGGTGTGTTCTCAATATTCTGGTTACAAATTAGTTATGCTATATTCATGCGAAAAGGTCAATTTTTGTGCCATTTAGGGTTATGTATCCAACATGATTTGTTTAAATGTGTCTTAGTAATGGGTTGATTTGGGTAAAAGAGTATTGGATATGTATTTTGGGAATTTTTAACCTAATTAATGGACCTGAGTGAACAAGGATCCCATATGGGAAAATTGGGAGGCTCGGTAAAATATTCCTTACACTTAGATATCATCTATTTTTTTCTTTTTGACACTTCGTACTTGGTATTTAAAATAGGGGGATATGGGGGTCATTATATAGGCAATGGGAGTTGGGTGCCCAAATAATCATCATGTGATAAGGATCAACATGGGGCCTTTTAGGGTATTCATAAATGACAAATGATGAACATTTTATGGTCTTTTGAAAAAGACCATTATAGTGTATTTTAAGGCAATGCATGGAGGACCATAACGATGCCTTTATACTGGACTCGTTAATAGGTTGATTTAGGCTAAATAGTGTCAGAAAAGTATTTTGAAAAATTTCTTTTTCCCAATTAAATTACCTAAGTGAATTGGGTGTCCATGTGTAAATATTAGGAGTCTTGGGATTGGATTCCTTAAAATAAGATTTAGATGATGATTTCTCCCCCACATTACATACATGGTCCTGAAAATGTCTAAAATGAGGGTCCTTATATAGTAAATGGGAGGTGGGAACAAAAATAACCATCATGTATTAAGTAATATTATTCCTTTGGAAGGCAGGGTGTGGAGGAAGCATGATGAACATGACACAAAATATCTTTATGAATCTAGGTAAAGATGATTGAGTTTACTATGGTCTTCTTCTACTTTTGGAAATTCTTTGATCTTTACTGAGAATTTGGGGAATTCTTCCTTTGTTATATTTCTATCACCAACATTGCCTAATGTGAATTTATGTATATATATATATATATACATATTTCTATTAACTAATGTATATTTACATATATTTATATATATTTATATATATTATGTGGATATATATATGTATACATTTTTATTTATATTTTTTTGTACATTTATGTGTTTGTTAGGTAGAAGGGATATGGGTTTGGTTGGACTAGGTAGGCATGGGTTGTCTGGGTCACCCTACCTGTTGAAAATAAGAAAAATTAAAAAATATATATATTAATGTTTTTTTATTTTAATTACAAAAATTAAAATAGAAAACTACCACTATATATATATATATTTAAAATATCATTGGAAAATTGAAAAATATAAAATAACTGCTATATATTAAAAATTATAGCTAAAAAATAATTATGAAATGATAAACATCAATTTTCTAAATATATTTCCTTATTATCCTCAATACATTAATCAATGATGGTTTTATGAAACCATTACTAAATTATGAAAAAACATCATTAAATGGTGTTATTAGTGTAGTTTAGCTTTGGTATTGATAATGTTTTTAATATAAAGAGATCAATTTTTTTAAGAATATTATAAAAGCATGGACATCCTACTTGGAGATTCATTTTCACAAATTTATAAGACTAACATGATAAATCCTAAAATAAGGATGACCAAAAGGATTCTATTAATGTAATATATTAAGAATATAAAAATGGTGATTTGATAAAACTCAAACACCCAAGGATAAAATATAAATAACATAATAAATTCAAAAATATAAATGGAATAAATTTCATAAAGGCAATAAAAACATATAATATAAGTTAATATTCATCATTCAAGAGAGACTTAAAGAGTGTTGAATTAAAGAAAATATCAGATTCTTTCTAACTATCTCTCTAATAAATTACTAATGTCTCATTTCCAAGGTATGTGATAAGCTTACAACAATATATTCAACCTTATCTACTCCTATAAATTATTTTTTATGACCCCCTTATGAATCCTAAATGTTTTATTAGTTATCTTATTTTGACTAAAGAATATCTAGATTAAAAGGAATTTATTTTCATATTTTTTTTACAAGGACATATCAAGTCCCAATGGTATGAAAACATGGTATATGGATAATGATTTATCTTGACACGTGATAGTATAATTGTATTTTTGGGACATAATTTAGATACCACAACTCTCATCCCATAGAATGGTGAGCTTTAATGATGAAATGTTACAAATATTTCAATCTAAACATTTCTAACTATGTGTTTTCTATGGTAGAATTTTAAAACAGTATATAAAAAAATATATGATATGAATACAATAATTGGCTCACTTAACAAAGAAATATCAAATAAAAGGTATGGAATAGTAAATAAATGAATCATAAGATAATTCAATACTACTATGAAATTAGTTTAATCATATAAACTATATTGTTAGCATGGAAGACCAAGGACAAAGATGAAAATAAGATTCCTAAAACATCAAAAAAAATCACAAAACCCTTATAAATCTTCTATTTTGTGTTGTTATCCCATATAACCATTCCAACTAGAATATTAATCAAAGAATTTGATTTTATATGACATATTACAAGGGATATTTTTTACAACTCTATATTATCTTTCAATGGTCTTAGTTTCACATATTAATAAGTTTACGTGGAATATTTATGTTATCCCAAAGTGATTTAATAGATATGTTCCTTTAATAACTAACATCGAAAACAATAATTATATTTAGGATTGATCACAGGAGAAGCCACATTGAATATAATAGATAAATTAAAAGTTTTCATATGATAATTCATATCCTATTCAATGGATATACTTATCAATAATAATAATTATGGCACTATATACTGACCAAAAGAGGGATTATTTAAAACACATAATTAAAATGAATTTATACGCATTTATGTTATATTAAATTCATCATCCGAGATTAATATATAGCTTATACATCTTGACACATCCCTTTCTTCTTCTTTCTAATATCTTTAATAGGGAAATCTATTTTATCTTGGTATTTATTTTCTCATTTTTCAATATCATTCTCCCAATTTCATCATTATTTTGTATTAATATTAAGATAACAAAAAATCTACCATTTGTTTCCTCTTTCATTCTATCCATTATTCCTTGTGAAAGAAAATTCCTTAATAAATTGACTTGACCTTTTATTCATCTAAATATCGAATAATTCCAAGGGATAATGAATATACCTAATTACAATCATTTGATCAAATAAGTCCTTAATATAAGGACTCCACCTATTCTGATCTTTTTATTTAAAAATCATTGAGATAAAACATGCCATTTATTAGAAATTGGGAACCACTTATACTTAGTTTTGAATGAATTTGGTTATAAAAACCTTTTCCCGGACTATGTTATAAGTGACTAACTTTTTAGAGATAGAAACTAATGTTTATATATAAATTAAGGAAGTAGTTATTTATTATCCAAATCCTCTTCTAAATTTTTCATGTTTCTTATCCATATAAACTTTCGTATTCATTTATTTATCTATTTTACATTAGCAAGTTTCACTATTTAAATTAAATTTTTTATTGTTTATAGATAATGACCAACTATAGAGAGTGAGCCATGATTTTTCACTATTTATCCTATAATGGTTCATTCAATATTTCAATTCATTTTTCCCATTCTGTATTTTTTATATTTATCTTTAATGGATCACATATGAGTTGGAAGGCATTAATTTATTTATTAAGATAAAATTTTCCTAATAATTCGTTTCCCTGTCAATTTCTTAGTATATTTTTATTTATCCTTTTTTCATATATGTTTTATTTTTTCTATTCAATACTTAATTATTCACACTCTAATTTATTTATTTATGTCTGAATTTCATTTTGGGGGGTTTTCATGAGTTTGGAATTCATATTTCTTAATGTTTCATATCATACCTACATATCCTGGATACTAATTTGTATTATAGTTTGTATGTCCTATATTCTCACCCATTTATTTTCAATGACTTATATTTTATAAAAGACTCTATGCTATTTGAGTAACTAAAACGTAAAAAAGAAAACATAAAAGAACCAACCATTTATTTTCTTGTATCATGTTTTCAAAATCATTTTGAAATAAAATTTCATTTAAATTTCCACATGTTATTAGTGAAACTAATTTTCCATACGAAATATACCAGAGGGAATAATTTACTACATCAATAGGTATTCTTATATAGAATATAATTTTTAGAGTTTATATTATTAATTTTAAGGAGATATAATCATTTATTCTTGAGAAAATTTCATATTTTTATTCAAATTTTTTATATTCAAAGTATTAGAATTTTTAAAATAAGTACTTATTTACAAAAATGTATGTTAAAAAACTTCACAACTCATGACATTAGGAAATTTCTTAATCTTAATTTTGGTAAGGATTTAACAAGGAATAAAAACTGATTTCGATGTCGAATACCCTCTCAAGTTGACATATGGTGAATCAAATAATTAATCTTTGGTCAATGAAACTTTTTAATTATCAATAATAGAAGATGAGAAATATTATATGTGATCAATAAATACTATCTCACTAGATTTTAAAATAATAGTATTTGTGAATTGGATGATTCTATTTTAAAATTTTTTATCTACACATCTCTTTGAAAAATCCTATAAGATCAAAATTAATGAAGATGATATGCTAATAAAGTAATCTATCTTAGGGTAAATTTCATCCTTTAGATATTTATATTGTATAGAAATATATCATGGTAAATATATTTCCCTTTAATATTTATATTTCAAAAAGGATACAAAAATATTCACTAAGAATATATATTTTAAATATTTAGAAACATATGAAGAAAAAATAAGATTACTAAAGCTATCTACTGGGGATTGATCCTTTAAATAACATGATGATGAAGGCAATTTAATGATCTCAAAACTAAATATATATAAACTTTACTTAGAGTTAAATAATGAAAAATTTAAAGAAATTATTTTCAATATTTAGAATAAATTTAATTTTATATATAAGAAAATCAAAGAGTTATCTACTCAATCTGGCACAATAATTCCCGACCAATATTTATAATATGGGAATGGAGAAATCTAAAAAGTGAAATACTCCAAAATATCATATTATAAATATTAAAAAATGTATATATATCCTAAAGATAGAAATTGATGACTTGGATAATATGCTTCCTGCATTTGTGGAGAGAGGAAAAAACAAGGATAAACTTCTTGTGTTATCAATACCTTAAAAAAAACTAAAGAATTGAATATTATTGGGAAAATAGAAGAAAGTTATAATAAAGATTCATTTTTTATTAAATAAATATCTAATTCAATATATTTCCATAATTTTGGAAAATCCACTTAAAAATATATCGATGCAGAAAATATAATGTTTTGGAATAATTAAATCCTTCCCCATTAAAGATTTGATGAATGATAAGAATATGTACAAACATTAAGAATTAAATCAACTCTAGATTTTGAATCCATTATATTCTAAAATATCCATTCTTAATAAAATATGACTTACAATATCTATCTCTTCAATAAATCATCAAGAATTTGTATTGAATAAAATAAAAAACACATTTTAGAAACATCAATCGATAAAGATCATTGATTATGAAAAATCTTATAACTAATGGTAACATTTAGTCAATATTATAAAAACTCTAATATATGGGGTGTTTTTTGAGTCTCCTATATTTATTATCTTATAGATATTTTTATTTTAGACAATGAAAATCCACAACTCAAGGTGACTGTTTGTATTCACCATTATTTCTATGATTATTGAATTATATAGTTAGATATTGTCTAATATTTCATTTTTCCATTCATTAATTTATTATATTGAAACATAAAAGATCCCATTATAAACATATAAATATATCAATACCTCTTTAATTTTAACTCACTCATTATTGTACTCTTATTTCTCGCTTATTGAAATCATTATTACATGTTTCATTGTTTCATCACGTTTTAATAAATTAAAGGATTCAATTTTATTCTATCATAAAAAGAGATTTATTCTTAATCCCTTTCACTTATAGATTTCATGATATACAACCTCTAAAGTGGATAATGTTCTAATCAATGGATATATTAGCATGTAAGGAGACATGTGGAAACCATAAATGATAGAAGAGGAATTAAATTGAAATACATGGAATAAGAATATTATTGGTATTATTTTGATTCTTGGAATATTAGAAGGTCTAGTATTAATTTCATGAAATTGACTATATGTTATCTATATAAAAGTATATACCTTAGTATATCAATTATAAGTAATATTATTGAAAAAGGATAAAGAGTTCCAAAATAATGATTTCTATTTGGTTCTGATTTATGTACTATAATGGTAACATTTTAAATATTATTATGGAATTTAAATAATTACAATCTTGTATTAGAGATTTTAGAAAATTATATAAGTTTTTTATGTACTAAGAGTGAACCATGTAGTAATATTAGGATAAACACACTATAATTCATTGTGACATGATGATTTCATCATGATGGAAGCTATTTTAGGGATTAGTGGGTGTAGTATAATATATAATATACTGTATGTAATGGCGATAAAAAATATTATTATGGGGTTTTATGGTTATTTTAATTGAAGAAAATTGGATGTTCAATTAAACCACACCATCAATAATTTTATGGGTTGGTTATAGATACCAGATAAAGATGAAATAATGAGTTGATCATGGTTCTTGGAAGGAATAGATCCTGTTATTTATGAATAGATGAAAAATGAGGATCTGAAGTAGGAAATTACTTAAATATTCTGTAGTAAATTTTTAAGTTTTCTGTAATGATTTTTAAATATAAAAATAAAGATTTTATGGGATTTTAATACAATTTGTAGAGTAAAACATGAAAATTATTATGGTGATCTTAATGTTGGAAGGATTTTTCTATATTTATATTATGGAGTTGGGAATATATATAAAATTGATTTTTTATCAACTCTATGCTATGGTGTGTTGAGATATAGAAATATAAAAATGAAAATGGTCAAAATTATTTGGAATCTATGATATACAATTGGTTGTTTGTCAATGTTATAGGTTTAACCAAACCTAGAAATGGTATTATAGGGATACACACATCTATGTTTTATAATGATTTAATTTTCATTGAAGATTTTGTTTAAATTAAAATGGGAGAGATATTGACTGGGATTTGGATGATGAATCCATCTATTCAGATAAATTTTACCGAACTAAAATGAGTGTGACACATGGAATGATTATGGGGTTTCTCATTGATAAGGATTAATCCCAATCATTTATTTAATTGAATGTAGATTGAAATTCCTTATATATTAATCTATATTAGAGTTGAAAAATTTGGATGAATATTGAAAGATAAATTTTGATATAAAATGATATCATTAAAAATACATTTTATTTTGAGTGAAAAAGAGGATAGGATAGCCAATAAATTGATTATTCTTGATGTATCTAGTTTATTGAAGGGATATTTATGATATAGGTTTTAACTCCCTAAACCAAATAACTCGGTCCTGGATAGAGTGCTACGTGACTTCTTCTATACCTCCTTATATGCAAGAGGTTTCTAACTAGTGGAGAGTGTCCAAATAGTTCCTTGGGGATAAAATACCCTTGGTATCATTATCCATACATATGAAAATCAAAAAAATTTAAATAAACATATCATAACATCTTAGTAGAAACTAACAAGAATATCTTCACGCAATAATAAATGGAAACAAAGTCACAAAAATATCCCAATATGGTAAGTCAACTAGTATACGATAACCATAGAATATGAACTAAAAAATTGTATCAATAGTTTGGATCTTGAATAAATAGTTCATGCATCCTCCATGCTCCACTCTCTATGCTCCTCAATGAAGAGACCATTCCCTTTGCTGGATCGCTGACCTTGAAATATGTATGTTCAGAGGGATTCCCATGTAGAGTGTAACTATAAACTCATTAGGAAACCACCAATGTTTCCATGACATATATTACACTCATACATATATGTATACACCCTAAAAATATAAGTAGATACATAAATAACCAATCATATATCAATTTTTCCCGCACTAACCATGATACCATAAAACCTTGATCTACCTACTATAACTCCACACTAGAGGAAAGGATAAAAGTAATTGTAGAATGTCTTAGATCATGCCTAGTCATCCACAAAAATTATTGAAAACTCATTCAACTATATTGTATCTATGGACCACCTTTACATAATAATTCAAAACATTATTTTAAGGGAAAATCATGTTGTCAACAAGTCAGCACAATTCATGAATATTAGGAAAGACACCACACTTAATGTCAACCCAAAATTTGGCTTCAGAGAATGCTATATTTCACAAATTTCAAACTAATATCTTGCCCTATATATATATATATATTGAAATTTTACATGTATTATATAAATTCAATGTCGCAAATTTCTGACCACAATAGTGGCGCTCCACCTCGTGGGGCCAACTAGTCAAGTTTGATCAACTTGGAACATCAAATATAGACATAGAGAAACCATACATTTATCTGTATATAATCCATAATATATAATGTAATAATCATTTCCAATCAATTAATGGTCTTATGGTCTACACACAAAACCACCTATATACTAAATCAAGCAATGGTCTCAAGGGATAAGCACAAACCCACCTAGATTCCACATCAAGAAAATGTATCACAAGAACCACACAAACCAAGAATTATATCATACCATACAATTACAACAAATATACCAAGGTTTTATAGAAATTATACCTCAATAGTATTGATTCCCATTGTCAAGAATCACAACTATTTTCATAATCGTCCAAGTAAAATCCTATAACCAATAACAATTCATCCCAATCTAAATTCGAGAATCAAGATTCAATAAGGAGAACATGACATGTATATAAACCCAAAAATTTCATACATAAATAATATATCATATTAAATGAATATTAAATACCTAAATTTACCATCCATTCAATAATTTTATATGTCTAGTTTCTTTGGTAACTTGGATACAAAAAAACTTTAAATAAAATATTTACATAATTTAACACTAAGTTCACCACGACTAGAACCCTTCTTAAAAACATCATACCAAAAACATTTCTTTATATCCTATAGAAAATGAATCATAATAAAAATTGTGATCTCAAATGCTCGGTAAGGTTAAATATATGAGATATCAATCTATGATAAAATCCATGAATAAGACAACAATAAGAGTGTGATGTCATAAACATGACATAAGGAAGTCATACCAAAATAATTATATATCATTAATAAAGACTAATTTCATGAGTTTTGATCATAAAAAATATTCATTGGAGTGTTGAATAATTATAAATAAATCATGAGTCATAAGTAACTGTCATAAATAAAATAATGCAGTAAAAATATAAGCATTAAAATAGTGAACATGTACAAACTGTAATAGGTTTACAATTTAAATTAAAGAAATTAAAATAGACCCTCACAATAACTTTTTGATTTGAAACTGGGTCCACACATAATATTATTTACATGAATAATAAATCCACACATAATTTTATGAACATGAAAACCTGGTCCACATATAAATTAATGAACATGGAATCTGGTGCACATATAATGTTCTATACACGAAATTATGTTAACATATAACATATCTATCTCATGTGTTTTAAATATTTATACAATAGATTATAGAGAAATATAATTATGGTAACACCCATATTATAATGAAAACATACACATGATTTATAAAATATCATAAATCATTCATCATATCATCATATCGTAACCTAAGGAAAGTAAATATGACACATTAACGTTTTGTTATATCATTAGCCATGGAAAATAAATTAGTTTGTTAAATATAATAATAATAATAATAATAATAATAATAAAATATCTTGATAAAAACTATGTATTGTATCATTGGATCATATCCCTATTAAATCATAATTAACATCAAAATATGTTAACATAAATGAAAAATATATTTAAATGATCATTTGAATATTTTTTGATAAAATTCCACTTCATTTTGAAATCATTATAAAAAATTTGGATATTAGAAAAATATTAAGGAAAACATATTATTTGAAAATGAACATTGGAACTTGTAAATAAAGCTTAAAATAATTAGGTGTTCCGGATAGTTGCAAATTCCATTCAGGACATAATCATTAAGACAAATATTAATTTCACCATTTTGGTAAATAATACTTTTCTTAGAAAAAAAGAAGAAGATTATTTTTTTTTATTTTTAAAAATTAAAACATGGGTGAAATTGAATTAAAAAAATAAATTAAGAGCAGTAGAATTCAATCTAGAATTATTTTATAAAAATGGACATTAAAAAAATGTTTTCTGGCCAATAGAGGGGAAATAAGAAAAGATTCTCATAACAATAATTTCAAAACAATTTTGAGTAACAAATATAAAAAAAGGTAATAAAACTTAAAAATTATAGAAATAAACATAAGGTAATAATAATTAAGGGGTTTTATTAAATAAGGATCACATAATTTCTTCAATGGAAACTGAATCATAAATAATATATATTAAAATGGGTTTGAAACAAAAATCCCTTACTACCTTTGTAACTATTGAATCGTAATACCCATTGAAGAATATAATCAAACGTACCATTAAATATTACAAAAAAAGATAATATTCATGATATATCATGAAAAAATGGGAATTATATAAATCTCATTAACCTAAATAGATACATAACATAATACATGTCTAAATGAAACATTTTTGAGAATAACCCTTGCCTCAAGTCCTATTTACTTCATAAGCTCAATAACCTCAATTATTATAAATTTAAATTTAATATAAATATATACCAAAACAATTTACATAATTATAAAATTATATATCACCCCTTTATAAAATTTCAACACCCATTTATTAATAATTTTTTTTTAAATTTTTTTTTGATGTTAATTGTTTCGTTTCTCAGGAAAGATTTGGTTCGGTAGTTCCAATCCTTGTACATTGGTCATGGTTTCATTATCCCTAAAATATTAATCATTTTATAAGTATAATATTAAATCATTATATAATTTTTTATAATTATTTATGTAAATTGGTAATGAAAAATGAATTAAATAACATTATGGAGATGGTAGTTCGTAGGTACACACGAGTGGTGTTTCCACTTTTTGATTGATGAATTGGCAGAAAGTTAAAAAATTTAACATTTATAGAATAATTATTATATCATAAAATTCATATATATATATATATTGATTAAATCTATCGTTATTACCATATTTATAAAAATTAAATGAAATACTAATCATATCACATCAATGGGGTGGTATCCAGACATACACAAGATGGATGTCATAATTTTCCAACAGAGGGGATGGTAAGAAGGTAGTAAGATATTATAATTAAAAAATAATTATTATTTCATACATATCACATATAATCATTACATCCATCATAATAACCAATAATGAATTAAGTTGTTGTAAAATGAGTTATATTGCTACCAAGACGCAGTAATCTGCTTGTACATATGAGCAATACATTCATTTACCATTTTTAGAAAATAGTTGGATAATGGGAGTTACATAATCGTTATAAAAGTTTAGTAAATTTCAGATACTGAAGTTATTATTTCATGATGATTTCATTATATTTAGAGGAGGTAGAAGAAGAAATAAATTGAAAGAGGCTGTATAGGATGATTACCTCATCTCTGAAGAAATCCTTTAGATCTCTTCTTAATAACCCTTGGAAGGAAGATTAAAGAAGAAAAAAATTTAAATAATATAAAGGTAATTTACTATGACTATTTGATAGTATTTTTGAGATAGTTTTCTAGAAGTGGTGTAAAAAATGAGAGGGGTGTCCTTCTATAAGAAGCGAGCACATTGAATATTTTAAATGATTAAAATATTATACTTTTTAGGGAAAATTATCCAAAAAAATTAAATTTATATCCTAATGTTTTTATTTTCTTAATACCTTCATCCAATAATAATTAATATTTAAAATTATGAATTATCATATAATTTTAACAAATGTTATCCAATCATTTTACCGCGATGATATTTTTAATATTTTTTCTATTATGTATGGCCCAAAAATATGTTAAAAATATTAAATAATATTGATTATTTTGAATAAAAAGAGTTAATCCATTTTAAAATATTATGGTTTTATAAGTTTAAAAAAACCTTATTAAAATAAACTAGAAAACACGATGAAAAATGACTTTCTAGAAAAATGTATTTTCCTGGGAAGAAGTATTTTTATACCTTGATAAAGTATAATATTGATAAAAAATATTTAATGTAAATTATTTTAAATATAAATAAACTAATTAAGTTTCAAAACCAAAAAAAATAAAAGTAGGGTTTTAAAAATTCTAGAAAATAGAAGACAAAATTCTTTAAAAATCTGTATTTTCCCTATTCACCCCAATATCTAGAAATTTCAAAAATTTTAAAAAAAATATTAACACTAAGATATGTTTTTATATGATAATTTAAAAAAATATTTTCTTCTATCAAATAAAATTTCTAAAATATAAAAAATTAATTATTTTAACGATAAACAAAATGAAATAAAAACCATTTTCAAGAAAACATTTCTTTGAAGCCTAAAATATAATTATATAAATTATTTTATTATTAATTAAAACTATATTATCATAAATTTAATAAATTCATTATTTTTATATAAAATTTGTTTAAAAAAAATAATCAATTGAGACCAAATTAATTTTTTTATATTAAAATGCATTGCAAAAATAAAAACTGTTTTTTGGAAAATAAATATTTTTACCTTTAAATGATTTTATCTTCATTCCTTATAATTAGATAAATAATGTATTAATTATAACTAATTTATTCATATATAGTATAAATATATTTCGTTAAAATCATTAATGAACATATTTAATTTAGGTCAAAATACAATATATTTCTAAAAATACAATTCTTAGAGCAATAAATCTTTTAATCATTATGGGTTTTTAATTTTTTTTTGCTATGTATAAATAATTATAATTATATTAGTGAAATATATTATACTTATATTTGATAAATTAAATTATATAATACATAAACACGAATATAATTACTATTTTATAAAGTATCATAGTTTCATTTAGACTCAAGTTTGCATTAAAAGAAAAATTTTGAACAATGAAAAAATATTTTAAAAGGAAAAATGTATTAAAAATGATGGTATATTACATTATTAAAAAAATTAAACAAATCACTACCTCATAATTTTTTATTGATAATAAAATATTTAATACAATAAAATACATTTTTTTTTGAAATCCTACATACAAAAAAGTAGTAATACAACTCCCTTTAAAAAGGAGAAGTGAAAAACAAAGAGGTTACTATAAATAACATATAATTAGATTCTTAGATAAGGATAACATTACTAGGAAGTTAAAATATAGAAAATTAGGAGAAAAATAACATACTAGAATTGATAAAGAGTTATATATATTGATTTCATAATAAATTTAATGACCATGAAACCATAAATCATTTAGGGGTTAAAATACAATTAATTCATCAAAAATCAAATAAAAATAATAACAGTATTTCTAAGATCACTTTTCTAATATTGAGGAATTTTTTAACTATCAAGATATAGTACATGAGAAAATATACTATTTTGGTTTTTCTTAATTTAATAAGTATAATTTCATCCTGTTGTTTTACATTTATCAATTCTCACTTCTATCTCATCTTTTACATTGATAAATGAACATTATGATGAATTTTTCATGGATGAAGCACTAAAATTATCTTTTAAAAGATAATAATATCTATAAAATAATGAAAATACCTTCCTCATATATCAAAATATTTTACTAAAACAAAATTATTAGCATGGGATACTGAATATTGATAAATCTCACAATGGTGAAAGCATATATTAATCTCTAGAAAGAAAAAAAACAAGAAAAGTAAAACTAAAAAAATTACATAAGTAGTTTACAATAACATGCCTGAAAAATATGTTTTCAAAAATTGAAAACCAAAAAATTTATAAACAAGGTCACTATATTTAAAAAACAAACTTAACATTAATCCCTAAATAGAAAAAATTATCTCATAATCTTACAAACCAAAAATGTGAATACCTAGATCATATATTATCTTTAAAAGTGATAATAACCTAAATCAACTTAAAAAAAATATTGGAGAAATATATTCTTCTAAAAATTAACTCAATAATTATTCCTTAAATAAAATCATAGTCTATAGAATATAGTAAAATTCATCAAATATACCATAAACCATTTTTTTATAGAATCACTAATCAATTCCCTTATCATAAATACCATCCAATTTACATCATTAATATCAATAACCTATTTATCAAAACTATAAAATTTTATCTCAATATCACGAGCATAATAAGGGCTATGTATTCCTTAATAATGTGTTTCCCATAAAATATCACCTTACCACTAAATTGCATTTCCATGTAGCGAGTTTCATTTAATATATGCTTCAAAATCCTTAAATAAAAACTATTGTAGAACAATACATAGATTATTTATGTTTCTTATAACCATAATAAAATTGATAAAAAACTTCTAAAACATAATTATTTAATCCCATTACATAAACAATTAAATAATTCCTCATCAATTATTGGTAAAACACAGATCCATTCTTTCTCAAGGTGTCGTCCCTTGGATTAAGGTATTGAATTCGATAATTAACATGTTACCAACACATAATACATTGAACTATAAATGTCACATTAAGATTAACATAATTTTCCTCCATCAAACTCTTAATTTTTAATAATAAATTACTTTCCTTATACCCTAATTTTCAACAAATGAAACATATTATTATTCAATTGAGATGTTTCCTTGGGTGTTTCTTCCCATATAATTGACATCCAGAAAGATGAATCTTCTTCCCTCTACGGCCTTCAATAATTTAACTCCCATGAAACTCCAATTGTCTATTATTAAGAGTGATAGGAAACTCACCCAATTTGAGGTTGTTAATCACCTAATGAGATAAATGATTGGGAATAATCTCTATATTTTACATTCTAGATCCTATTTCATTTAGTTTCTCATTATGAAACTCATTACCTTATCTATCACATTCATAATTATTAGGTATAATCCATGTTCTTTCCATTGAATCAAACTAAAATCATAGTGTGAGTAACAATAGTCATCGCGAGTAACCATGTTATCATGAAAATTCATCCATAGGATGTCTAAATCATTACATTTTATTTTAAATTTATGAAACCATAGGTTTATCCTAGGGATTTAAATGTCATTGTGTTTCCAACTAGTTTAAAAGAGCTCATAAAGTAAATGATAATTAATATAAAAATATCCCTTAAGTGTGTCAATCCAAGTGTATACTCCTAGGCCTTCTCATCATAAACCAATGAAGATCAAGTTAATACCCAATTCACCTGTTTTATAGTTATTAAACCTTTTTAAATCTATTCCACAACTACATTCACATGATATTCATTCGATAGGGATTCATTTACTATGAAAATCACACTCATTTATTTATCATAACGTGGTTTTCCCCTATAATTCGGTTTATCCTATGATTTTTCATAAAAAAATACTCATCCTTGTTTAAAAATATAACTAAACCATATCCTGATACTATTTAAAACTAACAAAACTATTTATATAAAAATATTACATATTATTATATGAATATTCGATACATAACATTATGATCCATGCCATAACCATAAATATTTAGTGTCTTTAGAAACTTGTAAATATAAAAAAACTAGTATATAATATGTTTACAATATCTCCTAAAATTTTCTCTATAACTACAACCCTTTTTGGACACATCCTTATTAAAACTACTCTTAATATCCTAGCGCATAGGAAACATAACAAAGGGTGAGCTCAGATTCCCACTAATGTTAAACATATGACATATTAATCTATGGTCATATGAAAACATAAGATAATCAAAAGGGTATGAGATCAAAAGCATGACATTTGGAATACAAACTAAATCCAGTAAATATATTTAATCATGATTCATGTTATAAGTCATTATCATCAAAAAATTCATAATAGTGAAGAAAAATAAAAAATAAAACATGATCCATGTGAACATATCATAAACATTGGATTATGGAATAATTATAAGAATTTTACATTGTGAAAATTTATAAATAGTAAAATGTTTACCCTTTATGGTAAGGTCATGAAACTAGGCCCTAACATTAACTTATCGAACTGAAACCAGGTCCATTGATAATCTTATGAATAGGAAACTAGGTCCACACATAAAATTATAGACATAAAACTAGGTCTATTTATAATTTAGTAAACTTGATATCAAATTTACACATAATTTAATTATCTCATTTGTTTTACATCATTACCGAGTGAATAGCAAGGCTATACAATTCTGGTACCACACATATCATAATAAAATCCATACATATGAGTTACATAAGATACAAAAACATTTTTCATATCATAATATCATAACCAAGGGAAAAGAAACAACTTTTATAAAAATTTAATGAATTTATCATATCATTACCTATGGAAAATAAATTGATTTCATAAACATATCGTCATTATAATAATAAACCTTTAAAAAAATATAAGTGTTGTATTATATAATAATATACTAAGTCAATCAAAATTAAAATCAAAGGATGTTATCATAGATAAAATAAATTCTTTAAAATCTGTTAGAAATGTTTTTTTAAGAAAATTACCATTTAATTTTGAAATAACTTTTTAAAAATAACAATATTTACAAAATATTAAGGAAACTTTTTTATTTGAAAATTAACATAGAAATTTGAAAACAAATCATCAAATCATTGTGCATTCATGATAGCATAAAATCAGGTTAATATTATATTTGTTAAAATAAATATTATGTTCACTAATTTGTTAAAAAATACATTCTTCGAAAAATGAGATGAGGATTTTTTTTAAAAAATTATAAAATATAAAACATTAGTAAAAATGAATTTAAATAATCATTTATGAATATTAATATAAATTCACTAATTTTTTTAAAAAAACATAGATATTTAAGAAAAAGTTTTCCCACCAAAAGAGGAGTAATAAAGTCGTCTTATATAAAAAACATTTATGGCCACTTATGATTAAAAAAGAAAAAAATGGTAATAAAAGATAAAAATTCCCGAAATGAACATAGGATAAGGAAAATTAAATTGTTTGATCAAATAATGATAATATAATTACCTCAATTAAAATTGAAACAAAATAAATCCTCATTAAAATGAGATTGAACCTTGAATCCCTTGCAACTTAAGTAACTTTTGAATTGAGCCCCATGAAATAATACCATAAAAATGAAATTTTAATATTATGAAAATATGAAGATTCATGGTATAACATGTCAAAGTGGTACTAAAAACTCCTCATAAACTTATTTAGGTGCATGAAATTAAACATATCTCAATAAAACAATATTTAGATGAAGAACCCTTACATCAGGTCCGACTTGCTTCATAATCACTATAACCCCTTTTATTATAAATTTTTATTTATTAAAATTTGATAAAAAACCATGTACATATGAATAACATTAGATATGATCCATTTATAACATTTCAACTTCAATTTATTAATAATTCGTTATTAAAATCGTCATTTTAGTGTGTTTACTATTTCATTTCTCATGAAAGTTTCAGTTTGGAATTTCTAGTCTTTATAATTTAACCATGGATACAACATATCTAGAATTTTAGAATTTTCATAATTAATATATTTTGTAATTATTTATATTTTTACAACCATTTATATAATGAGGAGATGAATATTTATTTACATCCCTTGTTGGAGATGGTAGTTCGTATGTACACACAAGTGTTTTTTCCACTTTTCAATGTATGGACTGAATGAAAATTAAATAAGAATTTAACTACTAAAAATAATTATTATATAATAAATACCATATATATTCAGTAAATATAACCTTATTACTATTCATCTAAAGTGGAAATGAAAAAATATTTCATCATTTAATGGTGGTGGTAGTCCACACTTATTCATGAATGGAATTATCATTTCCCAATGAAGGGGATGGTACGAATTCTGTTTAAATATTACAATTTTAGAATAAAAATTATTTCATAAATAACATATATAAACATTAAATACATTATAAAAACCATCACTTAATTATGGTGATGGAAAATTAGTCATATCGCTACATGGATGTAGCAGACCATAGGTTTGCACAAGAGATGCTTATATTTTCCATTTTTATAAAATAGAGTAAATAACGGTGGATCCATAATCATAATAAAAATTAATTATATTAAGGATACCTATTTAATTATTTTATTATGAATAAATTTTTTTTATTAGTGGTATAATAATAAATTATTTAAAAATGGTTGGGTAGGATGATTACCACTTTTTCAGTAGACCCCCTCTATATCCCTTCTTAGGGACCCTTTGGATTGTTTTTCAAAAGGCCTAGACCAAATAATAAATTTAAATGGAAGTTTATAAGATACTTTTTTTGGTATTTTAAGCTATTTGACTCAAATATGTGTTAATAAACGAGATAAGGGGTGTCCTTTTATAAGTGGGGAGAGGGACACACCACTGATTTTTCAAGGGATAAAATATTATTAATTAATATTTATAGAAAAGTGTCTCATAAAATATAAAATATATATCCTCTACCTAGAAGTCTAAAAATCCATTCATCATATAATTAGTAAGAACAATTGTGACCTTATCACCTAATGTTTACTTTTGTTAACCTGATTTACCCTTTTACCACCGTGACAAATTTTTAATATTTTTACTATTAATTGTGACCCCAAATTAATTTTAACTTATTAAATAATATTAATTATGATGATTAAAAATATGGAATAAATTTTAAATTATTCATTTTCTATAAGTTGAATAAATTCAATATAAAATAAAACCAAATATACGATAGAAAAATAGTTTTCTTGGAAAATGAATTCTTATATAAAATAGTGTTTTTATACCAAAATCTAGTATAATATTGAAAAAATGGTATAAATTGAATTATTAATAATACAAAACTAATTAAATTTAAAAAAAATAAAAATCAAAATGATATTTTGAAAATACTAGAAAAGAAAATACATTTTTCATTTAAAATCAGTATTTTCACTATTCATCCAAAAATAAACCTGGTTAGAAAATTTCTAAAAATTTACCATAAGATAATTTTCCAATGATTATTAAGAAAATTATAAAATTTATATTAAATTAAACTACAAAAAGTGTATAAAAATTAATTATAATATTAACACACAATGTGTGACAGAAATCATTTTTCAAGAAAATATATTTCTAAAGAAAAATATGTATTTATATCCATTCACAACTTAATAAAGAACAATGAATGATTTTAAATTTATTTTATTAAATATATATTCTATATATTTTATTTAATATAATTAATCTAAAGATATTATTTTAAATTATTTAAATGAAAACACATAGCACAAATAAAAACTGTTTTCTAAAAAATAAATATTTGTAACTTTAAGTAATTTTATCATTATTTCAAATAATTAGACCAATAATGTATGACTAAAAAATAAAATTTTTATTGATTTTAAAAACCAACCAATACACCACACACTATCACATCATGATGGTCTAAAGTAGTGCTGACCCATAACATCATTGATAACAAATTTTATCCCCTTGTTAGGAAAAGATCCCAAGTTAAAGAAGGAACCCATTCTTCGATTCGCGGGTTCCATCGATGCTAAAAAGTCGTCCACCGTATTCCCTTCTTTCCATGTGTGAGAGATGTCTATATGAATCCCCATTAGAATGTTGCATCTCCCAACAGTATAAACAATATTCCAAAGAAAACTATCTTGGCTGAGAATCTCTTCGTACAGGATCATAGAGTTTCTATCCACCATATTTGGAATAAACTGCCTTAGTTTTCCTACATCCAGTCTCCTAACCAAGGGTAGAGCCTCCCCAGGCAGCACATATCCTCTTCCATAAGATGTCGTCAAATTAGCAAGAACTGACCCCTCCTGGTCTCTGACGAGGCCTCCCCTGTACATCTCCCTTGCAAGCAGTGACCCATCTGAATTGAGTTTAAGCCGCTGGCTAAGAGATCGCTGGAAAACCCATTTACCTTGCCCCAAACTACCATATTGATTATCACAGTACGTGTTCGGCACAATAGTACTCACAGAAAGGGCAGATTGGCACTCCGTACTCAGCCTGATCAAATATAGAATGATGTTTTTCACTTTGATAATAATGTTCACCTGAGATCCTACAATTGTTTTTGTGGAGATAATCATTTTTTGACTTCAATATTTTATATCACCCCACCAATGGGATGACATAACTTGAATTCCTCTCAGCCCCCTATGTACCAGAATCTATAAACCATTAAATAAAGAAGTTATCATGTACCCCATTATAACCATCCCAACAGAAGAAGATTCCAAACACCTGCCACATCCCTCTAGCTCATTCACTCTCATAGAAGAGGTGTCCCATTGATTCAGATTTAGGAGACCTATAGCACCAACACCTAGTAGCCATCTTTACTCCCATACGTTGCAGATTTTAATCTGTAGGAAGAGATTTATTTCTCACAAGGCACAATAGAGAATTAAATTTAGAGGGAATATCGTTCTACCATAGAATCTATCAAATTGATCTTCATTCGACATGTTCCTCATTGCATGATCAAAATCCTTGGTGGAGAAAATTCTCGATGTAGAAGATGTAAAAATAAGTCTATCATGATCTTCACTCATGACTAAATTGCTGAAAATTCCAAGCTGAATCACATCAAGAATAGCCTGTATAAACCTTGGATTATGACTTGCCTCACAAAAGGAAAGGTCTGGAATGGGGCTACCCAAGAACCACAACGTTCCCACCCCTCAATCCTGCTACCAAAAGTTATTAATCCTTCTTCCCACAAGCCATCGAGAGTGATTATGCAAGGTCTACATGTATGGATAGATCAGGTTCCATATCATTGTAGAATGTATCCTCTGTTTATTTATATTCATTTCAGAAATATCATGAATTGTTGTGCCGCAAAGAGAGTGTCCTTCCAAAGCCTCCCACATAAGCTTAGCGTGAAGCCCTTTCATGGTTGCAGAGACACTCTTCAATTTAATGCCCCTTTTGAATCAAGGCCTTTTAATCTATTTCCCTGAAGCCTAGTGATGTTTTCCCTCCATCATTGAATCCCATATAAAAGACACCATAATTCTATCCAAGATAGAAATCACACTCTTCGGAACCTTCGAGGTAGAAATAATGTGCAATGTAACAGAAAATAAGACAATATTAATAAGAGTTATTCAACCTCCAAAGGATAGAAATATGATTTTCCAGTTGTAGATACATCCCATGATTTTTCTTATGTTCTTGTCAAAATGACGAACCCTAAGGACAAAAGAGCTAACTGGATCCCCGAGGTACTCCATGAGAAAGTACCCTCTACCAATACTCAAGGTGTCTCTGTAAAGACCCATAAATTTCAAGGGAATTTTTTTTCTTAATTTTCTTAGGAATTTTACAAGAGCGCAGCTTCTGACGACACCTGATTCCGAGGCCCGGTGTGCCCGGAATCATTTTTTGAAGTTTGGCTTGGGTACGTTCAGTGAACGAACGTGCGAGTTTTTCTAACTTTTGAACCGGTTCCCGGAATCGAATTCCGAGGGCACCGATGGGATTGCAACGCCGGTATTTGCTTAGAAACTCCTCTTCCGGAGTTGCGTTTTCCCTGGTGTGGTTTTTAATTTTTGTGTTTTAAGTTATGAAATAAAATAAAATTGTGCGACAATTTTATTTTTCATTTCACTTGAAGCCGCTTGAAGCAACTTAATAGCGGCTTAAACTGAGTTAAACCGGATAGGATACTATCCAGAAATATCCTACCCTCTTGGTAGGATATTTGTGAGGTGGGGCCCACACGATCCCCGCCGTTTCATTCCGCTAAGTAATGCACCCGTGAAAACCCGTCATTATGAAAGTCAACTGACGCGTTTTCTTAATTTCTTAATAGACCATTTAATTGGGCGGTTTATTTTCGTAAATTAAACGAGTTGTTTCTTTCGTTGAATTAATTCAACGAATTGATGGGTCGTTACTTACCCCCCCTTTCGTGTGTTGGCATAATAATAAAATAAGACCAACCTATCTTTTTTTGGAGGATTTCTCATTGAGACAGAATCCTTGTATCTTCTTCCTCCTTCGCGAAGAATGCGAAGAACACGAAAAACGCCGAACCCGGAAATCGACGACGCGACGCCGTGATCCGCAACGCCGACAACGTTCTTCTGCGACGTCTCTTCCTCCACGACGGGTCTTCGGTCGGATGCTTGAGTTCGCCGACTCAATACCGTGTTCCGCGACGATGCGACGCCTTCCCGTGATGACGCGACGATCCCCCCTCTTCCGCGATAAACAATTCCGCGAAGAACGCTCACGCGCGACGACTCTGAGGTAGGGATTTTATAATTTTGGAATACCCCTCTTTATATTCCCGTGAACGTTCTTTAAAAATTAAAGAACCGGTTTCAAATGAACAATTTTATTTTATTAAAATTTTCGGTTCATGCGTTGAACAATTTCTCCCATTGCTTTTATCTCACGCGGAGGGTGCGGGTCAAACGAACACGGCCCGACAACCCTCCGTCGTTCTTCGTGTTTTGCGGATTTGGCGGGCAACGGAAAAATATGATGCAAGGGCAATTTGATGATCCCGCAGTAAAGAATGGAACTCGGGAGGAAAAATGGCTCAGACGGGAAGAAAAACGGGCCACCGGAGCGACTCCTGCGGCCCGCAGAAGCCGGTGGTGGCGCGGGTCGCCGGCGCGGCGGCGCCGGCGGCCGGAGGCGCCGGCGGCCGGAGGCGGGGGCACCCCGCGGGTGTCCAGGGCGACACCTCGCGGGTGCCGCGGGGTTGTCACGCGGCACCCCGCGGGTGTCCAGGGCGGCACCCCGCGGGTGCCGCGGGGTTGTCACGTGGCGCGTCCGGCTGTCTGGCCGACACCCCGCGGGTGCCGCGGGGGTGTCACGCGGGGCGACGGCTTTCCCCCGCGTCGGCCGCTCGGCCGAGCCGAGCCGGACCGGCCCTGGCCGGGCCGGGCCGGGCCAACCGGGTCGGAACCGACCCTGTTCGGGCTAACCAGGGGGGGGGGGGTCGGGCCGGGTCGGCCCAGACCCGGACCCCCCCGTCTTCGGACGACTTTCGTTCAAACGCCCGTAACTTGAGCTACGTGCCTCCAAACGACTCGCCGTCAGTGGCAACACAATCCTTGGAGCAAGACGGTCATTTCAGTTTATCGCACTCAAGGTTTCGGAATACTTTGGGTTTGGCCGGGTTGGTTCGTGCACGAAACCAACCGGGCCCTCGGAGCGGAAACGCTCATATCATGAGCTACGGACGTCCGATTGGTGTGCCGTCAGCTTTGTTAGTTTCCTCTTAGTGAGACGGATCTTTTGGCTCACTCCGCCCGAGGTTTGGACGCAAGTGGAGTACGGTCGGGTTGATTTTGCCTTAAAAACCAACCGGGCCCCAGGGACGAAAAAGCCAATAACTCTCAGACCGGGCGTCTGATTGATGCGTAGTCTATTGCGTTGAGTTCCTGTTGACGATACGGAACTTTTGGCATCCTTCGCCCGAGTTTTGGATACAGTTGGTAGTGGCCGGGTTGGATCGCACCCGAAATCCAACCGGGCCCCTGGAACGGAAAAGCTGATATCTTTCAGACAGGACGTCCGTTTGACGAACCGTCAGCGGCGTTGATGATCACGTTGAGAAACGGTCCCTATGAGTATACCCTATGAGAGCTCGGGGTACAGTTGAGATACGGCTGGGTTTGGTTCGCTCACGAAACCAATCGGGCCCCTGGGACGAAAAGGCTAATAACTCACAGACCGGGCGTCCGATCGACGCATCGTCTATTGCGTTGAGACCCCTGTGACGAGGCGGTCCATTGAGTTACTTCTTCGTGGGACCTTGTGATACTTGGAGTATCGACTTGCAGTTCGTGGAGCGGACCCTCCCAGAGTCGAGCGTGCGGAGTACGGAGACCGTGTAGCCGACTGAGACCTGACGACTGCTTGACCGACTCGACTTGGAGTGAGTCGACTAGCCCAGTGGACGGAGCACTACTTTGTTTGGGTGCAGACCCATGGCGGACGGAGCACTACCTGTGTGATAGTGCAGACGCACGGTACTTGTCCGGAGAGTACCTCAGCAGACTACTAGGGGGTGTGCACTACTGTGTTTTGGTGACATACCTCGGCGGGAAGCACTACTGTGTTCGGGTGGCTAGCCCACGGTACTCAACAGGAGGAGTACCTCAGCAGTCTTAGGTTAGTGAGCAGTATCTCAGAGTCGTGACAGGACCACTGTACACTCTAGAGACGGAGCTCTTCAGTAGTTACAGTTTTGATAATGAAAATCCTGGTTTGAGCTGAGACTTTTGGAATTTGTGTTTCCTCATGATTGGGATGAGTTACTTGATAACTTAGGTATATGTATGGGCATATACCTGGGTAGTGGTTATCTGTTGATCTCATGATCCTTGTGTTTCCTCATGATTGAGATGGGTTACTTGATAACTTAGGTATATGTATGGGAATATACCTAAGTAGAGGTTATCTGTTGAGATCTTCTCTGTGGTTATCCTTGTTGGATTTAGTGAGACCTTGAGGGTCTCGGGGTCCCTACTGAGTATCGTTATACTCACCCCTACACGGGCTATGCCCGCACCTCGTTGTGTTGGTTGCAGACGACAGGCAGTGCTGACGGAGGCCGAGTGTTTGAGGACTAGACGGTACCCGGAGGTGGACTACACGACAAGTCAGTGTCCGGAGGTGGACTTCACGGCGAGACGACACTCGGAGGAGGTTGACGGACGAGAGCACTGTGGAGGCTATCTGTACCCACCCTTCAGGTAGGACTCGTGGTGGATGATCCAGGAGCTGCGCCATCTGTACCTACCCTTCAGGTAGATCCGAGGAGGACGACCCAGGAGCCGCTTCCGTCCCTCCAGCTGTTGTCTTTTTCTATTGTACTTTGTTCAGTTGTAGTTGTACTTTCTTTTGGGTTTGTATTCTGGCCCATTTACTTTTCAGCACTTCTTTTTTACTTAGTGTTTTACTTCCGCTTGTACTCTGTGGTGTTTTGTTACTATTATAAAGGCAATGCCTTCCCAGTTATCGGGATTTACGCCTTTGGTGCAATTCACCAGCCCCTGGCCTATGGAAGGCGGGCTTGGGGTAGTCACGGCATGGGCCCCGAGGACGGGTCATGACAAATTGGTATCAGAGGTGGTCGGTTCTACCGTAGACTCTGATCTTTCTTTCTGTGAAGAAATAGTGTTAAGGGTACCGAGTGTGGTTTTCAGTTTAGGGAGTCCAGTGTTGGTGCGGGCGGCCAACGTATCCATACACCAGGACCCTGGCAACTGATTTTCGACTTTGTGCACGAAAACACTGTTTGCGTGTGTGTTTTCAAAGGTTTCCCCTTAAAACAGCTCAAACCAGGTCAACTCACCAGGTATAATCGTTTGACCGTGTTACGTTGTTTCTTCCAGGATGCCTTTTCTCGGACGACCAGCTAGAGCCCAGAGGGATGTGCGTGCTGACAGCCTGTCGAGTGACGAGGCTTCGGTACAGGGCCCTCTTGCAGTTGAGGCACCAGCGGAGGCGCCAGAAGTACTACCATACGTTGGGTCACCGATGCCACCAGCCCCAGCAGTAGGCGATGCCCGCTACTTGAGCGCACTACATGAGTTCGAGCGCCAGAGGCCACCCAGGTTCGGGGGAGAGACGGACCCGCAGGCGGCTGAGGATTGGCTGGAGGCTATGGTGGGAGTCTTCAGGCTAGTGGGGACGCCATCAGACTTCATGGTGAACTTTGCTGCCAGCCTTCTTCAGGAAGCAGCAGGCAGGTGGTGGAGCCACTTGTTCCAGTTTTGTGATGGGATGGCTTTCACATGGGAAGACTTCGAGACCTTCTTCAGGGTGGAGTTTGTGCCAGTAGCTCTACACCCCGAGCGTGTTCAGGAGCTGCGGCCTTTGCCGCGTGTTTTTCGATCAGAAGCCAAGTCATCTGTGGGCAGTAGACAGATGATGCAGAGGTCCAGGAGGACCAGACCAGCAGTTGGGCGATCTCGGGATTTAGGACCGGTGGTGCGGGGCACCCGGGGTGGGGTCAGAGCCAGGCGTGCCAGAAGCAGACTGTGTTACTCGTGCGGTGGAAAGGGGCACCTGACACGTGACTGTCTGACTCCTCGTACAGTTGATCCATAGGCTTTTGAGGAGCCACCGAGGCAGAGGCAGTGATGAATGCTTGAGAAACAATAGAGTAGTGGACAAGGAAGTAGAGCTCCTGGAGCAGGTGGACAGGAGCGGAACTAGTGGATACATCTCTTGTACTTCTAGTTCCATGTTGATGTTGTTTTTGTGTCTTTGTACCATGAGCTGCAATAAAATAAAGACACTTATCTTGTGATGTTTTCTTTCCTGTCCTCTTTTGTGATGTTACTAAGTGGTCCTGGTTAAGACTGTTGACTTGACCCTCACTTTCGAAATTCCTACCGGAGGATACCTAGTGACCTCACACTGATGCCGACAGTGTGACTCGGCCCTTGGAGGCGAGAGTGACAGTTGGATCTCTTAGTAGTTACGTCGAGGCCTTACGACGTCATCCATGGGATGAATGCATCCTTCATGCCAGGATTGACTGTATTAGGGAATGGGCTTGGTTTATCTAGAGAGGGGATGAGACCGGGTTTCTCTTTTCGGAAAAGGAGAAATTTTAGCAGCTCTTCCAGATCGTATGCAAAGGAGGTGCATTTCATCCAGGAGCGGATGAAGACTGCACAGTGCAGTAAGAAACAGGAAACCAGTGCCAGTCTTAGAGACTCGGGCGTGTTAAATGTTTCAAGAAGAGGAAGCTTAAAGGAGAGATGAGTCTACAAAGTAGCAGATGTGGAGGCACAACTAGGTGAGCAGCATGAGGTGGTGTACATCCTAACATGGTACAACCACCCGCCTTAGTTATTCCCGCCAGGCTCAGGGAGCTGGAGGGCGGTGGAAGAATGCGGCTGCATGCGGTCAAGAAGTGTGACCCAATGCCTCTAGAAATGATTCAAGGGACAGTCTGTGTCCACTACTAGCTGCTGTAGTAACAGATGTTGATATGAATCATTCCTCACTTTCACAAATCTTGTTCCAGACCTAGTGTTTCCGGTAAGCCGTGGACTTGACCCTCACGTCTGGAGATACCTTTAGAGGAGACTTGATAATCACACTTACGCCGACGGTGTGGTCAGACCCTCGAGGCGAGAGTTCTGGTTAGAATCTCATGGTGGTAGCATCGAGGCCTTACGACGTTAGTTTGAGTATGGAGTGGGCAATAACTGTTCATACTCAAATTGACGGTTTTAGGCAAACGTTGGGATGGGTTTTCCTTGGTCGGCGGAAAAGGAAACCCCAGGAAGCGCAGGGTAACTCTTGCATAGGAGGGTGTGACCGATCACTCTTGAGTCGGTCAACCTTACTCTCGTGGCAGCAGTCGTTTTGAGTTTCAGTTCCAGCAAGAATTGGAGACCTCTGGAGTACGAGGATGATGATCACGTCCTTATACGGGTCTCACCTCGACGAGAGTTACGGAGATGTGGCCAAGGAGGCAAGTTATCTTCGAGGTTCAACAGACCTTTCTAGGTCCTCAGATGGGTAGGCGGGATGGTTTACCACTTGGTCCATCCACCTCAGTTGCACTAGGTGCACGACGTTTCCACATATCTCAGCGGAGGAGATACGTGCACGACCCGACACAAATCTTTGACCATGGGGAGCTGGTCTTTGGTGATGAGGTGACTTTTACGGAGTTTCCTGTGGGGATCGAGGATCGACAAGAGTGGATCCTAGGAGGATGGTCGATTCCTCTTGTGCACTTTCTTTGGCAGCTCGGGGACCTCCAGGAGAGCACTTGGGAGTGGAAGGCTCAGATGCGTGCTCAGTACCGCCTTTGTTTCCCTAAGTTTGTGTTGGAGCTTTACGGGGACGTAAATCCCTATGGTGGGAGTAATGTAAAGACCAGTAAATTTCAAGGAAATTTTTTTCTTAATTTTATTTGGAATTTTACAAGAGCGCAGATTCTGACGGCACCTGATTCTGAGGCCCGGTGTGCCTGGAATCATTTTATGAAGTTTGGCTCGGGTACGTTCAGTGAACGAACGTGCGGGTTTTTCTAACTTTTGAACCGGTGCCCGGAATTGAATTCTGAGGGCACCGATGAGATAGCAGTGCCGGTATTTGCTTAGAAACGCCTCTTCTGGAGTTGCGTTTTCCTTGGTGTGGTTTCTAATTTTTGGGTTTTAAGTTATGAAATAAAATAAAATTGTGCGACAATTTTATTTTTCATTTCACTTGAAGCCGCTTGAAGCCACTTAAAAGCGGCTTAAACTGAGTTAAACCGGATAGGATACTATCCAGAAATATCCTACCCTCTTGGTAGGATATTTGTGAGGTGGGGACCACACGAGCCCCGCCGTTTCTTTCCGCTAAGTAACACACCCGCGAAAACCCGTCATTATGAAAGTCAACTGACGCGTTTTCTTAATTTCTTAACAGACCATTTAATTGGGTGGTTTATTTTCGTAAATTAAACGAGCTGTTTCTTTTGTTGAATTAATTCAACGAATTGATGGGTCGTTACTTACCCCCCCCCCCCCATTCGTGTGTTGGCATAATAATAAAATAAGACCAACCTATCTTTTTTTGGAGGATTTCTCGTTGAGACAGAATCCTTGTATCTTGTTCCTCCTTCGCGAAGAACGCGAAGAACGCGAAGAACGACGAACCCGGAAATCGACGACGCAACGCCGTGATCCGCGACGCCGACAACGTTCTTCTGCGACGTCTCTTCCTCCGCGACGGGTCTTCGATCGGCTGATTGAGTTCGCCGACTCAATGCCGTGTTTCGCGACGACGTGATGCCTTCCCGTGACGACGCGACGATCCCCCCTCTTCCGCGACAAACAATTCCGCGAAGAACGCTCACGCGCGACGACTCCGAGGTAGGGATTTTATAATTTTGGAATACCCCTCTTTATATTCCCGTGAAGGTTTTTTAAAAATTAAAGAACCGGTTTAAAATAAACAATTTTATTTTATTAAAATTTTCGGTTCATGCGTTGAACAATTTCTCCCATTGCTTTTATCTAACGTGGAGGGTATGGGTCAAACGAACACGGCCCGACAACCCTCCTCTGTTCTTCGTGTTTTGCGGATTTGGAGGGCGACGGCAAAATATGATGCAAGGGCAATTTGATGATCCCGCAGTAAAGAACGGAACCCGGGAGGAACAACGGCGCAGATGGGAAGGAAAACGGGCCACCGAAGCGACTCCGGTGGCCCGCGGAAGCCGGTGGAGGCGCGGGTCGCCGGCGCGGCAGTGCCGGCGGCCGGAGGCGGCGGCACCCCGCGGGTGTCCAGGGCGACACCCCGCGGGTGCCGCGGGGTTGTCACGCGGCACCCCGCGGGTGTCCAGGGCGACACCCAGCGGGTGCCGCGGGGTTGTCAGGCGGCACCCCGCGGGTGTCCAGGGCGACACCCCGCGGGTGCCGCAGGGTTGTCACGCGGCACCCCGCGGGTGTCCAGGGCGACACCCCGCGGGTGCCGCGGGGTTGCCACGGGGCACCCCGCGGGTGCCGCGGGGGTGTCACGCGGGGCGGCGGCTTTCCCCCGCGTCGGCCGCTCGGCCGAGCCGAGCCGGACCGGCCCTGGTCGGGCCGGGCCGGGCCAACCGGGTCGGACCCGACCCGGTTCGGGCCAACCAGGGGGGGTCGGGCCGGGTCGGCCCGGGCCCGGACCCCCCGTCTTCGGACGACTTTCGTTCAAACGCCCGTAACTTGAGCTACAAGCCTCCAAACGACTCGCCGTCAGTGGCAACACAATCCTTGGAGCAAGACGGTCGTTTCGGTTTATCGCACTCAAGGTTTCAGAATACTTTGGGTTCGGCCGGGTTGGTTCGTGCACGAAACCAACCGGGCCCTCGGAGCGGAAACACTCATATCTTGAGCTACGGACGTCCGATTGGCGTGCCGTCAGCCTTGTTAGTTTCCTCTTAGTGAGACGGATCTTTTGGCTCACTCCGCCCGAGGTTTGGACGCAAGTGGAGTACGGTCGGGTTGATTTTGCCTTAAAAACCAACCGGGCCCCTGGGACGAAAAAGCCAATAACTCTCAGACCGGGCGTCCGATTGACGCGCCGTCTATTGCATTGAGTTTCTATTGACGATACGGAACTTTTGGCATCCTTCGCCCGAGTTTTGGATACAGTTGGTAGTGGCCGGGTTGGATGGCACCCGAAATCCAACCGGGCCCCTGGAACGGAAAAGCTGATATCTTTCAGACAGGACGTCCGTTTGACGAACCATCAGCGGCGTTGACGATCACGTTGAGAAACGGTCCCTATGAGTATACCCTATGAGAGCTCGGGGTATAGTTGAGATACGACTGGGTTTGGTTTGCTCACGAAACCAACCGGGCCCCTGGGACGAAAAGGCTAATAACTCACAGACCGAGCGTCCGATCGACGCGTCGTCTGTTGCGTTGAGACCCCTATGACGAGGCGGTTCTTTGAGTTACTTCTTCATGGGACCTTGTGATACTTGGAGTATCGACTTGCAGCTCGTGGAGCGGACCCTCCCAGAGTCGAGCGTGCGGAGTACGGAGACCGTGTAGCCGACTGAGACCTGACGACTGCTTGACCGACTCGACTTGGACTGAGTCGACTAGCCCAGTGGAAAGAGCACTACCTTGTTTGGGTGCAGACCCATGGTGGACGGAGCACTACCTGTGTGATAGTGCAGACCCGCGGTACTCGTCCGGAGAGTACCTCAGCAGGCTACTAGGGGGTGTGCACTACTGTGTTTGGGTGACATACCTCTGCGGGAAGCACTACTGTGTTCGGGTGGCTGGACCGCGGTACTCGACAGGAGGATTACCTCAGCAGTCTTAGCTTAGTGAGCAGTACCTCGGAGTCGTGACAGGACCACTGTACACTCTAGAGACGAAGCTCTTCAGTAGTTACGGTTTCGATAATGAAAATCCTGGTTTGAACTGAGACTTTTGACCTTTTTGTTTCCTCATGATTGGGATGGGTTAATTGATAACTTAGGTATATGTATGGGCATATACCTGGGTAGTGGTTATCCGTTGATCTCATGATCCTTGTGTTTCCTCATGATTGAGATGGGTTACTTGATAACTTAGGTATATGTATGGGCATATACCTAAGTAGAGGTTATCTGTTTAGATCTTCTTTGTGGTTATCCTTGTTGGATTTAGTGAGACCTTGAGGGTCTCGGGGTCTCTACTGAGTATCGTTATACTCACCCCTACACGGGCTATGCCCGCACCTCGTTGTGTTGGTTGCAGACGACAGGCAGTGTTGACGGAGGCCGAGTGTTCGAGGACTGGACGGTACCCGGACGTGGACTACACGACAATTCAGTGTCCGGAGGTGGACTTCACGGCGAGACGACACTCGGAGGAGGTTGACGGACGAGAGCACTGTGGAGGCTATCTGTACCCACCCTTCAGGTAGTATTCGTGGTGGACGATCCAGGAGCTGCGCCATCTGTACCTACCCTTCAGGTAGATCCGAGGAGGACGACCCAGGAGCCGCTTCCGTCCCTCCAGCTGTTGTCTTTTTCTGTTGTACTTTGTTCAGTTGTAGTTGTACTTTCTTTTGGGTTTGTATTCTGGCCCATTTACTTTTCAGCACTTCTTTTTGTACTTAGTGTTTTACTTCCGCTTGTACTCTGTGGTGTTTTGTTACTTTTATAAAGGCAATGCCTTCCCAGTTATCGGGATTTACTCCTTTGGTGCTAGTCGCCAGCCCCTGGCCTATGGAAGGCGGGCTTGGGGTAGTCACGACACGGGCCCCGAGGACGGGTCGTGACAGTCTCCCAAATTCCTCTCCCTTATCACTAAGATCCTCATGGATGTAAAGAAAGGAATTTTATCTTTGTTCACCGCTTTCCCAATCCACTTGCAGTATTCTCCTAGGATCCCATTTAGCCATTCCACTAACCATCTACTTCAATTAATAAATATGATTGTGTCATCCGCGAACATGATGTGTGTAATACTCCATGTGGAATTCTTGTTTTGATAACGAATATTTTTCTCAGTGTTGAGACCTTGATTTATAGAGCAGCTAAAAGCATTTTGGGAGATAATGAAAAGGGCGGGGGACAAAGAATCCCCTTGCCTAAGACCTTGAAAAGCCTTGAAGAACCCAAACTGCTTACCCAAAAACATCGTTGCAATCCACACCGAGTTTAAGCAATGGAAAAGAAGATCCCTAGTCTAATTGGAAAACCCCATGCAAGCCAAGACTCTATGAAAAAAACCTCATTACAACCTATCATAAGCCCTCTCATTTCTAATTTAGCCCCCATATTTCCTCTAAAGGACTTGTTGTTAATTCAACAAACTATTTCATGAGCCATTCATATCGCACCCTGCATTGACCTTCCATTAATGAAACCATGCTGTTCAAAATTCATCCATGCGTCCAGTTGAATAGACAGCCTTTTATTAAGTATACTGAATAGAGTCTTATACAGTATATTTCACATACTAATGGGCCGATACTGATCAATGGATTGAGTATTTTACACCTTGGGGATAAATAGCATCTTCTAAACACATACAATTCATGACAGATCCCCACCCTAAAAGAAATCATGAACAACACGCACCAGGTCCCCTTTAACAATGTCCCAATTCATCTGGTAAAAGGACCCAGGAAAGCCATCAGGCCCTGGTGCACTTTCCGGATTCAAAGTCCATCAAGCCTCCTGCACTTCATCATCATCTGGTATTATTCTCAATCCCTCATCAATGTCCTCTGAAACACTGCATGTAATTCCCTCAAAAATATCAGCCATGCCTCTCGGGTACCCCTCCATCCCAGGATTGGGAGCTACCAGTAGGGAATGTACAACTTCATTGATCATGACCCATACCTCCTCAGAATCATTGGAAGAGGATCCATCATCCCTGAGAATGTTAGGCCTCCGGACATGCTGATGATCTCTAATGCATGCATAGAAGTAGCCAGGGTTCTGATCCCCCTCACAAAGCCATCTAACCCATCCACATTCTCTAACCTGCTGTTCCTATCTCAGAAGAAATCAATGATATTATCCTTTTTAATTATAAGCTCACTAAACAACGACTCATTCCATTCCTACTTCAGAAAATTCTCCATGAGTTCCGTATCCAAATGGATCTCAGACAAGTCCTGATCACGAGCCGGGATCTTCTTTCTCCATGCGCGAAGAACCATTTTGAGCCACCCTAGCTTATTGTGAAGATTTTTCCATGGGTTCCCCTAACACTGAAAACCCCAAGCTTCCCTGACCACCTTGGAGAAACCGGGTTCCTCTATCATTGTTCTGGAAAAAGTAGCATGATCCTCCCATGGAGACACTTCACTAAGGGATAGGACGACCAGAGAATGATCAGAAAGACAACGCACCAAATAAACCACTTCGGAATCTCAGAACATAGAAATTATAACTCCATTCATAAGAAACAGATCAATCCAACAATATTTTAAAGTACTTCCCTGTTGGTTGTTAAACCAAGTAAAATTACTCCCCTCATATCACACATCTAGAAGACCGTTCTTTTCCATAAAGGACAGAAAATCCTGACTGGAACTCCTGGGGAAAGCACCGCCCCTTTCTTCTCCTCAAGAATTACAATGATGTTGAAATTGTTGGGTCGGAACTAGATTGGTTTCAAATATAAACTCAGTTGCGACAACAAGTATTTGTGAGAATTACCAATGTAAACGAAGCACCAAACCAAATAGCAGAATAAAAAATGAGGACACAAATTTTAACGTGGAAAAACCCTCCTTTCAAAGGATTAAAAAACCACAGGGAAACTTCGATAAAATTCACTATGAATCAAAGAGTACAAAAATCCAAGTTAAACCCGGAACTTGAATTGAAAATACAGAATAAAAACCTGTGTGAGAAACCACACCCTGATATGCCTCTGTCACCTATCTGATAATAGTCTGTGACAATACGTCACCCTTCAAAGATCAAAATCGAACTTGCAGCGTCATTGCAGCACCTCATTGCACAACCTGATTTTCCACTGCTCGCTGCTGCCCATGCCCTAGAAAACAGTCACCCAAGTATCTGCTCTCCTTGGGTTTTCACGCACCACCCAATTCTCCTTCCTTGATTTGCTGCTTCCCCTTTAATAGGCTCCCATATTCCACATATCTTTTTTGAAAAGGAAATATGAAAATATCTCAAAAAGATATCATGAGATATTACCTGAATCTCATGCTGGCAGATACATAGTGGATGAATCTTGAATTTACAAAAAAAATATATCTTCAAATCTAAAAGATATATCATATCTAAAATAATGGAAACACCCATGTGTGGGATGAACCCCAAAAATATCCCCCTTCAGCCCATCTAAGAAGGAGATCGCAATCAACAAACTCAGTTGGAAAGAAAACAGGTTGGTATCACACCAACCGGCATCCTCTACAGAAAATATGACATCCCTCTTTTGCATCTCTGACGGAAACCTGAATGCTCCCCCGGTAATAGAAATCCAAATGTTGAAGTCTTCTTCATACTTATTTATGCACCGCTAATACTAGAATCAACAATATATGGATCCCCCATAACTGTGATCGCTACATAATCTGGAGCACCTGCCGGAATTGCTTGCTGCCTCTGCTCAACATCCTTCGAGCAGTCAAAAACACTCAGCGCATCACCTCGATCTTTGATTTCCATTCTTTCATCAATAGTGGAACTCTCTGAAGAAAACAAAGTATGTGTAAGATCTAAAAAACCTACCATGAAATGCTTCGGCTTCCAAACCTTCTTCAACTTAGTCTAGGGTCTTGGAATCATGCACGACGATTACCACTACCACAAATCTGATGATGTTTTCTTCACAACCGGATTCGTCACATCACCACATGCCTTTAAATCTATCCTGTAAAGCATGTGATCCATTTTTCGGTGGGCATAAACCATCGATCCTATGGAAAAAGTCCATCTTCCACCGCCAAACAAACTCCTGAATCCATCAGTATCAAGAGCACTAGCAGATAACAAATTATGGAGAATACATGGCACATGTCGCACATCCTTTAATGTTAGTATACAGCCTGCATTAGTAGTGATAAAAATATCACCAACACCAATGACATCATTAGAATCTCCATTTCCCATCTTTAATCTACCAAAATCTTTATATGAAGAAAATAGTCCCTTCTTTGGTGAAATATGGTATGATGCTGCTGAATCAACCACCCATTCGGTGTACAAATCTGACCTGCAACAATCAATGCCAATTAAATGTAAATCACACTCAAACTCAACAGGGCTTACACCGGTATCCTCATAATCAGTGTCATGCACCTTCTTTTCCTTATTAAGATTTTTCAATTCATAGCAGTGTCTCTACACATGACACTCCTTGTTGCAAAAGAAGCACTTGACCTTTCTTCTTTTCTTTGACTGACCTCTCTGACTACCACATCCATCTTCCATAACCAAAATACCACTATTACATGAATATTTACCATCATTTGCCTTTTTACAAGTCCCATTCATCAACAATGATGAAATCACATCATCCAACTTCAGTGAATCCTTCCCGAATAACAGTGTGGTGACGATATTATCATATGAATCAGGCAACGAACCCAAAATAAGTAAATCCTTGTCTTCTTCTTCTATTTCAACAGGTACCGCGTTACCTTTATCATCAATCTTGACCACCACTGAGGATTTCTCCCTCAGAAGTTTGGTGAACTCATCCAGATGGTTACCTAAATCTCCATTCTATGGAATTCGCAAACTATACAACCATTTCTTTAAATATAAATGATTTGTGAGGGATTTTGATTTATACTTGCTTTCATGCTTCGCCCAGATCTCATCCGGATCTGTCAGATTCATAACTTCCCGCAGTGTATTATGACCCAAATACATCTGAATCATGCTTGTCGCAAACTCTCGCATATCCTGCTAATCATCATCACTCATCATCTCCGGCTTCTCTGATTTTTTTCTTCAATGCCTTCATTGTCTTCTCACGGACCTAAATATTTTTAACTCTCTACTGCCAAAGTGTAAAATCATTTTTGCTGTTGAACAGTTCAATGTGAGTAGAAATCCTATAGCGTGAATCCCCCATATTAATTAGTAAGAAGAAATGGATAACCTCCTCTGATTCCAGATGTTGGGTCAGGAACAGATTGGTTTTAAATATAAACTCAGTTGTGACAACAACAATTTGTGAGAATCACCAATATAAACGAAGCGCCAAACCAAATAGCAGAAAAAAATGAGGACACAAATTTTAACGTGGAAAAAACCTCATTTCGAAGGATTAAAAAATCCCCGGGGCAACTCCGAGAAAATTTACTATGAATCAGAGAGTATAAAAATCCAAGTGAAACCCAAAACTTGAATCGCAAATATAGCATAAAAACCTGTGTGAAAAACGACACCCTGATATGCCTCCATTGCCTCTCTAATAATAGTCTGTGACAATATGTCACCCTTCTGAGATCAAAATAGAACTTGCGGCGTCATTGTAGAACCTCGTTGCACAACCTGATTTGCTGCTGCTCGCTGATTCCCACGCCCTAGAAAACAGTCACCCAAGTATCTGCTCTCCTTGGGTTTTCGCGCACCACCCAATTCTCCTTCCTTGATTCACTGTTTCCCCTTTAATAGGCTCCCATATGCAATATATCTTGTTGGAAAAAGAAATCTGAAAATATCTCAAAAATATATCATGAGATATTACCTGAATCTCATGCTGGCAGATACACAATGGAAGAATCTTGAATTTCCAAAAAAAAACATATCTTCAAATCTAAAAGATATGTCATATCTAAAATAATGGAAACACCCATGTGTGGGATGAACCCAAATAGAAATCCCCCCGACAACCCAGGGATCATCCCCTAGATTAATACCTTATAAACCACTCTACAAAGACTCTCTATCATGGGAATTACAGTTGGCGTAAATATAGGAGAATAGAAACACTTGAACCCCAATAGAAATATTAGTTTTTAGAAAATGATTCAACACACTCAGAAGTTCAACATTGATGTGATCCTTAAAAAAAACATATTTGGGAATTAGGGGGGGGGGTCCATAGGCATGAAACCTTAGTCCTTAAGCCTTTGAGCATACTCTTGAATTTTTCTAGAAGGTTGTTTTGGTTCCAGAATAACCACTATAGAAACATTCCTATTAATTAATTAGTTGCTGATGAAATCTAACTTTGTCCTGGATCCAAGACCATGAAAATTACATATTAAGGCTTTAAACATTGACTTTAACATTCCTCGATTTGGCCCTAGACTCCTAGCCCTTAACATGCTGAGACGATATTGAAATGGCACCAACCCCGATGTTAGATTTTGAACTAGTTTTAACACCAGTATGAACCTGCTATGAGATTGACATAGGTGAATCCCCAACTCAGAACAACACCCTAAAAGTGAAATCTAGAGACACAAAATAATGTCCATACATCTTGCTCTGATCCAACAATAACACTGGATGAGAACGTGGAGAATAAGGAGAAGGATACGGTGCTCGAAAAGATGGAGGAGAAGTCACCACTAGATAATCAATCAAAGATAGAATAAGAGGTCACCTAGAAGAGGAAGGCCGAAAGACCTACTGATCACTCGAGTCTTCTTCCTTCATAGAGATCTATGAGATGTAGATTTGCGAAGAAACCATGGAGAAAAAAGAATTTATGAGGGTCATCCCCAAGAGAGGAGGTCCCTCCTCTAGAAACTAAACCATTGGATCCCTGCCCATGCCACAGAGTAATGGAACAAGATATCGACTGAGGGGAGGACACTCCACACCGTTAGTAAAATGAATGGAAGAGGAAGCCTTCGATGACTTCTTAGAGAGATCATATGCAACACCTTTATCTTGATCATTTCCATTGGAATCAGGGATATGCGCATTTGGATGCTGATCATCAGGCCTCAAAACCTCCAAAGGATTGGCTCCCTTCATGCCTGTTTTGCGACACACCTACAGAGAATACCCAAAAATTTGACTGAAAGAACAGAACCTGGGATAGGCATGTCAAATTAGATGTTGTTGACGATCCATAATCCCTTTGATCCTGATCACATGGTGATCCTGAAGTAGCCGAGAAAGATCCACCTCAACGCAAATCCTTGCTACCGAAGGCTCCACCAGCCTGATAGTTCTCTCATCTACACATAGAAAGGACCCCAACAAATCCCCAATACCATTAAGAAAGGACTCATTCATGAGGGGAAGGTGTAACCCTAGAAAATAGATCCACATAGCCTCACTGGAACATTCTCTAATGGCATGGACATCCATCAACCAGTGAGAGAGAGAGAACCTCCAACACCCCACTGCGCGTGGCCTCTTGCACTACGCTGTCATGAAATCTGCCCTGGAAGCCAAAACAATACAGAAAGACTTTCTATCTAGAATTGACACAGAAGCCAGTAGATCTAAACCCCATCGCCTAACGCAATCTTGGAAAACCGCAAGAAGAGGCTTATCATCACCGAATATCACCACTAGAGTCTACTGGAGATCCAAGGACATTGTCATGAAGGACACCGATGAAACCTTGAGCACATGGAATCCCTCCTTTAAAAAGGACAAAGCAGCTTTAGGGTTGGCCGACGAATCACTCTGAGCTAGATCTATGACCTGGGGCTACCACAATAGAGCCTCCTTGAATGAGGGACCAGGTGGATGCTCTGAACTATCACCGTTCACCGATGATCCCAGCATTGGTGCGAAGAAGCCCCCTGGGGCCGCCAGAGTAATGGGCGAGAGAGCATTTGAAAATATTTTCCTCATTCTCACCTCCCACCAATGTATGAATTATTACAAATTTATTCGTATAAATTATCAATATATTTTATTAAAATTAGTAGTCAACATATTTTATTTAGATGAAAATACATAATATGTCAAAAATTGAAATTATTTGAAAATATATTGTTTACTCATGATGTGTTTTTTAGAAATTTAGTTCCATGAATAAATCAATATATTTATATTATCAATTTTTTTAATTATATTTTATAGATTATTTTATCTTATTCATTCACATAGATCCAATGACTAGTTTATTAGATATCCTGATTAAGATGAGATGTGGGGTTTCATGAAATTAATGATTTTAAACAATGAAATTTTATTTTAAATGAAAAAATATGAAAAAATACAAGGTTATTACAACATGGTTCTAAAATAGATTAGATTACCCAAGGATATCTTCCACTAATGGTATATTTTTATTTGTTCAAAATAAATATCAAAATTATTAATATTTGGCCATCTATCCCTAAAAAAATAAAGAATCCATAATTAGATTAAAATAGAATCCCTAGATCAATCGATTGAAACATTAATCTATGACTCCTTCCACAAATATGAGAGGAGATCTAGAATAATCATGAAGAATAGAGGATGAATAACCTCTTACCTTGAATTTTAATTTTCAATACCTCTATATCTACTATAGTTGGTGTTCACTGGGAGACAAATCACTAAGAACCACCATGGGAATCCATGGGTTCAATATCCCAATATTTAAGAGGAAGAATAATAGGTTTCAGGGAACTTTTGGGTTCTGATGGTTTATTCACAAGGTTAACCACACCGTGTGCTAATAATTGGAGGCACACTACCTCATTCAAGAATTCTAGAGGTTTAGCAGCATGGTTTGGTAAACCGTGCACTAATGATACTTTTTTATATGTTCCAAGTCAAAATTTTTATTTGGAAATGTTGAATGGTTAGTTCTAACCATGTGCCAATAGTGTACCATCAATTATCCATTTTAACAATCTTGAAAATTTCCAAGATAAAACCACATGGTTTTCCAAAATCACACTTAATGAATGAACCCTATTAAGAGATTATAAACCCTCTAAAACCATCCAGAAGTTATCTGATAATTTAATCAAGAAAATAATAATGCAGAAACACTTAGCGAAGAGCTGACAAAAGGTGTAACATACTTCAAAAGTCTGGACCATTATAATATCCTCCTATAAGTACCTTTTATCCTTGGGAATTGAATCTATTGGTACTACTTGAACAACTCGGGCCATTAAGCCTGCACATCCGATTCCTACTCCCAATTCTCCTCTTCAATGTCTACATACTTCCACAGAACTTAAATAATTGGTAACATACCCCCTAAAACGTTCTTTCTCCAGTCTAACATCCATACTAGTCGCTCCCAAAATTATGATTCTAGTTCCAACCCTATATCCTCATTGTTGATAACATATATAGGATCAAGCTCATACATCATACAATGAGACACACGAAACACTTTTTTTACACCTCAGTAATATTCAAGAAGATGCAATTAGTAGGATGATATGTTGAAACACTTAGTGATCTCAAAATTCCCCACAAAATATAGAGAAACATTTCCCAATTTTCATAAAAATAGAATCCCTAATGGAGGCGACATCCACCAAAAAAACTATTTACCATTAAAAACTGCAAGGGTTGTCTCTTCTATTCAACATATAAGCATTTAATACTCATAGAGGTTAATAATTCTTTTAAATAAAATGAATATGATCGATGGTATCTGAAACCATACTCATCCTGAAAATAACTACCCCACCTACCTCATGCCAACAATGGTAAAAACATGTAAAATCATAATGTTTCTCAAATAGTTACATCTAAATTGAATACTAGTAACTGTTATTGTATATAAACAATACCAAGGATAGATGATTATCCCATACAAAAAATTAATTCTACGATGTATTCCCAAATCATATCCTTCATAATATGGATTGTCCTCTCTAACTACCCATAAATTTGTGGTTTAAACTCCATACTCAACTTAAACTGATTCCCCACCACCTTTATCACATCATTCCAAAAAATTGATGTGAAAAGACTATCCCAGCTAGATACACTTCTCGTAAAAACTCTATGCAACAACACACACACACTCTCTCTCTCTCGCTCTCGAACATAGTGTTTTCAAACATATCTATGAAAAGAGTATCTCATATTGAAAAAATGGGTTACCTTTATCACCTGATCTGCAAATAGAAACACAAAATCTTAACATATTTGGGTCCTAGAAATCCCTGTAAAAACATTCATCATCATAACATCCCACTTATACATGGGCGCAAAAGGATGTTTAATCAAACCACCTAGTTTCTAATACTTAAACTTCATTCATTGATAGGTAAGATAATGAGGGACATAAATAGTGATGTCCCACTTCACACCTTGTCACCAAAACAGTCATCTGATATCATGATACATTTTCATTAATCTTTGGTATATTATATACTATTAAGAAAAAGTGTACCATATCATCTCTTCTCTCATAGAAGCAGGAACCAATACTCTCCCACGAATTTAGATCATGACACCTCCATATAAAGACTATTATGGAACTAGGTTATTCCTCATCAACTGTTACTACAACAATATGTACATGGTATTTAAATCATGGATGGATTTCACCTTGTCCACTATGGTAGATGTAAGAACTAAGGGAGTGCATTTCATTATCCATTGATCCTTAAATACCCCCACCAACCCTTCATCCAATGATTTAATCAATATCCATTCCCCCTTTAAATGCCATTCTCTATGATTTTATATCTTCTTATATAGATCCTGAAAAACAAAATTACCCTTTATAGGATAATTAGCTATCTCAAAGTCATAATTCTATATATACTTGTAGCATTTCCCCTTATTGATATTTAAATACCACTAAGAGAATATATACTACAATCTATTATAGTTTTTATAGAAAAAAAGTTCCCACCAAAGAGATAATGCTACCAATACATTAGGGAATGTACCAAAACCACCAATTATAGATCATGCATAGGGTAGTTACACTCATGAGGTCACAACTGACGATACACATAAGAAAATACCTGATCTTTATACATTAGAAAAACTCTCAAACCAACACCCATATCATCATTGTAAACCACATATCAAATACTAGTGTGAATTAAGATAAAAATAAAATAGCATGTTAGTATTGTTCCCATATCTTATAATTGGAAGTCATAGACATGAGTTTCACTAAGTGTGAGAAATCTTGAATGAACGATCTATAATACCCAACCAATAATAGAAATATTATAATATTTAAAATTTTCATAGTGTATTCCCATGACATTAATGACTCTAAATTCTATGGATCGACTAAGATTACAACCTCAGGAATAAAATATACAAGGAACCATGCCTCTTGGATCTAAAAGAGAAACTTTTAAATTTTGGTATAAAAATGATACACTTTAATTGAACACAACATGATCTCAAGGTGTCTAACATGAATATCCATGATCCATGAGTATATCAAATTATCATAAAAAAACAAAGACAAAAGAGTCATGATATGAATGGAAGATCCTATTCACAAGAGCTGTGAACACTACTATAGAATTCATCAAACCACATAACATGATAAGGTAGTCATACAATCCATACCTTCTCTTAAATTTTGTATTGAGAATATATTCTTCTATAAACTAAATATGGTGGTATCCAAATTACATGCCAATATTGGAGAACCATCAAGCTCCCCTAAACTAATAAAATAAATCATCAATCATTTGAAATGAGTACTTTTTATTTATCATGATCTAGTTCATATATATATACTCCACTCACAAATAAATGCCCCCATATTCCTTTTTAGTGAACAAAATTGGATCAACCCATGATGAAGTTATCATTATGACAAAATCATTTCTAATTTAAATCCTAAATCTTCACATTGAGTTTCTTAAACTCATTCGACTCTATAAAATACCATGGTATCGATATAGGTTACAGTCTAGGAATTATTTTGATCTCAAATTAAATAACTATATTAGAATTATGTATAACTAAATAATATATAATTTCATCCTAGTTACACTCCTCCACTATAGGTAAAGAGGAGGGATCTACTATCGAATATTCAATGTGAACCAAGCCCACTACTTTTGCAATAATAAATCCAAACAAATTATTGTCCATTCCAATTCCACGTGATACAACAATCCATTCATTAGTAAAAACATAATTCTCTACCTTATGTGTAGTGAAGTATTCTTATCTTCTGTAGAAGTGAGTGAATACCTATTAACTGGTCAGCATGTCTATACCAAAAATCACATCGAAATAACTAATCTTTAGGGATATAAATCCCAAAAATGTCTATAAAAAACTTCTACCCGACACTTTCTACAAATTTGGATATAGTTTACCTTCCTCACTTAGGGTGTATCAAGAGAATTAAATTTGGAAGATAACATAACCAAATATTCTAACTTAGTAAGGAATTGAGAATATATAAAAAATGAGAATATCCTATATCAAATCATGGATGAGAAATTGTAGTGGTAATCAAAACCATACCTCCAAAAGTTAGAGGTCCCTCTCCACCATTATAAAAACATTATTCATCAGATAAAACTTTAATTTATTGTATCCATGGTCCTTCCTATGAGGATGATGAATCACCTACACCATAAAATTATATGAAGTGGGAATCTATTGTTGATGTCCTGTGATCCCCCCATGGAATGATCTCTCATAACCAAACCATGGTGCCCTCACAAAACATTATTGGAGATTACAAATCATTCCGCATGAATATAAATACTTAAGGGTATTTTTATAGAACATGAGATAATGATCTATACAACCATAATTATAACATTTGATATGATACCCTTCCATAGAGAGAGTTAGATAACCTCTTCTTTGATATAGAAATATATTTTTCCCTAGATCATATCTCTTAACTTCTTATTCCTACTGCTAGATAAGGAACCCACAAAACTGTTAAAAAATAAAATCACTAGTCCACTTAGAGATATATTAAGGCCCAATAACTTTTCCTCTTCAAATATCTTCTCAATAACGAGATCCTCATAAATAACATCTTATTATGTCTTTATGTTGAAATTCTTAACCAGATACCTCATTAGTGGTTAAAGGCTATGATCAAACTTTGGGGACTTCTATGACTCATTCCCAACCAATAAGAGAAATAATAATCAACTACATGAAATGAAATGAATATTTAGATTCCAAAATTATTCCTTTTTAAATATCTATAAAATCTTGAGGATAATTCAACATAAGTGTATCAGAGGAGAACTCCTCAAAGAAGATATTCTCAAGGGCCTCACCATTTAGACCCCCCTATATCACATTCTGGTGTATAGAAACCCACCTAAATCTCATGTGTCCTCAAATAATATAGCCATCTTAACCAATTGATCCCCCTCAGTCTCCACTAGATCAAAGATTCCCTTGATGACATCAGTCTAATCATCAGCATACATGTATCCTATAGTACCTCAGAAGGATGGGTTTGTTAGAAACCTCAAGAATAATCAACCACCATCATATGCGCTACTACACCTTGGAAATGAAATATTCAAAAAGATCTAGGTTGAAGTAGTTTCATCGCATGAACCACTATTGTTGATATTAGAACATACTCGACTGCACTCACCTATATATCTAAAGGAACTACCTCCCATACAAGAGAATCCAAACAAACATCCCTTGGTTTAATTTTAAGATGAACTCTTGGTATAATTATGAAAAATTCTAAAAAAAAACATATAATTACCTTCAAAAATTAAAAGAATACACCACTAATTAAAAATCTGCACCATAACGGATCGGTACATGGGGACTCATCTTAAGAGGCTACCCAGTTCTACATGGAACAACCCCCTTTTCACTAAACGAGTCCTAAACCAAGTCTCTAGTACCTAATCATTATTTATAGTCATATAAATATTTTAAAACATATCATTCATAGTTCAATTAATTAAATATTCATCAAAATATATCGCAATAGGAAAGATCACATATTTATGAAGACATTTAATTAATTGAGTTACTTTATAGTAAAATAAATCATATGAATGACATGTGAACATAATTTAAAATTCAGGGTACATGAACACACCAAAATAAAATAAATTTTAACAATAAAGTAGTACTAAATGTTAATATGAAACTATAATACTATAATCAGTAATATTAATCCCATCACAGGTAACTCAAAGGTCTATTACAAAAGGGATTTCAAAGAACTTACATGACTTCCCTACTCAAGTTCCATATATCCTATATCATTTTTAACATGCCACAAAAATATTCAAGAGTTTGATAAAAAAATAAAACTCCCTTTTATACCAATTTATAATTCCTTGACCAGAATCACCTGGTTCCAACCTAAGTGCTACATGACCCATTCACACCTCCCCATATACAGGAGGCTTATGACAATTGGAAGGGGAATGAACAGTGTCATGTCGATAATATGACATTAGTATTATTATATATACACAAAAACATAACAAAATGTATATAAATAACCTAGAAAACATCAATATAAAATAAAAATAATATCATCTTGCAGTAATAAATAGTATATAGGCCACACAAAAAGTAAACAAAAGACTCCCAATGTAGTAAGTTAACAGGTGTACAATGAATAAATAATGTGAACTAAAACACTAAAAAATAATCCATATTCTATCTTGTAATTTCCTCCATCCTCCAAGATCCACCTGCTCAACTCTCTGATGTAGGGCCTTATCCCTTACCTTGGTCCCTAACCATGAAATCTTAACATGCACTCAGATACACATGAAAAGTGAGTGTAAATTCTGATGAACATAAAAAATGAATCCTAAATTTAATGTTCACATTTAAATGAATTTAAACTAGATGGAAATAAAATAGATACATAAATTACCAGTCATCTTCTGAGTCATCATGCACTAACCAAGCTTCCATGAACCACGTTTCTACCTATTTTTCTATATGTTAGAGGGAAGGTTAAAAGTAACAATATAATGACTTAGATAATTCATGGAGATCCACATGCCAGATAAAAAACTCATCCAAATATCCACTATCATCTTTTCACTTTAAATGAATAATTCAATTCCTTATTTTTAAGAAAATTCATGGTGTATATAAGTCGAACTAATTCAAGGATTTGGGGAAAGCTAGAACACTTCATGTCGACATAATATCAAGCTCTTGGGTAAGACATATTTCATAAATGTTGACCGAGTATGAAATTCTAGGGAAAATCACATTCCACATGCCATCTATGAAAGTGAATTCACATCCTCTGAACCACAATGGTGGTGCTCCCACTCAAAGGGGCCAAATAGTCATGCCATATCAACCTGGTACCAAGAAACCAAACACAATGAAATCATTGACATATCATGACACATGGAATAATATATAAATTAATAAACATATCAAATCAGGGAAAATTATCATGTTCTACACATACACCCACATACATACCACATTAATCAAGGGTCTAAGGGGCCACACAAAAAACACCTACATTCAAACCACATCAATAAAGGTTTCCATGGGGAAAACTTGAACCAATATTCATATCATAATGAAACAATTACATACATGGGCCCTAAGTGGTAAGAAATTCTTACCTCAAGAGTATCATTGTCCAAAATCAAGAACATTCACTCAAATCAAGCCTATACAAGGAAAACACTATAACCAATCCCTATTCAACTTAATTGTGATTCCAAAATCAAGATTCCAGAAGGAGAATATGACACAGTATTTGAAATATATCAATATTTTTAATGATATCCACTAACAATGGAATATATTGCTCAGTTCAAAGTAAAGACCACTATTCTTTAGATTTGACTACATATCTACCAATCAATTGAGAATCCCTTATTATATCAAAATAGAATTCATAGATCTTGCCAATAGAACCCAAATCTATGATTCATTTCATTAAGAGGTGTTGAGATCTAGAATAAATGTAATGAATAGAGAATGAAGGACCTATTATGTAACACCATAATATTTCCTGGTATATTATCCTTAATAACTTGTGTTACACACAACAATGTCTTGTTTTGAAAAACATGCAAGAATTAATTTCTCCAAAAAAACAATTTAGTGTTGAAATTATTTAAATAATATATTCATAACTTATCAATTAAATATAATAATATAAATTGTAATAAATAATTTTAAAATGTTTTTTATAATGTTTTCACATAAATATAAATTATTTATAATGAAATGTATAAGTTTTGGTAAAATAGTTATTAAGTTTATAAAATACTAACATCTTAAAGGAACTGCATTCTATGTCCTTTTGTGAACAATATAAAAATTAATTTTAGATAATATTATAAATTTAATATGGTAAAAAATACGTTGTTTTTTAATTTGGAATATAAAAATTATCTTAGGGTAAATTTTTGGTATTTTTCAGAAAAACTTCAATTTTTGTTGAATAGAAAATAAAACTACATTATTGTCAAAATCCAAATTTTTCATTGAAATAATTATTTTAATTTAAATTGATTTCAAAGTCAAAATAGATAAATAATTCATATACAAATCTAATTTAGGTATTCAGAATCATATTTATAATAGAATTGGATAGATAAATTCATTGAACTTTTTAACGTCTTTTTACCCGCGTTTTAGCCACATTTACAGATTAGCATTAAACATAAATTCTCCAATTCCATGAATTGAATTTTGAAAATACGACATAAATGGTTGAAATCAGTATGAAAAATTTCATCTAATAGGATAAATTTTTTTTGGTGGATATTATTTTTTGAATTTTATTTACCACGATTTGAAGTAAATATGGTATTTAAGGATAAAAATATTATAATAAAATTAAATTATCCTAACACTTGTATTTACTTAATTTTATAAGTATTTTTAAATCAAAATTAACCTTTGGTGAAAAATGTTATCCTTTTTAAGAAACATGGGTTCGATTAGGGAATTTATTATATTTTAATTAATAAATTGTTAAAAACGACATATTAAAATTTTAATAACTATTTTATTTTTAATATGAGGTAATATAAGTGATACAGTCAAATATAAATAGAATTTAAAAATATAATAAATTTATTTATATCATTATAGTTTATTTATAAATTCTATACAATAGAGAAATAAAATAAATTGTGAGACAATGATGATGCAGTAATTGTTTAATTAATTGAGATATCAAATAAATGAGATTAAAAATATTAAAATAGATATAATTTGACTTAATTAATGACATAAATTAATTTTATAGATTACTTATACATTTTAGTGAAATATTAAAATTATTTTCATGAAGTTATCATGCTCATTTCTATTTTTAAAAATGATAATATTGAATAGTAGGAATATTGACATAAAAAAGATTTTAAAATAAATACTATTATATTAAATGATATAAAATTCATAAAAATATATTTCTTAGTAAAATAACATGGATAACGTTAAATATTTTATAAATTATTCAATTTTGGGTTTGTTTTCTGTGTTATTGTAACTATATTAATGCTATAGTGTAAAAATATAAGAATACACGGTAAGAGTTAAACTGTTTAACTGTGGGTTGAATCCAAAAGATATGATTAATATTATGAACTAAAAAAGTATAAAATTCATAGGTTTATTAGATTTTTTCCCATACTATTATTATCCATGAAATAAATCACTTTAGAGCTATTTGAAATCGAAAATCAATTTATAATAAATTAATGTTTTAAGATCTCCCAAAAGTTCCCCTCACCTCTCTTATAAAAGGGAACTTATACATCTCCATAATTCGCATCTCCAAATCCATTTTCTAGAAAAAACCCAGCCGAATAATCCAAAAACTATCACTCACTTAATCTTATATGACACACATTGGGAATAAATCCAACGTAAGGAGTCCTTTTGTGAAAATCAAAAAGAGACACCAGAAAGAGATGTAATTGGTTTATCAATTAAATTCAATTTGTTTTCATATTCTATTTCCGCTTCCTTTGTTTTTCTATAATAAATTAATATCTCAAGTATTATATAAATTATGAGATTTTATTAAGATCATTTGAAATCCATATCCCTCCTTTTACCCATCCTATTAAAAATAATATCACTATGCATGTGTGCGTACGACTTACTGTCACCACGCCATGGTGAAAACTATTTTTCATTTATAATTTATTTATATGGGTATAAATATTAATATAAAGGATGTAAATAATAAATATGACATGATAATATTTAAGTATAATTCATATTTCATCTAACTCCAAACCATACCATCAAGTGAAAGATATTGTAGCTCGTGTGTACGTACGGCCTACCATGTCCACGACGCAGTATGATTCATTCTCCACATTATACATTCCATAATGACTATGAAAATTATATGATGAGTAAAAATAATGATTATGAACTTAATTTCATTATATATACTAATAAAATACATCATATTCTTAACAAAATAACATACATGACAAAACAATAATGGGAATATGAAGCACTGAACACCCGAAACAATGGTAATACTAAAATATTATTAACAAAACAATATAAGAGGATCAAATATGATATAATAAATATGGAAATGGTTCTATTATAATTTAATATCACTATTTAAACATTATAAAGGAGGTTAATTCACCATATACTAAAAGAATTTATAAGGTAAGGGTTAATTATGATATCTCATTATTATCAGAAATTGTTTTTGCATAAGTATTGACAGGGACAGATTTATCATCCATGTTCATGTTTCTTAAAACTAAATTTCAAAATATTTTTACTATTTCTCTTGAATTTTTTAATTAAATTTATTCCCACATTTTACTTTTTATAAAATCTTCTCAACAGAATCTTTCGGTCATTTTCCTAACAAGGTACATTGTGAACTTATCGAAAAATTAAGGAAAGAATGTCTTTTTAACTTATAAGGCATGAGCGACTCTTTCCCCCATCATGTTTCCTTAATATTTTGAAGCTTCCCCAGTAATATTGTAAGGTTATTTTTTAAATTAAATTTTTTCTTTGATAATTGCATGACATTTTCAAAGTAAAAAATGATATTTCTCTCAAAGAGTTTTAATGGTTTTATTATATTACTTTCATATATATCGACATCCTTTGTGGAATTTTATGTTTAATAGAGGTTGATTTATTAAGATAAAATCATCCATATTATGTTGAAGGTTTTATGATATGTTTTAGTGTGGATATGATATTTATAAATGATTCTTGATTTATTGGTATTGTATTCATAATTCGTGAACATGTTTTGAATAGGAATAATTAAATTGTTTATGTTACACCATTTTCATATAAAGAATATATTTGACTTAGTAAGTGACGGGGGACACTATATCCCCTCGATGCATCGATAGTTCTAATGAGAAAAACTAATTTGGGTTTTCACTAACATCTTACCTTTATAGTCTTGGAGTAAGGTATTGATGGTATGTTTGACATTATGCATTCTATCATTATGATATTAGTTATTGATTTTACATGTGATTGTTAAAATAGTAAAAAATCCATGCAAATGATTAAATGGAATTAATTAATTTATTCTTTATATATTATTTTGATTATTATGTTTAGAATGATTTTTTTAGTTTTACTCCTTGCCTTAAAGATTTAAACTTATTTTTTATAGCTTCTCTGATATAGTTTACCATTATTGAGTATCTTAGATCACCCCTTTATTATGTTTCATTTTCCTAGGATTCCAAAAAGTGTTTTATCACTATTATGGAGGGTTAAGCTTTGAGAATAATTGAATTCTCAAAGGATTATATATATTTAGTTTTATGTTTTGGATTCTAATGTGAAGTTATTGTATTTAATATATTTTCCAAGACTGCTAAAATGGTAGATATTTTAGGATTTTATTTCTTAAAATCATGTACATGTATTAAAATAATGCACTGGTTATAGGATTTTGTGGTCAGGGCATTATAGTTGGTATAAAAGGATGTTTAGAAACCACCTTGGAAATTATATTTAGAAACCAATAATTATAAAACATAACACTATGAATGAATTAGAGGATAAGTCAAGTATTGGATATCATCCTTTTTATTTGGTAGTGGATAACCAAGGTTTACATTTTGGACTTATAGAATGAGAAGAAGATTACATCATTTAGAAACCCTATAAATGATTCTTCAAGACTATAACACTATGATTAGTTTTTCTGAGACTATGCTTTAGGTTTTAGTTGATGATTACAATCAGCATGGTTATACAAGTAATGTTTATATGGCAGATAATCATGATAATGCAAAATAAAATAATGAGATGAAAGAGGTATTAAGGAATAATATGTTGACGCGTAGTTAATGGGTTAAGAGTGAAGTGGAATGATCATGGTTATTTTGAATTTTTAATCAAGAATTACTATATTAGTGGTTATAAGATTTATGGGGATTCTACTATTGTACTTCAATTTAAGGATTTGGAAGCATAAAAGTTTTTATTTATGATTTAAAGGTGAACAAATATTTAGTGTTTAAAATTAATAGCTACATTACATTGTTTAGAGAATATAATGTTAAGATTTATTTTGGAAATTTAGAGACCTTTTAGGATAGTGATTTTGGACATAAGTATATTGGAAATGTCTTACAGTTGTAATGGAGTATTTTCAACATTGGATGTTATTGTTTGAAGTTAAAGTATGATTTATTGGATACTTTGTGCTAATGTTATTAGTTTTAGTAAACATTTAGTGGAAAATGGAAATACTTTTGGGCCTTATGATTTCTCAAATGTTTTCAAGGGATAAAAAATTAATTTTTAACTTTAATTTCTAGGAGTAAGCGATGAAGTGAAAATAGATTGAAGCACAACAAAAATATGATATTATCCGTATAAAATTGAAAGAAATAAATTAATTTCTTATTTAAATGTTAAAATAATTCTTCAACTCTAGGGAAAAAAATCCTAAAACCAAAAAAACAATATCCTAGTAATATCTTTTCAGATGAATCAAATAGTCCCTTACATCATCACCCCCTTCTAGCATTATGATTTTTAACTAATTCCATATCATCATCCCTATTACTCTTTGTCAGAACAAGATTGTTAGATTTAGCTTCCACAACCATGTATTATTATATGGAACCCTAGTATGTGTTATCTCTTGTAACCTTTATATTTCTATTTCATTGTATTAAAATGAGGGTCCCATTAATCCATTTTCTAATGTGGGATTTAAATAATTATATTTTGAAAAGTAAAAACCATAGTTTTTGATTCTGAGATTAAATTATAGGTTAAAATTTATTGACGGAGGCGAGAATGTAACACCTCAATATTTTATGGTATGTTATCCTTAAAAACTTTTTTTATGCAAAACCGACTTGGCTTGCATTACACACAAGATTGAGTATCTGTGAAACAACACTTTAGTGATCAAATTATTTAAATTATATATTCATAAGTAATCCAATATATTAAGTAATATAAATAGAAATAAATAAACTTTAATGTTATTTATAATGGTTTCCCATAAATAAAACATATAATAATGAAATGTATAAGTTTTGGTAAAACATTTACAGGTTTATAAAATACCATTTTCATAAAGGAACCACTTTTTATGTTCTCTTGTGAACAATAATAAAATTAATTTTATAAAATATTATAAACAGAATATGGTAAAATAGAATTGATTTTTGAATTTATAATATCAAAATTATCTTAGGTTGAATTTTTTATATTTTTCTGAAAACTGTTTATTTTTTATGAATAGTGAAGAACAATGCATTATTGTTAAAAAAATACCTTTTCATTTAAATAATTATTTTAATATAAATTAAAAATGATTTTAAATTCGAAATAGATAAAAAATTAATATATTAACCCAATTTAAGTAATTGGAATCATTTTTATAATAGAATTAGATAAAAAAATTCATTGAACTTTTTAACATTTTTACCCACCTTCTAGCCACATTTTTAGATTATCATTAAAAATAGTTTTTACACTAATGTGAATTGAATTCTGAAAATCCAACATAAATGGTTGTAATCAGTATGAAGTTTTTTTCTAATAGGAAAAAATAATTTTTTTATGTGAATAGTAACTTTTGGATTTTATTTACCACTATTAAAGGTAAATAGATAAATTAAAGGTAAAAATAATATTACAATAGTATACAATTATCCTACCACTTGTTTTAATTTTTAGGGATAAATATTTTTCAACAAAAAGAAAACTTAGGTCAAACATATTCTCCTTTTTAAGCCACTTGTCTTTTATTATAACATTTATTATATTTTATTTAAAGAAGAGTTGAAAATATCATATTCAAATTTTAATAACTATTTAATTTTTAATATGAGGTTATATAAGTGATTAAGTCTACAATAAATATTATTTATAAATATAATACTGTTATCTATATCATGACAATTTATTTATAATTTTTAGATAGTTAATAAATAAATTAAATGACGACACAATGATGATGTATTAATTGTTTAATTAATTGAGATATAAAATAATTTATATAAAAAATATTAAAAATAAATATAATTTGAATTAATTAATGGAAAATAAATTTTAAAGATAACTTGGAAATTATAGGGATATATTTTAAGGATTCAATCAAAGTTATAATATTGGTTTTATATTTCTGAAATTAAAATTTTGAATAGTATTAAAATTGACATTAACGGTATTCTAAAATAAATACTATTCTATTAAATGATATAAACTTCAAAAAATATAACATTATTCTAAATAACTATTATAATTTAAAATATGTAATAAATGATCCAATTAGGGTAAGTTTTTTTATTTTATAGTAATTATATTAACCCTATAGTGTAAAAAAACAAGAAGACAAGGTAAGTGTTAAACTATTTAACTAAGGGTTAAATTAAAAAGATAAGGTCAATATTATGCCTTAACCATGACCAAAGTTAATTTTTTGAGGGGATTTGGACCCTAACAAATATTAGAATAGAAATAAATTACTTTTTATCTATTTAAAACATAAAGTAAATTTATAATAAAATAATATTTAAGACCGTCCAAAAATTTCCCATCAACTTTCTAATAAAAGGGAACTTCTCCCTCTCTTTAATTAACACCTCCAAATCCATTTTTCATGGACAAAAACTACCCAATTAACATCTCAAATTCCTTAACTACACCATATAGACCACTGTTTGGGAATAAATCCAACCTATTGAGTCCTTTTGTTTATATCAAAAGGAGACACATGAAAAAAGAGGTAATTGTTTTATCAATTCAATTCAATTTCAGTTATTATTCGACTTTTGATTCATATGTTATTTCAATAATAAAATAAAATATCCATTATTGTATATAATATTATATTTTATTATGATCATGTTAAAAAAATATTCCTCCTTTTAATCATCCTATGACATACGATATCTCCATGCGTCTGTCTGTATGGCTAACCGTCTCCACACTATGGTGAAAACATTTTTTTCATTTATAATTTATTTAGATGGGTATAAAGATGAATATAAAGGATTTAAATAATACATATGACATGATAATGTTTCTTTAAAATTCATATTCCATCCAATTGTATACCATTTAACCATCAAGGTAATGATATCATTGCCCTTGCGTACGTATGGCCTACCCTCTCTACGGCGCGGTGAGATTACTTCTCCATGTTAACCATTCAAGAATGATTATAAAATTTATATGATGAGTAAAAATAATTATTATGAAGTTAATATAATTATGAATATTAAAAAAATTCATCATATTCATAATAAACATGACACGCATGACAAAACAGGAATGGGAAAACGAAGCATTTTACACTCGAAACAACAGTAATAGTGAAATATTATTTAAAAACGATATAAGTAGCTCATATATGTTATCATAAATATGGAAATGGTTATAGTATTATTTAAAAAAAATTATTTAACCATTATATATGAGGTTAAATCACCCTCTACTAAAGTAAGGTACAAGGTAAAGGTTAATTTTTCAATCTCATTATTATCTTAGATTATTTATGCGTACGTATTTACTAGGACCTATTTATCGTCCATGTCCTTGTTTTGTAAAAATACATTTGAAAATATTTTTACTATTTCTCTACAATATTTTATATTCATTTATACCCATGAATTAATTTTTATAAAACATTATCAATGTAACCTTTCTGTCATTTTCCAAACAAGGTACATTGTGACCTTTTCGAAAAATTAAGGAATGAATGTTTTTTAAACTTATATGGCGTGAGCGGCTATTTACACCATCATGATTAATTTAAATTTTTATGCTTCAAATAAACTATTATAAGGTTATATAATGGAAACCTTTCCATTTATAATTTTATATCCTTTTCAATGTAAAAAAGGGATAGTTCTCTCAATGAGTTTTAATGATTTTATTATATTACTTTCCTCTTTGTCAGTATCCTTTATTTTATTTTATTCTTAATTGTGGTTGATTTTTTATGATACAATATTCAATATTTTATTAAAGGTTTTATTCTATGTTTTACCATGGATGTGATATTTAGATACCATTCTTTGTTTATGCTTAAATTATTCATAATTCGTATACTAGTTTTGAATAACAATGATTGTGTTGTTTATGTTTCACCATTTTTATATAAGGAATTTATTGGAATTAATAAGTGACGGGTAGGGACCACTATATCCCCTCTATTCATCGATATTTCACATGATAAAAACTAATTTGTGTATAGAATAACGTCTTAATTGTATGGTCTTTGCACAAGTCCTGGACATTATGTCTGACATTATGAATTCCCCCATTACGATATTAGTTATTGATATTACATGTGATTATTCAAGTATTAGAATATCCATGTGAATGATTAAATGGAATTAATGGATTTATTCTTTCCATATTATTCGAATTATTCTGTTTAGAAGGTTTTTGTTTTAGTTTTACTCCTTGCCTTAACGGTTTATAAATATTTTTTATAGATTCTACTATATTGTTTACCCTTATTCAGTGTTTATCTCACCTATTTCTTATGTTTTATTTTAATAGGATTCCAAGAAGTGTTTTATGATTGATATAGAGGGTTCATCTTGGAGAATAATTTCATTCTCAAAGGATTATCTATGATTAGTTTTATATTTTTAGTTATAATGTAAAGTAATTATATGTAATCCATTTTCCAAGACCCCAAATCTGATTGGTGCTTTTGGATTTTATTTCTTGTAATCATGTCAATGTATTAAAATAATGCACTGGTTCTAGGATTTTGGGATTGTGGAATTACATTTTATCTTGAATTATAATGTAAAATGCCTCTATATATATAATATTTGGTGTTTTGATAGAGAAGAGTCACCATAAACCACCACTTGAATCCCTAGGTTTGGTATCACTAGATGTAAGATGAATAATCATCGTTTTACGGTATTTTTTATTTAAAAAAAGGATTTTAAGATTAATTAAAATAACATGAATTGTTTAGAAAGATAGTTTACCATATCATGCACCAACCATCGGGGGATAATTTTCGTTTCTGGTAACCTACATGGTTTAGTAAAATGTGTTCCAACCATTATTTTTCATCGATTCTAATTCACATGATGTATTGTGACACTTATAATGGTTATCTCTTACCATTATCCAATTATGCACCATATATTTCCCATTCTCAATAATCTGCATATTTTTCTCGAAAACACGATATGGTTTTCCCAATCCATTCTCAAACCATGCACCCTTAGAGGAGATTATAAAACCCTCTAAAACTATTCAGAAGTTACCTAAGGCTAAATCCAAGAAATGAATAACTTGTAAACGCTTATAGATGGGATGAAAACAAAGAACAATGTACCTGAAACGTCTACTTTTTTATATATGGTTTTGAATTTATCACAATTAGTTGATTAAATAATAATATAGATAACAATAGAGATGATCCCATCCCTTGATTTATTTTATCTTGATGTGTTTTATTTCGTCTAAAGATCTTTTAGAGTGTAATAATTTAAATATATTAACAAGGATTTGGTTATACATGGATTTGGATGATGAATGGTGAAACAAAGTGGATGTTAATATCATATCACATATGGAGATTTGGGATGCATTAGAGGTTACATAATATGTTTTTATTGAAGATACCTTTTGGTTTATAAAGTATAGAATAATTTCTTAATGTATTGTAAAGAGGAGGATGAATTGGGAGTGTCCCTTGGGAGGAAGCGCACAATCCCTAAATCTTTTTAGTGGTGGTTCACCATTCAATGGAGTAATTATATAATAAAAATTTCAATCTTTTAATGGTTCGTTCTTAGTGGATTTTGGTATATAAAAATATTTTCGTGTGTATGTTTCTTGGATATAGGCCAATGAGGGAAATCAATGAAAAATACCTGTGTTATTTTGTGATTTAATTTTTGTATATAGCTTTAATATTTAGTGTAATCACAGTCGAGGGTGAGAAATAATGAATGGTATTATTTCTAATATAAGATAAATATTTTATGATGGTTGAGGGTTGAGTTTACAAAAAATTTAATTTAGTGTCACCTTGAGTCAACCACCACTTTGGATTCCTATAGACTCATATTGAATCATGTGGGTCCCAAAAAACATCACGAAAAAAACTGTATGTTTAACCAAAACCCTGATAAATTAAATTTTATAGGTTACTCACCACAATTAAGGAACATTTAATATTCAATAAAGGGATAAAAACTGTTGAAGATGTGTTTTATTAAAAATTTTATGATACTAAACAATTAATTTGGTTTAGAAAAATTCAAAAATATATATCTAAAAACATATTTTAAAAAAACCCTTCTGATTTATAGAATTCCAAATTAGAACGTAAAAAATCTAAAAGTAAGGAACCATAAGGATAGTTATCAAAAAATAAATTTACATCCAATATTTTTATTAGAAAATTCATATTGTTAAAATTTTATCCCTTTAAAAATTTCATTATTGACATATGTTGATTGATTATCACTCAGTGGTCCCTCTGAAATGAATCTGACATCAAAGAGTTTTTATTAATTTAAACATAGATTGTCTGATGAATTATTGGGTGATAAAAATGGGATGATGTATGTGCCTGGAGATCTAAATCAATTTTAATGGAATAAGTTATTGTTATAATTTTAATGTCATAAGGATATTTTGATAATTGGAACATACTATGTTTTTTAGAACAGTTGTTTGAAATAAATTAATTTCAAAAAATATTATTTAAAATAAATTATACTAATTATTATTATCTTGAATATGTTTTAAACATGATTATTAAATTTTATGATATTATTATACTTGATTTTATTTCACCCTATAAATCATAATCAAAATTTATACTATAAATAAAATACAATTGTTTATTTTCTTACTCTAAAGCCTTTAATTTTTGAAGATATTTATGCTCCTCCAACATGAACCCAACAATTGAATATTTCTATAAATTGTATAATATTAATCTATAACAAGAATTTTATATGGGTGTATTTTTTAATAATAGAAAATGTGACAAACCAATATATACTTTACCACTCGAGAAATTATTTACAAAAATGTGTCTTTTTGCAAGACACTATTTTAAATGAAATAAAACACACAATAATGAACATTTTATTATTTCATTATAAAAATAGTAAAAATAAAAGTAATATATTAAATATAATAATAATATATATTAATATAATGAAGTTATGAAATATATTATGACTATATAGTAAAATTCAAGTGGTTTATAGTCTCATAAATATATCTTACCCACTTGAATCACAATACAGTGAAAGAAAAATGTCTGAAATTTGATTGACATTTCTCATTGCGGAAAAAAATACAAGAATGAGAAAAATAAATTTTAATATAGGAATTTTATTGAATATATAAGATGTTAATATGGAAAATTAATTTTTATATAATGGTTTCGTACATAGTCTTAAAGTATATAGTTTTTGGGTATATGAATCATAGATATATTACTATTTAATGTGACATATATGTAACCACTATGGGAAAAAACTATATAGAAGTTAAAAAACATTACTAACAATTAAAGATAATATATTTTAATATATAAATAAAAGAATATTTTGATAAATAAATATGGAATTATATGATATAAGAATACAATATTTTAATAGTAATGAAATATCTTTTATTTTTTGAACTAATTTTTTAATGTATTGAGTTTTTTTATTAATGATTAATTTTCTGATATTTATATATCAATTTAATTTTTTTTGTTTCATTTTTTTAACAAGGATGAAATATTTAAGGTATAATAAAATTGTTTAAATTTTTTTAAATAATGGAAAATGTGATTAGAATAGTTAAATATGATAAAATATTGTTTTTATAACATTACCTATTAAGTATGTATGACATAAGATCCTTAAAAATTTGTTAAATTAGTAAAAATATATCACTAAATATATTATTGGAGTGCTAATTATTTATATATATCACTATATAGTAAAATGTTGTGGTGATGATAATGATTTATTCATTTTCATTAAAGAAATTACCACTCACACTATATAAAAATACCCTCTCTCACAACCCATGAAAAACCAATCCCAAAATTTTAAATTTACTCTAAAATATTTGAAAATTTACTCTCTTAAATATCTTATACTTTTTTGGGTGGTTTTATTCCTAATAATTACCATATTCTTTTAAAAAAGCAAGGATCTATGTGAAATTCCTCTTTCAAGTTAGTGGCAATGTCTTATTTGCACGATTTTTAAATTATATTTATATTAGTAATCATTATAAATTATACTATTACTTATAATAACATTAAATTCATATAATAATGATCATATTATTTGAAAATAATCATTAATTGGAAATTAATTTTTAACTATCCATTTCTTTTTAGCACTTTTAATTTATAATTTGTTTTACTGTCCACATAGAATACACTATTATATAATTATCACCACCTTAATATATAAATAAAATAACATACATAAAAACTAAATATAATTTTATTTTTTCATTTATGTTGTGATTAAGGAGTCAAATAGTAAATAAATTAAAAAGTTATTATAATCACTCTTTATTGTTGATAAAATTACCTCAAATGAGAAAACTATGGGACACCTTTTTCACAAACCATAATTATACCTACAAAGGAACCAAAGTGGAACTTCCAAAAATAAGGCATATTTATTAGACATTATCTTATTGATATTATAGAAGGATAAATCATAGACAATGAATGATGATCCAGAACATAATATTGAAACAATTGCAAACCTATTGGAACAAATATCTTTATATGAATTAATATATATGATTAATAATGTATAAAATAATTATAGATAATGATTTAGAAACATAATTTCAAAAAATTTTATTATACAAGTAATAATATAATGCTTAAAAAAATCATAAGTGAATCTAAGGGGACAATTTCTTTGGATATTCCTCTCATCATTAAATTGTTTTACCTTTAATATCCTTTATGGGATGATTAATATAAGATATATTTTTATAAACATATATTTCTTTTATTTTTTTTAATTTTTAATCCATATCTCTATTCTATTTTAGTTTATTCTTATATTATATTCCTTTGGAATTATATAAAATTTCAATCTAGTATTTTTCTCAATTTTCTTGTTTCTTATTAATGAATTTTCTTATTTTCTCTAATAATTTATATTATATGTTTATAATACAATAAACTAATCTTATTAAATTTTTATATATGTTAATTTATATATTTTGAATCATCCTATAACTTTGATTGATTCTGTATAAAATACAAAATGAATTTTTTATATTACATGATCTATTTTCAAAACATAATATTGTTATGCACTACTATAAAATAACTTATTTCCTTAGTTCCAAATTGTAGAAATAAGATCCAAAACCATGGGAATAGCATACTATTATAGTTTTGGTATTTGTGGCTCTAACATACATTGAAATATTACCATGAGTTTAGTTTTAGATAAACTATGGAAATAGAAACATATTATCATGATTTTTTAACCATGGTAATAGGGTATGGATTTTTACCAATTATGTCCATAGTTTTAAGACAATGGTGGTAGGTACCCTATTTACATGGACTGAAAAATATGTAAATAGGATAATAATTTACAATATAACTCTATGGTTTTGAACCTTTGAACTCTTGGAATTAAGATAAGGGATAAAACAGTTTGATATGGAGGTCCTCATATGAAGAAAACAATAACATTTATTCATTCATTCCAATGTATATAATTGGATATAAAATGTTGATAACATAGATATGTCCATATCAAAATTTCATCCGATGTATTATAAATTGTAGATTCACAAAATATTATCAGATAAATAGTTTGTTTGATAAAATCCATCTCTCATGTTATGTGAAATGTAACGAGGAAGAGAAGAACCAGCATAATACCCAAATGTAATCTAAAAAATAACATTTTAAAAAAATAGAGAAATAATATTCAATGTGGTCCAGAAAAAGTTCTACTCCAATGGGATAACACTGCAAACATTTTTCACTATGGGAGATATAATTAGAGTAAAAAACTCTTTCTCAATTAGTCACCTGGGTCTCACCATTTCTTAAGTAAAAAATAGACACTATTCATGTATTTATTGTAAATTCATAAAATAGGTGGGCCAACAGTATTTTATATTCATTGTTTTTCAATTAACAAGTTTCCATAAGAATCTAATCTTTTCGGTCAACATTCTAATGACATGAGAAACTTTGGAAACATAGTTATATATCTCATTGCAACCACCAACATGTATTCAACAAAAAATAACCAATAATAGTGTAAGGGTAATAATATAGTTTCATATTGGTAAAAAAAGTTTCCTCTACACAAATAATGGTAATCTTGCTACTATATTGGGGTTTGTGTATAGGTGTACATGTAAAAGGGTAACCAATGGGAAATAATTGAGAAAAAATATTCCTGATTATCTTCATATTATCATTAAATCCTCTTTAGAAACCCATAGACTAATGACACTCCAATTTATGACCTTTTTTCCATTGAAGCTCTATCTAGTGATAAATTTTATGAACAAATTATTTTAAACACAATAGAAGGAAAGATTGGTTAGGTCTATCCAAAGATCTATATCCGATCAAATATATCTACAGAAGTTTGTATGCTGAAATCAAAAAAAAATTCTATAAACCAAACATTATCCCACATGAAAATTTATTTAGGATTTTAGACTTATTATTATTTTATTCTCTTGAAATATTATTTAATGAAGTTTTCCCCATTCTATCAAATTTTTTGAGTCCTACTGGGTTGCTGGAAAAATAGATTCCACTTTAACTATTAATGAATAACCTTATTTTATCTTGTCCCATTACATGATCATTAAATATGTACGTTAACAATATAAAATATGTCCCTACTTAAGTTGTATTAATATAATTTACATATAATTTTCATAAGTGACCAATAGTTGGAACTTAGAGATCTAGCTTACATATATTCAAACAAAATTAAATATAAATCATGTAATACTTTTCCATGAATCCTTATCTTTAGAAAAATATTCATCTATAATGTTTTTCAACTAATCATCCTTACCAAAATAAAAATACGCATCCTATGACACATTCATGTAGTTTAATATATATTTCACATCATTCCAATTTTTACTTCTATGATTTGAAATTAAATAACTAACAAACCAAACTAAAAAAGAAATATCTGATCGAGTATAAACCATTTCATAAATCAATCTTCTTACAACCAAAGTATAAGAATCCTTCTCCATGTCATGAACTTCTCTATTAGTGGATGGTTCTTTAGTTTTAATAAGTTTTATGTGTCTTGTTACAGGCGGTCGGGGGGGGGGTGGTTGAAATAGGTTTATAAACAGTAATTCAAAATTTCCCAATGACATACTGAATATATTTGTTTTTGGATAAAACTAAAAAACCAAATTTTTATACCCCTCTAAATTCTTATTCCTATTATTTTATTATCATTATAAATATAATTAATCTAAAATATTATTCATAGGTTCCCCTTAAGTTCCACAATCTTTTATATCTTCAGACCATCAATCAACATCTCCTCCATGTACAAGAACAATATGAGAAATGTTTAATATTTATATTGGTTTCTAAAATAATGCTGGTCAGAATCAAATATATTGAACCTTTATTCAATAATGAATGTTTATAACAAACTATTACACAATATTGGAGATTTATTCATGAAATAAAGAAATTATTTAAAATTAAATGCCAATTAATTCTTTTAATGAACATAAAAACCCTTGTGTTAAACCATGTTAATTTATTCCACTGAGTCTGCAAGAGTAAAAAATGTCTTTATATCTATATTCTCTATGTGTAAATCATTGAATGTAAAATAATAAGAACTTTTCAAATAGTTGTGTGTTTTACCACTACTGATAAAGTTTTAGAAAAACATAATACCATCCCTTTACAGAAAATCATTCACCACCAACATTTCTTAATATATATTTATTCCATCTGTTTCCTCTTTCAAATGAAACACTATTTTATTTTCCAAATCCCTATTTCCATCTAGAATATATATAAAGTCCCAAATGTTTTTGAGATTTAAGAAACTAATTTTCTCTTCCATGGATGACTACCACTATTTAGAGTTTCTAAGAGTATCTACCTCTTCTAGAATTTCCAATTCCCCTATATCCATTAAAATTAAGAAGTTTATTTTAGTCCCAAACCTCTACTTATGTATTCTAACACTAGTGGATCTACATAACATAGATTTATGTTATTCAATTAGAAACTCTATGTATGGTAGTATTCTATATAGTAAGGTTCTATTTGATTTTTCTTATTCTGATACTTTTCTTTTTGAACCATCACCCTCTATAAATGACATATGCAATCATCCAATGTTTTGTACCCTGACGATAAAAGTGTTAGCCTCTGATGTTTCCATTAATCATTGTCTACTATACATTAAAATAGTATATTATATTTGATTACTATGAACATCAGAAGTTGAATGATCCTAAAAATTCCCGTCTATCTAGGTTCTGATCCTTTCACATATGTTCTTCATTAAAAACAATCTCGTCTCTTAATGATTTTTTTCCCTTTTCATCATAGCACAATCAATAAAAATATTTTTCATAACCATATCCAACACGGAATTATTCTTTTATTTAACCATTAACTGAACCATATATTTAACATCAATATAAACATATGTTATTCTTCCAAATATCTTGAGATGGTTGAACTATGGTCTCTTATGAGAGAAAATTTCTTTAAGAAGATCTTCTTCCATAAATGATGCTAGAATCCTATTCCCCGGGTATGTTGTTGTATTCAAATCTTTATCCCAAATTCCATTTGGTATTCCCAAAAAATCTTCATTATTATATAATTTCATGATAGTGTATAATTAATTATTTTAGTTATTACATTTTGTTTTGGAGTTTCTAGAATAGCCATCTCATTCTTGATTCCCACTTTCATATAAAAGTTATGAATGATGTTTATGGTGTATTCACCACCATTTTCTATCTATAGACATTTAAAATTTATTTAAGACTATATAATTAGAATATATTTACACAAATTAAATAATTATAATGCAATATATTTATTCTTTATGAAATATAATCAAACCTTACAAGGTTTATCATCAATAAAATTCAAAAAATACAATGAGAATCTATATGAGTGTACTAGGGATAGAACCCAAAAACCGGAATGAACAAGTTCTATATTTATATCCTTTCAATTTCTATCATCCTTGTTTAAGGTGAATCATTTGAGTTTTCTCAACATACAACTCTCAAATAGTCCAAGGTCCATGTCATTGAGTCTAAATATCCCCATCAGTTTTAGTAATTTATTTTTTTCATTGAGGGGACCAAACCTATATTTCTAATTTTTAGGAATGTTCGATGAATGTTTCTAGAAAGATTCACGATCTCATCCAAATTTTCCCAATTGTAGGGTTACATTTTTCACATTTAGAGTTGGATGGGTTGTTGAATACTTATAGATACAATAAGAAACTAAATGAGATGTAAATTTTATGGAGTTGTTTTTTGATATGAAGTGGCCAATTTTGGGTTTGAGTTTTGTTGGATAAATAGAGAAATAAAAGACTTAATGGAATAAATTTTGGAGAATGAGTTGATCCTAGTTTATTTCTAGTAGTTGTTTAGATGAATTTCTATTTAGATTATTTCAATGTTATTAACATGAGATGGATTCATTTAATGAAATCAAACTCTCATCATCACATTCTAGTTTAGCACCTTTAAATCCATATGTCAATCACATATACACTAAGAAGATCATTTTAATGAGTACTCCAATGTAAAGGATTGTATAATCATTTTAAAAGTGTGGTGATAAAATTTAACAAGGAAGATGATGAAATAAAACCATTAAATAAAAATTTCAAATGAATGAAACAATTATAAATTTAAATACATAAATTTAACCTCAAATTCTGCCCCTTGAAAACCACTTGGATTAAAACATAAGTGGGTTATCCCTCCATTTATGAAAATCCCTTAATGGAGGATGATATTTGACTCACTACGGAAGAATTGAGGGGGGTAAAATAAATTATATATATATCAATCCACCATTTTGTGAATAATTTCAAAACATTTTATGTGAAGGAATTCAAAAATTTAAATAATTGTATCAAAAAATATAAATAATAACAAAATAAGATAACATGAATAAATTTTTTCAATAAATTATAGTGGAATACAATAAATTAAAATATAAGTAATGTGATTACAATGTCAAGTTTCCAGCTGAACACTATAATGAAAACATACAAAACGTCCTCCAAAATACCTCAACACCACTACCTTAAATATTAGTTACGGAAGATTTGGGTATATCCCCCAATAATCCATGTCTTACAAATTAATTAGTGTAGGAATATGTTAAACAGAATTTTCCACCCATGACAAAAATCATAGGCATCTAGAATTTACCCAAAAAAATACAAAAAGTGATTCTAGATTGATGAATTTTTGTGGACCCTAGAATAAGAAATTTAATCCCTATATATCTTATAACAGAGTTAAACATTTCTCTCATTTGGACATTTATCCATAGGGTTATGATCAAAACGACAATGTGTTATTCTGGGCCACCAAATTTGGCCTATAATTTCTTCATCCACTTAAGATTCTTGGATTACCCTTGAAACATACGAATTTTATATGTCTAAATTTTAATTAATTGTTACCCATGATGTTGTTTATCCCCATATCAATTTTTTTTCCTCATTGGGGTTTTATCATGGCCTCTATAATCATTTAAATGGGATTCTCTCTAATTCACTTACTTTATAATTTTATGGGTACAAGAAAAAATATGAGTGCCTTATAATGTGAATCTCAAAGTGACCTAGAAAAATCTCATATTCCGTATAAAATGGGTATCTAGCTCTTGAATCATAAAATCATAATTATAACCACTATGTGTTCAAAAAAGAGAAAAAAATGCATTCAGTATTTTCTAATTTGAGAATGAATTACATATATGATGTGAAAATATGATCAATTGGTAAAATTCACTAATAACGGTATTTGCGAATAATTATTAACTTAATAATAATAAAATTAAAAATGAATATTAACCTATTTTAGTGGATAATGACACTCCATAACTTGAGTTTTTCTAGTACCAAGAAAAATGTATTAGAAAAATATGAAAATTTAATTCCCTTTTGCAAAACAAATTGAACATAAAATTCCCAAAAAAATACCCCATTACAATAAATTATGAAACCCTTAAAAATAATTCAAAACAACATAAATTCAAAAGATCCTAGGCACATTTATTTTCATTTATTCAAATTAATTTCTACATTTAAACATTTTTAAATTAAGCATGATGAGGTGTTGTGCATCATAATTAACATGGGGGTTTATTTTTTTCAAATATAAAAGATAAAAGTGCTAGCTAGAGACACATTTTAATATTAATATGGGTATGAGTTTTTTATAAAACTTTTCCATGATTATTAATATTTTACTCAATAAATTCTACGCATGTAGTGATACTTTGATGATGACTCATAGACTCAAAGATCGTAAGAACCAAGTGAAGAACACATTGTCTAGAATCCGGTCAATTTAACTTAATAAAAAAACTTAAAATTACTATTAATTCATATTTAATTCCCAATTTAATGCTAAAAACCAATGAATTCATGATTCCTAGGTTTTGAAAGCCCAACATTAGGTTAATATATTTCTTTATTCTCAAATTTATTGGTATCTATTTAATTTTTTAATACTAATGTTGAAATTAAAAATATCACCAAACCTATTTTGTTCATTAGGATACCCCAATAACTCAAAATAATATCCCAAAATCAAATTGATGCAATTTGTGAAACTTTAATTAAATAGATGAAAATGTAAAGAGTGGAAAATAAAATTAGATTGCAATAATTTAAATTTTTTTTGATCTTGGACTTAAACATTCAGTAAAATCTGAATCAAGGAATAGAAAATTATTCAATATTCAGTTTCATAGTTTTTGATGTGTACTAACATGTTTAATGTTAATGAAATTTATTTCTTATTTATGCACAATTTCCCCCCAAGGATGCACACAATACATATTATTTGATAACAGAATTTATATTTTTCTATGTTTCCACCATTCTAAATAGAATTCCATTGTCCCCAATGTTTAAAGAAAGGAAAATTTTGAAGTAGGATGAAATTGAAGTTAGAGATAAAAAGTTTAAATTTGAAATAAAAATATATAACAATTTCACATGGTATATCAAAGGAGAAGTCCATATTGAAACCAATTGACCCCTTGATCTCTATGAAACTCACATATTCCTCATAAATGATCGAATATTATATTTTAAATATTTAATAAAATATGATTTTCTTTAAAAAATATCAACCTTAGAAACCCCTGAAGCATAAACATAAAAAAATAGAATCATAATCAAAATACCTTGTGGTTAAAAAAATGAAAAGTAAAATAATAGAAAGAAAAAACATACTTGTTTATTTTAGAGCACCCAACACTAATTCAAGTGATATGTAGAGGTTGGGTTACTTCCGTACACATTCTTGTTTTAATGTCATTTGCTTGACACATACGCTAAATCTATCAATATTTTTCTTGTTCATAGGATGTATTAGTTAATTTTTCTATTTCATTTTTATTTAATGATTAAATGATTGGTTTTAATCTTTGACCATTGACATTGAATATATGACCACCAGTGTGATCCTGAATCATTACTTCTCCATTGAGGTACACATGATGCACTGGGTAAGGCCCTTTATATCTCGACATTAACATTACTTGGTGTAAGTTATGTTTGGAACTTCACAAGAGATAAATTTACCTAATTCAAAGTGTCTGACTGTAAGATTAATTTATTGATATTATTTATCTATAGTTTTATTAATCCTATAATGTTTATAATCATTCATCCTAAGTTCCTCAAATTCATTAATTTTTAATTTTTTCTTTTTTTATCCATAGAAAAGTCAAAATTGATTTTTTATTTCCCAAAAAGCCTTATATTCAATTTTAATAATTAAATGGGATATTTTACATATACTAACCTATATGGTCACATACCTAGTATTGTTTTGAAATTATTATGATATTAACAAAGGTAGTCCAATAATTTCTCACACCAATATTTCTAAGAAGGATTAACGGGTTTTTCAATAATTTTCTTAATTTCAATATTTACCAACTTAAAATTAACACTAGTTTAAGGATGTTATATAAAAGAATATTTGGGAGAAATTCCATACATATACATGATTTTTGAGAATATAAAGTTGTGTAAATGGGTTCTATGGCCACTTATGACATCCTTAGGAATTCCAAAATTAGAAGAAATGTGTTCTTATAGAATCGTATCATAATTTTATTATCATGATATTTAGTAAACATTTCCTCTTCCCAATTTGAAATATATTTAATAACTATTAGGATGTATTTATATCCACTAAACATTAGTAATGGTCCCATGAAATCAATTCCCTAACATTAAAATATTTTTACAACCACAATGGGAGTAAAGAGAATTTGATTTCTTTTCATTATAGTTCTTAATTATTGAAATAAAATAAAAATTAGGAAGAATGTAAATGAATATTTAGTAATTCTATTACCAAATAAACCACTTTTAAAGACCTTTTTATTGGTTTTATTTAGTAGAAAAAAGTCCCATGCATGCCTCTCTATGAACGATTTTAAGATCAAAAAATTTCACAGACTCTTGAGCACGTATCTAAATTACATGATCTGGACATGACGTGAAGATATATTCATCATAAAAAATAGTGTTTTTAATTATAAATAAATAACTTCATAACTTGAGTCCCTTATATTTTTGTAATAATGCCTATATCCATGTAGTTTTTTGTGTCAGAAAACCATGGGGAATCACTCAAGAAATTGAGGAGATTACCTGGAAATCAATCATAGAAATAAAGATTATGTGATTTTTATTTTAATTATTTCCAAGATATATGATAATATACAAGATTTTGAACACAATTTTTATCCTTAGTGGTTATATCAAACACTTGAAGCAGAAGGAACCACCAAATCAATCTAGCCTTAGCATCTTGTTTTTGAAAAATGTGTTTCAAAACCAATTTATCAATGAAGAAAATACTCAGGGGATCCTAAAATATATAACATGATTTTTTCAGTGTAAATGAAAATTATAAGGAAATATTCCCTAGTATTGGTTATTTTAATTTTTCATGATTCAATGGTTTACCTACATCGGTGATAAAAATGAGTTTTATTAGATACTTGTCCTTATAATTATCCTAAAAAAAATTCACTCACTTAACACTTGATTTTAAAAGGAATAATCCAATTCAGATCTTGTATTATTTGTGGAGATATAAGATATTGCTTGAGTATAGATAATTATTCCTCTCTGCTCTCTATCCAAAAAAGAGCATCTTTCACTTGCATAACACATAGAGGTTTGGAAATTGAGCTGAATTTCCAAATAAAACATAAATAGAAACCATGATTTCTTAAAATTGACCTCACATTTTTTATAGTTTGTGGATAGATAATGTGATGAATTATATATAATTTGTCTTTATCCACTTAAATCCCTCTACTAAAGACCAGGTTGATTATAACAAGAACATATTTTATAATTAAAGTTCACTTTTCCAAGTTTAGGATGAAAGTTTTATCCTAAAATATAATAAACCCATTTAGATATTTTGTGGAATATCTATAAAATATCCCCAAATATTTATACTTCATCCATAAATACCTTTAAACAATCCCCCACTATGTTAGTGAATATTCCCATCACGCCCAACTAGAAGGTACCAGGGCATTAAATAACCCAAAGGGCATGCACTTTAAGGAAGAAGTGTCAAATGGATATGTGAACATTATTTTTCTTTAACATTATATAGAGAAATAAATTTCATTATACCCTAAAAATATATCTACGAGGCATTATAAATCATGACCAATCACTCACTTGAGGAATTGATCAATGAATGGAAATGGAAAATGTTCTTTCTTGGTGAGGAGTTTAACTTATTATTGTCAATGACCACTCTCCATCAAACAATTATCCTTGTGGGGATAATATAAACATCTTCATTAGTAACCATGGAAATTCTAACATTATTATGAACTAGTTTGATTGAGATTACACCCTCACTCTCAACAATGGGGTAGATGATACCATCTTTCAATAACATTTTTTCCCTCACCACATCCATGAGATTGGGATTAAGTATTCATTAAGGGTTTCTTTCTTGTTTTATAATTACATAATAGAATAATAATATGTCTTCTAATGAGTCAACCAATTCAAATAATATTATATTGATTCAATTAAATCTCTCTTCTATAAATTCTCAATACCTCTAGAATATTTCTCTCCTGGTTGGATTCTAGAGAAGAATACAAAACAACATGAATGGTTTGAGTGGGGCCAAGAAATTTATACTTAAGTGAGGTAGTAATGACCTTGAATTTGAGCTTATTTTGGTTGAAGTTTTTCAAATCAAATTGTCACATTAAGCCTAACTCAATTTATTCTTCCAAATATGTCAATATGATTTATTTATTTTGAAAAAAAGTTGCAACCCCCAAATTGGACAGATCAGTGTATGGAATAGGTATAGAACCAGTTTATAAAATTTCCACAATTTTTTCATTGATGGGTGATTCTGAAAAATCACCAATGGAGTTATTTTAAGGACATTAAAGAAAATGGGAAATATTTTCCTCATGTGAGAAAGGAAATCAATCTCATATTTATGTAGAAATCCTTTGAAATATCATTGATGTTCCCCTAGTTCACTACCAAAAATACATATCTAATTAACCTCATAAATATAATCATAATATATAATTTTACATATTTCATTTAAATTTTCAAACTTAGGCCCATGTTTCCAAAAGTTATATTCATGTTCTCATTCCGTACATAGATGATTAAGTTGATTTTTTATAGAAAGGGATGGCCATGGGTGATGGATGTCTGCTCCATAGTGCCTGAGTTTGGAAATTTTTTAATGATAATGAATTCAATAAGGTAAATGAACTTATATAATCGAACTATAGCATCCCTTAAGATAACTTTCAAGACATGAATACATTGATCAACAAATTGAAGAGTGAAAGATGTGGGTTAGTGTTCTTCAGTCCTTAATTTTTAATGTACTGCATATATAATGAGATTCACAATGGATCCTAGATCCCAAATGGTTTTTAATTTCATTTTATCTCCAAATTAAATATTGATTTATGGATAAACAAGGTATTATAACTTAGGATGAATGGTTCCATAAATGTTGGTTCTCACATTGGCAACCAAATTTAATCGGTTTTTATATGGATTTTTTATTTTAAAAGTGAAAAGTTCATTAAGGTACTTTGAGTAAGTAGGTATGGTTTTAATTTCATCCATAAGGGTATATTCAACATAAACTATGTGATTTTTTCCCTTAATGTTTCATTCAGTTGTGGTTAATATTTTCCTCTCACGCATTAAAAGAAGGAAGTATGTTAACGTTTTGTTTTGATTGGTGTGGGTACCTTCACAAGATTATTAGATATTTATGTTTCACTTGGTGTTTATTCATCATAATCATGAGTAATTTAGGCTTCATATATTTTTTATGGTTATTTCAAGTTTATAAATGTATTTCCCACTTCTTTATATGTCCAATACTTTGTGTTGTTCTATAAATAATTTTGTGTAGATATATTCTCCCCTCAAGGTTAGGGAGGAACTAATTGAGTGATAATGTGTTCCTTTAAAATATTTATTATATTCAGATCATGATTAAGTGATAATAATTCTTTATTCATTTCTTCAATTTTCTTTCATAGATATCAAGGATTGGGGGTGGGAAATATTTTGTAGAGACTTGTGTTGGTTGTTTTATCCCAAGGGGATACATTGGATATTATTTGAGATGTTGAATAGTTTTCTAGATAGGTGTTTGGAATTATAAAATTTGATACTGGTATTGTACTAATTGGTATTGATACTGGTTATGTTTTTTATTCTATTGAGTTTGGGATTTGAGACATTGTTATTTTGTTGGTTTTGATTATGTTTCTAGCAAAAGCCTGTATAGTCATTGTACCATACATTAAATGTTTTGGTACTATGGATTTTTAAATTTTAGTGAATAACCTCCATTTATGGTCCTCCAAAAATAAAATACCTCATGTGAGGTATGGATGGGAAGTTTTTAGTCTTGTGGTTATTTTTTTCACAAATTGTGAAAACAGGTTCAGTACTTTGAATTTCATGGACCATTCTAAGATCGATCTCCTAACTCTTTCTAGTGAGTATAAAAATTTCGTTTATATTACTTTCCTCTTCCCTAAGATTTTGTATCCCAATAGTTTTGGGTGGATTTTCATAATAATATTATGTTGCTTATTTTTTTGTTCAAACATGTTTTCCAAATAATTATAAGTATAATTGGGGGATTTGTTTTTTAACATTCCATTACACATCATATAACTGAATTGTTTGTTACCCAGTCCCAACCCTTCTTAAAACATTCAAACTTTTTTCTAGGATTTGAAATCCAGGAATATTTACCATGTTGAGTGTATCTTTAAACCTTTACAATGTTCCATAAAATTAATCACCTTGATTTTTTAAAAAAATTGGATGTACTTTTTAATTGACACTACTTTGTGATGGGGGGTGATTTTTTTGTAGAATTATCTTCTCAACTGGTCCCATGAATTTATTGGTGTCATTGTTATATTTTTTAACCAAATATTTTATTAATACTTCAAGGATAAAGAAAATATACTCATCCTAACAGACTCATATTGATTTGGTTGGCACATGGTTTTAGAAATGTCATTGAACTCCTTGACATGAAGGCATGGAATATCATACTCCAACCTATTAATGGTCAGATGGTGGTTTAGAACATGTGGATTGAAAAAATTATGATAATTTTCTAGATTGTCAAGCCTAATGCATGAGGGTTCATTGAGTAGACATGTCTAAGGTAGTCATTCATTATTTGATCGACTATATTCCCTTAGCTAGGGGTTTCCTTATTTGGAATTCGATTTTGGTTCCAGCTTGGGTTTGTGAGTATGTTTCATTGAATACCACCATTGTAATGACATTAAATTTTTAATTTGGAAGCTTACGATGACTAGGATTTAATGGGAAGATACCACTAGGTATGCTTGACTCCTCAACCATATAACTATCTACCATAAAAAATGTTGTGACTGGTCACATATTTAAAAGGAAATGCACCAAGAGAAGTGAAGAAATATAAAGTGGAAATAATAAGTGAAATTTAGGTGAGAAAAGAGAAATTATGGATAATAAATTTAGTTTCATGATAAATTAATTTTGTTATTTAAAAATGTTGAAATTTTTTTTCTTTCCAAAATTTACCCAAGTTTGGGTTGAAATGGTCACTTATAGTGTAGCTTGGGTTGTCAAATCCTCATAGTGCTAAGATAAAACCTATAGAAACATGCATTATAGGGAGTTAATTTAGAATATGAGTTAGATATCTTGTGGTTTAATTGAGTTGGATAAATAGAGATATAAAATACCTAATTGGATTCAACCCATAAGAGGGTCATACCAACACTGATGTAATTATCTCATTTGAAGATGAAATTTAACTCATAAGGGTGGAATTGGAGAGAGGAAAACAATTAAATAAAAATCACTCAATAGTTTTGTGAATAATTTCACAACATTGGATGTGAATTAATAAAAACATGACACAAAAGTATCATATTTATATCAATAATTAAATTATAATAGAATATAGAGAGCTTTTATTAAGAAACTAGAGTTAAATTCAACAAATTACAATGGAATAAATGTGATTACATAGTAAAATTAGAATCATAAAATTACAATGGAACTATATATAACTTCCACAAAATACATCAACACAAATAAATTAAAAAATAATTATGGAAATTTTGGGCCAATCCCCCAATAGTATATGTCTTAAAAATTATTTAGTGTAAGAATATGTGGGTGGAATGTTAAAAGAGAGTAGAATATTCTACCCCTGAGAAAAATTAGATCCATCTAGCATCCATGCAACAGAAACACCAAAAAGAGATTCTTAATGGAAGAAATTTTGAGGACCATATAATAATAAATCTGATCCCAATATTTCAACTATCATATTTAATATTTTCTTCCAATTTTACCTTACAACCATGGTGTTATGATCAAAATGGTTAGACAATATTTCGGCCCACTAAATCAATATTAGAATTTTGTCTTCCACTTGTGCTCCCTAGATCACCACTGAAACTTCTAAATTATATTTTTCCATAGTTGTATGTAATATTAACCATTATTTCCTATATGAATATTTATAATTTTACCTTCATTGATCTTGTATCATGACCTCTGTATTAATTTTTGTTGGATGATCTCCAGTTCACTTCAAACATAATATTATATGTTCAAGGATAAAGATATGTTCCTTACATGTAAATTTTTAGGTGATCCATAAAGGGTAAATCTTTCCCAAATAATGGGTAATATGATATGGAAATATAAATTAAATATTATGACCACTATGTGTTCGAAAGGTGATGAAAAATGTAATAAATATTAACTCATTTGTGTAAGAATTACATACATGATGTGAAAAGAATTTATTTACAAAAATGATCTAATTATGGTATTTATGAAAATTTTAAAACATGAAAATAATATTATATAAAATTAATATTAAACTATTTTAGTGGAAAATCAATGAAATTTCATGAATTCATTAAGTAAGATTCGAGGTTACATTTTTTACACCGTGAGAAATCACCACGGAACCTCAACTGATCTTCAAAACAACATTAAAAATAATTAATTCTAAAACCTATATCATCTTATTATACCATTTATTTAATGTTATTTAGAAAACTATGAATTTACTGAAAATATTTGTGTTTCAAGACACTTCTATTTTTCATTGGAATGTTCACATCACCTTTTCTAATAATATCTGGAGCTTCGTCATCCACTAGATGTACTCTTCATGAGCTTCCTAGAATAAAATCATCCATAAAACCTCACTCACCAATTGAATTGAAATATTACACTAAGTAAAAAACCCATGAATCCTCTAGAATGGTCATATTAAATATCAAGTTGGACACTCCATCTATTATACTGACAAATTTTACTTATTCATAAGTTTAAGACACCAACTAATTCCTATAATATTTCATGATATATATCTTCTTCCCAAAAAGACAACATGTAAGACCTGAACATATCAAATTTCATATAATCCATCTCTAGTAATTATCATATGAGTATTTTTCTTTTTATAAAATGTCTAATGAACTTTCCATCCAAATTAGATAGTATTCAGATCACTTTATAATAGTTTCAGAACTTCCTTCTACCTAAATTCATTATTCAGGATAAAATTTTGAATATCATCAAACCCAGGTCATAGCATTCCATTAGATTTTCTCATAATTTCTATCAAGGAATCATAGAACTTTGGAAGTAAAGAAAGGAGAATAAATTCACAAACATCATATATGAATGTTATCTTCATAAATTTAGAAACCTTCGGATTATATTGAAGGCGTTCACTTGATCAGAAGCCCACCTTCTATCTGATAACATTATATCGAACAATATATACAACATGAATTTTATTTTGAGGAGATTTTTGATTCTTATACATTTTATATAACAATTTCGTAACATTTGTAATAGTTTTCTTCTCTCTAACATTGAACGAACCATTTTGTATAGGAAACATGTTGATTGTCTATAAAGCCTTCAAATCCAACTGCCCCGATTCCACATTGTCCCTTGTTTCACGTTGATTTTCGAACAATGAAAAATCAATATACTTCATTATTAGAATATATTATTGCTAAATTATAAAAAATATAAATTATATTCAACCAAACATATTAATATGAAAATTTTCTTCCTCAAAAGTTCTTTTACCAATAGTAGTAACCCAAATGAAATAAAATTACTGTCAAGAAAAAGGGAGAAATACCTTGAATTATATGAGTGAATTAGAACTAAAATAAAAATCAATTTGATACCACTTATTTCGAATTTATGTAATCTTATAATGAAACCATGACCATTATTCTATTAATTCTAAAAGAAAAACCTGGTGAGATAATGTTCATCAAATAGAGATGTTCGTCCAGACATTTCATCATATATATCTGAAATGGTAGCTTTACAAAATTTTATTAGATAGATAGTTTGTTATATCCTCCACCTAACAACTTGTATACACCATATCTAGGAAGAGAATCACAAAACTAATCACCATACATAAGCTCAATGACTACACTTTACAAAAAAAAAAAAATTAAAAAACTGAAAAATAATATTTAATATAGTTCACACAATGTTCTGCATCCATAAGAGAATACTACAAGAATTTTTCATTATGGGGTATAAAATAAGAGTAAAAACTCTTCCTTACTTCCTATCCTAGGTATCAAAATTTATTAATTCATAAAAACTAGTTTTTCATACAGTTATTAAACATTTTTCAAAGAGCTGGGCCACCAACTCAACATAGAGTTATTTGTTTGGTCCAAAAAATTTCACTGACCATAGATCTATACGGTAGACATTCCATTGACAAGAGAAACGATTGATATTGTTTTTCATCTTCCATTGAAACCACTGATAACCATTCATTAAGAAAAAAATAGCATAAGGGTAATCATATTTTTTTGTAAGGGTATAAAAATGTTTCCTCTGCTCATGTACGTGTAACCTTTAGACTACTTAACGGTACCCAGTTAAGTGTATCCTTTGAACATAAAATTAGATACTTTTCTTCTGATGATCTCTATTTGATCATTTAATCCTATATATAGAAACCCTCATTCTGGTGACACTTCATCCACTGACCTATATCTAAGGGATTTTTTTTTCTAGTGACAGACTCTATGTCCAACTACTCTAAAACCCAATATAGGGAAGCATTAATTTGGTCCATCCAAATATTTATGTTGGGTCATATCCCATAGAAAAAATATGTTCAATAAAACCCAAAAAATCAATAAACCCCATTAAAACCACTTGATTAAATCATATTTGTTTTAATGAGGAATATTTTTGTTATCTTAATGTTAAATATTAATAAATTTTTTATTATAAATTTAATTAAATAAAAATATGGGATACCTATTTTAAGGATCCCCCAACCATGGATATATTTCCATGGTTCACCAAATTTATGGGAACATGGGGCTTTATGTGGCACATATTACTATGATTTATACATTCATGACAATAAGTGCTACAAAGTTCCTCTATTTCCATTATTTTTATAAACCATGGATATGAAGGAAATATATTATTTATGGTTTTATTTTTTAATGAGATGACTAAAAAATAACACATATATATTATCATTTTATTTTTTCGAACATTATAACTTATAATTATATTAAACTCCTAAAAACATAAGGTTTAGTATCTCTTTATATTAGTTATAAATCTATCATTTTTCATAATACAATCTAAATTTCTTCCAAAACATTATTCATAATCTGAAAATTCTTATGAATGTAATTTTATTGAAGATCCTATCAGAAACCAAAATAATGTTATTTAGGTAAGATTATGAAACCAAAAGAACTGCTTATGATACATAATAAAGTATTCATAGATCACCACATGGAAATATAGAATCTCAAAATAATGATCACAAAATCATATAATATATATTGAAAATATAGTTTGTGAGTTGGATTTGTTATCAATTATAGTTGAACATGTTGTTAATTAATAGAGATATTGAATGAATTTTTGAGATGAATAGGTTCAGATTTGTAGTTAACCCAATGGTGATATTATAATAAGTGGAGGTTGTAATCATATATAGGATCTACAATTGGTAAATAATTTATATCAATGTTATAAATGGAATGTGAAGGATTGTCAAAGATGATATTTAAAGGAATACTTGAACCCACAATAATGTCTATATAGAGGAAGAATATTCCATGACAGTTTAATATATAAATGACATCACATATTAATCATAAATATTATTGAATATTTTATGGTATAAGGTTTGATGAGGTAAATATTACTTATTTTTCACTATTAAGGAATTGAAAGAAATATGTTCATGCATGGATTTATTTGTTAATAGATATTTATAGTTTTTTTGAAGAGAGATCACATCACACCACAATGATATATTTCATGATGTGATGGTTCTTTTATAAGATATACCAATTATATAAATTAATAAAATAATAAATGAAATAGTAAATTAAGAGAATTTTTTTGACAAGGGATGTTAATAAGAATAAATTAAAGTTTCTGTATCATATATACTATTAAGTTGGAAATTTATTTGTTGCGTCGGATTAACTCAATTATTTTATAAGATTAATCTATATTTTAAGAAGTGTGTTTTAGTATAAAGGATAAAACCCCACCATTTCTAATATTTTTTAACAGAAAACCAAGGCTATCTAAAATAAAACCTCACAACAATGGGAGTTGTGAATTAATAAAAGAAGAAATGTGTTGACGTAGTGATAGACATGGTGTTGTTACATGGAGTTGATAACCACACTATAAGAAATGATATTTAAGAATAAAAATTTAGTCATGTGAATATTGAAGGATGAATCCATGTTGTAATACATGAACATGAAGAAGTGGTGCATCATTGTTTACTATGGTTCATATTGTAACATACATAACATGTTGTTGTAGTTAGTGGGATAATACGGAATATACAAAAACATAGTGATTATTTTATGTGAGGAGTGTTTTTTTTTAAAATGAAATAAATATCATCTGGATGAGGTTTTAGGTCTTTGTGATGTGAATACAGTTTTTATTTTGTGATCGGTTTGACATTAGATGACATATGGAAGATCACCTTGCTATTTTCAGATAATTATAAATGAGATTCTCATAGATTTTTTACTTCAAGAGTTTCACCAAAGTTTATGTTTTAATGGATCATGTGAATTATTATTCTAATTGAATTTTAGTTAGATCATACCACAATATGAATAATCATTCATGTATGTGTTTATTTTTATACTATCATGAAGATTGAATTAGTACTTTAAATTAGGTAGATATGGAATTGATTTTGGGAGATATGATCGACCCAATTAGATAACATTGACAACATTTAATCACATGGTACACATGTAATGATATTATATGATTTGATGAAATATTTTGATAAGAAACATTGAATCAAGTCTTGGTTTTTTGGAGAAATTGTACTATATGAATACAGAATGTTCAAAGAATTATACAAGAACATTTGATTTACTACCAAATATCGTTTAGAATAATGGAGAAGAAAAAATTGGTTTCATACAAGAGTTTAAAAAATTAAATATGGTTCATTAAAATATGATGTTTCAATATCAATGGAGTTACATTTTTTAAATCCATTTTATAAAAAAATAGAAGACAAATAATGTTAAGAAAAATTTCATTCCATAGTTATTCTCATCTAGAGGTTGTATTTTCTATTTAATTTATTTTAGTGATAATGAATATAACCTCACATTAAGATGTTATTATCATATAAAATTGGAATTAGAAGAAAAATAATCAACTCTTTACATGTATTTCATCGAATATGGTTTTTTATGATTGGAATGACAAAAAATTATAGAATAAGAGAGCATCTATTCTGGACATAAATATACAAGGTTTATATAAAAAATATATTGAAATAGAGGAGTACATATTGTATTTACACTATTTAAGTGACCCACATATTTATAAAATAATGAATCCTTCCTTGAATAAGTATATAAAGGATGGGAAGAGGGAGTGACCCTTGATAGGTGGTGTTCCATCAATAAATATTATTAAGGTAGTTCAACTTGGAATAGTGTAATCATGAAAAAAAATTATAACCATTGAAAGTTAGTATAGTGCATTTTGGTTCATCGAAACATCATTATTATTTAATACATGTATGCATGATAGAGTGGGTGAACCATGTAAAATCATTTTATCTGTCTGTGCATTATAACTATACATATATAATAAATATTCAATTAGAATGTTTTGAGGGAGTGAGAAAATTTTAAATCAAGTACCTTATGATTAAGGAATGAAATAAAAAAATGGTTAACACTTTTGAATAGAAAATATTTATTTGGATGACACCATGTGTAACCCACATCTCATGGTAGATTAATTCATCTTGATCCCAATAAGTGGTATCAAATATGGGTTCTAATTTTTGGTTCAATACTGTAATATATTTCTATATTTGTATTGATTCTTCTTATTTCTAGTAGTACTAAATTTTATGGATGGAAAAAGGATATATATTTTTCTAAATGCCTATAGTGAAGAGATTATGGAATATTCACTTCATGATGAAAATTTGAGAAATCATGATGAATATTTTCATAATGAAAGTATATATAAGATCTTGGTAAAGTCAATGTATAATAAGGTATATAAGATAACATATTATTGTGATATTGTATTCTCGATGTCATTTATATCAGAAGTTATACATTAAAAACTATGAAATTAAAGGATATTGAGATACCACCATAAAATGGGGATAAGAAATTCTTTATATTGAAGGGAAATAAGATGAAGAACATTAAGAAGACTCCCATAGCGATGTACACACCCACTAATTTAAATTCCACTATTTTAAATAATAAACAAATTTCTAACAATGTCTTGGAAGAATCATTCAAATATGGAAATTTAGAATCATCCATGGATATTAAAGAGGGTGGTGGATTCATGAATGAAATTTTAATAACATTAAATTTATAATCTAAGTAATGATTGTGTGCTAAACAATATACCATCTAAACCATATGTGAAAAGGTTTATTGATGTGAGATTATTCCCATAGTAGAATATACATTCATAAAAATATATATTGAAACATTTATATAAAAATTATTACATCTAAAAAAACAATTGGGAAAATGTGTGAAAACATTAATGGCAAAAATAACTTACTTGAAAAACATGTGCATGAATTATAATAAAAAATGGCCACAAAGAAGGATCCAAAGGATAGTTCTATCTATCTAAAAACCAAACATGAATATAGGGTAAAGTATGGGAAAAATATAGTTCAAAGATGGAGTACATAGATAATAAAATATAGGATAACGATATAAATATCAAAGATATTTAAATGGGGTTGGAAACCCCAAATTTAATGATGGGGAACCATTATATACAAGCCTCAAGTAATTGGATTCCACAAAATTGGAAATAAAACAATGAAGAATACATGGAATGATCCTTTTCAATTTAAAATTTAATGATATAAACTGAATTTATCCATGATGTTATTCTACGGTGGAATAATTATAAAAACTATGGATGCTTGTCTAGAATACAAAAAGACGAATAGTTGAAAACTATTTTATACACCATCTCAACAAGTAATAAATACATGAGGTTTTAATTTTATAGTAAATTTTTTTATATATACTAACCATGTATATATGGAAATGTAATGAAACCAAAGAGCTGGTAATATTTATATAAGGAAATCCTTTGTTCCTATGAATAATGGGAAAATATTTTTCATTTAAATAAAATATGTCACAATTGAAAATATATTTTCCAAATTGGATGAAAGTAATGTTGGATCTCAATTAAGGGTTCTCTAAGTGACAAGGATGACTTATTCATCACAGCCCTCCGGGTGAGAATGGAAAAATATATAAAAGAAAAAATAAAGAAGATTTATAAATTTGAGAAATATGAATGAAATATTTAATAAAGACACATCAAGGAAAAAACATTCTTAGATGAATCAAATGGATATTGAAGATGAAAACATGAATAATGACTAAGTGGTCTCACAAACCATATCACTCGGAAAGAGAATAAGAATGGTAAAATAACCCTCTAATGGTGAAGGATTCATTAATAATGATTAACTAGTGTTTCATCAGAAGAATACATGTGTACATGTGGGTTTTATCACACAATGGAGTAGAAGCCCAAAATAAGGAAAAAGAAGAATTTAAATTCAAGTATCAAGAATGAAATTTTTAGAAATAGTGTTTCAAGGATTATCACGTGAAATTATTGGAATAACGTTTGAAGAAAAGTGATTTCTCTCCATGACTATCAAAATTATTCCACTTGAGTATGTCATAGAAGTACCCTGCTCCCCACACACAATATTGCAAAAACTAATAATTATATTTAATGTTGATTTCAGGTAGATATATGCTTCAGGAAGTACCCCTATCCCCATGCAGATTATTTTCAATGTACACCCAAGTGATTTTAAGGAACACTATCAAATAAATATATGGTAATTGAAATTTGAGTGGTAACTTAATAAATATGTAATTTTATTTGGTAACATAACTGTATATAAATTTATGTGGTTTCAATGACCTATCTCTGTATTCAATTCGTATCAATCCACGCATGATCATTAGTAGGTGATATTATGAATCTTTGGTGATATATTATAAAATTGTAATGATACAAAGTAGAATACCATATCCCCTAAAAAGGATAAAATTAAAAAATTAATTACAAATGATATTAGGCCTCATCTAGTGGTATCATACCCTGAAACAATATAGAAGACTGTTTGAGGGAGGAGAAACCAAATTCTTATAAAAAATAACATTTTATCTATTTTTATTCTAACAAAGAAATATATTCTTTTTTGTTTTCAAGATAATAAATGATGATGAAAAATTGACTCCCATGGTGTACATCACAAGGTGGTAACAAAGGTTATAAGTGGTGTTAGTGGAAAAATAATCTAGAGGGAGGAAGATGTTGAAATTTCAATAGAAAATTACCACAATTTGAATAAAAGAACTACTTTACTAAAGGATGAACATCAATGTAATATGGTACCATATTATTATATTAATAATTAATATAAATTGATAAAACACTTGGTATAACTCACACAATTTTTGATTAATTGATTATTTACTAATGGTTTTGTGTAAGTGTTCTTGAGATAACATGGATACTAAAAGATAAAATTGCATAGAATTTATGGAATTAAGTGAGTGACATTGGCACTATAGATGATGTAAAACTAAAATAATATTTACCAAATAGAGTTCTAACTCAGTAATCATACTATATAGGTTAATGAATTCTTTCTAAGTCATAAAATTTCCCAATGAAATATTTTAGAAAATATAGATACATGTGATAGAGTTTGAAGTTTAAAATAAAATATGGAAATTATTTTTATTGAATAGTATCAATCAAAGTGTGAAATAGTTTTCAAGAATTATAAAAGTCCTAGAGAGTATTGAAACTGTATAATAGGATTAATATCGAATTGTGTGTGCTGATAATGATTCATTTGGTGAACATATCCAATGGATCAAGAACTAATGTTGATTTAAAAGTGTTAAAATATCCTAATGTTTTTGAAGATAACATTTAATTTTTTTACAGAGCAATAAGTTTTAGATGTTAGTTAGAAGAATCGAAAGAGGCGTATATAAATATTTCCTAATAAAGGAAGAGTTTATAACTCTTAATATTTGTAATTTAGAAAACATTTAGTTGATCTTGAAATTGATAGAGTCCTGGAAATTCACATATTAAAGGAGGATTTCACACTCTCAAAATCCATTGAAAGTGATACATTGAAAATTTTTGAGAAAAAATGATAAAAATATATAGAAATAAGAGAATAATTCTTTTTTATTGATGGGGGAGAAGGTAATTCACCATAAATCCATACATATCTTTGTACTAATTTGTGCTACATGGTTGAGTTGAATTTTTGGTGGAATTTATAACAAAATCCAATAGTTTAGAATGTTTTAACTAGTGGTTGTGAGTTAGTTTTTTCAATTGGAATAAAATACGATGTCAATTAGTAGAGATGGGTAATGAATTTTTTAGATAAATATATTTATATGAATGAATAAAAATATAGGAATGTGAGGATTATGGGTTGAATCCACATTGTAATGAGTGTCCTTAAAATGTTTTTGTGGAACTATTTAATGAGTTTCATGTTGTAACATGAGTAACACCCAATATTACCGAGGTTTCTTAGATGGATCATGCTATTACATTGTAATTATACAATGTGTGGAGTGTTTTTAGGAGAAATCTGGAAATATATTTTGTATGAGGTTGTAATGATTTTTTCCATTTAGATGGATATCACATTGTGAATAGTTTCAAATTTAAAGTGAAATTTAAGATCATGATATGATTTTGGTGAAATTTAAAATGATATTATTCTGATTTTTTGGATTTTCTATTTAACTAGGGATTAGAAGACTTTATATCACTTTTTTCCATAGTCTATCTGAATTTGAGTTAGATCACACTATAATGATGAGCATCACATATTTATAAGTCTATTTCTAGAATATATAAATGTTTCACATAGAATTTATAAAAAATTAATATATGGAATAGACTTTTAGAGATATTCTATACCAAATTAGATGAATTTCATGACATATAATCATGTGATATGCATGCTATGATCTTGAATTATTAGAAGAAATTTTTTGAACACAACCATCATCATATCAAGGGTTAGTTCCTTCGATAACTTATATTAACGCATAATAGGTGTTCTAGAGAACTAAAAGTGAATGTTTTCTTTACATCGATATTTAATTTTGAGATATGAAAAAGAAAATATGAGATCCATAGAAGATTTAAACAATCACATCTAATTCATTAAATGAATAAGGATCAAATAGGACAATGTTAAATTTCTATTTCTGGTTGTTTGAAATATTTAATATTAAGTACATTTAGGATAACATTAGTGTGAAGTTATTCTCATATGTTGGTTTTAGTTGTTTCTGCATTCATTTAGGGGGAAAAAAATTAACGCTTGTATTATGAGTCTATTCATATAGAGAATTTTAAGTGGAATAAAAATAACCTACTCTTTACAAGGAGTTTATCTCTTCCATAATTGGAGGATTAGAAGAATTAAAAAGTGGATTATAATATAGCATCAATTATAGACTTAAATATGAATGGGTTCTTAGTAAAATATGTTGAATAGTAGAAGTATATCTTGTTTATAAACGTTTGAAGAGACCATAAATAATATAGAATATTTAATGAAATTATTTGGGGAAGGATTATTTAGTTTATATAATCATGGTTTACTTTAAAAGATTATATATATGTAAAATATTTCTTTAGTTAGGCTGGTTTTACTAAGAGACATTTCTTCATTAATTCCAGAATTTAAAATCCATTATAATTAACTTTTTTATTCTTCTAATTCTCTAAATATTGATGAGATCAGATCCTTATAATTATTATAGTATTTTTTTTCCACTTCTAGTTCTAGATAATAATGAACTATTAGGGTGAGGGATAATTATTTTTATCCTAAATTAATGAAATAAAAACTAAAACAACCATAAAACCAAATTGATTATACAAAACATTAGTTTATCTTAAAATATTTTATTCAATCATTTTGTCCAAATTCATGATGGTATGAATTGTATGCCTAATGCCTCTATGATTTCCATAACATAAAATCCATCCTTTATTTTTATACATAGTTGTAAGAAAAATCATCCACCATTCATCGAACCTTTTCCTAGATTTAATAATCTCCTTAAATAACCTAATGAGCCAATTAATACCCAAATCTCTGAGTTATTTACATAATTAAATTTAGATTTTATCTATCCCATCATATATAAAATTTTCCATCATTCTTATAAAGTCCTTAACCTCAAAAGAATGAGTCTTTTTTGATAATATCTATAATTGAGTTCCTCTATTCTAATACTTAGATTATCTAAGTATATTCCACATACCAAATATTAATTTAAATGATTATTAATGTATTAATTACATCCTTTCATAATTTCCTCATACTTAAAATGGTTATATCCTTCATCATATTTTACTCACCAAACTTGATCTATAACTCTATATTTTCACTCTAAACCACTAGATAAAATATATTTTTTTATTTCACCATTCATAGTATATAATAAATGGTACAAATTTTGAAACAATTTAGGTTTATCCTCACTAAATGCTTTCTTAACCTTTTTACATGAATTACAAAATTTATCCAAAGTATATTTATTAATATAAAGGTGTAAATATTTAATAAAATATAATTTTTCTTTATCTTTTAGTGGAAAATTCCCATTACAATTCCATGATTATTTTATATTGTCCTACAATAGATGTATATATTTTACGAAAACCTTTAGAAACCCCATACCACATATTGTTAGTGATTACCTGAACATACCAATCCTATTACTTCAAAGGTTTGTTTTTAAATTCCATTATATGTATATTCTTTACACTCCACTATATAATCCTCAAGATACTAAATTATTTCACATTTCCCTTATATTCCTTAACTTTTAGGTCTAAAACATTTAATTGATGTTTAGTTTCCATAAATTTACCATGTATTACTTTACAATCCTTAATAAATCTTATATTCAACGTTTTTAATAAATTATTTTTAATAAATATTTACTGTTTCATGTAACCCAAATTGATGAAAGAAATATAAAATTTTTATTTGAATAACATTAATGTTAAATGTGATGGGAGCATAAATAATAGCTATTTATAATTTTAACTAAGTAAAATATCAATTATTATTATTATTTAAAATATGGACATGGAAGAGAAATATGCAAATTAATGAATTAGAATTATTATTTACAGTATCATACTTTATGATATAAGAATCAATCAAAAATGATATTATGATAATAAAATTTAATTCTATAAATTATAAGAAGAAATATGATATAAAAAAATAAAATGTAAGAATATTACTAATATAGAAAAGTATAGTTAAAAATAGAATAATATGGCTCAATAAAAGGTTATTAATTCTAGAAATTCCCTATCCTTATATTACTATGTACTTTAACATGATCTATATCCATGTATAATTGTTTCCTCTTGAATTGGGGATGACCTCATTGATTAAAGGTTCTAACATTCCGATCGGTTTCTAACGGGTTTGTTCGTAGAACCGGAAACATCAAATGATTACATATCCATTTCGACCTACTATCAAAAGGTAGGTGCTCATTAGTTTTGGGCTGATGTGGCTTAGGAATTTACATTGGTCGAGAGGATGGGAGGTCGGACTCATCACACCTTTTTGTGGGGAATTATTTTCTACTCTGAGACTCTCTTTATAGATTTATGTTATGTTCGTGAATCCTTATTACATTAACAAGTATAAAATGAGCTTTCCTTTAGATCTAATAATCAATGATTAAATATGTAGGAATTTTAGAGAATATTTTATATCTATTAGAGGTTTTTCATCGATAGAGAATCATATGTATTTGTTAGAGATTCTTAGTCAATGATATCCTTCAATATATAAAAGTCTCTTGGTCATTATGATGACCATACTGGTTTTAAAGCCACTCAGTGGGGAACTTGATGTTTATTTTCATTTAGAAAGACATGGATTATTTCAGAGTTGGGATCATACCTGCAGATGGGCTACCTATGTATCCTTTGTTTAGAAAAGGAATCAGAACCCACAGAGTTCGAGTAAGGGAGTATGATGTTTATGATTGATGGCTCGAAGAATGATTTCATAATTACTTATAAACTCTAAGCTCTTGTGAGTCATGCTCGGTGTGAGAAACAAGATGTATTGGTAAAACCAGAAAATTGTGCCATGAAATATTCAATCATAAGAAATTATATGGGGATTATGTATTTATGACTGCCCAAACAGATGAAGATTAAGATTTACTTCAGGGAAGAAATCCAGGAACAGGGTCCATAAAGGTATATGTACTTTATGGAGATTTGAATACTCTAATATCGGGGCTTACTCCTAAGGAAGATGCCCAAGTTAGGAGAGGACTTATTTTTGGGTTTTACTACAGAGAAGGAATCCCAAATCAAAAATTAAATTAGGACTGGTTAATAGAAATTAAGACTGGGGCTTACTCCTGAGAAGGATACCCAGGTTAAGGGATTTTAGAATTTAAGGGACTTGGGGCTTACTCCTGAGGAGGATGCCCTTATTTGAGAATGGGTATTATTCCTGAAAAGGAATCCCATGTTAAGAGAATTATGGTTGGGGCTTACTCCTAAGGAGGATGCCCATATTTGGGAACTTTAAGACTGGGGATTACTCTTGAAAAAGGATGCCCAGGTTATGGGAATTATGACTGGGGCTTACTCTTAAATAGGATGCCCATATTTGGGAACTTTAAGACTGTGGATTACTCTTGAAAAAGGAAGCCCATGTTAAGGGAATTATGGATGGGGCTTACTCCTATGGAGGATGCCCAGATTAGGTGACTTGGGGATTACTCCTGAAAAGGAGGCCCAAATTAATGAGTACTTGGGACTTACTCCTAAGGAGGATTCCCAAGTCAATGAAAATTTGGATTGGGGCTTACTCCTGAAAAGGAGGCCTAGGTTAAGGATTCTCTCATCTTAAAGGATGAGGTTGAATGAATTAACTCTCTATCTTTAGTGATGTAAAGATGTGTAAATCACTAGGTTTTGAGAAATGTTCCACATAATTCCTTTCAAATATGGAATCCAACAATGAAATCATGCCATAAATTGATTTGTAGAGAGTTTTGAAGGATTAGTCTTGAAGAGGAGAGGTGGATAAGTGTATGAAGGCTGAAATTGGCATGAAGGGCACCCAAAAAAGAGAGGGGCGCACAAGTACTGCGTGGGCGTGCAAGTCCTGGTCACGCAAGTATTCTTGTGCGACACATGGGTACCTGCGCGCCAGCCAATCCTTAGGGTAGAATTTGGTTGAGGCTTGGCTCAAGAATTTTATACTAACCCTAGAAACTTCCAGAAGAGAAGCACACAAGTTATGTGGAAGTAGTAGGGTGGAAGGCAAGTGTGGCCATTTCCCTTAAGGGATGGCCACCTAGGCGCGCAAGTGTTGATGAATTTCAACACTTAGGCCTTCCCCCACCCCCTTCTATAGATCTTCCGTTCTAGGTAAGAAATTACCTTATAAGTGTTCAGAATCTTTGAGAAGAGACTAGGGCATCAGGAGCTCAAATCTGAGGATCTGGAATTTTTCCGTCCTTGAAATGGGGGGGCCCACAGGGGTATTTATAGGCTAGAGAGGCCATGGGTGAAATTTCAAATAGGACGCTCAAGTAACCTGTGCGACCATTAGGCGGCATGCAAGTGTACTTGCGCGACTATGAGGGAACTTCCATGACCCAAATGTAAAAGAACCCTTGTTCATGACTTTGTCAATTTTTGATGTTTTCTTCAAAGGATGAATCAATTTATGCTAAGGCATTTACCTTTTTATTTTTTTAGACTTTGTGATGAAAAGAAGCATCAACAAAAGTCCCCCCTCAGAGTTGGATCTGAAATAAATGAGGATGTGACTCTGAGTAAAATAAGAAAACCAAAGGAAAGGCGGCGCACAAGTGTTGAGCGCACAGAGGGCGGAGTGCAGGTGTTGAGCACACTGTCTTTAGGCGCACTGGCTTTAGGCGCACAGGGTTGTGGCCTGGCCTATAAATACACGGTCATTCTCCGTGCAAAGCACCAAATTTCGTAATTTCAATCTCTCACCACACAAGTTGTCTTCGCCGCACAAGTTGCTCTTTTTTTTTTGCTATTTCTTCACTGTCGTGCTACTATCAAGGTATTTGGACTTGCGCTTTTATACTTGCATGCCAAAAACCTATGTGGCACATTATACTTGCACGACACATCCATACTCGCACACCAAGATTAGACTTGCGCACCTTAATTCCTTTGCCATTGTTTTCGAATTCTTTCACAAATTTTAAGAAAAATCAACTTACATAAGAGTTAATTATTCAACTTTTGTGCAGATTCAATTGCTCCCAAGAGAATCAGAACGGCTGATGAACTAGCTAGAAAATGGATTGATGATATTATGAGTATCATTGGACATGATTAATATACCGTCTGTGATAGTACTCTCCCAGATTTGGCTAAGCATTTGAAGAAGTATCATCATGACTTACCCCAGAGAATTTATCTTCCTTTGTATGGATATGTTCATATGCAAGAAGTTACCATTCCAGAGGAAAAGAAATATCTCCCACTTTCTTGGTTTCAGAATTACACCAACTTTGCTGCCGAAAATATCTCATGTGGAGGAGTATTTGTAAGTGCTGGAACAGTGGAGAAGGCCCATATGATGCATCATAGCCGTTGAATTCCAGATCTAAAACCACATAAGCCTGAGCTGCACCCACATTGTTATCCATCAATTTTCTGAAACTCTCATATGGATCAATCCAAAGGCTAGAAAAGAAGGTGGGAATTCCGTCCTGGAGGAGGTGTGAAGCCAACCTGGATGTGGGCATACTGGGTGTGACAAACCCTTGTAGAGTTTGTTGAGGATTTGAAAGGAGTTGTGATATACTAAGTATTCTGGGTTGGGAAAACATATGTTTATAGGCATGATATCTTCATGACGGAGATACTCAGCCATTGTATCCCTGAAACCAATTCTTTCCATCTGAATCATGGAGAAGTAGGAATCAGTCTGTGGGATGTCCACAAAATCATAGGGGATCCAATTTTGGGTGATATTTAAGATGAATTAATCCCTCCCAAGGTGACTTGGAATGATTCGGAGAAGGCTCCAGCTTTAGCATGGGAATTACTTAAAATATTCCATAAGCTCAAGATTTCAGAGACCTCCTTAACTCATTTTAGAAAGGATATTCATCCAGAGGAATGGATGAATATGTTTCTTACCAAGAAGCAGGAGAAGGAGCCGAAGGAGAAGGGATCGAAGGAGAATAGAACCAAGGAGAAGGGACCCAAGAATAAGAATAAGCCTACTCATCCTACCACCTGCCCCAAGACAGAGAAGAGGGGTGCTCCAGGCACATTATGGCCGACTCTGGAAGCAAGAGAATTTGAGAAGTGGGGTTATGGGGTGAATCTGAGGATCCCAAATAAGACTCATCTGGTGGGCTTCTTGGCATTGTGGCTCAGTGTTTATCTTCTTCCAGTCAGGGACTCGAAGGGAGGCGTCAGGCCAGGGACCTTTGTTATTGTGGAAGAGTTGGCTGAGGGAAGAATGGTTGGGTTGGCTACCCCCATTTTAGCGAGGATTCACAGGATCTTACTCCATGTCTTAATGGGTATGTCTCCTTTGAGAATAGTGGGACCATTCCAAGTTTTATGGGGATGGATCGCCACTCACTTCAGGACATATAATGAACAAGATGGAGTATAGATTCCTGAAAGTTCTTTCCGTACATCAGTGTAGGCATTATCTGGAATTTCTCCATTAATTCTCAATGCTTATGACAAGAAGGTGAGGATGAGCATGTATGAAGAACTCAACTTCTTTCCTTATGGAAATCCACCAACTGGGCGGTTATTTGACGATGGAACAACCAGCCTAGATTTGAGGGCTTACATTCTGGCCTGCAAAGATGGTGTCCTGGTCACCAGAATTGATGGAGAGATTATATGTGAGGCTTATGCTCCATATAGCTTCACACGTCAATTCAAGTGTTTGCAGCAGACTGTTGTATCTCCTCCCGTGCATGTCAGGTCAGAGAAACATCTACTGGTTGCCCGGAAAACTATGATTTCTGACATCAAGGGAGAATACTGGGGTAGTGTTTGAGCTACCAGTTGAAAAAGAGGCATATAACTTGACTACATGGTATGCCGAGCATTGGATAGCAGCATACCCTAGAGGGGTGCTGAATCATCTAGTTTATCAGGTGGGGAAAAGGAAGAGGACTGTAGAGAAAGAAACTCTTCCTCATGAAGGGGATGCTTCCCCACCTGAAGCTGATTCGCCGAATTACTCATCTAGGACTGATTCAAAGGATTCCCAAGATGGGGACAATGAGGCACAATAAGAGGCAAAGCGGCCTTGTGCCTAATATAATCCTCCAGTCAGAATCAAAAGACCCACTCCATCGACTCCTGGTGAGTTACTTCATTGTGGAAATTTAATCACCATTACTTTATAAAGAAATAAGTCTTATTTTATTATTCTCTATCAATAATTGCAGGAGCTGGGAAGAAGCTGAAGTCGAAGATTGTAGGACCTTCCTCGCATCCTTCTGGTACACATAATGAATATCTACGACCAGAGGTTGTCCAAACATGGCAGAGTTTATACTATGGTGATGAAACTGCCTAGTTGGATTTGTGCGAGGGGCTACATCTACCTGGAATAGGGAATCTTCGAGCTTTTAAATAAATCTGTTTCGAGAATAACCCCGATGAAGCACGGTCTTACATCAGAGAGTTGGAAATGCTCATATATTCCATTGATGATTCCATTCCTATCACCAAGCGGGTGAAATAAATGATAGATCATGGTGCCGCTGAGAGGACTGATAAGGAGTGGCATGATTACGTTTCCCCTGAAAATGTAAGTTTTCTTTCCTTATTTGCTTTGAAACTTGATTTCAGTCAAAGATTTGTTAATCAAGGACATTATTTTCATCATCCTACATCTTGAAAAGAAAGGAACTAATGAGGTTCCTTTACCATAGTATAGCCCTGGTGGTACTGGCATTGGGGCTGCTACTGAATCTACTCGCGAGTCGAGTGAGATATCTCTAAGCCAGCAGGCCATGAATGAGGAGTTGGACATGGCCTTCCATTCTCCAATTCAAGTGCCAATAAGGGAGACTGCCGACACTCCCAAAAGGCCAAAGAGAGAAAGTCATCGAAGGAAGAAGTCCACAACTAAATGCTTTATTAGTAGCGGTATTTCCTTCTGGTAATCATGAGTCTTAAACCATGAGAAATATTTATCATTTTCCTTGGGATTTCAGGGGCTTCTTCAATTTTCCCTATGTGGGAGAGGACTGATCATCCTTTGAGGACCATGGAGGGTGCTGTGGAATAGTCGCAAATTTTAGGTGACTTGGCTACTCCTGGAGAAGAGCCAGCATCTGTTCCCAGTATCCCTCCTTCTACTATTATAAGAAGAGAAGAACATTCTTTTGGTAAGTTAACAATGATTCATAAAATGTTGAATGAAACATAGACTATCTTCCATTCTTTTTTATTTCAGGTTCATCACCTCCATTATAGCTTTTGGTGGCTATTGCAACTGATGTTGCAATTTTATCTGAAGATGCTATCCAGGGACAGGGACTGTAGGATGAGGGTCGCCAAGAAGACACATCCAATGCTCCCACTGGTGAGATTGACCAGGATTCTGAGATGACATTAGATGAAATGATGGAACTTGGCGCATCTTTCAAATATTTTATAAATCGTGTAAAATTTCCATGTAATTTATAAGATTATGGACGTGAGTGTTATCTTTCGTCCTATTAAAAATAACTTCTTATTACATGTCTAATGATGACCTATTCAAATGTGCAGTTCTATCTGAGCAAGCTGCCGAACTACCCATGCCTGAAGGGGGTACAAAAATCCCTACTATTGAAGAGAAATTAGCACAAGTGGAGCTGAACCCAGTTGAGCTTCCTCACAATCTTCCTAAAAATCATTTCGAAACATGGAAATATGGGGAGGAGCCTTATCAGGTTATTGATCTACCATTGGGTAATGGATAAAAATATTTGCGACTATACTTAATTTTCAAGACAGTCAATTAACTTTTGTTATCCTTTGAAACTAACCAAATCTTTAAATTGATTCTGCAGGGCCATCAATTGCAGTGGTTAGATCTAGAGGTGAGGCCTCAGCCTCCGCCCCAATGGGAATTGAAAGTGAAGAAGCACATGTCAGGGGGGAGGAGCAGAACATGGCACTTATTTAAGTGAATTAATCCCAGATTACATTCCCCCTATGACAGTGATGCTAAGTCGTATCCAGAAATACAGAAGGCATTCCAATTTTCATGACACAAGGCATGGAAAAACATATAGAAAATCATATCCAATGTGCCTTTGAAAGATCTATCATCGAAGATCCCTCGACTGCCATCCCTATTTGTCATACTGGGACTTGGCGGTTTTGGATATCAGAAGATCCATGCCGTAGGGAAGAAAGTCATCATAAGAAGGGAGCATGAGCAAAAGTGCTATGAAGATCTAACCAAGGTGAATCTATCAGCTAATATTAGTGAATTTGAGGCTGCAGTATCCCGAGATGAGGTTGACTATGCTACCAAGATGAAGGAGCTGAATCAAAAGATCAATTATAAAGTCATATAGCAAATGCACCTTCAACAACAGTTAGATGCTGTTACTGAAGAACTTGACCAACTCAATAATTCAATTGAGGGAGCTCAAACGAGTGGTATGAAAGCCATCACAGATGCCAAGAATTCACTCCATCCGGCTGAAAAGAGTGAAGTTGGTCGAGTGCATGAGCTTCAAGTAGCTGCTGATGAAGCTCAGGATGCTATACATCAAGTGGAGACATATGTTGACAGTATTTTGTAATTTCTTGGAAAAGAGAAGAGACTCTAATCTGTGGACATCCTTCTAATTCTTGTGCATCAAATGGAATGAACGCTTTAATTTTCAATCATCTGTGCATGCATTTTCCTTTTCTACCTGCTTTAGATTTTTATCTAAGCCAATGGCCAGAGTAAGCATAATTATATTTTTACTAGGATTATTATAAATAAACCTACAAACATTAAATCTTTTAATTTCTCAATATTACATAAATCATACAAAATGTATGTTTAGTGAACAAGAACTTAACTTTTGTTCGGAGTTCCCTCGTCTTTTGTGGGAAATTTAAAGTCATGCACGTCAGACATAAAAAGTCTAACGTTTAAGGTCGAAATAACTTTGACTGAATGGATTAACAATGACTCAATTCCTTGATATTTTATCTGAAAACATATTACCATGTTCAAGTATGAGGGAAAAAAATGTATACGATGACTTAAGAAATTTTGAATCTGAGGAATGATATGAAAAAGGGCTAAAAGGTAGTAGAAAAAAGTAGTTCCCAAGAATGAAGTTACCATTATTTAACAAACCCGTTAGGGGGTTGAATTATGCAGGGCCACCTAAGGGCATTGGCTACATAGTCAAATAATAGTATCTTTTGGATGACAAGTCAGTTATGTAGACTCTTTATGCAAGGTCGCCTAAGGGCACGTGCTGCATAGTCAGGCAAAAGAACTCTCAGAAATTTACTTTTCTACTGCTAAAAATCCAGTGGAAGTTTATGGAGATTCAAATTTTCCAAAGCATAGAGTTTTATGTATGGAGAGAGGTACTTGAATATGGAGAAGATATTTCCAAACATGATTATCCAAGAACTGGATGAATGTCACTCCTACGAATGTATGACCGAAACGTAGGGAAGAGAAATATAAACCATAGGCTTGAATACTTTCAGATCATGAAAAAGAACATGAAACAAATATGTTAATGATGGCTATTTTTTTGCGGATCCTTACATATTTTTGATAAGACCAATAAGGAAAAAAGAGGATTTTTCCCAAGAATGAAGTTACTATTATCTGAAAAACCTGTTAGGGGGTTGAATTATGCAGAGCCGCCTAAGGGAATTGGCTGCATAGTCAAATAATAGTATCTTTTGGTTGACTAGTCTGTTATATAGACTGTTTATGTAAGGCCTCCTAAGGGCACGTGCTGCATAGTCAGGCAAAATAACTCTTAGAAATTTAATTTTTTTTCGACTAGAAGTCAAGAAAAGGGTTATGAAGATCTGAAAATCTTTAAGGTTAGTATTATGACAGATAATTATGGGTATTTTCCAATGTATGCAAATATACAGAGATCAATGCTAACCATAATCATGTTGTGGCTGGATCCTGAATTGAAATATTGGACTTCACTACGTATCCCATAAGGGTGGGAATCAATCCATACGTAGTTATTGAAATACGGTTTAAAGTCGTGTGGGATGAGAGTATAAGAGATTTTAGTTTAGGGTCATAGAACTCAAAGCATTATAATAAATACATAATGTGTGTTTTCATATGGTCTTTTCAGCCAAGGGATTGAAAGTGAAATTTGGGGTTAGGCCCAAAAGACTTGTGGCTAGATTCGAGGGACACTGAATCGTTCCTACGTATCCCATAAATATGGGAATCAAGCCCACGTAGTTCTAGAAATACCCTCTATACAAATTTGGTTCATACATGGGAAGAGTGAAAGGGGACTTTAGTGTAGTGATGGTTTAACCCAGGATAAAAGGTTCAGGCATTTCCATGTATGCACATAGTCTATGGAATATAACATGATTGAAAATCAATGTAAATAATGATTCCCTCTTAGGTGAGGGTATCAAAGAATATTTTAGTTTATTGTCGTACAAGAAAAAATTGTTGTATAGTTTAATGTCGTATAGCAAGGACGAAGGTGAACCAATATAAAGATATTGATTCTGGGAGAGGTTTCACGAATCAACATCATATGAGATGGAGGTGAACCGATGTGAAGAGATCGGTTTTGGGCTTGAACCTGGGGAGGTTTCCTACGTACCTAGCCTAGAATGCGAGGATCAATGTTCACGTAGTTCAATTAAAGAATGATTTAGTGATCAAGTTGTTCATGGGGAAAACAACCTAAAAAATGGTGTTGGAACTTACGTGTGGTTAGAAGCACAGAGTGGGTGTTATAGTTGAAGTTTTCTCTAAGCTCACATGAGTCATACTCGGTGTGAGAAACATGAGGTAGAAATAACCTTAACGATGCACAGTTTAATGTCATGTAGGACACATGAAGGGACTATGCAGTTTAAAGTCTTGCAGTTAGGACTATTGGTGTTGCACAGTTTAGTGTCATGTAGTAGAGACAAAATACAGTTTGACATCATGTGGGACGTATTAAAGGATTTTTTTACAGTTTAGTGTCATGTAGTTAGGACAATGGGGACAATATAATTTAATTTCATGTTGGACAAAAAGGGGACTGTGCAGTTTAATGTCATGTAGTAAGGACAAAAGAGGACACAGTTTAACGTCATGTTAGATGTATTAGGGACTTTTTCACATTTTAATGCCATGTTGGACGAAAAATGGACGATACAGTTTAACGTCGTATTGGATGATGGTGTGAATAGTTTAAGGTCATATGCATGGACCATTGCTGTATAGTTTAATGTCGTATAGGATGACGAAAGGGACATAGTTTAACGTCGTGTAAGATGAAATTGAAAATAGTTTAAGGTCGTATGCATGGACCCTTGGTTATGCAGTTTAACGTCTTGTTGGACGTAAGGGACTAATAGTTTAAGGTCATATGCATGGACCTTTGGTGTATTTTGTGTTTATACAAAATATTTCTTCATAAATATGGCATTGGTTGGAGTAGTGATGAGTTATCCATCCATTGAGATTAAAGAATAAGCTCCATTAGAGTAGACCTTATGTATTGAATATGGTCCTTCCCATTTTCGCTCATGTTTGGGAGGTTTCTTTCATGGTATCATTGGAGTTCTTAGAACTAATACCAATTATCCCTGAATGAATGAACGGAGATGAACTTTTTTGTTGAAAGCTCATGCTATTCGATTCTAATAGATTTCCACGTGGTTCATGGTGCACAATATTTTCTCATCTAACCATTCCAATTCATCCAATCACTTTTGAGATTGTTCATCTGTAGATGACTGATCACAAATGGCTACTCTGAGCGAGGGTAGTTGAACCTCAATTGGTAAGACTTCTTCCGTTCCATATACCAATGAATACGGAGTTGACTGCGTTGCAGTGCAGGTGGTAGTTCGATAATCCCATAAAGCATGAAAGAGTTTATCAGGCCATGACTTCTTATCTTTTTCCACCATCTTTTGCAGTATGTTTGAAAGAGTCTTGTTAAAGGCTTCTATCTGGCCATTGGCCACTACATGATACCGAGATGAATGATTGGATTTGATGTTGTATTCTTAATACAACTTCTTCACCTCGGATGAACAAAATTTGGTTCCATTGTCTATCAATACGGTATGAGGGACACCAAATCTGGTAATGATTTTAGACTTGATGAAGCTAACAATGAATTTAGAACTAACTTCGTTGAGAGTTATTGCCTCTACCCATTTGTAAAAGAAGTCAGTAGTAGTAAGAGTATACTTAAACTGCTTGGATGTAGCTAAAGGATAAGGTCCCACCATATCCATTCCCCATGTGGCAAATGGCCATGAGTATTTAGCTGTATGAAGCAACTCTGGGGGTTGATGAATGAAGTTGGCATGTACTTGTCCTGAATGACACTTCATTGTGAAATCAATACAATCTTGTATCATTGAAGGTCAAAAGTATCCAAGCCTTTGAATTTGATCAGACAGTCTGTGTCCAGACTAGTGGGCACCACAAACTCCTGCATGCACTTCTTTCATGAAATCCATTATCTCTTCACCATTAATGCATCTGAAGAGAACTCCATCAAAACCATGCTTGTAGAGAATTTTCTCTTGGTGACATGGGCTGTCATAAAGAGTAAAATTGACCACACATCGCAGGATTTTTTCTCTCTCTGACTCTATTAGGTGGAAGTGTTCCATTTTGAAGGTATTCCCTGATAGGTTTCATCCATCCTGTAGTATGACTGTATGGTTCAATGATGGGACTAATTTCATTAATTTACTCTGTTCTGGTTTGAACATAAGGTGAAATTGTACGACGGTGGGAAATACTTATGCTTGTCTCGTCCCGATTTGGATCTGCCAGAGCTGTGGGTATATTAGCCAGTGCATCAGCTTAAGCATTTTGTGACCGTGGGACATAAGAAAATGTCGATTCCGAAGGGAATTCCTCCATTAACTCTCTGACATAATCATACAAAGGGATTAATTCATATTTTCTGATAGCATAATACTCATTTACTTGTTTGATTACCAGGTCTGAATCACCTTTCACCTTTAAGTGATTCACTTGTTCTTGAAGCGCCAACTCCAATCCTGTGATGAGAGCTTGGTATTCTGCTTCCTTATTTGTACCGCCTCCCAACAATGAGAAGGAATAAGGTAACACTGCCTTTTCTGGAGAAATGAGCACAATTCATAATCCAACTTTGTTGAATTTAGGATTATCCATTTTCCTCCCTGTTGGACATCTAGAAGCACCATCAATGTACATTTCCCATGTTTGAAAACTTTCTTGAATAGAGAGTACTTCCTCATCAGGGAGTTCAATATCTGAAGATGTTTCTTCCACTGAAGGGTGTTCGACCAGGAAATCAGCTAGAGCTTGGCCCTTTATTGACTTCTTTGACACATATTGAATATCAAATTACTTCAAGATAACATCCCACCTTTCCAGACATCCTGTAAGAATTGGACGACTAAGAACGAATTTTAGTGGGTTATTGTGAGATACCAATTGGACCTTGTGATGTTTCAGGTAGTGTCTCAACTTCTGAACTGCAAATATTAATTTTAGGCAGCACTTCTCAATACTTGAATATCAGGTTTTGGCTTCAAGCATAGTCCTACTGAGATAGTAGAGGTTGTTTTCATTCCCAGCATCATTTTTCTAAGTAAGAAAGACACCCAATGATTGTTCTAGAGCTGTCACATAGAGGATAAGTTGTATTAATTCAACAGGTGGCATTAACACTGGTGGAATAAAGAGATACTTCTTGAGAATATCGAATACATCTTGACATTCTTTAGTACACTTGTAAGTGACTCCCTTCTTCATCAATTTGGTTAAGGGTTAACTTTTTCCTGCCAAATTGGAGATGAAACGCCAAATATAGGCTAAGTGTCCTTAAATTCCTCTCAACGCTTTCAAATTTCGAGGAGGTGACATACCAAGGATTGACTTTGTTTCCTAAAGACCGACTTTGATTCCACAATGGCATACAACAAATCCGAGAAATTTCCCTAAGGTTACCTAAAAAGCATATTTTAAAGGGTTCATCTTTAAATTATGTTTCCTACATTTATGGAATATGATTTCCAAATCAGCCAAGTGATTAGGAAATTTCCTAGATTTTACCACCAAATTGTCCATGTAACATTCAACGAACTTCCCAAAAAAAGGTTTCAAGATACGATGCATGACACTCTGATATGTTACGCCTGTATTCTTTAGGCCAAAAGAGATTACCCAATAGAAAAACACACCCTGAGGGGCTATGAAGGCTGTATATTCCTCATCTTATAGAGAAATTCGGATGTGATTACACCCAGAATGTCCATCCATGAAAGAGAGTGCTTCATAGCCAGCTGTTGCATCAATTAATAGTTCTGTAATCAGAACTGGAAAATCATCCTTAGGAAAATGCCGATTAAAATCCCTGAAATCAATGAAAACTCTAATTTTCCCATTATTCTTTATCAATGGGACAATATTACCCAACCACTTGGGATATTGAACTTCTCTGAAAAAGTTATCTTTGATAATCTTATCCACTTGAGCCTCAATTTTGGAGGCATAGGTTGGGTGTGTTCTTCTAGCAGCTTGTTTGAATCCTCAATGTTCTCCTGGAAAACCCTAACGATGAGTGGAAACATCAGGATCAAGCCCTGGAATCTCTGTGTAGTTCCAAAAACATATATCTCGATTTTTCTTTAAAAATAAAATATACATCTCTTGCTCTTCAAGAGTCATAACCGCACTAATTAAATTGGGGCGTGGATAGTCTTTTGTACCCAGATTTATTTCTATAAGTTCATCCACAGTAGTAGAGATATCCTCTTCAAATGCTGGAGGAGCATCCCTGAGATATTCCTTCTCTTCTTCAACATGTTTTATTTCTTCTATTTCTATTTGCATAGTAGATGATGAAGCATAATTTTCATGATCAGAAGAGACGTTAAAATTTTCTCATCTTGAAGAAGAAGCTTCCATTTCCGACCTGATTGATGATGAGGGTTCTTCTTTGGGTAATAAATAGGAGATGATGAATTGAGAATTGAAATCATCATTCACCTCTAACAATGCTATAACTTCTTCTAGCCTGGTTGGCGAAGTATAGACTTGTTGGATTTCAACAGATGAAATGAAGACATCTCTATTTGAGTTTTCATCATTTCTTAGTGTATCACCAATTTCTCCCATGTTGTCTAGCTTGATTGTCGTGATTGACATTATGGAGGTTTCCATAAGAGTATTTTTATTTGGGTCTATCCTATCAATTTTACTGATAGACAACACATAATCTGTACTCACATGTGCTAATGGGTTTACTAGAATCTTTTACAAACCATATGGAGCATTAAATTTGGTAATCTCCCCTGTTGTGGATTTCTCATTTCCCTTCATGTGATAAAATTCCTCCTCAATGTATTGAGATTCACATGTCTTAAATGGGGACTTATCACCATATAATGTCCCAACTTGACCATCAAAACAATATTTGAGACATTGATGGTTTGATGAAGGGATAGCCGCATGTTGATGTAGCAGGGTCTTCCAAGCAAGATGTTGAAGGCTGAGTCTTCATCAACAACCATGAAATTTTAATTGAACACAAGATATACAAACTGAGTTATGAGTGTAATCTCACCCTGTGGTTCTTGTTCATTTTTATCATATCCTTGTAAAATCTTAGTATAAGGAGATAAATCAGATTTTGTAAGGACCGATCGATGAAGTGTACGAATGGGCATGAGGTTGACTCCTAAACCATTATCAATGAAAGCTCTTCGTATGTCTACACCATTGACCTTTCCAGATAAGTAAAAAAGTCTAATATGTCCATGCACGACATCATCTTCATATTCATTAGTAAAAGATATCACTTCATGGAATTCTGTAAGATTATTCTCTACATGTTAGAGTTCAGCTGTAGCAATTTCAGTTTCAAACTCCTAAGGACTCGACGAAGCCTCGATGAGTGCCTCCCAAAGATCCTTTGATAAATTTAAAGCATCCAGAATTGATAACATGGCTAGTATTTGGGCTAAGTGTTTCAATATATCATACTTTTGATCCAAAGTTTTGAGTTTCCCAACAAGAACATGTGTTCTAGCAGGTGCCTTGGAAGTTGATGCTTTGGAAGTTGATACATCTTGTACCAGGATAGGATTTGGTAATACTCTTGGGTTTGGAATATTTGACCGATTAGGTCTATTTACTTGCCAAGAGGAAGAAGATGGAACCTTCCATCGATCTTCCAGAATAATTATGTCAGGACTGAGTCTGCCTTGTGTGGAAGAACTTTCTTGTTCTTTTTGAGCTTGTTGAAGGGCTCTACCATGAGTTTATGTCGCATACACAGTTTTAGAAGGTGTAGAATTTGAATAGTGACCTCTTAAAGATCCACGTCTTTCCCTGTATCCTGAGCCTCTAGAACTTACTCTAATTACTCTGTTTGGTATAGAGAACTCGGGCTCATCAAAATCGAAACTGTGACTGGCATACAGATCTATTAATTGAATCATATTAATAGAACCTAAGATCAACTCTTCATCCGATGAAGACTCTGCCTGAATAGCCTGTTTAGGCTGTGCTGTTTGGTGGGGCGTGCCCGTGGCTTTGAAGTAGATAGAATGAAATCTTCCAGAGTCAAAGACAACTTAGGCTTTGACACATACTCATCTTCTTCTGATTCTTCTTATTTCTTTGAATTATGTCATTTATTTGAGGATTTTCCCTCTGATGAAGAGGGTTTTGTTGCGGCATTCATGGAAGAAGGCACAATTGGTGTCTTCAATTTTTTTCGCTAAAAATCATGAGTTCGGTTGATCATATTTCTGACCATCCAATTATCATATTTTTGTGCATTTTTGTTCTCGACTTCTTTCCACTCACCTTCCTCCTCCGGAACTGTAGCAGTAACACATGCAACCTAATTTGAAGAGCCTTTCAGTTTGACTTGTCCCAAATTGACCATTTTTTACAGGAGGTCTTTGAAAACAAAACATTCTTGAATGGGATTCCCTAACATCTGAGGAAACTGAAAATAGTTGGGATGGTCTTCATCTCCTTCCTTGTTTGGCATCTGGGGCCTTGTCAATTGAACCAAGTTATTTTCCAGAGCTGAAATGAAATAACCAAGAAATATTTCATTTCAGAAAGAGTAAACTTTGATTTTAAAATCCTCTAATTGTTTCCATCTTTGATCTCTTTGGTCATCTTGACAAAATGGCCTCTGTTTTTGGTGCTTAGGAAGTGGAGTCCTTTGAGAAGATGAAGGTTTTGAAGTAGAATCAGGTACATGTGCTTGTTTAAGCATAACTGTAGCAGTCTTTGCTTTACCTATTCTCCTTCCCGGAGCTGATAGAATAACATGAGCTTTATCCTTAGTCATTATAATAGAATCTTCAATCTGTTGAGCGATTGAATTAAGGTCTCGAAAACCTCTTGTGTATTTCATAGGGATCAGTGGTGTGCGCAAACCATCACATAAATTCACCTCACATATTGGAAACAATTCCTCTTGAGGGAGTGCTAATCTTAGAGAATATGTTAATTTCTTCTAGCGAGCAATGAAATCTGAGACCCTTTCATTCTCCCTCTGCATACAGTTTTTAAGATAAAAAACTATTATATTTGGCAACATTGAGCTGAATTTAAGAAGAAATTGTTGAAGAAGATCCTCTCATCTTGTAATTGACCAGGATTGCAAGCTTCTGTACCAAACAAAAGAAGGTCCTTGTAACGACTGTACAAAAAACCTAAGCTTAACTGCTTCTTGTTGCTGAAGGGTTCCCATCATAGGATCGCAACGAGAAAGAAAATGTGTTAAGTGTTTCTCTGGGTCTCCCGAACCATTAAATTTTGGGAATGTAGTACTTTCAAAATTTGATGGGGGAGGAATTGCATCAACCCATTCAGGATAAGCTCTCTTCTCTGGTTGAACTAGAGAACACTTTCCCTCCATATCTTCCAACCGATATATTAATGACTCAATATTAGTTTTTAACTTTTGAGAAACATCTGGTTGAGCTGGGACCTAAATAGGTGAAATGACTAGAGCTGGTACAGATGTGGCATCTGGTACTGCAACCAATGGTAGCGCTGCTTATTTTTGTTGGACTTGACCTGTAGGATTAGACCTATGAGGGTGCACTGATAAAGGAGGATATTCTTAATCCATCTCAGTATCTACAAAAAATTCCTTTGACTGATTGACTCTAGCACGCTTAGGAGGAAGGCTACCCTGAATTAGTTCTGCATTCATCCTCCCCAATTCCTTCATTTCTTCCTCTTGTTGTGAAAATATTTGCTCTAGTGAGAGAGATTGACCTTCTCCTGAGGAAGGGTATGTAACCTAATTCATTCCTTTCCCCTTGTTGGATCCCTTTCGGAGAGGGGGAAGTGGGTTACCTGAAGGATTACCTAGGTTTTGAGAAATCCTTTGATTTTGTGTATGCACACCTTCTTCATTTGTGTCTGTGCGTACATAATCTTGAGCATGAACCTCTTCATCTGATCCCTCTGAGTGAACCTCATCTGGTGGATCAGCAACAACCGCATTAATGACATTGATTGATGCATAATGCATTGCATCCCTTATATCGGCATTTCTGTAATATTGTCTTCTTCCATGTCCTTGATGAGACATTTACTTTTGTTGATTTGATTCCTCAGGAACTTCTTGACAAATCGTAATTTGGAGGTAATCTCCTGATAATTTGGCTCTTAGTTCTTCGTGAAGCTTCTTACCCAATTGAGAAAATACTGACTTTCTCTGAGGGAGGGATTGAGGATTTGAAAAATTCCTCAGTCCGGTGGACTGGGGCTGTTCCTGCTGTCTTTACTCAACTCCTCGAATCCTATTTGTGGATTCTGAGGGTTGGGTTAAAAGAGTCCCCAGTATGGAAAACTGAGGTGGTTCTTAACATGCTATATCTGAGACTTTCTTGAAATCTCTTCTGATCTTACGGACCTTAGTCCGGAAATTAGTTGGACGCATCAACCTCATCCACTTTTATCACCCGAATCAAAAGACCATTGGATGATTATTGACACTTTTTTTCACTTGATGATGTGCTTGATCTAAATGAGAGGCTTAATCAATATTATCATTTGTGTGATACATGAGTAATTCAATAAATTGTTCTCTATATTCTTGATTTTGAGAAGAACTAGTTGAGGCCTGTTATTGTGCAAGATTTTGATTACAAACAAAACCCTATTGACTGTGTTTGGCCATAGGAAATAACATTGCATGAGACTATTTTCAGTGGGATTTACTGACTGGAGAGCACAATGAAATGTAGTGTTCCATGGACACCCCATCACCTAGTATGAATACCAGATGGGGCATTGGAAATTAACTGGCACACTCTTCTTAGTATGCCAAGGCATGAACGCTGAAGGAATCTCTTCTGTTTTTCAGCCTTCAGATATCGAGAAAATAAGAGAGATTCCATGTCAATTTGGTGTTGTAACCCTTCTATTGTATTGACATGATTTTCATATTCATCATAAGATAATATTTTCTTTTTCAACTGACAAACAGTTTTCCATATGTTGAGATGAATATCATGAATTCCATCTTCTGTCAACATCTCTGGAATATCATACTGAGTGTTGGACAAAGGCCAAAACATGACTGGTACTTTACCTTTTCCTAGTTTTTTTCTCATATTCATCACTTCCTCTTTATCATTCAATGAATATTCCTCTACCTGATTAGACCAGAGCTGGTGCTTCCTTGTTGCTTCATCAGATTCAACAATATTGGTAGAGAAATCACTGATTAAACTAGAAGATGTGTGACTTAGGGGTGGTTCGGAGAATGACCTACACCCTGGGCTATCTTCTGGTCAAGAAAGTATTTCACCTGCTAATGATAAAGCATTAGACATGACTGGATTAACATTTTCAAGTGCCTCAAGATAAGAGGGATTTATCATCACTACATTGTCTATTGGATAATTTTCCAAGAAATGTGAATCACTACTGCGGAGAGGACTTTCACAGTGAAATTCATCATCATGGGGAGGACCACCATGGTGGGTTACAAAAAAAGATGAAACATTTTTCTCCTTGGTCTTCTGACCACACAGAGGGTTCCTGTGGCTCCCATTTGAAGATAAAACTTTGAGATCGACCTAATTTTCATGAAGCAAGCCTTCATGATGAAGTATCTGATACATACCTTCAGAATTAATGTTCCCACTATTGGGAACTAAGAGAGAAGAATATTGAGTATCAACAGATAGTTTTCTGAGTGCATCAAGAACTCTAGCATTCAGTAAGACCTTGTTACAGATTGGCCCTTGATTTATTGACTGTGCTGGAAAATTCTTCTTCTTATATTCCTTCTTACTCAATTTGGCAGGTGTATGTGCTTTCTCAAGAGAAATGATCAGGTTAGGATTATTATCTACACTCAAACCAGGTGTATGTGCCAAACTTGGTTGTTCGTATGATGTGGGGGAGTACGCCCCAAAACCCTCTTGGACTGGAATAGATGTGTGTGTCTATTTCGGAGTGAATTGTTGATGTATCACTCCATTGGTAGGGATAGATTTATGTGTCTTTCCCTGAGATGCTACGGAAGTTGTTATAATATCATGGCAGACATCTAGGATATGAGCAGGGATTTGCTTACGTTCTTTTACCATTGATAGAATATGCTTGGTGACCTCAGTTGCCAGAATGGGGATATACGTCCATTCCGTTCTTGGAGTAGGTGTATGTGCCTGCTCCATTACTCCTTTTCCTATTAGTGAATCTTGACTGTACTCAAGTGTGGGGGCAGAGAGTTGAGTCTGCCTCCTGTTTGTCGCTGGAGCTTTACGAATGACTTCTCTGAATGCTACCAAATGAGACTATTGGTAGGCTTGATCAATTCTAGCAGGTGTCTGTGACTGCTGATTACACTCCACCGAACATGGTTGACGATCCCCCTTTAACACTGACAGACGAGGCTGCTTGCAGGATTGATGAGTGTAAGCAGGTGTATGTACCTATTTACCAGTTGTTAACACATTAGGATGGTGGGATCCATCACATGTAGTCAGACGAGCCTACTGACTAGCCGATGATTTATAAACATGTGTATGTTCTTGTCTATAGTAATTCGCCAGAATTTCCTGGCAGGATTGGCGTGATTCTACCAGACGAGTCTGCTGGACAGTGAAATTAAAATGGATGGGTGTGTGTTCCCGCTCATTGCTTTCCATCATGTTAGGTTGGTGGAATTTTATGTAGATGGAATAGATGAGAACCTTCTCAATGTTAACCGGATTTCACCATTGGCAATTCTTATTGCCTGATCGGGTTCAAGGAACCTGAGCTGAACACCTAGAGTCGATACCCTCATCATGTTGAGGGCACACTGGCGCATGAGTCTGGCGGCGATTGTTGATAGGAGCCCCTGGTAGGGACTCCTATAATCTTGAATTATGGCCCTAAGGGACCTGCTCATTCACCTCCTCAGAATATGGGAGTGAATGGTGATTGCATTCCGGGGATAACGACCTGAAACTGTTGAAGACAGTGGTTAGCACCACCTGCTTCTTGATCGCTGGTCGTCACTGCCCAAATGACCAGGTTGAATTATTGACTTGGAGGGCTTGTCGAGCATCCTCCAGAGTCGGAATAGTACTTTTTTGATGGTACTCCTTAACCATCTAATTTGATACCCAGCGTTAAAGACACTGAGTAGGTGATGTCATCCTTAGAGCAGACGATGATCCAGCAGGAGCAGCAGTAGATGTATTCACAGTAGAGGTTTTCACAGTAGAGGAATTCATAGACGTGAACTTAAGAAAATCCATTCTTGTAATGCATACGATCTTGGAAAAGAGGGACTGTTTGATATAACAAACATAATCAAGATATGTTTGGCTGCTACATCTTTTGGATGATCACATATGTTATTGATTGTCTTGTTGGCCCTATCATTGAGTTTAAATAGGGGCCTAACAAATAGGTAAAACATGACATTAACTTGGTTAAGGATTCACGTCTGGTTCACCATTTTTTGTTTCCTGTAGAATTGGGGATGACCTCGTTGATTACAGGTTCAAACATTCCAATCAGTTTCTAATGGGTCTGTTCGTAGAACCGGAAACATCCAATGATTCCATATCCATTTGGACCTACTTTCCAAAGGTATGCGCTTATTAGTTGTGGGCTGATGAGGCTTAGGAATTTACATTGGTCGAGAGGATGGGAGGTCGGACTCATCACACCATTTTGAGGGGAATTATTGTCTACTCCGAGACTCTATTTATAGATTTAATTTATGTTCGTGAATCCTTATTACATTACCATGTATAAAATGAGCTTTCATTTAGATCTAACAATTAATGATTAAATATGCAGGAATTTTATAGAATCTTTTATATGTATTTGAGATTCTTCATCGATAGATAATAATCTGTATTTGTTAGAGATTCTTAGTCACTGGTATCCTTCAATACATAAAAGTCTCTTGGACATTATGATGACCATACTGGTTTTAAAGCCACTCAGTGGGGCACTTGAAGTTTATTATCATTCAGAAGGACATGGATTATTTCAGATTTTGGATCGTACCCACAGATGGGCTACCTACGTATCATTTGTTTAGAAAATTAATTAGTACCCACGTAGTTCAAGTAATGGAGTATGATGTTTATGATTTATGGCTCAAAGAAAGATGTCATAATTACTTTTACACTCTAAGATCATGTGAGTCATGCTCGGTGTGAGAAACAAGAGGCATTGGTAAAACTAGACAATTGTTCCATGAAAGATGCAATCATAAGAAATGATGTGGGGCTTATGTATGTATGAATGCCCAAACAGATGAAGATTAAGATTTATTTCATGGAAGAAATCCAGGAACATGGTCTATAAAAGTATATGTACTTTATGGAGATTTGAATACTCTAATCTTGGGGCTTACTCCCAAGGAAGATTCCCAAGTTAAGAGGGGACTTATGATTGGGTTTTACTCCTGATAAGGAAGCCCAAATCAAAAGTAAATTAAGACTGGTTAAGAGAAATTAAGACTGGGGCTTACTTCTGAGAAGGAGACCCAGGTTAAGGGATTTGAAAATTTAAGGGACTTGGGGCTTACTCCTGAGGAGGATGCCCATATTTGAGACTGGGGATTATTCCTAAAAAGGAAGCCCAAGTTAATAGAATTATGTATGGGGCTTACTCCGAAGGAGGATTCCCATATTTGGGAAATTTAAGACTTTGTCTCACTCCTGAAAAAGGAAGCCCAGGTTAAGGGAATTATGACTGGGGCTTACTCCTAAGGAGGATTCCCATATTTGGGAACTTTAAGACTGGGTCTTACTCCTGAAAAAGGAAGCCCAGGATAAGGGAATTATGACTGGGGCTTACTCTTAAGGAGGATGTTCAAATAATGGGACATGAGGCTTACTCCTGAAAAGGAGGCCCAAATTAATGAGGAATTGGGGCTTACTTTTTAGGAGGATTCCCAAATCAGTGAAAATTTGGACTGGGGCTTACTCCTGAAAAGGAGGCCCAGTTTAAGGATTCTATCATCTTAAATGATGAGGTTTAATGAATGAACTCTCTAACTTTAGTGATGTAAATATGTTTAAATCACTAGGTTTTGAGAGATGTTCCATAGAATTCCTTTCAGATAAGGAAACCAACAAGGAAATCATGCAATAAATGGATTTGGAGAGAGTTTTGAAGGCTTAGTCTTGAAGAGGAGCGGTGGATACGTGTAATAAGGGTGAAATGGGCAGGAAGGGCACCCAAAAAGAGCAGGGTGCCCAAGTACTGTGCTGGCGCGCAAGTACTTCATGGGCGCTCAAGTCCTGGTCGCGTAAGTATACTTGCACGACAAATGGGTACTTGCACGCCGACCAATCCTTAGGGTAGAATTTGGGCGAGTCTTGGCTCAAGCCTTCTATACTAACCCTGGAAACTTCCAGAAGAGAAGCGCGAAAGTTATTTGGAAGGAGTAGGGTGGCGCGCGAGTGTGGCCATTCCCCTTAATTGTTGGCCACCTAGGCAAACAAGTTTTGATGAATTTCAACACTTAGGCCTTCCTCCCCATCTTTAGATCATCCGTTCTAGGTAAGAAATTACCTTAGAAGTGTATAGAAGCCTTGAGAAGAGACTAGGGATCCGAGAGCTCAAATATGAGGTTTTGGAATTTTTCTGTCCTCAAAATGGGGGGCCCACAGGGGTATTTATAGTCTAGAGAGACCCTGGGCGAAATTTCAAATAGGGCGCGCAAGTAACCCGTGCGACCATTAGGCAGCACGCAAGTGTACTTGCGTGACTATGAGGGAACTTGCACGACCCAAATGGAAAATAACCCTTGTTCATGCCTTTGTCAATTTTTGATGTTTTCTTCAAAGGATGAATCAATTTATGATAAGGAATTTACCTTTTTATTTGTTTAGACTCTGTGATGAAAAGGAGCATCAACAATAATTAAAATTAGGTTTAATATTAATTTACATCAGAACATTATTTATATTTAGTTTAATAATCATCAATAACTTGTATTATTTTGCTAAATTAATATCCATTCATATTAAATATTAATTATTTAGTGTTAGTTGTTATATTTGTTCCATGGTTTCATTAGTATAGAAAACTCAGTCCTTACTACCTGATTAGTTGTTAATCACCTCCAAACTATTCATGGAAATTTATATATTTATATATATATATATTTATATCGGTGTGTGTGTTTGTGTGTGTGTGTTTAATATACTCCAAGAGTCCAATTATTATTTTATAAATTATATTATTTTTATTTGAAAATATTTTCTTATGATTCATTTGTTTGTGATAAGTTGATCTATAAAAAGGAGGTAATTTTTATGTTGAGAAATTTTTTATACAACACCATTTCATATTTTTTAAAATAAATTTTATTATTATTATTTTATATTTGAAGTATTTAAGTATTGATGTCCACTAATGATTAAAATATTATTGTACCATTCATATGGGTTATTGAAGAAATCCAAATAATAGCATACTATAACAAATGAGTGATTAAGGATATGTTGTTATTTTATTATACTCTAAGTTTTATAAAATAATAATGATATAGACAACATTTTATTAATTTTTAAATTAAAATTCAAGAAAATTTATAAGAATAATATAAAGGAAATTGTTAAGTATTAGATAATACATACCTTGAGGAGAGGAATCTTCCCTTAAATAAATTTTTCAAAATGAAGGATTTGGGACCATTTCATATGATTAAAAATCCTTAAAAGAGATAAATAATTTTAGGGATTGAATTTTTTAAACTAAGATGAAAAAATAACCATTGGTATTTCATTCAATGGTTGGAGAAAGGCCCATTTTATAGATATGTTTGAGTGGAATTATCAAAAGTACCAATTTCGTTATGTGTACGGAATTTAATTTTGTAAATAAAGTGACTAAAAATTAATGAGGAGTACAGGTTATGAATACATCCATCCAAACATTTTTAGTGACAATTTATTGAGATATTTTATCACAATACTCATTATTTCAACCTTTTTCCATGTATTACCCTTGAATGAAATAAGTGAGTTTTTACCACAATAACATTTTTTTACAAAAAAAATTAACACTATTACCTAGTTTTGACATGATGATTATGGATATAAAATATTTTTTTATTAAAATAAATTTATTAAGTAGATAAATAATTGTATTTAAATCAAAACCATAAGGTTAATTTTTTTAGAAATTTATATTTTAAAACATTAAATTATTTTATTCATATTTATTACTAATTACTAATCATTCCATGAATGTTAATTAATTCTAAATTTTTATACACAAAAATTTTCATGAAAATAATTCTTCATATGTGATTTATTTAAAAAAAACCATATTATATACAAATACCCATAATAATACTGATAATATAACATATTTTTATAATTTTCATCTATGGAATTAATAATTACAAGTTGATAACTTCCTTACATATTCTTATAAAACTTCTTAAGACCTCTATAAACTCTCTAAGGGTGAAATAAGAAATGGTGGTAGTCCTAGTTGGTGATTCAACAAGCATGAATCAGATATCGATTTCCACAAGCTTGAACTTCCTTAAATTATTTTTTTCTTGCCAATCTTTTGGAATTTAAACTTAGTCTTTAACAAGGGAAACCCTTAGGATGTTACATCCTTCCCAAGATTAAATAAATATACCCAAATTATTGTATATATATAATGACTACACATATATATATCAAAAAACTATATTTTCTAAATAACCATTTATACCCAATATCCACATAAAAAACATATTACAATTTTCCATTTCTTTATATAACATGAAATACTTCTCGAAAAATCATTTATCCCAATCCTGTCTAAAAATAAATTCTATATTTGTATATTTTTTTCAATGATTCTAAAGTTATACTAAGTTGTATAATCTTAATAAGAGGTCGTAATGAAGAACATTTAAAAATTTCATTATTTTTATTTACTCATTGTTTTATTCATCTTATAATTATTATAATTATGTTTCATAAATCATTATTTTAATGGATTATTATTATTTTTTGTAATAATACATATTAATTAAATAAATAAATTATTTTTTTTCAATATTTCATGTAATACAAGTTATTAAATACATGAAAATTATTATAGGGAATTGCTTATTGAAAACATTTCTTGTTACAATAAATTTTAATGGTGTTTTAAAATAAAGATGTGAATTTAATGACATGATTTCGAGGAAAAGAGAAAAATATATATGTTTTAAGGAAAAAAATTCATAGTATTTTCTTATTAAATTATTGGTTGATAATTTACAATGTAATTTTTGTCATGTATTATAGATATTTTTGTGATATTGACTGGATTCCGTGGGGAATAAAACTGAGTCAAGGATTTATACATAATGATGTAGATTGATGAAAATGATTTTAGTTTAGGTGGTATTTTAAAGATGTTCATTCATTAATATACAATACAAAATGGAACTAAATTATAGAATGAATCATTATAATACTCAATTTTGAAACATTATGGGTTTGAGAGGAAAATTACTTGTTTTTGAAACATATTTTGGAAAACGTTTATTACTACATCATTGAATACTAACCAACATAATTATTAAAGTCAATGTTGTGAAATTTAAATATAATATCCATGTAAATTTTATGTAGGTAGTGATTTTATAAATTATTTTTTAGATAAATATTTAGTTGATCCAAAAATTTCCGGGTTCTGGTAACCACAACATGAATTATGAGAATTTTTTTAATATAACAATAAGTAACATGAAATATTTACTTGTGATCTCATTTTTTCTCTATTGATATTGAGAAATACTTTGGGTGATTTAGGAGAAATTTATGTGGTTCTTTAATACAATTTGATGAAATCATTCATGAGATTAATTTATTAAAATCATGGATTAATGTGATTTAATGATTAAAGAATAATATTGATGGAATGTCATATAAATTGTTAGAATCTAATGGTTTTGATTAACCTCACATATTTTTTTCTTGCATTTTAGTTGTTTTATATAATTTATTGATTTAGTTATGGATAATTATGTCAATCTCAATAAACTAATGGTAGATACCATTTATTTTTAGAATATATATAGAATTGGGAAATTTAATTATCATAGAATAATGAATTTAATATAGTTAATGTGGTAAGACATGGGAAAGTAAACAGTTTGGATTATAATTTGAATATGAAGAGGGGGGAAGGGGAAACCTAAACGGAAAACAATGGGTTTCACTACTTTGTGTGGATTTATATATTATATTTTTGGGTTATGAATGAATTTTTTACCTAATTTGGGATAATACTGTAAAACATTATAATGATTATTTCTATGACATAAAGTTTATTTGCGAAAATAGTTATGTGGTGGAAAGTTGGAAGTGATTTCATTGGGGGAATTTGATTTATTTGTGGATAATTATGATATATTTCCCATGAACTTGTGAGTGTTAGGGAATATATTAGATAAATATATGGAAAAAATATGTGGTTATTTTGGTTGATGTATTTTGTTTATTATTGTACTATAAATTATGATTATATTATGTGTTAGAGGGTGTGAATTTATTTTTTTGATAAATTAAAAAATTCTATTTTTTTTATGTTTTGAATTCATGTTAAACTTGTTTGGAAGGATTATGAGGTGTCTTTTTGAATGATGTGGAATTATCTTATATTTATTTCTTGTAAGGGATGAAATATTCCTTAATATTGATATAGATGGATGTAATGTTTTTCCACTGATAAAATTGTTCTTATTTTATCTAAATTTACATGCATTAATTATTGTTAAAGTTATATGATCCACCATAAAAAATATATTGTTTTTGTGTTCATAGATATTACTATTATAGGTGTATATTTTTTAGTGGATATGATTGATGTTTTAGATTAGGTGTTATGGTTTTGGTTATGAAGACAATGTGGTTGATGAAATGGGGTAGAGGTTTCTTATAAAGATTTTTCCTTTATTTTTTTATTAAATTAAAAAATTGAAAATTTTCAAATTTATTATGGATTTAGAATCCTTATTTAATGTAAACATAAGTGGTTGGAGTAGGAAACTACTAGGTATAAATATATACTCAACCCCATTATTCTTTGTATTTTCCATACTTATAAGATCATGTAAAGGGTGGTTTTGGTTTATGTTAGTTTGGATATGAGTTGATATATAAAAGAGTAAGAGGATTAATGCATTGTGGATTATTTATGATGACATTGGGTTGTTTTATATCTATGGGTTTGTAATGAAATCATAATGTTAAGGTAATATAGGATTTTATTTCATCATTGAATCGTATTTTGGAGCTATGATTTGATTAGGCCGATTTCTATAAATTTTTCGTTGGTTTTATAGAATTTTAGATGTGTTTTTAAATGTTTATAGTTAGGAAAAAAATAATTTCAAAAACATACTGGTTCCATAGGAAAACCATGCTCTATGTGGTAGTAGTACCAAGGGTGGAACACAGTTAAGGAACATGGTTTGAAAAAAAATATGGCATCCCATGAAAAGCCCCACGACACCCTCCAATGGAGAACAATATGTTTTGAAAATTGTTTAAAAATATAGTCACGGAAATTGTGCAGGTACCCATGTGAGGTAGATTTATTTCTTGTTTGGTGCATCGTTTTTCAAACCATGCACTCAAACTATGTGCACCTGAAGTTAATGATCTAAAAATCCCCATTAATGGCCATTTATGGTTCGTTTTGATGTGTTATTCTTTATATATGGAAACCCATTGGAACTTGATACTTGTTTATCATTATTTGACATATTCCCCTCTTAAAAATATTGATTCTTATATATCTATTTTATTTAATGACCAATGATTTATGTATGTGATGAAAAAACCTTCTTTATTATATTTTCTCTAAGATCTACCAACATTCAGAAGATAGTAATCATATATCTAACATGTCTTTGCCAGATATATGGATTCCAATTATATGTAACATTAAATACACGGATTATTTAATAAAAATAGGTAGTTTTTTATATACCAATGTAATCATACAGAATTATAATATATCACTCTGTAATGGTGTAAATTTCTTGTTATGTTTCCAGGGATATATCATCATAAGACTCTCTTCTTCATGAATGTCATCTTGGCTCTTTTTTCAAATTACTGTTTAATAATGCATCTATGTTCATTAACAAGGGCTCAGTCTATCTTATATAATTAATAAGGAATTCATGGTCTATTCTTGAAACAAGAATGGATCTTTTGAATTGATTCCCTCTTCTTAAACATATCTCGAAACTAGTTCTATTGATGAACTCTATATGGTATTTGATTCTAGAAGTAGAATTATTTATATGGAATCTACTTGGGCTGTTGATGAATAATAACACGAGATGGAAATATTTGATGTGGGATCCAGTTCATCATGGGTACACAATGTGATTCATTATTTTACCCTTTGAGTATGTTTTGGAGTTCTTCTTCAATAATATTGAGGTGGGATGTTTTTTTTATCATTTGGGGACCTTGTATACACATTTTTTCTTTAATATTATTATTTTTCTTTAATTGTTTGTTTAAACATGATTAATAGTGATATTTTATAGGTGGTTGTGTATCCTGTGAGACCCATCTATGATGCATGATTCCATGAGTGTAATTATTTATATTGATATTATGTTAAAAATTGATCACATGTTTATGTATGTTGATACTAATTTCTCAAGATGACATTGCTTGTATTGTATTTATATAAGTTTTCCATGTTGTATATATTACCTTGAACTTGGAGTCATTTATTTGGTACTCGGAATAGGTGGACCTTATTTTTATGATTATCCCTTAGAGGGGGAGTGAACAATACATGCAATGACATTGATGTTTTACTAATGGATTCCAAATGAATTGATCACTCGATGACTTGTGAATGTCGAGTGACATGTTGTCTCAATTCCTAATAGATTGCAAATGACATGTTCACTTGATGAATTATGAATACTTAGTGTCATTTTTATTCATTGACTTGTAGATTTTGAGTGATGTATTCATCATCCTTATGGTGTGCTATTGATTACTGTCGACATCTGTTATGACCACCCTTTGGGTACGGAGCAAAATCGTGTAGGACTGGGACTCATGGTGACTTTGTTAACACAGAAACACACAAAATATGATTATTATGCGTAATTTTACACTTATTATTATCATGGAATACACCTTTTGTTCTCATCAACACATGTTAAAGAAACATTGGTGGTGTGTTTTATTACTCACACCCTGTACGAAAATTTCAGAATGAATATAAACATCTTATATAGGGACACAGGTGGGCAAGGAACACATGGCAGATAGATGAGTAGTAAATCATGGATCTATTAGAGGTTACCATATGTATTCTATATAATCTCATAGTGTTTTCATTATTCACTTTCACGTTAAATAATCTGGATTTTTTTCCACACTGAGAACATATTTTTTTTATTTTCATATCATATATAGGAAATCATTTATTACATTATGATTATTTTATTATACCTTAATTACTATAAGTTATTTTATAGTTTATTCATATTTTTAGGGAATGGATATGATAATGAGGTTATAGTATCCCATTTGATTTATTTCAGAGCCCAACTTCTAGTAAATAGAGTATTTTGTAAGGGAGACATGCATGGGGTCATGCAGATCTCTAGCTTGGACCCAGTGGTTCAGGTACATGCATTAAAAATGGTATCCAAGAATAGTTGTCTTATTGTATTTTGAGTAACCTAATATAAGATAGAAAATTGATAGGATTTGTGGGAATCATGTATGGGAGTTATCTTTTTCTTGGACTACTTTTTCATAAATAACCTCTAAGCTACCATGGATGGATTTATAATATAGTTTTTTTATTTAGTTTCTTTCATGTAGCATGAATTGAAATGTAGGATAATGTGCTATATTTATACATGTTCAATGATGCATGATAGATTTTGATTTGATGCCTTGATTCATGGTATATTCTTAGGATAAAATTTTATTATATGTTGTGTGATATAGCTTTATATTCCTTATTGTGGTGATAGATCTATTGGAATTAATTACTTGAACTTTAGTATGATATTTTATTTTGTATATATATATGTGTGTGTAACTATTACTGACATATAAAAATATATATCTATGCATTGTACTATGAGGAATATACCTTGGGTTTTGGGTAACCTCTTAAGATCACCATTGTGTGATCCCATAGACTAATTATGATCTATCTTGAAGACATCAATTTTTCTAAATATTTCTTTCATGTTTTAGAAGATGATGTCTTGAAGGAGACTAATGGGCCCCTATTTTAACATAGGAAATGATACCCTATATAGATATGATTCCCCCATTACAAAACTCACTATTTATTTGGGTTAAATAGATCACACTACCACACCCATTTTTGTGGCATGGGCAGTGGGCCAACCTTAGTTGGGATCCCTTCTGCTTGTTCCCACCAAGGGTAGAGGGGCATTGAGGTCCATGGTAATCTACACTAGAGACTTTAAACTATAACATCAACAAGTCTCTCAGATAATTAGGGGAATCTATAATGTAGTGTACTTGATATATATCATTGAAGGTATTATTTAACCTCATTGAGACACTTTTGGACATGATGGTGAAGTTGGTATCGTTCATGCTATATAGACTTTACCGAAGACGGTGGGGCATGATAGGACAAGTTGGCATATGTGTGTCTCTCACTTGGGAAGCCTTCTAGGATCTGTTTTTTGGGTATTTCTTTCTCCACATGATAAAATAGAATAAGATTAGAAGTTCATGGATATTTAGTAGGGAACCATCAATGTTTTAGAATTCTCCCCTATTTTAACCAAAATACTTCATTTTTATCCTGTCTTGGATAGAAGGGAGTCACATAAGGCCATGATGTAAAAGATTTTTCATTATTCAGATATCAAATTACATGTTAGGTATAACATCCCAACCATAGTTACCCAGATTTGGTGCATTATTACATAACATAGGCATGATACAAAAAAATCATGTCTCTAGAGACCAATTAGTTTAGTAGCCTTGGAAGTACTAGGTACAAACATAAGTTTTACATTACATTATAAAATGAAAAACAACACCAAAATTGTCTCCTTTGAACACAATCATATCCCTTAGACTATCAATATTGGTTATTATTAATATACGTCTTTTCATCCTATGAAAAATAAAACATAGAAAGGGGTATGCTCATGTGCTCAGATAGGATAACAATATAACATAAACTTTCATAAATAAGCATACAAATTTACGAAAATATATAATACTAAAATAAAAGAATTTTAAACTTATACTTCATCTTAACATGGCAAAGATAAATCAACTAATTACATTTACTTATTTACATGGATACTCTACTAGTCTAATAATCACATGTAATATCAATACCTAATTTCATAATGGTGGAATGTATAATACCAGACATCATAACCACAAAGTCAAGGCCTCGTGACAAGATTACAAATAAGATTTTTTTTCAAGGCCTTTTACCAAGACACTAGTTTGTCTCATGAGACATACCGATGCATCGAGGGGCTATAGTAGGCTCCACCCATCAATTACAAAGTCCAATTCATTCCTTATATGAAAAGGTTGAAACATAACATAAAAATTTGTATTAAAGCTTGCATACGAAATGTTAATACTTCAACCATATACCATGAATGGTATAAAAATAACACATCCATATTAAAACATATCACAAAACCTTTAATACACTATGGAAGATTTTATTATAATAAATCAACTTCAAACAAGTGTAAAATTCATCAAAGGGTATTAACATAGATAAAATCAAAACTATTTTAGAGGACTATATATTTCTAATTTGAAATAATTTAAAAGTCACATAATTATATTAGAAAACATTTATTTTGGAAATATTATTATAATATTTTAAGTGAATCTTTGAAGATGTTATAATGGTGGAAAATATCCACACTCACTTTATAAGTTAAAAAAACATTCTTTCCATAATTTTTTCGAAATGGTCGTAAAGGACCTTGTTTGGAAAATGAATGAAAGATACCTTTATAAAAATTAAATAAAAAATTCAGAAAGGGAATAAATGAAATTAACACATAGTTTAGGAAATAGTTAAATAATTTTTTGAAATAAATTTGTTAGAATCATTTATGTGGCTTATAAAGAGGCCCTAGTAGATACTCACGTATAAACAACCTCAGATAAGGAAGATATTATAGAATTAACCCTTACATTGTAATTTTCATTGTTCAGGGTTATGTTAACCTCCTGTATAACAGTAAAATAATTGTTATTATATTATAAAAGATTCACATATATAAATATGATATCATCTATGATCTTATAATATTTATTTGTAAATAACATTTCAGTAGTATCATTGTTTCGGGTGTTAACGGATTCATTTTCCATTATATTCTTTGTTATGTAAGTCAGGTTTGATAAGGTTAGGATGTATTTTATTCATATCCAGATTTATATTATGTTTTTAAAAAATAATTTTAATCATAAAATGAAAATTATTCTTGAATTCTTATGATGGGGAATGAATTTCTTCGTGTTTGTGGAGATGGTAATCCATACATACACGTGAGCGACAATATCATTATATTGATGATGAAATCATATTTAATTGGATGGTATATCATATATAAATAATCCTTAACATTTTGTATTTATAATTAACATTATTTATACTCATTATTATAATGAAGTGCTTGAATAACAAATTACACCACGATGTGGAGATGGTAAGCCGTACATACACACGTATGGTGACTTTTCATTCATAGGATGGATAGAATAATGAATATCATTGTAACATATTTATAATAAAATTACATTATGTATAAGGTACTTGAGGTATTATTTTGGAATGGAAACAACAAGGAAAGAGGAGGTGGAAAAGAGAAGAACTTTGAAAGATGTGAGGAAACTATTACCTCTTCTTCAGGTGTTTCCTTTTGAGTTGATCAGAAGGGCACCTTAGGTTGGATTTATGATAAAAGAGAGGATTATAGGAAGATTTTATTGTAGTTGGGATGATATTTTAATAGGTTTTGGTAGAGCCAAATGGATTTGGAGGTGTGATGTTTAGAGAAGGGGAAGTAACCTTTTATAAGAGAGGTGGGGGTCACTTTAAGAAAAGCTAGAAATATTATTTTATTATACAATCCTATTCAGTATATAATGGCTCCAAAATGATTTAATTCAAGGATAAGGTGGGGATGGGTCGAAAACCTCTCAACTGATAAGTTTTATACAGTATTAGCTCGCCATATTAACACTATTTTTTAGATTTAACTCTTAGTTAAATAGTTTAACTTTTACCATGTATTCTTGTATTATTATAATAAATGGTTAATAAATGTACTATAAAATGCCATGATAATTCCAAGTGGTTAATAAATGACATATATAATGTTATATAATTCTCTTTTTTTATCCTTTGAATTTTAGGGATATCTTATTTTTTAATAATGTAGAATTTTATTTAAAACTCATTTAGATCAATATTGATACTATTTAGTATTTTGTTTTTGTGAAAGTATTCACAAATTGATTACTTCAAAAAAATACATTTAATCAAAAATAACATGTCCTATTCACCAATAAAATTTTTAGATAGCATTAAAAATTTCAAATTATATTAATTTTAATATTTATAATATCATTTATTTAATTCCTTCATTAATAGGGGAAATACTGCATCATTATTGTGTCATATATAAATATATTTACGTTATGTATAAAAATTATAAATAAAATATTATGATGTAGTAAATCTTTATATATTGTTAATTAAATTTTATAGTCGAATATATAAATTATATAACCTCATATAAAAATTGTTTTACTAAAAGAAACATGGTTTTGTTATTTTTGTCTTTACTTTAGATTATTTAATATAAAATGTCATTATCACTCCCAAGTGGATCCATGGGGTCTCAAAATAGACACAAGGATTCCCATGGTTGGAAATCTATCTTCCAATTTTTTTAGGACACATGTTAAGGTAATTTAATATTATTATAATATTACTTTTTTTCCTTATTTACCAGATTTACCCTTTAACAATAGTAAATAAAATATTTACCGAAGTAATTATTCATAATGACTAAAAATAAAAGTTACCTATTAACTCAATTTAGACTTCCTAATTCAAAATATAAAATCCATTTTTCCAAATACAAAATATAGATGTTTTAGAAATGAATTTCAAATTAATTCATGTTGTCGAAATAAAAGAGGATTTTTAAAAAGTAAAAACAATCAAAATATTGACATATGTTTATGCACTATTTAAACGTAAAATTAATTCCAATGACCTAAATTATATTAAATTATAAAAATATAAAATAATTATACTTTAAAAAAATGAAATTCATAATTTAATAGTATAAATTATATCTATTAAAAATGTTGTTTTTAATTAAAATTTAGTATTTTCACTATTCATCAAAATATGAAAGTTGTCATAAAAAACCAAAACATCACCCTAAGCTAATTTTGATATTATGAATCAAAAAATTATGTCCATTTTGAAAAATAAAATTTATAAAATTTCAAAAAGTGGGTATTACTATTCATAACGACTAGTTTGATTAGTCGTAGTGTGTTAGAACTCAAAGTTGCGTACAGCGTAAGCAATTGTATTATTCAAGCGTATTGTGGAAGATTGGGGTGTTAAATTCTTCCATCATTTAAATAATTTCATTGTAAAAATTTCTAAAATATTACATCACAAAAATATTTGGTTGGTTCTTCATCAAAATATCTCGGGTTCCAACGTTGCCTCTTTCATCTTATGGTTTCTCCAAAGAACTTTCAAAAGGCGAGTCATCTAGTTTCTTAGAACTTGTTCTCTAGTATCAAGAATAATGATATGCTCTTCATAATAATACAGATCTGGTTCTAGTTCTATTTTTTAATTGGGGAGTACATGCATTGAGTCAGGCATGTATTTTCTTAATATTGATACTTGGAACAAATGATAAACTTTGGAGATACTTGGCGGTATTTCCAAATGATAAGATACAAATCCAATTAATTCTAGAATTTAGAAAGGTCTGATTTACCTAGGACTTAATATTCCTTTCTTACCAAATCTTATAACACCATTCCTTTGAGATTCCTTTAGGAAAATATGTTCTCCTACTTCAAATTCAAAATGTTTCCTTCAATTATCGACATAACTCTTTTGCCTACTTAGAGCTGCTTTTATGTGGGTTTGGATAACCTCCACCTTTTCCAATTTTTCCTAAACAACTTTTGGGCCTATGATTTTTCTCTCACCAACATCATCCCAACAATTTGGTATGTGATATCTCTTTTCATATAATACTTAATATGGTTAATTATGAATACTAGAATGGAAACTATTGTTATAGGAAAATTCTACCAGAAGTAAATATTGATATCACATACCTTTAAAGTCATGTGAGAAAGATCTCAACATGTCTTATAAGGTTTGAATAGTCCATTATGATTGTCCATCAGTTTGAGGGTAGTAGGAAATGCTTATACGAAGTTCACTATCCAAGTCCTTCTTAAGAATTTTCCAGAATCATGATTTCAAATGAGGATAACAATGAGAAACAATCGTAGGGGAACTACATGAATATATATTCTTGATAAATGATCAAGTGGTAAATCCTCTCTTATAGCAATAAAATGTGCTGACTTGGTAAAATGATCAAAAATGATAGATATTGCATCATTCCTTCTAGGATTATTTGGTATCCCCATGACAAAGGCTATCATAATATCATCCCATTTCCACTCATGTATATGAAGAGGTTGCATGACTCCTCCTTGATGTTGTCTTCTAGAATAAACCTATTGTAAAACCATACATCTTGACACATAATATGCAATCTCCATCTTTAAGTTGTCCCACCAAAAATGTTCCTTGAAATCACTATACATATTAGTGCTACTAGGGTGTACAGAGAAATTGGAGCATTGAGCATCCTCTAACAATTCCATTTTTAGTTCAGGTATATCAGGAACACTAAGTCTCTTCCCAAATTTGAAATTTCCATCTTCATATATGATGTCAATCGATCTCCCATCATTCAAAGCTTAAATTTTGTTTTGAAACTCTTCATCGTCAGACTGAGAACTTTTTATCCTTTCTAGTAAAGATGGTTTGGAAACCATTTTTAAAATTATTGATGTTTCACCTTCCATGATTATTCCCATATCATTTTTACTAGATCCATGAACATAAGATCCCTTTAGACTCTCATCTTTCTCAAAACTCCATGATCCTTTATGCTAAATGAATATGACACCTTATTTTCCTTCATCAGGTGGTAGTGTATATGGAAATCATAATACATGAGTAGTTCAAGCCATCTCCTTTTCCTTATGTTGAGTTCTTTTTGTGATAAAATATACATTAATCTCTTTTGATTGGTATATATCTCACATTTTTTCACCATAGAGATAGTGTCTCCATATCATAAAATCAAATATTACATATTCTAACTCAAGATCACGAGTGGGTGAGTTTTGTTCACAAATTTTTAATTGTCGTGATGCATAGACAATAACTCTATTATTCTTCATAAGGACAAAACTAAGTCCTTTCATTGAAGCTTCACAATAAAAAACAAACCCTTCATTCCCCAATGGTATAGTCATGATAAGAGCATTGGATAATCATCTCTTTATTTCTTCAAAACATTATTTACACTCTTTTGTCCAAACAAATTTAACCCCTTTACATGTAAGCTTGGTTAATGGGTTTGCCAGTCTGGCAAAATTTTGGACGAAGTGCCGATAATAACCTTCTAAACCAATAAAACTATGTAACTCAGTTATAATCATCAGTTCTATCCATTCTTGTATCTCTATTTTCATAGACGGATCAATAGATATTCCATCCTTATAGATAATATATCCAATAAAATAAATTTCTTGAAGCTAGAACTTATAACTACTAAACTTCCCATATAATTCATTTCTTTGGAGGGTTTTCAGAGTAGTGTGCAAGTGATTTTCATGATCTTCATAGATTTTTTATTATACCAATATATCGTCAATAAATTCTACTAAAAATTCATAAATATATTCCTTGAAAACTATATTCATTAGATCCATGAAAATAGAGGGTGCATTATTCAGTCCAAAAGGCATTACTGTAAACTCGTAATGCCCGTACCTGGTTTGAAAAGCTGTTTTCTGAATTTCTTCCTTCTTCACACACAACTAATGATATCAAAAATCGAATGTCAATCTTTGAAAAAATATTTATCTCCATTAGGTTGGTCGAATAAATCATCAATTCAAGGTAGGGGAAACTTGTTCATTATTGTTATAGCATTAATCTCTCTGTAGTAAATGCACAACCTCATAGATCCATCTTTCATCTAAACAAAAAGAACATGGTCTACCCATGGAGAAAAAATAAGGAAAATAAATACCTTATTAATCAATTATTCTAGTTGTTTCTTTAGTTCCACTAATTCCAAAGAGGAAATTCAATAAGGGGTCTTTGATATGGGAGTGGAAATAGGAATTAAATCAATATAAAACTCAATTTCTAATTCCGGAGGATGTCAAGGTAAATCCCTTGGAAACACATCAACATATTATTGAAAAATAAGTAGATCCCCAATTTGATCATTATTTTACCCACCCATAGTTATTTCATTCTCTTATTCCCAAATAATTGAATTTAGTAGAGCTATTGGGAGTGGATCTAGATAAGAATCAGGTGGTGACATTCTACTCTAAATATAAGGTAACCTTTACCATCATTAAAAATTGCTACTTCCTTATTCATATAATAATTTTTTTCATCATGGTCCGAAATCCAATTCATACCGAGGATTATGTAAAATTCAATCATGGGTATGAAGATGAGATCACTAGATAAAGAACATTTATATACCCTAATGTGGACTGATTCACAAAACATTGTTGTAATGATGCTTCCCTTAAAATTTTTGACTGACAACTCCCTTGTTAAAAAAAATTAGAAATATCTAATTTTCTAAGAAAACTAAGAAGATATGAAACAATGTGATGATCTAGAATCAAATAAAGAATTGTCTAAAGTCTATGAAACCATTAAATTACATGCCACCACGTCTTTCGGAGCTTCAATCTCATCATTAATGATCACATAAGCTTGGTCATTCTCACTTTCGCATGATCCATCCCATGGGGCCCATGTCATGAATACCCCAAGAATTCCTTATATAGGCCATGGGATGGCCACTAGCACCGAAAAGGCATATACCTAAAATCGAGAAGGCATTTCCCTTTAACCTGTAAACTCACACAAACCAAGCATACATCAAGATACAAGAAAAAAGTAAACTACATAGTAAATAGGGTGTGTAAAGTATGTAAAGGGGAAAGAATAATAGAACAACTGGAAAGTACAAGTAAAACTGAGAACAGCTCCTGTGATCACCCGCCATGTATCATACCTGAAGGGTAGGTACAGCTCTTGTACATTCATCTATGCGGTACGTATCGTCTAATGGTCCTCCTCCGAGCAGCCTCCAACCCTAGTACACTCATCCTCGATAAATTTTCTCCTTCATCTACACAAGACACAGAAAGTTGTTGGTATAGCCCATGTAGGGGGGGGAGTATAATGATACTCAGTAGGGACCCCGAGACCCCCGAAGGTCTCCCAGAATCCACAATGGATAAACCACATAGCAAAAACTCAATCTCAAAGTACGAAGCAATAGTCATCAACTCTACTTAAGTATATGACCATACATATACCTAAGTTATCAATATATAATCATCTCACACATGAGAGAATAATACCACAAAGGTAACACCTCATAGGTTGAAATACCACACAAGTAACACCACGAAGATAGAAGTACCATATAGGTAACACCATGAAGGCAAGTACCACAAAGGCAACACCACGCAAAAGAATACCATGAAGGTATAACCACACAGAAGTTTACAACAAATTTAAGAATCATCTCACACATGAGGTTAGAATACCACAAAGGTAACACCATGGTGGTAGAAGTACCACACAGTATCACACGTGAGGGTCACTTTAGTAAAATCTTGAAATATTATTTTATTATAAAATCATATTCAGTTTAAAATGGCTCCAAAATGATTTATTTCAAGGATAATGTGGTGATGGGTCGAAAAACACTCAAACAATAGGTTTTATATAGGTTTAGATCACCATATTAACCTTATCTTTTAGATTTAACTCTTTGTTAAAAAGTTTAACTTTTACCATTTATTCTTGAGTTATTATAATAAATGGTTAATAAACTTACTATAAATTGCGTAGATAACCCCAAGAGGTTCATTAATGGAATATACATTATTATATAAGTCTTTATGTCAAACCTTTGATTTTTATGAATATTTTATTATTTAATAATATAGTATTTCATTTAAAAACCCATTTATGTCAATTTTGACACTATTTAGTATTTGGTTTTTGTGAAAGTCCTAAAAAATTTATTACTTCGAAAAAATACATTGAATAAATTATAAAATGTCATATTCACCTATAAAATTTGTGTATGGAATAAAAACCTTCAATTTATATTTATTGTTATATTTATAATATCATTTATTTGATTCTTCGATTAATAAGGAAAATTATGAATCATTATTTTGTCATATATAGAAATATTTATCTTATGTCTAAATATTATAAATAAAATATCATGATGTAGGAAATATATTTAGATTTCTAATGGATATTTATAGTCTAATTGATCAAATATATAACCTCATAATATTTTTTTTACTAAAAGATACATGCTTTTCTTATTTTTGTCTTTAATTTAAAATATTTAATATTAAATGTCATTATCACTCCCAAGTGGATACATGAGGTCCCAAAATCGACCCAAGGATGAACATGGTCAGAAATGTATCAAACAATAGGGTTAAGACACGTTTTAGGGTAATTTAATGTTATTATAATATTAATTTTTACCCTTATTTACTGGATTTTCCCTTTAACCATGGTAAATAAAATATTTACTAAAGTAATTATTCATACTGTCTAAAAATAAAATTTACCTATTAACAAAATTTGGACCTCCTAATTAAAAATATAAAATCCATTTTTCAAAATTCAAAACTCATAAGTTTCATAAATTAATTTAAAAATAATTCCTGTTGTCGAAACAAAAAAGTTTGGTTTTAAGAAGTAAAAACTATCAAAAGATTGACATGTGTTTATATACTTTTTAAATGTAAAATTACTTCCAATGACCTACATTATATTAAGTGATAAAAATATAATCTAATTAAATTTTAAAATAACTCAAATTTATAATTTAAAACTATAAATTATTTCGATTAAAAAAGTTGTTTTTAATTAAAATTTAGTATTTTTAACTATTCATAAAAATATGAATGTTATGAGAAAAATAAAAAAATCACCCAAAGATAATTTTGATACTGTGAATCCAAAAATTAAGTCCATTTTGGAAAATAATATTTATAATGTTTCAAAAGGTGGGTATTACTATTCATAATGACTAGTTTGATTAGTCGTGGTGTGTTAGAACTCATAGTTGCGTACAATTCTAGCTATTGTATTATTCAAAGAGAAGCGTACCATGGAAGCTTGGGTTGTTACATTATTAGATTTGACCTAATGACATAACTAGAGGTTATATTTAATACCTTGAATATTGATAAGGTACTATAGTTTTATTGAGAAGTTGGTCTCTTTTTACCCGTTAGTACTAAAGAAGGTGGACCTCTCACTACTCCGATAGGTGCCCCTTCGGGTAGTAGGAAGTGGAATATTGAAGAAGTTAAATAGATGAGTGGAATAAGGTTATGTAGTGTATGGATTATTCAACCCCCTAAGGAGGATTTCTGTAGTTCTTCAACTATGGGAAGGTTTTACAATATTGAAATTTATGTACAACACCTCAAACACAAGTGTTAGTTGTGTGGAAATATAGGACATCTCCAGTATTTTTTCTCAAGAGATTTGATATTGAGGTTTTGTAGGGGTGCAGGATATGTGAGATCTATTAACAATGGATCAAACTAGGGTCCTCTATAGTAGGCTCATATGAGGATAAATTTGGTAAGCCATATACCTCAGGGTTAGGGTTATGGAGTTATGGAAAGATGATTAAATGCAATGGATCAGACTCTAGTGGATGGTACGAAGGGAACATATACTATATAAGGTATGTTCTAGATCAATTCTTTGATTTATACTACTTAATTAATCTTATTTTTTCCATTTCATTATATTATCACATGTTATTGATGAACTTGATTTAGAGGTCAAGTTCAATTCTAAGTTACTTTACCTTCACAAACATTTGGGCATAAAAGTAACCATATTGAAAATCCCAAAAATATCATATAATTATGTTTGGTTATGCACATCCTTGGTACTTCATGACTATAGAGATGACAAGATTCATTGTGATTCAAGGCTTGGACTAGCTAACCATATTTTGGTCCCACATTGATTTCTATTAGATACTAGTGTCATTTACAGCACCCAGGGGAGAGGAGTTAATAGTGACCGATGAGTGGGAGTTGGGAGTAGGTAGAGTGGGTCTATAAAGGAGATAGTTTTAGATGATTATGGAAAAAATAGAAGGTTTGTATCTTTTATAACGATTTCTTGCATCCCCCTTATATTTTCCTTTTATAATTTACCTATATCATGACGTCTTTCCAGTAGAATTCATAAGACTTACCCTTGATATAAGAGTTAACTTCGAGATAGAATTCATGCCAAGTGAACTACCAAGTTTGATACTACCTTCTCATATGGCACTAGTCATGTTAAAGGATCTCATAGTGAATGTTAAGAACATTGAACCTAAGGGATTTATTAGGTTGAGTAATTCACCACAGTGTGTAAACATTTTGATATCCATCTGGGAAAGCAGTAGTATCAAACTCTATATATATTACCAAAAGTTGTATTAGGTGATCAAGAAAAATGTCTACTCTGTACTGAGGATCAAAGATCTATTTTATCTATTATAGGGAGCATAGTAGTTCTCCAAGTTTGATCTCTAACTAGGATATCACCAGTTGCAAGTTATAGATGAGTAAATCATGAAGTCAATATTTATGAGAAGGTATGTGATATATGAGTACTTGGTAAATCCATTTGGATTGATTAATGTGTAAATAATTTTCATAGATATGATGAAAAACATGTTACATTCATACCTTAACTGATATATCTTTATAATGATTAAAAATATCCTCATTTATTCACCGAACCCAGATTAGCATGCTACACATCTTGAGATATCCTAGAGTATTCTTTGATCACATCATCTTTATTCTAAGCTATAAAAATGTTGCTTTTTGATTCAATAGTTGTTGTTCCTGGGAAATGTGTACTTTTAGACAAGTATACCACTATAACTACAAAATGTAAAGGATGTTATTTCCAATATGGTTCCCTAAAACATGTTTTAGAACATGATATTTTTAGGTTTGGCAAGCCAATATCAACATTTCATCGCAGACTATTCCCATTTAATGACATCCATGACTTCCCAAATGAATAAAGTGGCGATGTATCAGGTGTCATAATAGTGTGAGGAGTATTTTCATGATTTTAATAAGAGGTTTACTATAGGTCTTGTCTTGATTATTTTTCATCCTCAAGTAGGATATTTTATACATTATGATGCATCATGAGTTGGTTTGGGGAAAATATTTTTATAGAGGGAGAAAGTTTTAGGGTATGGGTTACATCGGCTGTGAAACCATGATTGGAACTATATTAACCATAACTTATAGTAGAAGGTCATTCGAAACACATCAAATTATTGGTGAAATTATCTCTTCGGTTATATATTTATTTTCAACATGGACCATAAGATCCTCTGTTATATCTTCACATAGTGGGACCAGAACTTGAGTTAAAGGTTCTGGGTAGAGTTCCTACAAACATTAAACTTTGAGATTTCCTCTGCGATAATTAAATGTGGCATTGTTCTAGATTATATTATTCATGAGAAATAGGTAGAGTAGGATGTTCTTGAACAAACTTTTGAATAAAAGTGTCACCTAATGATCTTGTTGGCTAATAGGAGGATGGATGATTTCAATAACCATATATAATTGTCATGTACCACATTAGTGGTCACATATTTTCTAGTAAACTAGGTGGAGGGTAGTTAGTAGACTTACCCAATGTGTTGTGATGTGGGAATAACCTTTAGGTGGTGAACCAATACCTGGGTACCCATTGGATGATGATGATGTGATCATAGAACATGGGAGAGTATTATTCCCTTCCTCAATTAGGGAATAACTATTGAGAGACTTATATACTAAGATAACACATATCTTTAGTACACCTTAATTCATGATTTATTAATTAAATATTCACTTTAAACAATTACAAATGATCAAAATGCCTAGTGAATTAGGTTGATTAGATATATAACATATTAACTCAAAGTATGGATATAATGACATTATTTAAAAACACCATAACATTAATTTAAGATCGCTTCATCATCTAAAAATGAATAAGATAACCTGGGTAAATACATAAGAAATGGGTGGAATATATATCCCATTAATAGAATAATAAAAAAAGTGATGAAAGTAATACATTTGAGTCAAGAAGCATATTATGGTGACATAAAAAGGTGAGACTCATAAACATGAACATTGACTGACTGAAAATTAATTTTTTATTTCAAAAGTACTTTTGAGGAAAAGTGGGAAATCCAAATTAAAGCATACAAGAAGTTACCAAGATCAAGAAAACAAGTAAATACCCCTCTACGGAATATAAATTTTTATATTAAGCCTCAACCTCACATACTATGTGACAAGTTGTCTCGTGCAAGATGCACATGCCTTGTATCGATGGAAAAACCATGCCCTATCATTCATCCAAATATAAATGGACATGCTCAGATGAATACTTAATTCTCTATACCTCATATAGCACTGAACCATATAGAGTTCTGGTATATTTCACAATCAAAATTCAGAATAAAACCAAAAATCAAAATCAACCTCGAATCCTGCCCATTTCAGATTTCAGAAACCGCTGCTAAGAAATACTAAAATCAAAATCTAAAAAGTCACAAAAACTCCATTGAGAACATTACCATCGATCTCTCTGAACTAACTGCTCAAAATTACCTCCCAAAGGACCATGAATCCCACCACCCTCCTCCACCTTAGAGAGAATGGATGTATTATATACCTAGGTAGAGATCAAATAAACAGAGTCAGGATGAAACATTGGCCCAAATTCCTATCAACTGCAGGAACACCAACAACACCATAAGGGAGAGACATAAAATTCCACAAAGACTGGAAGTTTGAAAGAGTCGACACCACTGATTGTATTAAATTCCATCCATCTGAGTCACTTTTAAAAATGAAGAACATCTAGATTTAAGGAGGAGCATGAAACCACCACTATTTTCATCGCAGATCCATAACACTCACAGAAAACTAAAACCCCTGAACAGATCCCGATATTTTTAAACCAGATCCGAAACAAAGTAAACTAGATCTACACCAACCATAAGGATGAAGAAGATGATAAGACCATGGTGAATAATTGAAACTTCTACCACTTAAATAAAAAATACTAACTGAAAGATGAAGCAATAATAAACCTCGCCTCTACTAAAAGACGAAGACCGAGAACCATCCATGTTGTCGCTACTAAAAGATGAATGTTGAGTTAAGAACCACTCTTTCCTCTACTAAGTGACGATGTCACCCAAAGAGCTGAGCCAAGTTGAGAAACACCCGCATTTAGAGAAATCCAATGAAGCTGAATCCCAAACACGCGCTGCCATGGACCCTCCACCATCACTGCTGAAGCCCTCCACTCGCAGAGAAGCTGCTCCATCCCCCTCTACTCGTGCTACGAGAGACCTATTGTTCCCACTAGATCACCCATCACAGAAATTACCATAGGTTCTCCTATTATTATAGATCTTTAGAATTCTAATCATGAACATTGAATCATTATATAAGATGATAAAATCATGTAAACATGGGAATTTGGAAACAACATAAAAAATTACATCATGAGCATAAGTCAAGGATAACTAGTGAGAAATTATAACATAATGTTTTAAGGTTAACCTCTCAGGCACTATACATGGAATTTTATGATATAAAAAAATTACCCAATGCATTTTAGGGCTATATAATTCTAGTCCAACCTGTCTCATTCATATCACGTACATGCATTTATATGCCACATATATCATAAAATATAAGACTGTATTTAATCATATTTAATCCCATGGTTAAGGAGTGTGGGTTAAAAAAATGGAATTATCCAATCAATGAAAGAAATTTATATCAAAGAGAAAACCCTTAATTCAAAATTGGAAGGGGTATTCACAATATAAAAGTTGGGCAATGAAAATCCCTAGATTATTATGGCAACATAACAGGTATACACATTGGTTTATGGAATGGAGTGAAGGGTTTAATGTGAGTGAAAGTTAGTCTATCATTACATGGGAATCATATGGGTAGTTAATGGTTGTGTAAAAATACATTACAACATAAAAAAATAGGAATTAAATGGAATAGTATAAATAAAGTTCTTGTATAAGAATGAATAGAAGAGGATCTCTTACCTTGAGAGGGGGCTTCTAAAAGCATGGAATAAAATTATTAAAAATTTTGAACACCTTGGGAGGTTTTTGGAGAGTCTTAGGAAGATAAAATTGATGCTCAATGGGTTTTTAGTGAATTGAAGTTAGTGGTTGGGTGGGAATTTATAGAAAAATTGATGGGAATTTTTTATTAGTTTCTAAATATTGGTTTTAAAATTTATATGATAAAATAATAACATAATAAAATTCGTTAATCATCACATGGTTTCTTCGAAAAAATGAAAGGATTTCAATATATTATAATAAAAATAAATGGAAATATTAAACTAAAACCATTAGTGATATAGAAGTGAGTAATGTTCATAAATAATTGATTTTTAAACCTCAAAATATAACATATGAATTGGATGATTCATTAAAATTTTATAAAAATATTCTTATAAATTCAAAACAAATTATTTTAAAGTGAAAATATATATTTATTCATAGATGGATTTTATAGAATTTATTAGAAAACTTTTAGGCTATTATTAAGTCATAATACAAACTAAATATTTATATTGCATTTATTTTCACCAAAAAAATCCACAATCTAGAAACAAAATAGGAAAGAATTACCATTGGTTAATTTTTATGTTCTTATTGAAAAACTAATATTGATTTTATCATAATAATTCTTTAAATATGATAATTTTCACTTTTAAATTAAAATATTTATTTACTGGAGAATACTTGTTTTATGAAAATAATAATTTTTAACCTTTATAAAAATTACTTTGGACTTCACTAAATTGTAATATCATTTGTATATAAATAAATAATATTTAAAAATTATTATTTAAAAATTCTTTAATTTATAAAAAAGTGTGTTTATACCATGTATTTTCCTGAAATATAATTTTGGTATCCTTGAATAAAAATCTAATTTTCATCTACTCGTATATAATTATATAATAATGTAACAATACAATGTAATAGATATATTAATTATTTTATTAAGAAGAAGAATATAAAAATTTAATACTACTAGTTTCGAGATATATATACACTTATTACACAAGCGTAGTCCCTAATGGTATGGTGTGTGATGGTGGTTCTCTATTGGTGTTGTTTAGTGAACATAGTTTGGGGAGTGACCTAAATAGGCTTGAACTTATCTGGAAAACAGTTTAATTATAGATTTAGTTATTTTATCATAGTTTGGTATTGGTTAAGGTAATAACCAAGTGATTTTTTCTCCCATAGAATCTCTAATAAATAGGCATCATAGGGTACGATCCTACTGGTCAAGTTCATCACTTATTCCTTTTGTGTAAATAAGACATTATCACAACCCTTAATATACTATTCTTAATATTCATTTTAAATGGGCTATATTACCGGTGATTATGATGTTTAATTTTTTTTATAATTTCATCATTCTATATTTTATTATGATCCTGAATAACCCAATTACTTTATGTGATTTCAATAACTAAATTAACTAATAGGGTACTTATTCATTCAAAAATTAAATTTCATTTATAAAAGTCCATTTTATTACATTATTTCCACCTTAAAAAAATTATCCCCTAAAATTTCATTTCATACACTAAAATAGATGTGGGTAATTATATTTCATCACCTCTTCCAGTTTACATGTTTCCTTCTTAAACATGTGGTCCCCCCATGAAATTTTGACTAGGTGACTTGCCTTTTTTAATAGAAATATTTATTTATGATCAAATGTCTTCACTAGATTCTCCTTATAATAAATATAATTCTCCAATGGTACCACCTCTGGACTTAGTACAAGTCAGGGGTCTGGTATGTACTTCCTTAATAGGGATACATGGAACACTTCAAGATGTTGAGATAGGTTAGGTGGGAGATCCAGTCTATAGGCGAAGACTCTAATGTGATCAAAGATATAAAAGGATCCAATGTATATGGGACTATGATTTCCCTTTTTCCCCATACACATGAATTTCTTCGACATAAAAATATGCTATAAGACCTTATCTCCCTCCTCAAACAATAGGTCACATCGATGATTTTCTGCATTCATTTTCTGTGAACATTATATAGATTCTATATGGAATTTAATTGTTTGAACTTGCTTATACTCTCCTGGATAAGATCAAATCCCATAAGAATCCTATCACTAAATTCCTTCCAAAATGTTGGAGTCTGACACCTCTTCCCATATAGAGCCTCATATGGTTCCATTTGAATGTTTGAATGGAAACAATTTTTATATGTTAACTACACTAGGTCAAGGTGATCATCCCAACATCCTTGTAAATCTATTAAACAGGGTTTCACCATATAATATAAATTTTGAAAGGTTATATCATAATAAAAAACTATTTGAGGGTGATAAACTGTTCCAAAATGTAGTTTGGTAGCCAACACATGCTGTAGACTTACCCAAATCCTCAAGGTAAACCTCAGATCTTGATTAGAAATAATGCAGAGTGGAATTCCATGCAGTCATACCACATCCCTTATGTATTTGTTGGATATTTGTTCAGGAGAAAAATTTTACTGAATAAAAATAAAATTCGTTGACATTATAAGGTGATCAGCTACCACCTAGTTGGTTTTATTTTCTTTTGATGTCCTAGGAAGTCCTACGGTATGATCCATGGTAATGTTTTCCAATTTTTATACTACCATGAACAATGGTTTCATCATGACCATAAACTATGTTTTACCTACTTGACTTGGTTTCATAGTATGCATTTAGATAAAATTTATTAAATCTTCCTCTTTATGTAATCCCCTCAGAATTGTTTCTTCAAAATGCTAAAATTGTTAGTGATTTCTAGATTAATAGAGAAGTATGGAATATAAACATAATCAAGAATTTCCCTTTCTATATATTTTTTGTATGGGGCACATATATGGGCTCTAAACCTTATAAATATATCTCTAGAAAAGTTGAACTATAGAAAATTTATTACATTTTATTAGCTCCTCGTCATCTTTTTAGGTATCCTTACCCTCTCAAGAATGGATTGTTGAGAAGTTATTTATGAAAGGTATTATAAAGTCCCTTTTATGATTCTCTTTTCTATAATTTTCATTACAATAAGATCTGATCCCTTTCAATCCCCATCATGGATAGGGTTTCATGATCCTTTTTTACTAAGAGCATCTTCTACTTTGTTCACCTCCCTATTATGGTAATGGAATAAACCATCATATTCCTTGATAAGATCTAACCACCTTTATTGCCACATTTTGAGTAATTATTGGGTGAATATATACTTTATGGTTTTATAATTTGTATATAATTAACCATTTCCCCCATAGAGATAATTTCACTAAATCATTCATATGATGTTTATGGTATCAAATTCAAGATCATGGGTTGGGTATTTTTTTATCATGAATATTAAATTAGTTGGAGGTATAGGCTATCATATTTTTATCTTGTATGAGTATTTAACCCATGTCCTTTTTGTATATATCATTGTATATTAAAAATCCTTCCCCACTTGTGGGTAATGTGAGAATAGATACAATGATTATCATTATATTTAACTCTTTAATACTCCCCTCTAATTTATTAGTTAAAAAATCGGAATTCCATGTGATTTATCTTGGTTAGTGGCTTGGAAGTCATTAGAAGTTTCTTACAAATCGATGATAATAGCCATCTAATCTAAAGAAACTATAGATTTTCATTACAGATGTTGGTCTGGTCCATCCATCAATTGGATCAATTTTTCAAGGATTCACATATGTTACTTTTTTTAGTGATAGTACACCCTAAAAATGTTAGTTTTTCAATCAAAAATTTATATTTAATGTACCTCGTGAATAAAATTTCATTTTTCAAGATCTTCAGTACCACATTAAAATTATCCTAACGTTCCTAATTTCATTTAAAAAAGATAATAATATCTTATATAAATACTACCAACTGTTTTTTAGGTAATCCCTATAGACTCTTTCAATTATTTCATGGAATATATCTAAAACATTAGTGGGTTCAAATAGAATCACTATAAACTCATTACACTCATACCTTATAAAAAATTCGTATTTGTGGATATCCTCATTCTATTCTCCATGATAATATCGCAATCAAAGATCCACTTTTGTAAGGTACTAGGATCCACATATCTAATCTAAAAAATCCAAAATTGTTTGGAATTTGATACTTATATGTTATCATGAACTTGTTTATCCTAAGATAAAAAATGTAGTTTCCTATTAACCCTCTTCATGATGAAGAGGACTGATTCAGAAAATGTTGATTCCATTGTGTGTATGAACCCTTTATCTAGATTCTCCAATAGTTTATTCTTCATCATTTTATGTTTAACAATATCCATTATATGTGGAGTCTTGTATATTAGAAAATCACTAAGTATAAGTCTGATTGAGAACTCAACCTCTCAGTTTGCAGAAAGAACATAATTTTTTTTGGAAAACACATTGGCATATTATCTGACAATGTACATCTCATCAAGTATGTTTTATTCTATAGTCCTAATAATTTTATTTAGATACACTTACTCATAAAGCAATAGTATCCCTGATTGAGATGATAGTTACTAGGTAGATTCATCACCCCCTTGCACTTGTATAGAATTACAGGGTTATTATTAATACAAAGGGTAATTTAATTCTTATAGAAAGTTATGTTGGATATATATAAGAAAAGCTAATTCATACCCATAATTTCATCTATTTCCACTAAAGGGAGTATCACAGGGTTCTCTAGGATGTTCATTTAACAAATATAGATAGGGGATAAGTAATATACATTGGATGCTTTAATTACACCATTTTTCATTTTCACCAATAACTCCACTTCCATATATTGAGGTGGTGTTTGAATATTTCTACTAAACTAGTTAGATATGAAATAATGTGTATAACCAGAATCAAATTGTATATTCACTATCCTTGAGTGAATAACTAGTGTACCTATGAACATTTCATTGGAAGGATCCACCTTAGTATACTTTATAAGATAATATACCCCTTTTTTTCTAGGACATGGTGGCTTAATTCTTTAGTTATCATAAAAAAACATTGGTTTAGTGCGTTTATTTTATAGTTTCCTTATTCTATACAATTGAAAAATTGGATAGCAGGATAAGGGTTTACTGGATAATTACATTATTCCATCACATTGGTGGGTTTATCCTATTTTCTTTCACTTGTATGGTTCCATTCCTTCCCACACCAAAATAATTTCCTAGTCCCCTTCATGAATTATTTTTAATTTCTATTCTTTAACTATTGAAATATGGGTCATTGGAATTCTTTTCCACTATGATATTTATCAATTTCTCTTCCAGAATTGAAAACTGTTCTATAATTCCAATATCTTGATCCATGATATTCCCTAACTACTATTTTGAATTTGAGGGCACATTAGACAGTTTCAACCATACCATTAAAGTCTTGAATAACCAAATCTCTTCATTGATTCAACTTTATCCCACTCAAAAATGTTCAATATTAATTTGGAGTTCAATGAATAAGATAAATAAATATTTCACAAGTCATGTGAAGCTTTACTCATACACCGCAACAGATTCAACATCTTTTTACTTGAAGTTAAGGAAATACCTGTCCATTTTAAGTTAGAGAGTATGAGGAAAATATTTATTGAAAAACATTTTTTGGACTTATTTGCACTTCATCGCTTCGATATCATCCTCTAAATTAATATTTTTTATCAACCTCCACCATTAATCAGATTTTCCATATATATAATAAACTAAGATTATGAAATTATGATTCTTAGCGCATTAAAGGATAGTGAAAAATATTTTAATGGAGTTGATCCATTTTTCTGGGATTAAGGGTTTAAAAAATCTACTAAAATTTAAAGGCATTTATCTCATAAAGGTATCAATTACAATTTTATATTTCAGTTTGGGAAGTGGTTTTGACTCTAGAATACATTTTCTATTCATAACATGGAAAAATTGAGAAATTATTTTCATGATGTTTTCAAATCCTACACCCATTGGATTTCGAATCTCATTTGAGAGTTCATACCATTATGTGCCACATTAGATATTGACTCAGCTTCTCTTAATCCCTACCATTGACTAATATAAAAGGAAAATTAGGTATGATAATTTTTATACTATTAAACACAAAAAAGTGAAACTACAAACATTGAATGGATGTCTCATAAGTGATATACATTACTTAACCTATGAATTTCTAGGTTTCAATCTATGTTAACAATGGTTTGTTTAGTAACCTAAAATTTCATGGGAATTTTTTATTCCCATCATAGTGGTTTGTAAGAATCATCTAAATTTACTGAATCGTATCCACTAGAAATTTCATATCACGTTTGTAGTAAGGCCTATTTTTTATGCACCAGGTTATGATCAAGTTAATACCCATCAAACCATTTTGAGGGTTATTACCCCTAGTTACAACCTTTCTAAATCCACATCTAATTGTAGTATCCAGACATGGATTTTATTACTTAGAAACCACTTACTCTACACTTTAACAGAATGTTAGGATGTTTTACTATGTTTAGAATTGTCCCTAAGGTTTCTAATAAGATTATGTTATCATAGTCCAAACAAATAACTAGACCTTTCTTCGATACCAACTAAGATAACCCATATCTTTAATAACCTTTAATTCAGGATTAATTACATAAATATAAAATTAAAATTGTACCAAAAGATCAAAATGCATGGTGTATTTGGGTTATTAAATACATAAAAAGATAAATTTTAGAAGACATATAAAAAAATATTTAAAAACACCATAACATGTTTTTAAGTTCCCTTAACCTTATATTATTTCATGGGATAACTTAGGGACATACATAAGAAAGGGGTGATCTATAAATCCCCCTATGTAAATAATCAAATAATAAAATGATGAAATTAATACATGCGAGTAAGAGGAAAATCAAGGTGAAATAAATGTGTGATAATCATAAAAATAAACATCAAATCATGATATGATATTATAACATCATTGAAACATAGGATTGTAGAAACAATATAAAACATGATATTATAAGCATAAGTCAAGGAAAATTGCTAAGATATCATAAAATTCAGTTCTTAAGATAACTTCCCATGTATCACACATGGTATCAAAAGATAAAAACATTACCTAATGCATTATAGAGCTATATAATTCTGGTCCCAACCACCACATTCATAACATATATATTCCTTTTTTTACCACATATATCATACAAAATAATAACATATTTCATCAAATTTAATCCCATGATTAACGAGTTTGAGTCATGTAAATGGAATTCCTCAATCAATGATGGATGGAAAAATTAAGTATAATACCCTTAAGTGGAAATGGGAATGGGTATTCACAACATTAAATTTAGTAGTGGAAAATCATGGGATAATTTCAGCAAAATCAGGGGTGTACATAAAGGTTCATAAAAGGCTTTAATGAGAGTAAACGGTGGTCTCTTATTACATGGGAATCATTATTTTTGTAAAGGAGAGTGTAAAAAAACAATGAATCATGCATAAATTTAATTATAAGGGCTTTGTACAAGTAAAGTTCTTATATAAAATAGAATAGAATATATTCCCTTATCATGAGCGGGTGATTCTAAAAGTTTAAGAGGATATTCTTAAGATCTTGGTAATATCATGGGAGGTCATTAAATAGAGATAGGGAGATGAAATTCATGATAAAAGGGGTTTATTGATGTGGTGTTGGAGGTTGGGTTGGTATTTATAGAAAAATGGAATGTAATTCTTTATTAATTTCTAAACAAAGGGTTTAGAATCTATATGAAAAAATAATAAAAACCAAAAACATTACCTTTGTTTTTACCCATGGTTTCGGAAAAATTTGAGTGGTTTTCAATATTTTATAATTCGAAGAACCTAACATTTTAAAATAATACAACTGGTGATGTTGAAGTGAGTCGCATTCATAAATTAAATATTTTAAAACAATAAAATATAATATGGGTTTTGGAGGATTCATTAATGAATTAGAAAATTAAAAAAATAAATTAAAAAAAATTTATTAAAAGAGAAATATATATTTGGTCATGGTTCCTTTTATTGAATTTTTTACATCAATTTTGGTCCATTATGATGTTATAATACATACTACAATTTTTACCGAAAAATTAGACTCTCTTAGAATGTTTTGAGAAAATCAACATTGATTAATTTTGATGAAATGATATAAAAAAATAATATTTCTTTTATCAAAATAATAATAAAAATATGATAATTTACATTTTTAAATGAAAATCCTTATTTTCATGAAAATAGTTGTTTTTAAGATAATAATAATGTTCTAACTCGTATAAATAATACTTTAGGATTCATAAAATTACATTACCACATATAAATAAAAATATATTAATAATAATAATATTTTATAAAAATAATATTTATTTTTAAATTCATGAATTTATCAAAAATAAAGTTAAACCATGTATTTTCCAAAAGTATATATTTTGTTTCTTGGTATAAAAATCTAATTTTCATCAACTCATATTTAGTTTCATATACAAAGTAATAATGAAAAGGGAAAAATATAATAGTTATTTAATTAAAATTGAAAATATAAATATTAATACTACTTGGTTCAAGATAAAAAATCCCTCTATTACACCAGTAGATACCCCCAGGGCAGGTTGTATAATAGTGGTAATTTCTTGGATTTGTTCATCGAACATGGTTTTTGTTTTAAACTTGATCAGATATAAATTCACTAGAAAATGGTCTCACTGTAGCTTTAATTTTTCAATCATAGATTTGGATATGTCAGGGTAAAATCCTAGTGACCCTATCTCTCATATAGTCTATGATAAATGAGATTCATAGAGTAAGATCCTACTGGTCAGGTATATTTTGTATTCCTTCTATTTTAGATGGACTTTATCATAACCCATAATATACAAGTCTAAATGGTCACTATAAAAGACTAGATTATAAAAAATTATAATTCTTGGATGTTTTTGAAATTCAACACACTATATTTTTTAATATTCTAAAATAACCGAATCATTTAATGTGTTTTCTATTACCATATTTTTAATTAAAGAATTTATTCCTTCAAAAATAAAATTTCATTTAAAAGTACTTGTGTCCATTATACATACCTCTAAGTGGGTGGTGTATCCTCTATCATAAATGATGTACCATGACATTAATTAGTAGTTCAAGTGTCTTGGGGAGAAGAGGGATATCAATAGATTCATTATCTATTTCCTTACCTACTAATGGATTGAGGTCAAGAACCACTGTCCTCATGGTTTGTTCCAGCCACTTCTTATTCGCTTGTGGGAGTGGTAGGATGTCATGATGAATTTTTCAATGGGTTCACCTTGGAAATTGAATAGTCAAGATTATATTTGGATAATTTTTGATAGACTAATGAATGTTTCTCATTTCTCAATGATCAAAAAGACTTACTTAGTAGAAAATCTAGAAAAACTATATGTCTAAGAGATAATACACTTTCGTGGAGTTCCCTTGAGTATTATATACAATATAGACCCATTTTTTATGTCATTGTTTTTAGGACTTTTATAAGGCCTTAGAGACTCAGCAGAGATTGAGAATTGTGTACCATCCCCATAAAAATGTATTGTCGGAGAAAATGAATCATATATTAGAGGATATTATTTAGGCCTATATCATAGAAATTGATGTATCATGTGATGATCACCTATAATTGGTTTAGTTTTCATAAAATTACATCTTTTAGGATTTTATTCTTACGAAATCTTTTGAAGATATCTACGGAAGGCCATAGAGTTGAATGTTGTGTTATCATAAGGTAGATGAGGTAGTTATATATAACGACCCATACTTTACATACATTGTTATTACATCAGAATTGAATCACACATATTACAACATATAACAAAACCAAGAAAGGACCGTGTAGGTATAGTGTCTTTAGAAACAGGGAAACATAAACAATTGGTTCATAAAGCATCTACTTTGCCTCCCATTTATTTCATCATATCTAGAGTTCCTTTTTGGCATATTCAACTTAATAACCTTCTTCCTGACCTGGGGAAATAAAACATACAAATGATTGAGCTCAAATGCTCAGTAAGGGTAAATAAAAGAAATATCAATCACATCATATACATAAGCACATAACTTTTGGAAATCTTAACCTGCAAAAGAGATCATAATTTCATAACATGGGATAAATCATAGTAGTAAAATGTAATACCAATAATCATAACATAAAACATGAAACTTTTTGGAATACACACAAAATCATAGAGAATCATTTCTTATAAGTCAAAAATCATTTCCAAGACTATCTTAGTGGACCAAATCCATTTCTGTACCGAGTTCACTCCTCATTTCAGTCCTATTTCACTGAACCGATATAACCTACCGTTCTAGCCATGTCTATCTCATGAGATATAAAATCTTTACCCAATGCATTGGAGGGACATATAGGTCCCACCCATCTCATAATGATACCATTCTTATGTGTTCCACAAAATCATAAACAATACATCATAGCATAACCCATGTAATAAAAATGGGAAAGACATCATAAAACAATTCATATAAGATAAAGGAATTCATAAAAATATTTCCATCACAACATATTCAAATAAATGTAATAATAGGGATAGAAACAGAACCCTATATTATCTTAGATGAAAAATAATTTTGATAAAACACTTGAACTCCATTCTTGAGGAAAATATCCTTTCTACTTCAAAAACATTTTAATTTCATAACATGTCATACAATTTTAAACTAAAAGAAGTTTATTAAAAATAAACATGAAAATTGTAAATGAAGCTTCTTGGAAATAATATTTAAAAATCCATTCATGCCGTATAAGTTAAAAAAACATTCTTCTCGTACTTTTGTCAGAAAAGTCAAAAAGTACCTCGTATGAAAAACGACAAAAGATTCCTTTCATATCTTTTACTAAAAAATCACCGAAGGGTAAAATTGAATTTAAAAAATTGTAGGTGGATGGAAATAATATTAAATGGATTTGGATAATAAAATACACCCCATTAAATTCCAAAGTATAAATAATCTCGGATAAAAACGAGATTGTGATATTTCCCTTACCTTAGGTCAGATATGCTTTGTACCTGTTCGAACCTCTTCTTCTTTGAAGTGATTCTTTGAGACCTCCTTTTAGGGAACTAAAATATGTCTTTGAAGAAGACCAGAACCTCTAGGATGTCTCTAGGGAAGTGTAGAGGAGAAATTGTCAGGGGTTGGCCGAGCTTGAAGGCTCAAAGTGGTGTGTGGAAGAGGGGGAGGAGGTGCCCTTTTATAAGGGATGAGAGGGGCTCCTTTGGAAAAACTAAAAATATTATTTTATTATAAAGTAAAGTTCGGTTTCAAATAGCTCCAAATTGATTTATTTCTAAGCTAAGGTGGGGATGGGTTGAAATCCATTAATACAATAGAATTTAGACATGTTTAGGTTCCTATTTTAACATTATCATTTAGATTTAACTTTAAGTTAAATAATTTTACTTTTACTATGTCTTATTGTGTTCTTATACTATAAGGTTAATAAACTTACTATAAGAAGCCAAACGAACCTGAAGATGTTTATAATTAATATATATAACCCTATCTAAGTCATTTGGCCAAACCTTAGATTTTTAAGAATAAAATAACAATTACTAATATAATATTTGTTTTAAAAACTATTTTATGTCAATTTTGACTCCATTTAGTAATTAATTTTTGTGAAAGTCATAACATAATTATTAGTTAGAAATAAGTTAATTAAATCAATACTAACATGTCATATTAATCTAGAAAATCAGTGGAATTCATAAAAAGCCTCAAATTACATTTATTTTAGTGTTTATAACATCAATTATGTCAATATTTCATTAATAAGATAATTAATGCATCATCTTTGTGTCATAAATAAATTAAATTATATAATTTCTAAAAATTACAAATAAAATACCATTATATAGGAAATCTTTTTAACTTTCTAATAAATATTTATTGTCGAATTTATCTTATGTATAACCCCATATTAAAAATGATTTACTTATTAAACTTTGATTTTATCTATTTTAACCCTTCTTTAAATAAATTAATAATAAATGTCCTAGTCTAATACAAGTGGGCCTAAATGGTCATATTTTATTCCTAAGGGTTTTTTGGTCGAATTACACTTGTCCAATAGAATTAGGACATGTGTTAGGGTAATAATAATATCATTTTTACCCTTTATTAACCTATTTACTTTTAACCGTGGTAAAAAAAAGTAAAAAGTTACTATTCACCAAAAAAATTATTTTCATCTCATTGAACCACATTTTACTTAATGACATCAAATGTGTCTCTCGGATTTTCGAAATTCCACTCACATAAGCGGTAAAATTATGTTTTATGAAAAATTCAGTTTTTAACTACCACTTAGTGGTTTCACTATTCATCAAAAATGGAAAGTTTTCAGAAAAATACCAAAATCTCACCCTAGGATAATTTCAATATTCCGAATCCAAAAATGAAGTCGATTTTGAAAAATAAAATTTATAAAATTTCAAAAAGTGGTTATTACTATTCATAACGGCTAGTTTTAATAATATTTTAATAGTATATCATTGTTTAGTGAAACTCGGTATTGCGTACGACACAAGCTATCATGGAAGGTTGTGATATCGTGTAAAGCAATACAAGTAAGTGTTGTGTGTAGAAAAAGATTCCTTTGATGATTTATATAACATAAAAGTCTTGGGTGTTACATTCTCCCCCCCCCCCCTTAAAATTATTTTTTCCCTCGAAATTCGTCACTTTGTAATAAACAGATGAGGATACCTGTCCCTCATCATATCTTCAAGCTCCCATGTAGCTTCTTCTAATTGGTGGTTCCTCCATAAAACTTTCACCAATCGAGTGGTCTTGTTTCATAGGAATTTTTTGCTATGATCCAGAATCTCTATCAGTTGTTCTTCATAAGAAAGATCTTGCTCCAGCGGTACAAATTCTGTGTTGAGTACATGTGAAGAATCAGGCATGTACTTTCTCAGGAGAGATACATGGAACACATCGTGAACTTGAGAGAGATTCAGTGGAAGCGCCAATCAGTAAGCTACCTTCCCAACACGATCCAGTATTTCGAAAGGACCGATATATCTAGGGCTCAACTTCCCCTTCCTTCCAATTATCATGACCCTCTTCTAGGGAGATATTTGTAAGAACACTTTATCACCCACTTCAAACTCTAGGTCTTTTCTTCGAGTTTCGGCATAACTTTTTTGTCGACTCTGAGCTGCTCTTATGTGTTGTTGAGTAGATCTGACCTTTTCTTCCATTTCATCAACGAGATCAGGTCCTAATAGCTTCCTTTCCCCAACTTCATCCCAGAAAGTTGGAGTCCTGCATTTCTGTCCATAGAGAGCTTAATAAGGAGCCATCTGAATACTGGAGTGAAAGCTATTATTATAAGAAAATTCCAGCAAAGGTAGGTGTTGATCCCAACCACCGTTGAAATCCATAGAGCAAGCTCTCAACATATCTTATAGATTTTTAATTGTTCTCTCAGACTGACCGTCTGTTTGAGGATGATAAGCAGTGCTAAAACTCTACTCTGTATCCAGAGTACGCTGAAAAATTCTCCAGGACTTTGAGGTAAACCTCGGATCCCCATCAGATATAATAGAAAGTGCTACTCCATGTAATCTTACCACTTCCTTTACATATATCCTGGCAAGTTGATCCAGAGAGAAATCCTCTCTAATAGCAATGAAGTGTGAAGACTTTGTAAGATGATCAACTATGACCCAGATAGAATTATTGCCTTTGGATGTTTTAGTAAGTCCTGTGACAGAGTCCATAGTGATGTTTTCCCATTTCTATTCGGGTATGGGTAATGGTTGTAACATCCCCTTAGACTTCTGTCTCTCAGCTTTAACTTGTTGACAAACCAAGCATCGAGAGACATATTCAGCAACATCTCTTTTCATGCCATCCCCCCAGAAGTACTCTTTCAGGTCCCTATACATCTTCGTGCTTCCAGGATGAATAGAGAATGAAGAACTATGAGCCTCATCCAGCAGCTCCTTCTTTAATTCCGAGATGGGAGGAACACAAACCCGATTCCAGAACTTTATTATCCCATCACAATCAAGGTTGAATTGAGAAACATTTCTCACCTTCTTTTGTAACTCGACATCATCTTTCTATGCATCTTTAATCTTCACATGTATAGACGGTTGAACATTCATTTGAGAAAGATACGATTTTTCCCCTTTCATTATAATTCCAAGATCCATCCTTTGTAAATCCATAAATATTGGATCTTTTGTGATCCTCATCATGGATAAACTAGCATGGTCTTATCGACTTAATGCATCTACCACCATGTTTGCTTTCCCAGGGTGGTAATGGATTGAGCAGTCGAAATCCTTAATCAGCTCCAACAATCTTCTTTGGTGCATATTCAGCTCCTTTTGTGTGAAAATATACTTTAAACTACTATGATCAGTATAAATATCACACCTTTCACTATAAAGGTAATGCCTCCAAATCTTTAAGGCAAAGATTACCATAGCTAACTCCAAATCATGAATTGGGTAATTTTTCTCAAGTATTTTCAACTATCGTGAGGCATAAGCTATCACCATATCATTTTGCATAAGAACACACCCCAATCCCATCAAGGATGCATCACTGTAAATCACAAACCTTTCTCCAATACAAGGCAGTGTGAGCACAGGTGCACTGGATAACCTTCTTTTCAACTCCTTGAAATTCTCTTCACATTCCTCCGTCCAAACAAACATAACTTCTTTCTTAGTCAACTTGGTGAGAGGATTAGATAATCGTGAAAAATCGTTCACAAAACGTCCATAATATCCAGCTAAACCAAGAAAACTTCGGATCTCGGTTACTGTTGTTGGTCTCAACCTTCTTTCGATAACCTCTATTTTTGCTGGATCCACAGAGATCCCCTCTTTTTAGATTATGTGACCAAAAAATGAATCTTTTTGAAGCCAAAATTCACACTTGGTAAATTTGGCATAAAGTTTCTCCTTTCTCAGGGTCTTCAATATAATTCTCATGTGATCTTCATGTTCTTCCTTGCTCTTTTAATAGACAAGAATATCGTCTATAAATACTACCAAAAATTGATCAAGATAGTCTCTAAAGACTCTATTCGTTAGATCCATGAAGATATCAGGGGAATTAGTAAGACCAAATGGCATCACTATAAATTCATAGTGTCCATACCTTGTACAGAAAGCCGTCTTTGGTATATCCTCCCTTTTGACCCTTAATTGATGATTCCCTGAACGAAGATCAATCTTGGAAAAGTATTGAGCTCCACATAGTTGGTCAAATAAGTCATCAATGCGTGGGAGAGGATATATGTTCTTGATAGTGATCTTGTTAAGTTATCGATAATCAATGCAAAGTCTCATTGATCCATCTTTCTTCTTAACAAATAGAACAGGTGCTCCCCAAGGTGACGTACTAGGGCGTATGAACCCCTTATCAAGATTCTCTTGGATTTTCTTCCTCAATTTCTGCAACTCAATTGGGGCCATTCTATTAGGTGTCTTTGAAATAGGCAAATCACCCGGTACGAGTTCTATTCAAAACTCAACTTCACGATTCAGTGGAAGACCCTGTAATTCCTCCGGAAAGTCATCATCAAACTCCTATACAATGGGAATATTCTTAATCGTGAGTTTCTCACCAACCATTTGAGATAAATAACCTTCATTTAGTGGAATCAATACCCATAAAATGGAAGAAATTTCCACTGGAAGGTTATGTTCATCCTTGCATCGATAGACGATCATAGATTGATCTGGAATATGAAATGTGACTTCCCTTATTTGGCATTTGATATAATATCCATGGAGAGAAATCCAATCCATGGCAAGAATCACATCAAATTCCACTATAGGAAGGATCACATGATTTTCAGGAAGCACATTCCCACAAACTTCAATCGGAGAAGAATTATAAACTTTTGATGTGACTGTTGTGCCATTAGGTGTTGTCATAGCTAACTCAACATCTAATTGTTGAGGTAATATGGTGATACCCTTAGAAAATTATTCAGAAATAAAGGAGTGGGTGGATCCAGAATCAAATAAAACATTTTCTACTTTAGAGTGGATGGTAAGTGTACCTTTCACCACATCGTTATCATACTCCACGTCGCTGATAGAAATTTCATGTGACTTTCCTTTTTCTTTAGCCTTAAGAGTTTGTTGACGTCGATCATCATCATCAACCCTTGGATTAGTGAATTTATTGGCATAATGTCCCATCTCCTTGAACTTGAAACATTGAAGTGTAGTAGGTTCAATCTGTGTATCCCTTCCTTTGTTTGCATCATTAGACATCTTCTTCCCATCATTGTGGCATTTAAATGCCCGATGATCTTCCTTTCCACATTTGAAACATTTACTTGTCCCTTTAAGACAACTCCCTCCATGTATCTTTCCACACTTTGAGTATAAGGGAAAGCTCATCTTCTTTTCAGTGTGCTCTTTAGATTTTCCTTTGAATTCCATTTTCCTCTTCTTATCAAACCCATATGAATGATGGGTTACTCCAATCTCCATCTCAACTTTGAGAGCACATCGAACGATTCCTCATAGATATTAAAGTCCCTTATGGCTAATTCCCTTCAAAGAATTTGTTTTAAGCCACTAAAGAATCGATCGATCTTAATCTCAGGATGGATAATAATACCAGAAGCGAACCTTGCAAGTCTTGTAAAATTTTCTTTATAGGTACCAACAGATTCATCATCCTTTTGCTTCTGTTCAAGAAACTCTTTCTCCATCTTTGTTTGGAGAATATGAGTGAAGTACTTATTGAAAAACAAGTTCATGAACTCATCCAATTCCATGGAATCAATTTCTTCCCTTTGCCTCGTATTCTTAATAAGATTCCACCATTGATCAGTATCACCTTCCAAACGATACACTGCTAAGAAGAATTAATCATGCTCAGAACATTGAAGAACTGAAAATATCTTTTCAGTAGTACTAATCCATTGTTCACCAACTAATGGATCAGTAGACCCGCTGAAAGAAGGTGGACGCTGCCTCATGAAGGATTCAACAAAATGTTTCTCCTTCCTTTGCTCGTTTGGAAGTCCTGCATGACTCATAGCTTGAGAAAGTTGTGTGAGAATGGCTACAAGATTTTTCATTCTAGCTCCCATAACGTTTGGTTGCTCAGGGGGACAATCTATTCATTGCCCGTTGCATTCCGCATTAACACGGTTCCTTCGGGTTCCAACCATTGACTAAAACCAATAAGAATAGTGTGAGCAACACTAATTATAATAGGAAAACCACATAATCAAGAATAAAATTTCACACTTAAGGTGTTATTATAGGTTATTCATGGCCATTTCTAAAACACTAAGATTGTGTTCTATGCATAGACTTATCCTTAGGGTTCTTACTAAGGCTTTCATATCCTAGTTTCCAAAGGTTGACTATACCTTTCCTCTGATACCAACTATAACGACCCATACATTACATAAACTGTTATTACATCAGAATTGAAGCACACTTATTACAAAAAATAAAAAAACCAAGAAAGGACCGTATAGGTATAGTGTCTTTAGAAACTAGGAAACATAAACAACTGGTTCATAAAGCATCTACTTTGCCTCCCATTTATTTCATCATATCTAGAGTCCCTTTTTGGCATATTCTACTTAATAACCTTCTTCCTGACCTGGGGAAATAAAACATACAAAAGGGTGAGCTCAAATGCCCAGTATGGGTAAACAAAAGAAATATCAATCACATCATATATATACGCACATAACTTTTGGAAATCTTAACCTGCAAAAGAGATCATAATTTCATAACATGGTATAAATCATAGTAGTGAAATGTAATCCCAATAATCATAATATAAAACATGAAACTTTGTGGCATACACACATAATCATAGAGAATCATTTCTTATTATTCAAGACTCATTGCCAAGACTATCTTAGTGGACAAAGTCCATTTTTGAACCGAGTTCACTCCTCGTTTCAGTCCTGTTTCACTGAACCGGTATAACCTACCGTTCCATCCATGTCTATCTCATGAGATATAAAATCTTTACCCAATGAATTAGAGGGAGATATAGGTCCCACCCATATCATAATTATACCATTCTTATTGTGCCAAAAAATCATAAACCATACATCATAGCATAACCCATGTAATAAAAATGGGAATGACATCATAAAACAATTCATATAAGATAAAGGAATTCATAAAAATATTTCCATCACAACATATTCAAATCAATGTAATAATAGGGATAGAAACAGAACCCTATATTATCTTATATGGAAAATAATTATTATAAAACAGTTGAACTCCATTCTTGAGGAAAATATTCTTTCTACTTCAAAAACATTTTCCTTTCTTAGCATGTCATAGAATTTTAAACTAAAAGAAGTTGATTAAAAATAAACTTTAAAACTTGTAAATTAAGCTTCATGGAAATAATGTTTAAAAATAAATTCATTCCGTATAAGTTAAAAAAACATTCTTCTCGTACTTTTTTCAGAAAAGTCAAAAAGTACCTTGTATGAAAAATGACAAAAGATTCCCTTCATATCTTTTACTAAAAACTCACCGAAGGGTAAAATTGGATTTAAACAATTGTAGGTGGATGGAAATAAGATTACATGGATGTGGATGATAAAATACACCCCAGTAAATACCAAAGTATAAACAATCTCAGATAAAAATGAGATTGTGATATTTCCCTTACCTTAGGTCCGATATGCTTTGTACGTGTTCGAACCTCCTCTTCTTTGAAGTGATTCTTTGAGACCTCCTTTTAGGGCACTAAAATAGGTATTTGAAGAAGACCAGAACCTCTAGGATGTCTATAGGGAAGTGGAGAGGAGAAATTGGTAGGGGTTGGCAGATCTTGAAGGCTCAAAGTGGTGTGAGGAAGAGGGGGAGGAGGTGCCCTTTTATAAGGGAGGAGAGGGGCTCCTTTGGAAAAACTATAAATATTATTTTATTATAAAGTCATGTTCGGTTTTAAATAGCTCCAAATTGATTTATTTTGAAGCTAAGGTGGGTATGGGTCAAAATCCTATCATCCAATAGAATTTAGACAAGTTTAGGTTCCTATTTTAACCTTATGATTTAGATTTAACATTAAGTTAAATAATTTTACTTTTACCGTGTCTGCTTGTGTTCTTATACTATAAGGTTAATAAACTTACTATAAGAAGCCAAAAGAACCCCAAGTTGTTTATTATTAATATATAAAACCTTATCTAAGTCATTTTGCCGATCCTTATATTTTTAAGAATAAAATAACAATTACTAATATAATATTTTTTTAAAAAACTATTTTATGTCAATTTTGACACTATTTAGTAATTAATTTTTGTGAAAGTCATAATAGAATTATTTGTTCTAAAAGAGTTAATTAAATCAATACTAACATGTCATATTGATCTAGAAATTTTTTGAAATTCATAAAGAGTCTCAAATTACATTTATTTTGGTGTTTATAACATCAATTATGTCAATATTTCATTAATAAGATAATTACTGCATCATCTTTGTGTCATAAATAAATTAAATTATATAATGTCTAAAAATTAAAAATAAAATTCCATTATGTAGGAAATATTTTTATCTCTCTAATTAATATTTATAGTTGGATTTATCTTATGTATAACCCCATATTAAAAATGATTTACTTATCAAACTTTGATTTTAACTATTTTAACCCTTCTTTAAATAAATTAATAATAAATGTCCTAATCTAATCCAAGTGGGCCTAAATGGTCATATTTTATTCCTAAGGTTGTTTTTGGTCACATTACACTTGTCCAATATAATTAGGACATGTTTTAGGGTAATAATAATTTCAATTTCACCCTTTATTACCCTATTTACTTTTAACCGTGGTAAAAAAAGTAAAAAGTTACTATTCACCAAATAATTATTTTCATCTCATTGAACCACATTTTACTTACTTACATCAACCGTTTCTTTCGGATTTTCGAAATTCCACTCACAGAAATGGTAAAATTAGGTTTTGTGAAAAATTCAGTTTTTTAACTACCACTTAGTGGTTTCACTATTCATCAAAAATTGAAAGTTTTCAGAAAAATACCAAAATTTGACCCTAGGATAATTTTGCTATTCCGAATCCAAAAATGAAGTCCATTTTGAAAAATAAAATTTATAAAATTTCAAAAAGTGGTTATTGTTATTCATAACGGCTAGTTTTAATAATATTTTAATAGCATATCATTGTTTAGTGAAACTCAGTATTGCGTAAGACACAAGCTATCAAGGAAGGTTGTGATTTCGTGTAAAGCAATCCAAGCAAGTGTTGTGTGTAGAAAAAGATTCCTTTGATGATTTATATAACATAAAAGTCTCGGGTGTTACATTATAGTAGGCCTGAGCGTGGATTAGGAAACCTCCAATATAGTGAAACTAACGATGATGTAGTTGACCATAAGTCATTTTAGGAATAAATAATATGTTTACCATAAGAGCATACGTTGGGAGTATCCTATAGGGGACAATGGTTTTTTAGAGTGACTCCTCGATTAGTCCATTTCTATATGAAGAAGTAATGGAAGCTAACACTATGTTATGTTAGACCCTTCAATATCACCAAGTGAATTAGAATAGGGTAATACCATATATATATTCCTTCCCTCTATCCTGGTATTCATAACGTGCTTCATGTGTCTCAGCTTTAGAAGTGGATGCCTGGTTTTATACTTGTCATTGACTATGAGGATCTTGAGTTGGATCTTGATTCAATACATGAGAATCACCATGTGTGGATTATATACTGAATAGAGAAAGTAATTTGAGGGAATAAGGTTCCACTTGTATATATTTTATGGTGATATAAAAAGATCTTGGAAGATACTTAGGAGTGGGAGGTAGATGTTCAAATTCAATGGAATGAGTTGTTTGAGTAGGAATCCTATAGACACTTCTTGAGGATGAGAAGTATTTTAATGAGGATATTGTAATGACCCTGGATGTTTATGTCTTCTATGAGTTAATTTCATCCATAAAACATATTTTTTTGTGTTATGAATAGATTGGGCTAAGTTCTAGGAGTTTCTAGTGGGTTTGAAATTGTTTGAGAATACTTTTTGAACGTTCACATTTAAGGAATAATGTTTTAAAAACAATACCATTTCTCCAGGAAAACCATGAACGTTGTGGTAGTAGAACCTAAGATGCGGTACTATTAAGGAACATAGTTTTACAAATCATACATTCCCTTGAAAAACAATGTTACGCCCTCCAGTGTTTAACAACATAGCTAATTCAGGGTTTCAAAAATAATGTGACTTAACCATGTCATCCATAACTCCTTGCATGATTGGTATAAAATTTTCCAAACTATGCACCCCAACTATAACGTCATAACCTAAGAGTCACTAAATGGATCCCTAATACAATGTATCACATGTCCACAAGCACATTTCATCGTATTCCAAAGGATTATTAATTGTAGCGAGGGTCTAGGGTAGTACAGTTAGGAGGCTATAGCATCATAATCATAGTTTCATAACAATGAAATAGATAAATAAAAAGAAGGAAACATAATATAAATCAGTATAAGCAGTAAATAAAAATCCATATGGAAAGAGTAAAAAAAAAATATATGGGTAACATCATATACAAGATGAGTATGTCATGTATTTATATAAAAAACAAAAGAAATACATGGTGATAGAAATCCAACACAATAAAAGTATAAAAAACAAAAAAAGAGCTATCTCTAGATTGAATAAAAAGACAAATATTGGTCTTATGCACCCTTTCTCATAATTAATAAAAAAATAGGTATCATTAAGTGGATTCATTCCCCATCCCCTACCTCCATCCATGAGGTCTATCTAGGTATAAAACGACATACCGAAAAAGGTGTGATAAAACACTCAGAAGGCGTCAACTAATATTTTCTATAAAAAATATAGTATATGTATATTTTTGTAAGAAGTGTGAAATATACCAGAAATTCCATAAGAGGATAACCCCCTGAAAATTTATTAAATTAAAAGTAAATGACAGAAAAACACGTACCACAAGCCAAAAAAGACAGCTACATATCAAAGAAACCTTACTCATTACCACATACGTGATAAATAGAATTCTCTACAGTAGCTGATTCCCATTCTGAGCTTTCATAATGCTTTAGAACCTTAGCATACTTTCTTCGCAAATTCATTCGTTCCAAGGATAGAAGCTTTGTGCTTCCAATAAAGGACCTAGTGGACACCAACTTTGGTAAGTATGAGTAGTCCTTCCTCATCCTTCTTTTTGGTGGGGCAGTCATGCTTTCCTGATTCCCAATTATCTTCATCGTACCACCCTGAACAATATCACTATACAAAGGCCTAGTCAATCCACCATTATTTTCCTTGTCACTCTCCTTGCAGTCCCCCTATTTTCTAGAAATATGAACCTCATTGAATCTTCCCCTCCTTGGCCTTTCTTAGAATGACTATTATGGTCAATCAAGGCTCGATGCCTAGGCTACTCCACAAACTCATGACCATCCATAATCCCATGTTTCATGGATTCTTTCCCAATTTCATCCTCTTAAGAAGCAATCCCAAGCTACATACTGCTACATTCATATGTTGGACAACCCTCCTCCACATTCACCTGTTCCAATTCTTGGAACTGATTTCTAGTGTCGATTGCAATCACCACTCCTCCACCACTCGCATCCCGCATTTGAGACCCATCAGCAGCTTCCAACACCTTCATTGGACAACTCTCACAAATTACATCACATATTTCCTCATCAATAACAGGATCTAACCCCATGCACTCACCTTCATCCTTCCCACTAATATCCAATAGAAAACATAACTCTTGTTGGGTGACCGTTGTGCTCAAATTAACACCAGATGACCCACCCATGCCACCAGTACCAGGGTCACCTTTGACAGCAGACTGCTTCATCCCAAACATTGAATTCTGATCACTCTTATGCCGAATAAACACCGAAGCTACCAAAGAATTAGGAGGTGCCTCTACCTGAACCCCCAAACTCACTACATTTCAGTTTACCAGACCATTCACATTTCTAGAATAAGCACCCACTACAGGCCTCTGATCATGGGACCTACCTACCTTCTCCCTCGGATTAGAAAACCTCATGTTCACTACTTCACATTGAAAATTATTCTATGTTCCTTAGTATAAAATGGTTAGTGCAATAATTAGTCCAGGATTCAAAGACAACGACCTGCTTCCATCAGAATTCCTCACCCTCGGTAATCTAGATCCATTCCACTGGAGGTTTCGCAACATCCAACTCAACACAGAGGTGGGGATTGATCAGATGACTCACTTTGGAAGTTTGAACATCGGAACAAAGAAAGTGACCCACCTTATTACAAATCATACAGACAATCGTAGTATTTAGAAATAGTAGAGGAAGCTGAGGAATACCTACCCATGTCACAATGGCGGATGGATCACGATTCATACATAAATCAAAATACCATTGAAGAAGGAAAAACTTGTAGTCGTTGCAACGATGGGGGTAATTGGACCAAGCTCAGACCAAGTCATCTTATGAAGCAAATTAGATCATGAAGTTGCGTTTTTCAAGAGGAACGACGACTGTGCGGTCTTGAAAATCACATTTACCGAAGACAAAGTGGTTGAAATCATGAACCGAGGGCCATTAGTGATTGAAACGAGCCACCAGTGTCAAATCTAGATAACGCAATGGTTCATAGAACTCCAATAATGAGATTGATAACTGAGGATCACAAAGGACAAGGTCAGGGGCCTTCGGTCTAAGCGAGCTCACTGGAAACTCCAGAAGAAAAGTAGGTTTTGAAAAAGGGGTGAAAGGTTTCTGAATGATTTGAGGTGGCACAATAAGTTCTTCCTCCCCCTTCCACCTCTAGGAAGGGGGGGGGGGGGAATCAGCATATGTCATCATCTAGGGTTACATCACCAAAGAACTAGAGACAATCTCCCACAAACCCTTATCCATAAAGTGTGAAATATATAATAGGAATAAAATGATACATGTAAATGTTATACTATCCTGCCTACCCAACCTCACTATAAACATGAAATCGTACACAAGGGTCATCTATGAAGCAAGGGAAAACATACACTATGACCTATGCTAGGTAATCCAGTGTCATAACTACAGGGGCCAGATCCATTGAATAAAATAACCAAAACATTATCCTCAAGTCCATGGAGTATCTCTACAGATAAATCAATATAGACATGGGGGATTAAAAGGGTCATATCTTAAGAGTTCTAATCATGTTGAATACAAGTAGTATAAATTTACATTACATCAGAATAATATGGATCCATGGAGTATAAATGTTTATAGAATATATAGTAATTTAGATCCATGGAGTAGTGGATTCCATGAATTCCCACTCATCTCGATTCGAGGATTAGTAATGTATGGTGCATCCAAATCCTTAATAATACTATTATTATAAAAAAACCATGAATTTATTAAATTTATTCCACATTTTCCATCCATCGCATATTAATCATTTTAATTACTTGTAATCACATGGAAAAGGAGGAATAAAACATATCATAATATCTCATTTAATTCATTAATGATCCCACTAAGACCAAAAGCACACACACACACATAACGGGGAGGTATATCAAAGAGATGATACATAAACACACCTCATGTATGGTCCATGATGATGTTTAAAACCTCCAAAAATAACTTTATGTAAGTGGGAAATCTATCATGGTTGAAATAATTTATTCCTGGAATTTAGTAAATTTTGGAGCAATGTTTGAAGGTCTAGCATGTAGAAGAATAAAATCGGGGTATAAAAACTGTTATTTAAGTTAAAAGGTATGGACCACCTACTATATGACCATGGTAGAAAATTCTTTTAATATTGAATCATCACTCAACCCTAATAGGAGGAAAATTTAAGAACGAATAAACACCCTAAAAATTGGCCATAACATATTACACCAAAATAGTATATTCAATAGAATGTAAACCATAGAAAAGATTAATAGAAATATATAACTCATCAGTGCACCTCTAACTAGATGAGAACTTAACGAATCAGAATCTGTATTGACCAGATATGGAAAATATTAGGATAGGATTCCATGAGATTTCTCAATGTGAGAGGGAGGGGTGGAAGCAAGAGGGAAATATTTAAGGATTAGGAGGGTTTAACATTTAAATAATTGAGTAAACAAATATAAATTTACCATATAAATAATAATTCTTATAGTTTGGCCACAAGATTTTCAAAAAAATGCACCAATTGTGCACCCTGCATAGTCCATGGAGGGACCTCCGACAGTTCATGCATATAGTTTGGGAAACCATGCACAAATTATTCTTTTTTATCTAATAAAAAATATAAATCCCTCACACAATAGAGTGTCTTGGGTTTCATTGTTTCATCAGACCATGTGGCAGACTTCTTATCCCTAAAACACCATATATGGTCAATAAAAATCATGCAGCCTAGGTGGGGTGCTTTCTACAAACCATGCAACCTAGATATTTCATTCAAAAAATGATTCTTCAAACTCTGAGAAATCCCCAGACACCTCTAAAACCACCATGACCTCATTATTCATTAACATTTGATTAAAACCAAGTAAATAAAATGAAATTAAAAAAACATACCACATAGAAAAATTCAGTGTCTTACAATCTCCCCCTTTAACAAAACACATCCCCAAGTTTCTCTTCTGAAGGTGGTAAAGCTTCTGAAAGGACTTTTGGCCACTGAGCATATAATTTCACCTCTCTCTCCCAAGTCTCCTCTTGTAGAAAATTTTTCTTTCATAACACCTAAATTAATGGAACTAATGTTCCTCTATAAGTTTTGGTGCTCCGGTAAATGATACATATAGGTTGATATAATAAGGATGCATCTACTTATAATTAATTCTCATCTAGATGTTGAATATGAGATGTGTTTGATTAATAATGAAATATATGAGATACATGGAAAATGAATTTCATGGATTTATACCTCTGAGGAAACTAAAACTGATATTCTACTGACCAGAATATTTATAGAATCTCAAAAGGCCCAACATTTCATAGTGAAATATTTCCATATCCTGTGAATCCATCTATTCTATGGCCTATGTGATATACATAAAAAGTCCCAATCACAAACCATGAACTCTAGAAGTCTATGATATATAACAACATAGGGAATATGTCTAGACTCTATAGTGGAAATCTACTTTATAATATACTAGATATACTCTGAAGTATCTGGCTTGAGAATTGGTCTATGTAGCATTATCTGTCTTTCCTTTAACTAGCACAGAGGTGATTTCCATGACATACCATAAAAATACTAATAAGGTCTCATCACTACAATTTTATGATATCTATTTTTGTTGGATAACTTTACTTGGGGTATATAGCTCTCCCAAAAACCACCTAAATCGAGCAAACAATCTCTAATATTATTCTCTAAAACCAATATTTTGCACTCTGACTGGAAATCAGTTTGAGGGTTATATGACATGCTCAAAAGAACCTATCAATAAAATGCCCTCTTTAAGCCTTATTAAAACCAATATGTGAACTGGGCATTTCTTTTTGGTACAATAGTATGAGGAACCCCATAAAGGGACACAATATTATGTATATAAAGTATCCCTAGCTTATCTATTGAGAAGGTCTCTCTAATAGAAAGGAAATGGGAAACCATTATGATACATTCAACAAAAACCCATACAACATCACGACCTCTATGTGAAATCAGTAAAATTTCCATGAAATCAATGGAACATCATCCCATCTCCTCTCGGGGGTGGGAAACTGGTGTAAAATCCCATTTGTTCACATATGTTATGCCTCAACCTTCTCAAATGAGGAACTCCTCATGATAAAACCAACTAAATTCCATTTTTACTAGGAAACCAATAATGAAATGGTTTGTATCATTATATCTTAGTGACATCGGGATGTACATCCCAAGATGAGGCATGAAGTTTCCACATCAACTCCTCTTGAACATATGCCGGAACCCATAAAATGCTATGTATGCATAGAATTTCATGCTCACTAATAGTCCACCAAGGAGGTGTGTCCTCACTTTCTTCAGTCTCCCATAGAAGTATTCCCTCAAAATATGATAGTTTTATCACCCTTAACCAATACAAAAGAGTGTAAGTTTCCACTAAGGATGAGAGAAAAGTATGTTCTTTATTATCCCACACCTCCAAGTAATTATCCTTATCATCATTATTTATTTATTTTAGATTGCAGTGAAAAATAGAAATAGAAAGAAAGAAATAGCGGGAGGTAGAGAATCAACGAGTCATGAAATAATGAAGAATGACTATATCCTCTCTCACATGGTTTACCCCCTTAGGAGGAAAAGAGTACATGCATGGAAAGAAACTAAAACCATCACTTGGACCTCTGTGGAGGAAATATAATGTGTACAAATTTTACCCCCATGCCATGTATTAATGAAATTTATTTGGTTATTGATAAAACCCATAAACCTCTTAATGACATATGAGATTTATCAAGGAGTGGTACATGTTCTATACAAGGAATCATGAAGAGTCATAAAGTATGTTTGCACCACTGCCCAACCAATGTTCCTTTGTATGCCTAGGTGAAGACCTGCTAACATTTTCCAGGCTTCAACCTAGAGGTATTGAACATAACCAAAGTATGAAGTAAAAGGACAGATAACTGATCCTATACAATCATTAACCACACCACCTCCATGTATGGTTCCCATTATAAATGAGCCATTCGTGTTGAGTATGTGTCCCACAGAATGTGGAAACCACTAAAGCTAATGGCCCTAATTTCCCCTATGGAAGGAATGGTTGGATGATTTACTATCCAGGAGCAGTCTAAGGGTGGTTCCATCTTCCTAATTCATGAATATCCATACCAATTAAACAAAGAGGTTCATAGTTCTAGACACCAATGATTTCCCATTATAGATACCCCCATCAAAATTATCTAAGTTCCCTACATGTCATATACACTAGTAACCTGATAAGATGACCATGACCATTGCCATCTTCTGAGGCCCAGTAGTACCCGCTCCTTGGAACTAGCATTCTAGAAAATAGAGTCCCCACAGATCCTAGTAATATAATTCAGTAAAGTCTATAAATAATCATCATACCATAAATTCCCAATCACTATAAAAAAATAGAGGATCCAATATTTGATCATGACGCTACCTACAATATGGTCACTTGAAAACATTGTTTATTACTGTTCATTTAATGTTATCACCAATTTGTAACACCCAATTATTAATCCACCAAAGAATAAAGTTTTATTTTGTGGTAATTCCTTACACTAGAGAACCTCTCACTAGCTATCACTGTGGTCTAATGAGATATTCACCCTTCGAAGATCATTCACTATGAAGGAAAACAATGTCCACTCAATGAAGATAGACTTCGATGGATCTATATTCATTTATATGAGATCAAAAATATCATGTTGTCTCATATCTAGAATGATATTTTTGAATCTTGGGGGAATACTTTCGTGCCTGAAGTTTATATCTGATGTGAGATAGCTGGGGAAACCAAACATGGAACCCACCAATTTTTGGTTCCAAATTAATATATCACCCCTCCCCACTAACCATCGAGAATGGAATTTAAGAGTTTCAATATCATGACAAATCATGGAAAATATAGTATAAGAGTTCCCCCCATCATACTCATCCCCATTTTATTATCCACCTATAAACATTCCTTAGAGATATTGTTCCTCAATAACATCCCATGATAGTTTCTCATGAATTTGATATAGCATGTATAATTTATTTCTTATGTTAATGCCTCCCTTATTCATAGGTCTATCCATCCTTTACCAAGAATCCTAGTGGTTCATTCCCTTCATGTGTGTGCCCAAAATAAAAGAGGGAACAATGTGATCAATGTTGGAGATAACACCTTTTGAAACCTTTAAATCTGATAGAGCATGAACAGTATTGAGGAACGAAAACTTTCACTAAAGAGATTCTACTATCAAATGAGAGGTATTATACATTCCAATTCACAATGTGACCCATGATACTTCCAAAAATATCATAAAAATGATGAATGTGAGGTCTTCTTGAAAAGATTAGGTCACCTAGATAATCCATAGGGAAGGTCCTATGTTTCATGTCCAAACTCTTACTCAAATAGAATACCTATATGTCCAGGAATGTGTTTGAGATATAGAAGTTTTTCTTAACTTGGTTGATGGTTGTCCAATCCATTTTTAGTAGTCCACAAGAACCTCATTAATTCCATAGATTGATCTCTTTATGGAGTTCTTAAAGATGATGTTGTCATCTTAAAAAAGTATATGGGAGATGCAATAGGAGTGCATCCTACAATGATAAGAAAGAATATTACCCCTTGAGATGCGCCTATTTATGGTATGACTATGAACATTTTGTGTGATAATAAATATTCTTAGGGATAATGGGTCTCTCTTAACCCACATGTTTTATGAAGAATCTATTGTTTTATCCATGAATAAGATTGAAAACCAAGAGGAGAAACAACTTCTGAAAATCTGATCCTAGGCCCATGAAGAGAAACCCATGCTTGAAATTACATTGACCATAAAATTCCATTCAAAATTTTCAAAAGACTTTTCCAAATATAACTTGATGGCATTTTTAGAACCAGTAAAATTGTGATTGATAGTAGTAATCACTTATTATGCCAATTCCATAGATCCTTTTATATTTCACTCTTTAAAAAACCAATGTTTCTCTTCAGAGATCCAACCAGGATGAAGGATGGACAGACTTATGTTGATAACACTGGATTGTACCCTGTAAAGAAAATTTCACATTCTCACTAGTCAATAATGATGGAGGGTTGAGGGATCCTTGAATTTAGGAATAAGAACCAAGGTAATGGTGATGAACATCTGGGGAGGATACCATCATGAATGAAATCTTGCAATCCTTCACCAGACTAGTCCTAACAATATTCCAAGAAGCTATGTAGAATGATTCTGGGATATCCTCTGAGCCCAAAGCAGTCTCTAGTTTTTGGCCATGAATCTCTTCACAAATATACATTTCATTAGGCTCAACTATAATGAATACTTTTTCAATATTAGATACTGAGTAAGGAACAACCTAAAAGTTTTCTAGCTTGACCCCTCAAAGCATCAGCTACTGCATTTCCTTTACCAGGCACATATCCGAGCATAAAATCGCAATAATACAGATTCTCAACCCACCTTATTTATAAAAGCTTAAAGTAATTCTTTTTAAATATATATTTGAGTATTTTTTGGTCCATAAATTCAAAATAAACTCTCTCCTAGTAGGTAATTCCTCAAAAAAATACAAGGGAAAAACATCTAAAGCTAACTTCAGATCACGTGTCATGTGATTCCAATGATGAGGCCTCAACTGTGAGAACTATACACCATAAATTTATTCCCCTAAAATAGGAAATATCCCTAACCAATTCATGTTGAATCATAGAAAACCACATAGATTCTACCAGGCGCTGGTAGAATCAACATCATCACTAAAGTCAATCAACCCTTTATCTTCTGAAAATACTTTTCACATGATTTAGACCATATAAAACTGTCACCATTTTTTCTCAAGACTCTTATAGGAATATCAAGATGTTAAAAGTATTGGATGATACAACATAATAACTAGACAGTCCCAGGAATCTTTGGATATCAATGAAATTCATGATACTCCCAAGAAACTATAATAATCACCTTATCTGGGTCCATAGATACTTCTTCCTCTACGATGATGTGACCTAAGAAGTGAAAATTATCTATCCCTAACTAAAATTTTGTGAGCATAGAATACAACCTTTTTTATCTTAGTGTATTAATTTTCATGAAAACCATTGATTTTTTCATGATACTGAATTTTATAATGAGTTAATCATAAAGTCCATACCTACTTAAGAGTGTTATAAAAGGTATGTCAATTTTCCTAACATGCACCTAGTTATAACCTTCCCACAAATTAATTTTTAAAAATACCCATGTTCCTCTAAGTTGTTCGAAGAGATCATCTATCTAGAGAAAAGGATAATGATTCATAACCATCAACTGGTTCAATTTTTAGTGATACATATATAACCTGAGGGATCCATCCTCCTTCTTGGAAAAAGAACTAATGAACCACACTAAAAAGTATTGGGTCATATAAATCCCTTCCCATCCAAGTCCTATAGTTATTTCTTGATCTCCTGAAACTCAGTAGTAGCCATCCTATAAGAAGGAAGGGAAATTGCTGTAGATACTGGAACTAGATCAATTGAGAACTCCACCTATCAATCAGGAGGTAAACCAAGAAATTTTTTGAGAAGACATGCCTAGAATAATCTAATACTTAAGGGAAGTTAGCTCATCTCATTCCCTAATCATCCACATATAATAATGCAATCAAGACAATCATCCCCCAACCAACATTTCTAGGATCCAGGTCAACTATCCTAGATATTATTTTCACCCTTATAAATAAAAATCCCGACCGTTTGGTGACATAAAGGCCACTCTTTAGCAATAGCATCACACATAAGAAATATAGGGAACCAACCATTCTATCATAAGAGGGAAATCATACTCAGACACCTTGAGGAAAAGGAGGTCCCATACCAATCAAAACATCCAATATCAAGAGGGAACTCCCCATACTGGCTTGTATTCTCCTATTTAATCACCAAAAAAGTTTCAAGTATCATAAAAAAGGGGATATATTAGAGTATAAGCTACTAAGAACATACCTTTCAGTGGAGATGGATCAATGCTCTACTCCCCCGGTATAGGCTATAGTGAATATATCATTCCTAAACCACATCCCTATAAAATAAACTAACTTGCTAGTGTATTCCCACACTACATTCAAGGTATAATTAGTGTTTGGGACCCTCATCCTAAATGACCTATAGTAATCCATCTCATATATTGATACAAAGATATGAATCCCACTCTTAAACCTAGATCAAAAGTGGAATCCCTCTCACTAACCACTGGAGTAAAGTTCCTATAGAAGTGTTTTATACATCCCATCCTTCCATAGGCATGGAACTCAACTGGGTCTCTGTCACACTATCTCCTCACGTGTCTCTACCTTCCACATTGATGATAAAGGTAAAAACTACCAACACTCACACCCTTCTTGGTATTCCCCCTACAAGAGGTCTCAAAATAGATTTTCCTTACAGTTATCCCTTAAGTACTAGGTTACGAAACTAAAATACCCTACTATGTGATCCCAAATTCTATCAAATTACATTTATTAATCATTTCCTGATTCTCTCTATAAATTATAGTAGTCATTCAAAACACATTCATCTATGATTGAATTAAATATTTGAGATATTCCTCAAAGCCAATAACACTAGATTTCCAATCAGCATGATACATAGTTGAAAATGATGAAGCACTGTAAAGAGAGATGAATACTCAATAAAAGTCATCACAAACTACTCAAAAACACATAAACTTACTAGCCCATTTAGATTTCAATGTTTTAGGAAATAATTATTCCGAAAATTTTGTTTAGAAATCTCGCCAAACCATATCTCGAATCCTATCATATTAGTTCAAAATATACCACAAAATATTAGTGGCTCCTCAAATAATACACCTAAAAACATCACTCTTCACATTGGAGGAGTATCCAAGTACTTGAATATCGATAAGATAGTATAAAGCCACAGCTTGGAAAGATGTGGACAACAATCCAACAAAAAAATAGTGGGATGAAACTATTTGAACACACACATCAATAATGTCATTGATGAGCTAGGAAATGAGGATCCCTATATGGTCTACATACAACACAATAAAGCCTCTCAAAAATATGCATTATCAACCATATAAGTAAAAAATGGAGGTGCTACAAGTAGGATTACTAAAGGTTATACTGACCTCTTAGGGCCCACTACCTCTGGAGCCTGGTCTTGGCCACCCTTTTGGAATATTATTAGAGGCCATAATGGTGGAATATATCAAAAAATGCCAAGTAAATGCATCAAAAATGATGTGGTAATGAAAATATCACATATATACAAACAATATAGGTATATTTCAATCTATAAAAAAACCACACCCCTTTACCTGCTCCTAAAGCTAGTATCAGGTAACATGAAATTTCATAATGGTCACCAAAGACAATCCCTACATTCAACTACTAATTTTGGGTCTGGGTCAAAATCTATGATTCTCAGAATGAGTCCTGATATATGGAATATAAATCGCAACATATAAAGTAAACTCCCTTTAAGTTTCAATTGGAAACCCCATTTAATGATGTCCTTTACATAACCATTTATGTAATTCTCATTTATATAAATATTCTATTAAATGGTAGAATTATACAGATCAAAATTTCTATTTTATAAGGACCCATAATACATATAAATTGAAATGTGATGTCTACTAAATCCTGATTGTAACATGTTCCAGCCCATGCAACCAAGGATCCATGGATCAACATGCCATAAATAACTACTTAAGGTGTATACTTTATCTTATGCAAGAAAACACAATTAGGTTAAAGGTGATAATTTAAGTACCAATTACTTTTCTCAATCCCTTGCAAGAAATTTTAGCCAATAAAAAATATATAACATAAGGAACACATAATAATCTTCATGCATTCGAGAAATGCATCCTATATGGTATAGAATTATGAATGGTCTAATATTAAAATAAGTTGCCTGAAATGATTCATTATTGTTTAATATTTTCCGTATTCGTCTATGGATCAAATGAAATTCATTAATCATATCAATAATAACATCACATATCATGTGCATGACCCAACAATGGAATCCAACAAACTATAAAAGGGAAAAAATAGAACACTAATTTCTCATTCCCAAAAACATGGTAATTTCCCTAAACATGGGTTAACTACTCCCAAGAACAACTTATAACCATTTTCCATTACATTTGTAATCACCTATATATTGTATCAAAATAGTAAGTCAATAAAAGAAGGTATTTGATACCATATTGTAACGTCCTGACCTAGGATCCACCAAATGGATTCTCAAACTAGTGGATCACATGGCCTCAAGTTTACCTCCACCTTGCTCATAGGATTCCAACTTACAGTGGGGTCAAAGCTAGTACAATGTGGAGAATATACCGTTGTAATCAGAGTGTCATAATGGGAAAATAGATATATAAAAAAGTTAAATCATAATATAAATTAGTAAAAATGGTAAATAAACATCCATATAGAAGGATTGATAAACAAATACAAGGTCAACATCACCTAGAAGATGATTATGTGATGTATCTATACCAAAAGAAAGGAAATACATGGAAACAATAATATATAACAATACATGTATCAAAATACAAAAAACCCAAAATATTATATACATATTGAATCCAGATCCATAGATCAATCATATGATCTCCTATTACTAAGCCAAAAATATCTAGAAATCATAAATTGGGTGAATACCCTGGTATCAACATCAATTCATGAAGCATATCTAGGTACCTAATGACAACTCGAATAGGGTGTGAGATAACACTCAACAAACCACCACCAATGTTGTCTATTACCATTAAAATATATATATATAAGATGAAGCATTGTTCAATATATAATGTGAATAAAATGATACATATAAATGTGATCTTATCCAACCTACCTTGGCTCACTATAAATTAAAAATCATTAATAATGTCCATCTGTACAGCATGGTAAAACATATGATACAACCTATACCGAGTAATCTAGTGTCATACCTACAAGGGATGATCCAAGGTATAAAATGACTAAGGAATACTCATCGATTCTATAGATAATATATATAGAAAAATTGATAAATACTTAGGAGTATCCCAAGGATCATGTCCTATGTGGTCTAAGAAAGCCAGATCCAAGAAGTCAAAATATACTTGACTTCCAAAAAATCCAGATCCATGGAGTAGAAATGTTAATGGAATCTAAAGTAATTTGGATAAATGGATTTAAAATGTCTATATAATCCTAATCATCTAATGTAACACCCCAAGATTTCATAGTACGTTATTTCTTAAATGTAATTCAATAACTTGCACTACACGCAACACTGAGTTCAAGAGCACCACGACTTACCAAACTAGCCGTTCAAAAGCGATTATGAAAAGTATTAACTGAATATTTAACATTATATAATTCATAAAATTTTAGAGTCCATATTATGAATTTCATAGACATAATGTAAGAACAAATTCATTTTCTCAGATAAAAGAAGTAAAAAAATGCAATTTTACCACCTTTTAATGGAGAACCGTTTTTAAATCCAATATTTGAAACTTATATATATATATATATATATATATTCAATTCGACTAAATAAATTTATTTTTTATAATGGGGAAATCAAAATTTACATTGTTTAAATTTTTGGAATTTTTCCGATAAAGTTCATTTTTTTAATGAATACTGAAAAATATTGTATTTTAATTCAAAATTGCCTTTTAATCTAATTTATTTATATGGATAGACTATATTTTTAATTGATTTGAAAGTTTAATTATAATATATTTTTACCATTTAATCCAATTTTTTTTATTGGAATTAATTTCACATTGAAACTGGAAATAAACAAGTATCAATATTTTGATAGTTATTGTTTCTTAAAACACGCTATTTGTTTTAACAATGGGAATTAATTTTAAATTAATTAATGCCACTTCTATGTTTTGAATTTATCAAAATAGACATCATTTTTGAATTTGGAATATCAAATATAGATAAGGCTGATTTTGTTTTGTATTTTTCTAAAAAACATCAATTTTTGATGAATTGTGAAAAACACTAAATTATTAATTAAAACCAACTTTTTATTTAAATAATTATTTATTTTATTTAAATTTATTTTAGGTAAAAATAGATAAATAATACCCATATATGATCAAAATAATTAATTGGAGTCCTTTTATAACAAGGTTAGATATATAAAAATTTTATTGAACTTTTCACTGTCTTTTACCCACATTCTAGGAGAATTTGCAAATTCCCATAAAACATAATTTTACCGCTTCTGTGAGCTGAATTTCAAAAATTTTAGAGACACAATTAACCTCAGTAAGTAAAATGTGGTTCAATAAGATGCAAATATTTTTTTGGTGAATAGTAACTTTTGACTTTTATTTACCGCAGTTAAAGGTAAATAGGGTAATTCATGCTTATAAGAATATTTCAAAATAAATGTTTTTTATATAATTATGTGACTCTTAAATGAATTAAAAATAGAAAGAGATATTTCTCTAAAAATGTTTTTGATTTCATCTATGTCAACATCCTTTGATGGATTTTATGTTTATTTGAAGTTGATTTATTATGATACAAAACTTCCAAATGGTATTGAAGGTTTTGTGATATTTTTGACTGTGGATGTGCTATTTTTATACCATACATCATTTATGGTTAAAGTATTGACATTTCATATTCTAGTTTTAATATTAATTTTATATGTTATATTTTAACCTTTTCATATGAAGAATGTTTTGGACTTAGTAAGTGATGGGTGGTTCCCTCTATAGCTCCTCGATGCATCGGTAGGTCTCATTAAGAAACTAGTCATGGAATTAGCTGAGGCCCTTTCCCATTTTGATATATGGTTTTGGCCGAGGCCTTAATCATTTTTAGAAGTCTTGGCCGATGCCTTGAAAAAATGTTTCAGAATGTCCCACATTATACATTCCCTCATTATGAAAATAATATTGATAGTTTATGTGGTCATTCGACTAGTAGAATACCCATGATTATGTTTTTTGTGGAATTATTTACTCAGTTAATATTCGTGCCATAAATGTATTCATGTTTATTATTGTTAAAGGCATGTGGTTTCAATTATTCACCATCCTTAATATTTATATTATTTTCTGCTATATTGTTTACCCTTACTGAACATTTGAGCTCACCCCTTTCTATGTTTTATTTTTCCCAGGATTCCAAGAAGTGTATTATGATTGATATGAAAGGTTAAGCTAAGGGAATAATGGAATTCATAAAGGAATATTTTTTTTGTGATTTATTTTATAACGTTTAATGTAACATTCATGTATGTAATATATTTTCCAAGACTGCTAAACTGATCTGTCCTTCGGGACTTGATTCCTTATAATTATTCCAAGTATTAAAATAATGCACCGACTCTAAAAATCTAGGGTCGGGGCATTACAGTTGGTATCAGAAGAATTTTAGAAAAAACCTTGGAATCTATATTTAGATAAACTCTAATTAGAGCACATTACCTTAAGATAGACTTTGATGATTAGTATAGAATAAATTCATAGAATTTTGGTAATGTAGAGATTTTGTGTGTTTTCCAAGCAATACACCTCTGTCTGGATACGAGCAGGTAGCGGCAGCTCTGGCACAGATGTACCTAGGGGTAAAACCTGAAAACACTTCATTGAGATTGAATCAAATGGGAACTGGTGCATGATAAGGGCCTTGATGCACTCTTGTTTATGACACCCCCAGAGGATATGCTTAGGATAATTCTCATTTTCATTACAAATCATTATGAAGGATGTACGAGTATATACCTTCTCAAAGAAAATATTTTATGATTATGGATTATATCCATAAACTGTTCGATTTATGTTAGGTATTTTACAAGTTTGGAATTATCCATTTCAATTCATAAACTTACCTAGTGTATGCCATTTTATAGAAATGGCGCCCTGTATAAGGAATGTGAACTCCAGCAATACATATGATCCAAAGAGTAAGAAGGATCGTATATTTCATGGTATTAAGACAACATTTAGAAGGGAAATAGCCTCCCATGTATTCTCAACATATGAAGAAATAGTATCATGTGTTAATAACATAAGTAAATAATTCTATGAGTCTTATGGAATTGAAGGGAAGGAAGAGAAGAAAAGGATGGAAGAGAGAAACATGGATAAATGGAAGAGGGAAAAGAAGAATTTTCCCATATGTGATAACTATGGAATGAATCCCCTAGGTAAATGCTCTAAGGGAATGGGAGTTCATTATAAGTGTTGAAAAAAATGACATCGATTACATGATTTCTATGGTAAGGAAAAGGTTTCAAATGTAAAATGCTTCATCTGCAAGGTGTTGGGACATTACGCGAATCAATTTCCCCGTCATCAAAGTATACCACAAATGATTCTATTGGATAATAATAAAGTTATGATACTACCTCAGATGAAGAGGAATGACTTGTGTTCTTAGGTTTTTATGATATAATTATTCCATTTTAATGTTGTATCAGCAATATAATGGTTATATGAATTATGGAGATAAATAAGGATTGTACTGCAGTACTATTTTATTTAGGATTTGAGATTATATGGTTCTAATAAAAGTGACTTAATTGTAAGCTACACATTTTGGAAAATACATGGTTGAAGGAAAGGTAATTCTTAATATGGTCCAGATTATGAGGAAGTGATTTTGGAATAAAAGATGGTTGATTTGGATAAATTATATTTGATAATTCTAGTTTGATATTATTTTTGGATTGCCATTAAAGGACAACCCGAAGGTCAGGCAACAACCAGTCGCATCCAGTAAGGCCGCGAGACTTGAACCTGCAACCGAAGGGTGATAAGGGTGTATCACCCACCACTAGCCCACGTGATGTCCTGGATTGATTAATGTAGTTTTTTAAATGTTCTGGTAGATGAATTATAAATTCATTTTTTGGAACCCTATACGAATAATATAAATAGAATATATTTTTTAGTTCTATTATCTTTTAGAGAGAAAGATGAGTTTTTTGTAGAAATTAGTTAAAGGATAGACCTATACTTGTCAAGTATATATATATATTTATTTTCTTATTCTATGAATAAATTAATTCTTAAACATTAAGTAAGGGATATTAAAACAAAAAAATTGTTATCTTAATACCTTATGTTTTTTTGAACCGGTTATATTTTAAATCATCATAGATTGATGGTTTGAGGCCCTCAATTATACAATTGTTTGTGACTGATGACCTCAATCAACCCCTATAAATATTTATGTTTTTCCTCCAATAATGTGCCTCTAATTTCCACAAATGTTATCCTAATCGAGATCATAATTTGGTGGGGACATTTTCATTCCCATTTACCTCTTATTAAGACTAAATCCTATTATCCCAATTTCCGATGTGGGGTTTTCCACAAAGGTATTTTCTATTTTCAGCCTTCTTTTTCAAAGAAAAATTTGAAATTTCGAGGACACAATTTATTGAAGGAGGGAAGAATGTAACACCCTATGATTTCATTGTACGTTATTTCTTCAAAGTAACTCAATAACTTGCACTACACGCAACACTAAGTTCAAGCGCACCACGACTTCCCAAACTAGCCATTCAAAAGCTATTATGAATAATATTAACTGAATATTGAACATTATATAATCCTTATAATTTTATAGTCCATATTTTGAGTTTCTTAGACATAATGTATGAAAAAATTCATTTTTTCAGATAAAAGAAGCATTTTTTTAAAAAAAATTACAATTTTAACGACTTTTAATGAAGAAACCATTATAAATCATATATTTTTAAATTATACATATATATATTCAATCTGACTAAATAAATTTATTAATTGGAATGGGGACATCAAACATTACATTGTATAAATTTTCGGAATTTTTCCGATAAAGTTTATTTTTTTAATGAATCGTGAAAAATATTGTATTTTAATTCAAAAGTTTCTTTTAACATAATTTATTTATATGGGTCGATTATAAATTTAATTGGTTTTAAAGTGTAATTTTAATATATTTTTACCATTTAATCCAATTTTGTTTATTGGAATTAATTTCACTTTGAAACTGGACATAAACAAGTATCAATCTTTTGATAGTTATTATTTCTTAAAAACACGCAATTTGTTTTAACAACAAGAATTTATTTTAAATTAATTAATTCCAGATATTTGTTTTTAATTTATAAATATATAAATCATTTTTAATTTGGAATATCAAATATATCTTAGTCTGAATTTTTGGTATTTTTCAGAAAAACATCAATTTTTGATGAATAGTGAAAAACAATGAGTTATTGGTTAAAACCGACTTTTTATTTAAATAATTATTTATTTTATTTAAATTTATTATAGGTCAAAATAGATACATAATACCTATATTTGATCAAAATAATTCATTGGAGTCATTTTATAATAAGTTTATATATAAAAAATTTATTGAGCTTTTCCCAGTCTTTTACCTGCCTCTAGGAGAATTTACAAATTTACATAAAACGTAATTTTACCACTTCTGTGAGTTGAATTTAAAATATAAGAGAGACACGGCTAACCTCAATAAGTAAAATGTGGTTCAATAAGATGAAAATATTTTTTTAGTGAATAGTAACTTTTGACTTCTATTTACCATGGTTAAAGGAAAATAGGGCAATTCAAGGTAAAAAGAATATTATAATAATTCCAAATTACCATAACACATGTCCTAACATTATTGTATGAGTAATGGACGACCAAAAGCATTTTTGGGTTGATTTTGGGACCCCATGGAGCTACTTATGAATGATAATGACACTTTAGTTTAATTAATTTAAAGTAAAAGCAAAATTGACAAAAACAAAAACAAATCTTTTAGTTATTAATTTTTATATGGTGTTATATAAATAATACTTTTGACTATAAATATTAATTTCAAAGCTAAGAATATTTCCTACATGATGGTATTTTTTTTATAATTTTTAGACATCGAATAAATTAAATTATTTATGACACAATAATGATGTAGTATTTACATCACTAATAAATGATTTAAATAAATTAGATTATAAATATTAAAATAATATCCAAAACATGTCCAATTCTTATTGGATGATTTTATTTATAACATAAGTCATCTTAACATCGGTCCTAATGATTTTTGGACCATTAGAAACCGAATATCATTTTATAATAAAATAATATTTTCACACTTTCCTAAAGATCCCCTCCACCCCCTTATAAAAGGAGACCACTTTTAACCAATTACTCACACCTCTCAAGACTTTAGGCTCGTCCAAACTCTTATAAATTAATCTTCCTACATCCATCTCCTTCTCCTAGAAGTCTTACCTTAAGCAGAAGGCACTTCAAGAAGTCTTTTTTGGTTCAAACCAAAGGAAGTTACCAAAATTAAAGGTAATCGTTTTCTTAAATTATTTTCATTTATTTTAATTTTCCAACCCATAAAATCTTTTTATTACTTTATTTTATAACAAAACCAGTATCCTAAATATACTAGGAATGTTTTTATGAGGAGGATTTGAAAAAAACTTACACAAACATCCATCTAATGGGTGAAGAACGTAATGTTTCTGTGGATGGAAAACTATCGCCTCATGAAACGACTATTGTTCAATTACCTCCTACAACCTCTCATGGTGACCATTATGATGGAAATATATTTATATATGATATATACATTATGTTTATGTTTTCTTCATGGTTCTTTATTTTTCTTTTATACCATACCTTAATGGTTTCCATTATGGGTAACACGAAAATTTCATTTGAGGAAGTGTGGACTACCGCCCCTTCAAAGTGATATGACTCGTTAATATCATATGTGGGACGTATAAAAAATGGATTTAATGATATTATATATGATATTATACTGGAATTATAATATCCTTATGTATCATTATGTTTTAATTCTATTAAAATAAAAAATAGAAATGAAAGTAGCGTTCATGCGTACGTACGACTTACCGTCTCCATGAACGGTGCATTTCATTTCTTACCCCAAAATGATATGTACTATTATAAATACATGTATATACTGGATATATATGACATAAATGACATCTAAATAATTAATATAATTCTGGATATAATGATGTTTTGACCATGTGAATAACTTGTAACTATAAAGTGTTCATTTTTTACTCAAGTGCCAAATATCGACAAAACGAACGTTATTAACTTAAATGATTACATAATGTTTATAACATAATAATAAGTGATATAAAAGGAATAATAAACTTGAAAAAGGTTCTTAATAAAGTATAAATTAACTTTAGTTTATTATTCAGGATATTAATGAACGAACAGGTCAAGTCGGACACGAGGTAAGAAGTTTCCTATCTCACTTTTAATTCTGTGAGATTTCCATTATTCTCCACTTATTTATAGCATGTGGTGTATTGTGTACTTCCATTGGATATATATTATCATGATTCTCTTTATATTAATAATATTCTATGATTCATATTGTGGTTATTCACTATTTTTCATATGACTTGACTTCTTACAACGAGGTAAGGGTTAATTTCTACAATCTCTTCATTATTCGAGGTTGTTTATACGCAATTATCTACTGGGATCTATTTATCATCGACATCCATGTTTATTAAAATTGTACTTCAAAACATTTTTACTATTTACTAGACAATGGGTTAAATTCATTTATACCGTTATATTTTTTTAAAGGAATCTTTCCGTCGTTTTCCAAACAAGGTACTTGTTTACCTTTTTGAAAAAATTTAATGTAAGAATGTTTTTTAACTTATACGGTGGGTGCAGATATTTTTTTGGCGTTATAACAGAATCATATATTTCCTTACAATATTATTAAAATATTTTCAAAATAAATGTTTTTTATATAATTATGTGACTCTTAAGTTATTTAAAAATAGAAAAGATATTTCTCTAAAAAAGGTTTTGATTTCATCTATATCAACATCCTTTATTGGATTTTATGTTTATTTGAAGTTGATTTATTATGATACAAAACATCCCTATTGTATTGAATGTTTTTTTGATATGTTTGATAGTGGATGTTCTATTTTAATACCATTCATGGTGTATGGTTAAAGTATTTACATTTCGTATGCTTGTTTTAATACGAATGTTTATGTTATATTTCAAACTTTTCTTATGAGGAATGTATTGGACTTAGTAAGTGATGGGTGGAGCCCGCTATAGCTCCAAGATGCATCAGTAGGTCTCATGAGACAACTAGACATATAATTGGTCAAGGACCTTTCCCATTTTGATATATGGTTTTGGCCGAGGCCTTAGTCATTTTTAGAAGTCTTGGCAGAGGCCTTGACAAAATGTTTCAGAATGTCATTACACGAAAACCGCCCTTTAGCGGGGTTATTTTTGTGTTTAGCGGCAGTTTAAACCACAAATACATGATTTGGTGGTGGTTTATAGAAACTGCCACTAAATTTGGAATCGTCAAACTATTAGCGGCGGTTTGAGAAAAGCGTCGTAGATGCCTCATTTCGCAGTGGTTCTCGTCACATTATCGACAGTTTTTAAGAGCCTGGGATTTTTTTTATTAGCAACGGTTATAACCGCCACTAATAAAATAAAATCCAGAGGCCGTAAAACTGTCTCTAAAGTCATGAGAACCATCGCAGAATACACACAGGTGATGTGACTCTGTAGCGGTGGTTAAAACCACCACGAAATGTAAAATTATTTACGTTTAGCGGTAGTTTTAACCACTGCAACTTTCTTACCTGTATACTATTAGCGGCTATTAAAACCACCAAAAAAATCTGAATAGAAAAAAATATAAATTTTCTACTTCCACTGTACCACTTCCCTATAAAATAAATCAAACCAGACACAATCTCATAAAATAACATCAACTCAATGATGTGTTGGACCTTTCAAGGATATTTTTGGATATATTCATGAAGAGTGTACTGGGTTTATGTCCACCCATGGGGTGTGCCAATCCCTTGAACATGTTAATTTAGTTATTAAATGATAAATTTAAGGGTTTATGAGATTAAAAATGTTATAGATATTTTTAGTATGTCAAAATAGAATAAGTTGTTTATCATAACTTTTATGGTTAAATGGGTTGTGAGATAACTAAGGGGATAAATAATGAATAGAAAATGTGGGAATATACATGTTATAAGATTGAATTTAAAATATGTACAATGGTTTTTTTTATGAATGAATAGTAAAATAATATAGTTATGGAATTTCGTTAGGTGCAGTGAAAGTGATAAACTATGTGAATATTGGTGAAATGAAATAGGTTCACCCTTGATATTGTAATTTGTTAAAAAGGTAAAGTTTGTTTGTCCTTGTAGAATTTATATTGATGGATTAGTAAATGATGAGGGACATAGTATATCCCACCCATGCTTGGATAGTGTATTGATATGGCTTTCCAGGCACTAACGACTATGTGTATGATATGAGTGAACTGATTAGTGCACCATAGTATATGAATTTGAAATGATTAATGAATTACCATTATTGTTTATAAAAATGTAAAACGCATTTACACTATTGTTTTACACTGGTAAAGATGGTATATTATCCCTACATACCTCATTAGACCCTCAATACTAGTAGGAAGCCTCTTATATATGAGGAGGCATTCCTATGGACATGTGGCACATTGGTTTTGGGAACCAGCTTAGTGGAACCTATGTAATGGCATCACAATGTTGTATCAAAGCCATTTTATTTCCTATTGAATAATTTTTTTGAAAGTTTTATATGATATTAAGGTGTTTCAGTGCTTGGTAATGGGGTTTTATGGGATTATCTAACCCATATATGGGGGGAAACCGAGGTTCTTGGTGTGGGATTTTTGTTCTTATTGTTTGATGTTATAGTTGGATGTTATTTCACCTTGGGTGATATGCTATCTGTGAGATATTATTGTTTTATAAGGTTTTATTCATATAACCACATGTAATGTTTTATATATTCATGAATAATTTTAGGAAACCATGATTAATATAACATGAATCATATTAGGCTCAAATAGAAAACAAGGTTCTGTTTGTGTTTTGGAAAATGAAAATAATTTTCTATTGGTTTCATAGAAAATAGTTCCTAATAAAGAGTTATCAATCCACATATTTTTTTGATTCACGGGGTCATATGATACCAACTCTAGAAGGGTTTACCCTCTTGGATGATGATATTGAATAATTACATATTATAATATTAGGCTTCAAGAATTTTTCAACACATCAACAATGGATTTAACTCCTAGTCATCCAAAATCTTGACTACCAATTCAAACAGAGGCCTAACTAGAATGATGTATACCACACTCATTAATTCAATACATAAAAGGAAACATCAGAAATAAATAAAATGTATAAAAGGAAACATGATAAATCAAGAAAATGTTAGGACATGAAAATATTTGTTGGCAACTATGTTCCACACATGGTATATATACAAACCAATTGTTACCATATTTTTCAACACATCAATAATACAACTACTCACTATCTAATGATTCGTCATCACCCTCTCCACCATTGTCACCCTCTCCACCTCTATCTCCACTTTTTGTTGTGATCTGTAATAACATTATATTTAAAATTAAATACTATTGCATATTTATATTAAAACATAAAACCAATGAATCTTTGAAAAATAAATTATTTTTATTTTTAGGGATTTACTTGCTGACCAACAGTTGATTCAATACCACCGAGGGCATATCTGCTCATCTGCTGATGTATATTAGTAATTGCTTTCTGCAAAGTGGATATCTGAGCCTCCTAATATTGAACTATGGTTTGTAGAGAATAAATATCCCTATAATCATATTTGGGTATGGACTGACTATAACCAGGTGTAGATGTATATGGAATCCCTGGTGGCAAGCAAAAGACCTCAGATGGTACGGGTCTGAAACCCATCCCGTACACTCTACTAGGATTCTCCTTCCCAAGGACTTTAGCAACTGGGTCATCCTGGGAGACATAGTAGGACTACACATGATCGTCATCCCATAGTTCTTTAATTTTTACCTATAAATCAAATATCAATATATATTAACATAGTAAAAACTGATAATAAGTTATTATAATAAAAAATTGACTTCATACCCCAACTTCTTTGGCAGGCTCATTAACAAAACTTCCATCTGATTTTTTGTGAACATCCAACCACAGTTCAGTTTGAGATGCTTCGTGGCCCAAATTCCATAACTGCATTATGAAAAGATAAATAAACAATTCAATGTATCAAATAGATAATATTGTCTTATAAATACATAAAATAATTAAAATATTACCAATGTCGTTTGGATTCTAGAAAAGCTTTTGGAGCCCGCAGTGTGAGGGATGACTTGCTTAGCCTAGTTTGATGCATTCTCTCTTGAGGGATCCAGAAATTAATAAAATACAGTTTAACAGTAATGTATTCAATGTCATATCTTCTTCATATACATGTATAAATGTAAAATGAGGATCATATAATAATATATATTTCAATACTATCCGCTTCTCATCATGATGTCTGTCAATAAAAACTTTCCACTATTCTTTCAGCACCCCACTGGGTAGCTTCTCATACATTTATTGCATGGTCAATGAAGTATCATTGACATCACACCATAATCTCCATTTGAAATCTTTCCATTTCTTACCAGAATTTTTCAATGTACACTTCCATGCTATCACATCAACAACTATAAAGTGGAAGAACATCTGTATACAGAAATTCATTTTGAACATATTAGTAACATGACATTTAATTAAACCATAATGTAATAAAATTAACTTTATTTGGGAATAAAAATCTTCATTTTTTCAGCTAGGAGGCATATGTCTCCAATCATCATATAAAATAGGTAGGGAAATGGGCTCCGCTGCTAGCTGGCCTAGAATCTGGCCAAGTAACCCTGTGATGTCATCCATAGGGACCCCATAAGAATAAAATGGCATGACTATCTTCTTTCCATTCATATTAAAAACATATGAACTTTTTAAGTTTTTCTCCATGGTTGTATTTTTTTCATCTTCAATTAGAAAACAATTAGTATAAACAAAATGCAATAAATTTATTTAATTAAAATTTGTACCTATGACAGTGACAGTCCAGTATGTTCATGATGAACTAGAAGGGGCCTGTCACTGCCCCACTATTGAGGCTTCTGAAGGCGGATTAAATGACTCGGCCTCTAATGGGACACCCACAGATGATGTGAGAGATGGGGTAGGGGGAGAGGTTGTAGGGGTGTAGGCAACTGGTTCCTCAAATGCCGTGGGGAGGGACCCAGATGGATCTTCATATGTCACAGAACTATATGAAATAGTGTACCACTTTTTCCTTGGAATTCCTGTCATTTAATCAAATAAAATTTAGTTCATAATATATATTTCAAAAAAATTATGCAGAAAAAAAAAATTAAAAATGATAATAGATGCCCAGTACTAACAGAAAAAATATATATAACAATGATAATGAATGACTGCAGAAATGAAACAAGTGGTTGCTGAATGAATAAATAATTATACATACAATAATTTTCCACTTTAATCATGTCAGTTTCCTACTCCATTGCTTCATCTACTTCATTCATCCTTTCTAGACTAATATTTTCAATATCACGATGGAAAAATAATTCTGCTTCCTATTGTTGATGAATTTCAATTTAGAGGTCAAATCTTCCACATCATCACCCATATCATACAAATCTATTTGTATTACATGAAAAACTACACTCCACCATTCATCCACAACATAATTTAGATAATATAAATTTTTTTCTTGTGATGTTAAGATATATGGATCATGTAATTCATGATCACCAACATCCATCAAGCGAGAGAAGGTCAAAGAAGTAAATTGAAAGGAATCTCTTTTAATAACTCTGATAATATCAACCCATTTGAATTTGAATAAAACAAAAGAAAAATTTCTGTGGCAGTTTAATTCAATAATATCATGCAGCTTTCCATAGTATCCCACTTCAGCAAATGTAAATATACCACTTGGATCAGCTGAGAAATCCAGATGTAATGAATCAAATGTATTCGACGATTGGGAATCTCATGGATGTCTCATTAACCCATCATTGTTTTTATTTACAGAATTCTAGTTTAGGTGTTCAGTGGTTTTCAGTGACATGAATAATCTTTGCAATTAAGGCTTCAAGGGAATGTAATGAAAAATATTTGCAGGTATATTCCTTTTCTTCTTCTCCATGAAATTATGTTCACTCAGACTTCTAACATCTCGCTTTGACTTCCATCTAGAAGAACATTTCTTCCAATTCTGTCTACTAGAATCCTCTCCCCGAAAATCATACAATCAATGGGACACACATGTATTTTTGTATAATTCATAACAAGCTTGATAACAACTTTTTTCATAACATAAAAAGATTCTCAGATTTTTGCTACAAGAAATGCATCACGAATCAATTCCAATATCATGGACATTGCCTTATTTTTAATTCCACATAGACATTTGATATGGTAGAACTTCAGCAGAAATGAAAGCATTGAATATTTAAAACACCCACTATACAAATCTTGATTTCCATCGTCAACTAAATCATTAAACGCATTTTTCTCAGTGATGTTTTCTCTTACATATGGGTCCATAGAATCAAGAGGAGGATCCAATGATATGTTACAATCTTGATCTGCTTGTTTTAAAGTCTCAAAAACACCACTTGTCACATTGCAATTTGTAGCACACTTTTCTGGTTGTTCTGATATGTTTTGATGCTGATAGTGCTGTCTTGCAGTGTCGAATGCATCGTTTATGAGGTTTTTCATTTCATTTTCCATTGCAAATGAACTTGGGACTTCATTTTGTGGATTAACATCAGTAATCAATCATTCTATAATGTTCAATTCTCCATGCCAAACCCAACACAAATATTGACCAGGGAATTTATTCTGTATTAAATGTTCATAAACATCATCTCTCTTCAACCATGTTCTAAATTTACATTTAGGAAATTGAAATCTTATTCTCCCTTCAACAGATAGATTAGAAATTGAAAATTCTAAAAACTCATTCAAAACATTAGCATACTGAGGTATGTTCCTCGGTAATGTGATGCAGCTTTTATCCATGTATATCACAATGTTCCTATACAATAAAAAAAATTAAAACACATAGTTATTACTAAATAGAGAAAGAGATTCATATATACGATAGTGTAGGATTACAAAAACATAATTTTCACTGAAAGTGATTACTTTCATACAGGACTTTACATATTAATGAAAAATCATATAGTTTGGATAACATATAGAGAATGAAAATAAAAATAAAATTTAAATACAAAATAAACCTAGTAGAACTATCTCACAATAAAATTTCCCAAAAAAAGTCACAACCATATTCAAAACTCAAAACAACTCCATTTGATCCCCAAAAATTCACAACATTCCAATTTACATTAATGGAACAAGAGAAAATAGATAACTAGAAATCGCAATCTTGGAATTAGAATGAAATGATAGAAGTTACACACACACATGAATGTGTTTGAAATGTGTGATATAAATAGTCCTCGAAATATTTTGTAATTCATTTTATAAAAAAGATTCAAAAATACTTATTTTAAATATAGTTCTAGATTTTATTATTTGCATATAGAAGTTTTAAATTACATAAATCACATGATTTATCCATTTTAGTAAAAAATCGACAATTCCTATATAAAACATGGGTAGATTTAACATATTATATTGTAAACATTAAACCATAAAAATAACTAAAAAAAGAAATGAACATAAATAAGAACCAAGATATTACTAAATAACTATATAAACATCCACCAAGAAATGGTTCTGAATTAAAAAAGCAAGGTCTATGGGTTCAATCTAGGTAGGAAATGGGATACACTATGTAATCATCAATGGGAACCAAGAATTAAGTGTAACTCACTGGGTTATAACATGAAAGATATTGGAACACACATATGGACACCAATATTTTTATCACCAAGCCCTATTTGAACTAAAATCCAATTACATATGTCCAAGTGCTCCAATACCTTATATATAATCCCACATAATGACCCCTAGTCAACTACATCATACCAATCACCCTGTCTGTAACTAGCCATCTCATCTTTCCCAAAGACACCAGGGAAACTACATCATATATGCACCGACTTTCCATGTCCTTTATTATAACGACCCAAACATTACATACATTGTTATTACATAAAAATTGAAGCATACTTATTTCAACATATAAAAAAACCATTAAAGGACCGTATAGGTATAGTGTCTTTAGAAACTGGGAAACATAAACAACTGGTTCATAAAGCATCTACACTGTCTCCCATTTATTTCATTATATCTATAGTCCATTTGGCATATCTTACTTAATAACCTTCGTCCTGACCTGGGGAAAGAAAACATAAAAAAGGTTGAGCTCAAATTATCAGTAAGGGTAAACAAAAGAAATATCAATCACATCATATTCATAAGAACATAACATTTTGGAAATCATAACCTGCAAAAGAGAGCATAATTTCATAACATGGGATAAATCATAGTAGTGAAATGAAATCCCAATAATCATAACATAAAATAGGAAACTTTGTGGCATACACACATAATCATAGAAAATCATTTCTTAGTAGTCAAGACTCATTCCCAAGACTATCTTAGTGGACAAAGTCCATTTCTAAACCGAGTTCACTCCTCGTTTCAGTCCTGTTTCACTGAACTGGTTTAACCTGCCGTTCTAGCCATGTATATCTCATGAGATATAAAATCTTTACCCAATGCATTGGAGAGAGATATATGTCCCACCCATCTCATAATGATACCATTCTTACGTGTGCCACAAAATCATTAACCATACATCATAGCATAACCCATGTAATAAAATGGGAATCTTAAACATCATGACATCATAAAAAAATTCATATAAGATAAAGGAATTCATAAAAATAATTCCATCACAACATAATCAAATCAATGTAATAATAGGGCTAGAAACATAACCCTATATTATCTTATATGGAAAATAATTTTGATAAAACACTTGAACTCCATTCTTGAGGAAAATATCCTTTCCACTTCAAAAACATTTTCCTTTCTTAACATGTCATACAATTTTAAACTAAAAGAAGTTGATTAAAAAATAAACTTGAAAAATTTTAAAGTAAGCTTCTTGGAAATAATGTTTTAAAAATCCATTCATGCCGTATAAGTTAAAAAAAAACATTCTTCCTGTACTTTTGTCGGAAAAGTCAAAAAGTACCTCATACGAAAAACGACAAAAGATTCGATTCATATATTTTACTAAAAACTCAACGAAAGGTAAATTTGGATATAAAATATTGTGTAAGGATATAAATATTACATATTTAGGAAACATGGATGTGGATGATAAAATACACCCCAGTAAATACCAAAGTATAAATAATCTCGGATAAAATGAGATTGTGATATTTTCCATTACCTTAGGTCTGATATGCTTTCTAAATGTCCGAACCTCCTGTATAATGATTTAAATAATTTTATTTACTTATTCCAGAATCATAATTATTGTTATTATATCATATATGGTCATATTCTTATCTTCTAATTAGTAATATTTCATTACTACTTGTTATTCGGGTGTTTATTACTTTTTGTTCTTATGCGTGTTTTGTTGAATAAATTCTTATTATTCTCTTTAGGTTATAGATACCTCATTTCCAGAATGGTATTAGTGTAATAAATATCAAATTCATTCATTCAATTCATTTATATAATAATTATGCAATTAAGATCATGTAGAATGAATCGCATCACATCATGGAGACGGTATTCCGTACGTACGCACGAACGATGATATCATTCCCATGATCGTGGAATTGTATTTGAGTGTATGTATACTATTTCAGAATAAATACCACTTTAAAATAATCAAATATAGTTATTATTTACACCATTATACCCATCCAAGTAAGGAGGTGGTGGAAAACAGATTGCACCACGACGTGGAGACGGTATTCCGTACGTACGCACGCGCGTTCATTTTGTTTTCCGTAGGATGTATAAGAGGTGAAATAGGGTTGTTTCAAATTTATAATAACATATCAGTATATGAGTGATAATTATGTTATTCCCTCATAATGAAACAACTAAAAAAGAGAGAGTATAAGAAGAATGGAACTTGAAGAAAATGGTAGAAGGTATTACCTCTTTCTCGAAGTGCCTCCTTTAAACATTCTCTTAAGGCACTAGAGTTTGTCTTTTGATAAGACCAATACCTCTAGTAGGTTTCTAAGGCAGTGGTGAAGTGAAATGGGCAGGGTTTGGTGGAGCATGAAGGCTCAAATTGGTGTAAGGAAGAGAGGGAGGAGGTGCCCTTTTATAAGGGAGGAGAGGGGCACCTTTGGAAATATAAGAAATATTAGTTTATATTAAATCCCAACCCGACTTAAAAACTTCCAAAATGACTCATATCTGAATATTAGATGATATAGGGTTGTAATCTCATCAACCAAAAAAATTTATACATGTTAGGAATTTATTTTAAACATTATCAACTTGATTTATCCTTATTTATAAATTTAATTTTATTTGTTGTAATAATATTCTAAATTTTAAATTATTATAAATAATTACATATGTGTTGTTAATTTTACATAATTTGACACTTTATTAAATTTTAGACCATATAAATTTTAATTTATAGTTTTTAAATATTTTTGTTATTTTTAAACAATTTTATAATATGTTATAGAAATAGTGTGAATTTTGACACTATTCATTTATTTGAATTTAAATAAAATATATACAGAAGATATGTTCGACCTAAAATCTTTAATAGACTCATAAAATGTCATATGTATCTAGAAAATTAGTGTAGAACATTAAATAGGTCATATAATATTTATTTTAATATTTTTAAAACCATTTATTTGATATTTTAATTAATATAATAATTTCAACATCACTATTGTGTCATAATTAATGATACATATTTAATCCATAAAAATTATAAATATATTACTATGATGTATATAATTGAATTATATTTCTGGAGACTATTCATTTTTGACGTTTCATTAACTTTATCACCAAATTAAAATTATTATACTTATAATATTTAAGAAAGTGACATGTTGTCACATTCTTTGGTTTTAATAATAATTAAATTATTTTCATGGAAAAAAGTCCATTAAATGAATATAATCCGACCCTTAGGTGATATGGGTTGAATTTTAGTCATCCAATAGGATTTTGGCAGGTGTTAGGACAATTTTATAATCTTATATGTACCCTTAATTACCCAATTTACCTTTAACTATGGTAAATAAAATTTACTGTAGTTACTATTCATAATGCCCAAAAATAAAAATTATCCTATTAACAAAATTTGGACCCACTGATTCCAAATATGGAATCCATTTTAAAAAATTCAAAACATATAAGTTGAATTAATTAATTTAAAATAAATCATGTTTTTAAGAAAACGAGTTCTAAAAGTTAAGACATTGCCAAAGATTGAAATGTTTTTCCCTTTGAATTCAATGTGAAATTAATGCTAATGACATACATTATATTAAATGGTAAAAATATATTCTATTTATACTTTTAAACCATTCAATATTATAATTTAACCATATAAATTATCTCAATGGAAATAGTTGTTTTTAATTAAAAATTAGCGTATTTTACTATTCATCAAAATATGAAAGTTATCAGAAAAATATAAAAAATTTATCCAAAGTAAATTTTTATATTCTGATTCAAAAGAAGAATTTTCTTTTGTCAAATTCAATTTATAAACATATCAAAAAACTATATTTAATGTGGGTGCGCCATCAAATGGCGGCAAAACTGCATTTTTTTAAAAATACTTATTTTACCCGAAAAATTTATTTTGTTCTCTTACCATGTTCTAGAAAATGTGTAAGATGAATAATAAAATTCAAAATGTAGTTAATACTATTCATAATAGATAGTTCATAATAATATATCTTTGTTTAGTGAAACCCAGTATTACGTACTACACACGCTATCGAGGAAGGTCATGATTGCGTGTAATGCAATCCAATTCTGTATTGTGTGCTGTGAAAGATTCCTTTGTGTTGCGTTTAACATAAGACATAAAAAAATTCTCATAAAATATCAGGGTGTTACATTCTACCCCCCTTAAAATGAATTTCGCCCTCGAAATTCGTCACTACTTTACAAACAAATGAGGATACCTCTCCCTCATCATATCCTCAAGTTCCCATGTAGCTTCTTCTAATTTGTGGTTCCTCCATAAAACTTTCACCAAACGAGTGGTCTTGTTCCGTAGGACTTTTTTCACTACGATCCAGAATCTCTATCGGCTGTTCTTCATAAGAAAGATCTTGCTCCAGTGGTACAACTTCTGATCTGAGTACATGTGAAAAATCAGGTATGTACTTTCTCAGGAGAGATACATGGAACACACCATTAACTTTAGAGAGATTCGGTGGAAGCGCCAATCGGTATGCTACCTTCCCAACACGATCCAGTATTTCGAAAGGACCGATATATCTAAGGCTCAACTTTCCCTTCTTTCCAAATCTCATGACCCTTTTCCAGGGAGATATTCGTAAGAACACTTTATCACCCAATTCAAACTCTAAGTCTTTCCTTCAGTTGTCCGCATATCTTTTTTGTCGACTCTGAGCTGCTCTTATGTGTTGTTGAATAGATCTGACCTTTTCTGCCATCTCATCAACAAGATCAGGTCCTAATAGATTTCTCTCCCCAACTTCATCCCCACAAGTTGGAGTCCTGCATTTCATTCCATAGAGAGCTTCATAAGGAGCCATCTAAATACTGGAGTGAAAGCTATTATTATAAGAAAATTACACCAAAGGTAGGTGTTGATCCCAACCACCTTTGAAATCCATAGAGCAAGCTCTCAACACATATTCTAGAGTTTTATTTGTCCTATCAGACTGACCGTCTGTATGAGGATGATAAGAAGTGCTGAAACTCAACTCTATATCCAGAGTATGCTGAAGACTTCGCCAGAACTTCGAGTTAAATCTCGGATCCTCATAAGATATAATAGAATGTGGTACTCCATGAAATCTTACCACTTCTTTTACATATATCCTGGCAAGCTGATCCAGAGATAAATCCTCTCTAATAGTAATGAAGTGTGCAGACTTTGTATGACAATCAACTATGACCCAGATAGAATTATTGCCTTTGGATGTTTTAGGATGTCCTATGACAAAGTCCATAGTGATGTTTTCCAATTTCCATTATGGTATGGGTAATGGTTGAAACATCCCCGTAGACTTCTGTCTCTCAGGTTTAACTTGCTGACAAACCAAGCATCGAGAGACACATTCAGCAACATCTCTTTTCTTTCCATCCCACCAGAAGTAATCTTTCAGGTCCCTATACATCTTCGTGCTTCCAGGATGAATAGAGAATGAAGAACTATGAGCCTCATCCAGCAGCTCCTTCTTTAATTCTGGAATGGGAGGAACACAAACCCAATTTTTGAACTTTATTATCCCATCACAATCAAGGTTTAATTCAGGAACATTTCTCACCTTCTTTTGTAACTCGACATCTTCTTTCTGTGCCTCTTGAATCTTCAAATGTATAGATGGTTGAACATTAATTTGAAAAATATACAATTTTCCCCCTTCTATTAAAATTCCAAGATCCATCCTTTGTAAATCCATAAATATTGGATCTTTTGTGATCCTCATCATGGATATGCTAGCATGGTCTTGTTGACTTAATGCATCTGCCACCTTTTTTGCTTTCCCAGGGTGGTAATGAATTGAGCAGTCGTAATCCTTAATCAATTCCAACCATCTTCTTTGGCACATATTCAGCTCATTTTGTGTGAAAATATACTTTAAACTTTTATGATCAGTATAAATATCACACCTTTCACCATAAAGGTAATGCCTCCAATTCTTTAATGCAAAGATTACAGCAGCTAACTCCAAATCTTGAGTTGGGTAATTTTTCTCATGGATTTTCAACTGTCGTGAGGAATAAGCTATCACAATATCATTTTGCATAAGAACACACTACAGCCCCTTCTTTGATGCATCATTGTAGATCACAAACCTTCCTCCACTACAAGGTAGTGTGAGCACAGGTGCACTAGATAACCTTCTTTTCAACTCCTTGAAATTCTCTTCACATTCCTCCGTCCAAACAAACATAACTCCTTTCCGAGTCAACTTGTTGAGTGTATTAGATAATCGGGAAAAATATTTCAGGAAACGTCGATAATATCCAGCCAAACCAAGAAAAATTCGGATCTCGGTTACTGTTGTTGGTTTTTACCATCTTTCAATGACCTCTGTTTTTTCTGTATCCACAGATATCCCCTCTTTTTAGATTATGTGACCCAAAAATGCAACTTTTTGAAGCCAACATTCACACTTGGTAAATTTTTCATAAAGATTATCCTTTGTCAGAGTCTTCAATATAATTATCAAGTGATCTTCATGTTCATCATTTCTCTTTGAATAAACAAGAATATCATCTATAAAGACTACCACAAACTGATCAAGATAGTCTAAAAAGACACTATTCATCAGATCTATGATGATAGAAGGGGCATTAGTAAAACCAAATGGCATTACATTAAATTCGTAGTGTCCATACCTTGTACGGAAAGTCGTCTTTGGTATATCCTCCCTTTTGACCCTTAACTGATGATACCCTGAACGAAGATCAATCTTGGAAAAGTATTGACCTCTGCGTAGTTGGTCAAATAAGTCATCAATGCGCGGGAGAGGATATTTGTTCTTGATAATGATCTTGTTAAGTTCTTGATAATAAATGCAGAGTCTCACTGATACATCTTTCTTTTTAACAAATAGAATAGGTGCTCCCCAAGGTGACGCACTGGGGCGTATAATTCCCTTATCAAGATTCTCTTAGAGTTGCTTCTTCCATTCATGCAACTCAATTGGGGCCATTCTATAAGGTGTCTTTGAAACAGGCAAAGCACTCGGTACGAGTTCTATTGAAAACTCAACTTCATGATTTGGTGGAACACCCGACAATTCCTTCAGAAAGACATCATAAAACTCCCGTATAATAGGCATATTATTAATCGTGAGTTTCTCACCAACCATTTGAGATAAATAACCCTCATTTAGTGGAATAAAGACCCATAAGATGGAAGAAATTTCCACTAGAATGTTATGTTCATCCTTACATCGATAGATGATCATAGATTGATCTGGAATATGAAACGTGACTTCCCTTCTTTGTCAATTGATATGAGCTCCATATAAAGAAAGCCCATCCATGCCAAGAATCACATAAAATTCCACTATAGGAAGGATCACAAGATTTTCAGGAAGAACATTCCCACAAACTTCAATCAGGGAAGAATTATAAACTTTTGATGAGACTGTTGTGCCATTAGATGTTGTCACAGCTAACTCAACATCAAATTGTTGAGCTAATACGGTGATACCCTTAGAAAAATCTTCATAAATAAAAGAGTGGGTGGATCCAGGATCAAATAAAACATTTGATACTTTAGAGTGGATGGTAAGTGTACCTTTCACCACATCATTATCATACTCTACATCGCTGATAGAAATTGCATGTGACTTTCCTTTTTCTTTAGCCTTAAGAGTTTGTTGACGTCGACCATCATCATCAACCCTTGGATTTGGGCATTGATTGGAATAATGCCCCATCTCCTTGCACATGAAACATTGATGTGTAGTAGATTCATTCTGTGTATCCCTTCCTTTGTTTGCATCATTAGACATCTTCTTCCCATCATTGCGGCATTCAAATGCCCGATGAACTTCCTTTCCACATTTGAAATATTTACTTGTCCCTTTAAGACAACTCCCTCCATGTTTCTTTCCACACTTTAAGCATAAGGGAAAGCTCATCTTCTTTTCAGTGTGCTCTTTAGATTTTCCTTTGAATTCCATTTTCTTCTTATTATCAAACCCATATGACTGATGGGTTACCCCAATCTCCATCTCAACTTTGAGAGCACATCGAATGATTTCCTCATAGCTATTGAAGTCCCTTATGGATAAGGCCCTTCGAAGACTTGGTTTTAAGCCATTAAAGAATCGATCAATCTTACTCTCAGGTTGGATAATAATATCAGAAGCGTACCTTGAAAGTCTTGTAAAATTTTCTTCATAGGTACCAACAGATTCATCATCCTTTTTCTTCAGTTCAAGAAACTCTTTATCCAACTTTGTTCGGAGAATACGAGGGAAGTACTTATTGAAACATAAGTTCATGAACTCGTCCCATTCCATGGACTCAATTTCATCACTTTGCCTCGTATTCTTAATAAGATTTCACCATTGATCAGCATATCCTTCCAAACGATACACTTCTAGGATGACTTTATCTTGTTCATAACATTAATGAACTGAAAATATCTTTTCAGTAGTATTAATCCATTGTTCAGCAACTAATGGATCAGTAGACCCGTTGAAAGAAGGTGGACGCTGCCTCATGAAGGATTCAACAGAATTTTTCTCCTTCCTTTGATCATTTGGAAGTGCAGCATGATTCATAACTTGAGAAAGTTGTGTGATCATGGCTACATGATTTCTCATTCCATCTCCCATAACGTTTGGTTGCTCAGGGGGACAATCATTGCATTGCCCATCGCATTCCGTATTAACACGGTTCCTTCGGGTTCCAGCCATTGACTAAAACCAAGAAGAATAGTGTGAGCAACACTAATTATAATAGGAAAACCACATAATTAAGAATAAAATTTCACACTTAAGGGCTTATCATAGTTTGTTCATGGCCATTTCTAAAACACTAAGATTGTGTTCTATGGTTAGACTTATCCTTAGGTTTCTTACTAAGGCTTTCACATCCTAGTTTCCAAAGGTTGACAATACCTTTCCTCTGATACCAACTATAACGACCCATAATTTACATACATTATTATTACTTCAAAATTGAAGTATAATTATTACAACATATAACAAACCATGAAAGGACCGTATAGGTATAGTGTCTTTAGAAACTGGGAAACATAAACAACTGGTTCCTAAAGCGTCTACACTGTCTCCCATTTATTTTATCATATCTATAGTCCCTTTTGGAATATCTTACTTAATAACCTTCTTCCTGACCTGTGGAAAGAAAACATATAAAAGGGTGAGCTCAAATGCTCAGTAAGGGTAAATAAAATAAATATCAATCACACCATATTCATAAGAACCTATCATTTTGGAAATCTTAACCTGCAAAAGAGAGCAAAATTTCATAACATGGGATAAATCATAGAAGTGAAATGAAATCCCAATGATCATAACTTAAAACATGAAACTTTATTTCATACACACATAATCATAGAAAATCATTTCTTAGTAGTCAAGACTCATTTCCAAGAATATCTTAGTGGACAAAGTCCATTTCTGAACCGAGTTCACTCCTCGTTTCAGTCCTGTTTTACTGAACCGGTTTAACCTGCCGTTCCAGCCATGTCTATCTCATGAGATATAAAATCTTTAACCAATGCATTGGAGGGATATATAGGTCCGACACATCTCATAATGATACCATTCTTATGTGTGCCAAAAAATCATAAACCATACATCATAGCATAACCCATGTAATAAAAATGGGAATCTTAAACATCGTGACATCATAAAACAATTCATATAAGATAAAGAAATTCATAAAAATAATTCCATCACAACATAATCAAATAAATTTAATAATAGGGATAGAAACAGAACCCTATATTATCTTAGATGGAAAATAATTTTGATAAAACACTTGAACTCCATTCTTGAGGAAAATATCCTTTCTACTTCAAAAAACTTTTCCTTTCTTAACATGTCGTACAATTTTAAACTAAAATAATTTGATTAAAAATAAACTTGAAAACTTGTAAAGTAAGATTCTTGGAAATAATGTTTCAAAAATCCATTCATGCCGTATAATTTATAAAAACATTATTCCCGAACTTTTGTCCGAAAAGTCAAAAAGTACCTCGTATGAAAAACGACGAAAGATTCCTTTCATATATTTTACTAAAAACTCACTGAAGGGTAAAATTGGATATAAACTATTGTAGAAGGATATAAATATTACATATAGAGGAAAAATGGATGTGGATGATAAAATACACCCCAGTAAATACCAAAGTATAAACAATCTCGGATAAAATGAGATTGTGATATTTTCCCTTACCTTAGGTCCGATTTGCTTCGTATGTGTCCAAAACTCCTGTATAATGATTTAAATAATGTTATTGACTTATTTTAGAATCATACATATTGTTATGATATCATATATGGTCACATTATTAGCTTCTTATTAGTAATATTTCATTACTACTTGTTATTCGGCTGTTTATTACTTTTTGTTCTTATGCGTGTTTTGTCGAATAAATTCTTATTCTTCTCTTTAGGTAATTGATAAATCATTTACAGAATGTTATTAGTGTAATATATATCATATTCATTCATTCAATTCATTTATATAATCATTATCCAATGAAGATCAGGTAGAACGAATCGCATCATATCATGGAGACGGTATTCCGTACGTACGCACGAGCGATGATATCGTTCTCATGATCGTGGAATTGTATTGGAGTGTATGTATACTAATTAATAATCAATACCACTTTACAATAATTACATATAGTTATTATTTACACCATTATACCCATCCAAGTAAGGTTGTGGTGGAAAACAGATTACACCACAGCGTGGGGATGGTATTCTGTACGTACGCACGCACGATGATTTCATTTTCCGTAGGATAGATAAGAGGTGAAATAGGGTTGTTTCATATTTATAATAATATATCAGTATATGGGTGATACTAATGTTATTACCTCATAATGAGACAACTAAAAAAGAGGGAGTAGAAGAATAATGGAACTTGAAGAAAACGGTAGAAGGTATTACCTCTTTCTCGAAGTGCCTCCTTTAAAATTTCTCTTAAGGCACTAGCGTTGGTCTTTTGATAAGACCAGTACCTCTAGTAGGTTTCTAAGGATGTGGGGAAGTGAAATGGGAAGGGTTTGGCCTAGCCTGAAGGCTCAAATTTGTGTGAGGAAGAGATGGAGGAGGTGCCCTTTTATAAGGGGGGAGAGGGGCACCTTTGGAAATATAAGAAATATTAGTTTATATTAAATCCCAACCCCATTTAAAAACTTCCAAAATCACTCATATATGAATATTAGATGTGATAGGGTTGTAATATCATCATCCAATAAAATTTAGACTTGTTAGGAATTTATTTTAAACATTATCAACTTGATTTATCCTTATTTATCAATTTAATTTTATTTGTGGTAATAATATTCTAAATTTTAAATTTTTATAAATAATTACATATGTGTAAGGAATTTTCCATAATTTGACACTTTATGACATTGAAGACCATATAAATTTTAATTTATAATTTTTATATATTTTTGTGATTTTTAAACAATTTTATAATATGTTATGACAATAGTGTTAATTTTGACACTATTCATTTATTTGAATTTAAATAAAATATATACAGTAGATATTTTCGAACTAAAAGATTTAATAGATTCATAAAATGTCATATGAATCTTGAAAATTAGTTTATCACATTAAATAGTTCATATAATATTTATTTTAATATTTTTAAAACCATTTATTTGATATTTTAATTAATAAAATAATTTCATTATCACTATTGTGTCATAATTAATGATAATTAATTAATCCCTAAAAATTCTAAATAAATTCCTATGATTTCGATAATTGTATTACCTTTCTGGAGACTATTCATGTTCTAAGTTTCATTAAGTTTATCACTAAATTAAAATTATTCTACTTATAAGATTTAAGAAGGTGACATGTTGTCACATTCTTTGGTTTTAAAATTAATTAAATTATTTTCCGGGACAAAAGTCCTTTAAATTAATATAATATGACCCTTTGGTGATATGGGTTGACTTTTATTCATACAATAGGATTTTGGCAGGTGTTACGGTAATTTTATAATCTTATATTTACCCTTAATTACCTGATTTACCTATAACTATGGTAAATAAAATTTACCGTAGTTACTATTCGTAATGCCCAAAAATAAAAAGTAGTCTATTAACATAATTTGGACCCACTGATTCCAAATATGGAATCCATTTTTCAAAATTGAAAACATATAAGTTGCAGTAATTAATTTAAAATAAATCTCATTGTTAAGAAAATGAGTTTTAAAAGTTAAAACATTGCCATAGATTGAAATGTTTTTCCCTATGAATTCAATGTGAAATTAATGCTAATGACATACATTATATTAAATGGAAAAAATATATTATATTTATACTTTAAAACCATTCAATATTATAATTTAACCATATAAATTATCTCAATGTAAAAAGTTGTTTTTAATTAAAAATTAGCGTATTTTTACTATTCATCAAAATTTGAAAGTTATCGGAAAAATATCAAAAATTTATCCAAAGAAAATTTTTATATCCTGATTCAAAAAAAAATTCTTTGGTCAAATTGAACTTATAAATGTGTCAAAAACTAGATTTAATGTGGGTGCGCCATCAAAAGGCGGAAAAACTGCATTTTTTTGAAAAATACTTTTTTTACCTGAAAAAATTATTTTGTTCTCTTACCATATTCTAGAAAATTTGTAAGATGAATAATAAAATTCAAAATGTAGTTAATATTATTCATAACGGATAGTTCATAATAATATATCATTGTTTAGTGAAATCCGGTATTGCATACTACACACGCTATCGAGGAAGGTCATGATTGCGTGTAATGCAAGACAAGTCCGTATTGTGTGCTGTGAAAGATTCCTTTGGTGTTGCGTATAACATAAGACATAAAAAAAATTCTCATAAAATCTCAGGGTGTTACATTCATAGCCTCCACCACTTGAGATTTCCCATGCACAATCAGTGCTACAAACTATGCGAGTTTCCTCCCAGCATTTTCATATTAGTTCTGGTAGATATTGGCACCAGGTCAGCTTACCATACTAGTAACATTTTTATTAATTTCAAAAAAACATTCCATCTAACATTACATAACAATCTCTGCAGATTACCGCTTCCAAGACCTGCATGACCCATTTCACTTGACAAGGGTGGAATTCACACTCACCTGTTAATACATGTATGGTATTAATACATGCTGACTGTGTTTACATTGTTTTCATATCTATTTTATGAATTATTTTATGTATAAAAATGTATATTACATCATGTAGAGTACACATTCATTATTTGAAAGTAACTCACCGTATGCTGCCCCTGATTGGTAATATGTTTTTATATATTTTACTGATCTGATTCTACTAATCTGATTCTTTTTTTATATATTGTTTTATGTTCATATAGGAATATACCGCTAAAAATTTATGGTACAATTGATGTTCGGTTGAATAAAAAAAACATTTTATAGGTCAAAACAAGTCACATTCATGATTTTCCTCTATTTCTGAGTCCATTTCTATATGCATGTTGCAGTTTTTCTGAGCATAAATTATTTTCCTTTTTCAGGTACCAGTTGGCCAGCGATTAAGAAGGCATATTGATGAAATTTAGCAAAAATTAATTTGCATCTTCTTGTATAACTGGATCAGTTTACTCTATTTTATTTTAGTTATCATATTCTTTTTCATGTATAAGTTGATCATTTTATTCTATTTTAAAAATATATTTTCTTTTCTCTTCAGTCACAACTACCTTTTGTTGAAGATCCATTCAAGTTGACGGGGTAAGATGGTTTTAAGGTTTGGATTTTTTGATTTTTGCATTCAGTTTTTATTGTTTTGGGTTAATAAAGAGTTGAAATTGATACATCCCATTCGTTTACCACTGTCTAAATGCAACAAGACAAAATCTTTATCTATGAAAATATCCACAGAAGGATGGCTAGAAGCCTGCCCTCGTATTTTAGCCAGTGATTTGTTTATCAGCAGGTCAGGTTGGGTCAGTCTTGTTGGTTTTGGATCTGGTGATTTGTTTATCAGAGGTAGGATTCCATTATCATACAACATTAAATTCTAATTATAATTTATTCAACAATACATTTTCTTCTCAAATTTTATAAATATTAATCTCTTATTTAAAGAAAAACCAGTAATCAAATGTGTCATGCAATAGCACGGGCGAGTACTAGTTATTACAGTTACACTACGTCCTCTTGGAGCCTATGTCTATGCGAATTACCTCACCCTATAGCCTCAATATATGGGAATTTAAACATTCATTGATTAGGGACGTAGAGCCTGAATATTACTCCCTAACCCATTCAATACATTGGTAGTCCTAGAGTATCATTCTGATCAACACATTGGAGGAGCCTCGATCCAATACCCCACCCACTATTAATCCTTGTGAACATGATTCTTTTTCACTAACTAATCTATCAACTAAAAACACAACCAATGAACATATTTAATATTTATAACCATAAACATTTAACACATTTATCTTTCACATACATAACCCATTACACATATACCATTATTCCGTACACCCCTTTATCAGTGTTTGTTAACTTGTAACATTCATTATTTAGTTCATTTCATAACAATGTTCACATGACAATAAAATACCCATGGGTTATATCTCACTATACAATATATCCAATTAATTTTTAAGGTCCCAAAAAACCTTTAAACCCAAATAATTTTATAAACACAATTCAATTACTCATTTGAAATCATTTCGAATCCACCACTTAAAACATGGGTATTTAACTTTTAAAACTAAAAAAATTCTCAAGGATTTCATTTCTAAATCAACCATTCAAACCAACCATTTATAGTTTTCATAATATATTTTTTAAACCCCAAATTCAAATAATCATTTGAAATGTCATTACAAAACCCACCTTTAAAGCATCATTTTCATCATATAAAATTCATAACCAGATTAAAATCCCAAACACATATTTCAAACCATTTCAAAAGAACCTTGGAAATTTCAAAAATAATTACATATAATCAATTCATTTTCCCCTTTAACCACACCCACATTCCCAATTAGAATTTAGAACACATTCACTCTATCATTTACCCCATTTTACTATTCAAAAATTTATTTAACCATTCACAAGGTTTTGGCATATTTCATGGCTATCACTAGGTTTGGTCTTACATCATCAAAAAACACAAATGGATTGTGAAGGGTTTAAAAATTAAAACCTCAATTTAAGTCCCCAAATCAAATTAATTATCCAAGGACTACAAATGAAACAAGGAAACACTTAATAAAAAACTCATAAACAAATAGACCATTAAGACCGCTGGATAATTCACTAAATGGATAATGAGAAGAAAAAAAAGATAAAAAAGAGGTGGAGGATAAATATACCTAAGTCGTCGGGGTAACGGGGGGCTGGGGAAGTGGGGTCGCGGGTTTTCCGGGGTCCGGGGTCGCCGGCGTCGTGGGGTCGCTGGGGTCACGGGGTAGCCGGGGTCACCAGGTTCGCGGGGGGATGGAGTCATGGAGGAATCTGGGGGCCGAGGGAAGCAGGGGAAGTGGGGCGAGAAAGGGGTCGGGGTGGGGTGAAGAGTCGGCGGTGTTAAAAAAATGTTTGGTTGCGGTTTATTATAAACCATCGTGAAACCATTTTAAAAAAGGTTTAGCGGCGGTTTCCAAAACCACCCGTAAAACCACGCAAAACAAAATTTCGGTTGTAGTGTGTCGGGAATTATACATTCCCTAATTATGAAAATAATTTTGATGGTTTAGGTGGTCATTCAACTAGTAGAATACCCATGATTATGTTTTATTACAGAATTATTTACTCAGCTCATATTCCTTCCATAAAAGTATTCATGTTTATTATTGGTAAAGGCATGTGGTTTTAATTATTCATCATGCTTAATATTTGTGTTATTTTCCGTTGTATTGATTACCCTTACTGAGTGTTTGAGCTCACCCCTTTCTATGTTTTGTTTTTCCCAGGATTCTAAGAAGTGTATTATAATTGATATGCAGGGTTAAGATAAGGGAATAATGGTGTTCATAAAGGACTATTTTTTGTGTTGTGTTTTATAAAGTGTAATGTAAAATTCATGTATGTAATCTATTTTCCAAGATAGCTAACCTGATTAGTTATTCAAGACATGATTCCTTGTAACCATGAAAATGTATTAAAATAATGCAAAGACTCTGGGAATCTTGGGTCGGGGCATTATAGTTTGTATCAATGGAAGTTTAGAAATAACCTTGGAAAATATATATAGATAAACTCTCTTTATATCACATTACCCTAAGATAAACTTTGAGGATTATTATAGAATAACTTCTTAGAATTTCCGTACTGTAGATATTTTTTGTCTTTTCCAAGCAATACATCCCTACTTTGATACGAGCACGTAGAGGCGGCTCTGGCACATATGTACCTTGGGGTAAAGCCCTAAAACACTGCATTAAGCTATATTCGAACGGGAACTTGTGCACGACAACGGGCCATGCTACACTCTTGGTTATGAAACTATAGTATAATATGATTAGGATAATTCTCATTTACTTTACAAATAATTATGAAGGTTGTATGAGTATATTCCTCTTGAAAGAAAATATTTTTATGAATATAGATTATATCCATAAACTCTTGGATTTATGTTAGGTATTTTACATGTTTGGAACTATCCATTGCAGTCCATAAACTGACCCAGTGTATTCCATTGTATAGAAATGGTGCCCTGTATAAGGAATGTGAACTCTGACAAAACGTATGATCCAAAGAGCAAGAAGGATCATATATTTCACTGTATTAAGCCAACATTTATAAGGGAAATAGTATCCCATATATTCTAAAAATATAAATAAATAGTATCATGTGTTAATAATATAAGTAAATAATTCCTTGAGTTCTATGGCATTGAAGGGAAGCAAGAGAAGAAAAGGATGGAAGAGAGAAATATGGATAAATGTGAGAGGGAAATAAGAATTTTTGCATATGTGATAACTATGGAATGAATCGCCTTGGTAAATGCTCGAAGGGAATGGGAGTTTTTTATAAGTGTGTAGAAAAACGACATCGAGTACATGATTTCAAGGGTAAGAAAAAGGTTTCAAATATAAAATGATTCATCTGCAAGACGTTGGGACATTACGTGAATCAATGCCCATGTCATCAGAGTATACCACAAATGATACTATTGGATAATAATCAAGTTATGATACTACCTCAGATGAAGAGGAATGACTAGTGTTCATATGTTGTTATTATAGAATTATTCCATTTGAATGTTGTATCCGCAATATACTAGTTTTATGAATTATAGAGATAAATAAGGATTGTACTACAGTACTATTTTATTGAGGATTTGAGATTATATGGTTCTAAGAAAAGTGACTTCATAGTAAGAAACACTTTTTGGAAAATACATGGTTGAAGGAAAGGTAATTCTTAATATGTTCCCGAGAATGAGGTAGTGATTTTGGAATAAGAGATGGTTTATTTGGATAAATTATATTGGATAATTCTAGTTTGAGATTTTTTTTTGAATTTCCATAAAAGGACAACCCGAAGGTCGGGCGACAATCCATCGCATCCGGTAAGGCCGCGAGACATGAACCCGCAACCGAAGTGAGACAAGGGTGTATCACCCACCATTAGCCCACGTTATGTCCTAGATTGATTAATGTAGTTCTTCTAAAAGTTATGGTAGATGAATTATAAATTCATTTTTTGGAACCCTATACGAATAAGATAAATAGAATATATTTTCTAGTTCTATTATATTTTAGAGAGAAAGATGAGTTTGTGGTAGAAATTCGTTAAAGGAAGGAACTCCACTTGTCATGAATATATATATATTTTTTTCTTCTCTTATTCTATGATGAAATTAATTTGTAAACATTAGGTAAGGGTTATTAAAACTAAAAATGTGTTATCCTAATACCTTATGTTTTTTTTGAACCGATGATATTTTAAATCATCATATATTGATGGCTTTGAGGCCCACAATTCAAATTTTTTTGTTATGGATGACCTCAGTAACTCCCTAGAAATATTTAAATTTTTCCTCCAATCACGTGTCTCTAATTTACACCAATGTTATTCTAATAGATATCATTATTTGGTGGGAATTTTTCATTCCCATTTACCTCTTATTAAGACTAAATGTTATTAACCCAATTTCCGATGTGGGTTTTTCCACAAATTTATTTTCTATTTTCAGCCTTTTTTTTCAAAGAGAAATTTCAAATTGTGAGGACACAATTTATTTAAGGAGGGAAGAATTTAACACCCCGATATTTCATAGTATTTTATTTCTTCAATGTAATTCAATAACTTGTACTACATGAAACACTGAGTTGAAGCGCACCATGGATTCCCAAACTAGCCATTCAAAAGTGGTTATGAATTGTATTAACTGAATATTTAACATTATAAAATCCTTATAAGTTTAGAGTCTATATTAAGAGTTTCTAATACATACTGTAAGAACAAATTCATTTTTTCAGATAAAAGAAGTATTTTTTTAAAAAAATGAAATTTTACCGCCTTTTAATGGAGAACCCTTTTTAAATCCTATATATGAAACTTATATATATATATATATATTCTATTTAACTAAATAAATTTATTCATTATAATGGTGACATCAAAATTTATTTTATGTAGATTTTTGGAATTATTCCGATAAAGTTCATTTTTTTAATGAATGGTGAAAAATATTGTATTTTAATTCAAAAGTGTCTTTTAATATATGTTATTTATATGGTTAGATTATATTTTTAATTGGTTTAAAGTGTAATTATAATTTATTTTTACCATTTAATCCAATTTTTTTATTGGAATTCATTTCACTTTGAAACTAGACCTAAACAAGTATCAATATTTTGATAGTTATTGTTTCTTAAAAATACGCTATGTGTTTTAACTATGGAAATTTATTTTAAATTAATTAATGCCACTTCTATGGTTTGAATTTATCAAAATAGACATAATTTTTTAATTCGTAATATCAAATATAGCTTAGGCTATTTTTTTGGTATTTTTCTGAAAAACAACAATTTTTGATAAATAGTGAAAAACACAGAGTTATTTGTTAAAACTGACTTTTTATTTAAATAATTATATAATTTATTTAAATTTATTTTTGGTCAAATTAGATTCATAAAACTTATATATGATCAAAATAATTCATTGGAGTCATTTTATAATAAGTTTAGATATATAAAAATTTTATTGAACTTTTCACCGTCTTTTACCCACCTAGGAGAATTTGCAAATTCACATAAAAATATAATTTTACTGCTTCTGTTAGTTGAATTTAAAATAGCTAAGAGAAACGGTTAACCTCAATAAGTAAAATTTGGTTCAATAAGATGAAAATATTTTTTGGTGAATAGTAACTTTTGACATTTATTTACCGCGGTTAAAGGTAAATAGGGTCATTCAAGGTAAAAAAGAATATTTTAATAATTCAAAATTACGTTAACACAAGTCTTAAACTTATTGGATGAGTAATGTCCAACCACAAGCATCCTTGGGTCTATTATGGGACCCCATGGAGCCACTTATGAATGATAATGGCACTTTAGATTAATTAATTTAAAGGAAAAATTGACAAAAACAAAAAAAATCTTTTAGTAATTAATTTTTTTTGTGGTGTAATATAAATAATATTTTTGAAAATAAATATTCATTGGAAATCTAAATAAATTTCCTACACCATGGATTTTTTTCTTCTAATTTTTAGTCATCGAATAAATTAAATTATTTATGACACAATAATGATGTTGTATTTACATCATTACTAAATGATTTAAAGAAATTATATTATAAATATTAAAATAATATCCAAAACATGTCCAATTATTATTTGATGATTTTTTTTCTACCATGAGTCATCTTATCTTCAACCGTAATGATTTTTTGACCCTTAAAAACTAAATATCATTATATAATAAAATATTATTTTCACACTTTCCTAAAGAGCCCCTCCTCCCCCTTATAAAAGGAGACCATTTATAACCAATTTCTCACACCTCTCAAGCATTTAGGATCATCCAAACTCTACCAAATAATGCTTCCTACATCTTCCTCCTCTTTCTAGAAATATTACCTTAGGCAGAAGGTACTTCAATAAGTCCTTTTGGTTCAAACCAAACGAAGTTACCCAAATTAAAGGTAGTAGTTTCTCTTAACTTCTTTTCTTTTATTTTACTTCTACAACCCCTAAACTCTTTTTATTACCTTGTTTTATGACAACACTAGTATACTCAATATACTAGGAATGTACTTATGATAAGGATTCAAACTAAACTTGCACAAACCTCCATCTAATGAGTTAAGAACATAATGTTTCTATGGATGGAAATGTAACGCCTCACGAAATGATGATTGTTCAATTACCTCTTACCGCCTCTCATGGTGGCCATTTTGATGGTACTGTATTTATATATGATATATATTAGGTTTATGTTTTCTTCATGCTTTTTTTTTCTTTTATATAATACCTTAAAGGTTTCCATTATGGGAAAATGCGATAATTTAATTTGAGGAAGCGCGGACTACCGCACCCTAAAAGTGATATCACTCATTAATACCATATGTGGGACGTATAAAAAATGGATTTAATGATATTATAATTGATATTATATCGTAATTATAATATAACTATGTAAATTATGTTTTAATTCTATTAAAATAAGAAATAGAAATGAAATTAGCGTTCATGCGTACGTACGGCTTACCGTCTCCATGAACTCTGCATTTAATTTCTTACCCCAAAATAATATGTACTATTATAAATACATGTATATACTGGATATATATGACATATATGATGTTTAAATCATGAATATCATTATTTATATAATAAAAGTTTTACCATGTGAACAACTTGTAACAATAATGTGTTCATTTTTTGACTCAACAGCCAAATATCGACAAAATGAATGTTATTAACTTAAATGATTACATAAAGTTTATAACATGGTAATAAGTGATATAAAAGTAATAATAAAATTTAAAAAGGTTCTTATGAAAGTAGAAATTAATTTTATTTTATTATTCAGGATATTAAATAATGAACGGGTCAAGTCGGACATGAGGTAAGGGGTTTCTTATCTCACTTTTAATTCAATGATATTTCCATTGTTCACCACTTATTTATTGCATGTAGTGTATTGTGTACTTCCATTTGATATATATTATCATTATTCTCTTTATATTCATGATATTATCTGATTAATTTGGTTGTTATTGACTATTTTTCATACGACTTGATTGATTAAAATGAGGTAACTGTTAATTTCAACAATCTCTTCATTATCTGAGGTTGTTTATACTCAATTATCTACTGGGATCTATTTATCATTCACATCTATGTTTCTTAAAAATGTATTTCAAAACATTTTTAATATTTACTAGAAAATGGGTTAATGTCATTTATACCCTTAAATGTTTTGAAAAAAATATTTCTGTCATTTTCTAAACAAGGTAATTTTTTGACCTTTTCGACAAATTTAAGGAAAGAATGTTTTTTTAACTTATACGACAGGTGTGGATATTTTCGGCCATTATAACATCATAAAAGCTTATCTACTAGCTTATAAAAATATTTACAAAATAAATGTTTTTTATATAATTATGCAAATCTTAAATGATTTCAAAATAGAACGATATATTTCTCTAAAAAAGATTTTGATTTCATCTATGTCAACATCCTTTGATGGATTTTAAGTTTATTTGAAGTTGATTTATTATGATACAAAACTTCCATATTATATTGAATTTTTTGTGATATTTCTGACAGTGGATGTGCTATTTTTATTCCCTTTGTGTTTTATGGTTAAATTATTGACATTTCATATGCTAGTTTTAATACGAATGTTTATGTTATATTTCAACCTTTCAATATGAGGATTGTATAAGACTTAGTAAGTGATGTGTGGAGCCTGCTATAGCTCCTCGATGCATCAGTATGTATCATGAAACAACTAGTCATGGAATTAGCTGAGGCCCCTTCCCATTTTGATATATGGTTTTGGCCGAGGCCTTAATAATTTTTAGACATCAAGGAAGAGGCCTTGAAAAAATGTTTCAGAATGTTTGGCATGATACATTCCTTCATTGTGAAAAAAAATATTGGCAGTTCATGTGGTCATTCGACTAGTAGAATACCTATGATTATGTTTTATTATGGCATTATTTACTCAGCTTATATTCTTTCCATAAAATTATTCATCTTGATTATTGGTAAAGGCATGTGGTTTCAATTATTCACCATGATTAGTGTTTATGTTATTTTCCGCTGTATTGTTTACCCTTATTGAGTGTTTGAGATCACCCCTTTCTATGTTTTATTTTTCCTAGGATTCCAAGAAGTGTATTTTTATTGATATTTATGGTTAAGATAAGGGAATAATGGCATTCATAAAGGACTATTTTGGTTGTTTTTTATTTTATAAAGTGTAATGTAACATTCATGTATGTAATCTATTTTCCAAGACTGCTAAACCAATCATTCCTTTGGGTATTGATTCTTTGTAATCTTTCCAATTTATTAAAATAATGCACCGTCTCTGGGAATATAGGGTCGGGGCATTACAGCTGGATCCAAGGAGCATAAATATATGAGGCATCCAAGTCATTATTCATCTCATAATAATAAAAAAGTCATGATTTCATTAAACTCATTACATATTTTCCATTCATCCCATTTAATCATTTTATTAACTTGTAGTCACATTTAAAAGTTGTAATAAACCCTCTCATAATATATCATTTAATTAATTAATCATCCCACCAAGATGTCGATATCACACACACCCAAAAGGTTTGTATATCATAGCACAAATACATAAACACAACTCATGGGTGGTAAAGTTTGATGTTGAAAACCTCCAACCATGACATAGTAAAAAGTGGGTAACATATCAAGGTTTTAATAATTTAATCAAGGAATTTAATCAATTTAGTAGCAATGTTGGAAGGTCCAGTGGGAATCACAATGAAAATAAGGTATACAACAAAAAGAAATAAATGGAAAGGTATATACAACCTACCTTCTTCCTATGGTAGAACACTAATCTAGTATTGACTCTTAACTAGATTGGGATTAGAATAAAAATGATAAAAGGATGAAAACCCTAAAAATAAGGGATAATGTCTTCTAAAAAATTAGAATCACCAATAACAAAGAAAATTGTCTAATGGAATTAGTGGAATAGTTAAATCTATGATGCACATCCAACGAGGTTGGAATTAAAAGAATCAAAGTCTAGATTAGAGAGGTATTCCAAAGCCAAGGGTTGGATTACATGAGAGATTTCAATGTGAGAGGGAGGGGATTTCATTACAGGGAAATTGGAAAGAATGATGAGGGTTTAACATTTGTTGCATTAATTTGAAAATGATTATTTCAACTATAAATATTGGGTTTCATGGTTTTTCCACATAGTTGGTGAATATGTATACCAACTATACTCCCTTCATTGTCCAAGGAATGACCTCACAAAGTTCATTCACACAGTTTTGGAAACCATACACAAATCATGATTTTTGGATTTCATAGAAACTACAGAGTCCCTTAATGGGTGTGTGGCCTAGGGTGAATCATTTCATCAAACCTTTCATCACACTCTTTCTCCCAAAAATATACTATACAGTTATCAATAACCATGCGACATGTGCGGCATTGTTTCTACTAACCATGTGACATAGCTTCTTCATTCAAAAAATAACTTTCTAGGCTCCGAACAAGCCCCATATACACTTGAAACCCACATTCCCTCTATAGTAATTAAATTTTTTCCAAACCTAATGAATTAAACTTAAATTCAAAAGATCCATACTTTATTTAAAACCAAGAGATCTTACACAAACCGTGTATGTGTGAAATTAATGATAAAAAAATCCTCTTTAATGTCCATATGTGGTACATATTAACATATTTTTATTTCTATAGGTATCCCTATAAATCATTACTACTCCTCTACCCTTCCATGATGAATTAATATACACCATTGATTAATTTAGTAGATCCAAGGGAGTTTATGTCCATGAATTGAGGTATGTTATGCATAAAACATTATTCTTCATCTTCCTACTATATCTAAACATATTCCCTTAAAATGAATCATAGATCTATCATGTCGTTTCATAATCTATGGATTCCAATCCCATATAATGTTGAATCCTTGGATTTTTTTACTATAAAATATGTGCTTTTCAGTGTGGCAACAACCTCATCTTGACCATATCTAGATCTCTCATTAATGATAAACATTTTATGGGTATGTTTCCTTGGATCATACATCTTGAGACTCTATTCCTATTGAACCTCGTCTTGGATCTATTTTCTGATAATGGTTTATGATTGATATATTTTCACTGAATATTCATGATGAACTATTATATAATTTTTTAGGAGTTCATGACCCATTGTTCAATTGACCACAAATCATATTAATTGATGTCCACTTCTTTGACATATCATGGAACTTATTCCATTGAAAAAATATATGCTGTATCTGATTCTAGAACCACCCTTATTGAAATAAAATTTCTATGGGTTATTTTCTAAACCTTTTTATTGATGAACCAGACCCATATATATAGGTATCCATGATGTCTGTGCTAGTTCTCCATTGGTGTGAAATGTGATTTGGTCTTTGATCCTTTAAAAAAATTTGGATTAATTCATCATGATGTTAAGGTAGTACGTTCTTTACCATATAGGTACTTTTTATACATTGTTTTCTTATAATACAATTATTTTAATGTCATTACATATTTGACCATTCTTAATTGTGATCACATGTGTATGTAACTAGTTAGACCTCTCTATGATACTCTGTTCCATGAGTATGCTTATGTATCTTAAAGTCAGGTTATATGTGGATCAAACATTTATTTATGTTAATACTAATTTCTCATTATAACATTCCTTGTGTTGTGTTCATATGTTTTTCCATGTTGTATCATTTACCATTAATTCAGATTTGTTGTTTTAGAACATGAAACTGGTGGACTTTCATGTTATGATTATATATTATTGGGGGAGTGCACATCAAATGTAATCATGGAAATGTTGGACTAGTGGATGAAAAGTGATATGTTTACATGATGCCTTGTGTATGCTAGTATTCTTTGTGAATTACAAATTAAATGTTCACTCTATAACTTATGAATTTTGAGTGACATCTTAACTCAATTCCCTGTGAATGACCAGTGAAAAATTAATCATCCATGTGGTGTGTCCATGATTATTCCTAACTTATTTTATGCCTTTCCATCCATCATGGAGCTAATGTAGGTAAGGTTAGGGATTGTGGTGTTATGGTTAGCACATGATATCTCAAAATATGGTTGTTATGATTTCTTCTACATTGTTGACAACATCATAACATGTTATAGTTGTATACACATATTAAGGATGAATTAGTGGCAACCCACAAGGTTTTATTACAAAAAATTTTAATGGGTATCTTGATGCATGCACAAACTTCGTGTATAGGGATTCAAGTAAGGAAAAGTGGCCCATAGAAAATAACTGACTAGTGGATCATGATGGTAGTAGCAATACTAGGGTAGATTCCATAGGACTCCAAAGTGTTTTACTCATTTAGTTGCACCATAGATATTCTGGATTGGAATTCCTCTTTAGGATCCTAGTCCTTCTATTTTTATATGGCATGCATGCCATAAATTATTAAATTATGATGCTTATCTTCCTACTTGATATCTCTAAGTTTTTTTATTTTATTTATATATTGGTTGTATGGAAATTATATCAAATGTATTTTATTCTCATTGATGGTGCTTGGACCCTCACTACTAGTTAGTAGCCTCTTTCATAAGATGAGGCATGCATGATGTTTTGTGGCACTCTAACTCTGACCCAATGGTTTAGGTTAGAGTGTTAAAATGTGAAAAATACTATATAATTTATTCATTTGTTCTGTTGAGGTTTTTTTATAGATTTTATAGTGTATGTGGTGATTTCCTAAATAAAATATGGGAAATACCTTTCATTTTCCTGATTTATACCATTGGTATAAGTCACTACCCTTTAACTTGATTGAGGTGGGCTTCTTGTGCCACTCTTGATCACATTTATCACATAAGATGAGTCCTAGTTGACTTGATATATGATAGAAAATTATCATAAAACGTTTTATATGATATAGTTTAGAGTAGGCATTGATAATAGATTAATAGTTTAGTAAGTATGTTATATTACTTGAATTCAGTAAATTAATTTACTATGAAAGAAATCATATGACACATAGTTCCCCTATGATTCAAAATATGGGATAAAATTGATTATAGATCATTAATATTGGGAAGATAAACTATTATAATTGTAGTTATGATGGTATGATTCATGCATTATTTGATAAAAATTCTTTTTAATTTCCAGTTTTTTTCACTAATAATTCTATGGTTTATCTTCATAGAGTATAACTAGTGAAATTTACATTTTCCTTAAGAGAAGACATATTTTTTTCCAATAGTTATGTTTTATGTGCATCATATCTTTGAAGTAGGAGAGGAGAGGGAATAAGAAGAAACTATTGTTGTATAATAATTAGAGAACACAATATATTCAGAAATCAGGAGAGTTTAGTTTAGGGGGTTCTAGTGTTTTAATTTACTAATGTAAAAAAAGAATATATTTTTGAAAGATAAATAGAGAAGTGGTTATAGGAAGTTGATATTTGTTTTTAAATTTTCTAGTTTTTTTATGATCACTATATTCCATTGACTATGTTCTTGTTGAAGTATTTTCTAGGACATATATATGCCCATTTGTAATGTAATAATGTATAAAATCCATATAAAATATCTACCATAGATGAATTAATGAAATAAAATTTAAATCATAGGAAATAATAACTCACTAGTAATGAAAAATCCTCAATAATAATGAATTTAATTGATATACCTTGGTAAACACTGATGAGTTACTTCTTATAAAGGTATCCACCATCCACTAGAATCATCAATCTCTTAGGTAGGATCCCTTATTTTTAATATTTTTCTATAACCTTATCTATAAATTTGATTAAAGGGAAAATATTTAGAGAGATATTTTAATTTTCTAATAATGATCACCGATGTTTGGTATACATCAAAAAATGTGGCCTATGAATTCTATTTGTATAAATTCATCACTAAATGAAGGTTCCAGTTGTAGTTATAATGTTTCATATGTTATGAATGAAATAAATCTTTGGATCCTCTATTAAAACATTTACAATAAATCCTTATTTATATATATGATTGTTAAACTTATTTAACAATAAATAATACAAATGTATGTTATCATATGATGTGCAAAAAGCTAAAACAATATGAAAATCATTATAAAAAAACCCAAATAATATGCCATTTAATTTAACATAATCCCCATAACATGGAATGAAGAATTTTGAGATATCTCATACCATGACATAATGACTCTCACCACATCATGTTTTAAAATTTAGTATATATTTTCAAAAATTTATCATTTGATCTAAATTCATGAAGAATTTATATAAAAATTTGAAACTCTATATAAATTTATCAAAACTCCTTTGGAAATGATTTTCATTTGTAATATATTAATTTTTTCTAAAACACTTTTTTCCAAATTTAATTCTTATTCCATGGCCTATTATTTGAACCTATATATATTTAAGGAATTGGAGAAAACTATTAATTCACAAATCCCTAATTGTATTCAAAGTGATAACTTCAAAAAAATATAATGGCTACTTAAAATACAAAGTGTTTTGGAATGATCTCATATAAACCCAACAAAATTTTTATATCAATATTTTTTCCATAAGATATATGTCTATAAATTTTATATATATTTAAATAATACCAGAGTCTGAGACACTGAGTGACCACTATACAGGGAAAATTTCAACCTAGAATAGTATATCTCATGTTTTCAAAGTTTCCTTTCATATATTGGGCATATTAAATGAATGTATCACATGTCATTCATCCAAATAGATGATCACATCACATGCCACTAAACTGAACATGATAATGAATTTCATTATTCGAATTAAATTTTAGGATAAAATTTCAAAAAATGTATATAAAAGTATTGATATAATATTTATTAAAATTTACCAACAACATAGAAAACAAAATACCCATCGACACATAATTATCTCATCCTTAATGCTAGAATAATAATGGTATCAAAATGTAAAGGTTCCTATTCTATGTAGGTTTCTAAATATAGGTAATGTGTATTAATATGATGTATACACCTAAAGTATATTAGTTTCCACATGAATTTACACATGATATAATTTCATTTTTTTGACATGATAAGAAGTTTCCACTAATTATATAAGAATTATAATAAATATTTTATATAATATTATACTCAAAATAATCATAACATATTATAATAACCAATAATACTATATTTTAATCATCAATAAGGGTTAACTCAAATTCATGATTTGAGGGTTTTTATCATTATATCAGTCATATAATATGAATAAAACACATTAATGAATAAGAAATAGATATTGTATTTATTATAAAATAATGATAAATTACATTTATAACAACCATTATATCAAATATTTTATGTTTCTAATACCAAGATACTTTACATGAAACTCATGAATTTTTCATTATTGATGAATTTTTCAATAGATGAACTAATTTTTTTATGTAACCACCCAACAAATATTTACATCACCCCTCTCAAAAATTCCATAAATAATAATGTATTTGAAAATTTTGTGTTTCAAATATTTGTGAATCGAGAGTTATTATACTTGATAAGTATCTATATTATTTTCATAGTAAATATCAATCTTTTAAACAATTCAAGGAACCACCCCATGTTTATTTAGGATATTATTCATTATAACATCTACATTCACAATATATAATGCAACAGTGTATTATACTTCTCTTATCAAGTCCATCTTGGTGGTTTGTTTAAAACCCTTTCAAATAGTAACTCTAACAATAAATAAAAACGCTATATTTAGATCTCATATCATCTATTTTAGTTTTTTAACTAGAATCATTGTTATCCCTTACAATGAGAGCTTCCATTCCTCTAAAAATAAAGAACAATCATTATTTCTTACCATGTACTTAATGATATTTTTCATAGAAATTCATTAAACCTCACAATGATTGGATTTTTATTAACATTTAACTCTCAAATCCTAAAGTAAATTACTACAAGTACACAATATGGTTTGAGTGATAGATCATAATAACATATAATGAATTTTATCCATGTTTCTAATTTCTAAATCTATATAAGGAAATTGAATATTTATAAATATATTTAAAACATTTGAAAACACATATTATAATATTTCTCAATGATAAACCTATTTAACACTTCACCAATATAAGTATTATGGAATAATTTATGAATAATATTTGAATTATCTCTATGTGTATTCATACCTTGTGTATAGGAGGCTTCACCCATGTTTTTCATTGATAATCACTTACCCAACCATAAAAAAAGGAAGAATTTTGCATCCAAGGATACCTATAAGTATATTAGGAAAACCAATAGTGTGAAGAAGAAATATTGATTCAACCATCACATTTTCATGCTACAGGGGATCTGAAGGTATAAAAAGAGATCAAAACATATGATTTACAAACTTACTTTATAGTAACATGTCCATGATATGGCATAAGTTTTCAAGTTAGAATTGAGTTTCCAGAGTTTCATTTTGGAAGTTCTTCATGAGGTGTAAGAGGAATAATTAGTGGGGATATTTGATGACAGTAACCTAAGAACTATTAATGTGAATAGGGTAATAATTATACCCAAGTACATTTACTTTACCAATAATATCTAGGGTGAGAGGAACTGTTTAATCCATGGTTGTGGATTATGATATTGTTAATGTTCTTTTATATATTTAGAAATACTTTTTTGTATATGAAAAGTAGCATTTTTTTTCACATGATTTTTATTATGGACTATTTATATCAATTTCTAAAAAATTATATTTCTGTCTAAGAATTTTTCTTTAATCTATAAATCGTTTTTTGGATTTTTAGTTCTTTAGAATCATCATTCAAAACATTAAAACTATTGGTCAATATTATATACATTTCCTCAACTAAATTACCATTATCAAAAAAAATTCCACCAAGATATATTTATAGGTATACAATCTACCATCTGTGTATTGTTTCCTAGATACAAACCATTAAACCTTATAGGTCTCACCCCTTTAAGAGCATACATCACATTCCAAACATAGTTAGTTCACTTGTAGTCCATCTCAGATCTCATGGATCATAACTATTTATCAAAATAAAAACCCTCAAATGGCCTCTTGGTATGAAGTATTTTATTCATATATAAACAAAAATTTATCACCATATTATATAAGAAATAAAAATCTCTCAATTTCTTTATGAATAATATAAGATCTTCGATGTTCATCAATAATTTGATCTTATTTGCACAACATAATATGGAACTAATAAAATTTATATCCAATTAAACATGCCTATTTATTGTTTTTGAACTTATCTATGTTCAATATTACTCCCATTAACTTGTTTATTGATGTTATATTAAGGAGAACCCCAAGTTAATACATTATGTTTTTTAGTAGGATTATAGATATAAAATCCCATTATTTCCTTAGTATAATGAAAGAATGAAATGTCATATTTAAATCCATGTTTGTTAGAATCAAAACATCAGACATATTATTCAAAACCTAAAAATGTACCGAATACAAATTGGGAAGCCTCTTATTCAGTATCTAATATGGAATCTTTATGGATACTTTATATATAATGGGGTTAAGTAATAATGAAACATTTTATAGATAATATCTCTATAATTATATAGGAATTGTATATGATATAGAATACATGCTCAAGTTAAGGATAAATTGATGCTCAAAATGGTGATCCAGATTCTAAACCAAAATACAAACTCAAATTAGATGATGCAACATCAAGGGAGAATTGTAATATATGTGTTTCCTTTGTTGATAAATTATCAATGTGACACTACATTCCCATCCTAAATGGTTGAATTTGTTTTAACGATAATATTTCAAAGATGTTTTCTGTATGATAATAGATTTATTTTATAGATTATGAGATTTATTTTATATATTTAAAGTATAAATTTTCGTTGATAGGAAAGATTGATAATGAGTGACCTAATGTTCCATCCAAAAAACAAATTCTTGATGTAGTTGGATTTTTAGTGTTTGTTATCAGTGTGATTGATATTAAACACTTTTTTTTCTGATTTTCCTATATGAATTCTTATAGTTAATTTTGGATTAAATTTCATTGTATTTGTTATGGTTTTGAGATAAGATTTATGAAATATACTACTAATTTTCATCCTTATTTGTAATTTCTTATTGTTTCAATTTTGTTTTCATTTTTCAATATTCCTATTTATCTCTTAATTGAATATTTTATGTGGGAAGTTGAATTTTTTTGGAGGATCCTATAAAGATCAATTTGTAAAGAAAAAAGGATATCGACCCTCTATTTCTCTCAGTTATCTGTAATTGGATGTTTTTATGCAATTTTATAACATTCCCTAGATCATTTATGGACTGAAATTATTTTATCAACAGGTTTTATGAGAATATTGTCATTTACTATTATCACTATAACAATCATGGTTAGGATTAAATTTATTTTTCATTAATTATTATTTATTATAATGAAGATTATTATTCCAAGGTCAGGTTTTTAGTGGTAAAAAATAAGTTGTATTTTTTAATTTGGATTTAGGAATTAAACCCTATACAAGTGATATAATCAATATAGATGACACTTAAATGATATATTTTTATATTTTGGATTCAGGGAAGAGATGTATTAAAAGTGATGTTGGTTCAAAAATTTTGGGAAGGAATGTTGTCCAATATTAAGATTTGATACCAAAGGGTATATCTGAATGGTGGATTAAGAAAATATTGATCCCTATCCTGGTTATTTCTCCATAATATTATTTTATACCTAGAGAATAATCATTTCATTCATGATAGATTGACCATATGATGCTTTATTTATACAATTTTATAGATCCATCATTGATATCTTATTTTCATAAGAAAATAGCTCCTTATGGTATGGTTATAGAGAAGGAATCCTCAAGTGATGTAACTTTTACTTCATGACCATAATATAAGGACTATAGAAAATTGGAAACTGTGGAGGGTATACAGGGGGTCTAAGAAAATAATGACTGTATGGTGATGAGTGTATCTAAAACTCCTATAGATAATAATTTTATTTTGGTTTGGACTAAAACAAGTGAGTATGAGAAAGAGACCAATTAGTTGGACTCACATCCTATGGATCAAGGCCAATTTATAGAAATTCTGGGAGTTTAATGTTTTATAGTTAGTGGGGAATTTAGTTAACTCATAAAATGATGATGATTTTCCTTTTCCAGCAACAAAAGTTACTATTGATGGGGAATAAACCTATTATAGAATCTAAGGTATTCACACCATATTATTTGAATAAATCAAGGCCCTATAATAACTACATAAGAATGTAATTAACTATAATTACTTTATCTATCATTGTTATTTTTTAGAATTTTTTACCCCAGATGAAAGCAAAGATCTCTATAGATGATATTATTCCTCAATAAATCTCCACTATGATTCTAGATTTAGATTTTAATATTCATGTTCTTGTTATTATCCATGGAAATGAAGAGTACAAGGTATGATGGTATATATTTAAAAGGATACTAATGTAATATTCAAATTAGAAATTGACTTGGATTCACAAGAAAAGAGGTATATTTGCAAAAGGAGTCAATGTTAAATTGATCTAGTGGAGAAACCTTTTATGTGGATTGGGGAAATTACTCGAATATTTTAAGGATCTATTTTCATCTAACTTATATTTGAATATTTATGATCATTATTGGGAATTTTTCTTGGATCCATATACAAATTATATTTCATTTAGGGGTAAGATTATGGGGTATAATTCAATTTTTTTATTTATTTTTCCAATTTCTCTTGTAGTAATTTATTTATCCACTATAGGTGATTTATCAAGGAATTTAATCTTTCTATTGAAAAAATTGAAGTTCATGCTGATTATCACCAATCAAACCATGTATATTGTGGAATGATTACTCATCTCAAACATGGAATTTAACTGTGGCGTTTTGTGGTGATTAATGTGAGAAAAAACTTCATAATCACTTATTTGATCAATAAAAAATTTCTCTAGAATTCACCACTCTTTTATAATTAATGAATATTATTATTTTTACCTAGTTAATTGTAAACTTCAATTTTGAACTCCTTAAAAGTTTTAAATGTCTCAAACATGTGTTTATGAAACTTATAACCATATTGACTAAAATTATTTGTAAATGTTGCAAAGTATATATACACACTACATTCTGGAGTAACAATTGGTTAATATACATCACAATGTATTATATTCAATAGACTAATAAACCTATCACATTTTCTACTATATTTTTCTTTATTCTTTTATCATAATAAAAAGATATATATTTTAAAAAGATTAATAATCTAAGGACTTCAACAATACACATATATAGAGTATTTTATTACAATTATTATTTATATTATCAATGTGAAAATGCCACATATATGTGGTGTTTTAAGTACCCATGAACTTTATATATTTAACATTATATATTTTATTTTCCATATCTATAAGGTATAAATCATTTACTGTATTCCCATTATCATAAAACATTTTATTCATTTATCCAATCTTTTTATTAACCATGAACAAAAATAAATTATTTAAAAATAAGATTTAAAAATATGTTTTTTATTTATAAATGAAGCATAGTGATAGTTTTCTAATTTCAAATATATTTTACATTGTATAAATAGATCATGAGTTTTGACTTCTAACTATATAACTATTACCCTGTTAACAATATATAGATATGCTTCATTTTTTATCAATTCTCTAAATTTTTGTATACTATGTTTAAGAGTATAAATATATGATGCACTCGTGTATCAAATACCCATGAGTAAGAATTTAATATTTGTATTTTTATAACATTAACATCTATATTCTTAGAATTATTTTTATCGAAAACACTTATCAACAATACATACAAATATTTTAATATATATTTCCATCACATAAGTGATCTCAAAAAGTCATTGCGTTTACATGGAATTATCTACGACATGGCATATATTGGGATGAGTATGATATTTTATATCATTTTAGTAATGAATTTTAATAAATATACCCCCACTAAAAATGATTACTCAATTCATCCTAACCATTTAGTGATTCAAGATCAATATTTTAATATCTTTTTAATCCACTCTAGTGCTACTCTAAAAATATATTTATTTACATAGGACATAATGTCAATCATAACACAAATTATTTTTGTATAGTTGAGTAACAATACATTTCACCACATCTATCATGTGGATTAAATCGGCAATATTCTTTTGATGTATTAAATTTTTATGTTTACTAGATAAGTGAAAGTCAATGTTTACAATGGTATATGGTTAGCTAACTTAAAGGGTTAACCAAATAATGTACTCATTAAAAAGATAATCTATAGGAACCTATATTTATTATAGATCCCACATATATGGATTATTGACAACTTGACATGTGATTTATTTAGAATGAATCTCCCACATATACTTTATATCGTTTTCTTAGTCTAACTATTTTGATATCCATCCCATTCATATCGTATTTAACTCTTGTATCTGATAAAGTCTTTATATGTCATATAATCCTAATATATGTCCATTTTTCTAGATATTTAATTTTTAAATCCTATTCCATCAACTAAATTAATATATTCCACACATATAAATGTAAAATAAATTATATAATTTCCACTTTTTATTACTTACCCAATGATATAAACCAATTTTATATACAATAGACAAAATACATTACATTCATAAAGTATATGGTAACCATTCATATAAAGGGTTATAATCATATAAATCCAAAATACTCATACTAAAAATAATAGTGTTATATGTATTCACCCCATTATTTTATTGATAGAGCTGAATCCCCATGGCTAGTATGATTCCTGGACCAAAATCCCATTATCTATAGAATAATAATTAATAAAGACCTCAATTCCAAAAAAACTAAAAACCTAAAATGTATAAATCATAATCAACCTTTATTGTTTAATTAATATGTAAAATAAAAAATCATAGTTTTGTTTGAATGAAAAATAAATATTTTATGTCATTATATGAATTTAACTCTTTTATGCATAACGTGAAAATTATAAGTAGTTTTAAAAATATAAACTAAAGCATACCAATATTTCTAATATAAATAATTTATATTAATGAATATTAAAAATAGATTTTATAAATAATTGAATAATTCCAATATTTAACATGATATAGAATAAATTTAGATAAGTATATTAATCAAACCCACATAGGATATAGTATAAGGCCATGCAGATTTGGTGGGAGCCTTATTCTCTACCAACCACAACCAATAACGGTGATGTAATTTCCTCAACAAAGCCAAATTAGAAATAGGGTTACTTTAAGTCCAAATTGAGAAGATCCAAACATAATATACATATAATTTACATCATTTTAAATAATTATTCATTATACCTCATAAATAAAGAACTCTCCTAGATCTGAAAGGTTTAGTGTCTTTAGAAATTAGATACATAATCGAAAAAAATTGTTTGATTGAAAGTACATTGATTTAAAAAAATATTCCCAATTTATTCCATTTTGATGTATCATACATAATATTCATCTTAATTACATAAGGATAACATAAATATATGTAAATTTGGTGTACTTAAATTATTAGTAAGGTAAATGTAAATCAACTAGTAATTTAGAATATATCATCAGATTAAACACATTATAGGAACATAAACATGGAATAAATTATTTGATTAAAGGAATAAGATCACAGAAAAATAATTTGTAATCATAACATATAGTATTATAATCATATATGAAGTCATAAGAACATAAAAACAAGAAATAATCATATTTGGATAAATACATATACCATGGAATAATAATGGGGAATAAATAATCAGGGATCCATGTTGACATAACTTTGTAATATGGTATCAGTTTAATCATATAAAATGATAACATATATCAAGGTTAACCACAATGAAATTCAAATCATTTTAGAATGGGATAACCACCTCTTGAAAAAAAACCTAATGGAATCGTATATCCACCAAAGTCCCAAAACATAGTGTATGTTGGCTAACCACCTATTCTTATAGTGATCTTAGATTATGGCATGGGACTTCATCCTACCAATTTCTTTTATTAATAAGTACCCAAATGACTATTTCTCTTAAGCATAGTTACCCTAATTTCAGGCCTCCTGATTTCCACTCCAACATGGTAGTGTCTACGCCATTCCCCACAAATAGAAGCATGAGTGATGGAAACGTAATCTCGGTAGGTTGTGTCATCGAAGGAAATGATGTTCCTTTCATGGTAGAGAGTCCTTATGACGAATACTCCTGTCTTTTTAACATATCCCCCTCGGGGTGTCAGACCAATCCACTTCTGAGATGTAAAACATAAAACTACCTAGATTAATGTTCTATTAATATGAATTACTACATGATAATGTACTTATAACATGACATTAAATTGTAGTTTTTTCCCATGTAACAAACACAAGATGCACCATCCATGTAACACATTATATTAAAATCTCCCTTAACTATCAGATGTGACTACCATACGTGGTAACTTCTATGGGTAAACCCCACACCATCTCTGGTTGATGCTCTGTTTATCACACAAGCAACCAAACAATATAACGTTAAAATGAATGGACTAGTCCTATCACACAAACATAAACTATGTCATTGAACTATGTGGGTTTTGATCCTTGTTTAACAAGAAGGTACATATGAAACCTCATTGAGATTCAATCCTGACAACCAAATTCATTTGTGTAATAATTCTACATTGGGTGACACACTCCATCAAATTAAAGTATTAAATAACCCCCATTTGGGGACACACTCCAACATTCATGAGTTAAATCATCCAAAAATGAGGTGTTAGGAGACCAACACCAGAGGGGTGGCATCCTATCAAGAAATTATATTGAACCACCTCATATTTTGAGGCATCTTGATTTTGCATGAGGTAGGGTTACAGTTTAACATCGTGTTCTGAGGATGTTTGGGATTCTAGTTTAATGTTGTACAACTCAAACAATAGATTCTACTATTTTAAGGTCATAGAGCTCATACATTAGGGGATACAAATAGTTTAAGGTCATAATTCTTAGAATAGATGGGTTTATACAAGTTTACAATCATAGATCTTGGACCGAATGTGTATGGGCTTCATAAGGAGAATTGTGTGGCCTAAAAAGTGATAACAAGATTTGAATAGTGGTCCAAAGAGACCCTCTTCCACACAAGACTCAACAAATCGTACGTAATTTGACATCTTGATGTTGGGGGAGTAAAGACCTCGAAATGAGTTGGCTAAGGTGTTGGACCCAAAAAAAATTATATGGGAATCACTACATATCCTATAGGAATAGGAATCAAGAAACATGTAGTTAAGGAATGTGGTGTATTATGAGACCAATTCTAGTATGGGGATTACCTCTTGAGTGAGGATATTATATTATCTCATATTATGATATGAGGAATCCCAAATTTATATGGGGTAAGGCTATGAGTTAACATCTTTGGTGAGTACATTGGTGATGGTCGTGTATTAAGAAGACCATTATTTTCTTTTTCATGTCGAGTCATGATAGAATCTTATCCCACTAATGGGTCATGGAATAAAATTGGGGATTATACCTGAGTTAGTTGTCCAAAAGGGAATTTTGGATCAATGAAGCCTTGGGTAATTGGTGTTTTTTGTGGTGAATCTATGGTGGGCCCTGAAGACAGAAGGTATAGGTTTCAATACATATCCTAGAGGAATGGGAACCTAGACACATGTATCTCTAGAATAAAGTGGGGGAATAGTATTTCTAAAATACCACAGATGAAGCAAACCACAAAAATGAGTTGAAAAACACATATTTTAATGTCATAATTCTTAGACCAAGACTCATAGTTTAATGTCATAGATCTATGATCAATACTCATTGTTTATGGTCATAGATATTGGAGTAATAATAATAGTGTAATGTCATACATCATAGGCCAAAGGGTAGGTTCGGGTAGTGTCAAAGAGTTAAAACTCAACATTGAAGGATCCATGGAGTATCCAAAATACACGAAGCAATCCTGAGGATTGTTGTACATAGTATTAGTTTTTTTGGCATAGAAAAGTGTAATTCTTGTTTTAGGGTAATTTACATATCATGAAATAGATAAAAAACGATTTGAAAATAGAGATATGAAGGCCCACGTGCCACATGAATGTCCAAAAACAAGATTTATAAAGATTATGGTCATAATGATTGGACCATAAGTGGGTCTAAAAGACCAAATTTGGGTGAATTTCCAGCTGGTCCCAAAGACAAGAGGTTTAGTCATCACTCTGTATCCCATTGAAAGGGGAATCAATCTAAACATAGTTCTAAGAAATGGCGTACTGGTAGGCTGGTGCCGAAAGTGGGGGAAACCGTCTCTAATGAAGGAAATGAAGAATCCCATGGTTTTCATGGGGCATACCTTTATTATGGAACTAGTTAAGGAAACATTTTATCATCATGTGTCAAGGATTTTGTTTTTTGGTTATCTCACACCTGCTACATGAGGTATCATGTGTTAAATATATAGGGTAAGGCCACGGTTTAACATCATGTGTTAGGGAAATTGGGATCTGAAGTGAAAATTAATTCAACTCAGACTATGGATTCTACTAGTTTAAGGGAATATAGCTCAGACCATAGGGGTTGCAAATAGTTTATGGTCACAATGCTTGGACCAAAGGGGTAGCTAAAATTTTATGTTCATATATCTTAGGAAGAAGGGGTATGGGTGTCCAAAAGAGGATTTTGTGGTATAAAAGAGTGATAAACTACTGTAAATGGAGGTCCAAAGAGACTCGATTTCACATAAAACTCAATAAGCTGTACCCATGTTGACGTTAAGATGTTGTGGTAGGAATGATCCTATAATGAGTCAATGAGTGGTATGGACTAAGGACATTCGATCTAGGAATCATTATGTATCCCATGGAAATCGGAATCATGCCACGTGTAATTCCATAATTTGGTGTTGTAAGAGACTCATTTTGGGTTATCAACCATTCATGACCCACAAGCCTCCTTAATAAATCCACACCACATCAGTCCAAGCTCTATAATTGTAAACTAACGGCTACCCTCTATTCTAAGAATTATTATCATAAACTATTGGTATCCCCTCTGTTCCATGCTCTATTAACTTGAACTAGTTACATCGATAGTCAAAATTGTATGATTTTAAACTACAAATACCAATGATCTCCACATATGTTTTTAAGTAGTATCCTTACCATGTGAAAAACTAATATTCCTCATAATATGAGATGGTTTTATATCCTTGCCAGAGAGCACTTCACACCTGCGATTTTGGTCTTCTACCATGCCATGTTCCATAACTATTTGGGGATTTATTCTTATCCACATGGGATATGTAGTGATTCTTGAATGTCTCATAATGAGCTCATCCCTACCTTTGACTCATTTCAGAGTCTTTCTCCTTCGTGTTAGGCTTGATTCGTTCCAACCATCATGTTCATCCATCACATTTGAGAGCGTAGAAGAATAGACCCTAGTGTAATCAATATTACCTCCATGATATTCCCCATTTCCACTTCTATTTTTGTACTTTCTTCATTTTGAATACTCATTATCTTTATAATTTGAATGGTCTCCCTAACGACAATGGTTCCTTCCCAAAATGGATCACCTACTATCCTTAGATCAAACTTTGAAGGATCATTGGTAAAAAAATAGTAACCCTATGTTTTTAACTCAATCAAAGGATCATGATGCATTTGATCTCCCTATCTTAAACCAACATGGATGTAGAACATGTGTTTTTAACATGATCAACATTTTGAGTCATATCTAATAGTTGGGGGAAGGGTTTCATCCCATGTGTGTCACGAACGTGGTATCCTATGTTTGTTACATAGGGTAAGACTGTATTTTAACATCATTTGATGAGTATTTTGTCATTTATTTTAACATTGTATAACTAGGATATGGATCTATACCATTTTACATCCCGAAGATCGGACATAGTTTGGGCCTAATCCATGAGGGGGACCACATCAAGGTGAGTGTAAGATTATAAATAAGAACTCTCTACCAATATATGAATTCCATTTACCTCGACGACACCACCTTTAGGGCCTACATGTCTATTTTTCATGTGCCGCTAGGTGGTGAATGGAATATAAACTTCCATTGAGGAGTGGAAATTATGATGTTTCATGTTAGGGTACCTATTGTTAAGATCATTAAAAATTATTGTCCCTACTCTTAGGAGAAATAGTACAGGGGTTGAAAATATCATAATAACATGTCACATGTGCAGAACCCCATCCCTTTAATTGGATGGTGTGGTTTAGCTTTCATGATCTTAAAATGATGTGAGGTTCACTAGTTTTATAACAAATTGAGATTATTTGAATTATTTTATTTTAATTAATTTTACAATTTTACAATTTTTCATTTCATGTAACAATGAAAATAGTTTTTTTAATAGTAAATAAAAATGTATGTCTTACATTATACAAAAACAAATGTTAACCATGTACTACAAACAACATAAATTTTAGCATTCTATATATGGAACATCGAGGATACCTTACGTTAAATTCCATATTGACATTCCTCTATGGCTTGCATAAAACTCTAGACTGGGTGTTAAAGAAAAATAATTCATTAATAAAATATTACTATTTAATAGGAAATAACATGGACATTAAATTGATGATTATAGGAATAACTAACTTATGAATATACATAGTTTAATAAATTTTTTACATATTAATTAGAAAGTAATATATAATACAAATGAATATAAAGGATTTATTTTATAAAAGTCTATGCTGTTGTGAAAAATAAAATATATATTAATAAGTTAAATTCAACACTAATAGGGAATTATATTAATTAAAATTATATGTTATATATTAAAAAAAAAATTTTATAATAATCCAATATATTATATATATATATAAGATAAGAACAAACCCAATTTTAGGCTTAAAAATCTATATTTTTATAAAAGAAGTTTTACCACCTTTTAATAAAAAACCCTATTTAAAAACCAATTTTTGGATCTTTTATATATTTAAAATTTCAAAATAAACTTAATATTTGAAATTAAAACATAAAAATTAGGTTAGGATAATTTTTTTTCTGTAAATTTTCATTTTTTAATGTATAGTAAAAAATATTGAATTTTAATTCAAAACTGCTTTTTATTCTAATCAATTTATAAGGTGAAATTATATTTTAAATTTTTTTAAAGGGTAATTATAAAATAATTTTATTAATTAATCTGTTTTATGTCATTTTATTAGTTTTTCTTTGAAATTGGGTATAAAAACATACCAATCATTGGGACGTTTTTACTTTAAAATCTCGTAGTGTTGTCCCGTCTGCAAGATTATTTTTAAATTAATTTCTACCAATTATGTGATTAGAATTTAGAAAAAAGGATTAAATATTTTTAATCATTATAATTTATAATTTATATTATGTTTATATTATTTTTTTAACAAAAATATTAGTGAAATGGATTGAAATTAATTATAACGATTAAGATAAAAATTATGTAAAAAAATTACTATACCTTAAATTTAAGACACAAAATGGCATAGAAAATTATACAAAATCCATTTTATCGACATAATTCTAACATGAAACTATCACTATGGTTGTTTTATGACTTTTATGTAATATTGTTGGTATACCTAACTAGTTTTAAAAAATGCCAAGTGTGCCATTTCTATTTCCTATGAAACGCCACCACCTCTCCCTCTTCCTTTAAAATATGATACCACTTAGATTCAGATAAGATATTACCAATAAACTTTTTAACATACCTCACTTTCTCCTAGAAACCTTTTCTTAATCATAAATAAATCCAAGGAATCCTTTTGGAACAAACCAAAAGGAGTAAACCAATTAATAGGTAACATCCTCTCTCAAGCTCATTTCTTTTATTCTATTTTTCCAACCTACCTCTCTCTTTATTCCATGCTTCTATAAAACCACTTGTTTCTTAAATATAATAGGATTATTTTATGAGATGTTTTTTACCTTCACTTACAGACACCTCCATCTAATGGTTAATAAACATGTTTTTTATGTGTACGACGAACTACCGCCTCAAAAAACGATGATTGTTCATTTTTCTTTACCACCTCTCATGGTTGTAATTATGGTGGAAAATAAATTAGTATATGTTATATATTTTATTTTTTATTTATTTGATCTTATTTAAACCTTTTATATCATATATCTGTATACTTTATATTTTTTGTCAATACGATAATTTCTTTTGAGGAACTGAGGACTACTTCTCCCTCAAAGCGAAATGATTCATTCATACACTACATATAATGTATTAAAGATGAATTTAGTGGATATATTTGATATATATATGAAATAATAAATATAATTTAATAATTATATATATATATATTTCTTTTACTTTCTTTTGTTCAATATGACAATAAAAAGGTAAACAACATTCATACATACGTATGACTTACTATATCCATGAATGGTGTATTCCATTTCATAATTCTAAATTATATATATTATTATAATACAAATATAAATAATATTATTATATTTATATCATTTTTTACATTCTTGAAATCATGATATAAGTATAAGGACAAAATATATAGCAAATTAAGACGCATGTCAAAAACAAAGAGAATATTATCCAGAGCGTGACCTTAGAATAGAATTGTTAGAAAGAGGGTAATATAAATTAATAATCAAACCACATATGGTTTTAAATTTATAAATATGATTATATGATATATTTATAAAAAAATTTATTTATTATACATCAGGTTTTAATGAGTACGAAGAGAGTTAAGACACAATGTAAGGGATTTGCATCTCACTTTTTATTTCTGTGAGATACATGCTTTATCAACAACCCATTACTTTTGTGTGGTGTGTATAATTCCCATAAATTTATTATATAACTATTATAATTAAATTTATTGGCATTTAAATATCAACATGATTATCTTTATTTCATGAGGTTTATGTTTCAAAAGTAACAAAATCAGTAAAATAATTTTGTCTCAGTTTTCTTTCTTTGAAACACATGCCCTATTTTGCACCTATATTTTTCCATGATGTCTATATACTTCCATTTAAATGATATATCATTAATAAAATTATTTTAATGATATTTTAATATGAATGAAATTTCATTTCCTTACATGAGTAGTATGGTTCAATGTTACCAAGTTGTAAGAGCTTATTGAAACAATATCATCGCTTTCCGAGATTCTTTATGTTTATGATTAATTTGATGAAATATTATGCTATATCTATTATAAAATCTCATTATGTATATTATCCTCTAGTAATTAAATAAATAATCATGTATTAGTACCATTTTCACACTCTTTGGTACATAACATTATGTTTTTAAGGAAAATTTTTTCATCTCTCTCTTCAGTCGGAAATCTGTTGTATTGAAAAACCATATTATCAAAAAATGTTTTCATAAATGTTTTAATTATATATTGGAATTCCATTTTAAAGGAAAAATTAATTTAAAAACTTTTTGTGTTTTTCAAATATTCTTTTAAAAATTTTCTTAGTGATTTTCAAATAAATAGTTTTTTTTCAAAAATATTTTATGTTCTAGAGATCATATTTTAATGTAGAAAGGATATTTTCCTCAAGAAATGTTTTTAAAAGATATTTAAAAAATATTTACCATCTTATATGAAATAAAATATTTTTAATAATTTCATTATTGGGAAATGATTCAATTCTTCCATTCATATTATTTCTTTTAATTGTCAATGTTTTGATGAAATGATGTTTATGAACCCCATTTCTATTTCACGGGTTATATTATTTTGAAACCAGTTCCTCTTTCATGGGTTATATAAATTTGAAACCCACATATTTCAGAGTTTATGTGTTCATAAAGTTATTATGAAACCTATATATTTTCATAGGTCATGGTGTGATGAAATTTTAATGATACCCATTTCATTTCATGGGTTATGATTTGATATTTATAAAACCTATCTTTTTGTTTGGGTCATGATATGATGAATGTTTTAATTTGTGAAAAATGTATGAATGATATTATTATGTTATGGGTGGGACCTATATCTTCTTCCAATTAATTGGGTAATGAAAAATGTTTTACGAGCTAACAGGGTACACAGGAGGGTATCCCAATCCCAAAACAAAAGTGTACATGGGAGGGAATACCAACCCCAAAACAAGAGGGTAAAGATGAGTACATCCCATGCCAAAAACTAGAGGGTACACGAGAGGAAATCCCAATACCTAAACAAGATGGTACATGAGAGGACATCCCAATATTGAAACAAGAGGGTGCATGTGAGAGAATCCCAAGCTCAAAGTAGCTACTTGGGTGATTATCTTAAACCTAAAATATTACTAAGGTATTTGTAGGTGGCCTAGAAATAAGATTTTATATCCTTATGTGTGTTCTAAAATTCCTTGTTTTATTCATATGTTATGATTTCATGGATTATGTTCTTTATTTCCTTATAATTCATGTCTTTTGAACTATATATATTTATGGAATGATTCGGGTTTATGGCTTTCGATATGCAGGGCATGATCTTATAATGATCTTGATCATGTTCTCATACACTTATTTTCACAATATGCTTATGTGTTTAATTTATTTCACCTTACTAAGAATTCTATCTTACCCATTTCATGTGTTTCCCTTCCCTAGGTTATAAATTATGGGGTTTAAGAAGAGATAGAAATGGGGAACTCTTTTTTGTGAAAAATTGAAGATATTTAATTGATCTATATTATTTTTGTCCCACGTTTCCAAAGGCACTAAAATCATATGGTATGTGGGTGTTTTTTTGAAATGTCTTACATATTCCAAAAAAGTGATTTATTTTCTATGTATGAAATGTGAGGGTCATTATAGTTGGTATCAGAGCAATGGATTTGTAAAACTTTGTAATCTATGATGAAAAAACATTAGTGAGAACCCTAATTATTTCTATAAGGATAAGTTTAAGAATAAAGAAAAGTATAGAAACTTTTTTTTGAATTTTGGTGAAGGATGGAGTGAGTGTTTTCCTAGTAATAGACCCTTTTATGGGTACTACATGTTGATGTGGCTATGGAATAGATATAACTAGGGGTAAAAATATCAAATAGATGTTTTGGGCCTGACTTGGTGTAATCTGGTACATGAAAATGAGCATTGATGCACACCTAGTTTGACACTCTGGGAGGATATTCTTTGAGAATTCACAAACTCTTCTTGAACCAACATGAAGGATTTAAATAGAAGTTGGATATGAATAATATTGTATGATCCAAGGGTGTAATAGATTATGGAATTCTTCATGGCTTAGACATTGTATAAGTGATTATTTTCATGACTATGTGGTTTTCTGATATGATAAGTAAGTCTCAGACTATGATTCTAGTTTTAGTAAATAGTGGGAACCATAAAAAATAGGATTAACATTGAATGTGATAGACGATTTTCTGATGATATTTAAATTGGCATAATATCTGGAGTTAAATATGTTGTGATCATGCCAAATCAGTTTTCATCGAATGGGATTACAAATTCATACCTTAACCAACTCTCAGACATACCCTGGAAAAGAATAAATGAGTTTGATGAATGTTCTGGTAATGAATACCATGGAGTAGAGAATAATTGGGTTCGTTTGCATCATTAATGTGGAAAGAATCACTTAAGTGAATGTATTATAGGAATAAAATAAGATATTTTGATTATGGAAAATAAGAACACAAAGAAAGTTACTATAAGTGAAAAAATGATGAGTTTGGATAATTAAATTGATGAGAATATCGTCCTCCTTAAGGCATCATCAATGATTAAGTGTTTTAAGTTTCAAATAAAAAAATCATTATAAAACTCAATGTCCCAAGAGGAAATCCCCTAAAAGAGAATCAGCAAGGTGGTGCAAGTAATGATTATATTTTTCGTGATGATGAGACTATAGATGAAATGTGAAAGTAAATTAGTATTATGTATTAGGATGAGGTATAATTATTATGGCTTATGGATGAAGTGGAATATTAAAATTATAATGTGTTTGCGATTCATGAATTATGTTATATAAATTGTGAAATAATAAATGATTGTCCAGTTTAAGTTTTTCACTATAAATTTAAGAGTTTATGTTAAATTTTTTCCGATGGACTTGAAAGGTATGTTAATGACAAGGTGATATTTTTATTATGGGAAGATAACCCTTAATATATTTCTTATGTTAAGATAATGTTAATTTCATATTGATATGTTTAATATGAATAAGTAAATTTGATGTCATTGATTACCTTAGAACTAATAAAGGATCTGTTGACAAAATAGTATATGCTATCTTGGATGAATTCTAAAAATTCATGGATTTTGGAAATATATCTAGTAACATATATAAAAAAGATGCATTCATATTTTGAATAAGGAATTATTGTTATTATGGACACTAACATATTTCAAGATAATATACGATGAGAATATTCAACTGTTTAGAATGTAACAATCAAGAGATACTTTGTGATATATGGGGATCAATGTTACACTAATTTAGTTCCATTCTTTCTATACTTTTTAGTTTTCATCCTTTATAAGGGTTATATGGTAAAACATTTATGGGATGTTTTTGGTAAACTTCAAATAGAGTCTGTGATATTAATGCATTATCTCACTACATGGGGATTTATACATATTGGTTAACCTTTTCTAACAATTTTAAATTTATGGTAACTAAAGAGTGGTGGGATGACTTATCATGGATCTCATTATATGTTAGTGATTTAGTAATGAAAATTTTACTTTAATTTTGGACAAATAGGTAAAGTAGAAATCATTCAAGACATGACCAAAGGGTGATATTTTACTTATGAAAGGGAATGAAATAAATTAAGTATAACTTCTCAAGAAAATTATTCAACATTAAGGAAAGGATTTTGAAACCATAAAAGTCATCCTAGTACCTTATTTTCCAATAAATCTAAGGATCCCTTATATAATTTCATATTTATGGCTTCCTGATTGATAACATTCTCTTGTCTATGTTCTCTATCAATCTCCTATCAAACTTGATAGTGATATTTTTCGTACATGTCCACGCTTTCACTTCCCACCGTTGTTCTCCTTCGTAGAAACATAGTAATATGTTACATTTGGTAACCAGTGTGATTACAACAATCCCTTTTTAAGGGAAGTTTTAGTATTCCTTTTATGATGTGGTTTTCTATTAAAAGAAATTAATTGTAACACCCGATAATTTTTATGAGAAATATTTTGTTTGTATGTTATATAAATCCTCAAAGAAATATCTCACTACACACAACACTATCTTGGCTTTCTTTACAAGCAATTGTGACCTTCCTCGATAGCTTGTGTTGTACGCAATACTGAGTTTCACTAAAAAACGATATCTAATTAAAATATTATTATAACTAGCTGTTATGAATAGTAACAACCACTTTTTGAAATTTTTTAAATTTTATTTTTCAAAATGGACTTCATTTTTGGATTCAGAATATCGAAATTAGCCTAGAGTGAAATTTTGGTATTTTTATGAAAACATTCAAATTTTGATGAATAGTGAAAACACTGGGTTACTATTTAAAACCTGACTTCTTATTTAAAATAATTATTTATTTTATATAAATTTATTTTAGGTCAAAATTTATACATAATACCTTTATAATTTCAATTAAATTCATTGGAGTCATTTTATAATAATTTTAGATATAGAAAACTTTTATTGAACTTTTCACCGTCTTTTACCCACCTCCTAGGAGAATTTTCAAATTCACATAAAACATAATTTTACCACTTCTGTGAGTGGAATTTAAAAAATCCAAGAGACACGGTTAATATCAAGGACAAAAATGTTGTTCAATGAGATGAAAATAATTTTTGGTGAATAGTAACTTTTTACTTTTTTTACCACGGTTAAAAGTAAATAGGGTAATTAAGGGTAAAATCATATTATTATTACCCTAAAACATGTCTTAATTATATTGGATAAGTGTAATTCGACCAAAAACAACCTTAGGAATAAAATATGACCATTTAGGCCCAGTTGGATTAGATTAGGACATTTAATATTAATTTATTTAAAGAAGGGTTAAAATAGTTAAAATCAAAGTTCAATAACTAAACCATTTTTAATATAGGGTTATACATAAGATAAATTCTACTATAAATATTCATTATAAATATAAAAATATTTCCTACATAATGGTATTTTATTTGTTATTTTTGGACATAAACAAATATAATTTATTTATAACACAATGATGATGGAGTAATTATCTTATTAATGAAATATTGACATAATTGATGTTATAAATACCCAAATAAATGTAATTTGAGACTTTTTATGAATTAAAATAATTTTTTATGTTTATATGAAATGTTAGTATTTATTCAATTAACTTTTTTAGAACTAATCATTCTGTTATGATTTTCACAAAAACCAATTTTCAAATAGTGTCAAAATTGACATAAAATAGTTTTTAAAACAAATATTATATTATTAATTGTTATTTTATTCCTAAAAATATATGGTTCGGCCAAATGACTTATATAAGGTTATATATATTAATAATAAACAACTTGGGGTTCTTTTCGCTTGTTATAGTATGTTTATTAACCTTATAGTGTAAGAAAATAAGAAGACACAGTAAAAGTAAAATTATTTAACTTAAAGTTAAATCTAAATGATAAGGTTAAAATAGATACCTAAACTTGTCTAAATTATATTGGATGATAGTATTTAGACCCATCCATACCTTAGATTCAAAATAAATCAATATGGAGCTATTAAAAACCGAATATGACTTTATAATAAAATAATATTTTTTGTTTTTCCAAAGGTGCCCCTCTCCTCCCTTATAAAAGGGCGCCTCCTCCCTCTCTTCCTCACACCACTTTGAGCCTTCAAGATCGGCCAATCCCTGAAATATTCTCTTCTCGACTTCCCTAGAAACATCCTAGAGGTCCTGGTCTTCTTTAAAGACTAATTTTAGTGCCTTAAGGAGAGGTCTCAAAGAGGCACTTCAAAGAAGAGGTAATGCCCGTTACTGATTCTTTCAACATTATTTCTTCTTCCACTTCTTCTTATGTATTTGTTTCATTATGAAGTAATAACATCAGTATCACTCATATACTGATATGTTATTATAAGTATGAAACAACCCTATTTCACCATCTATCCATCCTACGGAAAAGAAATCACCACGCGTGCGTACGTACAGAATACCATCTCCACGCCGTGGTGTAATCTATTTTCCACCACCACCTTACTTGGATGGGTATAATGGTGTAAATAATAAAAATATATGATTATTGTAAATTGATATTGATTCTGAAATAGTATACATACACTCCAATACAATTCCACGATAATGGGAACGATATCATCACCCGTGCATACGTACGGAATACCGTCTCCACGATGTGATGCGACTCGTTCTACATGATTTTCAATGCATAATGATTACATAAATGAATTGAGTGAATAAATATGATATTTATTACACTAATAAAATTTTTAAAATGAGGTATCTATAACCAAAAAAAGAAGAATACGAATTTATTCGATAAAACACGCATAAGAACAAAAAGTAATAAACACCCAAATAACAAGTAGCAATGAAATATTACTAATAAGAAGCTAAGAATATAACCATATATGATATTATAAAAATAAGTATGATTATGGAATAAGTAAATAACATTATTTAAATCATTATACAGGAGTTTCAGACACTTATGAAGCAAATCGGACCTAAGGTAAGGGAAAATCTCACAATCTCAATTTTTATCCGAGATTGTTTATACTTCAGAATTTACTGGGGAATATTTATCATCTAAATCCATGTTTCCTCAATATTTGATATTATTTCTATCCACCTACAATTTTTTAAATCCAATTTTACCCTTTGGTGAGTTTTTAGTAAAAGATATGAAAGGAATCTTTTGTCGTATTTCGTACGAGGTACATTTTGAATTTTTCGGCCAAAGTACGAGAAGAATGTTTTTTAACTTATATGGCATGAATGGATTTTTAGAAAATTATTTCCAAGAAGCTTCCTTTACAAGTTTTCAAGTTTTTTTTCAATCAACTTATTTTAGTTTAAAATTGTATGAAATGTTAAAAAAGGAAAAAATTGAAGTAGAAAGGATATTTTCTTCAAGAATGGAGTTCAAGTGTTTTATCAAAATTATTTTCAATCTAAGATAATATAGGGTTATATTTCTGTCCCTATTATTACATTGATTTGATTATTTTGTGATGGAATTATTTTTATGAATTCCTTTGTCTTATATGATTTTTTTTATGATTTCACGATGTTTAAGAATCCCATTTTTATTACATGGGTTATGCAATGATGTATGATTTATGATTTTGTGGAACACATAAGAATGGTATCATTATGAGATGGGTAGGACCTATATCTCCCTCCAATGAATTGGGTAAAGATTTGTATCTCATGATATGGACATGGCTGGAACAAAATATTAAAGTAGTTTAGTGAAACAGGACTGAAACGAGGAGTGAACTCAGTTCAGAAATGGACTTTGTCCGCTAAAATAGTCTTGGAAATGAGTCTTGACTAATAAGAAATGATTCTCTATGATTATGTGTGTAAGCCACAAAGTTTCATGTTTTAAGTTATGATTATTGGGATTAAATTTCACTACTATGTTTATCCCATGATTATGAAATTATGATCTCTTTTGCAGGTTATGATTTCCAAAATGTTGTGTTCTTATGAATATTATGTGATTGATATTTATTTTGTTTACCCTTACTGAGCATTTGATCTCACCCTTTGGTATGTTTTCTTTCCCCAGGTCAGGAAGAAGGTTATTAAGTAGGATATGCTAAAATGGACTCTAGATATGATGAAATAAATGGGAGACAATGTAGATGCTTTATGAACCAGTTGTTTATGTTTCCCAGTTCCTGAAGACACTATACCTATACAATCCTTTCATGGTTTTGTTATATGTTGTAATATGTGTACTTCAATTTTGAAGTAACAACCACATATGTAAATTATGGGTCGTTATAGTTGGTATTAGAGGAAAGGTATTGTCAACCTTTGGAAACTAGGATGTGAAATCCTTAGTAAGAAACCTAAGGATATGTCTAAGCAAAGAACACAATCTTAGTGTTTTAGAAATGGCCATGAACAACCTATGATAAGACCTTAAGTGTGAAATTTTATTCTTGATTATATAGTTTTCCTATTATAATTAGTGTTTCTCACACTATTCTTCTTGGTTTTAGTCAATGGATGGAACCCTAAGGAACCGTGTTAATGCGGAATGTGACGGGCAATGCAATGATTTTCCTCCTGAGTAACCAAACGATATGGGAGCTGGAATGAAAAATCTTGTAGCCATGCTCAGACAAGTTTCTCAAGCTATGAATCATACAGGACTTCCAAACGAGCAAATGAAGGAGCAAAATTCTGTAGAATCCTTCATGAGGTAGCCTCCACCTTCATTCAGTGGGTCTTCTGATCCATTAGTGGATGAACAATGGATCAGTACCACTGAAATAATATTTTCAGTTCTTCATTGTTCTGAACATGATAAAGTCATCTTAGCAGTATATCGTTTGGAAGGAGATGCTGATCAATAGTGGAATCTTATCAAGAATATGAAGCAAAGATATGAAATTGAGTCCATGGAATGGGACGAGTTCAAGAACTTATTTTTAAATAAGTACTTCCCTCGTATTCTTTGAACAAAGATATAGAAGGAGTTTCTTGAACTGAAGCAAAAGGATGATGAATCTATTGGTACCTATGAAGCAAATTTTACAAGACATGCAAGTTACGCTTCTGGTATTATTATCCAACCTGAGATTAAGATCGATCGATTCTTTAGTGGCTTAAAACCAAGTCATCGAAGGGCGTTAGCCACAAGGGACTTCAATAGCTACGTGGAAATCGTTCGATGTGCTCTCAAAGTTGAGATGGATATTTTAGTAACCCATAAGTCATCTGGGTTTGATAAGAAGAGGAAAATGGAATTCAAAGGAAAATCTAAAGACCATGCTGAAAAGAAGATGAGTTTTCCCTTATGCTCAATGTGTAGAAAGAAACATGGAGGAAGTTGCCTTAAAGGGACATGTAAATGTTTCAAATGTGGAAAGGAATGTCATCGGGCATTTGAATGCCACAATGGTGGGAAGAAGATGTCTAGTGATGCGAACAAAGAAATGGCTACAAAGAGTGCACCTCCAACACTTCAATGTTACAAGTGCATGGAAATGGGGGATTATGCCAATCCATTCCATAATCCAAGGGTTTTTGATGATGATCGATGTCAAAAACTCTTAAGGCTAAAGAAAAAGGAAAGTCACATGCAATTTCTATCAGCGATGTGGAGTATGATAACGAAGTGGTGAAAGGTACAATTACCATCCACTCTAAAGTAGAAAATGTTCTATTTGATTCTAGATCCACCCACTCTTTTATTTATGAAGAATTTTCTAAGGGTATCTCCATATTACCTCAACAATTAGATGTTGAGTTAGCTATGACAACCCCTAATGGCACAACAGTCGCATCAAAAGTTTATAATTATACTCTGATTGAATTTTGTGGGAAATTTCTTCATGAAAATCTTGTTATCCTTCCTTTAGTGGAATTTGATGTGATTCTTGGCATGGATTGGCTTTCTCTATATGGAGCTCATATCAATTGATAAAAAAGGGAAGTCACATTTCATATTCCAGATCAATCTATGATTGTCTATCGATGCAAGGATGAACATAACCTTCCAGTGGAAATTTATCCCATCCTATGGGTCTTGATTCCACTAAATGAAGGTTATTTATCTCAAATGGTTGGTGAGAAACTCTTGATTAAGAATATGCCCATTGTACGAGAGTTTGACGATGTCTTTCCGGTGGAATTTCCGGGTCATCCAGCAAATCGTGAAGTCGAGTTTTTAATAGAACTTGTACCGGGTGCTTTGTCTATTTCAAAGACACCTTATAGAATGGCCCCAATTGAGTTGCAGGAATTGAAGAAGAAACTCCAAGAGAATCTTGATAAGGGATTCATACTCCCAAGTGAGTCACCTTGGGGAGCACCTGTTCTGTTTGTTATGAAGAAAGATGGATCAATGAGACATTGCATTGATTATCGAGAACTTAACAAGATCACTATCAAGAACAAATATCCTCTCCCGCGCATTGATGACTTATTTGACCAACTATGTGGAGCTCAATACTTTTCCAGGATTGATCTTCGTTTAGGGTATCATCAATTAAGGGTCAAAAGGGAGGATATACCAAATACGTCTTTCCATACAAGGTATGGACACTATGAATTTATAGTGATTCTATTTGGTCTTACTAATTCCCCTGCTATCTTCATGGATCTGATGAATAGAGTCTTTAGAGACTATCTTGATCAGTTTGTGGTAATCTTTATAGTCTATATTCTTGTCTATTCAAATAGAAAGTAAGAACATGAAGATCACTTGAGAATTATATTGAAGACCCTAGGAAAGGAGAAGCTTTATGACAAATTTACCAAGTGTGAATTTTGGCTTCAAAAAGTTGCATTTTTGGGTCACATAATCTCAAAAGAGGGGATATCTGTGGATCCAGCAAAAACAGAGGTTATCGAAATATGGTCGAGACCAACAACAGTAACTGAGATCTGAATTTTTCTTGGTTTGGCTGGATATTATCGAAGTTTTGTGAATGATTTTTCATGATTATCTAATCCACTTACCAGGTTGACTCGAAAAGGTGTTAAGTTCATATGAACGGAGGAATGTGAAGAGAATTTCAAGGAGTTGAAAATAAGGTTATCCAGTGCACCTATGCTCACACTGCCTTGTAGTGGAGAAAGGTTTGTGATATACAATTATGCATCCAAGATGGGGTTGAGGTGTGTTCTTATGAAAAATCATATGGTGATAGCTTAAGCCTCACGATAGTTGAAAATCCATGAGCAAAATTACCCAACTCATGATTTGGAGTTTGCTGCTGTAATCTATGCATTGAAGATTTTGGAGGCATTATCTTTATGGAGAAAGGTGTGATATTTATACTGATCATAAATGTTTAAAGTATATTTTCACACAAAATGAGCTGAATATGCGCCAAAGAAGATGGTTGGAGCTGATTAAGGATTACGACTGCTCAATTAATTACCACCATAGGAAAGCAAACAAGGTGGCAGATGCATTGAGTCGACAAGACCATGCTAGCTTATCCATGATGAGGATCACAAAAGATCCAATATTTATGGATTTACAAAGGATGGATCTTGGAATTATGATGGAAGGGGAAAATCGTATCTTTCTCAAATGAATGTTCAACCAGCTATACATGTGAAGATTAAAGAGGAACAAAAAGAAGATGTAGAGTTACAAAAGAAGGTGAGAAATGTTCCTGAATTCAACCTTGATTGTGATGGGATAATAAATCTTAGGAATCGGGTTTGTGTTCCTCCCATCCCAGAATTAAAGAAGGAGCTGCTGGATGAGGCTCATAGTTCTTCATTCTCTATTCATCCTGGAAGCACAAAGATGTATAGGGACCTGAAAGAGTACTTCTGGTGGGATGGAATGAAAAGAGATGTTGCTGAATATGTCTCTCGATGCTTGGTTTGTCAGCAAGTTAATGCTGAGAGATAGAAGTCTAAGGGGATGTTACAACCATTACCCATACCCGAATGGAAATGGGAAATCATCACTATAGACTTTGTCACCAGACATCCTAAAACATCCAAAGGAAATAAAGCTATCTGGGTCATATTTGATCGTCATACAATGTCGGCACACTTCATTGCTATTAGAGAAGATTTCTCTCTAGATAAGCTTGCCAGGATATATGTAAAAGAAGTGGTAAGATTGCATGGAGTACCACTTTCTATTATATCTGATCAGGATTCGAGATTTACCTCAATGTTTTGGGGAAGTCTTCATCATACTCTGGATACAGAGTTGAGTTTCAGCACTGCTTATCAAACTAAGACAGATGGTCAGTTTGAGAGGACAATTCAAACTCTAGAAGATATGTTAAGAGCTTGCTCTATGGATTTCAAAGGTGGTTTGGATCAACACCTACCTTTGGTGGAATTTTCTTATAATAATAGCTTTCACTCAAGTATTCAGATGACTCCTTATGAAGCTCTCTATGGAAAGAAATGCAGGACTCCAACCTATTGGGATGAAGTTGGGGAAGGAAATATATTAGGATCTGATCTTGTTGATGAGATGGCAGAAAAGGTCAGATCTAATCAACAACACATAAGGGCAGCTCAGAGTTGACAGAAAAGTTATGCCGATAACCGAAGAAAATACCTAGAGTTGTAAGTGGGTGATAAAGTATTCTTATGAATATCTCATTGGAAGATAGTAATGAGATTTGGAAAGAAGGGAAAGCTGATCCCTAGGCATATCGGTCCTTTCAAAATACTGGATCGTATTGGGAAGGTTGCTTACAGATTGGTGCTTCCACCTAATCTCTCCCAAGTTCATGATGTGTTCCATGTATCTCTCTTGAGAAATTACATACACGATACTTCACCTGTACTTAGCTCAGAAGTTGTACCGTTGGAGCATGATCTTTCTTATAGAGAACAGCCGATAGAGATTCTCGATCGTAGTGAAAAAGTCCTACGGAACAAGACCACATGCTTGGTGAAAGTTTTATGGAGGAACCACCAATTAGAATAAGCTACATTGGAGCTTGATGATATGATGAGGGAGAGGTATCCTCATCTTTTTGTTACAAAGTGACGAATTTCGAGGGCGAAATTCATTTTAAGGGGGGTAGAATGTAACACCCGATAATTTTTATGAGAAATATTTTGTTTTTATGTTATATAAATCATCAAAAGAATCTTTCACTACACACAACACTAGCTTGGATTTCTTTGCACGCAATCGCGACCTTCCTCGACAGCTTGCGTTGTACGCAATACCGAGTTTCACTAAACAACGATATGCTATAAAAATATTATTAAAACTAGCCATTATGAATAGTAATAACCACTTTTTGAAATTTTGTAAATTTTATTTTTCAAAATGGACTTCATTTTTGGATTCAGAATATCAAAATCATCCTAGGATGAAATTTTGGTATTTTTATGAACACTTTTAATTTTTGATGAATAGTGAAGACAATAGGTTACTATTTAAAACCCGAATTTTTATTTAAATAATTATTTATTTTATTTAAATTTATTTTAGGTCAAATTTTATACATAATACCTTTATATGTTTAATTCAATTCATTGGAGTCATTTTATAATAATTTTAGATATATAAAAATTTTATTGAACTTTTCACCGTCTTTTACCCACCTCCTAGGAGAATTTTCAAGTTCACATAAAACATAATTTTACCGCTTCTGTGAGTGGAATTTTGAAAATCCAAGGGACATGGTTAATATCAAGGACTAAAATGTGGTTCAATGAGATGAAAATAATTTTTGGTGAATAGTAACTTTTTACTTTATTTTACCACGGTTAAAATTAAATAGGGTAATTAAGGGTAAAAATGATATTATTATTACCCTAAAACATGTCCTAATTATATTCGATAAATTTTATTCGACCAAAACCAACCTTAGGAATAAAATATGACCATTTAGGCCCACTTGGATAAGATTATGACATTTAATATTAATTTATTTAAAGAAGGGTTAAAATAGTTAAAATCAAAGTTCAATAACTAAATGATTTTTAATATAGGGTTATACATAAAATAAATTCGACTATAAATATTCATTATAAATATAAAACTATTTCATACATAATGGTTTTTTATTAGTAATTTTTAGACTTAAAATAGTTTAATTTATTTATGACACAATGATGATGTAGTAATTATCTTATTAATGAAATATTGAAATAATTGATGTTATAAATACCCAAATAAATGTAATTTGAGACTTTTTATGAATTACAATAATTTTATATGTTAATATGATATGTTAGTATTGATATAATTAATGTTTTTCGAACTAATCATTCTGTTATGATTTTCACAAAAATCAATTACCAAATAGTGTCAAAATTGACATAAAATAGTTTTTAAAAAAAATATTATATTATTAATTGTTATTTTATTCCTAAAATTCTATGGTTCAGAAAAATGACTTAGATAAGGTTATATATATTAATAATAAACAACTTTGGTTTCGTTTTTCTTGTTATAGTAAGTTTATTAACCTTATAGTGTAAGGAAACAAGAAGGCACGGTAGAAGTAAAATTATTTAACTTAAAGTTAAATCTAAATGATAAGGTTAAAATAGATACCTAAACTTTTCTAAATTCTATTGGATGAGAGGATTTCGACCCATACCCACCTTAGCTTCTAAATAAATCAATTTGGAGCTATTAAAAACCGAAAATGACTTTATAATAAAATAATATTTTTAGTTTTTCCAAAGGTTCCCCTCTCCTCCCTTATAAAAGGGCACCTCCTCCCTCTCTTCTTCACACCACTTTGAGCCTTCAAGATCGGCCAAACCCTGAAAAATTCTCTTCTCCACTTACCTAGAAACATCCTAGAGGTCTTGGTCTTCTTCAAAGACCAATTTTAGTGCCCTAAGAGGAGGTCTCAAAGAGGCACTTCAAAGAAGAGGTCATGTCTGTTACCGATTCTTTCACCTTTATTTTTTATTCCACTTCTTCTTCTTTAGTTGTTTCATTATTAAGTAATAACATCAGTATCACTCATATACTGATATGTTATTATAAGTATGAAACAACCCTATTTCACCATCTATCCATCCTATGGAAAACGAAATCACCGCGCGTGCATACGTACGGAATACCGTCTCCACGCCGTGGTGTAATCTATTTTCCACCACTACCTTACTTGGATTGGTATAATGGTGTAAATAATAAAAATATATTATTATTTTAAAGTGATATTTATTCTGAAATAGTATACGTACACTCAAATAAAATTCCACGATCATGGGAACGATATCATCACTCGTGCGTACATACGGAATACCATCTCCACGATGTGATGTGACTCGTTCTACATGATTTTCATTGCATAATGATTACATAAGTGAATTGAGTGAATAAATATTATATGTAATACAATAATAACATTTTTTAAATGAGTTATCTATAACCTAAAAAGAAAAATAAGAATTTATTCAATAAAACACGGTTAAGAACAAAAAGTAATAAACACCAAAATAACAAGTAGTAATGAAATATTATTAATAAGAAGCTAAGAATATAACCATATATGATATCATAAAAAAATATGATTCTGTTATATGTCAATAACATTATTTAAATCATTATACAGGAGGTTAGGACACTTACAAAGCAAATCGGACATAATGTAAGGGACAATCTCGCAATCTCAATTTTTATTTGAGATTGTTTATACTTCATAATTTACTAGGGAATATTTATCATCCACATCCATGTTTCCTAAATATGTGATATTATTTCCATCCACCTACAGTTGTTTAAATCCAATTTTACCCTTCGGTGAGTTTTTAGTAAAAGATATGAATGGAATCTTTTGTCGTATTTCATACGAGGTACCTTTTGACTTTTCCGGCCAAAGTACAAGAAGAATGTTTTTTAACTTATACGGCATGAATGGATTTTTAGAACATTATTTCCAAGAAGCATCCTTTACAAGTTTCCATGTTTATTTTTAATCAACTTCTTTTAGTTTAAAATTGTATGAAATGTTAAAAAAGGAAAAAAATTGAAGTATAAAGGATATTTTCCTCAAGAACGGAGTTCAAGTGTTTTATCAAAATTATTTTCCATATAAGATAATATAGGGTTCTGTTTCTGTCCCTATTATTACATTGATTTTATTTTTTTGTGATGGAATTATTTTTATAAATTCCTTTGTCTTATAAGAATTTATTTATGATGTCATGATGTTTAAGAATCCCATTTTTATTACATCGGTTATGCAATGATGTATGATTTATGATTTTGTGGCACACATAAGAATGGTATCATTATGAGATGGGTGGGACCTATATCTCCCTCCAATGAATTGGGTAAAGATTTATATCTCATGAGATATACATGGATGGAACGGCAGGTTAAACCGGTTCAGTGAAACAGGACTGAAACGAGGAGTGAACTCGTTTTAGAATGGGACTTTGTCCGCTAAGATAGTCTTGGAAATGAGTCTTGACTAATAAGAAATGATTCTCTGTGATTATGTGTGTATGCCACAAAGTTTCATTTTTTAAGTTATGATTATTGGGATTACATTTCACTACTATTTTTATCCCATGATTATGAAATTATGATCTCTTTTTCACGTGAAGATTTCCAAAATGTTATGTTCTTATGAATATGATGTGATTGATATTTCTTTTCTTTACCTTTACTGAGCATTTGAGCTCACCCTTTTGTATGTTTTCTTTCCCCAGGTCAGGAAGAAGGTTATTAAGTGGGATATACAAAAAGGGACTCTAGATACGATGAAATAAATGGGAGACAATATAGATGCTTTATGAACCACTTGTTTATGTTTCCCAATTTCTAAAGACACTATACCTATATGGTCCTTTCATGGTTTTGTTATATGTTGTAATAAGTGTACTTCAATTTTGAAGTAACAACCATGTATGTAAAGTATGGTTCGTTATATTAATATTATTAAACCTTTGATAACCCAGATAATTTTTGATGTAGAAATTAATTTTTAAATGGGGTAGAATGAAACACCCTATGGTTTTTGGGATTTTTTAATTAATTTAATCTTATTGATATTTTTAATTTCACACAACACTAAAAATAGATTATTATATATTAAAGAACTATTTCAGGATTTCATTATACAAAACAAAAGTTAACCATGAAATAAATGAAAAATAAATTTTAACTATCTATAAACGGAACATCAAGGTTAGATTACATTACATTCAAGACTGACATTCCTCGATGGCTTGCGTAACACATAGGACTGAGTGTTACAGAATAATAATTCATTTCAAAAATATTATTATTTAAAAGGATATAACATAGATATTAATTTGAATATTATAGGATTATATAAATTATGAAAATATATAGTTTAATTCATTGTGTCCCATTATTTTGAAAATATATTTTAAACCAAATCAATATAAAGGGTCTACTTTAATAAAAATATTTTTTTTTGTAAAAAAGAAGACATATATTAATATGTTAAATTAATTACTAATAATGAAAACTATTAATTAAATTTATCTATTATTTATTCAAGAAAATATTTATATAATCATCCAATATATTTAATAGATATAAGACAATAGCAACCTTGATTTTATGCTTAAAACCGATATTTTTATAAATGTAGTTTTATTACATATTAATGGAGAACCCAATTTAAATCCAATTTTTAGAACTTTTTTAGATTTAATATGTTAAAATAAACATATTATTTGAAATAAAAACATAAAAATTAGGTTACTATAAATTTTTTGTATTTATCTGTAAAGTTTTATTTTTTAATGAATAGTTAAAAATACAAAATTTTAATGGAAATTTTCTTTTTCATATAATTAATTTATAAGGTTAAAATATATTTTAAATTGGTTGTAAAGTTTAATTACATAATATTTTTATAAATTAATCTAATTAAGTCAATTGGAATCAATTTCAATTTGAATTTGGGTATAAAAACATAGCAAAATGTTGGACATTTTACTTTAAAACCCCGCATTGTCATCCCATCAGTGGAATTTTTTTAAATTATTTTTTTCTACTTCTGTGACTATATTTTGGAAAAATGGATTCCATATCTGGAATCATAATACTTTATAATTTCTACTAAGGTTAATAAAAATTGACCAAAAATATTAGGGAAAGTTAAAAAAATTAATTACATTGACTAAGAGAAAATGAGGTCAAAAAGTACTAAACCTTAACTTTAGTACCCAAACGACCTATAAACTTGTCCAAAACCCATTATATGTCCATTATTCCACCATTAACATTCCATTATTGAATTTTTTTATTTTGGAATGACTTGTTTTATGTACAAATTTCAGTACACCTATCTTGTTTTTAAAAATTTCAAGTGTGTCCTTTCCCTTCCCTATAAAATGCCACCATCTCTCTCTATCTTCCTCACACCTCTCAAACCACTTATTTTCAGACAGAATCTTTCCTATTCACTTCCCAAAATCCTTTCAGTCCTCTTATAAATCTCTAAATGGAATGTATTAAAGGTGAGTTTAGTGAATATATATGGTATTTATGATATGATAAATCTAATTTAATATTGATATATATATATCTTCTCATATATTTATATCACTTTATTTCTTTAAATATGATAATAAAAACAGAAACAACGTTCTTGTGTACGTACGAATTGCCGTCTCCATGAATGGTGTATTCTATTTCATACTTATATATTGTATTAGATTAATGTACTACACATATAAAGAATATAAATTATATTTATATCATATATTACATTTGGGAAATCATGATATAATTATAAGAACCAAAAATATAATAAATTCTGACACTTGCGAAAAACAATGCGAATATTACCCAAAGCGTAACCATAACATTGAATTGTTAGCAAGTGGTTAATACAATGTCATAATCAAAACATATATTCTATTATATATAAGAATATGGTTATGTGATATATGTATAATAAATTTATATTTACTATACTAGAGTTTTGAGTGAGTATGACAAGATTCAAGACACATGGTATGAGAATTTCATCTCACTTTTAATCTCTGTGGGATACGTGCTTTATTCACCACCCATTCATTTTCTGTGGTGTGTATACTACCTATGAATATGTCATATGACTCTTATAATTAAATTTATGGGCATTTAAATATCTATTTAAGTATTTTTCTTTCATGGGGTTTATGATTCAAAATTTACCAATTTGGTGAAGTAATTTTGTCTAAATTTTCCTTCTTTGAGACTCATACTATGTTATGCACCTATATTTTTTCATGAGGTGTATATACAATTGTGTAAAGGATATATCAGTAAAATAATTATTTTCATTATATTTTATGCTTCATGGAATTTCATTTTCTTACATGGGGAGTATGGTTCAATGTTTTTAACTGGTAAGAATTTATGGAAATTATTTCATTGCTTTCCTAGAATCTTTATGTTTATGCCTAATTTGAGGAAATATTATGATACATATCTTAAGAAACCTTATGAGTTTCCTTATCCTCTATTTATTTAATATATAATAATGTATTAGTACCATTTTCCCACTTTTTGGTACTTAAGATAATGTTTTAAGGAAAAGTTGATCGTTTCTTTCTTCGGTTAGAAATCTATTTTATCCAAAAACCATATTTTAAATGATTTTTTCATAAATGTTTTCAAAATATATTTGAAGATAATTTTCATCCAAAAGTATTTTAAAAACATTATATGGTTGTCAAAGTCCCTTTATAATTTTCACAATGACTTCCAAAGAAAAGGTTTTGAAAAATATTTTATGTTCTAGAAATTGTTTTTCAATGAAAATGGATATTTTCCTCAAAAATGTTTTTAAAAGAAGTTTACAAATTATTTCCAATAAAAGATGAATTCATTTGGTGTTTTTATTTTTTTTATTGGAAAATTATTAAATAATTCCATTCGTATTTTTCAATGAGTGGTTAATTTTTTTATGGCATGATGTTCCTGAAAAACGTTTCTCTTTCACTGGTAACATGCATTTGAATATCTTTCCTATTATTGGGTTATATGATTTTGAAACTTTCTTCTTTCATGGGTAATGATTTCATAATGTTATTTTGAAACTTATCTCTTTTAATTGGTTATATAGTGATGAAATGTAAATGATTCCCATTTTATTTTGTTGGTTATGATTTAATGTTTATAAAACCTATATCTTTTTATGGGAAATAATATGATGAAAGTTTTATTTTTTGGAACATGTATGAATGATATTATTATTGTATGGGTGGGACCTATATCTCCTTTTAATTAATTGGGTGAAAATAAATTATTTATGATATCAAATGGTACACATGAATGAATACAAAGCACAAAACAAGAGGGTACATGGGAGCGTATCACATGCCCAAAATAAGAGGGTACATGGGAGGACATCCCATGACTGAAACAAGAGGGTACATGAGAGGATATACCTAGCCTGAAACAAGAGGGTACATGGGAGTACATCCAAATCCCAAAACAAGAGGTTACACGAGAGGGCATCTCATGACCTAAGTAGGTAAACAGGTTATTGTCCCAAGACTAACATGTTACAAAGTTCTTGGTAGGTGGCCTAGAAATATAATTTTCCATCCTTATGTTTTTTCCACAATTCTATGATTTATTCTTATTCTATTATTACATGTAATATGTTATTTATTTCCTTATGATTCATGTTTTATTAACTATTATTATTTATTCCATGGTTCATGTGTATGTTTTTTGATATGGACGTTTTGATCTTCTAATGATCATGGTCATGTTCCTATACCCTTATGTTCCTGATATGTGTACACATTTCCATTATATTCCCTCAATGAGAATTTGATCTCACCACTTTCATGTGTTTCCCTTACCTAGGTTATGAAGAAATGTTTTTAATAACCAATACCTAGGGTGAATCTCTTTGTGGGAAACATTAAAGATATTTCACTAAGTTAGAAGATTTTTGTTTGAAGGATCCAAATGCACTAAACTAATGCAGTCTTTGGGTGTCTATTTTTTGTATTGTTTTATGTATTCCTCAAAAGTGACGTAATGTTTATATATAAAAATAATGGTTCACTATGAGTTATATCCTACCATGGAATAATCATAATATTGGCCCCAACTCTCATCAATGGTGGATTTTGGAATGACATACATCATCCTACACATTTTATGGGTGACATTTAACTCTATAATATGGATGAACTACCTGAACTATAACCTTTATTCTCTTGTTGGTATGGGAAGAGACCCCTCTGATTAGGTTGTTACATTATCCCACCACCATTCTAGGATTTCCCTCAGTCATTAAGGATCATGGCCTTGAGTATATATGTGAAATTATTTTCTTCTAACTCACTAGCTACCACAAATGGCTAAGGGGACACTCTATCTTGGTCATTATCTTTGTGGTCCACCCTATTTCAAGGTCAAAATCCACCTCTTCTTGAAACCCAGACTCTATAGTTTCATTTTTTCCATTAAAATTAACATGATTACAACCATATCTATTTTGTAACCTCTACCATGACACCATGGGACTCTTCTCCCACCACCAAGTCCCAACTAACAGCATTCTAAGAACATCATGAGGATTTTTCAGCTCTGATACCACTTTTCATGGGCTGAGTGTATCGACACAAACATTCACCCATTCAGTACCTCATCCTCATCCTCCATAGGTGGGGTTTAACCATCTAGATCTTTAAATGATGTAAGGTTCACTGGTTTCATCACTCCATGGACTCATCAAGAGACTGGCCCCAACTCCAAACTAGGGTGGTGTCGGGACTAACATAAACCAACCTCCACATTTTTAGGGTAATTTCCATCACATAGATAGGGACAAGCACATGAACTGCAAACATGATGCTCTTCCCTGTGTGGGATATGACCATAATTACTGGGGGTTAGGGTGATATATAGGCAACCCACTATGCTGAGATGCTCATCCTTGTGAAAACTATAATCAAAGAAAGATGCACCTCAAGATGTTTGTGGATTTCTACCAGTTGGGCCTTGGTGATGAGAGTGGAGTCACAAGGTATCATAGATAATGTGATACATCAAATATGGTTGTGCTTGTGTGACTTTAATCCAATGAAATGCCACTATATAGGGTGTGGTTTTGTGGATAGGTGGTTTGTTGCCCAAAAATATGGTGGACCATAGCGTCAACGATGAGGAAATAACATCCCATGGGCCACACATGCTATCTATTTAATTGTAGGTAGGTCATTTCATAGACACACTCGAGGAAAATATCCTATATTCATGATGGTGTGCATGGATGGGTGGTGAGATAATGCCATGACCCAATCATGGGGGTCTCATATCGCACCAAAAAGTGCATCAAGGTTCTGTTTCATGTGGGTTGTCCATAACAAAGATATGGAAGTCGACCTGAAAATGTAGAGAATGGTACGTGTCAGTCCTGACACCACTTAATTTGGGTGTTTTGGACACTATCCTGATGAGTCCATGGTAGGAAAAAATCAATGAAACTCACATAATTTGAAGAGTTGGAGAGCTAAACCCTACCCATCAAGGAGGGTACTGGGGTGTCATATTGGAGACCTACTTTGCTGAGACACTAAAACCATGGAAAATAGGTTGAATGAAGGACTAATATATACTCATAGAAAAGTGGGTGGATAAAATAGTAGGTGGTACCAATCACAAAGGGAATTTTAGTGCAATTGAACTAGTCATGGATTGGTATTGGGATCCTAGGAACTGAACTTTCACAAAAGGGTTTTGGATGAATGGTGACATCATAAGGAGTCCTAAAATATTTTTTCATAAAACCAATGCCCTTTCCTCCATTAGGCCTCTAAATACTCAAAATTTATTACTTTTAAGGTAATGTTACCTTTCAACTTCTGATAAAATATCTGAACTCACGATACTCAGATGCTTCATGAGAAAAGGAAGAGATGGACCCCCAAAGGTATCCATATTTCACAAAAAAATCATCCTATGGGTATGAAGAACCTTAAACCATGATGGATGTTAATTTATAAAAGTTACAAAGAATTAATGTGTCAATAATGACTTTTATGAATCTTGGGGTTTCATGAGACAATAATCCTTTCCAAAACCAACCCCATGGGAACCAAGACTTCATGCCAAGGCAGGGTCACGATGTTTCATGAAACATACCCTTTCATGAGACCTATGAAATCCATGATCCCTATGTCATTCATAAAGATCCACACATTCGTGAAGCCCAAAATTTTCTAAACCCATTCTATATGCCTCCTTATAGTGCATCCTTTAATACAACACCCTCTTGAAATATTTGAGTCCCCAGGGCCCCATACCAATCTGTGACCGGTTAAACTTCCCCACAATTCCCCATGAAACAGGCACCACCTTCCGTTGTGTCCACCCACTCGTATTCAAGTGAATCTTGGGACATTATCCAACCAATTTATTCAAATCATAGGTACCCTAAGTCCAATTGATCCTTATAATAGGTACCCTACTATCAGGCCTCTTGTTTACCATTCCTCCATATAATTGTCTACTCCATACCCTACCCAAAGGTTCACAAGTTATGGACACGTACTCCCTAAAGTTGGTGTCACTAAGGAATCTTTATTACCTATCTTGGTAGAGAATCCTCAGAAATAATCACCATATTTTCTTGAAATGGCCCACCTAGGGGTTTAGGTATCATCCACATCTGAGATGTGAGACAAAAAAACTGACTAACACCACATCCTATTTGTATAAAATTAAACTACATGACAACATCCAAAACACATGATGATAAACTATATTCTTACCATGATTAACAAACATTAAACGCACCATGCATGTAGTTAATGGGATGACACACAACCCCACAACCATCATATATAACTCCCATACTAGTTAGCTTTTACAAGTAATCTGCTCACCATACATTGTTGATAGTACTTCTATGAAATGAGTATCCTTACCATGTGATGTTAAACTACATGTAATGGTAATTTCACATGAATATTGACTACATTGTCGACCTACAATGTATTTGATCCTTGTTTAACAATAGGGTACATATAATGCCTCTATGAGGTTCAATCTCATCATTCAAATACAATCATGAAATCATCCCCCTTAAGGGACAAGCTCCATCAAATTCAAGTGTGAAATTACCCCCATGGGGGAATAGACTCTATCATTCATGTGTGAATCACAACCCTTGGGAAAAAACAAACCATTATTCAAGTGTGAAATCACCCACCTTGGTGGATACACTATGTCATCAAAGTGTTAAATCATCCCACTTTTGAGAAAAACTACACTTAACCCCAAGTGTAAAAGCCCCCCCCCCATGGGGACACACTCTATAAAATTATGAGTGTCAAATCTTTCCCCTGGTGACACTATCTACAAGTCACCTTATCCCCACAAGGCCATAAACCTATACCCCAATTGTCTCTATAATATTTTAAACCTGTGAAATGATTCAAAATCCATATCCCATTTAATAAAAAAGGGATTCCTATGGAAAAATTCCATAGAATACTTACAACCATAGAATTAGATACATCGTGATCGAAATAGGATGCCTTGGGTTCCACAACTAAGAAGCCTTACACATGTGATATACCCTCCAAAAGAGGAATACATTATAGATCCCAACCTACCCAATGTCTAAACATGACCTAATTTCCAAACATCAGTACCTCCTTTGACTAACTTTTTCTACCCTTTTAAGATAGAAGCGACATAATTAATTGAAATCCGCCTCTACATAACACCAAGAATGAGTTTCACCAACATGAATTAAATCTATGAGGGAGACCCAAACTAGACGATGAGTTTAATGGTGGAATCCATGTAAGGAGGAACCGACATCGCATCATTCCATTTAGATCAAGGATCTGACATCACTGATTAAAGTGATGGAAGCCACCTTCCATTGGAAAGTGGGAATGAAGGTCAACAGAGTAGCATACACGGAATGTTAGCCTCAATGAAATCATCAGAATCAAAAACGGTAAACCTGACATGAAAATTTTATCTTTATCTATGGGGACTAGTAGAATTTGGGAACCAACAAATTTTCATGTCACCAAATCTAGATATTTAGAACCAAGCCACTGCAAGAGAGTTGTGCCCCAATTTATAAATCATCTACAAATTGGGGAAGATAATGTAGGGAATCCTTGGTCCATGACATCATCAATGTAGATCCCTCCTCCATTCCAGGAAGAATTGACATTTTTGTGGAATTGGGAACCACCTTTATTTTATCTATATTGATAGATGAATCCATGTGACTTATAGGAATAAACAGATATGGAATTAGAAACCTAGAACCAATAGACATAGATAAAGAAGAATCATTGGTGTGGAAGTAACATATAACAACATCCCCACCATAATATACATTATTCCATTGGCTTTTGGATACCAACACCCAATCTCACCCCTAGAGATCGTCCTTAGGATTGTGATCAACACTATCATATGATGGTATGGGTTATAAGGGTCAATTACCCCTAGTGATATGTACCTAAAGACCTTAAGTCACTGACCCCTATCCAACATCGCAACCCCAAGGGCCCTGCAGGGGGGAACCACCCCTAATTTCAATGGAAAATAACTTTATTATACTCTCCCGAGAGTGATCTGACAGCTCACTCTGTTACGTTGAGGAAGTACTAGATGTTCAAGACATGCCTACATTGACTACCACTCAGGAGATACCCATGAGGGCTTCCCCAGCCATTCAAGTTCTAGCGTTGACTAATTTTATAGAATGATGAGTGGTTTGAATTCATCTATACTCCACATACCACTTCCCAGAACACCCAATGCTAAATATGGGGGAAGACTTAGGATATTTTCTAAAAATAGGAATCTTTTTCATCTCTTTTTCCCCCTTCACCGCCATTATATCCCACTAGATAACAGTAACGTTTGAACATGTATCTTCCTTTTCTTGATTGGTATCGTTACCCATGCCTCCTCTGATGTACGCTGGGTTGACTAACATAGTCTTTGACACACTAGAAACCATTATGGGTCATACTGTGATGAGGAAAACCAATGTAGAGTTCCTCTTTGTACTGCCATTTTCCCGCACATATGTCCTCCCCATGTAACCAACAATAAATTTGGAGGTCCACCCCACACTTCTATAAATTAGTATGGAGGAAATCCATATGCTATCACCAAGCAATACAGAGTTCCTCCCCACACTACCACTAACTACCATATAGGTCCCCCAAATAAATAAGATATTCCATAAACCAAATATCTATCCCAGTGTAAGAGGGTGAACATCCATCAATAGGGACATTCTAATGGTACATACTACAACATAGAATGAGGAAACTGAAGAGAATCACATCAATACTCGCCTAGAATAGTCCCACGATGTTAGAGGTGGGACCATGAGAAGCATCATTTCATCATCAACCTCTCCTATTCTAATGAAAAGGATGAATCGATCAGGAAACCTTCGCCCCCACTGCTAGAGTAGGGGGTATAATCCCGATAATTGTATCTTACAATAACATAAGTTGATGTCCAAAAAAATACATAGATTCCTTCATAGGTAACTATAGGTGGAGGATGTCCTACCCACATTTCAATGGTTCACACTGAAACTGTCTCCCTCACCACCAATTTCCCTCCACTCCACCCCCACACAAGAAGTTGTAGAGATGTTAGGGTCTGGGTCATTTCCCTCATATGATGGTGAGCACTCCACCGAGCCTTAAATGGATACTTCCACCATCAAACGTGTAGAAGTGAAGCACGCCCCATCCTACATTGACATCTTCTTGAAGATATATATACCTCCAAGAGATAGCTAAGTGTATAATAGATATTTTACCCATGCGGATCACCCTCTCCTAGTAGAGTAGTTTCAATGTGTATCTATGTCAATTATGCCACCCTTATCTCAATCTACTCTAATTAGGTATTGTTATGAGCATGAGAAAGACCCTTCCTCTCAACTAGAGGAAATTTTGGATCTTCTAGCATCCAACCATCTATAATATGTGGTCTATCCACCTTCATATCTAGATTTATTCACCCCAGTTTACCTAATGTAGGGACATGTTGTTTTTTCCATAAAATTATATAGGCGACATTTCAACTCCTCCATGATCAGAAGCTGACCTACCTTGGGATCTACAAGGACCTTGGAATCATCAACCAGTAGTTTAGAATTGTTGAGGTTGAAACACTCCCAAAAGCATAGCATCCTGAGTCATATGGCTACCACTCGACTCTCCAAAAAATCCATTTTAAGTGCCTCACTATAATCCTAAATGTCATGGAAGAGGCATATATATATATACATTTCAGAGTTTGGGGGAAATATTCCACCATCCATTTTAGGCCTATCATTTGATAGTGACGAGTCCAATAGTCCATCCCATATATCAATAATAAAGGTTCCCTTATGATTAGTACTAGGGTGAATGTGGTCACCACAAACCCAATAAAGGATCAAAGCAACATGTCTTTTGATGTAGGGAAGAATAAGGAAATCCTGCCTCACGGGTGGCACAATACTTAGAAGACCCCTCGATAGGTTTCTACACTCATCGACATATACAAGCATTGTTCCTTAAGAGACACCCCCAATGATAGTTTATGGCCTAAAAATCATGCTGACAATGGAAAGGGACATTCCAAACTCTTTTAACCATCTGAGGTTGTGCCAAAAGAGGAGTCATACCCTAGCATTTCCATATTTCTTGTATAGATTGAGGAGTATAAAAGGATGCTAATTTTATTGTCAATGAATGTTCATCCCTTGAACAAGCCACAGGGGACCCATATATCTTCTAGTGGGGAATTGGTTCTTCTTAGTCTGATTCCGCTATTCAAACATGGCCGACATATGCACCCAGTTTGGGAAGAATCTAGGGGATATGATAAATGATTGATATTCAAGCCGCCAACCCTATATAAGATGATTAATAATCTTCTCTAGGATCAAGGTCTCAATGAAACTAAATTTCATGAGACCATCAGGGAATTTGTGGTCACAAACCCAGACCAAGATTATCCTATATCCACTCTTGTTTCCCTTATCAAGGCTCTGGAAACATAGCAGGTGGAAATTATGCCTGAAGGAAATCCATACATGATATGGGTGGATCATGTCGGAGTGCTCCCAGGGTTTGTTAATCCCTGATTCACCCCTTTTAATGGGATGAGTTATCCAATACTATATCTAACCCACATGATATCAATTTGATGTCCAATGTTAGGGAATCGAGAATAGTAGGAGGTCACCATGCTCCAAAATGTTTTACAGACTCTAAAAGTGGCTATGTTTGTCAGGTGTAGCCATCCACCCATATGTACAATTACTAGTTAGGAGGATATCTGATGATAGTTCCTCTACTAGTTCATCTCCATGACATGAAATATGAGCATCCCCTGCCTCTTTAAATGAAAACGAAGATCTGATGAGTGGGTCAATGAATTTATCACAAGATGTAATGGAATCACATACTTTCTTGACCTACCATTTTCTGTGTAATAACTACTCCAAAATATTTATGGTGAAAGTTAGAAATGATATGGTCCCTACCCTCATCTCCCTGAATTAAACAAGTGTATTTCAGGAGTTATCCAAAAAGGACCATAATTTTAAAGAATCCTTGTAGTGGACTAGACCATCATCACACACATTACACCATACATATCCCATGATAAGGCTATAAAAATTAGATACAACCAACAACATGAATTTAGAGGTCCCGGAGATGAAACATCTTATTTACCCTCTATCAGATGAGCCTCAATAAACAAATCCTCACCCAACATAGCACTGTCAGGAACATCCTCACCAAGTGTAGCCACCTTGATGAGAGAATAAGGATTAAAATCCCTATCAATCCCCAGAAACTAGGATTCCTTTCACATAAAGAATAAACCTAGCATATTCCTTATGAAATTCATAGGTCCTAGGATACATCATTTTTCCCCTAGAAAAGGGAATCCTAAATTTTACAGAGTGAAAGAGACCCTAGGAGGTTGGGTTCACTGGATGGATAGACTTTTTCCTATATCATATGATCCTCTGAAACAACATCAAATAATGGGTTGTGATCAAATATTTGCCTATGATTAGGTGGATCATGTTTTAGTCAAACTACGCTACGTTCCAATATAGGTGGAACATATCTCTACTGAACCTGATAGTGAAGGTGAAGACCTTGATAATGGGAATCTTTATCCTAGCCATGGGACATAGAAATATAATGACTGGTTAGATAATAACATTTTCTATCATTATTATGTTATTATTTGTTCCCGGTTGAGCAATCCATAACCTCTTATTGTTTTTTAACCTCCTTCCAGCACTACTGCCACATATGTGTTGCAACCTTCCATGTCTCAGATGAATAGATACAGATGACATAATGAAAAATAGGGTCCCCTGTCGGTGCCAAAGATATCTCTCATTCTTGGTGACGTCATGACTCCCATGTATGGAGTTGTTCCTAAGGTACACATAGACCTAGAAAAGACCACTACTTATGGAGAGTACACCTCTATGAATTTCTTCAAGCTAGTGGACTGCTTCATGATTATTGATAGTGAGGAAAATCTTATGAAACCCTTAGTTTCTTCGCCAATTTCATCAAATGAGAGTAAGAGGTCATGTGATCCATGTGAATTATCAGGATATCACTTCAAAGTAAGATATTTAGTCTACTAAAACGGGGTATCTGTCCTTGGATAGAGATCAACATTCACAACCCTCCTGATATGTGTCATCAGGTATGCCCTCAAAGATAATTGTATTAGTGGATCATGTGGATCCACTACGATTATTTCATGATCATCCATGTCTATCAGGACACAAACCCATCTAGTCAAAACTCATACGATAGATTTTTGGAGTAGTTAATATAGATAGTAAGATAATATCTCTAGTACTTTCTAGGTCATATGTCTAGAAAATGAAATCTACAACATCATATGAAAAATAATGACCCTCTGTGGTCATAAATATTCCACTAGCATAGAAATATGATGTTTTAAAGCAACTGAATGGAATAACTATGAGGATTTTTATTCTCGAGTCAGTCCACCTATCAAAATAAATGTCAAAGGCCCTCACTAGAGTCTTGAAATCCCACTTCAGTTGAAGACTGATGTAACTACATTGGGGTCTTATTATCCAAAGAAGGACGAATAAGTGGAATGAAGAGTTGTTTTCTCATTTTCTAGGGAATACATGGGTTTAACCATTAAATTTCACATATTCCCATTATATATCAAAATTTAGTTCAATGAATTGGAATTTTTGTCAATTCCTTGTGGATATTGGCTCTCGAATCAACCTCATTCCAATAATGATGCTCTGTAATCTAATACATACATATGAATAATTGAATCCCTCCAACTTAAAATTTTAATGGTATAATAAGGGAGTGTAAAAAATTATTGGAAAAATTCATGTGAAGACTTGTTTTGGTGGCCAGTTACGAATAAATAAGTTCATGGTAGTCTCCCAAAATACTACCTACAAAGCACTACTAGGAATACCCTTCATTCATTTTCATGCATCGGTAACCTCCTCATTTCATAAGATCCTTAAATAATCCCTTGAAGGTCAAGTAGGGGTACTCTAGGGTGATGCATCACCATTTGACTATTGTGAGACCTACTATTTTGATTTAAAGTACTAAAAAAGGGAAGGAAAACATGTTTATACCAATGGGGTTGTGCACATCAATCCCCCCCCCCCCACAATGATTTAAAATACACTACAAACTACCCATGGGTGGACTTGAAAGACATATTTTTTTATCATAATTCATTATTTTGAGCCAATTAATCCATAAACCAAGTGTGTTTTTCTTAATCTTAAAGAAAAATGAATGTTTGTAGATTACCTAATACACCTAAATCAAATAATTCCAATTTTTACAATAATATCCTACTCTTTTGAGTTATTGCGAGCCTAACCCCATGTCAACTAATCTGCGGCATGCCTACAAGTTTTAAATAACTTGGCTGACTCGATGAATACTGACTCATCCCCACTTCATCAATACCATGAGTTGTCCTTTTTTATAAAAATTGAAAAATATAATCTCAATATATTATGTTTCCACAATATCAGATGAGTGGGAACCCCTCATCAAAAATTCCTTATCTTCTAGAGTAGACATAAGTTCTACCTTAGGGTTTCTATCCTGTAAGTGATGTCACCTCCCTCTGATCCACCCATATTTGATGATAAATAGAATTTGTAATATTCTAATTCTGTATTTGAAGAGGGTATGTCTGCCACTATTGATGAGCTAACCCAACTGAACTTCAATACTAAGGAATATCTGAGACTAACAATGATCAGTGAACTCATGTACCTAGAGGAGAAGCAATAGTATGTGTCCTTCTTGAAATAGAACAATGATGTATTCTCCTATATCTATGACAATATGATAGGGATAGACCCTCAAGTTTTCATTTATTATCTTGTTCTCCTAGTGAGCCATTATAGGTTCAAAGATCCTCCCAGAAAGATGCACCACACTAATAGTTCTATGGTTGAGACTGAGGTTTCCATGCTTATCAAATCCGACTTTATCAGGGAAGTCTATTAACATAAGTTTAACCCCAACATTATCCTATTCAGAAAGAATAACAGGCATATCAGAGTCTGTATCAAATTTAAAGACCTCAACTTCCACTTTCAAAAGGATGATTTTCCCCTTCCAATGAAAAATATATTAATTAATTCTATGGAGGGTTTTTATAGATTTCTTTTCATTTATGTATACTATGGGTATAATCATATCTATATTTCCCCTGAGGATGAGGAGTCCCCCACCTTCAGGTAACCTCAAAAAACCATTTTCTATCATGTAATTCTGTTTTGCATGATGAATTCAAGATACAATTACCAGTTATCCATGCACCACTTATTCAAGCCAATTATTAAGAAATTGGTGGAATGTTATGTGAAGGATCTGGTGGTCAAATGTCTCCATCATTAAGAGCATATAAATGATCTTGAGAAAGGGTTGGCTTAATTTGATCCCAACTCTTGAAGGTGAACCCATTGAAGAGCATGCTCAGGGATACCTCTAGAAATCTTCTCCAATTTTTTATAAGATATATAATCATTTAGAGTGTACCATGTAAAATCAATTCCAATAATCAAATTCTAACCCCAGGAAGTCTCTGGGAGTTTTAGGGCCTCTAAGGCCAATTAGCCTATGAATGCTGATTTTTTTAAAAAAATATCTAAAAAAGTGTAAGCCAAATTTGAGGATCATGATTAAAGGAACCATTTACTAGTGGGGTGAAGAGTGAGAAACTACCTTTTAAGATATCAAAATGTACTTTCTACATTTTCTTATTGAATCAAGGGTTAGCTACTAGTTTATGGTTAAAAAATGGACTGAAGGGGAATGGCTATCCCAAGGAGGAAAATGTGGCATGAAAGTGTGATAAAACAATGTTAATGGAGGTAAAAAGAGACCATATTCCATAAAAACATTAAAAAAATGCACAAGTAGATTTCATGATGATGGGGGTGTAAATTCCTCATAATGATTCAACAAGGGGTTGGACCCGTGACATGAGATCTGAGAATCACTATGTATCCAATAGGAATGGGAATCAAGACCACATAGTTCTCTAACATGGCGTGGTAGGAGAAATATTATAGTGTGGGGATATCCTCTTCAGTGAGGATACTAGATCATCTCATATTATGATATTAGTCATACCTAATTTATATGGGGTAAAGTTAAGGTTGTAAATCTTATGATGAGGATGTTGGCAGGGTTCATGCATTAAGTTTCCTATTCTTTGCTTCCTAAAGTCATGTCATAAGGTAATATCATCTCATTAATGTTTCATGGAATATAATTATGGATTATACCAAATTAGGGAGACCATAAGAAATTTTGGGGCCATAGAGCCGTTCTAATGGGTGTTTTGTGGTGAATCTAGGGCTGGTCCTATAGACAAATGGTATTGGAGTCACTACAGATCTGATGAGGATGGGAATCAACCGCCACATAAATTTAGAATGCAGTGGGGAAGAATTCCTATTAAAACACTTGGTATAAAGGGAACCATGCGAATGACAGGTAGATACACATAGTTTAAGGTCATAATTCTTGGACCAAGACTCATAGTTTGAGGTTATAGAGCTTAGACCAAGACTCCTAGTTTAAGGTCTTAGAGCTTGGACCAAGACTCCTAGTTTAAGGTAATAGATTTTGGACCAATAATCATAGTTTAATGTCATATATCATGGACCAAAGGGTAGTTTTAGGTGTTGTTAAAGAGTTAATAATTGTTATGAAATGAGACAAGGGGAATCTGCACCACATGAATCAATCCAAAATCTAGTTGCACAAAATTTATGTTCGTAAATATTGGACTGGGGGAATGATTTTTTAAGGGGATTTTTATGTAATGAAATAGGTAAAACATAATGTGGAAAATGATAATTCAAGACCACATTCAACATTAATATCCTAGAAAAAACTTCAGATATTTTAATGTTATAAAGAATATAGCATAAGTAGGGTCAATGGGACATGTTTTGGTGAATTTGAAACTTAGAATGAAGAAAAGAGGTCTAGGAATCAATACATATCCCATGGAAATTGTAATCAAGATACACATATTTCTCAAACACAACATGGTAGAATAATGGTTCTAGAAGTTGGGGAAACCCTATCAGACGATGGAATTGAGGCATCCCAAAATTTTCATGGTGCATCCTATCGTTATGACATGAGGTAAGGATATATTTTAACATTATGTACTGAGGATGTTGGTCTTTATGATTTATTGTTTCATAACTTGAAATATTGATGCTACAAGATTAAGGTCAAAAAGCTCATTCTATAGGGTATGTAAATAGTTTAAGGTCATGATGCATGGAAATGGGGGGTCGCTGCTTATTTATATTCATAAAGATCTTACCAAAGGGGTATGGGTGTCCTAAGGTGTCCTATGTGGAATGAAATTGTGATAGCCCAACATGGATAGAGGTCCAAAGAGACCCTATTACACAAAATATATTGAAAACCCATACCCAAGTCAATGTCATGATGTTTGGAGAGGAAAGACCCGACAATGAGTCAATAAGGGGGCTTGACCCATGGCATGAGATCTGGGAATCATAATGTATCCCATGGTAATGGAAATAAAAATGTACATAGTTTTAGAATGTGACATGGTAAGAGATCAATGTTGTTAAGGGGTTTCCTCTTGAGTGAGCATAATTGAACATTTCATATTATGATTTGAGGCCTCCATAATTTATACAGTGTGTGGATACAGTTTAAAATCTTGTGTAGAGCATGGTGGTGGGGATCACACATTGAACTTCCCATTATTTTCTTAGTCATATTGAATTATGAGGGAATATTTTCTCACCAATGGATCAAGGAATATAATTAGGTATTATACCTATATAAGTGTCCCATAAAATAATTTTTGGCCAATGCGGCCATGGGTAATGGGTGTTTTGTGGTGAATCGGTGGCTGGGTCTTGAGAAAAAAGGTTTAGGAATCACTATATATCCCTTGGGAATGAGAATCAATCCACACATAGTTATAGAAGGCAGTGATGTAATAGGGTTACTAAAACACCAGGGATTAATCAAATCCTATTAATGAGGGAAGAATGAACATAGATTAAGATCATAATGCTTAGACCAAGTCCCATAGTTTAAGGGTACAGTTCTTGTACCAAGACTCCTAATTTATGGCCATGGATCTTGGACAATGACTCCAAGTTTAATGATACATAGTTTAAACTAGAGGGTATGTTTGAGTTGTGTCAAATATATAAACTCAACATGAAAGTATCCATGGAGGGACAACACCACACTAACCAATCCCATAGCCTATTGCACATAAGAACTTGAGGCTTCAGTGGGTATTATTTGATATTGTCAATGGAATTTTATCACTCCTCATCCCAACAATAAATGGTTCCTTTCTTTAAGAGCATTGATAAGGTATTACACTTTCCAGGTATATTTTCAATAAATTACTGTATGTTGGCTAAGTGGCCTTATAGTCCTTGAAACTCCTAGATATTTCCCGAGGGATGCATCTGATTGATGGCCTTTATTTTTTACAAGTAGATTCCAATGCCTTTGTATATTTTAAAAAATACAATAAATTTCCCATAGGTGACCTAAAAAAACTTCAAGGGGTTCATATTCAAGTGATATAAGGGGAGGAATCTAAATATTTTCTCAAGATAGTTGATATTGTTCTGAAGATGGTGGGATTTAGGCACCAGATCATCTACATAACATTACAACAATTTCATATTAATGGGAATGAATATGTGTTTCATTTATCACTAATAATTGGCCCCAACATTATTCAATACAAAAAGAAATAACATGATAAAAAAGATTCTGTGAGTAACCTTAAAAGTAATGGAAACCTATTCCTTGAGCCCTATCTAAATATAATTATACCTAGAGTATTTTTCCATGAATGAGAGGGCATTGAACTGATTTATGGAATTAATCAATAGGTCTATCACTATAAGGGGAAAATAAAACTTTATAAAAGGTTAATTGTTGTCCAAAAATTCAACACATACTCTGATCTACCCATTCTTCTTCTTAACTGGGATGATGATGTCAAGCCTCCTTGGGTATTTTACTTCCCTGAATAAGTTTTGTTTGACAATATTATCAATCTCATCCTTGACCATATCACCATGAGAGGGTTTCATCTTTTAAGAAGGATATTTGAACCTTTGATGGATCAGTGGGAGACCAAGATGATAAATAGAGTCCTAAGGGTCAAACCCTATCATCTCATCATACCTTGGTTTAAATATGTTTTGGTGGAGTTTTCAAGAAGGCTACAAACTGCTACATCTCCTCTAGTTACAAGGATACACTGATTAGTGTCATCCTTGGATCTTCCGTAGTAAAGATGTTCACTTGGTTTAGCTCATCAATATTCGTGGAGTCACCCTTTTAAAATGTGGTAGGGATGTCTTCTAAAAAATATTCATCATCTGAGACATGAATATTAGAGGGATGAGGTGTCTCGTTCAAGCCATCCAACCCAAGGAGAGAACCAAGGTCTGATCTGGAAGATATAAAATCCTTCAATAGGGGTTCCCGCTCTAATGAAACTATGGTAAAAAAAATCTATTTATCCAATCTCATCAATTTTATTGCCTTGATTTCCAATCATGATATTGAAGTATTGGACAATAATCAACATTATTCTAGTTATCCATTATTAGTAGAATATTCTGGAATACCATAGATCAGTGGAATTTGGGTAAACTTCACAGTACCTCATAGGAGTAGCATATTTTGGTACCATCCATTCTTATCTGGTGTAGGAGTACAAAGTAATATTGAAATAATCCTTTCTCATGGAGATGAAAACATAACCCCTCATGTATGGTGTCATTGGATCTAACTGATGAATTGGGAAAATAAAGTTGTCTTTCAAGTCCACCCATGGCCTAACTGTAGCTGGCCATTATATCATTAGGGGAATTTATGTGCTCAAAATTTTCAAAATATATAGTTTTTCATTCCCTTTTATAGTACCCTCCATCTAGATAGTATTCCTCGCAAGATTATAAGGGGTCACTTCACCAAGGTGTATTCCTACTTCACCATAATGGATTATTTGAGGTACTAATGATATTAGGAGGGATCTACTACATGAAAATGAAGCCAATCCCTTCCCAGTATCTCATTTTAGGTAGTATCCTATGATACTACCATGAATTTTGTGATTTATACTAGGACAACAGACAAATTATTCATCTAAATTCTCTACATGGTTTCTTCTCACTATTTTCATACCCTTGAATCATCAGGTTGGGGGTGTCAGATCTGATTCTATATGTTACATATTATAGATAATCCTCATCAAGATTAGGTTGATTATGAATCTTGTATACACTAAGAAGAGTAATATTTACATTCCATTCAACTGACATTTACTATATAGTGGGCATATGTGACCCTGAATAGTAACACCCTTGTCTTCTCTACAACCTGATATAATAACTCGAAATTCCTCTTGTTTGTCCTTATCTACAAAGTATTACTTAGTGACATCTATCTCATATTTAAAATGATATGGGATATTCACGGATTCAATGAGGGTCTCTCCCATTTATTTTGAGAGGTGGATTTCCTTGATAATAAAAAATCATCATGGGTATTCTGATTAGGTGCTTTATAACATCATATTTTCCTTAAAAGATTATATTTTTCTACATAGGGTCATTATTTGGAAGAGGACATAATAGATGTTGATAGATGAAATGATGGGGCTCAGATTGTACTAGAGATATTCTACTAATGGATAGCTTTCCTAAAATTAAAAACTACCAGATGAGTGTTGATCAGTTGAGGTTGGTTCTTTCCTAGATGTGGCTGATCATGGTGTAACAATGGCTGAGATTCATGGTAAAATTATATATTTGGTTGTGTAGTTGTATCAAATGATAATGACAGGGAGATATATTCTTTTTGAGATCTACAGAAAGAATACAACCAAGTTTCAATAGCAATAACATTCTGGTTTGAAACACTAGCCTGATTATTTTGACGGCTTGCATGTCCTCTACCTATCCACTAACAACATTGGCCAAAGGCACCCAAGGGGTTCACATGATGTTACTTACTTTCTGGAATCATGAATTGGTCCTCCAGATCAATGAAATTCATAAAACTATACTTCCTCTAATCATTATTGGAGTATTCCAAGGCTGGGTGGATCCTGGATGCATCTCCCGACTTAGGAGACATGAAGTCTCCAAGAGTGTGAGATTGATTCAATATCAGCGGGGGACACTGATTTCCATTGTGTATTTTTTGTCTATTCTTATGATATTTGGAATGTTACAACACAGATGTATAGGTAGTGGTTGGATGAGGGATGAAAATAATAGGATGTTGTGGATTTCTCAATCAGGAAAGAATAAAAACATGTGTGTGAGAAATTATCTTACGATCCATCCAATCTTCATGTTTCTATATCCCATTGTTGGGCCTCTATTGCTACTCACCAGAGTTTTCACTTTCACTATTGGGGTCAGTGAATATGTATAAAACATGTGATGAAACTTCACCTAGTTTTACTAGGCCATGATGTAATTGTCCATGGATCCAATATTTTAGCACAAATCATTATTGGATGGTGTTTCTAATGATCATGTGACATGGGAAATGGTCTGTGTGACTAGTGGGCTTGAACTGATGGAGTTTTTCACTCTTGAATCATTAGGATTCCTTTTTCTAGGGTTCATATTATGTATCTAGTGACCTATTAATCCATAAAGGAATAGGACCCATTTCATCTTTCTACTATGGGAATCCTAGGAGCCTAGGATTTATGGGGGTGGAACCATATTCTTCTGTCGAGGTGGAAATTCAGGGCAAGGTTGTGCCCAATAGTTCTACATAAGGGGATTCTATTCATCATGAGGCTCATCAAGCTTAGGATCTAGTAGGTGTACAAGCTCAAGGACCTTCACATCTATGGTGGTGGGTTTCTCTTCTTTCATGAGCCTTATTGCGGGAGTTGGAATGGGTAATTGGTTTCCCTATTGCCAAGTCTACTAAAAATCTTCTTCCAGATAATGAGACTTTTTTTAGAACTCCCAAAATCCCCCTAGGTAATTCAGGGAAATGTGGGTAGGGACCATATCTTTCTTTATGTTCTCTATATACATTGTGAGAATTTGTTCCTGGGATAACATCATGTCAAGAGATTATCTGATTCCCTTACATCAGGCGATGAAGTCAGTGACTCACTCATCCAGATTTTGTTTTTATTTAAAGATGTAAATGATTCTCATCTATAACATAGTAGAGTTGAACTAGTAGAAGAACTATCACTGGAGATCCTCCAAACTAGAAACCGACCCTTTGGGAAGCCGACTGTACCAGATTAACATAAGTCTCCATTCATCATCTTGGCCTCCCAATGAGGCATCATGGGTTTAAACAACCACCTAGAATGAATCACCCATCTAAAGAATCAATGTTCAAGGCCAATGATGAAAATATTATCAAATCCAACATCATCAGGTAATTATAGTACCCTATGTGGATATTCAACAATGTCTTTATCGACAAAAATAACTCCTAGATTAGATTCTGTATTGACTTTTGGGACCTCAAATACCATTTTCTAAAATATTATTTCCCCTTACAGTGATAGTTTTGTTGATTGAATGCATGGATTGGTTACATACCTTCTCTTTCCTAGATGGGTACTTTGGGTATAATCAATTCTAGATGGCCCTCAGGGACTAAGAGTCCACCTCATTCAAGGAACCATAAGTAAAAATATTCTATCAAGTGATTCCTATCATCTTGAATAATGCCAGTGACACTTACCAGTGAACCACACACCACATATTTAAGTCAATTATTGTGAAATATGTAAAATTTTATATGGATGATATGGTTTTCAAATTCCACCAGCATCTTGAGCATCTGAGGGATCTTGTCCTACCACACATAGCTCCCTCGACCATGACCTAGGTGGCGATGGCCATCACCACTGCCCCTCCCCTGTCAGTGGGGGAGGGGAACCACCATACCACAATAGATCTCCATCCTCCATTAATCATGTTCTCTAATCCCAAATTTATCCCTCCATTCCCCAAAATTGAGATTTTCCCTAAGGCCCTGGATCTTCGTGACGACTGCCCTCATTTTGAGCTTTCAATCTCTAAATTTGACATTTCTTCAGATTTCCATAACTATACCTAGGTCGCTCATTTCGGCTCACGGTGCCCACTAGTTGACTTCTTTGATCGATTTGTTTTTTATTCATCAGGACGTCAAGAACGGGTGACTATGTGTCTCCCTGACAAGGGACGTATCATGATTTGTTTCACATCATCAGAAAACATGATCTCTGTGGGGTTTTTGGGATCCTAAATTTTGTGACGATTTTCACCTTAATCACGTTAATATGGTCTTTTGATATTCATATGATGTGGGATGCTCTGACATCATCTCTGTGGGTGAGATTCCCTGAGTTTTTTCTCCCCTTTCAGAACCCATCTATTATTTGTATGATTCGGAACAAGGTTGGTAGATATCTCTTTTCAGATGTGACAATTAGTGTTGTTTGTCACCCAATATCTCAGTGTATCTGTGTTAAAGTCTACATCTCTAAACTTTGAGTTTAATTTATTTGGATCACAGTTGTAGAGGAGTTTCAGTGGAAGAAACCTATTGTGTTTGAGTCCTGGATGGACTTCTATTCACAATGTTTTCACCTTGGACATCTATCTTCTTCTTTCTAGTGAGGAAGGAATAAAATACAAGGGGAGATGTCAAGTGTAACTGGTCATGGACATACTTTTGATGTGGAATTCTCTATAGCTAATGAAGTTCGATGGTTTCATCTTATCTCTTCTAGGTCCAGCCTCCCTAAAGCAGTGGAAGCTTCCCTAAAAGATTCAAAGGATACTCAAAGGAACCAAAAAGTCTCTGATATTTTCATCCATCTAAAAAAATTATTTTGATGTTCCCTTCTCTTGTGATGTGTTTCTTGAAGGGTGGGATAATTTCAGTAAGAATTCAGGCATGGTTCAGGAAGTGGCTAGACAAGAGGAGATGGGGGTGCACTTGGATGTTAGTATTGGTATGATGTTGGCTTTACTCAATGAGGCTTCCATGAATGAGGCAGTTGATATAGATTTATCCATGGGTGAGGATCACTAATTCTTGGTCTTGGAAGACACTTCTATGGAGTTTTAATACATTGGATATGGATTTGTATAACCATGTTTTTTAGAAATATCAGTGTATTACTTTCAAGCCTAACCTTCTTATGTTGAGAAGGTTAAATCTGGAGGAAGATTTAATAATTCTCAAAACTAGTTTTCAGTGCTAGGAGAATGTGAGGATCATGCTCTTGGGGAAGTTATTATGATAGATTTCAGCCTTTGTGAGGATTAATCTTTTGGAGGGGAGGCAATTCATGTGGATAGGGACTCAACTTCGGACTCCCCTACTGAGTCTAAGGAAGTGGGAATGACGAAGGAATATTTTAGATCCTCTTCCATAAGGGGAACGAACGCCATTAAAGATTCGAAAGGATTTATAAATAATACTCGATGGATGAAAACAAGGAAATATTAATCCAAATTACCTAGTCCTCCAATAGATAGGTCCATAAGTAAAGTTAAAATACCTTTGAATGTGTGAAAATGAACTGGAAAGCATGGGAGGGTTGTCACCTCTAAGGAGTCTGAATCTCAAGCAGAGGTTTTTCAGGTGACCTTTGAGTCTGTTTATCCCCCCATACCAGTGGTTAAGGATACAGCTTCATAAGGGGTGATGATGAGCTAAATAAGGATTTGGAAGGGGTAATCCTTCCTTATTTTTATTATGTGCAACAGGAGGAGGTTTCACATCCTCTTGGGAAGTAGTATGAGGTGGGATCCCGTTTTGACTCTCAGTGCTAGATAGAATCGGTGTTGAAACACATGGATCTTCTTATGCACTCAGATAAAGAAATGGTGGAGGAATTCCAGGATATTAAGGCATCACAAGAATTTATCAACCAAATGATCAGAAGATTTATTTGAGTGTAAACTACAAAGTGGTAATATAAATGGTTTGATAGTTAGAATCGCATGTCGATTAGAGGCTTCAACATGGTGAATATTAACGTGGAGGAATACATGAAATCTTGGAACAAATTAGAGAAACATTATGAATTCATATTAAAGGACGATCATGGAACATAGGTAATTTCTATTTTCAGGATAATGTTTAGGGAGTTTGATTCCAATCGGATTAAATTGTTCTTCAACAAAAATTTAATATCTTTTGGTGTTTAAACTCTATTGTTGTGAGGGTTCTCACATTCCCCATAAAAGTGTTTGAAAATAAAAAATGTTATATTAGTGGTGATAAAGTGTATATCTTCACCCACTCCCAAAATTTGAAGATGAAGCCACATAATTACACATTTAAGTTCACCCATAGTAAATTTCACATCTTTTTCATAAGATACTATTCATTAAGATTTAGCCAGATAACATCAAGGCCATAAATCAGATGTTGGATTTGGTACACTATAACAAACATCTTTTTTGTATTATGATAATATATATTCATGGTTTTTAATATTAAAAAATTACTTATCACACCATGATAGTTCTTATGCATGAAATTGTATGTCATAATGTCCTAAGAGTGGTTTTTTCACTAATAGGTCAGTGCGGATCCTGCTATGATGAGAACCCAAAAGTGTTATGACAAAATTATTGAATATATGTTCTATAGATTGATGGTGTCATTTTAAATACAAGAATTATATAGGATATCAAGGGTTAATACTCATATGATTTCTAGGAACCTTCTCTTTGTGTAGTCCATTGGTAGTGTCTGGGAGGATATTATGAGAACGAGACCTGCATGTAAGAAATCAAAATTTATAAGTGTCATTTTATGTTCTTATATATGGATGTTTGTATTGGTCATTATACTTTAATGTTACTATTATTGATTATTAGGACCCACACACTTAGATGTATTGATGAAAACCATGATGATATGTGTTCATAGAGAGGTAGGATATATTGAGAGTGTCACAATTATTACTACATTAATGAATAATGTGTGAAAGGATTTTTACCTTCTATTATTTGATGCAAGTTCATGTCTTAGGACCTTTGATAGAAATGATATATCCCAAATAATTTCATAGCCATGGTTTTCTATAAAAAGGTTCTATTTTTGGGAAATAAAATAAAGATAAACCGAGCAAATTGGTTGATAGAACTAGAATGCAACCCACTTTATTAGATATATTCATACAAAATGATTATATTACATGGTAATCATTCATATTTTATGACATATCATTGAGGCATTAACTTCTTTCTCTATGGGTGCCTTGGCATGTTTCTAGACATTAACCATGGACTTTAGGCTGCTCTGCCTAATGCCACTGAAAAATATTCCTAGAGGGCCACACATTATGTGTATCCATAATCTCAGTTAAATAATATATATATATACTGTTTAATATTTAAAAGTTGAATATAGATTATTCCCGTTTGTGGTTTAACAATAATTCATGGATTCCTAATCGCATTTATTCCAACACTAGTTATTCAAGTGAATATATTATGGGTGTAATATTTAAGAAATATTTATTTTATGTTTAGTGAATATAATATTTATATATTTATTAGTGAATAATGAATTGATATTTATTTCATAAATAAATAGACATTATTCATGTTCTAATAAATATGGTGGAGGATTAGAGTACCAAGTTCAAGGGTCCAATGAGAAATAATAATGTTGAATATTATTTAATTAAATAATATTTCATTATAATTTTAATGTTAAGCATGTGTTAATAAAAAATAATAATAATACTACTATTATTTGACAAGGGATTTCACTAGGGTTAATAAAATAAATAAGGTCACTTGTGGAATTATGTTCTTTTAACCCTAGTGATATAAAAACACAATTATGTTTTTTTCTTAACTCTTGCCAAGTAAATCATTATGAACATTGAATTTGAAAAAAAGATCTAAATCCTATAGAGTTTATCCCTCTCCAAGAATTCTATCAAGAACAAGAGAGACCATCCTCCACCGAATCAACGAGATAACTTTGGAAGCGGTTTTCAAGGAAATCGAAGGTGGATTTCGCAAGTATAATGATATTTTCTGCTATAACCTAGAGGATCCATATATGGCCTTCAAAGATTTGTGGAGCACATGTGGATCACCACTAGAGGAACCCTACACATGGATTCTACAATGTAATGGCAGAGCACTACTGATCTGAGGTAAGATGAATCAAATAAGAAAGAATAACCTTGGAGGTAATTCTTATTTAATTAACTTAATTATAATCAACATGTGTTGATCTACTCTCTCTTGGTTCTAGGTTAATAACCCTTTCTGATTATTTGATTAAAATCTATTGATCATGGCATTCATCATCACTTGATCACAGATTAATCATTGAGAATAAACAAAACAATGTGGGGCACCATCCCTCCCATGTTTCCATTGTTCCCATAAACTACGAGTTGTATTAAAGTGGGCAATTAATTGTTTATAATTATTTTGTTTCATTGATGATTTACACATTGAAATTTAGTTTTTATATTCTATTTTAATAATTATTGAAATATGAATTATGATATATCTTTCTTCCTACATAATATCTTATAGATCTAACAGAATCTATTAATTTTATGATTAAAATATAATTAAGAAACTCATCTAGAGGTGACAAGGATCATGTCCCTACAACACCAGAATACACATCATGTAATTGGAATTACACGCCATGTAGTCATGTTTAACCCATCAAAATTTATTCAAAAATAATTTTGAGATTTTTCATTGATTATGGAATTAATTACTCCATTAATGCAATGCATGTTGACCATCATTAGTTTGAACATAGTTAGACAGAAAAAAAACTATTTCGCTAATTGGAAATGGCATGTAGTCTCTTTGGGTTAGGATCCGGCCATGTATTCTACACACGGCCTACCTGACCGGTGATAGTATAACATAGATTTAACACAGCATGCAGCCCACTAGACTCTTCATGTACTCCAATATTTCCTAAGTATTCCTCGCAAGCTGATTCCATAGGAATTTACTTCAGGTAGATGGTGATGGGTGTGCATATAGTGTATATTAGATCTACATTCCATTTACTTTTACCAGATTATGAAGATTTAAAATGTATTTATTTTACTTTTTAAAACTTGATACATTCACTTTTGTGTGGTCATAAAGATAAGATACTCCATGTGTTAGGTTTTAATATACATAAATATTTAAATGTGTAATTAATATATATGTAATGTAAAGATCTTCATGTCATGTATAAGTGGTATTATAGTTCATATTCTATATTCATTAAAGCATGACAAGTTACCAAAAAATCATTTAATTATTTTAATCATCCGTGAAGTACACATCATGAAAGTATCTGATAAGTCATGCATGCTATATGTCACAAACAATAATTTGTATAAGTATAATACATGTTTGGTAGATTTTTATGGGTATTCACTAGGGTACCTCTAAATTACAGGTTATGCACACAGTTAATTTTTAATGAATTTATTTAATTAGTTTAAAACAATAAAGGAGGAAAATATCTAGTAAATTTAGATAAGGATTAAGATAAAAGTATTGATTAATTAAATATGATAAAAAATCGATTTGAGCATGATTTATTTTAAATAAAAAAGATTGAAAATTGGCTATTATTTTTTATTAAATGGATAATTCATTACATGCTAGTGGATGATCATGAGATAGAGATGAACTTTATAAGTGATTGGTTTAATTTTAATTTATTATAAAATTAAATGTTGGCATGTGTTCCTTCTATCCTCATTAATGTGTAGGGAATGAAAGACCATGGTTTATTTTATGTAAACCCCTTTTTACCCTTGATTTTCATGTGAGTAAAATCATATGTAATGGATAGAGCTACCAAGCTAGGGAGGATGTTTATGTTAGGATCCTATGTGAAACCAATCCATGAATGATACAAAGGTATACATGTAGAAAGCATTAAACACGAACATAATTTGTTCAAGGTGTTTCCCCCTAGGTCAGTGTTTAGTTTATCAATCACTAGATAAACAATCCATTAGAACAAGTTCAGGATCATACCCATTATTTTAATTCTTTCAGTTGCTTATTTATTTCATTATGGGTGTTTTTTCATGATTGCATAATTAATGAATTGATAAGCATGTAATATGTAGCTTAAATGAACTAACTTATGCATAAATATTATCTAATACATGGATAATCACTTAACTAATACAACATAATATTAAAAATAATGTGATAAGGACAATAATTAATAATTTATGTATAAAGGATAAAATCCCTCAATAAAATATTAAGTCGGTATATACTTCTATTATATTGGTTAGAATCAAACTATATTTCAAAGTGCTTGACCATCCAAACATAGTGTAGAGACCCAAATCTTGACGTACATGGACATTACCTTACTTTTACAAAATACATAATACATAACTAAAATAAACACCAAATGATCGTAATAGTTTATATTCTTTGGAAACATGGAACATAATCTTCCAATCATGCTGATAGATCTTCAACATCTCCCATAAATATCTTCCCTTTTTTTCTTACCTAAAACTTTTCTTTATATCTGGGGGAAAAGAAAAAATATAAAGTGTGAGCTCAAATTCTCAGTATGGGTAAGCACGGAGAAAATAAAACAAACCATATACATTTGAACATAAAAACACGAACATAGTGTCTAAACATCAAAATCTTGAGAAATGACATAAAACATGGCAATACGTAAGGCATAGATCATAATGGAACATAAATAATGATAAAATAGCTTTAAAATAAAACTTGTAACTTTGGAAAGACATTAAGAACATGATATGATTTCCATAGTAGCCAAGACATTGCTGCCAAGCCCATCTTAGTGGACAAAGTCCCTTACTAAACCGAGTTCTCTCCTCATTCCAGTCCTGTATCACTGAACCGGATTAACTTGTCATTCCATCCATGTCTATCGAATGAGATATAAATCATTACCAAATGCATTGGAGGGAGATATAGGTCCCACCCATCTCATAATGAATTCATTCTTATGTGCACCACAATATAAACATAAATCATTAATCATAACCCAATGAATAAAATGGGTTTCATAAACATCATCCCATCATAACATAATCTATATAAAACAAATGGATATTGTTTCAGCATAATAAAATTGAATCCATTTAAATCATAGAGACATTATACTTGAAACATACACATATGAAATAATGTCATCTTAGATGGAAAATGGTTTTGATAAAACACATGAAATGAATTCTTGAGGAAAATAACCTTTCTTCTTCAAAATCATTTTCTTTTCACAAAATGGCATGAAATTTTAAAAGAAAAGGATTTTGTTGAAAATATTCATGAAATCCTGTAGAGTAATAATCATGAATATAAGGTTTTATAAAACCGTAAAAATCCATTCATGTCGTATATGTTAAAAATACATTCTTCTCGTACTTTTTCGGGAAAAGTCAAAAAAATACCTCGTATGGTAAAAAAAGAATGATTCCTTACATACCATGTAGTAAAAGTCAGAAAATGGGTAAAAAGGACTTTAAATATACATGAAACCATTTTTATAAAATAGGGACATGGATGATAAATATAACCCCTAGTACATACGAATAAACAATCCCGGATAAAAATGAGATTGGAAAAGTTATCCCTTACCTTATGTCTGGTATGCTTCGTATGTATCCAAACATCATGTATATTTATTTAAATAATGTCAGTGACTTATTAAAGAATCATATTCATTGTTATGATATCATATATGGTTCATTTATTAATTTATATTACCCTTTCTTTTGTAAATACCATGTTAAAGCTGCGTTTTGTGTAAAGCAGTTTCATTTATCGTATGGGTTTCGATTTGTTGTTCTTGATATTATTACTCATATACTAATTTAATTAACTCCCAAATGTAAAACATGATTTATATATAAAATATATTCAGCATATAATTATATATGATAGATCGATAAATGGAATGAAATACACCGTTCATGGAGATGGTAGGCCGTACATATGCATGAACGTTGTTTTCGTTTCCTTATTGAATTGAATGGAATTAAATAGATGACATACATATAGAGATATATATATAGATGTATTTACATAAATACAGTAGCATTATTATGTCATATATTTTTTTATTATTCATTATATACACTTTATAATCATTTATTAATGGTTTACATGAAGAATGAATCTCATCGCGTTCGTGGAGACGGTAAGCCGTACGTACGCACGAGCGACGATATCGTTCCCATAATTATTGAATGGTCTTGGAGTGGATGGTAGAATATATAAGAATTAGTATCAGGTTATAATAACCATATATAGTTATTCTTTACACCATTATACCCATCCATTTAAGGTGGTGTTGGAAAAACAGATTACACCACAGTGTGGAGATGGTATTCCGTACGTACGCACGTGCGGTGATTTTGTTTTTCGTAGGATGGATAGAAGGTCAAATAGGGTTATTTCATATTTATAATAACATATCAGTATATGATTGATACTGATGTTATTAATTTATAATGAAACATATAAATAAGAAGAATTAGAAGAATAAATAAATTCGAAAGGATCGGTAGAGGATATTCCATCTTCTTTGACGCGCCTCCTTTAAACTTCCACTTAAGGGACTAGAGTTGGTCTTTTAAGAAGAAAAGAACCTCTACTATGTTTATAGGGATGTTGAGAAGGGAAATGGGCTGGGTTTTTCTGATCTTGAAGGCTCAATTTTGTGTAAATAGGAGGGGTATGAGGTGCCCTTTTATAAGGGAGGAGAGGGGCACCTTTGGAAAGTGTGAAAATATTATTTTAGTATAAACTTATCTTCGGTTTCAATAAGTCCAAAAATAATTAAAGATGAAGATAAGAAGACTCATGGTAGAAATAAAATCATCCAATCAGAATTGGACAAGTTTTGGATAATATTTTAATCATTATAAATTTATTTATTTAAATCATTTATTAATGAGGTGAATACTGCATCATTATTGTGTCATAAATAATTTAATTTATTTGATGTCTTAAAATTATAAAAAAATTACCATCATTTAGGAAATATTTGTATCTTTCCAATTAATATTTATAGTCGAAAATATAATTTATATAACCCCTTCTAAAAAGTAATTACTAAAAGATTTTTGTTAATGTAAACTTTGTCTTTTCATTAAATTAATTAATCCAAATTATCATTATCACTACCAAGTGGCTCAATGGGGCCCCAAAATCGACCCAAGGATGCCCACGGTCGGCCACTTCTCATCAAATAAGGTTAGGAAAAGTGTTAAGGTAATTTGGTATTATATAATATCATTTTAACCTTGATTCACCCTATTTACCTTTAACCGCGGTAAATAAAAGTCAAAAGTTACTATTCAACAAAAATTATATTCATCTATTTGAACCAAATTTTACTTCGTGATAACAACCATGTATGTCGTATTTTTGAAATTCAATTCACAGATGTGGTAAAATTTCATTTAAATGAAAGTGTCTATTTTTTTTAACTACCACTAAGTGGTTTCACTATTCATCAAAAATTGAAGTTTTTCTGAAAAAAAAACAACAATTCAGCCTAAGATATACTTGATATTCTGAATTAAAAAATTATTTCTATTTTTCCAAATTCAAAACATATTAGTGGCATTAATTAATTTTAAAATTAATTCCCATTATCAAAACAAAAGTGTGTTTTTAAGAAACAATAACTATCAAAAGATCGACATTTGTTTATGTCCAATTTCAAAGTGAAATTAATTAAAATGACCTACATTGGAAGAAATGGTAAAAATATATTGTAATTACACTTTAAAACCAATTAAAAAGATAATCTAACCATATAAATTATTACGATGAAAAAAGTTGTTTTTAATTAAAATATAACGTGTTTTTACTATTCATTAAAATATGAAAGTTATCAAGATAATATGAAAATGTTATCCAAAGTAAAATTTTATATCCTGATTCCAAATAAGAATTTAATTTTGTCAAATTTAACTTATAAACATGTCAAAACTAGATTTAAAGGGGGTGCGCCATCAAAAGGCTACAAAACTGCATTTTTTTAAAAATACTTATTTTATCCGAAAATTTTAGTTTGTTCTCATACCATGTTCTAAAAAATGTGTAAGATGAATAATAATGTTTTAAAATTCAAAATGTAGTTTAAAATATTCATAATGGCTAGTTCATAATAATATTATAACCATATATCATTGTCTAGTGAAACCTGGTATTGCGTACAACACACGCTATCGAGGAAGGTCGTGATTGCTTATAATGCAAGCCAAGTCAGGGTTGCGTGGTTGTGGAAGACTCCTTAATTGCTTCCTATAATAGAATCCAACCATATTTCATTTATAAATTGAATATATATATATATATATACAGTCAATGTTGCATAGAATAACTACTATCAAATGAACTTGAAATTGTGTGTAACATGATCCAAGAATTGTGTTGCATATACTACAAGCCAATACAGTGTTTCGTATAGTGAAAGGTAATATTGGTGTATAGTACAACAGAAGATATGAAAAAAAAATATCTCATAAAATCTCGGGGTGTTACATTCAAACCCCCTTAAAATGAATTTCGCCCTCAAAATTCTTTGGGGTTATAAATGGTTTATTACTTGAGAGTTTCTTTCATAGAAACCCACATCATAAAAAGGAATACTAAAACTTACTTTTAAAAATGAACATTAGAAACAAAATGGATACCCAAATTAACTCATCACTTGGGTTCCCACATAGGAGATCATAGGTGAAAAAAATGGATATGAAAGATAAATCTAACCATCATGTTCTGATAGAGAGTGTTAGAGAACATGGATATGAAAAGTCCAATAATCACAAAGCCATTAATTTTTGATGATATAAGGTACCATCTGATTCATCAGATATGAGAGCACTAAGGCAACATTTTTGGTTTTCAAGATCATTTCCCAAATGTTGAAGAATTTTTTAATTAAAACAAATTATTACATTATTTTGGTACAATCTCAACGTTGCTCATGGCTCGAACAATTCCCACTTCATATCTTAAGGAAATGAAGTTGAATTTGTCTTTCATGAAGTGTTAGTAGATCATGTGATAGAATGATGGGTCATTCCATCTGTCTCAGAAAAAAGGTTAGCAAAAGTTATCAAATATACATAAGTTCATATTTGGTGAGGTTAATTGTATATGATTCCAAAAATGGACGTATACTTCATCTATCATACCTCTTAAAATAAAACTAGTTCTTACTAATGATGGAATTCCTGTAGGTCAATGGTAGGTGATAAATGCCTATCGCACTTCGATTGGGGGTTCCATTCCCACAGCCTTGTCCGACGCGACGGGTTGTTGCCCGTCCTGCAGGATGTCCTTTTTCTAAAACTATATTACTATAACATCCCATCAATAATATCGAAAAAAATGTTATAGCCTTAAACAATACTATCTAATGTCTGACATAATCCATTCCAATCTTTAGACTTATCCAAAATACATTTGTCCAATCTCATTGTATAAAGAAAATTATTACTGAAAAGGTCACATAACAAGCATGTAAATACAATCATTTATCCCTTATATATCACAAGATATATCTTATTGGTCACATTAAAAACAAGTGAATACCTTAATCATGTATTCTCTTGAAAAATGAATACCCATTGAACCTTAGTGAAAAAATGAATGCTGTTAAAAGTTAACTCTTTCCACATACCAAAATCCCAAAATTTCTATATACTCAAATCATGATATCACTTTATCTTTATATCCATCATGAGCTCATTAATACTATAAAAAATATTATTTTCTCCTTATCCCTTCATCATGCGCATATCATCTTCCTTCCAAAGATATTTTAATCACTCTTCATGGTTATCGATACCATATAATCATTCAAAACCACAATAAACCAATACATAGATATTCCAAAATTCCACGATACCATAAATGAGATTCCATGATACTATTTTTAAATCTCATTACATAAACACTTAATCATTACACAACTTTATTTTCATACTCAACATCACAAATAGTGATCGCATGTGACTTCCCTTTATCCTTTTCTTTAAGAGGTTTCCCACATTGACCATCGTTAACCCTTGGATTAGGGCATTGATTAGCATAATTCCCTATTTCCTTGCACTTGAAGCATTGAAGTGTTGGTGGTGTGTTCTCGGCAGTCTTTTCTTTTTTCACATCATTAGCAACCCTTTTTCCATTAATTTGACACTCAGCTACTCGATGACCTTCTTTTCCACACTTAAAACATTTTCTAGTCCCTTTAAGACAATCTCCACCATGCTTCTTTCTGCACTTTGAGCATATAGAAACATTCATCTTCTTTTCTCCATTATTCTATGATTTCTACTTGAACTCCATCTTTCGTTTCTTTTCAAAAGCATGAGATGTATTTGGAACACCAACTTAAATTTCTACCTTGATATCACAACACACAATTTCTTCATAGCTACTTAAGTCTCTTATAGCTAATTCTTTTCGAAGACTTGGTTTTAATCCACTGAAGAATCAATCAACTTTACTTTCAGGTTGGATGATAAAGCCAGATTCATACCTTGCAAGGCTTGTAAAATTCACTTCGTATATACCAACAGATTCATCATACTTTTGCTTAAGCTCAATGAAATAATTTTCCATATTTGCTCAAAGAATAAGAGGGAAGTACTTATTGAAAAATAAGTTCTTGAACTCATACCATTCCATGGATTCAATTTCATCTCGGGGCCTCGTATTCTTAATTAGAGTCCTCTATTGATCTGTTTCACATTCTAAATGGTAAATAGCTAGAATGACTTTTTCATTTTCTGAACAGCGAAGTATGGAAAATATCTTTTCAATGGTACTGATCCATTGTTCAGCAACAAGTGGATCAGAAGACCCACTGAAAGAAGGTGGACGTTGCCTCATGAAGGACTCAGTAGAATAATGTTCTCTTTTCTGCTCATCTGGAAGTCCATAATGATTCGTAGCTTGTGTAAGTATAGAAATAAGATTATTCACTCCAACTCCCATAACATTGGTTTGTTCAGGAGGAAAATCATTTCATTTTCCATTACATTGATCAACACGGTTCCTTCGGGTTCCAACCATCGTCTAAAACCCAAAAAGAATAGTGTGAGAGGAAAAAATCATGCTAGAGGAAAACAATATAATAATGGGGAGTACCTTCAATATCCAACATCTTAGGTTTAATTCTAATATCTTTACCATAATTCTAGAACTATAACCTATAATTATACTTAACCTTAGGTACATCCCTAGACATAACTTAGAAATATCTCTAGGGATCTCACTAAAGTTTTCACATCCTAGTTTCCAAAGGTTAACTAAACCTTTCCTCTGATACCAACTGTAGACACCCAAAGCTTGTCGTACATGGTAATTACATTACTTTTGTGGAATAATTAATACACAACAAAAACAGACCTCAAAGGATCGTAATAGTTTGGTGTCTTTGGAAACTCGGAACATAATCTTCTAATCATGGTGAAAGATCTTCAACATCTCCCATAAAGATCTTTAGTTTTTTTTATTACCTAAAACATTTATTTATATCCTGGGAAAAATAAAACATATAAATGGTGAGCTCAAATGGTCAGTATGGGTAATCATGGAGAAAATAAAACAAACCATATACATTCGAACATAAAAACATGAACATAATGTTTAAACATCAAAATATTGAGCAATGACATAAAACATGGCAGTACGTAAGGAATAGATCTTAATGGAACATCAATCATGATAAAAATATATTGTAAATAATACTTTTAATTGTGGAAAATCATTAAGCCCATGATATGATTTCCATAGTAGCCATGGAATTACTGCTAAGACCATCTTAGTGGACAAAGTCCCTTACTAAACCGAGTTCACTCCTCGTACCAGTCCTGTATCACTGAACCAGATTAACTTACTGTTCCAGCCATGTCTATCTCATGAGATTTAAATCTTTACCCAATGGATTGGAGGTATATATAGGTCCCACCCATCACATAATTAAATCATTCTTATGTGTGCCACAACATAAACCTAAATCATTCATCATAACACAAAGAATATAATGGGTTTCATAAACATCATCCAATCATAACATAATCCATATAAAACAAATGGATATCATTTCATCATAAGAAAATTGAAACCATGTAAATCATAGAGACATTATACTTGAAACATACAAATATGAAATAATGTAATCTTAGATGGAAAATGATTTTGATAAAAACTCTTGAAATGAATTCTTGAGGAAAATATCCTTTCTTCTTCAAAATCATTTTCCTTTCACAAAATTCCATTCAATTTTAAAAGAAAAGTATTTTGATGAAAATAGTCATGAAATATTGTAGATTAATCATCATGAAAATAAGGCTTTATAAAACCATAAAAATCCATTCATGCCGCTTATGTTAAAAATACATTCTTCTCGTACTTTTGTCAGAAAAGTCAAAAAGTACCACGTATGGTAAAAGAAAAGAAAGATTCCTTACATACCATGTAGTAAAAGTAAGAAATGGATAAAAAGGATTTTAAACATATATGAAATAATTTTTAGAAAATAGGGACATGTATTTTAAATATAACCCCAGTACTTACGAATAAATAATCTCAGATAAAAACGAGATTGGAAAAGTTATCCCTTACCTTATGTATGATATGAATTGTATGTATCTGAACCTACTATATAATGATTTAAAAAATGTAATTTACTTATTAAAGAATAACATTCATTGTTATGATATCATATATGGTTCACTTATGACTTTTTATTACCCATTCTTTTGTAAATTCCATGTTAAAGCAGCGTTTTGGGTAAAACCATTTCATTTATCGTATGTGTTTCGATTTTTTATTCTTGATATTATTACTCATATATTGATTTTCTTAATTACAGAATGTAAAACATGATTTATATATAATATATATTCAGCATATAAATATATATGATAGATCGATAAATGGAATGAAATACAACGTTCATTGAGACGGTAGGTCGTACGTACGCATGAACGATGTTTTCAGTTCCTTATTGAATTCAATGGAATTAAGTAGATTACATACATATATATATATATATACAGTAGAATTATTATGTCATATATTTCATTATTATTCATTATATATAATTTATAATCATTCATGAATGGTTAACAGGAATAATGAATCTCATCGCGTTCATGGAGACGGTAAGCCGTATGTACGCACGAGCGACGATATCGTTCCCATAATTATTGAATGGTCTTGTAGTGGATAGTAGAATATATCAGAATTATTATCTTGTTATAATAACCATAAATAGTTATTATTTACACCATTATAGCCATCCATGTAAGGTGTTGTTGGAAAAACAGATTACACCACAGCGTGGAGACGGTATTCTTTACGTATGCACGCGCGGTGATTTTGTTTTTCGTAGGATGGATAGAAGGTGAAATAGGATTGTTTCATATTTAAAATAAAATATCTTTATTTTAGTGATATTGATGTCATTAATTTATAATGAAACATATAAATAAGAATAATTTGAAGAATAAATAAATTGGATAGGATCGGTAAAGGATATTACCTCTTCTTTGACGCGCCTCCTTTAAACTTCCACTTAAGGGACTAGAGTTGGTCTTTTGAGTAGACCAGAACCTCTACAATGTTTCTAGGGATGTTGAGAAGGGAACTGGTTAGGGGTTTTTCGATCTTGAAGGATCAAAGTTGTGTAAAGAGGAGGGGGAGGAGGTTCCCTTTTATAAGGGAGGAGAGGGGCACCTTTGGAAACTGTGAAAATATTATATTATTATAAACTTATCTTCAGTTTCAAAAGGTCCATAAATCATTAAAGATTAAGATAAGATGACTAATGGTTGAAATAAAATAATCCAATCAGAATTGGACATGTTTTGGATGATATGTTAATAATTATAATTTTATTTATTTAAATCATTTGTTAATGAGGTAAATACTGCATCATAATTGTGTCATAAATAATTTAATTTTTCTGATGTCTAAAATTTATAAAAAAAAATACCATCATGTAGGAAATATTTTTATCTTTACAATTAATATTTATTGTAGAAAAGATAATTTATATAACCCCTTATAAAAATTAATTACTAAAACATTATAGTTAATGTCAATTTTGTCTTTATATTAAATTAATTAATCCAAATTGTCATTATCACTATCAAGTGGCTCAATGGGGTCCCATAATAGACCCAAGGATGCCCACGGTCGGCCACTACTCATCCTATAATGTTAGGACAAGTGTTAAGGTAATTTTGAATTATTATAATATCATTTTAACCTTGAATTACCTTATTTACCTTTAACCGCAGTAAATAAAAGTCAAAAGTTACTATTCACCAAAAAATATTTTCATCTTATTAAACCACATTTTACTTCTTGATAACAAACATATATGACGGATTTTTGAAATTCAATTCAGAGAAGTGGTAAAATTTCATTTAAATGAAACAGTCAGTTTTTTTAACTACCACTAAGTGGTTTCACTATTCATAAAAAATTGAAGTTTTTCAGAAAAATACCAAAAATTCAGCCTAAGCTATATTTGATATTGTGAATTCAAAAATGATGTCTATTTTTCCAAATTCAAAACATACTGGTGGCATTAATTAATTTTAAAATTAATTCCCGTTATTAAAACAAATAGAATGTTTTTAAGAAACAATAACTATCAAAAGATCGACACTTGTTTATGTCCAATTTCAAAGTGAAATTAATTCCAATTACCAAAATTAGATTAAATGGTAAAAATATATTCTAATTAGACTTTAAAACCAATTAAAAATATAATCTAACCATATAAATTATAGCGACGAAAAAAGTTGTTTTTAATTAAACAATAGCGTGTTTTTACTATTCATTAAAATATGAAAGTTATCAGAATAATATGAAAAATTTATCCAAAGTAAATTTTTATGTCCTGATTCGAAATAATAATTTTATGTTGTAAAATTGAACTTATTAACATGTTAAAAACTGGATTTAAAGTGGGTGCGCCATCAAAAGGCTGCAAAACTGCATTTTTTTAAAAATACTTATTTTACCTGAAAAATTTATTTTGTTCTCATACCATGTTCTAGAAAATGTGTAAGATGAATAATAATGTTTTGAAATTAAAAATTTAGTTTATAATATTCATAACGGCTAGTTCATAATAATATTATAACAATATATCGTTGTTTTGTGAAACCTGGTATTACCTACAACACACGCTATCGAGGAAGGTCGCGATTCCATGTAACGCTAGCCAAGTAAGGGTTGCATGTTTATGAAAGACTCCTTCGTTGTTTCATATAATAGAATCCAAACATATTTCATTTATACATTGAATATATATATATATATATATACACACACTCAATGCTGCGTAGCATAACTACTATCAATCAAAATTTAAATTGTGTGTAACATGATCCAAGAATAGTGTTGTGTATACTGCAAGATAATAAAGTGTTGCATATAGTGCAAGGTAATCTTGGTGTAGCGTAAAACATAAGATATGAAAAAAAAAATATTTCATAAAATCTCAGGGTGTTACATTCTACCCCCCTTAAAATGAATTTCACCCTCGAAATTTTTCGAGGTTATAAATGGTTTATTACTTGAGAGTTTCTTTCATAGAAACCCACATCATCAAAAGGGATACTAAAACTTACATTTAAAAGTGAATGTTAGAAACAAAATGGATACCCAAAGTAACTCATCACTTGTGTTCACACATAGGAGATCATAGGTGAAAAATATGGATATGGAAGAGAAATCTAACCATCACGTTCTGATGGAGAGTGGTAGAGAACATGGATAAGAAAAGGCCAATAATCACAAAGCCATTAATTTGTGATGATCTAAGGTACCATATGATTCATCAGACATGAGAGCACTAAGACAACATTTTTGGTTTTCAAGATCATTTCCCAAATTTTGAAGAATTTTTTAATTAAAATAAATACTTACTTTATTTTGGTACAATCTCAACGTTGCTCATGCCTCGAACAATTTCCACTTCATATCTTAAGAAATAAAGTTGAATTTGTCTTTCGTGAAGTGTTAGTAGATCATGTGATAGAATGATGGGTCATTCCATCTGTCTCAGACAAAAGGTTTGCAAAAGTTATCAAATATACGTAAGTCCATATTTGGTGAGGTTAATTGTATATGATTCCAAAAATGGACTTATACTTCATCTATCATAACACTTAAAATAATACCAGTTCTTACTAATTATGGACTTTCTGTAGGCCAATGGTAGGAGATAAATGCCTATCGCACTTCAATTGGGGGTTCCATTCCCACAGACTTGTCTGACGGGACGGGTTGTTTCCCGTCCTGCAGGATGTCCTTTTTCTAAAACTATATTATTATAACATCCCATCAATAATATCGAGAAAAATTTTATAGCCTTAAACAATACTATATAAAGTCCGACATAATCCATTCCAATCTTTAGACTTATCCAAAATACATCTGTCCAATCTCATTGTATAAAGAAAATTATTACTGGAAAGGTCACATAACAAGCATGTGAATACAATCATTTATCCCTCATATATCACAAGATATATCTTGTTGGTCACATTACAAACATGTGAATTCCTTAATCATGTATTCTCTTGAAAAATGAATACCCATTGAACGTTAGTGAAAACATGAATGGTGTCAAAAGTTAACTCTTTCCACATACCAAAATCCCAAAATTTATATATACTGAAATCATGATATCACTTTATCTTTATATCCATCACGAGCTCATTAATACTATAAAAAATATTATTTTCTCTTTATCACTTCATCATGAGCATATCATCTTCTTTCCAAGTATATTTTAATCACTTTTCATGGTTACCGGTACCATATAATCATTGAAAACCACAATAAACAAATACATAGATATTCCAAAATTCCACGATACCATAAATGAGATTCCATGATACTATTTTGAAATCTCATTACATAAACACTTAATCATTACACAACATCATTTTCATACTCAACATCACAAATAGTGATCGCATTTGACTTCCCATTATCCTTTTTCTTTAAGAGGTTTCTCACATTGATCATCATTAACCCTTGGATTAGGGCATTGATTAACATAATTCCCCATTTCCTTGCACGAGATGCATTGAAGTGTTGGTGCTGCGTTCTCTGCATTCTTTTATTTTTTCACATCATTATCAACCGTTTTTCCATTAATTTGACACTCAGCTGCTCGATGACCTTCTTTTCCACACTTAAAACATTTTCTAGTCCCTTTAATACAATCTCCACCATGCTTCTTTCCACACTTTGAGCATATAGAAACATTCATCTTCTTTTCACCATTATTCTATGATTTCTACTTGAACTCCATATTTCATTTCTTTTCAAAATCATGAGATGTATTTGGAACACCAACTTAAATTTCTACCTTGATAGCACAACACACAATTTCTTCATAACTACCGAAGTATCTTATAGCTAATGATTTTCGAAGACTTGGTTTTAATCCACTGAAGAATCGATCAACTTTACTTTCAGGTTGGATGATAAAGCCAAATTCATACCTTGCAAGGCATGTAAAATTCACTTCGTATATACCAACAGATTCATCATAATTTTTCTTAAGCTCAAGGAAATCCTTTTCCATATTTTCTCGAAGAATACGAGGGAAGTACTTATTGAAAAATAAGTTATTGAACTCATCCCATTCCATGGATTCAATTTCATCCTGGGGCCTCGTATTCTTAATTAGAGTCCACTATTGATCTGTTTCACCTTCTAAATGGTAAATAGCCAGAATAACTTTTTAATTTTCTGAACAGCGAATTATGGAAAATATCTTTTCAATGGTACTGATCCATTTTTCAGCAACAAGTGGATTAGAATACCCACTGAAAGAAGGTGGACGTTGCCTCATGAAGGACTCTGTAGAATAATGTTCCCTTCTCTGCTCATTTGGAAGTCCATAATGATTCATAGCTTGTGTAAGTATAGAAATAAGATTTTTCACTCCAACTCCCATAACATTGGTTTGTTTAGGAGGAAAATCATTTCATTGTCCATTACATTGATCAACACGGTTCCTTCGGGTTCCAGCCATCGTCTGAAACCCAAAAAGAATAGTGTGAGAGGAAAAAATCATGCTAGAGGAAAACAACATAATAAAGGGGGAGTACCTTCAATATCCAACATCTTAGGTTTAATTCTAATATCGTTACCATAATTATAGAACAATAACCTATACTTATAATTAACCTTAGGTACATCCCTAGACATAACATAGAAATATCTCTAGGGATCTCACTAAAGTTTTCACATCTTAGTTTCCAAAGGTTAACTAAACCTTTCCTCTGATACCAACTGTAGACACCCAAAGCTTGTCATACATGGAAATTACATTACTTTTGTGGAATACTTAATACACAACAAAATCAGACACCAAATGATCGTAATAGTTTGGTGTCTTTGGAAACTCGGAACATAATCTTGTAATCATGGTGAAAGATCTTCAACATATCCCATAAAGATCTTTAGTTTTTTTTCTTACCTAAAAAATATATTTATATCCTGGGAAAAGAAAACATATAAAGGGTGAGCTCAAATGGTCAGTATGGGTAAGCATGGAGAAAATAAAACAAACCATATAAATTCGAACATAAAAACATGAACATAATGTTTAAACATCAAAATATTGAGCAATGACATAAAAACTGGCAGTATGTAAGGCATAGATCATAATGGAACATCAATCATGATAAAATAGATTGGAAATAAAACTTTTAATTGTGGAAAACATTAAGCACGTGATATGATTTCCATAGTATCCAAGGAATTACTGCCAAGACCATCTTAGTGGACAAAGTCCCTTACTAAACCGAGTTCACTCCTCGTTCCAGTCCTGTATCACTAAACTAGATTAACTTACCATTACAGCCATGTCTATCTCATGAGATGTAAATCTTTACCCAATGGATTGGAGGTATATATAGGTCCCACCGATCACATAATTAAATCATTCTTATATGTGCCACAACATAAACCTAAATCATTCATCATAACACAAACAATAAAATGGGTTTCATAAACATCATCCCATCATAACATAATCCATATAAAACAAATGGATATCATTTCATCATAAGAAAATTGAAAACATGTAAATCATAGAGACATTATACTTGAAACATACACATATGAAATAATGTCATCTTAGATGGAAAATGATTTTGATAAAAACTCTTGAAATGAATTCTTGAGGAAAATATCCTTTCTTCTTCAAAATCATTTTCTTTTCACAAAATTCCATTCAATTTTAAAAGAAAAGGATTTTGTTGAAAATATTCATGAAATATTTTAGTGTAATCATCATGAAAAAAAGGTTTTATAAAACCGTAAAAATCCATTCATGCCGCTTATGTTAAAAAAACATTCTTCTCGTAGTTTTGTCAGAAAAGTCAAAAAGTACCACGTATGGTAAAAGAAAAGAAAGATTCCTTACATACCATGTATTTAAAGTAAAAAATGGATAAAAATGACTTTAAACATATATGAAACCGTTTTTAGAAAACAGGGACATGGATGCTAAATATAACCCTAGTACTTACGAATAAACAATCTCGGATAAAAAGGAGATTGGAAAAGTTATCCCTTACATTATGTCTGATATGATTCGTATGTATCTGAACCTCCTATATAATGATTTAAATAATGTCATTGACTTATTAAAGAATCACATTCATTGTTATGATATCATATATGGTTCACTTATGACTTTATATTACCCGTTCTTTTGTAAATTCCATGTTAAAGCAGCATTTTGGGTAAAACCGTTTCTTTTATCGTATGTGTTTCAATTTTTTATTCTTGATATTATTACTCATATCTTGATTTACTTAATTACAGAATGTAAAAAATGATTTATATATAATATATATTCATCATATAAATATATATGATATATCGATAAGTGGAATGAAATACAACATTCATTGAGACGGTAGGCCGTACGTACGCATGAACGCTGTTTTCATTTCCTTATTGAATTGAATGGAATTAAGTAGATGACATACATATATATATATATATACAGTAGAATTATTATGTCATATATTTCATTATTATTCATTATATATACTTTATAATCATTCATGAATGGTTAACATGAAGAATGAATCTCATCGCGTTCATGGAGACGGTAAGCCGTATGTACGTACGCACGAGCGACGATATCGTTCCCATAATTATTGAATGGTATTGTAGTGGATAGTAGAATATATCAGAATTATTATCATGTAATAACCATATATAGTTATTATTTACACTATTATATCCATCCATGTAAGGTGGTGTTGGAAAAACAGATTACACCACAGTGTGGAGACGGTATTCTGTACGTATGCACGCGCGGTGATTTTGTTTTTCATAGGATGGAAAGAAGGTGAAATAGGTTTGTTTCATATTTAAAATAACATATCAGTATTTTAGTTATATTGATGTTATTAATTTATAATGAAACATATAAATTAGAAGAATTAGGAGAAGAAATAAATTGGAAAGGATCGGTAAAGGATATTACCTCTTCTTTGACGCGCCTCCTTTAAACTTCCACATAAGTGACTAGAGTTGGTCTTTTGAGTAGACCAGAACCTCTACAATATTTCTAGGGATGTTGAGAAGGGAACTGGTCAGGGTTTTTTCGATCTTGAAGGCTCAAAATTGTGTAAAGAGGAGGGGGAGGAGGTTCCCTTTTATAAGGGAGGAGAGGGGCACCTTTGGAAAGTGTGAAAATATTATATTATTATAAACTTATCTTTGGTTTCAAAAGGTCCAAAAATCATTAAAGATGAAGATAAGATGACTCATGGTTAAAATAAAACCATCCAATCAGAATTGGACATGTTTTGGATAATATGTTAATAATTATAATCTTATTTATTTAAATCATTTGTTAATAAGGTAAATGCTGCATCATTATTGTGTCATAAATAATTTAATTTTTTTGAGGTCTAAAATTTATAAAAAAAAATACCATCATGTAGGAAATATTTTTATCTTTAAAATTAATATTTATAGTATAAAATATAATTTATATAACCCCTTAGAAAAATTAATTACTAAAAGATTATATTTAATGTCAATTTTGCCTTTATATTAAATTAATTAATCCTAATTGTCATTATCACTACCAAGTGGCTCAATGGGGTCCCAGAATAGACCCAAGGATGACCACGGTCGTCCACTACTCATCCAATAAGGTTAGGAAAAGTGTTAATGTAATTTTGAATTATTATAATATCATTTTAACCTTGAATTACCTTATTTACCTTTAACCGCAGTAAATAAAAGTCAAAAGTTACTATTCACCAAAAATTATTTTCATCTTATTAAACCACATTTTACTTCTTGATAACAACCATATATGATGGATTTTTTAAATTCAATTCAGAGAAGTGGTAAATTTCATTTAAATGAAAGAGTCAGTTTTTTTAACTACCACTAAGTGGTTTCACTATTCATCAAAAATTGAAGTTTTTCAGAAAAACGCCAAAAATTCAGCCTAAGCAATATTTGATGTTATGAATTCAAAAATTATGTATATTTTTCCAAATTCAAAACATACTGGTGGCATTAATTAATTTTAAAATTAATTCCCGTTATTAAAACAAATAAAATGTTTTTAAGAAACAATAACTATCAAAAGATCGACACTTGTTTATGTCCAATTTCAAAGTGAAATTAATTCCAATAACCAACATTAGATTAAATGGTAAAAATATATTCTAATTACACTTTAAAAAATATTAAAGTGATAATCTTACCATATAAATTATAGCGATGAAAAAAGTTGTTTTTAATTAAACAACAGCGTGTTTTTACAATTCATTAAAATATGAACGTTATCAGAATAATATGAAAAATTTATCCAAAGTAAATTTTTATGTCCTGATTCCAAATAAGAATTTTATGTTGTCAAATTTAACTTATTAACATGTTAAAAACGGGATTTAAAGTGGGTGCGCCATCAAAAGGCGGCCAAACTGCATTTTTTGAAAAATACTTATTTTACCTGGAAAATTTATTTTGTTCTCATACCATTTTCTAGAAAATGTGTAAGATGAATAATAATGTTTTGAAATTAAAAATTTAGTTTATACTATTTATAATGGCTAGTTCATAATAATATTATAACAATATATCGTTGTTTAGTGAAACCTGGTATTACGTACAACACACGCTATCGAGGAAGGTCGCGATTGCATGTAATGAAATCCAAGTAAGGGTTGCGTGTTTGTGAAAGACTCCTTCGTTGTTTCATATAATATAATCCAATCATATTTCATTTATAAATTTAATATATATATATATATATACACACACTCAATGTTGTGTAGAATAACTACTATCAAACAAACTTGAAATTGTGTGTAACATGATCCAAGAACAGTGTTGTGTATACTGCAAGCTAATATGGTGTTGCGTATAGTGAAAGGTAATCTTGGTGTAGCGTAAAACATAAGATATGAAAAAATAATAATATATTTCATAAAATCTCGGGGTGTTACATTCTACCCCCCTTAAAATGAATTTCACCCCCGAAATTTTTGAGGTTATAAATGGTTTATTAATTGAGAGTTTCTTTCATAGAAACCCACATCATAAAAAGGGATACTAAAACATACATTTAAAAGTGAATTTTAGAAACAAAATAGATACCCAAAGCAACTCATCACCTGTGTTCCCTCATAAGAGATCATAAGTGAAAAATATGGATATAGAAGAGAAATCTAACCATCACGTTCTGATGGAGAGTGGTAGAGAACATGGATATGAAAAGGCCAATAATCACAAAGCCATTAATTTGTGATGATCTAAGGTACCATCTGATTCATCAGATATGACAGCACTAAGACAACATTTTTGGGTTTTAAGATCATTTCCCAAATGTTGAAGAATTTTTTAATTAAAAGAAATACTTACTTTATTTTGGTACAATCTCAACGTTGCTCATGCCTTGAACAAGTTCCACTTCATATCTGAAGGAAATAAATTTGAATTTGTCTTTCGTGAAGTGTTAGTAGATCATGTGATAGAATGATGGGTCATTCCATCTATCTCAGAAAAAAGGTTATCAAAAGTTATCAAATATACATAAGTCCATCTTTGGTGAGGTTAATCATATATGATCCCAAAAATGGGCTTATAATTCATCTATCATACCGCTTAAAATAAAACTAGTTTCTACTAACCAAGGACTTCCTGTAGGCCAGTGGTAGGTGATAAATTTCTATCACACTTCGGTTGGGGGTTCGATTCCCACAGCCTTGTCCGATGCGACGGGTTGTTGCTCGTCCTCCAGGATGTCCTTTTTCTAAAACTATATTATTATAACATCCCATCAATAATATCGAAAAAAGTTATATCCTTAAAAATACTATCTACTGTCCGACATAATCCATTCTAATCATTATACTTTTCTAAAATACAACTGTCCAATCTCATTGTATAAAAAAATGATTACTAGAAAGGTCACATAACAATCACATGAATACCATCATTTATCCCTCATATATCACAATATATATCTTGTTGGTCAATTTACAAACATGTGAATACCTTAATCATGTATTCTCTTGAAAAATGAATACCCATTGAACCTTAGTGAAAACATGAATGCTGTCAAAGTTAACTCTTTCCACATACCAAAATCCCAAAATTTCTATATACTCAAATCATGATATCACTTTGTCTTTATATCAGTCATGATCTCATTAATACTATCAAACATATTATTTTCTCCTTATCCCTTCATTTTGCGCATATCATCTACTTTCCAAAAATATTTTAATCACTATTCATGGTTACTGGTACCATATAATCATTGAAACCCACAATAAACCAATACACAGATATTCCAAAATTCCACGATACCATAAATGAGATACCATGATATTATTTTGAAATCCCATTACATAAACACTTAATAAATACACAACATCATTTTCATACTCAACATCACATATAGTGATCGCATGTGACTTCCCTTTATCCTTTGCCTTAAGTGGTTTCTCACGTTGATCATCATTAACCCTTGGATTAGGGAATTGATTATCACAATTCACCATTTCCTTAAACTTGAATCATTGAAGTGTTGGTGGTGCGATCTCTACAGTATTTTGTTTATTTACATCATTAGCAACCCTTTTTCCATTACTTCGACACTCAGCTGATCGATAACCTTCTTTTCCACACTTAAAACATTTTCTACTTCCTTTAAGTCAACCTCCACCATTCTTCTTTCCACACTTTGAGCATAAATAAACATTCTTCTTCTTTTCACAATTATTCTGAGATTTCTCCTTGAAATCCATCATTTGTTTCTTTTCAAAACCATGAGATTGGTTTGTAACACTAACTTCCATTTCAACCTTGATAGCATAAAGAACAATTTCTTCATAGCTACTGAAGTCTCTTATAGCATATTCCCTTCAAAGACTTGGTTTTAAGCCACTGAAGAATCGATCAACTTTAATTTCAGGTTGGATGATAAAGCCATATTCATACCTTCCAAGCCTTGTAAAATTTTCTACGTATATACCAACAGATTCATCATCCTTTTCCTTAAGATCAAGGATGTCCTTTTCTATAGTTGTTCTAAGAATACGGGGGAAGTACTTATTTTAAAATAAGTTCTTGAACTAATCCCATTCCATGGATTCAATTTCATCTCAGGGCCTTATATTCTTAATTAGAGTCCACCATTGATCTTCTTCACCTTCTAAACAGTAAATAGCCAGAATAACTTTTTCATTTTCCAAATAGCGAATTTTGGAAAATATCCTTTCAATGGTACTGATTCATTGTTCAGCAATAAGTGGATCAGAAGACCCACTGAAAGAAGGTTTATGTTTCCTCGTGAAGGAATCAATAGAATATTGTTCCCTTATCTGCTCATTTGGAAGTCCATAATGATTCATAGCTTCTGTAGGTATACCAATAAGATTTTTCACTCTATCTCCCATAACATTAGTTTATTCAGGAGGAAAATAATTGCATTGTCTATTACATTGATCAACACGGTTCCTTCGGATTCCAGCCATCATCTAAAACCCAAAAAGAATAGTGTTAGAGGAAAAAATCATGCTAGAAAAAACAACATAATTAAAGGGGAGTACCATCAATATCCAACATCTTAGGTTTAATTCTAATATCGTTACCATAATTCTATAACTATAACCTATAATTATAATTAACCTTAGGTACATCCCTAGACATACCTTATAAATATCTCTAGGGATCTCACTAATGTTTTCGCATCTTTGTTTCCAAAGGATAACTAAATCTTTCCTCTAATACCAACTCTAGAGACCCAGATCTTGAAGTACATGGACATTACATTACTTTTGTGGAATAGTTAATACATAACAAAAATAGACACCAAAGGATCGTAAAAGTTTAGTGTCTTTGGAGACTCGGAACATAATCTTCTAATCATGGTGAATGATCTTCAACATCTCCCATAAAGATCTTCCCATTTTATTCTTACCTAAAACAATTATTTATATCCTGGGGAATAGAAAACATATAAATGGTTAGCTCAAATGCTTAGTATGGGTAAGCATGGAGAAAATAAAACAAACCATATAAATTCGAACATAAAAACATGAATATAATGTTTAAACATCAAACTCTGGATAAATGACATAAAACATGGTAGTACATAAGGCATAGATCGTAATGGAACATCAATCCTGATAAAATATCTTGGAAATAAAACTTGTAATTGTGTAAAAACATTAAGCACATGATATGATTTCCATAGTAGCCAAGGCATTGCTTCCAAGACCATCTTAGTGGACAAAGTCCCTTACTGAACGGAGTTCAATCCTTGTTCCAGTCCTATATCACTGAACCAGATTAACTTTTCATTCCAGTTATGTCTATCTCATGAGATATAAATATTTAGCCAATGCCTTGGTGGGAGATATAGGTCCCACCTATCTCATAATGAAATCATTCTTATGTGTGCCACAACATTAACATAAATCATTCATCATAACCCAAAGAATAAAATGGGTTTTATAAACATCATCTCATCGTAACTTAATCCATATAAAACAAATGGATATCATTTCATCATAAGAAAAGTGAAACCATGTAAATTATAGAGACATTATACATGAAACATACACATATGAAATAATTTCATCTTATACGGAAAATGGTTTTTATAAAAACACTTGAAATGAATTCTTGAGGAAAATATCCTTTGTTCTTCAAAATCATTTTATTTTCAGAAAATGCCATGCAATTTTAAAAGAAAAAGGATTTTTTTAAATATATTCATGAAATCTTATAGAGTAATCATCATGAAAATAAGGTTTTATAAAACAGTAAAAATCTGTTCATGCCGTATATGTTAAAAAAAATTCTTCTCGTACTTTTGTTGAAAAAGTCAAAAAGTACCTTGTATGGTAAAAGAAAACAAAGATTCAATAAAAAACATGTAGTAAAATACAAAAATGGGTAAAAAAGACTTTAATTATACATGAAACAATTTTTAGAAAACAGGGACATGGATGATAAATATAACCTTAGTACTTACGAATAAACAATCTCGGATAAAAATTAGATTGGAAAAGTTATCTCTTAACTTATGTCTGATATGATTCGTATGTATCTGAACCTCATGTATAATGATTTAAATAATGTCATTGACTTATTAAAGAATAATATTTATTGTTATGATATCATATATGGTTCACTTATGACTTTATATTACCCGTTCTTTTGTAAATTCCTTGTTAATGGAGCGTTTTGGGTAAAACGGTTTCATTTATCGTATGTGTTTTGATTTTTTGTTCCTGATATTATTACTCATATCCTGATTTACTTAATTCCAGAATATAAAAAATTATTTATATATATTATATATTAATAATATTAATATATATATGATAGATCGATAAATGGAATGAAATACACAGTTAATGGAGACGGTAGGCCGTACATACGCCCGAACACTATTTTCGTTCCCTTATTGAATCGAACAGAACTAAGTAGATGACATAAATATATATATATACATAAATACAGTAGAATTATTATGTCATATATTTCATTATTATTCATTATATATACTTTATAATCATTCATGAATGGTTAACATGAAGAATGAATCTCATCGTGTTTGTGGAGACGGTAAGTCGTACGTACACACGAGCGACGATATCATTCCCATAATTTTTGAATGTTCTTGGAGTGGATGGTATAATATCTCATAATTATTATCATTTTACAATTTCAATATATAGTTATTCCTTACACCATTATACCCATCCATGTAATGTGGTGTTGGAAAAACAGATTACACCACAGTGTGGAGACGGTATTCCGTACGTATGCACGTGCAGTGATTTTGTTTTCTCGTAGGATGGATAGAAGGTGAAATTGGGTTATATCATATTTATAATGACATATAAGTATGTGAGTGATACTGATTTTATTACTTTATAATGAAACATATAAAGAAGAAGAATAATACGAAGAAATAAATTGGAAATGATCGGTAAAGGATATTACCTCTTCTTTGACGTGCCTCCTTTAAACTTCCACTTAAGGGACTAGAGTTGGTCTTTTGAGAAGACAAGAACCTATAATATGTTTCTAGGGTTGTTGATAAGTAAAATTATAAGGTTTTGGCCTATTTTTAAGGCTCAATGTTGTGTGAAGAGGAGGAGGAGGAGGTGCCTTTTAATAAGGGAGGAGAGGGGCACCTTTGGAAAGTGTGAAAATATTATTTTATTATTATCTTTTCATCGGTTTCAAAAGGTCCAAAAATCATTAACGTTGAATGTAAGATGACTCATGGTTGAAATAAAATCATCCAATCAGAATTGGACATGTTTTGGATAATATGTTAATCATTATAATCTTATTTATTTAAATCATTTATTAATGAGGTAAATACTGCATCATTATTGTGTCATAAATAATTTAATTTATTTAACGTATAAAAATTATTAAAAAAAAGACCATAATGTAAGAAATATTTTTATATATCCAATTAATATTTATAGTGAAAAAGTTAATTTATATAACCCCTCATAAAAATTAATAACAAAAAGATTTTTGTTAATGTCAATTTTGTCTTTATATTAAATTAATTAATCTAAATTGTCATTATCACTACCAAGTAGCTCAATGGGGTCCGAAAACCGACCCAAGGATGCCCTTGGTCGGCCACTGCTCATAAAATATGGTTATGACAATTTTTATGTTAATTGTGAATTATTATAATATCATTTTAACCTTGAATTGCCCTATTTACCTTTAACCACGATAAATAAAAGTCAAAAGTTACTATTCACAAAAAATTATTTTCATCTTATTGAACCACATTTTAATTCTTGATAACAACCATGTATGTTTTATTTTTGAAATTCAATTCACAGAAGTGGTAAAATTTCATTTTAATGAAAGAGTCGGTTTTTTTAACTACCACTAAGTGGTTTCACTATTCATCAAAAATTGATGTTTTTCAGAAAAATACCAAAAATTCAGCCTAATCTGTATTTGATATTCTGAATTAAAAAATTATTTCTATTTTTCCAAATTCAAAACATAGAAGTGGCATTAATTAATTTTAAAATTAATTCCGGTTATCAAAACAAATAGCGTGTTTTTCAGAAACAATAACTATCAAAAAATCGACACTTGTTTATATCCAATTTCAAAGTGAAATTAATTCCAATGACCAACATTAGATTAAATGGTAAAAATAAATTCTAATTACACTTTAAAACCAATTAAAAATATAATCTAACCATATAAATTATTGTAATGAAAAAAGTTTTGTTTAATTAAAATATAGAGTGTTTTAACTATTCATTAAAATATGAAAGTTATCAGAATACTATGAAACTTTTATCCAAAGTAAATTTTTATATCATGATTCCAAATAAGAATTTTATGTTGTAAAATTGAACCCATAAACATGTCAAAAACTATATTTAAAGTGAGTGCACCATTAAAAGGCGGCAAAACTGCATTTTTTGGAAAAATGCTTATTTTACCATAAAAATTTAGTTTGTTCTCATACCATGTTCTAGAAAATGTTTAATATGAATAATAATGTTATAAAATTAAAAATTTAGTTCATACTATTCATAACGGCTAGTTCATAAAAATATTATAATCATATATCATTGTTTATTGAAATCTAGTATTGCATACAACACACGCTATCGAGGAAGGTCACGATTGCGTGTAATGAAAGCCAAGTCAGGGTTGCATATTGTTCAAGACTCCTTCATTGTTTAGTATAATATAATCCAACCATATTTAATTTATACATTGAATATATATATATATATATATATACACACACTCATTGTTGTGTAGAATAACTACTATCAATCGAACTTTAAATTGTGTGTAACATGATCCAAGAATAGTGTTACGTATACTGCAAGCTAATACGGTGTTGCATATAGCACAAGGTAATCTTGGTGTAGCATAAAACAAAAGATACAAAAAAAATTATATATCTCATAAAATTTTGAGGTGTTAAACTTAGGGCACTTCTAATTATTGGGGAATTATAAAATCAGGTTTTGGGTGGACTTGACTTGGTTCACATCAAGGATTGACTTCCAAAGTAGTACTTGGTGTCACTGAGAGGCAATGGTCGAGGGAATCCAATTAATGGATTTCAGGATTGGGGAGTCAACTCAACCGATCAAGGAACTATGAGTTAATGCAGTTTGAATTTGGATTTCCTAACTTAAACATTTCACATTTCTTGACCAACCAAATTTGGGGTAATGAGATGGGGAATATGGATCATTTCCAATTCAATTTCCAGGTAATATGATATTATAAACCCAATGGGGTGGGATATTAGGTTTCTATAAAATAGTATGAGACTAATAAATATAATATTTATTTATTTTTATAAATTTATCATATAATGTACAAAATATTGGTTTATCTTATTGGTGTAAACTACATTAAAAGTGACTTCAAACATATTATTGCGATCCATACTTGAGAATGAAAAGATTATCACAAGCACAAATTTCCAGGAATGGAAGAGGCATTTACATGTCATCATTCTCCATGAATAGAAATATATGTGCTGGAAGAACCATTACCATTTGTTACTAGAAATGAGGCATTTGGTGAAGATCTATCTCTCTATGAGAAACATTTGAATAATGTTATTATTGTTCAGTGCTTCATGATATTGTCCATGTCCAATGAGAACTTTAAGCAACATAAGGATATGGATTCATATAGAAAGATGTCTCACCTTCATGATCCCTATCCAGAGAATGTAATACAAGAGAGGTATGACATCTCTAATGCTTGATTTACCACTAATCTTAGAGAGTATGTGCTAGTTGGGACTCATGTATTCAAACTTATTGGATACATTGAATGACTTGAAATCTTAGGGATTAAATTTTTAGATGAGTTATGTATATATCGCATACTATCACCACTACCTAGGACTATCTCTAGTTTTATTATAATTTATAATATGAACAATAATGAAAATATTTTATCCTAACTTATGACCTTGATTTTCCAAGTTGATAAGGACATGGGGTGTGAAAAACTCACAGTCCTTATGGTAAATATAAAGTGTAAGCACATGGAAAATGAACCCATGATTTATAAATAACATATATATCCAAATCACCATCCCACCAAGAGGAAGAAGATTCAAAAGAAGTGAATGGAAAAGGATCTAGTATGTTTTTCATGTGTCAAGAAAGGCCACTAGAAGAAGAACTACGCCGAAAAGTGTGGGGAAACTAAAGGTGTATTTATTATCAAGTGAAATCATTTCATATCTACACATTGGGTGTTAGATACATCTTATAGTGCTCAAATCAGTTTCCAAATGCAAGAACCAAGTTGATTCTGGAATATTTCTAGAGTAGAGGTGGATCTATGAGCCTCCAATGGTGCAAGGATGACTGCTCTGGCCATTGGTGACTACCACCATTTATTTCAAATGGGAATTAATTTGGTTTTACATGATTGATATTATGTACGTAATGTTACCAAAAACATAATTTTTGTATCGTGTTTAGATACAAATGCGTTTATTTCCATGTTTGAAAATTAAAGTTCTTTCTTTTATAAGGAAAACATATGTTATGCTATGGCACATTTAAATAACGGTCTGTATATATTAAATTATGAAAACCCAGTGATGTAAATTGAAAATGAATAAAGTTCACATGACTTGTATAAAACCAATATTTTTCATCACTGTCTTAGTCATGTAAATAAGAAATGATTGGAAAAACTCTGTCAAGATGTCTATTTAGACTCTTCTGACCTAAAACCACTTGATAAATTCCATTACCGTTTACAAGGAAAAATGCCTAAACCACCATTTTTTGGACATGGTGAAAGGGACACAGAGCTTCTGGGATTGGTACACACTAATGTGTGAGGAACATTTCCAATAGAATCAAGAGGTGTATATTCTTACTTCATAACTTTTACTGATGACTAGAGTAGATATGTATAACAACCCTGATCTTTATTACACACTTAAAAAACATCTATTACAAAAAACCTTCAATTGATATGACATAGAGGATTAAGAGGTATTTTGTATTTTGGGATTAGGAACATTACATAACAACTTAAAACATAAAACACACGTCTTTATTAAAAAATTTGTTTACTTGACCACTACATTCCCTTGTACATAGCATTGCATGGGATAACCTGACGACATGCATAAGAAAAGGGTGAGCTATGAAGCCTAGTAATGGAGTAAACAAGGAATAAAATGAACAATAAAATACATGTTAGGAAATATAAATAACAAAGGATCATAAGGGATTTATGAACATAAAGTCATGATATAGCATGATTATCGTAACTTGTAAATTTGGTAACAACACTTAACATGGTATTACCATGAGCCAAGGCTCATTACACATGTAGCATGAGTAAACCCTCATTGAACTTGAAATATAATGAGTAAACCATAATTTAACTTGAATTATAATTATAAAACCCTCATTTCACTTTACGTATCATGATACTAATCTTTACCCAATGCATTGGAGTGCTATTAGGGCGCACCCTTCTTAAACATTTAATTTCATGCATAAGTGTGCCAATTGGATCATACAACATGGAATCATTCAACATCACCATTTATTTCACAATAAAGGAATGTGGAATAAATATAAGAAACTATTTAATAAATAAGTAAATGTGAATAAACATGAATACCCTTGATCAATAAACGAGCACGGTATTCACTACACAATGGCTTTCGCTTGGAAAATCGCGGTGCAATTTCAGTAGTATAACGACATGACATTGAAATTCATAAAAATGTATGATGAGATAGAAAGGGGTGTATCATAATTTTTACATGAAATGGACCATAAGGGTATCATATTGATATATTTCCCAACAATTGTAATGGAAATTATATTCATGATACAAAATAATTTCTTGAATGTAAATGAGGAGAGAGAAATTCCCTACGGAATTTCGGCATGGTAATGGGTGTGCATGTGAGTAATTAATGAGAGATAAAGGGGGTATATAATATTTAAAACATATGGAGGGAATTATAAAGGAGGTTTGAAAACATACCCCAACATTTTTAATTGAAAATTCAAGGGTATAACAACCTAAAGATACGTGGACAAAAATGAGAGAGGATGAAATCTTTTACTTCAAAGTGTGATCCCAAAGTTTTTGGAGGGGATAGAGAGTGGCTTCTTGGGAGATTGAGGAACCTTGGGAAGATTATAGAGATAATAGGATAGATTTTGGTCAAGCTACAAGTGCTTTGAGTGAATAGTAAGTGGGAGCTTGAGTCGGTTTACAGAGGAAAAGAGAGGGAATTATTTATTATTTATGTTTTGGACCCTATACATTAAATTAATCAAAACCACAAACCATACCGTGGTTTTTAAACATGGTTTTTCCCAAAGGCGGGTTAAATAAAATATTCTATAAGTCCAATTTCCGAACTTTTAAAAATATTTGGTTTTATTATGTGGAGGTGAGTCATACTCTCAAGGAAATCATTTTCAAAAAATAAAATGTATTTTATGTCTTGGAAGTTCAACTAAGGCTTCGCAGAATAAATAAAATAATCCTAAAATAAAATTATTTTAATGGGAAAACATATGTTGTCTGAGCATAATGTTTATATAATTTTATTATATCACTATTGGGTCATTATGATGTAATAAAAGACATTATATATTTAAAACGTATTTGATTTTTATCCAAATGTTCAATTGTCTCAAAAAATTTTGAAAAAAATAACTATTGGATGATTTAGACATCCTGATTCCAAAAATAATATTCATTTTATCAAAATAATTTTCTGAATATGTGAATATTTACTTTTAAAATAAAAACCAATATTTATCGAAAATTAATGGGATTTGACAAAAATGGCTTTCAAAACATAATAAAAATCACAATTGTATTCATAATAATTATAAAATAATTTATATTTACCGAAAAGTATTTTCGTTATAATATTTTTTTAAAATTATTATTTAATTCAAAAATTCATTAATTCATCAAAATAGATTTCATAATTTAATATTAACTAAAAATACTATGTGTTCTTTAAAAACTATTTACAAAATAACAATATTCAAATGAATGTGTATTCCTTATTATATACAAAAATAATTCTCATCATAATAGTGCTAAGGTCTTATTACATAACCCCTTATAACACCTTCATAGTTCCAAAGGGTATGTTGTGTGATGGTGACAGAATCCTAGGGTGGCTCAGATAACATTACTCATGTGGTAATCTCTATAAACTTCCACTTCTCTCATAGGTGATTCTATTTGAGCTTAAAGTGTTGAATCTTAGCTTGGGATTGGTCTACAGTGAAGCCCAATGGTGCAACCTCCTTTATAAGCTCCGAAAAATGGGATTTGTATCCAGAAATTCTACTGGATGAGGCCATTGCTTCCTTTATTAAAGTAAATTGGATTTGTTAAAACCTTATATTTATAATAATAATGTGATCATTTTTTAATTGCTATATCAGTAATGGTCACAATGCTTAATATTATTTCAAAATCCAAAAACATAAAACCAAAGAAGTTTATAAGTTTTATATATCCGTACTAAGATATTTAATCAGATCAAGAGTAATTTTCATTAAAAAAATTTGGGTCATTACAATCGTCCTCCCTTAACTAATTTCTGCCTCCAAATTTCCTTTTCCCACACTAAAATTGATTTAGGTAACCCTGCTTCATCCCTTACTCTAATTCCCACGTCGCTTCTTCAAACATGTTGTTTCGCCACAACACCTTGACGAGGGGCATTCTCTTATTTCGTATTTATTTTTCCCTATGATCTAAGATCTTCACCGGCTTCTCTTCATAGGATAGGTCATTCTCCAAAGGTACCACCAATGGATTGAGTACATGCGATGGTTTAGGTATGCACTACCTCAAGAGTGATACATGGAACACATCATTTACATGAGATTGGTTCGGTGGGAGTGCTAGTCAATATTCCACTACTCCAATGCGATCAAGGATCTCAAAAGGGACATGTACCTTGGACTAAGCTTTCCCTTATTACAAAATCTCATAACTCTCTTACAATGTGATATGTGGATGAATACCTTGTATCTTACATCAAACTCTAGGTCTCGTCGATGATTACTAGCATAGATCTTTTGCCGGCTCTGAGAAAATTTAATGTGCTGCACGATGGTCTAAAACTTCTCCACTATTTCTTTGGCCATTTTCAGACATAGGAGTTTTCTCTCCACAACTTCATCCCAACATTCCAGTGTTCTGCACCACTTCCCAAACAAGGCTTTATAAGGATCCATTTGGATGCTTGAGTGTAAAATATTGTTTTATGAGAACTAAACAATAGGGATAGGTTGATTTCATCCTCTATTGAAGTCTAGTGAGCATGCTCTCAACATTTCCTCAATTTTTTGGATAGTCCACTCAGATTGGACATTAGTTTTAGGATAATAGGTTGTACTAAAGTTTATATCATTATTCAAATCATGTTTAAGACTCTTCCAAAATATATAGGTGTATCTTGGATCTCAGTCAGATACAATTTATAATGGTAATCCATGTATCCTTACCACATCTCGGATGTATATATGTTCCAGTTGATCCAGTGTGAAATCCTACCGAATTGTAATGAAGTGTTCTATCTTTGTAATAAAACCCACAGAACCCAAATAGCATTATTTATTTTGTATTTCTTTAGAATTTTGGTGAAAAGGTCCATGGTGATGTTCTCCCATTTCTATTCTAGTATGGGTTATGGTTGCATCATCCCCTTATACTTATGCCAATCAGCCTTCACTTGTTGACATACCAAGAACATTTATTTATAGTCAGTGATCTCCCAATTCATGTTATCCAACCAATAATGCTTTCAGATATCTCGATACATCATTGTGTTTCCTAGGTGAATAGATAAATTTGAACTATGTGCATCATAAAAAAGTTACATCATTAAATCTGGATTGGATGTAACAACTAGTCTTGACCAAAATCTCACAATTCATACTTCATTGACATTGAACTCCAAGGATTTTCCTTTTCTGATAGTTTCCATCTTCTTCTGAATTTTCACATCATCCTTTTGAGCATCCTTTAACCTTTCCAAAAGGGACAATTGAGAAATAATTTGTCAAAGTATTGATGATTTTACCTTCTTTAGGATTCTCATGTCCATCTTCATCAAATCTAAGAAGATTGGATCCTTTTTAATTCTTATCAATGATAGAATCACTAGATCCTTTCTACATAGATCATCTACCACCATGTTCACTTTCCCAGGGTGGTAATGGATTGAGCAATCATCGTCTTTGATATGCTCTAACCATCTTCGTAGGTGCATGTTCAACTCTTTTTGTGTGAATAAAAACTTGAGGATTTTTTGGTCCATATATATTTCACACATCTCCCCAATGAGTTAATGCTTCCAAATTTTTAAAGTGAAGATCACTACAGTTTACTACAGATCATGTGTTGGATAGTTTTTCTCATGAACTTTCAATTTCCTTGAAGCATAGGCAATGAATTTGTCATTATGTATCAACACACAACCAAAGTAATTCTTCAAAGTACCACTAAATACCATACAAAATTCTCCACTTGTGGGTAATGTGAGCATGAGCGTAGTGTTAAGCCTTATTTTCAACTCCTTGAAGCTCTCTTTGCATTCATCACTCTGAGAGAACTGTACCCCCTTCTGAGTTAACCTGGTAAGAGGGTTACGCAATTGTGAGGAATTTATCACAAATTAGTGATAATATCCAGCTGACCCCAAGAAGCTACCAATATCCGTTGATGATGTTGGACCCAACCATCCCTCTATTGAAGCTATCTTTGAGGGATCCACAGATATACCATTTCTTGGGATGATATAGCCTAAGAATGATACCTCCTTCAACCAGAACTCAAACTTGATATACTTTTCATAGAGCTTCTCCTTTCGAAAGGTCTCTAGTATAGTTCTTAGATGATCCTCATAATCCTCCTTGGTTTTAGAGTATATTCGAATATCTTCTATAAAGACTATCAAATATTTGTTGAGGTAATCTCTAAAGACTCTATTAATCATGTCCATGAAGATTTCTAGATAATTAGTTAGTCCAAAAAGTATTACTATGAATTCCTAGTTCCCATACCTTGTACGAAAAGTAGTCTTGGGGATATCCTCCTTCTTTTCCCATTCATGATAATATCCTGACTGAAAATCTACCTAGGAGAAGTATTGTGCTCCACATGGCTAATAGAACAAGTCATCAATTCATGGAAGAAGATACTTGTTCTTTATCATGATTTTGTTGATCTCATGATAATCAATGCAATGGCGCATTGAACCATCATTCTTCTTGATAAAGAGGACTGGTGCACCCCATGGTGAAGCACTTGGGTGTATAAACCCTTTATAAAGATTCTCATTTAGTTTTTCATTTAGCTCCTCATGCTCCACAACAACCATTCAATAAGGAGTCTTTGATATTGTTAATGCCCCCAGTATAAGGTCAACTGATAATTTAACATCTCTTCTAGGAGGAAGACAAGTAAATTCCTCTTGAAACACATTAGTTTTTTTATGGATGAGTACTGGAAAAATGCCCAGAACCCTACAATTTATTCAAAGAAAAGGAGCATACAAGTAACATGAGACGAAATGAGGTCAATTTTCTAGAGTCTCTAATAAAAAAAGGAATCAAATTCGATGGGAGATCATTCCTCCATGTGATCTCATTTGAGACTCCCATGTTGGAAAGACTATCAGAGATCTTGTTTACTTCACGATATGTGTGTGTATCAATGAAGTTGAGACTGTTGAGCGAGTTGAGGCAGTTAATCCATCGGGGGGTGAGAGTACATGCATGGTGGGTCACACCCTTCAAGATGGCTTGCACAATGTTAGAAGAGTCACTCTCGATCCAGATGTTTCTCAAGTTGAAATTTTTTGAAAAATTGATGGCATGAATAATACCCAACATTTCGTCTTCCAGAGCAGAAGAAATGTCAAAACTTCCATAGAAACATCCGAGAACCTGATCAAGATGGTCTCTGAAAACACCTCTATATTCCGAAGGTCCAAGGTTTCCTTTTGAGGGTCCATCTACAATGATTTTATTCCATATAGGAGGAGGATCCTACCAGAAGACTTCAATAGTGTAAATCGGTTTTGGATATATACCAGTTACTCCAATCCGGTGGAGGGTTTCAAGATCAATGCTAGAATAGTCACAATGGTCTTTTTAGATCATGGTAGCCTCTTTGATGGAAAGAAGTATCCTCATTTAACTACATTTAGTTTAAAAGAGATATTGTTGAAAATTAAATCATTTCTACCATACTAGAGGATATGCAGAAGCTCTGCAACGATAGTGAGAATAAGGTTTCTGATTTGCAGTGACCTCATAAGATCAATCGTCCTTTTCAACTGTGATAAAATAAAGTTTTCCAAAATATATCTACACTAAAATAGGTTATAAATGTAATGCCAAAGAGTTGTAGCAGTCTCAAAAGATAAAAAGATGTGGTTAATGTCCTCCCGATGATCGTTGCACAATCTACATTTATAGCAAAAGTTAAAACCATAAGACTGAAGACAACCATCGGTAGGAAATTTTTGGTGAGAAATTTCCCAAATGAGGGAAAGACGAGATGGTTTTATCCGAGGCTTATTGAAATTGGCGATCCAGCTGAGATTATCATCAACGTTAGAGAGATGGTGCTTATAATATTTTTTGGAGTCCAACAAGACATTTTCAGCTGGTTCCCAAACCATAAATTCATCATTGGAAGTGAAGTAATAATTCTCGACAATATCCTTAATAGAATCTGAAAGGTGAGCACCAGAAGAATTGATCACGTCCCTGATGGAGTAGTTAGTGGGATCATGAGAAAAATAAGTATGCATATCTGATATAAGAGGGGAACCGGTCTAGTTGTCAAACCAAAAATTGAAGGTGGATTATTTACATACAATCCATCTAGAATTTTCCAATATAGAAGAATAAGAAGATTTAATCGAGGGCTCGAGAGAGGAAGAGATGTAGTGTAAATTACCAGATTTAAGGTTATCAAGAAAATGAGATATGATAAAATTAAAGGAATAAGAGTTATTATTAATGAGGGACCATGTAAATTTATCCTGTAATGCCTCATTAAAGGTTTTATGATTTTTAATTCCTATACCACCTTCTTCAATAGGCTTACGACAAGAGGATTAAGAAACAGTGACCAATATTCTTTCCAAAGTGCTTCCACTCTAGTTGACGTTCCTTATAGCAGTATTTAAGCATTTAATATGCCCCACCGACCACTTGTAGACTATCATGGAGTAAACTAATTTAGAAACAATGGTGGATTTCACAAGGCAAACCATCCGTGCCATTAAAATGGATTTTCCTTTCCAGGACAAAAGTTGTTTATGAATTTGATCCACAATATTCGGAAAATAAGAAGATTTTGTTCGTCACCAAAATATAGGGATGCCCAAGTAAGTGAAGGAAAGTGAACCTTTCTTAACCCCTAAAACATCTGTGAAATTATATTTCCTATTTAGGGGGAAATTTTTACCAAAATAGATTAAGGATTTACGCCAGTTAACACGCTGACTAGACACCTCTTCATAGTGAGAGATGATGGATTTAAGGTTATTGATATTTATTTTGTCCCCCTGGAAGAATAAAATGATATCATAAACATAAAGAAGATGGGAAGGGGCCTATAAATTCCTAGAGGTGAGAATCGGTTTGATTTTTCCTTGATCAACATTGAAGGTGATCAATCTATTAAGATAGTCTTCTACAATAGAAAAAATGATAGCAGAGAGAGGGTCTCCTTGTCTAACACCCTTGGTGCATTTAATGTAAACTCTAAGAGAGCCATTGATAAGAATGAAAATATGGGCTGAATTGAAAATAGTTTTGAATCTAGTGATAAAAGTGTCATTGATACTGAAACTAGAAAGCACTTTAAAAATACAGTCCCAGTTAATCGTGTCAAAGGATTTAGTAATATCTAGTTTCAGACCAATATTTCCACCTCTAGTGCATCTATTCAATAAATTAGTGGATTCATAGGCAAGGAAAATGAAATCTTGTATGGACCATCATTTCATGAAGCCGAACTGACTCCAAGAAACACTTTTGATGCAAGTAACAGAGTCTTGAAACACATTAGTGAATTCCCTCACAATAAGAATGTATTCAACGATGGTTGCTTCTTTGGACTCAATCATTTGAGGCAAATACCTGTGCTCATAGGGAAGTAATATCCATGCTTGACATGATGGTGCTAAATAAGAGTCATCCTCTTTGTTGCGCTTGTACAGAATCATGGGTTGATTCGCTATATGGAGAGTGATTTCCCTCTCACAAAAATTTATGTAGGCTCTATATAAGTAAATCCAATCCATGCTGATAATTGCATAAAATTCCACCATAGGGAGTATGATGAGGTTTTTTGGAAAGTTTAGTCCACACATTGTGACCGGGGAGGATTTATATTCATGGGATGAAATGATTGCCCCATTTTTCATATTCACTGACATATCTACATCCATGATTTGTGGTGGTGTTGGGATTATTCTACTAAACATTCATGATAGAAAAGAATCAGTTGAACCATAATCAAAAAGTATGTTCATTATTCGTGAATGAATAACTAGCATAGCTATCACAACATCATTTTCGTGGTTCACATCAGTGGTAGTGATGGAAAAATCTTTCCCCTGCTTCCATGGAGGTTGTTGGTTACCTCTGAAAACTCTTGGATTAAGGCACTGGTTTTCAAGGTGCTCTGGTTCTTTATAGTTGAAGCAATGAATACTGGATTGAGATTTGAATGGGGAATTCCTCTCCTCTATCACAACTTCAGGATTTTCCTGTCGGCAGTTAACATCTAGGTTCCATTCTCTTCCACACCTAAAGAATTTACTTTTCACCTTTAGGAAATTTATAGGATGCTTCTTTCCACACCTTTGGAAAATGCGGTGCTGGATCTTCTTAGCACCATTGTATTTAACCATCGAATTGAAATAATTGAAGTCACCTTACACTTATTATCCCCATGATACCCCCAAGATTCACAGATCTCCATTTAGACTTCGAGGGAAAATCTGACAGTTTCCTTATAGCTATCAAAGTCATAGATCGCCTGGTCTTTCCGTAGGCTAGGTTTGATCCCACCAAATAAGTGGTCAACCTTGCCTTCAAGGTTAACGAAAAAAGCCAGAGCCATATTGTGAAATCCTTGTAAAGTTATCCTCGTATTCTCTGATGGATTCGTCATCATTTTTCTTGAGGGAATGGAAGTCCCTTTCCATCTTAAGTTGGAAGGTTCGTGGAAAATATTTATCAAAAAACATCTTATGGAAATCATTATCTTCCAACACTATTATCTCCTCCTCAGGCTTCATATTTCTGATCAATGTCCACCATTGATCAGATTCACCCTCCATAGGATAAGAAATCAGAATAATCTTCTCTTGTTCGTAACATTGAAAGATGGAGAATATCTTTTCAATGGAGTTGATCCATTTCTTGGTGGTTGAGGGATCATATGATCAATTAATAGTAGGAGATCATTGTCTCTTGAAGCTCTCAATTGTGACATGTTCTTTCATGGGGGGGGGGGGTTGAAAATTCCTCTTGATCCATGTTTCTATTGAAATATTGAGTTAACTAAGAGAGTATTGTGACAAAGTTTGCAATTCCCGATCCCATCGGATTGGGTATCTCATTAGAATAGTCTTCACATTGATCTTTACATCAGTTGTTAGACCAAGTCCACCTATTACCATCCATTAGCAGGAATATAAGGAAATTTAGGGGTAACACATAAAGGGTAATCCAATGAATAAAATGAATGACTTATAAATTACATTTATTTCCTTAAATTATGAATTTATAGACTTCAATCTAAATTATCCATGATCTACTTACCCTATATTTATACTTAGGAACATTTTTTGCCTTAACTGTGTTTCATACTAAACTTGTGAATTTACCAAAGAATATCTTTCGGGAGTGTCATAACAAGGAGTGAAGCACATCCCGTTGTCATGTACAAGGATACCCCGAGTCGAGCTCAAAACTCCTTGTTGGAGTTTTCACTCCTAGGTACATATGTGCAAGATCTTCCTCGACCTACTTATATCTTGACAGAGATGTATTTGTTTGATAAACTGCTTACTCAATACTCAACAAAATTTAGGGATGTCTTTATTATACATAGTCTTATCTCTAAGTATTCACTAAGGTTTTCTAATCCTAATCCCAAGAATAACTAAACCTATCAGTTGACACCAACTATAACAAACATGCTCTTTATTACTCTTTTAAACATTTTTTATTACATAAAACCTTCACTTGATAAAACATGGAAGATTGAGAGGTCTACTGTCTTTGTGGATTATGAACACTACATAATAACTTAAAACAAAAAACACACATCTTTATTGAAAACATCCTTTACTTTACCACGACATTCCCTCATACTTAGCATTGAATGGGATAACCTGAGGACATGCATAAAAAAAGGGTGAGCTATAAATCCCAATAAGGGAGTAAAAAAGGCATAAAATGAAGAATAAGGTACATGTTAGGAAATATTCATAACAAAGGATCATAACAGATACATGAACAAGGAATGATATATAATGATTATCATAACATGGAAATGTGGCAAGAACACTGAACATGGTATTAACATTAGACAAGGCTCATTGCATATGGAGAATTAGTAAACTCTCATTGAACTTGAATTAGAATAAGTAAACCCTAATTTAACTTGAATTATAATGATTAAACCCTCATTTCACGTAACATATCATGATAAAATCTTTACTTAATGCATTGGAGCGCTATCAGGTTGTACCATTCTTAAACATTTCATTTCATGCACAAGTGTGCCACATGGATCATAAAACAACGAATAATTAAACATCATCATTTATTCCATGAAAAAGTATTGTATAATACATACATTAAACTATTTATGAAATAAGTAAATTTTCATAATGGTGAATACCCTTGATAGAGAAATGGACATGGTATTCACAACACAATGACTTTGGATTGGGAAATCGCTGTGCAATTTTGGTAGCATAACGGTGTGACATAAAAATTAATAAAAATGCTTTATGATAGATAAATGGGTTTATCATCATTTTCACAAGAAATGGATAGTAAGGGGATCATATATATACATGTACTAACAATTTTAATGGAATTTAGATTTAGGATACAAAATAATTTCTTGAATGTAAATGAGAAGATAGAAATTCCTTACGGAATTTCTGCATGGTAACGGGTGTACATAGGAGGCATTAATGAGAGATAAATGGGGGTCTCTCATCCTTCAAACATAATTATGGAAGTATGGGGGAGGTGAAAAATCATACCCCAACATTTATAATTGAAAATACAATGGTATATCAATGTAAATATACATGGACAAAAATGAGAGAGGAAGAAATCCCTTACATAGAAGTGTGATCCCAAAAGGATTGGAGGGGCTTGAGAAAGGATTCATGGGAGCTTTGGATGCTTTTTGAGGATTATATAGATAGGATAGAAGAGTTAAGTTGGGCACCAAGGGCTTTAGTGAAGAGTAATTGGGATCTTGGGTAGGTTTATATTGGAAAGGAGAGGGAATTCTTTATTATTATAGTTTTGGATACTATAAATTATAATAATCAAAACCACAAACCATAACATGGTTTTTTCCATTGTTTTTTTAATCAAAGGGTATTTTAAAACAATATTTTATAATTCAAATGGCCGAAAATATTAAAAAAATTAGATTCTCTTATGTGGAGGTGAGTCACACTCTCAAGGAAATCACTTTTAAAAGGTAAAATGTTTAATAGGACATGGAGGGTCCACTAAGGACTTGTAAAATAAATAAAATAGACATAAAATAAAATTATTTTAATTTTAAAACATATTTTTTCCAAAAATAATGTTTATAGTATTTTATTACATCACTATTGGGTCATTACTATGTTGTAAAACACATTATATATTTAAAGGGTATTTAGTTTTTAACCAAAAATTCGATTGTCTCATAAAATTATTAAAAAATCACTGTTGGATAATTTCAACATCCTAATTAAAAAAATATTCATTTTATCCAAATAATTTTCTAAATATGTTAATTTTTAGTTTTAAATAAAACCGGTATTTATAAAAAATTCATGGTTTTTGACAAAAAATGGCTTTCAAACCTTAATAAAAATCACAATTATATTCATAATAATTACACAAAAATTTATATTTAACAAAAATTAATTTAGTAATAATATTTTATTAAATTATTATTTAATTTAAAATTCCATTAATTCATCAAAATTGATTTCATAATTGAATATTAAATAAAAATATTATTTATGCTTTAAAAACTATTTACTATGTAACAATAATTAAATGAATGTATATTCTTTATAATATAACAAAATAAATTTCATAATCATAGTGAAAAGTTCTTGTTACATAACACCTAATAACACCCACATAGGACCAAAGGGTAAGGTGTGCGATGGAGACAGACTCTTAGGGTGGCTCGGATAACATCGCTCAGGTGGTAATCTCTATCAACTTATACTTCTCCCATAGGTAGTTCTGTTTGATATTAAAGTTTTGAAGCTTGACTTGGGCTTGGTTCAAAGAAAATCCCATTCCCTCCACCTCATTTATGAGCTCCAGCAATTTGTATTTGTATGGGGAATGACTACTGGATGAGGCCATCACTTCCTTTGTCTGAGTTAATTGGATTTGTTAAGGAACTATATTTATACTAATCATGTGATCATTGTTTAATTTCTATGTAATCAACGATCACTATGGTTAATGGTATTTTAAAATTCAAAAACATAAAACCAAATAACTGCATAATTTTTATATATCTGTAATAAGACATTTAATTAGATCAAGATAAATTTTCATTAACAAAAGTTTGGGCCGTTACAATATAGATATTTTTACTTGATGAGGTATAAGTCTATGTCCTTTGATAAATTCAAGGAATTAAAGAATGATGTATATAATAAACTATGTAATAAGATAAATTAGCTATGATTAGATCGAGGTGTGGAATATCATAACCTAGATTTAATCGACTTTTAATTGGAGTTCGGGATTATTTTTTAACTCACTCCACCTTATACACCAAAGTGGAATGTTGTTAGTGAAAGGAGTAACTGTACCTTATTGGACATGGTAAGGTCAATGAAAAATCATGAAGATCATCCATTATCCTCTTATGGATATGAATTACAAACTGTGGCATACCCATTATATAGAGTACCAAATAAATCCGCAAATGGAATTCCCTTTGATCTATGGAGTAGAATGAAACCCATTTTATTGCATACACATGTATGGGGTTGAGAGGTATTTGTTAAGTATTTCTTAGAGAAAAAAATAGAACCCCATGGAATGAGGAATATCTTTATAGGGTATCCTAAGGAAACAAAGTCATACTACCTATACAACCCCTCAAACAAGAAAGTGAGTATCTCCAGACAAGCTGTCTTTCATGAGAGGGAGTATATCCTAAAAAAGGATAGTGGTATAAAGATTGAATTTAACGAAGTTGATTATCAAGATACACGAGTTGGTATAGGAATAGACTCCATCAGTACCTATAGAATAAGTAGTTCCTAAAACACCAGTACTACATAGGATCATGAGAGAGGTAAGAGAACTAGGGAGATATGATATTCAGGTCATTGAGGATGGTGACTCATTATTGGTTGAAAATGATGAAAATTTCACCTACAAAGAGGAAGTAGAGATATAAAAAGCTACAATAAGGCTAGAATATATGAATTTTGAGATGGATTCCATGTATCATAACCAATGTTGGGTTCTGGTGTATTCTCCAGTTGATGTGAATCCTATTGGGTGTAAATGAGTATTCAAAAGATAACTAGACATGGAAGGTGAAGTAAGTACATATAAATCAAGGATAATAGATAAACGACATAAAAAGTGTCAAGGAATTGACAATGATGAAATTTTTTTTCCAGTTTCAAGGTTTAAATCCATTAGAATCAAACTTTCAATAGAAGCTTACTATGACTATGATATTTGATAGATGGATGTCAAAACTATATTCCTTAATGGGAACCTTCAAAAAGCTATCTATATGACACAACAAGAAGTTTTTGTGCCACTAGGTGATGCCAAAATAGTTTTCATGTTATATATATCCATTTATGGATTAAAGTAAGTATCTAGGTCATGAATATTTGATTCGATGAATCCATAAGAGAATTTTATTTCATTAGGAATGAATGTGATCTATGTTTTAACAAAACGTTTAATGGGAATGCAGTCATTACCCTCATACTGTATGTTGTTGACATATTACTCATTAAAAACAACATATCGGTAATACAGTTAGTTAAGGACTGGTTGAAAAAGTTCTTCTCCATAAAAGACTTAGGTGAAGCAGCCTACATTCTAGGGATCAAGATCATTTGTGATATATACACGAGGCTACCTGGCCGACTAATACAATGTAAATATATTGACCAAATACTAAAGAGATTTAGTATAGAACAATCCAATATGGGATTGATTCCAGTGTCACCTCGTTTACATATTTCTAAGAAAATTTCTCCCAAGACACAATAGGAGAATGATAGAATGAGTAAGATCCCATAAGCTTCACCGATAGTATCAATCATGCATTCTATGTTATGTACTAGACATGATGTTGCCTATAAATTGATCATGGTAGGCATATATTAAGAAGATCCAGTAGAACATAGTTGGACATCTGTTAGGACTATCCTTATGTATATAAGAATAACTGAGGATATGTTCAAGGTGTATGGAAGAGACATGTAGCATGTCATTATAGGGAATGTGCATACTTGTTTTCAGATAGATTAGAATGATCAAATGTCACAATCGGGATATATTTTCTATCTCAATAGAGGATTTTTGATATGGAAGAGTTAAAATTGGATAGTTATAGCTGATTCTATAGTGGTGTCTGAGTATATAGTGGCTTTTGATGCATCCAAGGAAGATGTATAGATTTAGAACATTGTCTAGGATATTTATTTGGTACCTAGTAGTAAATACCCTATAACATTGTACTGTAATAATACTATAGTAGTGGATCTTGAAAAAGATCCAAGGTCACATCAACATATAAAGAATATACTTCAGAAGTATCACCTTTTGAGGGATTTCTATAAGAGGGGTGAATTTGCAGTAACCAGAGTACCCACGGAAGAGAATGTGGTAGACCCCTTGACTAAAGACTTATCTTAGCATAAGCCTGAATATCATTTTAGAGTTAATGGACTAAAGATTTTTAACAGTTGGCTCTAGTGCAAGTGGGACTCTGTTGGAGTTTGTTCCCTGGAACTAACTTCTTTTTTACATTATGATAACTTATATTCATCTTTTTGAATATTAAAAAATTATTTATCACATAATTATTGTTCTTATGTGTGACATTATATGTGATAATGTCCTAAGAGTAGTTGTCGCACTAAAAGTTCATAGTGGATCCCTACTACAATTAGAACACAGAACAACTGTGACATTATTCCCAAATATATGTTCTATAGCTGGAGGATATCATTTTAAGGACATTAATGATAAATTCTATTAGGGTTGGAGACTCATAGGACTTTGAATCACCTTCTCATGGTGTAAGCCCTTGGTAATGTCTAGGAGGATATTATGAAAATGAGACCCGCCGGTAGGAAATCTACATTTATAAGTGTCATTGGATGTTCCTATATGTGGACATTTGTATTGGTCATTATCCATTAGGATTATTATTAATGAGTATTATGAATCGCACACTTAGATATACTGACAAAAATTGTGATGACATATGTTTTCATTGAGGAAGGATATGTTGGGTGTGGCATGAGTAATACAACATTAATGAATAATGCGAGAAATCATTTGTACCTTTTTTTCGTTAACAAAAGTTAAATTCTAAGTCCCTTTGATGGAAATGATTTAGCCTAAATTAATCTATGGCCATGGTGTTCTATGGGAAAGTAAAATTTCTGTGAAATCAAAGAAATAGAAATCAAGCACATGGTTTGATGGCACTAGCCTGAAACCCAGTTAATCAGAGATATTGAGACAAATGGATTATATTTCACAGTAAGTGTTCGTATGAGGTTACATGTCATTGTGGCATTAATTTATTACTTTATGGGTGCCTTGTTGTGTTTCCAAGTGCAAACCTTGTACTTTAGGTCTGTCCGCCTAATTCCATTGAGAAATAGGCCTATAGGGTCACACAATAAGTGTATCTAGAATCTTAGTTAAATAATATATATATATATATATATTATTTAAAACTATAATAATGATTATTTCTGGTCAAGGTTTAATAATTATTCAAGTATTTATGATCGCATTTATTCCGACTCTAGTTATTCAAGAGAATATATTATGGGTGTAATATTTAATAAATATTTATTTATTTTTAGTGAATATAATATTTTGTTATTTATTGGTGAATAATGATGTGATATTTATATTAAAAAAATAAATAGACATTATTCAAGTCCAATAAATATGGTGGAGGATTTGTGGACCGTGTTTAAGGGTCCACTAAGAAATAATAATGTTGAATATTATTTTATTAAATAATATTTAATTATAATTCAGAGGTTAAGAATGAGTTAATAAACAATAATAATAATTATATTATTATTTGACATGGGGTTTCACTGGGGTTAATAAAATAAGTAAGGGAACTTGTGTAATTATGTTATTTTAACACTAGCGGTATAAATACCCATTTTTTTATTTTCTCATAACTCTAGCTAGGTAAATTTTTGTGAACAATGGATTGGAGAAAAGCTATCAAGCATAGAGATTTCACCCCGCTATAGGAATTATCTCAATAATAAGAGAGATCATCCTCCATCAGATCATTGAGAACTATTTGGAAGCACTTATCAAGGTGATTGAAGGTTGACATCACAAGCGCAAGGATCTTCCGTGCTAGCACCCTGAGACTCCTTCAGCAACATCTAGTGATTCATGGAGCATGTGTGGATCACCGATAGAGGAATCCTATGCTTGGATTCTATAATGCAATGGTGGAAAATTGTAGATCTATGGTTGGACCCATCAATGAGTAAAGATAAACTTTTTAGGTATTTCTTATTTAATTATATTAAATATAAACAACATGTTTTGATATCCTCTCTCTTAGTTACGAGTTAATATCCCTTAGTTGTTATTTGATTCAAATTTGTTGATTATGGCATTCTTCATCATGTGATCTCGAATTAATCATTGATAATAGAAAAAAGAATAGTTGGTCCTCATCACATCCATGCTTACACTGCACTCATAACCTACATCAAATGAATCTCCTAAAAAAATTGGGAGTTGCGAGCCCTCCTGTTGAGTTCTTCAGATATACATGCTAGATGATAGTCATCAATGATGGGCCTTTAGAAGTATTGGAATAATAATTTTCCTAATAGGGGATGTGAAATGAAGGTACCCATCCTCTCTTGACTAGGTTTCTTAAATGATAACAAATATACACACATATATGTCATTGGGTTTCATTTTCATCTTACTTTGGGATGAGTTGACTACTTATATCTTGTATTGCATTTCTCCCTCTTAGTTTTTGGGGAATCATGTTGGGTATGTATATACTAATCATTTATGGGATTTTCCCACACCTGTCATGTATTGTGTAGATGAAAATAGACGAGAGGTGTAATTGGTGGATCTTAAGGATACTCAGGTCCATAGACCATGTATAGTGTTTGGTCTTGGAGATTTAGAGTCAGTCACTCTCGTTTTTTTATTTTTAAGTTATTGTTTGGTGTGGAGATATTTTATGGTTAGACATTTACTTTCCCCTTTACTTTTCAAATTATGTTTTCGTACTCATTTTTATTTCCAAGACATTTTTACAAGCATGGTTTTAACACTATATATTAGTGTGTCTTATTATTATTCATCTCCACATATTCATAAATATGGTTGGGTGAATTCATATATGTTAATTAGGAAAATGAATCCTATATTTTTTTTATGCCTACTTAGTGCATGTCGATAGCCCTATATCGACAGATGTGGTCTTGGGGTAGTTTCAGATTGGCCTTCCACCAACCTGGTGGGCCGTGGTGGTTCAGGTCATGATAGATTATTATAATAGTCATCTCAACCTTTGGATTATGTTTGGGGTTCTCAACATTATAGGGGTGTTTTTGGAACTTAGGCCAACAGTGTCAAAGAGTCTTGAGTGTAGCTTTCAGGATCAAGAACCCAATTCTGGTGTGGTGGTTAACCTGTCAATTCACGAGGACACTGATCACCTATTATTATACTTTTCATACTAATTCATTGGCTGTAAGAGACAATGGTTCATGCATTGTATAAGATTAAGTCTTTTGACTGTCCTAGTTGATTCAGCTCCCCAAATATATATTCCCATCTAATTGTGGTACATCTTGATTAATGGTTTTGATTTTTCCATAACGACATCCAATGAGGTTTCCCAAATATAGTTGAGAGTAAAAAATTATGAGGGTTATTTCCTCCCTAAAGGGTGTTATCCAAGAGGTTTTCTTTCTATAGGATTGTTATTATGTGGAACTTTTTCCTTTTCATAAGTTCATAAAACCACCTCTAGTGGTTCAGGTTGATGGAATACGTCATACTGAGTCAATATTGGATATTTTGGTGTATTATGATAAAAAGTATAGTTCAAGTGAATAACTAGAGTTTCATAGACAAGGATTTCCTAAGATGTAATGTCAGCAGAACCAATTGATAATAGGCATGTGATGAAGGAATCATTGTAAGAGGTGCTATCATTTACAGAGACCTCAAGGAAAACTCAGTCTATCAAGTCATGATCTTTATATTCTTGTTATGGAAATGTATATATCACATGATATTTTACTACCATTAGTAATATAGTTAGATATTCGGTTTAAAAACTACACAATAATAGGAAACTACTGGATAATTAAGGTCTATGGGGTAGAAAACATGATTGGGGAGTTGGGGGAGTAGTAGGAGGTGGTTGGTGATTTGGTATGATTATACCACCACCTCCTCTAGCTGGAGCACTCCAGGATCAGGAATTTGGTGGTCATATTCATCTATAGACATAGGCACTAAAAGATACACTTAGGTATTTCATGTTAGACATTTTACTTATCTTGGAGAATTGTTTACCATTGCTGGAGTTTTATTATAATAATACCCATCACTCAATAACCATCATGGAAATTTTCAAGGACTTGTATGGAAGACTTTTTAGGTCAAACTTATTCATTGATTTTCTTTAATAATAAATGATTATTCGGTCCCAAACTTTTAAAAAAAATTCTAGGTGATCTTTGTGTAGATTAGGACCACCTAGAGCAAGAAGAAATCTTCTGCAGATCAATGTTGTAGGCCCTTAGAGTTCAAGTAGGGAGACCACATTTTCCTGAGAGTCTACCCACAATTAGTATTGTAGGGATTTTTCATGGAACCATTATATACCTAATGTTAATTTATCTATTCATGATAATACATTGGGTTGGTGAGGTTTCTGACTGCCTCACCTTATCCTTTCACTTGAAGCAGGTGCAAGAAATCTTCCACGTTTCACGACAAATAATATATGTGCATGATCTTATACACATTATTGAATATGGTGAGATATAAATTGACTATGGGTATATATTTTTGGATTACCTAGTGGAGATCAAGGATCAGTTGGAGTTGACCATGTATATTTAGATTATTCCCTTGTTTAGTGTATCGTGTAAGCATGGGATCATGCAAGAGAGCTCTGGGGAGTGGGAGAGCTAGATGTGGGCTCAGTATCTCCACCTCTTTATTAGACTATGCATTTTGAAAATGAAAATATTTTATTGAAGAAATAGTATAGATACTCTATTTTTTCTTTATAAGACTTTGAAATATATTAAATAATTTTTATGAAGTTAGGCACTGAGACAATGCTTGATTCCAAGGGACAGTAAGCCCATATTAAATTTTATAAAAATATTAAATATATTTTATTTCACCCATGTAAAATTTTTCAAATAAACACATATATATCCTGAAAGAAGTCTCATATTTGAAATATAAGACTCTTATTGAATATGTAACATTGGGTTTATTCTAGGAGAGACCTATGGTTTGTCAGTTCCATATGTTCCATTGAAGGGTGTGATTAACTTAGAATAAATGATTTATCTATTTATTTTAATTTAAATAATATAAATATTATGCTCTATAGATATTTTATTATGAAATTTATCCATGGTTATTCACATAACCTTGGTAGGTTTTTGAGATTATCTCTAACAACCTTCATTTGAAAATCGAGATCAGACGATAATCAGTGATCAAATCGAGGTGAATCGATAGGCAATAGATGCAATGAATCATCCTCACCACTTGTGAACAAGTTCATCATCAATGATTTCTCTAATCTTCAGATCATACTCACCATTTTTTTCCATCATTAAAAGTTTTAATATGTTCTTATATATTTTTCTTGGATCTGTGATTAATTTAATTCTTCACATGAGCTCGTGTGTTGAATTAATTTGTCAATTCAATGTATAAAATTTTTTCCATGTATCTTAACCCAAATTACCTTATATATGACGTTTTTCCAAGAAAACATGTACAACTATGGTTTCACCTTTATTCTTGTTCCTTTCCCTCATATGATCTTCACCTTGTTCACTTTTAGGTTATGTGGTGAAAATTTGACTTTGTTAGGTGGGTCTGAGCATGATAGAACTCATGGAATCATGGAAAAATGATAGTATTCCTAGAACAGATATTTTTAATAATGTTGGTGATTTCGGGACCGATTATGTGCAGTATTGTTTAAAAAATAGTACATGGAACCAATCCGGTCCCGATGCCTTAGTGGGATGAAGATGTTTCAGAGGCAGGCATATCTCATCATCTGTCACATCTTTGGAACTGTCCTTGTCCTCATCCCCAAAATTAAGAAACCACTAGAGATCCCTAATTTTAGACCTATCAGCCTTTACAATGTCTCTTACAAGATCTTCTCAAAGATACTTTTCAATCAGGTGTGACCTTGGATACATGATATTATCTCTGAAAATTAGAGCACTTTCATGGCCAAGAGACTGATCACTGATAATGCAATTGTGGCCCATGAAGTGTTCCATTCTATGAAATCATGCTCCACCACGAAGAGAGGAACCATGGCCTAGAAAGTGTATATAACCAAGGCCTATGATAGAGTGGAATGGAACTTCCTTCTAGTCGTTATGCAGAAAATGGGGTTTTGCGCTAAATGAACAGATATGGTCATGGACTGCATCTCGACCGTCTCCTTCAAAATCAAGGTCAATGGGAAGCTCACCAGAGGATTCGCCCCATCCCGAGGCCTTCTCTAGAGAGATCCCCTCTCCCATTTTCTCTTCATACTGGTGGATGATGTGTTTTCTAATCTTATTTCTAGGGCTACATCCTCTAAATCTATTCATGGGGCAATGGTTTGCCGTGTTATCCCACCAGTGTCGCATCTTTTCTTCGCTGACGACTGCCTCCTTTTTTCCAGAGAAAAAACTAATGAATATAGGGTGATCAGACAAGTGATCCATCAGTATGAGCAGGCGTTTGGCCAATCAATTAATCTCGAAAAATATGAAATATCATTCAGTGCAGGGGTGCCTCTTTCTAAGAGGGATGATAGCATCTATATGGTTGTAAAACATCAGATGTATCTCGAGCTACCCACGGTGATTGGACGATCCAAAAAATAAATCTTTGCATCTCTAGTGGATAGGATCGAGAAAAACATTCTAGGTTGGTCCCCAAAACGAATTTCTAAATCTCAGAAAGAGACCCTCATCAAAGATGACATCTAGTCCATCCCCAGCTACTTTATGTCCCTGTTTAAGCTCTCAGTAATCATCGTCGACTAGATCCACACATGCACTGCCAATTTCTAGTGGGGGAAGAATGATGGAAGGAATCGACCCCACTGGATGGCCTGGGAGAAACTCTACAAACCCAAATCAGAGGGAGCGCAGGGATTTTAGAATCTTCATCTCTTCAATGATGCAGTGCTATCCAAGAAAGGATGGTTCATTTTTAACCATCAATCATCTTCTTGTGTACGAGTTCTCTAAGCTAAGTACTTTCCCCACACGTACTTCCATGCTTCGTCTCTTTATCCCCGTCCAAGCTTCCTCTAGAGAATAATTTGGGGGGATAAAAAGCTCCTGGAAAAAAGGATTGGGATGGAGGATTAGGTCTGGCTCCTCTTTTGATAACTGGACTGATCCCTGGCTGATTGATAACGAAGTTATGTGGGTTATATCCCCCGTCCAACTAGGTCTTGAAGACGCCACTGTCAGCTTCCTCCTTTCCGACCAGGGACAGGGGTGGTGTTTGGGAAAGATCCTGGATTAGATTAACGAAAAGGATCAAAGAATTATCCTAAGAATTCCCTGGGTCCTTGACATAGGTCCCAACCATATTTTATGGATCAATGACATCTCGGGCGAATACGCGATGAGATCCAGCTACAGACTGACTCTTGGAAAACACTCAGTCGGCTGGGATGTGGGACCATGGAAGTCTATTTTGAAGCTCAACATTCATCCTAAAATATTCCAATTTTGGAGGCAGGTTTGCACTGGTACTCTCCCAACCATGATCCTTCTCTCTTACCGACATATGGCCAATACTTATTTTTTCTGTTTTTTCCAGAACATTCCAAAAACTCTTTTTCACACCAGCATTCACTGCATGGGAGCTAATGAAATTTTTAATAAATGGGGATCATCTTTTTCCGCTTCACTGGAATTTTCCTCTGACCTTCCTAATCTTCTGACATGTTGGTTCTTCTCTCTATCCTCGGCTTGTTCAGTTTCACTTTACACATTGCCCTGGATTATTTGGGTTCGGCGTAACGATGCTTTTTTTCATCAAGCTCACAAACCCCCCAAATTCTGGATTGAACTGGCCACTTCTTGGATTGAGGGTTGGAAAGACCACAATGGACATTATATTCAAGGTGTTAACCCGTCCTATCCCTCTCATTGGAATCACCCAACGGAAGGGACTCTAAATATTAACGTGGGAGTGTCTCTTCGAAAGGATGGGCTTGTTTCCCTTGGCCTCCTAGACCTAAATCATCTAGGGCAAATCTTTGCTGAAAAATATGAACCACATCAGGAATTCTGGGAACCTGCCGATGCTGAGGCCATGGATATCCTTGCCGGTATGATTCTCTCCTTGGAATGTGTATGGGGTTATATCATTATTGAGTCTGACTACCTTATCGTAATCGATGCTATTATCCACAACGATGGCGAGCTCCATTCATTTAGCATCATCATCGGGATAATTCTCGCACTTTGAAAATGCTTCTCTTTATGAACCTTCTCTTTTACCAAAAGGGAAGGAAACAACACGGCCCATCATCTTGCAGCCTCAGGCCCTTTCGATTCCAACCAGCTCTGGTTGGAAAATTACACTTCATGTCTTCTCACATGTACTTCTACTGATCTTTTTTATAAATGATTTATGTTTTTAATCAATAAAAAACATCAATGATGATGACAAGTGCACTAGGTGGTGAAAAATTAACAACGATTCTTCATGGCATTAATTGGTTTTCTATTTCCTTCTAATGGAGGTAAGAAATAAATGGATTGATGTGATTACCACCATTTTAAGTAATTAAAATAATGGATTTAGTGTTAGGTGTTCCAGGTCTTGAAAATGAATGATGAAAGTAAACATAAAATAAAAATCACATCCACGCATCCTGAAGATTGATGAAAACACTATGTGGTCACACCCAGCTATAACTGCTATGGTTTTGGGAAATATAAGGATTTCATACCATGTGTCTGGGTCACATGTTGTGTGACCCTCCCCTAGAATCCAGTCCATGTGTCAGATGCAAACACCTATGATCCAATCTGGGAGGACACACCATGTACGTTAGGAGTACATGATCATGACTTGATAGATAGAGGCATGATTGTGAGCACATGGCTCGACCCAGAGAGTATGAGCCACGTAGTGTATAACCATAAATGATATGTACTTGTACATGGACAACAATACATGTGTTGTAAAGGATAGGTCCAGAAGTCCATGTGAGGTAACATGTTGTGTGACCCCCCTAACACATTGTATATTTATTTATAAAGCTTCTAACCCTCATATTTCATTTGTTTTGAATTAGATTTTTTCCCATGAGTATTTCATCCTATGTATTTTCTTTGTAGAATGTGATGGTTTTCTTCTTAGTGATATTTTTGATATGCTGTAAGAAATTTCAAGCATGAAACTTCCTTAGGTGATTCTTGATGATGATTGTGATGGAGCATGGTCATCAAATTGTCCAAGTTCAACGAGGGGTACCCACCTATTGTACTAGGGAATGAGTCCTCTATCCATGGAGATTTTATTCCCCTATCACACTAGGGAATTGGTCATCCATACTCATTGTACAGATATAGATTCATTACTACCCTATAGCATTAGGGCATGTGTCCTCCATTATTTTTGTACATATATAGAGGTGGAACTCCCCTATTAAACCAATGTACACGTCCTATATCAAAGGAGATGCAAAATATCCTAATAACTCAAGGGCATGAGTCCTCCATTCTTGTTGTATATATATAGATTCAATAATCACTTATTTCACCAGGGTGTGGGTCCTTTATCTATGGATATAGTACTCTCCTATCACCCCAGGGTGCAGGTATTCTATACTCATTATATAGACAAATATTTAGCACTCCGTTATTGCACAAGGGTGTGGGTCCTCTATCAATAGATATGGTACTCCCCTATTGCACCAGGGTGAATGTCCTACATATAATATGTGCAGATATAGAGACGGTCCTTCCCTATCATATGAGGGTTTGGGTCCTCAATATTTTGGATACTAAACTTCCTCTAGAAATAGAGAGGTGGAAAAGAATGATCCCTCCTTTTGAATTCTTTGGATAAACACATGAGATACTAAGCATCGATGATGGACCATTAGAGCTTTTTGAATACTCATTGTACTATAATGGGATGTGATATGTGATACCGTTTCTATCTCAAATATATTTTTTATATGATTATAGACACACACACACACACACATAGGGCATTGGGTTCAATTTCGATTTTTATTTGGGATAAGATGACTACTTATATTGTTTCATATATTACACCCTCTTCGGATATTGGGGAATATTAATAGATATGTATATACTCACCATCAAGTGGGATTTTACCACATGTGTCATGTCTTATGTAGACGATAGATAGATCAGTGGTGGTATTGGTAGAGCATAGGGATACTCAGGATCATAGAAAGCATAAAGTGTGTAAGAACATGGAACTTATTTTTAGTTATGGATCTTGTTTTCTAGTTTCTTTGAGGAAAATATAAAAATCTGGAAATTTAAGGAGCACATGCTGTGTACTTAGGTGTACAAACCTTGTACTTTGTTGATGTGGGTTTTCGTGTACTGGCCATGTAATGGCTGAGTACATGGATGTGTGGGGTGACCTGAAGACCGCCTAAAGTAGGGGAAGGTAAAGGCTTATACTTGCCTTTTAATGTTAAATAACATGTCGTCAATTTTTATTTTTATTTGTTATATCAGACTGGAACCACATCTCGTTTATAGAAACATCTTCTTTTGTCTTCGTCTCATCCAGGAGATAATGAAGATCAACGATTCTTCATCGAGCCCCTGATCGACTGTCTGTTCTCCGAATCAAACTTTTTCTTTTGTGTTGGAATCGCAGCGGTGAGTTATTCCTTCTTCTAGAGCCTCATCTCTTGATTCCTCCTCTTTCATGAGATACCCTTGGTTGAAAAGTGTTATTTGTTTTTGTAGATCTACAGAGTTATAAGTCGATTCAAAGGTTGAGGTTCAACTATATCGATCATACAACATTGAGGTAGGCGGTTTGTGCATTTTCGTAGATTTTCATGAGTTATATATGATAAAAGTGCCCAATACCCTAGTCTAGGATATTGCGTGTTTAGGGATTTTAACTCTTTAATACTTTTTATGCCTTGATTTCTTGAGTTAGGGATATTTTTTTAGAATAGGCTTTAATTACCTTTTAATGGATGTGTATTCCCAGGTATGAATATTTTGGATGTTAGGTCCAGAACTGCCTGTTAGGCTGCTTTGTTTTCCATGCCTAGTGTTGTTAGGATTAATTGATATTATTTTTTATGTTGTGATATACATTGTAACTGTTTAGGAAAGTAGTATATAGGGATTTACATTGGCTGCTAGATATCATTTTTGAACGATTGACTTACACAAGGTTATGGGAACCTGGTGTAGTTAGACCATAGGGGAAATGGATGCTGAGGTATTTCCCTGAGTGTCCCTTATATGTTTCACATTGCGAGACCATAGGGGTTATGGACATAACTGCTCCCTCAAAGTGTCTGTAGTTCCACGTTGCGAGACCAAAACGGTAATTGGACATTGAGTTCTTCCCAAGAGTGTCTGTAGTTTACTGTTATGAGACCACAGATGGGAATTTATGGTGAGTGCTTCCTAAGAGAGTATTTGTTAAGATGAACCAGAGGGGTTAGAATGTGAGAACTTCCCGGAGGGTTTCTTGAGTTTGTTTGGTTGTTTATTTAATAAATGTAAATGAATGTAGTTGAAACTGTAGGATTGTTTACTTTGGAGTAATTCCTTGTTTACTACTTTATTTTTCATATTGTCTTCCATATATATTCACTGATAGCTAGGCATAGATCCTTGGGTGGTTTCCTATTAGTATTTTTATCACACCCTATTTGGGAATTCTTTTGGGACCAAACAGATTACATTTTTGTAGGTATATATAAGGGAAAGCTTCCTTCTACTTCAAGTTCTAGATTGCTATGGGGATAGAGAGCATGATACTAAACTAAGGCTTGTGATGCTTCTAGGGTTATTTACTTATTCTCATTTGTAATTTGGTTTTGTACTATATTCTAATATTGTGAATTGTTTGGATGCATTCCTAGAAATATGTGACATGCATCATTTATATATGTGCTCTAGTTATTTATCTACTTCAAGTTTTGTACTGTTTAATTTTGCATGTTATTATTACTGCTTATGATACTGTATTAAATTTGTTTCAACTGTGTTACTCTACCAATGAAAAAATATTTTCCCCGTTATCACATCTAAGACCCTCGCTGCTAGTCGGCATCCTCTAGCATTCGGGAAAATGCGCTAGATTCCATGTGACCAACTGGGTACGGGGCACCTCTGGACAGCACTCGGAACTAGGATGTTACAAAGTGGTATCAAAGGGAGGTATATATGATGGTCTATAATATTTTTATCTGATGGAATAATGTTCAATTTATGATAAAGTGATCTCAAGTAAATCTTAGAGAGTACCCTAAGGAATGCAACGCAGTGGCTGATGTGTTGACCAGGAGGATTCAGATACAGGTAGTTTAAGAGGCCAGTAGTGAGTGGCAGCTTATGGCTCTGTTCTCTAAGAAGCATTTATAGGTGAATGAAAGGTAGGGATATACGTTTCTTTCTTCTGTAGCTATTACCTATACTATACATGATCACGTTAGAATATAGTAGCTATCTGATTCTAAAGGCCCAGTTCTATGTGAGAGTGTGTTGGGAGAAGACCCTATTCTTAGATAGACCGTAGGTGAGGATGAGATCTTTCATTTTCATGGGTGCGTATGGGTTTTAACAAAAATACACAGGGATCTGATGTAGGATTTTCATTCCTCAGTTTGGTCAGTTCATCCGGGTGTCACCATGATGTATCGAGATCTACACCATCAGTATTAGTGGCCTAGTGTAAAGATAGATGTTACAAGTTTAGTGATGAGACGTTCCACCTATCAACTAGTGAAGGTGGAGCATCAGTGATGGGCAGGGATTTTGTAGAAATTACCCATTCCCTAGTGGAAGTGGAATTATTTTTCGATGGACTTCTTGACAGGATTACCGAGGTCACCTCAAAGGAATGATGCAGTTTCAGTTATTGTTGACAGAATCACGAAGGTTTACCACTTCTTACCGATCAAGGAGACCTACAGTGTACATGAGTTGGGAAGGTTGTACCATCATGAGATAGTATGTTTACACGGGGTTCTTCACTCTATCATTTTAGACAGGGATTCTTGTTTTACTTCTCTGGTCTGTGAAGGACAACAGAGGGATTTGGGTACAAAGGTACATCTAATTACAAATTATCATCCCCAGATAGATGGCCAGTCCAAGCGTATGATGTAGGTTCTAGAGGACATGCTACGAGAATGTGTCCTAGATTTTGGATGTTTTTGGGAGAAGCACATACCTTTGAAAGAGTTTTATTTCAAAAAAAGTTTTCATGAAACTATTGAAATGGAACCTTATGAGTCTTTGTACAGTAGCCCATGCCGATCACCCCTATGTTGGCTAGAAGCGGGAGAGGCAGCTATGCTGAGACCTTATCATGTCAAGGAGATCACATAGTGGATATTGTTGATTTGAAAGAGTATAGATAATACACAGTCAAAATAGAAGTATTATGTTGATCAATGGAGACAACCTCTGGAGTTTGAGGTCAGAGATCATGTTTTTTCAATGTGTCAACAAAGCTTCGGACATAAGAGGATTAGGAGACATGGTAAGCTTTCATCGAGGAACATTGGACCATTTGAGGTTATGAAGAGGGTCAGTCTAGTTTCATATCTGCTGTAGTTTCCTCAAAGGTTCCAGGATATGAACGAACTCATCCACATTTCTAAGCTATGAAGTTACTTTTTAGACTAGTCTCATGTTTTTCAATCCGAAGAGGTTGAGTTGGAGTTGGACGCCTCGTTTGAAGAGCATCTTACCTAGATTGGGGATCGAGATGTGAAGGTTCCCCATGACTAGTTTGTTCCTATTGTATAGGTTCTATGGTAGCATGGGCAAGTATAGGACGAGACTTGGGAGAGGGAGGCCGATGTAAAATCATAATGGTCGGAGCTGTTCGAGGATTCTTCTTCAATGCCGCCTTGATATGGAATTTTGGGGAACAATTTATTTAATGGGAAAAGTTTGTAAGAACATGGATCTTTTTTTAGGTATAGATCTTCTTTTTTGGTGTATTTGAGGAAAAGAGGAGAATCTGTAAATTTAAGGAGTACACATTGTGTACTTAGAAGTACATGTCGTGTACTTAGGATTACATGCCGTGTACCCGGTTTTCATAGGCAGCCATGTACTGGATATGTAACTACTGAGTACATGGTCGCGTGGGGTGAACTAGAGACCACCTAAAGTGGGGACTAGTAAATGATTACACACACTGTATACTTTTAAATAACACTCCATGTATTTTTATTTTTATTTGTTATATCGAACCGGGACCACATCTCGTTTACATAAACATCTTCTTTTTTCGTTGTCTCATCGCCATGACCCGACCCTACCCGGGCTCGAGTTGCAACTAACCCAAGCCCGCCTCCATAGGCCAGGGGCTGGTGTCCAGTGCCGAAGTCACAACAACTCGGGGAGGCCTTTGCCTAAGAACCTATACACACACACCCAACACACTCAATGCAAAATTGCACAGTAAAAAAGGAATGAAAAAGGGAAACTGCTATAAATAAACCACAATGTGCATCGACTACTGAATGTACAAAGCAAGTGCTGAAATTAACCGGAAAATAAATGCGGCAAACACGTGCCCAACCAGAAAAGTGCACAACCCAACAACAGGTAAACAGAAAGGAAAGCAGCTGGAAGGGTCCTCCACCTGGAACCTGACTCCGACCACCGCACGCGGTCCATGCTCCTGAAATCCTATGCACCACTGATGTCACGACCAACCTGTACATCTTCTTCAAGGGAACCCCAAGTGCGGGCAAAGCCCAAGCAGGGGTGAGTATAAAAATACTCAGTAGGATACCCCAAAGTCTTGAGGGAGCAACAAAAGAGGTACCTAAGCATGAGCAGTATAGAAAACAAGAAAATTATAGGAGTACAACTGAAAGTGCATTAAAGAGTAACAACTCAACCCAACATGAGAAAGGTAGAAGACTCGTCCTAACACAAGGAGATAAGAACGATGAGAGGGTGAACATCTCGTTGAGATTTCACTGCCTATAGTAGGAGAGTAGAATCATCCAACCACAAAAAGCTAGACGTGGAAAGCACGTGGCATACCCCGCGCGTCTTCGCCCCTCCTGGAAGGAGAGGAACCAAACCCAAGAAGTGGGTACCGGAACATGGTATATACATATCCTTTTGCTCTGTCAAGAAGCATGAACAAGACCATACGGGGATCTCCATCCCGTAGCTCAGCCCAAGAAAACGAGTAGCCAACAATTCCAGAGGTAAACTCCATCGATGCCCAGCATCCCGCACGTCTGCCCCGAACTACAAGTCAAGGGGATCAATCACGACACCTCGACACTATCCGCTTTGGGCAGAACAGACTCTCCCGCACAGTTTTAGATCGCGTTACAAGAACGCATCTCAGTGGGGAAAGTGCCCCTCATACTTGAGAGTTCTAGGGAAAGTCAAACCACTCCTCGTCACTTCCCTACAGTAGATAGGTCTTCTCAATATCAAAGTCGTCCCATCACTGACCCGTACAACCAATGGTCCTGCTCCGGTGGTCACAGAGGAAAGACACATACTATCCTAGTAGTAAGGACTGAGTCTGGAATGCCAACTAGTGTCCCACTGCCCAGCCCTACTGGAGGGTAATTCATAATAAGATACTGGGTGACCCACTGCCTAGCCCTGCAGGAGGGTAAACCATAATAAGATACTGGGTGACCCACTGCCCAGCCCTGCTGGAGGGTAGACCTTAATACATCATCAGGCGACCCACTGCCTAGCCCTACTGGAGGGTAGACCTGGAATAAGTCGACAGGTGACCCACTGCCCAGCCTTGCTGGAGGGTAGACCTGGAACTATACGACAAGTGACCCACTTCCCAGCCCTGCTGGAGGGTAGACCCTAAGAGGTCGTCGGGTGAACCATGGCCCAGTCTCTACTGGAGGGTAGAACCTAAGTGCGTCGGGTAAACCACTGCCCAATCTCTGCTGGAGGGTAGACCCTAAGAGCGTCGGGTGACCCACTTCCCAGTCTCTGCTGGAGGGTAAACCCTAGAAGTCAGTGAGTAAACCACTGCCCAGCCCTGCTGGAGGGTAAACCCGAAGAATTCGATGAATAACCCACTGTCCAGCCCCACTGGAGGGTAAAACTTAGAACTGCTCTGGCCATCGCTACTGGAGGGTACACCATTGGCCAACCGGACACGTAGTGGGTATCACGCAACCACCCAACTCCAGAAAAACTCACCCAAAGGGGTTCAACACCTATTCCATCAATAGGTGTCACTAGTACCGCTACCGGCTGATCCATCGAGAACGAAACCAGGGGGATACCACTCAACCCAGCTGGTCAAACAAACGAGCACAGAGCCAGGAGAAATAAAATCCACCCTAATAGTCAAACAAACGAACACGGAGGGACCCTCTACACTACGAGAGGTCCAAGTACGCAAAGTAGAGCATGGAACACACATGGGGCCCACATGACGTGTGACCCCAAGTCAACCCCAACCGAACACACAAACGTTCTCAGGTACAAACAACCACATGTACCTCCAAGCGCTCCCGTATACTCCTAGAGTATACCACGTTCTAGCCCAAGGGCTATCATGCACATGTCACCCAACATCAACACGAAGTCGTGATGTAACATTTCCAACTTGCCACCTCAATGACTGGGGCATGACCCACCACATATATTCAAGCATTACTTCACTCACACGGGAGTGCACGCGATCACCCGCCAAGGGTCCGCTACAAACATAGTAGAAGAACCTCCCACAGGGCACCTTCACATTCCCACATTTAATAAGATCATGTCTGAGGCTCCGCACAACCAAACGGATCGCACCTTTGTAATCCTCATGGAAAAACATGCGAGATAGACTACTCACTCGCCTCAAACAGATATCCGACGGAAAGGTCACCAACACCGCCTCAATGCTCAAACGGCATCCCGTAATCCCGAGCCTCAGCCCCGAAAATAGTCGGTCTCAACACACCAATGTGATCCCCTAGATAAAACACGTCAAAAGCACTACCCACATGAGGGAAACGAATATTCGGGGAAAAAGGTGCATTCCGGCGCACCGCACACGAGCGGTGCTTTGTGGGACCCGCAACCCTGTCCCGAAACTCAATGAACAGATTGCACCATTGTGACACTCTCGAAAAAGAACACAAGATGGACTATTCACATGTCCAAGACAGTCACCTGGTGATAAAGATAGAAAAATCATCGTCGACGCCCAAACGACCCTCGTGGGCCCTAAACCATCGTGCCGAATTAAAGAGGGTGGATTGCGCCATTGCAATTCCCTCAAAAAAACACCCAAAATCAAATACTCAAACACCCCAAATGGATGTCGGGTGAAAAAGTGGTGTTATACCGTAAAACGTGTGAAGTAGGCCATGTGGGGCCCGCACCTCATCTCCAACCTGAATACTTCGGAAAGCTCCTCAAAAAGTCTGTATGGGGACTGGGATCACGCTCCCGCTGACGGCGCGTCAATTGGACATCCCAAGCAGGAGTTAGGTCGGACACAACAACTAGTTAATTAATTAATTAATTAATTAATTATTCACATTGTGTTTCGTGACGTAGAGCGACGAAACCAACACGCAAAGGTTCCGAACCAAATTGGAAGGATCGTCTCAGCCTCAGGGCAATAGCGCCTCCAAAGGCGCGTCGAACGGACGTCTGGCTCGCGAGCCACGTCCGTCACAACTTTAATAATAATTTAATATTATTAAATTAAAACTCTCGGGTCACCCGCCTTCGGGCGCATAGCCGAAAAAACCACTAGACCTATCATAAACAGAACACCTCGTCAACATGGTCCCACAGCCGCAGATGACGCGTCAATCGGACGCGCCGTTTAAGAGTTACGCCCCCCCCCCCCCCCCCCGAATGCAAGGGGGCCTAACCGGGCCGGTCCACCCCGGCCGGCCCGGTCCGAGCCTCCGGACCGCGGCCCAGCCGCGGGTCCGGCCCAGTCTGCCACTGCCCGCCTCAAACCGCCGGACCCGAGTGGGTCCGGCCCTCCTCAACTGACCGGCCAAATGGCATGTCTCCGTTGCAACGCAGGCCCCGCCTCATGCGGGTCCTTGCCTTCTCCGAAACAGACCGGCCGAATCTGGTCCTCGTTGACCCCGGGAATACCCATGTGGCGCGGGTCCTTCCACCTCCACTGAACGCGACCGGAGCACCGGACTCCTCCGCGACACCCCGGGGCTCCCCTATCCTGCGGCCGCCCCGCCTCAGCCGCCCCGCCTCAGCCGCTGCTGCCGGATGGAGTTTCCGCTGCTGCCGCCTCCCCGGACCGAAACCGTGTCGCGCTGGGAACTCGCCGGACCGCTGGAAGCCACCGGAACGACCCAAAATCCGGCCGGAAACAAATTAAAAACCCGCCAACTTCGCCGAGCTGGTGTGGCCTCCTCTGAACTCCGATTTCAATTCCGAAAGATGCGTTGGAAGGATAATAAATGTATACTACATGTCTATGGGATTGTTTCGAAGATTTAGCATCAAATCAAAACATAAAATTGAACTCAAAGTAGGTGCGGGAATAAAAAATTGAAACCGCAACAATCCTACCTCGTGGGCGTTGCCCGGAGCTTTGCCGCGATCCGACGGAGCCGCGCCTCTCCGGAGCTATCTCGCCGGAGGTGCCTTGCCGGAGGAGGAGAGGGAAGAGGGAGGAGGGGGAGCTTGAGCTAGGGAGTGGACACGAGAGGGGGAAGGGGATGAGGGTTTAAATAAAATTAAAATAAATTTTAATTAATTTAAACCCGTAATTTAACCCGTATCCGGAACATTTTATAGAGTTGATGTTAAGCCTCCCCTAGGCCAAATACCACCTCCTAAGCACAACGGCGGTCTCAGAATTTTAATCTGAGACGTCATTCAAAAGTTATAAAACTGAACATCTGAGGCTGCCAAATTACGAAAATGCCCCTGGGGCCATTTTTCACAAACGGGCCGTGCCCGCGAAACTTGCACCCCACCTAGGGTAATCGGCATGCTCCGAACTCAACGGTTCCCTATGTTTTCTAATCCAAGCCACCGTTTAAGATATACTTGAGTTTCACAATTAAACAAATAAATAAATACATAAATTTATCCATTTAACGTTCTAAAAGCGAGCGAGGGGTCCAAACATCCCGCGCCGACAAGTTTTATGTCATTACTAGGGTAAAAACCCAATTACGGACCCATCTGTACACTCGGATCTATGATCTGGATAACTATTTAGGATTTATCACATTTATTTGGTGTTTCTAGTGTAAACGCACTGAAAATTTAATTCCGGCCACTCCGGGGCTCAGAATCGCACGCCATCACAGAGAGCTGATCTAGAATAACATCAAAAATATTCCAAATTCTTTCTCAGAAAAAACCGGGTTCTTACAGTCTCATCCAGAAGTGATTGAATATCAACGATTCTTCTCTAAACCCCAGATTTACTACTAGGGCTCTAAATCAAACTTTGTTGGTTGTGTTGGAATCACATCGGTGAGTTCTTCCTTCTTCAGGAGCCCCATCTCTTGATTTTCACTCTTTTGTGAGATAACCTTGGTTGAATGTTTTGGACATTTTTGTTGATATATGGAATTCTAGGTTGATTCAAAGGATGGGGTTCAACTATGTTGACTGTACAACATCGCGGTAGGTGGTTTATGCATTTTTGTAGATTTTCTTGAGTATATGTGAAAAAAGTTCCCAATACCCTAATTTAGGGTATTGAGTGTTTAGGGATTTTTACCCTTTAATTCATGTTATGCCTTGATTGCTTGAGTTAGGGATCTTTTTGAGAATAGGGTTAAATTACCTTACTATGGATGTGTTTTTCTTTGTTGGAATGTTTTGGTCGTTCAGTCTAGAACCGCCTATTAGGATGCTTTGTTTTTCATGCCTAGTGTTGTTAGGATGAAGTGATATTATATGTTATATTGTGATATACTTTGTATCTATTTATCCAAGTAGTATATTATGATTTACTTTTTCTGTTGGATATCATTTGTTAATAATTTAGTTACATAGGGCTATGGTAACTTGGTATAGTTATACCATAGGGGAAATGAATATTGTGGGCTTTCCTAGAGTGTCTGTTATACTTTTCACCTTGCGAGACCATATGGGGATGGATGTAAGTGCTCTCTCAGAGTCTCTATAGTTTCACATTGTGAGACCACATGGGGAATTTGATGTTGAGTGCTTCCCCAAAGTGTCTTTAGTTTACTGTTATGAGACCACATGGGGAATTGACGATGAGTTCCTCCTCAGAAAGTCTTTGTTAATATGAACTAGAGGGGTTAGACTATGAGAACTTGTAAGATGATTTCTTGAGTTTTTTTGTTGTAAATTTAATAATTGTAAATGAATGTAGTATAAACTTTTGGATTGTTTAATTTTGAATATTTCCTTGTTTATTACATCATTTTTCATTCCATATATATTCACTGAAAGTTATGAACAATTATTTGGGGGGTTTCCTACTAGTATTCGTCTCACACCCAATTTGGGTCATGCTTTTGTGCCCAAAAAAATTATATAGTTGTAGTTATAGATTAGTGCAAGTGCCCTTCTACTTCAGGTACATTATTGTTGTGGAGATGGAGAGTATGGGACTAGTATGAGGCTTGTGAGGTTGCTGGAGTAATATAATTGTTTTCATTTGTACATTTGTTTTTTTCTATATTTCAGCATTGTGACTTGTTTGGCTACTTTCCTTGAGACATGTGGCATGCATCATTTATATATGTGCTCTAATTGTTTATCTACATGCAGTTTTCTACAGTTTACTATGGCATGTTATTATTACTTCTTCTACTATTATATGTTTGTTTCAATTGTTTTACTCCTCTATTGAGGGAATAGTTTCCCCACAATCTCACCCAAGGCCCTCACAGCTCGTCAGCAGCCTCTTGTGTTCGGTGAAATGCGCTTGTGGCCATGTGACCAATCGAGTAAGGATCCACTCTAAGCGGCACCCAAAACCAGGACGTTACAAAGTGGTTAAGCTTGGACATCGTAATTTGGGATCTTTCATCTTGGTTTGTTTCCATTTATTATCAAGTTGGGAAATATTTTATAGTCAATCATGTATTTTCCATTTTAAATTTCAGATTATGAATTTGTACTATTTTTTATTCCCTAGTGGTTATTACATGCATTGTTTTTACTCAAGATGCTATTGTATTTTATTATTACTCTCTTCAATTAAAAATTTATAAGGTTGGGTGCATGTATTTTTATATATTTTTGAAAGGCCTTATATGTTAGTTATGTCTTCTCTGAGCTTGTCTTCAGGCCTTTGCCAATGGAGCCGGACTTGGGGTAGTTGCAGCACGACCTTCTACCATCCAGGAAGGCCCTAGAAGGTTGTGGCATGACATAATCATAGAAACCCATTTCCATAACAATCACAGATCACATATAAGGATATCACAGTGGAATGGTTTCACTCCCAAAACCATCATAGTAGTCTTAGTTCACTCCAAAAACAATCAAAGCAGACAAAGTCTATTACTAAACTATGTTTACTCTCCATTCTATTTCTACATATATCAAAAGTTAAAAAGTCTTAACCAATACATTGGATAGAGATATAGGTCACACCAATCACATAATGAAAATAATACTTATGTCCACCAAAAGACCAAAAAACATTCATCATATCAAAAACCATGAAATTAAATGGGTTTAATAAATATTTCATCATATCATAACTTGTAGAAAAGATAATGGTTTTATAATAGTATCATCATTTAAAAAAAGAATAAATAATTAAAATTTGGGTTTCAAAAGTATTTTCTCATGGTATGACCCATAGAAGAGAAATAGGTTCCATAAACATCATGCCATCATAAACATAAACCATTCATAGAAATAATAAAAATGGTATCCCTGGATCATATCCCTAGAATGGAATATATAACATCAAAATATGTCATATTATATGGAATTTTTTTTGAAATATCATTTAAAAAAAATTCTTTGAAAAAAAAATACTTTCTTCTTTGAATAACACTTTTTCAAACTTAAACATTTTAAAAATCCTTTTATTTGAAAATAAGTTTAAAAATTTATAAAAGAATATTTAAAAATAATTTATAACATTTCTTGAAGAAGATAACATTTAAAATTTGATATAAATGTTTAAAAATTCATAAAAAAATTCTAAATACTTTTTTATGAAAATAAACTTTGAAACTTATAAATTAATCTTTAAAAATAATTTTAAACATTTACTGATGAAAGTTTCCTTTCCACTTTTAAAAACACATTTTAAAAATAAAAATTCATAAAAAAATTTGAAACCATTTTATTTTAAAATAAACTTTGAAACATATAAATTAATCTTTAAAGTATTGAGTGGTCCTAATGATGGAAAAATACAGTTCATTATATACACTTCAAAAAAGGTTCTTTTTCACAATTTTTATAAAATCCAAATAGTCATTGTTTGGAAAATGACATGAAGGATCGATTAAAAAAATATAAAGAGTAAAAAATAATTGAAAATTTATTTAATAAATCTATTTGATAATTTAATATGCATTTTTTAAATCATTTTTCGAATACACAGTTTTTGAAAAAAATGAGTTTTCGACCGAAGAGAGAAATAAATTTTTTTTCTTCTTAAAATCAATATTTTGAATTCAAGATTTTATAAAAATAGGAAAATTAAGGGGAAACTTAATAATAATATATTACTATAGTTTAATTTAATTAATAATTTTTTTGAGATATGGATCATAATATTTTATATTCATAAATATAATCATAAACAATCCCGATAAACAATGAGATTGTAACATAAAGTGTTTACCACTTTGGTAAAAATGAATTATAAGCCCCATGAAGCAGTAACATTAAATTAAACATAAAATACCATGGGAACAAATACATCCCTCATTTTATATGTAATGGGACTCTATATACACCTCATAAAATAATATAGGTGCAGGATATAACATATTTCTCAAGGAAGACAAATTGAGACAAAAATACCTTCCCACTTTGGTAGCTTCTGAATCGTATACCCATTGAAATAAATATCATAAAATGGATGGTAAAATACCTATAATTATGAAAACAAAAAATCCTAAAATATATTCATGGGCATTATATACACCACAAAAAGAAACACATTGTGTCTTATAGAAAATAAACGTGAGACAAAAATCCCTTACCTTAAGTCTATACTTCTTTCATACACATTCAAACCCCCTATATAATAAATATATTTTTAATATATATTTAACATAAAAATAAATATATATTTATATCATACAATACATGATTTTATTATGACATTTTATTTCCTTTATATTAATAATTTCATGTTAACATCGTGTTTTAGAAAATAATTAATTTGTTTTTCTTATATGTTTTGATTTTTTATTTTTGATCAAATTACTTTGATCATCGATAAATAATATCTATAATGATAAACTTTATATAAATATAATATATAATATGTATATATGTATTTACAATAATCCATAAAAGTATATTTTTAGAATGAAATACACCATTCATGGAGATGGTATGTCGTACGTACACATAAACGTTATTTAAATTTTATCTAAATATTAAATGATAGAACGATAAATAATATATTAACATTGTATAATAAATTTGATTTCATATATATTAAATAAAATTATTTAAATTTTCCTTATTACATTTTTTATACAATGTATGTGAGTAAGAAATCACATCGTTTCGTTAGGTGGTAGTCTGTTGTACACATGAATGACTTAATCATATCCCCCACAGAATGGAAGGTAAGAAAATATAAAAGATATAATAATTATAGAAGTATGATTCTATTAAAAATATAATATATATTTATTTAATCTAACCTTTTTAACATCCAATTTAATAAAAATAGAAAAGCACATCACATCGGTTCGTGAGGCAATAGTTCACCGTACACACCAGTTATGTGATTTTTTTCTCAATGGGTTTGGAGGTATTTTAATAGATGTATTATTATAAATATAGAGGTATAATTACATCATAAATATCCTATATAAAAATTAAATCCATTATTATATCTGGTCGTGAGAGGTGGTGATGGAAAATTAATAGCATCGGTTCATGAGGCTGTAGTTTGTCATACACACAATCAATGATTTCATATCATAGTTGATAAAATAGGAGATGGATAGAGGTCATGATATAAACAGAAAATATATTATTATATAGAATATAACTAGTTTATTATATTATCATGTTTTAATAATAATTTATGTAGGTTGATAAAGAAATAAAATAAATTACTCGGTTAGGGGTGTTACCTCTTCTTCGGATATCCTCTTTTTTTCTCCTAAAGCCTTACTAGGTTGGATTTATGCCCCAAATAAGGATTATAGGACTAGATAATGGAATCAAGGTAGTTATTTGGGTATTTATTTTCCCAAAAACTATTTTTTATTTGTAAAGGGGTGAGGAGAGTGGTATCACCTTTTATAAGTGAGGTGAGTGGCACACTTGCAATTTATGAAAAGAAACGGTGTGCCCATATTTTTTCACAACAAAAAAGGATATCAAATAGTCAATTATATATAATAAAAGAGATAAAGTCGAAATATGGTGAGAATATTGGTGTTAGATCGGTTTTGGATTATATTAAACCTTTATCTTTTAGGTTTAACCCCCGGTAAACCCATTACAACCTTAACCGCGGTAAATAAGTTTTACTATTTTTATTATTCATCATGGTAAAAAAAAGTAAAGTTTAAATTATAAATAATATAAATTATTTTTAATAATAATATTTAATCCAATTTTATAATTTCCACTCACATAAGTGGAATCATTTAATTTAAAATTAATCATGTAGTCTCAATGAGAATGTGGGTTTCGAAAAAGAAAATGTTCAAAAGTTTAAGAAATTTTTATATTCAAATTTAATATTAAATTTATTTAATTGACATAAATTGGATTAATATATATATAATTGAAATATTATTTCCTTTAAACCCGTATTTGAACTATTTATATATTTTTAAATACTTTAAAACAAATGACAAATGTTAATAAAATTAAGTATATTTTCACTATACATAAAAAAAATTCTTCTTAAAATATTTGAAAAAAGTCATCCTATGATAATTTTTACACGACGATTTAAAAAAATTTGTTTAAATTTTCAAATAAATTTTATAAATTTTGACAAAAACTAATTTTAAAACTAGTTTTCTAATGGTGATAAAACTGTCTTTTAGAAAAATAAAAATTTAAGTGAAATATTGGATTATTTATTATATCTTATCTAGAAAACACTTAAGATTAATGTTAAAATTGTGATTGAATTTAAATATTATAAATTTTATTAAAATAATTCCATATAGGTGCTTTTTTTATTTACTAAGGTACCACTCATTTATGTGCATATAAATTGTTTTTCAAAAAAATATTTTATTTAATTTTAAATAGTTTTTATTATCCTTTCTAAATAATTGTTCACAAAAGAATTCATTTTATACACATGTATAGAAAATATATTTTCATTATTTATTTAATCTTATTGACAACCACTATTCCAATGTCTAGGTGAGGAATTTTATAATAAATAATAATATTTTAATATTATGTCATGTTTTAGTTAAACTTAGTGTTTCATTTAATCTATGATAAACTCAGTATTTCATGTAACATAAGCCAAATATAATGTTGTGTGTAATGCAAAATAAACTCAATATTGTGTGTAACATAAGATATCAGAAGGAAATTTTTTTAAAAAAAACATACAATATAAAAAATATTTGACTTTTAGTATTTATTTAAAAAAAACATCTCAATAATGGAACCTTGTTAATAAATAAATTAAAATAAGAAATATTGAGTTGAAGATAAAAATTTATAGTAGTGAAAATAAAAAAAAATTAAAAACTTTTAACATTTTAAAAACCCTATATTGATAAATGTGATAAAATATTTCTTTTTGAATAGAATTAATAATAAATATGTTATTTTTAAAATATAATGTATATTTAAATTTCAAAATAGATAAAAAACATTTTTTGTATGAAATAACATGGAAATTGAAGAAAAATATCCTTTATAGCTAGTAGAAATTTTTATTTAAAAATTTGTGTTCATTGAATTATGATTTAATCAAGAAAAATATCTTGGTATGAAATTTTATATTCCTTAGAATTAAATAAAATATAGAACATGAGACTGATAAGGGGTAGTATGTTTCAAGCTTGGAAGGGCAGATTCTAAGAAGAAATAGTATTCCTTGATGAAATAGACCGAGTCAAGAAAAACCATTATGAACTTGGTAACATATGAATCAAAAGAAAATATAATATAGATAATGAAATGGAACTATAAATACCTAGAATATAAATCAAATTATTATTAAATATGTTAATGGGCCATTATGAAAACCATATAATGTAAAATAGTTCCATAATACTCTATATTTCTCAAATAGAGTAAAAAGAGATGAAAAACTCATACCTAGGATTTCTAGTGGGCCATACTCACCCTAAGATCTAGTTTAGTCATGTTTTGATCATCATATATCTATATAATAATTTTATTTAAATTTATTTTTTCACCAACCATCTCGATAGGACCCAAACTCCAACCTCCCCAAACCTACCACCAATATTCTAGGGGCTGGCGACCAGTAATGAGTAGGTATATCACACACATGGGAGGCATTGTCTTAATGTACCTTTATACATGCACAAATCTCCCAGAAAATAAAATAAGGAAATGTAAAACAACTAAAACTAATGCATCCATAAAGCTGTGATTCCATAATTAGAGTACGATAATAATGTACTAAAAGTAAAACAATGGTCCATGTACAAACCCAACCAATATCTATAGAGAGTTCAATCTTCTCAGAAGGCGTGGACTACTGTAAAATTAAACCACCCAAAAATACCTCGGTCAGTTGAGATGAAGCTATGCTCAACTAGTTCCATGTCCTCCTAGGACTCTGTTAAATAGACTGTCATCTGCATAAGACATGACACTTCTATGTAGAGCCCAAACAGGGGAGAGTATAACACAACCTAGAAGGAAACCACAAAAACACTAAACATGAAGCATTAAGAATAGTCACATCATAATAACAATATAGAAATCAATGAATAAACAAAACCCATATATACTTAAGAAGTACACCACACCTCTAGGGAGTCAAAACCAAACTTCCATCCACAACATTCTTCTAAAATTAATTCTCGTTATGAGAGATTCCACTCCGCAATTAATTCTATAACCAGATACACTCATCCTATAGGTCATGATCATTGGTCCCACCATAGATATCCCACTAGTATCTGATGTCCTGGATACTCAGATAGGTTCTCACACCCAGGACCCCTAGGGGACACCAAACACCCATTTTAATTCATCCCGTTATGTAAGTGATCTTACTCTAATACATTGTGAACCCCAATAAAATGTCCTGATAGATGGAGGATCAACACCCTACTCATGAAGGACACACTAATTCCAAAAACCACACTTGGGGTACAAAATGATAGAGTATCACAATATTTTCTCGTAGAGGGAAACCAAAAACACTATATGTGACTCATCCTTCACAGGGGATCCCAATACTAATATTTAGACATAAATGTACATTATTTCCTTGTGGGGATGGTCCAAGGGAACACACTAAATTGATACTAGTCCAGAATAAAGAAACAATGGACTCCAAACACCCTTAAAGGGGTTCCACGACATGTATTGGGGGTACACAGCATGTCCAACTAACCCCTAGACCTCCTGTATGGTTTTGACTCATAGAAAATATAAATATCAAAGTAAATGGTATGTAAGTAGTTATAAATGGTTTGTATATATATCCCAAAACCTTTCACTCATCTTCTACCTATCCCCATGTACCGTTGTTCATGCATGAGTACCAATCTGTGTACATCTAGTGGTGCCTATGTACACTTATTTGTTCCCATGTAAACATATCAATGTCCGTGTCTATTTCCATTATAATTATCATGATCATTTATGTAACAACCAGATATCTTATGAAAAATATTCTTTTAATTTCATTGATGTATTGTTTTGTAAGATACAACAAGATTACCTTGCGCTATATGCAACACCGTATGAGCTTGCAGTATACAAAACACTATTCTTGGATCATGTTACACATAATTTTGATAGTAGTTATTCTACAAAACATTAAGTGTATATATATATATATATATTCAATGTATAAATGAAATATGGTTGTATTCCGTTATATGAAACAACGGAGGAGTCTTACACAACATGCAACCCTGACTTGGCTTGCATTACACGCAATCGCGACCTTCCTCGACAGCGTGTGTTGTATGCAATACCAAGTTTCACTAAACAAAGATATATTGTTGTAATATTATTATGGACTAGTTGTTATGAATATTATTAACTACATTTTGTATTTTATAACATTATTATTCATCTTACACATTTTCTAGAATATGGTATGAGAACAAAATAAATTTTTCGTGTAAAATATGTATTTTTCAAAAATTGCAGTTTTCCCGCCTTTTGATGACGCACCCACCTTAAATCTTGTTTTTGATATGTCTATAAGTTCAATTTGACAAAATAATATTATTCGTTGTAATCAGGATATAAAAATTTACTTTGGATAAATTTTTCATATTATGCTGATAACTTTCATATTTTAATGAATAGTAAAAACACGCTATATTTTAATTAAAAACAACATTTTTCATCGCAATAATTTATATGGTTAGATTATCTATTTAATTTTTTTTAATGTGTAATTAGAATATATTTTTACCATTTAATCCAATGTTGTTCATTGGAATTAATTTCACTTTGAAATTGGATATAAACAAGTATCAATCTTTTGATTGTTTTTGTTTCTTAAAAACACGCTATTGGTTTTGATAATGGGAATTAAATTTAAAATTAATTAATGAAACTTATATGTTATGAATTTGAAAAAATAGACATCAATTTTGAATTCAGTATATCAAATAATTCTTAGGCTTAATTTTTGTTATTTTTCTGAAAAACATCAATTTTCGATGAATAGTGAAACCACTTAGTGGTAGTTAAAAAACAGACTTTTTTAAATTTCAATTAAATTTTACCACTTTTGTGAATTGAATTTCAAAAATCCTAGAGACATGGTTAATATCAAGGACTATAATGTGGTTCAATGAGATGAAAATAATTTTTTGGTGAATAGTAACTTTTTACTTTTATTTACCACGATTAAAAGTAAATTGGATAAATAACATTCAAAATGATATTATTATTACCCTAAAACATGTCCTAATTCTATTGGATAAGTGTAATTCGATACAAAACCTTTGGAATAAAATATGACCATTTAGGCCTACTTGGATTAGATTAGGACATTTAATATTAATTTATTTAAAGAAGGGTTAAAATGGTTAAAATCAATGTTTAATAAGTAAATCATTTTTAATATAGGGTAATACATAAGATAAATTAGACTATAAATATTAATTATAAAGATAAAAAGATTTCCTACATAATGGTAGTTTATTTATAATTTTAAGACCTTAAATAATTTAATTTATTTATGACACAAAGATGATGCAGTAATTATCTTATTAAAGAAATATTGACATAATTGATGTTACAAATACCCAAATAAATGTAATTTGAGGATTTTAATGAATATCACTAAATTTATAGGTTAATATTACATGTTATTTTTGATTTAATTAACTTTTTTTGAACTAATAATTCTGTTATGATTTTCACAAAAATCAATTACCAAATAGTGTCAAAATTGACATAAAATAGTTTTTTAAAACAAATATTATATTATTAATTGTTATTTTACTCATAAAAATCAATGGTTCAGACAAATGACTTATATAGGGTTATATATATTAATAATAAATAGATTGGGGATCGTTTGGATTGTTATAGTTTATTTACCTTATAGTGTAAGAAAACAAGAAGACATGGTAAAAGTAAAATTATTTAACTTAAAGTTAAATCTAAATGATAAGGTTAAAATAGAAACCTAAACTTGTATAAATTTTATTGGATGAGACTATTTCATCCCATCCCCACCTTAGATTCTAAATAAATCAATTTGGAGCTATTAAAAACCAAATATGACTTTATAATAAAATAATATGTTTAGTTTTTCCAAAGGTGCCCCTCTCCTCCCTTATAAAAGGGAATATCCTCCCTCTCTTCCTCACACCGCTTTGAGCCTTCAAGCTCCGCCAACCCCTGAAAAATTCTCTTCTCCACTTCCATAGAAACATCCTAGAGATTCTGGTCTTCCTCAAAGACCGATTTTATTTCTCTAAGAGGAGGTCTCAAAGAGGCGCTTCAAAGAAGAGGTAATGTCCGTTACCGATTCTTTTGACATTATTTCTTCTTCCACTTCTTCTTCTTTAGTTGTTTCATTATGAAGTAATAAAATAAGTATAAATAATATACTGATATGTTATTATAAGTATTAAACAACCCTATTTCACCATGTATCCATCATACTGAAAACGAAATCACCACACGTGCGTACGTATGGATTGTCGTCTCCACGCCATGGTAAATCTATTTTTCCACCAACACCTTACATGGATGGGTATAATGGTGTAAATAATTACTATATATGGTTATTATAACATCATAATGATTATGATATATTATATCATCCACTCCAATTCTATTCAATAATTATGGGAACGATATCATCGCTCGTGCGTACGTACGGACTACTGTCTCCACAACGCGATGAGATTCATTCTCCATGTTAACCATATATGAATGATCATAATGTTTATATAATTAATAATAATGAAATATATGAAATAATAATTCTACTGGATTTATGTATATATTTATTTATTTCATCTATTTAGTTTCATTCAATTCAATAAGGAAAAAAAACAATGTTCATGTGTAAGTACGGCCTACCGTCTCCATGAACGGTTTATTTCATTCCTTTTATCGATCTATAATATATATATGTATATGATGAATATATATTATATATCAATCATGTTTTACATTCAGGAATTATGTAAATCAGGATATCAGTAATAATATCAAGAACGACAAGTCGAAACACATACGATAAATGAAATGATTTTACACAAAACGCTGCTTTAACATGGAATTTACAAAAGAACAGGTAATATAAAGTCATAAGTGATACATATATGATATCATAACAATGAATATGATTCTGTAATAAGTCAATGACGTTATTTAAATCATTATATAGGAGGTTCGGATACGTATGAAGCATATCGGACCTAAGGTAAAGGATAATTGTGCAAATCTCATTTTTATACGAGATTGCTTATTCGTAAGTATTTACTGGGGTTATTGCTATCATCCATGTCCATGTTTTATAAAAGTTTATTCATGTATCTTTAATGTATTTTTACCCATTTTACTTTTACCCCATGGTATGGAAGGAATCTTTCTTTTTTTACCCTACAAGGTACTTTTTGACTTTTCCAATAAAAGTACGAGAAGAATTTTTTTTAACGTATACGGAATGAAAGGATTTTTATAGTCTTATAAATCCTTGTTTTCATGAAGATTCCGCCAAACTATTTCATGACTATTTTCAACAAAATCCTTTTCTTTTAAAATTTCTTGACATTTTGTTAAAAGAAAATGATTTTGAATAAAAAAGGTTATTTTCCTCAAGAATTAATTTCAAGTGTTTTATCAAAACCATTTTCATCTAAGATGACATTATTTCACATGTGTATGTTTCAAGTATCATGTCTCTATGATTTACATGGTTTCACTTTTCTAATGATGAAATGATATCCAATTTGTTTTGTATGGATTACGTCATGATGGAATGATGGTTATGAAACCCATTTTATTCTTGGGTTATGATGAATGATTTATGTTTATATTGTGGCACACGAAAGAATGATTTCAATATGAGATGGGTAGTACCTATATCTCACTCCAATGAATTGGGTAACGATTTATATCTCATGAGATAGACATGGCTGGAATGACAAGTTAAACCGGTTCGGTAATACAGGACTGGAATGAGGAGTAAACTCGATTCAGAATGGGACTTTGTCGAATAAGATGGTCTTGGAAGCAATGTATTGGATACTATGGAAATAATATCATGTGCATAATGGTTTCCACAATTACATGTGTTATTCCCAAGATAATTTATCATGATTAATGTTTCTTCATGATCTATGCCTTACATACTGCCATGTTTTATGTCATTGCTCAAGATTTTGATGTTTAGATTTTATGCTCATGTTTTTTTTTACATTCAAATGTCTAAGGATTGTTTTATGTTCTCTATGATTACCCTTAATGAGCATTTGAGCTCACCCCTTTTATGTTTTCTTTTCCACATGATATAAAGAAAGGTTTTAGGTAAGAAAACGAAAGGGGAAGATCTTTATGGGAGAAGTTGAAGATCTTTCACCACGATTAGAAGATTATTTTCCGAGTTTCCAAAGACACTAAACTATTACAGTCTTTGTGTGTCTGTTTTTTGTTTTTTATTAAGTAATCCACAAAATTAATTTAATTTCCATGTACATCAGGCTTTGGGTCTCTACAGTTGTTATCAGTGAAAAGGTTTAGTCAACCTTTGGAAACTAGGATGTGAAAACATTAGTGAGATCCCTAGGGATATTTCTAAGGCATGTCAAGGGATATCCCTAAGGATAAGTATACGTATAGGATATAGTCCTATAACTACGACAACGATCTTAGAATTTAACCTAATATGTTAGATATTGAGGGTAATCCCATTTTATTATGTTGCTTTCCCTAGCATTTTTTTGCCTCTCATGCTATTCTTTTTTTGTTTTAGACGATGGCTGGAACCTGAAGGAACCGTGTTGATCAATGAAATGGACAATGCAATGATTGTTCTCCTGAAGAAACAAATGTTATGGGAGATGGAGTGAAAAATATTATTGCTATACTTACACAAGCTATGAATCATTCTGGACTTCCAAATCAGCAGAGAAGGGAACAATATTCTATTGAGTCCTTCATGAGGCAACGTCCATCTTCTTTCAGAGGGTCTTCTGATGCACTTGTTGCTGAACAATGGATCCGTACCACTGAAAAGATATTTTCAGTCCTTCAATGTTCTGAACATGATAAATTCATCTTAGTAGTATATCGTTTAAAAGGTGAAGCTGATCAATGGTGGAATGTTATCAAGAATACGAGGCCCATAGATTAAATTGAGTCAATGGAATGGGACGAGTTCAAGAACTTATTTTTCAATAAGTACTTCCTTCATATCCTTAGAAAAAAGATGGAGAAGGAGTTTCTTGAACTAAAGCAAAAGGATAATGAATCTATTGGTGTATACGAAGCGAATTTTACAAGGCTTTCAAGGTATGCATCTAGATTTATCATCCAACCTAAAAGTAAAGTTGATCTGTTCTTCAGTGCCTTAAAACCAAATCTTCAAAGGGAATTAGCTATAAGAGACTTCAGTAGCTATGAAGAAATTGTGCATTGTGCTATCAAGGTAGAAATGGAAGTTGTTGTTACTTATCCATCTCATGGTTTTGACAAGAAATGAAAGATGGAGTTCAAGGAGAAATCTCAGAATAATGGCGAAAATAAGATGAATGTTTCCTTATGCTCAAAGTCTGGAAAAAAGCATAGTGGAGATTGTCTTAAAGGGACTAGAAAATGTTTTAAGTGTGGAAAGGAAGGTCATCGAGCAGTTGAGTGTTGAAGTAATGGAAAAAGGGTTGCTAATGATGTGAATAAAGAAAAGACTACAGAGAACGCACCACCAACACTTCAATGCTTCATGTGCTTGGAAATGGGGAATTATGCTAATAAATGACCTAATCCAAGGGTTAGTGATGATCGACATGAGCAACAACTTAAGGCAAAAGACAAAGGGAAGTCACATGCGATCACTATTGGCGATGTTGAATATGACAACGATGTGGTGGAATGATTAAGTGTTTATGTAATGGGATTCCAAAATAATGTTGTATATAGTATCGTTGAATATTGGAATATTTATGTATTGGTCTATTGTGGTTTTCAATAATTTTTAGGTACTGATAACCATGGAATGTGATTGAGATATTTTTGGAAAAAAGATGATATGCGCATAATGAAGGGATAAGGAGAAAATGAAATGTTTGACAGTATTCATGAACTTATGATTGATATAAGGACTAAGTGATATCATGGTTTGAGTATATAGAATTTTGAGGATTTTGGTATATGGAAAGTGTTAACTTTTAACTACATTAATGTTTTCACTAATGTTCAATGGGTATTCATTTTTTTCAAGAGAATACATGATTAAGGCCCTGGAATGTTTGGAATGTGACCAACAAGACATATCTTATGATATATGGGGATCAACGATGGTATTAACATGCCTGTTATATGAACTCTCTGGTAATCATTTTCACTATAATATGAGATTGGACAACAATATTTTAGATAATCCTAAAGATTGGAATGGATTATGTTGGACCTAAGTTAGTATTCCTTAAGGATAGAACTTTTTTCGATATTATTGATGGGATGTAATAGTAATGTAGTTTTAGAAAAAAGACAACCTGCAGGACGGGCGACAGCCCATCGCGTCAGACAAGGCTGTGGGAATCGAACCCACAACTGAAGTGCGACTGGCCTTTATTGCCAACCATTGGCCTACAGGAAGTCCCTGTTTAGTAGAAACTAGTTTTATTATATTAAGCAGTATGATATATACAGTATAAGTCCATTTTAGGAACCATATATGATTAATCTCCCAATAGATGAACTTATGTATTTTTGATAACTTTTATAACCTTTTTTTTGAGACATATGGAATGACTCATAATTCTATCACATGATCTTCTAACACTTCACGAAGGACAAATTCAACTTCATTTCTTTAAGATATGAAGTGGAGATTGTCCAAAGAATGACCAACAGTGAGATTGTACCAAAATCAAGAAAGTATTTCTTCTAATTCAAAATTTTTAACTTTAGGGAAATGATATTTAAACCCAAAAGTGTTTTCCTAGTTCCCTTATATCCGAGGAATCAGATGGTACCTTAGATCATCACAAATCTATGGCTTTGTGATTGTTGGCTTTTTCATAGCCATGTTCTCTACCACTCTCCATCAGAACATAAAGGGTAAGTTTCTCTTCCATATCCATATTTTCACCTATGTTATCCTATATGGAAACCCAGTGATGAGTTTCTTTGGGTAATCGTAACATTTCATACTTTAGTTTTTAAAATTATGTTTTAGTATTCCTTTTTATGATGTGGGTTTCTATAAATAGTAAACGATTCATAAACCCGATGAATTTTAAGGGAGAAATTCTTTTAAGGGGGGTAGAATGTAACACCCTAAGATTTTATAAAAAATATTCTTTTAATTTCATTGATGTCTTGTGTTGTAAGCTACAACAAGATTACCTTTCCCTATACGCAACACCGTATGAGCTTGCAGTAACACTATTCTTGGATAATGTTACACACAATTTTGATAGTAGTTATTCTACAAAACATTAAGTGTATATATATATATATTCAATGTATAAAAGAAATATAGTTGGATTCTATTATAAGAAACAACAGAGGTGTCTTTCACAACACGCAACCCTGACTTGGCTTGCATTACACGCAATCGCGACCTTCCTCGATAGCGTGTGTTGTACGCAATACCAGTTTTCACTAAACAACAATATTTTGTTATAATATTGTTATGGATTAGCCATTATGAATAGTATTAACTTAATTTTTAATTTTATAAAATTATTATTCATCTTACACATTTTCTAGAATATGGTATGAGAACAAAATAAATTTTTCGTTTAAAATATGTATTTTTAAAAAATTGCAGTTTTCCTGCCTTTTGATGACGCACCCACCTTAAATGTTGTTTTTGACATATCTATAAGTTCAATTTGAAAAAATAAAATTATTCTCTAGAATCAGGATATAAAAAGTTACTTGAATAATTTTTTCATATTATTCTAATAACTTTCATATTTTAATGAATAGTAAAAACACGCTATATTTTAATTAAAAACATTTTTCATTGCAATAATTTATATGGTTAGATTATATTTTTAATTAGATTTAATGTGTAATTAGGATATATTTTTACCATTTAATTCAATGTTGTTCATTGGAATTAATTTCACTATGAAATTTTATATAAACAAGTATCAATCTTTTGATTGTTTTTGTTTCTTAAAAACACGCTATTTGTTTTGATAACGGGAATTAAATTTAAAATTAATTAATGACACTTATATGTTATGAATTTGGAAAAATAGACATCAATTTTGAATTCGGAATATCAAATAATGCTTAGGTTTAATTTTTGTTATTTTTCTGAAAAACGTCAATTTTCGATGAATAGTGAAACCACTTAGTGGTAGTTAAAAATATGAATTTTTTTAATTTAAATTAAATTTTACCACTTCTGTAAATTTAATTTCAAAAATCCGAGAGACACGGTTAATTTCGAGGACTAAAATGTTGTTCAATGAGAGGAAAATAATTTTTGGTGAATAGTGACTTTTTTACTTTTATTTACCACGGTTAAAAGAAAATAGGATAATTAAGGGTCAAAATGATATTATTATTACCCTAACACATGTCTTAATTCTATTGGATAAGTGTAATACGACCAAAAACAACCTTAGGAATAAAATATGACCATTTAGACCCACTTGGATTAGATTATGATATTTAATATTAATTTATTTAAAGAAGGGTTAAAATAGTTAAAATCAATGTTTAATAAGTAAATAATTTTTAATATATGGTTATACATAAAATAAATTCGACTATAAATATTCATTAGAAAGATAAAAATATTTCCTACATAATGATATTATACTTATAATTTTTTGACATTAAATAAGTTAATTAATTTATGACACAAAGATGATGCAGTAATTATCTTATTAATGTAATATTGACATAATTGATGTTATAAATACCCAAATAAATGTAATTTGACACTTTTTATGAATTTCACAAATTTTCTAGGTTAATATTACATGTTAGTTTTGATTTAATTAACTTGTTTTTAACTAATCATTCTGTTATGAGTTTCACAAAAATCAATTACCAAATAGTGTCAAAATTGACATAAAATAGTTTTTTAAAACAAATATTATATTATTAATTGTTACTTTATTCCTAAAAATCTACGGTTCAGCCAAATGACTTATATAAGGTTATATATACTAATAATGAACAACTTGGTGATCCTTTGGCTTGTCATAGTAAGTTTATTTACCTTTTAGTGTAAGAAAACAAGAAGACATGGTAAAAATAAAATTATTTAACTTAAAGTTAAATCTAAATGATAAGGTTAAAATAGAAACCTAAACTTGTATAAATTATATTGGATGAGATTATTTCGACCCATCCCCACCTTATCTTCGAAATAAATCAATTTGGAGCTTTTAAAAACCGTATATGACTTTATAATATAATAATATTTTTAGTTTTTCCAAAGCTGCCCCTCTCCTCCCTTATAAAAGGGCATCTCCTACCTCTCTTCCTCACACCTCTTTGAGCCTTCATGCTCGGCCAACCCCTGCCAAATTCTCTTCTACGTTTCCACAGAAAAATCCTAGAGGTTCTAGTCTTCCTCAAAGACCAATTTTAGTGCCCTAAGTGGAGGTCTCAAATAGGCGCTTCAAATAAGAGGTAATGTCCGTTACCGATTCATTCAACTTTATTTCTTCTTCCACTTATTCTTATTTAGTTGTTTCATTATGAAGTAACAACATCAGTATAACTCATATACTAATATTTTATAATAAGTATGAAACAACCCTATTTCACCATATATCCATCCTACGGAAACCAAAATCACCACGCGTGCGTACGTACGAAATACCGTCTCCACGCCGTGGTGAAATCTATTTTTCCACCAACACCTTACATGGATGGGTATAATGGTATAATGAATTACTATATATGGTAATTATAACATCATAATCATTCTGATATATTATACCATCCAATCCAATTCTATTCAATAATTATTGGAATGATATCATCTCTCGTGCGTACGTACGGACTACTGTCTCCACGATGCGATGAGATTCATTCTCCATGTTAACCATAAATGAATGATCACAAAGTTTATATAACAAATAATAATGAAATATATGAAATAATAATGATAATGGATTTATGTATATATATATGTATGTCATATATTTAGTTTCATTCAATTCAATAAGGAAACGAAAACAACTTTCATGTGTACGTACGATCTACCATCTCCATGAACGGTGTATTTCATTCCTTTTATCGATCTATAATATATATATGTATATGATGAATATATATTATATCTAAATAATGTTTTACATTCTGGAATTATGTAAATCAGGATATAAGTAATAATATCAAGAATGACAAGTCGAAACACATGCGATAAATGAAATGATTTTACCCAAAACGCTGCTTTAACATGGAATTTATAAAAGAACGACTAATATAAAGTCATAAGGGAAACATATATGATATCATAACAATGGATATGATTCATTAATAAGTCAATGACATTATTTAAATCATTATATAGGAGGTTCCGATATGTACGAATCATGTCGGACCTAAGGTAAGGGATAATTGTGAAAATCTCATTTTTATTCGAGATTGCTTATTCATAAGTATTTACTGGGGTTATTTCTATCATCCATGTCCATGTTGTATAAAATTTTCTTCATGTATGTTTAATGACTTTTTTACCCATTTGACTTTTACCCCATGGTATGGAATAAATCATTCTTTTATTTACCATACAAGGTACTTTTTGACTTTTTCGACAAAAGTACGAGAAGAATGTTTTTTTAACGTATACAGCATGAAATGATTTTTAAGGTTTTACAAAGCCTTATTTTCATGAAGATTCCTACAAAAGATTTCATGACTATTTTCAACAAAATCCTTTTATTTTAAAATGGCATGACATTTTGTGAAAAGAAAATAATTTTGAAGAAAAAAGGATATTTTCCTCAAGAATTCATTTCAACTGTTTTATCAAAACCATTTTCATCTAAGATGAAATTATTTTACATGAGTATGTTTCAAGTTTCATGTCTCTATTATTGACATGTTTTCAATTTTTCTAATGATGAAATGATATTCAATTTTTTTTGTATGGATTAAGTTCTGATGGAATGATTTTTATGAAACCCATTTTATTCTTGGGTTATGATGAATGATTTATGTTTATATTGTGGCACAAGAAAGAATGATTTCAATATGAGATGGGTGGGACCTATATCTACCTCCAATGCATTGGGTAAAGATTTATATCTCATGAGATAGAAATGGCTGGAATGGCATGTTAAACAAGTTCAGTAATACAGGACTGGAACGAGGAGTGAAATCAATTCAGAATGGGACTTTGTCCACAAAGATGGTATTGGAAGCAATGCCTTGGATACTATGGAAATCATATCATGTGATTAATGGTTTCCACAATTATATGTTTTATTACCATGCTAATTTATCATGATTAATGTTTCTTAATGATCTATGCCTTACGTACTACCATGTTTTATGTCATTGCTCAAGAATTTGATGTTTAGATTTTATGTTCATGTTTTTTGACATTAAAATGTCTAAGGATTTTTTTATGTTCTCTATGCTTACCCTTACTGAGCATTTGAGCTCACCCCTTTTATGTTTTCTATTCCCCAAGATATAAAGAAATGTTTTGGGTAAGAAAACAAAAGGGGAAGATCTTTATGGGAGAATTTAAAGATCTTTCACCACGATTAGAAGATTATTTTCTGAGTTTCCAAAGACACTAAACTATTACAGTCCTTGTGTGTTTGTTTTTTGTTATGTACTAAGTATTCTGAAAAAGTAATGTAATGTCCATGTACGTCAAGATTTGGGTCTCTACAGTTGGTATCAGAGCAAACATTTAGTCAACCTTTGGAAACTAGGATCCGAAAACGTTAGTGAGATCCCTAGAGATATTTCTAAGGTATGCCTTGGGATGTCCCTAAGGATATGTATACGTATAGGATGTCGTCCTAGAACTACATTGATGATCATATAATTTAACCTAAGATGTTAGATATTGAGGGTCCTCCCCCTTTATTATGTTGTTTTCCATAGAATAATTTTTTCCTCTCACACTATTCTTTTTGGGTTTTAGACAATGGATGGAACCTGAAGGAACCGTGTTGATCAATGCAATGGACAATGCAATGATTGTCCTCCTGAACAAACAAATGTTATGGGAGATGGACTGATAAATCATATTGTTATACTTACACAAGCTATGAATCATTCCGGACTTCCAAATTAGCAGAGAAGGGAACAATATTCTATTGAGTCCTTCATGAGGCAACATCCACCTTCTTTGAGTGGGTATTCTGATCCACTTCTTGCTGAACAATGGATCCGTACCACTGAAAAGATATTTCCAGTCCTTCAATATTATGAACATGATAAATTCATCTTAGGAGTATATCGTTTGGAAGGTGAAGCTGATCAATGGTGGAATCTTATCAAGAATACGAGGCCAAGAGATGAAATTGAGTCCATGGAATGGGAAGAGTTCAAGAAATTATTTATCAATAAGTACTTCTCTCGTATTCATTGAAAAAAGATAGAGAAGTAGTTTCTTGAAATAAAGAAAAAGGATGATGAATCTGTTGGTGTATATGAAGAAAATTTTACAAGGCTTTCAAGGTATGCATCTGGCTTTATCATCCAACCTGAATGTAAAGTTGATCGATTTTTCGGTGGCTTAAAACCAAATCTTCGAAGGGCATTATCTATAAGAGACTTTAGTAGCTATGAAGAAATTGTGCATTGTGCTATCAAGGTAGAAATGGAAGTTGGTGTTACTTATCCATATCATGGTTTTGACAAGAAATGAAAGATGGAGTTAAAGGAGAAATCTCAGAATAATGGTGAAAAGAAGATGAATGTTTCCTTATTCTCAAAGTGTCGAAATAAGCATGGTGGAGATTGTCTTAAAGGTACTAGAAAATGTATTTAAGTGTGGAAGAGAAGGTCGTCGAGCAGCTGAGTGTCGAAGAAATGGAAAAAGGGTTGTTATTGATGTGAATAAAGAAAAGACTGCAGAGAACGCACCACCAATACTTCAATGCTTCAAGTGCAAGGAAATGGGGAATTATGCTAATAAATTCCCTAATCCAAGGGTTAGTGATGATCGACATGAGAAACCACTTAAGGAAAAAGACCATGGGAAGTCACATGCGATCACTATTGGAAATTTTGAATATGAAAACGATGTGGTGGAATGATTAAGTGTTTATGTAATGGGATTCCAAAATAATGTTGTATATAGTATCGTGGAATATTGGAATATTTATGTATTGGTCTATTGTGGTTTTCAATAATTTTATGGTACCGGTAACCATGGAAAGTGATTGAGATATTTTTTGAAAAAATATGATACGTGCATAATGAAAGGATAAGGAGAAAATGAAATGTTTGACAGTATTCATGAGCTCATTATTGATATAAGGACTAAGTGATATCATGGTTTGAGTATATAGAATTTTGAGGATTTTGGTATGTGGAAAGTGTTAACTTTTACCTGCATTCATGTTTTCACTAAGGTTCAATGGGTATACATTTATTTTAAGAGAATACATGATTAAGGCCTTAGAATGTTTGGAATGTGACTAACAAGACATATCTTATGATATATGGGGATCAACGACGGTATTAACATTCTTGTTATATGAACACTTTGGTAATCATTTTCACTATAATATGAGATTGGACATCGATATTTTAGATAAGCCTAAAGATTGGAATGGATTTTGTTGGACATAAGTTAGTATTGTTTAAGGATAGAACTTTTTTCGATATTATTGATGAGATGTTATAGTAATGTAGTTTTATAAAAAAGACAACCTGCAGGACGGGCGACAACCCATCGCGTCGGACAGGGCTGTGGGAATCGAACCCACAACTGAAGTGCGACTGGCCTTTATCGCCAACCATTGGCCTAAAGTAATTCCCTGTTTAGTAGAAACTAGTTTTATTATATTAGGTAGTATGATATATAAATTATAAGTCCATTTTAGGAACCATATATGATTAATCTCACTATAGGTGGACTTATGTATTTTTGAAAACTTTTATAACCTTTTGTTTGAGACAGATGGAATGACTCATCATTCTATCACATGATCTGCTAACACTTCACGAATGACAAATTCAACTTCATTTTTTAAGAGATGAAGTGGATATTGTCCAGAGAAAGACCAACAGTGATATTGTAACAAAATCAAGAAAGTATTTCTTCTAATTCAAAATTTTCAACTTTAGGGAAATGATATTGAAAACAAAAAATGTTTTCCTAGTTCCCTTATATCTGAGGAATCAGATGGTACCTTAGATCATCACAAATCTATGGCATTGTGATTGTTGGATTTTTCATAGCCATGTTCTCTACCACTCTTCATCAGAACAAGATGGTTAGGTTTCTCTTCTATATCCATATTTTCACCTATTTTCTCCTATATGGAAACCCAGTGATGGGTTTCTTTGGGTAATTTTTACATTTCTTACTTTAGTTTTTAAAATTGAGTTTTAGTATTCCTTTTTACGATGTGGGTTTCTATAAATAGTAAACGATTTATAACCCCGACGAATTTCGATGGTGAAATTCATTTTAAAGGGGGTAGAATGTAACACCCCGAGATTTTATGAAAAATATTCTTTTAATTTCATTGATTTCTTGTGTTGTAAGCTACAACAAGATTACCTTGCACTATACGCAACACCGTATGAGCTTGCAGTATACACAACACTATTCTTGGATAATGTTACACACAATTTTGATAGTAGTTATTCTATGAAACCTTGAGTGTATATATATATATATATATTCAATTTATAAATGAAATATAGTTGGATTCTGTTAGACGAAACAATGGAGGAGTCTTTCACAACACGGTACCCCGACTTGGCTATCATTACACGCAATCACGACCTTCCTCGATAGCGTGTGTTGTACGCAATACCAGGTTTCACTAAACAACGATATATTGTTATAATATTATTATAGACTAGCTGTTATGAATAGTATTAACTACATTTTGAATTTTATAACATTATTATTCATCTTACACATTTTCTAGAATATGGTATGAGAACAAAATAAATGTTTCGTGTAAAATATGTATTTTTCAAAAATTGCAGTTTTCTCGCCTTTTGATGACGCAACCACCTTAAATCTTGTTTTTGACATGACTATAAGTTCTATTTGAAAAAATAAATTTATTCATTGGAATAAGGATATAAAAATTTACTTTCGATAAATTTTTCATATTATTCTGATAACTATCATTTTTAATGAATAGTAAACACACGCTATATTTTAATTAAAAACGACTTTTTTCATCGCAATAATTTATATGGTTAGATTATATTTTTAATTGGTTTTAAAGAGTAATTAGAATATATTTTTACTATTTAATTCAATTTTGTTCATTGGAATTAATTTCACTTTGAAATTGGATATAAACAAGTATCATTCTTTTGATTGTTTTTGTTTCTTAAAAACACGCTATTTTTTTGATAACAGGAATTAAAATTAAATTAATTAATGACAATTATATGTTATGAATTTGGAAAAATAGACATCATTTTTGAATTTGGAATATCAAATAATTATTAGGGTGAATTTTTGGTATTTTTCAAAAAAACTTCAATTTTCGATGAATAGTGAAACCACTTAGTGGTAGTTAAAAAACTGACTTTTTTAATTTAAATTAAATTTTACCACTTCTGTGAATTGAATTTCAAAAATCTGATAGACACGGTTAATATCAAGGACTAAAATGTGGTTCAATGAGATTAATATAATTTTTGGTGAATAGTAACTTTTTACTTTTATTTACCACGGTTAAAAGTAAATAGGGTAATTAAGGGTAAAAATAATAATATTATTACCCTAAAACATGTCCTAATTCTATTGGATAAGTGTAATTCGACCAAAAAAACCTTAGGAATATCATATGACCATTTAGGCCAACTTGGATTAGATTAGGACATTTAATATTAATTTATTTAAAGAAGGGTTAAAATAGTTAAAATCACTGTTTAAGAAGTAAATCATTTTTAATATAGTGTTATACATAAGTTAAATTTGACTATAAATATTAATTAGAAAGATAAAAATATTTCCTACATAATGATATTTTATTTATAATTTTTAGACATTAAATAATGTAATTTATTTATGACACAAAGATGATGCACTAATTATCTTTTTAATGAAATATTGACATAATTGATGTTATAAATACCCAAATAAATGTAATTTGAGACTTTTTATGAATTTAAATAATTTTATAATTTAATATGACATGTTAGTTGTGATTTAATTAATTTTTTTCGGACTAATTATTCTGTTATAATTTTCACAAAAATCAATTACCAAATAGTGTCGAAATTGACATAAAATAGTTTTTTAAAACAAATATTATATTATTAATTGTTATTTATTCCTAAAAATCTAAGGTTCGTCCAAATGACTTATATAAGGTTATATATATTAATAATAAACGAATTAGGGATCTTTTGTCTTTTTATAGTAAGTTAATTTACCTTATAGTGTAAGAAAACAAGAAGACATGGTAAAAGTAAAATTATTTAATTTAAAGTTAAATCTAAATGATAAGGTTAAAATAGAAACCTAAACTTGTCTAAATTCTATTAGATGCGATTATTTAGACCCATACCCACCTTATATTCGAAATAAATCAATTATTAGCTATTAAATACCGAATATAACTTTATAATATAATAATATTTGTAGTTTTTCCAAAGGTGCCCCTCTCCTCCCTTATAAAAGGGCATCTCCTCCCTCTCTTCCTCACACCACATTGAGCATTCAAGCTTGAAAACACCCTATGGAATTCTCTTCTACACTTTCATAGAAACATCCTAGAGGTTCTGGTCTTCTTCAAAGACTAATTTTAGTGCCCTAAGAGGAGGTCTCAAAGAGGCGCTTCAAAGAAGAGGTAATGTCTGTTACCGATTCTTTCAACTTTATTTATTCTTCCACTTCTTCTTCTTTAGTTGTTTCATTATGAAGTAATAACATCAGTATAACTCATATACTGATATGTTATTATATTTATGAAACAGCCACATTTCACCATCTATCCATCCTACGGAAAACGAAATCACCACGGGTGCGTACGTACGGAATACCGTCTCCACGCCGTGGTGAAGTATGTTTTTCCACCAACACCTTACATGGATGGGTATAACGGTGTAAAGAATAAATATATATGGTTATTATAACATTATACTGATTCTGATACATTATACCATCCACTCCAATTTTATTCAATAATTATGGGAACGATATCATCGCCCGTGCGTACGTACGGACTACCGTCTCCACGACGCGATGAGATTCATTCTCTATGTTAACCATACTTGAATGATCATAAAGTTTATATAATGAATAATAATGAAATATATGAAATAATAATGCTACTGGATTTATGTATATATGTATATATGTCATCTATTTAGTTTCATTGAATTCAATATGGAAATGAAAACAACATTCATGCATACGTACGGCCTACCGTCTCCATGAACGGTGTATTTCATCCCTTTTATTGATCTATAATATATATATGTATATGATGAATATATATAATATATAAATCATGTTTTACATTCTAGAATTATGTAAATCAGGGTATAAGTAATAATATCCAGAAAGACAAGTCGAAACACATACGATAAATGAAATGATTTTACCCAAAACACAGCTTTAACATGAAATTTACAAAAGAATGGGTAATATAAAGTCATAAGTGAAACATATATGATATCATAACAATTAATATGATTCTTTAATAAGTCAATGACATTATTTAAATCATTATACATGAGGTTTGGATACGTACGAATCATATCGGACATAAAGTAAGGGATAATTGTGCAAATCTCATTTTTATCCAAGATTGCTTATTCGTAAGTATTTACTGGGGTTATTTCTATCATCCATGTCCATGTTTTATAAAATTGTATTTATGTATGTTTAAAGACCGTTTTACCCATTTGACTTCTACCCCATGTTATGGAAGGAATCATTCTTTTATTTACCCTACAAGGTACTTTTTGACTTTTCTGACAAATGTACGAGAAAAATGTTTTTTTAACGTATATGGTATGAAAGGATTTTTAAGATTTTATAAAGCCTAATTTTCATGAATCTTCCTCTTAAATAATTCATGACTATTTTCAACAAAATCATTTTCTTTTAAAATTTCATGACATTTTGGGAAAAGAAAATGATTTTGAAGAAAAAATAATATTTTCCTCAAGAATCCATTTCAAGTGTTTTATAAAAACCATTTTCATCTAAGATCAAATTATTTCAGATGTGTATGTTTCAAGTATCATGTCTCTATGATTTACATGGTTTCACTTTTCTAATGATGAAATGATATCCATTTTTTTTGTATGAATTACGTTATGATGGAATGATGTTTATGAAACCCATTTTATTCTTAGGTTATGATAAATGATTTATGTTTATATTGTGGCACACGAAAGAATGATTTCAATATGAGATGGGTGGGACCTATATCTCCCTCCATTTAATTGGGTAAATATTTATATCTCATGATATAGACATTGCTGGAATGACAATTTAAACTGGTTCAGTAATACAGGACTGGAACGAGGAGTGAACTCGATTCAGAATGGGACTTTGTCTACTAAGATGGTCTTGGCAGCAATGCCTTGGATACTATGGAAATCATATCATGTGCTTAATGGTTTCCACAATTACATGTTTTATTCCCATGCTAATTTATCATTATTAATGTTTCTTCATGATCTATGCCTTACATACTGTCATGTTTTATGTCATTGCTCAAGATTTTGATGTTTAGATTTTATGCTCATGTTTTTTTTACATTCAAATGTCTAAGGATTGTTTTATGTTCTCTATGCTTACCCTTACTGAGCATTTTAGATCACCCCTTTTATGTTTTTTTCCCCAGGATATAAATAAAGGTTTTAGGTATGAAAACAAAAGGGTAAGATCTTTATGGGAGAAGTTGAAGATCTTTCACCACTATTAGATGATTATTTTCTGAGTTTCCAAAGACACTAAACTATTATGGTCCATGTGTGTCTGTTTTTTGTTATGTATTAAGTATTCTGCAAAAGTAATGTAATATCCATGTATTTCAAGCTTCGGGTCTCTACATTTTATCCTCCAAGATATACACAAATACTCCAACACGGGTTACATGGTGTGGGATAAGCGTCACACATCTTGTGATATTATTTTATCCACAGAAACTCTAGTGCCACCCAAGGGGGTCCCCCAAAGTATGTAATTCTATATTATACATCATGTAACCTGATATTTCCAAATCCCACTAGTTCCCCTTCCTCACCATCTACCATATTTCCACTTCCACCATCCTCACTGGAAATTAGAGATCTGGTGTCATCTGACCTTCCTATCACTAGAGATTAAGTTTTGAGCTTTGAATCCACTTGGGTAATGCCTGCAGACAACATCTATAGCCACACCGTCAAATACATTATAAACATGAACCACTAATACGTTCATTCTCACCACCTCCAATCATACTCCTTCATCACTGCACCCTAATCTCACCGTTGATCATGAATCTCACCCACGGTATTGGTCCATTGCTCGGAAGAACTGTCACAAAACAATTTGAATATGATGTATGCATTGAGCGATTGTCCAATAAAAATTCCAATGATTAATGGGTGAAGAAAATGGGGAGTAATATATAAATCACAAGGTGTGATGAGTGATACTTAGATTTCATTCATTCCGTCTTGATCCATTCTCAAATAAATAGAAAGATAAAGAGGGATATATCCAACAAACAATATAAAACCATTGTAAATAAATCTACCATAGATGTGTGAATCAATTCTTATTAATGGAATTGATCCATGTTCAACTAGGTTAAAATAATATGATTTATTTTTACAAATCAAACATAAAATATTGAGTTTTTATCAATTTATAATGAAGAAAAATATTTTTTTTCCATATTTGGTGAGATTTAAAAACTCTATTTGTGTATAATCCTTGAACTGATCTGGATCTGATGCCATCTTCCAATGATCCTCTAATGGCTCCTATCTAGTGGGTATTCTCAATATCAAGGTTTCTTAGCTAAAACTAGGGATTTTTTCAAAAACATGTATTTATATAATATTTTAGGTCGTTAAAATTTTATTAGATAAATTAATTGAATTTAATTATTTTATTTAAGAATTCACCTAGGACTGAGACCAACCTAATCATCTAATGCACTCCAAGGTTTTGTCACACATAGGGTAAACCCCACATTCTGAACTAAATAGAGGCCAATAATTTATTATCTGATTCTCCATTCAAGAGTTATTACCCATTTTTATACAAACTATGCATGTGTGATATTAATATCTTTATTATTTTTCAAATAATAAATTTATTCTCACTAGGCCTTAAAGTGTAATTTTGTCTCTATGTTGGACTCATGAAGTAATCCATATAATATTCTAAATCATTACATGAAAAAATCATATACGTTACATTCTCCCTGCCTTAGGGATCCTCATCCTGAAAATAGAAAAACCTACTCAAAAAGGATATGGTAATGGGATCGCATCTGGGTCTCTCACCCCTAGGTGCTCTTTTAAATATTTTGATTCTTCCATTAGACATGAAATAGGGAAATTGATCACCCATAATGTGCCATATATTTTTGATCCTTGATCTTCAAAGGGTACTTCAAAAATGTAGCTTCATCCTTGATTTCCATCTTACCCCAGTTGAAAACATATGGTGGTTCATGTATGTAATTCTTTGGCTATGACATGTGGGATACTTTATGTACCAGGTCAAAATATGGTTGTAGAGATAAGTATTACACCACCTCACGAACTCTACACTATATCTAGAAAGGGCCAATGAATCTTGGACATATATTTCTACCCTGGCCAAATATATGTAATCCGTATTGAGTTGAGAACCTCAAGAATACGTGGTCTCCCTCCTTGAACTCCAAAGGCATCCATAATATGTTTTCATAAGACTTTCGATGAATATGTATATTTCTCATCCTCTCCTAAGTGATATGCACCTTTTCTTTATAGGTTTTACAATCTCTGGGCCCATGAGTACGGACTCTCATGGATTAGGCCAAAAATGGTGTGACCATCATGGTCATCCATATAAGGCATCAAATGGTATCATGACAATGGTGTAATGATAGCACTTGTTTTAGAAAAACTCCACCAATTGTATGTGATCCTCCCAAATATGGCCAAAATCCAATATGCAATCCCATATAATGTCCTGAAAGATGTGAATTGTCCAATATTTCTAGCCATTAGTTTAGGAGTGAAATTTCATGCTCACACACATATCGGTCCAAAAAAATCCTCCTATAATACTATCAATAAAATGATGTGAAATGGGAATCATGGTCTCAAATGATCATCAAGGGAACTACATGAAGATGAACTATAGCCTACACATTCAAGCATATCACGATATCTATTGAACACTACTCTTGAATGGCTAGGAAGCATTTCAACTTGGCGAGTTTTTCTACAATCACCCCGATAGAATCGTGTCCCATGGATATATGGGTAACCCTATCCTAATGTACATATATATCTCACCCAAATTCAACTATATCACCATAAAGTGATGTGAAAAACTTGACATAACCTAGTTCTTAGCCTTCACTTGCTGATAAGTATGGCATTAATGGAAAAACTATGCAACACAACTCTTCATGTCAGGCAACCAAAACTTACATTGGAAGTCCTGGTACATATTTTTCACACTTAGATGTACCACGAAAGGGAATCTACGAAACTCCCTCATCACCTACTCCCACAACATCACTTGTACCATCAACCATCCTCTTAAAAGGATTACATTCTTCATACCTCCATAAAATCCATTAAGATCATCACTAGTGGATATTCGAGTATGTGAAGTCTCACAATTGATATCTACTTGTTGATCTTCCCTAACATGATATAAAAGAAGTGGGGTATCAAACATCTATTGAAGATATGAAGTATAATCTTTTATACTGAGGAAAATTCCATTGAGTATAAATATTTTGATGCCTTGTACAGTAACTGAGGAAAATATCTTCTACTGGGAGAGTATACCACCATGTTCCCCATCCTAAGACTATAGAAAGTATCGAATTCATAGTCCTAGAGGTACCCTATCCTTATATTCTATCTCAGGTTAATATTTTTATGAGAGAAGATATACTTGATACTATTATGGTAAGAGTAAAAGATGAACTGCTCGCCCATCGCGTAGTTTCTCCACATCTTCAGTGCGAAGACTATCACTGCTAGACCAAGAACATGGGTCACGAAGATATTATTATTTAGTCTCAATTGATGTGAATCCTATGAAATAAACACCTAAATCTTCTTTAGAATACAACCAAGTCTGGTCCATGATCCATCTCACAACACTATGTACTTGAAACTATCCACTATGAATATCAAGATGGGTGTAATATTCAATATCTACCTCAACTACGGAAAACATTATTGTAAATTTTCCTTACACATAAAAATATTTCCCTATGAGTTCAATGTTTTCAAGGGTTCTACCACTCTAGAGAAATTCGGTACAACCTCCTATTGTACCCCACCAACCCAAGTAATCTCCATACCTCGATAACACTCTTGGGTGGATCCCAAGCTAGCAAGACATCAACCTTCAGAGAGTCTACTACCACTCCTTCCTCTAAGATGACGTTTCCTAGGAGGTGGACCTCTCAAATCCAAAATTGAAACTTTGAGAGATTCGCATAATGTTTTTCATCTCCATGTGTGTCCAAGACCATCCCCATGTTCATTTCATTCACCTCCTTGGACGTCGAGTACACGATGATATCATTGATTAAAACCACAAAAAATGATATAATGAAGGATTAAATATATGGTTCATGAGTTTCATGAACATTTTTGGGGTGTTAGTCACAACAAATGCAATAACCAGGTTCTCATAGAGATGGTAGATACATCTAAATTTCATATTCAGTATATCCTTATCTCGTACCCACAAATAGTGATATCCTGGCATAAGTTTAGTCTTAGAGAACCATCACACTCCTCTCAAATGATTGAGGAGTTCTTAAACCATCAATATTGGATAATTATATTTCCCAATTTCTAGTTCAAGAATCTGTATCCACACATGAACTCAATCACACCTACACATTCTTAGAAAACAAGATTGGGGCTTCCTAGGGGGAAACAATGGGTCTCATAAATCTCATCTCTTGAATGTACTCGAACAGAACCCTCAAATCATTAATATCTATATAATCCATATGATATTCTAATATAGATATCAAGTTCATCTTAGGGTGTAATTAAATGTATATGTTTAACTATCGGATGAGAGGTAAGCCTGGAATATCCATTGGAAAGGTGTCACTATACTCTTCCACCACCATAGGGAACTTGTAGCATATATAATCCACCTCTCTAAGAGTTATTATAGCCAATTCAGGATAAAGTGATTTCACCCACCAATTTATGAGCTCTCCCTTCTCTACCAAGGTTTTCTTATCACCTACAAAGTAAAATTTCATCACATCACTACATACACCATACATCCTCCACCTAAAACAATCAATCTGATCATCAACTACTGATAGCCTATCCGTACCTAGGATGGAGTTATAAGTTCTCATCGTTTCTATAAAGGTATATCATACCAATATTTTTCCTCTATGCATTATATCACACTATTGGAAGAAGTAAAAAATCACTGAGTTACCTCATATTGAAGTCTCCAAGCACATTGGTCAAGCTAAAGGCTAAACTGAAATCACTAACTCTTTATCCATATAAGTAGAATAAAAGGAATAAATTTACCTATTGTCTATAATTAATTCATATAAGGTCAAAATTATAAATATTATACATAGTATCATCCTTTATGCCTTAGTTTTATAGTAATCTAAAGCCTATATATATTCTCATCCTTGACCACCAACTCCCTAAGCCTGGTGTTGACAACCCTAGGGTGGTGGTAGTAATAACTCAAACCTTTGACCACATACTGTTACTATATCATATATACTTCTATGTATGATGACCTATGAACCTACCTAATCCTACCTCTATCTCTTCCTAGACAGTCCTAGACCATCTCTTGATAATTTGTATGATGGTTCAGAAAATTCCATGCAATATGCCTCAACCATCGTAAGAGAAACACTGCCTCTCCCTTGGATGACTTGAGCCACTCTGAGAGACCTCCACCACAAATCCTCTTTCATGGGATCATCTCTTGAAGCATATGATACGTCTATATCCCTATGATTGACTTCTTCTACTAGATATTGAGGTATCAACTCTTGGGTTCCCACTACCAGTACCCACTGCCTGCGCCTACTCTTCCAGCAACCTCTTTACCACTAAGGCCCACTCATGAACTCTAGAATAATTGGGTATGTATATAGATATAATTGAATCTATAATATCATGGTTTAATACCTTATCTAAGGTATATTCTTGGAAAAAGGGATCCCACACCATATCAATAGAGTTTCAGGATATATTAACAATCCTTTCCAAATACTCTACAATGGTCGTACTAGACTAATGCAGATATAAAATCTCTTGGATGTGAAATAATCACAATGTGGTTGGATAAAACTCATCCCTGATGAGATGCTTGAATTTTAGCACAGAGGGAGAAATATCGTCATGTGATTTAGTCACTAGACTCCATTATTTCATAACAAATCCTTGAAGAATACTCACTATGAGGACTTCCATCTGATTTTCAGACATCTTCAAAAGGAGTAAAACTCAGTGACCTCCTATAGCTAGTCCTCATCCACCTAGGGGCCTAGCTTAACCCAAAACCTAGGAGGTCGTTTCCACTAGAACTAATACAGTGCACTCATCCTACATGTATCATTAATTGAAACCACTAGAGCTAACTATTCATCGACGGATAGTGCCATAGATGGTAAACTGCCAAGAGGTAATATTTCTATTATAGGCTCCTATACTAAAGCTTTGTCACTCGTTGGATCATCCACATTATAACATAGTAGAATTCCATCCTTCTTTATTTGTTGAGGTATCTTGAAATAAAAAAGATGTGACATTGTCAAAGAGTATTTCTAGGGAACTTTCTCAAGAAGTAAAATGAAACTGCAACCCATTTTTATATCATGCATGTGCCAATTTTTTTCCTAAAACAAAATTATACATGTATAAATTTAAATGGAAGGTGTTCAGATTCCTTGTGTATGGATACATCGACCTCCACACCAATACTACAATCATTGGTCTAAAATCCAAACTCAAAATAGTTTACATTTTTTCATAAAACCTAAATTAATCTCATAGACTATAGTCATTAGGTAGGACCGACTCATCTGATACCACTATATTATGTCCCATCTCGATGGGGCCAGAACTGTGACTCCCCCAACCCCACATCCAATCGGATAGTGGCTAATAATTAATGCCAAGTTGACATATCACACACATTGGTGGAATTATACTAATACATCTATACAAACACAAACATTTATAATCCCATACAAAACTAAAATTTAAAATAATTGAAACCAATTAATGAATATATCTATAATCCCACAATCAGAGTATGATAGAAAAGTACTAAAAGAAAAAATGGGCCAAATAAAAACCCCAAAAAAACAATCGGGAGTCCAACCTAGTCAAAAGGTGATGACTACAATCAAATCAAAGCTACTAGAAATCACCTCAGTCTTTCTAGCTCAATATATTCTCCATCATCTACCTATCCTCTGAGTAAACTGTCAAATTTTCCATCGTGTGGATGAGAAATGACATGTGTGGGCTAATTCCATTCTGGGGTGAGTATAACAATACCCAGTAGGACACCCAAAAAAGACTAAACAAAAGACATAAATAATAGTCATATCATAACAATGATCTAAAAATATATGAATAAACAAAAATATATATATACTCATGAAAGACACCACACCTATCGATATTCACAACTAAACTACCAACCATAGGATTCTTCTTGAAGAAATTATAATTCTAGGAGAATCCTATCCAAAATCCATGCTATCATCAGGGACACTCATCAAAGAAGTCCTGATCATTAGTCCCAACTTAATAAATCCCACTGGTCTCTAAATCCCTTGATACTCAGATAGGGGATCAAACCCGGGACCATTGGGGGATAATAAAAACCGAATCTAGATCAACCTAATATGTGGAGGAACATAATCCAATGATACCACAAAAACTAATGAAATAGTATCGTAGATGGACGATTAATACCCAACTCAAGGAGGTCCCTCAGATTCCTCATGCAACACCAACAGTATAAAATTATAGGAGATCAAACTCTACGCTGACATAAAGACACCACAAACTCTATCTGAGACTCATCCTATAGAGGGGATAACAATCCATATATGTGGATATAATAATGCATTGTACCCTCAAGGGGATGGACCAAGGGAATATACTCAACCAATACTGGTGAAAAATAATGAAACAAATAACTCTAAATATCATAAAAGGTGATACACAATGTGTAATGGGGGTACATGGAGTGTCCAACCAACCCCTATTCCATCCATGTGGTGCTACCTCACACATTATTTACATCTCAAGTTACATGGCATGCAATTAATCATATGCAGCATGTAGAGATCACCATAATCCATTCCCCTACCATCTTCATGTGCCCATGTACAACTGGTTGTGACCATGTACCAACCTATGTAAACCTAGACATACACATGTACACTTATCCATGTCGGAATCTATAAACTTCATCCTACCCTTGAATTTGTATCCTCTGAGATACACACTGATCTTCCAATATCTTTCACACAACGTGTGATTGGAATCACATGACATGTGATCTTATTCTATGCATAGAAACCCTAGTTCCACATATGAGGGTCCCACACTATGTGTAATTATGGATTCCATGTTCTATAACTTAGGTTTTTTAGATCGTGATTATTTTTATTTTTCTTCATTCATTGAAAATATTACTCCACCATATTCACAATAAATCTAGGATCTGAGGTTGGATTTCCTTCATATCAATGTAGATTGGGATTACAGACTTTGAATCTTCTCAAAATATTCCCACACATACCATCTATAGAAGAACCATAAAATCTTGGATGAACGGGAAATATTATTCTATTTTGATCCACCCCCAATCATCATCCACCATCGACACACCTTGACCATGAACAACACTAATTGATTTGTTATTCCAAAGAATAGATTCACAACAATCAAATAATGGGTATTCATAAAACCATTGTCCAAATAAAATATTAATAATGAACTGGAGAAGAAACATGGGAGGAATTTTAAAACCACAAGATGTGAGGAATGAACCTTAGCCTTTGTTCATTTGGCCTCGATCTGTTGTCAAATAAATATACAATAGAATAGGGATATAACCTATGAACAAAAGGAATCCATAAAAATAAATCAAAATTTGGTTATTGGATCAATTATTGTTCATGTAATTGATCCATGTTTGAGGATGTTTAAAGAACAAGATGGAATTTCATAAATTAAACATCATACCTAGATTTTGGATTTATTACTATTGAAGAATGGTCTTGTGTTACTATTTTTGGTGAGATCCAAATCCATTTTTGGTACACAATCATTGATCTGATCTCAATCTGATGTAATCTTCCAAAAAACCTCTAATTAATCCTCTCCAATGGATCCAATCAATGCTAATATTCTTCCTAAAAACCTATGGATTGAGAAATAACTATGTTTTTATAGAGGATGTTAGGTGAGAAAAAGTAATATTATAAATTATTTTATTTTATTTTATTTATTTAAAAATTCACCCTTGATAGATCCCAACAAGAGAATAAAATGCACTCCAGGGTTATGTCACACATAGGGTAGAAACCATGCTCTAAAATCAATGGTTAAATCACATTTCTGATCCAAGCCTCCCCTTTTGAGTTAATGCACTTATTATGGGGAAATATCTGCATGTGATTTTAATATCCTTATGATTTGTAAAATATTAATTCGGCGCTCATCGAGCCTTGTATTCTCACGTCATCTCAGCTGCTAGTGCTGAAAATAATCCATATAATATTCTAAAGTAATACATGAAAAAATAAGATTCATTACATATTTAAATTAACTCCATTTATTTACATTTTATTCTATCTTGTTTATTAATCATTAATTTTTAATATTAACCATATAGTGTAAATTATTTTATTTTTTCCATTTTTATGTTGATTTTTTTATTTTATTTATTTATAATTTTTCATGTGTTAACCAGACAAAAAATTAAAATGGAGTTTGTATATGTATTTTTGATATGTTTACAGAGTTCCTAAATAGTTTCATGGATGTTATGGTGATGGTTTTTAATGAATGGTTAAGAAATATCCTTTTTATGGGTTTTAAATCAATAAAAAGAACCTGTTTTATTAATGACTATAGATATAAAAAATAACATTAAAATTTATAAAAGAAACATAACTTCATCATTAATGATACATTTTTATATATTTTATATTTTTTTATCATTAATTTTGGAAATGTGGTAGCATTGTTCTTATAGATCGAAAAACTACTTCAAACAAGATTTTGTTATAATTAATGAATAAGTGTGAATATAATATTACATAATTGTAATATAGCTACTATAGTACAATATTTATTTCAATTATATATTATAAAAGTGCTAAAAAATATTAAATAATATGTAGAAGAAGAAAATAGAATCAAAATAGACAAACGATGTGATCACTTGCAATGTAGGAAGTTTACCTCCTTTAGAATCCTTCATTAAAGGATTTGGGGATCCTTAATGATACCATTGGATTAGAAAAATGAGAGTGCCTTATTAGGGATCGAATTTGGGTTAATATTGAGGAGTAAACTTAAATAAAAATGTGCCTTTAATTTGGTAGATGATAATTACATTTATCGGTAAGTATGATTGGAATATTTGGAAAAACAAATTCCTTAGTGTAAGGAAGGTAATTTTACATGGAATGTAGCTACAAACAGGATTCATAATGGACATGTGTCAATTAATATTAAATATAAAAATTATGAGATAACTTTTAGTGATATTTTATCACTTTACACTTTAGTTTAACCTTTTAACTCGTTTTATCACTTACTATATTAATGCATTTTATACATCGATAACATAATTTTTGGACTAAAAATGATATTGGACTTATTAAATAGTTTCTACATGAAAATTAAAAAAAAATCAATTTTATAAACTCTATTTCTAAAATTATGAAAAATTAATTTTAAATATTAAATTCATAACACATAGTTTCATTTCTAGAAAAATATATTTTAAAACATTAAATTATTTTATCCTTATTTCAAACTTGTTACTAATCTGTTTATGAATGTTAATTTGTGTCTGTGTGGGTCTAAATAATAAATTTCAAAAGTTTTGTACTCCAAAATGAGAAATATAGATTTAAAATAAAAAAACATAATACCCAAAATAATGTTTTTAAATAAAATATTTTCTTTTGACAATGAACAATTAATTATTCATTAATTAAAATTAATTAATTATTTGTTATACTAATCATTGTTTGAATTTTATAAATCAATTATAGTAAAATAATTATTTAAAATTAATAACTTTAGTAAAATAAATTTCATTAAAATAAAATAAATTTTCATAAATGTATTTAAATCTTTTATTATATTCAAATATATATATATATATATTGTAGAGACCCGAAGCTTAACATACATGGACATTACATTACTTTTGTGGAATACTTAGTACATAACAAAAACACACACACAAGGATCGTAATAGTTTAGTGTCTTTGGAAACTCGGAATATAATCTTCTAATCGTGGTGAAAGATCTTCAACATCTCCAAGAATGATCTTCCTTTTTTTTACCTAAAAACCTTTCTTTATATCCTGGGGAAAAGAAAACATAAAAGGGTGATCTCAAATGCTCAGTAAGGGTAAACAAAAGAAATATCAATCAAATCATATTCATAAGAACATAACATTTTTGAAATCTTAACATGAAAAATAGAGCATAATTTTATAACATGGGATAAATCATAGTAGTGAAATGAAATCCCAGTAATCATAACTTAAAACATGAAACTTTTTGGTATACACACATAATCATAGAGAATCATATCTTATTAGTCAAGACTCATTTCCAAGACTATCTTAGTGGACAAAGTCCCTTTCTGAACCGAGTCACACTCGTTTCAGTCTTGTTTCACTAAACCGGTATAACCTACCGTTCCAGCAATGTATATCTCATGAGATATAAAATCTTCACCCAATGCATTGGAGGGAGATATAGGTCCCACCCATCTCATAATGATACCATTCTTATGTGTGCCACAAAATCATAAATCATACATCATTGCATAACCCATGTAATAAAAATGGAATTCTTAAACATCGTGACATCATAAAACAATTCATATAAGATAAATGAATTCATAAAAATAATTCCATCACAACATAATCAAATCAATGTAATGATAGGGATAGAATCAGAACCCTATATTATCTTAGATGGAAAATAATTTTGATAAAACACTTGAACTCCATTCTTGAGGAAAATATCCTTTCTATTTCAAAAACATTTTTTACTTTCTTAACATGTGATAAAATTTTAATATAAAAGAAGTTGATTGAAAATAATCATGAAAACTTGAAAAGGAATATTCCTGGAAATAATGTTTTAAAAATCCATTTATTCCGTATAAGTTAAAAAAACATTCTTCGTACTTTTGTCGGAAAAGTCAAAAAGTACCTCGTATGAAAAACGACAAAAGATTCCTTTCATATCTTTTACTAAAAACTCACCAAAGGGTAAAATTGGATTTAAAAAATTTTAGGTGGATGGAAATAATATTACATATTGAGGAAACATGGATTTGGATGATAAAATACACCCCAGTAAATACTAAAGTATAAACAATCTCGGATAAAAATGAGATTGTGTTATTTCCCTTACCTTAGGTCTGATTTGCTTCGTAAGTGTCCGAACCTCCTGTATAATTATTTACATAATGTCATTGACTTATTAAAGAATCATATTAATTGTTATGATATCATATATGGTTCACTTATGACTTTATATTAGCCGTTCCTTTGTAAATTCCATGTTAAAGAGCGTTTTGGGTAAAATTGTTTCATTTGTTGTCCGTGTTTTGACTTGTAATTATTCATATGATTACATAGATCATGATTAATTAATAAAATAATATAAAACATGATTTATATATAATAAATATTCATAATATACATATATATAATAAATCAATAAATGGAAAGAAATATACCGTTCATGGAGACGGTAGGCCGTACATACGCATGAACGCTGTTTTCGTTTCCTTATTGAGTTGAATGGAATTAAGTAGATGACATACATATAAATCCAGTATCATTATTATTTCATATATTTCATGATTACTTATTATATATACTTTATAATCATTCATTAATGGTTAAAGTGGAGAATGAATCTTATCGCGTCGTGGAGACGATAGTCCGTACGTACACATGAGCGATGATATCATTATCATGATCGTGGGACTATATTTGAGTGTATGTATACTATTTTAGAATCAATATTACTTTAAAGTAATCATATATAGTTATTATTTACACCATTATACCCATCCAAGTAAGGTGGTGGTGAACAATAGATTTCACCACGGCGTGGAGACGGTATTCCGTACGTACGCACGCGCGGTGATTTCATTTTCCGTAGGATGGATAGATGGTGAAATAGGGTTGTTTGATACTTATAATAACATATCAGTATATTAGTGATACTGATTTTATTACTTCATAATGAAACAACTAAAGAAGAGGAAGCGGAATAAGAAATAAAGATGAAATAATCGGTAACAAAAATTACCTCTTCTTTGAAGCGCCTCTTTAAGACCTCCTCTTAAGGAACAAAAATTGGTCTTTGAGGAAGACTATAAACTCTAGTATGTTTCTAGGAAAGTTTAGAAGAGAATTTTTCAGGGTTTGGCCGAGCTTTAAGGCTCAAAGTGTTGTGAGGAAGAGATGGAGGGGGTGCCCTTTTATAAGGGAGGAGAGGGGCACCTTTAAAATAATTAAAAATATTATTTTATGATAAAGAAAAATTTGGTTTTAAATAGCTCCAAATTGATTTATTTAGAAGATAAGGTTGGTATGGGTCTAAATCCTCTCATATAATAGAAATTATACAAGTTTAGGTTCCTATTTTAACCTTATCATTTATATTTATCTTTAAGTTAGATAATTTTACTTTTACCGTGTCTTCTTGTTTTCTTACACTATAAGGTTAATAACATTACCATAACAAGACAAACGAACCCCAGGTTGTTTATAATTAATATATATATCCGTATCTAAGTCATTTGGCTGAACCTTAGATTTTTAGGAATAAAATAACCATTAATAATATAATATTTTTTTTAAAACTATTTTATGTCAATTTTTGACACTATTAAGTTATTGATTTCTGAGAAACTCATAAAAGATTTATTAGTTAGAAAAAAGTTAATTAAATCAATAATACCATGTCATATTAACATATAAAATTATTTAAATTCATAAAAAGTCTTAAATTACATTTATTTGGGTATTTATAACATCAATTATGTCAATATTTTATTAATAAGACAATTTCTGCATCATCTTTGTGTCATAATAAATGATAATTATTTAATCCCTAAAAATTATAAATAAATTCCTATGATGTAGATGATTTTATGAGATTTCTGGAGACTATTCATGTTCTAAGTTTCATGAATTGTATCACTAAATTAAAATTATTATACTTATAATATTTAAGAAAGTGACATGTTGTCACATTCTTTGGTTTTCATAATAATTAACTTATTTTCATGGACAATAGTCCATTAAATGAATCTAATCCGACCCTAAGGTGATATGGGTCGACTTTTAGTCATAAAATAGGATTTTTCAAGTGTTATGGTAATTTTATAATATTATATTTACCCTTAATTACCTGATTTACCTTTAACTATAGTAAATAAAATTTACCGTAGTTAATATTCATAATTACCAAAAATAAAAAGTAGCCTATTTACATAATTTGGATCCACTGATTCCAAATATGGAATCTATTTTTTCAAATTCAATACACAGAAGTTTCAGAAATTAAATTAAAATTAATCCTGTTGTCGAAAGAAAACGAGTTTTTCTTTAAAACAGTGCAAAAGATTGAATTGATTTATCCTTCAAATTCAAGGTAGAATCAATGATAATGACATAAATTATATTAAATTTTAAAAATATTTTATATTTATACTTTAAAAGCATTCAATATTATAATTTAACCATTTAAATTATTGCAATGAAAAAAGTTGTTTTTAATATAGCATGTTTTTACTATTCATCAAAATATGAAAGTTACCAGAATAATATGAAAAATTTATCCAATGTAAATTTTTATTTTATGATTCTAAATAAGAATTTTATTTTGTCAAATTGAACTTATAAACATGTCAAAAACTAGATTTAAAGTGGGTGCACCATCAAAATGCGGCAAAACTGTATTTTTTGAAAAATAATTATTTAACCCAAAAAATTTATTTTGTTCTTATACCATGTTTTAGAAAATGTGTAAGACGAATAATAATGTTATAAGATTCAAAATATAGTTAATAATATTCATAATGGCTAGTTCATAATAATATTATAATAATATATCGTTGTTTAGTAAAACCTGGTATTGCGTACAACACACGCTGTCGAGGAAGGTCGCGATTACATGTAATGCAAGCCAAGTCAGGGTTGCGTACTATGCAGGAATCCTTCGTTGTTTCGTATAACATAATCCAACCATATTTCATTTATATATTGAATATATATATATATATATACTCAATGTTGCGTAGAATAACTATTATCAAAATTGTGTGTAACACGATCCAAGAATAGTGTTGCGTATACTGCAAGCTAATACAGTGTTGTGTATAGCGCAAGGTAATCTTGGTGTAGAATACAACACAATACATTAATGAAATTAAAAGAATATTTTTCATTAAATCTCGGGGTGTTACATTCTACCCCCCTTAAAATGAATTTCGCCCTCGAAATTCGTCGGGGTTATAAATGGTTTACTATTCGAAAGTTTCTTTAATAGAAACCCACATCATAAAAAGTAATACCAAAACCAATATTTAAAAACAAAAGTATGAAATGTAATGGTTACCTAAATAAACTAATCATTGGGTTTCCACATAGGTGAAAATATGGATATGGAAGAGAAATATAACCATCATGTTCTGATGGAGAGTGGTAGAGAACATGGCTATGGAAAAGCCTGCAATCACAAAGCCATAAATTTTTGATGATCTAAGGTCCCATATGAATCATCAGATATAAGAGAACTAGGACAACATTTTTGATTTTCAAGATCATTTCCCTAAAATTGATGAAATTGTAATTAGAAGAAATACTTTCGTGATTTTGGTATAGTCTCACCGTTGGTCGTTCTTTGGATAATTTACACTTTATCACTTAAAGAAATGAAGTTGAATTTGTTATTCATGATGTGTTAGAAGATCATGTGATAGAATGACGGGTCATTCCATCTGTCCCAAAAAAAAGGTTAGAAAAGTTATCAAAAAATACATAAGTCCATCTATATTGAGATTAATCATATATGGTTCCTAAAATGGACATATACTTCATATATCATACTGCTTAATATAATAAAACTAGTTTCTACTAAACAGGGACTTCCTGTAGGCCTGTGGTAGGTGATAAAGTCCAGTAGCACTTCCGTTGTGGGTTCGATTCCCACAGCCTTGTCCGACGCGATGGGATGTTGCCCGTCCTGCAGGTTGTCCTTTTTCTAAAACTATATTACTATAACATCCCATCAATAATATCGAAAAACTTCTATCCATAAACAATACTAACTTATGTCCAACATAATCTATTCCAATCTTTAGGCTTATCCATAATACTGTAGTCCACTCTCATAATATAGTGAAAACGATTAACAAAGATTTAATACCATCGTTGATCCCCATATATCATAAGATATGTCTTGTTGGTCACATTCCAAACATTCAAAGTCCTTAATTATGTATTCTCTTGAATACCCATTGAACCTTAATGAAAACATGAATGCTGTTAAAAGTTAACTCTTTCCACATACCAAAATCCTCAAAATTCTATATACTCTAACCATGATATCACTTAGTCCTTATATCAATCAAGAGCTCATGAATACTGTCAAGCATTTCATTTTCTCCTTATCCCTTCATTATGCGCATATCATGTACTTTCCAAAATATTTGAATCACTTTTCATGGTTACCGGTACCTTAAAATTATTGAAAACCACAATAGACCAATACATAAATATTTCAATACACCATAAAAGTACCTCAACAACATTATTCTTGAATACCAATACATAAACACTTCAGTACATCCACTTCAATGATTGTCCTGGAATAAGTCCTTCCTTGATTTAGAAGTAACTTTTTAGGTCGGGGCATTGAGTTGGGTAATGCCCATGTTCTCCACAAATAAGACATTGAACTCCATAACAGTCTTTCACTCTATGACCCTTTTCTCCACACAGATAACATCGGTCCCTCCATTTGATGTATTCCTCAAGGTTCTTCTTCCCTTCTTTAGAAATCTCAATCTTCCTTTCTTTATGCTCCTCAACATGTGAACATGCATAATAGTTTATCTTCCTCTTCTTTGATGAATTAGGGATACCACTAAATTTCACCTTGTTAATCATATATCGCGATGACTGATTCGGTATAATCACAATATCTTTCTCTCTAGGAATTACACAATTTTGTTGCTCATAGTCACCAATTTGTCCATTGGATTCAATGTTAACCGAATTCCTTCTAGTTCCCTCCATTGACTGAAACACAAAAAGAATTCTGTGAGAGGAAAAAATCATTCAAGGAAAAAAACATAATCAAGGGGGAGTACCTTCAACATCTAACATCCTACGTTTAATTCTAATTTCGTTACCGTAATTCTAGGACTATAACCTTTACTTATACTTAACCTTAGGGACATCCCTAGACATACCTTAGAAATATCTCTAGGGATCTCACTAAAGTTCTCGCATCCTGTTTCCAAAGGTTGACTAATCCTTTCCTCTGATACCAACTATAGAGACCTGAAGCTTAACACACAGGGACATTACATTACTTTTTCGGAATACTTAGTACATAACAAAAACACACACACAAGGATCGTAATAGTTTAGTGTCTTTGAAAACTCAGAATATAGTCATCTAATCGTGGTTAAAGATCTTCAACATCTCCCATAAAGATCTTACTTTTTTTTAATTAAAAACCTTTCTTTATATTCTAGGGAAAAGAAAACATAAAATGGTGAGCTCAAATTCTCAGTAAGGGTAAACAAAATAAATATCAATCACATCATATTCATAAGAACATAACATTTTTGAAATCTTAACCTGTAAAATAGGGAATAATTTCATAAAATGGGATAAATCATAGCAGTGAAATGAAATCCCAATAATCATAACATAAAACATGAAACTTTTTGGCATACACACATAATCATAGAGAATCATATCTTATTAGTCAAGACTCATTGCCAAGACTATCTTAGTGGACAAAGTCTCTTTCTGAACCGAGTCACCCTCGTTTCAGTCCTGTTTTACTGAACCGGTATAACCTACCGTTCCAGCCATGTCTATCTCATGAGATATAAAATCTTTACCCAATGCATTGAAGGGAGATATAGGTCCCACCCATCTCATAATGATACCATTCTTATGTGTTCCACAAAATCATAAATCATACATCATTGCATAACCCACGTAATAAAAATGGAATTCTAAAACATTGTGACATCATAAAACAATTCATATAAGATAAATGAATTCATAAAAATAATTCCATCACAACATAATCAAATCAATGTAATTATAGGGATAGAATCAGAACCCTATATTATCTTAGATGGAAAATAATTTTGATAAAACACTTGAACTCCATTCTTGAGGAAAATATCCCTTCTACTTCAAAAACTTTTTTTCCTTTCTTAACATGTCATAAAATTTTAATCTAAAAGAAGTTGATTGAAAATAAGCATGAAAACTTTAAAACGAATATTCTTGGAAATAATTTTTTAAAAATCCATTTATGTCGTATAGGTTAAAAAAACATTCTTCGTACTTTTGTCAGAAAATTCAAAAAGTACCTCGTATGAAAAATGACAAAAGATTCCTTTCATATCATTTACTAAAAACTCAAAGAAGGGTAAAATTGGATTTAAAAAATTGTAGGTGGATGGAAATAATGTTACATATTGAGGAAACATGGATTTGGATGATAAAATAAACCCCAGTAAATACTAAATTATAAAAAATCTCGGATAAACATGAGATTGTGATATTTCCCTTACCTTAGATCCGATTTTCTTCGTAAGTGTCCAAACCTCCTGTATAATGATTTAAATAATGTCATTGACTTATTACAGAATCATATTAATTTTTATGATATCATATATGGTTCACTTATTACTTTATATTACCCGTTCCTTTGTAAATTCCATGTTAAAGAGCGTTTTGGGTAAAATTGTTTCATTTGCCGTCCGTGTTTTGACTTGTAATTATTCATATGATTACTTAGATCTGGATTACATAATTAAAAAATATAAAACATGATTTATATATAATAAATATTCAGAATATACATATATATAATAAATCAGTAAATGGAAAGAAATACACCATTCATGGAGACAGTAGGCCGTACGTACGCATGAACGCTGTTTTCGTTTCCTTATTGAGTTGAATGGAATTAAGTAGATGACATACATATAAATCCAGTATCATTATTATTTCATATATTTTATAATTACTTATTATATATACTTTAAAATCATTCATGAATGGTTAAAGTGGAGAATGAATCTCATCGCATCGTGGAGACGGTAGTCCGTACGTACGCACGAGCGATGATATCGTTATCATGATCGTGGGACTATATTGGAGTGTATGTATACTATTTCAGAATCAATATTACTTTAAAGTAATAATATATAGTTATTATTTATACCATTATAACCATCCAAGTAAGGTGGTGGTGGAAAATAGATTTCACCACGGCGTGGAGACGGTATTCCGTACGTACGCATGCGCGGTGATTTCGTTTTCCGTAGGATGGATAGATGGTGAAATAGGGTTGTTTCATAATTATAATAACATATCCATATATGAGTGATACTGATGTTATTATTTCATAATGAATCAACTAAAGAAGAATAAGCGGAATAAGAAATAAAGATGAAATAATCGGTAATGGAAATTACCTCTTCTTTGAAGCGCCTCTTTGAGACCTCCTCTCAAGGCACTAAAATTGTTCTTTGAGGAAGACTGGAAACTCTAGGATGTTTCTAGGGAAGTTGAGAAGAGAATTTGGCAGAGGTTAGACGATCTTGAAGGCTCAAAGTGTTGTGAGGAAGAGAGAGAGGGGGTGCCCTTTTATAAGGGAGGAGAGGGGCACCTTTGAAATAATAAAAAATATTATTTTATTATAAAGCCAAATTCGGTTTTAAATAGATCCAAATTGATTTATTTATAAGCTAAGGTGGGGAGGGGTCAAAATCCTCTCATCCAATAGAAATTATACAAGTTTAAATTCCTATTTTAACCTTATCATTTATATTTAACTTTAAGATAGATAATTTTACTTTTACCATGTCTTCTTGTTTTCTTACACTATAAGGTTAATAAACTTACCATAACAAGCCAAACGAACCCCAAGTTGTTTATTATTAATATATATGTCCTTATCTAAGTCATTTGGCCGAACATTAGATTTTTAAGAATAAAATAACCATTAATAATATAATATTTGTTTTAAAAATATTTTATGTCAATTCTGACACTATTAAGTAATTGATTTTTGTGAAACTCATAAAAGATTGATTAGTAAAGAAAAGTTAATTAAATAAAAAATACCATGTCATATTAACATATTAAATTAGTTAAATTCATAAAAAGTCTTAAATTACATTTATTTCGGTATTTATAACATCAATTATGTCAATATTTCATTAATAACAGAATTTCTGCATCATCATTGCGTCATAATAAATGATAATTATTTAATCCCTAAAAATTCTAAATAAATTCCTATGATTTAGATAATTTTAGTATATTTCTCGATACTATTCGTGTTCTAATTTTCAGGAATTGTATCACTAAATTAAAATTATTATACTTATAAGATTTAAGAAAGTGACATGTTGTCACATTCTTTGGTTCAAATAATAATTAACTTATTTTCATAGACAAAAGTCCATTATATGAATCTAATCCGACCCTTAGGTGATATGGGTCGACTTTAAGTCATCCAATAGGATTTTGCAAAGTGTTAGGGTAATTTTATAATATTATATTTACCCTTAATTACCATATTTACCTTTAACTATGGTGAATAAAAATTACCGTAGTTACTATTCATAATTCCCAAAAAAAAGTAGACTATTAACATATTTTGGACCCACTTATTCCAAATATAGAATCCATTTTTTCAAATTCAATACACAGAAGTTGTAGAAATTAAATTAAAATTAATCTCGTTGTCGAAAGAAAACGGGTTTTTCTTTAAAACAGTGCAAAAGATTGAATTGATTTATCCTACGAATTCAAGGTAGAATCAATGCTAATGACATAAATTATATTAAATGGTAAAAATATTTTCTATTTATACTTTAAAACCATTCAATATTATAATTTAACCATATAAATTATTGCGATGAAAGAAGTTGTTTTTAATATAGTGTGTTTTTACTATTCATCAAAATATGAAAGTTACCTGAATAATATGAAAAATTTATCCAAAGTAAATTTTTATTTTATGATTCCAAAGAAGAATTTTATTTTGTCAAATGGAACTTATAAACATGTCAAAAACTAGATTTAATGTGGGTGCGCCATCAAAAGGCGGCAAAACTACATTTTTTGAAAAATACTTATTTTACCCAAAACAATTATTTTGTTCTTATACCATGTTTTCGAAAATGTGTAAGATGAATAGTAATGTTATAAGATTAAAAATTTAGTTAATACTATTCATATCAGCTAGTTCATAATAATATTATAATAATATATCGTTGTTTAGTAAAACCTGATATTGCGTACAACACACGCTATCGAGAAAGGTCGCGATTACGTGTAATGCAAGCCAAGTCAGGGTTGCGTACTGTGCAAGAATCCTTAGTTGTTTAGTATAACATAATCCAACCATATTTCATTTATACATTGATAATATATATATATATATACTCAATGTTGCATAGAATAACTATTATCAAAATTGTGTGTAACACGATCCAAGAATAGTGTTGCGTATACTGCAAGCTAATACGGTGTTGCGTATAGTGAAAGGTAATCTTGGGGTAGCATACAACACAAGACATTAATGAAATTAAAAGAATATATTTCATAAAATCTTGGGGTGTTACATATATTTACATATTAATTAATTAGAAAATATAACATTTATATCAAAATTTTATCTATGATATTACTATAATAAAATATTAAATATACCTACCAAATACATTTTTTCCCAATTAAAATATAATGATCATATTACATTCCTCAATAAAATAAATCCTGACATTTAATTATTTCTTGATCAAGTTTTTTGTAATATTTTTAATGTGTGGAATTATTTCTATTGTTATAATTATTTGTTTGATCTATATGCATTATCATGATTTGTGGCTTTTTTAATTTTATTGAATTTTTATTTACTTGTCGATATATTCATTTTTTAATTTTCCAAATTACATTTTATTTAGTTATATTTTTATTTATAACATTTAATATTATGATATTTCATCTTAATGGAATAAGGAATTATTCATTTTAGTTAATTATTTCATGAAAAATATGCAACCGAACACAAGGGTTTTAATAATAGTAATTTCACACTAAAACTATAAGGTGTTACATCCCCCCATCAATTAAAAAATTTCAATTTTGTGATTTCATTACTGAAATAAAAAAAATATTAGGTTACTATTGTATCATCAGATATTCAAGTTATTATGTTAGTTCATCAAACTTGTGATTTATCGATATCATTTTTACCTATTGAGTTATCTATTTTCATTGTCATTATCTCTATGATTCAAGATCACTAATGATTGTTCCTTATAAGTGACACCATGTTCTAGTTGTAAAACCTCTTATTGTAGTACTGGTTTTGGATATGGTATAAAATACCTCAAAATAGGTTTATAGAACATTTTATGGACATGGTTTAGGTTTGTTTGAAGTGATAGGTGATGAAATAAATTGCCCACATGATCTGAAATCTTAGAGGTACAGATGTATCTTTGGATCAAATTACCTTCCATATCAAATATCAAAACATTCATCCATGGTTATAATTTCAGTAATAATTTGTCTCAAACCAAAAAATCCAAATCACATTGATGAATATTAAATTAACTCTTCTATCAACTTTATGATACATTAATATGTCATTGAATGGATTGATTTTTTTAATTTCTTAGGTAAGATCGAATCAAAAAAATCTCTCTCTAACTCTATCCTTGCATGTTGTAGTTCTATAATTATAACCATAAAAACTTCATTTGGTTCCATTTTAAAGAGTCGAAAATATTTTTATATTATAATAATACCATAAGAATTTGATGAGTCTAGCTTCTATTAAAAAATATTTTTTTAGATCTCATCATATTATACAAAGTATGAATAGTACTTTCATATTGACTATGATTTCTTGTGTGTTAATCCATTAAAAATATTTATGAACTTACAAATTATTCTCACTCTATGAGAATGATTTTTTATGTTTATATGGGTAAAAATAGGTAAATTCATTTGGGGTAAGATGTAAAATATTTATGAATGCAATGTTAAAGTAAAAATGAAAAAGTTATAAATTCGGGGATTGATGTATGATGATATGAATATATATGACAACCAATATTTGCTTCACCTTATTTTATGATTTATTACATAAATATACACTTGACACAACCCCATAATATCATGAGACCTAGTTTATTTTGGAAATTAGGTATATAACATGACAATATTCAATAAAAATACATTGACATAAACAAAAACTCCATAACATGGTTTTAGAAATCCATTGTTCTCTTAAATTTCATGGGATAACCTGAGGAAGTACATTATAAAGGTGTGAGATATATATATTATTAATGGATTAATCAATGAAAATAATAAGGATAATTAGTGAATGTGATCAAATAGCCTTATAAAGGAATCATAAAATGGGTGAGAATCTTTATCGTGAACAATGAGGCATGATAAAACATGATATCATAAATGTGACAAGGGAATGTGGTAGCAACATAAAAAATAAAATCATAAACATAGGTCAAGTCTAATTTCTCGGAAATTGTAACTTATTATAATTATTACAACCTCCCTTACACTATACATGGTATCTCATGAGATAAAAATGTTACCTAATTAATTAAAGGGCTATATAATTTTTATCCAACTCATAACTTTCATATCATTTATATAAATAAGTGTGTCACATATACCACATGACATAAAGATTACTTTTATTAATTTTAACCCCTGTGATTAATGAGTTTGGGTTAAAAAAATCAAATCCCTAATAAATGAATAGTAGGTACAACTAGCTGAGTAACCATGAGTGGAAATAGGGATAACTATTCACAACACAATTTTTTGGCATGAAAAATTGCAAGATAATTTCATCTACATAACAGTGGTACATAATGATTCAAAAAAGGGACAAATGAGATTTAAATGTGTCTATAATAACTAGTAAATTAGGTGTACAATAAAAGGTATATGTAAGATCATAATACAACATGAACAATTGGAAATAAAATCATAGTATGAAGAAGGTTCTTGGAAAAAAATGAGTAGGGGAGGATCCCTTACCTTGATAAGGAACTTCTTAATGTTTGGGAGGATATTATAAATATCATGATGGAATATTGGGGGAATATATTGAGGTATGTTTCGATTAATTTCATGATAAAATAATTTTTAGTGAATATAAATGGGGGAATGGGTGGGTTTTTATAGAATAAAATAGGGGGATTATTTATTAATTTAAAAACATAGGTTTTGGAATCTATATGATAATATAATCAGAATCATAATAATTAACATTGTTTTTCCCTTTGTTTCTTCTGAAGAGTGATTTTTTTCATTATTATTTTATTTTAATATCCTAAATCCATAAAATAATACCCATTGTGATGTGTAAGTGAGTCATGTTCATAAGGAACTGGTTTTAAAACCAAAAAAATACTATAATGGTTTTAGAGGATTAATTAAGGATCAGTAAAATTGATAAAATTAAATTAAAAAATTATTTTAACTGGGAAATTGTTATTTGGTCATCAAAAAATTTTATGGAATATTTACATAAATTTTGGGTCATTATGATGTCACAATACACATCTTATACTTAAACCGCATTTAATTATGACCCAAAAATTCAACAGTCTCCAAAAATTATGAAAATTAGCTATTGGATAATTTTGATGTGATTATTTCCATTACAATATTTATTTTATACAAATATTTCTCTATAAATGTCAATTTGGAATTCTAAATACAAAAATTCACATTTTTTGAAATAATACTCATTTTTTATAATAATATTTTTCTGACCTTTATTAAAATATTTAGTTTTTACATCATAAAATAACATTATCATGTATATTTATTACTAATATTTTATTAAAATTTCAGCTATTTCAAAAATTATTAAATTAATTAAAATTAGTGTTATATTGCAACTATTTGATTCCCAAAATTACATTATTGTGCTTTGTTGTATCGAAATATAATTTATATAAAATTCATTATTTAATAATTCAAAAAGTAATATTAAAAAGAAAAAAATTAATCATTCTATTATTCAAATATAATATAAAAATTATGTTGTTTTGGACTAGATTCGTAGCCCTCTATTACTCTAGATCATTTTCTAAGGGTAAGATGCGTGATAGTGAGATTTTCTTGGGGTGGTTTGGAATACATGGTTTGGGTCATGATCTTGATTATATTAACCTTCATACTTAAATGGTTTAATTCATCCATTAATTTTTAAATACTAAAATGGTCTTGTTTATGAGAAAATCGCATTGATTTTATCTTCCTTGAAAGTTATAATAAATGGGCATCATAAGGTACGATATTATTAGATGATTACATTGCTTTCTTTTCCTATGTTAATTGGATGTTATCATAACCCTTAATACATTATATTCATAAGTAAACTATATAATTAATATACAATCCATTTTTATGATGTTTAATGGTATTTTGGATCCAAAATAATATAACTTCTAAGAGTCCAAACTAATGAAAGTAGTGCATTTGTTTTCAATAAATTTATTTCTAAATAATTAAATTATTAACTCAAAAATGGTAATTTCATTTATAAATGTTTGGGTCATTATATTGTTCCCCCATTAAAAATTTTTACCGTCAAAATTTTCATTTCATAAATTATAAAAGTTGAGCGTACTTCTATTTCATCGCCTCTTCCAGTTCTTGTTTTACTTCCTCAAACTTATGATTCCCCCAAAAAACATTGGCAAGGTAACTTGTCTTTTTTTATAAAAAATTTTATCTACAATATAGGATCTTCACTAACTTCTTTATGTATAAATGATCATTCCCCAACGGTTCCACCTATAGATTCTGTGTTTGTGAGGACTATTGTATGTACTTCTTCAACAGGGATACATAAAACAGATCATGTACTTCTTTGTTTAGGGAACATTGGAGGAATGTGAGGTTTCATGCCTAAATTTTATTTTAGTCATGGTAGATTATTAATCTAATATTTACATAATGAATAACATATTGATCTATAGAATTGGATCATAGAAAACAAACGAGGGATAAAACACTAGAACCAGAGAGAGGATCATCACATATTATTTATAATTAATTTAATTAAATAATTAATTACCTTGATGGGATTATTTCTTCATTTATGAATCTAACAATAGATATATGTTTCATCCTCATTTGTTTATAGTAATCTAGATCTTATTTCTTCTAACCATGATCCACACGTGTTCCACAAAAATCCAAACGTTGTAATATGAATATCTATGTGCTTGTATGATAGATACTATCACTTGTGTTTTCCACCTTTGATCACCTCAAAAACTGCTTCTAAATAATTATCCTATATCTCTCTTGAATTAAGAGTGGGATTTGTAGGAATATCACTCTCTATTCTTTATATACTTCATGGAAAATGGGACTCTTTAGGTATTGAGAGGATTCTCCAAATCCGTTGTGTACAACTAAAATAAATCAATTCTATCTTAGAGAAAATAATATAACTAGGTTTATATATTACTAGGTTTTGAAATAAATAATTTCATAGGCTCCATTTATTATTTACTTAATCAATACGAAACCCCATATCAAATAATAAAAATAATAAAAATTCTCGACATGTTCTTAACATTAAAATTAAATTAAATATTATTTAATCAAAATATATTCATTATCTATTATTTCTCACAAAACCATTAAACTTGATTTTCTATTCCTCGAAAATATTTAACAGGCCTTGAATAATGAATATTTATTTAGTAAATAAATATCACTTCATTATTCACAAATAAATATATAAATATTACATTCACTAAATAGAAAATAAATTTTTAAATATTTTTCTCACATTATATTCTCTTGAATAACGGGTGAAAGAATATATGTGATCACGAAAACAAGAATATTTATTAAACCACATAAAGGGAATAATATTTATTCAACTTATGAAATAATAAACAATATTATTATTATTTAACTGAGATTTTGGATACACTTAGTATGTGACCCTCTAGGCATTTTTCTTAGTGGAATTAGATGAAGTATCCTCATGTATAAGGTTAGCATCTAGAATCACGCCAATGCACCCATATAGAAATATATTAATGTCACTACAACATAATTCCTCATATAAATTCTTACTGTGTAATATAATCTATTTTTTATGATATCTCTATTCAAGAATGTTTCATGGTAGTTCCATCAACCTATGTGTTCGATGTCTCTTTCTTTAACTTCTCCAAAAATGAAATTGCCTATAGAACACCATGGAAATGGATTTATTTAGCCTATATCATTTATAAAAAAGTTCCAGAGATATCTAATTCCATTAAATAATACAAGGGATAAACCTTTTATCTCATTATTCATTAATGAAATATTACTCATGACACACCCAACTTATCCTACCACACTATGAACATCTGTCATCATGGTTTTAGTCAATACATCAATGTATGTGACTCATAAGACTCATTAATAATAATATTAAATAATCAGGACTAATACACATGTATTTAGAGAGGAACATCCAATGAAACATATAAATGTGGATTTCCTACCAGTGGGTCTTGTTCTCATAATATCCAACACTAGATATTACCAAGGGTGTACACCATGAGAAGGTTCCTAAAAGTCATATCAGTCTCCACCCCTGAAACCATGTATCACTTGTGTCCGTAAAAATGATATCATCTAGCTGTATAACATATATTAAATAATAGTGTCTTAGCACTCTTGGGTACTCATCATAGTGGGAAACTAAAATGACCCTTTTAGCGCGACATCTACTCTTAAGACATTATCACATACCATGTTATACAAATTAATAATCATGATGTGATAAATAGTTTATTAATATTAAAAACTATGAATACAGGTCATCATAACATCCAAAAAAGTTGGATCTAGGGAACTTACTCTAATACACTCTATAACACCCCGATATTATTTTAATTAATGTTTTCAAATTAATTTAACCTTTTTGATATTTTTCATTTCACACAACACTGAAAATAGTTTTTTTATATTAAAGAACTATATCTGTATTGTGTTATATGTAAAAAAATTAACTATGAACTATATAAAACATAGATTTTATCTTTATATATATGGAACATCAAGGTTAGCTTATGTTACATGAATACTGACTTTCCTCGATGACATGTATTACACGCAAGACCAAGTGTTACAGAACAATAATTCCTTACTAAAATATTATTATTTAATAAGATATTACATGGAAATTAAATTGAAGATTATAATATTAACTAAATTATTAATATAAACATTTTAATTCATTTTTTACCTATTAATTATAAAATAATATATAAACCAAATGAATATGAAAGGACAGATTTTATAAAAGGCAGTTTTATATGAAAATTATAATTTATATTAATAAGTAAAACTAATTACTAATAGTGAATGATCTTAACTAAATTTATTTTTTATATATTCAAAACAATTTTTTTATAGTCATTAAATATATTTTATAGATATAAGATAAGAACAAACCCAATTTTATGCTTAAAAACTATATTTTTAAAAAGTTTTTCTACCTTTGAAGGGAGAACCCATTTTAAATACAATTTTTTGGAAATTAAATTAATTTTAAATTTTAAAATAAACTTCATATTTTAAATAGAAACATATAAATTATTTTAGGTTAAATTTTTGTTATTTTTCTGCAGGATTTCATTTTGTGATGAATAGTTACAAATACTGAATTTTAATTCAAAACTGCTTTTTCATATAATTCATTTATAAAGATAAAATATATATTAATTTTTTTGTAAAGTTTAATTAGATAATAATTTTATAAATTAATCATATTTAGGTCATTTTATCAATTTCATGTTGAAATTGAGTATAAAAGCGTTGCAAAATTTGGATGATTTTACTTTAAAAACCCAGAGTGTCGTACCATCAATGGGGTTACTTTTAAATTAATCTATGTCCCTTATGTAATTAGATTTTATAAAAATGGATTGCATATTTGGAATCTTAATAATTAATAATTTATATATTTTCAAATTTTTTTGACCAAGAAATATTAGTGAAATTTATTAAAATTAATTAAAATGATTAAGAGAAAAATTAGGTTAAAAATGTTCTAAACATTAAATTTTAAACCCAAAATGACCTAGAAACTTGATAAAAACTCATTGGATTGAAATTATTAAGATATGAAACTTATATTATTGAGTTATTTTGGTTTTATATAACTTTTTTGGTAAAAAATTGGGTACACCTAACCTGTTTTCAAAAATGCCAAGTGTGTCCTTTCGCTTCACTATAAAAGGCCATCACCTCTCCCTCTTTCTCACACCTCTCAAACCACTCAGTTTCCACCAATATCTACTTAATACACTTCCAAATATCCCTAAATTACTCCTAGAAACCTCTCCATGGGAATAATGAAATACAATGATTCCTTTTGGTACAAACCACAAGGAGTTACCCAATTAAGAAGTAATGTTTCTTCTTAAGCTCCTTTATTTTATTTTCTTCCTCCACCCAATCCACTATATTAATTACACGAATGTATAAAAACCCTAGTATATTAAATATAATAGTATTAATTAATTCTAATTATTTTACTTAAACTTACACACACCTCCATCAAATGGGTAATGAACATGACATCTTTTGTGTATGGAGAACTACCGCCTCACAAAATGACGATTGTTCATTTTTCCGTACAACCTATCATGGTGGAAATTATTATAGAAAATTTGTTTAAATATATTATATATTATAGTTATTATGTATTATTCTTCTTTAATAATTTTACTAAATATATATTTATACTTTCCATTTTTATAAAATGATAATTTCATTTGAGGAAGTGTGGACAACCACCCCCTCAAATCGATGTGATTCGTTCATACACTACATGAATTGTATTAAATATTATTTGTTGAATATATATGATATATATTATATAATAAATAAAACATAATAATTATATATATATATATACATATATTTCTTTTACTTTATTTCTTTCATTACGTCAATAAAAACAGAAACAACATTCATGCGTACGTACGTCTTACTGTCTCCATGAACGGTGTATTCCATTTCATACATATATATTTTATAGATTATTTTAATAAAAATATAAATAATATTAATGCAATTTATATTATGGTTTAATTTTTTTTAATCATTATTTATTTATAAGGATAAAATATATAACAAATTAAGACATCTGTGAAAAACAAAGCGAATATTACCCGAAGTGTAACCTTAACACAGAATTGTTTGCAAGCAGGTAATATAAGTCATAATCAAACCATATATAGTGTTAAATGTAATAATATGTTTCTGTGATATATTAATAATAAAACTATAATTATTATACATGATTGTTTAATGAGTATTACTAGAGTCAAGACATAAGTTAAGGGAGTTTCATCTCACTTTTTATTTCCTTGAGATACATGCTTTATTCAAAACCCATTAATTATATATGGGGTGTACATTATACATTATTGTATTATAGGAATCATATAAATTAATTTATGTTTATTTATGTAACTATTTTATGATATTTCTTTCATGGGGTTTATGTTTCAAAAGTTTACAAATTTGTAATGTAATTTTGTCTCAATTTGCCTTCTTTGAGACACATGCCATGTTATGAACCTATATTTTTTCATGTGGTGTATATAAATATTATGAAATGATATATCTTGAATAAATTTATTTTCATTATATTTTAAGATTCATGAAATTTCATTTTGTTAAATGGGTAGTATGGTTCAAAGTTACCAAGTGGTAAGATTTTATTGATACAATCTCATTGATTTTCGAGATTCTTAATGTTTATGGTTCATTTGGCGAAATATTATGATCCATATCTTAATAAATATAATGAATTATATTATAATATTATTATTTAAGATATAATCATGTATTAGTATCATTTTTCACTCCGTGGTACTTAATATAATGTTTTTATAAAAAATATTATTATCTCTCTCTTCAGTCATAAATCTATTATATTAAAATCCATGATTTCAAAAATAAGTCCATAAATGTTTTAAAATTATATTTTAATCCCATTTTCAAGTAAAAAGGATTTCAAAAAAAATTTATGGTTTTAAAATATTTTTTTATATGTTTACCAATCGATTTTCATATAAATGTTTTTCAAAAATTCTGTATGTTCTAGAAATCATTTTTCAATGCAGAATGGATATTTTCCTCAAGAAATATTTTTAAAAGATATTTAAATTTTTTTCCAATATTATATGATATAATTTTGTGTCACTCATTGATCTATGTAAAATTATTAATTTTTACTGTCATATTATTTCTATGAATTATTAATGTTTTGATGGCATGATTTTTGTGAAACCCATTTCTCATTCACATGCTATATTCTTTTGAAACTTGTTCATCTTACAAGGGTTGTATAATTTTGAAACCAAATTTATTTCATGGGGTATGATTTTATAAAATGATAATGAAACCTATTTCTTTTCTTAGGTAATTATTTGTTGAAATGATAACGATACTCATTTCATTTCATGGGTAATGATTTGATATTTGTAAAACCTATCTCTTTTTTTGGGTACTGATATAATGAATGTTTTATTTTTATTAACATGTATTAATGATATTATTACGATATGGGAAATACATATGTATCCCTCTAATTCATTGTTTAATGATAAATATTTAATGAGCTCAAATCATACATAGGAGGGAATCCCAAGCCCAAAACAAGAGGGTATATGGGATGGAATCCCAATCCCGAAACAAGATGGTACATGGGAGGAAATACCAATCCCAAAACAAGAGGTTGATTGGGAGGAACTCCTTTACACTAAACAAGAGGGTACATAGAAGTACATCCCAAGACAGAAACAAGAGGGTGAATGGGAGGGAATCCGAAGACTAAAGTAGGTACATGGATGATTTGCCCAAGCCTAACATGTTCTTAAATACTTTTTGGGTATCCTAGACAAAAGATTTTATATCCTTATGTGTTTTCAGAAATTCCTTGTTTTATTCCAATGATATGATTTTATGGAGTTTTTTCTTTATTTCCTTATGATTCATGAATTATGAACTTCCATGCTTTATGCCTTGATTCCTTTTTATGATTTTTGATATACAGGGTATGATCTTCTAATGATCATGATCATTTTATCATACCCTTATGTTCTTGATATGATAACATATTTCCTTTATCTACCCTTATTTATCATTTGAGATCACCCCTTAAATGTGGTTCCATTCCCCATGTTATGAATAATGGTTTTAAAGTAGAAATACTAAGGGGGAATATCATTGTGGGAAAATTTTAATTTATTCCATTGAGTTATAAAAATTTTGTTCCATGTTTCCAAAGTCACAAAACTAATACGATCTTTGAGTTTCTATTTTTATAACATTTTATGTATTATGAAAAAGTGATGTAATTTATATCTATAAAGAATAGGGTCTTTATATAACCCCACTTTCACTAGATCCAACTAATAACAACCTTCTGTCCTCTATCTCAAACATGATACTCATTCTTATGACGATATAAGCCTTTAGTCAAGGGTTCCACAAAATTATCTTCTATGGGTACTCCACATACTGCAACTTCACCCTCTTATAAAAATACCTTAGTATTTGATACATCCATATTATATTCTATTTCGGTTGGTGCGAACTTGGATCATTTTCAAGAGCCTATTATGTAGTATTATCATAATACAATGTGATAGAGTCTTTACACATAGATACCACATCATGTTCTTGGACAAAGTTCTGTATCCAAATAGATTACATGGATACATTATAAGCTTCAATATACTTGGACTCTATAGTAGAATCATCCACAACTATTTACATTGAACTCTTCCATCTTAGAGTTCCTCTATTGAGACTTAAAAAATACCATGACTACGGCTTTATAACACTCTAATATGTTTGAAAACTAATATTATTGTAACACATAATAACTAAATCCTCGTCTCCTCCATACACAAGGAACATATCCTTAGTTCTTCTTAGATACTTAAGTATAGCCTTAACATCAGACCAATGTTGTTCTCCTGGATCTTCTTGATACATTACTACCATTCTCAATTCATATGAAACAAAAAATGTAGTACATAACAAGGAATACATAATTGATCCCATTGCAAAAGCATATGGGATATTACTCATTATTGTTTTCTCTTATTGTTTATAAGGATAAATATTCATATAAAGATGTAAACCATGTGACACTAGAACCAATCCCCTCTTGGATTTTCCATACTAAATATCATTATTATATGGTCAAATATATGTACTTTGAATTTGATTAAGAAACCTCTTGGATCTATCACAAATGATCTTGATACCTATAATATAGGCTACTCCACCTAATTCCTCATGGAGAAACATTTTTTTAACAGGTCCTTAATAGACTATAAGACTGTTATGTCAATTATAATAAGTAAAATGCCATCACAATATACTACTATGATAACAACTTTATTCCCAGTAAAACTCTTGTAAATACATGGCTCACATTCATTCTTAATAAAACCGTATTAATTTATGGATTCATCTAATTGAATGTTTGATGACATGGATGCTTTATTCAATCTATAAATGAATATATGCAACTTAAAAATTCTTTTTCCATCACTTGGGGTCATAAAACATTCTTTTGGTGTCATATAGACATCTTCTTGAAGGTTTCCATTAAGGAATTTAGTTTTTACATCCATCTTCTAAATCTCATAGTCATGGTAAGCTTCTATAGCATGAATAATTCTGATGGTTTTAAACATGAAAACAAGTAAATAGTTTCATTGTATTCAATTACATGATGATGTGTAAACCCTTTATCCACTAGCCTAGCTTTATATATATTTACTTTACCTTCCATGTCCATTTTTCTTTTGAATACTAATTTTTAACCAATTAGATTTACATCAACTAGTGAATTTACTAGAACCCAAACTTGGTTCCAATTCATGAAATATATTTCAGAATTCATGGTTTATTTACATCTTGAAGCTTCTGATCTCTCTACTTCCTCTTTGTATAGATATTTTCATCATTTTCAACCAATAATGAGTCAAAATATTCAATGAATAGAAAAAAAAAATATCTATCTAGTTATCTTAACTCTCTTATTCTCCAACACAGTGCATGTGTTTTAGGAACTACTTCATCCCGAGGGACCTATAAAATGTTTTCATGTAGAAGCTATTGTGTATGTTGATAATCAACTTCATTGAAGACAATATTTCTTCAACTATAATTTTTGTGGATATTCTACCTCTCAAGAAATTAGTATTGCCTAATGAAAATCACATTCTTATTCGAGGGGTTGTATAGGTAGTATCCCTTTGTTTCTGTGGGATACCCTATAAAGATAAAATTTGTACCCTGGGGTGCTAGTTTGTTTCTTGAGAATACCTCAAAAAATGAATCTCAACCCCATATATGTGTATGTAAAAACATGGATTTCTTTCCACTCTATAAATCAAAGGGAATTCCATTTTGCACTTTAGTTGGTACTCAATGTTTTGTGTTTTTTGTAGTGTGTAATGAATATCCCCAAAAATATAATTGAAGATTTGCAAGACTCATTATCAACCTTATCATGTCTAACAAGTTATGGTTCCTCATTTAACTAAAAACATTCTACTATGGTGTATATGGTGGAATTAGAGGATATAGAATCTCAAAATCCCATAAGAAGTCAATAAACTCTTGGTTAAGATATTTACCACCTTCATCTGATCGAAGATTATTTATCTTCTTACCATGATTATTTTATACTTAATTCTTGAATTCCTCAAATTTCTCAAAGAAATAATAATTTACCTCATAAATTATAAATATAGAAATATACTCAAGTCATCAGTAAAAGTTTTAATGTAAGAATATCCACCTCTAAATTCTACTAGAAATGGTCTACACACATCAGTATGTAGCAATCCTAGAAGCTCTGTAGCCCTTTTACATGGTCCACCAATTGGACTTTTGGTCATTTTTTAATATAAAAAAGCATGAAATATTTCAAGTGATTTTAGATCAAATGAGTCTAAATAACCATCTTGATAGATTTTTTTCAAATTTTTCTCATTTACATGACCAATATAGGGATTCCATTACTGGGTGTTATATGAGTCATGTGAACATGATACATTATCAACTACAAATACTTGATTTTCATAATTTAATTCATAAATGACATTATTTAAATGTGTCATAACTTAAAAAATTTATTCCTTAAAAAATGATTTCTAAACACTAAAATAAACCCATCTTCAACTTGGAATGAAATATAAATTATGTTCTTGGTATCTGTTCTTACATAATAAAAATCATTTAAAACTAAAATCATTCATGTTGGAAATGACAGATGGTAGTAACTAATATTTACTAAGACCATCCTCACACCATTAGAAGATCTCAGATCCACCCCTATACTATAAATCTTTCAAAATATATTTTGTTCAAGAATATTTATATATATTCAAGCTCCAAAATCTATTTCTAATACCCAATGTGTAAATACCCCGACCCTAGTATCCCAGAGTCGGTTCCTTGAATTAATTCTTTGTCATAGATATAAGACTAAAATCCAAAAGGAATAATCAGTTTAGTAATTTTTGAATCTATATTACATAAAATAACATTACATTATAACTTAAATGGAAGAAAAATATAGAAACCCCATTTTTAATAGCTAAAAACTCTTAGATTAACTCTAGAAGTCATTCATAATATTCATCTTCAAATCTTGGGGAAAAATAAAAAAACACAAGGGGTGAGCTCAGATGCTCAACAAGGGTAAGTAATAAAGTGGAAGCTAATATAAAAAATAAGGCATAGTGAATGAATAAAAGCACATTCCATTAGCACAAAATCTTGAAAATAATATGGAAAGGATAAAATTTGAATAGATAATGTCATATAAATAGTCAAATGAGAAAGAATCTTAACCATGTATATTCTACTAGTCAAATATTCACTTGGACAATCAATTACTAATATCTTTATGAGGAATGAATATTCCAGACATCTGAGACATACCATCAAGGACACGTCCAGAAAATCTGAAAGAGGTTAAGCCCTCGACCAAAACCATATCTGCAAATTTGAAAGGCCTTGGCCAAGTACATATTTATTTTGTCTCGTGAGACCTAATGATGCGTCAAAGGGCTATAAAATACCCCACCCATCACATTCTATATTGAATTCATTCATAAAATGAATGTGGTTAAACATAAAAAAATTTAAATATAAAATCTAAATAACTTCCTAATCTGAAAACAGAATCCCTAACCATTCTGAGTAACATAGTGAATGACATCAACACAACACATCCACAATCCAACTGATCATAAACCATTTAATAAAATATGATAGATAATAATAACAAAATATACATCTCCATAAATTATAAAATTAAATATAGGTGTTTAATTAGTTGAAAATAATCTTATAAATCATCGAGTAATTTTTTAGAGAAATACACCTATAACTTTTCAAAAAAGAGTTCTTTTATAAAAAAATATTTATAATTGCCCTAATTATTTTCAATAAACTAGAAATAAAAAAATATATTTTTATTAACGAAAAAATTATTGATTTTATAAAAGTAGTGTTATATTAAAATATATTGTGGATGGTCCTTGAAAAATAGATAAAAAATATAGATGCACCCTTTAATCGGGCTTGCGTATCGAGAATAATTTAGAAGGGAACCTTGTAAAACATGTATTTCCTCATAAATTAAAGATGAAATGATATGGATAAATGATTTTAGAATGTATAAAAATAATTAAGAATAATTTTATAAAAAATAATTGCGGGTTTTATTTTAGAAGGATTTTAGAAGAATTACATTGGTCTTTAGTGAAAGAATAATAACCTGGATGAAAATGGAGGTTTGGGAAGAAAACCCTTACCGTATGTCTGAAAGTGTTATGCACTTGACCTTAAGGTCCTAGATAATCAAATTAAATCCATTAATTAATTAATTTTATAAAATTTGTACATGTATTTTATTTATTATATTTTTATAATGTTTATTTATGGTCTTTTTTATGAGTAATAATATTCAATTTCATCATTTGTGATTGTTTTGTTCCTCAGTTTTTGTGATCAGTTTTCTTGTTTATAAGTAATGAAGTTCATGTAAAATGGGTAAAATTAAATATAATTAAATTTATATATTAGTAATGAACAAAAAAATATTTAATGGTCATATATATAATTTTTCTTCCAGATATGAGAATGATTCATTAGACAGAACTTTAATGGTAATCATTTTGAACATTTTCGTGGGTTTTTTTCGTCACAAAATAGTTTTGTCATATTAATTATTATCTTGTATATACGATGGTTCTAGAATACTAAATAAATTATAATATGTAAAATAAAATATTTTTAACCATAATTTTTATTTTAGGACCATCCTTGAAGGTGTTAATGGAAAATTAAAATGCATCACCCATGATGTTGGTAAATTGACACATCACGGGTGATGTTTTTATTTATAGAATAAAATAAATAGGGAGAAAGAAGTTTGATGATGGATCTTTCATCAAAATTATATAATTATAGTGTATAAATTAAACTATATTTTTCATGTATCTTTCCACATGGGAGGTGAGTTAAGGATAATAAAATAAAAAAATGAAAATAAAATAAAATAAAAGAAAGTGGATTTTTACCTCTTGAATTTTCATCATTGAGAACCTCTTTATGAGGATTGGTTTTGGTCTTTTTATGAGACCAAGAAATCCAAAATATGGGGCAGAGGCTTGATAATAGTATTTAGAAGAATTTAGACAAGTCTCAAGACTTGGATGGTGTAAGGATAAGAGGTTGTGAGGGGTGGTAATTATAGTAGAGGAGGGGGGTTTGAATATTCTATTCATTTGATTATTATTTTGGATCAGGACTATAAATAGTTTGAGAATTATCACCAAATATATTAATATAATTAATTATAGTTTTGGATTATGGTCTCACAACATCCATACATTACCTATGACTCAATAATTAATGTATTTAACATTTATCATAAATTATCATATTTTACTATTCACTAAAAATTCAAGTATTTTAGAAAAATCCCAAAAAAATCAACCTAAATTTTTTTTTATCTGTAGAATTAAAAATTGAATTTTTTTTTTGAATTTTTTTTTTTAAATATGATAAATTTAATTTTTATTGTAAATATCATTTACTCAAAAGATACATATTTTAAAATTATAACAGATTTTGTTACACTGTGAAAAATTAACTAAGGCCTCATAAAATTATATTAAAATCATAATACAACAAAATATTAATATAATAATATATTTTATGAAAATAAATTTTATTTTAAATAATTATATTAATTATAAAATTTTTTCTAAATATTTATGACTTACAAAAATATCAACTCTTAATTAAAAATTTTTAAAATTGTAATATACTTATACTATGATAAAATAATATCATGATTTCATTTATAAGATACCTAAATTTTATTTATACTTTCATGGGTGAGGTAACTATTCTTTTATCCGATTTAATATTCATAAAGTTCATATTACTATTCTTAACATCATGTTACCATTTCATCTGTATATGTAACTTATCTTCTTGAGATACCTCTTATTTCATTTATTATTCATTTATAAAGTTTTTATTGTATTATCGAATTGATTTTTTGTGATTTATACTATATGAAAAAATCATAAGAAGGGAAATTTTATTGATAGAATTTTGGGATGTTACATTTCCACCTCCTGCAAAAAAAAAATCCTCAAAATTTAAGGAATTTTACCTCATAAAAAGATTTGGGTAGTTCATCATCATAAGTTCCTCAGGCTACCATTTTGTCTCTTCAAATTTTATTATTTTTCCAAATTACCATTAACAGTTTATTCATATGATTCCTCAACACATTTCCTTTAGTGTCTAGAATCTATATAGGCTCTTCATAATAAGATAAAGAAGGTTCCAAATCTATTCCTTCAGAAGTGAGGACATGCATTCGTTATGAGATATACTTCTATAAAAAAGATATGTGGAACCTATTCTGTAATTTAGAAATTATAGGGGATGTATCCAAAAGATAATACACATCTCTAACTCTCTCCAATATTTCAAAAGGCCCAATGTACATGGGCTTAGTTTCCCTTTCTTCCCAAATCTTATAACACTCTTCCTTGGCGATACCTTTAAGAAGCCATTATTGTAGCACCCCAGGTAAATAAAGAATATGAAATTTTCACATTTATCCATATTTGTGAATAAAATATTAATATAACTTTAAAGGGGACGCTATGCTCGATGGCGTACCCAATACGCAACAACGAGTTTCTTGGGAATCTTACGCTGCACTCTAATAATAAAATAATATTATTTTAAATTGTAGTTAATGCCTAGACGTTTTAATGGCGGGAATGAACATAACTAACTAAAAAATGATTATATATTTTTTTCAAATATTTTTACTTTTTACAATAAATTTTTTAGGTTTAAAAATACGATTGAATCAAATTTTAAGCATAAACATTCTAATATTCTTTACAAGGTTGATTAATCGCCTTTTGATGATGAACCTCTTTTAAATCTACTTTTTGACAATTTTATATGTTATATTTGACAAAATAAAATTCTTCTTTAGAATCGGGACATCACAATTTTCTTTGTGTAAATGTTTTTTATTTTTCCGATAAACTTCATTTTTTAATGAATAGTGATAAATGTTGTATTTTAATTCAAAACCTCTTGTTAATCTAATTTATTTATATGATTATATTATCTTTTGAATTGGTTTTAAAGTGAAATTAGAATATATTTTTTCCATTTAATCCAATAGTGGTCGTTGTAATTAATTTCATCTTGAAATTGGACTTAAACTAGTGTCAATCTTTTGATACTTATTGTTTCATAAAAACACGCTATTTGCTCTGACAGCGGGAATTAATTATTAAATTAATTAATGTAAATTATATGTTTGTAATTTTTTAAAATAGATTTCATTTTTGAATTCGTAATATCAAATATATCTTAGGGTGAATTTTTTGTATTTTTCTGGAAAACTTCAATTTTTGATGAATAGTGAAACCACTAAGTGGTACTTAAAAAACGGATTTTTTGTTTAAATGAAAATTTACCACCTCTGTGTTTTGAATTTCCAAAATCTGAAATATATGGTTGTCATTAAGAAGTAAAATTTGGTTCAATGTGATTAAAATATTTTTTTGGTGAATAGTAACTTTTATGTTTTAATCGCAATTAGAGGTAATTAGTGTAGTTTAAGGTAAAAATAATATTTTAATAATATGAAATGACCTAGACACATGTCCTAACCTCATTGGATGAGTCATGGACAACCACTAAAATCCATGGGTCAACTTGGGGACCCCATGGAGCCACTTTGGTTGGAAAATGACATTAATACCTTTTTTTTAAGTTAAAATTAAAATGTCACAAACATGTGTTGTTTTACTAATACAATTATTATATGGGGTTATACAAGTAATATTTTTTACTATAAATATTCATTAGAAAGATAATAATATTTCCGACATCATGATATTTTTTTTGTAATTTTTAGATATTATATAAATTTATTTATTTATGACACCATGATGATGCAGGGATTACCACATAAATGAATGATTTAAATAAAATGAGAAGATAGGGTGAAATATAAGTCTTAAACTTGTCCCAAACCTATTGGGTGGGTGGATTTAGAAACCTTATCACCTTATACTTGAAATATATCCTTTTGGGACCTTTTAAATCCGAAAATCATTTTATAATAAAGTAATATTTTATAACCTTCCAAGAGTGCCCCTCCTCTCCTCTTATAAAAGGTCCCCACCTCTACCACCTTACACACACCTCTCAAGCCTTTGGATCGGCCAACCACTGCCCATTTCATCTCTCCACATCCCTCTCTTAATCATTAAATCCTCACTTTGGGCAGAATCCTTTCCAAGGAAGCCTTTGTGCTAAAATCAAAGAGAGTTACCTGATTTAAAGGTAGTGTTTTCTCCTGTGTTCTTATGTTTTATTTTGCTTCTCCAACCCTATAAAATCTTTTTTTCCTTTATTTTGTAACAACACAAGTATCTTAAAAATACTAGGATGTTGTTATAAGATGGATTTGAGCTACACTTACACACACCTACATCTAATGGTTAAAGAACATACAGTTTCTGTGGATGGCGAATTTCTGCCTCACGAAACGATGATTGTTCAACACTCATATAACACCTTCAAAGGTGGCCATTAAGATGTCACTATATTTATATATGATATATAATATGTTTATGTTTTACATAAGCTTATGTATTTTCATTTATGGCATACCTTTATGGTTTCCATAATGGATAAACGCGATATCTTCATTTTAGGAAGTGCGGACTACCGCCCCCTCAAAGTGATTTGATTCGTTAATGCCATATGTGGGACGTATAAAGGATAGAATTAATGGTATTACATATGATATCCTACTGGAATTATAATATACCTTTATATCATTATTATTTAATTCAATTTAATACAAAAAAAAAAAAGAAATGAAAGTAGCGTTCATGCGTACGTACGGCTTACCGTCTCCATGAACGGTACATTTCATTTCTTATCTCCAAATGTTATGTACTATTATAAGTACATATATATAATGGATATATATGTAATATATTACATATAAATTATCGATATAATTATTTAATTATAATATATATCTCTCTCATTTTGTTTTAATTTCGTTAATATGACAAAAAAAAATGAAAGTAGCGTTCATGCGTACGTACGGCCTACCGTCTCCATGAACGGTGCTTTTAATTTTTTTATCTCCAAATGCAATGGAATAGTATAAAATTAATATATAATAGATATATATGATATTTAAAGCATCAATACTATTGTGGATATGATGTACCTATAACTACATGGAAAATTCTTTTCCAACAAGTTCGATTTTTACTCATGTACCGAAAATCGTCAAAAACGTCTAATATGAACTCACTTTATTAACCAATTATAATATGTTATATTAACAGAATAATAATCTTTAATGTAGGTCTTGAAGAAATTATAAATTGAAAACATTTTATTATTCATGATATTAAAGAATGATCGAGTCATGTCAGAGACGAGGTAAGGGATCCTACCTCTTTTTTTAAGTACACTCTTTTATGTCATTCCTTTTAAGCTCATTTTCTTATGATTGGGATGTTATTTTATATTACTCATAAATTAAATTTTAGGTTCATATGATTAGAGACCCTATATTCTCTCATCAATCCATTTTGGATGTTTTGAGTGGCGCCGTTAGGCTGCCAAATTTTGGTAAGAGAGCCAACCTCTCTCTTCCTATTTAAGTACTCCCCTTTATGTCACTTCTTTCAAGCTCCTATTTGATATGTTGGGGGATGTTCTTTTATATTAATATTTCTGTAAATTTTATTTTAATATGAATATAGGCCCTATTTTATCTCATCAATCCATTTTTGAAAGTTTTAAGTGGCGTCGTTAGGCTGCTGAGTTTTCGTAAGGGATTTTTCATCTCACTTTCAGTCCCGTGAGATTTATGCTACATTTGCCACCATTTCCTTTGAGTGGTGTATGTACTTCCCATTATTATACTATTTGTGTAATATAATTTCATTTATGGGTATTTACATATTCATTGTATGACCCTTCTTGAATGGGATGTGCGTTTCGAAAGTTACCCAAGTCGGTAAGGGAACCTTTCACCCTCCACTTTTTAAAAGACTTCTTTTGTTATGTATTTTAATTAACATACTATTATGTTGGGATATGTTCTTCTATACCCTTATTGATGTAAATTTTATGTCCAAGTGATGAGATACCCTTTTTATCTCTCATAAACTCTTTTTCTGAATTTTGAAGTGACACTGTTAGGCTGTCGAATTTTTACAAGGGAACTTCTTAACACAATGTTGATTCTTTGGGATAAACTTGTAATCCTTGAATATGTCATTCTATGAATATATTTGAATGACATATGACTATTTTACACATAATATCCACTTATATTTTGTGTATTCTTTTGTCACACATAATTATGTAATTGATTTATCCTTAATCCAAGGATACCGTCTTTGTAAGGGACATCTTCTCAATCTCCTTTCATTGAGGCATATTTTGTTTTATACACAAATTTCTGTTATACGAATTATAAAACCCTTTGATTTTTCATTTATTCAAAAGGAATATTTTTATACAAAGCATTTTACTAAACAACAAAAGGAATGTTTTTCTTGTCGTACATATGCGGCGACAATGACTTCTTCGCCGCCATGACCATTATTTGAGTTTCGGCTTCTTCTACAAGGCATACTTTTAAAAAAAAAATACCATGTTTTACTTTTCTTTTATTTTGGATATTGAAAATGGTTTTCATATTATTTTTATTATATCAATGTGTTGTATTGATATCTTGTGATTGAAATGTGGAAATGTTATGTTTCCTTTATGTATGTTTTATGTGATACGATTATGTTATGGTTCTTGGGAATTATTATGAAGATGGGTGGTTCCATGATAAACTAAGGGTGGGTGAGTCCGATATAGCTCTCCAATGCATTGGGTAATGCGAAGGAGTTAAACGTTAAGGTTTCTCCGAAGAGATTTAGGGAATATACTGTGATGGGTATTCCAAACGTAACCAAGAGGGTTACTCCCTACGTAAGAATGTTATGAATGCCTCAAGTTACCTTTATGCATTATGATTTCTATGATTTATTTATGATTTAATGAGGTATGTTGAAATGCTTATGTTTTATGAGTAAAGTATGATTTCAGACATGGACTAATGTTTTCTTTTCATACTTTTATATCCCTTACTGAGCTTTTTATGCTCATCCCAAGTTATTGAAATGTTTTTCACAGGTCAAGGGAAAGGTGCATGATATGATGATAGTGTTAAGGAAGTGTCAAGAAAGAATCCATGTTTTATTTTAAATATGTTTTCTTTGATGGGAAAAAACGAATACTATCTTTTATGTAACCACTTTGTTTAAATGTGGAATGTAATTCATGATTTATGATCCAATTCTCTAAAACTCTTAACATGAAAAGATCCTCAATGTGAATTATTCATCTAATTAAATATTAAGTAAGGTTTAGGGTTGGGGACTTATAATTATCTCCCACTTCAAATTCCAAATCATTCCTTTGATTATCATCATAGCTTTTTTCCAACTTTTATCTACTTTGATATACGTTTAAATAGACTTTACCTATGATTTTATTTATTACTCAATCTTTGGGCCGACAAGATTCCTTCCACCATCTTCATCCTAACAAGTTGGTGTATGAAATCTCTTTCCATGCAATGCTTTATATGGTTCCATTTGAATACTACAATGGAAACAATTATTGTAGGAAAACTGTACCAAATGTAAATACTAATCTCAAATACCTTGAAAGTCAAGTGAGAATGATCAAAACATGAATTATAAAGTTTGGATCATTCTTTATAACTACCCAATAGTTTGAGGGTGATAAGAAATACTCAAATTAAGATTATTATCCAAAGCTTTCTGAATACTTTTCCAAAATTTTGATGTAAATAGTGGGTCATGATCAGACCAAATTGTAATTAGAGCTCCATGAAGTATTAAAACAACATTAATATGGATTTGTTCAAGGTAGTCTAGTGGAAAATCATCTCTTATAGTGAGGAAATGTTATGTCATGATAATTAGATCAATAATTAACCAAATTGAATCAATATTTCACAGTGTTTTTAGTAAACTAGTGACAAAATCCATAGTGATGTCATTCAAATTTCATGTAAAAATAGGTATAGGTGTCATGAATCCTCTAGGATGTTGTCATTAAGCCTTCAAATGTTTAAATACTAAACATCTCAATAAATAATCATGAATTTCATACTTCATATTATCCCACCAAAAATGAACCTTAAAAAATATCTCTATACATTAATGCTACCTGGGTGTATATAAAAGTTTTTGCTATCATAATCATCCAATAACTTACTTTTTATCTCGGTTATAGAGGGAAAACATATCCTACAACAAAATTTTAGAATTCCATAATCATAAACAGTGTCTATCAACTTCCCATCATTCACAACTTTAATTTTATTTTTAATATTATCATCATCATAATAAGAACTTTTTATTATTTCCAATAAATATGGTTGGCTAGACAATTGAATAAGTAATGATGTTTCACCTTCCTTGATAATTTCCATATCCATATTTTTTATATCCATGTAATCAGGATTCCTATCAATCTCCATTTTGATCATAACTATATTATCCATTCTTCTTAATGTATATTCTACTTTTTATGCATTCCCTGGTAGGTAGTGTATCCAACAATAATAATACTTAAGTATCTCGAGCCATCACCTTTGCATAATATTGAGTTATTTATAAGAGAGGATATATTTTAGACTCCTGTGACCTATATATATCTCACATAATTCACTATATATATAGTGTATCTATATATTCAGAAAAAAATTACAGTTTGTAAATCAAGATCACGAGTTAGATAGTTCTTTTCATGAGTTTTTAACTGCCATGATACAATGGAAATAACGATATCAGTCTTCATAAGGAAAAAATCATTTCATTTCCTTAATGCATCACTATATATCAAAAACCCACCATTTCCTAATGGTAGGGTCAATATTGAAGCATTCCCTAATCTCCTCTTCAATTATTCAAAACATTATTTACATTATTTTTTCTATATGATCTTAACCCCTTTACAAGTAAGCATAGTTAACAGTTTAGATAATCGTGAAAATAATTTAATGAACGGCTAATAACAACCTACTAAACCAATAAAACTATGTACCTTAGTCATGTTCATCAGTGTAGGTTATTATTGAACTGCCTTTTTCTTCATAGGATCAAACGAGATTCAATCCATAGAGATAATATGGCCAGGAAAATAAACGGTTTGCATCCAGAATTCATACTTGATAAACTTCCCATATAACACTTTTCTTTTAAGAGTCTCTTGAAAACCCCACAAGTGCTTCTCATGGTGCTCATATATTTAGGAATATATCAAGATTTTATCAATAAATACACAACCAAATCATCACGATATTACTTCAAAACTTTGTTCATTTGATCCATGAAAATAGAGTGTGCATTAGTCAGTCCAAATAGAATTACTGTAAACTTGTAATGTCTATACCTAGTTTGAAATGATTTCTTTGTAATATCTTCCTTCCCCACACACCATTTATGATATCCAGATCAAAGGTTAATCTTTAAAAAATATCGATCTTCATAAATGTGATCAAATAAATCATTAATGTGAGGCATGGGATACATGTTCTTTATTGTAATATAATTGATTTCTCTATAGTCAATATGCAGCATCATGGATCAATATTTCTTCTTAAAAAATATAACATGGGCTAACCATGGATAAACACTAGGGAGAATAAATCCTTTTTCACTCAATTCATCTAGTTGTTTCTTCAGCTCCACTAATTCCACAGTGGTCATTCTATAAGTAGTCATTGATATAGGTCTTTCACAAGTAATTAAATCAATAGAGAAATCAACCACCCTCTCTGGAGGATGTCCATGTAAATCCCCTAGAAATACATCCACATATTCATTCACAATAGGTGTATCTTTAATTTGAATATTTCTATCCACATCTATAGAATATGTGTTCCCTTCCTCCCCAAGAATTTCATTTACACGAGCTACGAGAGTTGTATCTAGATATGACTCATATTCTAAGGTTTCTTCTCTAAAGACAAGGTATTACACATCATACTCCCCAATCATAATTTTCTTCTTCTTAAAATAAATTTTCATATCATATTTTTAAATGAATTCAATACAAAGGATTATATCAAAGTAAATCATAGGCATGATGACAAGGTTAACAACTAAATCGTTTTTATGTTCCATAATGGGGAATGACTGGCACAAATTTTTTATAATAATACTTCCTTTGTGAGTTTTGACTGAAAACTCATTTATTAAATCAAAAGGAAAATGTTTAATTTTATTTGAAAACTAGGAATATATAAAGGAATGTGATGATACAAAATTGAATAAGGTTGTCTCTATCTTTGAAAAAATGATTACAGTACCGGACACCATATTATTGAGAACTTCAACCTCTACAATTTTGATCACAAAACCCCGTCCTTTCCCCTGTGGCCTTTTTTGAGGAATGCTTCCTTAACACATTGTAAAATCATTAGTATAGTGTCCTGTATCCCTAAAATTATATCATTGAATATTGATATATTATTTTCATTCCTTTGAAATCATTAACAGGAAGGCATTTCTCTCTACACTTGTAGAAAAATCATTTTCCTTTTTAGCAGGCATGATGGTGTTTCCATCCACAAGTATCACACGTAAGAAAATTCCCTTTTTTATTCTTACCTTTATCCATTATTTCCAATACCACAATATTCTTATCTTTTTTCCCTTAAATTAATAATAATTAGATAATTCATTATATTTATTGATAGCACATGAGAATATATCTTTGTATGATGAGAAATTTTGTGAGACCAGTACCCTTTAGAGGAATGGTTTTAAACCGTAAAAGAATCTATCAAACATGATTGTTGGATTATGAATGTACTAATTTTCATGCCTTGATAACATTGTAAAGTTGGATCCATAATTTTCAATGTTTTTATCCTCTTTTTGTTTCAGACTCAATAATTGCCTCTCCATATCATCTCTTTGTTTGCAGTAGAAATATTTTCCTAGTAAAATTTTATTAAAATCCATCCATTTATTATTTGTAATTTTTTCCTTCTAATTTTTTTTGAATTAATGAACACCATTCATCAGAATATACCGATAAGTAAAAAATTACTAGGAAAATAGTCACCCTTTTATAACTTCCCAAAGTGAGAAATATATTCTCTAAAGAACTTATCCACTACTCCGCTACAAATGTGTTTGTAGTCCCACTAAATAATGGAGGTAGTTTTCACATAAACTGGTCTAACATTACTTCTCAATATTGTAGATCATGCAACTCCATATGATTGAGTTTATTATTAATAACAAGAGTCAGTTGTCCCAGTATAGTTATATGTTGTTCACCACTAGTCACAACTTTAGTACCAATATCATTATCTTGAATAGGAGGAAAATCCATACATGGGATATGAGTATTGATACAGTTTCCATTCATTCGACTAGTAAAAATTTCTAAATAATAGCATACAGTAAATCAGATTATGAATCATAATTAATAATCATGAACTAGAAAAACAATTAACATAAATTGAATCTTAAGGCATAACTAATCTCATAATCATAAACATGGGTTCTTTAGGGACATATTTACTTTTGAAATGTTCATATTAGTTTATAAAGGAAATGTGAATTATCTTAAGCATACCCCCAAGGAGTTTCAAACCAAGTGCATAGTAAGTCCTATTTTTGTGTACTAAGATACACAAATTTAGGTCTGAGACACCTTGTCAGAGTTGTTACTCCTAGGTACATTTATGAAAGAACTACATCCAATTGTAGTATCCAGATAGGGATGTATTGATAGAAACACCCACATAAAATATACCTTACTAAAATTATAGGATGTTTTTATATTATTATCCTCAAAGTATATCTTAGGTTTATATTCCCTAATCTATGTTTTCTAGATCAATTTTCCAAGGTTTCTTTTAAACAACTTCGAATACCAACTATAAGACCCTAACCATTGCATCTTAGTGTTGGTGCCTTATATTAATTCATTGGAATAAATACAGGAATCAAATCTCAATTTAAAAATTAGTTTACTAGTTTTAGAATCGAAATAAAATACAATATTTTTACATTAAAACTTTAATAGAGGAACAACAAAGAAACTCCATTGGTAACACTAAAAACTCTTAGATTAACTCTACAAGTCATTTATAATATTCATCTTCAAATCCTGGGTAAGAATAAAACATAATAAAGAGGTATGATCATATACTCATTAATCTTAAGTAATACATCGAGTTATAATATAAACCATAAGTCATCTTTAATTACTAAAAAAACATTCCATTAGAACCGAATCTTAAAAATTATATGTAAATGATAAAAGATGAATAAATAATTCCATATAAATAATCACATGAGGAAGAATCTTAACCACGGATATTATAAAATTCGAATTTTCACATGGATAATAAATTAATAATATTATTATGAGGGAATGAATATATTTGACATGTAAAACATACCATCAAGTCCTTATCCAATAAATATAAAAATAATTAAGGCCTTATCCAAAACCAAATTTGAAAATGGGAAAAGCCTCAGACAAGTGCATATCTGTTTTGTCTCATGTGACCTACCAATGCATCGAGGGACTATAACAAGCCCCACCAATAACTTTATAAGCCCAATTAATTCCTACTATTAATGGGGTTAAATATAAGCAACATATACATATGAAACATAAATAACATTCCCCAATCTTTAAACATAATCACTGGCCTTTTTTAGTAACATAATGAATGGTATCAAGATAACACATCCATAGTCAAACTAATCATAAAACATTTATTAAAATATGATAGATTATAAGCACAATATATAAATCTCAATAAATCATAAAATTAAATAGAGGTGTTGAAATATATGAAATTACTCTAATAAATCATTAATTAATTATTGGGAGAAATATACCTCTTACTTTTCAAAGAAGAGTTCTTTTGGAAAAATCCTTTATAATTGTCATAAATGTTTCTATAAAACTAGAAATGTACAAATATATTTTTTCTAGAAAATAAATAGTGATTTTAGAATATTAACGGTGCCTTAAAATTTTTTATGGATGGTGCTTGAAAAATGTGTAAGAAATCGAGATGTTCCCTTTAAACGGGCTTGCATAACAGGAATAAATGAGAAAGAAGACCTATAAAACATGTATTCCCCATAAATGAAAGATGAATTGATGTGGATAAATGATTTTAAATTGTATAAAAAACATTTAAAATAATTATATAAAAGTAATGAAGAATTTAATTGGTGTGTACAGAAAAAATCAGACCTGAATTAAAATGGAGGTTTTGGAATAAAACCATTACCTTATGTCTGAATGTGTTCAACACTTGGCCTTAACATCCTGCATAATCAAATTAAATCCATTAATTGATTAATTTATAACATTTTATACATGTATTTAATTTATTATAATTTTATTATGTTCAATTATGGTGTTTTTGATGAGTTATAAAATAAACTTTCATATTTTGGGAGTGTTCGTTTCCTTGGAATTTGTTATAATCTTGCTTGTTTTTAAGTAAAGATGTTTATGTAAAGTTGGTATAATTATCCATAATTATAATTATATGTAACTAATAAAAATATAGAATAGTTAAATTTAATATGTATTAATATTTTCAGATATAAGGTTGATTCATTTGATATAACTTTAAGGATAATCATTTATATTACTTTGGTGGTTTTTCGATCATTACGAAATAGCTTTGTCTTATTAATTAATATCATGTATATATAATGGTTAAAGAATAAAATAAATTATAATATGAAAAATAAAATATCTTGTAACCATAATTATGGTTTTATGACCAGACATGAAGGTGTTAATGGAAAATGGAAATTCATTGTCAATGATGTTAGTAAATTAATACATCACGAGCGATGTTTTCATTTGTAGAATAATAGATAGAGAGAGAGATGATTTTGATGATTAATATTACATTGAAATGATATAATTACAGTATATATTGAAACTATATTTATTTTGTCTCTTTGTATAGGGTATTTGAGGGAATTATAATTAAATAAAATACATTGAAATGAAAATAAAAGAAAAGAAAGTGGATTTTTACCTCTTGAATTCTCTACCTTGAGAACCTCCTTAAAAGAATTTGTTTTGTATTTTCTATGACAAAAGGAGATATTAGATGTATGGGATGGGATTTAAAATATTATTGGGTAGAATTTAGACAATTATAGGGGCTTTTATGGTGTAAGGAGAAGAGGTGGTATGGGCTGTATTTATAGTTGAGGAGAGGGGTGTTTTTTGAATATTTTATTCATTTGATTATTATTTTTTCTCATGACTATACATTGTTTTACATTGTCACAAAATATATTAAAATAATAAATTATATTTACATATTATGGGCTAAAAGAATCCACACATAACCTATTACTCAATAATTCATTTATTTAACAATTATTGTAAATTGTCGTAGTTTACTATTCACTAAAAATTCAAGTATTTTAGAAAAATACCAAAAAATCACCATAACAATTTTTTGATATTTTGAATTAAGAAACGAACTCCATTTTACAAAAATATTTTTTTAAATATAAAATAATTAATTTTAAATTAAAATAATCATTTACTCAAAAAATACATATTTTAAAATGATAGCTAATTTTGTAACACTTTGAAAAATTAAATGAGGTCTCATAAAATTATCTTAAAATAATAAGAAAAAATATTAATATATCAATATATATTATGAAAATATATTTTATTTTAAATAATTATATTAATTATAAAATCTTAATTAAATATTTATGACTTACAAAAATACCAACTCTTAATTAATAATTTTTTTAAAATATTTATTCACTTGTAATATGATATATTTATATCCTTATTTTATTTATAAGCGGACTAAATTTTATTTATATTATCATGGGTGAGGTTACTATTCATTTGGTTGATTTAATAGTCATATGGGTTATATTACTATTCCTAAGGTCAAGTTACCATTTAATAGGTATAGGTTCATTATCTTCTTAAAAAACCTATTATTTCATTCATTATTCATTTGTAAAGTTTCTATTGTGTTCTCAAAGTTCTTTTATGTGATCTATAATATATGAATTAATCATAAGAAGGGAAATTTCATTGATTGAATTTGGGATCATTATATAATTTGTAGATATTGAAATATTACACTCGATAATGAATGCACCTTTAGCTTTACCTTGATTTTTAGGTGCAGTTCCTCTTACAGTGGGTTGGCTTGCCACCTGAAAAATGTACTACTTCCAATTATTTACCCTAACTTTGGATCTTTCGCTTATTGGAATGGCAGTTCTTGGGATCATTATAATTTTTATGAATCTTTTCCCCCTTTTCCATGTTCTTCCTTTTCTTATTCACCATAAGAATTGTGAGTTTATAACACCCCATGTCCTTATCCACTTAGAGAATCAAGGTAAGATGTTTTGAATGACTCTTCTCATTATTTCTCATATTGTGATTAACAAAAAAAATTGAAAAGGTCTAGGGTAGTGGTTAAAGTATGATATATGTATGAAACTCATCCATTAATTTAATCTATATGTTTTCTAAGCATTCAATATACCCAATAATCTTGACTACATGAGTCCCAACTAGCACACAAACTCCAAGATTAGTTATAAACAAAAAATGAGATATCTCATACCTCTCTTGTCTCACCTTCTCTTAAAAGAGATCTCGATGGTGAGACATCATGCTATAGGAATCGATGTCCTCATGTTTCTTTAAATTCTCATTGAACATGGATTACAGCATGAAACATTGAACATATTTTGAATCATTAAAATGTTTATCATACAGTGATAACCTTCCATCACTTACCACATTACTAGGTGCATTAGGAATATGTTCTTTCTCCATGTACAATTTCCTTTCATGGAGAAGGATAACGCATGATTTCCTTTTCCACTCTTAGAAATTTTTTCTGGTGAGAAGGTTATCCTTCTCAAGTATTGACCACAATGATATGGTTGATGTCATTTTAATTATGTTTCTAAAAAATAAAATGATCAGAATTTTAGTACTTTTTCTGATAATATTTAGACAAATAAATAAATTAATATTATATTAATTTGTCTCTCATTATTTTATCAAAACCCAATACCCCTCACCATTGGATTTATAATATATTGTTTCTTGGACATTATAGTGGAAAGGATCCATATTCCCATTATCATTACCCTAACTTTGGTTTTTCAAGATACTAAAATGGTTTTAGTTAATAATTTCAAATTCCAATTGCATTAACTCATGGTTCCTTGATCTATTGAGTGGACTCCAAAATTCCAAAATTTGAAATTATATTTCCTAAACCCATACCTCTCTATTACACCAAGTCTTTCGTCGGTAGTAAACCCTTGATGTGGACTAAGTTCATTCAACCAAAAACATAAAGTTATAATTCCTTGACAACTGAAATCACCCCAACTTTGTCTGGTCAAGCACATTGAACTGTGGTTTAATTTTAACTGATGTATTGGAAGGCTATACCGACTTAATATATATAGTTGAGTGATTTTACTCTTTTATGAATAAATTTCCAATTATTAGCTTTATTACATGATTTTTAACATTAAGTGTATTTACTTAATTGATTAACCATGTGTTAGATAATATTAACACATAAGCCAATTTATTTTATTTATATCATACATGATAATTAATTTAATTGATTCATGTGATCACAGAAAAACATCCATAATAAAATAACCATCAAAACATGACAAAAATACAATTATAAAGTTATATGATTAGGGGAATTTACTAGTAGTTATTTTATCTAGTAGTTGATAAAAAAACTGTTGACCTGTGGGAAAACACCTTAAAATAATTATGGTTCTTGTTACAGCTTTCCACATGTCCATATATGTATCTCTCTTGGATGCATTTTTTCATAGCTCTAAACTTGAAACGCCTCCACTAGCTAGAGAGATCCATCCATTAAATATGATTTTTCTAACACATAGGTGAGTGAAAAAGGGTTTATATAAAATAAAACGAGGGCACACAAGCCTTTTTATAATAAGAGGAGAGAAGGAACATGGGCCAATAATTTAATTTAACAATAAATTAAATGAAACCAATCGCATACGATGGTCTAGTATATTCTCATGGTCATCCATATTAATTTAATAAATTACACATTAAATAACATTAGAATTAAATTATTAATCATTCTTATTTAAGATAAATCGTGCTTGAATCAATTAATTATATTCTATAATTAATCAATTGTTTTTTATTAATTATCATCCAAATTTTCTTGAGATTCACATCAATCATGTTTTTATAAAAATTAAATAAATTTATTTAAAATTAAAAATGTACATAAATGTACCATGGAGGTGACACGATGAATAACCATCCAAATCTACCCAATATGTATTATACTCATATATTGTTTAGTTGTGTGACATATGGAATACATGACTTATCATGTATTTTCATGAAATTTACTATTAACATAATGATTACACAAATCATATAATTTTTTGGTCATGTGTTATGCTTCATTACACGTTGATTAAAGATTGTAATACAACTCATACACGATATAGAGATCTTAAAATTATGAATATATTAATTAAAAATTTATATAAATAAATCTTAAAACCCATCACATGTAGTGTCCTATGAACTTAAGAACCACACTCAAGAACATATCGATAAGGTTTACATAATATAACGTATAAATTTTAAATATGGATAATTTGGTATAACTACATGGTGTGTATAGCTGATATACAAGGCATGTACATCTCTTACCACGTATTTGTGGCACGTAAATAGGGAATCAACATGTTAACTGTGCCTTAAAAAATTAGAGCATAAGATGATTATAATCAACTACAGAACATGTGGTCTCCTTGTTTCACAGTTACCAGTTAGGTAGGCCATATATTGTAGTAAATATCTCATCTATGACTCAAAGTAATTAAATTTCATGTACATGGGCTACATGAAATGTACTCCAGTTGATCATGCGTCTGGCTAACCTAGTCAACATGTAGTGTAGGTTATAAATGCACTATATTTCATCAATTCACATGTTTTGAATTAATTTTAAAATTAATTCCTGATGCATTTAACACAAGTACATGGTGTGTTACTCCAGTTACATGGTGTGTACTCATGTTTCATCTGGTATAATCATCAACACATTCAGATGAGTGATTTGATTTTATTTCATTCAAAAAAAATAAATTTCATTGATTAGATTTATGAGAAATGTTGGAGGTGGAAGAAGATCTCACAATTCGGATTAAAATAACGATAAAACCTCAAATGAAAACTAAATCACAAATGTGTAAATCAATCAACGATATTTAAATAATTGTAAATAATTATTTGACCACTATGATACCACTTGTAGGTTCCATGTGAAGGAGGATCTTAGGATGGGTCATGCCCAACTTTTTTTTTATGCTCAATCATCAATCTAAGATTTACACAATGATAAATTTCATTCTCAACATAATTTAATCAAAGAAAAAATACATGGGATAGAATGCTAGAACCAGTGATAGGATTGTCAAATAATATTTATAATTAATTTAATTAATTTAATAATTACCTTGATGGGATTATTTCTTTATTGATGGGCATGAAAATAGATCTTTTTTGTATCATCGTTGAGTTGTTTGAATAAAGTGAAGATTATTTCTAGTTGTGATCCCCATGTGTTCCAAAAATCATTGAATGTTGTCATAGGAATCTATGGGTGTTATCATGGAATATGATATCGCTTGCATCGTCCGCCTTTGATCACCTCAAAAACTGCTTCCAAAGTGTTCTCTTAAATCTATATTGACATGAGAGTGGGAGGTGGACGAAGACTACTCCCTATTCATGGGAGTGTTATGGAAGAAGGGAGCTCTTTCGGTCTTGATAGGATTCTCCAAATTAATTGTTCACAACCAAAACAAATTAATTGTCTCCTAGAGAAAGTAATATAATTGGGTTTATATATCACTAGGGTTAGAAAAAAATAATTTCACAAGTTTAATTTAATATTTATTTAATCCCTCCAGAACCTCATGTCATATAATAATATTAATAATATTTCTAGACATGTGCTTAACTTTAAAATTAAATTAAATATTATTTAATCAAATAATATTCAATATTAATTAATTCTCACCAGGACATTAAACTCAGTATTCCATTCCTCAACTATATTTATCAGTTCTTGAATAATGAGTATTTATTAAATGAATAAATATCATAGCATTATTTTCTAATAAATAAATCAATATTATATTCACTAAATAGAAAATAAATATTTATTAAATATTTTGTCATATTATATTCTCTCGAATGACTGATGATGGAATATATGAGATCAAGAAATCATGAATAATTGTTAATCCACATATAAGAATAATATTTATTTAAATTATTAAATAATATATAATATTAATATTATTTAACTGAGATTTTGGATACACTTAGTATGTGACCCTCTATGCCTATTTCTCAGTGGCATCAGGCGAAGCAGACTAAAGTCCAAGTTTAGTGTCTAGAAACACATCAATCTACCCATAGAGAAGGAATTTAATGTTTCGATGACATAATACCTCATAAAACCACTTATTGTGTGATATAAACCTTTTACCATGATATCTATAATCAAGCAGGTTGCATGCTGGTGTCATCAACCTATGTGCTCAATGTATCATTCTTTAACTTCCTAGAAATTGAACATACCAATAGAAAACTATGCTCATGGATTTATTTAGTCTATGTTATTTCCATCAAAAGGACTAAGATAGAAAATTCCATTAAATAATGGTAGGGTAAACCCTTTCTCACATTTTTCATTACTACAATATTACTCTTGATGCACCCAATGTATCCTACCTTGCCGAGAACATCCATCATCAATGTTTTCATCAGTACATAAAAGTATGTTACTCATGATACTCATTGATAATAATCTCAATGTATATGGACCAATAACATGTCCAAATATAGAAACATGTAATTCCATATATAAACTTGGATTTCTTACTGGTGGGTCTTGTTCCCATAGTATCCTACACTAGATATTAACAAGGGTGTACACCATGAGAAGGTGTCGTAGAGTTCTATGAGTATCCAGCTGTGATAGCCTATATAACTTTTGTTCCTAAAATTATATCATTCAGATATATAAAATATATTTAATAATAGATTGGTTGAACTTCCAGTTTCTCATCATAGTGGGGAACTTCTATGACCCTTTTAGGTAAACAGCTACTCTTAGGACATTATCACATATCATGTTATCTATAAGAACAATCATGATGTGATAAGTAGTATATTTATAATGAAAACTATGAATACAAGACATGATAAAGTATGAATAAGTTGTTTCTAGGGCACCAAATCCACAATACTATAGATATGTGTCCTAAACCATCATTAAAGTCAGTCAAATTTTAAAATTTATATTCCTAATAACTACTATATATGTGGGAAGCATGGTCGAACCCATAGGGAAGGTAAATTTTTCCACTAGACTTCTAAAAACTTGGTAAACTCCACTGTTGTCAGTAGTGGAGTGATTTTTTCTATTTTTTCACTTTTATATATATTTTTTATTAATTTTATTTTTATAAGCAGTAGTGTGACAGAACATTGGTAAAAAAATTTGAAAACTAAATTGAAGCTAGAGACAGTTGTAAACATGGAATAACAGAGATATAGAACACTGATAAAAAGAACAATCTATTAAAACACTCGGGGAGTAATCTCCATTCTACTGGTATTTAAGGTGTTTCAATTCACTTATAGGTTGTTGAAGAGTACCACTATAAAGAGTATGACTCGCCTCCCTTGCCAAAAGTTATGTCACACAAGCCAACCAATTTAAGAGTTCACCACTTCAAGATTAATCAACTGTGAACTATTTGAAAATAAACAGGAAGAAAAACTCACCGTAAGTCTTGAAATATTTTGAATCTATTGTCTTTTAAAAAATGTTTACACAATCTATCTCACTAACTGACAATGAAATATTGAAATTAAACTTTGGTGGAATAATAAATTGAATGAATTCAGTATTGATCTTGACGATCTATACTGAATACATTAAAATGATAAAGTAAAATGATAATTTAATGATAACCAGTTGAACTTCAATATATCCCCAAACTAGAGACTTAGCTAGACATCATCTCTATTACATTTACTAAAACATTTCAATTAGAAAGGATAAGAATTTAATGAAAAAAGAAAAATTAAACTCCCTCGGGTAGCATGAATTGCTGCTCGTGGACCTTGGATCTCTAAGGAATAATTCTCTGAGAGCTGCTCCAGAATTTGCCCCAAGGTTCTTTCCCTGCTTCCGAGTAAATGATCCAATATCTAATGAATGTCACCCCCCCCCCCCCCCCGAATCTGTTGCTTACTCTGTCTTAAGTAGAAACTATCTTCTACTACATGTCACCGCTCACTTCCACCAACTCCAAAAAGTCCTTCACATAAGCACTGCATGTGTCTGTTTTTTCACAACTGGCACGTCGCACTAATGTTTCTCACATAACCCACTCCCACTGAGTTAGTTAATTGAATCTGGATGGGATCTCACTTCTCGTATGAACCTGCAATAAAAAAACAAGATGTAATAAATACAAAGAAAATAAATAATATACTATACTTATTTTATAAATTAATGTTAAATAAAAAGTTTAATTCAAGTTAATTTAAAGATACTTAAATTTATTATTAATATTCATAAAATAAATATTAAAATTATTGTTATTAATTTTTAATTAAATATTTAATAAAAATTTTAAGTATTCAATTTATTGTTATTAATTAAATTATATAATTAGTGTAATTGTCAATAACATTTATTTAGTTTAATTTAATTTAATTCTTAAATTAGATAAATATTAATTTCTTTATTAAATTAATTATTATATTTATTCTGTTGAAATTAATGTCTTAAAAGATCTATATTAATTAACATTTAACTTTATTTATAAATTATTATTTCTTATAATTTAAACTAATAAATTATTATTAGTTAGTCATAATTTTTATTTTATAACTTATATATTTATTAATGTGATAATAGTTATGTATAAAAATTATTATATACTATTTTATATTAATTTGTTTAATTTATTAATTTTTTTCTTTTACTTTTGTTGGAATATATTTGTTTTTATTAATTAATCAACTCTCCCCCCCCCCCTTGTATCCTTCATTGCGCCATGGGAAAGGGTGTTGTTGTGGACCATATTCTTCGCAGAAAACCCGCACCGGGTGTGGCAGATTCTCAGGTGGCATCAAATCCTCCTTCTTCCTCCAGCTTGGCGAGATGGCACTAGTGGCATCCAATTTAACCCTCAGATCGACCTTTTGATTTGGAACTGTAGTGCGGGCATGTTTTGTTTTAGCTCAAAGTGTTCAGAAACTTATAATCTCCTGGTTGAACTCCTACTCATACAGCGAATATCAGTTTACCCTACATCGGTTGTCAGATGAAGTGGATCCTTCTTATTCGGTGAGCGATAGCACTGCAACCTTAGTCTGATGCCGGTCTTCAGTGGATAGTGACATCGTGGCTTGGTTCGAGCTCGATGTTGGTTTGGTGGAGCGAAAGTCCAGGTGATAGATCAAGCTGTTGATTGGGATGGGAAGGCCTTGGGGTTTTCAAATCTATGTTTTAAGGAGAGTTCAAAATGGTTTTAATTTATCTTGATTCTGATTCTTCAATTGTATTGATTTGTGGATCTGGGAAAGAACTGAAGAAGGAGACGGTCATGGCAGATCACAATTGCGGTGGCTGGAATTGAAAAAAAGAGGGAATGGAAATAGTGGAACAAGCAGACGGTGGTGTGACCGGTTGCAAGGTCTGGAGATTACGGTGGCTAGAGATTGAAATCGTGATGAGGATATGGCTACAGAAAAAAAACGACATGAAATGGAAATAGATACAGTTCAAGAATAAATAGTGGCAAAGACATGGTGAGACTGTGAATAAAAGAATAGGTGAGTGAAAAATAAAAAGGAAATAAACGAGTATCGGTGTGTGTCGTGAAACCGATGAGAAGATTGGATCAATAAGTCATGTCTCACTGAAAGAAGTAATAAATCAGTGTCACCGATATAATATAATGAGACACTGATAGAAAAGAAAACAAACAGCCACCGTGGGACACACAAAAAATAAATAATATTGGTGAGTGTATGAGACATCGACGAAAGGAGAAATGAATCTGTGCGTCACGACAAATAATAAGAAACTGAAACTGATGAAAATAGAAACTGAAACTAATGAAATAATCGGTATGTTGCAACATCGGTGTGACGACTCACCGATAGTTATAAAAAAAATTGGTGTGTTAAAATATCAGCGAGCCGTCATATCGGTGAGTCGACTAACTGATAGAAAAAATTAAAATATAAAAAAAATTTAAACAAATAATAAAATGAATAAAACATTAATTAATTAACACAAAAGAGAATTTAACTATGTTGTTTAAGATTAAATAGTTAATATTAACTAAAAACTAACTAAATTATTTAACAAATTAAAAAATAATGGTGACTATATTATTAACTAAGAAAATAAATGTTAAGATTAATTAAATATATTTCTAAATAAATGCATAACACCTACAAATAATTATCTGCTAATATAAAATTAAAATAATTAAAATTAACTAATTAAATTAAACAATAAAGTTAAATAATTAAATAAAAAAATGAAAACTTAAAATTAAAAACACATTATTTAATTAAACATTAACTTAAACTATTAACTTATTTAATAAACAGAGTTACTATATTAGTAAATAAATAAATTTAATATCGTTTAATAATTATATTTTATATAGTAATGTTTTAAAATAACAACTAAACTAGATTATTTCAAAATAAATTGAACAACTATATAATTAATAATCATTTAAAATTATTAAGAAGTAAACAAGAAGAAGATTTTTAAAATAAAAATCAATTTAATATAATTAAAATAATTAGAGCGAGTAAATAAAAAGACTAAAAACACATATTTAATTATAAAAATGATTAATTAAGAGATGTAGTGATAAAAATACAAAAGTGCCATTATTTGTTAAAAAGTGTCAAAATAATTAATTTAATTGATAAAAAGTAAATAAAAGATGTGGCAAAACTGTGTAAAAATAGAGCCACATCAATATGTTTGGTGGGAGTGCTAGTGGATAGGTCACCACTCAGATTTGATCAAGGATTTCAAAGAGACTTATGTGTCTAGGACTAAGAATTACATTCTTCCACAACCTCAAGAATGTATTCTAAAATGATATAGAAATGAACACTTTGTCTCTAAAATCAATCTATAGGCCTCATTGATGATTTTCTATATAGATTTTCTACCAATTTTTTTATATTTCATATGATGTTGAATGCTTCAATAATTCTTTTCCATTTCTTGGATAAGATTATGTACATTCATCTTCCACTCTCCAACTTCATTTGAATATTTTAGAGTTTGAAAACCCTTCACATACAGAGCCTCATAATTTTTGATTTTAATCCTATAAAAGAAAAGGTTGTTATATGAAAACTCAACTAGGGGAATGTGTTGGTACCAATATCTTTGGAAATCCATTAAACATGATATCAACATATCCTATGGAGTTTTAACGTCCTTTCTGACTGACCATATATATGAGGGTCTTAAACAGTGTTGAAGCTCAGTTTAATATGAAATTATTACTGAAGGATTCTCCAAAACCTAGAGGTAAACCTTGGATCTAGGTCAGATAAAATATAGAGTGTACCTCCATGAAGTCTTATCACTTTTCGAATGTATATTTTGGTGATTAGTCCAAGATTAAAATCATCCTTGATAGCAATGAAATGTGCTGACATGCTATGAAGATCAACTAGCACCTAGATTGTTTTATTTCCTTTAAGGGTCATGGGGAGTCCTAAAAAATACATGATTATGTTTTCCCATTTCTATGTTTTTAGGGGAAATAGTTGCATTAAAATCTTATACTTCTTTTGTTTAATCTTGACTTGTTAGTATTTCAAGCATTGAGAAAAAACTCCACTACCTCCTTATTTATGTTATCCCACCAAAAGTTTTCCTCCAAATATCTTCACATCTTAGTGATTTCTAGATGAATAAAAAAGGATGATATATGTGTATCATTCATAATTTCCCTCTCAAATTTTGTTTTTTATGGGACAGATATCTTGCTTCAAAATATTATAACTCTATTTTCATCAATGTTTATCTCCATAATATTCACTAACTTCTTCTAAAAAATACATAATATTTCTGGGAATCCTTGATCCACTCAAGAATATATTGTTGAGATGTAATTTTTGAAAATTAGGATGAATATAATTTTATTTTTCCAAATTAAATCATTTTTATTTATAATAATATTATATCTCTTACAATCTTAATCATGGATATATTTGTAGGATTATTTTACTTAGATCATATTTCACTTCATTTAGTTTTCCTTGATAGTAATTTGTTGACAAATCATAATCATTTATTATCTATAACAACATTTTTTGTTTCATATTAATATCCATTTGTGTTAATATATACATGAGGATATTATAGTCCATATATATGTCACACTTCTCCCCACAGAGATAATGTCTCCAAGTCCTCAAATAGAATATCACTGCTACTAATTCTGGATAATACATTGGGTATTTCTTCTCAAGATTCTTTAATTATTAGGATAAATATGTTATTATTCATTCATCTTACAAGAGTACACAACCTAATCTCTTTATGGACACATCACTTTAGATAAAAAATACTTCCCCACTAGTTGGTTATGTGAGATTAGGTTCAGTTATTAGCCTCTTATTTAGTTCATTAATGATTTATTCATATTTATCACTCTATACCAACTTGACTCCCTTAGGAGTAAGATTGGTTATTAGGAAGGAAAATAATGAAAATTTCTCATTAATGTAAAATAGTACCATGATATTCCAAATAAACTATGTATTTTCATCATAGATATTGGTCTTCACCATTCTTTGATTGCCTCTATTTTTTTGGATCCATAGATATCCCTTTATTAGTGATAACATGAACAAAGAAAGATACATAAACCAACCAAAACAAAAATTTACATTACTTTTCATATAACTTTCCTTCTGTGGGGTCTTCAATATAGTTTTTAAATTCTCTTAATGTTCCTAAATGTTTTTAGAGTAGATAATAATTTCATCTCTAAAGACTACCAATTTGTTTTTTTAGGAATTCTCTAAAGACTCTATTCATTAATTCATTAATAATTTTATAACCATTATTGCGACAAAATGAAATCAACATGAGCCCATAGTTCACATAACTTATAAGAAAATTAGCCATGGGGATATCCTCATTCTTTACCTTTACATAATAATATCCTAACCGAAGATGGACCTTAGAGAACCATAGGGCTCCATGAACCTGATTGAAAAAGTCATCAATTTTTAGCACAGGATAATTATTATTTATTTTGATCATGTTGATATCATGATAATAAATGAAAATAAAAAATGAACCATCATTTATATTGACAATGAGGATCAGTGTGCCAACTGTTAACCGATTGGGTGTATAAACCCTTTATCTATATTTTTTTTCTTATTGTATCTTACACTCCTTAAGCTCAAAAACAACTATTCTATATGGAGTTTTGGATATTGTAAGAGATCCAGGTATGACCTTGATTAATAAATCAACCTCATAGCTCAGAGTACCAACAGGAAATTCTTTAAGAAACATATATGTGAATTCCTTTATAATGGTCATGTCATCAAAGATGATGATTTCTTTAGACTCAATAACTTGAGATAGATACAATTCCTCAAAAGGAAATAATATCTATTCGTAATATTATGGTACCAAAGAATATTTTTCCACTTCCTTGTACTTATATATAATTAGAGGGAAATTTGTGATTTGGAGGGTGGTTTCCTTCTCCTAGAAATTTATGTTGGATCTATATAGGGAAATCCAATCCAGGCAGAGAATAAAATTTAATTTCACTAAGGGAAGTATCATGAGGTTTGCTGTGAAGTTAATCCAACAAATATAAAAAGGGATGATTTATATACTAGGGATTAAATAATTGAACCATTTTACATATTTAATAATAACTCAACTTCCATGTTTTATGGCAGTGTTTGAATATTTCAACAAAATTCGTGTGACATGAAAGAATGTATACAACCAAAATAAAAAAAGAATGTTAATTGTTCTTAGATGAATAACTAACATTTCTATCAACACTATGTTTTCTAGATGCACCACATCAGTATTTATTGAATACACTCACCCTTTATATTTAGGCCATAGATGTTTTTTTTCATCAATTCTCATCGACAATCATTGGATTAGAGCATTAATTCACATAGTATCCATGTTCTTTTCTATTGAAACATTGGAAAATAGGTTTTGGGTTGAATGAAGGATTTTTTATTCTATCACATTAGTGGATTTCTCCCATTGGAAATCTCTAGCTATGTTCCCTTGCTTCCATACTGAAAAAGTTTCTTTATCACCTTCCGAAAATATTTGGTATAATTATTCCAACACCTTTGAAAATGGGCTGATGGAATTTAATACCCCCATGAGATTTTTCCATCACACCACTAAAATTAGTGTCCACTCACAATTAATTTTCTCTATACCCATTAGACCATTGAGATTCACTTATCTTCTTATCAACTTTGAGGGAACATCGAATAATTTCTTCATAGATATCAATGTCTAGAATAACCAATGTTTTTAAAGACTCGTATTTTCCATCAAATAAGAGGACCATTTTACTTTCAAAGGATGTGACAATGAAAAAATAATAACATGATATTTTTGTGATGTTTTCCTCATGATTCCAGTTGGATTTATCATAATTTCTCTCAAGGCTAAGTGAATTCCTCTCTATTTTGATTTGGATAGTGCGTGGAAAATATTTCTTCAAATAAAAATCCAAAATTCCATCCACTCTATCGCTTTTTATGATCCTTGAGATTAATATTTTTGACCAATGTAAACCATTGAATAGATTCTCCCTCTATATGATAAATATATATCATGACCTTCCCTCACCCAGAGCATTTAATAATAGAGAAGACTGTTTCAATGGAGTTGATCCATTACTTCATGGTTAAGGTATCATAAGATCCACTGAATTTGAAAGTTCTCTGTCGAGTAAAGGTTGAAAATTCAACTTTCTTCTTCTTAGTGAGATTTGTAAATTACCACTAATTTAGTTTTCAATTCAATACATGAGTTAATTTAGAAATTATTATCATAATGTTCATGATTTATGCTCTCATCCAATTGTGAATTTCATTTGGGTAGTCATCACATATCCCTTCACCTTGATTTTTGAAATTGTTTTTCATATTTCCAGCCATTGACTAAAAATAAAGGTAAAATTAGGGATTGTAATTTTTAAAATATTAAATAAATAAATGGTAAAACATAAAAATTAAAGGGATAAATAATTAATAATTGATACAATTTAACCTATAAATTTCTATGTTTCAATATAAGTTATCCATGATCAATTTCCTATCATAAAATATTATAGGAATGTTTTCCTTTAATAATGGTTCATAAATAGATTATAGATTTTTAAAATCATTTCACCTAGGAGTGTCAATAAAGGTGTGTATCATGTCCTGTATTCAAGCACTAGGTGATGAAAGATTCCAACTCAATGTTGGTTTTTCTTGATAATTACACCTACAAACAGACCCACATCCACTTGTAGTGTCCAAAAAAGGATATATTTTTATATAAAAATCATACTATATAATTTACCAAAAGTTCATGATGTTTTTATATATATAGACTTATCCTTAAAATTTTCACTACGGATCTCTAATGCTAATCCCCAAAAAAGCTTGAATTCACTCTTATACCAACTATAATGAGCCATATTTTTTACATCATATTTTATGATTTATTATATAAAGATAAACTTAATAAAACCCCATAAGATCAAGAAGGCTATTGTATTTTATAAATTATATGAATAACATATAAAATTTCTATATAAATTAATTTACATAAATAAAAACTCAATAAGATGCTCCTAAAAATTGATTGCTCTTTTAAAACTGTATGGGATAACTATAGGACATACATAAGAATGGGGTGAGATATAAATCCTAGTAAGGGAATAAATAATGAAAATTATAAGTTATATCAGAATGTTTGATCCAAGATCTATATCGAGACATCATAATAGGGGTGACAATCATAATCTTGAATAATTAGGTATGCTATAACATGATAGCATAACGGAAACATGGGAATGTGGCAACAAAAATACATTACCTCATAAACATGAGTCAAGGATAACTACTAGTAAATTATAAAACAATGTTATTATGATTATTTAAATGAAAAATAAAAGGTATATAATGAGATAAAAATATTATCCATTGCATTATAGGGCTATATAATTCCACTCCTACCCGTCACTTTCATATCATGTACATGCATTAGTTTTCCACATAGATCATACTACATAAGGATACCTTTTATAAATTTTAACCATAATATTAAAAATTGTGGATTACATACATGTAAATCCCAAATAAATGAATAATAGGAAAAACTAGTTGAATAATATTTATTGAAAATGAGGATGGTTATTCACTACACAATTGTTTGGCATAAAAAAGCACAGGATAATTTTAGCCGTATAATAGAAGTATATAAGGATTCATACAAGGGAATAATGAGAGTGAAAGTGATATATCATCACTTATAAATAATAATTATAGTAATATGGATATTAATAATATAACCCAACATCAATAATATAAAATTAATGTCATAGTACAAATAAGTTTCTTGAATAAATAGGAGAAAGAGATTATTCCTTTCAATGTGAGGGAACTCCTTAAATCTAGGGAGGAACTCATTAAGAGAATAGGGAAACTTGGTATGGATATATATATGTTATGGAAGAGTTAGTCCATGATAAAACGGTTTTTATTTAATATGCATGGGAATATGGGTTGGTTTTAATTAAAGAAGTTAAGGGAGTTCTTTATTAATTTCAAAACATAGGTTTTAGAGTCCATATGATAAAGTAATCAAAATAAAAAATCCTACAATGGTTTTTACCATGGATTCAAAAAACTTGGGGGGGGGTTAATTGTTTTATAATTCCAAGAACAATTATTTTTAAAATAATACCCTTGGTGAAGTAATATTTAGTCATGTTTTTAAAGAAATGATTTTAAAACATTAGAAATACTGTAATGGTTTTGGAGGATGCATTAAGGATTTATAAAATTAAAAAATAACATGAAAAAACTATTTAAAGGAGAAATAAAATTATTTGTTCCTTTATACCTTTTATGTAATATATTAAATAACTCTTGTATAATTATGATTTAATAATAAACAACAAATATTTTTACAGTATTTAATTTTAACCTAAATAATCAATTTTCAATAAAAATTAATAAAAAATATCCATTGGATAATTTTATAAAAATATTTTTAAAAATATTATTTATTTTATCCAAAAAATTCTCTATATATGTAAATTTGCACTTTGAAATCAAAAAAGCTCCCATTTATTAAAAAAATTAATAGTTTTGATAATAACAGTTTCATGGCCTTTATAAAAATTATTTTTGATATCGAAAAGTTATGTTATTATTTATATTTAAATAATATTATTTAATAATAATATTTTATTAAAATATAATTTATTTTAAAAATTATTGAATTCCTCAAAAATAGTTTTTTGTTTAAACTATATCTTTCTCAAAAATACAATTTGTGTTCATTTGCATAAAAAACCTAATATTTATCAAACTCATTATTTAATAATTTAAAAATATATATTATAAAAAGAATAAATATAATAATTATTTTATTTAAAGATAATATAAAATTTATTACTATTATGGTCTAGATGTATATCTCTTTATTATGACGGTGAATTCCCTAAGGGTAAGGAGTGCGATACTAAGATTTTCATGGGGTAGTCCAGCGCACATGGTTTGGGGCATGATCACGATGAGCTTGAACTCCACCCTCAAATAGTTTCATTAATTATTTAATTATTTAATATTAGTTTGGTCTTGGTCAAGGAAAAATCTCTTTTATGTTATGTCCCTCAAAAATTATGATAAATGGGATTCATATGTTACAATCCTACTTAGACAGGATCATTGCTTCCTTTTCTTGTGTCAATTGGACTTTATCTTAGACCATAAAATATAATATTCATAATATTATTGTATAATGAATATACTATCAATGGTTATGATGCTTAATATCACTTTAAGTATGAAGGGATATAACTTATAACAGTAAAAAATAAATAATGCACTGCATGTGTTTTCTATAACTTTATTTCTTAATAAGTAATTTATTAAATCATAAAGCGAATTTCATTTCTAAATGTTTGGTTCATTACATTATCCCCCCATTCCTAAATTTCACCCTAAAAGTGGTCATTTCACACAATAAAATAGATGAGGGTACTTATGTTTCATGACCTCTTCTAGTTCCCATGTTTCTTCCTCAAACATGTGGTTTTTCCACAATACTTTGACCAGATGAGTTGTCTTATTTTGCAGAACATTGTATCTATAACCTAAGATATTCACAAAAATATTCTCATATGAAATATAATTCTCAAATGGCCCCACATCTAGATTAATTCCCTATGAGGAGGAAGGTATTTACTTCCTCAAGAGGGATAAATGAAACACATAATCCACTTGAGATAGGATACGATGGAGTGATCGTTGATACGTCGCCACTCCGATATGATCATATATCTCAAAGGGGAAGTTGTTTCTAAGAATAATATTTACCTTCTTCAAAAACCTCATTAATTTATATCATGATGATATATGAAAAAATACTTTAGCATTGACCTCAAACTCTAGGACTCATCGATGATTGTCTACTTAGATTTTCTATCAAATGTTTTACAGATTTCATTTGATATTGACTGGTTCAAAAATTATTTTTCATATATTGGATAATATTAGATTTCATAGACTTCTACTCCCCAACATCATCCAAACATGTTATATCCTGAAAAATCATCCCATATAGAGCCTCATAAGGTTCTATTTGAATGCTATAATAGAAACATTTATTATATAAGAACTCCAATAAGGGAAGTTTATGGTCCCAATGTCATTTTAAATCCATTGAAAATGATATTAGCATATCATATAGAGTTTAAAGGTTCCTTTCTGACTAACCATACATATGAGGATAATAAATAGTGTGGAATCTCAATTATGTATCCAACACTTGCTGAAGGATTCTCCAAAACCTCAATGTAAACCTCAGATCATGATCTGATGCAATAGAGAGTGGAACTCTATACAATCATATGATTTCCCTTATGTATATCTTGTTGAGTAGGTCAAGAGATAAATATTCCTTGATAGAAATTAAATGCGGTAACATGGTTAGTCAATTGACTACCACCTAAATGGTGTTATTACCTTTAGGGTCATCTTGATCCTGTGATGAAATACATTATTATGTTTTCCCATATCGATATGTTTTATGGGAAATGGTAACATTATACCCATAGGCATCTATCAACCAACCTTAACTTGTTGGTATATCTAGCATCTTGATAAAAACTCTGTAATTTCCTTCTTTATGTTATACCAACAAAAGTATTTCTTTACATCAATTTACATCCTATTTTTTATATATGAATAGATTAGGATGATGTATTTTAAATAACAATAAGTTCCATCTCCAGTTCCAGTTTTATGGGACACATATCCAGGTTCCAAATCTTATTACTCCGTTTTCAGCAAAGTGGAATTCCATACTAATCACTTCCTTCTTCTTTATCAACTAATCATATTTCTAGGAATACTTGATCCACTCAATAATATATGGTTGAGATTCCATTTGATTAAGATAGGATGAAGAAACATTTATTATTCCTATTTATATACTTTGAATGCCCATGATTATTAGATCCCTTGAAATACTCATCATAGATAGAGCTACAAGAACATTTATACTCAGAGAATCATCCACTTTATTTACTTTCCTATGATGGTAATGGATTGAAAATAATAATAATTAATCACATATAACAACTATTATTGGGTAATATTAAGATACATTACTATAAATGTTTACTTGAGGGTTTTATGGCCCATATATATGTTACACATCTCCCCGTAGGGATAATTTCACCAAATATTCAATAAAAATGTCACTGTTCGTAATTCTAGATTATGCATTAGGTAGTTATTCACATGTAACATTAATTATAAGGAGGCATAGGATATCTCTTTTTTATAATACATGAGTAAAAATCCCAAAAACCTTTTGAACGCATCACTATAGATCCATAATCCCTCCCTAGTGGTTGGTAATATTATCACATGTGTAGTGATTATAATAATATTTATCTCTTTAACTATTTCTTCACATTCATCCATCTGGAGAGAATTGACTCCCTTCTAGGTAAGATTATTTTGTGGGATTGAAAATAATGAGATGTTCCTATTTAATTGAAGATAGTACCCAACTAATCTATAGAAACCATGGATTTACATCATAGATATTGGTCTAGGTCATCCTTCAATTGTCTCTATTTTTGAAAGATCCATAGATATCACTTTTTAGGTGAAAACATGACCCATAATAGTTATATAATCCAAACAAAACTCACATATTCTATAATTTTCAAATAAATTATCCTTCTATAAGGTCTTCAAAACAATATTTAAATCTACCTCATGTTCCTACATTCTTTTAAGAGTATATAAGAAGATCATCTATAAAGACAACCACAATTTTTTGAGGTAATCTATAAAGACTGTATTCATTAATTCATTGAATATTTTTTGATCATTAGTGAGTGAAAATGACATCACTATTTAACTGTTGTGATTGTACCTAAAAAAAGTAGTATTGGTGATATCCCACTTCTTTACCATTACTTCAAGATATCCTGAACAAAAATCCACCATAGAGAAGCACATGGATCCATGTAGCTAAATGAATAAGTCATCAATATAAAACAGGGATTACTTGTTTTTTATTTTGATTTTTTGAAATCATGATAAAAAATGAAAAGACACTTTGACCCATCATTCTTCTTGAAAGTGTAGACCAGTACACCCCATAGTGAAACACTTTGGCAAATAAGTGATTTATCTAGATTTTCCTCTTATTGTTTATTTATCTCATCTTGTTCAAAAAATAATACTACATGAATTATTGGATATTGTAAAGTCTCTAGTTATGATCTTGATTTTTAACTCAACCTCATTGATTAGAGGAAGACTATAGAATTCTTAGAGAAACATATCGGTGAATTATCTTACAATGGTAATTTCATTAAGTTTGATCTTTTCATTATTCATAATCATCTGTGGTAGATACACATGCTCTAGAAGAAATAGAATCCATTCCATAAATATTGGTACCAAAGAGGATCTATCTTCATTCTTGAACTTATTTATAATCGAAAGGAAATTTGAGATAAATATGGTGATTTCTTTCTATAAAAAATTTATGATGGTTTTATATTTGGAAGTCCAATCCATGGATACAATAACATAAAATTACACTAAGGAGAGTATTATAAAGTCTAATGGGAATTTCACCACAAAAATATAGATATGGGAGGATTTATATACTTAGGATACAATAATTGAACCATTCTCCATCTTCACCAATAACTCAACTTCCATTTTTTGAGGTAGTGTTTTAATAGTTCTAATAAACTTTCCTGATATAAAATAATGTGTATAACCATAATAAAAAAGTATGTTCACTATTCTATAATAAAAAACTAGCATACTTGTAAAAACTATGTTTTCGTGATCCAACTCAGGAGTTTTGATAGAATACACTCTATCTTTATCTATATGAATTGGATGTTGTATTAATTGGTTATAGTTGACAACCCTTGGCTTAGGTCATTGATTCACATAGTATCCTTACTCCTTGATATTGAAACATTAGACAATAGGCTGAGGTTTGAACATATAACTCTTTTCTTTTATCACATTTTTGGATTTGTCCTGTTGGAAATCACTAAACAGGTTCCCTTATTTCTCTCACCTAAATCATTTACTTATCCCATTTTGGGAATTTTTTACATGATTCTTCCTACACATTTGAAAATTTGTATTATGGAAATTTTCCCTATAATTTTTTTCCATAACACCACTGGAATTAAAATAAATTCTCTATTTATTTCTACAAACACATGATATCATTGAGATTTTTTGATATCTATCTCGAATTTAAGGGCATATCTAGCAATTTCTTCATAGCTGTCAAAGTCATAAATAACCAATGATATTTTTATACTCAACTTTAGCCCACCAAAGAAGAGATCCACTATATTTTCAAATGATCCAATAAAACCAAAGGTGCGTCCGGAAAGCCTTGTGAAATTTTCCTCATTTACATGATGGATTCATCATCCTTCTAATTAAGGCTATGTTAATCCCCCCCCATTTTGTGTCAAAGGGCATGAAGAAAATAATATTCAAAAAATATTTTCATAAATTCGTTCCACTCCATCACTTTTATCTTCTCTGTAAGAATCATATTTTTGACCAATGCCCAGCAAATATTATTTTCTACCTCCATGTGATAAATATACATAATGACCTCTCCTTTCTCATAGAATTGAATATTAAAGTGGATATTTTTAATGTAGTTCATCCATTGCTCCAAGATTAAGGGATTAGAAGATCCACAAAAAATCTGTGGCCTTTGTCGCATAGAGGTATCAATTACAACTTTATGTTTATTAGTGGTATTTAAGTGTTCCTACTAATTCATGATTTAGTTCAAGACTTGGTTTAATTAGAAAATTATTATCATAATGTTCATGATTCCTAATCCCATTGATTTTAATATTTAATTTTCATAGTCATCACATTTCCCTTCACATTAGTTGTCGAAATGGTTTCTCCATATACTATCCATTGATTAAAAATAATGGAAAACTTAGGGATCATAATTTCAAAAAGAAATTAATGTCATAAATTTTAAAACATAAAAATTAAATGTATAAATAATGAATGAAATATATTATTTAACCTATGAATTTATATTTTTCAAAATAATTTTCCACAATCAATTTCCAAACATAAAATATAATAGAAATTTTTCTTCCCTTAATAGTGGTTTAGAAGGAGCCTGTGAATTTAACAAATTATATCACCTAGGAGTATCAATATAGGTGTGTATCACGGAATTTTTTTGGGCACTAGGTGATGATTGTGTATATCTTAATGCTCACTTCTTGGAGTTATTATCCCTAATTACCAATATTCCAGAGCCACATCTAGTTATAGTATCTATAAAAGGATGTATTTGTAAGGAAAAAACATACTCTTTACTTTACCAAAATTTAGGGATGATTTTACATGTTTAGTATTATCACTACAGATTTCATTAGATATTTATAATCCTAAACCCAAAAATAACTATGCTTTGCTCAGATACTAACTTTGATGACCCATATTTTATTACACCTTATTTTATTATTTATTATATAAAGATACACTTAATAAAATAACCGAAGATAATTTTTCCTATTGAATTTGATAAATTTGGTATATAACATAACAACATGTAATAAAAATAAATTTACATACAAAACACCATAATTTGATCTTAAAATTCTATGAATCTTCTATAAATGTATGGGATAACTTGAGGATGTACAGAAGAAAGGGGTGATCTATAAAGCCTGCTAAGGGAATAATGGAATAAAATTATATGTTATTTTAGTATATGGGATCCAAGAAGAAAATAAAGGTGTCATAAGATGCATGATAATCATAATCCTAAACAATGAGGCATGATATAACATGGTATCCTAAAGGGAACATGGGAATGTGGTAAGAACATAAAACATGACATCATAAACAAGAGTCAAGGATAACTTCCAAGAAATTATAAAATATTTTTTAAGATAACTCTTATGCACCATGGAATCTTATGATATAAAAACATTACCCAAATCATTAGAGGGATATATAATTTCAGGCCCACGTGTCACTTTAAAATCATGTACATGCATAGGTGTGCCACATAGATCATACCACATAAAGATGCTTTTCATAAACATTAAACCAAAAATTAAGGAGGGTGGGTTACATAAATGTAAATCACATATAAATGGATAATAGGTACAAATATGTCAATATTAATGACTAAAAATGTGGATGGGTATTCACAACATAATTTTTTGGCATGAAAAACCATATGATAATTTCAACAACAAAACAACAGTACGTAATGATTCGTACAAGGGATCAATGGGAGTGAAAGGGGTATCTCATCAAATATAAATCTTAATTATTTTAAAAGTGATAGGTAATGTCATAACACATCCTAAATAGTCATAAATTAATACCATAATATAAATACGGTGCTCGAATAAATAAAAAAAAGAGTGGATCTCATACATTGGTGGGAAATTCATAAAGATTTAGAGGATCTTTGTAATAGAATGGGGGAACCTTGGGAGGTATATAGGTAAGGGAAGAGTAATTTCATGATCCAATGACTTTTTGAGAAGAGTAATGATAGGATGGGTGAGTTTTTATTACAAAATAGAGGAGAACTCTTTATTAATTTCCAAACATAGGTTTTTAAATCTATATGATGATGTAATCTAAACCAAAAACCTTCCCATGGGTTTTCCAATGATTTATACCAAATAGGTTTAGATGTAATTATTTTATAAATTCTATAATATAACTTCTTGAAATAATACCCTTGGTGATGTGGAAGTGAGTCACATTTAAATATAATTGATTTTAAAACCTTAAAATATAATAAAGGTTTTGGAGGATTCATAAAGGATTTATAAAATTAATAAAATAATTTTCAAATAATTATTTTATGGGGGAAATTTTTATAGGTTGTTTATACATTTTATTGAATATATTACATCTCTTGTTGTTTATTATTATTTCATAATACACAATATATATTTATACTGTATTTAATTTTGTCTCAATAATTTTGTTCTCTCTGAAAATTTTGAAAAAATTTCTATTGGATAATTTCAAAATGATGATTTAAAAATAATATTTATATTATCCAAAAAGTCTGTTTGATTGAAACTATATATTCCCCAAAAAACAATTTTTGTTTCATCATATCAATATTTAATTTTTATCAAACTCGTTATTAAATCATTTAAAATTTATATTAAAAAGGAGTAAATATAATTATTATTTTATTGAACTAAAATATAATAATTCAAATTGATATAGTCTATATACATATCCATTTTCAACACCAGTGAATTACTTAAGGGTTAGGTGTGTAATGGTGATATTTTCTTAGGGTGGCTCGAGATACATGGTTTCGGTCATGATCTCGATAAGAATGAACTACAACCAAAAACATTTTCGTTTTTGGTTTAATTTTTGAATATTAGATTTTTATTAGTAAAGGGAAAATCCTAGTGATGTTATCTCTCTCATATTTTCTGATTAATTGGCATTGTAGGGTATTATCCTACTAGTTAAGGCCATCACTTCCTTTGTCTATGTCAATTAGACATTATCACAACCCTTAATGTACACCTATCATAATATCATTATATAATGGATATAATATCAATTATTATTATTCTTAATTTTCATATAAATATGAAAAGATATAACTTATAATGGTCTAAAATAATTATAGGAGTGCATATGTTTGATATAACTTTATTTCTTAATAAGAAATTTATTCATTCAAAAATTGAATTTGATTTCTAATAGTATAAGTCATTGCAATATACTTGAAAGAAATTATGTTGAAGATTTATTTAAAAACATTAATGAGGTGGTGGGAACCATTAGAGGTTATAGAGAGACTCTTAAATATTCAACAATAGTAAAGAAGATACTTTATATCATACTTGATATATTTGATGCTAAATTTTTAACTCTATAGAATTGCGATATTGATATGCTTCCTTTATCACCCGAGGTTTCACTGTAAGTATTTTAGTACAACATACGTCCTTTAATATCATTATAATTGTAAAACATAACTATAATGTAACATTATCTAGAACTATTATGATTAATAGTGTAGGATATTAAATAAAAATTATAAATACACTCCATAAAAATGAAATTACTACAATGGGACAATAAAAAATAGAAAATAACATTATGAAATATTTATTATTTCCATTAAAAAAAATAATTCCCCATATTCGTAGTTTGTTATCATCAAAAAATGGTTATAAACCATTGATAACGTAGTATTTTATAAAATTTAAATTGTTGTTAATATTACATTGTTATCATAGTATATAATGTTTATTACTCTAAAAAAATTCAAAATTAGGCATTTAAAATAAAATTCTAACTTAATTAGAAGAGTAATTTTATAATATGTAAATTTATTAAATATATAGATTAATAATTATTAATCATATAGTAATTAATAGATAATAACAAATATAAATATAAAAACTCATTACATAAGAAATAATTTATATTCTAAATAAATGTTTTTCTAGGATTGTAAATAAAATTTCAAAATAAAATTTTAGAATTTAATATAATTTATTTTAGGATTAAACTAAATAAATTATCTTTGGGTGATTTATTGGGATTTTTCTGATGAAGTTAATTTCATATGAATAGTAAAAAAATAGTTTTTTATAGATACTGTAACTTTTATGACAACATCATGATGTAAATACATAATAAAAATTTGTGACATTTTTTTACAGTTGTAAAATATATTTATGGAGGAAAATAAATAATTTAAAAATAAAAAAAATGTATTTATAAAACTATTTTTGAAATTTTGAAGAGTAAGATATATATTATTCTAATTAAAAATAGTTTTGATTGCCTACCTATAATTAAGTGTTTTTTAGTTTACATTTGGTTTTTTATAGGTATTGTATCCATTGACCAATATTTTCTTAACCATAAACTAGTAAATTTCATGAGAATCAATAATATTCATTTTCTTTTTCTAAAATTTCAAAATAATCCATACATTATTCTAAAATACCCCCCACCCGTTGATATATAAACACCCATCATCCACCAATTTCTGCTCACTTCCACAATTCCTTCATTTACCAAAGCAAATCCCAAATATTTATCTAAACTAACATTACCAAGTTCATAATACCTTGATGTGAACAAAATTTCCACTTCTTATGGTATTAATCTCAATCAAAAGTAGGTGACTCAAAGATAGTTGTAAGGGTCTCCAAGACACTTTCTTATTTCTTATTTATGATTCATTATCAAAAATATATTTTTAAAAATAAAATTATTTTTAATATATTATATCATTATCATTGTATTATAATCATTTTTATCCATTAATGATGATGTATTATCCATTAACTCTCACTAATATCCTTTTTTAAAAACTATTACAATGATGAAATATGGGTTTCAAAAACTATAACTCTTAAATCCAATTATTCTCTTACACTTGATAATAAAATGGGTTATTTTCAGTTACACTAAAATATTATTTTATTATAATATATTTTTTTTATAAAACTCATATATTTATTTCTTTCAAATCTTGTAGACACTTTTGGAAGACATCAATCATTGTGGTCGTTTTAGCTACCTAAGTGAATGATTATATGTTTTCATTACCTTATGAATTACATTGATATTATTAAAAATTTATTTTATTAATTAATATAGAAATAATATAAAAGAAATTTCATGATTAATATTTTTTTAATGGAAAAATATCTATCATAAAAATTAGATGAAAAGTAAGAAATTAGTCATTTTTTACCATAAAAACTAATCTTCTCCAGGATGATTCTATGAATAGTAACTATTCCATGATCTATTGAAAAAAATTTGATTTTAGATTGAAATAAACAATATATATTTAAAATTATGGAGCTTATAGAACCATTTTAAAAGAACCTTTCACTATTAGTATTATAAAAAAATATTTCTAGAGATTATAAACTGAACAAACTCAAAATGAAAAATGTGAAATACTCATTTAGTAAATGAATGATTTATGATAATTAATTATATGAAAAGAATTATATTAAAGAAATTAACATGAAAATATTCTGAACTATATAAATTTTTTCATAAAATGTAATTACTCAATAGGTTAGAGAACATATGATGTGATTTGGGACTCAATATAAGGGTTGCCTTCTCATGTATCCATTCTTTTCAAACATTTCTCTACTATTTGTTATTTTCTCTTAAGTTATTCAAATTTAAGTATTTCAATGTTTTAATTATTGTATTAACCTAATTTATAATTAATTAATTTTATTCTTTCCACCATTAGCTATTTATAGTCCATAACTTAGTTCTCTCATAAGGATTCTTTCATGTACATACTTATTCTTATTATTTTTATTTATACCACCATACTTATCTATCTTATTTTTAACTTTTTATTCCATGTCCATTTTCATCATTCTATATATCATATAATATTTCTTCATTTTTAATATTTCACTTTACGGACTACCATTTACCATATACATGTTGAAAAATCAATATGGCTGAATCTAGATTGAATTAAATTTAGCAAGAAAGTTATTCAATTTATTAACTATTTAAATATTGAAAATTTGTATAATTATTATTTCAATATAAAAAATTATTAATTAATAATATATTTTTATTACATATAATATTTTTAATTTTCTAAATTCATATTATTAATATATTAGACTTACTAAGTGATGACAGGGGCCCTAAATTATATAACCCATCAATGCCTCGTTAGGTCTCATGAAAAAAATAGATTGGGTATTTGGTGTTTTCTTTACCTGTTTATATAAGATTTCATGTAATGATACATAGACAGTATGATTTATATTTTTTACATTATGTATTTCATAACTATTGAATCATTTATTATATCCCTTGTGATTTTTTAGTTTTCTATGTGATCCATGGATATGTTTAATTTTAATTTTATTAGTTATATAGAAATATTTGATTATCATTTATTCCAAACATATTTTTCATTTCATTTTTATTCCATGATAGTTTTTGTAATACGCTAACCCTTACATTGAATCTATTGTCACCCATTTTTATCCTTTTCCTCAATTTTTAAAATGTAATGGAAGGAACATATACATATCAATTCACCTATAATAACTAAAATTTTGGATCATGTGTCATGTGATATCATGTTTTTTATCAATGTAATAAAATTAGTGTTTAGTGTAGTGTAAAACAGTGGTGGTGGGGGAGTTAATTTCAATTTAAAAAAAGTAAGAAAATTAAAATCTTTAAAGGTTAAAACCCAATTTCTAGAGTTTGATGATAATAAAAAAATTATTATTTTAAAAAATTAAAAAGTGTAAAATTAAAGAGAAAGGGTAAAATAATAATTATATTTTTATAAAAGTTGAAGCATACAAGAAATATATATTTGATAAATAAGTGAATAATCATATTTATGTATAAATTATAAGAATGATGATAATAAAAATAAAAAATGTTAAAGAATAAAAAATAAAGAACATGATTTGATTAAAGAGTTCATATAAGGTTCTTTGGTGAACCCCAATATCTCATGCAAAAATTTCATGGTAGTATTTTATATTAGTCCCTTATCTCCAATAGAATCTAAGTTACCAAATATCCCTTTATTTTTAATGGTTATATACATAACTGAAAATACAACTGGAATTATATTTTTAATAGTTATTGCTAGAAAATTATAAGAGAATAAATCCATTTCTGTTTAATGGTTTTATAAGGAAAATCAAGACCCTTACTTTAAATGATAGTGAGAAATGAAATAGAAGAAAGAATAAAGCATGCAGGGATTTATATAATCAATCAAAATTAATAAAAATCTTAATTGTCTAAAAAATATAAGAATAAGTACTTTGAGAGAATGGGATAGACATAGGAGTGAGAATAATTTTACATTAATAGGAGACCCATGGATGAAACATAGAACACTTTGGAATTGGGAGTACATGAGATAAATTTGAAGATCATAGAGCATTGGTGTTGTCAATTAGATGAGAAGGTATATTACTAGGTATAAAATGGGGACCATTTTTTCCTTTATGTGTGTTGAAGAGGATTTAGATAGAGAATGATCTTTAAAGACCATATCCGAGGATTTTTTTACCATCCATAAATTGTCCCATAAATATTTTACATCAATTCCACTAGATATCCAATATTCTCCACTAGTTTGAATATTTGGTATTCTAGGGTTCTTCAAAACCCATTAGAAGGCTAGTGTAGCACCCCCAGTTTCAATTAGGTAATCCTTTATTTATAATTTTTATGTATATAAAGTGTTTAGGTGAATTTTGTGAGGTTTTTAAGAAGTTTGGTAAGTTTTATGGTCTTTTTCTAGGGCTGAAAATTTGGTGACCTATTTGTGAAAATCATATAGTACCTATAGGAAACTGTTCACAATGATATAGGGGATAAGGGGAAGTTGCATGAGTAGGAGCATGGTTTTTCCAAACTATATGGCCACCTAGAATAAATCATTCCAAGTGGGATATTTGTATTTTTCAAGGACAGTGCACTGTTTGTCTAAATGTATGATCCAACCATGTGGGGTCCCCCATTAAGACATAAGTCGCTTCGTGGTTTGTCTAATCGTGTAACTAACTGTTCACGTTTTAGAAACAAGATCCAAAAAAATTGGATCTATGTCGGTATTAAGAATTAACCACATTTTTCCCCTCATACATCCCTAAATCAAGATTTTATCCTCCCAATGGAATTAGAAGATTCTTCCATCAATTTGGAGGTGATCTTAAGGATTCTCTTGGTGTGTTGAAGCTGGATTCTAATAGAAATCCACTGTTTTGTTTAGTTGTGATTTGTTTTCCCTAGATCTATTTCTCTATTCCTATTGGTTTCTTATATCATTGTCATATATGGATATATATATATAAGGGTTTTAATGGCTAATATGATCAGATTTATCCTTTTCTATGTTAGGGTAGGAGATCTAAGAGGGGTTTTGGAAGACTCAACCCGATTTCGTTGTTTGTTTCCGGATTTTCTTAGTTGTTGTCATAAGTTTATGAGGTAAGTGGATTCACTCTAAACTCTAATATTTATAAAATTAAGGTTTAGTTTCAAATTTGTTAAATTAAATAATTTTTTTGTGGAATTAATGTGCAAATCAAGGTTGGAACCCTCTTTAGTGATGGTTTCTAGATTTGGTGGTTTTGTGGAAATTGGTCGTGCAATTGATTTGTTTTTTCATTTTGAAATGTAGATTTTTTGGAATTGTGGTAAATAGATTAATATAAATTTTTTCAATAAAAGGATGGTTTTATTGAATAAAATGTTAATGATTTTTTTTAATGTTTTTCATTAAAAGAATGGTTTTATTGAAGTGGTTGAAATCGCTGTTTTGGCATTGGTTTTTGGCATAATGGTTGGGTGTGTTCATGTTCATTCGGGATGGATATGGGTAAGAATTGTCACGACCCATCCCAGTGGGGCCCATGCCGCAACTACCCAAGCTCGCCTCCAATAGTCCTGGGGCTGGTGACTAGCACCGAGTAGGCATGTCACTAACATGGGAGGCATTTCCTATAAACCTGTACACACACACACACATCTCCAAGCCCACAATGCTGAAAAGTAAAAACTACTAAAAATGGAAATGCATGCATACACTAAAAATCCCAACCAACAGAGTATGACTGGAAAGTAAAGTACAGTAATGTAAAACCCTGGGCCAAAAGTACAAGATCACCAAAAGAAATTCTGCAATAGAGTCCAACCAGTAAAAAAGGTACTGGGACTGAAATCTGTAGCCGTAGGAGCACACCTTGGCCTGCATGATCTCACTAAGCACCTTCCGTTCTTGGTCCACCTAGAATCCTGTCAAAGGCTCACTCATTTTCACAAGACATGACACGTGCGGGTAAATCCTATACAGGGGTGAGTATAACAATACCCAGTAGAACACACCGAAAACCACAATGGAATGAAACAAAGGAAATACCACAAAAGAATGATATAGTCATCTCTGCATAGTATATGTTTACAGAACATATAACAATAATATCTAGATATACTCATACGTGATCTAATATCATGAATCCACCACTATGATCCAGATCGAAGATTCCACTAAGCACGTAACAGGGAGAACACACTCCTAGGTTTGAAGAGAGAGATACGAAGTACTTGTTCCGGGAGAACTCACTCCACAAGTACTCAAGAATATGATGCTCATATGAGGATCAAAACCAATACCCATGGGGCGATTTCGACAACTCAATCTAAACTAATCCACTAAACATAGGATCGGTGCCCGATTAAGGTTGGTCACGTCGATACTAAGAACTCTGCCTGGGGTACAAGGAAGGAATAGATGATCCGGCTCTAAGTCTCACAGAGGGGATTCCAACAACTCTATTCAGGAAGTCCTGCTGAATGGATCATACTCTTGTACGTACTAAATGATTCCACAAACCTTTAGGGGAAATACCAAGGGTATGAACCCTAGGAAAGCTAGTCAAAGTCATGGAAGATAAATGGATCAAGCCATGTTAAAATAGTTTACACAGCGTATAGCAAGATCACACGCCGTGTTCCTTAACTCTGAAAACTGCCCGTATAAACAGCTTGTGTCTCTAGTACAAGTGTGTAAAACTCGACTACACGGTGTGTAGAAGGATCACATTCCATGTTCAAGCACCTGGGGTTCGCTCCGTGTACGTCGTCCATGTACCCGTACACGGTCTCTGTTCGTGTCGCTCTGCCCTTGTACCAGTACACGGGGCATCTCGTGTATCTGACTGGGTCTGGATGGGGAACGGTATACACACCTTGTCCTTGACCGTGTACCCATCCCGTGTCTGTGTACTCTCGGAGTACACGCTAGGTGTCCCACTGATGAACACATGCCTTATAGCCCATACTACACGACGTGTTGTCGGGATTTCTCCAGAATTGTCTTCTTCCTCCGCGCACCACAACTTGATCTCCAGATTCGTGATCTCTCATCTGTATGCTGCAAAAATCAAGATCTCAGGTCGCCTCATCGTCAGGATGCCGAATCCATGGGTTTCGGGCCTTAGATCGGCTCCGAAATCCGATTCTGGTCACTCGTGTAGAAATTGTTTGAAGAATGATATCTTCTGATCCGCTTCAATCCATCCATTTCCATCGCAGTTGTACCTTTATGGGGATATCCAGATCCCAGATCTTTAATTTGGGATCATTGTGTCTCACAACAGATGCACAAAGATCCGTCATTTATATATCTGTGAAAAACGCATAGAACGCACACGAAGAATGTGAGAAATCTGAGAAGAAAGGAACAACAAATCAAGAGGAACAAACCTCGATCGATGTTCGTGTTGATCTTGGTTCGTCACCTTTAGAAGGAAAAACGAAACAAAAATAGCCTTCAAGAATCAAACCCCAAATAAGATCCCGCAGATAACCCATCTTGGATAATGATCAATCCGCAGCCCAATCTGTTCGTTGATTGGTCTACATCTATCATGGAAATCATGAATGGGAAATAACTCACAAAGAGATTAAACGCCCTACCTAGATATGCAGCGTTCGTTGGTGAATAACTAGTCGGCGCATCGTCGTCGCCAGTGAAACTCGTCAAGAACGTCGTCGTCGCGTTGGGGGTTTCCTCCAGATCTTTCTAGAGCCTCCAGGGGAAATTCAGTGTTATGAGATTTATAACCCTGATCCCCTAAGAAATCATTAATTTAAAATAATTATGATATTTCGCTGCAAAAATATTTAACAAAATATTTTTATAAAATATTTTATTACGGTTATGTCCAAAAACTAGATTTCACCACCGGCCTGCACCGACCGATTTTAGGCCTCGCCTAATGTAAAATTGCTGATCTAAATGCAACGGTTCCCTTGGATTTCTGATCCAATCACCCATTCTGTAGTTATTCCACTTTTTTAGGAAAACCCCACATGCATGTTATTTAATTATTTAATTAAATTCATCATTTGTTCCGGGCTCACTGGGCCTCAGAAATGCACATTGTCTCAAAGCCTGGTCTCTAAAGAATTCCCATATTATATAAAAATAATATACAAATGAAACATCTAGGACATTTCAACATCCCCACCATATGGATTTACATCCCTGAAAAGAAAAAACAAAGGCTACTCAAAAAGATGTGGGTACTGCGCACAGATCTGAGCCTCCCTCTCCCACGTGCTCTCCTGGAGATTCTCGTGCTTCCAATGGACACACACCAGGTGAATAGATCGCCCACGAAGGATCTTCTCCTGTCGATCCTCGATCTCCATTGGGTACTCAGCAAAGGTTGATCCATCATCGATGTAACGCTTGCCCCAGTCAATAAAGTACGATAGATCATGCACTTACTTCCATAGCTGCGACACATAGAATACATTGTGTATCCGGTCCCTCTGAGGAGTTAGATCCAAGCAATATGCCACCTTGCCAACTCTACTAAGAATCTAAAAAGGTCTGATGAACATTAGAGATAGCTTTTCTCCTTGACCAAATCTTCGCAATCCCCGTCAAGGTGAGACCCGAAGGAATACATAGTCTCCCTCCTCGAACTCCAAGGGCCTCTGTATCCTGTCGGCATAAGACTTTTTCTGACTCTGTGTAGTCCTCATCCACTCCTGGATGACCTGCACCTTCTCTGTAATAGCACGCACCATCATTGGGCCCATGAGTGCAAACTCCCCTGGGTCAGTCTAACATAGTGGTGACCTGTAAGGTCGCCCGTAAAAAACCTCAAATGGTGCCATACAAATAGTGGAATGATAACTATGGTTATAATAAAATTCCACCAGTAGTAGGTGATCCTACCATCTACGACTGAAGTCATGTATGCAAGCTCGTAGCATATCCTCCAGAACATGGATGGTCCGCTCTGTCTGTCCATCATTCTGAGGATGAAACGTTATGCTCAAGCGTAACTGAGTCCCAAAATATTCCTGCAATACCTTCCACAAATGGGATGTGAAACGACCATCAAGATCTGAGACGATAATTAATGGCACACCATGAATTCAAAGTATCTCTTGCATGTAGAGACGTCACAATATCTCTACTGAATTCTGCTCCTGTATGGCTAGGAAGTGGGCTGACTTGGTGAGTCAGTCAACGATCACCCAGATGGAATCATGTCCCCTAGACTTACATGGTAAACCTCTCACAAAGTCCATGGATATCCCATCCCACTTACACTCTGGCACCTCAAGGGGCTGAGTCAAACCTGCTGGAACCTGGTTCTCAGCCTTTACTTGCTGACAAGTATGGCACCGAGAAACAACATCTTCCACACTCTTCTTTATTCCTAGACACTAGAATTGAGGTCAGAGGTCCGGGTAAATCTTTTTTACACCTGGATGCACCACCAAAAAAGATGCATGGAACTCCCTCGGAACCTCCTCCCACAACATCACTGGTACTACTATGTTCCCTCTAAAAAGAACAACGTGCTCCCCACCTTTTGAATATCCATCAGTAGCATCACCTGCGGATATCTGAGCAGGTAGAGTCTAATAGATAGCATCCTCGAGCTGTGCTTCCCTAACACAATGTAAGAGTAGGAGGGGTAACACCCATCAGCTGAAGGTAATATCCCTAATCTCTATCCACGAAGGATAACTATAAAGAGTCCAACTGCCTGGTCGCCTCATCTAGTAACTGCGAACTGGATTTCATACTGAGAGCATCTGCCACAACGTTCCCCTTCCTAGGAGTATAAATGATCTCAAATTCATATTCCTAGAGTAACTCAAGCCACCACCTTGGTCTCAAATTCATATCCTTTTGAGAAAGGATATAGATGAGACTCTTGTGATCAGAGTATATGATAAACCGATTCCCATTAGGTAGTGCCACCACATCTTCAATAAAAAGACTACCACTGCCAACTCAAGATCATGGGTCACGTAGGTCTGCTTGTGTGGACTCAACTGACGTGATCCATAGACAATCACCACTTTCCTCTACATTAGGAAGCAACCAAGCTCAGTTCTTGATGTGTCGTAGAACACTACGTACCCGACACCCTCTTCTGGAAGTCTCAAGATCAGGGTGCTCATCAGACTTTGTCTCAACTTCTGAAAATCCTGCTGGAATCTCTCTGTCCACATGAAAGGTTGCCCCTTTTGGGTCAAATATGTCATGGGTTCTGAAATCTTGGAGAAATTAGGAATGAATCTTGGATAGTAGCCTACCAACTCAAGGGAACTCTACACCTCTATCATGCTCTTGGGTGGTTCCCATGCTAACACTACCTCTACCTTGGCTGGGTCCACTGCTACCCCATCTTCTGAGATAACGTGTCCCAAAAAGTAGACCTCCTATATCCAAAATTGACAATTCCAGAGTTTATCATACAACTGGTGCTCTTGGAGTGTGTCCAGAACAATCCTTAGGTGCCTCGCGTGCACCTCCTTAGATGCAGAGTACACAAGGATATCATTGATGAAGACCACCATGAACCGATCTAGATAGGGTTGAAAGATCTGGTTCATTTACCCATAAAAACTGTTGGCGAATTTTCCACGCTGAAGGGAATCCCCAAGTATTCATAGTGACCATAGCGACATCTGAAATCCGTCTTCGGTATATCCTCATCTCGTACTCACAACTGGTGATAGCTTGATCGTAGATAAACCTTTGAGAACCATTGTTCCACTCTTAACTGGTCGAAGAGGTCATAGATCCACGATAGTGGATACTGGTTCCTCATAGTCACCAGATTCAAGCGTTAGTAATCCACACACAGCCTAAAGCTCCTATCTTCCTTCTTGGAAAACAACACTAGGGCCTCCTAGGGTGAGACACTGGGTCTCAGGAAGCCCTTCCTCTGTAAGTCTTTCAAATGAACTCTCAGATCAAAAAGCTCTATAGGAGCCATCAGATATGCTGATGCTGATTTCGGTGTCGTCCTGGGTTGCAACTCACTGCAGAAATCTATCTCCTGATGGGGAGGTAGTCCAGGGACATCCTCCAGAAAGAATTCCTCGTACTCAGCCACTACTGCTGGAAACTGGAAACTCGTGACATCTTCTGCACCAAGGGTTAGGCTAGCCAACAGATGTGAAATCTGTTGTACCTTCCTACGCACGAGTCCATCCTACGCTGCCTGTGTCTCCTTTTCACCGATGAAGGAGAACCTCATTCCATCACTACAGACACACCACACCCTTTTCTAAAAACAGTCAATCTTGGCATGAACTGTGGATAGCCAATCCATTCCATGAATGAAATTTTAAGTCCTCAATGCTACCACCAAGAGGTTCTAATTGAAACTCTCACCTCCAAGGGTCTGGTCACACTGTCTGCAAAGGTGTGTGATCTCTGAATCTTCTCCAGTCGGTGTTTCTATGCATAAGGGTCGAGTCACTAGCTCAACTCGAGTCTCAAGGTATCAAACAAGATAATTAAGGAGAAAAGAATGACTAGAACCTGTTTCTATCAGTACGGAATCCAAAGTAGAAAAGACACATATTTTACCTCTAATCATTCCAGGAGTACCTGGGTCATAAGCCTCTACTGCCTGTAGTTATCCCTGCCTCTGTCCACCAGCTGCCTGAACCTGGGGTATACCTTCTAGGGGTGGTGGTGGTAAAGGGTCAAGATGCCAACCACCTCCATCTACTCTCCCATCTCCTCTACCATGTCCTCTACCCTGTGGATCTGTCTGCTCCACACGTTTCCTCTGCTTCGGTGGTCCATCCACTACTCCCTTGTCAGTAGTACGGCGGGTTGTACAATCTTAAGCGAGATTCCCCCTGCTATCACATGAGTAGCATCTACTCTCTCGAGGCTGGATGGATGTTCCCTACAAACCCTATCTGGTAGATCCTCTTTCTTGGGATCTCCTGAGAAAATGTATCCCACTCCTGGGTCCCTGATGTCGGCTCCCCAGTGCCGAGGTCTCTGTCCCAGCTTGCTCACTACTGACAACTGTTGGCTGTCTCTACTCTGCCAAGGATCTCTCGACCACCAAATCTCTCTCAAGAACCCCAACATAAATAGGAATTCTCATAGAGATGATGATATCTTGGATATCTATGCGCAAGCCCCACTCAAAATTCTTAGCTTTGAAGTACTGATCCCTGACCATATCCATTGAGTACCTTGAGAGGTCGGTAAACCTTGATGAATAGTCAGCCACCATCATGGTTCCCTGTTGGAGCTGAAGAAGCTCTTGTATATGTACTTCTCTTAGGGTAACCAGTGAAAAATCCTCCATGAAGAGATTCTAAAACTCTGACCATGCAAGAGTCACCTCGTCGTGATTCTAGATAACCAAAATCCACCATCTCCCTACCGAGCCCTGCAGAATGCTTGCTGCCAGGATCACCATCTGGTATGCTGGTGTCCTGACCAAATGGAATACTCTAGCCACTACCTCAAGCCAGTCCTCTACTGCCTAAGGGTCTGGCTCACCTCGAATCCTGAGGGGTCTCTGCCTCTGAAAGTCGTGGATTGCGCTCAGCCTGCGCTCCTCCTCTACAGGTACATCATGCACTAAACACTACTCCACAGGTGGTAGAAAAACTTGCACACCACCCGAAGGTAAAATTGGGGGATCTGGAACCTATATCGAAGATTCATCACTGAGGGGGGTTATCCTCGTGATCGAGCTACTAGATCCTAGAGGGTGCGCATCGTAGAGGCATCCTGTAAAGAAACAACATGTATCATAGTCAGTGAGTATATTCAGAGAGCTGACTCAAGAAGGACATGGAAACCACAACCCATTACTATATGATTCATGTACCATTATTTTCCCCTGCAATTACTGTTATCATGTTTCGAGTCGAAAATCATGTTATCAGAGTCCTGGTGTATGGATACGTCGGCCGCCCACACCGACACTGGGGTCACTGTCCTAAAAGACGAACTCGAAACACTTAACACTATTTCCCCAAATAAACTCACATACTCTCGGTCCTAAGGAAGAACCAACCACCTCTGATACCACTCTATCATGACCTGTCTAAGTGGGGCCCATGCCGCAACTCCCCAAGCCTGCCTTCAATAGGCTAGGGGATGGTGACAAGCACCGAGTAGGAATGTCACAAACATTGGAGGCATTGTCTATAAACCTGTACACACACACACACACATCTCCAAGCCCACAAAGATGAAAAGTAAAAACTACTGAAAATTGAAATGCATGAATACACTAAAAATACCAACCCACAGAGTACGACAGGAATGTAAAGTACAGTAATGTAAAACCCTGGGCCAAAAGTACAAGCCCACCAAAAGAAAGTCTGCAACAAAGTCCAACCTGTAACGAAAGGTACTCGAACTACAATTTGTAGCCATAGGAACACACCTCATCCTACCTGATCTGAGTGAGCATCGTCATGTCCTAGTCCACCTAGAATTATATCAAAGTCGCGCTCATCTTCACAAGACATGACACGTGCGGGCAAAGCCCATTCTAGGGTGAGTATAACAATATCCATTAGGACACCCCAAAAACCACAAAGGAATACAAAAAAGGAAATACCACAAAGTAATGATACAGTCAGATCTACAGTATATGTTTATAGAACATATAAAAAGAATATCCAGATAAACTCATACAAAATCAAATATTGAAAAACCACCACTAAGATACAGCTCGAAGATTCCACTAAGCATATAACATGGAGAACACACTCCTGGGTTTGAAGAGAGAGATACGAAGTACTCATTTAGGGAGAACTCACTCCACAAGTACTTAAGAATACAATGATAAGATGAGGATCAAAACCAATATCCATGGGGAGATTCAAACAACTCAGTCTGAACTAACGCAATAATCAGAGGATCGACCCCTGGGTAAGGTAGGTCACGTTGATACCAAGAACTCTACATAGGGTACCAGGAAGGAATACCGGATATGGCTCTAAGTCTCACAGAGGGGATTCCAACAACTCTATTCAGGAAGTCCTGCTGAAGGGATCATACTCCTGTATGTAGGAAATGATACCATAAACCTTTAGGGGAAAGACCAAGTGTACGAACCCTAAGAAATCTAGTCCATGTCATGGAAGAAAAATGTCTCAAGCCATGTTAAAAAAGGTTACATGGTGTGTAGTAGGATCACACGTCGTGTTCATTAACTCTAGGTATTTCCTATATAAATGGCTTGTGTCTCTAGTCCAGGTGTGTAAAACTAGACTACATGGAATATAGAAAGATCAGATGTTGTGTTCATGCTCCTGGGGTTTGCTCCGCGTACATTGGCCATGTGCCCAGACACGATCTCTGTCTATGTCGCCCAGCCCGTGTACCTGTACATGGGCTATCCTGTGTATCTTGTCAGGTCTGGCAGGGGAAAGTAATATATGCCGTGTCCTTGGTTGTGTACCCATATTGTGTCCGTGTACTCTTGGTGTTCACGCCAGGGGGTCCACCGACGAACACAAGCCATGTAGCCCATACTACACGTCGTGTAGTCGGGATTTCTCCAGAATCTTCTTCTTCCTCCATGCGCCACAGTTTGATCTCTGGATTCGTGATCTCTCATCTTTTTACTGCGAAACTCGAGATCTCAGGTCACCTCATCATTGGGATGCCAGATTTGTGGGTTTCGGGCCTTCGATCAGCTCCGAAATCAGATTTTGGTCACCTGTGCAGAAGTCATTTAAAGAACAATATCTTCCTATCCGCTTTGATCCGTCCATCACCACTACAGTCGCACCTCCGTGGGATTTTCCTAATGCTAGATCTTCAATTTGGGAGTGTTGCGTCGTAAAATGGATGCACAACAATCCAGCGTTCATATCTTTGTGAAGAACGTGTATAACACACACGAAGAACACGAGAAATTGGGGAAGAAAGGCACAACACATCAAGAGGGACGAACCTCAATTGATGTTCGTGTCGATCTTGGTTTTTCATCATTAGAAGGCTAAATGAAACCAAAATAACCTTCACGAATCAAACCCCAAATAAGATCTCGTAGATAACTCATCCCACATAACGATCAATCTGCAGGCCAATCTGTTCGTTGATTGGTCTACGTCCATCATGGAAATCAAGAATGGGAAATAAATCAAAAAGAGATCAAACGCCCTACCGAGATCCTTGGCGTTCGTTGGTGAAGATCTGATCGTCACGTCATCGTCGCTGGTGAAACTCGTCAAGAACGTCTTCGCCACATTGGGGGTTTCCTCCAGAGCTTTCCAGAGCCTCCAGGGGAAATTTAGGGACATGATATCTGTAACCCAAATCCTCTACGGAATCTTTAATTTAAAATAATTAAGATATTTCACTGCAGAAAATTTTAATAAAATATTTTTATTAAATATTTTATTACGGTTACATCCAAAAACTAGATTTCACCACCGACCTATGCCCACCGATGTTAGGTCTCTACTAAGGTAAAATCGCTACTTTGAATGCAAAGGTGCCCTCAGATTTCTTATCTGAGAACCCATTCATGAGTTATTCTACTTTTCCCAAAAAACCCCACATGCGTGTAATTTAATTAAATTCAAAATTTGTTCCGAGCACACCGGGCCTCGAAATTGCACGTCGTCTCAAAGACTGGTCTCTAAATAATTCCCATATAATATCAAAATAATATATAGAAGAAAAATATGGGACATTACAAGAATTTTCTCCCATAATTAGTGGGATGGATAAGGGTTAGGGATTTTCACCTTCAAATGGTTTATTAAGTGACAACATAGTGAAAGGATGACTCACTAATCATGAGAATAGGGAGGTATAGATTTCAGTAATGGTTGGATATATTGAAATGTGGAATGGAATGGATTATTCCAAATGGAGTTATGAAATGGTTTTAGAACATATTTTGTTTTATTTCTTTATAACTTGAGGTTATTTTGAGAAAACTATTTTACTTTGGCACTTTTTCATATTCTGATATAATCTTTTTCATAAATCATTTTATATAGAGTGTTTTATAAAAATGTGATAACATGTTCTATCATAATGGTGTGAGTAGGGAAGTCATTTTGGGAAATCCTACTATGTTTCATTACTCACCCATACTTTTCCAATTGGTTGATTTTGTAGAAATTAGTTCTCTAGATAATGGAAGTGATAAATTATCACACTTTTCTAGTGGTGCTTAGTGATTCTTGGTCTATTTATGGAGTTCCATATTGAAAAATGTTAGAGCTTTGGGATAATGTGGTTTTCCTTGAGTTTTATTGGTTTTTAGTCTTATGTTGTTTACTTGGATGTTTTGTACTCTTCCACTGTGGTACTCTTTGTAGTTGGTTTTTATATAAATGGAATTACTTTATGTTGTTTTAAATTTATTATCATGAATCATATAGTATTTTTTTTATGGCTTATTTGGTTGGTTGTTTTACTTTAAACAAAAAATAATCCCCCACTTATTAATGAGTCCCTCAGAATTTATTTCCAGCCTTTGGCACCTTAGGGATGAAATTAAGGCTATGTAATGTACTTCCACTTTCTCAAGAAAATTAGGAGGGGTGGGATATTACAAGTGGTATCATCTTGTTTGGTCCCTTCCTAACAAGTGGTCTTCAGTTCTCCTGGTGTTGGAGTTGATATTCATTTTGTACTATTCCTTATGTCGGGTTGGTAGAAGGAGTAAGATCATTGGTACTTGAAATTTATATCATAAAAACACATAGATAAACTTTTAATATTGAACTTCATATTACAAGAGAATTGGGTACATAAGTGTTTTGAAGACACATATAGGAATTGGAATCTCATTGTCATGAGTTTAGCCAATAAGATGAGCTTGACGAGCATTATTGAAATGACTTCCCACTAGGAGTTCATATCTAATTATGAGTAATGATTTATTATTTAGTTCAAAGGTATTTTTTTTGAAAAAATGTTGAAATAGTTTTTGAATGTGAGGTTTTGAAAATAGCAAGGTTGGGGTATTTTGAAAATGGTATTATTTTAAAAATTATGGTGAAATTTTTAAAAAATGATTGAACATGGAAAGTGTCGAATTATAGAAATACTTATTATGATAGATGATTTGATAAAAAATTGAAATTTTAAGCCTTCAGTTAATAGAGAGTGAGTCTTATGGAACTTTTTGTTTGTATAGAAAATGGAACAAAGTTGGTTTCATAGGAACAAATTATATAAAGTCCCTAAGAATGTGGTTTCACCCAAGCCACAGGTGAACCAACCACTCGTTCAAATTATAGTACAAGATATTTAGGTTATGGATAGAGGGAATAGAAGGTATGAACCAAGAAAAGGGAATCATTCCATACAATTCTAGAAGCATAATCCACCGATATTTAGGGGTGATTTAGAACTATAGAAAGTATAGGTACAGCTTAATAGGATGTATCATATATTCAATTCCCTTGGCACCCCAACTGAGCTAAAACTCAATCTCGTAATGTATATGCAGAAATATCTTCCATGATAGTGGTGGGATTTAGGTTTTCAAGATAAATTGGACCAACGACTTTTATGGGTGGTTTTTGAAGAATTGTTTAACAAAAAATTATATTCTGATATGTTAAAAATTCGAAGAACAGATTAATTATTTAGCTTGAAGAAAGAAAATATTTTTTTCATAGAGTAGAAAGATAAATATATGAATTTATTGTGATTTACACCTGAAGTTGTTTCTATTAAATCCTAGAAAGAACACATCTTTGAATCGAGGATGCGAGGGGGGAGATTCTCTCAAAGATAGTTGTTCTTTATATTGCGGATTATATAGATATGGTTAATCAAGTGACAGTGGAAGATAGGGACACCTAAAAATACATGGGAGAAGAAAGTATGTTGATACCAATAGGAAATAGTCGGAACTCTAATGTCAAAAGAAAGTATAATAGGGGTAACTATTTTCAAGGCGGCTCGTGGTTTAGAATTAGAAAACTGGATTAGTGAATCTTCCTCCAAAACCAAAGAGCCATCCAGAATATTTTAAATGTGGTTTGTCTGAACACATGAAGATATAGTGTACAACACCACCTAGATCATTACATAACTACAGTAATATGGGGCATCTTAAGCACTATTTTTTCAATGTTATTATGTTGGGTGTTTGGGACACTTCTCATGTGTCACAGTCATCATATCCTTCAATTGGATGGGGGTAGCCAAATCAGTCTTCTCAGCAGGATAGTGATAGCCTTGGTGATTCTAGAAATACCATGAATCCTCAGTAAGGGTAATATCATTAGGGAAACATAGATCAATGTTTCACAAGCATGCAGTTTTTTGGAGCTGAGCAGGGGATTGTGGATGATCACTCTAGACCATCTATGGTGTGAGGTGAAATTATTTTAAATTATACACTTATGAAATATTTTTTTGATATGGTTGAATATAACGCTTTTATTTCTTCTTGTGATATTGATTTTATATGTTCAAATGTTGATATGATGCCTCCTATGGTAAAACATAAAACTCCTCTTGGTTAATGAAAATGTAGATCCTTTGTGTGTAAAACAGGTTCTATAACTATTAATGGAGCTAAGGTTCTATGGTATTTCTCTATGATTGATGTGGAAGTATATGATATAATCAAGGGTATGGATTGGTTGATAATGTTCAAGGCTCAATACTATAATTTTACCCATTAACAATATTTTAGAAACGTTGGTAAAGGCTGGGAAACCGTTGGTATATTATATACCAATGGTTTCCCAAAATGTGGCCAAGTAAGCTATGGGTATAGGCTTATACCATTAGTTCTGTGTAAACCGTTGGTATAGGTGTTAATGTAAGAGATATACCAACGGTTTCACAAACCGTTGGTATATGTTACACTTATACCAATGGTTTAAAACTGTTGGTATATAGTGTACAATATACATCAAAATGATACACCAACGGTTTTGAAAACCGTTGGTAGAATTTTATACCAATGGTTATAACAAAACAGTTGGGATTATATCCATCAAAATGCTATACCAACAATTTTGAAAACCGTTGGTATACATATGTTGCAGCTCCACAGTAGACAGCATCCTCCTCCAACCTACAGCTCTCCATGACCTGTAAGAACACATATAGCCAGAAACCAAAAGCCTACATGGGATGTTTAAAATTCATCTAGAATTCAAGAAATTTAGAAATTTAAAATTCATTCCTCTCTCAAACCACAACACAAGAGAAAAATCTAGATTCCAATATGTCCACAATCCAATACATCTATAATTGAAATGCAATAACACCCTTAAGACCAATACAAAATTAAAATCCAATACATCTAGAATCCAATACACATAATAGTATTCAGAATTTAGAATTCATTCCTCACCAATACGGCCAGAATCCAATACATCCAGAATTCAGAAATTTAGAATTGAAAAGAAATAACACCCATAAAAATATTCAAAATTTAGAATTCACTCCTCACTCAAACCACAACAGCAATACACACAAGAGAAAAAGCCTACATGTTATAGGTAGCACAGGGGATTTTTACTCATGGTCTTGGGTTGAATATCTTAAAACCAATAGAAAAACATGGGTAGAGTGGATAAGGATCATGATAACCATAATAGAGACAATGGTAGTTTTCATGTGCTTAGACCTAGGATGAGTTATAGGAAGCACAGGGAATATTATATTCCTATAATGACTATGTATCCACGTATAAATGGATCTTTATGTGTTATTGGGAAACATTGGCCAATATTGACATATGAGATGGGTTACTAGAATAGACTACATGTTTTTCATAGACTTTTCAATTGGAATAAGGGGGTATTTGGATAATTTTAATTTGGTTTCCTGGGTGTGATGTGAGATGAATTCTCATCTTGGGTAGTGGGTATGAATATTCAATTATTTCTTTGGTATTGGGTTCCCAAAGGAGCTTTGGTTGGTCCTAGAACCCATTGTTTGCAGATGGGATTGGCATATTAAATGTCATGTGTTTTAGAATAGGGGTAGGAGTTCCTCACATGAGAAGTGGATTGTGTGAGGCTGGACCATGTATCCTTGTGCTAAAGTATCAACACAATCTGAATATTTTTAGTCAGTTATCCATATGCAAGTTGTTGTTTTCACTTAAAATCATGTCCATTTCAAATAAAAGTGAGATAGTTTGAGTGGTATTGGCCACATCATGCCTTGGGATGTGGTGAGGTTGACTAGTACACATCACAAAAGACCCATGGATCATTTTCATTAAGTATCAACAGAATCAGAATGCGTTTGGTTGGATTTCTATATTTCAGTTGTTGTTTTCACATAAAATGTTGTCCATTTCAAATCAAAGTGAGATACTTTGAGTGGTACCAGCCACACCGTGGCTCTGATTGAGATGGGGTTGACTCTTACACGTCACAAATGAGCCATGGATCCTTGTGATAATGTATAAACAGAATCAGAATACATTTGGTTGTTTTTCTGAATGTCTGTTGTTTTTACTTAAAACAGTGTCCATTTTGAACAAAATAAAGAAACTTTGAGTGATACCGGTTAGACCATTCCTTAGATTGAAATGGGGTTGACTTGTACACGTTAAAAATGACCCATGGATCGTTTTCCTGAAGTATCAATACAATCAGAAAGCATTTGGTTAGCTTTCCATATGCAAGTTGTTGTTTTATCTTAAAATCCATTCCATTTCAAATAAAAGTGACACAATTTGATTGGTACTAGCCACACCGTGTCTCGGATTGAGGTGGGGTTGACTCGTACACGTCACAAATGACCCATGGATCGTTTCCCTAAAGTATCAACATAATCTGAATGCATTTGGTTAGTTTTCCGTATGTACTTTGTCGTTTTCACTTAAAATCTTGTCTATTTCAAATAAAAGTGAGACAGTTTGAGTAGTACCGTCCACACCATGGATCAAATTGAGTTGGGATTGACTCGAATATGTCACAAATTACCAATGGATCATTTTTCTAAAGTATCAATAGAATCCAAATGTGTTTGGTCGGTTTTCTATATGCCAGTTATTGATTTCACTTTAAATGTTGTCCATTTCAAATAAAAGTGAGACACTTTGAGTGGTACTGGACAGAACGTGTCTTGGATTGAGGTATTGTTGACTCATACATGTCAAAATGAACCATGTATCCTTGTTCTAAAGTATTAACACAATCCGAATACGATGGGTTTGTTTTTCATATGCCAGTTGTATTTACTTAATGTGGTGTCCATTTTAAACAAAAAAAGACACTTCGAGTGATACCGGCCACACCATTCCTCAGATTGAGATAGGGTTGACTCATACATGTCACATATGACCCATGGATCGTTTTCCAAAAGTATCAACACAATATGAATGTGTTTGGTCGGTTTTCTGTATGCCAGTTTTTGTTTTCACTTAAAATGTAGTCCATTTCAAATAAAGGTGATACACCATGAGTGGTACCAGCCACGCTATGCCTCGGATTGAGGCAGGGTTGACTCGTACATATAAAAAATGACCCATGGATCCTTGTGCTAAAGTATCAACACAATCAGAATACATTTGGTCAGTTTTCCGTATGTCTGTTGTTATTACTTAAAACTGTGTCCATTTTAAACAAAAGAGAGACACATTGGGTGATACTTGCAACACCATGCCTCATATTGTGGAGTGGTTGACTCATAAATGTTACAAATGACCCATGGATCGTTTTCCTGAAGTATCAACAAAATCAGAAAGCTTTTGGTCGGTTTTCCGTATGCAATTTGTTGTTTTCACTTAAAATCTTGCCCATTTCAAATAAAGGTGAGGCAGTTTGAGTGGTACTGGCCACACCGTGCCTCTGATTGATGTGTGTTTGACTCGTACACATCACAAATGACCCATGTATCATTTTTCTAAAGTATAAATAGAATCTGAATGCGTTTGGTTAGTTTTACGTATGAAAGTTGTTGTTTTCACTTAAAATCCTATCCATTTCAAATAAAAGTGAGACAGTTTGAGTGGTACCGACTACACCGTGACACATATTGAGGCAGGGTTGAATCGTACATGTCAAAAATAACCCATGGATCATTTTTCTGAAGTATCAGTACAATCATAACGAATTTGGTAAGTTTTCTGAATTCAAGTTTTTGTTTTAACTTAAAATCCTTTCCATTTCAAATAAAAGTGAGATAGTTTGGGTGGTACTGGCCACACCGTGCATCATATTGAGGCAGCCTTGACTCATACACATAAAAAATGACCCATGGTTCATTTTTTTAAAGTATCAACATAATCTGAATGCGTTTAGTTGGTTTTTCGTATGCAAGTTGTTGTTTTCACTTAAAATATCGTCCATTTCAAATAAAAGTGAGAAAATTGGAGAGGTACCGGCCACACCATGACTCAGATTGAGACATCACAAATGACCCATGGTTCATTGTCCTAAAGTATCAACAGAATCTGAATGTGTTTGGTTGGTTTTCCATATTCAAGTTGTTTTTACTTAAAAGGGTGTACATTTTAAACAAAACAAAGACACTACGAGTGATACTAGCCACACCATGCCTCGGATTAATGTGGGTTTGACTCGTACATGTCAAAAATGACCCATTTATCATTGTTCTAATGTATCAACATAATAAAAATACGTTTGGTTAGTTTTTTGTATGCTAGTTGTTGTTTTCACTTAAAATGTTGTCCATTTCAAATAAAACTGAGACACTTTTAGTGGTACCGACCACACAGTGCCTCAAATTGAGGCGGTGTTGACTCGTACACGTCAGAAATGACCCATGGATCCTTGTGCTAATGTATAAACACAATCCAAATATGTTTCGTCGGTTTTCCGTATGCTAGTTTTTTTTACTTAAAAGGGTGTCCATTTTAAACAAAATAAAGATACTACGACTGATACCTTCCATACCGTGCCTCGGATTGAGGCTCAGTTGACACGTACACATCAAGAATGACCCATGATTCGTTTTGATAAAGTATCAACATAATCCCAATATGTTTGGTCAGTTTTACATATTCCAGTTGTTGTTTTAACTTAAAATGTTGTCTGTTTCAAATAAAAGTTAGGCGCTTTGAGTGGTACCCGCAACACTGTGCTTCGGATTGAGGTGAGGTTGACTCATACACGTCAAAAATGACTCATGGATCCTTTTTCTATAGTATCAACACAATATAAATATGTTTGGTCAGTTTTCCATATGCCAGTTGTTGTTTTCACTTAAACTGTTGTCCATTTCAAATAAAGGTGACACACTTTGAGTGGTACCAGCCACACCGTCCCTCGGATTGAGGTGGGGTTGACTATTACACCTCAAAAATGAACCATGGATCCTTGTTCTAATGTATAAACACAATCCAAAGCTCCCAAGAGCTCCTAAGGGCAGATCTCCTTCGATCATTGGGATCTGAGACGCCGAATTAAGACTGTGATTGTCTCCAGAGTCAAGGTAGGTGGTCGGTTCTTGGTACTGAAGTAATTGTAATGGAATGTTAATTAGATTGGGATTGAGGGTGAATCTTGAAGAGAGCATAGATTTGGATCAATGACCTTATGATTTAGTGATTGGTCTGATGATGTCGGTGATACACAGTTGCGTGAGGTACCTAGTGGAGGATGAGGCTATATGTGGCGGGGGTTATGCATGGTAAGAGGAGAGTGGGGGGCTATCCAGGGTCCAAGAAGGAGGGGGGGGGGGGTTGTCCAAGGTCTAGTGATGAGGGTGGGGGATATCTAGGGTGCAGTCTAGGGGGCGGGCCGGGGTCTAGGGAGGAGGGTGGGGGGGGGGCTGTCCGGGGGGGCTGTCTGGGGGGTTGTCCGGGGTCTAAGGAGGAGGGTGGGGGGGGGGGCTGTCCAGGGTGCGGACTGGGGGGTTTTCTGAGGTCCAGGAATGAGGGTGGGGAGGCTGTCTGGGGGGCTGTTCGGGGGGGGGGGGGCAATCCGGTGTCCCGGGAGGAGGGGGTGGTTTTTTTTAGTCCAGGAATGAGGGTGGGGTTGTCCAGGGTCCATGGAGAAGGGTGGAGGGGGGGGATGTAAGAGGTCCAGGGAGAAGGGGGGGGGGTTGTCTGAGGTCCAGGGAGAAGGGGGGTTGTCCGGGTCCAGGGAGGAGGGTGGGGGCTTTTCGTGGGGCTGTCCGAGGTCCAGGGAGTACGGTATGAGGGATGTCTGGGGGCCTGTATGGGGGGGCTGTCTGGGGGGTTGTCTAAGTGGTTGTCTGGGGTCCAGGGAGAAGGGTGGGGGCTGACTTGGGGGCTGTCTAGTGGGGATGTCTGGGGAGGGGGTTTTCGGGGTCTAGGGAGGGGGGAGCTTTCTAGGGTCCTGAAATGAGGGGGGTTGTTCGAGGGGTTTTCCGGGGAGGTTAGGGGGATTTCAAGGGTCTAGGAAGGATGGGGATGTCCGAGGTCTAGGGAGGAGGGTGGGGGCTGTCCAGGGTCGAGGGAGGAAGGTTGGGGCTGTCCAGGGGGCTGTCCGTGGTCCAGGGAGGAGGGGGGGCTTTCCAGGGGCTGTCCGAGGGGTTTTCTGGGTTCCAGGGTGGAGGGTGGGGAGGGGGGGCTATCCAGGGGCTGTCTGGGGGGATTTCTGGGGGCTGTCCCTGGTTCATGGTATGGTATTTATATATTTTCTAATAAAATTATTTCAAGGTTAAAAATAATATTTTCATTATATCAACTTCTAATCGGACCACCAATTTTTTAAATTCCACTAAAAAATTACAATTTCATTAAAATAGGGAGATTTCATAGCAAATCATCAAATCAAGTTTTATTATTTATAGATAAAAAATAAAGATAATGTGTCCTACCTAATCACACATCTATTCAGGAAAAACAAATCAATAAACATCAAAGGTCAGTAATATCATTCAAAAATGTAACAGATCAATCTTTCCCTCATCACCATCACTATCATCACCGTCATTTTCACCATCAACCTTGTCCTCATCATCGTCTCCATCATCGTCCTCGCCCACCTCCTCACTCTGGTACTCATCCATAGCCTCCTCATCCCTCTCCTCCTCTGCCTCGGCATCCTCCTCACCCTCCTCCTCCGCCATATCGTCTCGACCACCACTAGAGCTGCCACTTAGGGAACCATATATAGAACACATTGATGGCATATATTCATGACAAGTAGTGTTGGCCTCTGGTGGAAGTGTTGGATGTAAAGCTTCCATCAGTTTCATAGTGTTTTCCATAGTAGACTGTTCTACCGTCTCTATGTTCCTTTCTTCAGCCTATTCTGCTTGTGCCTTAACCTTCAGCAACTCGGTGGCACTACAAATCATACCTGAGGAGGTCCAATACCTTGTCGGAACTATACTCTTCCCAGTTCGGCAGTGTTCTCTACCAGGGTTCTCATCTCCCAACAACTGATTTAAGTTATTTTTTGGCCCAAAATTGTTAGGTTTCTGATCATCAAGGGACTCTAAAGCAGCTTCAATCCACAATGTAAAACTTACAATCTGCTGCTAAGTCGGTTCATTAACCACACTTCCATCTTTCTTTTTTCTACTTGAGATAAACAGTTTTTCTCGAGGAACATGTCCTTCTATATTCAATTTTTTCCCCTACAATGGCATTGAATGTATGAAACCATAATTAAAAATAGGATACCAAAAAAACAGTAATTTCATAATGAAAATTATATAACAACTTTTTCAATCAAATAAATTATAGAGGAAGCAATAAAAAGTGAAAGTCATAAAGAAAGATTATAAATTTTCATACTTGATGTCTCTCATGATCTGGCATCGTAGTACGTCCCAATGTGTGGACATATTTCTTAGCATCAATGTTTTTTTATTTCTTCCAGATGCATCCTAAATAAAATTCAACAATTAGTATTAACGAAAAACATGAAAATTTTCTTTTAAATACCTATAATTTGATTAATACCGTAAATTGCCTTGTCTTCCAATGAGTAATCATCTGTCGGTACTATTCCAACGGAAAATCATCCACAACAAGGACCGCCTTTAACTCTGTGCCCACTATTGCATGCTAGACAATGTACAACTCATACTTATAAGCTCTCCAAAGCTCTCCTAAATCCTTTAGACATGCTGGATGTGCACCCTCACCATCATGGAAATTAAACCACAGCTGAAACCAAAATATTAATTCATATAATTAAAAAAATTAATATCTTTCATTAAATACAACATATTTTTGTACCCATATCTCTGCCCAGGATTTATCATTGACTGCATTTGGCAGCTGTCTCCATGAGAGCGGGATGACAGGAATGATGTCAGAGTATTTGACAAGCGTCACCAAAAAACTACAACATTGTTACCCTGATTTTTCAATCATCTGGCTATCTTCATTGTATTCCACCATCAACTACGTGCGGTAGTTCCACACAGCACGCATGCGTGTACGGCCCCACCCCTTCCTCCTATCAGTAGATGTGTCTGTTATGAAAGAAAAAATATATTTTATCAATACATGTTATAATGAAAATAAATAATGGTGTAACAATTTGTTTGGATTGTACAAATATACCTGCAGTAGTCTGATGAATGGGCGCCACTAGATCCGTAGAAAATGAAGGAACACCACGTATAGATGGAGTGAGTCCCAAAGTATGCTCCATAGGGACAGACTCTGGTAGAGTAGGAGTCAAGGAATATGGAATATAAAATCCCAGAGATATTGAAGCAGTAGTAAAAGAAGATGACAGGAATGGCTGGTGAAATGTTGGATGGGTAGTGGGAACCCTCATCAGATATGGTACAGATGGGTATGGAGGTTCAGATGCAAAGGGTGGTGAAAACATGGGATTCCTAAATATCATGTGTGTCCCTAACATAACATCGGGATCCGAATGTGGGATGGATGCTATGTCAATGGGAGGGACATGGTCTAATCGGGTACGCCGACCAGATCATCTAGCTCCCGTACCACCCCCCTCGTACGAACACCCCGAGTACTGGGACCACTACTAGGCTGATCATCAAATAACTCTCACCTAATAGATGGATCACGATTTTTTTTAAGAAAATTTATCACATGACATTATATATAATTTAAATAAATATATTTTAAATAAAATACTCACTACAGGCACTAGTGGTGGAATGCCCAGCTCCGTCATGCGACGATTGTTGTCCATAATCTATTTTCATTGCCCCTCTTCAATTGGTCTCATTTTCTGCATTTGAAAACAAATATGGAAGTAAATAGAAAAGTATAACTAATGTGTAACCCAAAAAACAAAATAAATGAGAGGGAATATGGGGATTCATGGATAATTTAACTAACCATTTTTTTAGGTGATCTTGAACAAATATATAATGAAGTCAATAAATCGTACAAGATGTAATAAAGAAATTTAATTTTTAGAATGATGATTATTTACTAAGTTTCATCAGTCTATTAAAATCATGGAACATTGATTCTACCATAATCATAAGTAGATAAGAAATTGTAAAAATTAAGAAAAATTTTAATTTCTTTAGATCAGGTAGATAATGCAGGTTTCAATACTTGTTTTTTAGAAGAATACAAACCATCATGTTCATTACCTGGTAAAATATTAAAGAGAGGTATTGGAGTCATAAAAATTTTATAAAAATCAATGTTAAAGCATTGAAATGTTCACCAAGTTATAAATTTTGGTTTCATAGGATTAAATACAGTTCAATTTTAAATTAGAAAATGCAATTCAAAAAAATATTTCAACCAATAAACATTGAAAATTCAAATAACGGTCAATTTGGATACAATATATATGTAATAAATATTAAATTAATTATAATAGAACCAACCTTAAAAACCCAACTCGTGGTAAACCAAATGAATTGAGAACATGAAGGGATGATTTTATATATTTCCCACCGAAACATCAGGTTCACAGTCAACTCTGAAAATTGATCTATTGGAGTCATAAAAAGAAATAAATGGATTGGTTTCAATGGCAGTAGGGATGGTGTCAATTCCATCATCACCATCATCAAAAATATGTCTTGTAATTACTTTAACTATGAAACCAAATTCAGGTCGAAGATGGTCTTTGACATAAAAAACTTGTTTTCCCATTGATTCCAATACATATGGTTCTTCGGTATCAAGAATGGCAGTCATATTAATTACTAAAAATCCACAATCTTCAATAAATTTTCCATGTCTTATCATCGAATCAATCCAATGGAATTTCATCATCATGACTCATCCATGAGAGTAATAATCCGTCGTTATTATTTTTTCAATGACTCCATAATAACCCAAATTTTCAAATCGCGGTCTACTATCTAATACGATGGCAAAACAAGCTGTTATGGCAGTAACCATAACACCATCATGTTGTGTTCCATGTTCTTTTCTCGTTCAGTGACAATAAATTTTTACCCATTGATAACAATTGATTTACAGTCACAAACCACAATATTAAGAAAAAAATCCAAAGTTCTTATTTCCTCAGAGACAGAGTCAGCAGGAAAACTCAATAACCTCTATATAAATGAATATTAAACTTAATTAAATATTGATTGAATTATTTTTAACAGTAATATTTTACCCTTAAATTTTAACCAATCATAAAACACTTTTCTATGAAAAGTGTCCCTCCTTATCAAAGATACAGAATGATGATTTCTATTTATCATTGTGTTATGTTCCTTTTAGATAAAAAAATATGAATAGTTTAACAAATATATATGTAAGATATTAAAATTCAATTTACTTACCTGATGCAGTCAGTGAACAAATCACAGTTGAATAACATTGTGTGATGTTCCATCTCCCGCTCTTCAAGGCTTAAAGTATTCAATGTATATGATCCAGGAATTACTCCTATTTGAGGAAGTGATCGAAAACTGGGTTCAATTTTCTCATACTATTCTTCTTCATTTCTCATTTTTTTATTCATTCTTATAGAAATATCAAAAAAATAAATTAAGTATAAATCCCTAGATTCTTAATCCAAGTAACTGTTCATGATAGACCCATCAGGATGATTCCTGTTTGGGACATAAGACATTAATATGTACATATTTCTTTCAATTTGATACATCCAAAAAAAAAAGTCCTCCCAGAAGTATTTTAGTGCAAATATGGACAGTCTGATGTATCAAGCATGTGAAAAATGATAGAGGAAGTATTTTCTCCAACTCACACAAAATTAATGGGGAATATGTCAATTATTGGTAAATAGATGATCCCATAAGGGGTACTGTGCTCTAGGGTATCCATCCCATCACCGGTACCTCCTTACATCTCAAACTGGCGCTGCGCTCCTCTTTGTTCTCGGTGAGATCGTTACGACGGTGCCCCTGTCACGGTGGAGTTTTTCTTGGGCTTGGCTATCTCGATGCAGTGATGCTTTCCTTTTTCACTCAATTCCCTCTTCTCTAGATAGGGCTCCTAGGCGGCACAGTGATGGTTCACATTCATGTTACACCTTCATCAACCTATGGGAAGACATGTTTACTCCTATGGTTGTGTTGGGCAGTATGTCATGGTCTCTTCGAGCACCCCGATAGGCGGTGACGAGTCTTGGTTGTGTCAGACCTTCTTTCGGGTGTGCTGGCGAAGATTTGTTTTCATTTATTTTTTTCATTGATTTCTGGATTTTGATGATTTTTTTGGTTTGTGCGTTCGCGATGGCAATGGCAAGGCTCCTGTGGTGGGATTCATTCGGGATATACTAGTTCCTCTATAAAGTCTGTGCACTGTTTTTGGTTTTTTTTTGGTTTTTCTATGATCTACAAATCTTGTGTTTTGTATGGTCCTTGGTTGATGTTTTATTATTGATCTTTTGGATTTTTTACCGAATGAGGATGATGGTGATTTTTTGGAGGCGAAAGTAAAGGATGTTCAATGCGATAGGTGTGTGACTCGCGGCATGGTTTTGACAAGAGATTCATGGGAATCGAGATGGTGATGATGTTTTTTAAAAGTTTTAATTTGAATTTAATGTAGCATTGTGATTGGAATGTTTGGTTTTCAGCTTATCCTTAAAGTGGATTTTTGGAAATGAAAAAAATCAATTTGGAGGGTAATAGGGCATCTGTCAACATGTTTTGCAAGAATGACTTGGACAACCTCTTACCACAAAGATCTCTAAACAAATGGCACAACCGAATAAAAGTCACCCTTACATTATTGGAAAAAATATTATGGATAGATATTGGAATCAACTCATGCAGAAGAACGTTATAATCATGAGTCTTCAAATATTTTAACTTCAACACTCCTATGTTGACCCATTTAGATTTGTTGCTTGAATAGCCATAAGGAACTCTAATATTCTCTAATACATCTAAAAATTGTTTCTTTTTAATATGTTTCACCACCTAAGAAGCACATGGAACTTTACATTTATTTTCATTGATACGCACATGATGATATTATGGTCTGATGCCCCAATCCACCAAGTCACGCTGAGACCTTAAATCATCTTTTTCATTTCCCTTAACATTTAGAAGTATCAAAAGTAACATTTCTCATATATTCTTTTCAATGTGCATTATGTATAAGAAATGACATAATAATTTGGTCGACCAATAAGGAAAATCAAAAAAGATACTCCTCTTCCTCAAATTTTGATAGGTTTCAGTGGAAACATTCATTCTCATTCTAGATTTCATTTGACCCTTCCTGAATGAAAAACTGAAAACATTCAATTCATTAAGTACATCAGTTCCAAACATATGCTGAGGTGGATCATCAGTCTCTATAGTATTATCAAATCTTCAACGATTATTTCTTTATGGATGGTCCATTGGAAAGAATCATTGATGTCTTGTAAAACTGATACTACAACAATGTTTCAGTCTTCTGGATCATGTATTCTTCATAAAAACAAGACATGATAGTTTTCCCTTCATGCTGCATCTAGACATCATTTCATAAGCTAGAAAATAATTTATCATCCACATATTCCCACCATGCATCTGAAATATGTCTTTCGAATATGCATCGTATGTGTGCACACCTACATCCAAAAGAAGTTTTAACTCTTTTATTAAAGTTTGCATGTATACGTAAATATCAATTCCAATATCAGAAGTTCTAGATATGAGTATACTCATGAATGTGAAAGGTTTTTTCATACACATCCATGGGGGAAGATTATAATTGTGTTAAAAACTGGCCATGTGCTATGTGAAGTAAGCATATGCCCAAACAGATTAAAACCGTAGCATGAAAGACCCAACCTCACATTATGTGCATCATCTACAAAATCAGGATATCGAGCATCAAATCTTTTCCATGAAAATCTATCTGCAGGGTAAACTAACTCATCATTAGTCTTCTTTATCTCAGTATCTTTCCAACACATTTTTATTGATATTTCATCAGACATAAAATATTTATGGAGTCTGGGGATCAATAGAAAGTGCCACATTACTTTTTGTTGCATGAGGGATGAGGTTCTATCATATTTTGACTTCCAAAAGGATCTGTCACATTTTATACAATCATTTCGTTCAGTGGTTTCCTCACAAAATAGACTGTAATCTTTCAAGAAAGCATGAATTTTATTTCTTTAAAATTCAAGTTCCTCAACTAACTTCCATGACATATACTCACTTGAAGGAATATCTGCATCATCTGGAAGTAAATCCTTCAAGAAGGTAAGAATTTAGTCGATTTATATATTAGAAATCCCATAAATAATTTTCCCATGAAACAGTCAGATTTAAAATTATAGCTTTTTCATTTTATCACAATGTCGATATACTGGAGTCGTGGCAGCATCATTAAATTTTTTCACCCTAACAATATAATCATTTTCAATAGATGCATCATATGTCCTCATATCAATGTCTTCTTTTGTAGAAAACCTTTCTTTCCCTGGATAACAAATAAACAGAAACCGGTCATCTAACAAATTCTTCATTCCGGCCCTTTCATTTTGATCATCAGCAATTTGAGATTTCCTTTTCTTCCCATTGTGATACCACACATAGTATTTTTCTTCAAAACCATATTTGGTTACGTGGTAGCTGAATTCTTCACAACTCAACCAAGGTCTACCAACACAATTGGAACATGGGAAGTGTATGTGTCCACTATCTGAAGCATTGTGAAATGAAAAATATAAAAATCTCCCCAAATGGTTTTGAAAATCACTTGAGATCTGATTGGTTTCATACATACAACTTCTATCCATTCTATAAAAAGAATTTTTATAAGTCATATGGTCATATGAAATTCAATAATATTGAAGTTTAATCGAAAATATATTTAGGTAAATGATAAAGGAAGGAGCTTCTAGTTGATGTAGTGAACTATTAAAATAATGTAAAGTTATACTAATTTAGTTATGTGTGCCTAAATTTGAGGTGAGATGTGTTTTGTAATTTTTTCATTTATCACATAAAAGAAGACACCACAGACCCGATAGAACATTGTTCAAGATATTACAATGTTTAGGATTTTCATGAATGATGGAGAATGTATAAAGAGAGTTTTTTAAATAATTTATTTCTGATAAAAAATGGAAATATTGTGAAAAGTTAGTATAATTTAGAACACCCAAACTAAAGTCCACCGAAAGTACCATATCACCCCACTAAAAAGGTACAACCAGCTACCCCACTACCCCAACCATCCCCAATCCATTCACATGGATCATCTTTATATCCATTACCCACTTTGAGAAAATATGACTCAACAAACCATTTACCATCGTGGAGTGGGGATACATCTCACCAGCACATCCATTAGTCGATATGATTCACAAACTAAATAAAAGGAGTGGATATGAAGACTTCAAATCAAGTTGATTCATATAATCTTAACACTTGAATTGTAAAACGAAAATAGGAAACAAATCAAACTACACTTATTGGGTATTTCATGCCACAAAATTCACCACCTTATTTATGTCAAATCAAAATAGAAATAAAGAATAATAGATGAAAAACATTAAAACTAAGTTAAGCCTTATAGATATGGAGTGTAGAACTAAAAAATTGATTAACTTCAGATGGATTTATAGGGAGGAAGAAGTTCCTAGACAATGTAAAGAGAGAGGCCTCTAGTTTAGAATCCAAGGGGGACTTCCCCAAGGCTTCATAAATCATAATCACTATGAATCCAAGGTAGATTCCCCCTAGGTATTATAAACCAAATCATCATGAATCCAAGGGGGTTCCAAATGGAATTAAAAGTTATGTTTTTTTACATGAATCCTTGGTTGGTTTCTTCAAGGAATTCCAAATCATTAAAAAAAGAACAAGTACTCAAAAATTAAATAAATATTTATTTATATTCATTTTCAATAGGTCTCATATAAGAGGCACATGACTTAGGTCCCATTTTGTGTTATAGGAATCCCAAAACATTCAATCATGTTCAATAACTCATTCTTGGCACCCCTATGGCCATACCTTTCAGTACCCAATTAGTTCCCCAAGTCAATCGTACCCATCCGGTTAGGGTACACCTGCGATGGGGCTTCTAGAAATCGTGGGAAATTTCGAGTTATCTACTTCTGTGTAATAAGGGGAGGGCTGTCCATGGGGGTGGTGGGGCTGTCCAGGGGGTACGGGGTGTCCAGGGGGGTGGGCGGGCTTTCCACGAGGGTGGCGAGGCTATCTTGGGGGAGGGGGTGTCTAGGGGGTGGTCGGGCTGTCCACGGGGGTGGTAGGGGTGGGGGCTATCCAGGGGGTATGAGGTGTCCAAGGGGTGGGGGTGTCTAGGGGGTGGGGGAGTGTCCAGGTGGTGAGAGGGCTATCCACAGGGTTGGGGGGCTGTCCAGGGGGTAGGGTTGTCTAGGGGTGGGCGGGCTATCCATGAGGGTGGCGAGGTTGTCCAGGTGGTACGGGGTTTCCAAGGGGGTGGGCGGACTATCCATGAGGGTGGAGGGGCTGTCTATGGGGATAGGGGTATCCAGGGGGGAGGGCGGGCTGTCCACGGGGGTGTGACTAAGAGCTATGAGATTTAATTGGGTTTTCATTCATGTTATAAAAAACAAACTATGGGTGTTAAGGATTTGAATAGTATTTTTTAGTGAAAATCCAATTTGGTAGGATTAGTGACTTGATAACATGGTGGTATCAAGTTTGCAATTGGGAAAATGTTAGGGAATTGGATTTTAAAAGGCTCCCACAATCTTTTAAGGATATATTATTTCTATAAAAATGTTTTGTGGGAGAAGGAATTATTCCTATATAGTTTATGTCACTTTTAGATCATGTGATGTCTTACTCATCAAGATGACTAGACAAGAACCAAAACCAAAGAGGCCTCAAAACTACCCAAATATCTAGAAGTGATGACTTCTCAATGCTTATTAGTGAACAATGGAAGTGATGACTTCCCACCTATACATCCCCACTCCACACATCACCCCCAGCAGACTCCCCCTGCACAACCCCCCTTCCATCCACCGACTGCACAACCCCCCCCCCCACCTGCACCCCCAACTTGCACAGGCCCCTCCCCCATCCCCACCTGCACAATGCCCTCCCATCCACCCACTGCACAACCCCCCCCCCCCCCCACCTGAACACCCCCACCTGCACATCCCCCTTACCCCCACCCCACCCCACCTGTACACCCCCACCTCACCCCCCCCCCCAATATACTCCCACCTACCCAGCCCAGCCCCCAACCTGCACACTCACCTCCCCCCAGCCCCACCTGCACAGCCCCCCTCCCCCACGACCACCTATACAGCCCCCACCTCACACCTCTAAAAGACTCCCACCCGCCCAGCCCACCCCCCAACCTGCAACCCCCCCCCCCCCCCCACTCACTTTCACAGCACCGCCCCTCCACCTGCACCCCCCACTTTAATATCCCCCACCCCCAATTGCACAACCCACCCCCACCCCCATTTGTACATCCCCCTTCATTCATTTCTTCCCCCCAACATAAACACCCCCACCAGAACACCCCCTCCCCCCAACCACTGCACCCCCACCACCTGCACCCCCTCACTTAAAATAAATTGATTCACACATGACAGCAGAACAAAAAAATCAAATTGAAATTGTTGGTTAGAATACTGCACAAACCTCAGGATTAAGCCAAATCAAAACAAAAAACAAAACAATAGATTCAAAACATTAAACATAAGGTACTACTTACATATTGGAAGTGTAGAACAAAACAAATTTGTGACTAATGATGGATTTGGTGGAAATTTTCCAAGTGATAGAGGTATTAGGTCTCATATATAGGACATCAATCCCGTGTATGGGAGATCAGGTTTACGGGAAATTTAAGAGAAACCTTTCCAAATAGTTTTAAAAAACTTTTGGTAAAGGTGATATTTACCAATGGTTTAGACAAACCATTGGGAGATCCTTCCTAATTCAAGGACAGTACCAACAGTTTGTACAAACCATTGGTAAAGGGAGAATAATTTGTAGATTTCCCAACGGTTTCTTCAAACTATTGGGAAAAACTTCAATAACACATCCTTTACCAATGGTTTGAACAAACCTTTGGTAAAGGACCCCAATAAAAATGGTTCAACAGAACCGTTTGTATAAAAGTGTTGGGAAACCCCAGCTTCCCAATAGTGGCTCATATTGATTGTTATACCAGAAATGTCAGTTTTAAAACTGAAGATGTTGTAGAGCATATCTTTCAGGTAGATCATAAGGTAAAGACATTTGAAACAGTATTTTTGGAACTAGTTTTCAATATTATCTCATAATAGATTGTGAATTTTACTTTTTCATCGATTAATGATACCAAGAATAACATTTTCCATCATTTTTTGGATCATTTTCTTTATGTTTTCTCTATGAATTTATTAGGGATTACACTAGTAAGGAAAGTGGAATTTATGTTTTATAACATTCCTATAACCAATTCTATTTACCTTTCATCTTTTAGGATGTTTCCAAAAGAAATATGGTAATTGGAAAGGTTGTTTTAGGATCTATAAAGAAAATATTTCATTTAGACAAGCATGTCTTCATGGTAGCATCAGTTTTGATTATAAAAAAAGATGAATGAAAATCTTCAGTTGTGTGTAGATTATCATAAGCCTATCCCAATTATGATAAGTAATTGGAATCCACTTCCATTCATTTATGGTATATTAAGTCTATTGAGGGGAGATTAGTGGTTTTCTAAGATTGACTTGCACTCAGGATATGACCAATTGCTTGTTTGGAGGGAGGATATCCCTAAAACAACTTTCAGAAGTTGATATACACATTATTAATATGTGGTAATTCCTTTCTGTGTTATGAATGCAACAATGGACTTTATGAAATTGATGTATTTTATATTTCAGAGGTATTTGGGTTTTTTTTGTGCTGTTTGTGGATGAAATATTCATATATTCAAGGACAAGGGCTAATCATTACCAAAAAATGGAGAGAGTGTTGAGAATCATAGGGTAAAAATATTTATATGCAAAACTATGAAAGAGTGTTTTTTAGATACAATAGGTAAATTTTCTTGGACAAGTAATTTCTAAAAGGGGTATTTCTATAGGTCCAAAAAAATAGAAGTTGTTATCTCTTGGAATCCTCCAAATAATGTCTTCGAGATAGAAAATTTCCTTAGTTTAACTGGTTATTACAAATTATTTGTTCATCAATTTCCATGACTATATTCACCTATGAGTTCTTTGAAAATGAATAATGTTCCATTAAAATAGGATGAAGAATTTCGGAAGACTTTTTAAGATATTAAAGTTCTCCTTACATCATCACCAATCTTGAGTTTTTCAAAATCAAGACAAGCGTACGTGGTGTATTGTGATGCTTCAGGATCAGTGTTGGGATGTGTTCTCATGCAGGTAGATCATGTTGTTGCTTATGGATAAGGGAATTTATGAGTGCATGAGAATAACTACCCAACACACAATTTGGAGTTAGATTTCATAGTCCATGCATTGAAGACGTATCATCATTATCTCTTCGGTGAGAAATGTACAATGTTCATTGATCATAAAATCTTGAAACATATTTTATCAAAACATGATTCTAATATGACAAAAAGAATAAGGATGAAGTATCCTAAAATTTATGACTTTGACTTCATTTATAAATCAATAAAGGTAAATTAAATGGAAGATTCATTAAGTATAAATTCATATGCTCAATTGAAAAAAGAAGTTTTAGATGTGTTGTAGTTGATGTCGGTCCAAGTCGACAAGCACATGGAATGTAAAAAACTAAGGTGTTGTTGCATTTTTTATTAAAATTTCATTTGTTCCTAATTTGTTAAATATGGTTAAAGAGGTACAGACATGTGATTTTGAATGTGTGGCTACGTGGAAAAAAATAATCATGGGGATACCATTGAGGGATGGATTCTAGATAATATTTCAGTGTTGTTCTTTCAAAATCAGATGGTCGTACCTAATACATTTCATAAAAAACTTCTTCATGATTATCACCATTCAAGATGGAATATTCAATAAAGAATAAAAAAAGATATATACGGTGTTTAAATAATAGTTTTGGGGGGTTGGTATAAAAAAGAAGGGGTTTGAATTTTTTTCAAGATTTCTAAATTGTCAATAGGTTAATGTATAGAATCAGTGACCAATAGGTATATTGCAGTATTTACCTATTCCCATTTGGAAATGGGAATATATAGTTATTTATTTTCTAAAAAGCCTCCCTATAATGGTTCAGAAACATGATTCCATATGGGTTATAGTGGATCGGCTCACAAAGTTGGTACATTTCATCCCTATTCATGAATGGCATACAGTAAAGGAATTGCCAAAAATCTATATCTAATAAGTGGTAAAGAGGCATAGAATACATGTTTTAATAGTGTTAATAAGATATCTTGGGTTTAGACCTCATTTCTAAAAATTATTATATAAATCTCGTAGGAATTGATTAAAAATAATAATGACGTATCATCCTCAGACAGATGGGAAATCTGAAAGGGTGATACAGATGTTGTAAGACATGTTGTGGGCTTATGTAATGGATTTTGATGAAACGTGGGAAGAGAAAGTTTTGTCAGTGAAGTTATCATATATCAACAGTTATTAATCCTTGATACATATGGATCCTTCTGAAGCATTGTATGGGTTTCTTTTTTGTTATCTATTATATTGGGCGAGGATAGGTGAGACTTCACTAGTTGGGATGAGCTTTTTCCAAGAGACAATGGAGAAGATTCATTTGATTTGGAAATTGATGGATATGACATATATTCATTAAAAATCATATATAAATCATCATATATGGACACTATCCTTCAAGGTTAGTGATCATGTGTTCTTGAGGATCTCTATAAGGCTTATACGTCATGTTTTTTGAAATAATGACAAGTTATCTTCTCGATACATATGACCTTTTGAGATACTTGAACGAGTGGGTGAGGTGACATATCAGTTGAAATTTCCACCATGGGTTAGTGTGGTGTATAATGTGTTTCATGTATCATAGTTGAAAAAGTACCAGCATAATCTTGACCATGTGATTAGATGGGATCATGTTGAACTAGATCTAGATTCATCATTGGTACATATCTCATTGCTGATTATAGAAATTAAAGAGAAAGTATTTCATGGTAAAATCATCGGTCTATTGTACGTTTTGTGGGAATATGGTAAGATTCTGAAAGATCCTTAGGAATGTGAGAAAGAAATGATTGAGAAATAGTCTGATCTCTTTTGGGACACTTGTGGTTTTCAACTTTCTTGGGATGGAAAGTCAAATGGTGGGGATAATATATCACCCTAGGTTGGAATTAAGTAACACTTTTTATGATTTTTAAGTATATAAAGTGTATGAGTGAAGTTCGAGAGGGTTTGAAAGAAGTTTGGTTTGTTTTGGGGGGTTTTATAAGAGTTCATGGTTGGTTCATGGTTTGGGAAAACCATGAAACACCTATAGGAAATTTTTCAAAATAAGATAGGGGCTAAGGGGATGTCTCATTGGTAGGCACACAATTTTTCAAAACTATGCAGCCACCAGGTAGAAACTTTGTAAAGTTGTGTAGTTGGATTTTCATGGCGGTATATGGTTTTTCAAATCATGTGATCCCACTGTGTGAAGTCCCCCCTTGAGACAAAGTTTCTCACACAGTTAGTTCATGGTTTTTATAATCATGCAACTAAACATGCATGGTATAAAAACAAGATCCTTGGAATGTGGATTTAGGAAAGGATTAAGAATTAACACCTCATTTTCCCCCCAAAATGGACCTAACATTATATTTTATCCTTCTAGAGGTAGTATCAGCTTCTCTGATCCATCCATAAGCAATCCAAAGTATTCTATCGGTGTGTTAGAGCTAGATTGTCACGGTAAGTCTTTGTTTTCAATAGTTGTGTTGATTTTCCATATATCTACCTACTTATTTCCCTTGTATTCTTAGATATATGCCTCTTTTGGATAGATATAAGGTTTTTAGTGAAAAATATTGTTATATTTGGTGTTTTTGATTTTAGGGGAGGATATCTAAGGTATAATTTTAGAGATTTAACTTAGATTCATGGATGTTTTCATTCCATTATTCATTGTCATCATAAATTTTTGATATAGGTGGCTTCAGTCTCAACTCCTCTATTTAGAACTTGAAGGCTTTATTTCAAATTGTTTTAATTGATTAATTTTGGTTGTGAAATTTTTTTAAGGAAAACTTGAAACCCTCTTTAGTGATGGTTTGTGGATCTTTTGGCTTTATGGAAATTGGTTGTGCATGTGCTTGGGTTTATTGATTTTAAAATATAGATTTTATAGAATTGTGGTAAGTGGTTTAATCAAAATGTTTTAAATAAAAGTATGGTTTAAATGAATTGAATTAGAATAATTCTTTTGATTGGATTTTAATAAAAGAACGTTTTATTGAAAAGGTTGAAATGGGTATTTTGGCATTGGTTTTTGGAATAATTGTTGTGTGTGTTCATATGAATTTGGGATGGATAAGGGTAACAAGTATACCACATAACTAGTAGGATAGATAAGGCTCAAAGATTCCCCCATCAAATTGTTCATTAAGTGATGACATTGTGAAAGGATGAATGTCCACTCACATTTATAGGGAGGTTCATGTCACATGCATGGATGGATATGTGGATATGCGTAAAGGAATGTATTAAACAAAATTAGCTATGAAATGGTTTTATAAAAAAATTTAGTTGCTTTCCTTGTAACTTGATGTTGTTTTGAGAAAAACAATTTATCATGGAACTTGTTTATATTGTAATATAATCTCTTTTATAAATTTATTGATATAAAATATTTTATATAAATGGGAAAAAAATTTCTATCTTAGTGTAGTTAGTAGGGAAGACATTTGGGGAAAGCCTACTGGTTTCATTACTCACCCCTGATTTGGAACATTAGTTATTTTGCAGATATTTTTTGTTGGAACACATTCAAAGGTAAAGTATCACACATTTATAGTGGTTCTTAGTGATGATTGGTATATTTGTGGAGTTGGATGATGAAGCATATTGGAGCTTTGGGGATATGTCGTTGTCCTTATGTTTCGTTGGTTTATAGTATTTCATTATGTAGTTAGATGTTTTGTAGTCTTATGTTGTGGTGATAATTATAATTTCTTTTGATATAAATGGTATTAATTTAAGTTTTTTTACATTTATTATCAAACATCATGTAGTAGTACATTATTATGGCTTGTTTTTAACTTGTTTTACTTTAAAGGTAAAATCATCCCCCACTTGTTAATGAAGCCCTTGGCATTTATTTTCAGTCTTTAGCACCTTTGGGATGCCTCTTAAGTCCAAGTAATGTCCTTGTATCTTCTCAAGACTAGAAGGAGGGTGGGATATTATAGCTGGTGTGCTACCACAAGATGAATGGGGAGAATTATCTTCAATGATGTCTCTTTCCATAATATCTGGTTGCCTAAAATACATATTTTATAATGGGAGGCTTTTTCCTCTACCACTTACTTGCCAGTGAAATTGCACAAGGTATCCATGTCAACTTTCTAGTTTCCAAATACCTCTATGGACTTCAAAATAATTTCCTTTACTTTTAATGGTTTGGGAAATCATCCAAGGGGTTCACTAAGTTTATTAATACTTCAACAAGGATAAATCAACAATCTTTCAATATTCTAAGATGATGTCATCAAAATTATAACTACCAACCACTTAAATTAATAAAATACATTTTAAATTGTTCTTATTATAATTAATGTTAAAGAAGCTGATAAGAACAATAATCTCCCCCTTTTGATGATAAAAACACTTGAATAATAAGTTAATAAAAAATAATATAAAATTATAAAAAGATATTTTTTTAAAAAAAGAAAAATAATTTATTTATTACTCATAAGATTATTGAGTTCTCCCCAATAAGATTATTCGTTTCTCCCCATAAAAAATATATAAAAAACCAAAGAGAAAAACTAGTAATTTCTCCCCCTTTTACATTATCCAAAAATAATCATAGATGGGGTTAGAATCAATAATAGAAATAAATAAATAAAATTTAAAATTATTTTTATCATCATTAATGATATCTCAAGAGAGGAAAAAAATTAAAAATTAGAAAAAGTAAAAATTTTCAAAGGGGTGTTTTTATAAAATCTCATCAGTGAAATTAAATTTTTAAAAACATGTTAAAAAATATTAACCGGGAAATAATATTTTGAAAAAAAAAATTGAGAAAAGATTGTCTCTAATAGAAAAATTTCAATATTAACATGATTATCGATACATTAAATATATATTAAAAGTATGATCCAATAAATAATAAATGAATAAAGATCATAAAAATATAAATAATTATAGGATTAAGTTTTTGAAAATAATGTGTTAATAAATCAAAGAAAATCACCCAGGATTTTAAAACTAGGTGTGATGTAAAGGCCCGTTACTTGTGCTCAGGGTGAAGGTCAGATTAAAAATAAAAATATCTCTTTTCATGGTAGAAACCTCTAGGTGCATATTCAAAAAAACCATATCCACTTTTTTATATCTTGAAATTATTGTATTTCTAGATTGTCACACTCACATGAATTTACCAGAATTATTAAGTGTTTGAAAACATTTTTTTAAAGAAAGAAAATATTTCATTTTGGAAACAAGTTAAAAAATTATAAAGATTTATAATGTTAAGATATATTTTTATTAATATAATCATACCCAAGTCACATTTAATGAATTCAAATTGATTAATATAAAGTCTTTTATTAATGATATTATAAATTTTATGGTTGGTGAAAACAACATCAAGAATGATATATCTTTTTTGAAAGTGATCTAAAAATAGTGGTACATCATATCAATGTTCTTAGTGTGAGATTATTGTATATGATTTTTAATGATACTAATTCAACTAGTGTTTTCATATTTCATAGGTATCAAATTATATATAATCACAAAGTATATGCGATTATGTTCCATTGATAAAATTTGGGTACAAAAAATCCCAATTTATATATATTCAACATTGGATTTATAAAGATTAATACAGTTTTTATATTTACTACACCATGAGACAAGTGATTTTTATAATTGGAGGAAAGTTTCATTAGTACATTTCCGATCAAGTTGGAATCCCAAAAAATTAAGATCAGAAAAACAAGTAAGTTCAAAAGAAGTTTTCTTATGATAAAATAAACTATGTTTTTTATCTACGTTACAATATCTAAAAATTTGTTTGGGATATTTTAAGTAAGATTCCATGGGATTTTATTGAAAAATAAAATAAATGAATACACTAAACATGGTGTCTAGTAAGGTTATATATAGGTAAATTGGAGTTCAAATAATATGTCTGTAAAGATCATTGTTAACATATTTACCATCTTTATCTAATGTTAATGTACATGTTATTATCATGTTTATTAAAATTTTCTTTTTATGTTCTATTCCAAACATCTATAAATGTTTAGTAGTGTATTTACCTTGGTTTGGAAAATTTTCATCATGATTTTCTGAAATTTGAAATCCTAGGAATAATTTATGTTCTCCCATAAAACAAATTTCAAACTATTTATTCATTAAATAAAAAAATTTCATTGAAAATATATTTTTTAGTCAAAAAAAATAAAATCTCTAACATATATTTAAATAATTAGTAAATCATTTTAAAAGGTTTTGATAAAAATAGTAGAATCAGTTTTTCAATTTTTAAAATAATTTGTTTAAAGTAATTTAGCTAAAATTTCATACCAAGACTTATCAGTTTATTTTAAACCAAAAATAGATTTGGTATACATGAAAAAATGATTAGAAAATTTTGGATTATTAAAATATATTGGTGAATCCACAAAAAACTATTAGAAATAAAAACATTTCTAAAATAATTGTGGACATCCATTTGGATATATTTAAAATTAAAATTTCTTATGAATTCAAAAAAAAATGGATTATGGTTATGAAATTGGTGACAAGGTTTCACTATATTCATTACATTATTTTTTATTATAGACTTTAAAAAACAAGTTGAGTTTTTTATGGGATATATTTATTTATTTTTCATGTTTTTGTAAGAAAACCCACTTAGTGTTAATATTTGGATGATTATTGGGTTATTCCAAAAGAGCCCAAATATTATCCCATTGAAATTTGTTATACTAATATTGCATATAAATTATTAAATTATCATCATTAATAGCATCATAAAAAGATTTAGGTTCAAGGTGAGAGAGGAAATAATGATCTTCATCCACATTTAAGACTGGCCTTCTTATATGATTTCCATATTATAATTCATTAATAACATTATCAAGGGGATGGTATTGAGATTTAATCCATTAATTTAATAAATAATTATAAGGGGGTTCTTGGAATTCTTCAATTACATTATAGGATTTAGGTTTAGTAAGAGTTGAAATATCTTCTCAGTAGTATTATCAATTTGTGGATGAGTAAATATTCTCATTAAATTTGATGTTAATTGACTCTTCTACATTATTGAACTTCTTATTGAAGAATCCATATTCTTTAATTGATATTGAAAACCAAATAAAGAAACATTAAATATATTTTGGGTAAATATTTTATATATTATCCTTATTATTAATGATAAAAATTTCACAAATGAAAATATCAAAGAATCTAACTTTATAATTTTTTCCATTCGAATGTTCATAAGGGGAATTTCTTAATATGGGTTTTATGAGGACATTGTTAAGGTTAAGTAACCAGTATTGAAAAACTCATCACAAAATAATTGAGGAATATTAAACTCATTCAAGAGCGTAATACATATTTAACATAGTTTCATATTTCATCTTTAGCATAAATCCATTTTAATGAGGTGTTATAGGAGCAGAGAATAAATGTTGATATTTTTAAAAGAAAAAAACTCATCAAATTATTTATTAAAAAATACGACTCCAAGGTCTATTATAATTTAAAATAGATTCTAGATCTTTTAATTTTCATATTTCCTTAAAAATATTATAAATACTTTTCAAGAATTATTTCTATGAGCTAAGATGAAAACCCATGTAAATATAGTATAATGATTGATAAATAAAAAGGTGTAAGATTAACCTCTAATACTAGAAACATGATTTGGTATAAAAACTTAACGGTGCACTAGTTATATGAATTTAAAGGAAGAAATTATATTTTTATATTTTGAAGATTATTTTTATTTATTTCCAATATATAAACGTAAACAAAGTAAGTTATATTTGAAAGATAATTTTGGTAAATCTTATACTAGTAGATTATGATTGAGATTAAAAAGTTAGTGAATGTTAAAATAACCAAGGTGGTGATTTCAAATCCAATATTCATTATCTAATTCACTTATAAACTTGAAAGTTTAACTTGAAATAGTTTTTAGATATGTTTATAAACATTTTGAAAATGTGATGCATTAAATAAATGTATTCATTTAAAATGAAATCATTAAAAAAATATGTTTCCAAAGTAATTTTAAAACAAATACCACGTAATTGATTACTACATATTAAAATATTATTTAATACATTAAAAAATATAACATGTTTAATTAATTTATATTTAGAGATAAAAATGGTACCAATACTAGTGATTTTACCTTTTGAATCTTCTCCAAAAGTAACATTTCTTCCATCGAAGTCTTTGAGATGATTAAATTGAGAAGGATCACCACACTTATACCTCAAGAATACACTATCCAAAAACCAAGTATCATTGTAGGTTTTATTCTGAAGATCATTTTCCTAGAAAATATTACAATAATATTGTTTTTATTACCAATATCTAGGATCCAATTAAGTTATCCAATAATGACTTTGGAATCAAAACCAGTTTAAAACAAGTTTTCCCATAATATATATGATATGATACATGATTGATTTTTTTATACCATATATATATCATTTTTTTAATTAAATTAATAATTAATATTCCCAAATTTCATGTAATAATTGAAAATTTTATTTTGGAAATCCCCCTTTAGAAATATATTATTATTATAATTTCTGAGAAAACAAAATTTATTTGAACAACCAATCCCAGAATTTCTTCCAGTAATACAATGAGATCAAAAAATCATATTTAAGTATTGATCACCATGGATTAATTTAGAATGATTATTTTTAGATCTTTAATTTTTTATTCCAAATTCTCAACATTTTGTATTTCATTTAGTTTTAAAAGTAAATCAACTTTTTCTTCTAAAAATTTATCTTTTAAGAAAAATATTATAATTATTTTCAAGATATTTATATTTTTTAAAAAAATTCAGTAAAATCATTTTGAAGATGATATATATTATCAATAAAATCTTATTAACTTATTGAAGAGGTTATAGAAGTGTATGAGTAAGAACTATAACACTAAAATTGGAGGAATAAGGAATTAGATAAAAGTTATGGAAAAATTCTCAATTAATAATGGTATATATTATCTCAAAAAAGTATAAAATAAGAACTTTTTAATTGTTATAAATATATATGAGTGAGAATAATTTTACAATAAAACCACACTCTTGGATGAAAGATATATCCCACTAGAGTTGAGTGTACATGAGATAAATTTGAAGATTGTAAAATGTCCGCATTGTCAATTTTAGGGGAAGGAATGTTTTAAATGACACTAAGGGGTATATTAATAACATTAATTAGTTATTAAGAGTATTTTTACTGATTTGAAGATTTAATTATCCTATCTAATGAATTTTTATCATCCTTAAATGCACCCTAGAGGCTTCTAGATCGATGTTACCAAATACCAAGTAGTCTCCTCTGGGCACCTAGTGTGGTAGTTACTATATTCTAGGAATATCAAGAACCCACTAGAAGGATGATGAACTCCCACCTGATAACCATTGTGCATTTTCATTAAGTTTGGATCTATCCTTCACCACTATCTAGAAAGTGATTAACCTCCAGCTCGCCGGTGGACTTCTACTATAATTGGAGGCTTATGCATTCACAACTGGAAGGTTGGTATCTTTTAAATGGGAGCTGGTTCTACCTACTTGTATGAAAATATCTCTATATCCTTCGATATTTCATCCCTTCCTTAAAAGGATTATTGAAATTCACTCCATGGGTCAACTAAGTTCTTCAAGACATCAAAAAGGATCTTTAAAAGTTCATTCAAAACTATAACTTGATTCCATAAAAATTATAATTTAGAACTACTTAAATGAAACAATTATAAATTTTAAATAGTGTTTTTGATCATATAAACTTAATAAGGTGATAAGAATAAAAAAATAGAAATTTAAACTAGGTTTCTATAGTTTGGGTGCTAAAATATTTATCAGATATAATTTTTTAGTGACCTTGACAACTATATTTTGAAGAAAATTATTGGAAAAAATTATTGTTAAAAAATATATTAGCTAAATTTGAATTTTATTATTTGATTTAATATTCATAATTTTATGATATAATTAAGTGTTTTCTAATATTTAAAAATGGTTCCAAAAATATGGAATGGAAATCGTGTCAACATCTAAAATCTATATAGGGATTTCCCTCCCAAGAAATTCAATTAGGATAGTGTTTGAAATGAGAATATTATAGTTATATTAAGGACTTTTTTCATTGTTTATGTCTAATAACCTATACCATAAGGGAAAAATTATTTCTCCATAATATGGTGAAATAACTCTTAATAACTGTATGAAAAAAATATTGTTCCTTCAATGGAACCAATAATATATTTGTGGCTAAAAATGGATCAATTCCCCAAAGAATATATTCTTATATTTTTTAAGTGGTGAAAGTGAGAAGTAAATCATGAAATTATGTCATCTAAAGGATGATTAGGATCAATTGAGGTTACTGATTTGACACACCAAATAATAGGAGGATGTAGAGAATAAAGAATCGAAGTATTTCAAGGAGTTATTCTTCAGAAAAATACTTTCTTCATGAAAAATGATTTGATATGGAAAGGTAATTCAAAAATTTGAGATAGAATGAAGATTAAAATATTATTGTGTATGATGATAACTTTAATAGGTTAGAAATACATGATGTATAATTGGTTTATAACACAAAAAAGATTGATTGGTCACTTCTTTGATGATATTAAGTAGATCCTTTAAATGGAATTTTTCTCTCAAACATTTTCATCATATGAGGAAATAATATCATGTGGTATCAAAATGGAGAATGAATTTTTCTATTTATTATAAATCCAAAGTATAAGAAGAGAATAAGAGGGAATATTAGAACCGTGTAAAAGGGTATATATCTAAGGAGAATATGGGAATGGTGGATTTTACAAATATAATAATAGTGGAAGGAAACCCTCAATGACTTGTTTGATTAAAATGGGAGTTTTCTATAACCAGGGATATAAATTCCAATAATCTCACTAATTCAAATGAAAAAGAGAAGACATTGATTCCCAATGATTCAATTATAAGGATACGGGACACAATTCCAATCTATTACCCAATAATCTAGGGAATTTACTTCATAAGTGGATAAGAGATAAAGGATAGGCTCATTCTATTACTAAAATTGAAGTTGAAGTCTAGAATTATGGGATAACAATTACAATGATCATAAACTAAAAGTTAGCTGATGGGTTATTTAATTCTATATCTATACGGTTTTATATATTTTATGTTTTCTAAGAACAATTGACCATCTATTGATACTATATGATGAGATTTTTTTCAATCAATGCACATAGTGGAAATATTATTTCAATGAGGATATATTTTGTAGTTCCTATTAAAATGTATAGATATTCCTGAGTTTTGAAGTTCATTTTTATAACTATGGTTGACATTTAAATTATCTAAGGTATAGATTAGATCACAAATTTTAAGGAAATAATTTATTACTAAGAGTAGAGACATAAAATATATGTAAGATTTAAATAATCCATTATATATAGAGGTGATTCTTTATTATTTTATTTATATCTAGAGCCACATCCATTAGCTGGCCACAAGTAAACTATTAGAGAATAAAAAGATAAAATTAAATCTTAAATGCAAAAGATATCATAAGAAATGAGGATTGATGTATTTTTTATGAATACAATATTGTATTTCCTAAAAAATTACCTTGACATCAACCTTACAAAGAAGTTGAGTTTTACATGGAAATTATATATGATGATAAACCTATATCTAACAATCCCTAAAAATGAACCTAATGGAATTGATGGAGTTAAGGAAACAAATATAGAATTTGTTTTATAGTGTATTCATATTGCATAGTGTTTTACCTTGGAGAATCCATTCCCAATATAAAAAAGATAGACCTATGAGTTTTTAAATAAATTACAAAGAAATAAATTCCATTAAAATAAAGATTATGTATCATTTTTATTGTATTGATGAATTTTTCTATCATCCTCAAGTTGCTCAATACTTCTGAATGATTTATCTTAATTATGGTTATCATCAATTAAGAGGGAGTATGGATGATATATTAAAATAAAAATATCATATTAGTTATAACTGTTATGATTTCATGGTAATTACATTTTTATTAACTAATTACCCTTATAGGTTTATTGAATTTATGAATAGAGTGCTCAAGTATTATCTTGTTAAATTTTTATTGGTAATTGTTAATGACATATTAATACAGTCTAAAATATTTTAAGATCATGAAAATCATTTTTGAATCATTCTTGAGGAACTTATAAAAAAGTTGTTATGTTGTAAATTTAGTTAATGTGAATTTAAGATATATAAGATTTCATTAATTATCCATATTGTCTCCATGTATGGAATATATATTTAAATTAAAATGATAAAGGAAATCAATAAATGGCCTCTACAATCAAATATAATTGAGACACGTAGATTTCTTGGATTATCTATTTATTATTAGTGTCTTGTTTAAATTTTTTCATATAAGCTATCCTATTTAAGAAGATGTCATAAAAAGGGGTAAAATTCATATTTTCAAGGGAATGGGATGATATTTTTGATGAACTAAATAGGATAATTGTTAATACACAATTATTTACTTTACTATCAGGAAATAAGGTATTTTTTATATATATTGATGCATAGAAGAAAGGATTGGGTGAATCTATGAGAAAAATCATATTTTTATCTCTTTTTAATAAATTAAATTAAATATATATAAACAATACAATAAAAATTTGGATGCTGAGTGGAAATATTTAATCCTTCACTTGAAAATATGGATTTTTTATCTCTATAGAGAAATATGTGACATATATACATATCATAAAAGATTTAAGTGCATATTCACAATGAAATATATCAATATAAGAAAAAATAGATGGATAGAACTACTCATGGACAATGATGGAATGATATACTACCACCCAAAAAAATTAAAACAGGGTGGATACTACATTGAATATGAAGGATCATGGAGTTAAATACATGATCAAAATAGAAAAGGATCTGATATAATGGATGTAGAAAATTTGGATATGGAAATTATTATAGTAGTGGATACATCATTTTTTTCAATGGATTTCCAAACCATCATTACTGGAGAAGATAAAGAAGTTTTAATATGATGATATGTGTTTAAAAAATAATACTAAATCAATAAAAAATTATAAACTGATATGAATAATCTATAATAATGGCTAATTTAATTTTGGAATGATAATATGTTTTCTGTTAATATCTAATCTTATGTTGCAATTGATAGATGAAATTTAGAGCTCAAATTTCACTATAGACCATGAAAACACCAATATTTTTAGGGAATTAAGAGAACATTTTTTGTTGTACAACACGAAGTGAGAAATTAATGACTATTTTTCAAGTTTCTTTGTGTTATAATTACAAAAGTATAAAATAAAAAAAATACTAATTGTATCATGCAACCTCTATCAATACAAATGTTTAAATCGGATAATATCATAATTGAATTTTTTTCAGGACATCCCAAGACTACATGGTGGAATGATGCTATATTGGTTATTTCTAGACCACTTACCATATCTGTACATTTCATAGAAATAAGGGAGAATCTTGCAAGGATCTATGTCAATGGTGTCTTAAGAATTTATGGTTCACCTTTATCAATTGTATTACTTAATGAAACCAAATTAATATGAAAATATTATAGGAATATTCATAAGTCTCTTAATAGTGTGATAAATTTGATCATTTCATATCATTCTCAAATATATTGGAAATAAACAAAATAATATGAAAATGATAGAGGAAATATGGAGGTCATTCCCAATAGAATTTCAATCGATATGGGACCAATATTTTCATTTGTTATAATTTACATAAAATAATATCTTTCATTCAAGCTCACAAATGGAACCATGTAAAGTATTTTATTGGAAAATATGTCGTACACCAACCTAAAGGCTTGAATTTTTGGTAATGAAGATAGTAGGCCTAGAAATCATTGTGGATACAACTAAGAAAATTTGAATCATTCAGAATCATATCAAGATATCCCAAATAAGATGGAAGATCTATTTGGATAATTGTGTAAATGAATCAGAATTTCATATAGGGGATTATGTCTTCTTAAAGGTATCTCCTTGGTATGGAGTTATAATGTTTGGTAAGAAGTGGTACCTTGTTCCAAGGTACATAAAACTTTTTTTAATTTTCAAGAGAATTGGATATATGTATTACTATTTATTTATGCCACCCAATCAGTCTAAATTAAATGATTTATTCCATGTCTTCTATTTGTGGAAGTATATATCATACCCAACACATGTACTCATCACTGAGGAAAGAGAATTGGAACCTGACTCATTTTATGGTGTAAACCATATCATGTATATTGATACTAGAGATAAAGTGTTTTGGAATCGGATAACATAGTGGATGAAAATAATTTGGAGGATTCATAAAATAGAGGAAGAAATATAAAACCCTAAGGAATCAATGAAGAATAATTACCCACATCTATTTTTGGAATGATATTTACCAGACATTTTTACGACATAAATATTTTGGGAGGTATAATGTAACACCTAATATTTTACTATAAATATTTTTTTCAACACATATCCTCTTATTTCATCATAATAGTAATATGAAACTACATAGTTACATTCATTATAATGAATATGACTAGTAACGTATAGAATTACAAAATAAGTACAAATAAACTCCTTAAAATTGAATGTATCACAATGAGACAATAAACACATGAAAATAACAATTCAAAAAATTTATTTTTTTATTTGAAAATGTAATTCCTCAAAGTTATAGGGTCATATTTTCAAAAAATAGTTATCAAATTTAAATAATATTATTTTTTAAAAAATGAAAATGGTAATTAACGTAACACTGTATTGATAGTATATGAAATGTGTTTCCCTAAAACCATTTCTTGAATTATTTATTTAAAATCTAAATTTCACTTAAATAGAAAAAATATATAATTTTGTTATACAAATAATTTATTAATTACCAATCAAATAATTATTAATAATTAATTAGAAATATAATCATAAAAACATATAACAAAAGAAATAGTTTTTTTTAAAAAAAAATTAATGCCTCTAAATTTATTTAAGAGTTAAATTAAAATTATTAAAATTATGATTTAATAAAATTGAATTAATTTTTGTAGTAATATCATTTAAATTATATTGTTGTGATTTTTTTAAATTTTTTGAGGATGTTTATTTTTAGATAAATAGTAAAAAAATATTTTTTTTACATATACTATGATATTTATGAAATCATTAAGACATAATTATGAAATAAAAATATATGAAAAATTTCTCTATATTATTATATTTTTAATGAGTAAAATTTTATTTTAGAATAATAAATTTAATTTAAAGGCCTATGTTTTATGTTTTTAAACCTAAGTTTTATTTTATTATAATAAAAATATATTTTTGATTCCTTACCTTTAATTAAATGTTATCAATATTTTATTTGGTTCTGGCGTGGTTTTAATATTAACTAAAACTATCTATTTAATCATAAATTTTTAAATATCATGGGAATTGGTTCTATTCATATTTTTGCCCTTATTAACAAAGTAATCAATATTTTATTCTGAAATATCACTCCCTAACTATATAAATACCTCTCCTACACCCCTTTCTACTTAATTTAAAAATTCTATCATTTTCTAATGATTTTCACAAATAAATCTCTAAAATATACTTACCATATCCTTAAGTCCATTTTGTGACAAAAAAACCCTCCTCTAAATGCCTTAATATTAATCGAAATGTGGTGACTCAAAGATCAATGTAGGGGTTTTAAAAAATATTTATTCATAATTATTTGTGATTATTTATCAAAATAGTATTTTAAAACTAAAATTATTTTCTAAAATGACTTAATTTATATAGTATTTTAATCATTTTGATCAATCAATGGTGAGATATCATCCATCAACTATCACTATAGTTCTTTTCATAAGTTGTTACTATGATGAAATATGGGTTTCAAATACCATATATTCTAATTTCAATTCTTCTTTTACTCATATAAAAAAAAAATAAATTTTAAACATATCCCCAAAAAATAGTTTAATTATAATAATTTTTTTAAACTAAAATTTTTATTGGGGTTTCCCTTATTTTAAACTCTTTAGGGAAACATTTTTCATCATGGTGGTTTTACACAATCTATGTGAATGGTGATTTTTGAATAGACTTACATATTTCTGGGTTATTATAAAAAATTATTTCATGATTGAATATAAGATTAATATTAATGTACTTTTATCATTATAATTCATGGTTGATAAAATATCTATCATAATATTATGATTAAAAGTAGATAATCATAGTAATTTTTATACAATAAAAACAAGCTTATCTAGGAAGAATCAATTAATAGTAACTAGTTCATGATCAATTGAACTATTTTTCTTGTAGAATGATATACAATATTTAACATTACACTTATAGTTCTTATAAAATTTTTGGAAATTGATTTTTGACCATTATAATTCAACCACATAAATTTTCAAGATTATGATCCAAACAACCACTGAAAGAGAAATTCTAATAGTATTAATAAAGTAAATATGTAAAAATTTAAAATAAATGAATTAGAAGGAATAAAAGTAAGTAAATAAACATTAAAATGTTCTAATTGAAGAAAATAATTCATAAAATTTTAATTGTTTAAGAGGATATAGAACATATCAATTGATATGGGACTCCCAGTATTGGTTGTCTTTTCAAGTGTCCATTCTTTTAAACTTTTTCTATAATATTTCATATTTTATCTTCTATAACACAAATTCACATCCATAAATTATTAAATTACTATATTACCCTCATTCCTAATGAATTTTTTGTCTCTTTCCCTATTATGAATATATAATCCATACCTTAATTTATTTTTTATGTATTTTTTCATATATATTATTTTTCTTGGGATCATGTTTTCTAAAACGCTCCATCTCTATCTTTGTTTTAACATTTTCTTCCAATTACATTTAATTTATTATATATATCATCTATATTTTCCTTTTTTATTTATATTTTACCTAAATGTATATTTTTTACCCTATACAGGGTGAAAAATCAATGTACCATTATCTTTATTAAATGGAATTTACTAAGAAAGATATCCAATTTCTTAAGAGGGTAAATATTAACAATCTACATACACGTCATTTCAATATGGAACATTATTGATTAATAAGACATATTAATTATATATTGTGTTTTTTATTCATTCCATTCATATGATGAATGTATTGGACTTATTAAGTGATGGGTGGATCCCATATTTTATATCCCCTCGAGGAATCGATATGCCTCATGAGACAAACTATTTTGGATATTTTGTTATTGATTTACCTGTTTATTTAAATGGTATCTAAATATTCCAATGATGATGTGATTAATAAGTTCATCATTACACATTCCATCACTATGAAATCATTTTTTATTTTCTGTTTGATTATTTAATTAGTTATGTTATCCAAGGATATATTTCAGGATCATGTTATTAGTTATAATAAATTATTGGATTATAATTTCTCTTTTCCATATTATTCATACCCCTTTTAGGAATCTAATATCACCCATTTACTTTCTTTTCCTTTCCCCCAATGAAACAAAAAGAGTACTAATATGATTTAAGTATATACGTGGAGTTATAATAATGTTTTCATTGAATTTTGTAGTTGTATTTTCATATTTTCTCATATATTATAAGGATAATATATGTATCTAGTCTCTTAAGACTACTAAACTATTGAATATTATGTAATAATATCTCTTGTATTTGTGCCGATGTAATAAGATAACAACCAGTTATACGTTATTGGTGTTAGGGTGTTATAGTTACTATCCAAGAAACTTTAGTAGGAACCATGGGGACTTCATTTAGAATAACATAGTTAGACAAAAAATAAACATTGTTTATAAAAATTTACCTACATATGAATTATATTCTATTATTTAATATTTAAAATAAAATAAGCTAATAAAGAATAATTCATTTTTTAAAATTGGAGCCTTATAAAATGAAAAAACTTATGTCACCACCCATAATATATGTATGTATTTCCATATTATGAAATTAAATAAGGTATTTGTCATATTTAAGAAGATTATAACTATATTTGGTCAGATTATTTAATTATTGTGTGCATCTAATTAGATATTTAGTTTCTACTAGAATTTTTACAGTGTTGAAGGAACCCTATGTCATCTCTCAACAGAGCCCAAAATCATTAATTTTAAAAAAAGGTTTGTATTATTAAAATAAAATGTGAATGGGATTTTATAAATCTTCAACTTTATTTATTTAATAAACCAATATATAAAGGTAACCAATAAAATAAAACTGAAATTAACAAGTTTGATTAAGTGTTATCAACCCCAGGAAATCTCATTATACTCCTCCTTCATCGTATCAAGGTAAAGGGTATAGATATTTTAATTCATAGTTTGTAAAACTTATAACCAAAATGTTAATACTTTAATACTAGGATACCTCATAGGGTTTAATTGGAATCAAAAAATGATTCACCGAGTGCCACTGATGGCAGGTTGATTTTTTTCTGACTTCATAACCAAATCTCACTGATGCAACACACAAATAACTAAATATGTTATCTAGTTTTATATGTTATTTTAGTGTGATAACATGAAATAAACTTACCTATACGTGGCAACTTTTATGACTGTTCAATTGACTTATATAAACCACACAAACACCATAATTGAAATGGGAAAGAAGAAGTGGTGAATGGTCTATAAAAAATCTCATGAATGGGTACCCCCAAACATGATCATTCAAGTTTGAGTATGAAATAAAAATATATAGAAAAAATTAAAAAAGAATATTTGATGATGAAAGAACAACATAAAAACATGGAATTTAAAATATCATTCAAGATAATACCAACATGATGCTTTGGTTTTGCATCACATTCCCCCTAGGTGATCATAAAGAGTTTAGAACTCCATGGGGTGGAAAGAAGACAAATATGATGATGAAGCATGTCCAAAGCCATCAAAACTAACCCCATGTTCAATAAACATCAAATAAATTGGGTTTGGGGATTTTTTATGGTAAAATATATAAAAATTTTCACAAAATATTTCATGTTAATAAAGGACTAGTTTACTATTCGTAGAAAAAAATTCACACCTTTATCTTGATTGTTGACTAAAAACATTGTTGAAAATGAATTCATATTTTTTTAATTGCTGGTAAATATAGATATTTTTTATATGGAGGTGTAATCACTCTAATTAGATTTTCTAGCCCTAGGTTATATCCTAAATACAGAAGACTTGTCAAATCTGACCTGCCTAGAATTTCATCACATTTTGGGCCTCTTTTGTCCCTTCAAATGGATGAATTGGGTTCCATGGTCTTATATAAATATGTATCTTAAACATTGTTTCATTTTTCAACCCATTTTAATCCCAATAATATTCATGTATTATCCACTATAAATATTTATTTTCACAAGTGTGCTTGGGATCTTACATGGTTTGTCCTGTTTTTATTTAATTCCATTGTCAGCTCTCCAAATCACCTCCACCTACAATTAAACCATCAAATGATGTAATATTTAAATTTTTAGTAGAGATAAATAGTAATAAATTGAACGAAATTTTATATTCAATATTTTTATTATGATTGGAATTTCTAATGGATGTTCAGTTTAATATACTGGTATAATGGTGAAAATAAATTGTGAATCTCTACACAATCACACCCCCACACCTAAACCTTTGTACTCCTGGGAAAATTCTTATATCATAATCTAGTCAGATTTCTAATTCAATGTTGGGAAAAATTTCAAGATTATTTTGAAATTAAATTCATCATGTCTCATTTAAAAGATCAGTTTTTCTATCATAATTCTTCTCTCACATTTAAGTTTTTCAAACTTCATTTGTTCACCCAATCAACATGTTGCAACCTATCTCACCTAAAAAACTTTTCTTGTTCACTATAGGAAAATTTGAAAGTCCATTTATGTTAATTTATCATATTTTATGTGATTTTTCCATATTATTTCAATATTATAGGTTATCTAGCTATAGAAATTAGTGTGATACTCAAGAAGACTTTCAAGAGCCTGTTTGAAGGTTTAACCACTTGTATGATATTATGTTTAAAAATTAGGTCTAGAAGAGGAGTGTTTAATACCTTATGTAAAAACGAATGAAAAACATTCCAAAAAAATCATAATTAATTTACTCACTCAACCTCTCACAATGTCTAAAACTTCTAACTCACTCTTTACTTTGTTCATTTTCTACAGGTCACAACCATGCCATGAATAATAATGAGTAAACATCCCCTTTTCTCTATTTTTTTTCTTTTGTTATTTTTTTTATTTATGTACATGACTATTGTTTTTTAAATACAATTGAATTTTAGATAAAGAGGTAAAAATGTATATAACAATGATATAATGTGTATTTTTGACCCACTTTGCAAAACAAATGTATGCACCCTTTCACTTACCTCATTATAAGGAATATTTCCCTATAATTCTTATGGAACACACTCTCTCCCATACTTACTAAAAATAAAAAAATATGGATTGGTATGGATAATTAGCTCATAATGTGGCTACCTAACATGAATTTCAAGGAATATAATAATTAAGAAAGGTAAGATGTCATGGTGGTAAAAAAATAGAGGTTACTTATATAATGGGATTTCCAATTGAATTAAGGTCTTATTCATGGGTGTACACACTAGAATCTTATAGACTAAAATAAATTAAATGAAATTTATTGTTTCTCTACATGAATAGTGACTCTCAAGAATGTGATTAAATGGAAGAATATGCAATAAAGGGATTAGAATGTTTCTCAGGTGAGGGATTTAAAAATATTAGATTGTGATAATGATCCATGGGTTTTAAAAATCAATTAAACACATTATAATGTTCTGAAAATAAAAATTATATATAAAGATTCAATATCAACATTCATTTGAAAAAACATTTTTCAAAAATGAAATTTTCCACACAATCGACTCTAGCATGGGAAATTATTTGGGATATTATTTTCTAGATCAAAGAGGGGGGAGGTAAAAATACTATATAGAATGTGAAAAAGATAAAAAAGAATAAAGATGATTAAAATCATAATAAACTAAGAAAGGTGTGGAAAATTAATAATTCTATTCAATAAGAAAAACATATATGAAATAAGAAATATGATATAAATAATAATGTATCCATGAATGTACCCCCCCCCAGAGTGTGCAATTTTATCACTGTAACAAATTAAAATGTGGTAAGGAAGGATAAAACTGGGTGGGTTTTATTGGTATATTGATAATTTAAGGTTTATTCCCTACACTATATTCTTTGGAAGATCCTCATAGAAATTTTTAAGTATTTTCCCATTGATGGTAACCTTATGTCCAATATTCTCATAAAGACCTATATAGCACCAAAATGGTAAACATCAGTAACAGTATAAGGACCGACCCATCAGGAACGCAACTTACCTGAGTAGGGATTGAGCTTGGAATTGTACATTAGGACATTCTCACCAGTATTAAACTTTCATTGATGAATAATCCCATCATGGATATTCTTTTCCTTCTATTTATAGATTCAATAGTTCTTATATAAATCATGCTAAATTTATTCCATCGCTTAAATCTGCAACTTTCTATGCTCACCTACATATAAAAGATTCATATTTCATTATCTAATAGCCTAATATGAACTATGATCTACCACCATTATCAGGTTAAAAGCCTCTCCAAACACAATTTTTCAAGGTTTAATTCTGGTCTAGGTTTTAAAAGATGTATAGTATACCTAAAGTACTTCATCCAAATTCAAAATCCAATATTTCATATTAGGTTATAACATTTTTTCCTAGATTCTATTAACTTCCTGATTTGAAATTTTTTATTGTCCATTAGTTTTGGTGTGATATTAAATTGAGAATTTAAGAACAACCCAATACTTATGAAGTATGTTTCTTAGGTTTCAATTGAAAAAATATGAACCATGATCACTCATGACGAATCTTGGAAAACCAAACCTATGGAAAAATTGGGACATGATCAAATCAATAACCACATGAGATTCATCAATCCCAATATCATTTTCATCTAACTATTTAGAGATTTATCTAAAAACTGGTAAGATATATATGAATCCAAATGAATTTGTAAATGTCTCCATGAATTTAATGACTACGCATCGATGATTTCAAATAATAACATGGGTTTTTAGGGAATTTCATTCCACTTATAAATATTCCCTATGAATTAACATCATGTTCATGACTTAAAAGACCAATGGTAATATCTATACAATGTTGGACATTAAATTCCAGTGTCACGAACCTTTCAAGTTTTACATTGAGATCCAATGTTTCCCCTATATGACAAATTTTGGAAGAATATCTAAATAGAGTTGAACTCATGGTTAGGTACACATCGATAAACAACTTGGTCAGTAAAAATTCTCCACAAATATGGGTCATCCTAAATTTTCCATAATGAGTCATGGTTACATATTTGGTATTTTGAAGTGATAAAATAAGTGGGGACCCTTGAAACTACTATAAAATTCACAATGTCTTCATACCTGTGGTAATGTACTCAATATCACAAAGGTTTTGATGAGGGAATAATTCTTCAATGGGTAGGGGTGATTCAACAAAATGGTCCAATGGTGGGTAAATCCTTATAATGTGGCCAACTACTACATTTTACATCCCTATCTTATCTTTAATCTTAATGTAAAACTCTAGGAAGTAGATCATTGACTATATGAGGTTGGGATTAGCTTCAATTTTCTTAAGGATAAATTGAAGGGAAACATGGTCAGAAAACATAATGACTTTTTACTGAGGAAGATATCAATGGAATTTTTACAAGGTAAAAACAATAAAAAAAAATTATTTTTAAGTGGTTGTGTAGTTTTCATGGGTAGGATCAATGGTACATGAGGCATATACAATGACATGAGGAGAATTATAAACCATTTATGATAAAACTGCTACAGCTAAAAAGTTAAAGGCATCAGATATAAGCTATAAGGGGAGATACCACCTTGGTGGTTAGATTATGGGAGGGTACATGAGGCTACTTTTTTATGAATTAAATTCCTCCTAAAATTTTATACTATAAACCCATGAATCCTTTTGTAATAACTAAGATAAGGGAAGTGTGATCCGAGTAATGTCTTTAATGAATTGGTAGTAAAAAAACAACATGACTTGTGAAAGATCAAACCTCACAAACACATTTTCTATATGTAATGGATGAAATTAATTAAATTTTTTGAGGTATACATTTGAATTTCCTAATTTGAAATAACCTTCCCAATAACAATCCCCTGCTCAACCATGAAATAGAATTTATTATGACTTAATATGATATCTTTTTCAATGAAACAATAGAGTATAGAACCTAACTATGACAAACAGTCATCAATGGAAGATCCAAAAACTATTAAGTATCCATAATAACATCCACACAATTATCAAGGTACTCATAAAATAAACTCAAAATATTAAAAATTTCCAGGATCATTACAGAGACCAAAATGTATCCTTCTGTATGGAAATGTGCTTAATGGAAAGGTAATTATTGTATTTCTTAATCCTCTAGGGATATAAATATTTTAAAATAACTCATGTATCCATCAAGTAAAAAATAATGGGACTTATCTTCTAATATTTCTAATAATTTTTCAATGAAATATAGAATAAAGTGATCCTTTTTTATGGCTTGATTCTATCAATAAGGTAGTTAATATGGACCCACAAACTGTTTTTCTCACATATTGGAACTAATTAATTCGTTTAATTTTACACTACTTTAATTAGAGTTTTTGGGAACAATTTCCACTAGGATAAACCATTTTCTATAATATATCGGATAGATAATCCCAGCAATAAGTATTTTACTAACATCTAATTTTATAACTTTAAGGACGGTGAGATTAAACTAGCATAGGGTGGACCTTATGGGTTTATCCTCATCATCTAGAAGTATATGGTGCATGAAAATATAATGGATGATCCTAGGAATACCATCCAATGTCCATCCAATCTCCTTTTTACACTCTCTCAAAAGGTCAAGTAGTTTTGATTCCTACTATGTATAGAGGTTATTGGAAATAATTATGGTTAATTGGTCAATACCCTCAAGAGAGGCATATTTTAAATTAGATGGGTGTGATTTTAATTCCAACATCGATGGTTTTTGGATTTAGGAATATAATTTAGGGGGAGTGTGGTCCATGAAACTATCTAACTGCACATTCTTATTCTATAAAAAAAGATAATCAATGGAAATGAGATTTACATAATCATCGACAGTAATGGGAACCTCAGAATGAACACACTCATTAACTAAAGATCAAAATTTATATTTTTTAAAACCCATAAAAAAATAAAAACATGAATCAATATTTAAATCATTCAGGAGGGAATAAGATTAAAATGAATAAGAGTATGGTTAGAAGAGATAATGGTGTGTGTGTATGTGTTTCATTAGAGATAACTTCTATCGGATAGATAGAAAAAATGGAGTGACATTAAATGAGGTGTTTTATAGTAACAAGGATATTGAAAAATAACTATTCTTCATCAAACTCCATGTAGATAATACTTTTTTGAACATTGACGATCATATTTGTTGTTTTAATGGATGACCTTATAAGTATAAGAGGATCATTTCCTTCAGATTTGGTATCTTCTATCTCAAGAATTTAGAAGCATGTAGCGAAGATGATATTCTTTACTCTTATAGGGACATCCTTGATCACTTTTTAGGGATGTGTTATACTCAAATTTGAATTCTTCATGAAAATAACAAGTGGTTGAAGCTCCCCAACATACATATATATATATATATATATATATATATATATATAGTGATTGAATAATTTCATTAATTAAAGAACCTAAATCAACCATTTCATCAGAAAAGAAAGTCACCCCAATGATTCAAGGTATTATTAAAGTTTTTGGGTCCTTGACTCTAGTTGGAATAAATATTGTATCAAAGCTAATACATTCCTTTCAATTTTTACTACCTCATTCCCCTTTATTCATCGTCTATGGGTGAAAATATCTTCTAGAAATTTGGAATGGTGAGGTATTTTTTTAACTACATCCAATAAAGGAATATTAACTATCACCTTTTTAAATTTATCTATTATTGCATTATTAATCTCATTATAAAAAACAATTTCCTAGATTTATAGATTCTTTAGGGGAAGGAAAGGTGAATGTATTATTCAGGGTAATCCCCGATGATAATTTTTTTATCCTTTTTGTCATGTAATTCTTTACTTGAAACATTTTATGGTAGGGAAAGATATTTTTCAAGAGGGTACATACATGTTTGTAGAATCATTGGAAGAAGAAACTCTTTTAACACTATGAATCATTATTGAACATACATTACCTTTGCTTTTTGTTTTAGGTGCTGTTTTGGAAGGTAATTTTCCAGAACCATGCATCTTTATCTCACCTATGGTGTTTTCCAATTGTCCCATTTGAGTCCATAGGTCATTAATAGCAGATTATGTGCTCTATTAGAACTAGAGGTTCTAGGATTCAATTTACTTCACCATGTCTTTAAGGATTGGTTTGGAATATTTAGGAGGGGGTTTGTTTTGATATGGTGAAGGATAATAAGGTTACATACCTTATCCTTTTTTATAACAGTTCGGTTAGGGTAGCATGAGTTACCTACGTGTTTGTGCTCTCATTGTTCTTTACACCCAGGGTTTGGATTAGGCCTAAAGTAATCTTTCTTGATGGTAGGTACTTTCTAAAAAGGATTCATAGGGAATACAACTACACAAGAATCATGAACTCCTTAGGTGGGAGAAATTTCTCATGTACCAAAATGTTGTGCATTTTGAGACATTTTGGTTGTTAAGTCACAAGTGGTAGCATGATTTTTATCAACTGGGGAACCACTAGTTGAGGCATATATCATTCCATGATCCAAGGGAAACATTACCTCATATAAGTATTGAATTAGCAATTTTTCAATAATTTTCTAATGGGGGAAACATGAATAAAGTATTTTGAATCTCTCATAATATTCAAAAAGGGTATCTCTTAGTGGTTTCCCAATGACACAGATTTGTTTTTTAAATGATGAAATTCATGAGGTAGGGAATAAATTCTATATAAGGATTCCTTTCAGGTTATTCCATCCCCCAATTTTTGTAGGCATATAGTATTGGCAATCTTTGGATACATCATCAAGGTAGAAAGGGAAGGCCCAAAACTTAATGAGGTCCTTAGTCAAGTTTTGGGGTTTCATGGTGGATCACACTAAGTAAAACCCTTTAGATATTTGTGATGTACCTCACCAAGAACATAATTGATTTTTGGAATGAGTAGGATGAGGCCTGATCTCATCTCAAACATGGCTACTTCCTCAGGTTATTAGATGTACGCATGTCGGTGCTCTACACATGGGGTGGTCAGTTCTTTTCAAGATCGATTATTTGAATCCATGTTTTCTAGGGATTTATTTAGTTCACTCTTAGATTATTTTATGACCACTTGAGGTTACAAAAGTGATTTCTTAGAGTTACTTCACTATCCTAATTTAACTGGCCAAATTTTTTATTGCAGGGTATTTTTAATTTTACAGTTTATTTCAAACAATTGTTTTTATTAGTCGGGTCATGAAAATAAGTTATATATGTTTTTGTTTCCATTTTTTCATTTTTTGATGAAATATAGATAAAATAAAAATAATTAAGAATAACTAAATGATAAAATAAAAGATACTTCTATATTATAAAAGAGAGAGACTTGAAGAAGAGAGATAAAAGAGATAGAAGACACACAAAAATAATAATATTCAAAAGGTAAGTGTATAATATTTAAAGGGGTAATAAAAAAGTAAAATGAAGAAATAAATAGAAAAAAAATTATATCCCCAGCAATGGTACAGAAATTTGATCACATTATTTATGAAATCAAATTAGAAATTTATTTTTTATAAGAATTTCTACAGTATAATAGGAACACTAGGTCGTCTCTCAAATAAGCCATAGATCATTAATTTTTTAAAAAATCTTTAGATTATGAAAATAAAGGTGAATGGGATTTTAGAGAACTTGGGGTTTGTTGATTTAAGAAACCAATAGATAAATGTAAGCAATACAAAATAGAAATTAACAAATTTGATTAAGCATGATCAACCTGGGGAAATATCATGATGATCATCCATCACCGCTTCAATAGAAAGGGTATAGATATTTTAATCCCCAGTTTATAACACATAGATATATAATGTTCCTTATTTTATACTAGGATTCCTCCGAGGGTTCTGTCAGAAACATAAAATGATTCACTGACTACCATTGATGATAGGGTGATTTTTATCCGACTTCTTAACCAAAACTCACCAAGGAAATTCATGAAGAACTCAACATTTTTTCCATGATTGTTTTTTATTTCAATGTGATTCCATGAAATAAATTTATATGTCTATGGAATTGTTTATGATCCTTAAATTAACCAATATAAACCAAATGAACACCATAATTTAAAGGGGGATAAGAAGTGGTTAACGGTGTGTGAAACCTAACATGAATAGACACCCCAAACTATGATCATATGAGTTTGAGAAAGACATACCAATACATAACTCAATTAAAAAAGAAGAGTGTATATTTAGAATCAACATAAAAACCTAGAATTTAAAATTTAATTTAACATAATACAAACATATAGCTTGGAATTTATAGAACGTTCCTCCCCAGTGATCACAAAGATTTTAGAACACCATGGTAGGGTAGGAATCCATGTATAATGAAGAATCATCTACTAAGATATCAAAACTCACCCCCTAGTTTAGAAACATCCAATAATGAGTGTGAAGCGTTCTTTAGGGGACAATACATCAATATATCCACACACAAAAAGTCAATTACCTAAGCGATTAGGTGACTATTCATTAAAGGTTTTTTCTTCCATATTTATCTAGTTGGTTGACTGACCAATACAAATAAAAATGTCTTCAAATGTTTTTTAGAGGTGGTACAATGAGTTATTTATTAAATGGAGGGGGAATCAGCCGAATTTAATGTCTAATTCCCCCAAAATATAGAAGGGTTGTAAAATCTAGCGTGTCCAAAATTTATTCACATTGTGGGCCTCTTTCTAGCCTCCAAATGGACGAGTTTGGCTCCATGGTATTCTAGAAAAAAATTATATCATGTAGTTTTACATTCTTCTACACATTTTCTGCCAAACTAGTAGCACAAATTGTCCATAATAAATATTTAAGTCAACATGTTTTCTTGTGATCTTTCATAGTTTGGATTGTTTTTCTTGAATTCCATCGTTGGATCTCCAAATCACCTCCACCTTCAATGAAACCTTAAAAAAAAGTAAAATATTCCATTTCAATAGAGATAAAAACAAATAAATTGAACCTAGTTTGATGTGAAATATTTATTATGATTGAGATTTATAATACATATTCACATTAAAAATGTGCTATAATGGTGGAAATAAATATTGAATCACAAAATGATCAACAGTTGAGGTGGGTTATGACCAGAAATCATCCATTTATAGAATAACATTTTCTGGAAAATTTGGTGTAACAATGTTAGACCACTTTATATATCAACAACCTTCATCCTTCAGTATTATCTATTGTCTATTAGTAGCTTAATAATAAATCAAGAAACTAATAATATATTCCTCTCAAAGGGAAGTGGTGAAATATAGAGTATCCTCATGGTAGTACATCCTCACAATGGAGATATAGATCAATGGTTTCCATTGATTCAAAAAACTAAGAAGGAGAGAGAGTTAATGAATATTTAATGGATTTTGTAAGGTTGAATTCTATAAAATATTATTTCCTCAAGATAAATGAGATTATATGTAAAGGATATTATTCAATTTATGACAAAATAAGGTGGAAACTATTGTTGGGTATGAGGCTAAAATTTTGAGTTTTTTAATACATGCTTCGAATTTCATAAATAATAAAGAACATAAAAGTGATCGATTCACTGATGGTGTAATGTCACGCCTTTGAATGACATTATTCTCTTAATAAATCTCAACATACCATAATATACTATGAGTTTCCATTAATATAAATAAATTATTCTCAATGTCTATTAATTACAATGGAATTAAAGAGAATAATAGGGTGATAAAGAGAAATTTAAAGAGGAATATAGCCAAGGAGAAGAATGGAGTAGTGTAATTTCCAACAAGTAATAATTGGGGAAATAAACATCCTTAAAATTACTTGAAGGGGTGTAATTTTTTATAAGTATGGAGATATAATCCATCATGCTTAGGAATGAAAGAATCAAAGTCATGGGAGATATTTATAATACATCGATTTTATGATAATGGGGCACTGTTCAATCAAATTCTGTAGGCATTAATGGAATTTAACTCAAAAGTGCCAGAGGGAACAAGTCTAGGATTATATAAATGCTACAGAAGATGTTGAAGTCTAAATTTCCATGATAATGTGAACTTTGATCCTATATTAAAGTTTGATATTGACTTTTATTATAGATCAACAAAATCCTTTATATCATCCATGTTTTCTAAGAATATTGAATCATCCCTTGATATTTGAAGGAGGGGGTTTTTAATCAAGACATAAAGTGGATTACCTAAATTATATATTTTATTATATATCAGTGAGTTTGATGTTGATCTTAGATAGAGACAAACACTGATAAAATATTTCATATCTATAGATAATGGAGTTCAAAGGACCTGATCATATTGATATGGTAGTCTGTCTACATGATGACATCAGTTCTACATAGGATAATAGAGAAATCCATCAATATATTATGAATTTCTCATCATTCTGTTATGATTTTTTGGAATTTTTAATTTATTCTTGTGATCTATATGGAATTTCATAAGATGTTGAGAGATATACCACTTAATTTACATCAATTATAGAAAAGGAAATGGGTGTTTTAATGTTATAGGATCCTTATATCATATTTATGTAGCATAAGGGTTGTGTGAGATGAGAGATCTCTATTGAGGCAAGGTTTCATTTTTTTTCAATAAGTTAACATGTGTTAGTGGATGAAGTGATGATGCTTTGAGAAATTTTTTGGATTCATATTATGGAATTTGATGTCATTATTGGATAATTGTCCTTATAATTTTGATGATTAATTAAACTGATATTCAATGTCAGAGAAATATTCTTAGGTGATCACATTGACTAAAATATGTGGGAGAATTTGAAAATTTTTATTTTCATAAAATTAATATTATTTAATTGAAGTCCATTCAAAAATATAATCATATATATTTTCAGGATGATTTTCTAAAGAAGATAATATGAGAATTTGTCTTGTAAATTTCTGATAATTATATTAAATTTTGTTGTATATTTTTATTATACACTTATAATTGTTCTAAGTATGTTACTAATGATTTTATATTAAAAAATAGGGTCTAACCAGACAAGCTCCCAAGGACTATCCCTCAACCGAAATAGAGGAACCTAAGGGTTAACCCCATGGGAGAGCCTTCTAATGGAGTATACATGGTATAAGAGTTGGGTGGGTCATGAATAGGCCCACATGATCATTCTTGTGTCTAAGGCACATGGTTAGGTAGTATTGGGATAGGGTGCTAGTGGGCTAGCATTGCCTAGCATAGCCCGTGAGTCATGTGAGGCACTGTATGCGGGTGTTAATCCCCTGCTTCCTTCTATAATGGGTAGTAGAGCATGATTATTGATAAAGAATAGATCAGCCATTTTCATGGTTGATGTGGGAGAAATGTATATCAGGTGACTTTTCACCCATCCTTAAATAATATATAAATATAAATGTGTATATATATATATATCACTGGTCATCTGATCATGCTTATCTTGACTATTTCATTTCTTAAGATTTTCATCTTTAACCTACTAACATTTGATAGAGCTGTACATTCTTGAGTAAACCGGAGGTCACATCAATCCTCAATTCCATACATCTTTGAAGATCACTATGAATGAAATTAGGTACTCAGGATTGATCGGATTCTATCATGAAATTGATTTCATACATGAATGGGTATATTCAAAGAATATAATTTGTCCAAATGAAAAAAAATTAGACTTCTATTTAGACTGAATGTTAAAATTTATTATAAATCACTTTTGTGGAAAAATTGTAAAACCATCATGTTCTACCAAGATCATAAAACATCACAGCAAATGAAATAATTGATAAAATCCAACTTAAAACTATTATAAGTTTCATACCTATATATTTTCTAGGAAATATTTGTTTCCTTTTCATCTGAATCGTCTAAGATAGTATCTTTAAATTGATAGGCCTCTTTGTCCCATGCATGCATGAACTATTCCACTATTATCTTCTAAGAATTGAAGCATCTGGTTAGTATTAAATGTTTCACGTCAATCCTCTTGCCCATATCATTGTTTTTTTTCTACTTTAATCAGCCTCCCATTTATCCTTTTATGATGAGTTCATCAAGAAGGAAGAGGTGGCATAATTTTCCATTTCTGTTATTTGATAAATTTTGAGGTTTATGAGTGTTTATAAATTTCAGGATATAGATTATGTCTCAGGATATAAACTCATATTAAAATTTTTTATTTAGTTAGTGAGAGGCATGGTGATGATTTCTAATAAAAGAAAAGGATTCAGATATGAAAATTCTCCTATTATATTGATAAGGCTCACATTTTTCTAATGAAAATAGATACCCTCTGAAGATGTATAGTTCGTGAAGAGAGAATTTCTTATGTGAAGCACCATTATTTCATTATGAAAAAGAATCCATAAACCTCTTGACATGTGACTTTCAAACTCAAGGCTCTCGCAAAGAATATTAGATCCACAAAGCCTTCTTTGATTGCATGAAATCTATGAGACCATTGTGATAGTGTAAACATCTACACTGTATTTTTTATAGAGTTTAAACAATTTAATTGAGAAAATCCTTAACACAATATTCCTATGGATATAAACCTACATGAAATATTCCTAGTTTCTTAAGGGCTAGTAGAACTGAATTTTTCATGAAAAATCTAGTGATTGTTTTGGTTCACATGAGACAAAACACATGCATTCTTTACTACCTACATAAAAAAGGAAACACTTGGATATCACATGGTAGTAAAACAAGTTCACGCACATCCGGGATTTCACACAAGAAAATGGATAGTGAAAAGTGCATTAATATTCATGAAATACATTAATACATAATCATTTGATAATTTTACCCAAATTGACGGTGCATAAAATAAGAATCCATGATTATTTTATACTAGGATATACAAAGATCATGAAATGTATTCTACAAGAATAATTCTTACTTGAGTTAAGATTAAAAAATGGATTGAATTGATATTGTGAATAGATTATTATTATATAAAATATCATTGAATAATTTTTTTGAAAAAATTTCACACATTCATTTGAGATCAGGTATTTAAAAGTAGAAGAAATAATAACTTCCTGAGTAGAGTTTCACTAAGGTAGTTGATCATTATGAGTGAATGTATATATTATAAGGACCAACCGGCCTAACCAAAGGATGATGAGGGTACTTAAATGAGTTAAAAAGTATGTTATATACTATAATAATGTTATATAAGATCAATAAATCATCTTAAAGTGGATCAATACTTGAAAAAAGGTAAAGTCCTCTAGTTGGTGTTGGGATTTGTTGAAGTATTCTAGTTAGATCTTGGAGTAGAATGAGTCTCTTGGTTATTTTGTGGGTTAGAAGTATTTAAGTTATAGATAGAATAAAAATGGAGTCTTTCTTTTGGATCTTGGAGATGAAGCCCTTCAATTAGAGCTAAAATAAAGAGAGGTCTCTCAGTTCGTGCTCAGATCTTTGTAATGACATTCTTTGTAGGGAAGAAACATTAATTGGGGGGAATAATTGGTTTCAATAAGGATTATGATTTTTAGAAAACTTTTTAGCATTTTATGCTTCAATATCTCTGTTATTAAAACTACAGATGAGGGGATATTGAGAGATAATATTGATTTTATCAAGAACCTTAATGAGATAGAGAGTTTAAATTGAATAGAAAAAATAATTCATTAAAAGAAACCACTGATTAATCCCTCCCCTATCAGTTCTCAATCTGGTATGGGGAACTACCATTGTTATAATAGTATATATCACCTCAAAGGATCTGAGAGAGTTTTCATGAAGTGTATTTTTTAGAAAATGAGAGAGATAACTTCGATGTAGGAAAAAGAAGTTACATATTTGGATAATATTTTGTAAATTTCTACTAAGAATTAGATGAATAAATAGAAGAGGATTATAGGAAATATAAAGAATAATCTTATATTACATGAAATGATACCTCTAAGTGGTGGCTTATGAAATCACCACTAGATTGCTAGTGGAATTATACTGTAAGGGGGGATTATTCCTTCACCACCAGCTGGATGGTAGATATACACTAGAAGCTAGTGCTACCTACTGGTTTCCAAATATCGTTGTGGCCTTTAAGATTCCATTATTTCCTTATAATGGTCTGGGAACTTCACTCCACGAGTTCACTAAGTTCTTCAAAACTTAAAAAGTATCTTTAAATTTTTTTTTAATATTCTAACAGGATTCCATCGAAATTATAATATTCTTCCACATAAATGAATGCTGTATAAATTTTAAATATTTTTTGGGATCACTTAAACTTAAAAATGTGAGAAGAATAAAAATAATAACCACCCAAACTAGGTTATTGTAGTTGGTGTTCTATAGTTGTGATCAAAAAAATTATAGTAGATACCTTGAGAACTAGATTTTGAAGAACATTATTAAAAAAATATTTCTTTAAAATAAATTACCTACATAGGAATTATATTATGTGATTTAATATTCATAATGTTATGATATAATTGAGTGTGTGTCATTTTTTATAAATGTTTCCCAATGGATGTAATGGAAATTGTTTTAGTACTTGAAATCTATGTAGGGACTTCCATTCCAAGATATTCAATTATTCTTGTTTTAGAGTTGAGAAAATTAAAATTATATTAATAATGTATTCTCAATTTATGTCTAATAATCTTTACCATATAGGAAAATCTATTTCTCTATAATATGGTTTAAAAATTATTGATCTACTTATTCAAAAAAATATCCATCCTTCAAAGGAACCACAAATCTATTAGAATTAGAACAATGGATCAAGTCCCTTGAGATGATATCAATATCTTTTAGAAGTGGTGATAAGGATATGGAAATCATATAATTGTATCATCTAATGGAATATAATGATCAATAAAGGTCATTGATTCAACACACTAAAGAGGATGAAGAGAAAAAGAATAAGGAATGAAATTATTTTATGGAATTGTTCTTTAAAGAATAATTTCCTCATGAGGAATGAGATGATATGGAAAGGTAATTCTAAAATATAATATGGAATGAAGAGGAAAATATTATTATGCATGGGGATAACTTTAAGAGGTTAGAAACAGAAGCTGTAAAATTTGTATATAATCCAAATAGCATGACTGATCACTCCTTTTATGCGATTAAGTAAATACTTTAAATGGAATTATTCTCTCAAAAAAATTTACTATATGAGGAAATGATATCATGTTCCATAAAAATAAGGAAATAATTTTACCTTTATTATATATTAAAAGGAAAGAAAGGGAATAAGATGGTATATGAGTACCATGTAATGGTGATTATAGATAAGGATGAGGAGGGAAGTTTGGATCTTAAAATATGTAATAATTGTGGAAGGAAACCCCCAAAAACTTATTTGAAGGGAATGTTAGTTTTCAATAAATAGGGAGATAAATTCCATTAATATCCTTAATTAAAATTAAAAATAGAAGTCATTGATTCCCAATGATTCAATTATAAGGTTATGGGACACTATCAAAACCCATGCCCCAAGCATCTAGAAAATTTACCTTAGAATTTTCCCAGAGTGAACAGCTAGGATTGTTCAATTACTACAACAGAAGTTGAAGTCCTGAATGATGTGATAACAATTAAAATGATCACTAACTCAACATTTTCTAATGGATTATTTGATTCGGCATCTACATTTTTTTATATCTTATTTAATAAAAACATTTCATCATCCCCAAATGCACTAACATGGGATTTTTCAGTCAGTAAACATAGTGGAAATCTTATTGTAATGTGGATATATCTAGTAGTTCCTATTATTATTTATAAATATTACATAGTTTGCAAATTTATTTTTATAACTATGGTTGAATTTTCTATAATATTTTGTATGGATTGGATATTAATGTATAAAGAAAGAATTTATTACTAAGAGAATGGAATTAAAATATGTGAAGTATTTAAAGATTCCACGATGTTTATAGGAGAGACATAATTATTTGAGTCATATCTAGAGCCACATATAGTAGATAACTATAATTAAACTCTTGGAGAAGAATAAGAGAATGTAAAATCTTTATATGGGAATGATATCTTAACAAAGGAAGATGTATCTGTTTTTCATGAATATAATGATGTATTTATTGTAAAATTACCTTGATATACACTTGATCATGGAGTTTAGTTTTTCATAAATCTTATATATGATGAAAAAACTATATATATGACTCCCTATAGAATGAACCATGTAGAATTGGTGGTTTTGATGAAAAAAGTATAGGATTTTTTTTAAAAGGGATTCGTATTCCATAGTGTTTCACCTTGGGGAACCCTTGTATAATAAAACAAAGATACATATATGACATTTTTAATTAATTACTATGAAATTAATTACTTTAAAATAAATAATAATTACCCTTTTGTGTATTAATGACTTTTTTTATCATCTTCAAGATTATCAATACTTCTTAAAGATTGATCATAATTATGATTATAATCAATTAAGAGAAAATATGGATTCTATACTAAATTACAAATATTATTTGATGTATAAACATTATGATTTTATAGTAATTCATTTTGAATTAACTATTTCCCCTTCTATGTTTATAGAATTGATGAATAGAGTATTCAAGGATTATCGTAGTAATTTTTATTGGTATTTTTTAATGATATCTTAATATAATCTAAAATCTATAATGATCATACAAATAATTTTTTAATTGTTCTTGATACTATTATAAAGAAACGAGTTATTAGGAAAATTCAATTAATTTGATTTTAAGCTCTATAAAATTTCATTAATTATCCATATTATATATAAGGATGGAATATATGTTGACCCTTCAAAGATAGAGGTAGTCAAAGATGGGTCACGACAATAAAATATAAACAAGACATGTAGTTTACATGGATTATATATTTATTATTTGTAGTTTTTTGATTTTTTTTCAATTACCTAACATGTTTACTAAGTTTTCACATAAAGGGGTCAAATTCAAATTATTAAAGAAACATGAAGAAATATTTGAGGAACTAAAGAGGAGATTAGTTAATACAACATTATTAACTTTACCATTATTGAATAAAGAATTTTTTATATAATATGATGCATTGATTAAAGTATTATATTGAATCTATAAGAAATATTTTGGAGTTATCTCTTATGAACCATAGAAATTTAGGATATATAAATAATAATATAAAACTTGGGATATTTAGATGGAATCGTTAATCCTTACCTTGAAGATATAGAGATGTTATCTCAATAGGGAATGTTGTGACATATATATATATCATAAATGAATGAAGTGAATATTCACATGTATGTATATCAATATAAGAAAAAAAATAGATAGATAGAACTACTCAAAGACTATGTTGTAGAAATTTACTACCAACCTAAAAATGAAAACAAGGTGGATACTACAATGAGTTTGAAGGATCATGGAGTTATATAAATGATGAAGATAGGAAAAAATCCCATATAAATGGATTTTTAATATTTGGATATGGAAATTAATAGATAAGAAGTGACTAAATTCCTTTTATAATTGACTTCCAAACCATAGTTACTTGCAAAGGTAAATAAGTTCCAATATTATGAAATGAGTTTACAAAAGAAGACTAAATCAATAACTGATTATAAAATTATATAATTAATCTATTAAGATACTTCATTTAAAATTGTAAAAAGAATATTAGTTCCATTAATATCAAATCTTATGTGGGGATTTTTGGATGAATTTTAGATAAACATTTCTCTACACACCCTGGAAACACTATGGATTATAGGGGCTTATGAGAAAATTTTTTGTGGGAAAACATGAAGTGGGAAATTATGGAATATGTTTCAAGATGTTTTATGTTCCAAAAATTAAAGGATGAGAGAAAAAATCCTAAATATTTCATGAAACCTCTCCCAATACTAATGTTTAAGTAGGATAATATCATAATTTAATTTTTTTTTGGACATCCCCAGACTCCTTGTAGGAATGATTCTATATTGGTCATCTTTTAGCACCTTACTATTTCTATTAATTTCTTAGAAATAATGGAGGATATTTCATGGATCTATGTCAATAATACTGTAATAATTTAAGGTTCATCATTATCAATTGTATTATTTTAGGAACCCTACATTATATTTAAATTTTATAGAAGTATTTATAACACTCTTAATAGAGAGATACATTCGAAAACTACCAATCATCCTCAAACTGATGGGCAGTTTGAAAAGTCTATACAAATGATAAAGAACATATAGAGGTCATGCTCAATAGAATTTATATCAACATGGGACAAATATATAAATTTTGTAGAATTTTCAAAAAATAATATCTTCCATTTGAGCATAAAATTGAAAACATTTAATGTATTATTTGGGAAAAGAGGTCATACCACAACCTGTAGGGGTGAATTTTGAAAAATTATGCTAGTGGGTATGGAACTCATTGAGGATTCAACTGAGAAAGTTTTATCCATTCAAAATCATATCAAGAAATCTCAAATAAGACTGAAGATCTATTTAGATAATTCAATAAAAGACAAAGAATTTCATGTACTAGATCATGTAGTCGGGATGCTATCTCTTTGGTAGGAAGTTATAAAATCTGGTAAGAGGATGTAATTTAATCCAAGGTACATAAAACATTTTGTAATTTTGAAGAGAATTGGATATATTATTTACTATTTATCTATTTCACCTAAAAATTCTAAATTAAATTATGTATTATATATCTCATATTTATTGAATTATATATTAGACCCAATGCATGTACTCATCAACAAGGAAATCACTAGTGTAGAAAACATTTTTAACGTCACCATTTTTTACGTCGGTTATATATAACCGGCGTGATAAGTTGTGATACGTGGGTTTTTATGTCAGTTATTTTATAACCGACGTAAAAAATACCGAGATTAAATTTTTTACGTTGGTTATTTTAATAACTGACGTTAAAAATCACGCGCGTTTATTTTTTACATCGGTTATAAATTAACCGATGTATAAAAACAAAGCGTGGTGTTTTTTAAGTCAGTTATAAAATAAACGACGTAAAAAACGAGGTATCTATGATTTTTTTATGTCGGCTATAAAATAACAGATGTAAGAAATGCGGTATTTGAGGCCTTTTTTGACGTCCGTTATTTGATAGCAGATGTAACAACCCAACCCGCAGAATTTTTTACGTCAGTTATATTATAACCGACCTAAAAAACTGCGATTTCTGATGTATTTTTTATGTCGGTTATTCCATAACCGACGTAAAAAACCAACACAGATTTTTTTACGTCGGTTATAAAATAAACAACCTAAAAAAAGGGTATCCGATACATTTATAACATCAGTTATTATAAAAAATGACGTTATAAATGTAATAAAAATATTTTATAACGTCGGTTATTAAATAACCGACCTTATAAAATATTTAAAAAATTAACACGCCCGGTGGATTGTCATTTATGATTTTTTGATCTACATTCTGGCGACTCGTCTCTCTCGCACGGAAAACCACAATCGAGTCTTCGATCTCGTTGTGTTAAAATCGTTTTGCAATCATCATTTATCATCTTTACTCTCCTCAGATCTATCATCTCAACTCACAAAACTTAGGTAAGCCTCCCACGACTTTATTTCGTTCTTTTTTTTTCAAATAGTCTATATTTACGTTTTACGATTTTTTGTTTAAACTATGTAAGATTATTCGATTTTCAACCCTCTTACCTCATTTTGACATCATCATCTTATTTATTATCACCATATCTATTATATCGACTCGAGATATTGACGTAAGCCTCACCTACTTCTATTTCGTTTGTTTTTGTTTCGCGGATGCCTGACATTGATGTTAATTTTTGTTTTCATTGACAAAAAATGATCTCATTCACCTATATTTCTGAAATTTATATGTAAACCATTGTGATACACCAATTCCATCTACCAGTGATATTTATTTTATAATTATATATTGTTTTTCATGGTGGAATGTTTGTTTTGGATCCTTGGTTGTTTCTATTTTGGGTATCACTTTTTGTTGTTCCATAATCTATTTACGTCACTTATTTTTGTGGACTATTATAAGTCTTCATATTATATTAAAATACAATTCATTGCACAATAGATTTTTTTATACTTGTAGGAGATACAGGTAATTGTTCTCAATTTGAATAATGGCATGATACCAAAACTAGTAGCTTCAGGTTAAAATCTCTAGATATGCCAAAACTAGTAGCTTGAGGTTAAAATCCCATGGTTCTGGGGGGGCTTTCAAGAGGGTTGGTGGCTGTCCAGGAGGTCGGGGGTTTTCCAAGGTGTCTATGGAGGTGGGGGGGGCAGTCTGGGGGTGGGGGTCTCCAAGGGGGTGGGGGTGTCCAAGGGGGTAGGGGCTGTCCAAGGGGGTTGGGGGGGGCTGTCCAAGGGGGTGGGGGCTGTCCAGAGGGTTTGGGGGGTTGTACGAGGGTGGGCGCTGTCCAGAGGGTTGGGGGGTGTCCAGGGGGTGTCCAAGGGGGTAGGGGTGGGGTGGTGTCCATGAGGCGTGGAGGGTGCTGTCTAGAGGGGTGGGGTTATCTAGGGGTGGGGGCTGTCCAGAGGGTTGGGGTGTCCAAGGGGGTGGGGGGTTGTGTCCAGGAGGGGTGGGGGTGTCCAAGGGGGTGGGGGTGTCGAAGGGGGTGGTGGATGTCCAAGGGGTGAAGGCATGTCCATAGGGTTTAGGGGGTTGTTCGGGGGGTGGGGGTTGTCCAGAGGGTTGGAGGGGTATCCAGGGGGTGTCCAAGGGGGTAGGGGTGGGGGTGGTGTCCAGAAGGGGTGGGGGTGCTGTCTAGAGGGCTGGGGTCTGTCCAGGGGGTGGGGGCTATCCAAAGGGTTGGGGGTGTCATGCGGGTGTCCAAGGGGGTAGGTGGTGGGGGTGGTGTCCAAGAGGGGTGGGGGTGCTGTCTAGGGGGATGGGGGCTGTCAAAGGGGTGGGGGCTATCCAGAGGGTTGGGGGGTTTCCAAGGGGGTAGGGGGTGGGGTGGTGTCCAGGAGGGGTGGGGGTGATGTCTATAGGGGTGGGGGATTTCCTAGGGGTGGGGGCTGTCTAGAGGGGTTGGGGGTTGTCCAAGGGGGTGGTGGTGTCCAGGGGGTGTCCAAGGGGGTGGGGGCTATCCAGAGGGTTTGGGGGTTGTCCAGGGGGGGTGTTGTCCAGAGGATTGGGTGGTGTCCAGGGGGTTGTCCAAGGGGGTAGGAGGTTGGTGGTGGTGTCCAGGAGGGGTGGGGGCTGTCCACGGGTGTGGTGGTCTCCATGGGGTGTCCAAGGGGGTGGGGGTGGTGTCCAGGGGGTGGGGGCTATCCAATGGGTTGGTGGTGTCTATGGGGTGTCCAAGGGGGTGGGGGATAAGTACCAGTTGGGATTGACTAATGCATTGTGGTTTCTTAGATTATGACATGATGATTGTGTCGTAATGATTGAATTTACATTGTGATTTTCTCCATCTGAGTTTTTATTTTAAACTTGATTTGATTCTCAGGTTTACTCCATTTTCTCCATTTTTCTGTCAAACATTGTAGGCCCCATGGTTTTCTTTTATTCAATGGAATTTAAAACTATTATATCAAACTATATTTTGTTTTTAAAATAATATTCGAGCATATTTTTTTAAATACGCATAGATTTTTTTATATTTGAAAATTGTTTTGCATTTAAATTATAATTTTTTTCAGATAAACATATATTTGTCTTATCTTAAAAATATATATAATTTTTATGTTTTTTATATGTAATAATGAGTCGTAGTTGGATTATGACAAATTGAATGAGAAATTAATATGAGGAAGGTGTTGATGCCTTTCTGGAATTTTCTAAACGAAATGTTCCAATTAGTGACATTTTTTTCTGTTCATGACTGAAATTTTTGAATATGAATAAGATGAAAAGTATAGAGATAAAAGATCATCTGATTTGTCATGGTTTTAGTCTGAGTTACAGCCATTGGATTTGGCATGGTGAAACTGGATGGAATTTCATTGATGATGTTGATTCTTAAGATGGTAACTCTGATGGAATTGAAGAAATGATTTGTGATATTGCTGTAGAACAAACTGAGATAGAACCAACAGTTGCGAGTCTATATGGTGATGCTGAAAAAACATTATATCCTGGTTGTACAGATTTTACGGTTTTGTCGGCGGTGTTAAGATTGATTAAACTGAAGGCAATACATGGATGGATTGACAGAAGTTTTATAGAGATGCTACAATTGATGAAAGGCATTCTTCCAAAAGATAACGATCATCCAGATTCACATTATAATGCCAAGAAATATTATGCCTGATGTGATTGGGATACAATAAAATAAATTACTGTCTGAATGACTGCATTATATATAGGAAAGAATATGAATTTCTGTCAGAGTTTCCTAAATGTGGGAAATCACGGTATAAGGTGAAAAAAATCACAAGCTGATGTAGAGATTACAAAGATCCCTTGAAAGGTATTTTGGTATCTTCCTATAATTTATCATTTCAAACGTTTATTTTCTAATTCACATCATGTAAAAGGTTAAGATGGCTTGCTGATGAGAAGTTATGTGATGGATAAATACGTTATCCAGCTAATTGTCCACAGTGGAAGAAAATTGATGAGCAGTATTCTACATTTGGAAATGAAATTAGAAATCATAGAATAGGGTTGTGCACAGATGGAATGAATACATACTGAACCCTCAGTAGCACACATAGTTCATGGCATGTTTTATTGGTAATTTAAAACCTCTCTCATTAACTTTGTATGAAGCACAAATATTTCATGTTGAGTATAATGATCTTTGGTCCAATGCAACCTGGCAATGATATTGATTTTTACTTGTCACCGTTGATTGATAATTTGAAACTTTTATGGGATGATGGTATTGGGGTGTATGATTCTTATAAAATGGAATATTTTCAACTGCATGTAGTGCTTCTTTTCACTATAAATGACATCCTAGCATATGGAAATTTGTCTGGATATAGTGTTAAAGGGAATAAAGCATGTCCAATTTGAGAACAACAGACATCATATTGTCAATTGCATCATGGGAGGAAAATAGTGTACATGGGTCATCGAAACTTTTTGCCTATGGATCACCCTTATAGAAGACTAAAAAAGGAATTCAATGGCTCACAAGAATATGATATTGCTCCAAAACCTTTATCCCTTGATCTGTATTTTGAGAGGGTGAAAAACCTTGATGTGACATTAGGAAAGGAACCGAAATATGGTAATGATAGATATATTTGGAATAAAAGTTCAATATTTTTTGAGCTACCATATTAAAGGTACCATGAAGTTAAAAATAATATTTATTTCATGCACGTGAAGAAGAATATATGTGTTTTTTTATTGGAACATTTCTAGATATTAAAGGAAATACAAAATATGGGTTGAATGAAATATTAGACTTACTATCAATGGGAATAAATTTGTAGTTATCTCCCAACCCTAAAGTAAGACGAACATTTCTTCCCCCGGCTTGTCATACATTATCGAAGAGGGAGAACATTTTCTTTTGTCAGTGTCTTCATGATATAAAATTGACTCAAGGTTATTCTTGAAATGTAAAAACAATTCTCATTGAAGGACTTGAAGTTGATAGGTATGAAATCACATGATTTTCAGGTCATGATGCAACAAATTATACCAGTTGTATTGTGTGGAATACTGCCCATCCATGTCAGAAAGACTATAATGAAGTTGTGTTATTTTTTCAATTCAATTCGTAATAAGGCGGTTCATGTGAATGCTTTGAACATTTTGGAAAAGGATGCAATTTTTATACTTTGTCAATTGGAAATGTATTTTCCTCCAACTTTTTTTGATATAATGGTTCATTTAAGGATTCATATGGTTTGAGAAATAAATCTTTGTGGACCTGTATATCTTCATTGCATGTATCCTTTTGAAAGTTATATGAAAATATTAAAGGGGAATGTTATGAATCCATATCGACCTGAAGCCTCCATTATTGAAAAGTATATTTCTAAGGAGGTAGGAGAGTTTTGTACGAGCTACTTGGCTGCAGCGCAGCACATAGGTTTGCCTCCATCTCACCAAGAACGAGTTAATAATGAGGGAAAGGGGATAAGTGGCTTGAAAGTCAAATCATTTTTAGCTGAACAGATGAAGAAGTTAGAATCATACATCTTGAATAACATAGATGATGCTCAACCTTATATCACATTGCATATTAATGAGTTAAAACAAAGTCATCCAAAGAAGAAAGAAATGTGGATTTTGAATGAGCACAACAAAACATTTTTGCCATGGTTTAAAAAGACATTTCTTGGTAGATAAAATATATCAGAGACATTAAAATGGATAGTGGGTGGTCTATGTTTAAATGTGATAACATGGTCCGGTTATGACATTAATGGCTATACATTTCATACGAAAGCTCAGGAAAACAGAAGTGTAGTTCAGAATAGTGGTGTATTGGTGTTTGCAGAAGCAATGCATTTTTCGAGTGCTAAGGAAAAAAACCAAATTTCTGCATCAAGCGCATATTATGGAGTGATTGAAGATAAATGGGAGGTTGATTACTTTAAAATTAATGTTCTTATTTTTAACAATAAATGGTTTATTGATAAGAACAGTGTCAGACATGATGAATTTGGAATGACACATATTAATCTGAATAGATTGGAAGACACAACTAATTCTTTTATATTCGCAACACATGAAAAAAAAAATTCAATGTAGTAGATCAATCAGATATGCAGTGGGTTGTTGTTTTACAAGGGAAAACCCAATATGTTGGTGAGGATGAACTTGATGAAGATGCTGATTTATGTCAGATACCTACTTCCATGGAAATATTAACAGAACATAATGATGAGCATATTGAAGACATGGTTGGTGTCGTAAGGAACGATCATGAAGAAGGAATTTGGGAAAACAATCCATTTGTACATTCCTAAAATTACAGGTAACATATGTTTATTTCTTGTTTACATTTATTTTTTTCATAAAATGTTAGATATTATAAGTTTTTTCATTATTAAAACATGTATTAAAACAAAATAAGTATAATTTTTTGTTTTTGTTTGTTTTAAGTTTTTTTAGTTTACTTTATCATTTTACCGTTTCATGAATTATATATCTATTATTTTTGTTTAGTGGCAATTACTTTACCATGTTTACCAGGTTTACCATGTTTACCATGTTTCTCATGTTTACCATGTTTACCATCTTGACCATATTTACTATTGTTTAACATGCTTACCATATTAACAATGTTTACTATTACGTAACTTAGTACAATTTTCTATTTTCTTATTATAGTAGTATTAAAATATTTGAATTTGTATATTTGTGAACTAATGTTTGTTTTTTTGATTTGAAGGATAATGACAGATCATTCAGTTGATCAACCAAATGATTCTAGAGATGAGCATATTGGTCATACCTCTGGGGAGGAACATTCACATGCTCCTCTTAGTGTTCCCCAATCTTCCTCATGTTCTCCTGTTATAACAAAGAGTTCAAAAGTTGGTAAACATGGGTGCACACATTTACCAAAATTAGCACTTTCTCGTACGTAAGATCATAGGATACTCGTTGATTTTGATGATGATGATATTCCTAGAGGTCCAAATGAAAAAGATTTTAAGATTTTTGTATCAACTCAGGCTAAGAGCAAAGTAAGCATTCTGTATGATGAATGGAGAAGTGTGGATAAAGTGATAATCACTCAGTTGTGGGAGACTATTTTTTTAAGATCTTTTGTTATTGTTTTACTATTCTTTAAATGTTTCTAGTATATATAATATGTTTAACCTCTTCTTTATCTAATGGCATTTGATATTCCTGACACTGGAGGAGTCAGGAAGAAATGCTTATCATTGGCTTCCAGGAGATGGAGGGATTTCAAATCACCCATCTCATCTGATTTCATTTATGGTCATTGGAGTCATGACAATCCATGTCGTATATATCATTTTATAGATGAGGACACATGGATATAGTTTTTTGAAAGTAGAAAAAAAGTTTCATTTTTGGTAAAGGAAATGTGAACTTTTATAATCTTTCTTATATAAATGATCTTATTAATGTTTCTTTAATTATTTATTATTCTTAATTTACAAAAAACAAGGAAAGATCATCAGGAGATCCAATCTAAAAATGTATTCCCTCATAGTTTATCTGAGGGAGGGTATGCATTTTTTGTTGAACAAATGATGGAAAAAAAATTCAATAACTAAGAGCTAAGTCTTCAAGCTCTAGAGAGGTGGTCCCTCCATCCCCTCCATCTAGACATAAAAAATGGAAGAGATATTTGATTGGAAAAAAAGGGCAATATCTTTTAGAAGAATCGAGAATCATAGCTGAGAGGATTGTAAGATATTTATTTTATTTATTTTAGTTAACTATTTTCTTCATATAATTTCAATCATTACATAAATGTTCAATTAATTAATACAGGACTCTCTTGAGGAGCAGACTTCACAGAGGGCATTTACAGCTACTAGGAGGCAAGTTATTTTATTTTTAGCATTGGGAAAGCTCGAACATCCTGGTCATGTAATAGGATATCTGGTAGGTGTATCGGTAAGAAACGTGTTGCCACATTACTCAACTTCTATCATTGAGGTGGTTTATAAAAAAATATATAATACTTGGATGCTGAAGTTCATTATATTAATGCGACCATGGAGGAAAACATTAGAGCATTAGTACAGTCTATGTTTGCAGACATGAAAAGACAATTTCAGACTGCAGCTCCCACTCCACCTCCCCATACAGACCCCATTATTTATCCTCCGCCTCTGTCAGTAGCTCCCACTCCCCCACCTCAACCTGCAGACCCCATTTTTTATCCTGCTACTCCATCGCATCGTCCTACTTATTGCGAGTTGTATGTTTATAATCATCAACATCATATAGTTTCATATGGGTTGGTATATTGTATAGGAGATTTAGTTAATCATCAATAATTAGAGGTAGAGAATCATAGGGTCACTGTACATGATATTATAGATAGATCATCTCGAGTACCATTACATACAGATGAGGTGAATACAGTTGGATATAGTATCAGCCATTTTTTAATTAGACCATCCAGACTTCTTCAACTCATTACCATAGAGGTAACACATGAAAAATCATTGATTTTATTTTTGTTATTAATGTTTTTTTATCATTTTAAAACTAATATATTTTTCTATTTATTTTTACAGGAATAATTCAAAGGTAAAGAAATACTATATAGACAAAAATAAAGACAAATGGCTATGACATCAGATACAGATTCTATTAGTCTTGACAGATTCTCAAGATATTCAAATTTTTTGGCGGGTCATTATGAGTTTCCAATAGAAGCTCATGTTTGTGGATGTGAAATAAATGCGGGGATTATGAAAACTGATATCATGGAGCTTGTTACTGTAGATAAGTTGGGCATCAACGTGGGGAAATTTTTTTCCATGTAAGTCTTAACACATTTTCCCCATGTTATATTTATTATAAATGTATACTTATGTCTGTTTTGTATTAGGTATCTTTATAAAATTTGTGAGAGGAATGAGCTGACAGATGTATATGGATTCATGGACCCGCAATTGATTTCCCCTGAAGCATGTGCATTGGATGAGGAACAAAGAATGATTTATATTCCTAAAATACTTGAACAGAATATTGTCACACAATGTTGGATGATGATTTTTTGTGAGAGGTATGAAACACATATCTCTCAATGTGTTCCTTATCTTTTAACATAAAAAACCACTAACCTTAAATTTCCTTTTATCAGTGATCATTGGATGTTAGGGGTTTTTTGCCTAAGGGAGAAAACACTTTATTTGATATGATCTATCCGTAATGATGTGCGGGAAAGTTTTATGAATATATTGGAAAAGTAAGTTTCAATTTCTCAATAGTTTTATATATTATAATGAATTTTAAATTTACCCCATTAGTATTATTTTCTAACAGGGGATGAGTCTACATTCGAAAAAAGACAACGAAAAGGAGTGCAAAGATCAAACATGTAAATTTGAAGGTAAATATCCATTTATAATTTGTACTTCTTGATTTATTACATAAAAATAATATATTGAATTTACACTCATTCAAATATAATTTTCATTAACAATAAGGCGTCATCAAATGTGGATATTATATGTTATGATTTATGTATGAAATAATAACTACTGGGACAGTTGTGAATTTTGACCTAGTAATATTTTCTCTTAAACTGTGCCATAATATTTCAATTTGATTTATTCATTATACATGTTAACTACAATCCTTTTCATTTGTAGCTTTTTGATGACCCTCAACCCTATACTGCTCAAGACATCAGACACTTACAAGTGGAGTGGTCAAATTATTTTATAGGTTTGATTGAATTTTAGTTTTTCGTAATGTAAAATGTAATTTTTATTATTGTCATTGTAATTGTGTATTTGGTAGTCATTAGGGTTGGATTTAGTTTTTTTTTAAGTTGATAGTGTATGTCTTGAATGTTATATATGTGAATGTTTAATTTTTCTCTACTTCTTGTTTTGGTCTACTTATGATGGTTTTTCTGGTAGGATTCTGGTCTGGGGTAGGGGGTTCCAAGGGTGTGGGGGGTGCTCAGTGGGGTGGGGTGTCCAGGGGTTTAGGAGGACTGTCTGGTGGGGTGGGGGGGCCTGGGTGTCCATGAGAGAGGGGGAATTCTTGGGGGTGGGAGTGTTTCCAGGAGGGTGGAAGGGCTATCCAGGGGAGTGGGAGGCTGTCCAGGGGGTGTCCAGGGGTGTGGGGGTGCCCTGTGGGGTGAGGGGGGTGTCCAGGGGTGGGGGGGGGGGGGGGTCTATGGTGTCCATCGGGATGGGGGCAGTCTAGGGGTGTGTTGGAGGCTGTCTAGTGGGATGAGGAGGTTCTAGTCTATTTTTTGTAACTTTTTTGTATGTTTCAAGGGTGTGGGAGGGAAGTCCAGGGGTGTGGGAGTGATGTCCAGGGAGTGGGGGTCTACAGGATGGTGGGGGATTTCCTAGGGTGGTGGGGATGTTCAGGGGTGTGGGGGGTTCTAGGGTTGTGGTGGGGGTAGTCTAGTGGGGTGAGGGGGTTCTGTTTTGTTTTTCGTAAAATTTTGGTCTGTTTCAGGGGTGTGGGAGGGCTGTCCAGGGGTGTGGGAGTGTTGTCAAGGGGTGGGGGTATACATGAGGGTCGGGGTTGTCCAGGGGTGTTTGGGGCTATCCAGGGGGTCGGGGGGAAGTCCAGGGGTGTGGTGGGGGATGTACAGTGGGGTGAGGGGGGAGGGCTATCCAGGGGTGTGGGAGTGTAGTCCAGTGGGGGGGGTATAAATGAGGGTGGGGGTTGTCCCGGGGTGTTTGGGGCTGTCCAAGGGGTCGGGGGGCTATCCAGGGGTGTGGCGGGGGATGTCCAGTGGGGTGAGGGGGTTCTGTTCAGGGGGTGGGGGGTGTGTCCAGTGGGGTATGTTTTAAATGTTATAAATGTAAATACGTAATTTTTATTTGGTTCTTGTTTTGATATACTTCTATTTTTGTGGTAAGCATTCTTGATTTGGTTTCTGGTTGTTTTTGTGGAGAGTAGAGGACTGCATTTGATTTTTTTTAAAAATGGTCTGCCACGTCGGTTATTTTATAACCTACGTGATAAAGGAATCGGGGAGGGTTTATAATGTCGTTTTTTTGTATAACTGACGTGATAAACACCCGTGGAATATTTTATCACATCGGTTATTTAATATCTGAAATGATAAAAGGCCTAGGAAATGGTTTATCACATTGGTTATTTAATAACGGACGTGATAACCCCCCCCCCCCCCCCGGATTGGTTTATCATGTCAGTTATTATATAACCAACATGATAAACATCCCCCTCATGGGTTTATCATGTCGGTTATTACATAACCGACATGACAACCCCCCCCCCCCCCCAGTTTATCACGGCAGTTATATAATAACCGACGTGATAAACCCTCCCCCTGGTGTTTTTCACGTCGGTTATTAATTAACTGACGTGATAAACATTGCGATGTTTTGTTTTTTACATCAGTTTTTAAATAACCAACATAAAAAACAATATTTATAACATCGTCCATATTAACATCGGCTAAAAACCGATGTGAAAAATGAAAAATAACCGACGTAAATAATGTTTTCTGCACTAGTGAATATAATTGAAACCTAGATCATTTTAGGGTGTAGATCTTATTAGGAATCATGATACTCGAGAGAATGTGTTTTGGAATCAAATAACATAGAAGGTGAAAATAATTTTGACAAATCATCAGATAGAGAAAGAAACTTAGGAGCCTAAGGAAGAAATTATGAAGAAATACCAATATCTCTTTAGGGAATTATGTTTATCATATATTTTGAGGACGTAAATTTTTAAGGGGTATAATGTAACACCCAAAATTTTACTGTAAATATTTTAAAAAAACACAGGTCATTTTATTTCATCATAATAGTAAAATGAAACTATATTGTTACATTCATTATAATTATTATGACTAGTAATTTAAATCATTACCAATAAAATACAAATACACCCCCTAAAATTGAACATATTACAATGAGATAATAAACTGATGAAAAAAAATACAAACCATTTATTTTTTTTAATTAAAAATGTAATTTCTAATATGTATAGTGACTTATTTTCACAAAATAGTTATAAAATTTAGATAATTTAGTTTTTATGTAAAGTTAAAATAGCCCTTAACATAACATTATAACCATATTATATGATGTTTGTTTCACTAAAACGGTTTCCTCAATTTTTTATTTAAAATATTAATTTCCATTAAATAGAAAAATAATTTAAAAATATATTTTTTTTTTACAAAACTAAGTAAATAATAACCAATCAAATAAAAAGTTAGAGATAATTGAAAATTTAAATGTAATAACTTATGACAAAAGAAATCATTTTTATTTAAAACAAATTTTAATGTCTATGAATTTATTTCAGAGTTAAATACTAAATATTATATTTATAATTTGATAAAATGTAACTCATTTTTTGGATTAATCAAATTTAAATTATCATATTGTGAATTTTATGTTTTTTTGAAGAATTTAATTTTTTGGTAAATTTCAAAAAAAAAATTAACATATACAATAACATTTATGATATCATCAAGAAAAAATTAAGAAATGAAAATATATCAAACCTTTTTCTTGATTAGAATTTCTTTAAGGAGTACAAAATGTATTTAAAATAATAAATTTAATTTTCATACTTATGTTTGAAATTTTGAATCATATGTTGTGCTTATTCTAAAAAAACTATTTTTTAGTCCTTACCTTTAATTAAGTGCTTCTATGATTACATTTTATTTTGGCATGCTTTTAATTTCAAATAAAACAATTTTTTAATAATAAACTTTTATATTTCATGGGAATTGGTAAAATTCTTAGTATTTGGCCTGAAAAACTAAATAATAAATACTTTATTTTGAAGCACCCCTCCCCTAACTATATAAACACCTCTCATGCACCCCTTTTTTCCCACATAGAAAATTCTATCATTTTCTGATGATTTTCCCAAATAACTATATAAAATCTTATTACCATAACACTAAGTCCATTTTGTGAAAAAAAATACCATCCTTTAAAGACAATAATATAAATGTAAATATGGAGACTCAAAAATTGAGGTAGGGGTTTCAAATCCACTTTCTTCATTTATATTTGTGATTCTTTATCTAAAACATATTTTAAAATAAAAAATATTTTCTAAAATGATTCTATTTTTATGGTATTTTAATCCTTTTGATCAATAAATTATTATATATCATCCATCACTTCTAACCATACTCATTTTCATAAGTTGTTACTATGATGAAATAGGAGTTAAAAAATCCATATCTTTTTATTTCAATTATTATCTTCCTTATTTAAATAAAATAAGAACTTTTAAAAATTTACTCCCAAACATTACATTAATTATAAAAATATTTTTTAAAACTAAAATATTAATCGGGTTTTCCCTTATTTTTAACAATTTTTGAAAATATTTCTCATCATGGTATTTTTACACTACCTAAGTGAATAGTTATTTTTTCATAGACATATATAATTCAGGTTTATTATAAATAAATTATTTCATGATTGACTATGAAATTAATATTAATTTAATTTTATAATTAAAATTCTTGAATGATAAAATATCTATCTTAATATTGATATTATAAGTAACCAATCAAAATAATTTTCTAACCATATAAAATAAGCTTATCTGGGAAGATTCTCTTAATAGAAACAATCTCATGATCTACTAAACTATTGTTCTTTTATAATGGTATAAAATATTTAAAAATACACTTATGGAGATTATATATCCACTGTAAAAGGATCTTTTATCATTATTGTTAAACCAATTTAATTTTTTAGATTATTTACCAAACAACCTATGTATGATATATATGAATAGTATGAATAAAGTAAGTGAGTAAAAATTGATAATAAATGAACCAAAGGAATCAAATTAATGAAATAAACATTAAAATGTTTTTATTCATTTAAATAATTCATATAATTTTAATTATTTAAGATGATATAGAATATACTAAGTGAGATGAGACTCATCGTATGGGTTTCCTTTTAAAGTGTCTATTTTTTCAATGTTTTCTATATTATTTCATATTTTTTCATTTCTGACTCAAATTTACTTCCTTGAATGATTAAGTTATTGTATTACCCTCATTTATAATGAATGTATGGACTCTTTTCCCCTTATTGATATATAATCCATTCCATACTTTTCTTTTAAGCGTTCTTTCATTTATATTCTTGTTATTATAATTATTTTTTCTAATACCCTCCATATCTATATTAGTTTTAACATTTTATTCCATTCCCATGTTATTTATTATATATCTCATTGATCATTTTTTTATTTATATTTTACTCAATTGTATACCCTTTACCCTATATAATGTGAAAATATAATATGATTTAATCTAGATTGAAGGGCATTTACAAATAAATCTCTCACATTTATTAAGAGGGTAAATATTAACAATGTATAAACATGTCATTTCAAAATGAAACATTATTGATTACAAATACATATAGATTATATATTTTACTGTTTATTCAATACATTCATAGCATGAATATATTGAACTTATTAAGTGATTGGTGGGTACCATAATTATATATCCCCTCAATGCATCATTTTGTATAATAATACAAACTAGTTTGCGTATTTGGTGGTTGATTTAAATATTTATTTAAGTTGACTGGGAAAATGTCCATGGTGGTATTATTAATACGTTAAAATTACACATTTCAAGACAATAAGATCATTTATTATTCTCCATGGGATTATTTACTTTTTTATGTTATCCATGGATATATTTCATCCACATGTTATTACTCATATTAAATGATTTGATTATAATTTCTCCTTTCGATATTATTCATACCCCTTTCTGAGAGTCTATCCTCACTCATTATTTTTTTTTCATTTCCATAGGGATCGAAAAAGAGTACTATAAATATTTATGTTTATTAATGGAATCATAATATAGTTTTTATTAAATTTAGTAGATTTATTTTCATGTTTTATCATATATTATAAGGATTATATATGTATATTGTCTCTTAAGAAAACTAAAATATTAGATCTTATATAATCTGATCACTTGAATTCTATATCAATGTAATAAGATAACAACTAGTTTTTTATTACTGGTGTTAGGTTGTTATAGTTATAATCCATGAAAGTTTAGTAAAAACCTTGCGAATGAGATTTATAAGAACATAGTTAGACATAAGAAACATTATTTAGAACTATTTACCTATAAATAAATTTTATTATATAATTTAAAGTTTATAATGTAATTAGATAATTAAGTGCATGTCGGTATTTAAAATTATAGCATAATAGAAGGTACAAAAACCATGCCACCACATATAATATATATTTTGGGGATTTACAAACTAATAAATTCAAAAAGGTATTTTTCAAAGCTAAGAAGATTATAACTATATTTGATAGTTTATTTGGGTTATGACTCATAACCATGCTCATATAGAATAACCATTTCTTGAAAACATGGTGTGACAATTTTGGACCACTTAATTTAGAATAAACCTTCATTATTTAATATTTCCAATTTTCCATTAGTAGCATAACAATATTTAATTTCCATGAGATGAGATTCCTCTCATTGGAAAGTGGTAAAATAGAGATGTTTCTCATAGTATCATATCATCTCAAGGGAAATATCGATCAATGGTATTCATTGATTCAGAAAAAAAAGAGGATAAAGAGATAAATAATAGGGAATTGATGTATTTTAAGGATAAATTCTTCAAAAAATTATTTTCCCATGATAAATTATATTATATATAAAGGATATTCCTAAATTTAATAAAAAATTGTGAGGAAAATGTTGATGGGTATGACGAAAACATATTGATCTTAGTAATACATGTTGAGGATTGAATATATAATTAAGAATGTAAAAGTTATCAATTCAAATATGGGATAATTCCAAGCCTTTGAAGGATGTTATTCTATTAATAATTCTCAACATACCATAATATATTATCACGTTCCATTAATATGGAGAAATTAATCTCAATATCTTTTAATTTCAATGGAATGAAATAGAATTAGTGGGTGAATGAATTCCATGTAAAGAGGAATATAACAAAGGAAAGTAATGGAATATTTTAATTCCCAACATGTAATAGTTTTGGAAATAATCATCCTTGGAATTCATTAAAGGTAATGTGATTTTTTTTAATGGTGGTGATAAAATCCATCATGATTAGAAATGAAAAATAAAAGTGGTGGAGATAATGTATAATACTTAAATTTTAAGGAAATAGGGCACTCTTGGAACAAATTCCCCAATAACTTGGGGAATTTAACTTAGAAGATGCCAAGGGAACAAGGTAGGGCTTATATAATTACTAAATTCGATGTTTAAGCTTCAAATGACATGATAATGGGTCCATTGATCCTTATAGAGGTTAGAAACTTATTTTTTGATTATAGACCTACATAATATTATATATCTTGTATTTTTTATAATAACATTAAATCATCCCCTGATATTTAAAGAAGGGGGGTTTTAATCAAGACATAAAGTGGATTGCCCAAATTTTGATATTTTATTGTATATTAGTGGGTCTGATGATGCTTTGAGATAGAGATAACCAATGATAAACTATGTCATGCATATAGATAGTGGAGCTTAGAGGACCTAACAATGTTGAGAAGATAGTCTCTCTATATGATGACATCACTTCTATATAAGATAATAGAAAAATCCATCAATATTTTCTGAATTTCTTCTCATTATGATTTTATTTTTGTTAATATTGATTAATTTCTTGTGATATATTTGATTCAATATATACTTTTATTATAATTCGTGAGATATAAAACTGATTTTACCTTAATTAGAGTACCACCAATGGATATTTTCATGTTACTAGATCTTTGTATCAAAACTATGTAGCAGAAGTGTGGTTTGAGATGAGAGATCTCTATTGAGACCAAGATTAATTTGTTATCAATAATTTAATATGTTTTTTTGGATAATGTTTGGATTATTAGATAATTATTATGAATTTTCATTATAGGATTGGATGTTACAACTGAAAAGTTTTCTTGAAATTTTGATAACTGATTGAATTGATAGTCAATGTAAAAGACATGGTATTAGGAGATAAAATTTTTGACAACAAGTGGAATGCCAGGAAAATGTTTATTTTTATGAAGTGTATATGATTTAATTAAAGGCCATTAAAAAATATAACCACGTATATCTTTCGCGATTATTTTGTGAAAAATATAAGTTTATAAGTTGGCCTGGAAATTTTGGAGAATTATATTACATTTGGTTGTATATTTTTATGTTATACATATAATTGTTCTAAGTGGTTTATTAATGTTATTATGTAATAAATAGTGTCTTAAAAAACAAGACCCCAAGGTCTATACCTCAACAAAACATGAGGGACTAGAGGTTCAACCTCATCAGAGAGCCTACCAAAGGAGTTCGTGTAGTGGAAGAGGTTGGTGGGCTATGTATAGGCCCACATAAGCACACCTGTGTCTAAAGTGGATGGGTAGGATGTATTGGGACATGGTTATAGTGGGACAACATGGATCAAAACAACCCATGAGGTGTTATATTGGTTATATTTGGCTGTTAATCCCCTACTACAATCTCAAAGGGGTAGCAGAACATGATTATTGATAAACCACAGATCAACTATGTCCGCAGTAAATGTGGGAAAAACATATAGAGGGTTACTTTTCACATATCCTTAAATAATATATACCTTTCATTGGTATTTTAGTCATTCTTATCTCAAACATTTTATTTCATAAGGCATTCATCATTAACATCTTGACATTTGATAGAGAAATACACATTTTCGAAAACTGGCACCCTCTACCATCCGTGATTCTATTCGTCTATGAAGATCATGATAAAGTAATTAGGTACTCAGGTTCTATTAGATTACATTATGAATTATATGTCTTTCATAAAAGTGTATATTCAAAGAATATTAATTTTTTAAATACAGACATAGTTATAGTTGTCCATCCAGATTCTTGGGTGTGTTGGAACTTATAAAATAGAATCACATGATCATCACCACATGCACATGGGGAGTTCATCACTAAGGAATAGGTGACATAAATTTCTATGTATTATATTTTTGAAGTGATAATATTTATGAGTGTATATAAAATTCATGAAACGGTTTATATCTTAGGATCTCAACATGGATTAAAATATGGATTTTAGGCAGTCTAATTAATGGTGATCCTTTCCTATAAAATGGGATGAACAAAAAATGTAAATTTTCTTGTTATATTGATACGTCTCTAAGTTTTATAAAATAATATCCCTCATGAGTTTTTCTAGTTTATTGAGAGAGATGCCATTTATTGAAGCTCTCTTCATGCATGATGAAGAATAATCATTGATTGTCTTGACATAAAACTTTATCACTCAAGGATATTGTGAAGAATATGAGGTATGTTAATCCATCTTGGATTGTGTGAACTGTTTGAGAACATTATTATAGTGTAACATCAAACCTATATTTTTTGAAGGAGTTTCAGAAATGGTTTGTGAAAAAACTGATGATACTTTTCTTGTGGATATAAATGAGCATGAAATATTAAAATTTTTTATGAAGGATAATAAAAAATTAATCTTTCAAGAATAATCCAATGATTTTTGGGTTTTCAAGAGACATGATATATGTATACTCTAATTCTTATGAAAATAAAGAAATTCTTGGATAAAACGGGGTAGAAGAACATGTGCACACCCATTCGGGGTTGTTCATAAGACAACGGATAGTGTAAATTGCATTAATATGTATAAAATACATTAATTAAAAATAATTTGAGAAGATAAACCACATTTACAATTCATAAAATAATAATCAATGATTATTTTTTGTTATGATTTATGAATATCATATTATGTATTCTACACACATGAAGCGTAATTGAGTTGAGATTATAAGAAGGGATTGAATTTATATTTTGAATGAATTATTATTAAATAAAATAGAATTCAATAATTTTTAGTAAAACTTTCACACATTAATTTGAGTTTGGGTCTTTATCATTAGAAGAAATAACAAATTCACTAGTATTATTGTACTGAGGAAATTAATCATTACAAGTGATCATATATATGAGCAAGACCAACCAACATAACCAAAGGATGATGGAGGTATTTAAATGAGTAAAAAAACATGTTAGATCCTAAAATAATTTGTAGGAATATTCTAACACCTCAAAATTTTTCATTATACCTCTTTTATAATTTACTTTCGTCAATAGATTTCGTTGCACGCAATATGCATCTAAAACAAACAATGAAATAATATTATAACCTAGCTGTTAAATTATAGGTAATAAATATTATTAACCAAATTATGGAATTTGTATATTATATATTCAATAAAAAAATTACATTCAAACAATGGATTTTATAGGGATAAAATATGAATAAATCAACTTTTACGCATAAAATGCTATATTTTTTTAAAGTTCATTTTGTTACCTTTTGATTGCAAACCTATTTAAAAACTAAATTTTGAAAAATTTTTAAGCATATTTAATAAAATAAAATTATTATTTTAAATCAGAATATTAAAATACACTTTGATTGAATTTTTTTAATTTTTCTAATACGTTTTATGTTTTGATGAATAGTAAAAAATATAGGAATTTAATTAAAAACGACTCTTTCATATAAATAAAATATAGTGCTAAATTATATTTTGGATGAGCTTTAAAGTATAATAAGATAACCCTTATATAATTTAATCCCATTTATGTTATTGGAATCAATTTCCCAATGAATATGGATATAAAAACATTACAATCTTTTGAACATTTTCACTTTATTAACTCATTTTCTCGTTCTACCAATGAGATTAATTTTAAATTAATTTTATCTCATTATATGTTTAGAATTTTGAAAAATGAATTCAATATTTTTAATTATAATTTCAATATTTATTAAATATGTCTCTTTTATTTTTACGTAATATGAATAGTAACTTTAGTATATTTTTTAATTACCATAGTTAAAGATAAATCATGTAATTAAGGGTAAAAATAATATTATGAGTATTGTAAAATTACCTAAAACCTATAAAAGTTTTATTATATAATTTATTTTTGACTAAAATCATCCTCCGGTTTATTTTATGTCCTCTTGGATCCACTTAGATTAAATTAAGTCTTTTATAGTACGTTATTTTAAGGAAAGTAAAATATGTCATACTCATGTTTTTAATAAGTATTAGATTTTTCATATGTGGTTATTCAGAACCTATATTTAATTATAAGTATTAATTTTAAATATAAAATTTTTATATTCATCATGATAATTGTTTTGTGAATTTTAGTGGACAAATAAATAAATTGAAGTCTTTCACAATGATGATGTAGTAAATGTTTAATTAATGGACATATAAAATATATGTTATTAAAAAAATTAAAATAAATATAATTTTATATTATTAATGTCATACAATATTTTTTTAGACGAATTTTACATGATAGTGTTGAGTTAAAATATTTGGTTCGAATATATCATGTTGTAATGATATTTTTAAAAATTCAAGTAAGGAATAGTGTCTAAATTGACAATAATGATATTTTAAAATAAATAATATTTTATTAAATTATATAAAATTAAAACAATATAAAATTAATATAACTGATTCAGATAAGTTTTAAAATAATATCCATGAATCATTTATGGTTTTCTGGGAATTTTATAGTAAATATATTGACATTCAAATAGTGAAAACACATGGTGTCACAATAAGAGTTAAAGGGTTTAAATATTGGTTAAACCAAAAATATATGGGAACAAATATGACCTAAAATTGTATAAAAATTATTGAAAAGGAGTATTTAAACTCATCCACATCTTATATTTGAATTAAATCACTTTTTTATCATTTTTAATTGAAAATTAATTTATATTAATTTAATATTTTGAGAGTTTCTAAAAGTTCTCCTTACCTCAATTATTAAAAGGAACATCCTACCTCTCTTCTTCAAAACACCGTGAACATTATACCTTGACCAAACCCTTCTTATTTCTCTTCTAAACATCCCTATTTAAGATATAAAGGATCTTTAACTTCCAAAAAACTTACCCAAAATCACATAAGAAGAGATCTAAAAAAGTGCACCAAATAAGAGGTGATCATTTTTACCAAGTCATCCAAGGTCATTTCTTCTTCTAATTCATATCAATGTGTTGTTTCCAGGATAAATTTATATATCCATTATAATAGATAGTCTTATATTTTATTATGATTATGGTACTACAATATTAGACCTTTTATCCATCCTATGAAAAATGACAACGCCACACATGTGTACATACGGCTTACCGTCTCAACGCCATGCTCTAATCATTTTTTCATCATAAATTTAATTATATGGTTATAATGATGGATAAATGGATATATATGATAATTATGATTTGATATTGATTCTTGAGAAATTAATATACCATAAAATTACTTACCCTTTCACTATTAATGGAATGATATCATCGCTTGTACATATGTACGACCAACCGTCTCTATGAAGCGATGTGATTCATTTTTCATATAAAAAATTCAATAATGGTTCTAAAAATTTATTTAAAAATTAAATATGATATTTATAACATTAATATCATTTTAGAGATTTTTTATCTATATCATATGCAAAATAACTGAGACTTTCATGACAAAACATGCTTAGGAAAATGAAGTAGTTGGCAGCCAAAACAAGGGTAACAATGAAATATTATCAACATATGGGTGATAAAATAATATAATAAGATAATATATGATATCATAAATATGAATAAGGTAGTTATTTCAGTTAATAACATACATAAAACAATTATATAGTAGGTTGAATCATGTTTTACTAAATGAAGCGTAAGGTAAGGTATTTTCTGGTCTTACATTTTATTTATGTGAGATATATGCCTTATTCATCACTTAATCCTTCTATGTGGTGTATGTACTTCCATTTGATATATCATATCATGATTCTATTTAACTTCATAGTATTAAATGTTTCATTTTATAACTATTACTATTATTTGGCATACAATTCATATGATTACAAGTAGTAAGGGGTTTCTTAACTCAATTTCCATTCATTGGATTATATGTCTACTTCATTTATTATATTATGATAAGATTATTTGTGGAATCCACTAATTATTTATTTATTTTATATTATATATTATATTAGTGTGGATATCATGTTTTTATCCATAATTATTCTATTGATAAATTCTCACCTCAATGATATGAACTTGATAATGGGATTTCTAGTCTCACTTTTATTTCTGCGAGACATATGCTATATTTACCACTTATTTTGGTTTGGTGGTGTATATAATACCTATGAATTTATTTTACGTTTATTATAATTAAATTTATGAGTATTTACATATCCATTTGAGAATTTATTTTCCATCAGGTTTACAGTTTGAAAGCTACCAAAGCGGTAATGGATTTTTGTCATAATTTGTCTTCTTTGAGACATTTGTTATGATATACACCTATTTTCTTTTATGATGTATATATAATACTCAATTTATATGTTATATCATGAATATAATTAGTATCCTGATATTATAGGTTTTATTTAATATTATTTCTTCATGGGTCTTATGATTGAAATGTTTTAAAGTGGTATGGGACACTTTTGTAATGTTTAATGATTATTTTCCTCAAGAATTTTTCAATAGTCTCATTTAATGTATTTTAATCTATGTGAACATACATTCTTGAATATTGTAATTCATTTAGGATTATATCATATTATTCAATCTAATTTATTTTTTTAAATGGTTATTGATTAGATGGACTAGTTGTGTGCTATTTTAATACCATTCACCCTATTACTCTAGATGGTTTGTGATGAAAGTATTTTACATTTTGTATGCTAGTTTCAATACAAATGTATAAGTTGATTTTGTTTCACCGCATTCATATGAGGAATTTATTGGAATTAGTAATTGATATGTGGGGCCCACTGTATCCCCTCTATGCATCGTTAGGTCTCATGAGACAGACCAGATTGGGATTTGGCCAAGGCCTTACCCATTTATTTTCAGATGTCTTGTTTGAGGTCTGAATAGTCTATTTTAGATGTTCATTATTATGCATTCTATCATTATCAGATTTCTAATTGATAATCCATGTGATTATTTTATTAGTATAATATCCATGTTTATGTTTCATTTTTATGTGATTATTTATATGGAATTATTTTATTAATATTTTTTCTTTCCATATTATAATCCAGATTATGTTTAAATGGATTATGTTTTAATTATTTACCATGCCTTAACATTTATGACTATTTATTCAGGATAGATTCTATTGTATGTTTTCCATTAATGATTATCTCATCTCACTCCTTTATTATGTTCTATTTTTCCAATTTTTCCTAGAGGTGTATTATGATTGAAATATAGGGATAATCTAATAGAATAATGCGCTTTGAAGGAATCGTTATGTTGTATTTTTTGTTTTAAATTGTAATGTGGATTTCAAATATTTATCGAGTTTACAAAGACTAATAAAATATTTGGTCTCTTGGGATGTGATTCCTTATATTTTATTCCAATTTAATAAATAAATTCATAGACTCTAGGATACTAGAGTTAGGGTCATTACAGTTGGTGTCAGCAGAAGTTTCGTATAAGCCATTAAAACTAGATTTAGAAAAACATAAATTAGGGAAAAAACGATTGGTTTAATAAGTGTGAAAAATTTTATTTAAGGAATAATTCCATTGTATTTTTTGGAAATATGTTCAAAGGTAAGGATAACTATTATGGTTTATATGAACTTTGAATTTAATGTAATTATGTGTATTTATATTATTGGGAACATAAAATGAAATGTATGAGATAACCTTTGTGGTTTAAACATTTATTTAATGTTTAATATATATAGTTTATTTATAGGATTCATATAAAATTTTATATATAGTGTTGATATAGTTTAAAAAAGGATAACCATTAGGTAGAGTGACAACCCGTTGCGTCCGGCAAGGCCGTAGGGTTTGAACCCACAATAGAATGGAGACAAGGGAGCAACACCTACCACTATCCTATATAAAGTCCAAGTTATCATGAAATTTTTTTAGCTAAACTATCAAATGGATAAATTATGTTTTGAATTTAGGGATATTTGTTTTATCAAATAGATATCATTGGGATTGGAAAATGATTTGGAGATTAAGTGATTAATGATATTTTAAAATACGTTCAATATTTTGGGAATCATATAAGATTAAGGTAAACAAAATATTATGAGGAATAAATGTGGGATTTTATTTTGGATTCAAATATTATTTTATTATGGACATATGATGATTTGGGTTATTTATGTAAATGGTTGTTATATCTTATAGATTATGTGATTTAGGAATTTAAATTTTTTATATGATACCTTAAGAGTGATTGATGTCATTTAGAAGATAATATCATAAAATACTACTGATTTATTGGTTTTATTATTAGTCTAGAATATATTTGGGTAATGTTAATTATTTTTTGAATGATTTATATTGAACTTTGGGTATTACTATTAAATTTTGTAGATTAAAATTATGTTTCATCGTATAAAGGTTTATTCTTTTTGGGAAATTTTCTTATATTATTATCCAACCCATTTTGGTTTTTTTAATTTATAAAGATTGGAGGAATAGATATTTATAAATTTGGGTATTTTTTTATCTATATAAATTGACTCGAATTCTTCAGGTATGAAAAATTCATCTTAAATACTCATCATTTGGAGAAAAAGATGAACTTATGGTGGAATTTTATTAAAGATGAAACTCAACTTTTCAGATAAGGATGATTCATTATGTTCTTAGTATATGAATTAAATGAATTCCTTAACATTATGTAAAGTATTTGGGAATAAAAACATTATTCATTTACTTTTCTTACTAATTAATCAATGGTTTTTTAACTCATCAGAGATTTTTGGTTTTGTGATTGTTAACTTTGTCCTCATCATGGTCTCTATCATTATACATCATAAATTTATAGTTAGTCTTCTCTTACATATACATGTTTTCATACATATAACCTTAGTATTTGTTATCTCATGTAATGTTCATACTTACCTTTCTTTCTTTTAAAGTGGAAGTCTTATTAACCCTATTTCTGAAGTGGACTTCCCATAAAGGAATATCCAAGTATCAAAATTTGATTTTTGAAGTGAAATTCCAAATTTAGAGGATGAGATTCATTGATAGTGGGTATAATGTAATACCATAGGATTTTATAGTATGTCTCTTTTTAAATTTAATCTATTTGATACCTTTGGTTACATACAATATGAAGCTTAAATAAACAACTAAAATATTTTTATAACCTAGTCATCAAATTGGAGACAATGAATACTATTAACCAAATTATGAAATTAATATATTACATATTCAATAAAAAAATTACATTCAAATAATATATTTTATAGGAAAAATATAAGAATCAATCTACTTTTACATATAAAAAGACATATTTTTCTAAAGGAAATTTTCACCTTTTGATTACTTACATATTTTAAAACTAAATTTTGAAAAATTTATTAATTATATTTCAAAAAATTTAAACTTATTTGAATTAGGAATATAAAATGTTTCATTGGTGTAATTTTTGGTATTTTTTTAATAAGTTTTAGGTTTTGATGAGTAGTGAAAATAGTTCATTTCCATTGAAAATAGTTTTTTCTCTAAATAAAATATCTTGTTAAATTATATATTTTGTTGGTTTAAAAGTATAATTAGATCAATTTTATATAATTTAATTAAATTTAGTTTATTGTAATCAATTTCACATTTAATAATGATATAAAAATATTTCAAACTTTTGAACATTTTCACTTTCATAAAACATTTTCCCATTCCATCAGTGGGATTAAATTTAAATTAATTTCATCCAATTATATGTTTTGAATTTTGAAAAATGGATTCCCTATTTGGAATCATAACTTAAAAAATTATTAAATAGTTCATGTAATGCCCTGAACCCAGAAGCCTGGATTCAGTGCATTATTTCTTTACATTGGCATGATTACAAGGAAGTCGAATATCGGAGGTCCAAATATTTTAGTAGTTTTGGAAAATAGGATACATACATAGGTCCAACATTACAACTTGAAATGAAAAAAATGTATAAGTTCCATTGGGAACATCCACAACACTATGTTTATCCCTGTAATTCATTCATAAAACATGTCTTCGCATCCTGGGGAAAAATAAAACATAAATAAAGGGGTGATCTCAGATGCTCAATAAGGGTGAACAATATAGTGGAATTTATCATAAACATAAACATGAGGCATGGTGAATAACTAAAATCAAATTCCATTAAAAATAAATGTATACATACTATAGAAGGAAGGAGCTGAATAAATAATGCCATAATAAAACAAAATCATGGGTTTTACACATGTCGAATAACCACATGAACTTTCAATTACTAGCTTCATAATGAGGTAAATTCATATACTGGAAATAATAACCCTATGGTCAAGGCCTCGTGCCCAGAACATAAATAATCATTTTGACAAGGCCTTGTTCCAAGACCGTAGTTTGTCTTATGAGACCTACCGATACATCGAGGGGCTATATCGGGACCCACCCATAACTTACTAAGTCCAATGAATTCCTCATAAAAATTGGGATAAACATAAAAAACATATATATTAATATTTAAACTATTATATGAAATCTATATTACTTTTCATGAACATTAATCATAAACACTCACCATTCAGAGTAATATATTGAAGGTAATCAAGATATTATATCCACATTCAAACTAATCACAAACCCTTCAACAAAATATTGTATATGATAACATAAGATACAAAACCTCGATGAATTAAAATATTCAACAAGGTATATTGACATAGATGAAGATAATTTTAAATGATACCATTGAAAAATTCTTGATGATATAATGATTAAACATCCCAAAGTATCACATACAACCTTGAAACATTAAAACCGTAATCCATTATAATATCATGAGAATAAATAGACTCTTGATATGATATACCAAATGGTAGTAAATACACTACAAGGAATATATAAGTGGTGAACAAGGAATATATTTCATAAAAGTTAAATTGGGATGAGAAAAGTCATTTTTACTTAGGAAAGAAGAGTTGTTTGGAAAAATCATTTTTATTTTTTATGAAATAAGATTGTAAACATATATATCCTATAGAATAAAATTGTATGTCATTGAAATTATATTTTATTCTTAAACAAAGTCTTATTAAGGTGAAATCATTTAAATATAGTTTTTATGGAAACTTTATAAATAAAACATTTTAGTGCGGTTTAAGGAAAATATTAAATAATTTTATAGAGAAAAGGCATGCATGATTTTATAAAACTATAAATGAAAAAATATATAATTTTCATGTTAAAATTTTTTATTTTATAAAGATAAATATGTCTTAAAACAGATTATAGAGTGAACTTTATAATAGGTAAGAATTAGAGAAGTTCCTCAAAATGGGCTTTCATTACGGAACAATTTTTTAAAAGATTCTTTTTAAAAAATGTAAATCCCCATAAAATAAATATTGATTATGGTTGTTAAACTTATATATAAAATTCACACAGAGTTTATGAGGGGTACATAGGTAAAAATAATAATTTCTTTTAGGTTAGTAGAGAATAAGAGCAACCCGAATGAAAATAGAGGTTCAAGTAGAAAATACATAAACCTTTGTAATCAATTGAATTGTATGCCCAAAATTATATAATCATTAAATGATAAACCAAAGAACACTTAAATAAATAGATACATGATATAATACATCAATGGATAGAATACATACACCATACACAAGTAGTAGTAGTGAATATGGAATATCTCACAAGAATGGAATTGAGATGAAGAAACCCTTACATTAAGTCTGAAGGTGTTCTCCACATGAACAAAATGACCGGAATAATAAAATTTAGGTTCATTAATTAATAACTCCAGAACCTAATCTTCATTTAATTAAATTATTATAACCTTATTAATTTCATTCGTGGCTTTTTTGATGGGTTAAGTGGTTCAATTTCATTGTTTGGGTCCGTTTGTTTCCTGATTGGTATACTTATATACATGAATAGAGAATCATGTAAAATGGGGATGGTTGTCCATAATTGAAGTTATATGTTATTAATGAACATAAAAAAGGTTACATGATTGTAAAACTCATTTGGTTACTTTGAGTGAACATTAATCAATAATTAAATTATTTAATGATAACCATTTGGGTTAATTAGCGATTTTTGAACACAATAGACTCATTTTTCTTTATAAAGAAAAAACATGTATAAAAAATATTCTAGAACTATATATGAGACATAATCTATATATAATAGTATGGTTAATCCATAATAATTATTTCATTAAAATAATTGAATATGGTAACATAAATTCAAAACTGATCGTCCTTGAATGTGGTAAATTAGCACATCAGGGATTGTGTTTTTTTACAAGTAGCATAAAAGAAGGTTAAAGGAGAGATTATAATAACTTATTACATCATCATAACAAAATTAAAGTAAATGTAAGTTACTGGAGTTTTCATAATATTTGGTTGAGTATAGTTGATGATATAAAAGAAAACAAAGGAGCTTGAAAAGGAAGTAAAAGAATTGAAAAGATGAAGTTACTTCTTGAATTAATCTTCCTTGAGAGCCTCTTTTGGGGAGCGCATTTGGTATTTTTATGAGACCAATGGATTATAGACGTGGGGTAGGATATTTGAGTGATATTTCGGAATAATTTAGACAAGTAACGAGGATTGAGATAAGTGAAGAGAAGATGTAAGGAAGGTGGTATTTTTTGTGGAGGAGAGGAAGGGTTTCTTGTTATTTTAATCATTTGTTTAATATTTTTTCTCAATACTATGAACAGCCTTTATTCATGTGAAAAAAAATAGTAATAATTACATGTGAGTTTTAACGAAGTGTTCCTACATAATCCTTACATCACCTACGACTCAATAAACCATGTATTTAGCCTTTATCGTAAATTATCATATTATATTATTCATCAATAGTTCATGTATTTCAGAAAAATCCAAAAAATTCACCCTAACCATTTTTTGATATGTAGAATCCAAAAATGGATTCCATTTTATCAAAATAATTTCTAAATATGTGAAATTTTATTTTTAAATAAAATAATTTTTTATTTAAAAAATATAGATTTTATTTTTAAAATGTCTTTTATAATAATTTCAAAACTTAAATATGGTCTAATAAAATTATCCTAAAAACATAGGACAATAAAATATTTATTTAGGAACACATTTTATGAAATTGAATTAATTTATTAACTTAAAATTTTAATTAAATATTTATCACTCACAAAAATAAGAATACTTAATTAATAATTTATAAAATATTCTACTTCATCTATAAGGTGCCTAAAATTTATTTATACTTTCATGGGTGAGGTTACTATTAATAACGGTCATATTAATATTAATAATGATAAAATTGTAATTCATAAGGGTATATTAGTATTCATAATTGTATTTTACTATTTATAAGGTTAGTTTATTATTCACCAAAAATTATGTTTGTTCTATCAGACTCCAAAAATCATCCTGAACACAACTGTGCATGTCAAATTTTCATGATTCAAATCACAGAAGTGGAAAAGTTATATTTATTGGATTTTCTATAAAAAAGTTTTATTTTTTAGAGACTCACTGTTTTATGCATTTGATATTAAATTTATTTTAAAATTCTTGGGGTGTTATAGGTCCCTTTTATTTTTATACAATATAAATAGAAAGTTTAGTATTTTTTAATATCCACAGTTAAGAGTAAATTGGGAAAGTAAGGGTAAAAATTATATTATGTGTATTATAAAATTATCATAAAACATGTCTTAATTTTATTTTATGATTTATTATCATACAAAATAATCCTTGGATATATTTTTTGTCCTCTTGGAGACACTTGTATTACTTGAATCCTTTTATAGTATTTTATTATAAGGAAAATCAAATATGTCATACTCATGTTTTTAATAAGTATTAAATTTATATTATATGGTAATTTTGAAGATATATTAGTCTATAAATAGAAATTTTAGATCTAAAATTTTTATATTCATCATGGTAATTTATTTTTAATTTTTATGGAAGAAATTATTAAATTAAAGTCTTTCAAAATGATGATGTAGTACTTAATTAATTAATATAAATATAAAATATATGTTATTAAAATATTAAAATAAATATAATTTTACATAATTAATTTCATAAACTAATTTTAGAGATTAATTTTACATGTTATTTATGAGTTAAAATAATTTTTTTAAATATATCATGTTTTATGATATTTTTAAAAAGTCAACTAATGAATAGTGTCAAAATTGACACCAATGATATTTTAAAACAAATAATAGATTATTAAATGATAAAAAATTAAAAAAAATAAAATTAGATGAAATTAATTGGATAATGTTTAAAATATCATCCATTACTGATTTAAAATTATTTTTGAATTTAATAGTAATAATATTGACCTTCAAATAGTAAAAACATATGTTTTCATGATAAGTATTGATGGGTTTAAATAAGGGTTAAAATCAAAAGATAAGGGTAATAATGAAACCTAAAATTATCTAAAAATTATTACATTAGAGTATTTATATCCATACTCACCTTATATTGGAATAAATCACTTTGGATTGTTTTTTAATTGAAAATTAATTTATATTGATTTAATATTTTTTTGAGTTTCCAAAAGTAACCCTCACCTCATTTATAAAAAGGATACTCCTCTATCACTTCTTTAAAACACCTTGAGACTTATATATCTACCAAAACCCACCCATTTTAATTATAAAATTATTTATTTATTTTATAGGGACTCTAGTCCTTTCAAAATACCTACCATATATTACTTAAGAAGATATCTAAAGGAAGTACGCTGAAGAAGATGTTATCATTGTTACTGACCCATCCAAGTTTATTTCATCTTCTTATTCCTATTAATGTGTTGTTTTTTTCATAAATTAATAAATATATTGTAATAAATATTCTTATATTTTTTTATGATTATGATATAACCACATTACACCTTTTATCCATCCTATAAAAAAATGAAAACATCATGTGTGCGTACATAAGACTTATCGTCTCCACATCATGGGGTAATTTTTTTTCATATCCACTTTACTTGGATGGGTATAATGATGGAAATAATTTATATCTATGATAATTATAATATTATATTTATTTTTGAAATAATTATTTACCGTACACTTTCTTACCCATTCACCATTAAGAGAATAATATTGACACTCATGCGTATATATGGAAGCTGTCTTCATGATGCAATGAAATTAATTTTACATTTCAAAAATTCATGAAGGGATTTAAAAATGTATTTAATGATTAAATATTATATTTATAACATTAATATAATTCTTGATATGTTGTATCTATATCCTGTTCAAAATAACTGAGACATTCCGTACAAAATATGTATAGGAAAATGGATAATTTAACACCCAAAACAAGGGTAATAATGAAATATTATCAAGAAACAGGAGATAAAATAATATAATAAGATCATATATGATATCATAAATATTAATAAAGTTTTTATTTAATTTAATAATAATATTAAAACTACTATACATGATTTTAAATCATGTTCGACTAAAGGAAGTGTAATGTATGGGGTTTTCTCGTCTTACTTTTAACTTTTGCAAGATATAAGTATTATTCACCACTTAATCCTTGTATGTGGTGTATTTACATACCTTTTATATATAATATCATGAATCTCATTAACTACATATTATTAAATGTTTCTTTTTACAATTATTGTTATTACGGGTCAAACGATTCGACTGATTACAAGTGGTAAGGGGTTTGTTAACTCAACTTCCATTCATTGGGTTATACATCTACTTTGTTGTTTATATTATACCAAGATTATAATTTTAATACACTATATATTTATTTTTGTTATATTCCCATTTATATTAGTTTGTATATACTTTTTCTACACATAACCACCCCATTAATAAATTCTCACCTCAATGATGCGAACTTAGTAAGGGGATTTCTAGTCTCACTTTATTTCTGTGAGACTTATGTCATATTCACAAATTATTTTTGTTGTGTGGTTCATGTATTACCCATGAATTTATATTAAATTTATTATCCTTAAATTTATTTGGATTTACATATCTATTTTTTATCCCACTTTCATGGGGTCTACGGTTTCAAGTTACCAAAGCGGTAATTGATTTTTGTCACAATTTTCCTTCTTTTAGACATTTGTTATGATATAGAACAATAATATTACATAAGGTGTGTATACTACTCATGTTACACTTTATATCATGAATATCCTTATTCTCATGATATTATATATTTCCTTTAATTTTATTCCATCATGGTTCTAGTGATTTAAATGTTACAAAATGGTATGGGACACTTTGGATTGTTTAATGATTATTTTCCTCAATAATATTTTGATTGTACTATTTAAAGTATTTTCATATATGACAACATCCTTTCTTGAACCTTGTATTTAATTGATGTTTATATCATAAGATACCATCTACCGTATTTTTTTTTAAAATTTTATTAATTAGCTATACTGGGGATATAATATTTTGATACCATTGACCATATTACTTTGGATGCTATGTGATGAGAGTATGTTAAATTTTGTATGATATTTTCAATACAAGTGTATAAGTTGATTATGATTTACCAACATCATATGAAAAATGTATTGGAATTTTTAGGTGATGTTTGGTACCCTCCATATCCCCTCAATATAGCTGTAGGTCTCATGAGACAAACCAGATTGGGATTTGGTTGAGATCGTACTCATTTATTTTCAGATGTATTGGCCATGTACTATATGGTATGTTTCAAATATACAGTATTATTCATTCCATCATTATGAGATTACTTAATTTAAATCTATGTGATTATTTTATTATTATAATATTCATGGTTAGGTTTCATTTTCCTATGATTATTTATATAGAATTAATTGATTAACATTTAGTACTACCATATTATGCTTGATATTATGTTTAAATGGTTTTTGTTTCATTTATTAAACTTTACATAATGTTTATGCTTATTTATTCATGATAGCTTTACCTGTATTTTTACCCTTATTGAGTATCTGATCTCACTACTTTCTTTTGTTTTATTTTTTTCATGATGCTAAGAATTGTTTTATGATTCACATGAATGGATATGATTTGATAGTAATTGTGTTGTTAAGGAAATCATAATGTTGTATATTATATTTTGAAATGTGTTGTGGTCTTCATATACGTATCTAGCTTACAAAGACTATTAAACTATTTGGTCCTTTAATATGTGATTCCTCATATATTATTCCAATGTGATAAAGTAAGCCGTCAACTCCAAGATACTGAGGTCTATGTCTTTACAAATATCTTGAGATCATCCTATAATGGATGAGGCTTTGAAAAAAGGTGATGTCTTCTAGTCCGTTTCAAGATATGTTGATGTTTTCTGGTTGGATATGGGATCATAAGGGGTCTATTTGTTGGATATGAAGTTAAAATTATATTTACTGCATTCATAAGGAAAAAGAGTCTCACATTTGGTTCCATAGAAGAAGTATTTTAGTTGGAGATTAATGAAAGATATGTCTCTTAGTTGGTTCTAGGAGAATTGTAATCACTTTCTTGGTAGTAAGGAATATATAAATGGTTGGAACAATTATTTGCAGTAAGGAGTAATATTTTTTCAAAACATTTAAACATTTTGTTCTTCTATATCTCTATTATTATAACTATAGATGAGGTGAGATTCATAGATAAAATTTATTGGATCAAGAACCTAAACAATATTAATAGGTTTAATTGAAAATAAAAGAAATTCTTAAAAAGAAACCACTCTTTCACCCCTCCCCTCTCAATGTTCAATCTGGCTTAGGGAACTACAATTGTTATCAGATCATATGTCACATTTAATTGATCCAAAAGATTTTTCATGTAATGCAGATTTTATTAAATGATTGAGATAACTTATATGGAGTAAAAGGAAGTTACTCTTGAGGATACTATTCTATAAATTCTTACTAAGATTTAGAAGAATAAAAAGAAGATATAGATATTAAAGATTAATAAAATCATAAATAACATACAAATATACCTCTAATTAAAGGTAAAAAATTATATTTTGTAACAATTATTTTTATTATGATTATTCTAATGAATCCAAGTCAATTTTCTATTATTATGGATCATTTAGTGATCTTCATTTTGAATTTGAATAAAAACTGATGAATATCCCCCAAAAAGTGGAAAATTTTATTTTTGGTGGTATCAAGGGTTTCCTAGATGAAAAATTAAATCTTGAAGAAAAGGCCAATACTATGGAAGAGGCATTGTCTAAATAGGTTGGCATTAAAGAAACTCTCAAAAAAACTTGTGAAAGTAAAAGAAGAAATAATCTCTCTTGGAAATTAATTATATACTAATGTTGTTGAAGGTTTTCATGTAATTTTATGGGAGAAATAATTATTTTATATTGTATTTCTAGAATTTTTCCATGCATTGGAAAAATTTCCCAATGTTTCTATGGTTTTCATAGTTTTCCAATTGGATGATAAATACAATAGGTTAAAGGATCTTGAAAAGTCTTTAAAAGAATCAATAATCTTGAATTAAGAGTGATTGAAGAATAATAAGTTGGATTAGTAATCCACGCTAAGATTAGTTGAGAATAAGAAGAATCCACTCAACATAAAGTGTTTAGAGTTAGAGGTGAGATTGAAAAATCAGGAATCATACAAATTTTAAACATCACAAATTAGTGTAAAAGTGATTATTCCAAGTAAATTTATATTTGGTATCATGATTCCACAAATAATATGAGATCAACATCAAAAAAATTGAAACATTATCCTAGAATAAGGTATCTCATAATCTATAAACATTCTTATGTACTAATAATGTTTCAACTCATGGTACATGTTTTCAACCAGACTCTAGGAAAGTATAGATGGTGAAAATTTATGAAAACCCCACCTCATCAATGGTTTATGTTAAAATAAATAAGAATAGTTATTCCCCATGAAAATTCCAAAATATTGATGGTTCCACTTGAATATATAATGTTTTAGAATGTGTGAAATATAAATAGAATACACTAGAAAATGAGATGATAAGATTCCTGGGTTATTATTATTGTTGATGGATGTGTGGGGATAATGCTTTGGGATGTTATAATAACATTAAATTTAATAAAAATAATAAAATCCTTTAATTTAGGGGGGGAAAATATGAAGATATGAGAAGACTTTAACCATTGAAGAAAAACTAACAGAAAATCAATCTTTCAATAAACAATATATTTCAATGCATTAAAATTTTATATGAGTTCTGAGAAATAATTGGTGACTATTATGTTTATTTTTATTATGCTCCAAAAATTCACATATCATCTGATTATGTGAAGAGGAGACCACAATAAAAATGGAGATAGGTAATAAAAATAGGTGATAAGATAGTGTATAAATATAAACAGTAGAAGAATATGGTTAAATAATAAATCACTAAGAGTTAGAATGACAGATCCCTTGCGGTATTAAATTTAGAGAATAAAGAGTTGAGAAAATCATTACCCACTAGGAAAAATAAGTCTTAGTTTTAATAATTACAATAATAACAATTTTCTAGATAGAATACAATACATTAATCAAAGAGGGGTCATGATGAACAAATGAGAATTTATTATAAGATAAAGAATGTTGTGGCCGAAAATCTATCCAAGCTTCTAAATAAAAAAGGATAAAAATACATAGAATATATTTTTGGTGGTTGTAATTATATGGGTAAAATAAATTAAAATGCATTACAAATATACAAGGATATATTCCCTATGCTTTAAAAGGGAAGAGGAGTAAATATAAAAATAGTGGTAAATCATTTGAAGATTCAAAGAAGACTAAGAATATCAAGAAAGAGTGACTAGTTTTTTGGACAAATCAATCAAAATTGTCTAAAAAATTAGAGGAATTTGAAAAACTTGATAAATATAAAAGAAATAAATTAGATATATTAATTTATGTGGAAAAAGATATTCCATACAATGACTGTCACTTGTCTGTAAGGAATCCAAAATCTTGACATGATCCACACAACTATATGGAGGTTCTTCATAATTAGTGGAAGATATTTAAAATTAAAATGAATGAACTTGAGATATCATGTTCTCAAACAACTACTATGGAAAATTATAATTCAAAAAAAGGAAATACTAATATTTGGAGAAAATAATGGCCTAGCGTGGGAGGAATCTCTTGGCTTGAATGTTACTCCTGATAAAAAAAATTCTCTTCTAGTTATTTTATATATGTGTGATTTTTTAATAACATGCATTGAATTTAAGGAGATATATTCATCCCTTTTATGGGTGCATTAATGAAATAAATCTCTCAAATATTCACTATATAGTAAATATAGAACTTCAAAAAAAACATTATTAAATTTGAAGATTATGTATTCTAATCACACTTCCATTATTCATTGTTAATTTTATTATTATTTTCAATTAAATATAAGTTCTTTTTTTATGTAAGTATGATAAAAATGGGGAGATATAACATTTTCACTTGAACTTCATTATGTGATTTTTGAAGTGTGGGAAGAATTTAGTATTTCATTGACAAATATTATTATTTCCAAACCCAAAAAAACAATTTATAATTTATAAAAATGATTTTAAATTCATTGTAGTTTATGGAAGATATAGAAAACTATGTTCATAAATATCTTGTTTTCTACACCAATTTATCCCAATTAGACCTGTATTTTATTAACTAAAGGATCATTGCTAACAGAATCATGTGATATCATCCATCTCTCATAAGTGTTCAACAAATAATCTTTAAATAAAGGGGAACATGTTTTTAAAATGAAATATGGAATGATAAGACCCCACTTATACTTTTCATTTGATTTTTAGTAGGGGATTTTCACCACCTATTGACTAGAATGACATGTATTTATATTGAAAACAAAAAAGGGAGATTATTGAGACCAGGTTTCATTTTTTTCAATAATTCAATATGTGTTGTTTGATGACATAGTGATTCTTGTATAATTATTGTTCATTCACTTTATTGAATTGGATGTCACAATTTAATAATTAATCTTATAAATGTGATGATTAATTTAACTAATATTAATTGTTATATATATGTGATAAGGAGATAACATTTCCTATAATATGTGGAAGAAAATCTTAACTTTTGTCTACATGAATTAATGATGATTTTATTTAATTCCATGAAAAAACATAATAATTAATATTTTTCATGATGATTTTGTTAATAAGATAGGATGAGAAGCTGTCTTGGAAATTTAGGATAATTATATATGGTTTTGTATTTGTTATCTATATTTATAATTGTTCTATGTATTTTGTTATGAACCTCAAGTAAAAAATAGGGGCCAACCAAACAAACCCCCAAGGGCTCACACTCAACTAAACTTGGGGGACATAATGGTCAACCCTATGAGAGATCCTTACAATGTTCTCTACATGGTGGAAGAGGTGGATGGGTTTTATATAATCTCACAATAGAATTTTTGTGTCTAAGGTACATGGGTAGGATGCATCAGGATAGGGTTCCAGTGGTGTATCATAGGATGGTGTGGCCCTTGAAGAGTGCCGTGTGGTGTATAAAGGTGTTGATCTCTCACTTTCAGCTCAAAGGGGTAGTAGAATATGATTATTGATAATCCCTAGATCAAATAATTTCATGGTCAATTTGTGAAAAATGTTGAGTGCATTACAATTCACATATCCATAAATTATATGAACATTTCAGTGAACATACGATCATGCTTATCTTGATCATTCAATCACTTAAGGCTATCTTATTCTACCTCCAGTCCCTAAATGGACCTAAACATGATGAAGGAAAATAGTGATCACTATCATCCTTAATTCCGACCATATTTGAAGATCATTTTGATGTATTAAGGTACTCATGATCAATCTAATTCCATGCATGAAATCAATGTCTTTAATTCATGTGGATATTTGATGAATATTTTTTGGCCATTTCAAAATGTAGATAATGATGATCATTCTGATACATGGGTGTGTTTGAGATTATAAAATATAAGCATTGGATCATCATCCCATGAACATGGGGAGTTAATTGTGAAGGAATGGATTCTTAATTCTCAATATTTATTATTTGAGAAACAATGAGGTTTATGAGTGTTTATAAAATCCATGATATGGCTTATATCTCAAAATCTTGATACGGCATAAAATGTGGATTTTTGGTGATGTGAGGCATAGAGATGATTTCTGATAAAAGGAGATAAAACCAAATCTGTAACACTATAATTATATTGATAAGGCTCTAAATTTTTTGAAGAAAAAATATCCACTGTGAAGTTATCTGGTTTTTGAAGAGATAATCCCATCTATGGATCTCCCTAATTCCATGAATAAGAATAAGTTCTGAGCCAATGGACATGAGAATTTCATACTCAATGATATCATGAATAAAATAAGATCCTTGAATCCTTCATGTATTACAAAAACTATTTGAAAACTGAATGACAATCTTAATATCTATAATGTATTTTATGAATGAGTTTGAGATTTGGTTTTCACAAAGCCTTAAGAAAGTAGGCTTGAGGAGAAAAAGGTTCATGAAACCTTCCTATTTTTCACAATGGAAAAGCAATGATTAAGATTACACGAAGAAGTTAGTGATTTGTTTTGTTTTCATAGGACACAAACACATATATTATTTCTTGTATACTTAAATAAGGAAACACTTAGACAATACAAATCATAATAAGAAGTGCACACCAATTTGGGATTGTATGCAATATAGTAGATAGTGGACACTGTATGTAAATGCATAAAATGCATAAATACATAGTAATTTGAGAAGATAACCCAAAATTCGAATAGATAAAATAAGAAACCATGAATATTTCATGTTAGGATTTATACAGATCATGAAATGTATTCTACATGAATGAAGTGTACTTGAGTTGAGATTACAAGAATGTATTCAATTGATATTTTGAAAGTATTATTATTTTTGAAAATATCCTAAAACAATTTTTGTGAAAAATTTCACTCATTAAAGTGAGGCTAGATCATAATCAAAAGAAGTAATAATAATTTTCTGAGAAGAGTTTCACTGGGGAAATTTATCATTATATTTCATAATATATTTGAGAAATACCAACAAAACCGACAAGTGGATATTGAAGGTACTTGAATGAGTAAAAAATAAATTTTGATCATATAAAATCATGGAGTAAGATCAAGATTTTATACTTTAGTGGATCATGTGTTGAACAAAGGTGAAGTATTTTGGTTGGTTTTGGGAGAATATGAAGTCTTATGGATAGAGTTATAAGCATAAGAAGTCTCTTGGATAGATTCAGAGCAAAAATTACTTTAGTTGGTGATAGAAAAAAATTCTCTCTATTTTATTTGGAGTAGATTTATTTCAGTTTCATATGAAATAATGTTAAGTCTCTCATTTTTTTTCTTAGAGTTGGTAATAACTTTATGAATAATGAATAATTTGTAACCTGGTGGAATAACTAGTTGCAGTACGGTGTGGGATTTTTTCTAACCGTGTAAATTCTATTTTCTAATCTTTCTCCATTATTAATACTACACATGAGGTGATATTTTATGATAATATTTATTTTATCAAGTACCTTAACAATTTTGAGTTGTTGAATTGAAAATAAAATGAATTTTTAAAAAGAAACCCATGATTCATCCTTCCCCTCTTAGTGGTCAATTTGTCATGGGGAACAACAATCACAAGTATTTGTGCATGATATTTTGATTAATTATATCTATAAAATAATTTCATGTATATAAACAACTCATAAAATTCTTTTAGGGGATGTAATGATGCATTTAATACTAATTTCTTGATGAGAAGATGCTACATGAGAGTATAGTATGATGCTTCTCATTAAGGTCATAGATTTATGTTGATTTTGGTTTTATGTATATGTTGGGAATTCATTATGGTGATTTATGTGATATTAGTAAATATTATTGAATATGATTTTTTTATGGAATCATCGGCATCATAAATCTTATAGTAGGTGATATGCTAGATCTTAGCCCAGTCATTTTCCCCAGGTATTGAGGAAATCCTGAAAAATTAAGCCAACTAGTAGATACATTCTATAAATATCGATAATATATTATGTGATAGCAAGATATGAGTTTTCTAGTGTTAGTGTTATTAAATTTAAGAAAAAGGGATGTTGAAATTTTATCCTTTATGGAAATATATTAGTTTATTTTATTATTTTTCATAGTGGTGTATGCGTGGTATGATATATTTTTTATTAGTGGATGTTGATGATTTTCAAGGATAAATAGTAATACTAGTGTGATTCGATATTAAACAATGTTTGGTGATGTCACATAGATAAGTGTGAGGGTGGATTTGATGTATTCTTTGGAGTGAATTAAGTTATTATGTGTTGTTTTGGTCCCTTCATTATTTGTTTCATTACGAGGTGTGTATTACCGTTTTATCTTCTTAGTTTATCCCTTAGAGGGCCTTGGAGGAACCCATGAAAAACAATGGGGTAGGGTTTTGGAAATAGTGTTAAAATTTAAATTAATGTTAAATGGGTGATCCAAGATAGTTTTAACCTATTAAGAAGATCTTTTGAAATTTCAATCTATGGTCAGATTAAATATTAGAGGTGGTATTGATAGGTGAGTTTATAGATGGAATGTGATACCTTATGATGTTGATATTATTTGGATATTATAGGATAGACATTTTTATGTATTGATGATTCCTTATTTCTATAATAACTCAAGAGAATTTGATGGAAAATTAGTTGGTCATGATCATATATATTCACATGGAATCATTAAGAGTTTCCTTAAAAGTGTGGATCTTGACACCCTACCCCATAATGGATAGAAATTTGACTGTAGTTTGGGAGAATGTGTTGAGAAATAATCAGGCTTTCAAATGACCATATCCTAAATATATAGAATTTTAATGATTGACATTTTCTATGATTTCCCCCTATTAGATGTTTATTGATTGTATAAAAGTGATTAATCATAATAAATTTTATTGTATTTTATGAAAATGGGTTTTTTGAAATAATATAATTATATGAAATTTAGTTGGTTGACTGAATTTATTTTAAAGGGAATACTTATACTGGATAAAATAGTGGGGATAGATTTACATTTATTAAATTCTGTTAGGATTGTATAAAGATTGATGTTAGTTCCAGTTAACTACCTTTTTACTCAATGCTTCATTTTATATGTTTATGATTATCTTGGGGTTTAATTATTCTATGATGAAATATGTGATAATTAATTCTATGGTTTTTATTTTTTCATGGATGAAAATATTTAAGTTGGGTAGGCTGTGAAAATTTTGGTTTCTTTTCATGAGGATTCATTTTCTTATTATTAGAATTTGAACCATAATTCAATGTCATTGAATATATTAGAAATTATTTTAATATAATGAATTTATTAAGTGTCTTGGATTGATATCCATGAGATATTATATTCAGAAATATTATTTTTTTAATTAAAATGGAAAATAGTAAATTCTACATGATCAAGATATAAAATTGAGAAACAAATTGTGTCGTTGAGTCTGGAATTCAGTGTTTACCCTAAGATAAGTATTGCATAATATTTTTATAATGATGAGTAAATGTGATGTGGTGGAAATTATTTTTTAAAATGAAAACAATAAATAATTTTTTTTCAGAAATGTAAATTTACCTATGTAATGTACCCTGTTTTAAGCTGGTTGAGAAAATTTAAAGTATTTTGAGTTTTCTATTTGGTGGGTAGAAAAAATTTCAAACCAAGCATGAGAATGTAATTATGAGAGTTTCAACACATTGTAGTGTTGTTTTTAGATTTTATTTTAGGTGTTCTGAGGATTGTGAGTGAGCTGGAGAAGGTTCTAGGAAAATTGGATAGCATGTAAGATGAATGGTTTTTAACTATATCAATTGAGACCATAAATATATATTTACGGAATAAATGTTTCTAAGATGGGAAAACCCCTTAGTATGAGATTTTTATAGTGTTAAAATTTTATTTTTTACTTTAAAATGGAATTTCCAAGAATAGATCCATGATTTTTATGGGGCAAACCTATCGTTTACATCATAAAAGTGTCTAAAAATAAAAATAAAATACAGATTGCAGTGGGAAAGGAGGGTGTTTCTGATGGAAATTGGTTTTCCATAGGGAATGGAATGGTTTTATAGTGACCATTCATTACATTCCTTTTATATTGTGAACTAAATTCTATAGTTAATTCTTTCTCTTTAGTTTCATCATTTTTTTCCCTCAAAATTGTGACTTCATTAGAGAAATCATTATTTCTGTACAGTTTCCAATAATTTTTTTCATGGAACTGGAAAAACCCAAAGGTTCTGTGTCCATATGAATATACTTTTAAATGGAATATGCTCTTTAGATATTTTGACCCATGATACTTAATAAATCACATTGGTCAAGATAATGGTAGGATGGGCTCATCATACCCTTCTATAGGGAATTATTTTCGACTCCAGGACTCTCTTATAAATTTAAGATATATTCATGAATCCTTCATTAATTATTAGGTATTATTTGGGTTGTCATAAATTAGCAATCAATTATTATCATATCTAGAATTACAAATCATTCATATGTATTTTAGCTTCTTTATCAATGGAGATATCAATATGTATTTGAGGTTCTCCATTGATGGTATCCAATTATACACTACTTAGAGATACTTTGGTCATTACTATGATGATATTACTTTTCTAGACATATAGTGGTGCACTCTGAAGTTCTTTTCATCTAAGTAGACTAATGCCACTCTGAATCTTAACATCATCCAGGGAGATGGAATTTTTTTGATGTTGAGATCAAACTCACAAATGGGCTTCCTACGTATCCTTGTGAAAGGAATAAGAACCCACATAGTTCAGGGCCGCTTAATTAGAAACATCATACCTTTTAATTTTACATGATAAGGACTGAACCATACAGTTTAACATCACGGGACAAGGACATCTAGGTGGAAGGTTCCTAGTCAAAGTTCAGTGTGGGACTTATGTCACAACAGCCCAAGGAACTTGGAAGGTATATGAGTTTCCAAGATGAATTAGACCCTACTAGGGATATGGACTAGGGGAACGTTTTTGGTTTGGGGTGTTGGTTTTAAACCTCATGGCAGGCTTCCCACATATCCCATTTTTATGGGAATCAAATCCCACATAGATTATTGTTGATGAGCCACACCTATGGAGGACGTCAAGAGTACATATCGCAGACAAGTATATCCCTTTACGAAGATATGTTGGGGTTACACCTATGAAGGATATCCCCTATGATGGTACCATGAGGAATATTTTCACTCATGGTGATTTGGGGGATTAAATTAGGGTTTACTCATAAGAAGGATACCCAGATTAAGTGAATTATTATTAGGACTTATTCTAAAGGAGGATGTCCATTGATCTCGAACCCTAAGTGGGTTTCCTATGTATCTTGGTTAACAGGAATAATATTTCTCATAGTTTAATACTTAAGGTTGATTATTTGGATGTCATAATCATCACTAACCTCTAAGCCCACTTGATTCGTTCTCGTTGTGATAAACAATAGTAAGCGAAAGATTTGAAAATTCATGTGATTTTCCTCCCTCACTGGGGGAAGAGGTCGAGGCTATGGTGGAAGAGGTTCCAACTATGATGGAAGAGGTCAGAGCTATGACACTGCCCTCTCATCACTTTACATTATACGAGATTTCAAGTTAAGGAAATAATGAAGGTCAAGGATGTAGAGTGAATAAATATTTTTTCCTTTTATATGAAAGTCTATGAGATTAAACCATGTTGATTTCCCTAAAATTGGTCACATAGTGAGGGAGGAGGATTTCATTCCTTGTCAAAAGGAAATTCAAGAGTAATTCTCACCCTCCCTAATATAGACCGGATTCTCTAGATCTCAGATATGAGAAGGGATGGAAAGAGACCTATCCCCGGAATTAGAGATCTGGAACTCCTCAACATTTTCCCATGGTTAAGGGTCCAAATGACCATATATTTACAAATCTACAAGATCCCCTGGGATTATTACCCTTTAATTGGAGAAGTGTGGGAAACCCCTGACCGTAGAAATCCCAATCCAAATGGGAGACACATAGATGTTCCTTTTCCCAAGTCTTTTTAAATTAAGAGGTCTTGGTGTAGGTTTCAACTTGGACCCTTTTATTAATGGGATCCAATTAAGGAGATACCCTTGACATGGGTGTATTTTAATAAGGATCAAAGGGTGACTCACATACTTCCTAGGTGAAAGTGATCAACATAGGTATATCGTGCAGGTGGGTTGAATATGCCCTATGATAAACTAAAAAGGTCTTTGCAATGGGTGGCAAGGGCTGTGCGGGCTATATATGCCATGAGAAATGGACTACCTGGTGACAGAACATGAGTTATGCCTTAACATAAGCACCCCAAGTCTCATATGTTGTCCTTGAAATCATTTCGCATAGGTCCTTGATTAGGGAATGGGTCCTCATGCAAGTGGTTTCTCATTGGAAAATAATAGTCCTCATGGAGTCATCTTATGTATTTAGACCCTGATGGGACTTTGATCATGCTTATCCCCTTTAATTATCTATTCTCTTATATTTTATAGATATAACTAATAAATTTAGGGTGACCTGGGTGAAGGTGCTATGAAGTGATAGCTTTGGGTGTTTTCTAATTTTTCAATTGTTGAAATCAGGAGCACAAAGGTCCCATTTATATTTAAATAGGGTACCTAGTAGAAATAGGTTGTTTTCATAAGTCCACAATGTAGATCCATGGCATAGTTGTAACACGTAGGGTTGGAATCATAACTGCTTTTTGTATGCCCTTGATGCACTTTGGCGGTGTAGGTATACTTCACAGGGGAGATGTGCCTTCTAGACTGTTCAAGTGGTAGACACAAGTTCCCAGCATAGGTATACCTAGAAAGGGGCTACTCCTTCTGGGTTATGCGGTCAAGGTCTGTGTAGAGACCCATAGCTTGATGTACATAGACATTACTTTACTTTTTTAGAATACTTAATACATAACAAGAACCAACACTCAAAGACCGTAATAGTTTAGTGTCTTTTGAAACTCAGAACAAAATCTTATAATCATGGTGAAATATCTTCAACATCACCCATAAAGATCTTCCCCTTTTGTTTTCTTACCTAAAACCTTTCTTTATATCCTAAGGAAAATAAAACATATAAAGGGTGAGCTCAAATGCTCATTAAGGGTAATCATGGAGAAAATAAAACAAACCATATACATTTGAACTTAAAAACATGATCATAGTGTATAAACATTAAAATCTTGAGTAGTGAAATAAATCAAGGCAGTACATAAGGCATAGATCATAGAGGAACATTAATCATGATAAAATAGCATGGGAATAAAAAATGTAATTATGGCAACCATTAAGCACATGTTATGATTTTCATAGTAGCCAAGGAATTTTTTCCAAGACCATCAATGTGGACAAATTCCATTACTGAACCGGGTTTACTTGTCATTCCAGCCCTGTATTACTGAACCGGACTCAATTATTATTCCAACCATGTCTATCTCATGAGTTATAAATCTTTACACAATTAATTGGAGGGAGATATAGGTCCCACCCATCTCATAATGAAATCATTCTTACTTGTGCCACAAAATAAACATAAATCATTCATCACAACCCAAATAATAAAATGGGTTTCATAAACATCATCCCATCATAACGTAATAAATATAAAACAAATGGATATCATTTTATCACAAACCATGTAAATAATATAGAAATTATAATTGAAACATAATCATACTAAATTTTTTTATCTTAGATAGAATATAGCTTTGACAAAACACATGAAATGAATTCTTGATGAAAATATCTTGTCTTCTTCAAAATCATTTTATTTTCACAAAATTCCATTAAATATTAAAAGAAAAGGATTTTTTTGAAAATAATCATGAAATCTTGTAGAGTAAGCTTCGTAAAAATTAGGCATTATGAAACTGTAAAAATCTGTTCATGCCGTATAAGTTAAAAAAACATTCTCCTCATACTTTTACCGGAAAAGTCAAAAAGTTCCTCGTCTTGTAAACAAAAGAAAGATTTCATTCATAACACAATGAAAAAAGTAAAATAGGGGTAAACATGACTTTAAAAATACATGTAAGAATACTTAAAACTTTATGAAAAACATTTTTATGGACATTTATGAAAAATATAACCCGAGTAAATACTTACGTATAAGAAATCTCGGATAAATTTGAGATTTGCAAAAATATCCCTTACCTTTTGTCCAATTTCATCTGTATGTGTCTGAGACTTCTGTATAGTGGGTTTAAACGTTTTATTTACTTTTAACATAACCATAATAATATTTATTATATCATATATGATTCACTTATGACTTTATATTACCCGTTCTTTTGTAAATTCTATGTTAAAGCAGCGTTTTGGGTAAAGTCGTTTCATTTATCTTACGCGTTTCGACTTGTTGTTGTTGATATTATTACTTATCTACTAATTTGATTAATTCCATAATTTAAAATATGATTTATATATAATATATATTCATCATATAAATATATATGATAGATCGATAAACGGACTGAAATACACCGTTCATGGAGACCGTAGGTCGTACGTACGCATGAACGCTGTTTTCGTTTCCTAATTGAATTGAATAAAATTAAGTAAATGAAACATATATGTACATAAATATAGTATCATTATTATGTAATAAATTTCATGATTAATTATTATATATACTTTATAATCATACTTGAATGGTTAATCATGGAAAACGAATCTCATCGCGTTCGTGGAGACGGTAGTCCGTACGTACACACGAGCGACAATATTATTGTTTTGATATTACAATCTTATATAATTGGATGTTATAACATATATAAAGATTCCTAATAATGTTATATTTATTATTTATATCATTTATACTCATTATTATACCCATCCAAATGATGAAATGTTTGAATAAAAAACTACATCATGAGGTGGAGACGGTAAGCCATACTAACGCATGCGTGGTGACTTTCTCATTCATAGGATGGATAAAATAACTAATATGGTTGTATAATTTAATAATAGCATAAAATTATATTTAATATACTGGATTTATTTTTTTATAATGGAAACAATAAAGAAGGAGGATGTGGAAGAAGAAAGGAACTTGAAATAGGTGGTGAGATATTTACCTCTTCTTCGGGTTCTTCCTTTTTATTTGATCAAAAGGGCTCCTTAAGATGGATTTATGACTAAATTAAGGCCTCTAGGATTAATTTACGATAGTTGAGAGGGTATTTGGGCAGGGTTTGGCCAATAAAAATGGCTTTGGAGGTGCTAATTAGAGGTAAGGGGGAGTTCTCCTTTTATAAGAGGGGTGAGGGGCACCTTAGAAAAAACATAAAATATTATTTTATAATAAATTCATATTCGGTTTTTAATTTCTCAAAAATGTCTTATTTAGAGGCTAGGGTGGGGATGGGTCGCAATCCGCTCAACCAATATGTTTTAGACAAGTTTATGTTACCATTTTAACCTTATCATTTAGATTTAACTCTAAGTTAAATAATTTAACTTTTACTGTGTCTTCTTGTATTTTTACACTATATGGTTAATAAACTTACTATAAACTACCAATAGAACCCCAATTGGTTAATTAATGTCATATATATTATTATATAAGTCTTTTTGCTGAACCTTATATTTTTAGGACCATTATATCAATTAATAATATAAAATTTGTTTTAAAAACTCTTTTATGTCAATTTTGACACTATTTGGTATTTTGTTTTTTATAAATTCATAACAGCATTATTACTTCAAATAAAATTCATATAACCAACAATAATATGTTATATTAACCAATAAAATTAGTTTAATTCTTAAAAAGTATCAAATTACATTTATTTTGGTATTTATAATATCAATTATGTCAATATTTCATTAATAAGTTAATTACTGCATCATCATTGAGTCATAAATAAATTAAATTATTTAATGTCTAAAAAATATAAATAAAATACCTTTATGTATAAAATATTTTTAGGTTTATAATTAATATTTATAGTTGATTTTATCTTATTTATTACCCTATATTAAAAATGTTTTATTTATTAATCTTTGATTGTATCTATTTTAACTCTTCGTTAAATAAAATAATAATAAATATCCTGATCTAATCCAGGTGGACCTAAAGGGTAATATTTTATTCATAAGGTTGTTTTTGGTCGAATTACACTTATCCAATAGAATTATAACATGTTTTAGGGTAATAATAATATCATTTTTACCCTTAATTATGCTATTTACTTTTAACCGTGGTAAATAAAAGTAAGAAGTTACTATTCACCAAAAAATATTTTTATCTTATTGAACCAAATTTTACTTACTGATATCAACCGTGTCTCTATGATTTTTTAAATTCAACTCACAGAAGCGGTAAAATTATGTTTTATGTAAATTTTCAAATTCTCCTAGGAGGTGGGTAAAAGACGGTGAAAACTTCAATATAAATTTTATATATCTATAATTCTTATAAAATGACTCCAATGAATTAAATTGAACTTATATAGGTATTATGTATCTATTTTGACTTAAAATAAATTTAAATAAAATAAATAATTATTTAAATAAAAATTCGGTTTTAAACTATAACTTAGTGTTTTTCACTATTCATCAAAAATTGAATGTTTTCAGAAAACAAAAATACCAAAAATTCACCCTATGCTAATTCTGATATTCCAAATACAAAAATAAATTCCATTTTGAAAGATGAAATTTATAAAATTTCAAAAAGTGGGTAGTACTATTCATAATGGCTAGTTTATATAATATTTTAATAACATATCATTGTTTAGTGAAACTCGGTATTGCATACAACGCAAGCTATTGAGGAAGGTTGTTCTTGCATGTAATGCAATCCAAGAATAGTGTTGCGTATACTAAAAGCTAATACAGTGTTGCGTATAGCGCAAGATAATCTTGGTGTAGCGTAAAACATAAGACATTAAAGAAATTAAAAATAATATTTCTCATAAAATCTCGGGGTGTTACGTTCTACCCCCCTTAAAATGAATTTCACCCTCAAAATTCGTCAGGGTTATAAATGGTTTACTTGAAAGTTTCTTTAATAGACACCCACATTGTAAAATGGAATACCAAAACATAACTTTAAAAAATAAAGTATGAAACATAACAATTACCCAAATTAACTAATCACTGGGTTTCCACATAGGAGAACATAGGTGAAAATATGGATATTGAAGAGAAATCTAACCATCAAGTTGTGATGGATATTGGTAGACAACTTGGCTATGAAAAAGCCAAAAATCACGAATCCATAAATTTGTGATGATCTAAGGTACCATCTGATTCATCGTTTATGAGGGAAATCGGACAACATTTTTGGTTTTCAAGATCATTTCCCTAATGTTGAAGAATTTTTGAATTAAAAGAAATACTTAGTTGATTCTGGTACAATCTCACCATTGTTCATGCCTTGAAAAATTTCCACTTCATCTCTTAAATAAATGAAGTTGAATTTGTCTTTCGTGAAGTGTTAGTGGATCATGCGATAGAATGATAGGTCATTCCATCTGTCTCAAACATAAGGTTAGCAATAGTTATATACATAAGTCCATCTATGGTGAGATTAATCGTATATGGTTCCAAAAATGGACTTATACTTCATCTATCATACCGCTTAATAAAATAAAACTAGTTTTTACTAACCAGGGACTTCATATAGGCTAGTGGTAGGCGATAATGGTCTATCACACTTCGATTGTGGGTTCAATTCCCACAACCTTTTCTGACGCAACGGGTTGTCTCCCATCCTACAAGTTATATTTTTTTTTCTAAAACTATACTATTACAACATTCAAGAAATAATATCAAAAATTTCTATCCTTAAACAATACTATCTGATGTCTAAATTAATCCATTCCAATATTTAGGCCTATCCAAAATACTTCTTTCCAATCTCATAGTATAAAGAAAAATATTACTATAGAGTTCATCTACCAAGAATGTAAATACTATCATTTATTCTCCATATGGCATAAGATATATCTTATTGTTGGCCACATTCCAAACATGTGAATACCATAATCATGTATTATCTTGAAAAATGAATACCCATTGAACTTTAGTGAAAACATGAATGATGTCAAAAGTTAACTCTTTCCACATACCAAAAATTCCAAAAATTCTATATTCTCAAACCATGATATCACTTTGTCCTTATATCAGTCATGATCTCATTAATACAATAAAACATATTATTTTCTCCTTATCCCTTCATTATTCACATATCATATTCTTTCCAAAAATATTTCAATCACTTTTCATGGTTACCGATACCATATTCTTATGAAATACCACAATGGACCAATACACAGATATTTCAATATTCCATAAAAGTACCTCAACAACATTATTCTTGAATTATAATAAATAATCCCTTCAATCCATCCTCATCGATGATTGGCATGGAATATGTCCTTCCTCTATTTAGAAGTAACCACTTAGGTTGTGGGATTGAGTTCGGTAATTCCCATGTTTTCCACAGATAAGACATTAAACTCCATAAAAGTCTATCACTTTATGACCCTTTTCTCCACACAGATAACATCTTCCCCTCTAATTGAGGTATTCCTCAAGGTTCTTCTTTCCTTATTCTTGATATGTAGAAAGATTAATCTTCCATCCTCTATGTTCTTCTCCATTATAACATGCATAAAAGTTTATCTTCCTCTTATTTGATGACTGTGGAATACGACCAAAGTTCACCTTGTTAGTCATATATCGTGATGACTGATTCGGCATAATCACAATATCTTTCTTTTTAGGCATTACACAATTTTGTTGATCACAGTCACCAATTTCTCCATCAGAATAAACGTTAACTGAATTCCTTCTCGTTCCCTCCATTGACTAAATCCAGAAACCATAGTGTAAGAAACCGTTAAAATAACGAGGAACCACATAATCATTAAAAGTAACTTATGGGATGTCTAACTTTTCATGAATTCTTTAATAAATTACACCTTAGGTTCACCCTAGGTTATTCATGATCATCAACATAATTCTAGGACTGTAACCTATAGTTATACTAAACCTTAGGGACATCCCTAGACATACATTAGAAATATCTTTAGGGGTCTCACTAATGTTTTCGTGTCCTAGTTTCGAAAGGTTAACTAAACCTTTCCTCTAGTAACAAAAGTAGAGACCCATAACTTGATGTACATAGAAATTACATTACTTTTTCAGAATACTTAATACATAACAATAACCAACACTCAAGGACCGTAATATTTTAGTGTCTTTGGAAACTCGGAACATAATTTTCTGATCATGGTGAATGTTCTTCAACATCTCTCATAAAGATCTTCCCCTTTTGTTTTCTTACCTAAAACCTTTCTTTATATCCTGGGGAAAAGAAAACATATAAATGGTGAGCTCAAATTCTCAGTAAGGGTAAGAATGGAGAAAATAAAACAAACCATATATATTTGAACTTAAAAACATGAACATAATGTTTAAACATCAAAATCTTGAGTGGTGAAATAAATCTTGGCAGTACGTAAGGCATAGATCATAAAGGAACATTAATCATGATAAAATAGCACGGGAATAAAACATGTAATTGTGTAAACTATTAAGCACATGTTATGATTTTCATAGTATCCAAGTCATTGTTTCCAAGACCATCATAGTGGACAAAGTCCATTATTGAACCGGGTGTACTTGCTGTTCTAGCCCTATATTACTCAACCGGATTCACTTGTTGTTCCAGCCATGTCTATCTCATGAGATATAAATCATTACCCAATGAATTGGAGGGAGATATAGGTCCCACAAATCTCATAATGAAATCAATCTTACTTGTTCCACAAAATAAACATAAATCATTCATCATAACCCAAATAATAAAATGGGTTTCATAAATATCATCCCATCATAACGTAATCCATATAAAACAAATGGATATCATTTCATCACAAGAATAATCAAACCATGTATATAATATAGACATTATAATTGAAACATATTAATACTAAATAATGTCATCTTAGATAGAAAATAGTTTTGACGAAACACTTGAAATGAATTCTTCAGGAGAATATCCTTTCTTCTTCAACATCATTTTATTTTCACAAAATACCATTCATTTTTAAAAGAAAAATATTTTGTTGAAAATAATCATGAAATAATGTAGAAGAAGCTTCATTAAAATTAGGCACTATGAAACCGTACAAATCCTTTCAGGCCGTATAAGTTAAAAAAACATTCTCCTCATACTTTTTCTGGAAAAGTCAAAACGTTACTCATATGGTAAAAAACAGATTCCTTTCGTTACACAATGTAAAATTCATATGGGGGTAAAAATTACTTTAACAATACATGTAAGAATATTAAAAACTTTTTGAAAAACATTTTTATCGACATGGATGAAAAATATAACCCCATTAAATACATACGTATAAGAAATCTCGGATAAAATTGAGATTTGAAAAAAATTTCCTTACCTTATGTAAAATTTCTTTCGTATGTGTCTGAGACTCCTGTATAGAGGGTTTAAACATATTATTAACTTTTAACATAACCATAATAATATTTAGAATAACATATATTATTCACTTATGACTTTATATTACCCATTCTTTTTCAAATTCCATGTTAAAGCGGCGTTTTGGGTAAAATCATTTCATGTATCTTACGTGTTTCGACTAATTGTTCTTGATATTATTACTTATATCCAGATTTACTTAATTCAAGAATGATAAACATGATTTATATATAATATATATTCATCATATAAATATATATTATAGATCGATAAATGGATTGAAATACACCATTCATGGAGACGGTAGGTCTTACGTATGCATGAACGCTATTTTCGTTTCCTTATTGAATTCAATATAATTAAGTAAATGAAACATATGTAAATAAATCCAGTATCATTATTATGTAATATCTTTCATGAATATTTTTTATATATACTTTATAATCATACTTGAATGGTTAACCATGGAAAATGAATCTCATCGCGTATGTGGAGACGGTAGTCTATACGTACGCACGAGCGACAATATCATTCTTTTGATATTAAAATCGTATATAATTGGATGTTATATCATATATAAAGAATAATAATAATGTTATATTTATTATTTTTATAATTTATAGTCATTATTATGCCCATCAAAATGAGGAAATGTTTGAATAACAAAATACACCACGACGTGGAGACGGTAAGTCGTACGTACGCACATGTGGTGACTATTTCATTCATAAGATGGATAAAATAAATAATATGGTTGTAAAATTTTTATAATAACATCACAGTATATAGAAGATAATTTAGTTATTATTTTATAATGGAAACAAAAAAGAAGGAGGAAGTGGAAGAAGAAAGGAACTAGAAATAGGTGCTGAGATATTTACCTCTTCTTCGGGTTTTTCCTTTTTATTTGATCAAAAGGGCTCCTTAGGTTAGCTTTATGACTAAAGTAAAGCCTCTAGGATAAAGGTAGTATAGTTTAGAGGGTATTTGGGTAGGCTTTGGTCGATCCAAATGGCTTTGGAGGTGTGAATTAGAGAGAAGGGGGAGTGCCCCTTTTATAAGAGGTGTGAGGGGCACCTTAGGAAAAAAACTTAAAATGTTATTTTATAATAAATTCTTATTCGGTTTATAATGGCTCAAAAGTGTATTATTTTGATACTATGGTGGGTATGGGACTAAATAATCTCAAAAAATATTTTTTATATAAGTTTAGGTTACCATTTTAACCTTATCATATAGATTTAACTCTATGTAAAATAATTTAACTTTTACTGTGTCTTCTTGTATTCTTACACTATATGGTTAATAAACACACTATAAACTGCCAATAGAACCCCAACTGGTTAATTAATGTCATATATATTGTTATATAAGTCTTTTTTCCTAAACTTTTATTTTTAGGACGATTATATCCATTAATAATATAATATTTGTTTTAAAAACTCTTTTATGTCAATTTTTACTGTAATAACCCTAGATTTTATAAGATACATTCTTTTTAATTTCATTAATATCTTCTATTGTACGACACACCAAGATTATCTTGCATTATACGAAACACTATATTAGCTTTCAGTATACGCAACACCTATCTTGGGTCTTGTTACACACAATTTCATGTTCGTTTGATAGAAGTTATTCTACGCAACATTGAGTGTATATATATATATATATATATATATATATATATATTCAATGTATAAATAAAATATGGTTGGATTCTTTTATACACAACAACAAAGGAGTTGTGCACTACATGCAACCCTGACTTGGCTTGCCTCGATAGCGTGTGTTGTATGCAATACCGGATTTTACAAAACAATGATATATTATTATAATATTGTTATGAACTAGCCGTTATGAATAGTGTTAACTAAATTTTTTATTTTATAACATTATTATTCATCTTACACATTTCTAGAACATGGTATAAGAACAAAATAAAATTTTTGGGTAAAATAAGTATTTTTTTCAAAAAAATGCAGTTTTGTCGCCTTTTGATGGCGCACCCACTTTAAATCTAGTTTTTGACATGTTTATAAGTTCAATTTGACAAAATAAAATTCTTCTTTTGAATCAGGATATAAAAATTTACATTAGATAAAGTTTTGATATTTTTCCGATAACTTTCATATTTTAATGAATAGTAAAAACACGCTATATTTTAATTAAAAACAAATTTTTTCATTGTAATATCTTATGTGGTTAAATTATAATATTGAATGGTTTTAAAGTATAAATATAATATATTTTTACCATTTAATATAATGTATGTTATTATCATTGATTTTACCTTGAATTCGTATGTTAAATCAATTCAAACTTTTGCAATGTTTTAAAGAAAAACCAGTTTTCTTTCGACAATGGGATTAATTTTAATTTAATTTCTGCATCTTTTGTGTATTTAATTTGGAAAAATGGATTCCATATTTGGAATCAGTGGGTCCAAATTATGTTAATAAGCTACTTTTTATTTTTGGGCATTGTGAATAGTAACTACGGTAAATTTTATTTACTATAGTTAAAGGTAAATCGGGTAATTAAGGGTAAATATAAGATTATAAAATTACCCTAACACTTGGAAAAATCCTATTGGATGGCTAAAAGTAGACCCATATAACCTAATGGTCGGATTAGATTCATTTTATGGACTTTTGTCCATGAAAATAATTTAATTATTATTAAAACCAAAGAATGTGACAACATGTCACTTTCTTAAATCTTATAAGTATAATAATTTTAATTTAGGGATAAACTTCATGAAACATCAAACATGAATAGTATCCAAAAATAAAATACAATTATCTACATCATAGAAATTTATTTTTAATTTTTAGGGATTAAATAATTATCATTTATTATAACACAAAGATGATGCAGTAATTGTCTTATTAATGAAATATTGACATAAGTGATGTTATAAATACCCAAATAAATGTAATTTGAGACTTTTTATGACTTATATTAATTTTATAGGTTAATATGACATGTTATTGTTGATATAATTAACTTGTTTCGAACTTATCATTCTGTTATGAATTTCATAAAAATCATGTACCAAATAGTGTCAAAATCGACATAAATTTGTTTTTAAAACAAATATTATATTATTAATTGTTATTTAATTCCTAAAAATCTAAGGATTGGCCAAATGACTTAGATAAGGATAGATATATTAATAATAAACAAATTGGGGTTCATTTGGCTTGTTATGGTATGTTTATTAACCATATAGTGTAAGAAAACAAAAAGACACGGTAAAAGTTAAATTATTTAACTTACAGTTAAATCTAATTGATAAGGTTAAAATAATAACCTAAACCTGTCTAAATCCTATTGGATGAGAAACTTTCGACCCATCCCCACTTTATCTTCGAAATAAGACCCTTTTGAACCATTATAAACCGAATATGACCTTAATATAAAATAATATTTTGAGATTTTCCTAAGGTTCCCCTCTCCTCCCTTATAAAAGGGCACCTCCTCCCTCTCCTCCTCACACCACTTTGAGCTTTCAAGCTCGGCCAACCACTTCCAATTTCTTCTCTCTACTTCCCTAGAAACATCCTAGAGGTTCTGGTCTTCTTCAAAGACATATTTTAGTGCCCTAAAAGGAGGTCTCAAAGAAGCACTTCAAAGAAGAGGAGGTTCGGACACGTACATAGCATATCGGACCAAAGGTAAGGGAAATATCACAATCTCATTTTTATCTGAGATTGTTTATACTTTAGTATTTACTGGGGTGTATTTTATCATCAAAATCCATGTTTCCTTAATATTTAATATTATTTCCATCCACCTACAATTGTTTAAATCCAATTTTACCCTTTGGTGAGTTTTTAGTAAAAGATATAAAAGAAATCTTTTGCCGTTTTTCATACGAGGTACTTTTTGACTTTTCTGACAAAAGTACGAAGAATGTTTTTTTTAACTTATACGGCATAAATTTATTTTTAAAACATTATTTCCAAGAATCTTCCTTTACAAGTTTTCAAGCTTATTTTCAATCAACTTCTTTTAGATAAAAATATTATGACATGTTAAGAAAGGAAAAAAATGGTTTTGAAGTAGAAAGGATATTTTCCTCAAGAATGGAGTTCAAGTGTTTTATAAAAAATATTTTCCATATAAAATAATATGGGGGTCTGATTATATCCCTATCATTACATTGATTTGATTATGTTGTGATGGGATTATTTTTATGAATTCATTTATCTTATATGAATTGTTTTGTGATGTCACGATGTTTAAGAATTCCATTTTTATTACATGGGTTATGCAATGATGTATGATTTATGATTTTGTGGCACACATAAGAATGGTATCATTATGAGATTGGTGGGACCTATATCTCCCTCCAATCCATTGGGTAAAGATTGTGTATCTCATGAGATAGACGTGGCTGGAACGGTAGGTTATACCTGTTCAGTGAAACCGGACTGAAACGAGGGTGACTCGGTTCAGAAATGGACTTTGTCCACTAAATAGTCTTGGAAATGAGTCTTGACTAATAAGATATGATTCTCTATGATTATGTGTGTATTCCACAATGTTTCATGTTTTAAGTTATGATTATTGGGATTTCATTTCACTACTATGATTTATCCCATATTATGAAATTATGCTCTCTTTTGCAGGTTAAGATTTCCAAAATGTTATGTTCTTATGAAAATGATGTGATTGATATTCCTTTTGTTTACCCTTACTGAGCATTTGAGCCCACCCTTTTATGTTTTATTTTCCCCAGGATATAAAGAAAGGTTTTAGGTGAAAAAAAGGAAGATCTTTATAGGAGATGTTGAAGATCTTTAACCACGATTAGAAGATTATATTCCGAGTTTCCAAAGACACTAAACTATTATGATCCTTGTGTGTGTGTTTTTTCTATGTACTAAGTATTCCGCGAAAGTAATGTAATGTCCATGGACGTCAAGCTTCGGGTCTCTATAGTTGGTATCAGAGGAAAATTTTAGTCAACCTTTGGAAACTAGGATGCGAAAACGTTAGTAAAATCCCTAGAGATATTTCTAAGGTATGTCTAGGGATGTCCCTACGGATAATTATACGTATAGGATATAGTCCTAGAACTATGGTAACGATATTAGATTAAACCAAAGATATTATATATTGAAGTTACTCCTCCTTTACTATGATTTTTGCCTCTCACACTATTCTTTTTGGGTTTTAGAAAATAGCTGGAAACAGGATGATTCACGATAATAGAGGATATGATGGACAATGGAATGATATTCTTCATGAGCAACCAAATGAAATGGGATTTGGAAGTCCAAACATCATTATTATTCCGAATTAGAAATCTCATAATATGATCGATAAAGTAAAATTTTTTAAGTTTCCTGACTCGGCTAATAAGATAAAGATGGATTTTCATGATGATCATAGAGGAAAGAAAGTTCAATTTCCCACATGTAAATCATATGGGAAGAGGCATCAGGGAGATTGTTTCAAAGGAACTGAAAAATGCTTTGGGTGTGGAAAAGAAGGACACAAATCCAGTAAGTGAAAAGGAAAAGGTTTAGTTAACACCAGGGATGAGGATAATGGTATTTCTACGACATCAAAAATGGTTAAATGTTTTAAATGTGGAATGTACGGGCATTATGCAAACCAATGCCCTAAGGGAAAGTCTCATGAAGAGAATCAGTATGGTCATATGGGTAGTATTTATGTGGATGATGATGAAGAGACTATAAATGATATGTGTGATGAAATAATTGTTGAAGCTCGATCAATGGTTTAAGAATTTAGTGGAATGATTACATGTTTATCATGTGTAATGTTGTATAAGTAATCTCATGGTACTATGGAATAAAGAGACATCCAAGGATTGTTACACTGTTGTCTTTCCTTGAGTTTTGAAAGTGTATGATTAATGTTACCTGTATCCATGAAAGGTTATTCAGATATTTTTGGAATGTAGATGATATGCGCATAATGAAGGGATAAGGAGAAAATTAAATGTTTGATAGTATTCATGAGCTCATGACTGATATAAGGAAAATGCTATATCATGGTTTAAGTATATATAATTTTTGGATTTTGGTATGTGGAAAGAGTTAACTTTTGACAGCATTCATGTTTTTACTAAGGTTTAATGGGTATTCATTTTTCAAGAGAATACATCATTAAGGTATTCAAATGATTGGAATGTGACCAACAAGATATATGGGGGATAAATGATGGTATTCACATGCTTGTTTGATGACATTTCAAGTAATCATTTTCTTTATACTATGAGCATGGACCGAAGTATTTTAGATAAGCCTAAATATTGGAATGGATTATGTTGGACATCTGCTAAGTATTGTTTAAGGATAGAACTTTTTTTGACATTACTGTTGGGATTTTATAGTAACGTAGTTTTAGAAAAAGGAAAACCTACAGGACAGGAGACAGCCCATCACGTCGGACAACGTTGTGGGAATCGAACCCACAATAGAAGTGCGACTGGCCTTTATCGCCTACCACTGGCCTACAGGAAGTCCCTATTTAGTAGAAACTAGTTTTATTATATTAAGCAGTATGATATATGAAGTATAAGTCCATTTTAGGAACCATATATGATTAATCTCACTATAGATGGACTTATGTATTTTTTGATAAATTTCTAACCTTTTTTGAGACAGATGGAATGACCCATCATTCTATCACATGGTCTGCTAAGACATCACGAATGACAAATTCAACTTCATTTCTTTAAGAGATGAAGTGGAAATTGTCCAAAGAAAGACAAACGGTGAGACTATACCAAAATCATGAAAGTATTTCTTCTAATTCCTATTTCATCAACTTAAGGGAAATGATCTTGAAAACCAAAAATGTTGTCCTAGTGCTCGTATATCTGATGAATCAGATGGTACATTAGATCGTCACAAATTTATGGATTTGTGATTTCTGGCTTTTCAATACCCATGTTCTCTACCACTCTCCATCAGAACATGATGGTTAGATTTCTCTTCTATATCCATATTTTCACCTATGTGGAAACCCAATGATTAGAATATTTGGGTAACCGTTACGTTTCATACTTTTGTTTTTAAATATTGGTTTTGGTATTCCTTTTTACGATGTGGGTTTCTATTAATGAAACTTTCGAATAGTAAACCATTTATAACCCCAACGAATTTCGAGGGAGAAATTCATTTTAAGGGGGGTAGAATGTAACAACCCGAGATTTTATAAGATACATTCTTTTTAATTTCATTCATATCTTCTATTGTACGACACACCATGATTATCTTGCATTATAAGCAACACTATATTAGCTTGCAGTATACACAACACTTTTCTTGCCTCTTGTTACACACAATTTCAAGTTCGTTTGATAGAAGTTATTCTACGCAACATTGAGTGTATATATATATATATATTCAATGTATAAATAAAATATGGTTTGATTCTGTTATATTCAACAACAAAGGAGTTGTGCACTACACGCAAACCTGACTTGGCTTGCATTACACGCAATCACGACCTTCCTCGATAGCGTGTGTTGTACGTAATACCGGGTTTTACTAAACAATGATATATTATTATAATATTGTTATGAACTAGCCGTTATGAATAGTGTTAACTAAATTTTGAATTTTATAACATTATTATTCATCTTACACAATTACAGAACATGGTATAAAAACAAAATAAATTTTTTGGGTAAAATAAGTATTTTTTTCAAAAAAATGCTGTTTTGCCGCCTTTTGATGGTGCACCCACTTTAAATCTATTTTTTTAAATGTTTATATGTTCAATTTGAAAAAATAAAATTCTTCTTTTGAATCAGGATATAAAAATTTACATTAGATAAAGTTTTGATATTTTTCCGATAACTTTCATATTTTAATGGATAGTAAAAACACGCTATATTTTAATTAAAAACAACTTTTTTCATCGTAATATCTTATGTGGTTAAATTATAATATTGAATGGTTTTAAAGTATAAATATAATATATTTTTACCATTTAAAATAATATATGTTATTATCATTGATTTTACCTTGAATTCGTATGTTAAATAAATTCAATCTTTTGCAATGTTTTAAAGAAAAACCCATTTTCTTTCGACAACGGGATTAATTTTAATTCAATTTCTGAATCTTTTGTGTATCAAATTTGGAAAAATGGATTCCATATTTGGAATCATTGGGTCCAAATTATGTTAATAAGCTACTTTTTATTTTTGGGCATTGTGAATAGTCACTACGGTAAATTTTATTTACTATAGTTAAAGGTAAATCGGGTAATTAAGGGTAAATATAAGATTATAAAATTACCCTAACACTTGGAAAAATCCTATTGGATGGCTAGATATATACCCATATAACCAAAGGGTCGGATTAGATTCATTTTATGTACTTTGTTCCATGAAAATAATTTAATTATTATTAAAACCAAAGAATGTGACAACATGTCACTTTCTTAAATCTTATAAGTATAATAATTTTAATTTAGTGATAAACTTCATGAAACATTGAACATGAATAGTCTACAGAAATATAATACAATTATCTACATCATAGGAATTTATTTATAATTTTTAGGGATTAAATAATTTTCATTTATTATGACACAAAGATGATGTAGTAATTGTCTTATTAATGAAATATGGACATAATTGATGTTATAAATGCCCAAATAAATGTAATTTGAGACTTTTTATGACTTAAATTAATTTCATAGTTTAATACGACATGTTATTGTTGATATAAGTAACTTGGTTAGAACTTATCATTCTGTTATAAATTTCATAAAAATCATGTACCAAATAGTGTCAAAATTGACATAAATTAGTTTTTAAAACAAATATTATATTATTAATTGTTATTTAATTCCTAAAAATCTAAGGTTCGGCCAAATGACTTAGATAATGATATATATATTAATAATAAACAACTTGGGGTTAGTTTGGCTTGTTATGGTATGTTTATTAACCATATAGTGTAAGAAAACAAAAAGACGCGGTAAAAGTTAAATTATTTAACTTAGAGTTAAATCTAATTGACAAGGTTAAAATAATAACCTAAACTTGTCCAAATCCTATTGGATGAGAGGATTTATACCCATACCCACTTTATCTTCGAAATAAGAAACTTTGGAACCATTATAAACCGATTTTGACCTTAATATAAAATAATATTTTGAGATTTTCCTAAGGTGCCCCTCTCCTCCCTTATAAAAGGGCACCTCCTCCCTCTCCTCCTCACACCACATTGAGCCTTCAAGCTCAGCCAACCCCTACCAATTTCTTCTCTCCACTTCCCTAGAAACATCCTAGATTTTCTGGTCTTCTTCAAAGACATATTTTAGTGCCATAAAAGGAGGTCTCAAAGAAGCACTTCAAAGAAGAGGAGGTTCAGACACGTACAAAGCATATCGGACCAAAGGTAAGGGAAATATCACAATCTCATTTTTATCTGAGATTGTTTATACTTCGGTATTTAATGGGGTGTATTTTATCATCCAAATCCATGTTTCCTCAATATGTAATATTATTTTCATCCACCTACAATTGTTTAAATCCAATTTTACCCTTCGGTGAGTTTTTAGTAAAAGATATAAACGGAATGTTTTGTCGTTTTTCATACGAGGTACTTTTTGACTTTTCCGACAAAAGTACGAAGAATGTTTTTTTTAAATTATACGGAAAAAATTTATTTTTAAAACATTATTTCCAAGAATCTTCCTTTACAAGTTTTCAAGATTATCTTCAATAAAATTCTTTTAGATTAAAATTTTATGACATGTTAAGAAAGGAAAAAATGTTTTTGAAGTAGAAAGGATATTTTCCTCAAGAATGGAGTTCAAGTGTTTTATAAAAAATATTTTCCATCAAAGATAATATAGGGTTCTGATTCTATCCCTATCATTACATTGATTTGATTATGTTGTGATGGAATTATTTTTATGAATTCATTTATCTTATATGAATTTTTTTATGATGTTACGATGTTTAAGAATTCCATTTTTATTACATGGGTTATGCAATGATGTATGATTTATGATTTTGTGGAACACATAAGAATGGTATCATTATGAGATGGGTGGGACCTATATCTCCCTCCAATGCATTGGGTAAAGATTTTATATCTCATGAGATAGACATGGTTGGAACGGTAGGTTATACCGGTTCAGTGAAACAAGACTGAAACGAGGGTGACTCGGTTCAGAAATGGACTTTGTCCACTAAGAAAGTCTTGGAAATGAGTCTTGACTAATAAGATATGATTCTCTATGATTATGTGTGTATGACACAAAGTTTCATGTTTTAAGTTATGATTATTGGGATTTCATTTCACTACTATGATTTATCCCATGTTATGAAATTATGCTCTCTTTTGCAGGTTAAGATTTCCAAAATGTTATGTTCTTATGAAAATGATGTGATTGATATTTCTTTTGATTACCCTTACTGAGTATTTGAGCTCACCCTTTTATGTTTCATTTTCCCCAGGATATAAAGAAAGGTTTTAGTTAAAAAAAGAAGATCTTTATGGGAGATGTTGAAGATCTTTCACCACGAGTAGAAGATTATATTCTGAGTTTCCAAAGACACTAAACTATTACGATCCTTGTGTGTGTGTTTTTGTTATGTACTAAGTATTCCGCAAAAATAATGTAATGTCCATGTACGTCAAACTTCGGGTCTCTACAGTTGGAATCATAAGAAAAGTTTAGTCAACCTTTGGAAACTAGGATGAGAAAACGTTAGTAAGATCCCTAGAGATATTTCTAAGTTAAGTCTAGGGATGTCCCTAAGGATAATTATACGTATAGGATATAGTCCTAGAACTATGGTAACAATATTAGATTAAACCAAAGATGTTAGATATTGAAGTTAATCCTCCTTTACTATGATTTTTCTCTCTCACACTATTCTTTTTGGGTTTTAGAAAATGGCTGGAAATAAGATGATTCACGATAATGGAGGATATGATGGACAATGGAATGATATTCTTCATGAGAAACCAAATGAAATGCGATTTGGAAGTCCAAACATCATTATTATGCCGAATTAGTAATCTCATAATATGATCAATAAAGTAAAATTTTTTAAGTTTCCTGACTCGGCTAATAAGAGAAAGATGGAGTTTCATAATGATCATAGAGGAAAGAAAGTTCAATTTCCCTCATGTAAATCATGTGGGAAGAGGCATCAGGGAGATTGTTTTAAAGGAACTGGAAAATGCTTTGGGTGTTGAAAAGAAGGACACAAATCCAGTAAGTGCAAAGGACAAGGTTCAGTTAACACCAGGGATGAGGATAATGGTATTTCTATGACATCAACAATGGTTAAATGTTTTAAATTTGGAATGTACGGGCATTATGCAAACCAATGCCCTAAGGGAAAGTATCATGAGAAGAATCAGTATGGTCGTATGGGTAGTATTTATGTGGATAATGATGAAGAGACTACAAATGATATGTGAGATGAAAGAATTGTTGAAGATCGGTCAATGGTTTAAGAATGTAGTGGAATGATTACATGTTTATCATGTGTAATGTTGTATAAGTAATCTCATGGTACTATGGAATAAAGAGAAATCTAAGGATTGTTACACTGTTGTCTTTCCTTGAGTTTTAAAAGTGTATGATTAATGTTACCTATATCCATGAAAGGTTATTCAGATATTTTTGGAATGTAGATGATATGATCATAATGAAGGTATAAGGAGAAAATTAAATGTTTGATAGTATTCATGAGCTCATGACTGATATAAGGAAAAGGTTATATCATGGTTTAAGTAGATAGAATTTTTGGATTTTGGTATGTGGAAAGAGTTAACTTTTGACAGCATTCATGTTTTTACTATGGTTTAATGGGTATTCATTTTTCAAGAGAATACATCATTAAGGTATTCACATGATTGGAATGTGACCAACAAGATATATGGGGGATAAATGATGGTATTCACATGCTTGGTTGACAAAATTTCAAGTAATCATTTTCTTTATACTATGAGCTTGGACTGAAGTATTTTAGATAAGCCTAAATATTGGAATGGATTATGTTGGACATATGCTAAGTATTGTTTAAGGATAGAACTTTTTTCGATATTACTAATGGGATTTTATAGTAATGTAGTTTTAGAAAAAGGACAACCTGCAGGACGGGCGACAGCCCATCGCGTCGGACAAGGCTGTGGGAATCGAACCCACAACCGAAGTGTGACTGGCCTTTATCCCCTACCACTGGCCTACAGGAAGTCCCTGTTTAGTAGAAACTAGTTTTATTATATTAAGCAGTATGATATATGAATTATAAGTCCATTTTAGGAACCATATATGATTAATCTCACTATAGATGGACTTATGTATTTTTTGATAACTTTTCTAACCTTTTGTTTGAGACAGATGGAATGACTCATCATTCTATCACATGATCTGCTAACACATCATGAATGACAAAGTCAATTTCATTTCTTTAACAGATGAAGTGGAAATTGTCCAAAGAACAACAAACGGTGAGACTATACCAAAATCACGAAAGTATTTCTTCTAATTCCAATTTCATCAACTTAAGGGAAATGATCTTGAAACCCAAAAATGTTGTCCTAGTGCTCTTATATCTGATGAATCATATGGTACCTTAGATCGTCACAAATTTATGGCTTTGTGATTGCTGGATTTTCCATAGCCATGTTCTCTATCACTCTCCATCAGAACATGATGGTTAGATTTCTATTCTATATCCATATTTTCACCTTTGTGGAAACCCAATGATTTGTTTATTTGGGTAACCATTACATTTCATACTTTTGTTTTTAAAGATTGGTTTTGGTATTCCTTTTTACGATGTGGGTTTCTGTTAAAGAAACTTTCGAATAGTAAACCATTTATAACCCCAACGAATTTTGAGGGCGAAATTCATTTTAAGGGGGGTAGAATGTAACAACCCGAGATTTTATAAGATACATTCTTTTTAATTTCATTCATATCTTCTATTGTATGACACACCAACATTATCTTGTGTTATACGCAATACTATATTATCTTGCAATATACACAACACTTTTCTTGGCTCTTGTTACACACAATTTCAAGTTCGTTTGACAAAAGTTATTCTACGCAACATTGAGTGTATATATATATATATTCAATGTATAAATAAAATATGGTTGGATTCTGTTATACGCAACAACAAAGGAGTTGTTCACTACACGCAACCCTGACTTGGCTTGCATTACACGCAATCGCGACCTTCCTCGATAGCGTGTGTTGTACGCAATACCGGGTTTTACTAAACAATGATATATTATTATAATATTGTTATGAACTAGCTTTTATGAATAGTTTCAACTAAATTTTAAATTTTATAACATTATTATTCATCTTACACATTTCTAGAACATGGTATAAGAACAAAATAAATTTCTCGGGTAAAATAAGTATTTTTTCAAAAAAATGCAGTTTTGCCACCTTTTGATGGCGCACCCACTTTAAATATAGTTTCTGACATGTTTATAAGTTCAATTTGACAAAATAAAATTCTTCTTTTGAATCAGGATATAAAAATTTACATTAGATAAAGTTTTGATATTTTTCCGATAACTTTCATATTTTAATGAATAGTAAAAACTCGCTATATTTTAATTAAAAACAACTTTTTTCATCGTAATATATTATGTGGTTAAATTATAATATTGAATGGTTTTAAAGTATAAATAGAATATATTTTTACCATTTAATATAATGTATGTTATTAGCATTGATTTTACCTAGAATTCGTATGTTAAATCAATTCAATCTTTTGCAATGTTTTAATGAAAAACCCGTTTTCTTTCAACAACGGGATTAATTTTAATTTAATATCTACATATTTTGTGTATTGAATTTGGAAAAATGGATTCCATATTTGGAATCAGTGGGTCCAAATTATGTTAATAAGCTACTTTTTATTTTTGGGCATTGTGAATAGTAACTACGGTAAATTTTATTTACTATAGTTTAAGGTAAATCGGGTAATTAATGGTAAATATAAGATTATAAAATTACCCTAACACTTGGAAAAATCCTATTATATGGCTAAAAGTAGACCCATATAACCTAATGGTCGGATTAGATTCATTTTATGGAATTTTTTCCATTAAATAATTTAATTATTATTAAAACCAAAGAATGTGACAACATGTCACTTTCTTAAATCTTATAAGTATAATAATTTTAATTTTGTGATAAACTTCATGAAACTTAGAACATGAATAGTATCCTGAAATCTAATAAAGTTATATACATCATAAGAATTTATTTATAATTTTTAGGGACTAAATAATTATCATTTATGATGAAACAAAGATGATGCAGTAATTGTCTTATTAATGAAATATTGACATAATTGATGTTATAAATTCCCAAATAAATGTAATTTGAGACTTTTTATTACTTAAATTAATTTTCTAGGTTAATATGACATTGTATTGTTGATATAAGTAACTTGGTTCGAACTTATCATTCTGTTATTAATTTCATAAAAATCATGTACCAAATAGTGTCAAAATTGACATAAATTAGTTTTTAAAACAAATATTATATTATTAATTGTTATTTAATTCCTAAAAATCTAAGGTTCGGAAAAATGAATTATATAAGGATAGATATATTAATAATAAACAACTTGGGGTTCTTTTGTCTTGTTATGGTAAGTTTCTTAACCATATAGTGTAAGAAAACAAAAAGACACGGTAAAAGTTAAATTATTTAACTTAGAGTTAAATCTAATTGATAAGGTTAAAATAATAACCTAAACTTGTCTAAATCCTATTGGATGAGAGGATTCAGACCCATCCCCTCTTTAGCTTCGAAATAAGAACCTTTGGAGCCATTATAAACCTAATTTTACCTTAATATAAAATAATATTTTTAGATTTTCCTAAGGTGCACCTCTCCTCCCTTATAAAAGGGCACCTCCTCCCTCTCCTCCTCACACCACTTTGAGCCTTCAAGCTCGGCCAACCCATGTCAATTTCTTCTCTCCACTTCCCTAGAAACATCCTAGAGGTTCTGGTCTTCTTTAAAGACCTATTTTAGTGCCCTAAAAGGAGGTCTCAAAGAAGCACTTCAAAGAAGAGGAGGTTCGGACACGTACAAAGCATATCGGACCAAAGGTAAGGGAAATATCACAATCTCATTTTTATCCGAGATTGTTTATACTTTAGTACTTACTGGGGTGTATTTTATCATCCAAATCCATGTTTCCTAAATATTTAACATTATTTCCATCCACCTACAATTGTTAAAATCCAATTTTACCCTTCGGTGAGTTTTTAGTAAAAGATATGAAAGGAATCTTTTGTCGTTTTTCATACGAGGTACTTTTTGACTTTTCCGACAAAAGTATGAAGAATGTTTTTTTAACTTATACGGAATAAATGTATTTTTAAAACATTATTTCCAAGAATATTCCTTTACAAGTTTTCAAGATTATTTTCAATCAACTTCTTTTAGATTAAAATTTTATGACATGTTAAGAAAGGAAAAAAATGTTTTTGAAGTAGAAAGGATATTTTATTCATGAATGGAGTTCAAGTGTTTTATCAAAATTAATTTCCATCTAAGATAATATAGGGTTCTGATTCTATCCCTATCATTACATTGATTTGATTATGTTGTGATGGAATTATTTTTATTAATTCATTTATCTTATATGAATTGTTTTATGATGTCACGATGTTTAAGAATTCCATTTTTATTACATGGGTTATGAAATGATGTATGATTTATGATTTTGTGGAACACATAAGAATGGTATCATTATGAGATGGGTGGGACCTATATCTAACTCCAATGCATTGGGTAAAGATTTTATATCTCATGAGATAGACATGGCTGGAACGGTAGGTTATACCGGTTCAGTGAAACAGGACTGAAACGAGGGTGACTCGGTTCAGAAATGGACTTTGTCCACTAAGATAGTCTTGGACAATGAGTCTTGACTAATAAGATATGATTCTTTATGATTATGTGTGTATGCCATAAAGTTTCATGTTTTAAGTTATGATTATTGGGATTTCATTTCACTACTATGATTTATCCCATGTTACGAAATTATGCTCTCTTTTGCAGGTTAAGATTTCCAAAATGTTATGTTCTTATGAAAATGATGTGATTGATCTTTGTTTTGTTTACCCTTACTGAGCATTTGAGCTCACCCTTTTATGTTTTATTTTCCCCAGGATATAATGAAAGGTTTTAGGTAAAAAAAAGGAAGATCTTTATGGGAGATGTTAGAGAGCTTTCACCACAATTAGAAGATTATATTCTGAGTTACCAAAGACACTAAACTATTACGATCCTTGTGTGTGTGTGTTTTTATGTACTAAGTATTCCGCAAAAGTAATGTAATGTCCATGTACGTCAAGCTTCGGGTCTCTACATTTACACTATTTGGTATTTTGTTTTTTCTAAATTCATAAAAACATTATTAATTCGAACACAATTAATATAACCAAACCTAAAATGTTATATAAATCTATAAAATTATTTTAATTCATAAAAAGTCTCAAATTACATTTATTTGGGTATTTATAATATCAATTATGTCATTATTTTATTGATAAGGTAATTATTGCATCATCATTGTGTCATAAATAAATTAAATTATTTAATGTCTAAAAAATATAAATAAAATACCATTATGTAGGAAATCATTTTATATTTCTAATGAATATTTATAGTCTATTTAATCTTATGTTTATACCTATATTAAAAATGTTTTACTTATTAAACTTTGATTATAACTATTTTAACTCTTCTTTAAATAAAATAATAATAAATGTTCTAATCTAATCCAAGTGGACCTAAAGGGTAATATTTTATCACTAAGGTTATTTTTGGTCTAATATATCTTATCCAATACAATTAGTACATGTTTTAGGGTAATAATAATATCGTTTTTACCCTTAATTACCCTATTTACTTTTAACCGTGGTAAATAAATGTAAAAAGTTATTATTCACCAAAAATTATTTTTATCTTATTGAACCAAATTTTAATTATTGATATCAACCGTGTCTATCAGATTTTTGAAATTCCATAGACAGAAGTGGTAAAATTATGTTTTATGTAAATTTTCAAATTCCTTTACGAGGTGGGTAAAAGACGGTGAAAAGTTCAACAAAATTTTTATATATCTAAAATTATTATAAAATTAAACCAATGAATTACATTGAAATTATATAGGTATTATTTATCTATTTTTAATTAAAATAAATTTAAATAAAATAAATAATTATTTAAATAAAAATTCGGTTTTAATCTATAACTCTGTGTTTTTCACTATTCACCAAAAATTTAAAGTTTTCAGAAAAAAATACCAAAAATTCACCCTAAGCTAATTTCGATATTCCAAATCCAAAAATGAAGTTCATTTTGAAAGATAAAATTTATAAAATTTCAAAACGTGGGTACTACTATTCATAACAGCTAGTTTATATAATATTTAAATAACATATCTTTGTTTAGTGAAACTCAGTATTGCATACAACGCAAGCTATCGAGGAAGGTTACTATTGTGTGTAACACAAGCCAATAATAATGTTGTGTATACTACAATCTAATAAGGTGTTTCATATAGCACAAGATAATCTTGGGGTAGCGTACAACACAAGACATTAAAGAAACTAAAAATAATATTTCTCATAAAATCTCAGGGTGTTACAGCCTGCTTATCCATTCCATAAGGGTTGCACCCCCACACCCTTACATGGTATCAGTGTGATCCTATGGTCTTAGACCTTTGGTTTGGTGCCTTCACTACCTTCACTAACCCCCATGAAAAATGCAGAGTCACTCCATGATCTTTTTGAACCCGATCGACAAATGTTTTGGTCATGACACATGGAAATCCATTCTTCTCCTTTTTCCTCCATGAAGATGCATTTTTACTCAAACATAGAATTTCATGTCTAAGTGATTTTCACATCTTCAATTATGGGGAAAACGTGCATGAAAAACATTTCATGGTGTCTATAAATCCCCCCCCCATTAGAATTAGATTCATTCGGAACAAAAAGAATTTGGTTCTAAGGTAAAAGTAGGAAACTTTGATGAATTCCAACAACATTTTTGGGTTTGGGAACTACATCAAGTGTGGAAGGGTGGTCTATTTTTTTCCTAACCCAAGTGGCCAAGTGATCATAGTTTTACTGTTACATGGGTCGTATGGAAAACCCGAAAAAAATTTATCTTCTGTGTCATCACCCAAATGTTTTCCTAAGATCAATATAGAGGAGACTTAGAGAGTGTGACTTGGCTTTTTTCCAGAGTGCCTTTGTGGGTTTTCAAACATGTGAGTACTATGACTTTTTTTAGGTAGTTAAAAGTCATGCATATCAGAATAAATGGCCAGTGTTTTAGGTTAAACAGATTTGACCAAGAGTTTTGAAATTATAACCCAAACATTGTATGATGGCTAGGAATGTTTTGATATTCTTCAGATTCTTCCAAGGGGAGTCTTGAAACAATTTTTTGATTTATTAATCTAAACCATGGTATTTGATAATATAGAAGGTTTCTGTTGAGAATGAACATACCACTGATTAATAACCCATTATGGGGGATTTTTTATCCAAGGAAAACTAGGGCACATACTATATGGTAAAGTAGTGGTATCCTTAGGATGACTGGCCTATTATGTGGGTGACTTATTCAAGGACAATTGGGGGAATGTACTACATAGTTCGGTAAAAGAGTTTTCAGTAATTCAGACATTCTTTTGTTGATTAACATAGAAAGTTTAAGTTTTGTATATCTCAAGACCATAGTAGGTGTATTTTAAAAGTAGAGATGTATGAGAATAAAGGAATCATCCATACCATTATATGCCACAAATGGTAAACCACTTCTAAGAAAATTTGATGTGTAAAGTAGGGTATATTGTTTCAGAAAGGGGATTAATGATATTATGTTGTGCAGTTTAAAGACATGTAGTAAGGAAATTGTGTTGGGTTGTTTAATTTCATAACGCAAGGACATTAGGGGGTTGTGTAGTTTAATGTCATATATAATGTGCATTATGGGATTTTAATTTAAGGTATTTAAATTTTACTAAAGGTATTATGGTTTCCCCATTATTGATAATTTCTCTCCAAATGTGCTATTATATTCAGTTATGGAAAGAGATATTTGTAAGCTTTAATTTTGGGATTATTAGATCCAAATACTTATATGGTAAAAAAGGATAGTGGAATTAGGGGAGGTCTCTCCCAAGAACAAAGTCACCACTTGTTGACAAACCCATTATGGGGGCTATTTTATGGATGTCCAAATGGTGCATGTATTGCATAGTCAATAATTATATCCTTAGGATAACAGACCCATTATTTGGGAGGCATTATGCATGGCCAACTGGGGCATGTACTGCATAGTTAGTAAAAGGATCTCTCAAGAATTATAACATTCAATAACTGAAAGACAATGAAATTTTATGGAGATTCGGATTTTCCAAATCATAGAGATGGATTTTTGGATAAAAGAGTCTGATTACAGAAGGGGTATTTCAAGTTATTGTTTCCAAATAAATTAGGGAATATGTTCTCTATGAAGGATTGACCCAAATGTAGGAAGTATAGTGTTTTAGTTTTAGTTCATACAAATATGAAAAAAAATAATATGGGAACAATGGATGATATGTGGTCAAATGACCCAAGGTTATCCTAATATTCTTCGATCAAGTGAAAGGGGAAAAGTGTAAACCATGGTATTGGAAAGTTTTATGTTTGGAGAAAGGATATGGTAAAAATATACAAGGGATGTCTACTAATTTGTGGGTTCCAGTATACCGTCGTCAAAGGTTAAAGGGACAGAAGAGGCTCCCCCCAATGTCTAAGTTACGGCAGGTTGAAAACCCCATTATGGGGTTGTTTTATGCAAGGCCAACTAGGGCACATACTATATAGTCAAATAGTGGCAACATTAGGCTAATAGGCATGTTATGTGGGAAAATTATGCAAGGCCAACTAGGGCACATAATTCATAGTCAGGTAAAGGAGTAGCTCTCAAGTATCAAACAATCTTCCACCTAATGTTGAGGAAAGTTTATGAATATATGAAAGTATTCAAGATTAAGTATTTCATGTGAAAGGGGTATTTTTCAATGCACAAGGGAAGCATTTGGACTGATATTGGCCATGATTTTGGAGTCCCTTTCATAGATCTAACATGTATATAAAATGAAGACATCTCTTATTTCCTTACTGGGCTCTCTAAAGAGAGGACCCAAAATAAAATCCCCTGCATTTATTTTTTTATTGTATGCGGGTGAGGGGAAAAGTTTTTTACCTCATGGTTGGGACTAGAATATAAGGTCTAGTCTTTACTATATATCATAATGAGATGAGAAACAATCCATACATATTTATCTAGATACTGTATATTTTAAAGTCATGTAGTAAGGACATCGTCCATGTAGTTTAATGTCATGTGGTAAGGAAATAGGTAGATTGACATGAATAGAAATAAAACAATGTGGTTGAACTAGTGAATAAGGCCCAAGAATCACTATGTATCTATTTAGAGAAATAAAAAATCCACACATAGTTCTAAAAGATTAAAATTCATGTGTAAAATGAGAACTTGTAATGGATCTCCTCATGTAGATGTGATTCATACACAGAAGAGTATTAGATTTTTCATGTTGTGATGCGGCTGGGCCCAAGACTGAAGACATAGACATCCCTAATTATTTATTTTACCATCAGGTGGTGAGTATGTGAGTAATTATAATGTGTAAAAGAATATTTCAGCTAGACCAAGGGATATGACCCAGGTTTCACTGCGTATCTTGCTAGAGCAAGAATCAAGACATACGTAGTTCTTGAGAAGATCATACAGTTTATTGTCATGTGATGAGAACATTTTTCGCTCCTTTTTTAGGGATTTCAACCAGAACCATTGATAACCCAAATGGGAATTTATACACCTTATTTATGCATAGAACTCAATTACAAAATTCTTAATCCTATGTGAGCTATGCTCGGTGTGAGAAACAAGGAGTGGTCAAAGCTTATTCTACAACCCAAAGGTAACACAAATGAAAGATAGGGTAATGATGATTATATGGTGGCTAAAACATGGTATAGGAACTATTCATCACTGTGTATCATTTTGGGGAAATAATCAGGCCACACGTAGTTCTTGAAAAATATTCCCCACATTAATTAGGTTTTGAAGTGAGTAAAAGGGGATTTTGGAAATTTGTTGGCTTACAGTTGGTCCTAAAGCATGATTTCTAAGTATCACCACGTATCTTGTTGTAATGAGAATCAAGATAAAATTCCTAGAAGGGTTCCCTTTGTAGATTTGATTCTTACACAGGGAGTGGGTGTTTAAAATTGAATTTGGACCGTGGGATATGACCCAGGTGTCACTACGTATCTCAATAGAATGAGAATCAAGCCACACATAGTTCTTGGAATTATATGGAGTTTAACGTCATTCAGTATTGATTAAGGTGAAATGATGTGAAGCGATAGAAATATTGTAGTTGGGCCCATGATTGTAATTCTAGGCATCACTACATATCTCATGAAAATTAGAATCGAACCACACATAGTTCTTGAAAATTCACCCCATGCAGGTTTGATTCATGCACACATGGGGGTGAAGGGACTTTAAACATTGCAACTGGACCCAAGATAGGAGATGCAGGCATCACTTAAAATCTTTTTGGGGAATGAATCAATACATATTTTGTTCTTGAACTTTCTTCTTCATGTATGTATGATCCAAACACCGGTAGGAATGGGGCTGAACTTCCACTAGGGCATAGAAATGATGTGAGTGAAGATCATGCATAGAAGCTACTAATATTTTGGGGGACCGCAAGGAATGTATGCTCATGGTATCTTGGGATTTTATAACGTCAAACAAGGGAGATGTTAACCATACTATTTAATGTCAAGTGGTAAGAAAAAATGGCTCTATGCAGTTTAATGTCCTGTAGCTAGGACCTCATGTCATGTAATTTATCGTCATGCGATGAGGAAGATGATGCTATATAGTTTAACATCATGCAACCTGAATGAAAATGGTTCTATTTAGTTTAATATATTACATATAATATGATCATTGTGTGATTACAAAAAGTAAATCTTCAAGAATATTTCATTGGATGAAGTAGCAATGAGTTATCCATCTATTTTGATTATGGAATATGATCCATTATAGTGGACCTTATATATGGATTAAGGTCCCTCCCACTTTGGATCAATCTTCTGAGGATACCTTCCTAGTATCATTGGAGTCCTATCGACCAATACCAATTCTCCTTGGAGGAATGAATGATGATGGACCTTCTTCTTAAAGGCTTGTTCTATTCATTTCTGATAGACCTCCAAGTGATACAAGGTGTGCAATCTCTTTTGTTCCAATTGCTTCTGCTCATCTAGGATTGCTCATCTGTGGATATCTATTTACATATAAAAATACTGAGTGATGGAATCTAAACCTCAATGGGAAATACTACTATTGTTTTGTACACCAATGAGTATGGGGTTTCTCACGTAACAGTACGGGTAGTAGTCTAGTAATCCCATAAGGCATGTAAGATCTTATCAGGCTAGGACTACTTGTCTTTATCCACCATATTTTGGAGTATGTTTGACAATATCCTGCTAAAATCCTTGATATGTCCATTGGACACTCTATGATAGTAGGATTAATGATTAGATTTGATAGTGTATTGCTGATATATATTCTCTACCTCAAAAGGAAAAAAATTATTTCCATTTTCCATCAAAATGGTGTGAGGGACACCAAATATGGTAATGATATTAGCTTTGAAAAAGATAATAGTTCTTTTGGATCCGACATCATTGAGAGTAATTGCCTCATCCCATTTGGATAAGAAATTAGTAGTAGTATGGATGTACTTGAACTACTTAGCCATTTCTGGAGGATATGGCCCAGCAACATCATTTTCCTAAGTGGAAAATAACTAGGTTTATTTAGTTGTATTTAGTAACTCTTGGGCTTTATGGATGAATTTGGCATGAACATGGTAGGGATGTAACTTTATAGTGAATTCTATTCAATCCTACATCATCGAAGGCCAAAATATTCCAAGACTTCAGATTTGATTAGAAATTGTATCCCTGATTGGTGGGCACCCCAAGAACTTTCATTTACTTCTTTCATAATAGTCGTAGCTTCTTCTGCATAAACACATTTGAGAAGGACTCCATGAAATCATTTCTTATAGAGTACATTCTGGTGATTTAGACCATCAAAAAAGAGTGAAATTAGTCCCTCATCACTGGATCTTCTCTCTTCCAACTCTATCTGGAGGAAGTATTCTTTCTTGGAGATATTACAAGGTAGGTGTCATCCATCCCATAGTAAGGCTATATGAATCAAGGATGAGACTGGTTTTTTTTATCTCTTCTACTTATATCCAAGAAAAAGGTTAAACCATTCAATGATGGACAATGATGATGACTATTTAGTCTCGATTAGGATCTTCCAAAGCTATAGCTTTATTTTCAAGTTCATTTGATTGATCATTTTTTGGTCGCAAGATGTGAGTCAATGTTGGATCTAAGGGAAATGCTTCCATTGACCCTCAAACAAAATCAAATAGTGGAATTTTATCTTATTTTATGATGGTGTAATACCCGTTGATCTTCTTGATTATCAATTTTTAAGTCACCCTTCATCTCATGGTGGTTCAATTGTATATGGAGTTCTAATTCCAATCTTGCAATGTGAGCTTGATATTCTACCTCATTGTTAGTATCACCTTCTAGTAAGAAGGAGTATGGAAATACAACCTTTTTTATGAAGATAATAAAAACTCATAACCCAACTTTTTATGCTTATGGTCTTCCATTATATTCCCCTTTGGACGTCTAGAAGCATCCTAAAAATACATTTCCCATTTTTGAGGGTTTCTCTAAATAGATAATATTTCTTCATCAGGTAGTTCAGTATTTAATGAAGTTTCTTCAATAGATAAGTGCTTAGTGAGGATGTCTTCTAAGACTTATCCTTTTACTGCTTTCTAAGGCACAAACTATATATCAAAGTGCTATAAGATAACTTCCCACCATGATAGAAGTTCTGTCAGCATAGGATGACTAAGGATAAATTTTAGTGGGTTATCATGAGAAACCAAGTGGATCTCATGGTACTGTGGGTAGTTCCTTAACTTTTGAATTGTCAGTATTAACACCAGGAATCTCTTCTCAATATCAGGATATCAAGTATCTACATTGATCATTGTTTTACAGAGAGAGTAAAGGTTGTTTCTATTCCTGAAATCATTTTTTGTGTAAGGAAAACACATAGTGATCGCTCAAAGGATGTTATATATAGAATGATCGACTTTCCTTCAATAGGTGGCATCAATACTAGTGGGATAAAGAGGTATTTATTGAGCGTATCAAATTATTATTGACATTATTTGGACCACTGATAAATGCCCCACTTCTTCATCAATTTGATGAAGTGTAAATACTTTCTTTCATGGTTGGCTATGAAGTTCCAAATATAGGCTAAGTGTCCTTGAAGTCCTCTTAACTATTTCAAGTTTTGAGGAGGTGACATTCTAAGGATAGTTGTAGTATTCTTAGGATCAAATCTAATTTCATGATATCATAAAGTGAAATTGTGAAATTTTCCCAAGGTTACCATGAAAGAACATTTTAATGGGTTAATCTTCAGATTATGTTGTCAAAACTTGATGAAGATGGTTTTTAGGTCAGCCAGGCGATCATATCATTTTCAATATTTGACCACTATATCATCAATGTAACATTCGACAAACATACCCAATAAAGGTTTGAATATGTGATTAACAACACAATGATATATGGTAGCAGCGTTCTTTAAGACAAATGGAATTACCCAATAGCAGAATATGCATTTTAGTTCTTTGAAGACTATAGCTTCTTCATTTTTTGGGTTCATGTGGATTTTATTGTACCCAGAGTATCCATCCATAAATAAGAGAGATTGGTAGCAAATTTTTTCCTGAATCAAGAGTTCTATGATTGGAATTTAGAATTCATCTTTGGGACAATTCTATTTGAGTTCTTTATAATTATGAAAAGTCTGATTTTCCTATTATTCTTTTTCACATGGACAATTTTGGATAGCCATTTCATGTACTGAACCTCCCATATAAAGAAATTCTGGATGATTTTTTCCACTTTAACCTCAATCTAGGAGGTGTGAGTCGGGTGTGTCCTCTTGCATACTTTCGTGTATCCTCAATGATATTCTATAAAACCCAAAGGATGGATGGACACCTCAAGTTAATGTTATGGATTCTCTATGTAATTATAGGAAAACACATCCCAGAGCTTCTTCGGTAAGGATATGTATTCCTTTTATACTTTGGGAGTCAAGGTCTCACTAATTAGAGTGGGGAATGGATCTTTTTTTGTACCCAGATTTGTTTCTCTGAGTTAATCCATAGTGGTGGAGATGCCTTCCTCAAATGTTAGAGGGGAAACCCTGAGATATTATTATTCTTCCTCTCCCTAATCATCAGGTTCCACTGATTTTGATTTTTTCCTACAGAGGAGATGATAAAAAATTCCTCATAGGGAAGAGGGGAGCTACCATTCAGACATCTAGAGGATGAGGTAATCATTTTAGGAAAACATTCTATAATTTTTCCTTCTTGGAGTCCTGAATGGGAGACAGGGGAATAAGAAAGAGTCTCTTAACTTTCTACTATAGTGATGATGTCTATTTAAGTTCATTTACTAAATCGGGATTTTCTAAAGCTCAGGGGTTAGAATGAAGGTATTTTCATTGGATTTTTCATTATCATTTGGAGGGTTGATGACTTATTCAGTTCCCTTGGGCTCAAATATCATGGATGAAATTATGGAAGCTGCTAAAGGAAAATGTGAATTCTGGACCACCCTTTCAATTTGATTAATAGGAATCATATAGTTTGCATTGAGCATCTTGAAAGGGTTAGATGGAATCATCTCCAATCCATTTGGGGCATTGATTCGGGGAACCTCATTAATAATTTATTACTAACCTACATGGTGACAGAACCCTGCATCAATTTATTATGTTTAACAAGATTTGAATGGGGTCTTGTCAGCATAAAATGTCACAATATAACCATTAATAGAATATTAGAGACATTGGTGGTATGACAATGGAATTTCTGCATTCTGATGTAGCCATGGTCTTCCCAGCAGAACATTGAAATTTGTGTCATGTCGAACTACTACGAACACTGATTCAGAAACCAGATCTCTGAATGGAGTATTAAGTGTGATCTCACCAAGAGGTTCTATCTCATTCTTCTCATAATATTGTAACATCAAAGTGGAGGGAGAAAAGTGAGATTCATTGAGACCTATTTGATGATGTGTTTGAACTAGGATGAGTTTTACTCTTGATCCCTTACTAGTGGAGGCTCATCGATCATCAATTTCATTTAACATGCTGAATATATACAAGGGTTTGATGTTCCATTTCATGGCTGCATCCTCATTTTGTCTAGTGAATGAGATGATTTCATGACATTCCACAAGATCATTTTCCGCATGATATACTTCAGTAGCAGAAACCACAAATTCAAATTCTTAAGGGCTTGATAATTCCTCAATTAGTGTTTCTCAAGGGTATTTTAAAAGACTCAAGCATCTAAAATTGATAACTTATCCATAACATGGGATAGTTTCTTCAAGACATAATATTTTTGGTCCAATGGTATATGATTTCTAGAATAAAGATTATCTTTTGTAGGATCCTTAGGAACTGATGTTCCTAATGTCGATGGACCATCTCTTGGGGAAGAAACCAGAAGTTCTCCTTATCTTGATGGGTCATGCCGGTTAGGTATTCCCACCTGCCAAGGAGGTGGTGGTATATCCTCTAACTAGTCATCCAAGATAGTTATGTTAGGACAGACCCAGTAATGTGTGGGGGAAGAAACCCCTTTTCCTATTGATATTTCTAGAGGTATTTCCCAGAAGTTTCATCTGCATAAACAATTTGAGTGAGGGTTTGGTTGAAGTAGTGGCTTCTAGAAAAACCACATCTTCCCCTGTATCCTTGACCCTGATGGCCTCTTCCCAAAGTTCCCTAATAAAGTTCCAAAAAATTAGGTTCATAATATGAATTATAATTTGATTAGGGATCTGTTAAGTGAATAACATTAAAGGAACCAAACCCTAGTATGATAAATATTCTACCTAGGTTTGACTATTGTTGTACCATTTGGTGGGGCAGTGCCCATTATTTTATGATTTTTAGTATGAAATATTATAAGGTCAAGGAAAAATTTGGCCTTAACACAAGATCATATTCTTTTTTTTCTTATCCTTTCATCCAATTATCTTCTTTGAAGATTTTCCTTCAGAGGATGGGGATTTTGATGAAGCTGGATTTGTTGTATCGGAAGTGGCATGAGGCACATTTGGTTGTTTCAACTATGTTAATAGAATGGAATGAGTAAGTCTAATTATTTTTTGACCATCCAATTGTCAAAATTCTTTGCATTCTTGCTTTTAACTTCTTTCTATTCTCCTTCCTCCATCGAATTAGTAATATAAACATATGCTATCTGGGATTGTTAATTTTTTAGTTTCACTTTCCTAGAATCAACCATCTTTTATAGGAGGTCCATGAAAAAAATACTCCTAGATTGGATTACCAAACATTTGATGGAAAGGGAAATAATTTGAGAGATACTCATCACCATCATTGTTGGGATTTTTGGGCTTTGAAAATTGGACAAAGTTGTTATCTAATTATGAGATGAAGTAGTTGAATAATTGGTCATTCCAAAACAATAAACCATGTTTTTCAACAACAAAAACTGTTTTTTCCTCTGATATATTTTATAATCCTAACGAGGTGGTAATTTTTTTATGCTCCATAGGTGGATCTATATGGTATGATGTAGGCTTTGTGGTAGGAGTGGGTACAAGGGCCTTCTTAAGTGTAACTATCTCTTTCTTTTCTATTCTACTTCCCTAAGCTGATGATATTACCCAAGACTTGGATTTCGTCTCTATGATGAAGTATTTGAACTATTGAGCATTTTCAACTAGATATTGAAATGCACATGTGTATTTCATAGGGATCAATGGTGTTCGCAACTCATCGCTTATATTTGCTACAAAAATAGCCAATAACTCTTCTTGATGGAGCGGTAGCATTAAAGAATAATTCTATCCTTTTATCTAAGTAATAATTTCTAAAACCCTTTTATTCTCCCTTTATTTGTAGTTTGTGAGATCAAATACTATTGTCTTCTGCAGCATTGAGTTTAACAGGAAGAGGAACTTTTGATGAAGATATTCCCATCCTATGATCAATCAGGACTACAAACTAGTGTACCATAAAAAGACTGACCCCTACAATGATTTCATGAAACATATGAGTTTCACTACTTCCTGCTGCTCAGGGATCACTATCATGGGGTCGCAACGAGAGACAAAATGTTTCAATAGCTACTATGGATCTTTTGAGCCATTGAAAATCAGATATGTAAGATTACCAAAGTTTGGTGGAGGAGGAGTCAGATGCCCCCATTTGGGGTTAGAATTATTTTTTGGTTTTACTGGCACATTCCACCCTTCCAATGCTTCCAATTGAGTCATTAATGACTCAATGGTGTTCATAAGAATTTAAGGAATGACTGTAAGAGTCGATACATGAATAGGTATGGTAGCTGGAGCCTGAATAGGTGTGACGACTGGAAGGTCTACTGGTGGAGGCACCGCTGGTATTTTTCATGAGTAACCAATAGGGGCAGGCCTGTAAGGATGTGCCTGACCATGAACTGGTTGTGTACCCAATGGGTGGAATTCTTGATCTGCTATTGCAGAAAACAAATATACTAGCAGTTGATGTCCAACATTGGGAAGACATTCCCTGTCTACTTAAGTTTTTTTGTTAAAACCTCTTTTCTATAGTGCACCAATTGGAAGTGTGAGATGAGGGTCTTCTTGTAAAGAGTATCTGGCAGGAAGACTTACTTACAGTAATTATACATTGAGTCTTCTCCACTCTCATTTACTCCTCTTGTTTAGAAAATATTTCATCTAGAAAATGGTATTGTCCTTCTCTGAAGTGAAGGTGAGACATGGTATGAACCTTAACATTTACCTTATTATGTTTCTTTTGAGTAGGTAGATATGGATTATTTTATGGGATACCAAAATTTTCAGTGAGCTCTTGGTTTTGGGTACGCACACCTTCTATATTCATTTCGGTGTGGACTATGTCATGAATAAGAGCTTCTTATTTAGAATCCTCTAAATCAGTCTTATGTTCTATAGGGTCTTCAATGATGGAATTGATGACATTCACATATGTGTAGTGCATTTCAGGCATTCCATTGGAATTTCATTGAGATAGCCTTCTCATATTCCCTCTATGAGACATCGTCTTCTTCTTCATTATTTTCCTAGGATCTGTTTAATCGACAGTGACCCAAAGGGAATCCCCAAAGTTTTCTGTCATGCACTTTACAAGTGATTGAAATAGATCATGAGATGATACAAATTGATAGGATTCACTCGGTGTTATCTTCCCTAATTAGGAGAAAACTAAATCATTTTTAAGAGGGGATTTTTGAGGAGAAAATCCGCTAGCTCTGAGGTTTGAGACTATTCATGTTCTGCTATCATAACCCTCTAGGTTCAGTTGTATGATCCCCAGGGTTGGGTTAAAAAATCCCCTTACTCTATAGGATGTGGTTGTTCCTGAACTGTTGTGGTTGTAATTACCATAGTTTCTCTTCTAATTTTACAGATTTTAGTCTGAACGTTGGATGGGTGCATAATTTGGCACTCACATAGATCACCCATTTTGGAATACAGTTGTTATATTTCTGAAATTTTCTCAATCTAACATGTACATCCTCTAAGAGGGATTCCTTCTTAGTGTTCTCAGATGGTTGACATAAGATTACCTCGAAATCTTGTTCTCTTATGGTATGATTTTCATGAGAGTTTGTCAAGGCCTGTTCTTATTGAGCATACCTCCTGTCATGAATAGATTTCATTTTTTGTAGTCATCCCGGGGAAATAAAATTGCATGATTCCACCTTTTGCGGCCTTTGTTGGATTGGGAGTGAAATTAAATGTAATTATCAAGGTACATCCCATCCTCAGATGCGAACACCAAAATGGGTTATCTGTGATCAGCTTTTGCAACCTCATTAATGCATCAAAGAATACATGTTGAAGTGGTCCCTACTATTTCATGATCTTTGGATATCGGGAAGATAGGAGATATTCCAATTCAATTTGAAATTGTAACCCTTTTATTACCTTTAAATGATTTTTATACTCATCATAGGGTAATTCCTTTTCTTTTAGGTGATGAAGCATTTTCCATATGTTGAGGTGGATGTTATTCATACAATCTTCTGCTAGCACCTCTTGAATGCTATATTGACAGGATTCTAATGGAAAACAAAGACCGGTATGTCATATTTAGTTATCGGTTTCCTTATGTTTAGTATATCTTCTTCATCTTTCACATGAGGTTCCACAACCTGGTGTGACCAGAGTGGATGCATCCCGATTGTTTTACCATAGGCAATGGGATTGGTTGGGGTTTCCTCTACTATGTTGGATGGAAAATGACCCAAGGTAGGTTCAGATAATGACCATTGACTTGGGATGTCTTTTGGTTGAGAAAGGATTTCACTTACAAGAGAGAAGGCATCAGACATGAATGGCCTTGTATTTTCATGTTCCTCGTGATAATTGGGTTTTCTCCTCACTACATTATCAAGTGGAGGATTCTTTTGAAAATGTGAATCACTACTGAAGAGATAAATTTCACAGTGATCACCATCATGGGGAGGACCATCAAGTTGTATTATAGAAATAGTAATACCCTTTTTCTCATTGGTCTTCTAGCCACACTGAGGGTTTTCATGGCTCTTATCAATAGAGAGGTTTTCTATAATGACCAAATTTTTTCCATGAAGAAATCCTTCATAGTGAAGTGTCTAATGAGAACCTTTAGAATTAATGCTACCACTCCTATAATTTGATAACAGGAGGGTAGGATCTTGAGCTACAATAGATAAATTTATAAGGTCTTCAAGAACTCCAGCATAAAGTGATGCCTAATTATATATTGTCTCTTAATTCTCCAACTATGCCTAGTGATAATTTTTCTTGGACATATTCTTACAAAAAGTTGGGGCCAATTATTGGGAAAAGTGGTCATCATGGGTGGATGTTTGTACCTGCCTTGGAGATTCCATTGGAATAGTCTAATTACCTCCACCTAGAATGGGTGTATGTTCCTAGTCCTTTTGTTCATATATTATAGGGGAGTTTTTCCCATGACCCTCCTAGACGAGAGAAGAAGTATGTTTATGATCTAGGGTGTTATTCTAATTAGCCACCCCATTTATGGGGAAAGAGTTATGTTTCTATCCCTCAGAAATTATTTCCATCATAGTGAAGATATCCTGGAGAGTCTGTAAGATGTGGACAGGAATTTGTGTCTACCCTTTTACAATTTCCAAGATATTCTTGGGGACATCAATGATCAGAATAAGGATATATGTCCATTCTGCATCTGGAGTAGGTGTATGTGTCTGATCATGTCCTCCCTTTCTTATCAGTGGATATATATATTATTCATGGAAAGAGAGTTGAGTCTACCATATTATTTTCATTTTGGATTTCTAACTGATTTCTATGGGTGCTTCCAGATGAGATTACTTGAAGGATTGATAAATGTTGGAAGGTGTGGGTTTTTTGATGTTGTTTGCTTCCAAACATGGTCGGAAGACTTCTTTGACTGATGCTAAATTATTCTACTAGCAGTTTTGGTGGGTGAAGGTAGGTGTATGTTTCTGCTTGCAGGTTTCCACCATATTTGGTTCATAGGCTTCTTTGAATGCCGCTAGGATAATCTGCTAGCTGGCAGAAAGAAGATGAACGAGTGTATGTGCATGCTCGCTATTTTCCACAAAACATGGTTAGTGGGATTCTCTAGTGGGGGAAAAGGTGTGAACCTTCTCCCGGATGGATGGTTTTCATCCTTGTTAGATCGTTTTGTGTCCATGATAATGAAGGACCTAGGCCTGACATCCAGAGGTGACATTCTCATCATGTAGAGGGTTTGCTGTTGTGCAAAATTCGTGATGAAAAATGTTGGAAGAAGCCTCCAATAAGGACCCATGTATCTTCGGGATGGGGCTATAGGTAGCCCCCTAATCCATCTCCCTAGAATATGGGAGGAAATGGTTATCGCGTTATAGGGATAATATTCTAAAACAGTTGAAGATAGTAGTCGAATCCATATTCTTCAGGACCACTGGTCATCTTTGTCTAGAATTATGGCGGTTCTAGTTGATTTGGAGGTCCTGTCGAGCAGCCTCCAAGGTTGGGATCATATTGATCTAATTATACTTTGGAACCAGAGCATTAAAGAACCAAAATTGAAGATGTTGAGTTTGTGATGGTGTCCTTCACACAGAGGAAGATCTATCCTGAGTAGTAGTTGGGGAATTCGTTGGTGAAAACGTGAACTAATTCATTAGAATGAATGGAGTTCTTCAAAAGAAGTGAATGTATAAATGAAAAACACAAAAAATGAACTACAAAAAATTATCATATTTTTGGATGATCACATGCATGATTAATTTCCTCGTATGGCCCTATTTTATCAATTGATAAGGGCCTGTAAGATGGGAAACACTATCATCTTGGTTAAGGATTCACGTCAGGTTCACCATTTTTTGTTTTTGGTGGAAATGGGTTTTCCTTAGGGAATGGAATGGTCTAACAGATATTATTCATTACATTCCTTTTATATTATGAAGGAGATTCCATAGTTATGTCTTTCACATCGGGTTCACCATTTTTTGTTTCCCTTAGAAATGTGTCTTTGTTAGGTAAATCATTATTTTTGAATGGTTTCCAATGGGTTTGTTCATGGAACCGGAATCACCCAATGGTTTTGTTTCCATAGGTACCTACTTTCCAAATTTAGGCACTCGTTAGGTGTTTTGACCCAAAATTCTTAAGAACTTTCATTAGTCAAGATGATGGGAGTTTGGGCTCATCACACCCTTTTGGGGAGAATTATGACCAAATCTGGGACCCACATATAGATTTAAGATATGTTCATGAATACTTCATTAATTCCCAAATATGATGTGGCTCTTCCCAAATTAGAAATCAATTATTAGCATATGTTGAATTCATAATCATCTGTATGTATTCAAGGTTCTTCATTAATGGAGATATCTATAGGTATATGAGGTTATCTAATGATGGTATCCTCTTATACACTACTTAAAGATTCTTTGGTTGTAACTACGATGATGTTGGTTTTCTAGACACACAGTGGGGATCTCTATAGTTTATTGTCATCTAGGTAGACTAATGTCACTCTGGATTTTATTGATATCTAGGGAGATGATAATTGTTTTGATGATGGGATCAAACCCATAAATGGGATTCCTACGTAAAATTGTGAAAAGAATAAGAACCCACATAGTTCAGTTCTGCTTAATGGGGAACATCATACCTATTAAGGTCATGTAATGAGGACCCAACTGTATAGTTTAACATCATTTGGTGGGGAAATCTTGGAAAAATGTGCCTAGTCAATGTTTAGTGTGGGGCTTATGTCGAAACAGCCCAAGGAACTTGGAAGGAATATGAGTTTCCAAGATAAATTAAACCCTTCTAGGGATATGGACTAAAAGAACATGGATGGTTTGCGGTGCTGGGTTTGAAACTCTGGGAGGCTTCCTGTGTATCCCATTTAGATGGGAATCAAATACCACATAGTTTTTTGATGAGGACCCACACCTATAGAGGCCCTCGAGTGTACGTCTTGTAGGGAAGTATGGCCCTTTGAGATGATAGGTTGGGGTTAATCCTAAGAAGGATATCCCCTATAAAGGGACCATGATGGATATTTTCCCCCATGGTGACCTTCAAGCATAACTCAGGGTTTACTCCTGAGGTGGATATCAATATTATGTGAATTATGATTGGGTATTATTCTTAAGGAGTAATCCCATTAATCTCAGACCCTGAGTGGGTTTACTATGTATCTTGGTTAACATGAATCAATGATATTATAGTTAAATCCTTTAGGTGTGTTTTTTTATTTCATAATCATCACTAGCCTCTAGGATCACATGATTCATGCTCGGTGTGAGAAACAATAGGAAGTAGAATATTAGACCAACCACACAATTTTCATACTTTGCTGGTGGAAGAGGTCAGGGCTATGATAGAAGAAGTCAAGGGTACGATGAAAGAATTTAGGGCTATGACACTTCACTCTATTCACTTTAAATTGGATGAGATTCCAATGTAAAGAAGGAATCAAGGTCAAGGATGAATAGTGGAGTAAGACTAAAACCTCCACCATGAAAGGATAGGTCTTACACCAAGATGGTTTCCCTAAAATTGGCTGCATAGTGAGGGAGGATGGTGTCATTCCCTATCAAAAGGAAATGAAATCATAATATTCACACTCCCTACTACATAATAGAGGCTCCATATCATATAGACGGTCAGGGATGGATAGATTCTTATCCCTGGAATCTGAGACCAAGAACTCCTCGATATTTTCCCTATAGTAAGGGTCCAAATGACTATAGATATCCAAATCTATAGGTGCCTCGAGGATCCTTACCCTATGATGGGACAATCCTGGGAAACCTTTGACCATAGAAATCCACATCCAAATGGGAGACACATAGATGTGCCTTTCCCAAGGATTTAAAAATAAGTAGGTCTTAGTGGAGGTTTCAACATAGTCCCTTTCAAACAAGGGTTCCAAGGTAGGAGAGTCCCTTCTATGGGTGGCTTTTAAAATGGATTAAAGGGTGACTCGTATAGGTCCTGGGAGTAGGTGCTTAGCGTAGGTATGCTGCAAAAGTGTGCCGCTTAGGGACTATAAGGCACTAAAAAGGGATCCATGCATGGTGACAAGGGATATATGGTCTAGATATGCCTTTGGAAATGGACTACCATGGGAAAAAACTTTGGTGAGGCCTTAACCTAAGCACCCTGGGTCTCCTATGGTGTCCTTAAAAGGGTCTCATAGAGGTCCATGATTCAGTAATGGCGCCTCACACAAGTGGTTTCTCATTAGGTAAGAATAGTCTTCATGTAGTTTCTTTATGTATTTAGACCCTGAGGGGACTTTGATCTATCTTATCCCCTTTAATTTTCTCTTCTCTCATATTTTATAGAGCTACCTGAAAATGTTTGAGGGACCTGGGAAAAGGATCTATGTAATTATATCTCTAGGGGTTTTAAAAAAATATTTATTGAAATGAGGTGCCCAAGGGTCCTATTTATAGTAAAATAGGTGACTTGGTCAAATGAGGTTGGTCGTGTAGGTCTATGGTGAAGGTCCACAGTGCAGCTATCCCACATAGGGGTTGAATATAACTGGTCCGCGTAGGTCCTCGTTGTAGGTTGGTGGTGTAGGTATACCGCATAGGGGTACTATGCCTTCTAGACTCCATAGGTGGTAGGCATAGGTGCATGAAATAGGTCTACCATGTAGGGGGTTCGCCTTCTAGGATACGCGGGCTGATCCTACTTCTCCATACCATGAGGGTTGCACCCCCACACCCCTGCTTGGGATCAGTGCCAGCCGACTGTCCCAACCCTTCTGTTTAATTCATTCACGGCCATCACTAACCCCCATGAAAAATGGGGAGTCTTAGCACAAACTTTTCAAACATGGTCAAGGACTTTTCCTATCACATCACATGGAAATCCAATCTACTTCCTTCTCCTCCATAAAGCCTTATTCTAACTCAAACTTCACATTTACTATCTATGTGAGGTTCACATCTTCAATTATGTGGAAAAAATGCATGGAACACATTTCATTGTGTCTGTAGAGGGCCATTTGGATAGAGGTATAGTGTGACACCTTCTCCCTCCTATATAGTCTTCCAAGGTGGTTTCTCCATCCTTTGATAATGGAATCAAACATCATCAGTCACATTAGATCACCCTAGGTTAGTTATTCAATCCTCTCACTCCCTTTATTTATTTCCCCTCCCATTTTAGATTTTATCTCCATGCGATATCATATGCCTTATTTTAATGAAATTTGTTGATTTATATTATTTCTCTCATTTCATCTCGTATAAAATATTGATATTGTATAATTTAATCTTTTTAAGATTTAGTTTTATGGTATATGGATTATCCCATAATGTTTCATAATTTATATGATGCTCCATTGTTCATCATGCTAGACTTACCATGTGTTGTTAATAAATGTGTAACGCCGTAAATTGATTGTCTAGACAGTGACATAGACCCCACTTTAAACACATTAACATTTCTAGAGGTGGAGACCTCATAGGAACCACCCCCTGGGTGTTTCAAATTACATGACAATGATAAAAAAGTGTGAATTTTTAGCAAAAACATTTCTAATCACTTTTTTCCTCACTCTTAAAATTGGAATTGATTAAATAATAATAACTATGTGCGATGCATTGAAATAGATCTTGTATACTTACATAGGCCATGTTAGATAATGATATATATGATTGGAATAAAAAGGATATTATATGATCTGTGAGTCTTATATAATTAAATTTCATTGATCATGGCTATGAGTCCCTTGACTCCATCAATGGTTGATAGCCTTTGTGTGAACCACCCCTTAGGGTGTGTTTCATTAAATGTTTATCATGACTATTTTGTTTATGTAATCAATAACCCTCCTAATGTGTGTCAGCTTATTCATTTAGAAAGAATGACAAGAATAATTAAGTGACCTATTATATGGTTGATTACTATCGTTTAGACCCTTTTTTATTATTGATTAATGGGTTGATACTATTATTTAATAAGATAGAATAGTGAATGAAGAAATGAATTGAAATGGTATAGTGGTAAATTGGAATGGATATATCCCATGGGATATTTTTAATTATTAAATTAAATGATATTTTTTATGGTATGTCTTGAGATATACTTTAATTCCAAATATATAATGCTTTGGACAAGCTCATTTGTTTAAAGAAATTATATTAAGCATTGAGAAAAATATAGATTACTGATACAAAATGTCTCAGATGAGCTCATATGTTAAATGAAATTAAATTAATCCTTGATAGGAACATGGATTCATGATACATAATGAATCGGATGGGAGTAAAGGTTTCATGAATTATGATATTATTTGATTGATACTTGGGATCCTTATACAGAATAATTTGAAGAGGATAATAGGTTTGGTGATGTGATATACGCTTTGGGAAACACTTGGATTGATTATACAAAATTCCTTGGATGTGATCAGTAGTTAAATGAGATTATGTTATTCCTTGGGAGATACTTATATTCCAATGTTTAAAGCCTTGGATGGGATCAAAGGTTATATGAGGTTATATTATTCTTGATTTATAATTAATTACCCTAGACTTTTAAACCTTTAATGTCATGAAACATGTACATCCTTATATGATCATCATTATATATGGACACCCAAGGTTTTCTATAGGTCCCACATGATTAATTATATACATGGAAACCATTGGAAGAATTTTTACCTTATTGTTCTTATGTTTGGAGACATCCAACATAGGTCGAAGTATGTATAATCGGATAGGTACCCATGAGGGACCCAATCTCAAAATGATTTACATTTATCTACTTCGTTGCACCACATTATTGTTAAGCCTTCACAATGTTTGTCTTATATTTATGGACTAGACAGTATTATAAATAATTTGAGGTGGCATAATGAGTTTTACTCATAACCTGGTTGGGCCACTATTTAGTACCCAAATAGATTACTTATTTGTATGTTGGGATTAGGGAAAGTTCCTAACTATAGATGATTGTTTTTCTATAATAGGATATAGAATGGGAGAAAATGACTGATCTAGTTATCATGGTGATACTGTAGTTAAGCTATTGTTTATTTATCTATTTTTTATAGCATTTATTATATTTTATTCATTATCCCCTTGGTTTAAATTTTTCTATCATTATTTATATATGATACTTCTTGTAACTTTGGGATATTTATTTTTATTGTGATGAGTTTCTTCCATTGATTTATTATTTTTTTAAGTTACATTTTATTATTTATGATTTTTCTATATTTAACACTGATACATAGGGTACAGTATCTCTATTTTACCACCTCTAGACCCTCACTACTAGTCGATAGCCTCTAGTATATAGGGAGATTTTCTTGAGGACATATGGCAAATCAGGTCCAGTTATATATTAGTGAAATAGGTCTGGGACATTATAAAGTGGTTTCAAAGATTCTTTTTTTTTATCTTACAATTTTTGGATAGTATAAAAGAGACTAAAAATGTGCTGGAACCTAGTAAATAGCTTGTGTCTGGGTCCATCTATCCCACACATGGGGGAAAGATAAGGTTTCCCAGGTTGGGGCTGTTGTTCATAATGTCCATTATTAAATTTTTATATTATTTCACCTTGAGTTATTGATGCGCTTATTCTTACTATTTATTTATGTTATTTTCCTCCTGGCTCAATATGGTAAGATATGAGGTGTGTTCATGCATCATTTTAGGCTCATAGGATTCACATTTTTTAACATACTTATTTGTATACCATACTTGTGTGATTATGTTTCATATTTACATGTACAATATTATTTTGTGATTTTTTGTCAGTCTTACCTATATAACATGCTTCTATAACTATTTCCATGTCAACCTATACTTGATTATTTCATATCTTTACTTGTAAGATTTATGATATTATATTGGTTATTAAAGTGTTTACATCAACTTAAATGGTGTTCTCCTCTATATCTTGATGGTGACAACTTAATTAACCAATAATTACATGTTTAATCCATGGACTACTAGTTTCTTTGGATGAAATTATATTGTTTGTGATTAAATGGGTGTCAATTTCAATTTATAAAGTGTATGTACCTTTATAAATTTACAATAATGACCCATATAATCATACCACCCTATATCAACTTGTAATATTCTAATTCCAAAGTAACTACTTGGTTATTGTAACATCCCAGATTCGGGTGCCGACCAAAGGTGCCCTGAACCCGGTGGGTCACATGACCTCAAGCATATTTCCCAAAATTCCAGAAGTTGTAGACTACTAGCGAGGGCTCAGGATATGATAGTGGGGAAAATATGCCATTATTGGAAGAGTATACACAACGAAACAAAAATAATAAACAATATCGGAAGCATTAATACCATACAATAAAGTAAAAAAGTGGAAGAATGATATTATAAACAACTAAAACATATATATAAATAATGATTCATGTCACATGTATCTTGGAAAGCATCCAAACAAGCCACAATGCTAGAAATATAATACTGAAGCAAATTACAGAAAACAGTGAACTCCAACAGCATCACAAGCCTTAGCTTGGTCCCATTCTCTCCAGATCCAACAACTATCAAGTACCTAATGAAGAGCGGTGATTTACCTTATCTACAAATAAAACCATATAATCTATTTGGGCCCAAAAGCATGACCCAAATAGGGTGTGAGATGAATCCCAGTAGGCAACCACCAAATTATTTGTGCCTAACAATCAGTGAATGTATATAGTAAGAAATATGGATAAATAAAGCAATAAACTTGGAAGTACTCAAAAGTAAAAAATCCTATAGTTTTCAATTATATTAATTTCCATTTATAAATTATTAAAACCATTGAATAATGTATCATTGGGATCTATCCTAAGCTATGTATCCCCCTATATAATAGTAACAATAGACATCTCAGGAGACCATATAAAAAACAACGTAAAACTGAGTCCAAGCTTGTGTTTTGGCTTGGAATACTGATCACAATTATTCATTTATTCCCAACCGACCATCTGGGAAAGCTCTCACGATATAACCCATAGGGTCTTACATAGCATAGTGTAAAGATAATAACCTCCTAGGTAGCTCTCATGGTCAATACCCCTAGTCTACATAGATTCGATAATTTATACACAACCTCCGAGAAACTCTCATAGTCAATACCCCTAGGTAAACATAGTATAAATAATCATAAATGACCTCTGGGCAGCTTTCACGGTCAATACCCCTTGGTTAAAAATCTACACAAATGCTCTCACGGTCATTTGTAAGTAAACATTGAAACCCCCATAGTTTTCCTGGTCCAAGGCTCTCATGGTCCTTGGAAGATCAGTGTGCATACAGCATTCATTAAAGGCTCTACATGCAATTAAAATTATTACATGGCTCAACATTAATCAAATCATAAAAATAAGCATCAAATATAACCAATCAAATCCATCCTAAACAACTTAAGGCATGGAAACATGGTATGCCTCATATGAAGCCTAGGCCAAACGGCCATGAACAACCAAACAAGGGAACACACCCATGGGGTGTCCCATAAACAATTTTATATAATCTTATGCATAAGAAACCACCCTTAATCAAACAACCAAAACATAGCATGAATTAAATAGGGTTTAAATCCAAAATATTCAATACCCCAACATGGGTATTCAGAACATTAAGAATATAAAATCCAAATACAAATGAAGAAAGGCACAAACCACCTACCTCAATGTTTTACGATGAACAATCTAGAATTTAGGCCCTTGAATCGGCCAAGAATGTCGTAGATCTACAGAAAGGTCAAAAACATTCAACCCTGAATAACTCATGAGAGAGGAGAAATTAGTAAGAGAGGATCAAGAAGAATGAATAACTCACCAGTGGGATTCCAACACACCTTTCAGTGTTCAAATAAGATCATAGATAGATAAATAGTGGCTCAGACATTGATCATCACTCTCAGTATCTCCTAGATAGACCAAGGTTAGAATAAGGTCTTTCTTGAGATTAGACGCAACCCCACACCGATTAAATGATTAAAAATAAAAGTACATGGAATATTCATTTAATGTACACACCATGTACTAGCCTTAACCAGCGCCCACTTTTGGCGATCTTCCAAGTCACCATACACTGTCATGTACTCAGCTGTTACACTTCTAGTACATGGATACATGAGGAAACTGGGTACACGGTGTGTACTCATGAGTACACAGCATGTAATTAGAAAAATTTAAAAAAATTAATTTTCCCTGAAAAACAACCTGAATTCAAGATCCAGACATGAAATGATGATCAAGGTTCTTAAAAACATCCCCCCTTAAAGGAATTTGTCCCTAAATTTCCTTTCCAAGGGTGGATAAAAAGAAACTTCAAAAAACTCTCGTCACTACAATAGTATGTTGGTCTCCCTATCCCTAGTCTCATCATGTACTTTCTCGTTCTTCCATAGCACCCATACCATAGGAACAGACATTCCATAGAGAACATTGGTATTATGATCCAAAATCTGAATAGGGTTCTCCTCAAAGGATTCATCCACTTCCAACTCAACATCCTCGGGTGGAAAATGTGAGACGGGTCTGAAAATTAGCAATGTAGGTGAGGAACATGAAAGATGTCATGAAACGACGGGTACCTCTTAGGTAACTAAAACTGATAGGAAACTATCCCAACTCTTTCCAAAACCTCAAATTTCCCGGTGTATCTTGGTGAATGTTTCTCCTATCTCCTAATCCTCCTCTATCCAAACCTCGGTGTGACACATAAGAAAATCTGATCATTGACCTGTAACTCTAGAGGTCGTCTCCATCAATCATCATAATATTTATAGAAAGATTATTTAGTGTCCATCCTTTTTCGAATCAACTCCACCTGCTGAGTGGACTCTTGGACAAGAACAGGTCCTAGGAAAGTTATCTCTCCTACCTCCAGCCAACATAGGGGTGATCTACATGGTCTACCATACAAAGCCTCATAAGGTTTCACCTAAATTTTTTTTCAAAAACTTTTATTATAAGAAATATCCACTAGGGTATGTGTCTCTCCCAAGAGCCCTCGAAATCCAGGATGTATTCTCAAAACATGTCCTCCAAAACCAGAATCGTGTGCTCAGATTGGCCATCTGTCTAGGGATGGTGAGTTGTACTTTGAAGTACATGTGTACCCAATTCCCTTTATAGTACCTACCAGACATGATAAGTAAACTATGAGTCCCTTTCTGAAATGATAAAGTGAATAACCCCATGAAAATTTACAATCTTCTAGATGTAAAACCTTCCAAGATTATCAACACTTAAGGTTTCCTTAATCTTTAAGAAAAGTGAAAACTTCATGAGTCTATCGAGATCCAATCACATTGTATCATTACCATGATACCTCCAAAATTTGAAAAACACTATAAATCATGCCCCTAGGAATTCCTGTGATGCTACCAGAATTTTTTCCATTAACTGCGCAAACCCAAACACAACTGAGGGAATAACCACGACCTCACATCAAGGAAAGATCAAACCCAAAATGACATCAAAAAAACTGTTCATGTAATCTTTCTTCTAAAGACATTGTGGATTTTCGCAGCACACCCACTCTTAAATGGAGCGGTGTCCAAACTAGCTCACTCAAACCATACTGTTAAAACAAGAATGATAAAGAGTCAAACCATCATTGGATGACATATCTTAGAAATGCCTATCTTAGAAGGATGATGTATTATGACGGAAAAGAATTCCTTTTTTCAAGGCACCACATTCTCACAATGAACCCTTTCACTGAAGCCCACATCTGACCTTTAGTGACACACCTATTTCACACCATCCCTTGATCATAAAAATAGTCATGCCATAGCATGAGAAAAATGTAATTCCAGATCCAACCTACTATAATTTTTACCTCTTTAAGAATTAAATATGATCCCCACTAAAAGTCTGATATAACCTAAGATCAAATAACCCTGAGTCTAAAGAACTTGCCAAGGTGTTTCATACTCCCCGTACATGTGAGACTTTGGTGTGAAGCCCAAAATTCCATCTAAGAAAACTTACTGAACCCAGAATAGAAACCACCAGGTGGTCACATCAAGGAAGTGACATGCATCAAGATTCCTTCCAAGGTGTTATTACATAGAAACTCAAGTGTCCCTGAAGATTAACCAAGCCTCTACTGGAACAAAACATTCAGCGCAAAATATTTAAAGAGATAATGAACCAATCTGATGAATTCCAACTGTATCATGGTGTATAACTGATGCACTCTTAGTGCACCCAAGTTACCATCAAGATAGGGGACATTATTGACTTTTAATAAAGAGAACACAAAGAGGACTTCAAAGATTACCGGAAAAAGATAGTCGAACCACTACTAGTAGACTTCCTGAAATAAACTTGTAATTACTTGCTGACGCATCATCATTCAACCGATCACAAAAACATTGTGATTCCTAGAAAGAACAAATATGAAAAAAGACTTGAAAGCCTTAAAATAATTCAAGTAAAAACAACCATTTATGAACAGTCCTTTATTGTGATCCTATTACTTAGAAAGAGCGCATTTAAAATTGAACTGACGTGAATCTCCATTCTTAGGAGTATGTTATACATCGACAAGGACTAGCCACTCTCAAATGAGCTATATCATAAGAAAATTAAATGCGCGTGTGTTGTTCCATGACCCACAATCACCACGCCACATCACTTTGCATGAAGACAAAAGATAAACTCACCATCGTTTCAAAACACCTATTTCCCAGAAAGTCCTCCTGAGAAGTGGGAAGAAAAAAGTCTCATAATTCTTAGGTCACTCTACACTCGATATAACCTAAGAACGTACACTAAATCTCAAATCTCAATGATGTAACCATACTCAATATATCATTAAACATTTATCACTTGACATGTATCACGTATGTCGACATATACTACCCCGAGTTCACAAGATCAGCAACCCATTTTGGGGTACTATGTATAGCTTTTCTACCCTATTAATCCTAGTACGAGACAGATCACACAAGAACTGGCTCAAAATCACATCATTTACACAACTATTAACTCAAGTGATGACGTACCTAGTCATCAATCACTAATGACAAGGAAGGTTTACACAACTTCCAAACCGTCAACCATGCTCGAGGCATGTAACCCAGAGAACCAAGCAGTCCTCATGTTTGTTCTCGCATAAAAATTCAAGGCCCAATGACCACCCCTCTAAACAATTATGTCATTTAAAACCAAAAGTTTTACCTGGGACAATGATACCTGGATCATACCAACGTCAAAATATCTTAGTATAAAAAAAAGGAAAAACAACTCTAAGAGTGATACCTACCATGGGCTAGCATCTTACAAATCCTAAGCATCAACTTCCCCTCTTAGGTTACACTAAAATATATTCTATAGGCTCAAAATCCCCTGGAAATCCACTTTAGCTCAACTGCCCATAGTAAAATAGTAATGTCTCACCAACATTCCTATAAAACCATTAACATCTCTAAAATTCCATCACGAATGAAAATTTAGCAAGTAAGATCCTTTTTAACAACCAAGGAAACCTACAAGGATCTTGTTAATCCAACTTGGGTCCTCAAAAAGGGAACCCAATACTAGTTGTTTAACCACACAAGGCACGGACACATAATTAGTTCATTCAATTAAACCCCCTTACAAATCTCGTAAGTAGAGGAATCCCACAAGATATCTTCATAAGGTAAACAACAAGGGAATCCCACGACAGGGATCCTTGAAATGATGCACAAATGAGGTATCATACTAGGGACTCCCTAGAAGAAATTGGTCTCACAGCCTCATAGTCCAAAAGGCACATCTCACATGGGAAACGTCCTCAAAATAAAAACTTCATGAGTGATAGCTCACATCTCATCTTAGTTCAAAGGTAACAACTAGGTTAGGCTGAACACCCAACCAATCATTTACGCATTGGTATTACTACTAGGAGACAATTGAAATGGTAACTGGAGTAAGAACCTCTCAATTTAGAAACAAAACACCAAAACACCTATTAAGAGTTCTCATAACTCTCCACAGGTTCCCCCATCATGATCTATGAAAAAAACTACTCAAAAGGACTAATCACGGGTCCAAAAATGAAAACATGGGATAGAACAAGAACATACCCTCAAAGGGTAAAAAAGATGACTACACGATGTGTAGAACTCATACATGGCATGTACACTCACGCTCTTACATCAGTGTATACCCCTGCCTACCTTGGTGTGTGAACATCACTAGTACATGATGTGGAATCCTGGAACACAACTTGTACTAATGTCCTTCCCCCTGGCCATGTCTATCTATACGGCCAAACTCACACAGGTTCTATATATGGAAAACTATATGGGGTGTACTTAATCTATACGAAATGTCCTTAACAAACTCAAAAACCTAGGTTTTCTCCCACGTGGATGAAACCACATGGTTTCTCTCATGGCTAACACTACACAGTGTGTTCACCCTTGACATGATGTGTACTACTTATGTTCAAACTACCTTTGTCGTTAGTCACATAGTCAGATACACAGTCTACTCTACACAGTGTGCACAAGCTAGACATGGTGTGTACAACCTAAGTTTCATCCACCCAGGTTGTTGGTCACATGGCTGGATACATGGTTCTCTATACACGGTGTGTACAATACAGAAACATCGTGTTCTACTAGAAGTTTCCCAACTCTGTGTATCTACTCACACAATCTGTCACACCATCAAGTATTACACGGCGTGTAATCCTAGTACACGGCATGTACTTAAGAAAACTTGTTTCGTCTAGAAAATAATAACTCATGGTGTGTGTTTATGACACCACATGTCGTGTTGTCTGGGTTTTGGGATAGTAAGCCTCTAAAAATTATTTGGAACCATTAAAAACATAAAATTTTGTCCAATGCATGAAAAATTTCAACCTGTGAGAGCCCATACCTATGTGAATCCAAGTTTGGAATCATTATTCTTATCCTAGCTTTACAAAATTCAATTAAAGTTCAAACATGATCCACTAAATTCTGAACCAAGAGGTCCCATAACACCTCAGGGATCAAAGTTTAAAATCCATCGAAATAAAACTTTCAATATTCCAATACCATACCAAATAGTAGGTACTCTATCACAACATCTATCACAAGCACATCCATATCTATCGCAACATCTATCACAACAGCAAGCAATCAGTCATGCACCCTAAATGACATGACAAGAATGAATTACATGTGATCTCTATCAAGTACCTATATTATGCATGATATGGAATACCCTCATCTTATCAGGTTTCAACAGAAATACAACCTCAAAAATATCAATGATAATAGCACAAAACAAGTGAATCACCCAATGGTGAAATCGGATCAACTGTAATAATTGAAAAATCAGAAAAAGAGAAATATCCAAGGTAATTTGGATATTTTCTGTACAAAAGTTAAATACTATTTGGTACATCTTTTTACCAACTACCCATTTCTTATATCCCTGTCTATAGGCTCCAAATACTAAGATAAAGAAGAAGAGAAACTCCTTTGATAACACTTTATAACATCCTGGATCCGGGTGCTGACCAAAGGTTCCCTGAACCCGGTCCCCAAATGCCATAGATGTCCCATGGTCTAATAGTGGGGAAAATATTCCCTCATTGGAAGAGTATACATAGTGGAACAATAATAATAAACAATAGCGTAAGCAGTAATACCATAGAAAAAGTAAACAATAGAAAAATAATAGTATAAACAACTGCAACATATATATAAATAATGATACATGTTACGTGTATCTAGGAAATCATCCAAACAAGTAAAAATGATAGAAATACAATAATGAACCAAAGTACAGAAAGTAGTAGACTCCAACAACATTGCAAGCCTCGACATAGTCCTGTTCTCTCTAGCTCTAACCACAATAAATAACTTGATGTAGAAGGGTTATTTCCATTATATAACTTGCAAATATATAATATGTTTGGGCCCAAAATCATGACCCAAATAGGGTGTGAGATGAATCCCAGTAGGAAACCACCAAAAGATTCATGCCTAACAGTCAAAGAATTTATATTGCAGGCAATATGCAAAAACGAAGCAATAAATTAGGATGTACTAAAAATTAAACAATCATAATGTTTTAAATTACATTAATTTTCATTAATAAATTATTCAAACTGTTGAATAATTTAACCATGATATATAGCCTAAGATCTGTATCCCCCTGTATAATAGTAACAATAGACGTCTCATAAGACCATCTAGACAACCAAGTAAGACCGAGTCCAAGCTTGTGCTTTGTCCCGGGAGACTCGTCACAATTATTCATTTATTCACAAATAACCCTCTGGAAAAGCTCTCGCGGTCTAACCCCTCTGGTCTCACAAATCATAGAGTAAAGATTACAACCACCTAGGTAGCTCACACTATCAATACCCCTAGTCTACATGGCATCAATAATTAATACACGACTACGGAGTAGCTCTCATGGTAAATACCCCCTGGGTCAACATAGTATAAATAATAATAAATGACCTATGGGTAGCTCTCACAATCAATAACCCTTAGGTCAAAATATACACCAAGTCTCTCACAGTCTTGTGTAAATAAACATGCAAACCACTGAAGTTTTCCTGGTCCAAGGCTCTCATGCTCCTTATAAGATCAGCACACATACAACATTCATTAAAGGCACTATATGCAATTCAAACTATTACATGGCTAAACATTAATGAAATCATAAAACCAAGCATCCCATATAACCAATCAACTCCATCATAAACAACTCAAGGCATGGAATCATGGTATACCTCATAGGAAACCTAGTCCAAATTTTCATGAACAACCAAACAAGGGAACACACCCCCGGGGTGTCCCATAAACATGGTTATACAATCTTATGCATAGGAAACAACCCTTAACCAAACAACCAAACCATAGCTATTATTAAACAAGGTCAAAATCCAAAACATATAATACACCAACATGGGTATTCAGAACATTAATCATATATAATCCAAAGAAAGTAAAAAACCTCCTACCTTGATATTGTATGATGAACACTCTAGAACGTTGGCCCTTGAATCGTCCTAGAATTTCATAGATCTAAAAAAAAGTAAAAAAACATTAGCCTTGAATAATTCATGAGAGATGATAAATCAGGAATATATGGTCAAGAATAATAAAGAAATCATTGGAGGGATTCCAATGCACCTGTCAGAGTTCGAATCAGACCTTGGATAGAGAAATGGTGGCTCAGACTTTGATTGTTGCTCTCGGTCACTCCTGGATGAACCAAGGTTAGAATAAGGTCTTTATGGAAATTAGACGCGACCCCTCATTGATTAAACAATTAAAAATAAAAGTACATGGTGTGTTCATTTAATTTACCTATTGTGTACTAGCCCTAACTGGCCCCCTCTTTAGGCAGTTTGCCAAGTCACCTTACAAACCATGTACTCAGTCGTTACACAGCCAGTACACAGCTACATGTGGCAACTGGGTACATGATGTGCACTTAGGAGTACACGGTGTGTACTTAGAAAATTTTCCAAACTTCCTTTTTTCCTAAAAAAACATGAATTCTAGATCCAAACCTGAAATGAAGATCTGGGATCGTATAGTTATAGTTACATGAATTCCAATTATTACATATTAATGTAAGTACCTTTATAACATTGAAATGGAAATTCATATAACTAAACCATTGTATAAATAATAGAATTATGAAATTTTTATTCATGATGAAATGGAAAGTAAATGGTTATTTTTTAATAAATTCAATTAGTTGATCATGGATGTTAGTTAAGTGGTGTTTCAATTACAACTTATAAATGATTAGACCTCTATAACTTATGAGTAACTACTAATATAACTAAATCCTTATATGGTTAACTCAATCCTTGTATGTGAGTGTTAAAATTATATTCCATTATGATAACCTAGTTGAGGTCATGTTTGAATTAAGATGAAGTCATAATTATTTGGTAATATTTAAATTAGAATCCAATTGTAATTTATAGAGCATCGACTCCATAAATTTGGAATGGCTACCTATATAACTGAAAACCATTTACATAATGATACTATCATAGACTGAATTTATCTTTGTATTCCATGTACTTAACCCATTGGGGTTATATTTCTGTGAAATATGAGATGGTTATTTAAAGTCTCAATATCTACTTATATGGTGTTTTGTATAAATATATGGTGGAAAATTAAATAACTGATTTCCCTAGAATGATAAAAGACATTTTTTCTACTTTTTTATTTATAAATATTAGGCATTAGTTAAATAAAATAAAAATTACTACCAAAAGGGTGTTATTCTATATATATTTAAATTAAAATTCTCACTAACTAATCTAATTTTGGGAAATTTTTTTATAAAATAAATGGTTTAAATGAAATTATGTGGTGATTTTTCTAGAATTGTATGAGGTATCAGTAAAGTAAACACTAAGTACAATTTTCTTTATAACTAGAACTTATTATTAAAAATATATTACCCTATTAACTTTTTAAAATGATAGTAATTTCCGGTAAATAGATCAATTAAGCCCTCTTTTGTGTTAATATCTAGAACCCTCCAGAAAGGGCTAGCTTTAGAATTACCTTAAGTTACCAAGAATGGGAACATGGATGTTTCCCTAAGTTTTTAGTGGCCTTCTTCCAGTGTGTTTGATTTAGTATATGCGGTATATCTTAATTACCTTTTATTCATAAAATTATTTCAAAATTATATGCCTTATGTTACAGTTAGGGATAGCTAGTACTGGTAGGTCCCTTATAGATAGGGATACGATAAACTTTGAGATGGGTTTCTAGGCACATTAAGTGTCATTATTCGACCATTTCAATTGATAGGAATCTTGTTTTCAAAAGAAAATCCCATGTAGGTGTGGGGTTTTCTGGTAAGTTGGAAATATAGTTGGGTACTACCATATTTATATAACCAATTATGGTTATCTCTTTATCCTTTTACATTAGCGTGGTGACCCTACATGGAGCAATCCATTATGAGGATTCTTGGTGAGTATTATGGCCTTATAGCCTGATGGTTGGAAGGTGATACCTTATGATTATTTTGATAGGTTATGACCCCTATATGTTGATGATCTGATTTCTTGCTTTATTTTTACCTCTTGAGAGATATATTAGAAGAAAGTTGAACTTCATGATATAAATACCCTTATATTTAAAAGGTTTTTAATGTGAGAGTGATTAGGGCCAGGTGGAAGATCTAGAGGCACTTAGTTTTATCTTGGACACTTGTAGGTCAAAAATTTCTAGTTTAATAAAGAGAATCCTAGGAGTTAGGTTGATCATAGTTTACTTTTTCCATAAAGGAATTTTTTTGTTTTTTCCCTTGTTTTGAGACTGATGTATGAAAGGTGCATGGTTTTTTTGTTGTGGGAATGATGATTCCCTTGGTTTTTGAAGAATCACCTAGGGTGTTTGGTTTTAAGACTATCATCAATTTAAAGGTCTATTTAGTATCCTAGCCCAGATGACCAGGGGTGGTGTGGTTGATACTAAATTTATAAAATGATGATGTAAGGTGGGTGGTCGTTTGATAAATCATGATATAGGTAGGTGCATAGTTTTTGAAGAGGAGTTCCAAGGGATATTCTAGAATGTTATAAAATGATGTTCCATGTGTCACGGTCATCTTTACATTATTAATGGATGAATCATAAAAATTTCTTTTGCTTCTCTAGAGAATGCATTTCACATGCCTAATATTTTAAAAAAAAAATTGATTTTTATCTCTCCGGATCCTCATCCTATGGTGGAAAATCCATCCATGGAAACCTTTGATCTTGGCTCAACATATCATATTGAAGGCCTTCCTCTTCGGAGGGGGTCTCTTGGTATTGTCCCTAATACTTAGTGTTTGGATATGTCCTTCAAGGATGCCCTCTCTGGCCATCCTCAGAAGGCATGCTTCCCGAACATCTGTCCTTTCTCACCTTTGGATTCCTGGGATGGTCTAAACCTATTGTTGGAGGTCCCTATGGTGGCATTTGATGATGTTGTTGCTTGCCTTCAATGGATTCTCGTGGCGTGGTTCAAATCTATGATTCCATCTCTACAAGTCTTCAAGTAGTTTGTGGATTCCTGGGGTTTGAAGATGCCAGCTTACATCTCCCCCATCCACAAGAACTCATTCTACTTGGTGCTAGAAACGGAAGCAGATTTTGTCAAGTCATGGGACTTTTCTCCATGATGTTGCGGTTTTTGTTGTTTCAATACAGTTTGATGGTCCTTAGAGGTTCATAAGGGGAAGGGTAGTCCTCGTACGGCTGTGTGGATAAGCTTTCATGGTCTTTTGCTACCCTTCCATAATGGAACGTTCCTCAAGGCTATCAGAGACTCTCTTGGGGGGTTCCTCTACACTGCGGATCCCTCGAGTAGTGGTGAGAAGGCTTTGGTGGTCTAGCTCTGTGTGGAGTTAGACCTATCATTCCCTATTTCGGAGTTGTTATCCTTAAGGGTGTAGAACTTGTTCATTTGGTCTCAAGACATCATCTTTCCAGTGTTTCCCAGGTATTTTTCTACCTACCTTCTCTAGGTACATTCTTTACAGATTTACAGGAAGCAGCACTAAGAGGGGAAGGGTCACAAAAATGCTCCAAGAAACCATCTTCCCCTCCACCCTTTGGCCAATCCGAGGCTGGTTCAGGATCACGCAGTGCCCCACAATGGTACTCCTTATTCTATTGTCGTAGTGACGAGATCCCCTTATCCTTCTTGAGAGCCTCCTAACTCCACCTCCATCCTTGATGATGAAGGTTATATCCTATCTATTGTCCCTTAGATCTCAAGAGATCCCCAGGCATTGCTTGCTTAATACATAGCTTGGATTTTCAATCCCTCCATGATGTTCTCCATAGGGGCCTTGTTGGAACATTTTATAAGGTTACCTTCAAGGTATCTGGGATTCCCCTACTCCCTCCTTCCCATGCTTGAGGTGTCTCCAATGTCTTTAAACAAGAAGCATTCCCATCTGGACGCCACTTAGGAAGCCAATACCTCAGTCATGCTGGATGATGATCAGAATAAGATAGTGTCCAGCATCTTACATTCAAGCTGTTCAGGCACCCTAGACTCTGGGAAAATTGGAAAGAGGGTTTCATGGACCCAATCCCCACCCAGTGTTGTGGGTGGGAAGTTCCCTAAAATCCTATCTCAGTTCCACCCTCCATATCTAGATCCATCTGTAATAAGTTATGACATTTTCACTAGACTTCGCTTAAAGGAAATGATGTCTAGGGAATGCCCCACTCCCTTTCATTAGTGCTCATGGTGCATGGGGCCCAAGTTGAGAATTATCCCCTGAAATGATACCCCTAATAATATGGAACTCTTGCGACATAGGTGTGCGGGTTAAATTTGATTAATTGGACTCGGATTCTAAGAGAGACAAGGCATGGATTGTTGTTGTCCTTGAACACAAGCAGAACCCTTCTAAAATAATCAATTTCACATAGAAACTCAAAATTCATGCTTCTATGCATGAAAATCCTACCAATACACACATTTGAATCTTCTGGACTAGAGAAGTCTCGGTCGACCTGATACAGGCTGGTGATTCGTTCATCATGACAAAAGTCACAAGTAGCATCACTTCTCTCTTATTAACTTTTTTGTATGGTAGCTACGACACAAAAAGAAGAGAACGGCTTTGGATCGATCCCAATGGGTTCGACCCATGGGTTATATTGTGGGTTATAGGTGGATACATCAACATCATAATAGAGTTGGTACAAAAGAAAGGAATAGGAGTGTTTCCCTGTAAGTCCAGCATGTACTTCGCTTAGTTCATGGATGGAAAAGGCCTTATAGACATGGGATATTCAGGATATTTCTTTACTTGGTGTAATAACCAAAAAGGGAGTCAAATATGCGGGAGTTGTATCAACCGTTTCTTGGCCAACATTCATTCCCTCACTATGTTTCCAAATTCCAAGGTCACCCACTTGGTATGTGTCATTTCTGATCACTCCCCATTATTACTCTTCTATTCTCCTTTGTAGGCCACTTCTGTTTCATTAATTTTTTTGTCCAATGGACCAGTGACCCAAAATATCAATAGAAGTTTAGGGATATTTGGGGATAACTGAATCAAGTCCATACATGGGTGGAACTTCAAAAAAAGCTTAGGCGTCTCAAGAAAGGTCTTCAATTGTGGGATAAGGCCCAACCCCTAGAGGATTAGGATATGGATGAGCTTAAATGTGACATTGAGCATATGGAATCTAGTATGGAGGTGGTTTGGGATGACCTGGCCTTTAGAGTCCTTTCAGATAAAAAATATATTGATAGAGATGGTCTTCTCTGAGGAGCGTATGTCAAAGGAAATATCAAGTATAAAATGGATTCATAAAGGGGATAAAACAATGTGTATTTTCATGCATGCATGAAGGAGAAGAGGTATCTTATCAAGCTCAATATTTTTATAGAAGATGGAATGTTCATAGATGATAGAGAGATAGTTGGTGGTATGGAACATTATATCTTTAAAATTCTTCTTGCTAATTTGAATATGAACATGCCTAATGGATATCCACAAGGGGGTGAAACTTTTTAGGGAGGATTCATAGTCTCGTTTCTACACATGATAATGATCTCATGGAAGGGGTACCAGAGGAGGAGGAGATTCATGCGACCATGATGAACTTGAACCCTAAGAGTGCGCCTGGCCCAGACTACTATCCAGGCTTGTTCTATAGAACCTCATAGGAGGTATTCAAGTGGGATATTATAGAAGTAGTGTAGGACTTATTTCACAGAGGAAGCTTACTATAGGTTACTTGTGTGATGACTCTAGTTCTTATTCTGAATATCAAAGACCCCTCCTCCATCCTTTACTATTGACCTATGAGTATGTGAAACTTCTCTTACAAGATTATGTCTAGTATCCTTAATAAGAATTTTTCTATTCTCTAACCCCGATGAATCTCCCTCAAGCAACACGGCTTTGTTAAAGGCCGCTCTATATAAGGGGTGATACCGTTGTCTATAGAAATGCTGAGAGATCTCAATACTAAGACCCATGTTTCCAATATAGTTATAAAGTTAGATATGAATAAGGATTATGATAGAGTTTAATGGGGTTTCATCAACAGGGTGCTTGGGAACATGGGTTTCTCTTCCAAGGCCTACGATATCTTCTTCAGATGCTACAGTTCCACCTAGATGGCAGTGTCCTTTATGGGGAATACTTAGGGATTCATCAAGGAAACTAGACGGTTGCATCAAGGTGACCCCATCTCCCCTATAATCTTTATTATGATATAGTATAATCTTAGTCGCATGATCAACAACAATATATTCAATGGTTACATCCTCCCTTACCGAAGGAGATCGATCCTCCCATCCATTTCCTAACAGATTTTCACTGATGACACCCTCAATTTCACAAATTAGGGAAAGAGATAAATGCATGGAGTCATCAATGATTTTTAAGAGTACTTCCTTTGGAGTGGAAATACTGTTACCAAGGAGAAAACCAGCTTTTATACCTCGAACAGATGTGTTTCTAACAGGGATGAGTATCTATGTCATAGTCTAGGCATGTAGTGGGGATCATTCCCCATGGTGTATCTTGGCACCCCCATCTCCCCAGGAAGAATGTGCATACGTTATTTTGACCATGTGGTGAGCAGTATCATTAGTTGAGTCTTCAATTGGAATAATCATTTCTTATCCTTTGAGAGAAGGATTTCCTTTGTTAATAGCATATTGTTAGCTATGTCGATCCATTCTATGGTCTCCAATAATGTGACAATAGGGTTCATAAGGACCATTGATAAAATTCTCACAGGTTTTATATGAGATTATATCTCAAACAGAAAAGGACACTGGGTTTCATGGGACACAATGTATAGACCTATTCATGATGAGGGATTAACGTCAAGAGTTTAGCTATCATGATCGCCTGCATACATGAAAACCTTATGTGGAAAAATATTGAATAATATACCATGTATAGAAGGTTCATGTCAAATAATAGGGGGTAATGTGGATACTACCAATGCACATGTCTCTTCCCTGTAGTCCAAGATTAAAAATATCATATTGATCCTCCTCCGGAACATGCAATGGATTGTAGGGAAGGGGAATATTCTGTTCTGGTACAACAACCGGGCAGGCCAAGAGATTGGATATCGGGGATTCCCACCTCCTACCATTTCTTTTAAGGTGGTGAGCCTCAACCCAACATTCATCAAGTCGGTATTGGACAAGAATCAACAAGAGGTGTCCAATTCAACCATCGTTAATTATACCAAGATAGATGTGTCTTCACTCCCTCCAAATCGGGGAAGTTCAACTCAAAAGACTATTGTAGGATATTCCACACTCTTGATAAATATGACAGATGGAATGATATGGTCTGGTGAAATAAGATTCCCTTGAAATACAACACTCTCATTTGGATGATTAGGAACAAGGAAATACCTTCGGATGAAAACGTCAAAAGAATTAGCATCATTCTGCCTTCCAGATGCAAATGTTGCAAGGACGTGAGGGAGGAGAATACAACTCACATATTGTTTGAAGGGGAGTGGGATCATATAGTGTGGAGTGATTTTGGTGGTATTAATGTATATTCTTCCCGAGATCTGTGTGATTCTCCCTTCTTGGACCAATGGATTAAGGGAGCAGAAGACAAGGGCCTAGAAAATATACAAAGAACTGTGGTTCTCAGTGGAGGGTGTTGGTGCCTGTGGCAATCTAGAAACCAAGTCAGATATGATGGGAGTAATTAAGTAGGGAGGTCTATTATTGTGAGCACAAAGATTCTTTTGGATGACATGGTGTCTCTGACCAGTAACTGGAAGGAGGTTCCTTCTCTTCATATGTTTCATGCTTCCCAACCATAAAACAGTCCCACGCATGGACACTGGGTGCAGTGGTCTCCCCAAAGAATCGGCCTCAAGCTCAATACAAGTAGATCTTGTATCTCGAGTGACATACATGGTGGAGGGGTCATTTGTGACCATATGGGAAGTGTTCATCTAGCCTTTATAGCACTCTACGGATGCAGCTCTTCTATGCTGGCAGATGAAAGAGAAGTCTTCACAGGTCTAAACCTTTGCGCTCAACAAAATATTTCCCTCTCCCATGTGGAAATAGATTTAATGATCATTCATGATTACTTACACTATAGAGGATCTACTTCATGGTAAATCACTTATATCCTCAGGAGCTTCAAGGGCCTCCTCAACAACAATGTGAAGGTAGCTCATACTTGGAAAGAGGGTGATAAAGTAACAGATTATATTGTCTCTTTAGATAACCAAGGATCCAATGTAACATGTTTATTCAACATTCCTCTCTTTATTCTTGAGGGGTGAATTTGATCTCAGTGGATACCCTTGTTCTCCATTACCTTAGGCCCCATAGGTTGTTTTCCCTACTCTCTTTGTAATTTTGTTTTCCCCCTTGAATAAAAATGATAATATTGATGATGATGGATGAATCATGGTAGAATGATTTAGGTCTTGAACCGAGTGGTATATGATTTAAACACATTTTTAATGATGATATTAGCTCATGAAGGTTATGAATATTAAATGTTTGATATGGAATGTTAGTGATTGTATGGGTACGGGTCAAGGATCAACATTTTCAATTGTGATTCTTTTGATCATGGATTCTAATATATTTGGATAAATTAAATAATGTTCCATATTAATGAGGGATATTTTGGAATCAAACTAGGTTCCATGAGATGGTTGAACCATGTTTGATCCTGAAGACACATTGCAAGATACATGGTGTCGGTAGTTGATAAAAGTAATGTATGGCCTGGTTGATGTGATTATAATTTTAGATAGTAATACACACCTATTAATAGAATCTTATTGTACTCATGGTTTAGAGATGATCAGGCCTAATATCCTGATATCATCCTGAGTATGTTGAGAGAGCGTTGACTATATACTGAGCTGGTTATTTATACTCCCTTATGATTGATTAAGGGACTCCTTGGGATTCATATATGAGGATTGGTTTTAATTATGTTAGATAGTTCATAGTACACGTTTAAATGTCTGAGGATGGTGACCCTCATTATGTTTTTAATCTAGAAGAACGCCATGAGAGCTATTATCAAGAAATGGTAATGGATAATGGGTGAGTTTTACATTAGTTCTCGAGGAATAGTGGGTTCATATTCATGTGAGACATTTTTTTGAGTATGGATGAAGCAAGGGATATGGTAATCAAGAAATATTTTCATTAATGTGGTGATATGGGTGATCTTAACATGAGGAGCATGGAGTTGGTCACAAGTGTATGACCCTTGAGTGATAAAAGTTGTTTAATCATGATATTGGTTGTTTTATGGTCATTGCGATCTTATATGCTATTAGGTGAAGTCCAAACATGGGAGTCAGGCTTGGGTTATCCTAAGACGATCCAAGGGTATTGGATCAGATATGCATTGGTGATTATACTATGAACTGAAATTGGGAATGGGAATGAGATTAATTCAATATATTCCACTATAAGTGGGTTATGGTCTTTGATAATTATTCTTAGAGTGATATCAGTATTCCTTAAGTTGAAGGCTATTGGAATTTTCAGTAAGTGATATATCTGTTGTTGAAGCTGATTGTTTTCAAAATTAGTTAGTCAGAGGTAGTTCAATAGGATTTTCCCTTTAATAGTTATATATGGTCAGTGAGGAACCCCATTATACACACCTTCGAGATAAGATGGGTGAAATTTAAAGGTCAACTAATAAATTTTTAAGTAAAAGACAGTGTGATCAGGCTAGTTGGTCATTTTACATTTAACTATTTGTTTTAATTGAAAAATGTTTTGAGAATATTTTGAGAATTATAAGGGAATGATTTTATTGTAAATTAAAATTGTCAAAGTACCATGATTCAAAATAATCCATTTAATTTAGAAATTATGGTTGGCATTTCCACATTCCATTTGATGAATGAGATGATGATGTGATAATGTATCAAGTTAGGTGGGCTTTGGTAAGCACCGTATTAGAATTTAATTTGTGGTTATGAGAATTGGAATATGTTTTTATTATTTGAGTACCATATTCTTTAAGTGGTTCTTGAAGGCACATTGGTCATTTGAAAATGAAACATGGCCATCTGAATAGGAATTGATGACCCTATTTGGTCATTTGATGTTTTTTATCAAGGTTTCTTAGGGATGAGAAGTTCTAAGGTGGGGAGGTTTTAATGTTTAGTGTTTTGATATGATATAGAAATTAAAATTGATTTTAATTTTACTATTTGGTGTATGGACCTAATTTAAAATTGAGCATAAAATGAAATTCTGGTTGTTTAAATGCTTTTAAGTATTGTTTAGGGATAGAGTTTTAGGTTTTTTGAAGGTCCAATTGTGCTTTGTTCCCCTCCCATCTGTTTTTATTATCTAGTTCCATTCATACCACCCTAAATTGAACCCTTTTCATTTTATATGACTAAGAAGATAAAATTATTTAATAATATGGAATTGTGAATGAATAAATGAATTGAAATATGTTAATAGTAAATTGGAATGGATAAAACCCATGTACTATGTGTAATTATTAAAATAAATACTCTTTTTTGTTATGGTATTCCTTCTTAGGAGCTTTAATTCCCTATAAAAATTTACTTGGACTATCTCATAGTTTAAATGAAATTATATTAATCCTTGTACAACAATTGAATTCCTAATATAGAATACCTTAGATGGGATTAAAGGTTAATTAAAATGATATTAATCACTGAACAAAACCTAGATTATTAATAAAAAAATTCTAGTATAGGTTCATAGGTTTTATGAATTATGATTTGCCTTGATAAATACTTGGATTCCTTATATGAAATTCCTTATATGATCTCGTAGGTTTCATGATGTAAAATATTCTTTGGGTGAAACATTGATTCCTTATACAAAATTCCTTGGATAGGCTCATTGGTTAAATTAGATTATGATAAGCCTTTGGAGACACTTGGATTCTATGTGTAATTATTTGGACGGGAACATAGGTAATATGAAGTTACCTTATGCTTGATGTCTAATGAGTTACCCTCGACCGTTAAACCCTAAATTCCACGAAATCTATAGATCCCTATATGATCATCATTATATACGGATGCCATGGTTTATCGTTGGGTCCCACCTTACTAATGTTATAAATAGACACCTGGTCTTATTTCCATGGACCATATTTCAACTTTACAATTCTTATTTTTAGAGACACTTGATGTAGGTTGAAGCAGGTATAGTCAGATGGGTACCCATGGGGGACCCATGCCCAAAAAGATTTATATTTATTTACATCATTGCATTGCCTTATTATTATGCATACGCACTACTTATTTTATATTCATGGATTGGATAATATTAGAAACCATTAGTGGTGGCCTACTGAGTTTTATTTACACACTATTTGGGTTACCATTAGATACCTTGAATGATTACATATATGAAGGTTGGGATCAGGGAAAGTGGCTAACTTTGGATGATTAGTTTTTTGTACTAGGATGGAGTATGGGAGAAAGGTAATGATCTAGTGCTCATGATACTAGTTGAGTTTAGATATTGGTCATCTGAGTACGTTGTATATAATGTATTGTATTTTATTCCTTCTTCCCTTTGTGTATATTTTTCATCATCATTTGTATATGATGATAGTTTCATATTGAGGTTTTTTATTATTATTAGGATGAGTTGCTTCAATTGATTTAATATTTATCCATAGCTTCAATTTATTATTTATGCTTCCACTAATATTTATCACTGTCTAGATGGTATAGTTTCCCAATTGTGCCTCTTTTAGACCCTCGCTACTAATCAGAATCTTCCAGTATATGGGGAGGTTCACTTGAGTCCATTTGGACAACTTGTTTAGATACTTATGAGTGAATCGATCCCTGGATTCTATAATCTATATTCCCTTGTAAATTAATATTTTGAATATATAGATAATTTTTATAGAGGTTGTATCCACCATAGAGTGAGAGGATCTTCATATAATAATGAAATATTTTCATTGTAGATCAGAATTGGAATGTCCAGAGGTATGGTTATTTGATTCGGATGCATCCTTTACATGCTTGAAATTCTCTCATCCTATTTAATTCTTTATAATTCATATAGTTATTTCAAACTCAACTATATTTTTTTATATTTCGAATCAAACCTACTTACCTTTTGAAATTTTAAAATCCATTTCATATATTTTGAAGAATGGTTGAGATATTTTCAAGGGGTAAAATCAAAAAATATTAAGAAAAATTTTGTTGGAATGATTAATTAGGCCTACCATATATGGTTGTAAATCTCTTAATGGGAAGAATATGAACTCTTTATAATGGATCCAATCATATCTGTATAGTAAGAGATATTATAGATACAATTTTCTTCCATCTCCAACTTCTCTCAAGATTTTAAGGTACATAGATAATTTTGAGAAACAGAGGTTTATTATAGAATATAGGGGATAAATTGACTAGGGTATAAAAAATTAAATCACTATAGTGTCTAACTATTGTTAAATCACCATTGGTGATAGATCTATGTCATTACATGTGAGGGTTACAATAATGTGTTTTTAGAAGTAAAATTATGTCCCATATGTGATCAAATGATGAACATGAAGTCATGTAGACCTAGTGGCTATAATGTAAGTAATAGTATAAAAATTCCATTTGAAATGTTCCATGTTTTTAACTGGATGAAAAATACATAAAAATGTTGAATTTTTTCATTTAGTGGATGGGAATTTTTTTAAATCGAGTTCTGGAATGGAATTTTGAGAGTTGGAACCCTTCAAAGTGATGTGTTTGGAATTGGGAGAAGGTCGAAGAAGTTTCATGGAATTCTCAAGGATTTTCAAGATTTTTGGACCTATAAAATTGTGTTTTAAATGGTCTGTATAGGGTGCAAGATTTTTATGAAATTTTGTGACCCACAACAACTAATTGTGTGACCTGCAACAAGTGAGATGAAGGTGCCACACATGCTGTGAATGGCTTACCAACTCGTGTTCTTATCTCTCATGGTTAGTGGAAGAGGTATTACCTAACCACAATTCATTATACGGTTAGTGAATAGTTTCCAAATAGTGTGGTCATCCCCTGTGTAACACCCCACGTTTTCATAGAAAGTTATTTTCTTAAAAGTAATTCAATAGCTTGCATTATACGCAACACCGAGTTCGAGCGCACCACGACTTACCAAACTAGTCATTCAAAAAAGAATTTATGAATATTATTAACTGAATTTTGAATTTTATATACTCCATATAATTTTAGAATCCATGTTATGTTTTTATGAGACATCATATAAGAACAAATTCATTTTTCAGATAAAAGAATTATTTTTCAAAAAATGCAATTTTACCACCTCTTATAGAAACCCTTTTTTGAAAAACAATATTTGAAACTTTTATATATTAAATTTAATTAAATTAAATTATTCTTTATAATTGGGACATAAAGATTTATTTTGGATAAATTTTTGTTACTTTTCTGATAACTTTCATATTTTGATGAATACTGAAAAATACTAAATTTTAATTGAAAACAACTTTTTAAATAAAAATAATTTATATTGTTAAATTATTAATTTGAATGGTTTGTAAGTATTAGTAGATTATATTTTTATCATTTAATACAATTTAGGTTATTATAAGTAATTTCACATTTAAATTTGACAAAAATACATGTCAATCTTTTGATAGTTTTTACTTTTTTAAAAACCCGTTTTTCGGTTTTAACAACGACAATTAATTTAAAATTAATTAATGAAACTTCTATGTTTTTAATTTTGTAAAATAGAATTAATTTTTGAATTTGGAATATCAAAATTAACTTAGGGTAAATTTTTGGTACTTTTCTGAAAACATTCAATTTTTGATGAATAGTGAAAAACATTGCGTTATAGTTTAAAACCGACTTTTTATTTAAATAAATATTTTTTTATTTAAATTTATTTTAAGTAATATATATATATATATATATAATAAATATATAAGTTCAATTTAATTCATTGGAGTCATTTTATAATAAAATTAGATGTATAAAATTTTATTGAACTTTTTACCGTCTTTTACCTACCTTCTAGAAGCATTTACAAATTTTCATAAAACATAATTTTACCACTTCTGTGAGTTGAATTTAAAAAAATCAGAGAGAAACAGTTGAAATCATTAAGGAAAATGTGGTTCAATAAGATGAAAATAATTTTTGGTGAATAGTAACTTTTGACATTTATTTACCATGTTTAAAAGTAAATAGGTAATTAAGGGTAAAAATGATATTATAATTACCCTAACACTTGTACTAATTCTATTGGATAAGTTTAATTTGAAAAAAAACAACCTTATGATTAAAATATTATCCTTTTGATCCACTTGGATCATATTAGGATATTTATTATTATTTTATTTAAAGAGGTGTTAAAAGTGTTAAATTCAATGTTTAATAACTAAACAATTTTTAATATAGGGTTATACATAAGATAAAAATTACTGTAAATTTTCATTAGAAATATAAAAAAAAATCTACATAATGGTATCTTATTTATAATTTTTAGACATTAAATAAATAAATTTCTTTATGACACAATGATGATACATTAATTATCTTATTAATGAAAGATTATAATAATTGATATTATAAATATCCAAATAAATGTAATTAGAGACTTTTGATAAATTCCAATAATTTTATAGGTTAATATGACATGTTAGGGTTTCTTAAATAATTTTTTTCTAAGTAATCGTACTATTATAATTTTCAAAAAAACCTAATACTAAATAGTGATAAAATTGACATAATCAAGTTTTTAAAACAAATACTATATTATTAATTGATATAATATTCCTAAAAATCTAAGGTTAGGAAAAAGGACTTATATTAGGTTATATATATTAATAATTAAACACTTGGGATTCGATTTTCTTGTTATAGTAAGTTTATTAACCATATAATATAAAAATATAAAGAGACATGGTAAATGTCAAACTATTTAACTAAGAGTTAAAACTAAAAGATAAGGTTAATATGGTGACCTAATACTATATAAAACCTATTGGTTGAGAGTTTATATACCCATAACCACATTATCCTAGAATGAAATGATTTTATATCCATTAAAAACCTAATATGATTTTATTATAAAATAATATTTCAAGCTTTTCCTAAAGTGACCCTCACCTCTCTTATAAAAGGGTACTTCCCATTCTCTCATTTTCACACCTCCAAATCCATTTGGATCAGCTTCATCTTAGAGGCCCTCCTTTGGTTCTAAATCTAACCTAAGGATCCCTTTTGATCAAATCAAAAGGAAGAACCCGAAGAAGAGGTAAATAGTTCATCACCTCTTTCAAGTTATTTTCTTCTACCACTTCCTCTTTCATTGTTGTTTACATTATAAAGTAATTATGCCAGTATATTCTATATATGTTGATGTTATTATAAAAATGGAACAACCATATTTATTATTCTATCCATCATATAAATGAGAGAGTCACTATACGTGCGTACGTACAGCTTACCGTCTCCACGTCGTGGTGTAGTTGGTTATTCAAACACTTCATTATTTGGATTGGTATAATAATGAGTATAAATTATGTAAATAATAAATATAACATGTTAATTATTCTGTATATGTGATATACCATCCAATTACATACTATTTCACCATCAATATATTGATATTTTCTCTCGTTTGTACGTACGGATTACCCTCTCCACGAACGCGATGACACACATTCCCAATCGTAATCATTCAAGAATAATTTTCATTTTATGATTAAAAATATTTTTTAATAACATAATATAATTATTTATATGAATAAAATACATTCTATCCATAACAAACATGACTTATATAACAGATCATATAAAGGAAAACGGATCAGTTAACACCCGAAATGATGATACTACTAAAATATTATTAACAATGCAATATTAGAGGATCATATATGATATTTTATTATGTATATAGTTATTTTATAATTTAATAAAAATTATTTAAATATTATAAATTAGGTTAATATACCCTCAACCAAGGAAAATTACAAGGTAAGGGGTTTTCATCTCACTTCTTATTCCCGTGAGATTCATGCTACATTACCACTATTTCCTTTTGTGTGGTGTATGTACTGCCCATGATAGTATTATTTTTGTAATATAATTTAATTTATGTGTCTTTACATCTTCATTGTATGATACTTCTTTCATGGGGAGTATGTGTTGTAAGTTACCAAATCAGTAAGGGAATTCCAATTTCCAATTTCCACTCATTCAGTATTACGCAAACTTCATTGATTAATTTATTCCATGATTATGTGTGAAATCACTATTTATTTACTTATGTAGTAATTTAAAATACCTTTTGTGTGGATATAATTTTGATACACATAATCACTTCATTTATAAATTCTGAAGTCATCGATATAAACTTGATAACATTATTTTTAACTTAATTTATATTGATTAAGTTAAACATCCAAGTCATTGGTGTTGTTTCTACTAGAATATGTGTGAATGTCCTTATTTGCACTAAATATCCAACCATATTGGGTGTATTTATATTTTTTACACATTATTATTTCATTTATTTATCCTTAACCTAAGGATACGGTCTTTATAAAGGAATTTAACTCAACTTACATTCTATTGAGACTTCTTTGTTATTATGCACCATTTCACTATTATTCGGTGTATATACTATACTTTGACATAGTATATCATGAATACCTTTATTCTCATGACATTATAATTTTTTTATTACCTCAATTATTTTTATTCAAGAGTCTCTCATTTGGTTGGAAACTCTTACTAAAATATCATTTTAAATGTTTTAAAGATTTATTCTTCTAAATTTATCTCATCAATGTCTATGTTTTAAAAATGGTTTTAAGGATTTATTTGTATGGAAATTAATGTTTTAAAATTAAAATTCTATTTAAAAGTATCAATGTGGTATGGGACACTTTGATTTGAAAATCAGTTTTAAATGACTTCTTGGATAAATAATGCGTCATTTTAATGTTTTCAAGAAAAAGGGGATATTTCTCTAAAAATAGTTTTAATGCCAATTTTAATCTATATAAATATCCTTAAGTTTATTTTATTCTAGATTGAGGTTGACTTATCATAATAAAATCAACCATATATTATTTAATGAGTTATGTTTGACTGTGGATGTGCTATTTTTATGTCATTCGTGGTTTGTGGTTAAAATATTGGCATTTTGAATGATAGTTTTAATACGAATGTTTCTATTTTGTTTCACCCATTCATATGAGGAATGCATTGGACATAGTAAGTGACAGGTAGAGCCCACTATAGCTCCTCAATGCATCAGTAGGTCTCATGAGACAATTAGACGTGGAATTGGCAGAGGCCTTTCCCAATTTGATATATGGTTTTGGCCGAGGCCTAAATCGTTTTTGGACGTCTTGGATGAGGCTTTGACAAGATGTTCCAGAATGTCCAGCATTATGCATTCCCTTATTATAAAAATTGATATTGATATTACATGTGATTGTTCGACTATTATAATATCCATGTGAATAAATAAATGGCGTTATTTGATTTATCTTTTCCATATTATGTTTAAGTTTAAGTTTAAAAGTCTTGTATTCTAGTCTTATACATTACCTTAAATGTTTATTCTTATTTATGATAGTTTCTTCTATATTGTTAACATTACTAATCATTTGATCTCACCCCTTCTTATGTTTTATTTTTCATAAGATGCAAAAAAAAATATTACGATTAAACTATGGGAATAGGCTAAGGGATATAAGAGTGTTCAAAGGGGACACAATGTTTTTTTAATTTCATGATGTAATGTAAAACTTATTTATGTATCTAGTACTTCCAAGGCTACTAAACTAACCGGTCCTTCAGGACATTATTCCTTGTATCATGCCAATGTTGTGTAATAATGCACTGATTCTGGGTAACTTGGGTCAGATCATTATAGTTGGTATTAGAGGAAGCTTAGTTCAATCCTTGGAAGATAGATTTAGAAAAACTCTTATTAGAAAACACTACCCTAAGATAGACATTGAGGATTAGTATAGAAGAACATCCCAAAATTTTGGTTATGTAAATATTATACGGGTTTTCTAAGAAATACGTCCCTGTTTGGATACGAGCAGGTAGAGGCAGCTCTAAAACAGATGTACCTAAGAGTGAAAACTCTGAAAAATAGTTTCAAGCTTGACCCAGGGTATCTTGGTACATGATAACGAACCTTGCTGCACTCTTGGTTATGAAACTCTTGGGGAATATGCTTAGGATAATTCACATTTTCATTACAAACCAATTTGATGGATTTTAATATAAGATTATAATAAATTACCTTAGTTAATCCTAAGGTGTTTTATATTAAAAATAAGGTGTTATGATATTCTCTAAATGATTTTATGACTCACACTATAATTTCTTATGTTAGTAAATGGATAGATTCCTAGAAAGTCATAGTAACATTGAACATGATGTACAAGGTGGGCACAGTGGTGGAAATGAGCAATGAAATGGAATGTTGATAGGTGTAAATGATATCATGTTCATGTCGAATCAGTTTTCCAAAAATATGATCAAAAACATATATATTAACCAACTCTCATACCCAATAAATAAGATAAATGCAGTGAATGATAATAGATCCAGTAGTGGGGACCATGGATAAAGGAAAGCTCAACTTCCATCATGCAAGAAATGTGGAAGGAGACACCTATTAAAGTGTCTCAATGGAACAAATAAATGCTTTATTTGTGGGAAAGAAGGACATAAAGTAAATAATTTCTGAGGAAAAATGAAGAGTACTACAGAAGAAAATAAAAATGATCCAAAGAATCCATTTACAGTCATTTTCTATAAAATTAGGGGACCTGGGAATTACCCAAGTGAATGCTATATTCTATAGGATAACCTCTTGATCAAGGAAAACCTATGGGGAAATAAATTGATGGAGAAATGTTTAAAATTATTAGTGCTCTTTGTTTATGGGATTACTTTGGAATACATTTCTCTTGTACATGTAACCCTCCAGTTTGTTATGTGAAAATTCTATTTTAGGAATAATTATCAATTTTATTTTTGATATAGTTATAAATAACTATTTGGGTTTATATAATACTTGAATTTGAGGCAATTTCAAGTTATTAAATTTTGGGATGAAAATGTGAGGTATGAGATATCATTTGTGATGAAATTATGTTATAGTTATTTTCTGGAATTTATCTCATTTTAGGAATGTTATAAAATATATTTTTTGAAAAATGAAAACACACAAACTGTGTGAAAAACCCATCACATCGGGAAAAGCTGTGGGAATCGAACCCACAACCAGAGTGTAATTGGAATTTATCTCCTACCACTGGACTACGTAAAGTCTCTGGTTAGTGTGACTAATTATTTTTAGTGAAATGATTTTATTGAATAATAATATGTTGATTTTGGATATTATGTCTTATCAAATGGATATCGTTAGTATAGGAAAATGATTTGGTGATTAAATGATAAATGTTATTTTGGAAGATATTCGCTCTGTTGGGAGTACTATATGCCTATGGAAAATAGAATACTATGGGATTTCATTTGAAGAGTAATGGTGGCTTCTTATCTATGTTTTTATTGTATATTTATAGTGATTTGGGTTATTTATGGAAATTATTAACCTATCATAGAGAATATATGATTATGTTAATTACATTTTAGTATGTGACTTTAAGAGTAGTCAATGTTATTTGGAGATACAATTTTACGTGGAAGACTACGTAATAAAAATTTTATATGTTTTGGGTTTAAATAATATTTTGGAATATATTGACTAATTTTATGGAGAATTGTTTATTGAATGGTATTTATTGAAATTTGGGTACTTATGGTTTAATATTAGAAATTAAGATTAGTATTTATTTCTATAAAGGATTATCATTTTTGGGGATCATCTAATCTTGTACAAACCATTTTGGTTAATCTCTAAATACAAGGGAAATATATAGTTTATCCTTTGTGATAATGTGATTCTCTAGAAGTTGATTCTAGCACTCTAGGTGTGACCAAGTATTTTTTAATACACATCATTTTAAAAAAATATATGAGTTAGTGGTAAAAATTGATAAAAGGATAAAAATCTACTTAAAAAATAAGTATATCTCTTTATGTTCTTAGCCAATCTCATAAATAAATTATTCAACTTTATGAAATAGAACATAAAATAAATAAAAATGTTGTCCATTTAATTTTCCTACTGGGAAACTAATGACCATTTTTCCCATCACAAGTTTGTGGTTTTCTTGTTATTAACATTCACCGGATCATGTTTTCTATCACTCTCCATCAGAACCTAACACTTATTTTATCTTCCATATCCATGTTTTCCTACATGTAATCCTAGTATGGGTTATCTCGGGTGACCTTTGTACTTCTCTTTCTTTCTTTTAAAGTGATATTTTTATTGACTCTTTTTCTGATGTGGACTTTCAATAAAGTTCCCAAGCCCAATTTGATAATTTATAGGATGCAATTTCAAAAATGGGGAAGAATGTAACACCCCAAGATTTCACAGTATGTTATTTTCTTTAATGTAATTCAATAGCATGCGCTATACGCAACACCGAGTTTGAACGCACCACGACTTACCAAACTAGCCGTTCAAAAATAAGTTATGAAAAGTGTTAACTGAATTTTTAATTTTATATACTACATATAATTTTAGAATCCATGTTATGTGTTTCTTAGACATAATATAAGAACAAATTAATTTCTTTCAGATAAAACAAGTATTTTTTTAAAAATGCAATTTTACCACCTTTTAATGGAAAACCATTTTCAAAAACAATATTTGACACTTTTATATATTCAATTTAATGAAATTATTTTCTTCTTTAGAATCGGGACATAAAAATTTATTTTGGTTAATTTTTTGGTACTTTTCTGATAACTTCTATATTTTGATGAATACTGTAAAATACTAAATTTTAATTGAAAACATATTTTTTAATAAAAATAATTTATTATGTTAAATTATGAATTTGTATGGTTTTGAAGTATAATTAGATTATATTTTATCATTTAATACAATTTTGGTCTTTATAATTAATTTCACATTTAAATTTGACATAAACTCATGTCAATCTTTGGATAGTTTTTACTTTTTTAAAAACCCTCTTTTTGGTTTTGACAACGGGAATTAATTTTAAATTAATTAATTAAACTTCTATTTTTTTTAATTTGGTAAAATAGAATTCATTTTTGAATTCAGAATATCAAAATTGGCTTAAGGTATTTTTTTGGTATTTTTTTGAAAACATTCAATTTTTGATGAATTGTGAAAAACACTACGTTATAGTTTAATACCAAATTTTTATTTAAGTATTTATTTATTTTATTTAAATTTATTTTAAGTCAAAAAAGATATATAATACCTATATAAGTTCAATGTAATTTGTTGGATTCATTTTATAATAAAATTAGATGTATAAAATTTTATTGAACTTTTCACAGTCTTTTACCCACCTTCTAGGAGCATTTAAAAATTTTCATAAAACATAATTTTAACACTTCTGTGAGTTGAATTTAAAAAATATGAGAGACACTATTAACATAAGTATGTAAAATGTGATTCAATAAGATGAAAATAATTTTTGGTGAGTAGTGACTTTTGACATTTCTTTACCACGGTTAAAAGTAAATAGGGCAATTAAGGGTAAAAATTATGTTATAATTACCCTAACACATGTCCTAATTCAATTGGATAAGTGTAATTAGACCAAAAACAACCTTAGGAATAAAATATGATCCTTTTGGTCCACTTTTATTAGATTATGACATTTATTATTATTTTATTTAAAGAGGAGTTAAAAGTGTTAAATTTAATGTTTAATAACTAAACCATTTTTAATATACGGTTATACATTAGATAAATTCGACTATAAAAATTAATTATAAATATAAAAATATTTCCTACATAATGGTATTTTATTAATAATTTTTATACATTAAATAAATAAATTTATTTATGACACAATGATGATGCAATAATTATCTTATTAATGAACGATTAAAATAATTGATATTATAAATATCCAAATAAATGTAATTTGAGACTTTTGATAAATTAAACTAATTTAATAGGTTAATATGACATGTTAGGGTTGATTAAATAATTTTTTTCAAAGTAATCATGCTGTTATGATTTTCACAAAAACCAAATACTAAATAGAGTCAAGATTGACATCATTGACTTTTTAAAACAAATACTATATTATTAATTGATATAATATACCTAAAAATATAAGGTTTGGCCAAATGACTTTTATAATGTTATATATATTAATAATGAACCACTTGGGGTTCTGTTGACTTGTTATAGTATGTTTATTAACCATATAATCTAAAAATACCAACAAACATGGTAAATGTCAAACTATATAACTAAGAGTTAAATCTAAAAGATAAGGTTAATATGGTGACCTAAACCAATATAAAACCTATTTTTTGAGAGTTTTTAGACCCAGCACAACGTTAGCCACTAAATAAATTATTTTAGAGCCATTAGAAACCAAAAATGATTTTATTATAAAATAATATTTCATGATTTTTTTAAAGTGACCATCACATCTCTTATAAAGGGTACTTCCCCTTCTCTTAATTTCACACCTCCAAAGCCATTTATCTCAGATATCACCTTCCCAAATAACCTCACCACTTTCCTCCCTTCATTATAGAGTCATTATTTTGTTCTTAAAGCCAACCTAAGGATCCCTTTTGATCAAATCAAAAGGAAGAACCCAAAGAAGTGGTAAATATTTCATCACCTCTTTCAAGTTCTTTTCTTCTTCTACTTCCTATTTCTTTGTTGTTTACATTATAAAATATTAAATATAGTATCTTCAATATACTGTAATTTTATTATAAAAATTTTACAACCATATTTATTGTTCTATCCATCATGTGAATGAAAAAGTCACCATACATGCGTACGTACAGCTTACCATCTCCACGTTGTGGTGTACTTTGTTATTCAAACACTTCATTATTTGTATGGGTATAATAATGAGTATAAATAATGTAAATAATAAACATAAAGTTTTAATGACTCTGTATATATGATATACCATCCAATTACATACGATTTCACCATCAATGTAATGATATTGTCGCTCGTGTGTACGTACAGATTACCGTCTCCATGAACGCGATGTGATTCATTCCCCATTGTAATCATTCAAGAACAATTTTCGTTTTATGATTAAAAAAATGTTTAAGAACTTAATATCATTCTGTATATGAAGAAAATACATCTTATCCATAACAAACATGACTTACTTAATTGATCATATAAAGGAAAACAGATTAGTTAACACCCGAAACGATGATACTACTAAAATATTATTAACAAAGAAATTTTAAAGGATCATATATTATATTAAATTTATGTATATAGTTATAGTATAATTTAATAACAATTATTGGACTATTATATAGGAGTTTAGTGTACCAACAACCAAGGAAATGTACAAGGTAAGGGGTTTTCATCACACTTCTTACTTGAGTAAGATTCATGATATATTACCACTATTTCCTTTTGTGTGGTGTATGTACTTCCAATGATTGAATTATTTGTGTAATATAATTTAATTTATGGGTATTTAAATCTTAATTTTATGAAACTTACTTCATGTGTTGTATGTTTTGTAAGTTACCAAATCGGTAAGGGAATTTCAAATTTCAATTTCCACTAATTTAGTTTGACACAAACTTTATTGATTATTTTACTCCATGATTATTTGTAAAATCACTATTTATTAACTCAATTAGTAATTTCCAATCCCATTTGTGTGAATATACTTTTTATACACATAATCACTCCATTTATAAACTCTCAAGTCGTCAATATAATCTTGATAACATTAATTTTAACTCAATTTATATTCATTAAGTTAAACATCCAAGTCATTGGTGTTGTTTTTACAAGAATATGTGTGAATGTCCTCCAATTCATTTACTCTGAACATCCAATTATATTGACTGTATTTAAATTTATCACAAATAATTATGTCAATGATTTATCCTTGACCTAAGGATACAGTTTTTATAATGGAATTCATCTCAGCTTACATTCCATTGAGATTTCTTTATTGTTATGCACCAATTCACATTTATTTGGGGTATATACTATACTTTGACATATTATATCTTGAGTCCCTTTATTCTCATGATATTATAATGTTTTTATTACCTCAATTATTTGTATTCAAGCATCTCTCATTTGTTTTGGAACTCTAACTAAAATATCATTTTAAATGTTTTAAAGATTTATTCTTCTAAATCTTCCTCATTAATGTCCATGTTTTAAAAATGGTTTTAAGGATATATTTATTTGGAAATTAATGTTTTAAAATTGAAATTCCTTTTAAAAGTTTCAAATGTGTGTGGTACTCTTTGATTCAAAAATCTCTTTTAAATGACTTCTTGAATAAATAGTGCATCATTTAAATACTTTCAAGAAAAAGGGGATATTTCTCTAAAAAGAGTTTTAATGACTATTTTCATCTATGTAAATAACCTTCAGTTTATTTTATTCTTGATTGAGGTTGATTTATCATAATACAATAATCCATATTGTATTGAATGTGTTTTTTTACTGTGGATGTGCTATTTTTATTCCATTCATGGTTTGTGGTTAAAATATTGACATTTCATATGCTTGTTTTAACACGAATGTTTAGATTTTGTTTCAGGAATTAATATGAGGAATGAATTGGACTTAGTAAGTGACGGGTGGATCCTGCTATAGCTCCTTGATGCATCGGTAGGTCTCATGAGACAATTATACATGGAATTGGTAGAGGACTTTCCCAATTTGATATATGGTTTTGGCCGAGGCCTAAATCATTTTTAGACGTCTTGGACAAGGCCTTGACAAGATGTTTTAGAATTTCAAGCATTATGCATTCCATCATTATGAAATTGGCTATTGATATAACATGTGTTATTCTACTAGTATAATATCCATGTGAATAATTAAATGGCATTATTTGATTTATCTTTTCCATATTATGCAGAAGTTTAAGTTTAAAAGGCTTGTGTTCTAGTCTTATACCTTTCCTTAAATATTTAATCTTATTTATGAATGTTTCTGCTATATTTGTATCCTTACTAATCATTTGATCTCACCCCCTTCTTATGTTTTATTTTTCCCAGGATGAAAAGAATTATATTACGATTAACCTGCAAGAATAGTCTAAGGGATATAAGAGTGTTAAAAGGGGACGCAATGTTTTTTTAATATCATGATATAATGTAAAACTTTTTTTGTATCCAGTACTTCCAAGGCTACTAAATTGATCGGTCTTTTGGGACATGATTCCTTGTATCATGCCAATGTTTTATAATAATGCACCGATTCTGGGTAACTGGGGTCGGGGCATTTTAGTCGGTATGAGAGGAAGTTTAGTTTAATCCTTGGAAGCTATATTTAGAAAAACATTGATTAGAAAACACTACCCTATGATGGACATTGAGGATTAGTATAGAGGAACATCCAAAAATTTTGGTAATGTAAATATTATTTTGGTTTTCCCAGCAATACATCCCTGTCTGGATATGAGTAGGTAGAGGAGGCTCTCAGACAGATGTACCTAGGAGTGAAAACTTCGACAAGGAGTTTCGGGCATGACCCAGGGTATCCTGGTACATGACAACGGGCCTTGGTTCACTCTTGGTTACGACACTCCCGGGGGATATGCTTTGGATAATTCACAATTTTATTATAAAGAAATTTGATGGATTTTAATATAATATGAGAATAAATAACCTTAGTTAATCGTAAGGTGTTTTATATTGAAAATAAGGTGTTATGATATTCTCTAAATGATTTTATGACTCACAATATGATTTCTTGTGTTAGTCAATGCACTACCACAAAACAGGGCAAGGGAAGCACTTCCCTTTATCAGCGCTAAGCACTGATAAAGGGGTATGCCTTTATCAACGCTAGTTAAAAGTGCTCATAAATATGACCTTTATCAGCACTAAAATAAGTACTGATAAAGGTGTACCCTTTATTACTGTTTTTTTAGTGCTGATAAAAGGTAACATTTATCAGTGCTTATTTTAGCGCTGATAAACGATTTTATTCTCAATTTATATAAAATTATAATATTTATAATAAAAAATAATGTTTTTGTATATATTAACAATTATATACCAATATTTATAAAAATATACCCTTTATTGTTATAATTATTAATAAATAGATATATATTTATCTTATATGCCATTTTAAATAAATATATAAGAATATAAATAAATTATTAAATAAAAACTGATGGAACCTTTATCAGCACTCGTAGAAAGCACTAATAAAGGTATGTTTTATCTGTGCTAAAATAAAAGCACTGATAAAACATACATTTATCTGCACTTTTATTTTATCATTGATAAAAAAACCTTTATCAGTGCTTTTAACGAGCGCTGATAAAGGTTCTAGTGGTTTTTATTTAATAACCCTAGCAGGACCTCCTCTCTAACATGCAGTCAAGCTTTTGTGAAAGCTAAACCAGGCCCCTCTTCCGCTGCGACCTCTCCTCATCCTCCCCCTCCTCTTCCTCCTCCTCCTCATCCTCATCCTCCTCTGTTGCCGCCGTTGGGTTTTCCTCCTCTGCCGCGACCATCGTTGCCTCCTCCGCCACTACCTCCACCGCCACTGCCTCCACCGCCACTGCCTCTGCTGCTGCTTCCTCCACTACCACTGGTCAGTGTAGGAGTATTTTCCTTCTCTTGGGCTATTATATTTCTTTTAGAGAGGCCTTCCTTTTGGTTCTATCCTTGGGGAAGATTGGTGACCCTACCTAATGTGAGTGTTCATGGATGAATCACATTCCATTGATAGAGATAACTGATGGGATTCTTATCAAGGGATATAAATATGGGATTTTACCTTATGTTTTACTATAAATTGATAATGGATCCCTTCAAACCAAAATGGATCATGTTCCTACCTTTTAGTAGTTGTTGAGTTATGCCATCATCCTTCTTTAGGTTGGAGAGGAGATGGAATGTGTCATTAATTCAAAGATTCAATTAGGATATACTAGATCTCCTTCATGAAATATGTGAGAATATGAATCCAATCCTATGATTTTGTTGGGATATGCTAACATTCCTCTTGAAGGGGTGTGGGGATATAGCACTGGTATCGTATGGAAATTGGAATATGATGTTACCTTGTTCAGCATTTATGGAAGCATGAATATGGGCTTACCCCTATGTGATATTTGAGATATTTAGATTACCACTTTCTACTAATTCTTCCAATATATGTTGACAAATATTTAAAACATGGGTGCGGATATAGGGTTGTTTTTATATTTTATCCAAGTGGTATTGATGGGATTCTATAATTGAAATTGGATTATGATCCTATTTGTTTGTAGGAGTGGGGATATATACCTACTCATTCCCCTCGTCCACTTCCATAAGAAACTGGTGGAATTTATGCATGGGTGTGGAAATATGTTCATTCAACCTAATTTTTTTCAATATGTATGGGTAGGCTCATTGAGTTTGAATAGGGATATGATCCTATTCACAAGATACCACGTGTTGTGTTGGGAAACTTATTATGGGGAAGTGGGGATATGAACCTTCTCCCTATGATCAATAGATCTTAATTCCTTGAGAGGCCTCATAGCTTCTTGGATATAAGAGATTAGGGAAGGGGTCTGCATTGTAGTGCCCTCAACAGGCTTCTAATGGTTAGTGGTCACATGATGTTGGCGATAGTGGAAATTGCTTGGAGTCCTACTGGGTGACCTATGAACTGAGTTGAGGCCATGGATGACTTCTTGATCCACCTTCCTAAGATAAGTAATATAACTATTATCATTCTCTATGGATATAATTCTAAATTAATTAATGGTGGTGGTAGGTTCCACTTTCTTTATTTTAGTTTCCATATAATGGGGTCGGTTGTGATGCTGCAACACGTGAAGACCCTCATATGAAACTTCAAGAGTAAGGACGCTACTATGTTAGTGGTACCCCCTTACCATCATGTCATCCACCTAGTTTTTAGGTCTCTGAATGGGTTATGTATTCCCTTGGATCATGGGGGGTCATGGATTTGGCAGATATTGAAGCTTGGTAACATCTAGTGGATGAAGAGACCTTCACTTTCGATTGAATGGAGCACATAAGGGGTACCTATATACAAAAACATCCAAAAAAAGAATACTGATTAGTGAATTATTATAAATAATTATATTCAATTAATTATTTTAACAAGTAAAGGATTCATGTTATATTAAAAAAAATTGTTTACATGGAAAACATGAAAAAAATAGTCTGACATTCTAGGAACACCATTATATTCTCATTGAAGAATTCAAATTTGGTTCACTATTTTTTGTATGTGACACGCAAATAAAATGTCCTGAAATGTGGGGAACCCAATTTATTTAGTTATTGAATAATTTCATGTTAGTTTCATCATTTTTGTTTCAAATCAAAACAACATAGCTCGATTCTAGGTTGTGAAGGGGACTGAGTATGGTAGCACAATATTTGTGTCAGGTTATAATTCTTTTTCAGACAATTTCCAATGGGTTTATTCATATAACTAGAAACACCTAATGTCTCACACATTCATAAGTAAGGTAAGGGAAGGATGTGGATGATCTCATGAAGAAGATGGATTCATGAGGATGGGTGTGAAATATGAAGATAGGTTTAGAACTCAATATGGAATATTACATTTCCTATCGAAATAGGAATCAAATTCCACATAGTGTAAGGGAAATAGTTTAATGTGGTTTTAAAAGATTGAACCATGAAGTTTGAATTCATGTAATTAGGATGTATGTGTTGTGAAAGGTGTGATAACAGAGGATTGATCAGGGCTTACTCATTTGGGATATACTATCTAGAATAAACTTGGGGATTATACCTAGTAAGGAGGACCTATTGGTCAGGGAATACCCATTGTATTTTCATCTTATATATTTTAAAAGTCTATTAAACTCATTCAATTGAAGGTGGGTTATATAATTTCTTGTTATATTACAGTGTGTTGAACCATGGTGTGGGTTGATTTCAGTTTTAGTGGGTTCTTAGGGTTTGTGGGATGTGGTAAATGGTGTACTCGGTTTTAGATTATTTTATTCTCATGGGTTTCCCCTATTTTATGTTTTCTTTTCAGTTGTAAATCTCCTCTATTGTGCGCCTCTCCTCTTCCATGAACGCACCTCTGCCATGTGATTAACCACACCTTTGTGGAGATTTTTCTCCTATTAATCACTGGTTTCCTCTTGTTTGCATGTTATTACTATTTGATATTGATGATTATAATGTGACATGCACGGGATAAACGCCCCACTGAAAATCGTGGTCGTTGGTGGTCCATGTTTTCACACTAAATGAATTGCATGTTAGTTGGTTCTTGTTGAACATTTGAATATAAAAATTGGTAATTTATATATACTTCACTTATTAATGAATTCCCTAGGATGATAAAAAATCTGTGATAACCCCTTAATTAACAAACAAAATTAAATAAGGGATGCTTTGTAGAATCTAAAATTGTGATTGTTTGGTTTGTATGGTGTTTCGATTGTGAGCACGATTGTGTTTTGTATGGTGTTGTGGTTGTTGGAATGATTGATATGCCATTTTCTTCCATGTTGTAGTTCTTCCACCATTGAATATCAATCCAAACATTACCCATTTCAATGGCACCACCACTTTGTTACTAGTGCAATTCCACTAAATCCTATAAAACCACTTCTAGAGGACTCTATGAGACACTTTATGGTGTGAAGATGATGTTTTTTAGATTCTATATAATTTTAAAATACATGGTATTCAGTCTTGTTAAATGGAACATACTTCACCATACATGGATTTCATATATATTTTAATGCCACTCAACATTTATCTCCAAACTTTACACCACATGACTCATCTTCTAACTCAAACTTGGAATAAGTTTCATTTTAAATGTTACATGTCATGTGAACCTAGGTCACACACAATGTATCTCCAAGATATATACTTCAGCATGATTCCATGTACATGTCATTAAATAATGGTAGAACCATATGATATGTGTTTTACTTCACTCACACCATGTAAATATACCATAGAAACTTGATGTGTATAGACTATACGCCCCTAGTGGTCATGTAAGGACTACACACCGTGTATTCCACAAAAATGTGATGCATAGCCGGTGAGGTGACTCAGTATGTATCTAAAGTACACGCCTTTAGCTCAAGTTGTTTTATATGCCATGTATTTTCAAAGGAATCATGTAGTCTTTATAAAACTAACTTTGAATTAATGTTATATATGTCAGATTAAATCAGGTATCTTATCCATACACGATGTTCACCCTACTGGAAACACCATGTATATGGATTTCACATGAGTTTAGAAATGGTAGGATACAACCAACCTTCACTGAGAACACTACACATTTTGTATCCATTGAACAAATTGTGTGCAATTTTATTTTCATTATTATTATTTATTTTTCAGTTAGATGAAAATATTTCATGTATCAGTATCCCATTATAAATATCTTCTCATATAGATCACAATATTATGATTCCCTCATTCAATGAAAATTGAACACGATGTGGTTTGGATATTTTAATTATCTTCACTCTACATTAGAGTTGACAAGTGACAAGTGAGATGTTTGGAGAAAAAATGTAGTATGGTATTCCCCCATGTTTCGGTGAATATTACTCCCTGTATAGGTTTTAGGTACTCCATGGAGATATACAAAAGACCGGGCATAGTCCCTCATATATAGATAGAGTTCATGTACTTTCACATGTTTTGGGGTAGGTTCCTCTATTTCATTATAGAGGTATTTGTACCATGATTTTTTTTATAAAACCCAAACAATGCTACTTGATTAATTAAAGCATAATATTAGGAAATTTTGAGATCGAACCCATAAAGACAATGAATATGAATAAAGAATGGATGAATTTCAATCAGTTGACAAAGAGTATGAAGATGGTGTGAAAGAGTTTATCAAGTTTGTAGAAGATCATGCATGTGACCCTTCTCAAATCCTTTTTCCGTGTTTACACTGTTGTTATTCAAGACAAATTAGTCTAAAGGAGTTGGATGAACACCTAATCTGTCATGGAATAGATCAATTTCATTCATTTTGGAATAAAAATGGGGAATAAATGAATGTATGTAGTGGCTCAGATAACATGGAATTTTATGGATCATCTGATATGATTACAAGCGTGAACAGTGAACACGATCGTATGGAGGGTATGATTACAGATGTTAATTAAGATGAATATCGTATTGAGGAAATGACAAGGACAGTTGAAGATGAACTCCGTGATTGCCTAAAATTGTTTGAGAAGTTAAATAGTTATGAAAAAAATCCAGTGTATGCTGGTTGGACAAAATATACAGCATTGTCAGCAATACTGAAGCTGCATAATTTGAAAGCAGGCAACAGGTGGAGTGAAGCCAGTTTTACGGAACTACTTTCTCTCCTGGATGACATGCTCCGAGAAGATAATGAACTCCCAATCTGAGCATACGATGTCAAACGAATGCTATGATCGATGGGTATGATCTCTAAAATAATACACGCCTGCCCAAATGACTATATATTATTTCTCAAGGACCAAAAATCACTTAAATAATTCCCAGAGTGTGGTGCTTATCGATACAAGAAAGATGATTCTAGTCCTATGAAATCTGTATGGTACTTTCCAATTATTCTAAGGTTTAGGCGTTTATATGGAAGTGAGGAGACTACAGGACAATTGATATTTCATGTTGATACAAGAATTAAATATGGGAAACTACATCACCTGATAGACTCTACTTAGTGGAAGATAATTGATCACGAGTACCATGAATTTGGAAACAAGCCGAGAAACCTTTGTCTGGCATTATCTACAAATGGGGTGAATCCTTTTGGTTTTCAAAGCAACAGTCACTGTACATGGCCGGTTATGTTGGTAAATTATAACTTACCACTGTGGTTATGCATCAAAACGAAAATACATCATGTTATGTATGATTATAGTAGGACCAAAATAACCAGGTAATGATATTGATGTTTATTTGGCCCCATTGATTGAGGATTTGAAAATATTGTGGGATTCAGGTGTTACGTTGTTTGATGCTTACAAAAATGAATATTTCACATTGAATTCAATGTTGTATAGGACGATAGATGACTTTCTTTCTTATGGAAATTTTTCAGGATATAGCGTTGAAGGAACTCAAGGGTGTCCCATTTGTGAACAAGGTACACAGTCAATTAGGTTGGAACATTCATCAAAAACTGTGTTTCTAGAATATCGCAGATTTTTACCCCAGTGACATAAGTACTGATATTGGAAGATATCATTTGAAAAAAGATCATAAGAACGTACAACACCATCTCCACTAACTGGTGATCAATTTTTTGAGAAAGTAAAAGATTTCGACAGTACCTTTGGTAAACTATTTTCAAAAAACCTTACAAAAACTACTTGAAAAAAGAGATCAGTTTTTTTTGAATTATCATACTTGAATTTTCTGTATGTCATACATTTTCTTGATGTTATGCATGTTGAAAAAAAAGTATATGATAGTATCATTAGCACGTTGTGAAATTCTCCTGAAAAAACAAAGGATGGAATTAAGGCTAGATTGGACATGGTTGAGATGGGAATATGAGAAGAGTTGGCACCAGTGAAGGGTGAAAAATGAATATTTCTTCCTCCTGCTACTTACACTCTTTCTAGGTAGGAGAGATATCAGTTTTGAAACTTCTTGAATGATGTAAAGGTTCCAGAGGGGTATTCATCAAATATCCAGAACATCGTTTCATTGATCTATTTAAAATTAAAGGGTCTGAAATAACATGAATGCCATGTTTTGATGCAAGATCTAATTCCTATAGTTTTACATTACATTTTTTCCATGAATGTTCACCATATATTAACAAATCTCTGTTTCTTATTCAAAGCTATATGCAGTAAAGTTATAGACCCAGCGAAATTGCCAATTATGGAAAGAGAAATTGCCGTCATATTATGTGAATTGGAAATGTTCTTCCTGCTAACATTTTTCGATATGATGGTTCATTTGATGGTTCATTTTTTGAGATAGATTCAACTATGTGGTCTTGTGCATTATAGATAGCTTTACCCCATTGAACGGTATATGAGGATTTTGAAAGGGTATGTCAAAAATCAAAGTCGGTCGTAGGGTTGTATTGTGAAGCGATATATTATTGGGGAAGCCATTGAATTTTGTACCGAATACCTGTCTGGTGTGGAAAATGTAAGCCTGTCAAAATATCGTCACACTAAGTGGCTTGAGGGAGAAGGAATTTCGGGAAGAGAGGTTGTCAAAATCAATATTACAGATCAGAAGTAGGCTCACCTTTATGTTTTGCATAACAGTTTCGATGTTGACCCTTATGTTCAAACCCACAAAGAAATTTTTAGGTGTTTGAATCCTTCTAGGGCTGAAAAATGGATATCAAATACACATAATCGACCGTTTATAGGATGGTTTCAGCACCATTTTTTTAAGCAGTTAGATGAAAATCCAGACTCAATTTCAGAATAACATTGATGGCTAGCCAAAGGAGCAAGTGTGTATGTGTTATCTTACAATGCTTATTCAGTTAATGGTTATACATTCTATACTAATGAACATGATGAAGGTATTACCATGAAAAATTGTGGGGTTACACTTGTGGATGAGGTGATGCATGTTTCTGGTGCTAAGGACAGAAATATAATTTATTTTCATATGTCACACTTTGTCATCATTAAATGAATATGGGAGTTGGATTATACAAAATTCAAAGTGCTGATTTTTTAATTCAAGTGGGTTGATAATAGGAGTGTTGTTAAAATAGATGAATTAGGATTCGTGAAAGTTGATTTCAGTAAGGAAGGGGAGAAAGACGAACCATTTATAATGGCATCATAGGAAGTACAGGTATTTTATGTTCCGAACCTTGCAAACTGAAATTGGTCAATTGTTCTGTTATCGACCAAAACAACTGAAGGGTCAGATATAAGTTCAACAAATGATGACCCTTTCATAAGGACTTCAAAATCATTTCGTAGTGGTCCCAATGTAGACGGAACTTTTTATGTCAGAGGAGAACACAATTAAGGGATTTACATAGTCGATAGTGGAGTCAAATATCTTCATCCTTTAAAGGAAAAAAAAGAGAGTACAATAATCTGGTTATTTATTTATTGTAATATAAATTTTGTTAGGCTATGTTATTATATGTTCCTTGTTGCTTTTATGTAATCTAAATTAAATTTTAAACTGCTTCTGTAGATAATGACTTTTGTACTTGATGATGTTCCCAATCCCAAGTCACAAAAGGTCTCTCAACCAGCTGTCGCTGGTCCTAGTGTAGAGCAACAACTGGTTTCTCATCCAACTGTTGGTGGTCCCAGTGCAGAGCAACAATAGGTTTCTCAACCTGTTGTTGATGGTCCCAGTGCTGAGGTACAACGGGTTTCTCAACCTATTTTTGCTGGTCCCAGTGCTGATGCTAGCACTCCGGAGGAACATATAGATGATATTTCTGAGGAAATGGTAGGAAATGAAACCCTGAAAGTTCAAAAAAACAAGAGTGTCAAAGCTTGACAGTGTTATCCAAAATCCTTAAGGCAAAAGCAAAAGGCATCAAATTTGAGTTGGGATGGAATAAGCAAGGGCAACATGTTAACCTCAACAGATCCATCTTTAGTTGCTACATTGGAATATTTACTCATCAATGCGTGTCAATTGATGTACAGTCGTGGAACCATGTAGTCACTGGGATGAAGAAACTAATGTGGGAAGAGATTATGGTAACATTATGATATCATTTATTTAATTTATTAAAATAAAATAAATTACCAAAACATTGACTTACTCTTCATCATCCATTTCAGAGTGCATTTATAGTATATTCCTCACACAAGGAATATGTATTAAGAGTTGCAGGAAAGATTCATAGAAGTTTTCTCACAATTTTAAAGAAATATCATCTTAAATATGATAAAGGTAAAATCAAGCCGCACCCACCTCCTCTTTTTGCCCACTTGATATCCCAAGGAGTGTGGGATGCGTTTAGCAACCATAGTGGGGAGAAGACTTTTCAGGTACATTGTGTGGGGTAATACGTTGTTTGATGTTTCTTGTATTCATCACTTTGATTGACAATTTTTTATTTATGAAACAGAAACTGAGTGCTGAAAATAAAAAACACGCAACAGAACCAGCGTACCCTTACGGTAAAGCAAGGATAGGGTGTGCTTCACTTGAGAAAAAATTAGTACATCTTTTAAATATATCGTATTACTTATATGTGACATAAAACAACTCCATAACCATGTTTCTATATTTATATGCAGATTGATGAATTGAAATCGAAAGCCATATCCATCCCATGCCATGTGCTATGGAAGGAGGCTTGTGTAAATAAATAGGGGATACTGATAGATGAAAACACACAGTATGGGAAACCTGTGTATGTATGACATAATATAAATTTTATTTGATTTAAATCGCTATTACATTACAATGAATACGTATTTTTCTATATTTTCTATCTATCATAGTCATGCGAATCAACAACAGCAGCACCTGATGCAGACATACTTTCAGCAGCCTTGAAGTAGCCAGAACAGTATGGCTGCTTCAGAGGTGTGGGTTTTGGGGTGACACCCCGAACATATTTTCAAAAACAAAAACAAGCAGATGATCAAAATGAAAAAATGGAAAAGCTGTAAGAAAAATTAGCTATTTTTAAAGAATAATTAAAATACCATAGAGATATGATAGCAACATCGATAGGGGAGAGGCAAAGAGAATAAACAACTCAACAACAACATGTGCATGACGATCTTGCCCCACCCCCCACCAGCTTTGAGGTGATCCATTCCCCTAAAAACCTGACTTAGCTGAGGTAATAAATTTTTTAATAATTGTTTCTGTGAAATGTGACTCACATAGACACTAATACATTTCCTAAACTAATATTATATATGGTGAAAATGACAGTGATTTATATCTATCAACTCCCACCTATCTCGTTGTAGTGAGGGCTATGGTGTTCAATACGTAGAATGACATGCTACACAACAGACATCTTCCAACAGATCATCTCAGAGTGTCAATTAACGTAGCTAATGAGCCGAGTGCTGAGCTACCTGTTCCAAATGATGATGACGACATTCATATGGTTGAACAAGCTATTGTAACATTCATCGCATGGCCTAAAATTCTTATAAAAACTTGTCTAAAAGGAGGTATCCATTTCCAATTTATTTTTCAAGCTACAACTTTAACATTTAATGAAAAATGGTCTGAACCGATGAATGTTATTACAGAACAACAAAGAGAAGGGGGTGAAACAAAATATCATCTCGAAACTATCTCAAGGATCAACCAACTGATTGAAATGGTCTACTAAGAGCACCTTCACCCCGCCCATTCTATATCCACAGTTAATATCATTATAGGCTCATGTAGACAAAAAGTTGATAGACAGCAGTGCTCACACAGTTGATTTTGAAAACAATATGTATGGAGAGGAAGCATCAGATTTCATTAGTTCTGAAAATGTAAATAAAATCCTCAAGTATGAATGGCTAGGCACCTCAGTTATAAATATATACATGAGGTATGCTTTCATGATTTGATTTCAAAAAAGCTGATATAATCTGATAATTATGACTAAATTCATTTTATATTTTTTGCAGGCGTATATATGAAAAACAATTAAAGGTATTTCCCCATGAACAAAACATTCGACTCGTTAATCCTCACACCACATCTTCAAAAGATGAAATAGATTATGATAAAGTGGATGCAATAATTTCATCCCTGGTCAAATCATTAGAAAACAAAATTACGGATGACAGACACTTTTTACTACCAACGATTCAGGGGTAAAACTCTACAATTTAATCATACCAAATATATTTTCATTTCTTTCTTTACTTAATCCTTTTGGTATTTTTAGGTAGCATTGGATGCTGATTGTAGTAAATTTGGATGTTCCAAAGATTTGTTTTCTGGATTCAATGCATGGATATCAGACAAACCGACCACGCATGATGGAATTTATTAATTTGTAATACACTAGATCCAACATTTTAAAACTAAACATATAGTTATATAATATATGTTATCCTTTAATGAGGATTCTTTTATGATAGGGAATTGCATCAATATCATCTATTGCATGTAATGAATCCAGGTCCTAAGGATAAAAACGCCTACATGATCTATAACTAGAAAATTGTCCTGATATATATAATTACATTTCACTATCCAAATACATATCAAAACAAATTACTTATTTTTGTCGATGTTTCTGCAGTGTATAAAACAAAAAAATAGAAAGGACTGTTATTATTATGTTTGTAAATTTATGAAAGAGATCGTATTTCATCAACAAACTAGCATCACTGACTAGGTATTTTCGAAAATAATTACGAGTTAATTTAAAATATTTATTAATCCTTTGTGTATTTATATTTTTTAAGTACTACCATGACTGTCACAAAAACTCTTATTCATAATATGATATAGATGTGTTTATAAATGAATGGGAAGTATACCGGATGGAAGATTGTGCACAAATAGGATGAAGGTTAATTTCTATTACTTATGTTATCCATATATGATCATTGATATCTCCCTTGTTTACAGTTATTGAGCATATATGATCACACTTTATTATGTTTTATATCCTTATATTATAAATAATGGTTTTAGAAATGATTCTTATTTCTAGTAAAGCATAACTCATTGGACTACACTAGTCGATAGAGTAGAAGTTGACCGATGCATAGTCATTGAGTCCACTCATGAGCATCTTAAAAGCTTAATGGGAACCAATATCTTGGATTTTAAATTTTCTAATTTTAGGTTCCCTTATATGTTGGTGGGGGTTTTCAGGAGGGAGTGGTGTGTCCAGTAGTGGGGGGTGTCCAGGAGGGGGGGTGTCCATGAGGGAGGGGGTGTCCAGGTGTGAGGGTGTCTAGGAGGAGAGGGGGGGTGTCCAGGGGGTGTCCAAGAGTGGGGTGTCCAGGAGGGGAGGGAGGGGGTGTGTCCAGAAGGGAGTGGGTTTCCAGACAAATATCCATTCAATTTCATTTAATACTGATAATATACAATGGGTAGATCACTTATAGAGTAGCCGGAAGTGGGTCCGTAGTGAGGCATCAAAAGTTCCAACTAGCCAAACCAATTCCAAGCCCATGTAAAGGCCCAAGAATTATATTCCAGTTCAAATTGAGGCCCAATATATCTTATTTAATTTAATAAAGTCCCAATAAATTCATCATTTACTTTTCTCACATTATATTAATGTGAAATTTCATTCCTATTCCTCCAATATATTTTCCGTTTGGTGTTTTCCTTGATTTGTTGAACTGTATCTCTTAAAAATATATATGATTTTATTATTCATGTTATTTAATGATGGTGTATGATTAATATTTATTCCATTATCAAATAGATGAAGAAAATATAGTTGAATAAAGAAGGTTATTAATGGGTATACACTAAAGAACTAGGAGGGAGGGGTGTCCAAGAGGGAGGGGGTGTCCAGGTGGAACCGTCGGTGGGTGGGTGGGGGTGTCCAGGAGGGGTGGAGGGGCTATCCAGGAAGAGAGGGGGATATCCATGGGGTGGGAAGGGGGTGTCTAGGTAAAGGTAGGGTCTACAAGGGGAGGTAGGGGGTTGTCCAGGAGGAGGGAGGGGGGTTTCAGGTGGAGTGGTGGGAGGTAGGGGGTTGTCCAGCGGTAGAGAGGGGGCTCTCTAGGGGGGATGTCTTAGGGAGGGGAGGGAGGGGGTTGTTCTAGAAGGAGGGGTGTCCTGTAGGAGAGGGGGCTATCTAGGAGAGGAGGGGGTTGTCTAGGAGGTGAGAAGGGGGCTGTCCATGGAAAGGGAGGGATGCAAGGGGAGGGAGGGGTTGTTGTCTAGGGGAGGGAGGGGGTGTTTTCCAAGGAAATATTTACATCTAAAGGTTGTAATAGGTAAAAATTGACATTTTATTAATTTATTCTTTCATATTAATGTTTAATTTATTTATTTATTGTATTACTAACATAATATTTGTTTTATTATATAGGTGACATCTTTTTACTGATTTCGAATGCTTTGTTCGGCAATTAATACCATGGACGAAAATTTTTTAGAGTGGATCATGGATGCAAAAAAATGAAACATAAATGCTTTTCAACTATTTTTTGGATAATTTTAATTGTAACCAAATTAAAATTTTTTGAAATGTATATAGCAGCGTGTTGTTTTGTATTCATGATTTCAAGTAAATGCATATAGAATTTTTGTTCTACTAAGCTTTGTGGGTGGGTGTTGTTTGTGCTGTGTGCAGGTGTTGTCATATGTGTGCAGGTGTTGTGCATGTTCTGGGTTTGTATAGGCAATTTTTCCTTTATCAACACTAATTAAGCCCTGATAATTGGATAATATATCAGTGCTCAAAATAGTGCTGATAAAGGTAGCATTTATCAGCGCTATTTTTAGCACTGATATATTATCCATTTATCAGCGCTGATAAATACTACATTTATCAGTGCTAAGCAAGAACTGATAAAGGCCCACCTTTATCAGTTCTTTTTTTAGCACTGATAAAGGTCTCCCTTTATCAGCACTATGTTTAGAACTGATTAAGGGACCCCCCCTTATCTTCACTGAGATTAACAACACTATTTTAGCATTGTTGAAGGCGGTTTTTAGCACTATTATAATCCCTATTTATAGTAGTGATGGATGGATTCCTAGGAATTCATAGTTTCATTGAACATTATGTACTAGATGGGTACGGTGGTGGAAATGAGAAACAAAATGGAATGTTGATAAGTGTAAAAGATATTGTGTTCATGCAGATTCAGTTTTCCAGAAATATGATCAAAAAAATATATTTACCAACTCCCAGACTCAATAGAGAAGAGAATGGTGGTGAATGATAAGATCTCTAGTAGTGGAGGCCATAGAGAAAAAAAAATCTCAATTTCCATCATGCAGGAAATGTTGAAGGAGACACCGATGAAATTGTCTCAATGGAACATAGAAATACTTTATGTGTGGAAAATAAGGACATAAATAAAGAATTGTCAAGTAAAAATGAAGAGTACTATGGAAGAAAATAAAAATGATCAAAATAATCAATTTACAATCATTTGTCGTAAATGTAGGGGACCTGGGAATTACCCAAGTGAATGCCTTATTCTATAAGATAACCTCTTGGTAATGGGAAAACCTACATGGAAATAAATTGATGGAGAAATTTGTAAAAGTATTATTGATCTTTGTTAATGGGATTACTTTAGAAGACCTTTCCATTGTACGTGTAACCCTGAAGTTTGTTATGTGAAAATTCTATTTTAGTAAGAATTATATTTTTAATTGTTTATATAGTTATAAATAACCATTGGGGTTTATATAATACTTGAATTTTAGGCAATTAAAAGTTATTAAATTTTGGGATGAAAATGTGAGGTTGAGATAACATTTGTGATGAAATTATGTTATGGTAATTTTGAGGAATTTATCTCATTTTGGGAATGTTATAAAATATATTTTTTGAAAAAGGAAAATATGCAGACCATGTGACAATCTGTCGTGTCGGACAGAGATGTGGGAATTGAACCCACAACCAGAGTGTGATTGGGATTTATCGCCTACCACTGGACTACGTGAAGTCCCTGGTTAGTGTGACTCATTAGTTTTAGTTAAATTATTTTATTGATCAATAAAAAGTTGATTTTGGATCTTATGTCTTATCAAATGGATATCCTTAGTATAGGAAAATTATTCGGTGATTAAATGATAAATGTTATTTTGGAAGATGTTCGCTCGGTTGGGAATACTATATGCCTAAGGAAAAAAGAATACTATGGGATTTAATTTGAAGAGTAATGGTGGGTTCTTATCTATGTTTTTATTGTGTATTTATAGTGATTTCGGTTATTTATGGAAATTATTAACCTATCATAGAAAATATGTGATTATGTTACTTACTTTTAAGTATGTGACTTTAAGAGTAACCAATGTTATTTAGAGATACAATTTAATGTGGAAGACTATGTAATCAAATTCTTCTATGTTTTGGGTTTCAATATTAATTTGGATTGTATTGATGAGTTTTAAGTAAAATTTTTTATTGAATGGAATTTATTAAAATTTGGATATTGATGGTTTTATTTTAGAAATTAAGATCAGTATTTATTTCTCTAAATTATTTTCTTTTTGGGGATCATCTGATGATGTACTAACACATCATCATCATCTATGTTTATTTATTAAAAGGGATGGGGAGAGTGCAAGGCTAGAGGTACAACTGAGGAGGGCCTAGTAGGGTGAAATTATTGAAATCTGAGGGCGTCCCCCCTCATGAGGTTGACCCCTTTGATTTTAAGTTGAGTAACATTGTAAAAACAGGAGGTACCAAGGCCTTGGGCTGCAATGGACACCATTTGATCTTCCAACTTATTCCCTTCGTGCCATGTATGCTTCACCCGAGTGTTTGAGAGAAATATGCTACTTTTCTTAATATAGTATGTGATAGACCAAGGGGCAAGGCAGGTGCCTTGTAGAGAGTTGAGGAGGACGATGGAATCTGTTTCAGCTTCAGTGATAATTAGGCCCCCTACCAGCAAAGGGAAAGGCCTGAAAGAAGGTTGAGGGATTCCGCCTAGATAGAGGTACCCATTCCCAGGAAAATTGAGAAGGCAAACACAAATGAGCCCCTGATGTCGCATACCACCCCACCTACCTTCATGAGTCACTTTGAACACGATTCATCCATGTTTAGCTTCAGACCACTAGAAGGGGGATTCCATCAGACTCAATTTTCATGAGGAACTGCATCTGGAAGACCGTGAACATGTGGATGAAGAATTTGGAGTGAGGGGGCTTTATTCCATCCCTTAATAAATCTGTTAAGGTTGAGAAGAAGGCAGCGTGTGCGGGCAATGATGGTCCCCCTGAGGAGATGATACCTTCAAAGCGTTCTTTGTTCCTCACTTTCCATATACACCACACTCCTACATGCATAATGATGGCCTTGGCCATCTGTTCCAAAACCATGTCACCTAATCCCTGAAACTAGCAAGAGATGAACATCACCTCATATGGATCATGGTTGTGCACAGCAATGAATGCCCCAAAGGTATGTCAACCCACTTGGGCCCATTCCCCCTCATAAAAGAGTTTCTCCATACTTTCCTCTTTAGGGAAATTGTAGCACCAGCACTGGGAAGCAGTCAGGATACCACATTTTTTTATATTATCATTCGTGGCTAGGGAACCATTACTCAGCCTCCACATGAGGAAGTTGAGTTTTCATGGGATGTGTTTGAGCCAAAGAATATTATTCCATTTATTTTGATGGGTTGAGGGAATGAGGATACTACGGATAGCTTTGGAAGAGAAGGCTCCTGATTGAGAGTATGTGAAAATAAACATGTTCGCTTCCATGTTGATGACAATGCGATGAAACGTTTCATGTTGTTACGGGTCCAATAGTGCCTTAGTAAAGGATGGGTAGTTGCTGGCCTCTTCAAAAGATATGTTGTAAGCAGGGCACCTTGAAAATCCAAGCACAGATCCTACCCAGTTGGCATGCTAGGATGACACATTCCCTTGCCCAACGATCCACCAGATGTGGGGAAGAAATGTTTAAAAGAGAGTCAGAAGGTTCTGCATAAAAGGGGATCATTTCCCGGCTTCTATCCACAATTCATCAATAAGATTACTGCCCATGGTTCTCTCCCATAATGTTATGTACTCATGAAGTTCCTAGGCCAGTTTGGCCTGCATGCAGAGCAAGGTATCCGCGAGACTGTGAACATCAATGCCACCCTCCTGAACAGGTTTCACCACCCTCCTCCATGAGACCCAGGAGTGTTTGCCTTCATCCCTTTCATCCCATATGAATTGTGCCAAGATCTTGTCAATATTCTTGGTAACTATTTTGGGAACATTTATGGATGAGAGGTAATGGACTAGGGTGGCTACAAGAACACTATTAACTATAACAAAGAAGCCTCTAAATGATAGGTATCTATTTTTCCAGTTGAGGATCCTGTCAGAGATGCGACACACTATGTGATCAAAATCCCTAATACGAAGGCCTCTCGGGGTGATGGGGGCCCCCAGGTAGTTCATTGGCCAGCACCCTCTTTCAATTCCGAGAAGATTTCAGATGGAGCCAGCACGGTTATGAGGGAATTTTTTGGAGATGTACATGTTGCTCTTGATATTATAGATAACTTGACCGCTGCAATGGAAATAGTTCTTAAGAACCTTAATGATGCCACGAATGGACTGTCTATTTTCATTCAGGAAGATCATTGTGTCATCGGTGAACAATAGGTAGGAGATGGAGGGGGAGTTCCCTCTTCTTTTGTAGGGTAGGATCCTACCATTGATCATGTTTTTATGGATGAGGCGATTGAGGATTTCCTACGAGAGGATAAAGAGGCTCGATGAGAGGGGGTCTCCCTTCTTTAGGCCTCAGACGGCCTTGAAAAAGCCGTAAGATTTCCCCATAAAACGAACTGCCAACCATGAAGAGTTATAGCACTGAAAGATGAGATTTGTTGACCAAGGAGAGAGGCCCATACCTGAGAGGAGCGTGTTGATAAATCCCTATTAGATTTGATCATAGGCTTTGTTCATGTCCAATTTAATAAACAGATTGGATCTGTGGGACTTGGAGTTGATATCTCTGGCCATCTCCTAAGTCATCACAATCTCCCCTTGGATAGAATGATCTTTTTCAAAATCGTGTTGCTCCAAAGATATCCATTGAGGGAGGTGAGCGGAAAATCTAGTGTTAATAATGGATGTAAGGATTTTTTAGGGGAAGTTACACATACTAATCCGGCGATACTGAAGGATTGACGATGGGTTCTTAGTTTGGAGGATAAGAACTAGAGTCATTGCTGCCACCACTTGTGGGAGAGGCCCACCCTTGAAAACGTCTTGGATCATCTTAGTGAGGTCATCTTTGACTACCTCCCATGCATCTCAATAGAAGGATCCTGAAAATCCATCCAGGCCTAGATCACTTTCCATATTGAGGTGCTTAATCGCCTCATGAATATACACCTCCGAAGGAAGGTCCTAGATTATCTCATTGACCAAAGGAGACACCTAATCAGAAATGTCTGCTATGAACTCCACTTCCTCCCCTGGGTAACCTTCGGGCATGCAGGGGTTGGGACCTGTGAGGAGGCCTCTGATGAATGATTGGGCAAGGCTCCCTACCACCTCCCTATCGCTCGAGTACATACTATCCTCCATAAGGATGTTTGGTTGGATCATTCGCTTCCTTTACTTAATGCATGCATGGAAGAAGGTGGTGTTCCTGTCACCCTCATCAAGCCATCTAACCCTATAGGACTCCCTCACCATCCATTCTTGATGAAGCAACATATCTATAAATATGGATTTCTTCCTGGATAATTCATCAAACACTATTTCTACCCAATTTCTGTCAAGGATCACTTCAAGACGTTCAATATTTTGCATTGCGGCCTCAATGTCCCCATCGCTCGGAGGGAAGGATTTAGACCAGTCTACAAGCCAGTTTCTGATGCTTATGAGTTTCTTGTGAAGGCAGTCCACAACCTCCCCTAAATGGGTGCACACCAGGAGTCTCTGACCATATCCTGAAATCTAGGAAGGTTGTCCCATTGGTGAGAGAATCTAGGTGATGTTATTGACTGATTCCTTGTCGAGATAAAAACAAGAAGCAGGGAGTGGTCAGAGAGGTTGTGCACCATGTGGTTGACTTTAATGTTGGGATACACTGAAATGGCCTGCATGTTTCCCAAGAACTAGTCCAAATGACTCCAAGAGCTCCATAGGCCACATTGGTAATTACACCATGTGAAGTGGTCTCCAGTGAAGCTGAGGTCCGAGAGGCTATTGGTATCCATGAAACGGGAAAAGGATTAAATCACTTTCCTGGGGAAGGGGCCCCTTACTTCATTTCATCATAGTCCACAATAATGTTCCAATTCCATCCCAATATCCAAGAATAGTTACTCAGATCGAATCTGGAGAGATCCTTCTAGAGGGTCTCGCGTTGTTGGTAGCCGCAACCCCCATCAATGAAGGATACAAAAATTTCTACATTATCATAGGAGATCTTGGCGGTTATATGCTGGTCACCTACCTAAACAAGATCAACAGAGATATATCAATTCCAAAAGATTCAGATATGTTTTTTGGTAGGCTATGTGTGCATGAACCCATGCATGGATAGCCTTCTAGAGAAATCATCAATTTGGGAGGGGTTTTGTTTGTGCTCCATGATGGCAATGAGACTGACCATGTTCTTATGAACCTTGGCTGCAAGAAAGTCCATTTTGTCCTGAGAACCGATGCCCCAGAAATTCCAGAAAACCATTGGATACATTAGACAGGAAAATTCCTAGTTCTGGATCGGGGACTCCTAGACTGCAGGGAGCATGAGGTAGAGAGTTCTCACATTTTCTTAGCCTGAGCTCGTGTGCACCGACCTGTGTGGTTGGGTGGGTATGCAGGAAACGTGTAGGGAACCTTTACTGGTCGGGTGGACCCCTATCTTCATCCCTTCCTGGAGGACTGGGGGGATGCATTCCGTTCCAAAGCTCGGATGGGGGATGAGACCTCAGGAGGAGGGGAGGGGCGAGGGAGGGAGACTGGGGAGGCACCAGAGGGGAACCGGAAGAATAAGGGAGGAGGGGGAGAGGAGGGGGTGGGGGGACAGGGTACAACAGGTGGGGGAAAGGGAGATAGTCTAGAAGGAGGGGAAAGAAGTACCCTATGCGAAAAATTCTTTAGAAAGGAATGCAGGTTGGGAAGGTGCAAGAGCACCAGGGTGGAGGGACTAGGGATGGGGGAGGCTGAGGAAGTAGTGCCTAAAACTTGAAAGGGGAAGGGAGGGGGGCTGAATGGACACCGGAGGAACTCTTGTGGAGTTATAAAATGGTACCAAGGCCCCCAGTAGAGCAGGGGGAAGCCGTTGGGGGGCTGAACCTAGGGACTCCAGAGGGGACTGCCTGGGTAGAGGGGTTGGGGAACCCACCGAAGGATTGACCTGTAAGACGTCAAGGCCAACAGATGAGGACACCTAGGCTAGACAGGCAGGCACAGGTCACAGAGGATGGATGCTACTGCCCTTTTGGATTTTCCTACAAACCTGGAAGGAGTTCCCTTGGAGGCAGCACGAAGAACATAACATCGATTAAGCTGGGGAGATAATAGGTTGCCACCAACTGAGGAGTCCTTGACTCGAAGAGAGATGTAGTTAAGAGGAGGGCTCGATATGTCCATTTCAACATTGATTCTGGCCTCTGAATCATCTGAGCAGCTCCATGTATGTTCATCAGAGCATAGAAAAACCCCTAGCGAGTCGCATGTTCCCTTGAGAAAGCCAACATTCTGGAAGGGAAGCGAGATCCCATGAAGGCTGAGCCACACCACATATAGGAGAATTTCTATCCCCTTGTGTGAATCCATCGACCAATGGGCAAGGATGAAGTTCCATCTTCCCAAGGACCTCGGGACCCGACACCACGCATGGACAAAGTCATCTTCCAAACCAAAGAACCATAAGGAAGGCATTACGGTGGATGGCTGAGATCTTAAACAGGGAAGATAGGCCACACGAACCTAACACATTCTGAAAAACTGAGATCGTATGTTTCATCACCCCAAACCAGGCCACAAGAATCCAATGGAGGCATGTCGCCACCTCCTCAAAGGCCGAATATGGGACCTCAACTGTCAGACATGAGCAGTTGCACGAGACCACCAGCGGGGGGAGGCACACCACTAGGAAGCATGGTTGAAGGGGAACGCGAGCCAAGGAGAAATGGAATCTCTGAAAGAGGGACCAAGGCTGGGGGAAGCGCGAGACGAACTGGGATCCCGGGGTGACCATGGTCCTGTGGGGAAGCCGCCAGACGATCCAGGAGCTAGGGTGGCTGGTGTCGATGGAGGCGCAGCCAAGATGACTGGATACTTCAAGTGTGACCAAGTCATCTTGAATACTTATTGTTTAAAAAAATATGAGTTAGTGGTAGAAATTTATTAAATGATATAACTCTACTTAAAAAGTAAGTATATCTCTTTATGTTCTTAGTCAATCTAATAAATAAATTCCAAAACTTTATGAAATTGAACTTAAAACAAAAAAAACATTGTCCTTTTACTTTTCCTACTAGGAAACTAATGAGCGTTTATCCCATCACAAGTTTGTAGTTTTCTTGTTGTTAACATTCACATGATCATGTTTTCTATCACTCTCCATCAGAACATGACACTTATTTTATCTTCCATATCCATGATTTTTTACATGGAATCCTAGTATGTGTTATCTCGGGTGACCTTTGTACTTCTCTTTCTTTCTTTTAAAGTGATAGTTTTATTGACTCTCTTTCTGATGTGGGACTTTCAATGAAGTTCCCAAACCAATTTTAAAATTCTGAGGATGCAATTTCCAAAATGGGGGAAGAATTTTATACACCAAGATTTCGTAGTAAGTTATTTTCTTTAAAGTAATTCAATAGCTCATGCTATACACAACACTGAGTTCGAGCACACCACAACATACGAAACTAGCCATTCAAAAAGCATTTATGAATAGTATTAACTGAATTTTGAATTTTATATACTCCAAATAATCTTAGAATCCATATTATGTGTTTCTTAGACATAATATAAGAACAAATTCATTTTTTCAGATAAAATAATTATTTTTTAAAAAATAAAATTTTACCACCTTTTAATGGAAAACCCTTTTCAAAACAAATATTTTACACTTTTATATATTCAATTTAAGTAAATTAAATTATTCTTTATAATCGGGACATAAAAATTTATTTTGGATAAATTTTTGGTACTTTTCTGATAACTTTCATATTTTGATGAATACTGAAAAATACTAAATTTTAATTGAAATCAACTTTTTTAATCGAAATAATTTATAGTGTTAAATTATGCATTTGAATGTTTTGGAAATATAATTAAATTCAATTTTCATCATTTAATATGACTTAGGTCAATATAAGTAATTTTACATTTAAATTTGACATAAACACATGTCAATCTTTTGATAGTTTTTACTTTTTAAAAAACTCTCTTTTCAGTTTTGACAACAAGAATTAATTTTAAATTAATTAATTAAACTTATATGTTTTTAATTTGGTAAAACAGAATTCATTTTTTAATTTGGAATATCAAAATTATCTTAGGGTAAAGTTTTGGTATCTTTCTGAAAACATTCAATTTTTGATGAATAGTGAAAAACACTGCGTTATAGTTTAAAAGTGACTTTTTATTTAAGTAATTATTTATATTATTTTATTTTATTTTAATTAAAAATAGGTATATAATACCTATAAAATTTCAATGTAATCCACTGGTGTTATTTTATAATAAAATTAGATGTATAAAATTGTATTGAACTTTTTACTGTCTTTTACCAACCTTCTAGGAGCATTTACAAATTTACATAAAACATAATTTTACAGCTTCTGTGAGTTCAATTTAAAAAATCTAAGAGACACGTTTGAAATTATTGAGGAAATTTTGTTTCAATAAGATGAAAATAATTTTTTATGAACAATAACTTTTGACTTTTATTTACCACGGTTAAAAGTAAATAGGGTAAAAATGATATTATAATTATTCTAAAACATGTCCTAATTCTATTGGATAAGTTTAATTCAACCAAAAACAACCTTATTAATAAAATATGTCCCTTTTGGTCCACATGTATTATATTAGAACATTATTTATTATTTTATTTAAAGATGAGTTAAAATTGTTAAATTCAATGTTTAATAGCTAATCCCTTTTTAATATAGGGTTATACGTAAGATAAATTCAACTATAAATATTAATTAGAAATATAAAAATATTTCATAAATAATGGTATTTTATTTATAATTTTTAGACATTAAATAAATAAATTTATTTAAGACACAATGATGATGTAGTAATTACCTTAATAATGAAAGATTAAAATAATTGATATTATAAATATCCAAATAAATTTAATTTGATAATTTTGGTGAATTACAATAAATTTATATGTTAATATGACATTTTAGGGATGATTAAATAATTTTTTTCTAATTAATCATGGTGCTATGATTTTCACAAAAACCAAATACTAAATAGTGTCAAAATTGATATAATTAAGTTTTTGAAACACATACTATATTATTAATTGATATATTATTCCTAAAAATCTAAGGTTCAACCAAAAGACTTATATAAGGTTATATATATTATTAATGAACACTTGGGACTCTCTTTTCCTGTTATAGTAAGTTCATTAACCATAAAATATAAAAATACAAAGAGACATGGTAAATGTCAAACTATTTAACTAAAAGTTAAATCTAAAAAATAAGGATAATATGATGACCTAAACCTTTCTTAAACTAATTTGTTGAGAAATTTATGACCCATCCCCACCTTATCCTTGAAATAAATCATTTTATATCCATTATAAATAGAAAATGATTTTATTATAAAATAATATTTCAAGCTTTTCCTAAGGTGACCCTCACCTCTCCTATAAAAGGGTGCTTCCCCTTCTCTTAATTTCACACCTTCAAAACCATTTGTATCAGTCAAACCCTACCCAAATATCCTCCCAACTTTCCTCCCTTCATCCTAGAGGCCTTACATTGGTTATAAATCCAACCTAAGGAGCCCTTTTGATCAAATAAAAAGGAAGAACCGAAAGAAGAGGTAAATATTTCATCACCTCTTTCAAGTTCTTTTATTATTAAACTTTCTATTTCTTTGTTTTTTCCATTATAAAATAATAACATCAGTATCATAGATATACTGTGATGATATTATAAAAATTTTACAACCATATTTATTATTCTATCCATCATATGAATGATAAAGTCCCCATATGTGCGTACGTACGGCTTACAATCTCTACGTCTTGGTGTAGCCTGTTATTCTAACACTTCATTAATTGGATGGGTATAATAATGAGTATAACTGATGTAAATAATAAATATAACATGTTAATTAATATTTATATATGATATACCATCCAATTACATACGATTTTACCATCAATATAATGATATTGTTTCTCATGTGTACGTACGGATTATCATCTCCACGAACACGATGAGATTCATTCCCCATCATAACCATTAAAGAATAATTTGCATTTTATGATTAAAAATAATTTTTAAGAACTTAATATAATTCTGTATATGAATAAAATACATCCTATCCATAACAAACATGACTTACGTAACCAAGTATATAAAGGAAAACAGATCAGTTAACCCCCGAAACGATGACACTACTAAAATATTATTAACAAAGTAATATTAGAGGATCATATATGATATTTTATTTATGCATATAGATCTTGTATAATTTAATAACAATAATTTAACTATTATATAGGATTTTAATAAACCCTTTACCAAGGAAAAGTTCAAGGTAAGTGGTTTTCATCTCACTTCTTATTCCTGTGAGATTCATGTTATATTGCTACTATTTCCTTTTGTGTGGTGTATGTACTACCCCTGATTATTTTTTTGGTATAATATACTTTAATTTATGGGTATTTACATTTTCATTTTATGATACTTCTTTCACAGGGTGTATGTTTCGTAAGTTACCAAATCGGTAAGGGAATTTCAAATTTCAATTTCCACTCATTTGGTTTTACGCAAACTTCATTGATTACTTTACTCCATGATTATGTGTGAAATCACTATTTATTTACTTATGTAGTAATTTTAAATCTCCTTTGTGTGTATATAATTTTCATACACAAAATCACACCATTGATAAATTCTCTATTCATCGATATAAACTTGATAACAGTAATTTTAACTCAATTTCTATTCATCACGTTAAACATCCAAGTCATTAGTGTTGTTTTCATAAGAATATGTGTGAATGTCCTCTGATTTATTTACATTGAATATCTAATCATATTGAGTGTATTTATATTTTTCACACATAGTTATGTCATTGGTTTATTCTAAACCTAAGAATACGGTCTTTATAAAGGAATTCGTCTCAACTTACATTCCATTGAGACTTCTTTGTTGTTATACACCAATTCAGGTTTATTAGGTGTATATACTGTACATTGAAAGATTATATCATGAATCCCTTTATTACCATGATATTATAATGTTTTTATTACCTCAAGTATTTATATACAAGCATCTCTTATTTGGTTAGGAACACTAACTAAAATATCATTTTAAATATTTTAAAGATTTATTCTTCTAAATATTTCTCATTAATGACGATGTCTTAAAAATGGTTTTAAGAATTTATTTATATGAACATTAATGTTTTAAAATTAAAATTCCTTTTAAAATATTCAAAGTGGTATGGGACACTTTGATTTAAAAATCTCTTTTAAATGTATTCTTGGATAAATAGTGCGTCATTTATATGTTTTCAATAAAAAGGGGATATTTCTCTAAAAATAGTTTTAATGACTATTTTTAATCATGTAAATATTATTCAGGGTATTTTATTCTTGATGGAGGTTGATTTATCATTATAAAATCATCCATATTGTATTTAATGGGTTATGGTTTGTGTTTTGGACTTAGTAAGTGACGGGTGGATCCCACTATAGCTCCTCGATGCATCAGTATGCCTCATGATACAATTATAAGTTGAATTGGTTGAGGCCTCTCCCAATTTGATATTTGGTTTTGGCTGAGGCCTAAATCATTTTTAGATTTCTTGGTCGAGGCCTTGACAAGTTGTTTCAGAATGTCAGTCATTATTCATTCCATCATTATGAAATTGGCTATTGATATTACATGTGATTATTCAACTAGTATAATATCTATGTGAATAAGTAAATGTCATTATTTGATTTATCTTTTACATATTATGATGATGTATAAGATTAAAATTCTTGTTTTCTAGTCTTATATATTGCCTTAAATGTTTATTCTTATTTATAACAGTTTTCACTATATTGTTATCCTTACTAAGCATTTGATCTCACCCCCTTCTTATGTTTTATTTTTCCCAGGATGGAAAGAATTATATTATTATTAACCTATGTGAATAGGCTAAGGGATAAAATAGTGTTTAAAGGGGACACAATGTTGTTGTTTTTAATTTCATGATGTAATTTAAAACTTATGAATGTATCTAATACTTCCAAGGCTACTAAACTATTCAGTCTTTCGGGACATGATTCCTTGTATCATGCTAATGTTATGTAATAATGCACTGATTCTAGGTAACTGGGGCCGGGGCATCATGTTGTGCGAGGTGCTCTAGGTGTCCATTAAAGGGGGGCATGGTGGTGAACTATTTTCTAAAATATGCGACCAAAACTCTGTGTGATGCCCTTTTTTAAAAATTATATAAAATTAAATTAAATTAATTTAAATTTAAAATCTTAAATTATTCCTCTCCTCCTCCCTATGGCTCATGATGCACCACCCAGACCCCTCTCCCATGGTGAGCATGTGCCCCTTATATGGATCACTCTTCTCTAATTGATCTCCACCAGTTCCTTCACATTTCACATATAATTCAATAATTTAAGGCATTATCCTTACTTATCCCCCTATATTAACATGTGATTCCCCTCCCTTGGATTCTCCATCATGTGATGCACCCTCCCTCAGATTCAACCTCAGTTGGTCGATTTCCACCTGATTTCATCGCAATTTCTCTCTGAAGCATCAAGGTATGGTCTCTGGTCCCCCTTTCTCTTCTTTTATGGCCAATTGTTCCTCTCTCTATCGCTCGGTGAGGTTCATCCAATCCTAGGGTTTGAGGCTAACCTAATTTTCAATTTGTTCCTCGATGTTTGTATATGTGAAGGTTCTCTCATGACCCCTTCATGTGTATTCCAACATAATCCACTAAAGTTAGGGAGAATGGGTTCGATTTGGTTCACCATCATCCGAGTTCTGGTTTTTACATCCTCTGTTTTATTTTTCTTATATTATTTAGTGTCTTTAAGTGTTTTTGAGTCCCTAGTAATTTTTTGCAGAGCATTTGTTGGATCCTTGAAGGCTTTCACTCATGTATATAGGTGTGTGTGTGTGTGTTTTTTTTCCCTGTACTTATTCCCTCACAGTGAGGGTAATATGTACATTAGATTAAGGGGTATATATATTGGAATGTTTGTGTGTGCAAGTGAGGAGCGATCTTTTCCATTGAAAATGTCAAGTGCCAAATTGTTCATCTTGCTTGTTCTTCTATTTAGGTTGGATCACTATCCTTTCCCATTAAATTAATGTATGCATTTATTGGCTACCTCATGAACTTTATTTTCATTTAATTAATGTGGTTTGATTTATATAAATAATTTTTAAATTATTCTTAATGATTTTTTTGTTAAACAAAGTCGTGTTTTTCAAATAAAACCCATCCAAAGGAGATGCATTTCTTTCCGAGAAAAAAGTTGTGATGGTTATTTAAATCATTCTTGGTTATGGTTTGATTTTTCTATATTCCTTCTTATTGATTTTTATTTTGTGGAAATTTATTATTTTTCCCCTTTGAATAAAATGACTTGAATTGTCATGCTCGATTATTTTAGGTGGCATGTTTGGGACATGAACTTCTTGATATTCTTAAATGGTTAGGACATCCTTAATATAAATTCTTAATGAACCAATATCCTCTTAAATACTTAGATCATTTTCTTAAATGAAATTACCCATGTAAGAAATTTTTAAATGTCTATTTAGATCCAAACTCCTCTAATGGGATTGGATTGCTTTCTTAAATGGCATTGCCCATGTTGGCAATTGGTAAATGTATAATTAGACCCATGCCCCTCCTAAGGGCTTGGCCTGCTTTCTTAAATGACTTTTTCCGTATAGGAAATTGGTAAATTTATATTTAGAACCAACCACCTACTAGGTGTGTGACTTAAATGTAAAGGGGATTACCCATGTAAGTGATTGCCTAGCTAACCTTGGCACCCCTAAAGTTCCTCTCTTAACCTTAGAGTTGAATTTCTATGTTTTATTTGTCTAAATGTAATGTTATTAAATTAAATGGTTTGAATTAGAATGAAATTTGAAGGGTAGAATGGCCAACCGATTTATTTAATATTATGCATGGACAAGCTTGTTAGCTTGTTTTATTTAATGTCATTGATAACCTATGGATTGAGTAATGATGATTCCATGTGCTTTTGTTTATATTCCATTTATTATGAAAGTGATTAATTATTATTCATTATTTTAGTTTCTTTATTTATCTTCTAAACTTGGTAAGATTGTTAGATTGACATATTAAAATTCTAATAATGACATGTAAATATTACATTCTTTCTTTTGTGCTAAATGACTTATGACATGTTCACAACTAGAATTATATCCTTTGTATAGCTTGGTAGCATGGGATCTTGCCATGTCTTTAATGTCATGAGATTTTTATTATGTGGAATGAAATATTATAGATGAATTTCATTATGATATATTCTTTCCTTGATATGGATCTCTTGAAACAGTATAGGAGAGAACATGGGTTCTGTATTAAGGATTCATAGATTGACTCTCATGCTTAGGTGGCTATAGAGCGATGCACTGATGGAGATGCTTTGGCATTCCAAGATAGGTCTTTCCCAGAATTTTGTTATTATACTAAGTGATAGTAGTTTCCTATGGGATAAACTATGGATGGATCTTTTAGAAATATGGCTCTTCCATGCCTTAGGTGATACTCAGTCCCCTATGTTAGATATCTAGGATAGACTCAGAAGTTACCATACCTTATAGTGATACAAGGTACTCCATATGGATCACCTTGGATGGACTCGATGGTATTGGATTACTGGATATTCCAATGCTGATACTTGGGATTGTTTTAGATCACCTTGGATGGGCATGAGAGGCCACCTATAGTTTTGACGGATTGTCTTATTGGATTAAAAATTCATATGAGATGAATATAATTAATTAGTATTATGAGATTTCTTATGTATGTGGATTATTCTCCTTGATTTACTAGAACTTTTTATTGATGACTTGTGAATTAGACCCCAAGATGAAGCACAAGCATGGGGGTGTACCTATTCTTGGGTTACCTTGATCACTTTGACCCCTTGTATACATATTATGGATTTAATAGGTACCCAATTCAGACTTATGACTTAGGCTGAAGTAGGTGATAAGGTATGGGTGTCTCGTGGGGAACCTGGACCAAGTTTTTATTATTTAATTTGTTACTTCTCTACATTAATACATTTTTTGCACACTGTATATTGGTTTATTGCATGTTATGGTTTGGACTAAACACTATGGGAATTAGACTAATAATATTTATATATAAAACCCTACTCATACGTCAGTTGGAACTTGAGTAGATATTATTGCTCGTAAGTCTTTATATTCTTTGTTTGTGTTGTGTTGTGTACAAGAGAGATAAGGAGAACATGATTGGGATCATGCTCAGGATGCTCAGGAAGTTAACCATTCATTATAATATTTTCTTGTTATATTTTTCTACTTGTTTTTTATAGTAATACCTGACATTACATGCATCATTATAAGGAATTGGAATTTGCCATTTTACTTTTATTTGGTTATTAAATTTATTCTTCTGCTACTGTTCTCTTTAATTTCTATTTCATCTATTTTTCATTTATTACCTAAGATTCCACTATTGACTACTAATTTACACTAGTAATAACATTGTGCATTATATAATCTATAAGGGTATAGTAACCCCCCAAAGACACCCTAGACCCTCGCTGCTAGTAAAAAACCTCTGGAATTTGGGGAGATACGCATGATGTCATGTGATGACTAGTCTAACTACTATATTAGTGGTCAATCAGGTCAGGATGTTACACCATTTGATATGAGATGATAAGGATATGGGTCATTCCACCTGGGTTTCAACAGATGCAGGAATCTATATGAACCATCCCATCTCAGATAATTTTATAATGGCTAAGATGGGTGCACAACTCTGTTGATACCACTCTTTTGGACCATTTGATCATGTAAATAGGAACAATCATATGGTGGAGTGGAGTTTAACACCATGATGTGTATAGGATGCACATAGGTTTTCCACCAAGAACCCTCAGAGTGTCTAGGAGTATTAGGTTCATGAGGTAACATCCCAAACCCATTTTTGGTATTATGGTACCATTAGGCTCATCTGTATATCCTAGACCCAATGAAACCTTTTTTTGGCCACTTAAAGATCATTTTAAAGGTGATTTAAGTTATTGGTTGATAAGTAGTCGTGATAATAATTATAAACAGTGTATTAATAATTATAAATTAATTAAACATGGAATTAGTGTGATTTTTTTACTTTGGATCATAAATTATAAGATAAGAGACGGGAATAGACCCAGTGTAATGTGAATTTCCTAAATGAAATATCAATAAGGTGTGTGTAATCATGTAATTATTATTATGGATTATTAATAATAATAACAACATAGAATATCAATGAAGATTAAGAGTGTATCATAAATTTAACACATGTATGAGTGAGTTAACCATGATAGGTTGTGAGTTATATGTGATGGAAGATAAATGTTGGTGATTAGTGGATAGGGTAGAAGAAAGGGTACTATTAACCTTTATAGTGAATCCTCCAAAACATATATTAGTAACACCAGATGAATTTATCAATTAAATTTCAAAAAAAGAATTTTAGATGATTATATTGTCTAAAAAGAATGTATGGGGATAAATAAAATTAATTAAAAGATGTGGGACATCAATAGAAGTGAGAAGATACCACCAAAATGTTTAATAAAGTGTGAATAATATAAGATAACTAATTAAATAAATTTATATTTTGTGATGATTTATGTGCACTTAAAAAATATCAATGGAATGAGATTTTTTAGATTTATTTCCATGGTATAAGTGTGAATGTTTATATAAAGGTCTAATATGAAATTTATCAAATTAATAAATGTAGATAAGAGATTGGATTATAAAATCTGATAAAGGAAAATAATGTTAAATATATTAAGGGGGTGAGATGATGATATAACATCGAGGAAATGTGTTCCCTCAAATGGTGGGATATAACTTCAAAGTAATTAGAAATTATTAAGAAAATTACCTATATTCTATATAATACAACAATTAATGGTACCATGAAACTTTAGAACTAAAGTATAGAAAATATTTCTACTGAAGATTCTAGATATCTTTAAGAATGGTTTGATAAAGACGTGAAGTAACTTCGATTATATAAAATTAAGTAGATAAAACATTTCTAGAAGAGTTTTGATGATCCTAACTAAATAATTCTATAACAACATTTATCATTATAAAATTATTATTTCTAACATGGAATGAGTTATTGATGTGGAAAATCATTTTGGATGCTAGAGTATAAAATAATGATCATGTGGTTTGTGATTTTGAATGTGATTTTATGTTTTTGGATGTATAATTTAATAACAAAAAATCATATTTTATTTATGTATCATTTTTTTATGATCATAGTTTGTATAAATCTAGTGAGGATGGAACAAGCACACTAGATTTATATATGTGTGGCCTTGTGAGATTTATAAGAGGATCCTTGTTTGTTTTGGGGATTTTTGTTGTGTGATTAGTCAGTTGAGGTGTTCTTCAGCATTTGGTGGGTGGATATCAATGGAGATGTCATCACATGGGCCCATAGGGCCCACCTGGTTGGGGATAACACTACAAAGAAAACTGGGTTTAGCGGCGGTTTTGTGGCGGCGGTTCACAAAACCGCCGCTAAACATTTTTAGTGAAAGGTTTCGCGGCGGTTTTTAATAAACCGCCGTGAAACCATATTTTATTTAAAAAACCACGACCCGTTCCCCTACCCCTGCCACGGTTCCCCCACAAACCCTCGCCCCTCTTCCCCGATCCCCCCTCTTCCCTGATCCCCCCCCCCCCGGCCTCGGCGACACCCACACCACCCCCCCCCCCCACACCCTCCGGCGAACCCCGCACCCCCCACGCCCCCCACGCCCTCCGGCGAACCCCGCACCCCCCCGGTGCCCCCCTCGACCCCCAGCGACCCCAGCGACCCCCGTGCCCTGCGCGCCCCCCACGCCCCCTGCGCCCTCCGGCAACCCCCGCACCCCCCGCGGCCTTTGGCGACCCCCGCACCCCCCACGCCCCCCATGCCCTCCGGCAAACCCCGCACCCCCCCGGCGCCCCCCTCGACCCCCGGCAACCCCCACGCCCTGCGCGCCCCCCACGCCCCCAGCGCCCCCCGCGCCCTTCGGTGACCCCCGCACCCCCCGCGGCCTCTGGCGACCCCCGCACCCACCGGCGCCCACCGCGACCTCCTTCTATTTTTGTAATTTTTAGTTATTTCTTGGTTCTTTGATTCGAATCATGAATTTGTTACACAATGTGAATCTACTGCAGGGTAGATACTATGAGTTTGGTTTAGAGCTTGAAGAATTATAAGTCATAAAACATTTTCAAGTTTTTAATGTGTTGATTAGGATTAATTCAAACTAAGGATACTTTTTTGGGTATTTTTATAAATCGTGGAATTCACACCATGAAAGGGGTTCATGACATTAATTATTTAGAACCAATGGTTTTTATCATGATTTACATATTACCCTTCTTCCATTCAATGTGAAGACCTCCCTCATAAATCCTAGAAAGATATTAGATAATATCAGGTATCTTCCTCTAGCAGATTTCTTTTCGTGGAGCATTTTTTCCCTAGTGTGGGGGGTTGTCTTCCTTTGCGTACATATAATATCATTCACTCTCTTTATCATTTATGTTCTTGGTTTGGTAGTGTTGTGTGATATGGTTTAAATGGTTTCATAAATAATATGTGTTATCAATCAATCCATTGTGGTTTTCCCTCATTCCTTTTCTATTTGAGGAATATCTGCTTGTTTCCAATTTATGTTGTCGAAGGATCTTAGGTTCCTTATGTTTATAAGGTAGGTGTATCTATACAAGCGGTTCTAATTTAAAATTTCCGTATATTCTTATTAATTTATTTGTCTTGTTTCATGAAATTTATGGATTTAATGGATTTTATGGAAAATATACATGTTTTTAAAGAGGTCTTTCTTCAAAAATGGTTTTTCTCACAAAAAGTGGTTGACTAAACTCTTTATGGTTTGGCCTATTTAGATTGAATTTTTTATACTAATGGATGTTTATCTTTATTTTTTATTTTAATTTGGTTTCATAACTTTATTCTATAAGACAAGATACTACTTTCATGTCTCTTTATTACACATCTCCATGTATAAGACCCTCTTGGGAGACTTGCCTAGTTTTCCCCAGTTGGTTCTTTATAAATTAATATCAAAAGGAATATTGAGCCTTGAATGTTACGACACTTCCTAGTTTTGGTTTAGTTTCATTGGTAGACTAGATTTAGTAGCACTAGAATTTAGTTAATATGTGTGGGATGGTGCCTAGACATCTCACCTCCATGTATGAATTCAAGTTACTATGGGTGGTTAGTTATTTTTGAAAATATTGTCACTTGGTCTTTGTTGTTGATTGAATAAACTAGATTTGGTGTCTATTTAAAAAAAACTATTCCTTTCTTATGTTTTATATTTCATTAATAAAATTCATAAATTCATAAAATTATTATTATTTAAAATCATTAATATGGATTATGGAAGTGGTTCTATGATTTTGGAATTTTCTCATGACTAAAGGGGTTTTCATCTTGTATTTGTTAGATGATTCCTACTAGAAGAGGTCTTATGAATCTAAGTGATAGATTTGCGAGACGGGTTTAATAGGAGAATCCCTTAGTGGTATCTTCTTTAGTGGATGTTATAATATGCACTATTCATACTTTGGTTATGAAGGTATTAAAAACCCAAGAGGAGTAGTGGATCATGACTCATAATTTACTAACAAGAATCCACCTATCTTTCATGGTGATAATGGAATCTAGAAATATGAGGAGAGGATTGAGTTGATTGGTAGGAGATTTAAAATTATAAAGATTCCCAAGGAATCTAAGGGGTGGGGGTCAACATATATTCTTGATGTATTGGGAAGGAAATGGTGAGGCTCAGTTGTGCATGTTATATTTTATGAAGATCTTACGTGGGAATCCTTCAAGAAAATATATAAACTATAGTTTTATCCTAAAATGTTACATGTGGAAAAGACCTGATACTTTCTAACATTATAAAAATGGTAATTTATTGTTATAGTGTATTCCACTAACTTTTCTAGGTTGGTGCATTTCAAAGTGGATATTATTACCAATGTTTACATGAAATCTCTAAGGTTTGAGATTGTGCCAAGTGTCTCCTAAGAAACCAGAGTGTGACATGGATTTATATTTATAGTGACACGTAATTTTGATATACCTGCACACTATTGTTTGTTTTATATTCGTGGACTAGATTATGCATTAGAAACCATTAGTGGTGGCCTACTTAATTTACCTCACACCATATTCAGTACATGGATTGGTACCCAGATAGTCTTCTTTGTCATAGGAAATACGACTTTGATATGGTTGGTTATGTATGAAACCAATGAGAAACATCATTCCTCTTGGAGGAAATCTAAGGTCAAGCCTAAACAATCACATAATGTCTCAGGTTTAAAATGCATTATGATCGTAAAAAAAACAGATGGAAGTTTTGTTAATGAACCTGCCAGAGAAGTTGGGGTATTAAGTCACTTATTTATTATAATAACTTATTATCAATTTTTACTGTGTTAATATATATTGATAATTTATTTATAGGTAAAAATGAAAGAAATATGGGATGTCAATCCTGGGCAATCCTCCTCAGTCTCCCAGGATGACCCGGTTGGTAAAGTCCTTGGGAAGGAGCATCCTGGTAGAGTGCGCGGGATGGGTTTGGGACCCGTACCATCTGAGGTCTTTGGCTGGCCATCAGGGATTTCAACTACATCTACTCCTTGTTATAGTCATTTCATACCTGAAGATACTTAGAGGGATATGTCTTCTCTATGAAACACAGTTCACCAGCAGGGGGATCAATTATCTGCTTTGCAGAAATAGTTGCTTGAAATACGTCAGCATATGAGCAGATATGCCCCCGGTGGTAGTGCATCAGCTAGTGGTGAGCAGGTAAATCACAAAAAAAATCAAAATCATTTAGTTTTCACACTTTTATTGGTTTTAAGTTTAATTATAAATATGCAACAATATTTAATTTTCAATATAATGTTCTTATAGGTGGCAGCAGGTAGTGGAGATGAAGGTGGAAAGGGTGACAATGCAGCATCAGATGATGAGTAGTAGTGTTGTTGATGTGTTGAACAAGTATGAGAATGGTTGGTTTGTATATGTAACATGTATGGCACATAGTTTCCACCAAACATTTTCATGTCCTAACATTTTCTTGATTTCTCATGTTTCCTTCTATGCATTTTATTTATTTATGATGTTTCATTTTATGTCTTGATTTCTCGAGTGTGGTATACATCATTCCATTTAGGCCTGTGTTTGAATTGGTACCACGTCCAATGAGAATACCATATATGTAACCCATATTCATACCATTTCTACTATATATCATCATTCGGGTAGCCTCATTGTGTAAGCTCGATTCATACCATAACTGATTCATAGAAGTACCTAGGCAGTCCAACTGTGTAAGTCCCATTCATATCATTGTTTCTCCATAGCAGCACCTGGGTATCCTAGCTATGTAAGCCCAATTCATACCATCACTATCAAGGCCCAATGAGCCACAACACATTACACAGGAATGAAGAAATTCTATCACATACCAAAGCCCCAAACATTCAATGGTATAAAGACAACCAAAAAAACAGAAGATAAAAATCTCACTGAAGGGCTTCCATAAATTCTAACACATCCTTAGGTCTACGCTAGGTTGGTCTACACATGCCCAACCTATATCCATAATCACAACCAAAGTATATCCCCTTAGAATAAAATCTCAGGAGGGAGGAATAGTCACCCCATGTAACACTCAACAAGGCAGAAGTTATTAGGTAAAATATTGGTTTTATATATGCCAATTTTTACTAGATACTCCCTTTTTCAATCAATTTCCTTACTAAGTGGAAGATAAAGAACCTATCTGATGGCCCAATATGTTTTAGTTTAGCATATACATACCCCTATTGGATTCATACCCAATATGTATCACACTAAAAGGCCAATCGTATGACCATAAATGTCTAAGGCATGAAAGGTTAATGATAAAAGGCTCTGTCATGGCCTTAAAATTTTTACACCACTCAAATGGGTCACGGAATACCTATTTGTTTTTAGTTTAAGGTTGATATAAAACAAGCGATGAGACCACATATCACATGTATCATAGAATAATGTATAAACCATAGGAATAATGTTCAAGGACCATCTAATTGTAATAAAAAATGCATCAAAATATATGTCATTTGGTATCCCAATGCACTAACCATCTTGAGAAACCTGGAGTCTCCGCAATTGAACAAACCCATACATTAGGAAAGCATCACATGAAACAACCATGGATTGATAATGTCCCCATGACCAAATTCCCAATAGTCACATTACCTTCATCACTAAATCTCTCTATCTATGAGATCTATGAAAATCCAACAATTATTATAAACCACATGTTAACCAAGTAAAACTACACCTAATAACTACCCAAATCCCCACCTGAAAGACTAATCTTAGACTATACAACCAACATACCAATTATGCTGATAAAGAAATCATGCTCTTACTGACATGGAAAGAGTGTATCTTGGAAGCCTCCCACAATACCTAAATTTAACCGTTATCAGTATAACATGAATCTAAGCATGTATACACTCTATTAAAACACCTAATATGCATCATTGCAATAATATCCAAATAATCATAGTTTAACTTAACTTATCCCCCAAACAACCATGTCAATTATTCATGTTAGACTTAACAAAACACAAGCACTACCCATGCTTTTACATTCACAATACCAAATACAACGATATTACTAACTGAATACCAAACCACAATCCATCTATATACCATCACTATAGAACAAAGTGTCTAAACATACTTTTATTTATTTAATGAACTCATAGACCTAGGATAAGTCCTCTCTTGGATTACATACATACAAGAAAACCCTCATCAGGTGGAAATGAGAATCGCTATTTCACTTGATTAGAACACTCCAATCACCAATATCCCAAGATACATCTCAATATTACTAGTCTCTCTCAACCCTAGTTCACATGTCACATCCTATATAGGATACAACCCATGGAGAAGCATCTATGAACCCATCTCAAATATCACGAGGAAAATCATAGGCCAATATACCCACTCGAGGGTTATCATGCATATCACAAATCCCATACCCAATCCAACTATGAAATCTAGGTTACTAATCCTAACTAGAAATCGATACACCATACTTCCCCTGAAGGATAAAGATCACATACATGCACATATATATTAATGACATTATCTTATGATAATAACTATTGTGAAAAATCAATATCATTTTGTTTGGTTAAGTATAATTCCACCAATAAGGTATTTAGGAAAACATTAGATAAGTTGTTGTTGAAATTTTAAAAAACTCAAACCTATTTTCTTTAACGAAGTCAATAACAGCTATATCATGATGCATCCCATCCAACCTGCAACATGATGACCATCTTGGGATGTATACATGAAACTCTTATCTCATATCCAATGACATAACTCAAATCCTCAATAGGAATCATGTATAACCTACAAGATCATAAACCATACTCTCTCAAGCACCATCCACGGTTAGTGTGTTGTCCAACCTAAAACACACGCCAATTCACAAGTTACCCATTTTCTATAGTAGGCATTAACAACCAACCCAAAACACACAACAAACCATACCATAAAATACATTCTATAACTACTCAAACATCCATCTTTGGAACAAATTCTATACCCATATAAACATAATTTGTTCTATCCCATAACACAAATCCATTGTTAAAAAAACCCAACCCATATCATAATCCACCCATGGATGTTATATCGTCCAACTTAGAGCATAACCAATTACATATCATTACACATCACCATGGTTAGCATGATCAAATAAATTGTATCAAAATTCATAACCATTTATTATATAGAGTATTAGTATCCATATAATATAAATCAACCCTTCTTAAAACATATAAGAAATTAAAGAAGCTAAAAACACATATACATCTTGGGGGTCACATGGATTGGTTACTCACCAAATTGTGATACATACATTTCCTTAGGTTGGACTCCATAACATACAACATTTTCTCATATCCTATTTTTCAATGAATACTACCATGTTATTTGTTTTTATGGTGTCTCTTGTTCAATATTCTGGTTTGATTTGTTTTTCAGGGCAGTGGTGTGGTAGGAGCAGAATTATTTTTTTTTCCAGGTCAACATTTTACAGCGGTTTTAACCGCTGCTAATGCCTTACTGGTCAGCATTTAGTGGCAGTTATAACCGCCGCTAAATTTATTATTTTTAAATTTAGCGGCGGTTTTCACCACCGTGACATAGGCTCATCAAATGCCAGAATATAGCGGTGGTTAAAACCGCCGCGAAAAAAAAGTATCATCTACGCATAAAACCACCGTGAAATGGAAAAAAACCATCACAAAAAGAGTCATCTACAACGCTTTTCTTAAACCACCATGAAATAGTAAAAACTGCCGCTAATAGATTGCCGACGCCCAGTTTCGCGGCAGTTTTTGTAAACCGCCACCAAACCCTATAGTGGCGGTTTAAACCGCCGCCAAATGAAAAAAAATAACCGCTAGGGGCCGGTTTTGTTGTAGTGTAAGATGATTGTGATGCCCCAATCCCACCCCTAATTTGTTTAGGTTCTGTGGATGAGTTCCAAATAGGCATATCATACATATCGAAGGCCTTATCCTAAGATACCTATATAAACACACGCATCTCTTAATACCCATAGAGTGCAATTAGGTAAATAAAACTAATAATAAATTCATATATACATCTATATCCTATAACTAGATTAATGAAAAATTGCCATAAAGTATAAAGGGACAAATTTAATACCAAACATAAACTCATAAAAGAGTCGAACCTACTAATTAAGAGGGGACTGTTATCAAACGCAACACCTGGTCCAAGCATGGTGGTTCAATATTACTATTCTCCACCTACTCTTGGTCCTCCTATGACACTAAATAATGTCCAGTCATCTATATAAGACATGAAATGTGTGGGAAGAACCCATACCATGGTGATTATAACAATACCCAGTAGGGAACCCTAAAACCGCCAAACATAAAGTATCAAGAGAGTAGTCATATCATCACAAGGGTATGAAAATCAGGATATGGGATATAAAAATAAGAACAATAATTACCCAGATTTTCTCATAATAGATTCGATATCTTACTGAGGACACAACCACTACCAGACGTATGATTCTTCATGAGGCTTCAATGTAATGCTCATCTGGGAGAACTCATTTTGCAAGATATATTGTCAATGATGGTTCTCATCTAAGAGTTTTTTCTCATAAAGTTTCAACCAATAAGTATTCACTATAAATTTGAATATTTCAACATATAGAAAATATATCACACCCAAAAACCATATAGGCTTATCCTTATAGAAAGGGTATCAACACTGTGTGCATGGTGGTCACACCGATACCACAAACCTTACCATGGATGAAAAAGTAATGATAGAGGATCCCACCTAGTGACATAAATGGATAATCCAAACACTATATGATAAAAAAAACCCGTTGAGGGGATAAAAATCCTATTCTCAATACATAATACCACACTATACCCAAGAAGATATGGACCTGGGTATCACACTCAATTGAAACTATTGAAAAATGAAGAGACGGACGGCATCCACTTGCTCTAAAAAAGGTACATGGATTTTACTAGCATTATAAAGTGTGTCTAGTCTTCTTAGTGATCTTTCCATTTCTCTCCATATCATTTGAATTGTAATCCTCTATATATACATTGTGTCCCCATAGGATACACGGTGTGTAGAGGTCAAGTTGAAACTCAACATGCCACCTACCCATGCCCATGTACATATGGTTGTTCCCATGAACATCATTACATAAATGTGTACATTGGGTTGTTTCCACACACCTAGATATGTTAGAGTATTGGCCCAAGCCAATGTACTCCAACTATTTCCATTTGTTTGTCCATGTATGCGCCCATGTAACCCTAGAGTACATGTTAATCCATCAACGCTAAGTCTCATAGATTTTGATAGGGACCACATAGTGTGTGATATTTTGTTCCCTATGTATAAATCTAAGCATCACATAAGGGGGACTTCCCATCATGTGTTCTTATAACTACACACTATATAGTTTGTAATTTTATTGAAATTCTATATTATTCCTTACATATAACCATGTTGTTTCTTCAATAATATTTATAGTTAATCACTCTAATAATTATGGATTTCGATATGATGGTGCATTTTCGTCATTAGTGAATGGATTCTGGCCACCCAATCTGCTCAAAAAATATCTTTTATAGCATTGTACTATAACCACACACTAAAATAGGAATTGGGAAATTCCGATCTAATCTCAATTCACCTATGGTTATCCACAATAATAAATGATCCTCGATTTCTCCCTTGCTCACAAACCCAAACATCTGGTATTGATACCTTATGTCGAATAATGGCCACACATTGATTGAAATTGGGTATTCGTTGAGCCACTAACTAAAGGAATATCTAGTGATGAACACCCAAAGAAAAGAGTAAGATATGTAAAAATCAAAAAAATTGAAATAAAGTTGACCTTTGTTTGAGTTATCCTTGATTCACTTCCATTACAATAAAAAATAAAGAAGAAACAATTAAAAAATAAACTAATTCCTAAACATAAGGAAGAAAAATTATCTAATAAATTTAACCATCAATCTAAAAACTAATTTTTTTTTGAATTGGTCCGTGTTTGACATATGATAAGAAAATGGGATGAATCAAGATAAATAAAATCCACTACCTCGGGTTTAGATTAATAACTAATGAAGAGTTGAATTACATCATCATCATTGGTGAGATCCATGAGCTCTATTGATGAGGATGGCCCTTTAGAAATAAATCACGACCCTCAATTCATTTTGGTTCACTATGATCTCCTCCAACGATTCCTCCCCCAATCCCCAGGTTCATGTGGTTGACCCTATAGATTTTTTATACTATTCCTTTTATAAATAGTGTATTAGGTTAAGATTTTAATTTAAATAATTAAATACATATGTGATAATTTATTATATTATTTCACCCTTAATGTCTCTCAATCCAAATAACTTACGTGTAAAAAGATTATCACACCTATGGAAAAACCCAAATTTTTGGAATCTACAGGGGTCTCAAGTTTCCTATAAAAGTTCCCATTTTGGTGTTATTCCATTATTCTATAGAAAAATTGTGCATGTGATATAATATATTTAGTATTTATATAATATCAATACTGTTCATATTCGGGCCTTAAGAATACCTTGTCGAATCAGTGGATAGCCCCAAAAATAATATTTTAATTATTTCAATGTTTTACATGGAAAAAAACATAGTTTCTACATTTCCCCACCTCTGGGATTTTCTTCCTCAAATGAAAAAAACCGAGTCAAGAGTTGATGTTATTGGGATATCATGTAGGTCTCTCACCCCCAGGTTATCTTCTGTAGATTCCTACACTGCTAGTTGGCACACACCATGTGAATCAGTCACCCTTGTAGGATATTTTCTTTCCAATCCTTGATCTATATCGGGTACACTAAAAATGAAGATCCATCATTGATATCTAGCTCTCCCTAATCGATAACATGTGATGGTTCATGATGATACCTCCTCAGTTGTGATTTATGGAAGAAATCATGGACCCATTCTAACTGCATTGGAAGGGTCAAGTGGTATTCCACCTTTCCAACCCTACACCATATCTGAAAATGACAATGAATCTTAGAGCCAACTTTCCAAAACAAATAAATCTCCAAAAATCACATTGATCTGGGACCTTCAAGAACACATGGTCACCCTCCTATAACTCCAAATGCCTCCATAAATTTTCATAAAACTTTTAATATCTCTCGATACTCCTCATTTACTCCCAGATGATCTGCACCTTCTCTGTCATTACTCACACCAACTCTGGGCCCATAAGAAAAGACTCTCCTAGATCAGTTCATTATAATGGTGAACTACAGGATATCCCATACAAGGCCTAAAATGGTTCCATATCAATGGTTTAATGGTATCTTTTGTTGTACGCAAACTACCCCAAGGGTTGTATATCCTATCAACAAAAACCAAGGTTTATCATGAATGCTCGCAATATTTCCTCAAGAACATGTATGGTTCGTTCAGTCTGACCATCAATATGGGGGGGAAACACCATGATCAATCATAATTAATTCTAAAATGACACCAATAATCCTCTATATAATTGGGACATGAATCAGGAATCATGGTATAAAATGACCATCAAGGTAATTTCATGAACCCAAACTATATCCTTCATATAAAGGAATCCCAAGATATCTACTAAAATCTACTCTTTAATATTTATGAATTGGGACAACATGGTAATTATGTCTATGATCTCTCAAATAGAATCATTTTCTCTAGATAATCATGGAATCCTCACCAAAAATTCCATATATATATCATCCCACTTCCACTATACCATATTAAGTCATTGTTCTAAACCTATTGGAACCTAGTTCTTAACCTTCACATGATAATAAGTGAGGCATAGAGAAACAAACTCATTTATACTAATATTCATAACTAGCCACAAAAATTTATGTCAAATTTGTTGGTAAAAATTTACAACACCTAAATGTGCCACCGGGGGTGATGTCTGAAACTCCCTCAGAACTTCCTCCCATAATGACTTTAATACCATCATCATCCCTCTCAAAAGGATGACATGCTCGCCACCTTGAAAAAAAATCCATCAGGAGATCATTTAGTGGATAGCTTAGAACGTAAGGTCCTATAATCGACATCACCATGCTAATCCACATTAACATTTAGTTTAAGTTGTGGGGGAACAACTATAGAATGCAGGTAGGATTCATTATCCTCATTCAAAAAGGACAACAATAATGTGGTCAATCGCTTTGATGCCTCAGTCAACAATTGTAACAAAAAAATATCCTATTGAATGCATCTTCCACCTCATTCCCTTTTACAGTAGTATAGACTAACCTGAAGTCATAATCTTATAGAAAATATAAACATAGAATCTATCTCAATTTAATATAATTCTATGAGAAATATTATTGGGACTCTTTTGGTCAAAATAAATGACAAAATACTCACCCATACATTATTGTTGCCACATATTTAGGTTTAAGACCACCATTATCATCTCTAGATCATGTGTCACGTTGTTTTTATCATGTGGACTCAACTATTGGTACCCAAAGGTAGTCATTAAATTTCTATCAATTAAGATAAAACAAAGCTTGATCTGGGAGGAATCGCATAACACTACATAATCAACACCATCCTTTGATAATCTCAATATGGTGTCACCCATCAGCCTTTTCACAACTCTTAAAAGGCCAACTAGAATATGTCTCTTGAAACTAAAGTTTTCCCATTTCAGATCAAAGTAGTCAAGGGTGTTGATATCCTAGGGAAATATGTCATTAATATACAATAATATTCTTGCAAACCAAGTAATCTTTTCACCTTAGTCACACTCTTAGGTGTCTCCCTATCTAAATCTACCTTACTCTATACTATATCCACTTACACACCCTATGTTGAGATGACACGTACTAAAAACTAGACCTCTCGAGTCCATAATGGACACTTTTAAAGCTTTCCATAATAATGGTTCACTCATAGTATGTCCAAGGTCATCCTAAACTTTATCACATGCTCCTCCTCAACTGCTGAGTACACTAGGTTTCAATGATGAAGAACACCAAAAATTATTCTAAAAAGGGATAAGAGATCCAGTTCACGAGTCCCATGAACACTTATAGTGAATTCATCACACTTAAATAAAACATGAAGTACAATAATAATTACCATAGGAACATCAAAATTTCATCTTCTACATATCTAAATCTCATACTTGATGCTAGTGGTGGCATAATCCAAGGTCAATCTTTGAGAACCTTTTCACCCCCTCAACTGGTCAAAGAGATCACTTATCCTTGGTAGTGGATACTTATTCTTCACTTAAACCTAGTTTAGTAAATTAAAATCCACGCATAACCTCCATATCCTATCCATCTTCTTGGAAAACAACATTGGGGAATCCTAGGGTGATATACTATGTTTGGAAAATCTCTTCCCCTGTATATTTGTTCAACTGAACCTTCAAATAATGAATCTCTATTGGAGACATCAAATATGCGACCAATAATACCAAGGAAAATCCTATGTTAAATTCTATACAGAAGTATATCTCTTGATGGGGAGTTAAGCCTGGAATATCCTTGGGAAATATGTATTCATACTCTACCACCACTACTGGATGCTAAAATCTCCAGACATATAAGGGTATAAGGGTCATACCATCCAACTAATGAATAATCAGATGTAGCCACATACATATGATCCCATATTAATTTACTTGAGTTTTCTTATCACTCGTGACAGAAAACATCATCCCCTCACCACATACACACCACATCCTCTACCTAAAATAGTCAATATGGAAATGAACTATGGGTAGATAGTTCCTACCTAAGATAATTTCATATAGCCTCATCACTGCTATAAAGAGATCCAATAAGAATATATCTCCTTAGAGATTCAAATCACACCTTCAGGAGAAGTGTGTGATCCATGAATCCCATCCAATAGAAGTTTCCAAGCATAAGGATCGAGACTAGGGATATTCCAGAATATCTAAGTCTCAACTTTGATTGGTGGAAAGAAAATAGTGTCTTGAAACCATGTTGATCATTAGTATAGATAAAGTAGAGAATACAAGAATAATACCTCTAATCATTTTGATATACTTTGGGTATTTGGATTCCATGTTCCCTAGATAAAGTATAAGGCATTTAATTACTATACAAAACATGTTTGGTCATCCTTAACATATTCCAATGTCTCACTGTATCACATGGAATGTAATCCTACATATAAATGAAATTCCATTTTCAGATACACAATGTGTATAGGTTAAGCTGGAAATTTGTACACTACATACTGATGCACATATACATAGATCCTTGCCCATGTACTTTGGACCATGCCTGTGTACTTAAGGTCATGCCCATTTACCTTGTCATTTATGAGTACTGGGTTGTTCCCATGTTCCTAGTCATGTCCAAGCTCATCTACCCTTTGGATTTACACTAAGCCATCAGTCCTCAGTCACATGGTGCGTGGTAGGGACCACATGGTGGTTGATATTTTTTCTATACATATAAAACCTATCACAATAGAATGGGGACTACACTGCATGTGTTCTTCAGACTACACTCCATGTAGTTAGGAATTTCACATAAATTTAAAACTAATCCATGCATTATCCCACAACACTTCCATGATCATATCTACTAAAAATCATATTTATTGTTTAATATCTCAATTTAACCATGCATTTCTGTCACCAGTGATAGGATTCACCCCCCCCCCAATACTCTCAAAAAACATTTGTTGAACCACCATCTCATCCCTATACACCGAACTAGAAATCAAGGAATTTCAATTTGATCCTAATTCACCTCTGATTATCAACCATAATCTTAGAACCTTGATTATTCCATTGATCACGAACCTAAACCTTCGGTATTGATATTTTTCACCATACAACAGTCTCATAATGATAAAATACCAGGTATTTGTTAAACCATCGACCCAAGGAATTGAGGAAGGCAAACATTCAAAGAAATAGAGAAGAAATACACAAATAAAAAAAGAATATGAAACCTCATCAATTATTTATTTTTTCCTCAATTCACTTCCATTGTAATTATGAATAAATAATGAACAATAAATAAATAGATAAATTACTAAACTGAAGGAAGATAAATCATTAACCAAATTAAACCATTGGTTCATGAACCAATTTTGTTAGGTGAATTAGTTCATGCTCAACATAGGATATCAAAATGGGATGAATACAAATAAGTATAACACCATACCTGGATTTTGGATATATCATTAATGAAGAACATAATTTCACTATCATCATTGGAAAGATCCACAACCTTCATTGGTAAAGATGGCCCTTTGGTAATCAATCAAGATCCTATGTCTGTTTTCTTTCTCCATTTAATCCTCCATTGATTCCTCCCTCAATCCCAAGGGTTATGCATCTAACCTGATGTATTTTCCATAACATGCCTTTTATAATGGTATGATTAAGTTATTATTTAATTAAAATAACTAAATAAATATTTTAATGTATTTAATTATTTCTCCAAAGATGGTACTCAATAGAAATACTGTACACATACAAAGATTATGTCATACCAAGTGTAAAACCCACATTCCAAACTCGAAAATGGTCTTAGATTTCCCATATGATTCCCCATTTTGGAGTTATTCCATTATTCCTAAAAAATATATGTGGTGATATAATATATTTACTATTTATATAATATTAATATTGAGCCTCTACATGCCTTGGAATATTGCATTGTCTCAATTCCTAGCTTCAATGGTATTATGTAAATTATACTAATGTTTTATCAAGAAAAATAAGTCTTTAAAAGAGATGAGATATAGATATGTATTTCCCATTACACCTACCCTCTACCTAGAGTTAGAGTATAAAAAAATGACTATACTCTATCTCACTCACTGATCTAGATAGATACTAATAATTTCTTATTCACTTATTTACATCTACTTGACCATTGCCCTGGGTTAATATAGATCATATATCTATAGGATATAGTTGGATAATGGTATTTTATCCATAATCTTTATTACATGATAGATGGAGACTGGTGGTTCCTCCAATATTCATGATGTGAGAAATTGATGGATGGGATAGGTGGAGGTGAGTAGTTCCGGTGAAATCTAAATTATGAGAATACAATTAAGGGAAATTAATCTAGGTGATGACACCCATTCTTTCCCATATCACATGGAATGAGGTGGATAATGGTGCACTATATACTATATTATCGCCTAAAAATATCACTAGGACTTATGTAGACCTGATTTAAAGTAGTATCATAAGATATGTGTATATTCCCCAATATTGTTATATACATATTTACCCTTAGATATGTGTATTTCTTCTAATTTCCATAAATTTATACATTTTTTTATTTGGTGATGTGTATTTCCTCTAACTAAAGATGTGAATTTACTTTAGGAAATTAGATATAGATAGAGATGATTATTTTCTCTAGTACATATGAGATAAGTAAAAAAAATTATTTCCTATGACATATCATGATTAATGCATTTAGAGAGAGTTACCATGTGAGGAATTTTATAATGGGTTAAGAGATATGATTTTTATTTCTCTATTTAGAGTCATTTATATTTACTGAGTTTGATTAATGTGGTATATAGGTAGATTGATCAAGATTGATCATTGATATATATAGTGATAACATAAGGTGGCATAAAATTTTATTAAATTTAATTTATACTCATTAATATAGTAACTATCTAGTTATGGGATAAAATAACTACTTTTAATTAATATACTTGGTGTTATTATACTCACCCATACTTGTGTACTTGTGTAATCTTCACATTTTTTTCATACAGACCAGTAGATATGGATGATGGATGATCATGAAGCTAGGATACGAATGAAAGATATGGATTTACATTGGTGCATAGATGATCATGATGATAACCTCTATCATTGTATAAATATTTATGATTCAATCTATTCATGAAACGATGGTTATACATGGTGATTGATATATATAATTTCACATTGTCTTGTAGAGTTTTTTGTTATATATGCTTTTATTATATTACTTAGATTTAAATTTCATGCATATTATGGTGGTAATGTATATATAGGAGTAGGTTATTGGATAATTAGAGGTAATTTATCCCATTATTGTGTGGGTACCTCAAATATAGTCATTAGTTCTCAGCCAAATGTCAGAAAGTTTGGGGTGTTCATGTACTAGTAATCTGGGATATGGCATGTCTCTAGTTTAATCTTCTTTCTTCTAGGATTTTTATAATTTGAGATTCCCTGAACTCTAGTTTACTTTTATTTACCCCAAACATTTAAGAATAATAAGAGACTCCAATTTCTATTTATACCTTAATTTCACATCAAACAATATATTCATGGCTACCAAAGCCCTTTATAACTAATTATTTTTAAAGACATGGTTTTAGGACCCCCAAATAAATGATCATTTTTTCTCATAGGATCATTGATTTAACTTGAGGTTTAACTTATGAGTCCCATAAAGTTTACTTCATAGAATCTAATCAATTCTCTCTCCTTTTTCATTAGATCATGAAATTACTGCTCAATCTTCATGCAAATATTTGTAGAGAAATATTAATTGAAAAAAGTGTATTAAAGTAAATTCATTCCAAGGATTCAATTTTCATCCTTTTGTATAATGTTCTTGATAATTTTACACTATTAGTTCACATTACCTTATAAATGAAAAATAGAAAAAAAAAACTATTTTCCATGATCTAATCACTGAATAAGAAAAATATTCTTTATCATGTTAATACATTGCTTAGAAATTATTATATTAAATGATCCACTAAAGGATGATTCTCATTATCTCATAAAGGATGAAATAGTTATTTTACTTCTTATTTGGTTCACTTGTGAGCATTATATGGTTCAAATATTTCTCATAACGTTATATATCATTTCTATTGAAAAATTTACACGATCTCCCATCCCATTTGGTTTCACATGAAGTCACGACAAATGTCCCTCACACTCATTATTCAATTAGATCCATGTGGTTCTATCCATTCACAAAAACCAAACAATTTAACATGAGTAAAAAAAATATCTTAAAGAAATTATAGTATACAATTCTATGAAAAAATAAAACCCAAGATGTATTACTCAATGACACTTTAGGTTCAACCTAGGTTTCTTTAAGTATAATTCTATAATATTTGTGAAACTATTCCTCAAAAAATATTTAAAACCCACTATAGTACTAGCATATATAAATAAAATAAAATATACACATATTTTACAACATTTTAAATAATTATACATTACATATCATAAATAAAACAAAATCATGGAACACAAAGGTTTAGTGTATTTGTATATCATCTATATAAACAAAATATTTCTTCATACAGAGTACATTTATACTCAAAATTTCTTCATAATTATTCATTAATTATCATTTAATTCATAATATTATTCTTTATTAACTAGGGAGAAGGGAAACATAGAAAAAAGGGTGAGATAAAATTCCTAGTAAGGGAAAAGTATATCAATGGGTTAAGGAGAACATATCATTAGATCACAAACATAATAGAAAAATCATCATGAGATGAATGACCAGATTAATGGAATGAGATCATGGAAATAGAAAAAGAAACCATGATTCGTTATAAGATAATTATAGATCTTGGTATATGAATATATATAAACATAAACAAATCATTATAAAATCAAAACATATAACATGGAATGGGAATATGGAATAAATAATTATGAACCATGTTGGCATAACTTAAGTGCATGAAACACACATAATCATATTAAATAATAAAATTTATCATGGTTTACCATTGATAAATGTATACCATAGTGGATAAGGTTAACCACATATTTACTCTAACATAATAGACTAGGCTAACCACTTAAGTCCCGTAACATAGTGGACTTCGGCTAAAACCCTAGTTTTCTATAGCAATCAAATGATATATAAATCTTTACCTAATGTATTAGAGGGATATATCATTTTGAACCCACTTGTCACATAATGAAAAAAATACATATGTGTGACACGTGAAATAAATAATACATCATAAAATGATTAAACAATGCAAATAAAATAGGTTATAAAACATTTTCATAATGTATTACATAAGGAAAAAAGATATAATTGGATTGAATAATACCCAAAATTAAATTATCTAAAATAAAAATATCATAATATACTTTTTAACGTGAAACGTGAATAATTTTATGTAATCATATAGAATGTATCATACCAAGAAAGAAATGAAAATGGAAGAGAAATCATGAAAACAATTTTACTTCTGGTATTGTTGTTGTAAAAAAAGATATAATCCACTTTCAAAATATTTCAAATGGTGACAATGATAATTTTAATAAATTATTCAATTAATAAACATCCCAATAATTAAACAATAAAAATAAAAAAATAAAAGAGTAAATATGGAGATGGTGATTCAAAATGTACCGATCTGGTGGGAAATGCATTTAAAAAAATTAATAGTTTAAAGATAACCACATCGATAAATGATGTATAGAATTTATTTTTGAATATAATTAAATAGGAATAATATGTTTATAAAATTGAAAACATGTTTTAATTTCAATATAATTATAAAAAATATTTTTTGTAAAAAGAACATAGACAGGAGAAATATTAAATATAGTTAGTGGATGTTTTTTATTTATAATTACTTTTTTAAAGTAGTATGAATAAATAAAAAGTAATATATTAGAAATAAAATATAGTTTCCCTATAAAGAAATAGAAAATACCACCTGAGATATATAATGTGTGGAGAATTTAAAACTTAGAATATAATAGTTAAATAATAAAGATTATGAATCAATGAAACTATATAGAGTTAAGAAAAACCCTAGTGAATTTGGTAATGTATGAACCAAAAGAAAATAAAATATAGAACATGAAATAGAATTTTAAATCACCATAAAAACAATTTAGTTATGGTAAAATATATCAATGGGGAACAATTTACACCCCATAAAGAAAATTAGGTGTATATTATGATACATGTCTCAAATATAGTAAATTCCAATGATAAACCTTCACCTTAGATATCAACTTAGTCAGACAAGATGTATATTTCTGAAAAATCAATTTAGGTTTATTATTTTTTTATATAAGAAACGTATTTTTATTTATTCAAATTAATTATATTCATTTATATATTTTCATTGCCCATTTATTAATTGTCCATTGATAATATTAATCATCGGGTGTTAAATCATCCATTTGTTCTAGGTTTTCTTTGGTTTTGGAGTATTGGTACTATATCATTTCTCATGTATTCATAAACCCCATAATGAAAATGGAGTTTATATAGATATTTATAATAAAGTTATAGAGTTCCATGATTATTTCATAGATATTATAGTGAAAGTTCGTAATAAACATTTAGAAATTCCCCTTTTTATGGATTCACAATCCATAAAAAGAATTTATTTTAGTAATGAATTTTGATATATAGATATATATTAAAATTAAATAATTATAGTAAAAATTAAATTAATCACTAATAACACACAATTGTAGTATTTATGTTTTCTTAATCATTAATTATGAAAAGTTTATAGCATCATTCATGTTGGTGGTAAAATTAACCCCAACAAGAAATGTTATAAAAATATGAACTAGTAAGAATATGTTATTGCATAATTATAATATAAATTTTTTAAAAGAATATTGATTTAAATTAAGTTTTATGAAATTTTTATATAAAATTTATTAATATTTGGATGAAAAATATAAGAGGAAAACAGAAAAATGATGATGTTTCTCACTATGTAGAAACTTAACCTCGTTTGGAAACTATATCAGGTATTAAAGGATTCGGGAATAATTCTTGATACCATTGGATTCCAAATTTGGGAGATTATTTTTATGGAGATTATTTTGTTATATATTTTAGATAAAACCAAGTGAAATGATTTTCTTGAAGTGTGTAGAAGAGAATCCCTTTTACAGGTGAGTTTGAGCGGTATATTCGCAAACACCCATCGCTTAAAGGGTAAGGAATGCATTTTTTAGAAGGAAAGTGACCAAAAAATGAAAATATAATATAGAATATTAGATACATACATCATAAAAATAATTTGGAGGTTATTTTTAGAGATTTGTTTCATTGTACACCTTTGTTTAACCTTTTACCTCATTTTAGTACTTATTATGGTAACTAACTATTTACCTCGGTAAATTATTATTTTTGCCTAAAAATAAAATTGACCTTATTATATAATTTTTAATTCAATTTTAAAAATATGAAATCATTTTTTTAAATTCAAATTTTAAATTTATTAAAAATAAATTTTAAAAGAAAAAATATTGACGCATAATTTTTTTTCAAGATATTATATTAACATTGAATGATTTTATCATTATTTCTAACCAATTACTAATCATTACATGAGTTTGAATTCATAAATATATATATTTAATAAATTTAATTAATTTTAATATTCCAAATATGATAAATTTATATTTTAAATAAAATCATATAATTATTTTAAAATAAAATGGATTTATATTATAATGAATAATTAAATTTTTATGACTTAAAATTACTTAATTATTTATTGGATATTACTTATTAAATTTACTAATAATTATATTAATATGATCAATATTTTTTATTAAAATTATTATTTATATGTAATAATGTTAATAAAAGAAATATGTTTAAAATAAAAAATATTTCAAAAAATTAATTTACATCTTTTATTTTATTTTAATATATATTCTTTGTATGTTAATTACATAAAAAATATATTATTTAAATAAAAATATAAACTTTTATATTATGATTATAAAATCTTCAATAAACATATTAGATACTTGTATACTCAACACCCATATAAGCATTTGATAGATAAAAAAATAATCATATAATGGCCATATTACATTCCAATATATAACCTAACATACATTACTAAAATAATTCCTCCCATTATTTTACTTTTTATTCAAATTATTTACTATATTTCTAATATTTTTCATCCTTTGTATAGCTATCATCATGATTATAGTCTATATAGAAGATCATGACAAGGAATATTTTTATATTCCAATTTTTTTTATTTGATAAAATGAAATGTACATAAATGCAGTAGAAAAAAGAAAAAACCCCATATAAAAGATCTATCAATATATGAATTAAAAAAATTGAAGGAAACCCATAAAAGAAATAACACTATGCTATTAATTCTGAATCTATTATAATAGTGAGTATGATTTGGGTACCTTTGTAGTAACCAATGGTAACTATATCTTATGGTATCCATCGATCACTAGAGTCACTGAATGCCTCAATATAACCCCTTATACTTTAATGATTATCTAAAATCTCATCTATAAAGTAAAATAAATGAAAAGTAATCATAGATATATTTATATTTTCTAATAATGGTCAGCGGTTTCATGTGTAATCCACATAAATATGGATTATGAACAATATTCTTATAACTCTTTCATTGATCAATAATCTTGTTGTTGTCCTAACATTTCATATTTTATGAAATGGAAAAATATTTGGCACCACCATTATAACATTTATATTGACTCCTCATTTATATATGTGACTATTAAACTCATTTAATACTAAATAATATATCTATCAATCATTATATTATGTATCAAAATCTAAAAAAACAAGATTATATTTATAGAATAATTGGATAAATGATATCCCATATCATTTAATATAAGTCAGACAATATAGAATCAAGAACTATGAGAAAATTAAATCTTGGATTTCACGAATCTTACCAAATTATTTTTAGGTTTATAATGATCTAATAATATCCATTAAACATAAAATAGGAAATATATAAACAAAAATCTAGGAACACCATTCAAAAAAACTATTAAAACTATAAAATGAATAATAGAATATGAACCTTTGAACATAGATAGATTATATTATTTTATTCATCACTATGGTCAATAAATATCAACAATAGGTATCAAGACCATATCCCCCCTCTATAGCATATCAATGGGCCATACTCAATGACTCTTTATATAATTGGTACCCTATCCTTACCCATGAAATTATAGTGAATTGTAAAAGCTAGGGGTGGAAGAGGAAAAGGGATATGAGAATGAGAGATTCACTGAGTCTTGGTATAGCTTATACAATCACCTTCCCATGGTGATAAAAATTTTATATTGGGACCTCTAGGATAATCCTCCAGTGTGCATGAATTTACTCATACATTATGAGTAAATGCATCTGGTTAAAACTCATTTTAACCATCGGCAGATTTACCATCCTAATGTTTCACCTTATGAAATGTTTTTTTGTTCAATTATATCTTATATAGATAAAATTAATGTTAATACCTAATTTTTGGTCTCCATATCTATAATGGAGAGTGTCATGGTATTGAAGAACATTCCTTATAATTTAGATATTAGTATAATATGATTTTCATGGGTTGTATGAATGATAACATTATGTCTTTCTATTATGATAAGATAAAACCTTGGTATATTACATTCATGTCGGCTTCAAGGAATGTATTATTTGATTTACAACTTAAACTAAATCCATAAATACTTTATGAATTTTCACTATATGTTATATAATATAGAACAACTTTTAAAATCATATCCAAAATTCATTCTGAATATCTTCAAAAATACTTTTGTAAAGTTTTCATTAATATAACAATGTATTACATCATATATAACACATTGTGAATACCCATAAAAAATATTTTTGATTAACACTTAAAAACTCTTAGAGAAGCTCTCAGAGTCAAACTCAATACAAATTTAGTCAACCAAAAAGCATGACCTTAGGAGCCTTTATAGAATTAAAAAATATGAATCAAATGGTCCACAAATATAAAAATATATATATAACACTATTAAAGCATCAATGTTTTGCAAAATATAAATTGATATAGAATGATATTCATCAAACACATGTTTCTCTATAAATGTTCCCTCCAATTATATCATATGTAAAAAAACATTTTTATATACTCACTTTTTCTAAGACATCGAGTGGGCATGGTACATGGTGTGTGTCAATCCCATATATCTTACTCATAAATTCTTGATTCTATGAGTATAGTATAACTAGTTCAATGAATACTTCACATGTTATTCTCCTTTTTGGATGAGCACATCACATACCCCCCACCCAAATAGATAATCAACTTATATGTATTATCTATGTATGATTGTATACATCCTTAGTATGTATGAATTAAGGTCCCATATGGCATACTATTCATATGAAAATATAAATATCATTTTAGTTAAGCTATAGATAAAGACATGATAATTAACATACCTATTCACACCCTAATTATACAAGCCCAATGGATTGAGTAAAAAAGGAATCAAAGTATAAAGGTCATCGTACATGGTATATCACAAACCTTAGGTAGTATAGACTCTAAATATCAAACACGCACTGCTAATATACTAAATACATAGCTTATGACACTCTATGTGGTATACTTCATGGGTTATCCAGAGTAAAATACATGTTTTGTGTCATATGAACATATTTCATATCTCTATAAAATAATCATTCTCATGTTGACCTTAACATTTAATGACAAACTATACTACTCCATGATGAACATCATTTAGGGATAACTCGATGTAATATATTGAGTGGTCAATTATCATTACACATCAAAAAATTTATATCAATATATGTATATATATAACCAACATGAAAGAATGATAAAGTGAATATTTCCTTTTGTAGAAAATGATATATTCTATATTTATCAACTTATTTAAGAATACATAAAAAACAAATAAAAGTGTGTTTCTAATATATCATATATGATATAACTCTTGATCAAACTTATTTTTTCTATACTTTTAGGGTTTTTATTTACCTCAATATATTTCTATGTAGTTACTCCATAAATACGTGTGACAACCAAATAAAATGCTCTCAATGAACTCTTTAGTGAGTAACATATAGGAAGAAATATAGTTTTAATAATAGTTAGGATTATGAATCATATTTATAATATTAAATTCATTGAAAATATTCAAACTTCTTAACTTCATAACATCAAAAGATTTTATGTTCATAATTTCTAGTTTTTACATAGAAACATTTCTAATTATATCATCATCATTCTTTGAAACCTTTCCATCAAACTTTTTTTGGATTATAATATAACTATTTAAATTATTACATCACCAATATGTCCTAAACTATTTTAGGATAAGGTTACATTCACTATAGGTTTTTACTATTTTAACCCTTTATTTATTAAATTTGAACTTCTATTTGTTGAAATATACTCCCACTATCCTATTAGACAATATATTCACTTTATAATATCTTTATAAGATATAAAAAATCTTTTATGTTTGGGAAATGATACTTATTTACTTTTAGTAGCAATAATTAACAAATAATATATTCCATCCATATTGTATTCTATGTTATAGGACTATTTTTACAGTGAAGTTTTATTTAATCAAATATACCATTGAAGGTTATGGAATCCACTTTATTAAGTTTTAAAAGACATATGGATAAATACATTTATAATGGATAAATTGTTTTCCATATATTCTTCTCAATTTTTTATAGAATAATATGAATCATAAATCATGTGTATAATCTCATATTTTTCATAATAACACATTGTTAGTAAATAAATTCTATTATCATATAAAATAAATAAGATAAATATACCCATAATTTACTAATGTCCATCCAATCCTAATATATTATTTTATATTCAATGAATTGAAATAGAATCTATTTGATTCTTAATTTGGCTAAAAACTATAAGTTTTATTAATCCCTTCCATTTATTTTAAACACCTATATATTCTAAAAAATTGTAAATTAAACACTTAGTATCATATACACTTAAAACCCTACGTTTTCATTTCTATAGCATTGGTACCTAACATTGTATTTCCATGAAGGCTCCAAAACTCATTTAGGTATTCTAAAAATATCATCAAATAGAATTATTACCATTATATATGAAACAAAATTGGTTATAATAACCTTGACCAACTACTAAAAAAAATTATTAGAATATACATCTATCATTTCTTCTTTATTTTAAAATTGTACCCACTCATTCTTTAAAAACTACACCAGAACTAGCACATCATAAGAATTAGTTATTATTTATGAAATATATTGATAAAATTGTTTAAACATTTATTTAACTCGTTTAAATTATCAAAACATATCCATCAATGGAAATAAAATGAATTCCACGACCAAAAAAATCCATAAGGAAACCTATAATCTCTCCAAGTCATTTGCATACTGAATTAGATTGAGTATGTCAAAGTATAATATAGTTAATATAGAAATATTTCATCCAATAACTTTGAAACCATTATGAAAAATTAATCTATAATTCTTATAATAATTTAGATTAACTTGTTGAAAGACTTCAATTATTGTTCAATCATGAATAAGTTTGGTAAAACATAAAATCTTATTACTTATGAACCTTTAAATGTTATGATTCATTAGAGTTTCTTACAAAAATTTCTCCATTTAAGGATAGATCTCAATTTCATTTTATATAAAAATTATTTCATTAATTTATAATAAATATTTTATCAAATGAGTATCATGCTTTTTAAGAATTTAATAAGTTCGTTTTTTTAATGTTTTCCTACTAAATGATGACCCATTTTAAGTTTATCATAGTCATTAATTTACCATAATCAATATTTCACTAAGAAAGGGGTAAAAATAGTGTTCAAATTACCACTTGTCAATTTAGGTAGGCCATCATGCCAATTATATCATATATGACACTTATATAGCTGAGTGGATAACCCTTTTCTAAAATACATCATATGGATTTAATATTAATTTTATTCCTATAGTATCCTTCCTATGGGTTTCATAGATAAGTGTAACCTAAATATTATAGTTTTATTTGGTTACCTAAATCTTATGTTTATCCATATCCACCATGTATTACATCATGTAATCCATGGGAACCTGAAATTTTCATGAACCTTCCCGGTTGGATGATTGATATATTCAAAATTGCTTACATTTAAAGTAATATAACACCCAGTTTTTTTAAACGGTATTTAATATCATCATATTATCTCACACAATTTCCTTGATATATTTTAATTCTTCAAATAATTTATCTTTTAATCCATTTACTTCTTTAAAATAAAAATGTTCAAACCATATAGACATATTACTCTTAACATAACTCATATGTTGTGTTACTAACCCAAATCGAATTCCAACTATATCTATACATATACAAATGAATCTTATGAATAATAAATTTTTTTATAATTTTTTAATGGATTAAAATTATATGAAATTAATAATACTAACGTGAGTAATCCTAAATACATAAATAATAAACCCTCACTTTTATAGATATGGTGTAATCCCCCATACCAATGTGCAGTCTTACCCAAAGTCCATTTATCAAGGGATATTTTACAAAACATGGGTCTTAATTCCTTCATAAAACTAACTCTTAATTTTTATAAATCATAATTAACTACTTGATTCAAGTTTCTAAATCTATACGGGAAAAACTCATGTTATAAGACAACAAAATCCATTGTCACACCTAACATGCAACTCCTTAGATTCATTTATAATAATTAATAATAATTTTAACTATTTAAAATAAATAAAACAAGACAATCCATAATATTAAAATTATATTATTAAATAAAAAAGGGAATAATAAATAAATGAAAAATTAAAGTGTTTAAATGTGATCTAAACAATTTATAAACATGTTCAAAATTAAATATAATCCAATATAATTAATAATTTAATAATATATTATAGACATTCCAAAATATATAATACATACTCTTTATATATGTTTACTAATATGAAATATTTCATATTATACATTATAAGGTATTTGATACAAATATTTGACATAAATTAATTATAAACATTCTATAATCCAATCTCAATTGTGTAAACAATTTTCAGATGTTAAATATCGACTGAATAATAAATTTTTATTAAGATATAACTGCTAAAGAAATCATATCATGGAGGTCAATAGTGGTGATGTTTGGGGGTATCCCCTCAAACTATAGTAATATAATCAGGGTGGAAGTCTATATTCTTAAACACTTATAGAGTCTAATGAACATTAACTTTAGAAACAAGTTGATCATCTACTTTGTCACATATTTATTTTTATTTAAACCTCATTAAAATCAATAATAAAAACTCATTTTGATGTGGTTTAAAAAATTTATCCAATATTTCTCTTAATTTGAACAATTTGAAACTAATAATTAAAAAATTCATAATTAACTATAAACTCTTTTATATTCTGGAATTATTTTGTAATTTATAAATCCTTTAAAAAATTTCCCTTATAATTTCTATGTAATAATTTTTTTCTAAGTAATAAGTAATTCCATATTATTTTTAAAAGGTATTTTTTAATATTAATAGTTAATATCAAGGGATATTTAATAAAATTTTCAAAAATAATTTAAAAAAGTAATTATATACATTTTATAATTAATTAATTTATAAAAAATTAAAAAATTAATAATTATCCCAAAAATTTATTTTCTATAATTTATAAATAATTTATAAACCATCTAATTAATTCATGATATTTTTTAAGAAAACAAATTTTCCTAAGTATATCATATTTGATGATATGAACCTATAAAAATCTTTAATGAATAGTGCATGTAGAAAGTGATCACAGCACGCATTGGAAATATCACCTTATGATATGTGGTTGACATAAGGTAAATTCATTGGAGCCTAGTATGTCAACCCCTATATGACCTTATCATTTTATAAGACTCCCAACACATCTTATGTTATGATACACTAAAACTAAATAATTGCATTACGTCATAGCGTATGATATGAGATATCTCATGTTATGACCCCACCCCATGTTTGGTTATCTCATAAAATAATTCTAACCATTCCAGATATAGGTTATGTTATTATAAAACAAAATATTATCCATGATCAAACTAAGACACAAAATCATATAACGCATATTGCGACAACAATCACAGAATATGTTATCATATAACATAATTTGTAACCCCTACCATAGACTACGTTATCAAATATCATATGATGTGATCTTTAATAACAGATTATGTGATCAAATAATGTAATGTTATGATCCTCCCACATATTATATTATCAGATAACGTCTTCTATGATCAAACAATATATCAAGTTATCAAATAAAAAATAAGAGCCTTAATTCAATTTCTCAATCATTTTTTACCGTATATCCCATATCATATACATGATACAATGATCTATTTTTCAATAGTAGTGTTAATTTCAATATTTTACATAATAATTTAGAGAATCCAATAGCACAGAAAGTTACAAACATTACTACTTAACATTTGACATCAAAATCTATTGTGGGTAGTCTTATGGTATCATATACCATGACTTATTATTTATAAAACCTTATATTATGAATTTAATGGGAATTATAAATAGTAAAATAATATAATACTATTATTATATTCTATAGCCTTTGTAAATCACATGCAAGTAGGATTTATGGAATGTTACCTTTAATTAGGATTTACTCTTTAGTATATATTTTAAATTGTGTAGAGGTACAAAATAGAGATAGATTTTGTTTCATGGTGATAAATTCTTTCTATGATTAAGTCAAACCAATTAAAGACCAATTCTGAGAGGTGTTCTTGATATCCACCCTTTAGTTGGAATTGGGAAAAAATATTTTTTATTCAGTTTTAGTGCTTTAATTTTTGAGAGTATGGAGGCAGGTTTACGAAGTTGTTATAGATTTAATAAGATTTTTTAGTTGATGAATAGTATAGAGTTCACCACATTGAAAGATTAGTTAAACCAAAGATCTATAAACAAGTTAGTTCACTAAATTTGAATACTTTTTAATGGTTATTAAGGATGGAAAATGTTATCAAGATGATTTAGTAAGATCTGAGGTGTTCGTGAAATAGGATGATATTGCTAAACTGGAGGTGGATTTACAAGGATTAGCCTTTTGGTCTATAGGTATCAGAGACATTAACATAGTAACCCTTATTCCTGGTTCATATATGTATGAATTTTAATTTACGTAGTCTTTAGTCAAGGTGTGAAATGTTATTTTATGTGGAGGTATTTGTTATCTGTAATTTATATGGTCTTCATATTAGGTTAGTTAGAATGATTTTTGGATAGTTTGATAGTGGTTGGTTTCTCTGTAGGCCACAATATACACCATATATGTTTTAGATGAAGTAAGATTAGTGTAAATATCGAACCCTAGTGTATGGAAGTAGTGATAATATCTTTCCTTACAATATACGTAAACCTCAAGGATATAGGAAAGATCATAGGTGAAAAGGAGTAAACCAAAAAAGTAAAACATGGTAGAGATTTTGGGTATGGGTAACTTTCTTTACAATAATTTATCTTGTTAGGATGTATCAAGGTGGTTATATGTATGATATGAATCATTATGACTCTGGCCTTTGGCTTGTTTAATTTTGGTTAATAAAAATAATTTATTTAACCTGAATTATTAAGTTAAATTAAGTTATCCATAGAGAATTATTTAGCCTCTCATGTTATCTAATCTAATGGGATATCTTTTATGTCTAATTGAATTAATACGGGAAATTGTTTTGATGATGAAATGTTACTATATGAGATGAGATGTAGTATTATTGTATATTCATAGAATGGTTGTATTATGTGTTAGAATATATTTACATTTAATGAAGGAGTGTGATTTATAATAGTAAGGATGGATATAATATATATTGCATCTAATAAATATGTTTTATTAATTATTTTTATCATATTAAATGTTAAATCGTTATATCCTAAATTTTAAGTTTAATTCTTCATTATTTTAATATGGAGGAGATTAATGTTTTTTAAGATTTAAAGGATTTCATTGATGTTTTCCCTTAAACTATTTCTAGTTTACCATAGAGGTAGGAGATCATGGAAAAGATTAATCAATATCAAGGTACATAATTGATATCGATTAAAATCTATTAGATAGAACCTATGGATATTTGGGAGTAGTTTATTAATATTGGTCACATTTTATATTGGGTTTTCATTTTTTCTAGTGTATTTTTATATAAATCCCTGATATTATTTTCTGAGAAGATTGGGATCAGTTTGATATTTTTCATTGAATATCAGATGTTGAACTTGGTTATAGTAATTAATCAATATCCACTACCAATTAATGATGAATTATTTGATAAACTAAAGGAATATATTGTTGGTTCTAAAAGAAATACTTATTTCTAATATACCTTTAGATGTGGGTGAAGGAGTAAGATATTTGAAACCCATATTTCTAGTGTCATTATGACTATTTTTGAGTTCATAAAGATGAATTTTGGAGTTACCAATACACCAATGATTTTATTGGACAAATGGATTTTTTATTCATACCTTATCTTTATGACTTCATAGTGGTGTTTATTGATGAAATTTAGGTTTATTTAAAGACCAAGTAGGATTATGCTGGAAATTTTAAAATGGTTTTGAAAATTTATCATCATTTGAAGTTATATGGGAGGATTTCAATTTAAATGCTTTGGTAGTAATAAATTTATTTTCTTAAGAATGTAGTTTCTCAAGGATAAGTATCTATGAATACCTCTATAACAAAAGGTAGTTGTTTGTTATGTACTTTTAAATAATGTATTTTAGGTATGTAGTTTTCCTTGACTAGCTTGATATTATCATAGGTTTGTATGAAATGTTTCTTATATTTCATCACCAATATCAACATTGAACAATAAGGGTTGTGATTTTTTTATCGACATTGGTAGTAATCATTTTAGTACTTGAAATATAAGTTGACTATTGCCTTCATCCTTTACTTACCTAAAAGAGTTCTTCTTGATGTTTATTATCATGCGAATCAACATGGTTTAGGGTACCAATTAATTCAAGATATAAGTTATATCTTATGGTCTTGGGTAGTAATATAATCATGAATCCAATTATTATACCAATGGTCTTAGGTTGGTAAATGTGGTGTTTGTTTATATTGGTGTAGAAATTATCTACATAGAGAATGATTTTTAGTCTTAACAATTTATAATAGTGTGTGTTACATATTATTATAGAGATATATGAATATTTATATATAAATATGGGTGGATTTTATTTAGGATTATGAACTTAAGATATGTTATACTCTCGGAAAATTTATATAATGTTTGATGCATTGAGGATGTAGTATTGAGGTTATGTTTCTCTAGATGAAAGTAATGAGTGGAAAATAATGGAAAAAATTTAGAATCTTAAATTTGGATTTGTGAAAGATTTTTGGTTGAGGTTATTTGTATCATATATAAATTCATATCCCCATTTTTAATTACTTTCGACACCTTAGCTAGGAAATATTGTGATGGAAGTATATAGAGATCAAATTGTTAATGGTGATGGTCTATTTATATGGCTAGAGTATAAGGAATATGGGGTGTTGTTTAATTAGATGTTTTATATTCCCTATATCATACAGGAAAATGTTTTATGTTAGTTTTATATATCACCATTAGAAGTAAATATGGGTATTAGAAAGATTTATCCTGCATTTAATAAGTAGATATAATGTCATGGAATAAATAATTCAATGGTAGTGTTTGCATCTAATTGAATTATATGTTAGTAATTCTAGGTTGAGAATTAGATTCCATCATGGCTATTACAACCCTTGAATATTATATAGTATAATTAAGAGGATGTGTCCATGGAATTTAAGATATGAATACAATGTGTGTCAATTATGTATGATTTTATTTTGTCAAGGGTGATAGATTGATCAAGTTAAATCTTTTCTTTTTAGTATATGATTGAATCCCACTGAATGTTTTGGTGAAAAATTATATAGAAGATGTATTAATGATTTATGGAGTTCTAAGAATGGTTTTTTTATATCTTTATCCTAGGTTATCTAAAAAATATTTTGGGGCTTTTATCATTCATTTAACACCTAGTTATACCTTATTAGTATCTTCCAACCTCATATATATGGTTAAACTATAAAACCAATTCAAACATTGTATGATATGTAGAGGATGTCTATTCTATATTTTGGTAGATCATGGGAAAAATATTTATCATTAGTGAGTTTTATTATAATATAACTTAACATTACTATATCATAATAGATCATTTTAGAATAATTTATAATAAATATTGTAGATTTACTTTGTGTTATATTAATATTTGGGAGTACATGATTATTGGGAAAGACTTTGAACATGATACAATATAAAGGGTAAAAATGATTTGATAATAGATTATGGATGCTCGAGGAACTTTCAAAACATATACTAATAAAATTTGAAGACCATTAATGTTTTATATTAGTGACCATATATTCTTGAATATTTCATTTCGATGGGAAAATAGAGTTTTATCAAAGGAAGTAAGATCTATCCAAGGTTTTTGGGATCATTAAATGCATTGAATCATGTGGGTAAAATGGCATATCAGGTAATACTTTCACCCAAGTAAGAGTAAGTTCATTATTTCATCTTCTTATCAAATATATTGAGGTTTATCTAAGAAAACTAACAATTGATTGATGGTTTTAACTTTACATTTAGGAAGATATGACATTTTTGAGTGACCAATAGAGATTTAGGATCTTTAAGAGAATATTATGAGAGAATGGGTCATCCCCTCAGTGTTAATTCTATGGAAGCATGGTGGATCATGGTAATGTACTTAGGAATGAAATTCTAAAATGAGAGTTCAATATACAGAGTTAATTTGACCATTATTCCTTATCAAATAATTGAATTATAAATGATAATTTAAAGTATTCATTGTTACATTTCCGTGGGGGTGATGTAATCTTTGCATTTTTTTATGATAAAGAGTCATTAAGTGGTATCTAATGTGTTATTTAAGTTTATAGGTGATTATTTTTTATAATTAAATGCATTAAAATTTTCAATTAATTTTTTTAAAGGTATCTGATGTGATGGTTTTGGATTTGAAGTGGTTTCCCCATTTAGCAGGTTTGTATTTTTAAGAATAAAATTCACTTGGTTAGTATCTTTTATGGTAGTTAAAAATTTACTTATTATTTACATTAAAATTTTAAGGGTGTTAGAAATGTAATAAGTGAATTTAAAGTCTTGTCTTAGAAACAATATAAGAAAATATATGTTTATAAAAAACTATGCCATGAACTTTTCCTATAATTTCATAATTTGAGGAATTAAAATATAATGTAGACGGTAGTTTTGAGGAAGTGTTGGGATGTATAATGGATCCCAAGATCAAAAAGTTTACATGGTGCATTATCATAATATTTTTCTCAACCATACAGTTTTAGGAAGAAAAAAATATGATTTCGTGTTTTGAATAAATTTAATAATGATGTCATAGTGGATTAAACCACATCAGTATTGAAGTCAAACATATGAAATTTGAATGGAAATAGATTATGAATTTTATAGAGGGATTAATTTCACACCACATTTTTTAGATTAATTAATAACTACTCAAACCAGTCCATGGTTGGGGTAACCAAACCACATTTTATGATAGAAATTATATTATATTTTTAAACATCTTAACATCATTATTCAAGATATTACATTTTCTCCATGTCTCTTGGTATGAACTTAGAGTGATTTGGGTAGTATTTATATAGTATTTTTATATTATTTGATTAAATTTGTGGTGGGAGTAATTGAATAAATTATTGGATCAATGGGAATCAAGGATTAGTTAATCAAATTGATAGATAATCATCTAAAAAATTAATCTTCAATGTGGTATTGTAATATAACATATTCTAATTTTTCTTTGAATTTAGTGAATTTTTATAGTTTGGTTGATTCAGTGATGGGTAGTTATAGTGAATCACATGAAATTTTATGATAGATAAACTAGATTGATGGGATATGTGTGTAAGTGAGGATTAAATAAATACTGAATAATTAATTTAACGTAAATAGGGAAAATAATGTAAGATCTGGGGTGGTAAATAGTCTGGAATATTATATGGATAAGAGGAGAAGAATAAGGGTTGATTTTATGAGTAAAATATTGATTTTGACTACCTTTTGTTATTTTTATATAGTGATATCATGTGGATCATGATTTCTAATGTTATATACTAAAATTTTGGACCTTGAAAATTGTTTTTTCTATTCATGAAAGTTGTGGCATGATGAAAGTTACATGGTTGAATGGTTGTAGTATTCTATTCTATGTATGTGTCTTGGTTGTGGATTGTTGATGTACAGACTATAGATATTAGGGATAATGTTATTTGATTAAATGGATAATAGAGGTGGTTTTATTGGTTAATACTTTTTTATTATTATTGGAATGTGAATTATGGTTATATGTTATGTATAAGGATGAAAATAGATTTTTGTGTTTTGTTATGAAATTGGGATATCCTGAGACCCATACACCTAGATTTGGTGATAAGAACATATTTCTTACATACTGGATTTGATACCAACAAATGTGACCTAATTTTTTCCATTCAAAATTACAATATCAATAGAAAACATTGAGTCTCCTACTTACCCAATACCTTTTTACATTAGATATTTAGAGAATTAAAAAAACAATTTACATAAGAAAACCCATTTCCTTCATATCGAATGGTAATTTTCCCTATTATACCCAGATTTTAATTTTCCATAAGAAGACTTCAATATCACCCAAAAAATTCTCCACGCATGATACCCTTCCATATATAGATTATGTAATATGAATATTCATAACCAAGGTAAATGAAAACATAATAAAGAGTTATCGTGGGTGTTAAGTAAGGGAAAACATGGGAGATATCAATCTATGATCATATATAAGAATAATATAATAATAAAGGTATGAGATCATGATCATATATTAACAAATTCATACCCAATCAGTCATAGATCATAAATAATGATCTATTAGAGTATATAATAAGAAAAATACATATGTTTTTGGAATAAAAATATCCTTAAATAATCATTTCCTTAGTCAAGGATCAATTCCAAGACTATCATAGTAGACATAGTCCAATAGTTGATTGAGTTTTCTTTATATTCAATCATTTCCTTAGTCATGTATCACTACTAACAAAATCATAGTGGACATATTCCCATAGTTTATCAGGTTAACTCATTCCTATTACTTCCTTAGTCGACACTCACTACCAAGACTATCATATTGGATAATGTATCTTAATGGACTATGATTTCTCTCCATTCCCATCATTTCCTTTGTCAATGCTCACTATTAAGACTATCATAGTGGACAAAGAAACATAGTGGATGGTGTTAAATCTCTATTCCCATAATTTCTTTATTAAAGGATCACTTACAAGGATGTCATAGTGGTTATATTCCTTTACTATAAAAGTTTTATACCCCATTCCCATTATTTTCTTATCTAAGTCTCATTGCCAAGACTCTCCTAGTGTATAAAATCCCTTATTGGACTAGGTTCACTCCTCATTATAGTTCATATTATCTCATGATATATCAATATTTACCCAATAAATTAAAGGGATATTTAATTCTAATCCCACCGTCACATAATTATAACCATAAATAAGTGTTCCACAAGATCATTAAAACATTTATCATATCATAACCCATGAAAAATAAACCGGTTTCAAAAATAATTCATCATAACTTAATTAACCCATGATAAAGTAATGAGTTTCATAGAATCATACATAAAACATTATCATTATAATCCATCCAGAGAATGAAAGTGGATTGTATCATAATATCATATCTTTATTGATGAATTAAAATCCATAAAGGATGTTTAAATAGATGAATAATCTCTTTTATAAAACATTTAAAATGCTCTTTGAAAATCAATAAAAAAACATCCCTTTTATTTTGTTATCTTTATAAACTGAAATTCCTATGGAATTGATAACATTATTATATTTATAAAACCTATTAAACATGTAAAGGAGTCTTCATGAAGAAGTAATAACATGATTCTGGGGAAATATTTTCTTCCCATACATGTTAAAAGAGAATATTTTTTCACACTTTTGTTAACATGTCAAAAGTGAGTCATATGAAAAAACTTTCAAAAGATTATTTTTAATCATTTCTAAAGAATATAAAATGTGGTAAAAATAAACTTTTTCAAAATTTAATTATATATAAAAACTTATATAATACATTTTTAAGAAAAAGGCCATGGGTAGAATGTTTCTCGACCCAAAAAGAAAAAAATAAGTTATGTTTCTCTTAAAAACATTTTCATGATATTTTTAAGTACCGAAATGAGGAGAATGGTAAGAATGCATGAAAAACTGAAAAATAACCATATTATAAGAAACAATATGTGTTTTAAAATATAATTATTATATAAATTATATGAATTGAAATTTAGCACTGATAATCCTGAAAAGAAATGATATTGTACCATAAACCCTTACCCCAAGTAACATCTTGCTTTGTACACATTCAAAACTCCTACATAATAAATAATTATTTATCATAAATATATTATAAAACCATATTTATATATATATATATATTAATATATATCATTCCATTATAATTTCTAATTACTATTTAATTAATAATTATTCATTAAAATCATTATTCGGGTGAAAACTGGTTTGTTTTCCATGCATGTTTCGATTCGACAGTTTTGGCCCATGCACATTGCTCATGGTTTCATCATATCAATAGTATATATAATTTCATAAATACTAAATTCATTCATTATATATTACTTTATTACTATCCATATAGGTTGGGGATGAAAAATGAATTTCATTACATTGTGCAGGCAGTAGTTCGTACGTATGCATGGGTGATGTTTCAACTTTTTGGTGGATAGAATGAAAGAAAGGTAAATAATAATTAAAATTTAATGAATAATATTTATTTTATAAAAATAACATATATCCCTTAGATATATATATATATAACCATCTAAGAGAGAGCTTGATGAAAAAATAAATGCCTCACTTCATGGAGACAGTAGTCCATGCATTGTCAAAAGAAAAGTTTTCATTTCTCATTATATAGAAAGGATATATAAAATTTCTATAGAATTTACATAAAAAAATTTAAGTAAATTAAACATAATAATTTTTTCATGTTAATATGGTTCTGGAATATTTAGAGGAGTTTAATGAAGAAATAAATTCGAAATAGATTAGTAAAGATAATTACCTATTCTTCGGGTAACTTCCATTGACTTATAACATAAAATTTATTAAGATCTTCTTTTTGTATAAAATGAATTTTAGATTTTGGGAATGAATTTTGGGGTGTTATTTGGTAATTTCATTGTTGATCAAAGAGGCTCAAGTGGTGTGTAGTTCTGATAATAGGAGGTTCCCTTTTATAAGTGAGTGGAGAGGAAACTTGTAAATACTTGAAACTTAATTATGTAATATATTTATTAATAAAGTCAAGTGGATTCAAATTGAAATATTTTTTATGATAAAAAAGTTACGTTTTATATAAAATAATCCATTTATATTTAATAAGGTATTTTTTGTTATTTTAAACCTTATATTTTAGGTCAATCTGTCTTTTAACCTTTTTAACCCTTATTGTGGTAAAAATATACTTGGTCTTTAAGGGTCAATAATGTCATTATAACTAGAAAATTTGATAATAAGTATAAATAATTGATATTATTAACCATTGACAATTAAATTCACAAAATATACGATTTTTATGTTATTTAAATCAATTAAGTAATTATTTTATAACATAAAATATCATTAAAGTCATTTTTATGACTATTCACATAATTTAACATTAAAAACATAAATATTATATTGGTGTTAAAATTTGAATATTTAAAATAGTTATTACCATTAATTTAGATCCATTAAAATCTCTCAATACTTTAACTTATACAATAAGAATAATTTTTAATATTTTAAAAATATTTTACTTTGATGTTTCACCCAATTGCAGAAGCACTACATTAGTGATGTGTAAGCATCTTAGGTAATTATAACATGATAAAAAATAGAAAATAAATTACTATCATGAAATAATTTATTATTATTAAAAATAAACACTTCTAACTATTTATAACAAATCTTTATTCTTATGAAATAATATTAAATATGTTAAAATAAATAGTAACATTTTGTACCTATTCTTTACTTTAAATAATATAAAGGTCATTATCAAAAGAAAATGGAAACAAATTGTCATATTTTGAAATATAGGTTTTTCATGATATAAATAAAGTCATAAAATTAAATAAATGAACTTTTTTAAAATATTTTTAGGCTTTATACCATAGTTTAATCCATATTTAACTCGTTTTACATTTTAACGAGGTGAACTTTTACCTTAATTACTATTCATTATGACCAAAAATGAGATTGAACTTATAAATAAATTTGAAAATTATGATTACAAATATTTAATCCATTTATATAGATTAATTTTATATAGGTATCAAAATTTAATTTTTATATACTTTTTTAAAACACAATGAGAAATGATTTTAGAGAAATTCTATAATTAAGCCTCAAAAATTTATTTTATTCCAAATTATTTTATAATATTTATTTACATGAAATTATTGGATTACGTTAAATAAAATAAGTCCTATTTAAATTTAAAACAGAAACATAAATGAATTTTCTCTTTTGATAACATGATTAAAAAGAGATGTACCAAAAATAGTTTTTATTTGAATAAAAATAATACTTGTATTTACAAAATATCTAACGAATATTTATAAGTTTAGCATAAAATTTAAAAATGCATTAAATTAATTCATAAATATATATTTGGTTAATATAAAAGGTTTCAAAACTTTCATGTGATTATTTCATAATGATAATCTTAAAAAAGTTACATTATTTGTAAAATTGGCAATTTTTACTATTCACCCAAAGATTAATTAATTCTGAAAAATACCAAAAATTAATACTAAAATAATTTTGATATAATGAATATAAAAATGTATTTTATTTATTAAAAATTAAATTCTTTAATTGATAAATTTATCTTTTAAATTAAAAATAAAAAGTATAATAATAACCAACTTTTATATAAAAATGACCCATTTAAACATTAACTATTATTAAGTTTATATTATTTAATTATCATAATTAAAAAAGAGTACTTATATCCTAAAAAATAATAAATAAATTTTAATATGTAAAAATTTTCAATATATATTTCATAATCTGGTTACTCCTATTTATAACCACTAAAACAAACGATTATGTTATAATCATCATATTTAAATGATAATATTTCCATAGTATATCACTATTTGTTTAATCCTAGTGTTTCATGTGATTAACACTATATAACATATTATTTATTTAAAATAAGATACACTATAAAATATCGGGGAGTAACATTCTACCACTTAAAGAAATTGTTTCCTTGTAACTTTATCTTTTGTCTGATAAAAAGGGTTTAAAACATTTTCAATTTCAATTAAAATGAGTGGAAGATAAATATACATACGTGGAAGTAAATATATTTTAATCCAAATTGATTTCATTTAATTTTGAAAATGAATTTAATTTTTATGTTAAGATTATAAAATTTATCATTTACTAATTATATCTTAAACCATGCATTTACCATTATGAGATACATACTTATGAATTATTTTTATAATGAATACCATTTGAGCTAAGAAATGTTTTGTACATGTGACTCAATAGATTTATCTTCTTCTTTATTGAGTTTGAGGAATTATTTTAACGTCAATATAGATAATTTGATATAATCTTCTTACTTTTTTTCTTCCCAAAATATCATCATTTGGTTTTTTTAGCAGATTTCACCCTTTTCTTCATGTCATAATATAAATAACCATGATTAAATTTTATGAAAAAAGAACTAAAATTATATTTTAATGGGTTATAAGATCCAAAATAGGATGAAAATTTATTCTTTCTATTTCTAATCATTATCCAAAACAAAAATGGTTATAACGCCATAAATTAATATCAAATATGAATAAAATTTTATACATCAACATAAAAAACCAAAATAATAACTCTGAGTTAAAATTATATTATTTCATAAATAAATAACCTTAAATATATTTCAAAATATGATTTACTAAATTTGAAACCCAAAATCAGAAAGATTAGATCACATATTCTTCCATGATCATCTTAATATTTTTCCTTAAATGACATTACCCACTCATAAATTCACATAACAAAAATATAAAAACCTGGATCATATATTCTCCAAAATATACAATTAATTTCCCAAAATTACCTAAATCTCCATAAAACATCAATAAAAATATATATCATTCTACAAGTTATCTCAATATTTATTCCTCACATAATATATCATCCAAAAAATATCATGTTTTTCTTAATCATATAATGTTTCCAATAAAGTGAACTTCTTAAAAAATATTAATCACTCACTCACCAAATCACTTTTTAATAACATATATTCATAAAATGTGATCACCCATTTATTCCTATTTACCATAATTAACTCACCATAAATGAATGTATTAACATTAAAGGTTTACGTGTTTCTATAAACTTAATTCCCAATAACATTATTCCAAAATAACTTCACACTAAATAATTTGTTGAACCTAAGGGTTATATATTCCTCTCTGATATATATTAAAACCTAAAAAATATTTCAAAAAAATTCATCAGACCCCTTCAAATCCAATCACATTAAACTCCAAAAGGATATATATTCCTTAAAACTTATTATCATCCTTAATCTTATAAACCCATAATGGTGTTCTTAATTCTTAAATTATCATCATTTTAAAACTTTATAAACATTAATGTTATCTAAAACCTAATCTAATAACAAATCAGATAGCCTGATACCCACACACCTGGATATGGTGATAAAAATGTATTCCTTACATAGTAGATTTAGAACCAACTAAAGTGACCCAATTTTAACAATCCATTATTACAATATCCATAGATAACTTGGATTCACTTATATACCTGAGAAATTTTAGATTTAGAGTTCTAGAGAATAAACAAAAATACCTTTACGTAACAAAAATCCACTTCCTTCTCATCAAATGCACATTTTTCAATTATATCGATATATTCATTTTTTATAAGAATAATTCAACATGTCCCACAAAATTATCAATGCATTATACCCTTGTAGACATATATTACATAATATCCTTCTTCATAGCTTGGGAAAATAGAAACATAAGAAAGGGTGAGCTCATATAACCAGTAAGGGTAGACATGGGTAATATCAATCGATGGTCATATGTAAGAATAATATAAGAATATTTGTCAGATATAGGGATCATAAATTAATAAATTCATGCCCAATCAATCATAGAACATAAATCATGATTCATGGAATAAAACATTGTCGTAATAAGCAACATGATTTGTAAGAGTGTGAAATCATCAATAATTAATCACATGTGATGAGAGAATGTCATAATCATATGACATAAGTTTTTAATATACACATAAGTATATAAAATAATTTCATTTTTTAGGTAACACATTAATACTATCATAGTGTATAATGTCCCAGAGTATATTGGGTTTTTCCTTTTATTGCATCATTTCCTTTGTCAAGGCTCACTGACAAGACAATTATAGTGGAAAATGTCCTGTATTGGATTGGGTTCACTTGAATTTCCCATATTTTCCTTAGTTAAGGATCACTTACATTACTATAATAGTGAATAGTTCCCCTTAATGTAATTTTATTACACCCCATTCCTATCATTTTCTTAGTCAAGGATCAATGCCAAGATTACTGAAGCTGGTATATTCCTATATAGGATTGACTTCACTACATATTCAACTAATTTCCATAGTCAAGGATCACATACAAGGCTATAATAGATGATAGAGTTCATTAAAAGAATGTTTTTATTACCCAATTCCATCATTTTATTAGTTCAATCTCACTTCCAAGACTATCATAGTGGACTGAGTCTCTTGCTTGAATGGGTTCACTCCCCATTCTAGTTCATATCATCTCATGTGATATCAATATTTACCCAATAAATTGGAGGTATATTCAATTACAATCCCACTAATCACATAGTGAAAACCATACATATGTGAATCATAATGTCAAAAAAGATATTCATTATAGTAAACAATACATAAAAGAAATAGGTTTCATAAAAATTTCATTATAACATAATTAATCCCGGGGAAAGTAACAGGTTTCATAGAACCACCATTAAGACATAATCATAATAAGGTTTTGAATTAAATAAATTGGATAATATCACAAATTAATACCCTTAATTAGGAAAAACAATCATTAAATTATATTGAGAAATATGAAAAATATATATTATAATATAATTTATAATACAATTTTAAAATCAATAGAAAATATCCCTAATTTATTAGTAACTTTTAAAAATAAAATTCCTAGAGAATTGGGAATTGAAATTTCTTTGATAAATATTCGAAACATATAATGGAATCCTCATTAATATGGAAGAAAATATTGTTGAGAACATCTGGTCATTCCATATATATTAAAAGAGAACATTATTTACACACATTTGTATAAAATTAAAAAGTGAGTAGTATAAAGAAACTTCTAAAAGATTAATTTTAATAATTTTTTTAGTAAAGTAAAAATTGGTAAAAATAAAATTTCTTATACATTTTTATAGATAAAAAATTCCATAAAATATTTTAGAGAACATGGTCATAGAGGAGAAATATTATCGATAAAAAGAAAAGACATATGTTTGGGATTTCCTGAAAATATCTTCCCGGTCATTTTTGAGTACCAAAGAGATGAGAATCATAAAAATACTTGAAAAACCTAGAAATAATAATATAAGAGGAAAATATAATGGGTTTAATATATATGGATCATATAAATTCCCTCAATGGAAATTTAACATAGACAATCATAAAAATAAATGTGATTATGTCATAAACTCTCACCGTTAGTACTATCTTGTATCTTACACATTCAAACATCCTATATAATAAACATGGGTTTATTATAAATCCATTATAAGATAATATTATTATATATATTATTATATAATATTAAATTATAATTTTAGATGACCCTTTCTTTAAAAATTCATTATTAAAATCATTATTCAGGTGAAAAGTTGTCTGTTTTCTATGCATGTTTTAGTTCAATGGTTCTGATCCTCACGCATTGGTAATGGTTTTGTCATCTACATAAGATTAATCATGTAATAAATATTATATTTATTCATTATATACACTTTTATAACCACCCATATAGGTTTTTGATTAAAAATAAATTACAGCACCTCAAGGAGATGATAGTCCGTACATACACACAAGTGATGTTTCCACTTTTCGATGAATAGAACCAAAGAACAGTAAATAATAATTCCCCTTAATATAATAATAATTATTCTAACATTATAATGTATATCCATTAATTATTTCTATATAACCATCCACTATAGATGAATATAAAAAAATACACCGCTTTATGGAGATAGTGCCCCATACGTATGCCTGAGAAATGTTTTCATATCTTATTAGATATAAAGGTGATAGAAAATGGATATACCATTAAAATAAAGAAATTGTAGTTTATTAAAGATACTTTTCCCATCATAATAATTTTTTTATTGAATACTTGAAGGAGTTTAAAGAAGAAATAATCTCTTAATAGATCGTTAAAGACAATTATTTCTTCTTCAGTTATCTTCCTTTAGGTTACACCTTTATCCTTTTTGAGATAGTATATTAGTGAGATAAAAACATCATGATAAATGGAATAAAGAACTACAAGAAAAAAAAATTAGATATGGTTTTTTGTAGTAGTTTTCAAAACTATTACCAATTTATTTTAAATTTTTTCTTTTATTTTTATATTTTTTCCAACAAATATTTAAATTGTTTTTTGGTGTTGATTTTAAAAAAACCCAACGCTAAATTAAATGAAAAAAATTAAAAAAATATACATTTAATTATGATTAATTATTTATTATTTACAATAATTTATATTTTATTGTTTATAATTTCAATTAATTATAATTTTAAAATTAATATATATTTATAATTATTAGTTAACAATTATTTGAAACTTAAATCAAATGTTTAATAAGATGAAAATTATACCACGAAATCATATAAGCATAAATTTTGATATTGGAGCCCATTTTAGTTCTAAAACTAGTCAAATAAAATCTTATAAAATGAAATAAAAACACATTAGATTTAAATATTGTAATAGTTAAATGAATAAAATTTATTCTAGTTTCAAGAAAAATAAGAAATCGAACTTGGACTTCAAATGGAAATAACTTTTGATCTGGTTGTCCGTTTGGGCTCTACCACATATCAAATAAAATCCTACGAAGATCTTTATTCCCTAGGGACCAAGAAAACCTCATTCATGTTCCTCAAGGCCAAAAATCCTAGAAGGCCTCCAAACCATGTTTTTAGTCGAGGTACCCCGATTTTTTAACACTTCATGGAAGTTAAGCCTTTTTTATGGGGGAGTTATTGTCTTTTATCGATGGGGGATAAATTTATTCTCTAGGATTACATTCATATTGATATTATTTTTTTATGTTTTATCATTTTTCACCATTTTTTCTATTTATTATTAAATAAATTCATATTTTCTGATATTTACTTATAAGAAATCACTTGGTTAAATAAATATTTACATAAAATTTTATTTTTAAACATATAAACCATATAGAAATAAATATTTTTTATTTATTTCATTTAAAATAAATAATTATCAATTATATTTTCATTATATAAATGTATTAGTTTTTATATATATACCTATATAAGTAATGTTTATATACAAACATGTGTGTGGCGATAAAAAATATATATTTATTTATATATTCTAATATATGTAAATAAATACATATATTGTTTGTTTACATCATATATAAATTTATTTTTATATAAATATATCATTATCATTAAATATAGTATATAAATGAATTTACAGTAAAACTGTATGAATATATATATATATATACACACACACATATGTAAATAATGATAATATATAGATATATGTGCGTATTGATAAACATATATATATATATTCTAATATTTGTAAATAAATATTAATATATAATATATTAAAATAAATTTAAGCGTATATATATATCTCATACACATTCAATGAGATTTCATCTTTGTTTAAGAGTGTCTTCATATGATTATTATATAATTTATGATTTTATTCCATTGATTTACATTCCTATTTATTTGATGGTGTTTCAATTATTGTCCTTTCTCATCTTTTGGTAGATTATTATCAATTATATATATCTTTTTATATGAATTTATTAAAAAATTTGTATATTTATATACATTTTTAAATATTTAAACATATTTATATTTTTATATTTTTATATCATATAATTAAAAAATATATATATATATATATATATACTAGTGTTCCTATATATGTTTATATTAATATACAATTATATATTTGAGTGTGATTAAAGAAAATTATGTAACATAGCCAACGAGCCTGTACCCTAGTGGTACAGGCTCCGACTTGGCATCCAAAAGACCTCGGATCAAATTCGGGAAGGGGTGAATTTCCAACTACTATAGGAGTATTGTAGCAGGGCACTGTAGCAATACTATAGTAGTGGTGGAACTGTAGGAGCAGCGGCACTATAGCGGTGGAGGGACTGTAGTGTGCACTATAGCGGCGGCGGTACTGTAGCAGGTATTATAACAGCTTGGGTACTATAGTAGTACTGTTTATCAAGGGCTCCTTTGGGCCAAAAAATGGGTTTTCAAGCCTTGTATTTAGGCCACTTGGCCTTGGGCCTTCGGGTTAAGTAATGGGTCTCCCTCTACCCAGTCTAAAGAGGTCTTTGCTTTAATAATAAATTGAGGTTTCGGCCCTAACCTTTAAAAAATGAATACTGATGTAACATAAATGTGTGTTTATATATATTTAAGTAAATTTTATTATATGAATATATAATTATATATATTTATATCCGTTTATTTTTTTATTATTATTTATTCAATTATTATTTCTTATTTCATATTTCTTATTTCTTATTTTTTATTTTTTATTTCTTATTTCTTATTTATTATTTATTATTTATTATTTATTATTTATTATTTATTTGTCTATTTAATTATTATCCATTTATTGTTTATTTATTATTTAATTACTTTTTATTTATTTATTTATTTATTATTCATTTATTTTTTATCAATTATTTATTTGTTATTTCTTTCTTTTTTCTTTATTTCTTTTTTCATTCATTCATTCTTTCTTTATTTCTTTATTTCTCTCTATATTTATTTATTATTTATTTATTTATTATTTATTATTTATTATTTATCTATTATTTATTTATTTTTCATTATTATTTTATTATTTTTTTATTTTGTTATTTATATTTTCTAAATTTTTTATTATTTATTTATTATTTATTGGTAGTTATTTATTATTTTTTTTATTTGTTATTTTTTTATTTATTTACTTATTTATTTATTTATTATTTGGTTATTGTGTATACATTTATTGTTAAATTATTTTTAATTTATTTTTATTTTATTATTAATTTAATATTATTTTATTATTACTTTATTATTAAGGTATTTATATTATTTATTATTTATTATTTATTTTACATTTTTATTTTATTCTTTAATTTATTATTATATATTTATTATTATATATTTATTATTTATTATTTATTATTTATTATTTATTATTTATTACTTATTATTCATTATTTATTATTTATCATTAATTATTCATTATTCAATATTCATTATTCATTATTCATTATTACTTATAAATTATTCAGTTTGAATCTATTTGTTTTATATTATTGGTTCTTCCAACAAAAATATATATAAGTATATTAAATTCTATTTATTCACCACATGAAGAGTCTGCTGAAGTGATAAAGTCTATAGAAAATAAGCAAGTGGGAAAGGGTTAAAATCTCACCCAATATAGAATTTCTATATATGACATATGCATGCATATGTTTTTGCATGTTCATGTGCATCTTCATGTGCATAATAATAAATACCAAATGAAAAAATAAATTAATAATGAGAATTTAAAAATTAAAAAAATAATAAAATAATTATAATAAAATAATAATATGTAAGAATTAAAAAATTTAAAAAAAAATTTAAAAAACATATAAAACATTTTAAAAAAATAAAAAATTGTTATGAAATCATTTAGCATCAGTTTAAACCTTTTCTAAATGATTCACCTTATTTAAAAAAACTACCACTAAATTGTTCTCCGACGGTTTTGAAAACCTACTACTAAATAAATGATGATGTGTGATTTAGCGGCAGTTTAAACCATCAAAAAACATCTATTTTGTCTTAATGATGTTTGGGGTGTGTTTTTTTAATATTTGGATTGACAAAAGAGGCTCCAGTGGTGTGGATAAGTGAGAATGAGATTACCTTTTATAAGTGAAGTGGGTGGGAAACTTATAAATACTTGAAACTTGATTGTATAGTATACGTTATACACAAGTAAAGTGGCTCAAAAATGTCACATTTTCTAAGATAATGGGATTAAGGTCAATAAATCAACCAATGAGATTTAAGAATTTTTTTATTTAAAACCTTATCTCTTAGGTTAACCCATCTTTTAACCATTTAAACCCTTACCTTGAAAACAAGAAAATTAGTCTTTAAGGGTAAATAATTACATTATAAAATGTAGGGTAGATAATAAGTGGAAAATGATTGATATAATTGCACATATACCATTACATTGATAAAATATAATATTTTTAGGATTTTTAATTCAATTAATTAAATATTTATTAAAATAAAATATCCTTAAAGTCATTTTATGGACTATTAACATTATTTCAATTTAAAAACATAAATATTACCATGGATTCCGAGTTTAAAAATTAAAAAAATTACATAACTTAAATTTTGTTTTTTAAAAGACTTTAAGGGCATTAAATTATTAAGAAAACATTAATTTTAATATTTCAAGTCTATTTACTTTGATTTTTTTCTTGCATACACAGGCGCTATATCAGTGATGGATAATATTTTTAGGTAAATATAACATTAACAAAGATTAAAAATAAATATATACAATAAAAAAATTAATTCATATTCAATATTAACATCGTTAACCATCTAAAATATATTATTATTTTTAATAAAATAATTTAATGATATTAAAATAAAGAGAGTGACATTTTTTAAATATTCATCACTTAAAAAAATATAAATGTCATTATTAAAGTGAAATGGCACAAATTTTCCATATTTTTTATGATAAGAAGAGTTTAGTTAAAATATACTAATCAAATGTAATAAAGGAAATTGTTTAGGATATTTAGAGGCTATAACCCATACTTTATACCGCAGTGAACCTTTTACCATGATTGAAATTCATTATGAAAAAAATTAAATTTACATTATAAATACATTTTAAAATAATTATTAAAAATATGGAATTAATTATTTCAAATTCAATTTATATAATTGGAAAAATTATTTTTTAATATAAGTTCTCAAAATGCATCCAAAATACATTTTTATAAAAACACCTCTTCTGGTCATAAAAATGATTTTATACCAAAATCAAGTATAATGTGGATTAAAACTAAATTAATTGGAATATTTCAAATATAATGAGACTTATTTAAAATCAGAACCAAAGAAATTGAAATTAACCTTATAAAAACTTTATTAAGAGAGGTGTATCTAAAATAGTTTTTGTTTGAATAAATACATTACATGGATTTATAAATTGTCAAACATCATTTTTTATGTTCAAAATTTTATTTTTTTAATTAATTATATTACCAATTAATAATTTATATTCTCTATAAAAAAACTTCATAAACTTTAAATTCATTCTTATGTAATTATATTTACACAAAATTGACATTATTTTTAAAATCGGTATTTCTTACTGTTAACATGAAAATCAACTATTTTTGAAAAATATATAAAATTCACCCTAAGATAATTTTCATATTATGAATCCAAGAAATAATTTTATTTCATCAAATTAAAATTCAATAATTTATAAAATTATATTTTAAAAGAAAATATAAAATATAATTAAAACAAAATTTTATATCAGGATACCCCTTTAAAAATTTAACTATTCTTAATATTATATTATTCAATTCTTATCATTCAAAATTGAGTACTTATTTCCTAAGAACTAATCACTAAATTTGAATAAGGAAAAAATTCAACATTTTTAGAAATAAACAGAGGAATTGGAGTGAGATTACCTTGAGGGGGTGAATCGGGGTATACAATGTCTTTGGAAATTAAAATGCTTGAACCTTAAGTGGCTCAATTACCCAAAAATGATATTGACATCTAAACATTTACGATCACATTTTTATTCTATTTAACCAAACATGTTGAGTCAATAATGTTTACTTATGAATTTTCCATTATTCTATGTTTTGAAAATTGCAAACACTTTATCTTAAGGCAAATTACCTTTCCCTAAGAAATGTTTTCTTAAAGAAAATTTCTCTTCTCTAAGGAAATTTGTATCCATACCTTTATTTTCAATGTCTCATTTTATAATTTCTCATAATAAAACTAATTTTATTACTAATTCAAAAATTTGGATTCATATCTAAAGCCACGAAATCTTATAGTTCCCTGGATATAAAATGTTCTATTTTAAGACTTGTAATTATCTAAAAAACAGACTCTAAATTCACTGAAATTCAGATTCTGAATTCTCTAAAATTTAGACTCTGAATTCTCTAAAGTTTAGATTCTGAATTCTTCAAAATTTAGACTCTGAATTACTTAGAATTCCGACTCTGAATTCCTCAGAATTAAGACTCCAAATTACTCAAAATTTAGACTCGGATTTCATCAGAATTTAGACTCTGAATTCCTAAAAATTCATACTCTTAATTCCTCATAATTCAGACTCTGAATTCATTAAAATTTAGATTCTGATCTCTTTGAAAAACAGAATCCCAATATCCATGTTCACTAGAATCAGATTGTTTAAATGATTAGACTCTGAATTATATTTTTCCTTAGACTTCGGATTTTCATATTAGGTTAAGCTAGTCCATTTTCCTAACAGTTGTTATTATTATGAAATGATGTTGTTCAATCTATTACTAACTAACAGTTGGTTTAGTGACATGCGTACAGGTCCCTCCAAAATTTATGTAAAAATATGACTGTTAGAGGAGGGAGCAGACTATTGATGTTTTTCTAATAAATAAGAGCTCATTTGAACGAGCTCATAACCATTCCATCAATCAATAGATTACATGTTGTGAAGTGATTTATAGAGAGAGATACTCTCATGATTTGTGTGTTTAGAACGTATTGTTCAGCCTACTTCATGTGACTCTAATCGTTTCATAGTAAAATAAATGGATTCTGGGGATAGGAAGACAGAGGTAATGATTACCTTAAAGATCGATGGCTTGCAGGGATAGAAAGACAGATTCTGATATTCCTATCGAGGGATTACACTGGTTTGGGTAAGACCGACTTTCTAAAAATTATAAATCAAGGGACCTTTATCCAAGGTTGTTGGATACCCTACTCTTTGGGTAAACATATTTCCTACTTGTTATTAATTTTTGTTTCAATTTTTATTTTCGTTGTATTTTTATAAAGGAAGAAATGTATAAATTTTTTATACTTTATTATACTTTTATTTAATCTGATAAGTAATATTATATACGCTTTAAAGTATAATCTTTTCCTAAGTAAATTTTTCTTAAGTTTAATTTCCAGAACCATATTTTCATAACCTAAGTAATTTTTTCTCCTAGAAATATTTTAGGGTTTGTGAATTTACATTGTTTAACTTTTTTAAATAGAGTTTTCCTTAAGGTTAAAAAACTTTTAAACTTAAAATTCACCCCCTCTTATATATGAGCATCTATATATACTATTTTGATCCTATAATATATTCAAAAGGTTTCTTGATCTATTTTGTTGTGCTTTCATAAAGTAAATATGTACATGATTATTTACTAGTTTCAACCTCACTAGGTTACACCCAAGGATCGTGTAGTGGTGTTTTGGTGTGCACTTAATCAATATTAAAATCACTTTTTGTAAAGGTTCTAGCTAATCCACCCATATTCTAAAGCTCATTACCTTTCAAGGATTAGGTATTGATTACTTCGTCCTAAGGGTTACTTCCTCAACATTTCCTTTGTTTTCTCACTATCTATTGAAAGGATCACATACACATTTTATGTACATGTAGGTCTTATATCTATAATTACATGCACGGAATAAATCATTCACCATATATGTATGATCTATTGAATTCCCTCTTGGCTACGTCTTCACATATTTTGAAAACACCTTGATGCAACAAATTTTTCTTTCTTTCCAAAATTCCACTAGAATAAAATCACTTTTATTTAGGAATATAAAACACCTTATTAATATTTTTAATGATATTTAATGGTTTCTAAACACTCAAGCATATATCCCCTCATTTGTAACAAAATCCTTCCTAAAATTATAATCTTTAATATGTTAGTTGATCAGTTCTCTTTATTTAGAAATAATACTTGTAGATTTATAGAGAATTATCTCCTCTCCATTCAATACAATGGTTGGAATTGAATATCCTATTTTGTAGGATCATTACAAATATCACATTAACATAATGGAAATCATAACATTCCTTTTAATATGAGTGGGACACCCTAGATTTAAGGCAATAACTCCATTTCCTTCATTTTCTAGAAAAAAAATTATCTTACTAGAAAATTCCTAGATGTGGTGTAGTTTGAAGCACTATGGAATAAAAAATATCGTTATAAAACTTCTAAGGAATTTCAATGACTACCATAGTGCAACATTTACTTTTTAAAATTCATTATAGCACGGTCTGAAGTACTATATTGTGGTCTCTTGTCACTAACCAAATCCACAGAACTTGACCAGTAACTCCTCTATCACTCTTGTATGATCTTCGACCTGATATCATCTAATTTATTCTCACATTGAACTATATTTTTCATAGACACTTCATTATTTTGTAGTATCCTTTGGGAATTGAGACCTCTAAATTCGTTACTTCTATTGAATTTGGACCCTCGATGGTGTAAGGTATAACTTAGACATAATCTTCTTCTTCTCCATGGGAATTGAAGTGTAGACTTTTTTAATAGGTTTTAAAATCCTATAATCCTCTTATGTCTAATAACCTTAAATGAGATATGGTTTACAATTATTTTACATCCACTTTACCATTACTCACACTTCTATGTTGTGGTCTTTTTAGCTGTAACATAGCCTTAAAACATCACATCCCACACCCAAACATCCTCCATATTTCCCATGGTATTTAATTATATTCACTTAATCTAATAAAAATATGAAATTTATGAGGTCTTGTTTGGGACTCCTCCATGTCAACTCCTATGGAATATACTAATGCCTTTTTACTACCACCCTACAGTACATAACACTACTTCCATGTGCATTCCTTCCCACATGCGTTCTTGCATACCTTATGGAGCTTCCATGGATAGATCACATTTTTTTGTTACCCTACACAATCAAGATTACTCTCACATTTGTAATCTTCAGCTAGCTTGGCTAGGAATTCAAGGTTAGTCTTCTTTTTTCACCCTTCTATATATCCTTGCGGTGTATCCATTGAGATTAAAATATAGGAAAATTTTGGAGTTTTCATCCAATATATCATGTACATTATAAATGTATTTACTATGGTGTAGGATTCTCAACTGAGAAAAAAATCTATATTTTGGAGTGTAATCTGTTGCATAGTTAGATAAATTCCCTTATGAAAATTCCTACCATGACCACCATTATAGTGTGGTATTTCCCATTTTGTTCAGCATACACTCTTGTGCAATCATACTACATGAACTTCACTTTTGGTATACCTCAGGAAATATCCACTTGGAAAATAATAACTTTATTGAAAATTAAATAAATCATGATGTCAAAAACATACCTTTTCCATCATATTTGGTAACTATCAATATTCCAAGAAACTCTTCAACATTTTGTTCATCTAAAACACATGTTTTCAATAATGCTATTTTCAGTAGATCTAAATTGCTTCATTGGGATTCCAACAAACATATTATCCATCAACCTTGACCATTCTTATTTAAATTCAAACTTGACCAACCTTATAGTTAATGGACATTGACCCAACTTATGGTTAATAATTCCAATATTAATCCTTTAGATTGCAAAAAATCCCCCCCCCCCATCGGATTTTGTTGACAATACAGAACATACTTTTTCTCCCCCTTATTCAATATACCCATGGAAGTACCATATACACCTTATTGACTTCTAATTTTCCCCTAATAATATTTCTTCTTCTCCCCCATATTTTATATGAAATGCAAAGGGGATTTAAAATTCAAAAGGTATTTCCAAACTTTATTCCATAAATGTAGGGATACACTTTTCTTTTGTATCCTATTTATTGGGGGAAACATCATCTTCATATCATCCCCCTTGATATAAGAAATGATTCTAGGAAACCTAAACTCCCCCTTTGGTATATCTTCTTCACCCCACATTGGAATATATTCCTCACTTGTTTCAAGAAAAATTAATTCTTTGGAATCAAATGTATGTTGATTATCCAAAACCTTTGAAACAAGATTTTACCATATATAATATCATTTATTACTATATGTTTTTGAAAACTTTATTGAGTGAATTTATAAAATTTTACTGGTTATGTCAATAAATCCTCTAATCCTACAAATTCATAGATTTTTGTAGGAAATAATAGTTTTTATAGGAAACACCAACATTGTCTATGCCACTCGTGAATACCACGAAACATACAGAATAGTTTTGTATTTCCCAATTTCAAAAGAAAACTATTGATCTTCATAAATTCAAAAAAAATTAGTACATAATTTTAAATTACTTATTTGTGATAAACATTTTCTATGATTATTTAATTAACACCACTTGATAAAAAAATTATGCCACATATTTCAAGAGTTTTTTAATTTAATCAAATGATATCATTTGAAATCTATGAGTTTAAACTCTACAATGGATTCAAAAACTTATGATAAGGATTAAAAACCTCTGATATTTAGCACAACTCCCCTTGATACTTTTCTCTTAGAACCATTGTTGATTTCAATTTTCATTGTAATAAATTGGTATACATATTCTACATAACTAGATTTTCAATAAACTCTATCCCCTTATTCTTATATAGCACAGTAATACATGGTATATTTAAGAAAAAACACCCTATAGATTGTATATTTCCCTTAATTCTACACCTATTAACAAATATTTATACATAATAAATTATATGGAGATATGGGTACCTTTAAGTTCATCAATTTGAGGAATATGTATTTTCACGATAAACCAACCAACACCATCAATCCCTCCTTTTCCCTTTGTTATATTTTTAGAAATTAATGAAATAAAATCTTTGAGCTCATTATCATCAATTGTATCTGCATAACTCAACCACTTTCCAATGGATCTCTTTTATGTGATACGGATTACAAAAAAATCAAGGATTTTAGCACTTTCATCCTTATATGTAATGATATTTTCCATAATTTTGGAGTTAATCACACTTGAATTAGTAGCTTCTTGGGTTGCATCACTAGTGATTCTCTCCTTCAACTTTTTTATCCATTGAATCTTACCCTTTTTTCTCTTAGTGGGTTTTATAGGGTAACTTTGACAATCATGTTCCTTGATGGCCAAAAGTTCCATCTTGGAGAAAATATTCCTTTTTGAAGTAAACAACACATTCTCTTCCACATTCATCATAGCTAGAACAACCTCATTATTTTTCATCTATATTTTTATTTATTCCTTCCAATATATTTTTTTTGAAAATTCATATTTTTAATTCTTAAAAACCCTTTAATTAAAGCTCATTTTTAATCTCAAAACTATTAAACCCATTTTCTAGCTTAATAGGCCTTCTTACAAGATATGTAATTTTCTTTTAATTTATATGAGTAGAGTCTCTAAATATGGATTCTTTACCAATCCATGTATTTATGAAATTCAATACCTTTCCATATGACTGGGGATAGAAAAAATTAAACATTTATCATAAGGTTCATACCTCATTTGGTCTCTCATTTATTGACATATTGGAATTACTTAATTTCTTCTAATATATTTGGGATTATTTTCTCCAAATCATATACTACTAAAGTGAAAAATTAATTAATAATAAAATTACTTTGGTAATTTTATCATTTATATAACCGCACTTCTATATTTTACAAGTAAAACTTTTTTACTACCATATTTTAGATATATATTCATCTTCATTACTGCACAATTTTTAGTTTCTTTTAGATGAATATTCAAATTATAAACTGATGTTTTCATCCAATCCTAAAGTTATAATATTTTTCATGTATTTAATATTCAATTAAATATCCATTAAATTCGTATTTGAAGTAGCATTCATACCTGATTGTCTTCTTCCTTTAAGTTGGGTTTTGAGAGTTAAGATTTTGACCTCCAACTCTTTATGCATGGCTATTTTCTTCATGATATCTTGTAAAATATTTTCAATCATGTCACCTTGATTTTATATCATTGTTCCCATTTTATTAATTCTCTCTTATCTTTATTACCATATGGATGTTTGTCTTCCCTAGAAAAATTATAGTTTTAGGCATAAAAATGATTTTATACCAAAATAATGTATAATGTTGACTACAATTGAATTAATTGGAACATTATTGATAAAAACATAATTATTTTACTTTGAAATAAAGCTAAAATATAAATTAACCTTGTAAAAATGTGATTAAAATAAATGTACCAAAATTACATTTTATTTGAAAAAAAACATTACTTAGATTTCAAAATTTTCAAACATAGATTTATAAGTTCAACATTATATTTTTAAATTAATAATATAACTTATTAAATGTGTATTTAGTCTATCAAAAATTCTTCCTAAATTTTCAAATCATTCTCATATCATAAAAATTTCATAATATTGATATTACTTTTCAAATCATTATTTTTTAATATTCACCAAAAAATCCACGTTTTTGAAAAATATAAGAAATTAACCCTATCATAATTTGGTTATTTCAAAATAAAATTATAAAATTATAAAATTTATCTTTTAAATAAAAATTTAAATTTTAAAGGAAAATATCTTATATATAAACATGGATCTTTTAAACTTTAATTGTTCATAACCTTATATGATTTAATTATTTTCATTCAAAATTGGGAACTTATTTCCAAGGAACTAATAAGTATATTTGATCAAAGAAAACTTTTCAACAATATTTGAAATAAATAATGGACTTAGTGTGAGATTACCCTGAGAAGGGGGAGGGGTGGGGGTGAATCATGGTATGCAATGTCTTTAACAATTAAATTACTTGAAGCTTAAGTGTATCACTTTCCCAAAAATAATCATGAATTATCAACCGTAAGAGTGATATTATTATGCTCTATAACCAGATATTCATAGGGTTTCTTTATCATTTTTAGAGTGTTCATAAATTAAATATGGACATGAGCATTTACATGGTTCACCCTCACTAGGTTATGTCATAGGAGAATGCATCAACATTTTTTCATGTACCAAAATCACTCTGAAGTTAAATACTTCCAAAGTGTCAATCTAGGTTACTCCTATGACCAAGATCACTACATTAAAATTTATAGGGACAAATCAATAATTCTTATGGGTCACTCCCCTGGATGTTTATTTATTGGATCACTGATAGTGGAAAGGATCGCCTTCACAATTGATGGGAATGTATGTCCTTTCACCAGAATCAATTGAATGAAATTCATCCTTTATTATAGATATATTCTCTATTTAATTCTATCTAGATTACTTATTCACCTATTTTAAAAAACATCTTTATGAAACACCTTCTTATTTTTATCTAGAATGCCTTTATTGTAAAATAATTGATAACCATTAGGGTTAATATGATCATTTATTTTAAGGTAAAATAGTCAATAAATAGTATCTAATTTTGTGGAAAAAATAAGTCATATAGAAAATCATTGTGGTCAAAAAGTTTTAGAAAAAGGAAAAACATAATGTTGGGTGGAAACCCGTCGCATTCGGAAATGTCATGGGGCTTGAAACCACAACCTAAGAGATATAAGGTTACATTACCTACCACTGGCCTATATTGTTTAATGGTTAATATGAAATGTTTCTCACTCAAATGATTTTATGGATAAATATTAGTTTAATTTTAGGAAACATATTATAAGATCAAATCTTTTTTATTATGAGGTGATTAATGGTATTTTAGGATATGTTTTATTAGGGATACATATACATAACCATTATGTTTAACATAAATAATTATTTAGGAAGAATACTATTACGTATTTTGAGGTGCAAGATAAATGGTGTGAGATAACCTATGAGGTTAAAACATTCATTAATTACTCAGGTTAATTGGGATTTAGGGTTATTTATTTATGGAATTAACTATGTCAAACCTTTGGTTGTATTATTAAATTTTGGAGATTATCAAATTATTCATTCATATGGAGGTACGATCATTTTGGGTATAGTTTTATATTGTGATAAACATTTGGTTTTAGTAAATAAATGAGAAATTGGTTGTTATTATCTTATAGATTATATGATACATTAAAAATTAATTTTAGCACTTCAAGTATAAAAAAAATAATCTTGTATATTAATTTCTTAGAGTAAGAAATGATGTGGATGTTGACCGAAGCATAACCAAAGGATGAAATTGTTTTTTTGAATTAAAAAATATATCAAATAAGAATATTATATGGTGTCATGTAACATGTTTAAATTATAAAGTAAGAAAATCATATTTGATAGTGTGTATCACACTCATCACCAAGCACGTAAAGGAATATAATACCCCAAGACAATATAATATATTTAATATTTTTAATAAAAATTAAATCCATGATATATTTTTCAATGCACGCAACACTATTTTATCTTATGTTACACACAAGAGTGAATTTCTTCGAAATCATACATTATACACAAGAAAGAGTTTTGACGAACAAAAATAAATTATTAAAATATTATTATTTAATATAATAAGATATAAACTAACCATTAATTTAGTGGTAATAAATAGTATTAACTAACTTATGAAAATATATGTTTTTTAAACATACAAAATGAATTCCTTAGATAAAAATTAATTATAATTAAATACAAGATCCAATTGAATATAAAGGGAATATTTTTATAAAAAAAATATTTTTATTATCCCTAAGAAATTTTAAACTAATAAATTAAATTAATTATTATTATTGATTGATATTAATGAAATATAAATTTTATATATTCAAAATATATATATATATATATTGATGCAATATATTTGGTAGGCATAAGGTAATAACAAACCTAATATTACACATAAAACACTATATTTTTATTCAGGCATTTTTACCGCCTTTTAATGGAGAACCTATTTTGAATCCAATATTTAGAATTTTTACAGATTATATTTATAAAATTGAACTTCATATTTGAAAGGTAAATATAAAATTAGGTTAGGGTAATTTTTTTTCTTCTGTGAAGTGTCATTTTTTAATGAATAGTGAAAATAATGAATTTTAGTTCAAAACTGCCTTTTCATATAATTTATTTAAAACGTTAAATTATATTTTAAATTGGTTTTCAAGTTTAATTAGATAAAAACTTTATCAATTAATATAATTTATTTCATGGGAATAAATTTCAATTTGAAATTTGGTATAAGGACTTAACAAACTTTTGGATGTTTTTACTTTAAAAACCCACGTTGTCATCCCCTCTACGGGATTAAATTTAAATTTATTTCTGGCACTTCTATGATTGGAATTTAGAAAAATAGATTCCATAATTTTAATCAGAATAATTTATAATTTCCATTAAGTTAAACTTATATTTTTACTAAAAATATTGGTGAAAGTAATTAAAATTAATTATAACGATTTAGGTAAAATTAAGCTTAATATGGGACTAAACCTTAATCTTAATGGCCAAATGACCTAGAAACTTTTCCAAGATCCATTTTTTGGACATATTTTAACCCTATAATCTCTTTAATTGAATGTTTTCCATTATTGGATCCACTTTCAATGTAAAAATGTGTATGGATTTCCTTTGTCAAAATATTACAAGAGTGTAACTTCTTCGCCACTATAAAAAGGCCTCTTCTCCTCCCACTTCCTCACAGACCTCAAGCCATTATGGATTTACCAAGATCTAACCAAATATATCATTAAAATACCTCACAACATACTATAATCCTACCCTTGGGTATAATTCAATCCAAGGAATCCCTTTAGTGATAACCAAAAGGATTTACCTGATTAAGAGGTAACATATTTCATTAATCTCTTTAATTTTATTTCTATTCTACACCCCATAAACACATATTATTACATTATTATATAGAAAACAGTATCATAAATATACTAGGATTTATTTATCAAAATTTTATACCTGAAATTATTCACACTCCCATCTAATTGGTAACGAATATACTATTTATGTGAACGGCGAACTACCGCCTCACGAAACTATGATTATTCATTCTTCCTTTACCACCTCCCATGGTGGTCATTGTGATGGAAGATCTAATTATATATGATATTTATGATATTTATAATTTATTTATTCTTATTTAATTATTTTATAACACATGTCTCTATACATTACATTTTGTATAATTACAGTAACATCATTTTTTGAAGTCTACACTACCACCTCTTTAAAATAATGTGATTCGTTCACACTATACATGGAATATATTAAGGATGAATCTAAAAAATATATATAACATATATGAAATATATATGATAATTTAATTATAATAAAAATATGTATAATTCACTTTTCATTCTTTTAATATGTCAATAAAATGGAAGTAGTGTTCATGGGTATGTATGGCCTACTGTCTCCATGAACGGTGAACTTGATTTTTTATCTATAAATATTATGAATCAATATAAATACATATATAATGAATATATATGATAATTAAGACATTTTTTACATTTTTTATGATTAAATAATGATTTTATTAATGGTAAAACCAATTGACAAGTCAAAAACATACTTGAGAAAACTAGGCAATTAACACCTAAAATAGTTAAAATAATGAAAGAGTGTTAGAAAATGTGTAATATAATATATTAAGAAGTTAATATATGATATTATAAAAATTAATATGGTTATTTTATAAGTTATTAACATTTTTTAAATGACTATACCATAGTATAAAGACCACATAACAAAATGGAATGTTAAGGTAACGGATTTTATCTCAATTTACATTCCATTAAGACATATTTTTTGTTATACACTTAGTTTCTTTAATATGGTGTATATGCTACCATTTTTCATGTTATATCATGAATTAACTTAATTTCATGATATTATAAGTTTCATTTAATGATTATTACTTCAAGGATATTATGATTTAAATGTTTCAAAGTGGTATGGGACACTTTAGTATGTTTAAAGATTATTTTCCTAAAGAATGTGTTTAATGATAACCTTTGCAATATATCCTAATTTTGATTATTAACATTATATTAAGACAATAAATACCTTATGATAATTTATATGGTACATTACATTTGTCTTAAATATCTATATTCTCATGTAATGGATATTACTATTTCCTAAACCATATACCATTTTCATAAAATGTTCTCTTTGACAATTATTTCATTAACTGAGAAATTATTGATAAATCTATATCTTTTATTCAATAGAGATATTTAATAAGGTATATGGTATTTTTTATAAATTTATTATTATATATGAATAATTATTTTTAAATTCAATAATGGGTATAACCCATAATTTCTATAGTTCCTCGATGCATTGATAGGTTCTAATGAGACAATTTAGTTTTCCAAATTAAATAGGTTTATACCTATAGTTTTAAATTTTTTAGAGGAAGGATCTTAACAATATAGGTCCTCATGTGCCTTAGATATGACATCCAATAATTAATAATTTACTTTATAGATATTTTAGTTTTTATTCATCCATAATATTTTTCATCGACATATCTATGGATACATTTAATTTTATGTCCATTGATTAAATGTCATGTGTTTTAGATTCTTACATTGACATATTGAATCTATCATATATAGTTATTTTAATGTCAGGTGTTATCATTTATTTACCTTTCCACATTAATTTCTTCTCGCTGATTTATTATTTATTCCTTTTTACTTACCCTAACTTAGCATTTGAGCTCACCCTTATTGTGTTTCCTTTCCCTATGTCAAAAAGAAGAAATATTTGAATAAGCATTAAAGGACTAATATATTTCATTTTATTATGTATCATGTTTTTATTTTATATTTCCCAATGTATTATGGGTATCATGTATGTAATCTGGATTTCCAATATTGGTAAATTGATCAGTCCTTCAGGATTTTATTCCTTATAATCATGATAATTTTATAAAATAATGCACTAGATCGGTGCTTTTAGGATCGGGGTGTTGCAGTTGGTATCATAAGTTGTTTTTAGAATATTTGGAATCTAGATCTATGAAAAACTAGATTATATAACATAACCTTAAGGAATAATTTGAGGATAATTATATAAGTACATCTGAGAATTTTTCTAATTTATTAAATATATGGGTCATTTTAGAAATACATCTCTATATAGATATTTTAAGTGGACATAGTTCTAGAATAGATGTACCTAGGAGTAACATCTCTGACAAGGTGTGTTGGGCCTAACTCAGTGAAACCTGGTACATAAAAATTAGACTTACTGCTCACCTAGTTTGATACTACATAGGATATGGTGAGGATAGTTCGTATTTTCCTTACCTAACATTATGAAGGATTTTAAATTAGAGATATCTCTAAAGAAAGAATGTTTATTATTGTGATATTAGTTATGGAACAAAAATCAATTAATGATTAGTATTTCACTAGTTTTGGGATTATACATTATGTTACATAATGTTATAATCTAATCAAGTATATTCCATTGTTTATAAATTGTGCCTAGAAAGAAGAATGGTATCATTACTTGTGAAAAATGTAGATATTACCCTACTAAGGAAACCAATACATGTGGTATTATAACTGAGTAAGTTATGGATATATTAGGGAAGCTTATTCAGGTTTTGAAAAATAACTTTTTCCGAATAGAGAAACCTATTATGTAGAGATAATATCCAATGTTGGATCGCATTATGTGTTAGAGGCCCCCATGATTTAGTGGTACTATTTATTTAATGGTGTCTGAGTAATGGATTAACTCTTTGGAGAAGACATTTATGTCATTAGGATTCAATGAAAAGGAATAGGTTACACTAGTGGTCTATTGTCTCCAAGGTGATGTTGATCAGTGGTGGTCTCTAATCCATAATACTAAGGAGGAGGAAGAAATAGAACTCATGTAATGGGGGACTTTTAAGGAGACATTCATTGATAAATACTTCACCCGTGATTAGAAAACTAATTTGAACATAAATTTCCTTAGTTTAAAGAAAAATATGGAAGAAAGTACTGCAAGGTATGAAGCTACCTTTAATAGGTTTTCAAGGTACGCTACATATTTCATATACAACACAAAATACAAGATTAATAATTTATTTTTAATAACTTAGTCCAAGTATAGGAAGGTCGCTAATGTCTCAAAAAAATATTCATATGATGGAATAGTTTTATGTGCTATTAAGAGAGAGAAATAATTCTCCAATTCCTATTGATTCAAGGGAAACTAAGGGAAGAATAGGTTATCTAAACACCATGAAAAAGGTAATTAGTCAAAGAAGATGAAAGGAAAGAAGTATTTTACAACATGTGATAACAATTTAAAGATTCACCCTAGTAAATTCTCTAAAGGATTTAAAGTTTGTTATAAGTGTGGCGAAAAGGGTCACAAGGAAAAAGAATGCAAAGGAAATAAGAAAAACACTAATATTAAATGTTATAACTATAAGGAGATGGATAACTACACAAACGAATGCCCTGAGAATCAATGGAATATTACTCCAAATAATCTAAGGTATTAAGGTCAATAATGTGTTATTAACACGACCGAAGTTGAATGGTTAATGTACTTATGTATTTAGATCTAAGAAATATGTTGTCAAAGTATTTCATTAATTATTTTTTCATCATATGAATTATTAAATATATAAGGTATGAATTGTAGTACTTTTAAATAAATATTTGAGATCATATATTGAATGGTACCAAGAAAATTTATTCATCTGAAAGTTTAAATTTTTAGAAAACACATGATTGAGAGAAATACTACCCTTAATAAGTTCTTGATGTTGAGATAATGATGAATAAATAATTGATTTGGAAAAGAGTTGGATACCTTGGAACTGATTAATGACTTATTGAAAAGTGGTCTATACTATCATTGATGGAGTATGAAACACTTTTGATTTAATGGTTACATCTAATAATATGTGTCTTACATAAGAAATAAGGAATAATTCATGTTTCCAATAAGGTTTTATGGTGATTCAATTTATTACTATATTTCAATAGGATACATGATGAAGTTATTCACATGTTCAGAATGTGAAAATTTAGAACTATTTCTTATTGATTAAAGGTTAATGATAATTTCATTTTGGAACTTGAGTGACCTTCTTCCAAAGTGTTGGATCAAAATATTTTGGAAAAGATAACCGTTTATAAAATGGTTGATCATTTGATTGGATTTTAGAGGTTCATGTATTACTTCACCATATAATGCATCATATGATAATAGATGAAGTAGAAATAGTTCAAGGGGAAATAAAATAAAAATATTTTTTTTATAAAAATGTATATTTACTTATATTCTTCTAGAGTGAAATAAATCCTTATAGAAAAAAAGGTTTTGGAAACAAAAGTGTTTTCTGAGTTCCATCATTTCCAATGAATAAAATAGCCCCTTAGATCATTGAGGATGTATGTCCTTGTGATTGTTAACTCCATTACAATAATGTTATCTAGAATTCTTCATTAGAAATTGATTGTTAGATTTTTTTTCTATATCTATGTTTCAACTTCCCACCTATGTTCTCCTATTAGGGAACCTAATTATGTGACCATTGTACTTTCTTTTCTCTCTTATAAAGAAGATATGTTATTAACCCTATTCACTATTTGTATTTTTTAGAAAAAGTTTTTTTTCAATACCTAGATTAATAATATCAAGTTTAAATTGTGAGGACGCATTTTAATTATGGTGGTGAGAATGTAACACCTTGAAATTATAAAGTAAGAACATTTTATTTGATAGTGTGTATTTCACACATCACTAGCATGTAAGGGAATATAATACACTAATACATTAGAATATATTTACTATTTTAAATAAACTAAATCCATGATATATTTTTCAATTCACACAACACCAAGTAATCTTTCATTACATGCAATAGTGACTTTCTTTGAAATATTACATTAAATGCAAGACTGTGTTTTAACAAACTGAAATATATTATTAAAATATTATTATTTAATATAATAAGATTTAACCTATCTGATAAATTAGTTTTTATAAATATTATTAAATAACTTATAAAAATATATGGTTTATAAATATAAAACATTCATTCAGTAGATACAAATTAATTAGAAATGAATATAAAGACCAATTGAATACAAAAAGATTATTTTTATAGAAAACTATTTTTATGCTCACAAAGTTTTTTGAAACTCATAAATTAAATTAATTATTATTATTGAAGGATATTAATGAAATTTATATATACTATATTCATTGAAATATATTTTATATTCATCTAATATATTTGGTAGGCATAAGATAAGAACAAATCCAATATTACACATAAAATACTATATTTTTATTAAGGCATTTTTACTAGCTTTTAATGGAGAACATATTTTAATCCCTTTTTTGAACATTTATAGATTATATATATATAATTAAACTTTATATTAGAAATATAAACATAAAAATCAGGTTAGGGTAAATTTTTGGTATTTTCCTGTGAAGTTTTATTTTTTAAGGAATAGTTAAAAATATTGAATTTTAGTTCAAAACTGTTTTTTCATTTAATTTATTAATAATGTCAAATTACATTTTCAATTAGTTTTAAAGGTTAATTAGATAAAACATTTATCAATTAATCCAATTTAGTTCATTGCAATCAATTTAACTTTAAAATTGGGTATAAAAACTAAGCAAACTTTTGGATGTGTTTACTTTAAAAACCCGAATTGTCGTCATGTCTGCAGAACTAAATTTAAATTAACATCTGCCACTTATGTGATTGAAATTTGGAAAACTGGATTATATATTTTTAATCATAATAATTTATAACTTCCAATAAGTTCAAAATAGTTTTTGACCAAGAATAGTAGTGAAAGTAATTAAAATTAATTACAAGGATTAAGATAAAATTTAGTTTAATAAGGGACTAAACCTTAATATTAAAGGCCCAATGATATAAAAACCTATACAAGAGACTTTTTTTGCCATATTTAGACCCTATCATATATTTTATATAATTTTTTCTATTATTTCAGCTACTTGTAATGTAAAAATGTGTATGGAATTCCTTTTTCAAAATATTACAAGAGTGTCACTCCTCCACTATAAAAATGCATCCTCTCCTCCCAATTCCTCGCACATATCAAGCCAAATTTTCTCAAACAATATCTATCTAAATAGCTCTTAAAAATCCCTAGCATATTATTAGAATCCTTACATTGTGTATTATGTAATCTAAACAATACCTTTGGTGAAAACCAAATGGAGTTACCCAATTAAGAGGTAACATCTTTCCTTAAGCTCTTCAGTTTTATTTCTATTCTTCACATTCTAAAATATTATTATTACATTATTATATATAAAAAGTATAAAAAATATACTAGTATTTTTTTATGATAATTTTTCAACCTACAGTTACACACACTCCCATCTAATGGGTAACGAACATACTGTTTATGTGAACGGTGAACTATAGCTTCGCAAAATGATGGTTGTTCGTTCTTTTTTTACCGCATATAATAGTGATAATTATGATGAAAAATATACTTAAATATCACATATATGATATTTATAATTTATTATAATTATTTAGTTCCTTTATAACACATACCTCTATACATTCCATTTTTTGTAAATACGATAACATCATTTGTGGAATTGTGGAATACAACCTCCTTAAACCGATGTGATTCATTCACACTATATATGGAATATATTAAGGTAGATTTTAACAAACCTATGTAACATATATTACATAAATAAAATACTATAATTATAAAATACATATTTATCATTTAATTTTCATTATTATAATACGACAAAGAAATGGATGTAGCATTCATGCGTACGTATGGTCTATCTTCTCTATGAACGGTGCACTTCATTTCCTTTATCCAAATATTATGGATCATTATAAATATATATATACTGAATGTAATTGATAATTAATTCATGGTTTATATTATATATATTCCTAAATCCCAATCTAATTAATAGTAATAATAATTTAAAATTCAAAAACAAACTTGAGTAAGATAGGAAATTAACTCCCGAAATAGTTAAAATAAAGAAAGAGTGTTAACAAATGAGTAATAAAATATTATAAAAAGTTAATATATGATATTATAAAAATTAGTATTGTTTTTTCATAAGTTAGTAACTTATTTTAAATGACTATAAAGTAGGATAAATACCACACAACAAAAATTAAGGTTATGGTAATGGATTTCATCACAATTTACATTCCTTTGAGACTTATTTATTGTTATGCACCTAGTTTCATTTATATGGTGTATATACTAACCTTTTTCATGTTATATCATGAATTACCTTAATTTAATGATATTTAAAGTTTAATTTAGTGATTAATCCTTCATAGAGATCATGATTTTAATGTTTCAATGTGGTATGAGACAATTTGGAATGTTTAAAGATTATTTTCTCCCAGAATGTGTTTAATGATCAACTTTTCAATCTCACCTACATTTTATTGTTATAATTATATTAAAAAAATGACTCCCTTATTATCTTTTTTATGGTACATTAAATGTTACTTAAATATAAATATTTTTATGTAATGGATATTGTTATTTCATAAACCGTATACAATTTTCATATGGTGTTCACATTGATAGTTATCTGATTAACTAAGGAATTATTTATAAATCTATATCATTTATTCAATACGGATATTTAATATGGAATATTTTATTTTTTAAATTGATTATTATATATGAGTAAGTATTTTTTCAAGGAATTATGGGTTCAGACCAGACTTTATATAGTTCCTCGATGCATTGATTGGTTCTCAAGAGATTATTAAGTTAGCCAAATTAAACAGGTTTCGACCTATAGTTTTAAACTATCTAAAGGATGGATCATGACTGTATAGGTTTTCATGTTCCTTACAAATTAAATCTAATAATTACTAATTTTGTTCATATATATTTCAGTTATTATTCATCCATGATTTTTTTCATTGACATATCTATGGATACATTTAATTTTCATTTCATTGATTAAATGGAATGTGTTTTAGTTTCTTGTCTTTCCATATTGAATATGACTTATATAGTTATTTTAATGGCATGTTTTATTAGTTATTTACCTTTACAAAATGATTTATTATCACTGATTCATTATTTATTCCTCTTTAACTATCCTTACTAAGCATTTGAGATCACCCTTGTTATTTTTTCAATCCCCGGGATATGAAGAAGAAATTTTTGAATAAGTGTTCAAGGATGCAGTCATTTCATTTTATTACGTATCATGATTTTATTTTTATTTCCCAATGTATTATGGGTGTCATGTGTGTAATATATCTTTCCAATACTGCTAAAATGATTAGTTATTTGTGATTTTAATCCTTATAATTATTCTAATGTAATAAAATAATGCACCGACTCCGGGATTTTTGGGTCGGGGTATTACATGTCCTTTATCTTGATAGTAAAAGAATCCATAAACATTAGGAAAAGGATAATGTCATTAAAATGTTATACATTTACCTTAATTTTTTATAAATAGATAGTATTTCACCCATCACATATTTATGGATTTGTAGTCCTTAACTTTTTTTTGATCATTCACTTTTTTATGATCAATTAACTCTATCACTCGACATAATTATTTTCACTTTTATTCCATGTAAATATTTTCACTTCATACAAATTTTTTACTAAAAAGAAACCATGTTATGTGTTATTCTAGATGAAATTCATATTTTTCTTTCCTGTTTTTTAAGAGGAATCTTTAATGACCATTTTATGATGTGGGTTATCCACAAAAGCAATCTTAAAATTTCAAACCCTTGTTTTCCAAGAGTAAGTTCAAATTATAAGGACTCAATTTAATGTGGGGGGAAGAATGTAATAACTTAATAATTTAAAATATATTTATTTTAAATAAATTTAACCACTACTATAACTTCTTATACACACAACAAAGATATTTTAAAATAAGAACATTATATATGATAGAGTATACGACACGCAACCTCAAGTTTAAATATCCCACGGAATATATTATTTAAATATGACTATTATAACCTTGTAGTTAAAATTGAGAGTTTGGATAGGAATATAAAAATATGAAAATTTTATTATTTACAAATGTATAAAACTGTTTATTCTATAAAAATTTATTATAAATGAAATAAAAATCATTTTAAAGAAAAATAAATATTTTTCTGAAAAATAATATTTTTTCTAAAAAATGGTTTCATCTCATATTGCACACTTATATTAAAATTAATTTTTAACAATTTTTAAATTTTTTAAAAATATAATATTAATTTTTTTAATCTATAAGGCCCCAGCCTTAAACCTTACATAATCTTGAGTTATCACAAGATTACACATTGAGGATCTTTTCAGGTTTAGAGTTTTAGAGAATTAGATCATAAAACTTTCATTACATTCCACATATAAATAAAGTGGTTACATAAAGATAGTATTCTTCATTCCCATCTATGGAAACATATTTAAAATAAACATGGATTCTTTCTTGACACTTCCTTGACACTATCACCATATCATGTACCTTTCCCTTGACCTGTGAAAAACATTTCAAAAAAACTTGGGATGAGCATAAAAAGCTCAGTAAGGGATATAAAAATATGGAAAGGAAACATGGGTACATATATACATAAGGATGAGATCATACTTTACCCATAAAACATAATCACTTTGACATACCTCATCAAATCATGAATAAATCATAGAATTCATAATACATAAAGGTAACTTGAGGCATTCATAACATTCTTACGTAGGGAGTAACCCTCTTGGTTACGTTTGGAATACCCATCATAGTATATTCCCTAAATCTCTTCTGAGAAACCTTAAAGTTTCACTCCTTCGCGTTACCCAATGCATTGGAGAGCTATATCAGGCTCACCCACCCTTAGTCTATCACGGAACCGCCCGTCTTCATAATAATGCCTAAGAACCTCAACATAATCATATCACATAAAACATGTATAAAGGAAACATAACATTTCCACCTTTCAATCACAAGATATCAATACAACACATGGATATAAAAACATTATGAAAACCATTTTCAATACCAAAATAAAAGAAATGTAAGACATGGTATTTATTTTTCTTTTAAAAAGAAGGTATGGCTTGTAGAGGAAGCCGAAACTCAAATAATGGTCACGGCGGCGGAGAAGTCGTTGTCGCCGCATACGTACGACAAAAACATTCCCTTTTGTCATTTAGTAAACACTTCGTATAAAAAAGATCCCTTTTGGATAAACATAAAAGTAAAAGGGTTTTATACACCGTATAAAAGAAAGTTGTGTATAAAATAAAATATGCCTCAATGAAAGGATATTGAGACGAAGTCCCTTACCTCGTATCCGACTTGACCCGACCATTCTTTAATCTCCTGAATAATAAACTTGAGTTAATCTATACTTTCTTAAGAACCTTTTTCAAGTTCATTATTCCTTTTATACCATGTTATGAACATCATGTAATCATGTAAGTTAATAATGTTCATTTTGTCGGTATTTGGTTCTTAAGTCAAAAATAGACTTCTTACACCTACATGTTGTTAATTTGGTCAAAGGTTCGTTATATCCAGAATGATATTAATGATTTGGATAACATATATATCATATATATTCATCATATACATGTATTTATAATATTACATTACATTCAGAGGTAAGAAATGATATGCACCGTTCATGGAGACGGTAAGCCGTACGTACGCATGAACGCTACTTCCATTTCTATTTCATACTTTCTGGAATGGAATCATAATGATATAAGAGTATATTATAATTCCAGTATAATAACATGTATAATATCATTAACTTTATGCTTTACACATCCCACATATGGTATTAAAGAATCAAATCACTTTCAGGGGTGGTAGTCCGCACTTCCTAAAATGAAGATATCGTGTTTACCCATAATGGAAACAATAATGGTATGCCATAAATGAAAATTACAGAAGCTTAAGGAAAGAATAAACATATTATATATTATATATAAAAATATTTACATCACAATGGCCACCTTTGAAGGTGTTAAATGAGTATTGAACAATCATCGTTTCGGGAGGCAGAATTTCGCCATCCACGGAAACCGTATGTTCTTTAACCATTTGATGTAGTTGTGTGAGAGTGTTGCTCGAATAAATCTTATAACAACATCCTAGTATATTTAAGATACTGGTTTTGTTACAAAAGAAGTAAATAAAAAGAGTTTAGGGGGTTGGATAAGAAAAATAAAACAAATGAACATGAGAGAATGAATTACCTTGAAAAGTGTAACTCCTTTTGATTTGAGCCTAAAGGATTCCTTTGAAAGGATTCTGCCCAAAGATAATCCTCTAGGATGAGGAGAGGGATGTGGAGAGAGTAAATGGGCAGGGTTTGGCCAAGCCAAAGGCTTGAGGAGTGTGTTAAATGAGGTAGAGGTGGGGGCCTTTTATAAGAGGAGAGGAGGGGCACTTTTGGAAACCATGAAACTATTATTTTATTTGAAAATGTGTTTCGGTTTTAAAAGGTCCCACATTGATATAACTCGTGGATAAGGTGATAAGGGTTCGAACCCCAATAAGTTTTGGACATGTGTAGTTCATTGATTTTACATTATCTTTCTATTTTATTTAAATCGTCAAATAATAATGTCATCGCTGCATCATTATTATGTCATAACTAATTTAATTTATTTAATGTCTAAAAATTATAAAAAAAATAGTATGATGTAGAAAATCGTTTTAGCTTTACAATTAATATTTATAGACAAAAATATTATTAGTATAACCTCTTCTAAAAATTGTTTTAGTAAAACAATTTATGTTAGTGTCATTTTCACCTTTATTTAAAAAAAGGCCTTAAAATCATTATCTCACGCAAGTGGCTCCATGGGGTCCCCTAAATCGACCCATGGGTTGTCTTGGTCGGCCATGACTCATCCAATAGGGGTAGGACAAGTGTAATGGTGTTTTCACATTTTTATAATATCATTTTTACCTTAAATTACACTAATTACCTCTAATCGCGATTAATGAAAAAAGTTATTATTCACCAAAAAATTATTTTCATCCCATTGAACCACATTTTACATACTAATGACAACCATGTATGTCAGATTTTCAAAATTCAATACACATTAGTGGTAAACTTTCATTTAACTGAAAAATCAGTTTGCTTGATTACCACTTAGTGGTTTCACTATTCATCAAAAATTGGAGTTTTTCAGAAAATTACCAAAAATTCACCCTAAGCTATATTTGATATTTCGAATTCAAAAATGAAGTCTATTTTTAAAAAATTCAAAACATATAAGTCAGATTAATTAATTTCATAATTAATTCTCACTGTCATAGCAAATAGCGTGTTTTTAGGAAACAATAAGTATCAAAAGATTGACACCATTTTAAGTCCAATTTCAAAATGAAATTGATTCCAACGACCACTATTGGATTTAATGGTAAATATATTTTCTAATTTCACTTTAAAAACAATTCAAAAGATAATCTAATCATATAAATAAATTATATTAAAAAGCAGTTTTGATGTAAAATGCAGTATTTTTCACTATTCATTAAAAAATGAACATTGTCAGAAAAATACCAAAAATTTATCCAATGTAAAATTCAATGTCCCAATCATAAAGAATAAGTTTATTTTGACAAACATAGTTTATAAAATTGTCAAAAGATAGATTCAAAAATGGTTTGCCATCAAAAGGTAGTAAAACTATCTTTTAAAAATATTAGTGTATTCCATGCTTAAGATTGGATTTATTATCATTTTGAGCCTCTAAAACACTATCTAATTCATTAATAGACATAGATAAAAATATCTTTTATTCATTTCTTACTTGGGATGTTACACCCTTCCCCCCTTTAGAAAATTGTGTCCCCGTAATTTATTTACTTATCGAATAAATGGGGGTACTTATCCCTCATTGCATTTTCAGATTCCCATGTTGCCTCTTCCATCATGTGGTTTTTCCACAAAACCTTTACCTGATTAATCACCTTATTCCGTAACACTTGCTCCATGTGGTCAAGAATCTGGACCGGTTGTTCCTCATAATATAGGTTCTCTTCCAGCTGAACTACCTCTGGACTCAAAACATGAGATGGATCTGGCATGTACTTTCTCAACATCGAAACTTGAAAAACATTGTGTACCTGAGATAAACTCGGAGGTAAAGCCACTCGGTAAGCAACTGATCCAACTCTCTCCAGAATTTCATATGGTCCAATAAACCTTGGAATCAGCTTTCCTTTCTTACCAAATCGCATCACACTTTTCCATGGTGATACTTTGAGAAAACCATGATCACCTACATCAAAAGATAGATCCTTCCTCCTGTTGTCTGCATAACTCTTCTACCTGCTCTGAGCTGTTCTCATGTGCTTCTGAATCAGCTGAACTTTTTCTACCAACTCTTCTACCAATTCTGGTCCCATCAACTTCCTTTCACCCACTTCATACCAGAAGGCTGGAGTTCGACACTGCTTCCCATATAACGCCTCAAATGGTGTCATCTCTATACTAGAATGAAAACTGTTATTATGTGAAAATTCAACCAAAGAAAGATGTTGGTCCCAACTTCCCTGATAATCCATCGAACAAACTCATAGAATATCCTCCAAGGTCTGAATTTTTCATTCTGACTGCCCATCTGATTGAGGATGAAAAGTTGTACTAAAATTTAATTCAGTACCCAACGACTTCTGAAGGCCTTTCCAAAAGTTAGAAGTAAACCTGGGATCACGATCCGATACAATAGAGAGAGGAACTCCATGTAACCTGACTATCTCTTTAAGATACAAACGGTAAATTTGATCAAGAGAGAAAGTATCTAGTATAGCAAGTAAATAGGCAGACTTGGTCAAGCGATCAACAATAACCCAGATTGCATTATTACCTCGAGATGTCTTCGGTAATCCCACAATGAAGTCCATGGATATATTCTCCCATTTCCACTCTGGCACTGGTAAAGGCTGAAACATCCCTTTTGGTAACTGCCGCTCTTCTTTAACCTGTTGACATGTCAAAAACTTCACAGTAAAATCAGCAATATCTCTTTTCATTCCATTCTACCGGTAATACTCCCGCAGATCTCTGTACATCTTAGTACTGCTAGGATGAACTGAAAATGGAGAACTATGAGCTTCACATAACAAATCTCTCTTCAACTGTGAATCACAAGGCACACACAATCTCTTCCCAAATCTGAAAACACAATCATTATCAATGTTGAATTCAGGAAACTTACCTTTCTGAACCAGCTCTACCTTTTTCTGTAACTCATTGTCTTGCTTCTGTGCTTGCTTGATTCTGCCTGATAGAGAAGATCTCACTGATACCTGAAACAAAACAGAAGGACTTCCTGCACCAACAACTTATATGCCAAAGTTCATCAAATCCCTAACCAAAGGATCACGTTCCAAATGCAACATTACTAATGAAGCATTACTTTTTTGACTCAAAGCATCATCCACTTTATTTGCTTTTCCCAGATGGTAATGAATTGTACAATCATAATCCTTGATTAATTCAATCCATCTCCTCTGTCTCGTGTTTAACTCTTTCTGAGTGAATATATACTTTAAAATTTTGTGATCGGTATATATTTCACACTTTACTCCATACAAATGATGCCTCCAAATTTTTAAAGCAAAAACAACAGCAGCTAATTCCAAATCATGTGTAGGGTAATTTACCTCATGAGTTTTCAACTGTCGTGAAGCATAATCAATTACCTGATCATTCTGCATTAGGATGCAACCAAGTCCTTTCAATGAAGCATCACTGTATATAACAAACTCACCATTCCTGGAAGGTAGTGCCAAAACTAGAGCATTCACCAATCTTCTTTTCAATTACTGAAAACAATCACCACATTCTTTTGTCCAGATGAACTTAACACCCTTACGAGTTAGCTTAGTCATTGGACTAGATAACTGTGAAACATTTTCAACAAACCTTCGGTAGTAACCTACCAAACCAAGAAAACTACGGATCTCGGTTACATTTGTGGGTCTCGGCCATTCTTTAACAACTTTTGTTTTAGTAGGATCAACAGTTATGCCATCTTTTGAAACAATGTGTCCAAGGAAAGAAATTTGTTGCAACCAAAACTCACACTTGCTGAATTTTCCATATAGTTTCTTTTCTTTTAAGGTATGAAAGATAACCCTTAAATTTCTTTCATTCTCCTCTTTACTTTTAGAAAACACCAAAATATCATCAATAAAAACAACCAACATTTTTCACCTGAGTCAACTGAGCCATAACTGCAACAAACTATTTATTTCTGATTCTGACCATCTCAGGATACTGATTTGAAAGGTCATTTCCCTCTGTATGCCTTCCCAGAAAAGTTGTTCTGTTTCCTCTATGAAAAACCATTCGTAGCACAGAAATATCTTAGGGGAAGCAACATGGTAATCTTTAAATGAAATATCATTTCAATCATATCATAAATTAACTTATAATTTAACAATTTTCTAACTCCTAAAGTTGTCTAAACCAACCTCTGATACCAACTATAAGGCCCCAGCCTTAAACCTTACATAATCTTGAGTTATCACAAGATTACACGTTGAGGATCTTTTCAGGTTTAGAGTTTTAGAGAATTAGATCATAAAACTTGCATTACATTCCACATATAAACAAAGTGGTTACATAAAGATAGTATTATTCATTCCCATCAATGGAAACAAATTTAAAATAAACATGGATTCATTCTTGACACTTCCTTGACACTATCACCATATCATGTACCTTTCCCTTGACCTGTGAAAAACATTTCAAAAAAACTTGGGATGAGCAAAACAATCTCAGTAAGGGATATAAAAATATGGAAAGGAAACATGGTACATATATACATAAGGATGAGATCATACTTTACCCATAAAACATAATCACTTTAACATACCTCATCAAATCATGAATAAATCATAGAATTCATAAGACATAAAGGTAACTTGAGGCATTCATAACATTCTTACGTAGGGAGTAACCCTCTTGGTTACGTTTGGAATACCCATCACAGTATATTCCCTAAATCTCTTCGGAGAAACCTTAACGTTTCACTCCTCCGCGTTACCCAATGCATTGGAGAGCTATATCGGGATCACCCACCCTTAGTCTATCATGGAACCACCCATCTTCATAATAATGCCCAAGAACCTCAACATAATCGTATCACATAAAAAATGTATAAAGGAAACATAACATTTCCACCTTTCAATCACAAGATATCAATACAACACATGGATATAAAAACATTATGAAAACCATTTTCAATACCAAAATAAAAGAAATGTAAGACATGGTTTTTATTTTTCTTTAAAAAGAAGTTATGGCTTGTAGAGGAAGCCGAAACTCAAATAATGGTCACGGCGGCGGAGAAGTCATTGTCGCCGCATACGTACGAAAAAAACATTCCCTTTTGACATTTAGTAAACGCTTCGTATAAAAAAGATTCCTTTTGGATAAACGTAAAATTCAAAGGGTTTTATACACCGTATAAAAGAAAGTTGTGTATAAAATAAAATATGCCTCAATGAAAGGAGATTGAGACGAAGTCCCTTACCTCGTATCCAACTTGACCCGACCGTTCTTTAATCTCCTGAATAATAAAATTGAGTTAATCTCTACTTTCTTAAGAACCTTTTTCAAGTTCATTATTCCTTTTATACCATGTTATGAACATCATGTAATCATTTAAATTAATAATATTCATTTTGTCGGTATTTGGTTCTTAAGTCAAAAATAGACTTCTTACACCTACATGTTGTTAATTTGGTCAAAGGTTAGTTATATCCAGAATGATATTAATGATTTGGATAACATATATATCATATATATTCCTCATATACATGTATTTATAATATTACATTACATTCACAGGTAATAAATGAAAAGCACCGTTCATGGAGACGGTAAGCCGTACGTACGCATGAACGCTACTTCCATTTCTATTTCGTACTTTCTGGAATGGAATCATAATGATATAAGAGTATATTATAATTCCATTATAATAAAATATATAATATCATTAAATTTATGCTTTACACATCCCACATATGGTATTAATGAATCAAATCACTTTCAGGGGGCGGTAGTCCGCACTTCCTAAAATGAAGATATCATGTTTACCCATAATGGAAACAATAATGGTATACCATAAATGAAAATTACAGAAGCTTAAGGAAATAATAAACATATTATATATCATATATAAAAATATTGACATCATAATGTCCACCTTTGAAGGTGTTAAATGAGTATTGAACAATCGTCGTTTCGGGAGGCAGAATTTCTCCATCCACGGAAACTGTATGTTCTTTAACCATTACATGTAGTTGTGTGAGAGTGTTGCTCGAATAAATCTTATAAAAACATCCTAGTATATTTAAGATACTGTTTTTGTTACGAAAGAAGTAAATAAAAAGAGTTTAGGGGGTTGGAGAAGCAAAATAAAGCAAATGAACATGAGGGAATGAATTACCTTTAAAAGTGTAACTCCTTTTTATTTGAGCCTAAAGGCTTCCTTTGAAAGGATTCTGCCCAAAGGGAATCCTCTAGGATGAGGAGAGGGATGTGCAGAGAGTAAATGGGCAGGGTTTGGCCGAGCCAAAGGCTTGAGGAGTGTGTGAAATGAGGTAAAGGTGGGGGCCTTTTATAAGAGGAGAGGTGGGGCACTTTTGGAAACCATGAAACTATTATTTTATTTGAAAATGTGTTTCGGTTTTAAAAGGTCCCACATTGATATAATTAGTGGTTAAGATGATAAGGGTTCGAAATCCACCCATACAATAAGTTTTTTACATGTTTAGTTCATAGAGTTTACATTATCTTTCTATTTTATTTAAATCCTCAAATAATGATGTCATCGCTGCATCATTATTATGTCATAAATAATTTAATTTATATAATGTCTAAAAATTATAAAAAAACTACTATGATGTAGGAAATATTTTTATATTTCCAATGAATATTTATAGACAAAAATATTATTAGTATAACCTCTTCTAAAAATTGTTTTAGTAAAACAATTTATGTTAGTGTCATTTTCACCTTTATTTAAAAAAAAGGCCTTAAAATCATTATCTCACCCAAGTGGCTCCATGGGGTCCCCTAAATCGACCCATGGGTTTTCTTGGTCGTCCATGACTCATCCAATAGGGGTAGGACAAGTTTCATGGTGTTTTCACATTTTTATAATATAATTTTTACCTTAAATTACTCTAATTATCTCTAATCGTGATTAATGAAAAAAGTTACTATTCACCAAAAAATTATTTTCATCCCATTGAACCACATTTTACATAATAATGACAACCATGTATGTCGGATTTTCAAAATTCAATACACATTAGTGGTAAACTTTCATTTAACTGAAAAATCACTTTGCTTGATTACCACTTAGTGGTTTCACTATTCATCAAAAATTGGAGTTTTTCAGAAAATTACCAAAAATTCACCCTAAGCTATATTTGATATTCCGAATTCAAAAATGAAGTCTATTTTTAAAAAATTCAAAACATATAAGTCAGATTAATTAATTTCATAATTAATTCCCGCGGTCATAGCAAATAGTGTGTTTTTAGGAAACAATAAGTATCAAAAGATTGACACCAGTTTAAGTCCAATTTCAAATTGAAATTGATTCCAACGACCACTATTGGATTTAATGGTAAATATATTTTCTAATTTCACTTTAAAAACAATTCAAAAGATAATCTAATCATATAAATAAATTATATTAAAAAGCAGTTTTGATGTAAAATGCAGTATTTTTCACTATTCATTAAAAAATGAACATTGTCCGAAAAATACCAAAAATTTATCCAATGTAAAATTCAATGTCCCAATCATAAGGAATAAGTTTATTTTGACAAACATAGTTTATAAAATTTTCAAAAGATAGATTCAAAAATGGTTTGCCATCAAAAGGTAGTAAAACAATCTTTTAAAAATATTAGTGTATTCCATGCTTAAGATTGGATTTATTATCATTTTAAGCCTCTAAAACACTATCTAATTCATTAATAGACATAGATAAAAATATCTATTATTCACTGCTTACTTGGGATGTTACATCCTTCCCCCCTTTAGAAAATTGTGTCCCCGTAATTTATTTACTTATCGAATAAATGGGGGTACTTATCCCTCATTGCATTTTCAGATTCCCATGTTGCCTCTTCCATCATGTGGTTTTTCCACAAAACCTTTACCTGATTAATCACCTTATTCTGTAACACTTTCTCCCTGTGGTCAAGAATCTGGACCGGTTGTTCCTCATAATATAGGTTCTCTTCCAGCTGAACTACCTCTGGACTCAAAACATGAGATGGATCTGGCATGTACTTTCTCAACATCGAAACGTGATAAACATTGTGTACCTGAGATAAACTCGGAGGTAAAGCCACTCGGTAAGCAACTGATCCAACTCTCTCTAAAATTTCATATGGTCCAATAAACCTTGGACTCAGCTTTCTTTTCTTACCAAATCGCATCACACTTTTCCATGGTGATACTTTGAGAAAAACATGATCACCTACCTCAAAAGATAGATCCTTCCTCCTGTTGTCCGCATAACTCTTCTGCCTGCTCTGAGCTGTTCTCATGTGCTTCTGAATCAGCTGAACTTTTTCTGCCAACTCTTCTACCAATTCTGGTCCCATCAACTTCCTTTCACCCACTTCATCCCAGAAGGCTGGAGTTCGACACCGCTTCCCATATAACACCTCAAATGGTGTCATCTCTATACTAGAATGAAAACTATTATTATATGAAAATTCAACCAAAGAAAGATGTTGGTCCCAACTTCCCTAATAATCCATCGAACAAGCTCGTAGCATATCCTCCAAGGTCTGAATTGTTCATTCTGATAGCCCATCTGATTGAGGATGAAAAGCTGTACTAAAATTTAATTCAGTACCCAACGACTTCTGAAGGCATTTCCAAAAGTTAGAAGTAAACCTCGGATCACAAACCGATACAATGGAGAGAGGACTCCATGTAACCTGACTATCTCTTTAAGATACAAACGGGAAAGTTGATCAAGAGAGAAAGTATCTCGTATAGCAAGTAAATGAGCAGACTTGGTCAAGCGATCAACAATAACCCAGATTGCATTATTACCTCGAGATGTCTTCGGTAATCCCACAACAAAGTCCATGGATATATTCTCTCATTTCCACTCTGGCACTGGTAAAGGCTGAAGCATCCCTTTTGGTAACTGCCGCTCTGCTTTAACATGTTGACATGTCAAACACTTCACAGTAAAATCAGCAATATCTATTTTCATTCTATCCTACCAGTAATACTCCCGCAGATCTCTGTACATCTTAGTACTGCTAGGATGAACTGAAATGGAGAACTATGAGCTTCACATAACAAATCTCTCTTCAACTGTGAATCACAAGGCACACACAATCTCTTCCCAAATCTGAAAACACAATCATTATCAATGTTGAATTCAGGAAACTTACCTTTCTGAACCAGATCTACCTTTTTCTGCAACTCATTGTCTTGCTTGTGTGCTTTCTTGATTCTGCCTGATAGAGAAGATCTCACTGATACCTGAAACAAAACAGAAGGACTTCCTGTACCAACAACTTATATGCCAAAGTTCATCAAATCCCTAACCAAAGGATCACGTTCCAAATGCAACATTGCTAATGAAGCATTACTTTTTTGACTCAAAGCATCAGCCACTTTATTTGCTTTTCCCGGATGGTAATGAATTGTACAATCATAATCCTTGATTAATTCTAGCCATCTCCTCTATCTCATGTTTAACTCTTTCTGAGTGAATATATACCTTAAACTTTTGTGATCGGTATATATTTCACACTTTACTCCATACAAATGATGCCTCCAAATTTTTAAAGCAAAAACAACAGTAGCTAATTCCAAATCATGTGTAGGGTAATTTACCTCATGATTTTTCAACTGTCGTGAAGCATAAGCAATTACCTGATCATTCTGAATTATGACGCAACCAAGTCCTTTCAATGAAGCATCACTGTATATAACAAACTCACTATTCCTGGAAGGTAGTGCCAAAACTGGAGCATTCACCAATCTTATTTTCAATTCCTGAAAACAATCATCACATTCTTTTGTCCAGATGAACTTAACACCCTTACGAGTTATCTTAGTCATTGGACTAGATAACTGTGAAAAATGTTCAACAAACCTTCGGTAGTAACCTACCAAACCAATAAAACTATGGATCTCGGTTACATTTGTGGGTCTCGGCCATTCTTCAACAACTTTTGTTTTAGTAGGATCAACAGTTATGCCAACTTTTGAAACAATGTGTCCAAGGAAATAAATTTGTTGCAACCAAAACTCACACTTGCTGAATTTTCCATACAGTTTCTTTTCTTTTAAGGTATGCAAGATAACCCTTAAATGTCTTTCATGCTCCTCTTTACTTTTATAAAACACCAAAATATCATCAATAAAAACAACCAACATTTTTCACCTGAGTCAACTGAGCCATAACTGCAACAAACTATTTATTTCTGATTCTGACCATCTCAGGATACTAATTTGAAAGGTCATTTCCCTCTGTATGCCTTCCCAGAAAAGCTGTTTTGTTTCCTCTATGAAAAACCATTCGTAACAAAGAAATATCTTAGGGGAAGCAACATGGTAATCTTTAAATTCTATATCATTTCAATCATATCATAAATTAACTTATAATTTAACAATTTTCTAACTCCTAAAGTTGTCTAAACCGACCTCTGATACCAACTATAAGGCCCCAGCCTTAAACCTTACATAATCTTGAGTTATCACAAGATTACATGTTGAGGATCTTTTCAGGTTTAGAGTTTTATAGAATTAGATCATAAAACTTGCATTAAATTCCACATATAAACAAAGTGGTTACATAAAGATAGTATTCTTCATTCCCATCAATGGAAACATATTTAAAATAAACATGGATAAACTTGGGATGAGCATAAAAAGCTCAGTAAGGGATATAAAAATATGGAAAGGAAACATGGGTACATATATAAATAAGGATGAGATCATACTTTACCCATAAAACATAATCACTTTAACATACCTCATCAAATCATGAATAAATCATAGAATTCATAATACATAAAGGTAACTTGAGGCATTCATAACATTCTTACGTAGGGAGTAACCCTCTTGGATACGTTTGGAATACCCATCACAGTATATTCCCTAAATCTCTTCGGAGAAACCTTAACGTTTCACTCCTTCGCGTTACCCAATGCATTGGAGAGCTATATCGGGCTCACCCGCCCTTAGTCTATCACGGAACCGCCCGTCTTCATAATAATGCCCAAGAACCTCAACATAATCATATCACATAAAACATGTATAAAGTAAACATAACATTTCCAACTTTCAATCACAAGATATCAATTAAACACATGGATATAAAAACATTATGAAAACCATTTTCAATACCAAAATAAAAGAAATGTAAGACATGGTATTTATTTTTTTTTTAAAAAGAAGGTATGGCTTGTAGAGGAAGCCGAAACTCAAATAATGGTCACGGCGGCGGAGAAGTCGTTGTCGCCGTATATGTACGACAAAAACATTCCCTTTTGTCATTTAGTAAACACTTCGTATAAAAAAGATTCCTTTTGGATAAATGTAAAATTAAAAGGGTTTTATACACCGTATAAAAGAAAGTTGTGTATAAAATAAAATATGCCTCAATGAAAAGAGATTGAGACGAAGTCCCTTACCTCGTATCCGACTTGACCCGACCGTTCTTTAATCTCCTGAATAATAAACTTGAGTTAATCTATACTTTCTTAAGAACCTTTTTCCAGTTCATTATTCCTTTTATACCATGTTATGAACATCATGTAATCATTTAAGTTAATAATGTTCATTTTGTCGGTATTTGGTTCTTAAGTCAAAAATAGACTTCTTACACCTACATGTTGTTAATTTGGTCAAAGGTTCGTTATATCCAGAATGATATTAATGATTTGGATAACATATATATCATATATATTCATCATATACATGTATCTATAATATTACATTACATTCAGAGGTAAGAAATGAAATGCACCGTTCATGGAGACGGTAAGCCGTACGTACGCATGAACGCTACTTCCATTTCTATTTCATACTTTATGGAATGGAATCATAATGATATAAGAGTATATTATAATTCTAGTATAATAACATATATAATATCATTAACTTTATGCTTTACACATCCCACATATGGTATTAACGAATCAAATCACTTTCAGGGGGTGGTAGTCCGCACTTCCTAAAATGAAGATATCGTGTTTACCCATAATGGAAACAATAATGGTATGCCATAAATGAAAATTACAGAAGCTTAAGGAAAGAGTAAACATATTATATATCATATATAAAAATATTTACATCATAATGGCCAACTTTGAAGGTGTTAAATGAGTATTGAACAATCATCGTTTCGGGAGGCAGAATTTCGCCATCCACGGAAACCGTATGTTCTTTAACCATTTGATGTAGTTGTGTGAGAGTGTTTCTCGAATAAATCTTATAACAACATCCTAGTATATTTAAGATACTGTTTTTGTTATAAAAGAAGTAAATAAAAAGAGTTTAGGGGGTTGGAGAAGAAAAATAAAACAAATGAACATGAGAGAATGAATTACCTTTAAAAGTGTAACTCCTTTTGATTTGAGCCTAAAGGCTTCCTTTGAAAGGCTTCTGCCCAAAGATAATACTCTAGGATGAGGAGAGGGATGTGGAGAGAGTAAATGGGCAGGGTTTGGCCAAGCAAAAGGCTTGAGGAGTGTGTGAAATGAGGTAGATGTGGGGGCCTTTTATAAGAGGAGAGGAGGGCCACTTTTGGAAACCATGAAACTATTATTTTATTTGAAAATGTGTTTCGGTTTTGAAAGGTCCCAAATTGATATAATTAGTGTATAAGGTGATAATGGTTCTAACGCCACCCATACAATAAGTTTTGGACATGTGTAGTTCATAGATTTTACATTATCTTTCTATTTTATTTAAATCGTCAAATAATAATGTCATCGCTGCATCATTATTATGTCATAAATATTTTAATTTATTTAATGTCTAAAAATTATAAAAAAATTCTATGATGTAGGAAATCGTTTTAGATTTCCAATGAATATTTATAGACAAAAATATTATTATTATAACCTCTTCTAAATATTTTTTTATTAAAACAATTTATGTTAGTGTCATTTTCACCTTTATTTAAAAAAAAGGCCTTAAAATCATTATCTCACCCAAGTGGATCCATGGGGTCCCCTAAATCGACCCATGGGTTGTCTTGGTCGGCCATGACTCGTCCAATAGGGGTAGGATAAGTGTCATGGTGTTTTAACATTTTTATAATATCATTTTTACCTTAAATTACACTAATTACCTCTAGTCGCGATTAATGAAAAAAGTTACTATTCACCAAAAAATTATTTTCATCCCATTGAACCACATTTTACATACTAATGACAACCATGTATGTCGTATTTTCAAAATTCAATACACATTAGTGGTAAACTTTCATTTAACTGAAAAATCAGTTTGCTTGATTACCACTTAGTGGTTTCACTATTCATCAAAAATTGGAGTTTTTCCTAAAATTACCAAAAATTCACCCTAAGCTATATTTGATATTCCGAATTCAAAAATGAAGTCTATTTTTAAAAAATTCAAAACATATAAGTCAGATTAATTAATTTCATAATTAATTCCCACTGTCATAGCAAATAGCGTGTTTTTAGGAAACAATAAGTATCAAAAGATTGACACCAGTTTAAGTCCAATTTCAAAGTGAAATTGATTCCAACGACCACTATTGGATTTAATGGTAAATATATTTTCTAATTTCACTTTAAAAACACTTCAAAAGATAATCTAATCATATAAATAAATTATATTAAAAAGCAGTTTTGATGTAAAATGCAGTATTTTTCACTATTCATTAAAAAATGAACATTGTCAGAAAAATACAAAAAATTTCTCCAATGTAAATTTCAATGTCCCAATCATAAAGAATAAGTTTATTTTGACAAACATAGTTTATAAAATTTTCAAAAGATAGATTCAAAAATGGTTTTCCATCAAAAGGTAGTAAAACATTCTTTTAAAAATATTAGTGTATTCCATGCTTAAGATTGGATTTATTATCATTTTAATCCTCTAAAACACTATCTAATTCATTAGTAGACATAGATAAAAATATCTATTATTCATTACTTACTTGGGATGTTACATCCTTCCCCCCTTTAGAAAATTGTGTCCCCGCAATTTATTTACTTATCGAATAAATGGGGGTACTTATCCCTCATTGCATTTTCAGATTCCCGTGTTGCCTCTTCCATCATGTTGTTTTTCCACAAAACCTTTACCTGATTAATAACCTTATTTCGTAACACTTGCTCCCTGTGGTCAAGAATCTGGACCGGTTGTTCTTCATAAGATAGGTTCCCTTCCAGCTGAACTACCTCTGGACTCAAAACATGAGATGGATCTGGCATGTACTTTCTCAACATCGAAACGTGAAAAACATTGTGTACCTGAGATAAACTCGGAGGTAAATCCACTCGGTAAGCAACTGATCCAACTCTATCCAGAATTTCATATGGTCCAATAAACCTTGGACTCAGCTTTCCTTTCTTACCAAATCGCATCACACTTTTCTATGGTGATACTTTGAGAAAAACATGATCACCTACCTCAAAAGATAGATCCTTCCTCCTGTTGTCCGCATAACTCTTCTTCCTGCTCTGAGCTGTTCTCATGTGCTTCTGAATCATCTGAACTTTTTCTGCCAACTCTTCTACCAATTCTGGTCCCATCAACTTCCTTTCACCCACTTCATCCCAGAAGGCTGGAGTTCGACACCGCTTCCCATATAACGCCTCAAATGGTGTCATCTCTATACTAGAATGAAAACTGTTATTATATGAAAATTCAACCAAAGAAAGATGTTGGTCCCAACTTCCCTGATAATCCATTGAACAAGCTCGTAGCATATCCTCCAAGGTCTGAATTGTTCATTCTGACTGCCCATCTGATTGAGGATGAAAAGCTGTACTAAAATTTAATTCAGTACCCAACGACTTCTGAAGGCCTTTCCAAAAGTTAGAAGTAAACCTGGGATCACGATATGATACAATGGAGAGAGGAACTCCATGTAACCTGACTATCTCTTTAAGATACAAACGGGAAAGTTTATCAAGAGAGAAAGTATCTTGTATAGCATGTAAATGAGCAGACTTGGTCAAGCCATCAACAATAACCCAGATTGCATTATTACCTCGAGATGTCTTCGGTAATCCCACAACAAAGTCCATGGATATATTCTCCCATTTCCACTCTGGCACTGGTAAAGGCTGAACCATCCCTTTTGGTAACTGCCGCTCTGCTTTAACCTGTTGACATGTCAAACACTTCACAGTAAAATCAGCAATATCTCTTGTCATTCCATCCTACCAGTAATACTCCCGCAGATCTCTGTACATCTTAGTACTGCTAAGATGAACTGAAAATGGAGAACTATGAGCTTCGCATAACAAATATCTCTTCAACTGTGAATCACAAGGAACACACAATCTCTTTCCAAATCTGAAAACACAATCATTATCAATGTTGAATTCAGGCAACTTACCTTTCTGAACCAGCTCTACCTTTTTCTGCAACTCATTGTCCTGCTTCTGTGCTTGCTTGATTCTGCCTGATAGAGAAGATCTCACTGATACCTGAAACAAAACAGAAGGACTTCCTACACCAACAACTTATATGCCAATGTTCATCAAATCCCTAACCAAAGGATCACGTTCCAAATGAAAAATTGCTAATGAAGCATTACTTTTTTGACTCAAAGCATCAGCCACTTTATTTGCTTTTCCCGGATGGTAATGAATTGTACAATCATAATCCTTGATTAATTCTAGCCATCTCCTCTGTCTCATGTTTAACTCTTTCTGAGTGAATATATACTTTAAACTTTTTTGATCGGTATATATTTCACACTTTACTCCATACAAATGATGCCTCCAAATTTTTAAAGCAAAAACAACAGCAGCTAATTCCAAATCATGTGTAGGGTAATTTACCTCATGAGTTTTCAACTGTCGTGAAGCATAAGCAATTACCTGATCATTCTGCATTAGGACGCAACCAAGTCCTTTCAATGAAGAATCACTGTATATAACAAACTCACCATTCCTGGAAGGTAGTGCCAAAACTAGAGCATTCACCAATCTTCTTTTCAATTCCTGAAAACAATCATCAAATTCTTTTGTCCAGATGAACTTAACACCCTTACGAGTTAGCTTAGTCATTGGACTAGATAACAGTGAAAAAATTTCAACAAACCTTCGGTAGTAACCTACCAAACCAAGAAAACTACGGATCTCGGTTACATTTGTGGGTCTTGGCCATTCTTCAACAACTTTTGTTTTAGTAGGATCAACAGTTATGCCATCTTTTGAAACAATGTGTACAAGGAAAGAAATTTTTTGCAACCAAAACTCACACTTGCTGAATTTTCCATACAGTTTCTTTTCTTTTAAGGTATGCAAGATAACCCTTAAATGTCTTTCATGCTCCTCTTTACTTTTAGAAAACACCAAAATATCATCAATAAAAACAACCAACATTTTTCACCTGAGTCAACTGAGCCATAACTGTAACAAACTATTTATTTCTGATTCTGACCATCTCAGGATACTGATCTGAAAGGTCATTTCCCTCTGTATGCCTTCCCAAAAAAGCTGTTATGTTTCCTCTATGAAAAAACATTCGTAACACAGAAATATCTTAGGGGAAGCAACATGGTAATCTTTAAATGCTATATCATTTCAATCATATCATAAATTAACTTATAATTTAACAATTTTCCAACTCCTAAAGTTGTCTAAACCGACCTCTGATACCAACTATAAGGCCCCAGCCTTAAACCTTACATAATCTTGAGTTATCACAAGATTACACGTTGAGGATCTTTTCAGGTTTAGAGTTTTTGAGAATTAGATCATAAAACTTCCATTACATTCCACATATAAACAAAGTGGTTACATAAAGATAGTATTCTACATTCCCATCAATGGAAACATATTTAAAATAAACATGGATTCTTTCTTGACACTTCCTTGACACTATCACCATATCATGTACCTTTCCCTTGACCTGTGAAAAACATTTCAAAAAAACTTGGGATGAGCATAAAAAGCTCAGTAAGGGATATAAAAATATGGAAAGGAAACATGGGTACATATATACATAAGGATGAGATCATACTTTACCAATAAAACATAATCACTTTAACATACCTCATCAAATCATGAATAAATCATGGAATTCATAAGACATAAAGGTAACTTGAGGAATTCATAACATTCTTACGTAGGGAGTAACCCTCTTGGTTACATTTGGAATACCCATCACAGTATATTCCCTAAATCTCTTCGGAGAAACCTAAACGTTTCACTCCTTCGCGTTACCCAATGCATTGGAGAGCTATATCGGGCTCACCCGCCCTTATTCTATCATGGAACCACCCATCTTCATAATAATGCCCAAGAACCTCAACATAATCGTATCACATAAAACATGTATAAAGGAAACATAACATTTCCACCTTTCAATCACGAGATATCAATACAACACATGGATATAAAAACATTATGAAAACCATTTTCAATACCAAAATAAAATAAATGTAAGACATGGTATTTATTTTTCTTTTAAAAAGAAGTTATGGCTTGTAGAGGAAGCCGAAACTCAAATAATGGTCACGGCGGCGGAAAAGTCGTTGTCGCCGCATACGTACGACAAAAACATTACCTTTTGACATTTAGTAAACGCTTCGTATAAAAAAGATTCCTTTTGGATAAATGTAAAAGTCAAAGGTTTTTATACACCGTATAAAAGAAAGTTGTGTATAAAATAAAATATGCCTCAATGAAAGGAGATTGAGACGAAGTCCCTTACCTCGTATCCGACTTGATTCGACCGTTCTTTAATCTCCTGAATAATAAACTTGAGTTAATCTGTACTTTCTTAAGAACCTTTTTCAAGTTCATTATTCCTTTTATACCATGTTATGAACATCATGCAATCATTTAAGTTAATAATATTCATTTTGTCGGTATTTGGTTCTTAAGTCAAAAATAGACTTCTTACACCTACATGTTGTTAATTTGGTCAAAGGTTAGTTATATCCAGAATGATATTAATGATTTGGATAACATATATATCATATATATTCCTCATATACATGTATTTATAATATTACATTACATTCACAGGTAAGAAATGAAATGCACCGTTCATGGAGACGGTAAGCCGTACGTACGCATGAACGCTACTTTCATTTCTATTTCGTACTTTCTGGAATGGAATCATAATGATATAAGAGTATATTATAATTCCAGTATAATAACATATATAATATCATTAACTTTATGCTTTACACATCCCACATATGGTATTAACGAATCAAATCACTTTCAGGGGGCGGTAGTCCACACTTCCTAAAATGAAGATATCGTGTTTACCCATAATTGAAACAATAATGGTATTCCATAAATGAAAATTACAGAAGCTTAAGGAAAGAATAAACATATTATATATCTTATATAAAAATATTGACATCATAATGGCCATCTTTGATGGTGTTAAATGAGTATTGAACAATCATCGTTTCGGGAGGCAGAATTTCACCATCCACGGAAACTGTATGTTCTTTAACCATTACATGTAGTTGTGTGAGAGTGTTGCTCGAATAAATCTTATAACAACATCCTAGTAAATTTAAGATACTGTTTTTGTTACAAAAGAAGTAAATAAAAAGAGTTTAGGGGGTTGGAGAAGCAAAATAAAACAAATGAACATGAGAGAATGAATTACCTTTAAAAGTGTAACTCCTTTTGATTTGAGCCTAAAGGCTTCCTTTGAAAGGATTATGCCTAAAGGTAATCCTCTAGGATGAGGAGAGGGATGTGGAGAGAGTAAATGGGCAGGGTTTGGCCGAGCCAAAGGCTTGAGAAGTGTGTGAAATGAGGTAAAGGTGGGGGCCTTTTATAAGAGGAGAGGAGGGGCACTTTTGGAAACCATGAAACTATTATTTTATTTGAAAATGTGTTTCGGTTTTAAAAGGTCCCACATTGATATAATTAGAGGATAAGGTGATAATGGTTCGAAATCCACCCATCCAATAAGTTTTGTACATGTGTAGTTCATAGATTTTACATTATCCTTCTATTTTATTTAAATCCTCAAATAATGATGTCATCGCTGCATCATTATTATGTCATAAATAATTTAATTTATTTAATGTCTAAAAATTATAAAAAAACTACTATGATTTAGGAAATATTTTTATCTTTCCAATTAATATTTATAGATAAAAATATTATTATTATAACCTCTTCTAAAAATTGTTTTAGTAAAACAATTTATGTTAGAGTCATTTTCACCTTTATTTAAAAAAAAGGCCTTAAAATCATTATCTCACCCAAGTGGCTCCATGGGGTACCCTAAATCGACCCATGGGTTTTCTTGGTCAGCCATGACTCATCCAATAGGGGTAGGACAAGTGTCATGGTGTTTTAACATTTTTATAATATCATTTTTACCTTAAATTACACTAATTACCTCTAATCGCGATTAATGAAAAAAGTTACTATTCACCGAAAAATTATTTTCATCCCATTGAACCACATTTTACATACTAATGACAACCATGTATGTTGGATTTTCAAAATTCAATACACATTAGTGGTAAACTTTCATTTAACTGAAAAATCAGTTTGCTTGATTACCACTTAGTGGTTTCACTATTCATCAAAAATTGGAGTTTTTCCAAAAATTACCAAAAATTCACCCTAAGCTATATTTGATATTCCGAATTCAAAAATGAAGTCTATTTTTAAAAAATTCAAAACATATAAGTCAGATTAATTAATTTCATAATTAATTCCCGCTGTCATAGCAAATAGCGTGTTTTTAGGAAACAATAAGTATCAAAAGATTGACACCAGTTTAAGTCCAATTTCAAAGTGAAATTGATTCCAACGACCACTATTGGATTTAATGGTAAATATATTTTCTAATTTCACTTTAAAAACACTTCAAAAGATAATCTAATCATATAAATAAATTAGATTAAAAAGCAGTTTTGATGTAAAATGCAGTATTTTTCACTATTTATTAAAAAATGAACATTGTCAGAAAAATACCAAAAATTTATCCAATGTAAAATTCAATGTCCCAATCATAAAGAATAAGTTTATTTTGAGAAACATAGTTTATAAAATTGTCAAAAGATAGATTCAAAAATGGTTTGCCATCAAAAGGCAGTGAAACAATCTTTTAAAAATATTAGTGTATTCCATGATTAAGATTGGATTTATTATCATTTTAAGCCTCTAAAACACTATCTAATTCATTAATAGACATAGATAAAAATATCTATTATTCATTACTTACTTGGGATGTTACATAATCATTATTTAAACATTATTTTATATTTAAGTTTTTATATTTTTCTGAAAATATCACTGTTTTAATGAATAGTGGAAAATACTAATTTTTGTTAAAAACTTCTATTTCATTTAAAGCAACTGTAAAGATATAATTTGTTTAAAATTATTTTTCAATATTTTTAAAATTATATTATTATTTTTTCCATTTATAAAATAGGAATAAATTATATGTTCAATTTTTATATAAATACATTTTATACTTTCAAAAACATTTCCTTTGGAAAACCATTTTTTCATCGTGTAAGAGGGTCAATTTTTAAATTAAATTCTGCCACTTATGTGAATTGAATTTAGAGAAATGGATTAAATATTTTTAATACATATAATTTATATTATAAAATAATTTTTATTTAATTTTTGGTCATAATTAACAATAAAAATAGTAAAAATTAATTTCCCAATTATGGTTAAAAGAGGTTTACCGGGAGTTAAACTAGGAATATAAGGGTTGAAATTTCCTAAAAACATGTCCAATTTCTATTTTATAGACATATTTAGACCTGATCACATATTAAGTTAAATAATGAGACATCTTTTGTAATTTTTCTCATGTGAAAAATGTTGATACAATTTATTTTATTCAAAAATTTCAAGTGTGTCCTCTCCCCAACTTATAAATGGGCACCACTTCCTCTCCTCTTCACACCTCCAAATACATTTAGTTTTCACATTAAATACCCATATAACTTCCTTAAATCTATAAAAATTACCCAAATTCCTTTTTTATCATAAATCCAATCTAATAATGATTTTTCATTAACCAAAATAGGCTTTCAGAAGAAGAGGTGTGATTCTTAACCATGCATTTTCATTTTATTTCTTCCGTTAAATACTTAAAATTTTCATAAATTATGGTAAAATAAAAAAAATTATATAAAATATATTGATATTTTATTATGATAATGTAATTACCTATATATATATCATCTTCTATCAAATGGGAAATAAAAAAATTGATCGTGTGTTCGACGGACTATCTCCTTGCAAACTGATATAATTCGTTTCCCATAAACGTCTCTCACAGATTGATATAATTATTGATTTAATGTTTAAAATTTATTTTTATTAAATTTTTAAACTTTTATAATTATAATATAAAATATAACTTCTTACCTTATATTCTATTGGAAAAGGATTACATCGCTCAAGTGTACATGTGGACTACCGCTACCACGTAGTGATGTGATACGTTTTTCATTTTATTTTTACATAGATGGTAATAAGGATAGAGTTAATGAATATAAGTTAAATATATATATATATATATTAATTATTCTATAAAGGTGAAATTTTATTTACCTTTCTTTCTTTCTATCTGTAAAAAATGAAAACAACTTTCATTCATTAGTATGACATACAGTCTCTATGAACTGTGTAACTCATTTTTCTACCTCTATATTTTATGGAATAATATGAATTCTTATATAATTAATATATATGATATTTATTTCAAGGGTAAAATTATATATATTATTGAACCATGTACAAAGTGCAAGTATAGAATCCGTTGAACCAAAACATACCTGAAAAATGAAGCTGTTATCACTAAGAATTATGTTATTAATAAATAATTATTAAAAAATCAATGATAATTTTTTTTATGAAAATAATAAATTTTATGATGTATATTAGTATGGTTATTTAATATATGTATAATAAATATAAATTTATTATATATAAATTTTGAACATGTATGAAGGAAATCAGACCACAGGCGAGGGTTTCTCATCTCACTTGTACCTTAATGAGACACATTTCATATTCACTACTTATTTCTTTTGTGTGGTGTATATACTACCCATTTTATATGTTATACTATGAATCAATTTATCCTATTTTTATTTAAATTTTAATTTGAACTAATTTCTTTCAAGGGGATTACAATACAAAAGTTACCAAAGTGGTAAGGTTTTATATTACATCTCAACATTATTCAAGATTTTTTATTTTTAAGACTCTCCTAGAGGAATTGTTTAATATTTCTTTCTTAAACCCAATATATTATCTTCTCATATGTTTATTCATGAACTTTTTAAGTAATAGTATAGTTTTCCTCTCTTTTTTACTTAAAATTTTTGAGAATTTTTTTTAAGAAAATATGACTTCATTTCTCTCTTTAGTTGAAAATCATTTTTCTTTCATATCAATGTTTTTTTTAAATGTAAAAAATGTTTTTAAAATTCTAAAAATGATTAATTAGTGAATTTTTTCCTCTTTTAAAAAAAAAATTAAATGTAAACTTCTTATCATTTTTTAAACAAGGTACTTTTTATTCTTTTACAATAGTGTGAAATGAATATTTTTTAACGTATATGGAATGTAATTAATTATCCACCTTATTTACCAATCCTTATTTTTAATCTTACATTACAATTTTAATAGATTTAATTTTTAAAGAAATTTTTTTTCTTAATATTCTAGAAATTATTAGTTTTTAAAATATATTTTCAAAGTGAAAATGGTTTCTTCTTTAAGAATGTTTTTGAAGATATTTTTATGGAATTTATATTAATAAATGAAAATAAAACTTACTTTAAATATGATATCATTGGGATATGTTGTAATGGTATCATACACCTTATTTATGAAGATGTTTTATGATCACATTTGTTGGGGATGTACTATTTTGATACCATTCACCTCATTTATCTAGATGGTTTATGATTAGTTTGACTTGAGATATACTATTTTCAAATCATTATCTACATTGCAATGGATGGTTTATTATTACATTTATGGATTAATAAATTATTAAAATTTTGTAAAGTAGTTTCCAATATGAATATTTACATTGATTCGTTTTATTGATTGGTAAAATTATTAACATTTCATATGATAGCTTTTCAATATGAATGTTTACATTCATTGTGTTTCTTACATTTCATATGATGAATGAATTGGTCTTATTAATTGAATGTAAGGGCCTGTTATTACCCCTCAAGGCATCAATAGGTATCATGAGACAAACTATCTTTGGTTTTTGGTTTATTCCTTACCAATTTATGTAATATTTATGAGAACAAGGCCTTGATTTTTGGGTAATGATTTTTTATATTATGTATTCCCTTGTTATGAGATTAGTTATCAATATACATGTTATGATTTGATAAGTTAAAATATCTATGGATAAGTTTCAAGCTCATGTGATTATTTATATGACAATATTTTGATCATCAGTTTTTCCTTCCATATTATTCTTCATACTCAAGTTATTGATTAAGTGGAATTAGTTTTAGTTATTTACCTTTCCCTGTTGATTATGTATTATTTTTTCATGATAGTTTCTATTGTATGCATACTCTTACTGAGCATTATAGCTCACCCCTTTATTTCATTTCCTTTCCCTTGGATTCCAAGAAGTTTATTATGAATTATATATAGGGATATGCTAAAGTGAATAGTGGTGTTCTAAAAAAAATTTTATATTGTATTTTATGTTTTCAAATGTAATGTGAAATTAATGTGTACATATATTTTTCCAATACCGCTAAACTATTTAGTTCTTTAACATGAAGTAATTTTTATCTAGATCCAAAGTAATAAATCAGCCTCCGAATCAGGGTTACTAAGGTTAGAATATTTAAATTTTATTCCATGGCATGGACACCTCATAATCCCTAATAGATGATACCCTTATGTGATTTCGGTTTTACCCATATGTGAGAGCCACATTACTATTACACACACTACTACGCCATATCTACATGGTTGTGGTGTAGCCTATAAAATTCACATCCAATATCATAAATTTATTCTTATTTACCATGGAATATAAGTCTCTTTAATTAATTTAATATATGTGAGTAATAATTTTTTCTCATGAACACCTCTATACAGCTACCCTCAAGAATGGACCAATGTCACCGTTCTTTCGCCCTATGGCGTGAACTACTTCTTTCAAGCACACACCTACCCTTATTCATGAGCTCTAGTCCCCATGTACTTATGTGGATGGATATCCTTAGTAGGTCATATATGTGGTCAATTTTTATCCCACATATGCAAGTATGGGCTAGCTTGGATATGAATCCAAGGTTACCATTCATTTTGTATCCTTCCAAACAACCTTTTAGGGCAGTCATGGAAAATATGACAAGGTAAAACATTATAGTTTTTGTAAGAACTCATGCTTGATGTACATTTACATGACATTACTTTTGCGTAATACTTAATACTTAACAAAAACAGACACCCAAGGACCGTAATAGTTTAGTGTCTTTGTAAACTTAGAACATAATATTCTAATCATGATGAAAGATCTCCAACATCTCCCATAAAGATCTTCCCCTTTTTTTTTCTTAACTAAAACCTTTATTTATATCCTGGGGAAAAGAAAACATAAAAAGGGTGATATTTAATGCTCATTAATGGTAAACATGGAGAACATAAAATAATCCATAAACATTTGAATGTAAAAACATGAACATAAAATCTAAACATCAAAATCTTGAGCAATGACATAAAACATGGAAGTACACAAGGCATAGACATAAAGGAACATTTATCATGATAAAGTAGCATGGGGATAAAACATGTAATTATTGAAAACCATTAATCACATGTTATTATTTCCATAGTATCCAAGTCATTTTTTCCAAGACCATCATAGTGGGCAAAGTCAATTACTGAATCAGGTTTACTTGTCGTTTCAGCCCTATATTACTGAACCAGATTCACTTGTCATTCCAGCCATGTCTATCTCATGAGATATAAATCTTTACCTAATTCATTGGAGGGAGATATAGGTCCCATCCATATCATAATGAAATCATTATTTTGTGTTCCACAAAATAAACATAAATCATTCATCAAAACCCAAAGAATAATATGGGTTTCATAAACATCATCCCATCATAACATAATCCATATAAAACAAATGGATATTAATTCATCATAAGAAAAATAAAACCATTTAAATAATAGAGACATTATACTTGACACATAAACATACTAAATAATTTCATCTTATATGGAAAATAGTTTTGATAAAACACTTGAAATGACTTATTGAGGAAAATATCATTTCTTCTTCAAAATCATTTTCTTTTAAAAAAAAGCCTTGCAATTATAAAATAAAATGATTTTTGTTGAAAATAATCATGAAATATTATAGATTAAGCTTCATGAAAATAAGGCATTATGAAATTGTAAACATCCGTTCTTTCCATATAAGTTAAAAAAACATTCTTCTTGTACTTTTTCCAAAAAAGTCAAAAAGTACCTCGTATGGTAAACAAAATAAAGATTCCTTCCTTACTACATAGTAAAAGTCAAAAAGGGGTAAAAATGACTTTAAAAATAAATGGAATAATATTCAACACTTTATGAAAACATTATTATAAAACAGGTACTTTGACGATAAATATAACCCTAGTAAATACTCAAGAATAAACAATCTCAGATAAGAACGAGATTGGAATAATTATCCCTTACCTTAGGTCCAATTTCTTCTGTATGTGTCTAAAACACCTGTATAGTGGGTTTAAACATGTTATTAACTTGTAACAGAACCATAATAATATTTATTATATCATATATGATTCACTTATGACTTTATATTACCCGTTCTTTTGTCAATTCCATGTTAAAGCGGCGTTTTGAGTAAAATCGTTTCATTTATCGTACGTGTTTAGACTTGTTGTTCATGATATTATTACTTATATCCTGATTTCATTAATTCTTGAATTTAAAAAATTATTTATATATAATATATATTTATCATATAAATATATATGATATATCGATAAATGGAATGAAATACACCGTTCATGGAGACGGTAGGTCGTACGTATGCATGAACGCTGTTTTCGTTTTCTTATTGAATTGAATGGAATTAAGTAAATGAAACATATATGTACATAAATCCAGTATCATTATTATTTAATATAATTTATTATTACTTATTATATATACTTTATAATCATTCTTGAATGGTTAACATGGAGAATGAATCTCATCGCATCATGGAGATGGTAATCCGTACGTACGCACGAGCGATGATATCGTTCCCATAATTATTGAATGGAATTGGAGTGGATGATATAATATCTCATAATTAAGATCATTTTTTAATAATCGTATATAGTTATTTTTTCCACCATTATACCCATCCAGGTAAGGTAGTTGTGTAAAAACAGATTACACCATGACGTAGAGACGGTAAGTCGTACGTACGCACGCGCGATGATTTCATTTTTCGTAGGGTGGACTGAAGGTGAAATGGGGTTGTTTCATATTTATAATAACATATCATTATATTATTGATACTGATTTTATTACATTATAATGAAACAAACAAATAAGATGAAGTAGAAGAAGAAATAAATTTGAAAGAATCGTTAAAAGATATTACCTCTTCTTTGATGCGCCTCTTCTAAACCTCCTCTTAGGGCACCAAAGTTGGTCTTTGAAGTAGAATAGGACCTCTAGAATGTTTTTAAAGAATTGGAGAAGAGAAATTGACAGGGTTTGGCCGATCTTTAAGGCTCACAATGTTGTGAAGAGGAGAGGGATGAGGTTCCCTTTTATAAGAGAGGAGAGGGTCACTTTTGGAAACCTCTAAAATATTAATTTATAATAAACCCAAACCCCACTTAAGAACTTCCAAAATGACTCATATTTGAATATGAGATGATATAGGGTTTTGATATCATTAGACAATAAAATTTATACATGTTAGGAATTTATTTTAAACCTTATCAACTTGATTTATCCTTCTTTAATCTATTTAATTTTATTTATGTTAATAATATTCTAAATTTTAAATTGATATAAATAATTACTTATGAGTTTTAAATTTTCTATAATTGGATACGTTATGATATTCTAGACCATATGAATTTTAATTCCTTATTTTTTAAATATTTTTGTTATTCTTAAACAATTTAATAATATGTTATTTTTATAAAATATCAATAGTGTCAATTTTGACACTATTAAATTATTTGAATTTAAATAAAATCCACATAGAACATATATTAGAAACAAAATATTTAATAGATCCCTTAAATTTAATATTCATCTTGAAAATTCTTAGACCACATTAAATAGTTCATATAATTTTTATTTTAATATTTTTAAAACCATTTATTTGTTATTTCAATCAATAAAATAATTTCTACACCACTATTGTGTCACCATTAATGATAATTACTTAATACCTAAAATTTATAAATAAATTCACATGACGTAGATAATTTTATTAGATTTTTTGTGACTATTTATGTTCTAAGTTTTATGAATTTTATCACTAAATTAAAATTATTACACTTATAAGATATAAGAGAGTGACATGTTGTCACTTTCTTTGGTTTTAATAATAATTACATCCTTTTCATGGTAAAAAGTCCATGAAAGGAATCTATTCTGACCCTTAGGTGATATGGGTCGACTTTTATTCATCTGATAGAATTTTGGCAGGTGTTAGGGTAATTTTATAATCTTATTTTTACCCTTAATCACCCGATTTACCTTTTACCATAGTTACTATTAATAATGTCTAAAAATAAAAAGTAGCCTATTAACATAATTTGGACTTACCGATTCCAAATATGGTATCCATTTTTCCAAATTCAAAACACATAAGTTTCAGTATTTAAGTTAAAATTAATCCCCCTGTTGAGAAAATGGGATTTAAAAGTTAAAACATTGCAAAAGATTGAAATGTTTTTACCTATGAATTCAATGTAAAATTAATGATAATGACTTAAATTATATTAAATGGTAAAAATATATTTTTTTTATATTTTAAAACCATTAAATATTATAATTTATCCATATAAATTATCTTGATAAAAAAAGTTGTTTTTAATTTAAATTTATCGTAATTTTACTATTCATCAAAATATGGAAGTTAACAGAAAAATATTAAAAAAATTATCCAAAGTAAATTTTTATATACTTATTGCAATGAATAAGTTTATTTTATCAAATTTAACTCATAAACATGTAAAAAACTAGATTTAAGGTAGGTGCGCCATCAAAAGGTGGCAAAACTGCATTTTTTAAAAAATACTTATTTTACCCGAAAAAATTATTTTTTTCTCATACCATGTTCTAGAATATGTGTAAGATGGATGATAATGTTATAAAATTAAATATTCGGTTAATACTATTCATAAAATCTAGTTCCTAATAATATTACAATAATATATCGTTCTTTAGTGAAATTTGGTATTGCGTACAACACACGCTATTGAGGAAGGTCGCTCTTGCATCACAAGCCAAGAATAGTATTTTTCTATAATAAAAGCTAATACGGTGTTGCGTATAGTGCAAGAAAATTTTGGTGTAGCATACAACACAAGACATCAATGAAATTAAAAATAATATTTCTCATAAAATCTCAGGGTGTTACATTCTACTCCCTTAAAATGAATTTCACCCTCCAAATTCATCGGGGTTATAAATGGTTTACTACTTGAAAGTTTATTTCATAGAAACCCACATCATAAAAAGGAATACCAAAACATAATTTTAAATACTAAAGTATGAAACGTAACGATTACCCAAATTAACTTATCACTGGGTTTCCACATAGGAGAACATACGTGAAAATATGGATATGGAGGAGAAATCTAATCATCATGTTCCGATTGAGATTGGTAGAGAAAATGGCTATAAAAAATCAAACAATCACAAAGCCATAAATTTGTGATGATATAAGGTACCATCTGATTCATCGGATATGAGGGTACTAAGACAACATTTTTGGTTTTTAAGATCCTTTCCATAAATTTGAAAATTCTGAATTAGAAGAAATACTTACTTGATTTTGGTACAATCTCACCGTTGGTCATTCCTTGAACAATTTTCACTTCATATCTTAAATAAATGAAGTTGAATTTTTCATTCGTGAAGTGTTAGCAGATCATGTGATAGAATGATGGGTCATTTCATATGTCTCAAAAAAAATGTTAACAAAAGTTATTAAATATACATAAGTCCATATATGGTGATATTAATCATATATGGCTCTGAAAAATGGACTTATTCTTCATATATCACCCCACTTAATAAAATAAAACTAATTTATACAAACCAAGGACTTATTTTAGGCCAGTGGTAGGCGATAAAGTCTGGTCGTACTTCAGTTGTGGGTTCGATTCCCACATCCTTGTCCGACGCGATGGGTTGTCGCCCATCCTGCAGGTTGTCCTTTTTTATAAAACAATACTATTATAACATTATAGAAAAAAAGTTTTAGCCTTAAATAATACTATCTTATGTCCAACTTAATCCATTCAAATCTTTAGTCTTATCAAAAATACTTATGTCCAATCTCATAGTATAAAGAAAAAAATTACTAGAGAGGTCATATACAAAGCATGTGATTACCATCATTTATCCCCCATATATCATAAGATATATCTTGTTGGTCATATTCCAAACATGTTAACACCTTAATCATGTATTCTCTTGAAACTTGAATTACCATAAAACCTTAGTGAAAACATGAATGCTTTCAAAATTTAATTATTTCCACATAACAAAATCCCAAAAATTTTATATACTCAAAACATGATGTCACTTTGTCCTTAAATCTATCATGAGATCATTAATACAATCAAACATATTATTTTCTACATATCCATTCATTATGCGCATATCATCTTCCTTCCAAAAATATTTCAATCACTTTTCATGGTTAGCGGTACTATAAAATTATTGAAAACTAATACATAGATATTCCATAACACTATAAATGAGATTCCACAACACTATTTTGGAATCCTATTACATATACAATTAATCATTCCACCACTTCATTGTCATATTCAAAATCACCAATAGTGATCGCATGTGACTTTCCGTTGTCCTTTTCCTTAAGAGGTTGTTGATGTCGATCATCATTAACCCTTAGATTATGGAATTGGTTACCATAATTCCCCATTTCCTTACAATTGTAGCATTGAAGTGTTAGTGGTGCGTTCTCTGTAGTCTTTTCTCTATTCACATCATTAGCTACCTTTTTACCATTACTTAGACACTCATCTAATCGATGACCCTCTTTTCCACACTTAAAACATTTTCTAGTCCCTTTAAGACAATCTCCACCGTGCTTCTTTCCACACTTTGAGCATAATGAAACATTCGTCTTCTTTTCACCATTTTTTTTAGATTTTTCCTTGAACTCCGTCTTTTGTTTCTTGTCAAAACCATGAGACAGATATATAACACCAACTTCCAGTTCTACCTTGATAGCAAAATGCACAATTTCTTCATAGCTGTTAAAGTATTTTATAGCTAATTCCCTTCAAAGACTTGGTTTTAAGCTACTGAAGAATCAATCAACTTTACTTTCAGGTTGGATGATAAAGCTAGATGCATACCTTTCAAGACCTGTAAAATTCTCCTCGTATATACCAATAGATTAATCATCCATTTGATTAAGCTCAAGTAAATTCTTTTCTATATTTGTTCAAAGAATACAAGGAAAGTACTTACTGAAAAACAAGTTCTTGAACTTGTCCCATTCCATGGATTCAATTTAATCTCAGGGCCTTGTATTATTAATTAGAGTCCACCACTGGTCTACTTCACCTTCTAAATGGTAAACAGATAAAATTACTTTTTCATGTTCTGAACAGAGAAGTATGGAAAATATTTTTCAATGGTACCCATCCATTTTTCAGCAAAATTAGATCAGATGACCCACTGAAAGAAGGTGGATGTTACCTCATGAAGGACTCAATAGAATATTGTTCCTTTCTCTGCTCATTTGGAAGTCTAGATTTATTCATAGCTTGTGTAAGTATAAAAATAAGATTTTTCACTCCATCTCCCATAACATTGGTTTTTTCAGGAGGACAATCATTGCATTGCCCAGTGTATTGATCATTAACACGGTTCCTTCGGGTTCCATCTATTATCTAAAACCCAAAAAGAATAGTGTGAGAGGCCAAAATCATACTAGGAAAACAACATAATCAAGGGGAGTACATTAAATCTATAACATCTTAGGTTTAATCCTAGGTTACTCATGATCATTATCATAATTCTAGTATTGTAACATATACTTATACTTAACCTTAGGGACATCCCAAGACGTACCTTAGAAATATCTCTAGAGATCTCTATAAAATTTTCGCATCCTAGATTCCAAAGTTTAACTAAAACTTTCCTCTGATACCAACTGTAGAGACCCAAGCTTCACGTATATGTACATTACATTACTGTTGAGGAATACTTAATACATAAAAAAAACCGAAACCCAAGGACTATAATATTTTTAGTGTCTTTGGAAACTTAAAACATAATCTTCTAATCATGGTGAAAGTTCTTCAACATCTCCCATAAAGATCTTCCCCTTTTGTTTTCTTACCTAAAAACTTTCTTTATATCCTGGGGAAAATAAAACATAAAAAGGGTGATCTCGAATGCTCAGTAATGGTAAACATGGAGAACATAAAACAATCCATAAACATTTGAATGTAAAAACATGAACATAAAATCTAAACATCAAAATCGTGAGCAATGACATAAAACATGGAAGTACACAAGGCATAGATCATAAGGGAACATTTATCATGATAAAGTAGTGTGCGGATAAAACATGTAATTGTGGAAAACCATTAAGCTCATGTTATGATTTCCATAGTATCCAAGGCATTGCTTCCAAGACCATCATAGGGGGGCAAAGTCCATTACTGAACCGGGTTTACTTGTTGTTCCAGCCCTGTATTACTGAACCGGATTCACTTGTCATTCTAGACTTGTCTATCTCATGAGATATAAATCCTTACCCAATGAATTGGAGGTATATATAGGTCCTAATCATCTCATAATGAAATCATTCTTTTATGTGCCACAAAATAAACATAAATCATTCATCATAACCCAAATAATAATATGGGTTTCATAAACTTCATCCCATCATAACATAATCCATATAAAACAAATGGATATCATTTCATCATAAGAAAAATCAAAACATGTAAATAATAGAGATATTATACTTGACACATAACATACTAAATAATTTCATCTTATATGGAAAATAGTTTTGATAAAACACTTGAAATGAATTCTTGAGGAAAATGTCATTTCTTCTATAAAATCATTTTCTTTTCAAAAAATGCCATTCAATTTTAAAATAAAAGATTTTTTTTTGAAAATTATCATGAAATATTGTAGAGGAAGCTTCATGAAAATAAGGCATTGTGAAACCGTAAAAATCTTTTCTTGTCGTATAAGTTAAAAAAACATTATTCTTGTACTTTTTCCAGAAAAGTCAAAAAGTACCTCAAATGGTAAACAAAAGAAAGATTCCTACCATACTACATAGTAAAAGTCAAAAAGGGGGTAAACATGAATTTAAAAATACATGGAAGAATATTAAACACTTTATGAAAACACTTTTCTAAAACACATACATGGATGATAAATATAACCCCAGTAAATACTTACGAATAAATAATCTCGGATAAGAACGATATTGGAATAATTATGCCTTACCTTAAGTCCAATTTCTTCTATACGTGTCCAAAACTCAAATATAGTGGATTTAAACATATTATTAACCTGTAACATAACCATAATAATATTTATTATATCATATATTATTCAATTATAACTTTATATTACCCGTTCTTTTGTCAATTCCATCTTAAAGCAGCATTTTGGGTGAAATCATTTCATTTATCGTACATGTTTGGACTTGTTGTTCTTGGTATTATTACTTATATACTGATTTACATAATTCTAGAATGTAAAACATGATTTTTATAAAATATGTATTAAGCTTATAAATATATATGATAGATCGATAAATGGAATGAAATACATCGTTTATGGAGACGGTAGGCCGTACGTACGCATGAATGCTGTTTTCATTTCCTTATTGAATTAAATGGAATTAAGTAAATGAAACATATATGTACATAAATCCATTATCATCGTTATGTCATATCTTTAATGATTATTTATTATATATACTTTATAATCATTCTTGAATGGTTAACACGGAGAATGAATCTCATCGCATTGTGGATACGGTAATCCGTACGTACGCACGAGCGATGATATCGTTCCCATAATTATTGAAAAGAATTGGAGTGGATGATATAATATGTCATAATTAGAATCATGTTATAATAATCATATATAGTTATTATTTACTCCATTATACTCATCCATGTAAGGTGGTGGTGGAAAACATATTACACCACGACGTGGAGACGGTAAGCCGTATGTATGCACGCGCGGTGATTTCATTTTCCGTAGGATGGACCGAAGGTGAAATGGGGTTGTTTACAATTAAACAAATAAATAATATTAAGTAGAAGAAGAAATAAATTTGAAATAATCGATAAAGGATATTACCTCTTCTTTAACGCGCCTCTTCTAAACCTCCTCTTAGGGCACTAAAGTTGGTAGTTGAAGAATACCAAGACCTCTAGTGTGTTTCTAAGGAAGTGGAGAAGATATATTGACAGGGTTTGTATTATCTTGAATGTAGAGACCCGAATCCTAACATACATTGACATTACATTACTTTTTCGGAATACTTATTACATGACAAAAACACACACACAAGGACCGTAATAGCTTAGTGTCTTTGGAAACTCGGAATATAATCTTCTAATCATGGTGAAAGATCATCAACATCTCCCATAAATATCTTTCTTTTTTTATACCTAAAACCTTTCTTTATATCCTGGGGAAAAGAAAACATAAAAGGGTGATCTCAAATGCTCAGTAAAGGTAAACAAAAGAAATATCAATCACATCATATTCATAAGAACATGACATTTTGGGAATCATAACCTGGAAAAGAGATCATAATATCATAACATGGGATAAATCATAGTAGTGAAAAGTAATCCCAATAATCATAACATAAAACATGAAACTTTGTGGCATACACACATAATCATATATAATCATTTCTTATTAGTAAAGATTCATTTCCAAGACTATCTTAGTGGACAAAGTCCATTTCTGAACCGAGTTACCCTTGTTTCAGTCCTGCTTCACTGAACCGATATAACCTACCGTTCCAGCCGTGTCTATCTCATGAGATATAAAATCTTTACCCAATGCATTGGAGGGAGATATAGGTCCCACACATCTCATAATGATACCATTCTTATGTGTGCCACAAAATCATAAATCATACATCATTGCATAACCCATGTAATAAAAATGGAATTCTTAAACATTGTGACATCATAAAATAATTCATATAAGATAAATGAATAAATATAATTCCATCACAACATAATCAAATCAATTTAATGATAGGGATATAATCAGAACCCTATATTATCTTAGATGGAAAATAATTTTGATAAAACACTTGAACTCCATTCTTGAGGAAAATATCCTTTCTACTTCAAAAACACTTTTCTTTTCTTAACATGTCGTACAATTCTAAACTAAAAGAAGTTGACTAAAAATAAACTTTAAAACTTGTAAAGGAAACTTCTTGGAAATAATTTTTTAAAAATCCAATCATTCCGTATAAGTTAAAAAAACATTCTTCGTACTTTTTTCGGAAAAGTCAAAAAGTACCTCATACGAAAAATGACAAAAGATTCCTTTCATATCCTTTACTAAAAACTCACCTAAGGGTAAAATTGGATTTAAACAATTTTAGGTGGATGAAAATAATATTACATAATTAGGAAACATGGATGTGGATGATAAAATACACCCTAGTAAATACTAAAGTATAAACAATCTCGGATAAAAATGAGATTGTGATGTTTCCCTTACCTTAGGTCCGATTTGCTTCGTAAGTGTCTGAACCTCCTGTATAAGGATTTAAATAATTTCATTGACTTATTACAGAATCATATTCATTGTTATTATATCATATATGGTTCACTTATGACTTTATATTACCCGTTCATTTGTAAATTCATGTTAAAGTAGTGTTTGGGTAAAATCGTCTCATTTGTCGTTCGTGTTTTAACTTGTAATTATTCATATGATTACTTAGATCATGATTAATTAATTCCAGAATATAAAACATGATTTATATATAATATATATTCAGAATATACATATATATAATGGATCTATAAATGGAAAGAAATACATCGTTCATGGAAATGGTAGGCCGTACGTACGCATGAACGTTGTTTTCGTTTCCTTATTGAATTGAGTGGAATTAAGTAGATGACATAAATATATATATACATAAATCAAGTAGTATTATTATGTAATATATTTCATGACTACTTATTATATATACTTTATAATCATTCATGAATGGTTAACGTGGAGAATGAATCTCATCACGTCGTGGAGACGGTAGTCCATACGTACGCACGAGCGATGATATCGTTCTCATGATCGTTGAATTGTATTTTAGTGTATGTATACAATTTAAGAATCAATATCACTTTACAATAATCATATATAGTTATTATTTACACCATTATACCCATCCAAGTAAGGTGGTGGTGGAAAATAGATTACACCACGGCGTGGAGACGGTATTCCGTACTTACGCACGCGCGGTGATTTCATTTTCCGTAGGATGGATAGATGGTGAAATAGAGTTGTTTTATACTTATAATAACATATCAGTACATTAGTGATAATGATTTTATTACTTCATAATGAAACATCCTAAGAAGAAGAAGTGGGAGAAGAAATAAAGTTGAAAGAATCGGTAACGGACATTACCTCTTCTTTGAAGCACCTCTTTGAGTCCTCCTCTTAGGATACTAAAATTGGTCTTTGAGGAAGACCAGAACCTCTAGGATGTTTCTAGGGAAGTGTAGAGAAAAAAATGTCAGGGGTTGTCCAATCTTGAAGGCTCAAAGTGGTGTGAGGAAGAGGGGGAGGAGGTGCCCTTTTATAAGGGAGGAGAGGGGCACCTTTGGAATAACTAAAAATATTATTTTATTATAAAGTCAAGTTCAGTTTTAAATAGATCCAAATTGAGTTATTTAGAAGCTAAGGTGGGTATGGGTCCCAATCCCTTCATCCAATAGAATTTAGACAAGTTTCTGTCATTATATTAACCTTATCTTTTAGTTTTACCTCTTAGTTAATTAGATTGACATTTACCATGTCACTTTGTATTTTTATATTATATAGTTAATAAACATACCATATACATCCAAGCGACCCCGAAGTTGTGTTTTATTAATATATATAACCTTATCTAAGTCATTTGGCAGAACCTTAGATTTTTAGGAATAAAATAACAATTAATAATATAATATTTTTTTAAAAACTATTTTATGTCAATTTTGACACTATTCAATAGTTGATTTTTTTGAAACTCATAAAAGAATTATTACTTAGAAAAAAGTTAATTAAATCAATTCTAACATATCATATTAACCTAGAAAATTAGTTTAGTTCATAAAAAGTCTCAAATTATATTTATTTGGGTATTTATAACATCAATTATGTCAATATTTCATTAATAAGATAATTACTGCATCATCTTTGGGTCATAAATAAATTAACTTATTTAATGTCTAAAAATTACAAATAAAGTACCATTATGTAGGAAACCTTTTTATATTTCTAATGAATATTTATAGTAGAATTTATCTTATGTATAACCCCATATTAAAAATGATTTACTTATTAAACTTTGATTTTAACTATTTTAACCCTTCTTTAAATAAATTAATAATAAATGTCCTAATCTAATCCATGTGGGCCTAAATGGTCATATCTTATTTATAAGGTTGTTTTTGGTCGAATTAAACTTTTCCAATTGAATTAGGACATGTGTTAGGATAATAATAATATCATTTTTACCCTTAATTACCCTATTTACTTTTAACCGTGGTAAAAAAAGTAAAACGTTATTATTCACCAAAAAATTATTTTCATCTCATTGAACCACATTTTACTTACTGACATCAACCGTGTCTCTCGGATTTTCTAAATTCCACTCACAGAAGCGGTAAAATTAAGTTTTATGAAAAATTCAGTTTTTTAACTACCACTTAGTGGTTTCACTATTCATCAAAAAATGAAAGTTTCCAGAAAAATACCAAAAATTAGATCTAAGCTATATTTGATATTAAGAATTCAAAAATGATGTCTATTTTATCAAATTCAAAAAATATCAGTTGCATTAATTAATTTAAAAATTAATTCCCGTCGTCAAAACAAATAGCGTGTTCTTAAGAGATAATAACTATCAAAAGATTGACACTTGTTTATGACTGGTTTAAATGTAAAATTACATCCAATGACCAACATTGTATTAAATTGTAAAAATATATTCTAAATATACTTTAAAACCACTAAAATTAATAATTTATCACTATTAATTATTTCGATTAAAAAAGTTATTTTTAATTATAATTTAGTAATTTTCACTATTCATCAGAATATGAAAGTTATCCGAAAAGTACCAAAATTTCACCTTAGGCTAAATTCGATAATCCGAATCCAAAAATGAAGTCCATTTTGAGAGCTAAAATTTCTAAAATTTTAAAAGGTGGTTATTACTCTTCATAACGGCTAGTTTTAATAATATTTTAATAGCATATCGTTGTTTAGTGAAACTTGGTATTGCGTACTACACACGCTATCGAGGAAGGTCGCGATTGCGTGTAGTTCAAGTCAAGTAAATGATGCGTGTTGTGCAATCTCCTTTTGGTGTAACACAAGACATTAATGAAATTAAAAAGAATATTTTTCATAAAATCTCAGGGTGTTACATTCTACCCCCCTTAAAATGAATTTCGCCCTCGAAATTCATCGCGGTTATAAATGGTTTACTACTCAAAAGTTTCTTTAATAGAAACCCACATCATAAAAAGGAATACCAAAACAAATATTTAAAAACAAAAGTATGAAATGTAAGGGTTACCCAAATAAACTAATCACTGGGTTTCCACCTAGGTGAAAATATGGATATGGAAGAGAAATCTAACCATCATGTTCTGATGGAGAGTGGTAGAGAACATGGCTTTGGAAAAGCTAGCAATCACAAAGCCATAAATTTGTGACGATCTAAGGTACCATCTGATTAATCAGATATAAGAGCACTAGGACAACATTTTTGGTTTTCAAGATCATTTCCCTAAAGTTGATGAAATTGGAATTAGAAGAAATACTTTCGTGATTTTGTTATAGTCTCACTGTTTGTCGTTCTTTGGACAATTTCGACTTCATCTCTTAAAGAAATGAAGTTGAATTTGTCATTTGTGATGTGTTAGCAGATCATGTGATAGAATGATGGGTCATTCCATCTGTCTCAAACAAAAGGTTAGAAAAGTTATCAAAAAAATACATAAGTCCATCTATAGTGAGATTAATCATATATGGTTCCTAAAATGGACTTATACTTCATATATCATACTTCTTAATATAATAAAACTAGTTTCTACTAAAAAGGGACTTCCTGTAGGCCAGTGGTAGGCGATAAAGGCCAGTCGCACTTTGGTTGTGGGTTCGATTCCTACAGCCTTGTCTGACGCGATGGGTTGTCGCCCGTCCTGTAGGTTGTCCTTTTTCTAAAGCTATATTACTATAACATCCCATCAACAATATAAAAAAAAGTTTTATCCTTAAACAATACTAACTTATGTCCAACATAATCCATTCCAATATTTAGGCTTATCTAAAATACTTCGGTCCAAGCTCATAGTATAAAGAAAATGATAACTTGAAATGTCGTCAACCAAGCATGTGAATACCATCATTTATCCCCCATATATCTTGTTGGTCACATTCCAATCATGTGAATACCTTAATGATGTATTCTCTTGAAAAAATGAATACCCATTAAACCTTAGTGAAAACATGAATGCTGTCAAAAGTTAACTCTTTCCACATACCAAAATCAAAAATTCTATATAATCAAACCCTGATATAACCTTCTCCTTATATCATTCATTAGCTCATGAATACTATCAAACATTTAATTTTCTCCTTATCCCTTAATTATGTTCATATCATCTACATTCCAAAAATATCTGAATAACCTTTCATGGATACTGGTAACATTAATCATACACTTTCATAACTCAAGGAAAGACAACAGTGTAACAATCCTTATAGGTCTCTTTATTCCATAGTACTATGAGATTACTTATACAACATTACACATGATAAACATGTAATCATTCCACTACATTCTTAAACCATTGACCTAGCTTCAACAATTATTTCATCTCACATATCATTTGTAGTCTCTTCATCATCATCCACATAAATACTACCCATACGACCATACTGATTCCCTTCATAAGACTTTCCCTTAGGTCATTGGTTTGCATAATGCCCGTACATTCGACATTTAAAACATTTAACCATTGTTGATGTCGTAGCAATACCATTATCCTCATACCTGGTGTTAACTGAACCTTTTCCTTTGCACTTACTGGCTTTGTGTCCTTCTTTTCCACACCCAAAGCATCTTCCAGTTCCTTTGAAACATTCTCCTTGATGCCTCTTCCTACATTATTTACATAGGGGAAATTGAACTTTCTTTCCTCTATGATCATCATGAAACTCCATCTTTCTCTTATTATCCGAGTCAGGAAACTTACCAACTTTTACTTTATTGATCATATTATGAGATTTCTGATTCGGCATAATAATGATGTTTGGAATTCCAAATCCCATTTCATTTGGTTTCTCATGAAAAATAGCATTTCATTGTCCATCATATCCTCCATTATCGTGAATCATCTAGTTTCCAGCCATTTTCTAAAACATAAAAAGAATAGTGTGAGAGGCAAAAATCATATTAAAGGAGGAGTAACTTGAATATCTAACATCTTTGGTTTAATCTAATATTGTTACCATAGTTCTAGGACTATATCCTATACATATACTTATCCTCAGGGACATTCCGAGACATACCTTAGAAATATCTCTAGGGATCTCACTAACGTTTTCGCATACTAGTTTCCAAAGGTTGACTAAACTTTTCCTCTGATACCAACTATAGAGACCCGAATCCTGACATACATTGACATTACATTAATTTTTCGGAATACTTATTACATGAAAAAAACACACACACAAGGACCGTAATAGTTTAGTGTATTTGGAAACTCAGAATTTAATCTTCTAATCATGGTGCAAGATCCTCAATATCTCCCATAAAGATCTTCCTTTTTTTATACCTAAAACCTTTCTTTATATCCTGGGGAAAGAAAACATAAAAGGGTGAGCTCAAATGCTCATTAAGGGTAAACAAAAGAAATATAAATCACATCATATTCATAAGAACATGACATTTTGGGAATCATAACCTGGAAAAGAGATCATAATATCATAACATGGGATAAATCATAGTAGTGAAAAGTAATCCCAATAATCATAACTTAAAACATGAAACTTTGTGGCATACACACATAATCATAGAGAATCATTTCTTATTAGTCAAGACTCATTTCCAAGACTATATTAGTGGACAAAGTCCATTTCTGAACAAAGTTACCCTCGTTTCAGTCCTTCTTCACTGAACTGGTATAACCTACCGTTCCATCCATGTCTATCTCATGAGATATAAAATCTTTATCCAATGCATTGGAGGGAGATATAGGTCCCACCCATCTCATAATGATACCATTCTTATGTGTGCCACAAAATCATAAATCATACATCATTGCATAACCCATGTAATAAAAATGGAATTCTTAAACATCGTGACAACATAAAACAATTCATATAAGATAAATGAATAAAAATAATCCCATCACAACATAATCAAATCAATGTAATTATAGGGATAGAATCAGAAACCTATATTATCTTAGATGGAAAATAATTTTGATAAAACACTTGAACTCCATTCTTGAGGAAAATATCCTTTCTACTTCAAAAACACTTTTCTTTTCTTAACATGTCGTACAATTCTAAACTAAAAGAAGTTGATTAAAAATAAACCTGAAAACTTGTAAAGGAAGATTCTTGGAAAAAATGTTTTAAAAATCCAATCATGTCGTATAAGTTAAAAAAACATTCTTCATACTTTTGTCAGAAAAAGTAAAAAAGTACCTCGTACGAAAAATGACAAAAGATTCCTTTCATATCCTTTACTAAAAGCTCACCAAAGGGTAAAATTGGATTTAAACAATTTTAGGTGGATGAAAATAATATTACATAATTAGGAAACGTGGATGTGGATGATAAAATACACCCCAGTAAATACTAAAGTATAAACAATCTCGGATAAAAATGAGATTGTGATATTTCCCTTACCTTAGGTCTGATTTGCTTCGTAAGTGTCCAAACCTCCTGTATAATGATTTAAATAATGTCATTGACTTATTACAGAATCATATTAATTGTTATTATATCATATATGGTTTACTTGTGATTTTATATTACCCGTTAGTTTGTAAATTCATGTTAAAGTAGCGTTTTGGGTAAAATCGTCTCATTTGTCGTTCGTGTTTTAACTTTTAATTATTCATATGATTACTTAGATCATGATTAATTAATTCCAGAATATAAAACATGATTTATATATAATATATATTCAGAATATACATATATATAATGGATCGATAAATGGAAAGAAATACACGTTCATGGAGACAGTAGGCCGTACGTACGCATGAACGCTGTTTTCGTTTCCTTATTGAATTGAGTGGAATTAAGTAGATGACATAAATATATATATACATAAATAAAGTAGTATTATTATGTCATATATTTCATTACTACTTATTATATATACTTTATAATCATTCATGAATGGTTAACGTGGAGAATGAATCTCATCGCGTCGTGGAGACGGTAGTCCGTACGTACGCACGAGCGATGATATCATTCTCATGATCGTTGAATTTTATTTTAGTGTATGTATACTATTTAAGAATCAATATCACTTTAAAATAATAATATATAGTTATTATTTACACCATTATACCCATCCACGTAAGGTGGTGGTGGAAAATAGATTACACCATGGCGTGGAGACGATATTCCGTACGTACGCACGCGTGGTGATTTCATTTAATGTAGGATGGATAGATGGTGAAATAGGGTTGTTTCATACTTATAATAACATATAAGTATATGAGTGATACTGATGTTATTACTTCATAATGAAACATCCTAAGAAGAAGAAGTGGAAGAAGAAATAAAGTTGAAAGAATCGGTAACGGACATTACCTCTTCTTTGAAGCGCCTCTTTGAGTCCTCCTCTTAGGGTACTAAAATTGGTCTTTGAGGAAGACCAGAACCTCTAGGATGTTTCTAGGGAAGTGGAGAGAAGAAATTGGTAGAGGTTGGCCGAGCTTGAAGGCTCAAAGTGGTGTGAGGAAGAGGGGGAGGAGGTGCCCTTTTATAAGGGAGGAGAGGGGCACCTTTGGAATAACTAAAAATGTTATTTTATTATAAAGTCAAGTTCGGTTTTAAATAGATCCAAATTGAGTTATTTATAAGATAAGGTGGGGATGGGTCTAAATCCTCTCATCCAATAGAACTTAGACAAGTTTAGGTCATTATATTAACCTTATCTTTTAGTTTTAACTCTTAGTTAATTAGATTGACATTTACCATGTCACTTTGTATTTTTATATTATATAGTTAATAAACTTACCATATACATCCAAGAAACCCCCAAGTTGTGTTTTATTAATATATATAACCTTATCTAAGCCATTTGGCTGAAACTTAGAATTTTAGGAATAAAATAACAATTAATGATATAATATTTGTTTTAAAAACTATTTTATGTCAATTTTGACACTATTCAATAGTTGATTTTTTTGAAACTCATAAAAGAATGATTACTTTGACAAAAGTTAATTAAATCAATAATAAAATGTCATATTAACCTATAAAATTATTTTAGTTCATAAAAAGTCTCAAATTATATTTATTTGGGTATTTATAACATCAATTATGTCAATATTTCATTAATAAGATAATTACTGCATCATCGTTGTGTCGTAAATAAATTAAATTATTTAATGTCTAAAAATTACAAATAAAGTACCATTATGTAGGAAAGCTTTTCATCTTTATAATGAATATTTATAGTCGAATTTATCTTATGTATAACCTATATTAAAAATGATTTACTTAATAAACTTTGATTTTAACTATTTTAACCCTTCTTTAAATAAATTAATAATAAATGTCCTAATCTAATCCAAGTGGGCCTAAATGGTCATATTTTTTTCCAAAGGTTGTTTTTGGTCGAATTACACTTGTCCAATAGAATTAGGACATGTGTTAGGGTAATAATAATATCATTTTTACCCTTAATTACCCTATTTACTTTTAACCGTGGTAAAAAAAGTAAAAAGTTACTATTCACCAAAAATTTATTTTCATCTCATTGAACCACATTTTACTTACTGACATCAACTGTGTCTCTCGGATTTTCGAAATTCCACTCACAGAAGCGGTAAAATTATGTTTTATGAAAAATTCTGTTTTTTAACTACCACTTAGTGGTTTCACTATTCATCAAAAAATGAAAGATTCCAGAAAAATACCAAAAATTGGATATAAACTATATTTGATATTATGAATTCAAAAATGATGTCTATTTTATCAAATTCAAAACATATCAGTTGCATTAATTAATTTAAAAATTAATTCCCGCCGTCAAAACAAATAGCGTGTTCTTAAGAGATAATAACTCTCAAAAGATTGACACTTGTTTATGACTGGTTTAAATGTGAAATTACATCCAATGACCAACATTGTATTAAATTGTAAAAATATATTCTAAATATACTTTAAAACCACTAAAATTAATAATTTATCACTATTAATTATTTCGATTAAAAAAGTTGTTTTTAATTATAATTTAGTAATTTTCAATATTCATCAGAATATGAAAGTTATCCGAAAAGTACCAAAATTTCACCTTAGGCTAAATTCGATACTCTGAATCCAAAAATGAAGTCCATTTTGAGAGATAAAATTTCTAAAATTTAAAAATGTGGTTATTACTATTCCTAACGGCTAGTTTTAATAATATTTTAATAGCATATCGTTGTTTAGTAAAACTTGGTATTGCGTACTACACACGCTATCGAGGAAGGTCGCGATTGCGTGTAATGCATGGAAAGTCAATGATGCGTGTTGTGTAAGATCCTTTTGGTGTAACACAAGACATTAATGAAATTAAAAAAAATATTTTTCATAAAATCTTGGGGTGTTACATTGAAGGCTCACAATGTTGTGAAGAGGAGAGGGAGGTGGTGCCATTTTATAAGAGAGGAGAGGGGCACTTTTGGAAACCTCTAAAATATTAATTTATAATAAACCCAAACCCCACTTAAAAACTTCCAAAATGACTTAAATTATAATATGAGATGATATAGGGTTGCAATATCATCATACAATAAAATTTATACATGTTGTAAATTTATTTTAAACCTTATCAACTTGATTTATCCTTATTTATTCTATTTAATTTTATTTGTGGTAATAAAATTCTAAATTTTATATTGTTATAAATAATTAATTATGTATTTTGAATTTTCCATAATTGGAAACTTTATGACATTTTAGACCATATAAATTTCAATTAATAATTTTTAAATATGATTGTGATTTTTAAAAAATTTAATAATATGTTATTTTTATAAAATATCAATAGTGTCAATTTTGACACTATTCAACTATTTGAATTTAAATAAAATCCCCACCGAAGATATTTTCGATAAAAAAATATTTATTTGATCCCTAACATGTAATATTCATCTTGAAAATTCTTGGAGCACATTAAAGAGTTCATATAATATTTATTTTAATATTGTTAAAACCATTTATTTGATATTTCAATCAATAAAATAATTTCTACAACACTATTGTGTCACCATTAATGACAATTATTTAATACATATAAATTATAAATAAATTCACATGATGTATATAATTTTATTATATTTCTTGTGACTATTTATTTACGAAGTTTTATGAAGTTCATCACTAAAGTAAAATTATTACCATAATAAGATATAAGAGAGTGATATGTTGTCACTTTCTTTGGTTTTAATAATAATTATATTTTTTCATGGTCAAAAGTCCATGAAATGAATCTATTATAACCTTTAGGTGATATGGGTATACTTTTATTCATCCAATAGAATTTTGGCATGGGTTAGGGTAGGTTTATAATCTTATTTTTACCCTTAATTACCCAATTTACCTTTAACTATAGTAAATAAAATTTACCGTAGTTACTATTCATAATGTCTAAAAATAAAAAGTAGATTATTAACATAATTTGGAACTACAGATTCCAAATATGGTATAAATTTTTTTAAATTCTAAATAGATAAGTTACAGTATTTAATATAAAATTAATCTCGTTGTTGAGAAAATGGGTTTCAAAAGTTAAAACATCGCAAAAGATTGAAATGTTTTTACCTTTGAATTCAATGTAAAATTAATGATAATGAATTGAATTATATTAAATGGTAAAAATATATTCTATTTATACATTAAAACCATTCAATATTATAATTTAACCATATAAATTATCTTGATGAAAAAAGTTGTTTTTAATTAAAATTTAGCGTATTTTTACTATTCATCAAAATATGAAAGTTAACATAAAAATATTAAAAAATTATCCAAAGTAAATTTTTATATAATTATTGCAATTAATAAGTTTATTTTTTCAAATTGAACTCATAAACATGTCAAAAACTATATTTAAAGTGGGTGTGCCATTAAAAGGTGGCAAAACTACATTTTTTGAAAAATACTTATTTTACCCGAAAAAAATTATTTTGTTCTCATACCATGTTCTAGAATATGTGCAAGATGAATGATAATGTTATAAAATTCAAAATTTGGTTAATACTATTCATAAAATCTAGTTCATAATAATATTATAACAATATATCATTGTTTAGTGAAATTCGGTATTGCATACAACACATGCTATTGAGGAAGGTCGCTCTTGCAACACAAGTTAGGAATAGTATTTGCGTATAATGAAAGCTAATATGGTGTTTCATATAGCACAGGATAATTTTGGTGTAGCGTACAACAGAAGACATCAATTAAATTGAAAAAAAATATTTCTCATAAAATCTCGGGGTGTTACAGTTCTCCCTCATCATATCCTCTATGAAGTACCTGGATTTACTATGGATTAGTATTTTTAGCTACATAAAATTCTAAACATTGAGTATATTATAGAGTGTGGTTAGATTAACTCAATTCTCAACATGCTTACCATGACCATGACTATATTATAGTCTTGGAAATTTTTTGGAATTATTTCACTCTTGAGCAATAAAACTCCATGAAATTCACTTATGGAATGTATTGATATATCTCCACTTGTACAATATTAAGTTTTTAAAATTTTAAATAAATCTTGATCTTAACACCATAATTTGGGAATCATCTTTAGTAACAATCAATCTCCCAAGAAACACTTCAACACTTAATTCATCTTCAATATGTGTTTTCAACAATTCTATTATCAATAAGTCTAACTTTATTCATTGAGATGACAATACAAATCTTGGCCCTCAACATTGACCATGCTTATTTTAAATCCACCTTGATCAATCTTATTATTATTCCACCTTATCCAACCTTGTCTTCAAAAAATCTAACTTTAATCCTTTGGTATTTCTAACAACCTCCCCCTTTGGATTTTGTTGACAATGCATGACATACTTTTCCACCCCTTTATTCTTTTAACTATTGTAACTATCTTCTCTAACATAATGATATCTTTTCCTACTCCAAGAATGTATCTTATTATCCTCCTTATTGTAAATAAAATATAAAGGTAATTTCAAACACAAATGTCCTTTCCAAACTTCCTTATACAACTATAGGGATGTACTTATCTTCCTTATCCTCCTTATAAAATGGATTATCTACTTTACACCATCTAACACTTAATAAAGGAAAATATTATAGGGAAGATAAAACCCCCCTTTGGGATATCTTATTAAACCCCCTTAGGTATATCTTCTATACTTTTTTCAAAACAACTTCATTATTTGGAATCAACCACATGTTGATTAACCAAATGCTTTAAAACTAGATGTTACACAAATCAATATTCTTTCCTGGTATATTTTCTAAAATTATTCACTAAGTTAATTTTCCAATTTTCACATGAGATGTAAATAACTAGTTGAATCATATTAAGACATATATTAGTGGAGGAAAACATAGTTTTTATATACAAAAACAATTATTTTCATGTCACTCATGAATACCGTGTAACAAAAAAACAAATTTTTATGTTCCACATTCAAAAGTCAACCAGTGATCTTCATCATTTCACACTAAACCATTAGTACCTAACATTAAAGTACATAGTTTTGAGAAACTTACCATATGATGATGTACCACTATATATATATTCAGAACCACTTGTTGCAATAGTGGTTTAATTTTAATAATATATATCATTTAAACTTCATGCCTTTAAACTAATCATAGGTTTCAAAAACTTATAATATAGATTAACAAAATTTGATGTTCAGAAAAAATCTCCTGAGACATTATCTCTTGAAACTATTTTTGATATCACATATTAGTGTAAAAAATGGATACACATATTATTATTGACCATATTTTTAATAATATTCATTCACTTGTGCTTCTCTAGCACAATAATGCATGTGATCTTAAATAAGAATCATCCCATTGATCATTTATCCCACTTAATTCTTCACCTATTCACAGATAGTTAGACAAATTAAATCAAATAGGGAGAGGGGTACCTCAAAATTCTTCATGTTTAGGAATATGGTGGGTCAAGATGAACTAACCCATCACCTTATATATTTCTTTTTCCCTTTTTTAGATTTTAGGAAAGGAATTCAATCAACTCTTTACATTCCTAATCATTAATTGTAGTTGAACAAATCATCCTCTTTAAAATGGATCTCCTTTGTGTGATACCTTTTATATAACGTTTTTTGGGTTACACAATTATAGAATCCATTACACTAAAACAAGAAGTTTCTTGGGTTTCATCTCTAGTGGGTCTCACCTCCATCTACCTTCTCTATTATATCTTCCTCTTTTTCCTCTTAGTTTTTTTTATAGGATAAATTTAGAAAACATTTACCTTGACATAAAAAATTTCAATCATGGAATACATATTCCTTGGTGGAATCAACTTCAAAATCTCTTCCACCTTCTTTGCTGATGGGAAAATTGTTTCTTTTACCTCTATAATTGTATTTGTTCCTTATAAGAGAGTTATTATGGTAGTCTAGATTTTGGTTCTGGATACAATTTTCATTCAGTCTCATTTTTAGTCTCACAACCCTTGAACCTATATTACATATTAATAGTCCTTCATTCAAGATAAGCAATCACCATATAAGTTATTGAAGTGTAGTGTCTTCGTATGGCTTTTTTACCCTTCCATGAATTTCACTAATTGTAATAAATTTCTACATAACTAAGGATAGAAAAAATGAAACATTTACCATAAAATTCATACATAATTTTGTCTCTCCTTGATTAAGATAGTGGCATAGTGGGAGTTATTCTAACATATTTTTAGACAAGTTTTCTTAAAAATATATACGCATAATGAGTTCAAATCTTCCACAACAAACAATTTGGTGCTTTCATCATTTTTTGGGAACAAAAATTCTAGATTTTGAAGGGAAAATTTTTTAATTCCCCATTTTAGATCTGTATTCCTTTTTGTTTCTTCAAAATTTTAGGTATATTTCATGGGGATATTTATCTTCTCAAATGTTGTATTAATACTCTCCCTTAGGTATCTTATTTTTTTATCTTTCCCTTTAAAATGAGAAGATAGAACTGTCATGTTTGAAGTAGCATCCATACCAGATTGTCTCCATTATTCATGTTGGTTTTTGAGAGGTATGATTCTAGACATCAATTAATTCTCTATGGCCATTTTCTTCATGATCTCATGTGAAATATTTTCAATATTACCACTTTTCTCTTTCATCATTGTTCCCTATAACATCCTGGGTTTTTTGAGCATGTCATAATGTTCCCAACCTATTTGAATTTTGTATGTGGTGAGTGGTCCAATTATTTTCTTGTTTGTAAAAAACCAATACTGAGAGTTTATTTAAACCATGGACTTATTTTTATATTTGTTTTAATACTCATCAAGTGCCTCTGGGTTTCAGGTAATCTTTAGGTGTGGCGGGCCCTAGAAAATCAGTTTCAGGTGTGCTCAGATAGAGGTATACAGATTAGAAAAAATGTGTGGCCTCCGAGGAGAAACGGTTTTACCATATAGTAAAACTAGACACAACATAGAAAATAAAGATGGTGGGGTCACATGTTATGAAAAAAACACAGTAATTTTTTACAGAGGACATTCACATGGTTTTCACACAATTTGGGAAAGAATGCACCTATCTCATGTAAGTGTGGTTCTTAGGAAGAGGGGGCTTCATGGTTGGTGTGTGGTTAGCCAAAACATGTGGCAAAAACATGATAGTCATGAAAATTAGGTGAAATGGTAAAAATAACCCTTCCTCTATTTATGTTCTTTCTCCTCCTTTCTCTATCATTTCATGAAAATAGCTAGGGAGCTCCTCCATTTTTCTCTCTCCTAGTATTTGATCAAAACCTTATGTATATACTCTGGTCATTGATAAGTTATTAGATATGGATTCATCTTGGTAAAACATTCAATCCGATACCGTCATTTCTTCTTTACGCTTTCCATATGGAGTGCTAAATCTATACGATATGTTTTACCCTTTTTCAAGTTGTTCATATAAAACACTGATTTCTTCCTATTTGGAATGATTTTGAGGCCAATATCAAATGAGAAAATGTCTATCAGTGTGAGATAAGTGGTTCCCTTCTTTATTTGTTTTTTTACAGCTATTCTGGGGGTGTGCTCTATAAGCATCATGTGATTTGACCAAAATATCCCATTAATAAATTGATGTTAGTGTTTTAATTAATTTATTTATATTAATATATTCCTCTAAGCATAACCTTTTCCATTTATGGATTCTAGTCCAGGTAATGGCTTGAGGATACTTGGGTGGTTTAGGGTGGGTGATTTATTTGAATTAAATTGAATTTCTTAGATTAAGTTATTAATATTTATTTAATTGATTTCATGGGAATGAGACGGTCTTGGCCAAAGGATTGAGGTGGTTTTGACCACCTAGACTGAGGAGATGTGGTTCGTCGGGAAGGTATTAGGTTAGGTTACTTGGGGTGATGTTGATCACTAAGTTGGGAAACATGGTTATCAAAACTAGATGATGAGGTCATCAGGATTGGGTCTTAATCCTTATGACTTGAAATAGTATTGACCATCATGAATTAACGACATGATCGCATAGGCATGAGGTGCCAGATGATGTGGCACATGTATTTTTAGGGTGATTTTCAGTCACCGTTATTTGGATGATGCATCATTGAAATCTTTTTCACACAGATAGTACTTGGATAAATGTGGTGTTGACCACTCTTGTGGATAGAGGCTCCCATAGACTATTCATCTATGATTATATTTTTGACCCTCATTTATGTTTAGGGGTGATCACCATAGAAATCCACAAGAAAGGTAATGGGCCATCGGTTTATGGTGGTGATTCCATCAGTTAGGTACTGAGTATCACTATGATACTTGAGTCCATTGGGATGGGATAATGATGGTACATATATCATCATGCCTCAGGATGTTGGGCTTCAAGTTGATAGTGATTATTATTGGAGGACATGCATCATTGTTCCTCAGATGGTGTGCTTCTGAGATAATGGTAAATCTTCTGAGATGAGGTCCAAGGGATAAGTTACTTTTGGTTTGGAAATTATTTATGGACACAAGGTTATATGATTGAGTGAACAAGGTATTTGTGACATGTTTTAGAGGTGGAAATTTAGGGTTAAATAGGATGTTTTTTGTCAGGGGATGACTTGGGATTTACATCGTGGATCCTTGCTACTGCAGTTATATATATACAGATAGATGTTGTATGCTATATATATATATATATATATATATATATATATTACTAGGGGAACATATTCAAGGATTACCAGTAATGGATGAATCAGGTAGAATACTTCCTTGTGAATCATAATCATAAGGTAAGTGGGTTATTTATATGATATTCATGTGCTAAATTTAATTATACTTAGAATGCCTATATAAACATGGATGTAATAATAGGTACGTGTTGGTGTTGGAATACTGAGATTTATTCTCACGCCATATATATATCTTTGGTATGCGTGTAGAATTTATGTTTCTGAGATCAGTTAAGGGACTGAGCTCAAGATTTAGACCTTTTTGGTTAGGTAGGAACTTTTGGATGGGATGGATGGAAAAGGACCTTGGTATCTCTTGCATCTACTGAAGCTTAATTTTTAGTTCCCTTTTTTGTTTCAACATGATTATATATGTATGTATTGATGTTTGGTCCGAAGAAACCTTGACTATTTATCTATTTCTTGTATGACCTGTTATGTAATGTTGTCAAATTATGGTACTTATTAACTTTGCGAATGTTTATTTATTATTATGTTGCTGATGTATTATGCTTCTGGTAATTATTGTTTGTTATTGCTTCCACTGAGTATGATTTTTCTTCCACCGCTATATTTATTATTAGACCACTATTAAATTTTCCACTATAGGTTTTAGTCTCTCCACTGTCACCTTTTTACACCCTAGCTTCTATTCGGTAGCCTATAGCTTATGGGGAGGTGAACCTAAATCCTAGTGGTACTCTGGCACGAAGCACAGTTTTTTAGCGGCTCTTAGACTGGTGTGCTTAAAATGGTATCAGATCATTTTATGACTGAGATTTAGTAGAATCATTCATATGGATACAAATGATGTCAAATGTTCCTTTTCTTTTTTGGTTTCACTATTTGGGATATGGTGGACCAGAGATTTAGATGTTGTTGTAATTGGATAAAGAGATAATGTGTGTGTGCCTCACTCCCTAGGAATAGGGGATAAACCAAGTTTCATGGGGGGGTAAATTGATTTTCTTCTTTTCTCTTTTACATTTATTTTGATTTCCACCTCAAGCGGCGCACATGGGTGTGATTTTTATCTATTATATGGGTTTTTAACCTTTCTCTCGTATGATAAGGGGGTTTTTATTACACAAAATGATAGGCACATAGTATCATATGATGTGTTTTTCTAATTATTTTCATTGGTAACATGGATTTCTCTTAGAGGGGTCAGGCTATTTAAAGTGTCAACAAAGGAATATAAATAGTTTTTCCTACTTAGATTCTCTTTGGTATAATTCTACTCATCCAGGCCAGGTTTGTGGTTCTAATGAAGTCTATGTGTGATGCTATGTTTATGAATGTGATATATGGGCTTGAACCTAATGAGGGTTGGCAAGGATGATTATTGGGGGTGAGTTGTTTAAATTTTCAATAAATAATCTAAATATTATTTTCTTATATAGCATATTTGGTGTCATTCTACTCAGCTACCTCATATGGATTTGTGATATATGATGCATGGCCCTATTAAGGGAAGGTGAGGTTCCATGAGGCCAGATGATACTTGATGCCTGAATCTAATTTGGTTAGGCAGGGGGCCATGAGTCTAGGTTATAAAGGATACTGGACCCTATTATGGGTAGGTAAGGGGTCCATGAGGCCATATTTCGGGATACAGGGTTCAGTTGGGGAGGGTAAGAGTGTTGAAATGTGCTACCTATTATAGATTTACCTATCTATATATATATATATATATATATATATATATATATTGTTATAGTTTTTGGACCATGGTATTGGTATTCAATGGGATTCCACCTAGATGAGATTCAGTAGATCCTTAGAAGGATAGTTATGTGATCTCGCATGAGCATGCATGGGATGAGGCCCTTAAGGGTTGGGATGAGGCCTTGATGGGTTGGTATGATCATGAGTTGCATGTAATGAAATAGGTATAGGCTAAGTTATAGTTGTACATCAATATGATATGGTATCTTTATGGACATGTCTTGAAGATCATCTCATGGTGAGTTTGGTTCGGGTTATCCAAGGTATCGACCTGGGAGTTCAGGGAGCTGGGATAACTATAGCGTATCTGACTCATGAGTTCCAATCAAAATACCCACTTTTATTTCATGTTGATGGTTTACCACAAGAAGTTTAGAATTAGATCAAGTTGTTTCATAATATCTTTCACCTGCTCGAGACACCCCCAACCTATAGGGTGAAGTTGTCAACATACATGATTAGGGGGAAGAAAAGCACTGGTGGGATGTATGGGTATAGAAAGTTATACATAAAGAATTTTATTAGAAAGACTTTGAGGACTATTTCTTAAAGAATTTTTTTTGGAGATTTTGAGGGTGGGTAGAGCCTATGAGTTCAGGAATCTATAGTAGGGGATACTTTTTTCATGGACTACGCATATACCTTTACGTATCTATTGCATTTTTCACCTACTGTGGTGGGAAATTGAATCTCTTAGGTGTTCCATTTTGAGGATGGATTGTGTAATTCCATTATGGTTTGGTTTAATACCTTCATGCTGATTTTATTTTTAGAGGTGATCAACCTGGAACTTATAGCTAAGGGGAATATGATGGACTAGTAATATTCGAGTTAGGTGATAGCATCAGGTGACTTTAACATCAATTTTTTAGGTAGCAGGAAGTAGGGATGGGATGAATTATAATACATAAGTTATGATATATATTTAGGTTAACCACCTCAGAGTGGGTCTTTAGCATTGTGATTTCTGTGATGGAATCCAGTGCATATCCAAACTCAGTGCGAGTGACCTCCAAAGGAGTGTCGAGCTTGTGGCCAGATCGATCATCATTATAGGTTTTAAAGAATTTCTTATTGGAAATACATGACTTAGGGACTGGGGTAGACTCGTTAATTTAAGGTATGAACATGATCGATACTAGAAGATGGTATCATGGATTCAATTGCACACAGAGGTTGTGGAAGAGATAGTGGTCCCAGTAGTGGGGTCAGTGGTTAGTGGCTGAAATAGTTCCATGGGGATTCCATACCTTTGGTTGTTATTATTCTCTATAGGTGAGTGCAGTGGAGCTTCTAGGATTATAGTAGGCTGAGGGACCCAATTATAGTTAGATTTATTCTGTTGGTGTGGTCGAGTTACCATTTATTTTTGGATTTGGATGGTTTTGATGCCTTAGGGTCACATGTATTATTTTTAGGCAAACCAAGTGATGGTTAATATGTTGTAATCAATTTTTTATGAAATATATATATATTTTTGTGTGTGTGTGTGTGCGGTATGATAGAACTTGGGCATTAATGAGATGGTGTTTATGTATGAATTCCATGGAACTGGGATTTCTTATGAGCACTTTTTCTAGTGAAGGTACTTTTGAAAATCTGATGAGATGCGGGACCTCATGAGTTTCATGTGAGGCATGGGAACACGGTGGGAATATAATGATATGTGAGGCTTGATGGTTTTTATATATAAAATAGGCATGACATGAGCACCTAATAAGGTGCAGGAGTGACGGTGTGTCAATGGAGGACATTTGATTATGGGGATGGTCGATGGACCTTCAGATGTTTTTTTGGGTCGGGAAGCGACTGGGTAGGTAAATCTTAAGGTGGGGAAACACCTTGAAGGTAGTTGACCTATGAATTAATTAATAGGGTTGGACATGATAATTTAAATTTTATGGGTATATTTGGTATCATCTTTAATTTATTCTTGATATCTCTGGGATGAGCTATGTTAAGGTGGGGAGACCGTAACTTCTCTGGTTTTTTGAGTGGGTCTGATTTCCCCAACCTATTTTAATTTTGTGTTTGGTAAGAGGTCAAATTATTTTCTTGATTATCAAAAACCAATTCTAAGAGTATATTTTACCAAATTCCTTATTTTTAGATGGGTTTTATTTTTCGACAAGTTCCATGATGTTTTGAGTATGTTTCAGGTGTTGAAGGACCTGAAAATTCAGTTTTGGGTGTGCGCAGATATAGGTGCATTGTTTGGACAAACCGCGTGATGTCCTGGGAGAAATAGTGTTTCCCTCCAGTATCAACTGACATGGTTTAGAAAACTATGTGGGTGGGGGCGCATTTCCATGTGAAAAATATGCAATTTTTCATAGAGGGCATTCGTATGGTTGGCTCATGGTTTGGAAAACTGTGTACTTAGCCCATGAAGGTGTGGTGCTTTGGAAGAGGTAGCCACACAGTTGGTTCATTGTTATTTTCACTCTATGTGGGTCATTAAAATTAGGTAAAATGTACAAAATACCCATACCCTTATTTCTATTCCTCCTCCTCCTATCTCATTAATTTGATGTGGATAACAGGGGAGCTACTCCATTTTTCTCTCACCTAGGCATTAATCTAAACATTTTGTTCGAACTCTGATTGTTGATATATTGATGAATATGTACTCACCTCGGTGATACCTTCAATACACCACCATATTTTCTTATTTTCCCTCTCCATATAGAGCTCTAAATTATTGTGAGACATTTTACCCTATTTTTAGTGTGTTCATCTAAAATGCTATTTTCTTCCGATTCGGCTCGAGTTATAAGTCGATATTAGACAAGTGAATGCCAACCAGTGTGAGAAAGGTGGTGCCTATAGATCTCTATATTTTTTCAATTATTTTGGGGGTGCGCTCTATAAATGTCATGTGAGTTGACTGAGTGAGGACCTTAATAAATTGATGTTAGTGTATTAATTAGTTAATTGATTTAAAGGATGCCCTAAGCATACCCTTGTACATTTATGCATACTAGGCTAGTTAATGTCTTGATACCACTTGGGTAGTTTATGTTAGCTTGTTTATTTGAATTAAATAATGTTTATTATATTAAATTGTTTATATTGATTTACTTGGTTCCATGGGAGTGAGATAGGAATGTCCTAAGGATTGAGGTGGTGCTAACCACCTAGACTGAGGTGATGTGATTCGTCGGGATAGTTCAATCCTGGGCTACATGGGGTGATGTTGATCACCAGGTTGGGAAACATGGTCATTGGAATGAGTTGACAAAGCCATTTGGATTGGGTCTTGACCCACATGATTTGATATGGTATTGACCATCATGATTGAGGGACATGGTCACTAGGGCATAAGGTACCAAATGATGTTGATTAAGTATTGTTTGGGTGATTTCCACTGACCATTTGTTAGACAACACGCCATTATTGTCATCTACACATAGATTAGACTTAGATCGAGTTGGTGTTGACCACCCATGTGGGTGGATTCCCCCATTGAATATGTGATATAGGTGGTGGTGTTGACCAATAGTTATGTTTGGAGGTTCTCAACATAGAAATCCATATAGATAGTGATGGACTATCAGTTGATGATAGTGAGACCATCAGTAGGGGGATGAGGATCACTATGATACTTGAGTTCATTGGTCTATGACTATAAGGGGACACATATTGTCATTTCTTGGGATGTTAGTATTTGAGATGATTATTATTATTATTGAAGTACAGGTATCGTTATGCCTCAAATGTTGGGATTCTAGGCTGATAGGGACTCTTCTGAGCTAAGGTCTGAGGGGCCAGCTAATTTTTCCTTGGGTGTGTCATATAGACATCAGGTGATATGATTAATGACACATGGTACTATAGACATTTTTTTAAGGTGGAACCTGAGGGTTTACATTGGATGTTTTTCACCAAGGGATGTCTTGGGATTTTTTCCATGGATCCTTTTCAATTCAGTTATATATATAGATAGATTTTTTATGTTATATATATAATGGGGGCATGTATTTAGGGATTACTGGTGATGGTAAAAGTAGGTAGAATGCTTCTTTGTGGATGTTGAGAATATGAGAAGTAGGTTATTTATGTGATGTGCATGTGATAGTTTTATTTATATCTAGAACACCTATATAAAAATGGATTTAAGAATAGGAACATTTTGGTGGTTTCATACTAGGATTTTTTCACACACCCTATACAGACCCTTCAAGATAGGTGTAGACTTCATGTCTCTGCAATCAGGTAAGGAAACCAGCTCAAAAGCTGAAACTTATTGGCCAGGTTGGACCTTTTTCATGGGACGGATGGAAAGGGACCTTGGTGGTTCTTTCATCATTGAGAGTTTACTTTTGAGTTCCCTTTTTGTTTTAGTATGCTTATATTTTTATTTACTGATGTTCATCCACTTCTGACCTTGATAGTTTATATATTTCTTGTATGACCTGTAATGGAATGTTGTCTACTTATGGTACTTGTTTCCTTTGGGCATGTTTTTTTATTATTCCACTACTGATGTATTATGATTCATCTAATTAATTATAATTATTGATTTACCTGAGTATGATTTTTCTTTCATAGCTATATTTATTACTATACTATTATTATACTCTTTACCAAAGGGAATAGTTTCCCCCCATAACCTCTTTAAACCATTACTACTAGTTGGAATCCTTTGGAATAAGGGGTGGTGTGCCTATATCCCTATGGTACTCTGGCCTAGAGTACGGTTTTTAAGTGTCTCATGGGTCATAAGGATGCATTTTTTCTTTATTCATGCTTGAATTCATGGCCACGTAATCATACATTAACCTCTTATTTTGAAAATATAAATATTTAATCACTGAAAAGTATACTTCATGAATGATACTATATTTATCATTGTTTTAAATACATAATAATTCCATAGAATGAAAACATGAAGTTGTTGCCATTTTTCTCTAGAATAACATCTTTTTTCAAATAAAAAAGAGATTTTAAAATTTCACATACATTCACACAAGTGGTTTAGAATAAGAATTATCATGTTTATATTTTATCTTGATATTAGAAGACAAAAATTATGATGAATTTTTATTTATCTTATTCTTTTTTCATTTTTTCATAAGGCACTTCACGCAAGTCCTTCCGTTTATTCCAAAAAAATCTTCCAATTGCATCCACATGTATTTGGAGAACTTCCCATGATTCACTTGTTTTCATAATTTTTCCTTGATATCCTCCTTTCATGCCACTTTTACTAAATCATGATTTATAGTTTTTTTATTTTCAAATAAAACTTTATATATGAATAACAAAATAATTCCATCTTCTAAAAAATCATGAGAAACTCCAAGAGAAACTTCTATTAATTGAATGAAATCCCTTTTCAATGATTTGAAATTATTACCATCTTAAAATGAGACTAGAATATAGATGACATCTTCCATAACACTTCAAGTCAAGTCAATGTAATAAAAAATTCAAATATGAACTTGTCCCTCTAATACCAAGTGTTGAAAATAAACAAGGGACTTGATGTGATATTACCCTAGGAGAGTTCGGGGGTGAATCAAGGTATGAAATTCCTTTAATAATTAAAATAAAAAAACCTGAAGTGTATTGCTTTTCCAAAATGAAATTTAACCTCTCTACCTCAAGGGTCACTTTATGATTCTCTTTAACCAGATATTTATAGAGTTTCTTGATCTGTTTTGGTGTGGATGCATAAATTAAATATGTACATGGGTATTTTTCTTTCATACTCACTAGGATTAATCCAAAGATAATGAATCAACATTGTTCATTGAAAATAAAATAACTATAACACTTGATACTTATAAATTTATGGCTTGTTCACTCCTAATACAGGGTCATTACATTATAGGGTTTAAGGACAACCTGCTACTTCTCAAGGGTCACACCCTAAAATATTTATTCATTGGATCACTTCCAATGGAAATGGCCACCTTCATTTTTATATACAATTAGATACATTCTTCATCATTACTTGCATGCAATGAAAAATTTACTTTAGATTGACGCTCTATTGTTGAATTCCCTCTGGGATTCTTCTTTATCACTTGTAAAATACCTTGATGCAACACCTCGTTAATTATTTATCGAACCCCTTTAGAAAAAAAATCACTTTTATATATGCATAAAAACACCTTATTCAACCTTGGAAGGATATTAAATGGTTTCAAAATATTCAACCCTCCAACCCCTCTTTTAGAATAAACTCCATTCTACCTGAAATTTATACCTTCAATAAGTTATCTAATTATATCTTTTTCTCTATAATTGTTATGGAAATTTTTATAGGGAATTCTTATCTCTCTATTTAATCAAATGGTTGAGATTTAATATCATATTTCTTAGGATCATGACAAGTGTCCCATGTAATTAATGGGATCATAAATTGCCTTTGAATCTATGTTGGACACCCTAAAGTAAAGGTAATAACTTCTCTTCCTTCATTGTTTAGAGAACTAGAAGCTAGCGGAAAACATCTTGTCAACAACATGGTCTAAAGTACTATGGTGTAATACCTTCTATTCTAAAACTTCAATATAGTATCCAGTTCTACCATGGTGTAGTATTCACTTTTCATACTTTACTTCGGGCATGGTCTAGAGTACTATAGTGTGATCCTATATTAGTGGCCAGATCCAAAAAAACTCAACCAATAACTCCTCCATCATTCTTGCACAATCTTTGACATGATATCCTTTAACCACTTCTCATGTTGAACAATGTATAGTGTGGATACATCATTGCGGCATGGCCTCCTATGGGAATGGAGACCTATGAATTCTTTACTTTTGTTGCATTCAGACCATCAACTATGTAACGCATAGTTATGGAATGGACTTATTATTCTTCACAAGCACTATAGCATAGTATTTTCTAATATATCATGGACAACTAGATATATCTAGTGGATGATACCCTTAGATAATCTTGGGTTGACCCTTAAGAAAGAGTCAGATTATCTTTATGAATGCTTCATTTTCATGGTCAGTTTGGATTAAGTGTATCCTATAAAGTTCTTGGACCACATAAAAAAATCCTATAGGTTTCCAATGTAATATAGGTCTCTTCACTTCCACCATTATCCATATGCGTGTAAAGTGGTCCACTCATAGCCTTATTTAAGTTTCCACCTTGTAGAATGAACCAATACCTCTACAATGTCACCCTATAGCATAGGCCACTACTTCCATATGCACACCAACCCCCATTCATGCCCTCCTACCACCTAGTGGAACTTTGGATGGTTGGTCATGCTTGTTCCGCCACATAGTCAAGGTTTCCACCACAAATGTAGGGAAAACCTATCTTGGCTAGGAATCTAGTGTCATCCCTCTTTTTTCATCATTCCATACAACCTTGGGACATATCCATGGTGACCATGACATGGAAAAAAATTAGATTTGTCCTCTAACATCCCAACTATAGTGTAATAATATTTAATATGGAATCACCTTCTCACCTAAAAATTATTCTTTAACATGGAGTAAAATATATGGAATTATCTAGATATACTCCCTTCCCAATATTCTTACCATAGATACTACTATGTAATGGTCTTGATCATTTTTCCTAGTTTTTAATCTTGTGCAATCACACTCTATAAACTTCACTTTAGGAATTCCTCAAGAAATATCCACTTCAATAATCATCACTTTGTAAACACTTACATAACGATCAATTTGAACAACATATTATGTCCATCGTCTTTGGTAACTATCAATATCCCTATAAACACTTCAACACTTTGGTCATCTTCGACATGTGTTGTCAAAAATTCTATTATCAAAATATATGAATTGGTTCATTGAGATTTCCAAACATATCTTATCAAATAACCTTGAATTTATTTTCAATCAACCTTGACCAACCTTATTGTAAATATACCTTGAAAAACCATATAGTCTAAAAATACAACATCGATATTTTGGGATATCTAAGAAAAAAATATTGTATAATGTGGTTTATCTTATTAATAACCTATAAACCAACATCTAGGGTATAATAATCAAATTTAAATAATAATATTCCCAAATTATATCATGGTTCACTTAAGGTCGGTGATATGTGTGGTGCACTCTATCAAATATAGTATTTATTTAAAATAAATAAAATTCTAAAATATTTGTGTTCTATAGAAATTTTTTCATTATTATGTTGTGGAATTATGATAACCTTATTTGGAACAATTATGATGCAGTTTAAAAAGGGATGTAGTTTCATCTTCAATTGATGTAAATTAAGGATATAAAATTTATGATGTTTATTTTTATGAGGTATATAGTATTTACACTATACATATAGTTGTTTTTATTTATATGTCTCCAGGTAGTTTTTGTTTTTTTAGTTGTATGATCCCTATAATGATGTTATACAGTTATTTTGGTTGTATCTACTATTGTTAGCGGAATGGATCATGAGTAGTAGTAATTGATGTATTGGATATAGTGCTATGGTAGTGGGTATACCAAGGATGAAGTGGGTGACCTGAGGTAGAGGTTTCTTATGTTTTTTTTTGTAACCTATTGTGTAAAATTTATTAATATTGATACACTTTAGTTAGTAAGGCTTTACTCTTCCTATTAACTTAACACAAGAGATGTTATAGAAGGAACACACTGGGTAAACTTGTATACTCACCCCAGTATTATTTACTTCCTTTCAAATTTATTGGAAGTTATTGAAGGTTTTTTCATTTGATGTTATTTCTATTAATATAATTTAGAAAGGATATAAAGAAATGATTAGTTATATTTTATTTATGTTTTAATTTATTTTCCTATGATTTATGTGTTGAAATTTATTATGCATTTATTCATTTTAGTTATTGAGTTTTTTTATATATATTTTTATGGGTTTGGTGGTAATATACTTAAAATAAAGTGAATGAATCCCATTTTCAAGACTTATACCATTTGGATCTATTCTCCACCCCATTCCCCATTAAATGAAATATTATAGAGTTACTGTCGATCGAATTTCTAAATTAATAGGAGGATTGAAATTTTTATGATGTGATAGTGGTTTTAAGTACCTCCTCTCAAACATTAGTAATAGTGGTAAATAGATCACACCCATTTCCCTGTTTTCTTAAAACATTGAAATATAGGGTACACTACCATGGTTTTATCCATCCAAATCAAATTTTTATTCAAATAAATAGCCTCTATTTCTTGTGGTAATTCAATACAATTTATTTATGTTCTATTAATTTATTTTATTTCCATGTGTCATGCATATGAATATACATATTATAAGATGGTGGGTATGATAGAAATTATACAACCCATAACGCATTGGGTCACATTTATTTCTTATGAGATTATTTTTATGAGAAGTTGGTTGTGATCGTAGTGTAATATATTATTATGTTTTTGTGGATAATCTTGATCTATGTTTAAGATATCATATTTTTAAGTATATTTCACATTTTTATGCCATGTTTCATGTTATTCATATATTGATGATCTTATGTCATTCCTAATTACATTACCTACACCTTTATTTTATTTCTTATTTTTCATTACATATATTTTCCCCCTTATTGATTTGTTATATATCACTTTTCTTTCTTTACGTTTTTCCTAAGATTTCCTCTATACTAAAATTTTTATGATGAATTCGTAGGATAATTTTTATAATATAAAAAATAAATTTCTATATATTCATATGATATGTGATATATATTATTTAAATATTCTCCAAATATTAAGTTAATATTAGATAAATATTATGTATATAAAATATGTTGCATTATTGTTAGTATTAGAGAAAGTCTTAGTTATTTTGGGAATAAAGTTAGAGAGTATAAGGTGAAATAAATTGCAATTACTAAGGTTGAATAAAATGTTTCATAAGTTAGGATATATTAAAAATTTAATTATTAATTTGTAAAAATGAATATATTTGTTTACTCATATAATTTCAAATGATATTTTTTATTAATATCTTATTCTTGTTTAATTAAATGGTTTAAAATAATATGGATAATGTAAATAAATAATGTGATAGATAATTTAACAATTATTCCTACAAGACTCTTAGTGTGATGGGGGATATAGTAAAAAATATTACCTTGGTGTTAAATCAATTAACTTGTGTTATGAACAATAACTAAAATCATATGGATCTATCAACTTCACCAAAGTAGGAGAAACGCATTTTTTTAATCCTTTATGCAATAACAACCACCATAATTGGGTCATAAAAACCATTAATATATAATAAATGGATCAGTAAAAAAATGGTTGTTATTGTCTTCAATCAATTAAATTGAGAAGATGGTCAATTATAAACACTTATAAATAATATCAACCAAATTGAATATTTTGAACTATGAAATAAGGATAAATTCAAGAATAAATGTTCCAACGAACATTTTCCTTGTACTATCTAAAATGAAATGTATAATTTATTCTATGAGATTAATAAAAATCTGGAAGAATCTATTGGTTCTAATGAGGGAAACATCATAGTATATGAAATGAATTCCTATAGATTTTTCATCAACTCAAAAAGTAAAATTTAAAGATTATTTAGTTTATTAAAACCATATATTTGAAAAGTGCTTGGAAAAATGGAGTTTGATAGTTATAGAGATATTATTTGATGTGTTATTATAGAGGATTTGGAAATATGTGATGCATAATAGACATGTGTAGTTAGAGAAAAGATTATATGAATGCATTTTTATGGTGTTTCAAGTGAGAAAAATCTTGGTGGGAGGCAATATATTTTCTCACAATCCAAAAACATGGGAAAATCCATCTAGGTAACTAACTCATTGTAATTGGAAAAAGTTTCCAGAGAAAGGAGTGAACTAAGAGTAATACTATCAAAGGGATATGAATATATTGATTAACATGATAGATTAAACAAAGGATCCAACTATTGTACAACTAATGTATCAACCATTAAACTATACTAAATTATGAACTACGAAAACTAGAGAATGAATATTTAGGTCATTAATAATAAATAATAACTAAAAAATCTAAATCAAACATTTCAAGTACATGTTTATGCTTTTTCCACTACTGAGGTGGATTGTGAAAATGAAGTAGAGATAGGTGAACTTATTATATATTTAATAATGGTAAATGTATTATTTGGATATAGATTTATAAATTTATTCATATATTTCATTATGTTTATGTTTATTTATTTACCAACTAAATTCTTGAAGTTTGATTTATTAGTTAAAATGCTTAGAGGTGAATTGATTACATCTTAAGTATAAAACTATTCAATAGATAAAATTATTATGAATATTTTTTTGGTAAATTTATGTGTTTTTAATCTGATGGAACTTTATATTATATCAGGGATATATTAACACTATTTACATAAATCTACTATCAATTTCTAGGATATGTAAATCTTATTCCATATCCTAAACTATTCAATGATTTTATATATAATATTGGAAAATTATGAAGTTCCTTTTCAATATTATTATAAAATATGGGTCTTACTATCCAATGAAAGGATATTGGGAAGAAATGAAGAAGACTAATGAAAATATCAATAATAAATATTATACTATTGTATATGAATGTAGTGACACCTTTCCTGATGAGTTTTAGAGTATTTCCCATGATCAAGATATGAAGTTATCTATTGAACATATTCTTGCTGTAATAGCTATATAAAATATACCATATAAAATTTCCGTGATTTAATTATATGAATTAAATAATAAAATAAAAGAGTATTAGGTAGATATTTTTACACTCCCCATTGCTATAAATTGAATTACACGAGTTCTATTTGTATAAAATAAGTACATATCAATAAAACATTGCATTGAATAATATGAGCTAAAAATAGCAGGATTAAGAACAATAAATGTGTTACTCTTATTGATGATTTCCTTAATCAACCATGTACCACTAAATATTCCTATAAATTAGATGTTAGAATGAGGTATTATTATATAAATACAAAAAAAAATTATTATGAAAAAACCTTATTTATAAGTTATAGAAACTAAAAATTTATAGTGATTCCATTAAAACATAAAAATTCAATAACAATATCATAGATTTGTTGAATAGATTATTTATAGGATACTTTGATAAGTTTTTTTATTGTAATTACATATTATATTCTCTTATATTCTAAAATTACTGATGAATTTCAAAATCATTTGAAAATTTTTCCAATGGATTGAAAAATGATAATTTATTTTTAAAATTTAACAAAATGAATTTTTTGGATGTAATAAGTAACATAATTGAGTCATGTGATCAAAAGTGAGGGGGTAAATATATATCCTTTAGAAACAAAGGTAATTAAATAATGAAACAAAAAAACTACCATGGTGTAGAGAAATAGTTTTCTTGGGTTAACTGGGAAAAATTAATGTTTTTTAAAATATTCTCATGATTATAAAAATAATAAAACACGTTATAATGAAATAGGGTAAGATATATTTATAAAAATAAATATTAAGAGTTTTTTAAGAAGATTAATAAGTGTTTAATCACTACACCTATTCTTTTACTACTTGTAAGAACTCGTCTAGTTATGTGGTTGTTGAATCGAGAGATACTAGGTTACATTAGTGAAAATCTAACAAAATTTGAAGTTTTATTAATAGATAAAGTGAGATATAATATTAGTGTCATAAAATATATTAAAGGTATGTTTTATAAATTGAAATGTTTTTTAAAATTTCTACCATTAAAATTACATTATGCGTGGGTGAAACTGGGTATAGTGGTTTTCATTATAAAGCCACTCGAACCTTGATGACTACCCACTAGAGTTATGGTGGGTAGTGTAGTGTAACAAATCCATCACCCTTTCCTCGATAAATTTAATGGTTTTCCACTAGAACCCTATTGGTTCCTAGGGTTTTTATATTAAAGGTGGAATATAAACCTCATTTAAAGATTTTCCCCTTGTATTTAATAATAATGGTGTTATAGGGGAAGAACATTCATCTAATTCATTCTCACACCTTACTCAATCACTTATCCATGGTTGGGGATTAATTTTCAGATTAGCTATGTAGTGATTTTATGAATATTATTCTTTTATTTATCTTTATTCCCATTTACCTCTCATTATTCCACTAATTAAGTGTTTTTTTCTAGGAATTTGGTTGGGTGTTAATTTCATAGTAGCTCCATAGTGATTTAATGTTGATCTGTATCCTATTTATATCCCTTTCCATTAACCTCTAATTATTCTTCTGATTTAGGGTTTTTTCTAGTAATTGGGGAAAAATTTCACCAAATCAGGGATAAATATCATTAGAATGATGGGTTTTTTATATAGTTCTCAGAGGAGGCATGATGGTGATGATCACATATAGTTGTATGATTTTTTTACTTTAGGTAAATTTATTCTTTTGTTTCTTATGTATTTTATCGATTTTGAGGTAATATTAAATAATTTTTTGGTCATGAAATAATGATATTATTCATATTATGGAAATAATATCATGCCTCAAGTTGTATTCATGTTATTATCTCACAAATTAACCCACTATGTCCCACTTGGCTAGTGGTATGTCGGGTGTGACTACCTCAATCCTTTATCCAATAGGTTGTTAGATGGAGATCAGCATTGAGGACAAATAAATTAAATGTGAATCCTTATCCTAAGTACCTTTATGTACATGCATGCTACTATACCCATAAAAAAGGAAGAATATTAATAAAATAATACAATATCTAGAGTGAAAATGTGCATGTAATAACCTCTAAGGAATGAATCAGGGTATAATAATATAAATACAAAGGAAAATGTGCAAAAATACATGCCTTACCAGAAATTATTTCAAAAAATGAAAATATAAAAACTAAGAGAGCCTGACTCCTGATCTCCAATTCCAACCATCAAACACGGTCAACGCCCCAAAGTACCATTTAGCACCACCAATGTCACCACTGATCTTCCTTTCATCTACATAATATAAGAAAAATGTTTGAAATATCATGAAAGGGTGAGTATATACATACCTAGTAGGATTTCCCAAAAAATGAGAAAAAAATATACAACAAAAGTAAACTCAACCTATAACAAAGGGGAAATGAAAACCCAAAACATATATGCTCATAATGAAACCTAAATAAGAGAGAAAGGTGATCTATATCCCTAAACCATATAAGTAAAATGATACCTATTGTATCTTGAAAATTATATCTTTGATTCCCATTATCATGAACAACATCACAAGAATCTGTGTTGAGGGGTATGCACCTCACTACTGCACTCCATATTCGATGGAGACAAAACCCTAGTGGAGGACCTTCTCCCTGTCAGAGCTTGAAGATGGGGGAGTAAAACTCTACAGATAGAGGACCCTTTCCATAATTTAGTGTAGGTTAGTAAACACTCTATCTATCTAAAGAGTATGGGGGACTTTCACCCTGGTAGGATAGATGAGAACCTCCCCTAACATAACATAGATCATCTTGTCCTAATCACTTCCATTATCAGGCATCATAATCATAAAACCTCACATCATATCTAATATTCCAAAAGTAAGGATACCATCACATTATACTTAGAAAAAAACTCAAGATAGGCTTCTCATGGTCCAAACATCGAAGTCCTGAAGTAAGAGGTATATAAGGTAGAAGAAATTGGGAGAAGCACATGGTGTATACATGGGGTCACATGGTGTGTGACCTTAACTCGTCTTCTGGGAATTTTCTCCCCTAAACATGGATTATAAATCCATATCATACTATATGTATCTTACTATTTATACATGGTGTGTTTTAGCCACCTAGGATACGTTTGTGATCTTACAAATTGTGCTCATGTACATCATCTTATACCCATGTATATAGCCATGTTTAGGTATCCTGACCATCCTTGAGTACATGTACACGCCCATGTACTCCTGTAAAATTTTTATGCTTAGCTGTTTTGAGGACTATGTACTCCTCGAGTACACACTAAGCCCCCAAAACTAGGTCACACAACATCTATATCGACATACATGGTGTGTGATATTTATCTCACCTAAAACCCTAGTTTTCCAATCTAGGGGACTACAAGGAATGTTCTCTTCCTAATAAAAATCATGTAGCCATGTTTTTTATGTGTAGTAAAGAATGTTCTTCACATGGTTTGCATATCTAACCTCATCACCAAAAATCTTACCATTTGACCACTACAAATTGAAGTTTAACACCTTCTGTCATCAATTATCATCCTCTGGTGTCTAGAAATAGGAATTTAATCACTCGTACAGGAGTCCTTCATGCATTTGAAGCAATTTTGGGTCTAAAAACCCATATAAATCTCATAAAAAACATGATCCCATCACAATATATCCACAAATTTCCTATAATTTAATTATTCATATTAACACCATGAATTTGGGGTTTTGATCACACTTGAAACCACCTTGAAAATGTAAAACCACAAACCATGTAGGCTAATACTGAAGAACATGAAGAATAATGGGGAAAAGAAAATGAAAAAAGGTGGTAATCATCATTGGAGGATGCGATTCTAACCAATTATCAATAAGTTTACAAACATTGGGTGATATCATTTCATAACAAATTAAATTGGAAAAAATAAATTTTTGAAAAAGGTTCATGTGAAGGGAGGGTAACCACATATTGATACAAAGAATATATATAAACCCATGATCATAAATAAAATAGGGTGAATCCAAAAATAATGAGTCAAACATTGATTACAGATCAATTGTTGGTGAAGAGCATGTTTTCTAATGATGAATATGATCTTTTGTGTTCAAAACCTCCCTCTTGATTCTCCTCAGTCCAAGCATCAAACAACTTCCTCAGGTTTTATAATTCCAACAAAAGAATGATATTATCCTCTAATCTTCCTAGGGTTAAGAAAATAACCCTAAAAATTAATCATAATTATGAATTTATAGAGGATTAATATAGGTTAGGTTATTAAATTAAAGTAAATAAATAAATTATTTATTTTATTAAACGCACCCATCAATGGTCACCGCCCACAGAAAGTCTCACACTAACCAACAACGAGTCACACCTAGGGTAAAACCTACTTTTTGGAATGAAGTGTGGTCTTATATTCCCCATTCAAGGTCTCAATTAATTTTAAAACAAACTAAACTTAAATGATTTGCACCTAAGAAATAAAAAAATATAAATATTTATAATATTTTGATTCTAGGGTCCCAAGACACTTGAACACCATGTGAACTCTAAAGATAAATCCAGATATATATAGAAAAATATTCAATGGAATAATCTAATAAAACATGTATCATTATATTCTACCCTCCTTTAAGGATTTTCACCTCAAAAGATCAATATAAACAAAAAGTTGGTGATACTGAGTCCATATATAACTCTCAAACTACCAAGATCTTTCCTATATTCTTATGTGCTTCCAAATAACATTATCTAAAAAGATATTCCATCTACATAGGATCATATGATACTAGTCCTCAATCTTCACCAGGTACTCCATGAATGTGGCTCCATCCTCAATGTCCATCTCTCCATAGGTGATAACAAGCAAAGGGTTTTGCATGTGTCTCCTCGGTTATGGCACATAGAAATATTCATGCTCTTAGTATAACTATGGGTAAAATTATAAGTGATAATCAACCTCACCGACCCTCTATAGGATCATTAATGGACTGATAAACCTCATGGATAACATACCTCCCTAGCCAAACCTCCACATTCCTCATCGTGGGGAGACTCTCAGAAAAAATGGTTTCCTGCTCAAACTCAAAGGGAATATGACATCGATATGCATAATATTTTTGTCTACTCTATGTTGTACCCATACGCTCATGGATCACCTCAACAATAACCATCATCACCTATATCATGTCTAGACCAAAAAGTGAGGTCTCACAAATCTCATTCCAGAATAAGTGTAACCTTTAGGGTTTCCCATACATAGACTCAAAAGGTTATATGTTGATAGTAGAGTGATGTTTGTTATTATAGGAAAGTTCTGCCAATATAATGTGATCCTCTCAACTTTAACTAAATTCCAATAGAAAATATATCATTATATCTTCCAACACATAGATAGTTTAATTTTTCTATACATTCTTATGGTGTTGAAATGTTTTTCCCATCCTCAACTGGGTCCCAAAATCCACATGTATGCCTCTCTAAAACTAGGAAACAAACCGAGCCTCACCGTCAGATACAATTTTCAAGGGTACCCCATGAAGGTGAATGATCTCCCACAAATAAAACTACCCCAAACCTTCAACTGAACTCTATTATCATATAGAAATAAAGTGCACCAATTTGGTAATTCAATCAATAATCACCTAGATATCATAATGGCCTCTCGATGTCTGAAGAAGACCTAGCAAAAATTACATGGATATTCCATCCAATTTCCACTCTGGGATCTCAAGAGTCAGTGTAAAAACCAACCAGAACCGAGTGCTCATCCTTTACCTGCTAAAATGTGGGACACCAAGAGATGAACTCAGGAATGCTTCACCTCATTCTAGTCAAACAAAATTTATATTGATGGTAATTTTACATCTTAACCACGTCGGTATATATAGATAAAGGGCAAGTGTGAGACTCCCTCATCGCCACCTCATGTAATGTGACTAAAACCATTATCTTTCCCTAAAAAAGGATAATGTTCTCCCTGCCATAAAACCCATCAATTTCATCTCCAAATGTTTTTTTCCCATAAAAAACCTCATAATATATGTATCACAAATGATCCTCTCTCAAATGTTGTATAAGTGGAGGAGTCCCTTCCATCAACTGAAGAAACACTACTCCCTTCTCCTATACCAGGGTTAGTTGTAATAAATCCAACTTCGCAGGTGCCTCCTCCACCAGGAGGGTATAAGACTTCCTACTAAGGTAATATGACACCAAGTTTCCCTTACCAAGAGTAAATACTATCTAAAATTCATAGTCCTATAGGAACTCCAACCAATACCTTTTTACTAGGTTCAGATATCTCTATGTAAAGATTTACCCAAGACACTAGTGGTATGAGTAAACAAAAAAATATTCACCCAGAAGATAGTTTCCCTATATCATTAGAGCAAAGTCAACCACTTCTATCACTAGTTCGTGATTCGCTTCCTTATGGTTGTGGGGTCTCAAATTTCATGATCCATATGTGATCACTTTTTTATTATAAATCAACAAGAAACCAATCCCATGTCTACAGTAATCAAAAAACATTATGTACCCAACACCCTCTTCTAGTAGTCTTATCATTGGAGCACAGGTCACCCTCATCCCCAACTCCTAAAGGTTCTCTGACACTGCTCAGTCCAGATAAACAGTTTCCATTTCCATGTCAGGGTGGTCAATGGGGATGCAATCCTAAATAATTCTTCAACAAACCACATTTATTACCCCTAAAAGAAATTAAAAATATATACCTCTAACATGATCTTGGGTGGATCCCAATAAATCACCACCTAAATCTACTTCGGGTCCACAACTAAACCATGATCAGAGATGACATGCCAAAAAGTGATCTTAATAGATAAAAAACTAGAACTTTGAGAAGTTACCATATATATGGTGCTCCTAGAGTAATTCTAGGTCCATCCATAAATGTTCATCATGCTCCTCCTCTCATGAAAATCCAGTTCATAAGATCCACAAACATAGTGGGGGAATTCATCACATCGAAAGGCATCACCAGGAACTGATAGTTCCCTTAATGATATTGGAATTTCATATTTAGAATATCATCCTTGTGAAACCTCAAATGGTGGTTACCAGACTTTATATAAATATTCTATAACAAAATGTACCTCTAATGTTTTTGAAGAGGTCGTAAATCCTAGGTAAGGGGTACTTTTTCTTTATCATTACTCGGTTTAGGTGATGATAATCAAAAAAAGGCCTCAATCTCCTATAGTAATTTTTCATGAAAAAATAGTGATTCCAAGGGGGGCACATTGAGTCTAATAAAAACATTCTCTTGGAGCTTATCTAACATCATCTTGAGCTCTTGGATCATGGTAGGGGCTATCTAATATTCTTCATAAGATAACAATGCAGTCATGTAGTGAAATTCAATACAGAAGTCAATATCTCACCTCAAACATAGTCCTAAAACACCCTTGTGGAAGACATGTATATAATCATCCACTATTGAAGGACACCATATTTCATAAGATCATACTACACTAAGGGATAAAATCATCAACTGATGGATGATGGGTTGAAGCTTCCTAGTTGCATGGTCCACTTGCTCAGCCATGAGATCTCTCTTTCCCATAAAGGAGAATCTCATTCTATATATCCAAAGGAATCCAAATAATTTGTGATGATATTTAATATAGTATTATACTATGGATAACTATTTCATACTCAATATGAAATTATAAGGTTTCTTCATGTTAAACAGGAGGACCTATAAGAAACTCTCTCAACTAAATCCCAACATGAACAGCAAAAAAGATATGTGATATCAAAGAATCACTCCTGGTAGGGACCTCTAGAAAAATATAATGGGCCAAGATTTCAATGGGGAGATCTAGATATTACATGAGAGATGAAAAGATAAATGAATGACTTGATATTTAATAGAATAGTACTGTGAAAAGTGTATAAAAGACATATATTATACCTCAAATCATCTCATATTTAGCCTGGTCATAGACCTTTATATCCTACATCTTTCCAAAGCATTGACCACAACCTCTATGATATTAATGTGGTCCATATGGAGGTGGTAGTAGTGGTGGATGCATCTCCTAGCATCACCCTCCACCAGAAGCTCTTCCCTTTGGATCTTTACATAATCCTCTATTTTTACTGCCTCCCTAAGGGTTACCCTAACCACACTAGGGAGATACATGATCATGAATGTACCTATATATTGGTTGAATATCCTCCATTTTCCTATTTGGGTCATCATGACAATTCAGGAAATCAAAATCCATGTGACCCATCCCATCACAAGAAAAGCATCAACCCTCATATGTCTTACTGGGTCCCCGATGTGATCCATGATCTGTAGATCCACTCATATGAGTCTAGGAATGAGAATGCCTCCTCTACCGAGACCTCAATATCTGAAACCTATTAACTACTTTAGATGTCTTTGCTACATGATGTCCACCAGAAAATCCAACTACATGGTGTTTATCTATTTGGAATCTCTTAGTCACCAGAGACCACTTTAATAGTCCAGCATAGGTTGCAAGTCACAAGGAATCTATGCTGGCATGAATATATTTTTGGAGACCCTACTCAGACATACATGATTAGAATAAACCATCTCACACCATATCAATTGAGTAACACATGGGTCCATTGAACCTCAAAGAATACTCTGAAAATGTCAAGCCATCCTACTACATTTGAAGAATCTCTTAAATCTTCATGGAGTGAAATAATGAGGGGTAATACTCATCAAAAAACATCTTCACAAATTATGACCATGAGAGCATCATCTCGTCAAGGGTCTTCATCAACATACTACACCAGTACCCTTATTCCCCATGGAGAAGTTTGACTATAAGTACAACCATATGATCAGTCAGGGTCCACTCAATAATGAAGACTCAGACCACAGACTCAAGACAATCCTCCACTACCTATGGGACTGGGTTTCCATATAACCTCAACAGTATCTGATAAAAGAACTCATGTAGATTTATAGGCCTATAAGAATCATTATACTTCCCTTCTAGGAATATACACCTCCCAATATACAAGGTATATACTCCTTTCCCACATAGAGAAAACACCTCATGAGATGGCCCCTAAAATAAGGTCTCATTACTCAATGGATCCTCATCATGATCTTATAGAGGTAACCTGTATGGATATCTTCACAGAGTAATGCTAAAAGTGATCAAGACACACCACTATTAGATGATAATATATATGTGGGGGGGATATGACCCAATAAGGATATTCAAATGACTCAATCCTATATGATTTATGTAACATTTGTTCTCTGAAACTTATGTCTTTGTGTGTAGAGTAAAAAATAATGTAGTTAGGGTCTTGGTGAATGTATACATCAGTTGTCACACCAACTTTGGGTTCCCTAGCATAAAATACAAACTCAAGAAACTCTGACATTATTTCCCTAATTTCCCAAACCAATCCTCACCATGGGTCTAACTCCAACACGGTCCCATGGATGAACTAATCTGATGCCACTCTATCATTACCCAACCCACTCGGGCCTTCCTAGCCAGTGGTAAGACAGGTGTGACCACCCCCAATCCCTTATCTAATAGGCTAGGGGATGGTTACCAGCATTGAGAATACATAAATGAAATAGAAGGCCTTAAATGAAGCACCTATATGAACACAAGAATTACCATCTCTATAAAAAAAGAAAATATTATTAATAAAATACTGAAATGTCTAGAGTGGAGCCTTTCATGAAATAATATATAGTGAATACATCATAGTATGATAATATAGTGGAAAATAATATAGGTAAAAAATATACACCCAACTAGAAATGAATTCATAGTCTGATAAAAATCAGAAAATAGGAAACCTGATAGTGTTTAACTCTTCGTCTTCAAGTCCAACTACAAAACATGGTCAATGCACCAAAGTATCACTAAGCTCCAATGATATCACCACTGATCTACTTATCGTCAACATAAAACATAACATGGGTGGGAATATACCATATAGGGGAGATTATATACATAACTAATAGGACAACCCAAAAACAAAAAATAGAAAAATAGAAAGATGCAACATAAGTCAACTCAACCCATAGAAAGATGGAAATACAAACCCAATACATATATTCTGATAAAGAAACTCAGATAATAGATAAAGGGGATATCAATCTCCATAACCAATCTAAGTATAATGATAGCATCTAAATCTCTAAAATTTTATATATGATGTCCATAATCATGTAAAACCTCACAAGAATCTATGTAAAGGATCTCACTCATCTCTAGTGTGATCTACAATAGAGGGAGCCAAAACACTATTGGAGTACCCACACCCCATAAAATCTCAAAGATGGGAGATTTAAACTCCATATATACTGGACTCATGACCTACTATAGTGTGGGGGGTACCAACTCTATCTTTGAAAAGAGTTTGTGGGACATGTCCCTTGGTGAAATAATGGAGTACCGACCTCGGTATCACTCATGTGATCTATTCCTGATCACTTCCATCATCAAGCATCACATAAATAAGTGTAATGCTCATGAAACCTCACATTATATCTTGTATTCCAAAATAAATGCTACAATCACGTTCTATGTGAAAAAAATCATGATAGGATAATCACTGGCCAAAATCTAAGTCTTGAATAAGTATATACATAATGTAAGAGTGACTGGAAGATGTACACGGCATGTACATAGGGTCTCACGATATGTGACTTTGCCTCTTCATTTGGGTATGTTCTCCCCTAGACACAACATGAAGATCCATGCCACCCTACACAGTATGTACTGGTTATACATAGTGTGCCTCATCCACCTATGGCCTACCCATTATCTTCTAGCCTATTCCTAGGTGTCTTAGCCTATTATAGTGTACATGGATGTGTCCGGGCATCTTGGTCATGTTTGGGTACGTGGTTGTGCCCATGTACTCTAGTTGTGCCCATGTGCCTGACCATGTTTATGCCCATATACACCTAGATTACCTATCGATCTGCTATCACTAGGTCACATAGTTTTTATATCAACATACATGGTTTGTAATATGTATCTAGTGAAAACCCCTATCAACTAAAACCATAGGACTACATGACATGTGTTCTTTATAGTACATGTTGTGTAGTTAGGTTTTCACAGGTAGTAAATCTTGTTATTCACAAGATTTCTCGATCTGACCTTGATACCACAGATATTTTCATTATATTTCCCAGAATTGAAGTGTAACATCTTTTATTGTTGATTTATGGCCTCCGGTGGCCAAGAATTAGAATCTGATCACCTGCACGGGAGTCTGTCACGCATCTTCCAATGTTTAGGGTTACGAAACTAGTAATTATATCTGAGAAATAATAGCCCCATCATGTTCCATCCTCAAATATCCAATGATTAAATCATTCATGAAAATACCATGAATCTGGGGGTCCAATCATGATCAAAACCTCCCTAAAATTTTCAAACCAAAATTCAGTAGGACAAATGTTAATAACATGAATAATTATAGTGGAAAAGAAAATGAACAAAGGTGATGAGAATCGTTGGATAATGCAATCCCAGCCAATGATCAATAAGTGTGGAAACATGGGGTGATATCATGGAATAAAAAATTAAATTGGAAACACTAATTTCATTTATCAAAACAGGATAATTAGATGGTAGGATAATTGTAGATCAATAAAAAAGAAGATATATCAATATAAGCTCATAATAGAATGGGAAATAATTGAAAAATAATAATTCCTACAATGATTATGGATTGATTGTTGGTGAAGAGATCATTACCAAGGGATGAAGAATATTCTATATGTTTATTTCCTGCCCCTCAATTCACATTGATCTAATCGTCGATCCATGTCCTTGAGTTTTCCAAGACCAGTGAATAATTCTTTCCTCATATAGTTCTCATAGGGTTATATGGTTAACCCTGGGGAAACATTTTCATGATGGATTTACATATTATTAGTATAGGTTAGGTAATTTAATTAAAATAAATAAATTATTTATTTATTTTATTAAATTAACCCGCTAATGTTCACCTCTCATGAAACATTCGATACTGACAAACCATAGGCCACTATTAGGGAAAAACCCATGTTCTAGAATGTATTGGGGTCTCATATTTCCCATGTAAGGTCTAAAACAATGGGAAAAACAACTAAAATAAAACAATTCATGTAAATGAATTAAAATATATTAATATTTTTAATATATTAATTCTGAGGACCTAAAACGCCCGAACAAAGCACCGACTCTAAGAAAATATCCATATATATACATATAATTATTCAAAGGACTACTAAAATAAAATCAGATTCCTTAAATATTCATTGAATTTATATATCATCATGTCACTTAGTAATATTTTACCCCTTTTATACATATTATGGAATGTGTTATATATTTAATTTCAATTCATTGTTAAGTGATAAATTGTCCCTTTTAATGAGATAATGGGTTAAACATAATAATAATGATCAGATGAGGTTGTATTAATAAATAATAATATTTAGAAAATTATTAACACTGTGATTAAGATTGATTATCCCTAATTTTATCACTTTTATATGTAATTACATGTGTTATATGATTTGAAAATTTGGGGTAATTTGTCGAGACCAACCCAAGTGAGAGTTAATGAGACTTAAATAGAAATGGGAATAAAAGGGTGATCCATTAGGGTTGTATTTTGGTGAGACTGACCTAGTGAGAGTTAATAGGGCTCAAAGTGAATTATGAATCTATGGGTGATTCGCGAGGGTTGTGGTGTCAATATTTTACATGTTTAATTAGGAATTGAGTTTCATTATGACTCTGATTAGGTAATGGGACTGTAATTTATTACACCTAAAAAGGTGATGCCTTGAATTTGTTTTCAATGTGAGTTTTTATCAAATAAAGATGATATATGATTCAAATGATAATGTTGCAATGTTAATTTTTGTGAGTTATAGTTTGTGTGTTGAACTTTTTGTTAATATATAGAATATCATAACCATGAACACATTGTTATGGAAAGGATGAAGATCTTATCATACTTAGTAAAAATGAAAGAACTTATCTTGAAATTGGACTAAATAAGGATCGATAAAAAATATGGAGTCATGTATTATGATTGATGGAAGATTGAAAAAACATAGTTTAAATTCACTAAAATTACCATTGAGGATATAAAAGAAATTAAGAAGGTGAATATCACTTTAAGTAAAAATATTTATAATATATAATGGATGAAAAAGGTAGGTGATTAAAATTATCAAATATATATTATTTAGGTATTAGGTAATGTTTTGGAATATATAGAGTTGTTTGGTAAAGTTTTCATAAGATTTTTGAAAGACTTGAAAATTGAGGTAATAATAATTAAATTACATTTTTAAATGTATATGTTAATTTTTATTTTTTATTTTAAAAATATTTCACCATGATAGGTCAATACTATTCCTTGATTCTTATTGTATGAAGTTTAAAATGTGATTGAAATTTGTCAAGATAATGGAATATTTTTTCATGAATATAGATATAATGTTGTGACTGGATATAAGGTTGAATACTCTGTGCAAGGATTTTCATTATTCCTAATAAATTATTTCCCAAGATAATGGTTATATGGTTGGTTTTTATGATCCTTGATAGATTCCATAACCATAGTTCATAGTTTGGTATAGAAATAGATATTATATAATAATGTTTTATATTTTTCCATAATGAACAAATCTATTAATTTTCTGAAAGTATTTAGGGTGAAATATTTGAATTTGGTATAACTTTTAGACCATGTTTTTTGGGATGATATTGAAGTGGAAGACACTAAACTGTAATAATACTCATCACACTATAAGATGATTTAGACTGGGATGAATCCACATGAAATTATTTCAACCCTCTTAATGATTATTCAGACTAGGAGAGGTACTATGAGGATTATAATAGTACATATTATGATCTATGATGTATCCTTTCATGTTTTTTCATGAATTGGGTAATTTTACGTCATGAATGATCCCATTCTTATCTGATTGTTTATGCTTTTATTTTCTAAATAAATGGTATTGAACCCAGCCTTTTCTATAATATAGATAATTTTATGTCTCAATTTTTAAGGAGTTGGATCAACATATTTATATTTTTTTGACCACATATTGACACATGGAACACTTTGAATGTTCATAGAGTACCTTGATAAAATGAATAAATATTGATCATTTAATTTCATTTTAGATATGTGAAGAACTTTTAATTTTACTTAAAAATATTCTAGAAAAAATAGAGTGACATTGAAAATATTTTGGGATAGAGGAATGAGTGAAAGTTAATAACATTTAAGAATTTAGTTAATTGTGAAGAAATTAAATTAGGATAATATGATTTATAATCAACTTTAGTTTAATTTTTTTGGTGATTTATAGACTTCCATTAACATATCTTTTTATTTAGAAGTATTTTTGTTTTCCACAGTTAACTTTTTATATAAGATCATTGTATCAAATCACCCAAAAATAAGTTTTATTCATTCAAATTAGAATCAATAAGAAAATATTATGGATTTAAATGATGTATCATATTCATAGTTCTTTGGTTTTATGTATATCATTTATCTTTTATAGTCCTAAGTTTACCCTAAATTTTATAAACTGGTCATCTCTTCTTTGAATCCATGCATGGAAGAAAAAGATCATAAAATGACCATTGGTTGAGAAGTGAGATTTTACTTAATATTAATTTTATATGAAGTGTACCAAAGTGTGGGTGTGTTTACTTAAATTTTGTTTTCATAAAATAATATGAAATAATGTATTTTGGTACACAAGTAGTGAGCAGTGTGTATGGTCCTTGGATTTAACTTGGTATGAGTCTACCAAAGTAAATTTCATATGGTCTTCTTTTCTTTAATATTAAATATATGTTTTATATTTTTAGTGTGGATTCGTTCAAGTGAGTGATAATTTGAAAAGTTTTTATAATAACATAGGATAAATATTTGAATATGGGTGACAATTAAATTTTTTGAGCTAGGTTAAATTAGATAGAACCCCCATTCACCACCGCTTAGGGTGCCTTAAGATTCACATATTAACCCATTATCCCTTGAATATTTTATCATATCTCTAAAATTTGTTATTTAAAAATAAATACATTATATCTATTTTAATGTTTTATACACATTTAATTATTTATGAAGGATAATATTTTTTTATGGTACTCACAATAAAGGTCAGACATTTGATATGCTTAGACTTATATATGATCTATTGGATAATGAAAAGGAATTTATAAATCATGTTACGGATTTGATATTTCATGGTGGATGAGTGTGTTTTAGAGAAGAATATGGTTTTTATAATTTTTTTATTAAAAATGTATTATTTATGAAGACTCGTCATCATGCGATAACTTTTGAAATATAGTAAACCTTAAATGTGATCTATGGTAAATCAAAAAAACGGTTTTATGATTTACCCTAAAATAATAGAATTAAATTATTGTGATTATAAATCACTCATGGTCAAATATGAAGAAAGGTTCCTTATGTTAGAATGAAAAATTAAGATGAATAAGAAGAAAGGTACCATGAATATAGAAATTCCAGTCAATTTGAATTTAATGTGTGGAAATTGAGAAAGGAGAGAATTATTGTTTTATAGTAGAGTTATATTTGGAGAATAATATATTGAATAAATCTGAGATGGAATAAAATGGATTCATTTTAATGATGAGTTAAATTATAAAGGAGAAAAGTGATTTTTTTAGAGAACTTGCACATGAAGTTAAATAACAAATGACCAAACAGACAGAACTCAAAGGTAGTATAATTCATCTCAAAATATATATTAAAGAGAGCATAAAAAATGGTCAATAGGTTTATTCCAAAATATATGAGATGGATGGAAGATAAAGTGAAATTATTTGAAAATATAAGATATTGATAAGAATCTATAATCTTAAAATTTATGTAATTTAGAGATCTCTCACATAAAGGTCTCAACAAGTAGAGTTTAAAAATAGTATAAATTTGGAATTGATGAATAGATAGATATTTCAAGATAAATCAATCGATAAATGACTAAAAAGGACAATAGTATAAATATTATACTATTATTTAAATATAATACAAACTACAGATATATTATAAGAGGCAAAGGAGTTGAGCTAAGGAAATTTTATTTAACATATAATCCATGAATGGAGAATATGTGATATGAGTTTTTTAAGATATATTTTATTTGTGTTACACGTGTTCATATGGAAATATATTATATCATGAAAGGTAATGAATGTGGTAAGAGGGGATCCCCCTTTTCCATGTCTATTTGGAGGAAAGTATGGAAGGAATAGGAATCAGTTATGTTGAAAAATAGATTCATGACATTGGATAAAAGTGACATTGAAAGGAAAATGAGTACATATCAAGAATAAATAGTTTCTTATCTATAATATTCATCTTGGAAGGAAAGGAATACAATTTAGAGGATTAAGGATAAATCAACCCCTTTAAAAAATAATGATGAACTCCTGAAGAAATTATCACCAAATATAATTAAATCCAAGGTAGTATTAATGAATTTTAAATAGGATAAACATAAGGCATGCCTATGTGGATTCTAATATTATACTAAAATGTATTAAAAGAAAATAATTATAATTTAAATATCATATAGAATGAATAATATATAAGTATATAATAATGACTCATCAAAGGAATAGACATTTGTTAGTGAATTCATTCTCACATTTGATTTAGTTGTCTAGATGAAACAATTATAGGATACAAAATAAAATTTAAGTTCCTATTGGAATTATTGATATTTGTTTTATTTGTTATAAAGAATTTTTCAAAGAATGAAAATAATTTTCAAGAACATTTTTTATTTTTTTATGGGGTTTAGATATTCTTGTAGTTGAAGGAATAAGTTCAAAAAATAATTTAGTTAAATTTGGAATTGTAGAAAATGGTTATTTATTGGACTTCATAAGATTCAATGGTGAGTTCATAAGATCCATTTAAAATAACACATGAAAATGTATAAATGTTATGTTTCATTTGATGAGTTATTTTAGAAATTATAATAGTAAATGAAGGACATTTTAAGAGTCTTTATATACTTAATAATGGTCATAAAAACGTTGGAAAAGTAATTGAGGACCTCAAAGAAGTCCCTAGAGAATTTAGAAGAGTTGTGTAAAGTTTTAAAGAGTGATGTAGACTTTGGTAATGTAAATCCAAGTTTATAAGAGTAAATTAGACTCAAAAAAGTAATGGGGCCGTCTGAAAGAGTAACTCATGGACTTCATATGTGTTAACACTTTGAGAATAATCAATAAACTGTGTGGAAAAATAATAATTAATTAATTACAATAAAAGAATTATAAAATATCATCATCTAGGTTAGAAACCATGATTTAAGATTAAATTAAAGGAAGTTTGAATAAGAAATAAATGGATATTAAGTGAGAGTGATTGTGGGATATTTTAATATAGATTTTAAATTCAAAAGTTTGAATTTATTATTTGTCATATTTTTACTATTTTTCAAGAATTATTTTGACCTAAGAGTTACAGGTGGCTCAGATTGAAGGGAGTTTCCATTATCAGTTATGGAAAAAATATTCTCATAGATCATGAGAGTATGAATAAAGAAAATTATTTATAGAAATGTGTTTTTTAATTGTGAACAGAATACAATACTTTTTTGTATAAAAGTGAGAGGAAAAGATAAGAACAGGACTGACAATCCAATTTAGAATTATAAATAGATCGAGGAAACCTGAATATATTATAATTGAACTAATAACATGTTGTTGATATAGAATAAGTTCATCCCATGTATTAATGATCTCACGCATGAGATGATTACTCTAAAGAAATGGGGTGGAAGGCCAACTTACTTTTTCCCATTATTATTTTTATATCAATAAAATATATTTTAGGTGAATATTTGTAATATCCTGATATTTTAAGAGGAGAGACAATGTTTCATAGCTTACAAGGTATAAAACCCAAAGCATAAACAAATAATAAAATAGTATTTTGTGAACATTATATATGATCTATTAAATTAGAATGTATAAATACAAATAACTAATTTACTAAATATATAATGGCTCTACACATTACTAATGTAGTAGTTAATTATTTATAATTAAGTCCTCAATTTAAGTAAAGTCGTTTTATTCTTCATAAATAAAATTTATTTAAAGATAACTTTTTATTTATTATTGTGAGAAAATAATAAATTTAATTTTTAAATTGACCTTTATTTTTGAAATCATCTTGTCAAAATTTTCTTATGATGATTTTTTGAGAAATTTCTAAAAAGATTAATTTTGTAATAAATAGGGAACGATACTGATTTTTATTGAAAATAGTACTTTATTTAAAATTATTCTGAAAAGTAAAATTATTTTTTAGAATAGTTTTAAAATTTAATTAGTTAGTTTTGATTTAAATAATGATTTTTAAATAAATTTTATATGTTAATTTAGTATAAAAACAATTTATAATTAAAAAGAATATTTTTTCTGAAAAATCATATTTCATTGTGTTTTTCCTATTCGATTTTAAATTAAACAAAGAAAATTATTTGTATTTAATTTTGGAAAATATATTACATATTTTTAATTAGGGGGTTTATATTTATATTCTCTTTTATTTTTTGTTAATATGAATAGTAACCTTAGTAATTTTTGTTACCATGATAAAGGGTAAATCGGGTAATTAAAGAAAAAATTAAATGATAAAGATTATAAAATGATACCAAAACTTGTCTTAATTGTATTGGATAATTATATTACTTTCTTATTCATCTAAGATTCGTTCATATTGAATTTTTTGGATATTTTGTTAAGATTATGACCATTATAGTATTTTATGTTAAGAATGGTCAAACATGTCACACTTAATAGCTATAATATTTTAATATGGGATTATCTAGAGGATATGTTTGAATATAAATATTATTTTTAATTCTGAAATATTTTTATTTATCATGGTAATTCATTTTTAATTTTTAGTGAATAAATAATTACCTTAAATGTTTTCACAATTCTGATGTAGTAATTATTTTATTAATGGAAAAATCAAAAAAATAATATTAAAAATATTAAAATTAATAACATTTGAAATATATTATAATGAACCAAACTTTTTGGTCTATTAATTTGTAATTAATCTAGTTTTTGAGGTGTTCAAGGGTTTTCCAAGGTGTTTTTGGGACATATGATACATTCTAACAATGACTCATTTCAAGAGTTTTCTAAATTTATAGTTTTCCAATGGTGAGGCATTCTAATAGTGAGATATTTACAATGGTAAATCATTCTGGTGGTATCTCATTCTGGTAGTATCTCATCCTAGTGGTAGATCATCCTTGAGATATCTCACTAATAGTGACTCGTCTATCGGTGACTCACTGGCATTGACTCCACTGGCTATGACATGCTGGCGATGAATTGGTGGCAGTGACTCATCTAGAAGTGACTCGCTAGTGGTGAATCTTCTAGTAGTGACTCATCTGGCAGTAATTCAATGGCAGTGACTCACATGCGGTGACTCACTGGTGGTGACTCGTCTGGCGGTGACTTGTTGGCGGTGGCTCCTTGATGATGACTCTTTGGCAGTGGCAGTGAACAGTGTTAACTGATTTTCCTGTTTTTTCCTTTTGTTATCCTTTTTGACATAAAATGAGTTTAATTCCATATTTAAGTAGTTTTGAAGCTGTTTCAAGGGCTATAAATCATATCTTTGATTTTTTTTAAAATACAGAGTCTTTTAAGTGGACAAACCACGTGGTTTAATGTGATTTTCTTTAATGGAAATTCTAAACTGTTTCAAATATCATGAGTTCCAAATCTAATACTTTAAATATAGAGAACTTCCCTTATTTAATTCCTTGTAATTTATCTTTATATGGGAGGTTCTGAATACTTCTTCCCATAGGATTTGTGTAACCTAGTTGGTGTGTCTAGTTCATGTTTCCCTGGAGATTTTTTTCATGTATGCACCCCCTATTTTGGTGCAGAAATCCTAGAAGAAAGTATATATTGATCATCCTTCTTCCAATTAGGATTTTCCATCATTTAACTTTATGTGTATCATGTGGGGTTGGTTTATTATTATCACCTCTTGTGAACATGGTTGAATCCAAATTAATATAGATAATCTAATTGGTTTAAAAACAATATAAAGGGGATATGGAATATGACTTGTGATTATACTATTTTATTGATATTTTGATCAATGTTGTGAATTGTGTGGCCTAAATACCCACTGAAAATCATAGACATTGGTGCTCATTTTTTACACTATTTTTTGGGTCATGGAATACACACATGTTATGTGGTTGTTGACATCGCTTATTATATAATTGGTTAACCACATACATTCATTTAAAATAAAAAGATACCCTAGGATTACATGGTTTATGTGATAACACCCTAAATTATGTGAAATTGAATAAGAGATACGTTGATAAATATGAAATTATGTTTTTCTCTATTATGTGATGTAACATGTTTGTGGGCATGATTGTGTGTTATGGGTTGGATCTGGTGATATGATGGCTGAAATATGACTATGATGTGATATGTGGGGGTAGTGTATGAGATGTTTTATACAAAGAGGTTGTAATTATGGTTCGGGTGTGGATGTGTAGCAAGGATGCAAAAAGGGGATGTAGTTGTGAATTGATGATGATGTGGGATTATTGGTAAGAGAGTAATCGGTTGTTGTGTGGTGATACTTTATATGTGTTGTTTATTGAATTGTGTGAATTAATTCTAGTTTCTAGGGAAATATAGAACTAAAATGGAATATTCATTCTTGGGAAGAATCTGAAAAAATGGTTTATTTTAAATGGAATGTGTAATTTGAACATCTAATAAATGAATGATAACAGGATATAATTTACTAGGAAGATTCGGGCAGAGCCCTTTTATTGAAAAACAAAGAAAGTACAGAAAGTATATTGATGGGGTCATACAAGCATCATGCCCTCATGCCAAGAGATACCAAATAAGATCAAATATCATAATAAAACTCATAAGAATCATCATAATCGCCATACCATTCAGAATTAGATTCTAAGGGACCATAAAACCTTGTAACCATAGTTGGTTTTAGATAGGAATATTCTTTCCTACATCTCGCTTTTCTAGAAGGAACAGGTTGAAAACCATCATCATCCACAATAACATTTTTCCCTTTAGACAATACCTGACTATAGGATGGTTTTTTTGGGGAACCATCCTCAATATCCTCCCACCATCCATGGATGCCATGGGTATCCCTTAATTTATTAATTTCCTCTCAAATCCGTGAAATATTCCCTATAGCACTCAGATTTTGATGCCCCTCTTCCAATGTAACACCTGGTATAAGGCCATCCTCATCAGTTTGGGCCCTCACTTTGTCCCCTGACCCATGAATCTTCGGTGGCACTCCCTTGGTTGATTGTGATGAATCAGATCTAGCCTACATCTCTCCTTTGTCAAAATCAGGTTGTCTGTCACGAAGCGGGTCCACATTGTTTTGTTGCATCCTTTATTTATTCCTACAAGAGGCTTCATGATGCCCTTTTGAACAAAAAAAAAAGAGAAAACCACATTCCTTTGACATTTATCCTTGGCATGACCAATAATCTGACACTCTGAACAAAATTTAGGAAGTCCTTCATATTCCACTTTCAAAGGAATTTCATCATCAAGTGCTGAAAAAACAACATTATGAATCAAGCAAGAACTCAATTCAACCTCCACCATTATCCTAGCATAATGTCTAAATTTGGAAACCTCGGTGTTCCTATCCATTTTGATAGGAATTCCCACAGTATATGCAATATCAAATAAAATTTTAGGATGCCATAAAATCCAATTAAGGCCAATTATTTTGATCTAGACATAAGATCTAGTATTTTAATGGAAAAGGGATTAAAACAAAAATACCACTCTTGAAAACATATCATACCTGGCTTCAAGGTGATTGGGCCAAAACCCCACTCTCTTCTCTTTAGTACCTCAGATGGAAAAATGATTTGAAAAAATCCCCGACCAAGCGGGATGCATCTCCAATCAGAAAATCCACATATAGAACTTAGCTTCTGAACAAAATCAGAAACTTTCCAAGACTTTTCCCCAATGGGAAGAACAAGCTTAGAAATTATAAAATGTTCACATATTTTAAATCTGTTAAGAATAGCTTCTCAGTTAGCAATCACATGATCAGTATCCCCTTTTTTGAATGTTATCTTCAGAACATCATCCTTTACATGTGAAAAATACCTTCTCTTGAGAGTGTCAGATTAAGATTTACCAATCTTCATATCTTCCAAATTCTTATCCCCCTGAATGAAATCAAATGGTCGGGTCACCTTGGCTGCTACTTTACCTACAGAAAAAATTTCTGCAGCCACAGTGGGTGTTCCATTTGTTGTTGCTGCAACAGTCACCTCACTCGGACCTACCACGCCCAGCACCACCATCATATTAACATCGCTCGAACTGTCCCCCACCACCGTAAATATACCGCTCACATTGACCGCATCGGACACCATACCTGCAGAACTCCTCGTGCCGACCACATCATTAGTTGTCGCGCTACAAATAGTCGTGGATACTCCAGTCGCCTCCGAAGATCCTAACTGGTAGCTATTGAATCAACCACATGGGAATAGAAAATATGTCGTAGATATATCAAATTCCATTCGAAACCCTAATTAGCTAAATTTAGGTTAAGAGTATAATATGACTAATGAAATCAATGCAGGTTAAGAGTCTAATATGACTTATGACTTGTTAATATCATATTATTCAATATGAAATAAAATGATAAGGGTTCCCTAAAAAATGGTGATTTTACAAATCAAAGTGGTTGATAAATAGGAAATTATTGATAAAAAAACCCTAAAATATGGCTTAAATGTGTTTTTATATACTTAGAGGTGGTAGTGATTTTGTGGGTTCTATGAGATTCTTATTTATTATTATAAAACCTTTCAGATGGGATTGTGTGATGTAACTCTATATGTATATACATTGTATTTTCTCTTGATTTTTATACACACCCCTCCCTAGTTGATTATTATATTCCAAACACCCCCATCTTCATAGGGGAGGGTGACTTTCCCAAACAACCCAGTGGGAGGATGGATGGTTGGTCACACGCTCTTCCCCGATCCCTCTTCTAGGAGATGATGGCCAAAGTTTCTCCATGTAGGATGTAGTAAGTTGAGGTATCCTGCATGTTTTCAGGCATGGTGTTCTGTTTCCTAGGTGTCTTTGGGATGATTTTTATGTCCTTTCTGATGTTTCTTTAGAATGAGATGGGATGTAACGACCCAAAGTTTCATTAATGGAAAATCACTCTTGATCCAGTTAAATGTTTCTTTATGAAAAAAATGTTTTTATAAGATGTCAACTTCTTTAGATTTATGTTAAGATTTGTGACCGTTACATTTATAGTCGTTGAACAGTGATCATCTGAGTAGTATAAATATAAGGCTTTAACAAAACCATTTCTACTCAGACAAAGGAAGTGATGGCCTCATCCAGTAGAATTGCCCCTTACGAAGCCCATTTGTTGGAGCTCGGAAAAGAGGTGGCATCTTTGGGATTTTCCCTTGACCAAGCCCAAGCTGAGCTTCATCAAGTCAAGCTCGAACGTGATCGTCTATGGGAAAAATGGAATTTGATAGAGATTACCACTCGAGCGATGCTATCCGAGCAACCCCAAGAGTCTGTCACCATCGCACACCTTACCCTTAGGTCTTATGCAGCTATTTTAAGGGGTTATGTAAAAAATAAGTAGCACCATGTTCATGTACATTATTTTTTGTATATAATAATGAATATAATTTTTTTTGATACATTGTAATTAGTTTTTAAAGTACAAATGGTGTTTTTAGTTATTATTTAATTAAGAATTATATTTTATTAAATTAAAGGATTTTTGAATTAAATAATATTTTAATAAAATATTATTATTAATATTAAATTAATTTTTATTAAATATAAATGATCTTATAATTTTATGAATGCAATTAAAATTTTTATTAAGGTTTGAAAGTCATTTCTGTCAAAACCCGTGAATTTTTTATAAATGTCGGTTTTTATTTTAAAAGTGAAAATTAACATATTTAGAAAATTATTTAGATAAAATAAATATTATTTTTGGAATCAGGACGTCGAAATTATCCAACAGTGAATTTTTCATAATTTTCTGAGACAGTCAAATTTTTGGGTGAAAATTAAATACCATTTAAATATATAATGTGTTTTATGACATCATAATGACCCAATGGTGATATAATAAAATACCATAATCCTTATGTTCGGCCAATATGTGTTTTATCATTAAAATAATGAGGTTTTGGGTTTGTTTGACTTACTTTTCAAAGCATTAATGGAGCCCTCAAGACTTATTCAACACTTTGCCTTTTTAAATTAATTTCCATGGGAGTGTGACTCACCTCCACATAAGCAACCCTAATTTTTTAATAAGTTCGTACCTTGGACTTGTAAAATATTGTTTTCCTCTTTCCTTTTCTAGAAACCATGGGCAAATACCATGGGATGGTTTGTGGTTTGGATTATTTTAATATAAGGGGTCCCAAACCTAAATAATAAAGAATTCCCTCACCTTTCCTATATAAACCCAACCAAGATCCCACTTCCTCCTCACTAAAATCCATTGGAGTTCGTCCAACCTCTACCCTACTCTATCTAGAATCCTCCCAAGGTGCCCCAATCTCCCAAGAATCCTCTCACAAGCCTCTCTCTAGCCTTTGGAAGCACACTTCCAAGTAAGGGGTTTTCTTCCTTTCTCAATTTTTGTCAATTTTCTTTAAGTTGTATTTCCCTTTTTATTTCAATTATGAATGTTGGGGTATGGTTTCTCACCTCCCCCATACTGCCCTCTTATTGTTTGAATTATGGTAGAACCCTTTCTCTCTCATTAAATGCCTCCCATGTACACCTGTTACTATGCCGAAATTCTGAAAGGAACTTCTCTCTCTTCTTTTACATTCAAGCAATACTTTTGTATCATGAATCTAAATTACATTTACATTGTTGGGACATGTATATATATGATCTCCTTACTGTCCATTACATGTAAATATGATGAGGAACCCCTTTCTCTCTCATCAACCTTTTTTATGAATTCTTATGTCACGCCGTTACGCTGCCGAAATCGCACTGATTTTCTAAGCCAATGTCTTTGTGTAGTGAATACCATGCCCATTTCTCCATCAAGGGTATTCACCTTTATGAACATTTACATATTTATTATAAAGTTTCATGTATTAATTACACATTCCTTTATCGTGGAATAAATGATTATGTTTTATGAATCCATGTTTTATGATCCATGTGGCACACTTATGCATGAAATGAAATGTTTAAGAAGGGTGCTCCCTTTATAGCGCTCCAATGCATTGGGTAAAGTATAGTATCATGATAAGTCATGTGAAATGAGTGTTGACTCATGCTAATTCAAGTGCAATGAGGGTTTACTCGTGCTTCAAGTGGAATGAGGGTTTACTCATGCTCCATGTGCAATGAGCCTTGGCTCATGCTAATTCAATGTTAAGTGTTGTTGCCACATTTCCATGTTATGATTATCATGCTTTATCATGCCTTTATGTTCATGTTTCTCTTATGCTCTATTGATATGCCTATTTCCTAACATGTATTGTAATCCTCATGTTATTCATTGTGTACTCCCTTACTGGGCTTTATAGCTCACCCTTTTCTTATGCATGTCCTCAGGTTATCCCATACAATGCTAAGTACGAAGGAATGTAGTGGTCATGTAAAGGAAGTTTTCAATAAAGATGTTGTAATTCAAGTTTAATGTTTTTATGTTATGATCCTAAGACCCAAAGACACTAAACCTCTTGATATTCTTTGTTGTATCAAGTGAATTTTTATGTAATAAAGCATTCTTAAGTTGTAATAAAAAGCAGGGTTGTCATAGTTGGTATCAGAGGATAGGTTTAGTTATTTTTGGGATTAGGAAACCCTAGTAAAGCCTTAGATACAAGACTAAGCATAATAAAAACATCCCTAAGTTTTGGTAAATAGTAAGTAAGTTGTTTATCAAACAAATACATCCCTGTCTGGATACGAGCAGGTAGAGGCGGCTCTGGCACAGATGTATCCTAGGGGTAAAACCCGAAAACACCGCTTTGAGCTAGACTCGAACGGGAACTGGTGCACGACAACGGGCCTTACTGCACTCTTGGTTACGACACTCCCGGGGGATATGTTTTGATAAATTCACAATCTTAGTATGAACCCTTATTTAGGGAAAAATGCCCCTAAGAATATATGTTAGAAGGAAGATCATGAAAAGCCTGGATTGAATCCTATAGACTCATGTGTTAAAGAGATTAAAGTTTATTTATAAGTCATCAACTTTTGTTTTTGGATTACCCTTTATGTGTTACCCCTAACTTTCCTTTTATTCCAGCCAATGGCCAGTAATAGGATAACTCGGGCTAACAACCGTTGTGAAGATCAGTGTGATGATTGTACTTATGAGATGCCCAATCCAATGGGAGCGGGAATCGCGAACTTTGTCATGCTTCTCTCTCAGCTAACTCATGTTTTGAATAGAAACACTGGTCAAGAGGAACGTTCAACCCCCCCTAAGAAAGAACAAGTCGCTATTGAAAGCTTCATGAGACAAAGGCCTCCTACTTTTAGTGGATCATCTGATCCCACGATTGCTGAACAATGGATCAACTCCATTGAAAAGATATTCTCCATCCTCCAATGCTCTGAAAAAGAGAAGGTTCTCCTGGCGGCTTATCGTATGGAGGGTGAAGCTGATCAATGGTGGACATTGATCAAAAATACGAAGCCTGAGGAGGAGATCGAGGCTTTGGAATGGAAGGTATTCCGGAAGATGTTTTTCGATAAATATTTTCCACGCACCCTCTGTCTTAAGATGGAAAGGGACTTCCTTTCCCTCAAACAGAAAGATGAAGAATCTGTGGGAGCGTACGAGGAAAACTTCACAAGGCTTGCACGATACGCTTCCGGCTTTGTTGTTACCCCCGAATGTAAGTTTTACCGCTTCTCTGGTGGGCTGAAGCCTAGCTTGCGGAAAGAATTAGTGATCCGTGACTTTGACAGCTATGAGGAAATTGTCTGATGTGCCCTCAAGGTTGAAATGGAGATCGGAGAATCACAGGGGTATCATGGGGACAAGAAGCGTAAGGTGGACTTCAATGCTGGTGGTCTGATGGATAAATCCAACGGCGCTAAGAAATTCCAGAACCCCACTTGCCAAATGTGTGGAAAGAAGCACCCTGGAAATTGCCTTAGGGGGACAAGAAAATGCTTCAAGTGTGGAAGCGAAGGGCAACTAGCTGTTAACTGTCAGCAAGAAGGACCCGCGGCTGCGATAGAGGAGAGGAACGCTCCGTTCGAACCTCAACGCGTTGTTCAATGCTTCAAATGCATAGAACCGGGTCATTTTTCCAATCAGTGCCCTAATCCAAGGGTTATCGGGGGCAATCAACAACCTCCAAGATAGCAAGGAAGAGCTTTGGCCATCACTTCTGCCGAAGTGAACCCCGACAACGAAGTGGTGACAGGTACGCTAGTTATTCATTCAAGAATAGAGAATGTACTTTTTGATTCAGGTTCTACGCATTCTTTTATATCTAAAAAGTTTAGTATAACAATCCCTACACCACCACAAATCATGGAAGTAAAGATGTCGGTGAGTACGGGAAATGGGGCAATCATTGCATCCCATGAGTATAAGTCCTCCCCTGTTATAATATGTGGATTTAATTTCCCGGCGAACCTCTTCATACTCCCTTTGGTGGAATTTGATTCAATTCTTGGCATGGATTGGCTTTCCTTATATAGAGCCAACATAAATTGTCGGGAGAGGGAAATCACACTCCATATTGAGAATCGACCCCCGATTCTTTACAAGTGTCAGGAGGAAGATGAATCTCCTTTAGCTCCATCATCTCAAGCATGGATATTACTGCCTCATGAGCACGCATATCTGGCTCAGATGATTGAGTCCAAGGAAGAAACCACCCTTGAAGAAATGCCTATTGTGAGGGAATTCGCTGAAGTATTTCCCGAGGAACTTCCTGGTCTTCCTCCAAGAAGAGATGTTGAGTTCTCAATTGAACTTATACCTGGGGCACTACCAATATCCAAGACTCCATATAGAATGGCTGTTTTTGAGCTTGAAGAGCTGAAGAAACAACTACAGGAGAATCTAGATAAAGGGTTTATACGCCCAAGTGCATCACCATGGGGTGCACCAGTCCTCTTCGTTAAGAAGAAGGATGGGTCAATGCGGCTTTGCATCGATTATCGTGAACTTAACAAAATCACGATAAAGAACAAGTATCCTCTCCCAAGAATCGATGACTTATTTGATCAGCTGGGTGGAGCACAATACTTCTCCAAGGTTGACTTGCGGTCGGGATATTATCAAGTAAGGGTGAAGAAGGAAGATATCCCCAAGACTGCTTTTCGTACAAGGTATGGGCACTATGAATTCATAGTAATGCCTTTCAGACTCACCAATTCTCCAGCAATATTCATGGACTTGATGAATAGAGTCTTTAGAGATTACCTAGACAAATTTGTGGTAGTCTTTATAGATGATATTCTAATATACTCTAAAACCAAGGAGGACCATGAGGAGCATTTAAAAACTGTACTAGAGACTTTGTGCAAGGAGAAGATCTATGCAAAGTACAGCAAGTGTGAGTTTTGGTTAAAGGAAGTCTCATTCTTGGGTCATATAATCACAAGCAATGGGATATCTGTGGACCCCTCCAAGACAGATGCAATTGAGGGATGGCCGAGGCCAACATCGGTAACTGATATCTGTAGCTTCTTGGGGTTAGCTGGATATTATTGACGATTTGTGAGAAATTTCTCACGATTGTCCAACCCTCTTACCAAGCTAACTCGAAAGGGAGTAAAGTTTGCTTGGAGTGATGAATGCGAAGAAAACCTCAAGGAGTTGAAAAGGAGGCTTATCACTGCACCCGTGATCACTTTACCCACAAGTGGGGAGCTTTTTGTGGTATTCAGTGATGCTTCGAAGAAGGGCTTAGGATGTGTGCTGATGCAGAATGATAAAGTGATATCCTATGCCTCAAGGCAGTTGAAAATCCATGAGCGAAACTATCCAACGCATGATCTGGAGTTGGCGGTGGTGATCTTTGCCTTGAAAATCTGGCGGCATTATCTCTATGGAGAGAAATGTGAGATATATACTGACCACAAGAGTCTTAAATATATATTCACACAGAAAGAGCTTAATATGCACCAGAGAAGATGGATAGAGCTCATCAAGGATTATGACTGTTCAATACATTACCACCCTGGGAAGGCGAACAAGGTGGCGGATGCCCTAAGTAGAAAGGATCCAGTAATTCTATCAATGATGAGAATTGAGAAGGATCCAATCTTCTTAGACTTGATGAAGATGGACGTGGGAATCATAAAAAAGGGAACATCATCAATCCTTTCACAAATGATTGCTCAACCATCTCTTTTGGAAAGGTTAAAGGATGCTCAAAAGGATGATGCGAGAATCCAAGAAAAAGTGGAAGCTATCAAGAAGGGAAAATCCTCAGAGTTTAATGTTAATGAAGAAGGAATTGTGCGGTTTGGGAAAAGATTATGTGTTCCATCATGTTCGGAAATGAAGAAGGAACTTTTTGATGATGCACATAGTTCAAATTTCTCTATTCACCCAGGGAGTACAAAGATGTATCGAGATCTCCGAGAAAACTTTTGGTGGGATAATATGAAGAAGGAGATCGCTGAATATACATCAAAGTGCCTGGTGTGTCAACAAGTGAAGGCAAAGAGGCAGATGTCTAAGGGGATGATGCAACCATTGCCCATACCAGAATGGAAATGGGAGAACATCACCATGGACTTCGTCACTGGACTTCCAAGGACATCCAAAGGCAACAATGCAATCTGGGTTGTTGTGGATCGTCTTACAAAGACTGCACACTTCATTTCTATTCGAGAGGATTTCTCTTTGGATCAACTGGCACGGATATATATCAGGGAAGTGGTACGGTTGCATGGAGTACCACTATCTATTGTGTCTGACCGAGATCCAAGATTTACCTATAAGTTTTGGAAGAGTCTTCAACATGATCTGAATACTGAACTGAACTTCAGTACGACCTATCATCCTCAAACTGATGGCCAATCCGAGCGGACTATCCAAACACTTGATGATATGTTGAGAGCGTTCTCAATGGACTTTAAAGGAGGATGGGATCAACATCTTCCTCTAGTTGAGTTCTCTTATAATAATAGTTTCCACTCGAGCATCCAAATGACACCATATGAAGCCTTGTATGGGAAAAGGTGTAGAACACCAGCATGTTGGGATGAGGTCGGTGAACGTAAGCTGCTTGGACCAGAAATGGTCGAAGAAATGGTGGAGAAGGTGAAAACCATTCAGCATCATATCAAGGCAACCCAAAGTCGACAGAAGAGTTATGCAGATAATCGTCGACGAGACCTTGACTTTAAAGTCAGAGACATGGTGTTTTTACGCATATCTCCGTGGAAGAAGGTCATGAGGTTTGGAAAGAAAGGGAAGTTAAGTCCAAGGTACATCGGCCCCTTCGATATTCTTGATCGTGTTGGGGCTGTGGCCTATCGACTAGCACTTCCACCTACTATGGCCAAGGTGCATGATGTCTTCCATGTATCCCTCTTAAGGAAGTACATACCAGACCCTTCACATATACTCTCTTCCGAGGTGGTACAATTAGAAGATGATCTTTCTTATGAGGAGAAACCAGTGAAGATCTTAGATCATAGAGAAAAAGTTCTACGAAATAAGACAATGCCCCTCGTCAAGGTGTTGTGGAGAAACCACAAGTTTGAAGAAGCAACTTGGGAGTCAGAGGATATGATGAAGCTAAGTTACCCACATTTGTTTTAGTGTGGGAAAAGGAAAATTTCGAGGGCGAAATTTCTTAAGGGGGAAATATTGTAACGACCCAAAGTTTCATTAATGGAAAATCCCTCTTGATCCAGTTAAATGTTTCTTTATGAAAAAAAAAATGTTTTTATAAGATGTCAACTTCTTTAGTTTTATGTTAAGATTTGTGACCGTTACTTTTATAGCTGTTGAACAGTGATCATCTGAGTAGTATAAATATAAGGCTTTAACGAAACCATTTCTACTCAGACAAAGGAAGTGATGGCCTCATCCAGTAGAATTGCCCCTTACGAAGACCATTTTTCAGAGCTCGGAAAATAGGTGGCGTCTTTGGGCTTTTCCCTTGACCAAGCCCAAGCTGAGCTTCATCAAGTCAAGCTCGAACGTGATCGTCTACGGGAAAAATGGAAGTTGATAGAGATTACCACTCGAGCGATGCTATCCGAGCAACCCCAAGAGTCTGTCACCATCGCACACCTTACCCTTAGGTCTTATGCGGCTATTTTAAGGGGTTATGTAACAAATAAGTAGCACCATGTTCATGTACATTATTTTTTTTACATAATAATGAATATAAATGTTTTTGATAAATTGTAATTAGTTTTTAAAGTACAAATGGTGTTTTTAGTTATTATTTAATTAAGAATTATATTTTATTAAATTAAAGGATTTTTTAATTAAATAATATTTTAATAAAATATTATTATTAATATTAAATTAATTTTTATTAAATATAAATTATCTTATAATTTTATGAATGCAATTAAAATTTTTATTAAGGTTTGAAAGCCATTTCTGTCAAAACCCGTGAATTTTTTATAAATGTCGGTTTTTATTTTAAAAGTGAAAATTCACATATTTAGAAAATTATTTAGATAAAATAAATATTATTTTTGGAATCAGGATGTCGAAATTATCCAACGGTGAATTTTTCATAATTTTCTGAGACAGTCAAATTTTTGGGTAAAAATTAAATACCATTTAAATATATAATGTGTTTTATGACATAATAATGACCCAATGGTGATGTAATAAAATACCATAATCCTTATGTTCGGCCAATATGTGTTTATCATTAAAATAATGAGTTTTTTGTTTTGTTTGACTTACTTTTCGAATCATTAATGGATCCCTCAAGACTTATTCAACACTTTGCCTTTTTAAATTAATTTCCATGGGAGTGTGACTCACCTCCACATAAGCAACCCTAATTTTTTAATAAGTTCGGACCTTGGAATTGTAAAATATTGTTTTCCTCTTTCCTTTTCCAGAAACCATGGGCAAATACCATGGGATGGTTTTTGGTTTGGATTATTTTAATATAAGGGGTCCCAAACCTAAATAATAAAGAATTCCCTCACCTTTCCTATATAAACCCAACCAAGCTCCCACTTCCTCCTCAATAAAATCCCTTGGAGTTCTTCCAACCTCTGCCCTACTCTCTCTAGAATCCTCCCAAGGTTCCCCAAGCTCCCAAGAAGCCTCTCACGGGCCTCTCTCTAGCCTTTGGAAGCACACTTCCAAGTAAGGGGTTTTCTTCCTTTCTCAATTTTTTTCAATATTCTTTAAGTTGTATTTCCCTTTTTATTTCAATTATGAATGTTGGGGTATGGTTTCGCACCTCCCCCATACTGACCTCTTATTGTTTTAATGATGGGAGAACCCTTTATCTCTCATTAAATGCCTCCCATGTACACCTGTTACTATGCCGAAATTCCGAAAGGAACTTCTCTCTCTTCTTTTACATTCAAGAAATACTTTTGTATCATGAATCTAAATTCCATTTCTATTTTTGGGACATGTATATATATGATCTCCTTACTTTCCATTACATGTAAATATGATGAGTAACCCCTTTCTCTCTCATCAACCTTTTTTATGAATTCTTATGTCACGCCGTTACGCTGCCGAAATCGCACCGATTTTCTAAGCCAATGTCTTTGTGTAGTGAATACCATGCCCATTTCTCCATCAAGGGTATTCACCTTTATGCACATTTACATATTTATTATAAAGTTTCATGTATGAATTCCACATTCCTTTATCGTGGAATAAATTATTATGTTTTATGAATCCATGTTTTATGATCCATGTGGCACACTTATGCATGAAATGAAATGTTTAAGAAGGGTGTGCCCTTTATAGGGCTCCAATGCATTGGGTAAAGTATAGTATCATGATACGTCATGTGCAATGAGTGTTGACTCATGCTAATTCAAGTTCAATGAGGGTTTACTCGTGCTTTAAGTGCAATGAGGGTTTACTCATGCTCCATGTGCAATGAGCATTGGCTCATGCTAATTCAATGTTAAGTGTTGTTGCCACATTTCCATGTTATGATTATCATTCTTTATCATGACTTTATGTTCATGTTTCTCTTATTCTTTATTTATATGCCTATTGCCTAACATGTATTGTACTCCTCATGTTATTCATTGTGTACTCCCTTACTGGGCTTTAAAGCTCACCCTTTTCTTATGCATCCTCAGGTTATCCCATGCAATGCTAAGTACGAAGGAATGTAGTGGTCATGTAAAGGAAGTTTTCAATAAAGATGTTGTAATTCAAGTTTAATGTTTTTATGTAATTATCCTAAGCCCCAAAGACACTAAACCTCTCTATCTTCTTTGTTGTATCAAGTGAAGTTTTATGTAATAAAGCATGCTTAAGTTGTAATAAAAAGCAGGGTTGTCATATGGGATGACATATGATGTGTTGTGTTATGAGTCCTAGGTTTGTGAAGGTGGGATGTGATGAGGTTTGTGGCCTAGGTGTGTGTGGGAAGGATGTGATGTAGTTTGTGGCCCATGTGTCAATGGGTTGGATGTGATGTGTTTTTTCACCCAGGTGTCTGCAGGTGGGATGTGGTGTGGTTTGTGAGGCCCAAGTGTGTGGGGGCGGGTAGTGAAGTGGTACTTTCAGAAGAGTTGGGAGTTCCAGGACATTTTTTGTTAGGGTGTGAGAGCAGCTAATCTGTGGGAAAGTGGTGTGGGGTACCCTAGCATCAATATGATTTATATATATTACATTACATGAATTTCATTATTTAGTGAGCGTACCTTGGTGATGTTTTTTTTGTTAGTATACCTAGGTGTTTTTTGGTGCTTTTTTCACATGGGTTCATTAGTATGCTCTTTTCACATGTGCATGAGAAAAATTTGAATTCCTACTAAGTATACATGTATGCTTACCATACATATATAAAAACTATTTTCATTTTTCAAGGATGGCCTTATGGACCATGCAGAACATTTCTAGTTTGGTTTTTGTAGCTTTTGTTGTGTCACTGCCTAAGCTTTTACACTTTTGGGATTTCATTTGTAGACTTTAATATGTATTAGTTTTTGATTTATACATGAATTATGGGATGGTTTGGATTTATTTTAAAATATTTTATGGAGTTTATTTTGGTTGATACATCCTATATCCCAATATTTTTTTCTTATAAACGGTAATGCATCCCATATTGTGAGATTTGTATACCCTTAGTGCTAGTCTCCAACCCGAGGCCTACTGGGGGTGGGATTCAGGGGTTATTATCTCCCTTTATTCATTTCCATCCCAAGAGGGGTATCTTTGGAGTGAGGGTTTGTGAATGAATGGTATCAAAGTTGATGTTTGAGAGATAGGATGGAGTTTGGAGTTACGAATAGTGATTATTTTAGGGTTTGGTATGGAAACAGTGTCAGTTGACCTTGGTACATGACATAGGATTGGGATACCATCTAGGAAATGGGATTTTAGGGGCCACCCATAATCTAGTGCATGGAATCTGAGCCTACCAAACGACCAAGTGAGGTAGCACTACCTGTAGGGTAGAGACCTAGGAGAGGCACATGCATCATAATGACTTGTATTCTTATTTCAATTTCTTTATTTTATGAATATAAAATGAATTAAATTAATCATGAAATTTTATTTTTGTTTCTATGAATTTTCCCTTGCTTTTATTTCTAATGAGATTCATTAATTTTTTATTGAATTATTCTTATAACCAAGATGAAAGAGTAATATGATGGTCAATTGGATTGAATTGTTTTTTTATCCTTTTTAAGGTTTAAATATGTTGTTTTATTTACTATTATACCATGATTATTAATAAATTTAATTTTTATTATTTTTTTATAAATGTATAAAATGCCTTACAATTTTTCTAATGTTTGAAATTATTTGAGAAACATGTTTAGTGTATTTTGTTAAGATCAACTATTTAATTTTCAAAACCATTATAAATCATGTAACCTTAAATTAGATTTCATGATGGCATGATAAAATAAATTACTTTGAAACCATTCTTATAAGTATCCTAGTTTTCATGTGAGCTAATATGTCTTGTGTTTCTTTCCATCTGTAATTTTTCATAAGCACATGTTGTTGACTTATTATAAAATATGTATTTAGACATTTAAATTTAGAAATTTCTTAAAATCTCTATATTAATTATTGATAATTCTTTGGAATTTGGAATCCTCAAAAAGAATAAACTAATTCTAATTTTTTCCTCAATTTTAGTTATATTGTATTGATATAACCAAATCGTGTAATCATGTGTTAGAGCAGAAATCCATGTGACATTTATTTCTAAATTTTGGGAAAATGATAATCATGATTTGTGGTAACCTTTTGGGACTTAGAATTGTATAAGTGATTAAATTTATTACTTTAATACTGATAATAATTTTAAATTTCTAAAATAAACTTATCTCACATATTAATTCATTATTATTTTGTTATGAGAATAATTTCTAAAGTTGAAATAATTTTTGTAGTAACAAGGGAAATTCTAGTACGACAGACCTACACATATAACATGTTTAATACGTTTCATTTAAATATTTAAGTAGAATCATTTTATCCTGATTTTAGTATATAATAATGTTTTCATGAACTATGAAATAATTAAATAATGTTTACCCTAAGCATGATAAAGCATAAAATATAGAAATATAACTCATGTAGTTTTAATTTCATGATTAAGAAAGCATGTTTTATTTTGATGATTCTATAATACTTTTTTGTATCTAATAGATTATTTGAGCATGATAAAGAATGAAATATAGTAATACAACATGTATAGTTTTAATTTTGTTTTTAGAAAGCATTTTTTTCTGATCCCAACAATGATTAATGAATTTTTAGACTAAGAATGATAAAATAATTAAATGTTGTAATACAACATGTGTAGTTTTAATTTTATTTTCAGAAATAATGTTTTAATTTGATGATTATGATATAATTTTTTTTATAAAATGTATTATTTGAATCAAACATAAGAAAATATCATGTGTAATTCTTTCAAATAAAGTTTTATGTTTTTTCCTTGATAATAAGATGAACCTATAATGTAATGTTTAAGAATATTAAACATGGTGTGTAATATGACATGTGTACAATTTTGTCTTTAACTTAGATGCATGTTAAAACTATTTAAAATTTAAGGATTAATATTTCACTAGAGATAATCTGGAAATGTTGAGTGTTGTTTCATTGTTATAATTTCATTGATGTGTTGATATGCCTCGCTGAAAATAATAGTTGTTATAAACTTTATTGTGCTATGATTGTTTTAGATAATGAGACCCTTGACATTATTGTTGGATCAACCACACCATTTATTGAAAGTCTAATCACTTATACATGACTAATGAACCAATTCCCCAGGGAAAATTTAAAATTGTGTGGAAGTGTCCATGCTAAATAATGAGATGAAGTAATATAGACCCCTAAATAATTATGGAAGATTATTTTCATTACTGCTATGTTTGATTTTTCTTATTGTGATTACTTTTGTGACATGTGGTTTAAAAACCTTCAAGTATACAAATATTTGGAAACATGATACCTAATCGATACATATTATACTTTGACATGGTTGAAACTATGTGGGCGAGTCAGTACCTCCCAAAGAAAATAATATCTCGACATGGGAAAGGGGATTCCTTGATTTTTGTGATTTGGTCTTGATGTGTGATTTTAGTGGTGATTGTTGTTTGGGGAAGTTTTAATGATGGTATGGTTAAAGTAGTTTTGAAAAAATGGTGTTTTCTTATAGATGGAAAAGTTGTGCGAGGGTGGGGTTGTGTGAAATGGCTAGTGGAAATTTTTTATTGGTTGGGAAGTTTGGGTAGTAGTTGTGCTATGTAGAGTGGTTATGTGGGGTAGAAGAGATATATGGATTTTTTATGGTTAGATATATTTTTTGGGGTTTTTTTGTGTTGTGATGTGTTTTTATTGATATAATCCCTCACCTATCATAAAATTTTAATCACTTAAAGTTAGTAATAAAATAGACTGGTCATTTTGGAAATCATGAAAACAATAAATATGGGCTTTCCTCCCATGCCTAAATACTTTTACAAAGTAAGTGTTGATAAAGTTTGAATACCACCATATTGGTTAGGTTTCTTTTTTTTTTTGATATTATATTGATGGAACATGTTATGAACAAAAACATATAAAGGGAGGAAAACTCTTTACCCTCATCAAGGCAAGTTATGATATGACACATTTTAAAACTGTACGGTTGAGTCAGTTCCACCAAAAGTAGAAAATATTATGGTTTGATGGATGGGTTCCATTGATTTTTATGATTTTTGTATCTACATCTATATTAATATAAGTTTTCATGTTGGTATAGAAATGATATTTTAAAATCCTGCAAGTAATGACATACACCTATGAGAAAAAATAGAAATTGGAAATATTAAACCCCTTATTGTTTATATATAATTATGTTCCAAGTAATTAATGTTTTGAAGAAAAACCTGGAAAATTTTAAACTTTGATAATCTAGTAAATTTAAAACTTATGTCATATTTGTGATTCATTCCATTTTTTAATTTGTGTTTTCTTAATATGATGTAAAATTTTATTAATATTAATTAGATAAAGAGAATGAGAGTTCTATTTGTAGAAGAGAATAAATTTTGTGAAAGCATGAAACCTTCCAATTTGTGTAAGTGGTCTTGAGAAACATGTTGAAGAAAAGTGGTTTTATAGAATTTTTTGAAAGATTTTTCACAAAGGGTATTTTTATAAATAATATTCTATAAAAAAGATTCAAAAAATGGGTTGACTCAAAGTGGGTTTCTTATCCTATAATATTTTTTTATATTTTTTATAGAAACAATTTAATAGAAATGTTTTCAAACTTAACATTATTCAAAATAAAATTTTGAGATACATAGTTGGAAAGAAATGTATCATTTTAAAAAAAATCTCAAATTTTAAACTCCTTAACTGACATGAATTAAATAAAATTTCATAAATATCATTTCTATGTTTTTAATAAATTATTACTAGATCATGCTAATCTACTTTCTTTATGATATGTTAAGCATTATATGTTTTAAATATTTTGGATTTAATTTTATAGAATAAAAAATTAGGATAACACTTGTATAGAATTCATACAATGGAATGTCAAATTGATGTCCTCGAAGTAAAATGTATAATAATGTTTTCACCTATCTAAAATCTATTTATTCTATTTAAAATTACATGAAGAAATTGTTTTGAATATGATATCATCCACGATGTTATTATTGTTGTTTTATTGTTATATATTTTCATACTAAACTTGTTATAATTATCTATGTGACTATGTTCTTATTTGAGAGGTATCTCCCCAGGAGATTGTGTTCGATGTATTGTGTAGATTTTAACTTCTTTCCCATCCAGCTTTTGTGTTCCAAATATATCAAGAAACTTGAGAGGTATCTCAAGGGATGGTTTTTTGGATCCTTCCCCTATTTTATTCCAGGTTTATTTTTAATTATTGAGGGGGTGAATTGGTTGAGAGTTATTTGATGTAATGGCCCATACTTTATAGTCCATTACTTTGTGAGAAATCTAGTGTCTAAGGCGTCCAAGGGTAGTCTAAGGTTTTTTTCAGACAAATGAGTTATTCCAATGATGACTCATTTCAAGAGATTTACAAATTTATAGTTTTCCAATGATGAGGAATTCCAATGGTGAGACATTTCCAATGTTATCTCATTCTTGTGGTATCTTATTCAAGTGGTATCTAATCCTAGTGGCATCTCATCCTGGTGGTAGCTCGCTGGTGGTGACTCATCTGGTGGTGACTCACTGGCGATGACTCATCTAGTGATGAATCCCAAGCGGTGACTCATATAGTAGTGACTCACAGGTGGTGACTTGTTCGTGGTGACTCGTTGGCAGTGACTTACTAGCAGTGGCTCCCTAATGATGACTCCATGGTGGTGGTGGTGGTGAACAGTGTTTCCAGATTTTCTAGTTTTCCCTGTTGATGTCCTTTTTTATGTAAAATGAGTTTAATGTCATATTTAAGTAGTTATGAATCCATTTCATGGGATATTAATCATATATAAGATTTTATAAAAAAAAATACAAAAGTTCTTAAATGGTTAAACCACATGGTTTAATGTGATCCTATTTAATAGAAATTCTACGAAGTTTTAAATCTCCTAAGTTATGGATCTAATCCTTCAAATATAGATACCTTCCCTTAGTTTATTTCATCTCCTTTCTCTTGATATGGGAGGTTCTTAATCCTTCTACCCATAAGATTCATGTAACCTAGTTGGCGTGGCTAGTTCATGTTTCCCTGTAGTGTTTCCTCATGTACGCACCCCCTATTTTGGTGCAGCAATCTTGGGAGAAAGTCATGTTGATCATCCTCCTTCCAAGTAAAATTTTCCTTTGATTATCTTTATGTGTATCATAAGGGATGGGTTTATTATTATCACTTCTTGTGAACATGGTTTCATCCAAATTAATATAGATAGTTGTATTGGTTTAAAAACAATATAAATGGGATGGGAAATGTGACTTTTGATCCTACTATTTTTTTGATATTTTGATCATTATTGTGAATTTCATGGGTGAAATACTCACTAAAAATCATGTTCATTGGTGGTTAGAGTTTGTTTTTTATTTTTCAGTAGTGGAATAAATAATATTTATGTGTCTATTGACATATCTTATTATATAATTGTTTAACCATGTACATTCAGTTAAAATAAATGGATTCCCCAGGATTACATGGTTTCTTTGATAACACCCTAAATTAAGTGAAATTGAATAAGGGATACCCTAATAAAATTGAAAGTATGTTTTAATTTTTTATGTGATGTAATGTGTTTGTGTAAATGATTGTGTGTTTTGGGGTTGGCTCTCGTGATATGATGGATATAATATGACTATGTTGTGATATTTGGGGGTAGTGGATGAGATTTTTTATACAGCAGGGTATTAATGATGGTTAGGGTTTGGACGTGCAACATGGCTATAAAAAAGGTATATGGCTGGGAATTGGTGATGATGTGGGATTATTGGTAAGAGAGTAATGGGTAGTATTGTGGTGCTAATTTCTGTGTGTTGGTTATTTTATTATGAAAATTAATTCTATTTTCTTGGGAAGTATGAAACTAAAATGGAATATTTGTTCTTGGGAATAATCTGAAAAAATGGTTTATTTGAAATGGAATATGAAATGTGAATAGATAATGAATGAACGATAACAGGCTATAATTTAATGAACCAATGTTTTTTTAATCTAGGATTATTCAATATTTTTGAAATATGTTATGTAGCTAAATGTAGGTTAAGATTATAGTGTGACTTATGTATTGTGTTCTTCTTGTATGTAATTGTGGATATTTTTGTCTGGTTGGTTATGTTATATCTACCAAATTATTAATATAATTAACGCTTCATGTTAATTATTTAGAATGGACATTTTTAACGTGGAAATTGATGATGGTTTGTGTTACATAATTAGTTAATGTTGATATATACACAAATGGGTTGGAAATATGAAGTAAGGTGAGATGGGTTTCCTAAAAAATATTGATTTTATAAATCAAAGTGGGTGATAAAGAGGAAATTATTGATAAAACATAAACCCCAAAATAAGTCTTAAAGATTGAAAATGAATTGTGGTTTTTGTTTTGTTTGTGTGTTTTTATGCATTTAGAGGTGTAAGAGATTGTGTGGATTCTATGAGATGGTTATTTCTTGTTATAAACCCATAGTATGGGCTTGTGTGTTTTAACTATATATATATACATTTTATATTCTCTTGATTTCTATATGTACCCCACCCTAGTTGAACACTATGTTCCAAACACCCCCATCGTCACAGGGGACGGTTTCTTTCAGAAACATCTAGGTAGGAGGATGGTTGGATAGTCACCCACTCTTCTCTATTCCATCTTCTGGGTAATGAGACACCAATGTTCTTTAGGTAGGATGTGGTGAGATGGGGTATCCTGGGTGTTTGCAGGCATGGTGGGTTTTTTCCAAGGTGTCTTTAGGATGAGTTTTGATGCATTTTTTCAATTGTCTTCAGGATGAGAAGTGATGAGATGTGATGTGCTATTTCTTGTGGCCCAAGTGTGTGTGGGAAGGATGTGATGAATTTTGTGGCTTGGGTGTGTGCGAGAAGGATGTGATGTGGTGTGTGGCCAAGGTTTCTGCAGGCAGGATGTGATGTGGTTTTTAGCCCAGGTGTCTATGGGCGAGATTTTGTGTGGTTTGTGAGTCTCATGTGTGTGTCTATGTTATGATGTGGTACTTTTGGAAGAGGTGGGATCACCATGATGTTTTCTATAAGGGTGTGAGAGTGGATAATCAGTGAGAAAGTTGTGAGGGGTGCTCTATCATCAATATGATTTACATATATTGCATTACTTGACTTGGGTTATTTGGTGAGGATTCCTTTGTATGGTTGGGTTTGGTTAGTAAACCTTTTTTAGTGCTATTTGGTTCTGTTGTTTTCACTAAGGTGCATTTGTATGATCTTTTCACATGTCATGAGATAATTTGGTTTTCCTACATCGTATACCTATATGCCCACCCTATGTATATGAAAACTGTTTTCAGGTTCTAGGATGACCTTGTGGACTATTCTAGACATTTCATGATTGGTCCTTTGGATCTATGGTTGTGTCTCTGTCTTTCCTTTTACTCTTTTGGGGTTTCATTTAGATTAATATGTATCAGTTTTTCATTTATACCTACATTGTGGGATGGTTTGGATTTATTTAATAATATTTCATGGAGTTTATTTTGGTTGATACATCCTATATTTCGGTATTGTTTTATTATAAAGCTTAATACCTCCCATATTGTAAGATTTGTATACCCTTGGTTCTAGTCACCAACACAGGGCCTATGGGGGCATGACTCAGGGGTCATTATCTCCCTTTACTTATTGCCAACCCAGGAGTGGAATCTTTGGAGGGAGGGGGTTGTGACATATATAATGTAATATAAAAATTATATATATTTCTATGACATGTTATGGATATAATAGAATATTTTTTAAAAAAATTATATATTTTATTGGTATTATTAATGTCAAAGTAATGAATAGTTACAAAAATTGACATTATGGGTATTTTATAATAAATAATATTTTATTAAATGATATAAATTTATTAAAAATATTACATTTGAAAAAATGATTATGATATCATTTATAATATAAACCAAGGTCAATTTATGGGATTTTTTTCTATTTATAGTAACTATATAAACTTTAAAATTGTAAATATTCATGTTTTACATTAAGAGTTAAAGGGGATAAATATTAGTTAATACCAAATGATAAGGATAGAAATATAGTCAAAAAATTTATATTTTTTTATGATGGGATTTAGACCCATACATATCTTATCTTTTATATAATTTTCTTTGGATCTATTTTGAAATGAAAATTAATTTATATTAATTTAATATTTTGAGGCACTCCAAGAGTGCACATCCCCTATATTATGAAAGGGAAATTTTCTTCTCAATAATTCACAATTCAAAACCCATTTGTTTTTTATAATAACAAATTAAATACTTTCCAATAATACATGAACTAATTCAAGAGTCCTTGTTTTTGGAAGAACACAAACCTTAGAAGTGTTAAGGTGTTAATCAATAGAGGTTTTCCAATGAAGATGTATAATTTTTATCTGATTGTTTTAGTTTTGTTTCTTCTTACAGAACCTTAAAATATTCTTCAAACAAGATAAAATAATAACACTAGTATAATACATATACTTATATGATATTATATTAAAATAATACCTTATATCCATCTCCATAATCCATGAAATGGGATAAGAATTTATCATTCATGTGTAAAATGGATTATTGCCTCTTAAATCGATGTAATCAATTTTCCATTAATACCTAAAAAGACTAGTTTTAATTATATAATTAATTTTTATATATTATATTCATGAAATATTTATCATTATAAAAAGATAATATATCATTTACCTTCCTACCATTCCATGTACTGAAAAATGATAACGTCATTCAGGCGTACAGGTGGACTACCACTTCCATGAAGTGATAGGATTCATTTTTCATCACATCACATGGATGATATATATATATATATATATATAAGTATATTTGAAGAATTAATATTATATTTATGATATTATTATCATTAATTAAAGATAAAATAATACGTCCTTTTCATAATAACTGTTGAAAAATGAAAATGTTACTCATACATACGTACAACCTACCGTGTCAATGATTGTAACATAGTTTATTTTTCTTAACCATATTTAATGGTTTTATTTAAAATTATAATTTATGTATAAAAATTATAATTATTTCATTATTATTATTATGTATATGATGTAATAATAACCTCTTTGACCATAGTCATCCTACTGAAGAAATTTTGGACTTTTATACTAAATATTTCTAAAACTCCAGACATGAACATAAATGATTAAGTAATGGTTATAACATGATAATAAGTAAGATAAAATAAGTAATAAATAATACAAATGTTAATAATAAATTAAATAATTAACCTATGATTATTATTTAGGATTAAAAATAGCATACATGATGAGTCAGACTCAAGGTAAGGGTTTCTCGTCTCACTTATACTTTTTTGAGACCAATGCCATATTCACCACTTCTTTGTATTTTTAGGTGTATATATTACCCATTTGATATAATATATAATGAAACAATTTTTATTCCGAGTTTTTAAATTTCCATTTGATGTTATTTATTTCATGTGGTCTACGATTCAAATGTTACCCAATTGGTAAGGGTTTATTTCAAAATCTCAGCATTATTCAGGATATATTCTGTTTAAGTCTCTATGGGGTATATTTCACTTCCATTTACATGATTTATAAAAAAATTAATTTTTTTTTACTGTTATCCGTCAATTTTTTAAAATAATTTTTACACATGTTTTACTTTTTAAAAAACCATTTGAAAGGATTATTTTTTTCATTTTCTAAAAGATGTACTTTGTGACTATTTTGAGAAAAAATTTAAGGAATGTTTTTTACTTATATGTAATGAGAGGATTTTATAAACATCATGAAGCCTCAATGATTTAAATATTAATTTATAAGTTTACAAGTTAATTTTCAGATAAAATGTTTTCTTTTATAAGTGTGTAGTTTAAAAAATTATATCAAAATGAAATGGTTATTTTTCTCAAGAAATATTCCAAGTGATATTTCTAAATAATTTTCCATCTAATATGATATCATTTGATGTTACTTAATCTTTAAAATGGATATTAACTGAAGGTACCATCCTTATTCTATTTCTAGATGGTTTTTTTTATTGTAAAAATATGAAATGTTTATGAGACCCATTTCTTTCCAGGGGTTATACTATGATAAAATGTTTATGAAACCCACTTAATTTCATAGGTTCTGATATAATAAATTATTTATGATCATGTAGAATAAATATGTATGGTTTTCATTATTTGACTGGTGTGACCTATATCTCCCTCTAATGAATTGGGTAAGTATTGATATTTAATGGGACAGACTAAATTGGAATGGGGATTGAACCCAGTTTAGTAAGTGAAATTTTCCACTTTGATGGTCTTGAGAGTTATCCTTGACTACTATGATGGTTTTGGTAGTAAACCCATTCAACTATGGTAGTCTAGGAAAATATCCTTTACTACTAAGGAAATAATTTTTTACACATATGTGTATGCCATAATTCCATGTCTTATGTCAATGTTAATCTCATGGATCATGATCTTTAGTTCCTTTATGATTAATGTCTAATAAACTTCCAAGATTTAGTCTATGACTCCAAATTATGATCTACAATATGTATGTTATTGTTTTCAATTGTTAATATCATCTTCTCTTACCCTTTTTCTCAAGTTATAATTATATGATCACTAATATCTCACATTTTTACCATTAATGAGAATTTGAGCACACCATTTTCTTATGTTCCCTTTCTCTATTACATGAAGAAATGTTTTAAGTATTTTATAACTAATAGGGTTACATTATGTGAAGATTTTAGTTGGAGATGATTCTAACATTTATGAACGAGTTTTTTATAAACCCAAGTTGTAATGAGTTTGTCCTAATTCTATAAAACTCTAAAAATAAAAGGTCTTTGGGTATTTAAGTGATCCAATATTTCATTTTTATGATGTATTTTTTAAATGGAAAAATTTGCGTCATATTTTTCAGTATGAAATATATAAATGAAAAGTTTATGTTTTTAGCATCAGATCTGGTAGTGAATATTTTAGGCTGTTATAGTTGGTATTAGAGCAGGCCTTAGAGTAACTTTCATAATTATGACGTTTAACGAGATGTTTTATTAAGAATTATAGATACCATCTTGTGTATATAAGTTTTAGGTTTACCATATGTTCAGAGTCTTGGGTACCTCTTTTTTTGTTTTAAGTAATGGAATTTTAAGGAGTCTAAGTATTTTTTGTGACAGGTATATATAACCCTTAGGTTTAACTTGAATTATTATTTAAGGAAGAATTTTTTTAAATTTTTTGGACATAATTTTAAATTAAATTTATAAACTTTAGATTTATATGATTTTTTATTTTGATTTAAATATAGGATATTACTTTGTTGGGATGCAAAATGAAAGGTATGAGATAATCTTTAAGGTTAAAAATATTCTTTAATGATGAATATATAAAAGTTATTTTGATTATTTTTATCAAATTTATTGGAATATTATAAGGATTATATTAATATAGTTATATATAAAAACAAACCATGATTCGGGCAACAATCAATCATATTCAGTAAGGTCATGAGGCTTGAACCCACAATAGAAGGGAGACAAGGGTGAATTGCCAACCACTGGACTACGTGATGTCATGGTTAGTATGAAATTATTTTTATTTATTTAAAATATCTAAAATATAAAATTTAAGTTCATTTTCGGAACATATGTTTTATTGTATAGATTACAATGGTATTGGAAAATTATTTGGAATTAACAAATTAATGTTATATCGGAAGAAACTCATTGTTTTAGGAACCCTATATGATTAAGGTAAATAAAATGTCATGAAATTTTATTTGAGGAAATAAAGTTAAAATTTTTTTAGAGGAATGTATGATTTTATTGTGGATTTAGGGTGATTCAAGTTATTTATGGGATTTTTTAGTATATCTTGGATATTATATGTTTAGGATGTGTATATTTTGAGAGAGAAATACTAGATTTTTCCTCGAAGACTGTGTGACCAAATCATTATGATTTTTGGTTTTCAATCTTTGCATTGAATATTTTGAGTAGTTTTATGGATATTTATTTATTAAATGATATATGTTGAACTTTTTCTATTAATATTGAATTTTGGAGATTAAAGTACCATTCATTATAAGAAGGTTTATTATTTTGGGGAAACATCTTATCATGTACTAACCATTTTGGATTTTTTAACTCCTAAATATAGGAGAAATAGACTTGTATTTTTTTGGATTATTATATATTTTAAAAGTGGATTTTAGTGGTACAAGAATGAAAATTTCATCTTAAATACTCATCATTTGGAGAAAAATATGAGATTATGGTGAAAAAAAATTAAGTATGAAACTATTATTTTCAACTAAGTGTATTTCATCATGTTCTTAGACTAGGAATAAATGTAATTCCTCAACTCCTGGAAAAGTATCTGAAGATAAAAATGTTTTCTTGTGTCTTTTAATTTTGATGAATTGATGGAATTTTCCATATATGTGGTTTAATTTTTTGTGATTATGAACATTATCAATATTATTCACTTTCTTATTATCAATGTTATCTGGAAATTACTTTTCATATGTGCCTATATCTTCACTTATTAGTAATGTTATCCTATTTGTAAACCTAATATGTGTTAGCTCGGTTGACCTTTTTACTTCTATTTCACTCTTTTCAAGAGGAAGTTTTATTAACCCTTTTCCTGATGTGGGTTTTTACAATGGAATTTTTAAATTTTTAACCTTTGACTTCCATACACAATATCAAACAATGAGGTTGTAATTTATTAGGGTGGAATGTAATATTCCAATATTTTAAAATGAAAGACTATGTTTGATAGTGTATAATGTACATAACACGTAGCTTAAATGAGAAACGAAATATTAGTATATGAACATTATATCATAGACATTAAATAGGAATGTATGAATATTGATAACTAATTTATGAAATATATAATGGTTCAACTCATTTATAATGTATTAATTAATTTTTTATAATTAAGGTCTCTAATTTTTGTAAAGTCTTTTTATTCTTTATAAATATATTTTCATTAAAAATGATTTTAATTGATTTTTTTAGAAAATAATTAATTTATTTGGAAAAATTAACGGCGTTTTTTAAATAAAAATTTCAAAATTATATTAGGATGATTTTTGGATAATTTTTTGAAAAGTGTGGTTTTTAAATAAATTGTGAAAATACTGGTTTTAATTGAAAACTATATTTTATTTTAAAAGAAAGAAAATTATGTTATAGATTAGTATTAAAATTTAAATAGTTCATTTTTATTTAATTTTTTTTCAAATAAATTTTATTCTTGAATTTAATATAATACATTTTATATTTAAAAATTATATTTTTCAAAAAAACCTTTTTTTGTTTCATTTTTTCAATTTGAATTAAAATTAAATAATGAATGTTCTGTGAATTTAATTTTTTAAAATGGATTAAATATTTGAAATAAGTAGTTTCAAATTTATTAAATAGTTCCCTTTTATTTTTTTTAATATGAATAGTGACCTTAGTAATTTTTGTAACCATGGTAATGGGTAAACCAGGTAATTAAAGTTAAAAAATGATACGGATTATAAAATAAACCCAAAAGTTTCAATAATTTTTTTATGATTCCATATTTTCCATAGTCATCCAATACTTAGTTATATGGAATTCTTGTCCATTTAGATGAGATTACAACCTTTATAGTGTTTCATTTCATGAAAAGTCAAACATGCCACACTCTTGTTTTTAATAAATATAATATTTTAATATTTTTTATACAGAGGATATTTTTTGTTATAAATACTATTTTCAATATAAGATATGTATATTTATTAAGGAAATTTAATTTTAATTTTCTATGAAGAATTAAATACCTTAAATGTTTGCACAATATTGATGTGGTAATTTTTTAATTAATGGAAAAAACTAAGAAATGACATTAAAATATTAAAAGTAATATAATTTCAGATAAATAATGTGATACAATAATTGTATATATTACTATGTAATTTTAAATATGTAATAAAAAAATCAAATTTTTTATGTTTTCTTGATATTATTAAAGTCAATGTAATTAATAGTTCTTAAAATTGACATTATGGGTATTTTATAGTAAATAGTATTTTATTAAATGATATAAGATTCCTAAAATTCATAAATTTGGTGAAGGGGTTATGATATGGTTTATAATATAAAAATTGTCTATTTATGGTATTTTTTCATTTATAGTGACTATATGAACTCTCAAAGAGTAAAAAACCTTGTTGTCATTGTAAGAGTTAAAGAGGTTAAATAAGAGTTAATACAAAAATATATGGATAAAAATATAGTCAAAAACTGTTTAATTTTTATTGTATGAGGGAATTTTTACCAATACTTGTCTTATATTCAAAATAATTTACTTTTAATCTATTTTTAATTGAAAATGTATTTATATTAATTTAATATTTTGAAAAATTCCTATAGTGCCCCTCCCTTAACTTTTAAATGGGAACCTATTGTTATCAACACTTTACACTTCAAAACCCATTTTTTTCTACCAATCCTAGACTATATTCATTCCTAGTATCCATTCCCCATTATATAGGTCTTCTTTTAGGCATAACACCATCCTTATATGGCTTAAGGTGTTAATAAAATGTGGTTTTCGAAAGAAGATGTGTAATTTTATTTGATTGTTTAAGTTTTGTTTATTATCACCTCATTAAAATATTATTCAACCAATATAAAATAATAAAAATAGTATAATCCATATTATGAGATTTTATTATGTTAAAATCAAAACCTATATCCATCTCCAACATCCATCAAATGGGAGAAGAATTCATTATCTATGTGTACGATTGAATACCGCCTTGTAAACTGATATAATTAATTTTATATCACTGTATATCAAGAATTGTTTTATTTATGGAATTAATGTTTATATATTATATTCATTAAAAATTTATCATTATAAAAAGTCAATATACCATTTTTGTTCTTACCATACCATACACTAAAAAATTATAATGTTGTTCATGCTTATATGTAGACTACCACCTCCACAAAGAGATATGATTCATTTTTCATAAAATCACATGGATGATATATATATATATAAGTATATTTAAATAATTAATATGATATATATGATATTATTATAATTATAAAAATATAAAATAATACAAACCTTTTTTACATAATTATTGTTGAAAAATGGAAACGTGACTCATGCATACGTACGACCTACAATCTCCAAGATTATAACATATTTAATTTTTATTAACCATATTTAATGGTTGAATTTAAAATTATAATTTATTTATAAAATTATAATAATTTCATGAATATTTTTCTATATATTATCTAATAAAGACCTCTTTGACCATAGTTATCCAAACAAATTCATTTTGAACTTAGTTAAAAAAATTCACTAAAACACCCGACAAGAACATAAATTATTAAGTAATTGTTAAAACACGGTAATAAGTTAAATAAGAGGAATAATAAACTTTAAAAAGGTTACTTATATAGGTACATAATTAATGAATGTTTATTAATCCGGAATACAAAGAACGTATATGAAAATTTGCACTTAAGGTAAGGGTTTTTCATCTCATTTTTATTTTTATGAGACATATGTCATATTCACCACTTATTTGTTTCATATAGTGAATAACCATTTGATATATTATATCATTAATCACATTTTATTAATTTTATTTAAATTTTCACTTGAATTTATTTATTTTATAGGGTTTATTATTCAATTGATACCCAGGTGTTGAGGGTTTATTTCACAATCTCATCATTATTTGGTATTGTTTATGTTTAAGCCACCACTGGAGAATATTTATATCACATGATCATGTTTTCAAAAATATTTTCAAAAACTTTTTAACAATTCTCCTATAATTTTTTTAAAATCATTTTTACCCATGGTATACTTTTTTAAAACAGTTTTAATGTAATATTTTTTCCATTTTCCAAACAATGTACTTTATGAGTTTTTAGATAAAAATACATTTTAAATGTTTTTTAAAATTATACAACATGAGAAAATTTTCCTTAAATCATGAATACCAAATTATTTTAAGCTTAATTTATATTTTTACAAACATATTTTCAAAGTAAATATTTTACTCTAAAAGTGCACATATTTTTTTAAGAAAAATTAATTTCAAAATGGAAAGGTTATTTCTGTCAATAATTATTCCAAGCGATGTTTCAAATTAATTTTCCACCAAATATGACATCCTTTGATGTTAATTAATATTTTCTAGGGATATGAACTAAGGATAATATACTTATTTTTTGTATGGTTTATGTTTATGGTAAAAATATTAAACATTTATGAAATCCATTTCTTTTCCATGGGTTATTTCATGATGAAATATTTATAAAACCCATTCCACTATGATATTCTTAAGAGTGAACCTTGACTACTATGATGGTTTGGGTAGTGAACCCATTCCACTATGATAATATATGAAAAGATCATTCACTACTAATAAAATGATTTTTTATGCTTATTTGTATTCCAAATTTCTATGTCATATTTCAATGTTATGCTCATGGCTCATGTTCTTTATTTCCTTTAGGATTCATGTGTCAGGAACTAAAAATATTTATGAAATGAATCAAAATTATGACCTATGATATTAATTTTATGGTTTTTAAATATTAAGATCAATTTATCATATCCTTTTTCTCATGTTATGATTATATGATCATTAATATACCCCTTGTTTACACATAGTGAGAATTTGATCTCACCCTTTTCTTATGTTTCATTTATACATGCTATTAAGAAAGGTTTTGTAACACCCGAGACTTTTATTTTATATAAATAATCAAAGGAATATTTTTCTACACACAACACTTGCTTGGATTTCTTTACACGAAATCGCAACCTTCCTTGATAGCTTGCGTCGTACGCAATACCGAGTTTCACTAAACAATGATATGCTATTAAAATATTATTAAAACTAGTCATTATGAATAGTAATAAACACTTTTTGAAATTTTATAAATTTTATTTTTCAAAATGGACTTCTTTTTTGGATTCGGAATATCGAAATTAGCCTAGGGTGAAATTTTGGTATTTTTCTGAAAACTTTCAATTTTTGATGAATAGTGAAACCACTAAGTGGTAGTTAAAAAACTGAATTTTTCATAAAACATAATTTTACCGCTTTTGTGAGTGGAATTTCAAAACTCCAAGAGACACGGTTGATGTCAGTAAGTAAAATTTGGTTCAATGAGATGAAAATAATTTTTTGTTGAATAGTAACTTTTTACTTTTTTACCACTGTTAAAAGTAAATAGGGTAATTAAGGGTAAAAATGATATTAATATTACCCTAACACATGTCCTAATTCTATTGGACAAGTGTAATTCGACCAAAAAAAACCTTAGGAATAAAATATGACCATTTAGGCCCACTTGGATTTGATTATGACATTTATTATTAATTTATTTAAAGAAGCGTTAAAATAGTTAAAATCAACATTTAATAAGTAAATCATTTTTAATATGGGGTTATACATATTATAAATTAGACTATAAATATTAATTAGAACTCTAAAACGATTTCCTACATAATGGTATTTTATTTGTAATTTTTAGACATTAAATAATTTAATTTATTTATGACACAAAGATGATGCAGTAATTATCTTATTAATGAAATATTGACATAATTGATGTTATAAACACCAAAATAAATGTAATTTGAGACTTTTTATGAATTACACTAATTTTCTAGATTAATATGACATGTTATTATTGATTTAAGTAACTTTTTTTGAACTAATCATTCTGTTATGACTTTCACAAAAATTAATTACTAAATAGTGTCAAAATTGTCATAAAATAGTTTTTAAAACAAATATTATATTAGTAATTGTTATTTTATTCTTAAAAATCTATAATTAGGCCAAATGAATTAGATAAGGTTATATATATTAATAATAAACAACTTGGGGTTCGTTTGGCTGCTTATAGTAAGTTTATTAACCTTATAGTATAAGAACACAAGAAGACACGGTAAAAGTAAAATTATTTAACTTAATGTTAAATCTAAATGATAAGGTTAAAATAGGAACCTAAACTTGTATAAATTCTATTGTCTGATAGGATTTTGACCCATAGCCACCTTATATTCTAAATAAATAAATTTGGAGATATTTAAAACCGAACATTACTTTATAATAAAATAATATTTTTAGTTTTTCCAAAGGAGCCCCTCTCCTCCCTTATAAAAGGGAACCTCCTCCCCCTCTTCGTCACACCACTTTGAGCCTTAAAGCTTGGCCAAACCCTTCCAATTTCTCCTCTCCACTTCCCTAGAGACATCCTAGAGGTTTTGGTATTCTTAAAAGACATATTTTAGTGCCCTAAAAGGAGGTCGCAAAGAAGCACTTCAAAGAAGAGGTAATGTCCGTTACCGATTCTTTCATCTTTATTTCTTCTTCCACTTCTTCTTCTTTAGTCGTTTCATTATAAAGTAATAACATCAGTATCACTCATATACTGATATGTTATTATAAGTATGAAACAACCCTATTTTAACATCTATCCACCCTACGGAAAAAGAAATCACCACGCGTGCGTAAGTACGGAATACCGTCTCCACGTCGTGGTGTAATCTATTTTCCACCACCACCTTACTTGGATGGGTATAATGGTGTACATAATGACTATATATGACTATTATAAATTGATACTAATTCTGAAATAGTATACATACACTCCAATACAATTCCACGATCATAGGAACGATATCATCACTTTTGCGTACGTACGGAATACCGTCTCCACGATGTGATGCGACTCGTTCTACATGATCTTCATTTAATAATGATTATATAAATGAATTGAATGAATGAATATGATATATATTACACTAATAACATTCTGGAAATGTGGTATCTATAATCTAAAGAGAAGAATAAGAATTTATTCGATAAAACATGCATAAGAACAAAAAGTTATAAACACCCGAATAACAAGTAGCAATGAAATATTACTACTAAGAAGCTAAGAATATGACCATATATGATATCATAAAAATAAGTATGATTCTGGAATAAGTCAATAACATTATTTAAATCATTATACAGGAGGTTTGAACACGTACAAAGCATATCGGACCTAAGGTAAGGGAAATATCACAATCTCATTTTTATCCGAGATTGTTTATACATTGGTATTTACTGGGGTGTATTTTATCATCCACATCCATGTAATATTATTTCCATCCACCTACAATTGTTTAAATCCAATTTTACCCTTCGTTGAGTTTTTAGTAAAAGATATGAAAGGAATCTTTTTTCGTTTTTCATACGAGGTACTTTTTGACTTTTCCGACAAAAGTACGAGAAGAATGTTTTTTTTAACTTATACAGCATGAATGGATTTTTGAACATTATTTCCAAGAATCTTCAGTTACAAGTTTTCAAGTTTATTTTTAATCAACTTATTTTAGTTTAAAATTTTATGTCATGTTAATAAAGGAAAATGTTTTTGAAGTTGAAAGGATATTTTCCTCAAGAATGGAGTTCAAGTGTTTTATCAAAATTATTTTCCATATAAGATAATATAGGGTTCTTTTTCTATCCCTATTATTACATTAATTTTAATATGTTGTGATGGAAATATTTTTATGAATTCCTTTATCTTATATGAATTTTTTTATGATGTCATTCCCATTTTTATTACATGGGTTATGCTATGATGTATGGTTTATGATTTTTTGGCACACATAAGAATGGTATCATTATGAGATGGGTGGGACCTATATCTCCCTCCAATGCATTGGGTAAAGATTTTATATCTCATGAGATAGACATGGCTGGAACAGTAGGTTATACCGGTTAAGTGAAACAGGACTGAAACGAGGAGTGAACTCGGTTCAGAAATGGACTTTGTCCATTAAGATAGTCTTGGAAATGAGTCTTGACTAATAAGAAATGATTCTTTATGATTATGTGTGTATGCCAAAAAGTTTCATGTTTTAAGTTATGATTATTGGGATTACATTTCACTACTATGATTTATCCCATGTTATGAAATTATGATCTCTTTTGCAGGTTAATATTTCCAAAAGTTATGTGCTTATGTATATTATGTGATTGATATTTCTTTTGTTTACCCTTACTGAGCATTTGAGATCACCCTTTTGTATGTTTTATTTCCCCAGGTCAGGAAGAAGGTTATTAAGTAGAATATGCCAAAAAGGGACTCTAGATATGATGAAATAAATGGGAGGAAAAGTAGATGCTTTATGAACCAATTGTTTATGTTTCCCAGTTTCTAAAGACACTATACCTATACGGTCCTTTCTTGGTTTTGTTATATGTTGTAATAAGTTTTCTTCAATTCTGAAGTAATAACAGTGTATGTAACGTATGGGTCGTTATAGTTGGTATCATAGGAAAGGTATAGTCAACCTTTGGAAACTAGGATGTGAAAGCCTTAGTAAGAACCCTAAGGATAAGTCTAAGCATAGAACACAATCTTAGTGTTTTAGAAATGGCCATGAATAACCTAGAATAAGACCTTAAGTGTGAAATTTTATTCTTGATTATGTGGTTTTCCTATTATAATTAGTTTTGCTCACACTATTCTTCTTGGTTTTAGTCAATGGATGGAACCCGAAGGAACCGTGTTAATGCAGAATGTGACGGGCAATGCAATGATTTTCCCCCTGAGAAACCAAACATTATGGGAGCTGGAATGAAAAATCTTGTAGCCATGCTCACACAACTTTCTCAAGCTATGAATCATGCAGGACTTCCAAATGAGCAAAGGAAGGAGCAACACTCTGTTGAATCCTTCATGAGGCAGCATCCACCTTCTTTCAGCGGGTCTACTGATCCATTAGTTTCTGAACAATGGATTAGTACTACTAAAAAGATATTTTCAGTTCTTCAATGTTCTGAGCATGATAAAGTCATCTTAGCAGTGTATCATTTGGAAGGTGATGCTGATCAATGGTGGAATCTTATTAAGAATACGAGGCAAAGAGATAAAATTGAGTCCATGGAATGGGACGAGTTCAAGAACTTATTTTTCAATAAGTGCTTCCCTCGTATTCTCCAAACAAAGATGGAGAAAGAGTTTCTTGAACTGAAGCAAAAGGATGATGAATCTGTTGGTACCTATGAAGAAAATTTTACAAGACTTGCAAGGTACGCTTCTTGTATTATTATCCAACCTGAGAGTAAGATCGATCGATTCTTTAGTGGATTAAAACCAATTCTTCGAAGGGCCTTAGCCATAAGGGACTTCAATAGCTACAAGGAAATCGTTAGATGTGCTCTCAAAGTTGAGATGGAGATTGGAGTAACCCATCAGTCATATGGGTTTGATAAGAAGAGGAAAATGGAATTCAAAGGAAAATATAAAGAGCACACTGAAAAGAAGATGAGCTTTCACTTATGCTCAAAGTGTGGAAAGAAACATGGAGGGAGTTGTCTTAAAGGGACAAGTAAATGTTTCAAATGTGGAAAGGATGTTCATCGGGTATTTGAATGCCGCGATGATGGGAAGAAGATGTCTAATGATGCAAACAAAGGAAGGGATACATAGAATGAACCTACTAAACTTCAATGTTTCAAGTGAAAGGAGATGGGACATTATGCCAATAAATACCCTAATCCAAGGGTTGATGATGACGGTCGACGTCAACAAACTCTTAAGGCTAAAGACAAAGGAAAGTCGCATGAAATTTCTATCAGCGATGTAGAGTACGATAACGATGTGGTGAAAGGTACACTTACCATCCACTCTAAAGTAGCAAATGTTTTATTTGATTCTGGATCCACCCACACCTTTATTTCTAAAGAATTTTCTAAGGGTATCACTGTATTACCTCAACAATTATATATTGAGTTAGTTGTGACAACACCTAATGGCACAACAGTCGCATCAAAAGTTTATAATTCTTCTCCGATTGAAGTTTGTGGGAAAGTGCTTCCTGCAAATCTTGTGATCCTTCCTATAGTGGAATTTGATGTGATTCTTGGCATGGATTGGCTTTCTCTACATGGAGCTCATATTAATTTCCAAAGAAGGGAAGTCACATTTCATATTCCAGATCAATCTATGATCGTCTATCGATGCAAGGATGAACATAACCTTCCAGTGGAAATTTCTTCCATTTTATGGGTATTGATTCCACTAAATTAAGGTTATTTATCTCAAATGGTTGGTGAGAAACTCACGATTAAGAATATGTGCATTGTACGGGAGTTTGATGATGTCTTTCCAGAGGAATTATTGGGTCTTCCACCAAATCATGAAGTTGAGTTTTCAATATAACTCGTACCGGGTGCTTTGCCTATTTCAAAGACACCTTATAGAATGGCCCCAATTGAGTTGCAGGAATTGAAGAAGCAACTCCAAGAGAATCTTGATAAGGGGTTCATACTCCCTAGTGCATCACCTTGGGGAGCACCTGTTCTGTTTATTAAGAATAAAGATGGATCAATGAGACTCTGCATTGATTATCGAGAACTTAACAATATCACTATCAAGAAAAAATATCCTCTCCCACGCATTGATGACTTATTTGACCAACTACGCAGAGCTCAATACTTTTCCATGATTGATCTTCATTCAGGGTATCATCAATTAAGGGTCAAAAGGGAGAATATACCAAAGACGTATTTCCGTACAAGGTATGGACACTATGAATTTATAGTGATGCCATTTGGTCTTACTAATGCCCCTGCTATCTTCATGGATCTGATGAATAGAGTCTTTAGAGACTATCTTGATCAATTTTTGGTAGTCTTTATAGATGATATTCTTGTCTATTCAAAGAGAAAGGAAGAACATAAAGATCACTTGAGAATTATATTGAAGACCCTAAGAAATGAGAAACTTTATGCCAAATTTACCAAGTGTGAATTTTGGCTTCAAAAAGTTGCATTTTTGGGTCACATAATCTCAAAAGAGGGGATATCTGTGGATCCAGCAAAAACAGAGGTTATCGAAAGATGGTCGAGACCAACAATAGTAACCGAGATCTGAAGTTTTCTTGGTTTGGCTGGATATTATCGACGTTTTGTGAAATATTTTTCACGATTATCTAATCCACTCACCAAGTTGACTCGGAAAGGAGTTAAGTTTGTTTGGACGGAGGAATGTGAAGAGAATTTCAAGGAGTTGAAAAGAAGGTTATCCAGTGCACCTGTGCTCACACTGCCTTGTAGTGGAGAAAGGCTTCTGATTTATAGTGATGCATCCAAGAAGGGATTGGGGTGTGTTCTTATGAAAAATGATATGGTGATAGCTTATGACTCACGACAGTTGAAAATACATGATCAAAATTACCCAACTCATGATTTGGAGTTAGCTGCGGTAAGCTTTGCATTAAAGATTTGGAGGCATTACCTTTATGGTGAAAGGTGTGATATTTATACTGATTATAAAAGTTTAAAGTATATTTTCACACAAAAAGAGCTGAATATGCGCCAAAGAAGATGGTTGGAGCTGATTAAGGATTATGACTGCTCAATCCATTACCACCCTGGGAAAGCAAACAAGGTGGCAGATGCATTAATTCGACAAGACCATGCTAGTTTATCCATGATGAGGATCAAAAAAGATCCAATATTTATGGATTTACAAAGGATGAATCTTGGAATTATAATGAAAGGGGAAAAATCGTATCTTTCTAAAATGAATGTTCAACCATCTATACATGTGAAGATTAAAGAGGCACAGAAAGAAGATGTCGACTTACAAAAGAAGGTGAGAAATGTTCCTGAATTCAACCTTGATTGTGATGGGATAATAAAGTTCAGGAATCGGGTTTGTGTTCCTCCCATCCCGGAATTAATGAAGGAGCTGCTGGATAAGGCTCATAGTTCTTTATTCTCTATTCATCCTGGAAGCACGAAGATGTATAGGGACCTGAAAGAGTACTTCTGGTGGGATGGCATGAAAAGAGATGTTGCTGAATATGTCTCTCGATGCTTGGTTTGTCAACAAGTTAAATATGAGAGACAGAAGTCTAAGGGGATGTTACAACCATTACCCATACCCGAATGGAAATGGGAAAACATCACTATGGACTTTGTCACAGGACTTCCTAAAACATCCAAAGGCAATAATGCTATCTGGGTCATAGTTGATCGTCTTACAAAGTCTGCACACTTCATTGCTATTAGAGAGGATTTCTCTCTGGATCAACTTGCCAGGATATATGTAAAGGAAGTGGTAAGATTGCATGGAGTACCACTTTCTATTATATCTGATCGGGATCCGAGGTTTACCTCAAAGTTCTGGTAAAGTCTTCAACATACTCTCGATACAGAGTTGAGTTTCAGCACTGATTATCATCCTCAAACAGATGGTCAGTCTGAGAGAACAATTCAAACTCTAGAAGATATGTTGAGATCTTGCTCTATGGATTTCAAAAGTGGTTGGGATCAACACCTACCTTTGGTGGAATTTTCTTATAATAATAGCTTTCACTCCAGTATTCAGATGGCTCTTTATGAAGCTCTCTATGGAAAGAAATGCAGGACTCCAACTTGCTGGGATGAAGTTGGGGAAAGAAAGCTATTAGGACCTGATCTCGTTGATGAAATGGCAAAAATGTTCAGATCTATTCAATAACACATAAGAGCAGCTCAGAGTCGAAAAAAATTTTATGCCGACAATCAAAGAAAAGACCTAGAGTTTGAAGTGGGTGATAAAGTGTTCTTACAAATATCTCCCTGGAAGAGGGTCATGAGATTTGGAAAGAAGGGGAAGTTGAGCCCTAGATATATCGGTCCTTTCGAAATACTGGATCGTGTTGGGAAGGTAGCTTACCGATTGGCGCATCCACCGAATCTCTCTCAAGTTCATGATGTGTTCCATGTATATCTCCTGAGAAAGTACATACCTGACCCTTCACATGTACTCAGCTCAGAATTTGTACCGCTGTAGCAAGATCTTTCTTATGAAGAACAGCTGATAGAGATTCTGGATCGTAGCGAAAAATTCCTACGAAACAAGACCACTCGATTGGTGAAAGTTTTATGGAGGAACCACCAATTAGAATAAGCTACATGGGAGCTTGAGGATATGATGAGGGAGAGGTATCCTCATCTGTTTGTTACAAAGTGAGGAATTTCGAGGGAGAAATCCATTTTAAGGGGGGTAGAATGTAACACCCGAGACTTTTATGTTATATAAATCATCAAAGGAATATTTTTCTACACACAACACTTGCTTGGCTTTCTTTACACGAAATCGCAACCTTCCTTGATAGCTTGCGTCGTACGCATTACCGAGTTTCACTAAACAATGATATGCTATTAAAATATTATTAAAACTAGCCATTATGAATAGTAATAACCACTTTTTGAAATTTTATAAATTTTATTTTTCAAAATGGACTTCATTTTTGGATTCGGAATATCGAAATTAGCCTAGGGTGAAATTTTGGTATTTTTCTGAAAACTTTCAATTTTTGATGAATAGTGAAACCACTAAGTGGTAGTTAAAAAACTGAATTTTTCATAAAACTTAATTTTACCACTTCTGTGAGTGGAATTTCGAAAATCTGAGAGACACGGTTGATGTCAGTAAGTAAAATTTGGTTCAATAAGATGAAAATAATTTTTTGGTGAATAGTAACTTTTAACTTTTTTTTACCACGGTTAAAAGTAAATAGGGTAATTAAGGGTAAAAATGATATTATTATTACCCTAACACATGTCCTAATTCTATTGGACAAGTGTAATTCGACCAAAAACAACCTTAGGAATAACATATGACCATTTAGGCCCACATGGATTAGATTAGGACATTTATTATTAATTTATTTAAAGAAGGGTTAAAATAGTTAAAATCAAAGTTTAATAAGTAAATAATTTTTAATATGGGGGTATACATAAGATAAATTCGACTATAAATATTCATTAGAAATATAAAAATATTTCCTACATAATGGTATTTTATTTGTAATTTTTAGACATTAAATAATTTAATTTATTTATGACACAAAGATGATGCAGTAATTATCTTATTAATGAAATATTGACATAATTGATGTTATAAACACCAAAATAAATGTAATTTGAGACTTTTTATGAATTACACTAATTTTATAGATTAATATGACATGTTAGTATTGATTTAATTAACTTTTTTCGAACTAATCATGTTGTTATGACTTTCACAAAAAGTAATTACTAAATAGTGTCAAAATTGACATAAAATAGTTTTTAAAACAAATATTATATTAGTAATTGTTATTTTATTCTTAAAAATATAAGGTTCGGCCAAATGACTTAGATAAGGTTATATATATTAATAATAAACAACTTGGAGTTCGTTTGGCTGCTTATAGTAAGTTTATTAACCTTATAGTATAAGAACACAAGAAGACACGGTAAAAGTAAGATTATTTAACTTAATGTTAAATCTAAATAATAAGGTTAAAATAGGAACCTAAACTTGTCTAAATTATATTGGATGAGAGGATTTCAACCCATCCCCACCTTATATTTGAAATAAATCAATTTGGAGCTATTTAAAACCGAACTTGACTTTATAATAAAATAATATTTTTAGTTTTTCCAAAGGAGCCCCTCTCCTCCCTTATAAAAGGGCACCTCCTCCCCCTCTTCCTCACACCACATTGAGCCTTGAAGCTTGGCCAACCCATGCCAATTTCTCCTCTCCACTTCCCTAGATACATAATAGAGGTTCCGGTCTTCTTCAAAGACCTATTTTAGTGCCCTAAAAGGAGGTCTCAAAGAAGCACTTCAAAGAAGAGGTAATGCCCATTACCGATTCTTTCATCTTTATTTCTTCTTCCACTTCTTCTTCTTTAGTTGTTTCATTATAAAGTAATAACATAAGTATCACTCATATACTGATATGTTATTATAAGTATGAAACAACCCTATTTCACCATCTATCCATCCTACGGAAAAAGAAATCACCGCGCGTGCGTACGTACAGAATACCATCTCCACGCCGTGGTGTAATCTATTTTCCACCACCACCTTACTTGGATGGGTATAATGGTGTAAATAATGACTATATATTAGTATTATAAGGTGATACAGATTCTTAAATAGTATTCATACACTCCAATACAATTCCACGATCATAGGAACGATATCATCACTCGTGCGTACGTACGGAATACCGTCACTACGATGTGATGCGACTCGTTCTACATGATCTTCATTTCATAATGATTATATAAATGAATTGAATGAATGAATATGATATATATTGCACTAATACAATTCTGGAAATGAGGTATCAATAACCTAAAGAGAAGAATAAGAATTTATTCAACAAAACACGCATAAGAACAAAAAGTTATAAACACCTGAATAACAAGTAGCAATGAAATATTACTACTAAGAAGCTAAGAATATGACCATATAGGATATCATAAAAATAATTATTATTCTTGAATAAGTCAATAACATTATTTAAATCATTATACAGGAGGTTCGAACACGTAAAAAGCATATCGGACCTAAGTTAAGGGAAATATCACAATCTCATTTTTATCTGAGATTGTTTATACTTTGGTATTTACTGGGGTGTATTTTATCATCCACATCCATGTAATATTATTTCCATCCACCTAAAATTGTTTAAATCCAATTTTACCCTTCGGTGAGTTTTTAGTAAAAGATATGAAAGGAATCTTTTGTCATTTTTCATACGAGGTACTTTTTGACTTTTCAGACAAAAGAATGAGAAGAATGTTTTTTTTAACTTATACGGTGTGAATGGATTTTTTAACATTATTTCCAAGAAGCTTCATTTGCAAGTTTTCAAGTTTATTTTTAATCAACTTATTTTAGTTTAAAATTTTATGACATGTTAAGAAAGGAAAATGTTTTTGAAGTAGAAATGATATTTTCCTCAAGAATGGAGTTCAAGTGTTTTATCAAAATTATTTTCCATTTAAGATAATATAGGGCTCTGTTTCTATCCCTATTATTACATTGATTTGAATATGTTGTGATGGAAATATTTTTATGAATTCCTTTATCTTATATGAATTGTTTTATGATGTCATTCCCATTTTTATTACATGGGTTATGTTATGATGTATGGTTTATGATTTTGTGGCACACATAAGAATGGTATCATTATGAGATAGGTGGGACCTATATCTCCCTCCAATGCATTGGGTAAAGATTTTATATCTCATGAGATAGAAATAGTTGGAATGGTAGGTTATACCAGTTCAGTGAAACAGGACTGAAATGAGGAGTGAACTCGGTTCAGAAATGGACTTCGTCCACTAAGATATTCTTGGAAATGAGTCATGACTAATAAGAAATGATTCTCTATGATTATGTGTGTATGCCACAATGTTTCATGTTTTAAGTTATGATTATTGAGATTACATTTCACTACTATGATTTATCCCATGTTATGAAATTATGATCTCTTTTGCAGGTTAAGATTTCCAAAAGTTATGTGCTTATGTATATGATGTGATTGATATTTCTTTTGTTTACCCTTACTGAGCATTTGAGATCACCCTTTTGTATGTTTTATTTCTCCAGGTCAGGAAGAAGGTTATTAAGTATAATATGCAAAAAATGGACTCTAGATATGATGAAATAAATGGGAGGCAAAGTAGATGCTTTATGAACCAGTTGTTTATGTTTCCCAGTTTCTAAAGACACTATACCTATACAGTCCTTTCTTGATTTTGTTATATGTTGTAATAAGTGTGCTTCAATTCTGAAGTAATAACAATGTATGTAAAGTATGGGTCATTATAGGTTTTAAGTATATTATACCTAATAGGGTTACATGATTTGATGATTTTCGTGGGAGATGATGTTAAAATCTATGTTATGGTTGGTTATGAACCCATGTTTTTTAGATTTTATCATAATTATCTAAAACTATAAACCTAAAATATCCTTATTTATATAAGTGATCCAATATTTCCTTTTTATGTTGTGTGTTTTTTATGGAGAAAATTGTCTCACATTTATCTATATCAAATATCTAAATATACATTTTATGCTTTTAGAACTGAATCTGAAAGTTAGGGTTTTGGTTTATTACAAGATCTTGTTATTTATGTTGAAGCATATAGAGTTCCAATAAAGTTTCTATTCACATTAAATATTGATGCAATAATAAAAGGGTTAGTGATATCAGAATAAATAATGCCCAACATTTTTTATGGTGCTATAAATTATCTATTATTAATTCTTCCCTTAATTTACACTTATGATTGACATGTTAACACGATTTAAGGATGAAAACTGACCCTATCTTGTAATCACTATTATATTAGTGATAATATAGGTCATGTAAATTTCCTTGAACCTGTCTATTATTAGGCTATAATATTTAGGTTGAACCTTTTATAAACATTGTGTGATGTATATTATTTTTTAACAACTACACTTTAGGTGAGAGAGAGTTAATACTTATAAGATCAATAAGTTAATTAGTCATAGAGGTTTAATATGAAATAATTTAAAAAACATATATGACTAATTAATACCCCTCTTTGTGTTATATCAACTAACCTTGGAATTTCATGTGGTATTAGAGAAAATTGGTTTCCCTATAAGATCATTTCTTTTCAAACTGGGAATGGAGAGTTTGAGTTTAGTGAAGAACAGAAGTGTTTCTTTTTTTAATGTGAAGAACATTCCTAGGTGTAATAACTGAATTTTTTCCTATTTACATTCATAATTATTCAAGTTTAGTCATTCTATCAGTATGATATTCCCACCTTTTAAGAGGAATACTCATAATTCATTTGTTGACAAGAGGAATTTAGAGTTATATAGGAAGGATTTAATTGAAAATATATCTTCAATGTATAATAAAGTATACAAAAAATGATAAGGATACTAACATATAATGAAATATAGGAAAATAGAGAATATATGGGTTGGTATTTAAAAGATCAAAGAATCCAAAATATAGTTCTAGATGGAGAATTTTTAAGATATCATGACAGCTAAAGATGAAATTGTGGATGAATATTTCACAGGAGTAAATTATGAAGTGAAACAAATTAGAGGATTTGGTAACAAGATAAATGATTATAAATTTTTTTGAAAAACAATGAGAAATTTTCTAGATAGATTTGATTATAATATTTCATCCATAGAAGATAGGGAAGATCATTCCATTGATGAACCACATAATACCCTTCTAAATTAGGAAATGAAAAAGATATAATTTTCAAAAATTAAATCCCAATAGGAGATGTAATTCAAGTCCATATATAATATTATGATCAAAAAATAGTATGTTGATTCCTATAGTGGATCTAATGGTGATGATAAAACTGAGGAAATCCCAAAATGAGTTATGAGTTTGGTGTAAAACAATATAAAACCAATAAATAGAAATAATAAAGAAAATATAAAACTTAAATTATTTACATTTGGGGGTACATGAAATTTTGTAGAATATTTTACTAGCTTATTTAATATTCTAGTGTCTAATGATGAAGAGGATGAATATAGGCCTTTGAGGAGGTCAAACGTGAGATATGTCAAAGAATATGAGAAGTTAAATGAATGTTGAAAGATAGTGGCGATAAGTAAGAAAATGAGTATAATGAGCAATAAGAAGAAGATTATTTTTTATTAATTAGTGATTAGAAAAAAATTAGAGAAAAAATTTCAATTTTATGGCATGTTTTGAGAAAAAAAACTATTCAAGTAGTGCATATGAAGAAGATAGATATATGACTTATATAGTACAGATGTTGAAAATTGAACTTGAAGCTTGTATTAAAATAAATACTCAAATAAATAAAGAAGTCCAATATCTTAGGAAGGATATGAGATAGAAGAAGAAATATGAATATGATATTTTTATTATATAAATTAATCACATTGAGGTATTCAAGTTTCTAAAGGTAAAAGTTGCTGAACAAGAGAGAGCCATAAAATAATTTGAAAAGAAGATAACAGATCAAGAAGAAATTATACCCATGCTTAGATTAATGTATCTTAAGGTTTAAAAGACCATTTTAAATATGTGTATTGACTTTATACATCTATTTAAGTTAAATATGATCCATCATAGAGTGTAAGGAAATATTATACATCAAATCATGAAAAATAAACACATGTTGTATCTAAAAATGTTAAATCTATTTCAGATAATAGTGTAGGTTCTAAATTATAATATGGTAACAATTAAGTTGATATAACACCATAAAACATGACTACTATATCTAAGGTAGTTAATAATGGTCAAAGGAATAAAGGTTACTCTAAACTTATGTCGATGAAGGTTGATGTTTCACTAAAGCATCAAGAATATTTTAAAAGATAGACTTAATAGTTTCATAGAATAATAAGTTTATGGGGACACTGATAGCATTATAGTAATTATAGGTATAAATATTATAACTAATAGTATAATATTTCTATACTTTGAAGTTGTAAAATGATGGAATTTAAGGGGATTTATTCAGGATAATGATTAACATAACTTCTAGATGATAGATAATGGATGAAGACTCATATGTGGTGTGCATATAAAAAAAGGTTTGATTAATTTAAAGAGATTTATAGAAGGTTTAAACATCAAGGTCACTGTGTGGAGGAGTATATAACCACAAATCTAGAGAATAAATAAAAAAATTCTGATGGAAAGAATATTAATAAGTACCTCATGGTTGAGGTAGATCTTAATGAAAGAAAAGGGGAGAAACCATGGATTCATGATATTTGATGCTCGTAAAAAAATTAGGAGAAAGAAATTTTTGAATAATATTGAATAACATGATACTGATATAGTAAATTTTAGTAATTTAAACTCTATGAAAACTAAAGGTATCAGAATAGTTGAAATTAAACACCCAAACAAAAAACAAAGAATTCTTTGTTTGTTGATGGTCTTAAACATAACTTATTTAGGGTGATTCATTTTTGTTATAATTGTAATTATGTTATATTTATAAGGAAAATATTACTTATTAAGAAGATATATTAAAGAAATATGATTACCTCTAGTGAAAGAACTAGTGATAAATTATTTTAGATTGGAGACTCAATGAATTCATACTACCTGAGTTAAAAGGATGGGAAAAATTATGGCATGGAATCTTTGGTCATTTTTTTCAGATAATTTTAAGAAAAAATTCCAATGGAGATGTGTTTATAGACCTACCTCATCTCAAAATAGAAATAGAATAAATATGTGAGACCCAGAAAGAAAAATAACTCAAAGATGTCACAAAGGGGTAGAAATTCGTACTACCGGGCCCATTATGATTATACATTCAGATCTGTATGTTCTTGTGATACCCAAATCCACTTAATATGATATTTTTTATAACACATTTAAAGATGATTATACTAGAATAACTAATTTAATGTTTATAAAATGTAAATATGAGAGAGTGTAAATGTTCAAAATATTTAAAAGAATATATGAGAAGGATTTGGGGATCTGCATTATGAAATTAAAATATAATAATGTGATGGAGTTCAGAAATAGATCATTTGATTATTATATTTAAAAACATTGTATTAAGAGTCAATATAAAACTTTTTAGACTCTATAAAAAATGGAGTATCAGAAAGAAATAACAGAAGTTTGGTAGAAATGAGGATGACTATAATGGAAGATCATAATATCTCTGAATTTTATTAGGGGAAGCTATGTGCATATCTTTCCAAATTCTAAATATAATTATACTGAGAGTAAACTCATACATTGATTACAATTAATTTTGGTATATTAAAAATACCATTATGGAGAACTTTAGGGTGTTTGGAAGTCCCTGTATTATGATGATTAATAATGTAAAGTTGTGTAAATTTGATGAGAAGGCTGAGAAGGGTATCTTCCTTGGATACTAATCCAGTGTACAGGGGTATAGATGCTTGGAAAAAAGGACTCATAAAGTTTTGGACTCTTATAATGATAAAATCATTAAAAAATGAAACTAAAAATAGTGGTACATATGATATAGTATTTGTGGTGTTGGTTAAAGACTATAAGAATAATTTTGAGGAAACCATGGAAGAATAGATTGAGATTGAACCATAGGTAATAAGTATTGACTTTGATTATAACAGTGATGATAAGAATGATTATGGAAGTGAAAAGATAAATATTATAAAATAAATAATCACATAGAAGAAAAAATATTATTGGAAATCAGAATGCTTTAATTTCAACCAGAATAAAACTAAGATGTGAAGATCAAACTGCTCAAATATATCAAGTTAATCCACATTCAGTGGATGAATCTATAAATAATGAATAATCTATTGGGTTTACAAATTATTAAATAGATCAAATTATAAGTAATTACACTTAGAATATTATTCCTAGACCAAATAAAAAAATATTTGGACCAAATGGATGTTTAGAAATAAATTGAATTATAAAGGAGAAGTCATAAGTAATATGGATACACTAGTTTAAAAAGGAAACATCAAAGTTTAAGGAGTTTATTTGGAGAGATCATTACTCTGGTTTCAATTTTGGAAGCCATCAAAATGTTAATTATTTTAAAAACTCATAGGAAGTATAAAATTAATCATATAGATGTCAAATCTTCTTTCATGAATAGTGATATAGTAAAATAGGTGTATATTGAGTATCCTAGAGGTTTTTTCTTGACAATTGATCAAACCAGGAGGAGTTTCACCACTGAGAAGGGGGTGAATTAGTGGTAATTTTTACAATTTTCTTTCTTTTGAAATTAACCTTTGTTGACCTATTAGGATCTGATCCACTCTTATGATAACTCAAAATCTCCTGAATATTGTAAAACTAAATGGAACATGAACAGAATATTTTTACAAGGTTCTTATCAATATGATATTTCTCTTTACTTTGATTAGTTACACTCTCGGATCATAGATTCTCCACTATAATCACTTGAAGTTAAAATATACATTTCTTCACTATCATAGATTCCCACTATTCTTTACAGGTTCCCACTAGTACAATAGTTTCACACTTCTAGTTACAAAAATGAATACACAACAACACAATAAAGAATACTTTTGAATTTTGACTGGTTCTACAATAATTGAGGAATATATTTCTTTTGAGCCTTTAAAATAAATAAAATATCTTATGATCACATTCGAAAAAACACTAATTAATAGGTTCTTTATCAAAATTATACATCTTAACATCTCAACTATATTCTTCACATATATTCTGAAAAATTATCATTAAATGTATTAAATTATTGTCACATGGGATATGAATACTTTTGTATACTCTGCATAATGATATATTTTTTCTTAAACTAATGACTGCACTCATATATGATGTAACATATTGACTTCACTAGATTTTATTACTTCACAAACATGATCTCAAACTGTTAGGAATAAATTAATTTCTAAAAAAAATATTTTTTGAACTTTAGTGCTCACTTATATCTTTTTAAATCTTGGAAGAAACATTTATTTTAAATCCACCCATCATATCTATCAATAATTATATGATTAGTACCAGGAATTAATATTTTAGCCAATGTTTATTTTTGGTCCCTAGAGTCGATAGAGACTAGGATGTGACCATTCCTATTCTTGATAGGAACATTTTTCACCAAACACTTTGAGTATAGACATACTCAGATGATGTTGGATTTTATATGTTTTTAAATATCATATTATACATTGGTAGTAATATTTGGATGCATTCTTATCACTACTTGTTTTTATCTATGGTGGTCATCTGGAAAGCCTATGTGCTAGGTGAACACCTTAGGATTAAATCCCATAATTTTGTTATACTTTCAAGAGAATAAATCATGATTCCTTTTCAAGAAGTAAATATACTCATCTTATTCCTCTAGTGTTGTGGCTTCAATGGGATCACAGATCCTCCTAACTGTTAATATTTACTTTATTAATCTCAATGATAGTTCTTGAAATTCCTTCTTCAAATATTGTAGGGGAATATCTTAGGATGGATTCCTTATATTCCTCTAGCTTAATATTGTTATATTTAGAAGATAAAAGGGGAATTTTATATCTAAATTATGAGGTGATGGAATCCTCATCTCTATTAAACAATAAGGATACATCCTTGAGTCTTGGAGATGATGATGAAGTTGCATCATAGTCAGAGGCACTTTGGACATCCTCTCTTTCCTACCTACTATCATTGGGAGAAAAATAGGGTCCATTGTCCTAATATTTAATAGGTTATATGAGTAAATAATTGGATTTTACCATTAAAATGGATGTATCTTTTTATATTGATGATGATTCATGGACCTACATGGATCTTAAAGGTGAACATGATGTATTTTTTATAGGTATTTCATCAACTAAAGTGTTATTTCCACCTTAGGAACCATGATCACCACCTAACACACTCATCGTGGTTATAAAAATTGATAACATATAAATGAGTAAAATATATTACCTTTAACATTAAATGATCTCTAGAGATAGGTTCATCTTTTCGATCATATTGAAAGGTCTTACATAAAACTCATGAAGTGGGATCCCATGGATTTCTAGTGTAGTCCAAAAATCATTTGGAATAACAAACAAAATATCTCTTTATATAGTCACTTATTTTCCATTTATCTATTAAAAGTATTCATTTGTATAATGGTTTTCAAGATATTCAAAGGGGATATTTTCACCATATAGTACACTAATATCTCTATTAATATGTTATCTTAGGAATCGATGTCTTAAGGATGGTACTACTATATATCTATAGAGACCTGGTCTCCCAAACATAACATTATACATTTTTTATTATCAAACTCCCATGAAATCAAAGTCAGATATTAGATATTTGAATTTATATTTTAGTTTTCTCATTTCTATGAGATTTTTTTCACTTTCCATTATACCCTTGAATGGAAAATTTAATGAGAGGTGGATCTTCCTCACCAGGGACTTGAATTGAATCATCTGACTAAGTTTTTATTGATGCTAGAGCTAAATATCTATGAATATCAATAATTTCAACCTTGATAGAGATGTATAGGGGTTTAATGTGATCTTATATGGTTTTCTTCCAATAATTTTCTGGGATTTAAATAACTATGTGACATTCCAATATGGAATGATATGTAAAATATACCTTGATTTCAGTAGCGTCACTATCAAACTCTTTGGGACTCCAAATTTCCTTATCAAGTGATTCGTGGTATTCATTTATTGGATGAAGTGTAATTGGGATCAAAAAAATTGAGAATATATCCAAATACTTCAGGATATCTTAATTATACATTAGTGGTTGGGACTTCCTAATCTGGGGTTATTCCTTAGCCTATGTATTTGATGTTTAGGAATATGGTGTGTGTTGGTCGGAGTGGACACTCAAGAGGGGGGTGAATTGAGTTCCAATTAAAATTTCTGTTTAAAAACTATTTCTAGTAAAATCCCCCAATTTCAAAACAAATTAAACTATAGTGAATTTATACAGATTATAAAGGTTCAATTAGTTTCTCAAAGATTGATTAATTCTCAGCTAACTTAATCTTATGATTAAATTAACTTTTGAAACTAACTTACTAGTTTATAATAAATATAAAAACTTGCGAGTTTAACTATCAAAGTAGCTTTGATGATAAATTATATTTCAAAGTAATAGTAGCGGAATATGAAATAAATGTATATAGTATGGATATAGATTTTAACTAAAAAAACACAAAAGTTAACCAAGAGGTTCAGTCTCAAGCCAAGACTTAGTCCTCTCAAAATTTATATAAAGAGACGATCCACACCCTGGATCGGGGATAACAACAGCAACCAGCTGTCTAGGTCTAAGACCTATACCATAGTTATTCATGGGAACAAACACAACAACAACCAGTTGTTCAGGTCACACGACCTCTACCATTATCCCAGTGGGAAAAACAAAAAGCAAGTGAGTTTTGTGAGGATTTACAAATCCTCCAGTTAGATTACAGGAGACAGTGTGTGTGTAAAATACAGCATATAACACACACTGCTCGAAACTTAAAGAGATAAATCACAGAGAAAATATATTGAGATTAGAAATGGCTCTTGTGATAAGCATGCAGTTCTGGACTCCTTTGATTGATCAGAATTCGCTCTGAGTCCTCTTATGGTTTTTGTCTGGAAAATAGAGTATCATCTGTTCCCTTGACTTCCAGGTATAGAGACAGTCGATGAAGCTCTTTTGTTATGTTCTCGTCCTTAGCTCTTCACTAGTATGCAGTAATTAGTTCGTCGTGTAGGTTTTGTCGTCTCTTTGCATTCACGCTCTGTGTTCTTCCAGCACACTTTGTATTTTGTATGTCTCGTGTATTCGTCTATGTGTCTCTTGCACAGCCCTTCTGTTCCATATATTGTATTCGTCTATTCATACTCTTTTGTAGGAGCATCCTTCCTTTAGTTAAACCACGTGCTCAGCAAAAGATAATTTACTTTTTGCAGGTACGAGGTACGGTTCCCTGACATCCAACAGCACGCATTAAATAAATGTCAGTGTCTTAAAATATACCTGATATGACCATTGGTTAGATTAAATAATGATAAAGAAATTAAAGCAGTGTCGGGTTCTGTCTTTGGAGCGGTAGCTCTTGATATCGGTAGACTTGTGTTACGGTGGGTGTCTGTAGGTCTGAGTATCGGTAGACATTTGTAATGGTAGGCTTGTCTGTCGGTGGACTTGATCACATCAGTAACAGTGGACTTGTAATGGTAACTGTGGCTCTCTATCGGTAGGTGTGGCTCTGCCTTGTATCCGTAGTGGTAGCTCTCTATCGGTAGATGTGGCTCTGCCTTGTATCCGTAGCAGTAGCTCTCTATCGGTAGACTTTGCATAACGGTGGACTTCAGCATATCGGTAACTCTGTATCGGTAGCTGTCGACTTCGATGTAGCGGTAGGCTTGAGTACCGGTGATCTTGTAACTATAACTCTATCGGTAGATTTGATGTACCGTATCGATAGACTTTGATGTAGCAGTGATCTTTGAGTACCGGTGAGCTTGATGTATCGGTAGCTCTATTCGATATTGGTAGCTCTAATCCATAACGGTGGCTTTTGTCCTGTATCGGTAGCAAGAAAAACTGTTTTAGAATTCACTTGGCAGAATGAGTTAAGTCATAGTAAACATATATCTGATAATTCCAAAGACTTAATTTGAGCATAATGAAAGCAACAACATATATTAAAGTATATTTGGAATGTATTAAGCATAATCAATATATAAATAAAGAATGGTTGGGATTATCAAAACACAATAAAGCCACTTAATTCCCAGAGGGTTCAACAATCTCCCCCTTTTTGATAATCACAACTTATGCCAAAAAAAAATAATAAAAATCAAGGTATGATATCAACAATATAGGATCAAAAAAAAAGAAAAAAAATCTCAGCAATGTATATCAAACAATAAAATAGTATCATAGGAGAAATAGAAACACAAACAAGATTCTTTGGTTTGCATATTTCTCCCCCTATCAATTTAACTACAGGATTCTCCTCCAAGGCATTGATTTTCTCCCCCTTTTTCCCCTTAGGTAAACAACATTCTCTCTCTCTCGCTCTGGGTACATCTCCCAATAATTTCTCCATAATTTCTCCATAATTTCTCCATAATTTCTCCATAATTTCTCCATAATTTCTCCATAATTTCTCCATAATTTCTCCATAATTTCTCCCCCTTTGAGATTAACAAAAAGGAGGGTATCAGAGAGAAAATAGAAGGACGAGGAAAGAAAATAGACAGAGTAAAATAGACAGTGAAGAGAAAAATGAAGTATGTGATTGATAAGCCAAAAGATACAGTGGGAAAATCAGAAAAGGACAAAAATACAATGAATCCCATCAAAAATGAAGCAAGAAGCACTCAATCATCCTCTTGAACATGTGTTTTTTCCTTGGGATCAGCAGAGGGTTCAGAGGTAGAGTCATCAGGCTTGGGAATTCTGGAAAGAACTACTGGTGGATCAGCAACTGATACAGTACCAGATCTGTAATCTGAGCCCCTCTGAGTGATCATCGGTGTCAGGCTCCTGATAGCTTGAACGGGAGTCAGTTGAGGAGTACTCCCAAAGGCAGATGGTGGAAGGGCAGGTGGTACAATAACTTGTCGAGCATCCACATGTAGGAAAGGCAGCAAGAGATTCTTGAAATCCATGATGATACTTCCACCTCTCTCCATAGTAGAGACAAAATCATCTCTATTCTCAATAAATTTGTCTAAGGCCGGAGTAAGATCCCTAAGCTTACTAACTTGTTCTCTGAAGGCTTGGGTAACTGGAGGTAATTTCATATTCTCCATCAAAATATTGAAATGGTTTGTCATTTGGTGCTTGGTATAAATCTTATCCAAATAAGAATCCACCTTATTTTTGATTGCCTCTTGAGAAGCAGTAGCTTCCCGCAGGTGATCACGAACAAAACTACTAACTTCCCTAGTGGTAACAAGAATCTGAGTATCGGATGCACCACTAGGACTAGCCTTAGCCAATTCTTCCTGAATAATAGTCCGGATCTGGTCAAGGTTCACACTGGAGCTATTGGAGGGAAGAGGTTTCATTGAGAAGGCCATTGTCTCCTTGAAAGATTGAGTCAGACTACTAACTACCTTCTGAACAAGTTCATCCTGACTGTTCAGATGTTCTTTGACAGACTTCTTAAAGGCCTCAAACACTTCCACAAATTGTTTAACCACTTCCTTGATATATCGAATGTCAGTGTGCACTTGGGTTTGAGAACTGTTCAAAGCAGTCAATAAAGCAATGGATTTTCTAAGAGCAACTACAGCTCCTGTCCAACTCTCAATCTGAGTGTGGCACACCTTAAGTTCATCCACCATTTCTTTCACAGGAATGGACACACTACATCCAATGGATAACTCAAGGGATTTCTCTACGCTTTTCATCTCTTCAAACATACTTTTCTTCATATCTTCTATTGATTCTCTTATTGCTTCTATCAATTCTGCTTTTAAAGACTTAAGGTCATCCTTGGTTTCCACATGTTCATCTACAGTGGGTAAGGTAACTGATTCCTTTTGGGGTTGGTCTTCCTCGTCATAATCTCCATAGGAAAGTCCAAGAATCATATATCCAGGATCTGATGTCCAACCTTCAATGTCATATAACACTGATACTGAGCCAAGATTCTCCTCCTCACTTGGAACATTCTCTTGAGGTATCTCTTCCAACTGTTCTTCCTGGGGTAAATCTGCAATTTCCTGTACAACCATAGCAGATTCAATAGCCACTTGTGTTGAGTCATTAATGACTCTCTCATTAACAGGTGCTGCTGCTATGTCTTCCTGATCAGCCAAAGTCTTGACTGTACTGACTATTAGAGGACTCAAACTGAGCTCTTTTTCAACCTTTTCTTTATTATCTGCTTCACCACCAGCCTCTTTTTCTCCATTAACATTTTGATCAGATTCAGTTGTCTCATCCTCCTCAGAGGTGTCCTTGACAACATACTGGCAGGCTTCTTCCTATTCTTCTGTAGTCTCTGTATCATTGTCCTTTAAGACAGGTTCTCTTTTCGGTAGTTCTGTTGGAGGGCTAGCTGCTCCATAAGAAATAACTTGATGCACAGGACTAGGGGGAAAGTCTGGATCTCCTCCTTCCTCTACTGATGTATCTTCCTCCTCAGCTTCATAATCACTATAGACCGGTTCTGGCTCATCTGGTCCAAGACCAGGATCCCTCACATCCTTTGGTTTAGAAGGATGATCCATAGGAGTATACTTGTCATAAATTTTTCCTTCATCATTCACCCATGATTTCTTCCAAGGATTCCAGCTAACTTTCATGTATTTACAGACAGTTCTTGTAATACAGAAGTTATCCTTGACTACTACCAGCTCATCCTGAGGTCCAGCTATATCCTTCACTTTCAGCATCACAGAAATTAGTTTTGAGAAAAACAAGGCATTTGATTTTGATGTTGGTCTAGTCATCTCTTCCACTTGAACCATAATAAATCTACATAGATTGATTCTCACACTGTGCTTCAGCAAATGTAACAGATATATGTCTTAGAATCTCAAAGTGTCAAAGTCTCCTCTTCTCAGACTAACAATATGCTGAATAAACTTAAACAACAGTTTGTCTTCTCCTACCATCTCTGCAGAAATCACCTTTCTAGGGGTCCCATTCCCTGTGAGTTCCAGCAGAGCATCTTCATATTGAAACACATCACTGGTTTACGGTACAGACTTTGAGAAAAATGCATAATCTCCTTCATGTGGAACTCTTAAGTTCCTAGCCCATTCCTCTGAAGTAAAAGATACTTCCTGACCATTTACCACAGAAACCATTCTTCTTTCTTCTTCAGACTTTTCAAAAAAAACAAATTCGTAGAATTATTTCACCAGTCCTGGATAATAAGGTCCGTTGTTGTTCGTGAAGCATTCTATCCAACCTTGTTCTTCTAGTACTCTAAGGAATAATGATTTTCTTTCCATCAGCCATTCTGCATACACTTCTTTTTCAACAACAATCTCTCTCCTTGAGAGATGCGGGTTTATTGGATTCCTTCGAGCTACACTTTCTCTTCCACTTACACTGGAATTCGATACTTTTTGTCGTTTTGCTTGCGGCTCATCACTCCCATCTGTGACTTGGGGTCTCTTGATGTGGGACATTGTGGATTTGAGGCTAGGGTTCTGAAGGTTGAGAGGTTTAGGTTTAGAGGATTCGAGCAGACAGGTTCGCAGTGAGATTGAGTGAGTCTAGTTCGAGTTTTAATATAATTTAGGATTCATAAATCACATAAATCATAAATAAAATAAATAATTGTTCGATGACTTGGCTTTACAGAATTTTAAAACAGCGCGAGATGTACCGATAAGGTCTCTTAACGGTGAAGTCTTCTATCGGTGAGGTTTTTCTAACGGTGAGGTTTCTCTAACGGTGATATTTCTCTAACGGTGAGGTTTCTCTAACGGTGAGGTTTATCTAATGGTGAGGTTTCTCTAACAGTGAGGTTTCTCTAACGGTGAGGTTTCTCTAACGGTTAGGTTTCTCTAACGGTTTTAAGGATAAGTTATCATTCCTAATTCGTGTCTAATGAAACTTAATCTTTCTGAACTTAAAGGTTTAGTGAAAATATCAGCTAATTGATGTTCAGTGCCTATAAACTCAAGTGTTATATCACCTCTTTGATAGTGATCTCTTAAAAAGTGATGTCTAACATCAATATGTTCAGTTCTAGAGTGAGACACAAGGTTCTTAGAGATATTAATCGCACTAGTGTTGTCACAGTTGATTGAAACATGTTTAAAGTCAAATCCATAGTCCAGTAGTATGTGTTTCATCCACAGAATCTGTGCACAGCAACTACCAGCAGCGATGTATTCTGCTTCAGTAGTAGACAATGCAACTGAGTTCTATTTTTTACTACACCATGATACTAGGGTTTTTCCAAGTAAGTGACATATTCCAGATGTGCTCTTCCTATCTAGCTTACAGCCAGCAAAATCAGCATCTGAATAACTTGTTAAGTCAAATAACTGTCCTTTTGGATAAAACAAACCTAAATTTGCAGTATACTTAAGATATTTAGAAATCCTTTTAACAATAAGAAAGTGTGATTCTTTAGGATTTTCTTTAAATCTAGCACACATAAATACACTGAACATAATATCTGGTCGACTAGCAGTAAGATAAAGTAAACTCCCAATCATACCTCTATAATTAGTTTGATCAACTGGTTTACCAGTTTCATCAATATCCAATTTATAGGTGGTACTCATAGGTATATCACTTTCCTTAATACTATCTAAACCAAAATGTTTTAACAAATCCTTTGTATATTTACTTTGATTTAAAATAATTCCATATTTAGTTTGAAAAATTTGAAATCCAAGAAAATACTTAAGCTCTCCCATTAAGCTCATTTCAAATTCATTTTTCATAACCTTTGAAAAATCAGTACATAAAGAATTTTTTGAAGATACAAAAATGATATCATCAACATAGATTTGTACTATTAATACATCTTTTGAAATCCTTTTTATAAAAATAGTGGGATCACCAATTCCTTTTGTAAATCCTTTTGAAATAAGAAAGTTTGAAAGTCTTTAATACCAAGCTCTTAGAGCATGTTTTAAACCATATAAAGCTTTAGAAAGTTTAAAAACATGATTTTGAAAATGAGGATTTGAAAAACCAGGTGGTTGTTCTACAAAAACATCTTCAACAATAAAACCATTTAGAAAAACACTTTTCACATCCATTTGATATAACTTGAAATTCAGATGTGATGCATAAGAAAGTAAGATCCTAATATCTTCTAATCTAGCTACAGGTGCAAAGGTTTCCTCATAGTCAATTCCTTCTTCTTGATTGTAACCTTGTGCAACTAGCCTAGCTTTGTTTCTAATGATGTTTCCAGATTCATCAACTTTGTTTTTAAACACCCATTTTGTGCCTATGGTAACAGTGTCCTTAGGTCTTTCTACTAATTTCCCAACTTTGTTTCTTTCAAATTGATTTAGTTCCTCTTGCATAGCCATTGCCCAGAATTCATCATTGATAGCATCATTGATATTTCTAGGTTCTAGCTCTGACAAGAAGGCTTGATGTTCAACCTGATTTCTAAGAGAAGCTCTAGTCTATGTCCCTCTATCAAGATTTCCTACAACAGCATCTAAAGGATGGTTCTTTAGAATCCTAGTTGGTCTTGAAAAGGTAGGGCTAGAGATTTCAGGTTCATCTACCGGTTGAGTTTCAACAGAAGCAGGGTCTGGAAAGTTTCCAGAACTAGATGTTTTAACTACAGGTCCACTGTTTTTATCATTAAGGCTCAATCCAGAGAGATCATCTTCAAGATTTTCAAGAGAGGTCTTAGGTTCATGTGGATCAGTTTCATCAAATTTGATGTGAACAGATTCTTCCACACATTTGTTTCTCTTATTATAAACTCTATAGGCTTTACTGGAAGTAGAGTAACCTATAAAAATTCCTTCATTACTCTTGGATGCAAACTTATCAAGATTATCTTTAGTGTTAAGAATAAAGACTTTGCAGCCAAAAACTTTGAAGTAGTTAACCTTAGGTTTCCTATGATTCCATAACTCATAAGGGGTCCTCTTAAAACGGGTCTAATCAAGACTCTATTGATAACATAACAAGCTGTATTTACAGCTTCAGCCCAAAAGTAAACAGGTAGGTCATACTCATTAAGCATAGTTCTAGCATTTTCTTGCAGGGTTCTATTCCTCCTTTCTACTACACCATTCTGTTGAGGTGTCCTAGGGGCAGAGAAATTGTGACTATAGCCACTGTGTGAGCAGTAAGATTCAAACTCATGATTTTCAAACTCACGACCATGATCACTTCTCAAGGTTTTAATCTTAAGTCCACTAAGGTTCTCTATAGACTTTGAGTATTTTACAAATCAAGAACAAGCTTCACTTTTGTGAGCCAGAAAATATACCCAAGTATATCTAGAATAGTCATCTACAAGAACATAGACATAATGATTCCCATTTAAACTAGAGACTCTAGAAGGTCCAAACAAATCCATGTGAACCAACTCGAGAGGTTGAGAAGTTGACACTTCTTTCTTTGATTTAAAAGAAACTTTATGTTGCTTTCCCTTTTGACATGGATTACAAACTTTGTCTGCTGGAAATTCAAGTTTGGGTAGGTCTCTAACTAAGTTCTTCCTAGACAGTTTTCTAAGTGAATGCACATTGCAGTGTCCTAATATTCTGTGCCAAAGCCAAGAATCTTTATGAAAAGCATTTAAACAACTAATATTTTTCTTAGCTAAATAATTTAAATCAACAGCATAAATATTTTCATTTCTTAAAGCAGCAAACACTAAAACATTTTTAGAATTAAAAACATTGCAAGAATGATTTTCAAATTTAACATAAAAACCATCATCACATAATTGATAACTACTTAACAAATTGTATTTAAGTCCATCAACAAATAAAACTTTAGAAATTAATACTGAGTCAGTGTTACCAATCTGGCCTAAGCCGATGATTTGTCCTTTTGAGTTATCACCAAAGGTGACAAAACCTCCATCAACTCCGACTAAGCTTTTAAAGCATGAGAAGTCTCCTGAAATATGTCTTGAACATCCGTTTTCCAAGTACCAGGTCTTTTTACAGGATGTCTTTAAGTAGTTTTCCTATAAAACATATTTAAACAGGAAATAATTTTGGTACCCAGATTTTCTTGGGTCCAGACAGGTTAGCCAATAACACTTTAGGTACCCATATTTGTCTAATGGGTCTCATATAATTTGTAGAATGAACATGCTTTGAAAGATAAACCTTATTTGATCTATAACTATGAATATAACTCATTGAAGCATATGAAGTTCCAGAGTTAGCTACATTCTGTCCAGATTTAGGAATAAATATATTCTTAGTAAATTGTCTCTGTCCAGGTTTGTAGCCTATTCCAGTAGTGTATTTTGGTGAAACTTGCTTTCCTAGAATTTGAGTTAGAGTTTCTTTACCATTGGTAAATTTCTCTAAATCCTTTCTGAGTTTCTCATTAGACAATTTCAATTCAGTGTTCTCCTTTAATAGTTGAGCATTTTTCTCTTTTTCAATAGTGAGTTCAGTTTTAACTGTAGTGGTGAGAGCATGCTGTTTCTTTAACGATTTATATTTATCCTTAAGTTCATTGCATGTCTCTTCTAACATATCACAATATTCAAATAGTTCAGATTTTGACATGTTATCACATTCAGAATTATCTCCAGAATAGTATGAATTAGAAGCAGGAGTTTCTAAAGTTACCTCAGCAACGTTTGTCATAAAGCACATGTTTGCCTTGTTTCTGTGTTCGGTTTCAGAAACTTCAGATTCACTAGAACTGTCCTCAGAAGAACTCCAGGCAGCCTTCATGGCTTTCTTATACTTTTTATCCTTGTATTCGTACTTCTTCTTGTATTTCAGCTTTGGGCAGTCTTCTTTTATGTGTCCCTTCCTTCTGCACTCATAGCAGAAAACTTCATCTGATTTATCAGATTTCTTCCAATTCTTTTTTCCAATGTCCTCTGTTGTCATACTTACCTTTATAATTCGATTTTCTAAAAAATTTCTTCTTCCTATAAAATTTCATAAATCTTCTGGAAATGTGAGCCATCTCAGCATCATTGTCAGAATCACTCTCATTGTCTTCACAGCTTGAACTTTCATTGACAGCTTGCAGCTTTTCCTTATCCTTATTCTTTGAGGTTGTAGTTTTAAAGGCAACAGACTTCCTTCTAGGTTCATCATCTTCTTATTTGTTCACTTTGAGTTCCTCTTTATACATCATCAGTTTCCCAATTAGTTCCTTGACTGGTAGTTCACCAATTTCACACGATTCTCTAATGGAGATAGAGGTTCCTCTCCATCTTTCAGGTAGACATCTCAAAATTCTCATGATCTGTTCCTTTGATGGAACATCCTTTCCCAAAGAATTCATTGTGTTGACAATTTCATTGAACCTGAGATACATATCAGAAATGGGTTCATAAGGATTAATCTTAAAATTATCATACTTAATAGTATAGGTATTCAACTGCATCTCCTTAACATTAGTTGTTCCTTCATGAGAAACAGCTAAGGTATCCCAAATTTCATAAGCAGTTTTACAGGCAGATATTCTATTAAATTCTTCATCTCCTAAAGCACAGTACAGAGCATTCATAGCTTTACAATTATTATTGTAGGTTGTCTTAGTAGCTTCATTCCAAGTAGTTCTTACAGTGGTTGGTATTTTTTATTCAGATTCTATAGCAGTCCAAATATCAAAACCCATGCTCTCTAAATGAATTTTCATCTTGATTTTCCACTGAGCATAGTTAGTTCCATTGAAAAATGGTGGTATATTGGTAGCAACACCTTAAAATCTATTATCCATGATAACTAAATTAAAGAAAAGATTTTAAAGAGAAAAAAATTTAGAAATAACAGAAATTTTAAGAACTTTAAAATACAACTAAAATCACAGTTGAAAAACAGAGTACAAAATATTTTAAACCCCTCTGATACCAAATGTTGGTTAGAGTGGACACTCAAGAGGGGGGTGAATTGAGTTCCAATTAAAATTTCTGTTTAAAAACTATTTCTAGTAAAATCCCCCAATTTCAAAACAAATTAAACTGTAGTGAATTTATACAGATTATAAAGGTTCAATTAGTTTCTCAAAGATTGATTAATTCTCAGCTAACTTAATCTTATGATTAAATTAACTTTTGAAACTAACTTACTGGTTTATAATAAATATAAACACTTGCGAGTTTAACTATCGAAGTAGCTTTGAAGATAAATTATATTTCAAATTAATAGCAGCAGAATATGAAATAAATGTATATAGTATGGATATAGATTTTAACTAAAAAAACACAAAAGTTAACCAAGAGGTTTAGTATCAAGCCTAGACTTAGTCCTCTCAAAATTTATATAATGATATTATCCACACCCTGGATCGGGGATAACAACAGCAACCAGCTGTCCAGGTCCAAGACCTCTACCACAGTTATTCGTGGGAACAAACACAACAGCAACCAGCTGTTCAGGTCACACGACCTCTACCACTATCCTAGTGGGAAAAGCAAAAAGCAAGTGAGTTTTGTGAGGATTTAAAAATCCTCCAGTTATAGTATAGGAGACAGTGTGTGTGTAAAATATAGCATATAACACACACTGCTCGAAACTTAAAGAGATAAATCACAGAGCAAATATATTGAGTTTAGAAATGGCTCTTGTGATAAGCATGCAGTTCTGGACTCCTTTGATTGATCAGAATTCGCTCTGATTCCTGTTATGGTTTTTGTCTATAAAACAGAGTATCATCTGTTCCCTTGACTTTTAGGTATAGAGACAGTTGATGAAGCTCTTGTGTTATGTTCTCGTCCTTAGCACTTCACTGGTATGCATTAATGAGTTCGTCGTGTAGGTTTCGTCGTCTCTTTGCATTCACGCTCTGTGTTCTTCCAGCACACTTTTTATTTTGTATGTCTCGTGTATTCATCTATGTGTCTCTCGCACAGCCCTTCTGTTCCATATATTGTATTCATCTATTCATACTATTTTGTAGGAGCATCCTTCCTTTAGTTAAACCACGTGCTCCGGAAAAAAATAATTTACTTTTTGCAGGTACGAGGTACGGTTCCCTGACATCCAACAGCACGCATTAAATAAATGTCAGTGTCTTAAAATATACCTGATATGACCGTTGGTTAGATTAAATAATGATAAAGAAATTAAAGTAGTGTCGGGTTCTGTCTTTGGAGCGGTAGCTCTTGATATCGGTAGACTTGTGTTACGGTGGGTGTGTGTAGGTCTGAGTACCGGTAGACATTTGTAACGGTAGGCTTGTCTGTCGGTGGACTTGATCACATCAGTAATAGTGGACTTGTAATGGTAATTGTGGCTCTCTATCGGTAGTTGTGGCTCTTCCTTGTATCCATAGCGGTAGCTCTCTATCGGTAGCTGTGGCTCTGCCTTGTATCCGTAGCGGTAGCTCTCTATCAGTAGACTTTGCATAACAGTGGACTTCAGCATATCAGTAACTCTGTATCGGTAGCTGTCGACTTCGATGTAGCGGTAGAATTGAGTACCGGTGAGCTTGTAACTGTAACTATATCGGTAGATTTGATGTACCGTATCGGTAGACTTTGATGTAGCGGTGATCTTTGAGTACCGGTGAGCTTGATGTATCGGTGAACTCCGTATCGATAGCTCTATTCAATATCGGTAGCTCTAATCCATAACGGTGGCTTTTGTCCTGTATCGGTAGCTAGAAAAACTGTTTTAGCATTCACTTGGCAAAATGAGTTAAGTCATAGTAAACATATATCTGATAATTCCAAAGACTTAATTTGAGCATAATGAAAGCAACAACATATATTAAAGTATATTTGGAATGTATTAAGCATACTCAAGATATAAATAAATAATGGTTGGGATTATTAAAACACAATAAAGCCACTTAATTCCCAGAGGGTTCAACAGTGTGGATGGACTTAGTGGCTTGATGGAACTGAAAGTCAAGTTTTTCACTACACACATTTTTTGATGAGAAAAATTTTCACCTACAAACTAATATTCCAAGAAAATTTTATTTGAATGGGTCCTATACGACTTAAAGGAAACTTAATGTTCCTAATGGGAATTTTAAAGATATTTCCCTCAAATTTTTTCCAAATACATTTCTTCGGTGGATACGTGTCCTAGATTTTAAATCTTTTATAGCTATGTCTCCCCTAGTTTCCTCTAATTTTGAGGAATCTCCCACTAGCTCCCCGATTATGTGAGGACGACATAGGTTCATATGCATATTTCTCTTCAAAAAACTATATTCCAACTAAATGAAATAAACATAACCTAAAATTGATTCTTTATCTGATTAGGGTTATGTTTAGAGGGTAGGTTTCCATTCATTAAAGAGTAGGGGAAATCCTTGAGAGTTTGGATTGATTTGGGAGTTTGTAAATACTTATATTTATGAGCCATGTTTTTATTCCATAGGATAATCCTACCTCTAAAGGATGTATATAATTTAATAAATTTGTAATTTTTTATGAGAATTAGGGGCACAAATGGTTGACTGAGTTCCTTCCTAAGAATAATGTCACCCTGATCAACTTCTCTCTCAGTCATACAGCAATCAAACTATCATTAATTTTAGTTTGAGACATAATAACTATCATATTATTCTAATTAATGGGTGGTGGAAACATAATTTTCCTCTATTAGATCCTGAAACAATGTCACCAATCTAAAATTGACCATCTTCTAGAGGATTTTCTTAAAGCTGAATAAATCTTAATTGTTATGGCCCAAAATATGATGGAAGGAAAAATAATTTGTGTGATCACTAAGAAAAACTGAATCATTTTTCCTAGACTTAGGTGGATTGAGGATATTATTTACCATGGTTTTGATTAGGTACAATAGAACTAGATTTCAAAAAGACTCATTTTCTTTCTTTGATCCTCACACCATGGGTGACATTATTGCATTCCTTGAATATGGATAAGGGTGAATTTACTATTTTTGTCACTCTATATAAGGAATTGAGTGATATGTATCTTTTATAATTATTAAAAAATTTGGTTATGGTTTCATAATGATAGTGTAAATTTCTTCTTTGCAATACCTTTTTCCTTAAGTAGCAATTGTAGGATGAGATTTGGTATTAGTCCATCGAATGGAATCCACAGATATTGTTCCACGAATTCAATATCTAAAAATATTATTGGATGTATAAATTTTATTTATGGTGTCTAAAAATTATCATAGAGATTCTATATACAAATATTTAGTATTTTCTCTTATGGGAGCTGTATACTGAGTGAGTATGTCAAACCTTTCCATTTGAAAATAAAATTTTTAACCCTTTACTTTTCATGTTGTTTGTAACATGAGAGGTTTAAAGCTATCTTTATCATTAATGTAAATCTTAATTGATATAGTAAATAATGATGAATATATTCCCAACATATTATATAACTATCTAGAAAATTGTTATACCATATTATGTCTAGTCCCCATAGAGTAAAAAAATCATTTGAGTTTTTTTGTGCCCTACTGATTAAGAACGCCCATCATAAGACCAAAACAGGACATGAAATATAATATGTGTTTTTATGGGTCCCATGTGCCATTAAAATTTGGTAATAATTTATTCATAAACTTAGGATGTGTAGGATTAGCTTCCATATTTTTTTATATGGTTTCCTCTCAGGCTACATTGGGGTGGACCTTCCTTTTATGGATTTCATTCAAGCAGAAACACAGTCTATGAAGCTGATGAACTTTAGAGGAAATATTGTATGAGTTAATCACTAAGATGGGTAGTAAGATAATATTGATGTGTTTACTATACATATATCATTTATTGACTCCCTAATCTAGGTTTACCATTATGTCTTTCCATGAAGGAGGGAAGTTGTTATCACAGTGGAGGAAAATCTTGGTTGTCCTAAGCCATTGAATTTAGGTAAACCGTATTTTTGGAACATGATCTATCTTGATCATTATATTTTAATTTCATGGACTATTTGAATCCTTCTTGGTGTATGTGAGGAGAATAATTTACATCTTATTGATGGTTTTACTTAGCAATAATATTTTCACTGAGTAATTCCACATTGATTTGTTTCAAATAGTCTATTATGTGGTCACATTGCACTAGCAATTATTCAATATAGAGAGTAATTTGACCTCTTCAGGTGTTTAATAGGATATATCAATGAATTTTCCTTTATCTTTATCTAATTATAATCTAGTGAGTATAAATTGGACATTTAAATCCACTAAATTATAGATCTACCTATGATGTGAGGTATGCATCCCTTCGTTCATGCGTTTTGATGTCAATCATGTCTCAGGAAAATATTTCTTCATTTTATACCTTATTTCATGTTTCAAAACCCAAATCCTCCACTAGGTTAGAAATAATGGCATTCCCCAATTCATATTGACTAGTTTAATCACTTAATTATCATTTAAGTAATAGAGTGAATCCCCATTCCATGTACCCTCTTTAAGAGGTACATCAGGGTCCTCCCTTTCATCTCATTTAATAGTGGACCACTTTGTCTTGCAACCTCTATGGGACATAACCATTTAAAATAAGTGTTACAAAAGAATTTATTGGTTGATAGAGACTCGAATGTATTCCACATATATCCTTATTAAGTATAACCATAATAATATGTGTTATTCAGGTAATAATAGGAATGGTGGTGGTACTACCTACTGGAGGTCGCTTACCAGTTGGGGAAAGACAAACTCCCTTGGGGAATATTAAAAACATTATACCAACCCTAATAGATGTGAATTTATTTGTTCTACCACCATCACATATAGAAACCATTTTGGATTTTATAATCCTAAGGGTTGTGGTGGTGGATAAAATTCCCTCATTCATTCAGGTCATGGTAGATCCAAGATGGATTTCATAGCAGCTGCCAATATAGTCTTCCTGATTTGGAATTATTTCACTTGACTATGAGTCTTAATTAATTAAAATTAAATATGTGATATTTTTATCACTAGAGTTTGTCCCATGATGGATTAATTTTCCTTTTATAGCAAGGATTATCACACAACATTTTTAGAGGCTTTGTAAAATGGTATATCAAGGGATCACTCACTTCTATTATACTACTTTTGCACCTTAGAGGTGGTATGATTTTATTGGATTGATTAAATAGAATATAGGGTATTAAATCCCATATCATCCTCTATAGTAATGTAATTATAGGATTTCTTTGTAGGAGTACTCTGCAAGCCTAGGTATGGAGTAAAGTGTAATTCCCTATACTCACCTAATACCTAGATACGCACATCGGTTGAGGGATCTGTGATTATCTTCTAAATGGAATTTAAGCTATGGAGACAAGCATGTTGTAATGTCTTGAAAAGTTTCTCCAATCATGGATTCTGATATACTAATAATTTATCAATGTCCATGTGACAATATAGATTCCTCACTCCCTTTAGATGGTTTTATTACTCCTGATAAGGTTGGTTCTTTGAATTTATTATATTATGAGTAATTAATAAGTCTAGTCACAATTAAGGCATTAACTCTTCCTTAAAAACCTATGATATGTCATATATGAGAGTAAAAATGATCCAGAACATAGTTTGGTGGTAATACTCATATAATTTCTTCAGCATGACCATTACATATTTATCATATATAAGGGAAAATTCTTACACCAAATATTCACATCATGGTTGTTTCCTATTAGATTTATTATAAGGGGGAGGGTTTCATAAATTCACTTCAATTCGGATGAATTATTCATGGGTATAGGGAGGTTATCATAGTGACTATCTCAACAAATCATACATTGATGGTATGATGGAACTCTTAGGATAACCTTGACAAGGGGAGGACCTTATTGTCATGATAAATTTTCCCCACATGAAGGACCTTAATGGTTTCTGATAAATGGATTGATAAGGGATGGACGTCCTAGTATATTAATCATATCAATATAAGGATCATATTCATAGTTTAGATCATGGGAATAGTTCTTGTGATCGATCATTATGTTGGAATAGGGAGGAACTTCATGGAATGTGTCATCAGAATGACCTCTAGAACTACTGATCATAGTATCATAGGGAGGACCTCTATTTATGATGTTGCTCTCATTTTATAATGTTGATTAAGCATACTTAGGAGCCACCATAGATAGATTTTGATGATCCTCAAGCACATCAGTACATAACAATACAGAAATATGTGCCTGCTCTTGGATCTTTATATACGTTTAAAGAGACCTTTTTTTAGATGTTGTACTTGTGGAATATTGGTGGAATTATTATATGGGGTATTTTTAGGTGACTCTCATATTATTTGTGAAAAAATTAAATGAGATACTTGATTTTGGATAGGAATATGGTCATATCCATTATGTTCCATTGGAATATGTGGAAGGGTTCTTTCAAATAGGTTATATGTGTTCGCCTTTCAATAAACACTAGGATTATTCATCAGTATTCCTCTAGATAAAGGGGATAAGGGATTTTTTTTCTTGACTATAATTATCTAATATAATGAACAAACATGTATCTTAGATATAAGTGAGAATATTATCCCAATCTTCTGTCTCTGTCAGAATATTCTTATAGTCCCCCTAAAGGGGAGTCGGGATAGGATCCCACTCTCTAGTAGTAGCTAGGATACATAATTGAATTCTTATGCATTAATGGGGGAATAGATATGGGTATAGAAACCTAATACTTTTGAACTTAATATTATATTATTGTAAACATAAATAATAATTAAATAAAAAATAATGATCAAAATTTCTATTATCTATGGAATACTAGGTATATAGAGCATCAAAATAATAAAATATATTTATTTTAACCTCCATAATGATCTCCTAAATCCCTTTGAGATAAAAAAAACTGCATTTCATGACCTAATGAATACATATACAAAAGGTGTGAACTAAAAATCCTAGTAATGGAATAAATATGATAAGGAGGTATAACATGTGAGTCAAAGGTATAACAAGATATCATAAAATAGGATCATAATATAAAAAATGATATCATTATATCAGGGAAACATATAAAATGTGGCATCAATAAAAACATGACATAAACATAAGTCAAGGATAACTACTGGGCTAACATCACATGGGGGATAGATTCCTATATTGGATTAGGTTTACTCCACAATCCCATACATAACATCTCATGATACAAAATCTTTAACCCATGGAATGTAGTCATATTGTGAAACAACCATCATAAAATGTATATTCATATGTGTGTCAAAAAAAGGAAAAAAATAATTAGGGATAAACATAAGAATTACCCCTGAAAAGAAATGGGTTATATTATATTTCCTCAAATCATAATCAAATGAGATTTCATAAAGTGGGAACTAAGAAATAAACTAAAGAAATGTGTTTCCCCATAAAAGGAAGGGAGAATAAGATAGTAATATATGTGATATATATATATATATATTTGAATAATTCCATAGCAATAAATAGAGTGATAAAGTGACTTAGAGGGAGAATGGTCATAACCTGAAGGAAAAGGGTGGTTCAGAGAGATCCCTTACCTTAAGTCTGAATCATCATGTATGTTTCTTATATTCCAGAATAATAAACTTATTTTAATTATTTACTTTCTTAAGAAATTTTTTCAAAATTATTATTATTTATTTATGATCATGTCATATACATTTACTAATTAATTAATTTTACATCAGACATTTTGATGATATTCAGCTCATATATCCAAAATTAGTTAATTAGGTTGAAAATAGTCAAAGTTATCATTATTATATCATATACATAATAATAATCATGAAATAATTAGGATTTTTATAGATATATTATAATTTTACAACCTAATATGAGATATGGTTATGAAAGATAAACTATGTTACAATCACGGAGATGATGGGTTGTACGTACGCATGAGTAATGATTCCATTTTTCAACAATCAATATCAAAAGTATGTAAGTATTATTTTATACTTCCATAATGACAATTATATGATAAATTTAATAGTATTTAATTTTATAAACTTATATTTTCCATCCATGTGATTCAGTAATGAAAAAGAAATCACAATGCTTTGTGAAGGTGGTAATCCACTCATACGCATGAATGGCGTTATCATTTTTCAGTTAATGGAAAGGTAAGAAAATGTATGATATATTACATTTAAATAATTATAAAATTTTCATGAATATAATATATATATATATATATATATTAAAAATCTCATTGTAACTATCTGTGAGAGGCGGTGATGGAAAATAAATTACATTTATTCACAAGGTGCTAGTATGTCGCACACACGAGTGACAATTTCATTTCCCATTTGATGAAATAATGAGAAGGATATAGGTTATTAAATTAAAATAATAACATCTCTATATATGTGATATTTTTTTTTAATTATATCAACATGTTTTTAAAAATATTTAATGGGGGTAGAAGATGAAATAAAAATAAAATAATTGGTTAAAGACTATAGATCTACTTCAGAAAACTTCCATCACATTACACCTTAAAACTTCTAAGGTTGGAATTATGTCTAAACCAAGACCTCTAAAACATGGGTATGGATTTTAGGAGTGGATTTTTATAGAACTTGGTATATATAAAAGAATTTTTATTTGTGAATAAAAGAGTATAGGAGGTGCACTTTTATAAGTTAAATATCAAATTAATATAAATTACTTTTAATGGAAAAAAGGATACAAACTGATATAAATCGAATATGGGATGAAAATTAGTTGCAATAATGTAATACAATAAATCTTTTACAAATTTATATTATATTTTTACCTATATAGCTCTGTTTTAACCTATGTCAACTCTTTTTTATTGTTGTCATGATAATAATGTCTTTACTCTTTATGAGTCAATATAGTTACTATAAAATGATAATTTTGCCATAAATGGACTATATTTAGTATTTTTAGAAATATATAAATATATTGGCCTAAGATAAAAAATTTATTAATTTTAAATAATTAAATAAAATATTATTTATTATTAAATAACATTAATGTCATTTTTGAAACTATTCATTTAATTTGAATTTCAAAACAATATAATTTGAATATGATCAATTAAAAATTATTTAATATTTTATTTTTATTTATAAAATTCATGTTATATAATAATTCATAAAAATTATATTACTTTAACATTTTTAAAATCATTTATTTTATTTTTCAATTAATAGAATAAATATTGTGTCAATATTGTGTAAAAATTTAATGTAATTATATCATCACTAAAAATTATTAATAAATAATTACCATGATAAAAAATCATTTAAATTTAAAATAACCCTTTTAGAACTAAACATGGCCACTATTTACCCCTATGTTAAAAATTTATACAAAATAAAAAAGAGAATGATATTTTTTATTTTTCTTTATATAAAATAATATCAAGGTAAAAATGAAAGAAATGTGGCACCAAGTTGCCATATGTTCGGAAATTTGATGAAAATGGATGAACTCCACTCATAAAAAAGGATAAAGGAAAGTGATATGGTCATTTTATATTCCATATCATTTTATTTTTAACCTTAATTTCCATATTTATCTTTACCATGGTGACAATTATATTATGGTTACTATTCGTATTGAAAAAAATAAAAGGGACCTAATTACCAAATTTAGACCTCACAATTCAATATAAGGAATACATTTTTCAAAATTTAATTTCTAGAAGTGGTAGAAATTAATTTTATATTAAAAATAAAAAACAATAAAAAATGGTTATTTGAGGAAAAAATGCCTTCTATGTATAAAAATGTTACTATATCAAATTTAGGTATAAAATTAATTCCAAAGAATATAATTGGATTATTTTTAATAAAAAAACTAATAAAATTTTAAAACAAAAACAAAGTGTAATTTTATATTGTAAATACTTTAGAATAAATACGGTTTTCAATAAAAACCAGTATTTTTCACTATTCATTAAAAATTAGAATTTTCTGAAAAATCTAAAATTTTAACATAAGATAGTGTAAATATGATTATTTCATAAAAATTATCCTTTTTATCACATAAAATTGCTAGAAGTTTCTGAAATTAATTATAATATTTGATCACAAAAATCAATAAGAACCATTTTTAAAGGAAACATTTTTCTTTAAAAATAAAATGTCTTTAATAAAAAAAATAAGTGATTATTTTCTAAGAATTTATCAATATATATTTATATTTAATATTATATTTATATAAATTTAATAAATCAATTAATAATATTCATACACACCATTTTAATGGCTAAGTTATAATGGTCATATTTAAATATTAATATTTCATAGTTCATTTATGTTCAGTGTTGTGTACCATATATGGTATTGAATAGAGTATTATTATAAAATAATGAATTGTCATATTATTACCCCATTAAAAAATTCTCACCCAAAATTTAGTATTACATACTAAGGTTAAAATAGGTGAGGGTACTTCTACTTCATGGCTTGCTCTAGTTCCCATGTTTCCTACTCGTATATATGGTTTCACTACAACACCTTTACTATATGATTTATCTGGTAATGTAGAAATTTATCTCTATATTCTGATATCTTCATTTAATACTTCTAATAAGAGAGTTAATTTTCTAGTTATACAACCTCTTAATTCAATACATGTGGAAGATATGGGAGGAACATCCTTAGAATGGAGACATGGAATATGTCCTGTACTTGAGAGAGGGTTGGTGAGAGGGCTAGTTGATAGTCCATAACTGTGATGATATCAAGATTCCCAAAGAGTCCAATGTACCTAGAACTTGTCTTACCCTTATTCGCAACAATCATGACTCTCTTCAATAGAGATATGGGAGGAAATGGTTTATCTCTGACCTCAAACTCTAGATATCATTGATCACTGTGAGCATGACACTTTTGTTGAATTTGAGCATCCCTAATGTGTCTTTGGATGGTCTTGACCTTTTCTTTCATTTCCTCAACCATTTCAATCCCCAAAATCTTATGTTCACCATCTTCATCGCAACACATAGTTTCTCTACATATCTTCCTATAAAGGTATTCATAAGGAGCCATTTTTATAATGACCTGGGAATTCTATACATAAATTTTCCATCATTATTTTATGAAATTTAATTACATTACACAATCACATGACTAAGGATCATAAAGGTATAGTGACTTAGGAAACTTGTAAACATAAACAATTGGTTCATAGGTGGACTACATCATTATTACAATCTTTATCTTTATTACATATTAATACATGATTTATTACATAAATGTATATATAATATAACTAGAAATATCGATAATTATAGTTTCTTTAGGAGTTATGTACATATAATAACATCTTGACATTGGGATACAACAATATTATTGAAAACTTCCTTAACATGCTTCTAAAATTCCATGGCTTTTAAAACTGGATGGGATAACCTAGGAAAAACCATAAGAAAGGGGTGATCTATAAAGACCGATAAGAGAATAAACATTGAATAAGGTGATACATGTTAGAAAATATTCATATCAATGGGTCATAAAAAGATTTGGAATCAAAAACACAAACAATGAGACATGTTATAGAATGATAATCATAACATGGGAAATGTGGTAACAACTTAAAACACTGAATCATAAACATAGGTCCAGGATAAACTGCCAAGACATCATGGAGGAAAAATTCCCATAAAGGAATCAGGTTCACTCCCTATCCCAGTATTATGTCTCATGAGACTAAAAATTACCCAATGCATTGGAGCGCTATATAATTTCGTGCACACCATTCACTTTCATTTCATTCTCATGTAGTTGGGGTTTGGCTTAGTAGTAAGCACCCCGTAATCCTACATTAAAAATGGGGGTTCAAAACCCATTGAGCATAGGTAATGTAGCAGACTGTAGTAGTACTGTAGGAGCGGCAGTACTATTCATCAGCAGGTACTGTAGCGGTGGAAGGGTACTGTAGTGGCGGTGGTACTGTGCGGGTACTATAGCAGGTGGGTTACTAATCACAAAATTTGAATTGGGCCCAAAATTTGGGCCTACAGGCTATGTTATGGGCTACAAGTCCACTAGGCCTTTGGTCTATGTAATGGGTTTCCCTCTACCTAGTTAAAAGAGGTCTTTGCTTTGATTTAATAATAAAAATGAGGCTTCGGCCCCAACCTTTTAAAAAAATTCATTCTCATGCTAAAGTGTGCCACATAGATCATACAACCTGGGTTCATTCATTATAATAATTTATTCCAGGATCAAGGATTCTATAATACATATATTTAAGTCCCAAATAAAAAATTATATGTGCATAAATTTTAACACCCTTTATAGGAAATGGGTATGGTATTCACTAAATAATTGTTTTGGCATGGAAAACCATGGTGAAATTTTGACCGAATAACGGTGTCACTTAAAGATTCATAAAAATTAGCTGATGAGAGATAATAAGTTCTCTAATCACATACAAGTAAAATAGGATGTAATAGGTACATGTAAAAATATATCCTAACATTATAAATTGGAAATAGAATGCATGAGTTAATGAATAAACTTGAATAAAGAAAATAATTGTAACTATATTTCGGCATGGAAATGAGTGTGCATAAAGGATCATGAGGGGATTAATGATATCGAATGGGGTATCCTAATTTATAAATTAAATGGATATAAAGGTTAATATGTAAAAACATATCCCAACATAATAAAATGGAATTTAAGATATATAACATAAAATAAGTGCTTGAATGGAAATGGGAAGAGAGAAATTACTTACTTGAGTGTGTGATTCAAAATGCTTGGAAGAGGATTCTTGAGAGATTGGGGTGCCTTGGTAGGACTCTTGAGAGTGAATGGAATAGTATGGACATGATCAAAGGATTTTTAGTGAAGATAAATGGGATCTTAGGTGAGTTTATATAGTAAAATAGCGGGATTTATTTATTATTTAGGTTTTGGACTCTATATAATAAAATAAACAAAGCCAAAAACCATCCCATGGTTTCAAAAAAATGGGAGTGGTTCTAATTATTTTATAAGTCTAATGTATGAAATTAATAAAATAATGACCATGCTTTTATATATGTGAGTCATACTCTTAAAGAAATGATTTTAAAACCTTAAAACATATTAATGGTTTTGGAGGATTCAGAATGGCTTTATAAAAATTTTAAAATAAACATAAAATAAAATTAATTTAAATGAAAAACATATATTTGGTCATGGATACCCTTTATATTATTTATTATATCACTTTTGAGTCATTATAATGTCTTGATACACAATGTATATTTATATGGTATTTAATTTTTACCCAAATATTTGACTGTCTCAGAAAATTATGAAAAATTCACCATTAGATAATTTTTTTATTCTAATTCCAAAAATAACATTAATTTTATCTAAATAATTTTATATATATTTTAAATTTTAAATTTTAAAATAAAATTGATATTTATTAAAAAAATGTTGGGTTTTTGAAAATAATAGTTTTCAAACCCTTATAAAAATTACTTTTGACTTCATAAAAATTATATGATAATTAATATCTAATAAAAATTATTTAGTAATAATATTTTGTTAAAATATTATTTATTTCAAAAATCCAATAATTCATCAAAATAAATTCATTAATTGAATTTGAATATTAACCAAAAATACTATTTGTGTTTTATTGAATCAAAATAAAAAATTATAAAATTAGAATAATTGGATGAAAATATATTCATTATTATATAAAAATAATAATGTACATACTCATATTTCTAGGTTCTTGATACATTTCCCTTTAATAGACCAGAAAACACCCTAAGTGTAAGGTGTGTGACGGTTTGACTTTCATGGGGTGGTTTGGCGAACATGGATTGAGCCATTATCTCGATAAGCTTTAACTTCCCTCATAAACGGTTTTGCTCATACATAAGTTATTGTATCTTATCATTTTCTTGGTCAAGGGAAAATTCTAGTGATGTTATATACCATAGAATCTCTAATAAATGGGCTTTATAGGGTACGATCCTACTAGTTAAAGTCATCACTTCCTTTTTTTGTGTCAATTGGATTTTTTAAAACCTTATATTTATACTAATAATGTGATCAATATACAACTGCTATATTATTGATGGTAATGATAATTAATGGTATTTTAAATCCAACTAGATATAATAAAACAAAATAAGTGCATGAGTTTTCTATAACCATATTACAAAATAATATATTTAATTTAGAAAAATGGTAATTTTATTTATAATAGTTCGGGTTGTTAAAATATTCCCCCCTTAAGAAATTTAGCCCTTGAAATTTTCATTTCCCACACCAAAATAGGTGAGGGTAACTCTTCTTTATCACTTCCTCTGGTTCCCATGTCTCTTCTTCAAACTTGTGGTTTATTCATAAAAGTTTGACCAGGTGCATTGTCTAATTTTGTATAACTTTGCCTCTACAGTCTAAGATCTTCACTAGCTTCTCCTCATATGAGAGATCATTATCCATTGGTACCACCTCTAGACTAAATACTTGTGAGGGTTCTTGTATCTAATTTCTAAAGAGGGATATATGGAATATATCATGTACTTGAGAGAGGTTAGGTGGGAGTGCTAGGATAATCCACTCATATTGGTCATCAGTTTGAGGGTGATAAGTTGTTTTTAAGTTCAACCGATTATTCAAAGTGTGTTGAAGAAACTTCCATAACATGGAGGTGAATATCGGATCTATATAAGATTCAATTGATAATGGTGTTCCTTGAAACATCACCACTTCTCTAATGTATATCCTTTCAAGCTGATCAAGTGAGAAATCCTCTCAAATCACAATGAAGTGCATTGTTTTTATAAGATGATCCACCACAACCAATATAGAATTATTCCCTCTTGATTTCTTTTGAATACTAGTGACAAAGTCCACGGTCATGTTTTCCCATTTCCATATAGGTGTGGGTAAGGGTTTCATCATCATCTTGAATTTTTTCCTATCTGATTTCACTTTCAGACATATAATACATATTTATTTATATTCTGTGATCTACTTCTTTATATTATACCACCAATAGTTTTCTTTGAGATCTTGATACATCTTTGTGCCTCCTAGGTGGATGGGGAAGGTTGATCTATGTGTATCATCTAACAGTTCCTTTTTAACTTAGGATTTTATGGAACATATATTCTTAACCCAAATGTCACAAATCATTTATTAACATTGAATTATGAGGATTTACCTTTCCTTATAGTTTCCAATTTGTTCTGAATTCCTATATTATCTTTTTGAGAATCCTTTAACCTCTCTAGATGAAATAGTTGAGAAATCATTTGTGAAAGGATTTATGATGTTCCTTCCTTTATGATTCCCATGTCCATCAGTAATAACTCATATTTTCATAGTTTTATTTTAAGAAATTTACTAGGAAAATTCAAAGAACAGGCGTTGAGATAGTGTTCAATTCCGAGCTCTGGTGTGCCTAGAATAGTCCGTTGAAAAATTTTATGTTTTAAATAGCACACACATGTGTTTTTCCAGAAAATTTTTAAAAACAATTAAATGGGTTCTCGAATTAGAAATATCAGGGCACTGTTGTATTTAGTATGGTGGGTTTACTCTAGGTGTGACTTAATTTTAATTAGCGCAGGCCTCCAATGAGAAAACTTGAAAATGGAATAACGGTAAATAAAATAATTAAATAAAAATATTTTATTTTTCAAATCCTAATAACTCATGAAAAATGACTCAAATTGAAAATATGAGACCACTTTTAAGCTCTTAAGGGCGTATTTTCCTTAGGCGGAGCCTAACATTGGCCGACACAGGCCAACTATGGAAAGTAGTTTTTGGGATGTGACCATAAATAAAATTATTGAATAAAGATTATTTTATTTCCAATCATTCATAAACGATAACTCGGATTGGAAATCTGAGAGTACCTTTGAGCTTGTGAGGGTGTGATTTCCTTAGGCGGGGCCTAACCTCGGCCGGTGCGGGTCGAGGTTAAAAGTTATGTTTTGGTCATTTTAATGAAAAATAAAATAAACTTAAAAGGTTTATTTTATTCAAAAAAAAATTCTACAATGTAACGATGAGGCAACTGTTTCATTTTGTAAATAAAATATCTTAACGATGCGGCAACTCAGTGTAATACAAAAGCTGAAATGTGTTTCCTCCATTAAGTTGATTAATAGAGATACAGGATCAGGGGACGACCTGAGAGATTGCTCTGAGGCACTGGAGGAATTTTTTTAGTGAGAAAAGAATGGTGAAGAATGATGAATTTCTAATGAAGAGGGATCATGGATAAATGGTCAGCGAGATGACAGATTGTGATGTCTCTTAATGGATCACCAAGGACGATCGAACCCCGACGCCGATTGATCCTTTTTCCAGGTAGGGTTTGTTTTTTCTAAGTGTTTAGCTTTTCCCATTCTTCCTTTCTAAACAAATAATGTGGGTCAATTCACTAAAACTTTGACCTGCAGTTTGATCATCTATACAGGAATGGGATTTTGCATGCGTTGAGTTATGAAAAGTTGGATTCATGTTTATTTATCCTTCGTTAAACTCTTTACAAGGATGAATCACACTGACATGAACAAAGTTCATGGTATGTCTTTCATATGTTCCTTGTGAATACTTATACTCCACCCTTTTTCTTCCGTTCTTTGTGATGTGATGAAAACCACAGTCCAAGTAGGACCGTAGTAATGGATCAACCCAAGCATGATCCTAAGGGAGACAGCGGTGCCAGGTGAACAACAATAGGCATGGGATCCGGAAGTGGTGGAGGGAGATCTACATCTAGGTGGGTCATAGTGGAAATGGAAGGTCATGGATAGGAGGTTCGTAGCGGCGGCAAGGGCCGCTGGCTTGAAGGCTGATGGTGGTGGAACCCGCGGCAGGGGCTGCGGGTGGTGGATCAGGGATGCCAATAGGAGGTCGACAACAGCGGCCCGTGGCAGCGGTAGTGGTACGCGGAAGGGGATACATTTGGGAGTTAGAACATGTTGGCGGTGCACCGTAGCATCAAGGGAGGCTTGTAGCAGAGCTTCGGATGGTGGTAGTAGGCTGCGGCCAGGGCGGGCCATGGCGGGGTGATGACCCGCGGTTAGCGGACCGCATGCAGGGAGGTGGTCAGTCGAGCCGGCTACATGACACGAAGTGGACGCGGTGCCTTCCACATTCAGTCTGGACTAAATTTGCCCACCGAAGTGGGCTAGACCGAACTAGCCCGCCAGTGTGGGCTGATCTAGAGGGGGAACCAGTCTGCTGGGCGGCCCAGCTAGATAGAAACCTGCCAGCTAGCGCGGGCTGGCCCAGAAGTAGATGATTGGGCCACTGGGCAGCCTGGAGTACTTGAACCTCGGCCCCATGGGTCGGGTCTAGTAGGGCCAATGGGCCTGGCCCTTAGACCCGACCAGGTTGGGTTGGGTCGGTCCGGCCAGGTCAAACCAGGCCCAGACCCAACCATCCCCTTTTCACTAAAAGACTCATAACTTCCAAAAAGTGCATTTTATTAATGAGATGTTTATAGCATTGGGACCCCCGTAATGAGATGGTCCTTTCAACATACTCCAAGTGAGTTTTCTTAGAAGTTGAAATATGACTGAGGGATTGAGGATTAGATTCTCCCAGAATCAAGCGTGTTATGAGTGGGAATCATGCAGTTGTCTGTGACAAGAAGGATGTGACGTGTGGACCTCAGTGGCCCAGAAGATGTTATTGATGTGCGGACCTCAGTGGACTAGCAGTCCATAGTGACATATGGACCTTAGTTGCCTAGCATACCTCAGTGGCGTGTGGACCTTAGTGGCCCATCAGACATCAATGATGTGCGGACCTCAGTGGCCCAGTAGACCTCAGTGACATGCGGACCTCAATAGCCTAGAAGACGTCAGTAATGTGCAGACCTCAGTGTCCCAGAAAACCTCAATGATGTGTGGACCTCTGTGGACCAGGTCACCTTAGTGATGTGCGGACCTTAGTGACATGAAGACCTCAGTGGACCTGCATACCTCAGTGACATACAGACCTCAGTGGCCCAGCACACCTTAGTGATGTGCAGACCTCAGTGGCCCAGCAAACCTTAGTGATGAGCAGAACTCAGTGGCCCAGTAAACCTCAGTGACATGGGGACCTTAGTGGCCCAGCAAGCCTCATTGATGAGTGGACCTCAGTGGCCCATTAGACCTCAATGACTCATCGTGGATGAGTCCCTCAATATTATAAGATGTTTAGCATTACCACTGATAGTCTTGATTTCTATACTTTAGATTATACCTGTGTGAGTTGTCCACTACTTTGTGTGTACTTTTATTTTTGGTCTTTCTTTGTGGTTTGGGGTACCTAGTAAGTATTGTGTTACTCACCCTACATGGGCTTCACCTGCATGTGTCGTGTCTTGTAAAAATGACCAACGTTTTTACATAGACCTCGGTGGTCCAAGACCAGGCAGTGCCGAGTGAGATCGGATAGGCGAGGCGTACTCCTATGGCTTCAGGTAGCTACTCTTTACCTACCCTTTAGGTAGGTATTTCTACAGACAGGTTTCCAGAGACTTTTTTACCCTCTCGTTTATATCTTGTTTTTTTGGCTTTTATTCTAGCCCCTTTACTTCCATCTTGTACTATTTACTTTCAATGGCTGTCTTTGTAGCATGCATGTCTTTTTTTAGCATTGTGGGATGGGGTTGTGAGTGTGCATCTGTACAAGTACTTGTAAAATGTCTCTCACTTGTAGGATAATTTCTTCGGTGCTAGTTTCCATCCCCTGGCCTTTGGGAGGCGGGCTTGGGGTAATCACGGCATGGGCCTCGGGGGACGGTTCATGACAGAGTGGTGTCAAAGGAGGTAGGTTCTACATTAAGAACCCATATTCTATGAGATTGGTTTGTAGTAATAGTGGTAAGTGTTTAGAGTTTTGATTTCAATCTAAATAATCCGATGTTAGTGAGGAGGATGATGTATCCATACACCAGGACCCTGAATTCTGCTTTTCGACTCGGTACATGAAACCACTAGTTACAGGGAGAAAAATGATGGTACATGCATCATATAGGAATGGGTTGAGTTTTCCATGTCCTTCTTGATTCATATCACCTGGTATACTCTATTGATTCTAGTATATCTTTTTTTGTTTCAAGATACTTTTGTGTAGACATCTAGCCAAGGTTCCACCACATGATCACGAGGATGATCTGTGTGGTGACGAGATGGGTATGGGGGTTCATACTAGAGACAGAACCACCGGGTGGTGTAACATATATACCTCAAACTGTGGAGTATCAATTGGTACTCATAGTACGAATAGATTAGATGTGTGGGATGGTTTCACTTCATGAGTTTCAGCGATAGAGACCCCTCAGGTTCTGAGGTGAACCCAACTCACAGGCGTATAAGGACTGGATTGAGGTGGTGACCAAGTTTTCCACCTAGTAAGGATTCCATTAGTTCAAATGGAGGTCTTTGAATTGAGCCTTCTATTTGGATCAGTAGGTATATAGAGGGGTTTAGATTACCTGACCTTACGGTGAGGTGACTCTTCCATGGACAGTGCCTCAGAACCTTTCTCATAGAAGGGTCTCTCGCCATAAAAGATAAAGGTTATGCATTCCCAATTTCTTCTACATCTTTGATAGGACAACATGATGGTAGTTGAGTATTCATTGAGGTGTAGCGACCTTTCTAGGTACTCAATGAATACGACACAACCCGTGCTTCAGGAGTTGGACCTCCGAGTGAGGTGTTTTAAGGGACATTCATGTCAGCATTATATCTCTATGCATTCCGACTTATGATAGGGTTATAGAGAGAACATTTGTGGTTTAAATCCCTTTGTCTAAGAAAATATAGTTAGTGGATATCAGTAGTGGGAAAGAAGAAAGCCTACATCAGTCTCAAAGAAATGGATGTGTTATACATTCTGAGAAGCGGTCTAAAGATAGGGAATCTATAGCCTAGGGCTCGTAGGGTGAGTCCAGTTGGCCTAGGAAGTGGTAATGCTTTTCAAAAGTGAATGGTTTTGGGGCCAACAGTGGGAGCCAGTAGGCAGGGGATTTTAAACTTTTCATTAGAGGGACAACGTAACTTATCGTTGCCAATGATCTGATCTCCAGATAGGTCTGAGAATATCATGTAAATTACAAGGAGAACAAAATAAAAATTAAAACATACCCATTACAAATCTAAAGAGACGGTCAACTGCAAGTAGTCTATGGTGATCATCGCTTAAAGGATCCAAAGTACAAACCCTCTAGATCATCCACACGCTTTTCAAAAACCCGTGGGAGCATCGATCTTCGAATTCTGGGTTCTATCACAGAGATCTGATGGTGCTTTTGACATCTCGATGATCACCACTTCGAGATGCCTACGATGTTGAAGAGAGATCTTGATCTGAGCTTCTTGGATCAAGAAATTCTCTAGAGAGTTGGATGAGAGAGAGGATCTCATATTCATTCCATGAAAGTGAATTAATAGTAGGAATTGCCACACATGAGAGAGAGCATCCTCTTTATTTATTGTCGGGTTGGTAAATACCTAGTTGGGTTCCCCAGCCCCCGTTTATTTCAACGTCCACGAAATAAATAATTTTGACAAACTAAACTGTGCCAATATTGTTTATTATTTTATCACATACTTGTAATATATATATATATATAATATTACATGATAAAATCCAAGTCATTTAACTCAACTCATTGTCCTACTTAATATTAAATGAACCTTGAATATTAAAACAATATTTGTTTGATTAATATTATCTCATATTTACTAATCTTGTAAATACATTAAATAAATTCAATCCCAAATATTAATACCTTGAATATTAATGAATTTATTTAATTCTTTTGGTGATTTATACTTTGGAAAACTCTTTTAACCCATGGAGGGGCCCACTATATTCATATACCTACTCAACTGAATAGGGTGGATTCTTGAATATGCTATTGTTTGTGACCCTCTAGGCCCTTATCTCAATAGCATTGAATAAAATCCATAGACCAAGAGTGGAGTCTAGCAACCCATCATGGCCCCTAAAGAGATAAGTATTTTCATAGCAATGGTAACCAACCTATGAACACTAACTATATACTATAATATATTTGTCATTAAATATCTCATAAACCAGGATGCACACTTGTGTCATCATCCTCTTATTTATTTATTATTTTTTTATCTATCTGGATGTATTTTCATTTCGACTGCTTTGGCCAAAGACTTATGAAGGCAACACCATCCTGATCAACCAGGCCTGAGATATACAACTTCCTAAACTCAGAAGCGAAAAATCCTTTCTTGACCATTCAACCAAGGTCATACAACAAATGACTCGCCCAACACAAGCTACCTCACCACGATTTCAATACCATATTTTTTTCCTTTCATCAAAGTATGAAATCAAATGGTACACACAGATAATGATCTCAAGTTAGAAGACCAATACACATGTTTGTAGATAGAAATGACCAATGACACCCAAAACATGTGGTGTTCCTATTGGCAGTTCTGTCCTCATAATATCACTACTAAAGATCCCCAATTGCAAACTTTATGAGAAGAAGTCTCAATGACTATGAGCCCCCAACACCTGATTGTCAAACATCTACTATTTCGAGTTAGTAAGATGTATCTAGACCATAAAACATATATTTAAGATTAATTTCGTAGTATCTTGAGGTTCTCATTATAGCCTAGGATCGACTATAACCTCTCGACATGACAATTAATCTTTGGACATTACCATTATATAGTGGATTCAAAAATATTAAAATTATAATGTTAAGATGATATCATGTATAACCAACTGTACACATGATATGGTAATCAAAAAGTACTATATAGTTGGGTCTAGGGAACCCACTATTTCAACACTCCCATTTAAACTAGAGCCAACTTGCTAACCAAACTTATTAGCTACTCACATGAAAAAAGATCATGCTTCTGATGAGTAATGGATTTAACTTCTGGGACTGCCATGTTTTCGCCACTTGGAATATCTACTGTATTTAGCCTCATTTCCTTCAGTAAAACTTCTCAATATAAGGTATCCCTGAGTATCACTTTTTTCCAATTTCATAACTTGATAACTTGGATAGTAAGAATATCATAATTTACATTATGATAATACTTTTCTCACTAGGTGTAAATCCAAGAACTAGAAAAATCATTAAATTTAACTAATCATTAGCTACCTTAGAAGCTACAATATACTCGGTATTTGTAGGTATGAATTCCACTAGCTTTTATGATCTTGACTCGCTAATCTCCTTAGTCTAACTACGATACTAGATCAAATTGATCTTAGGATTACTAAATTTTGTCCCACAAAAACTAGTATAACTTCTTCTCCATATACTAGGTACATATAATTTTTACATGTTGAAGTACAAGATGATAGTTTTGACTACATCACTTGTAGTGATCTTGGATTTAATTGATATTTTCCTACTATAAAGTATATCCTGGAAATATCAATTATTGTACATATTATGGAAGACGTGATTGATCAATCACTGAATCTTATGGAACTTAATTCACAACTTTAATCTCCTCCCATGTTCCGAACATGTTGACCTGGAGAGATTAAGACATGTGACATAGGCAACAATTCTGAACTTGAATTGTTCCAACTTGTATTTTTCAATACAATGTCACTTTATGTTAGATTGACTAGGTCCAAGAAATTGTTAGATCTACCTCAGTAGATATAGTTCCCTTGAACTTAGGTTGTTACTTTAAGTCAATCATTGGATAATTACTTTTATTCTAATCTTATCTAATTGTAAGAATATGATCTATTTTCCACATGTTGTGGAACATATTTCTCTTGGAAAACATTGGCGCTCCCACTAACCTTTGGTAGACACAAGGAAAAGGTTCATTTAAAATGAATTCTCTAAGATCTTTTTGCTTAATTTAATCTAGAACTGGATTTTAATATATTTCAACCCTTATTGGCATCTGGTTGTGTCATCATCCCTTTCTGGTTGTGTTGAATAGACACCTTCCACGAAAGATGATCTTGACATCCAATGACTAGTATAATGGTCTTAGAAGTTTATCTATGATAAGTAAAATTCTAATGGATTTAGTAAAACTGACTTGGTATAAACAATTGAACCTTATTGGTACCAGTCTTGTACCATCCATGTATCATTTCATTTGAATACCCACTGTAGTATTCAATTTATAATACCCTTTGAAATTTAATACATGAAATCCATTATTGAATTTTAATTGATATTTCCAATCTTAGATAATTTCCATATACTTATTACTTCTGGAATTATTATTCTCAATGAAAAATGTATCATCAGCCATGGTGAACTCAAAACCATCATTACAGTTTTTACCTTTCTATGCAGTATGTGTCACTGGAACATTCCTATTCCACATGTACTTGTGAAACTTGTTCCTATGCCAACCATTTGTGCATCTCAAGAATTGACTAATTCCAATTCAATTCAGCTCCCACTATATCTAATAGATATGTGCACCCTTATATAGAAATTTAGTCTATAACTTGACCACATCTTTTCTATCTTAGGGATTTATGTAATATCCTATGCAACTGTTAGGATAATTACTGAGATGCACCATGTGTTCAGCTTGATGCATGTTTGTTTATATCTTAACAAACTCTTTGCATCCTAATACATGATCTATGACATAATGAATTTTCATCATACTATTACTCATATGATATCCATTGGTTATTTTAGTTGGAATATTGGTTATGGGTTTACATCGTTATTTGCAAATCACATCTTGAAATATAATAGATGTTTCTGCAAGTTGCAACATTGATACAACTTACATCATAACTTTGATGTATTAAATGTGAATTTAGGAATTGCTCTACAATATATTTTGGTGATCAATGTTAACATGTAAGACTTTGTCATTGATCCTAATTTTCAACATCAATACGGTGATGTAGATAAAGTAACATGCTTTTAAGAATTACTCCATGCTACATTATCATGATTAATGATTGCTTGGTCAAGATATTATTCAGCATGACGATCTTAGGAAACTCATATCTTCTGACCATGAATATACTTCACTATTACATTCCTTAATAACTTAGAATATTATGAAGTATCTTTACCTCTAGCTTTCCTTTGGAATATTTTTCACTCTCTTATTGAACTAACTCGGAAGCTTTGTGTCATACCTTAATTTCTAAAAGTTTCTTCGTCTAAACTAAAGATGTAAATAATACCAAAGGTGTTTAGATGTTTCAAGCCTAAATACCATACTAGTCATATTCTTGATGTTCACATTTAGTTTTACTTGAAAAAGAATCTTCTTTCCACGACTGGGTAAGTCTTACATTTTATATTCATCATGTATTTCCTTTGATTCAAGTATGTCTGAACTGTTTGTTGAGTATGTTACCCCAAACAATATTTATTCCAAAACATGGAATAATTTTTATTATGACCAAAAAGGTCATATGAGATAAATTTTTTGGTTATACTCAAAAACTTTTTCAACTTGAATCAATCACTTGGCAATTAGAAGTTATGTGTTTCTCGCCGATGAATTAGGAATCACCCTTTCTCAACAGCTTATAGAATACACTTTACTTCTTATAATGTTATTATACTTACTTGGTTACTGTATTTCAAGACATATATGTGAAAATAATATTGTATTTAATACCCAAGAAGTATTTGAGAAAACAATACTTTTATTTGATGAATAAACCTGCATGAGAAGTGGGTAATTTCTTCTTGTGTTGCATTTTTAAACTTCCATAAATTCATTTCAATGTCTAACGCAAATAACCTGCTATTAAATAACCAACCACTTTTCTTTGAAGTACATAATGAAGGTTCCTTTGGAATTGCACTTTCTATTGTCCTTTTCTCTTTTTCTTTCATTTTATTCTCCATAATAACAAAAGATGATGCTATCTTCAATATTCTTATTACTTGGTGAATATTACCTTAAAGGTAATGAAGCGCTTACTCTATATCATTCGTTTGTATCCTAAAATGAAACTAGAGTAATTGGGTGTAAAATACATAAGAATAAGATGGCATGAAATATTTTTAACTGTCTTCCACTTTACACAAACTAAGTGCAATCATCACATTCAAATATTCACTACTATAAATAAGGCCATTAGCGACCGCCATTCGCGGTCTCTGTTGCCTCGTCGCTAGAGGCCTTTAGCGACCGCCAATGGCGGTCGCTATAGAAGGCCGGCAGATCGGCCTTCAGCGACCGCCTCTGGCAGTCGCTATTCGAAAAAAAAAATTTAAAATTTTTTTTATTGAATTCAATATAAATATATATATATATATATATATATATATATGTAAAAATATTCATATATATACTATTAAATACAATATTTTAAATATATATATATATATAATATATTTTAAATGTTTTAATATATATTTAATACATATATAATATCAAATCATTGTGCTATAATAATTTAGAAACTTTGATTCAAGAAATAATCTCATTTCAGGTCGTTCGGAGCACGTTTGCTCCGAATGGGACCGCCGCACGCCGTTTTGGTGTTTTATGGCGCCGGAAACGCGTTTCTGGCCGCCGCGGTCACACGGAACCTTCGAATGAGGTGCCGTCTGGCCGACCATTTCACAATTCACGCCCCGGATGTTGTCGTACGGTTTCGTGGCATTCGGAGGTCGTGCGGGTGGTTTTGACCCCCCAACGCGCCATTTCAGCGCGCGCCGCACTGCTGAAAACGGCACAATCGGACGTGCCGCGCGCACCGCACGTCCGATGGACGTGCGGCCTCCTCCTGCATCTCAGGAATAATATTTCTATCGTTCCCGTGCGGTTTCAGGTCGTTCGGAGCACGTTTGCTCCGAATGGAACCGCCGCACGCCGTTTTGGTGTTTTATGGCGTCGGAAACGCGTTTCTGGCCGCCGCGGTCACACGGCACCTCCAAATGAGGTGCCGTCTGGCCGACCATTTCACAATTCACGCCCCGGATGTTTTCGTACGGTTTCGTGGCATTCGGAAGTCGTTCGGGTGGTTTTGACCCCCCAACGCGCCATTTCAGCGCGCGCCGCGCTGCTGAAAACGCCACAATCGGACGTGCCGCGCGCACCGCACGTCCGATGGACGTGGGGAATCCTCCTGCATCTCAGGAATAATATTTCTATCGTTCCCGTGCGGTTTCAGGTCGTTCGGAGCACGTTTTCTCCGAATTGGACCGCCGCAAGCCGTTTTGGTGTTTTATGGCGCCGGAAACGCGTTTCTGGCCGCCGCGGTCACACGGCACCTCCAAATGAGGTGCCGTCTGGCCGACCATTTCACAATTCACGCCCCGGATGTTGTCGTACGGTTTCGTAGCATTCGGAGGTCGTTCGGGTGGTTTTGACCCCCCAACGCGTCATTTCAGCGCGCGCCGCGCTGCTGAAAACGGCACAATCGGACGTGTCGCGCGCACCGCACGTCCGATGGACGTGTGGCCTCCTCCTACATCTCAGGAATAATATTTATATCGTTCCCGTGCGGTTTCAGGGCGTTCGGAGCACGTTTGCTCCGAATTGGACCGTCGCACGCCGTTTTGGTGTTTTATGGCGCCGGAAACGCGTTTCCGGCCGCCGCGGTCACACGGCACCTCCGAATGAGGTGCCGTCTGGCCGACCATTTCACAATTCACGCCCCGGATGTTGTCGTACGGTTTCGTGGCATTCGGAGGTCGTTCGGGTGGTTTTGACCCCCCAACGCGCCATTTCAGCGCGCGCCGCGCTGCTGAAAACGGCACAATCGGACGTGCCACGCGCACCGCACGTCCGATGGACGTGCGGCCTCCTCCTGCATCTCAGGAATAATATTTCTATCGTTCCCGTGCGGTTTCAGGTCGTTCGGAGCACGTTTGCTCCGAATTGGACCGCCGCACGCCGTTTTGGTGTTTAATGGCGCCGGAAAAGCGTTTCCGGCCGCCGCGGTCACACGGCACATCCGAATGAGGTGTCGTCTGGCCGACCATTTCACAATTCACGCCCCGGATGTTGTCGTACGGTTTCGTGGCATTCGGAGGTCGTTCGGGTGGTTTTGACCCCCCAACGCGCCATTTCAGCGCGCGCCACGCTGCTGAAAACGCCACAATCGAACGTGCCGCGCGAACCGCACGTCCGATGGACGTGCGGCCTCCTCCTGCATCTCAGGAATAATATTTCTATCATTCACGTGCGGTTTCAGGTCGTTCGGAGCACGTTTTCTCCGAATGGGACCGCCGCACGCCATTTTGGTGTTTTATGGCGCCGGAAACGCGTTTCCGGCCGCCGCGGTCACACGGAACCTCCGAATGAGGTGCCGTCTGGCCGACCATTTCACAATTCACGCCTCGGATGTTGTCGTACGGTTTCGTGGCATTCGGAGGTCGTTCGGGTGGTTTCGACCCCCCAACGCGCCATTTCAGCGCGCGTCGCGCTGCTGAAAACGGCACAATCGGACGGGCCGCGCGCACTGCACGTCCGATGGACGTGCGACCTCCTCCTGCATCTCAGGAATAATATTTCTATCGTTCCCGTGCGGTTTCAGGTCGTTCGGAGCACGTTTGCTCCGAATTGGACCGCCGCACGCCGTTTTGGTGTTTTATGGCGTCGGAAACGCGTTTCCGGTCGCCGCGGTCACACGGCACCTCCGAATGAGGTTCCATCTGGCCGACCATTTCACAATTCACGCCCCGGATGTTGTCGTACGGTTTCGTGGCATTCAGAGGTCGTTCGGGTGGTTTTGACCCCCCAACGCGCCATTTCAGCGCGCGCCGCGCTGCTGAAAACGCCACAATCGGACGTGCCGCGCGAACTGCACGTCCGATGGACGTGAGGCCTCCTCCTGCATCTCAGGAATAATATTTCTATCGTTACCGTGCGGTTTCAGGTCGTTCGGAGCACGTTTGCTCCGAATTGGACCGCCGCACGCCGTTTTGGTGTTTAATGGCGCCGGAAACGCGTTTCCGGCCGCCGCGGTCACACGGCACATCCGAATGAGGTGCCGTCTGGCCGAACATTTCAAAATTCACGCCCCGGATGTTGTCGTACGGTTTCGTGGCATTCGGAGGTCGTTCGGGTGGTTTTGACCCCCCAACGCGCCATTTCAGCGCGCGCCGCGCTGCTGAAAACGCCACAATCGGACGTGCCGCACGAACCGCACGTCCGATGGACGTGCGGCCTCCTCCTGCATCTCAGGAATAATATTTCTATCGTTCCCGTGCGGTTTCAAGTCGTTCGGAGCACGTTTTCTCCGAATTGGACCGCCGCACGCCGTTTTGGTGTTTTATGGCGCCGGAAACGCGTTTCCGGACGCCGCGGTCACACGGCACCTCCGAATGAGGTGCCGTCTGGCCGACCATTTCACAATTCATGCCCGGGATGTTGTCGTACGGTTTCGTGGCATTCGGAGGTCGTTCGGGTGGTTTTGACTCCCCAACGCGTCATTTCAGCGCGCGCCGCGCTGCTGAAAACGACACAATCGGACGTGCCGCGCGCACCGCACGTCCGATGGACGTGCGGACTCCTCCTGCATCTCAGGAATAATATTTCTATCGTTCCCGTGCGGTTTCAGGTCGTTCGGAGCACGTTTTCTCCGAATTGGACCGCCGCACGCCGTTTTGGTGTTTTATGGCGCCGGAAACGCGTTTCCGGCCGCCGCGGTCACACGGCACCTCCAAATGAGGTGTCGTCTGGCCGACCATTTCATAATTCACGCCTCGGATGTTGTTGTACGGTTTCGTGGCATTCGGAGGTCGTTCGGGTGGTTTTGACCCCCCAACGCGTCATTTCAGCGCGCGCCGCGCTGCTGAAAACGGCACAATCGGACGTGCCGCGCGCACCGCACGTCCGATGGACGTGCGGCCTCCTCCTGCATCTCAGGAATAATATTTCTATCGTTCCCGTGCGGTTTCAGGTCGTTCGGAGCACGTTTTCTCCGAATTGGGCCGCCGCACGCCGTTTTGGTGTTTTATGGCGCCGGAAACGCGTTTCCGGCCGCCGCGGTCACACGGCACCTCCGAATGAGTTGCCGTCTGGCCTACCATTTCACAATTCACTACCCGGATGTTGTCGTACGGTTTCGTGGAATTCGGAGGTCGTTCGGGTGGTTTTGACCCCCCAACGCGTCATTTCAGCGCGCGCCGCGCTGCTGAAAACGGCACAATCGGACGTGCCGCGCGCACCGCACGTCCGATGGACGTGCGGCCTCCTCCTCCATCTCAGGAATAATATTTCTATCATTCTCGTGCGGTTTCAGGTCGTTCGGAGCACGTTTGCTCCGAATGGGACCGCCGCACGCCGTTTTGGTGTTTAATGGCGCCGGAAACGCGTTTCCGGCCGCCGCGGTCACACGGCACATCCGAATGAGGTTCCGTCTGGCCGATCATTTCACAATTCACTCCCCGGATGTTGTCGTACGGTTTCGTGGCATTCGGAGGTCGTTCGGGTGGTTTTGACCCCCCAACGCGCCATTTCAGCGCGCGCCGCGCTGCTGAAAACGCCACAATCGGACGTACCGCGCGAATCGCACGTCCGATGGACGTGCGGCCTCCTCCTGCATCTCAGGAATAATATTTCTATCGTTCCCGTGCGGTTTCAGGTCGTTCGGAGCACGTTTGCTCTGAATGGGACCGCCGCACGCCATTTTGGTGTTTTATGGCGCCGGAAACGCGTTTCCGGCCGCCGCGGTCACACGGCACCTCCGAATGAGGTGCCGTCTAGCCGACCATTTCGAAATTCACGCCCCGGATGTTGTCGTACGTTTTCGTGGAATTCGGAGGTCGTTCGGGTGGTTTTGACCCCCCAACGCGTCATTTCAGCGCGCGCCGCGCTGCTGAAAACGGCACAATCGGGGGGCTGTACGGGGGTGGCGGGGGGCTCTTCGGGGGTGGCGGGGGGCTGTACGGGGGTGGCGGGGGGTTGTACGGGGGTGGCGGGGGGCTGTACGGGGGTGGCGGGGGCCTGTACGGGGGTGGCGGGGGGCTGTACGGGGGTGCGGGGGGGGGGGGGCTGTACGGGGGTGCGGGGGGCTGTACGGGGGTGCGGGGTGCTGTACGGGGGTGGCGGGGGGCTGTACGGGGGTGCGGGGGGCTGTACGGGGGTGCGGGGGGTTGTACGGGGGTGTCGGGGGGCTGTACGGGGTTGGCGGGGGGCTGTACGGGGGTGGCGGGGGGCTGTACGGGGGTGGAGGGGGGCTGTACGGGGGTGGCGGGGGGCTGTACGGGGGTGCGGGGGGCTGTACGGGGGTGCGGGGGGGTCGTACGGTGGTGGCGGGGGGCTGTACGGGGGTGGCGGGGGGCAGTACGGGGGTACGGGTGGCTGTACGGGGTGCGGGGGGGTTGTACGGGGGTGCGGGGGGCTGTACGGGGGTGCGGGGGGGGGGGGGCTGTACGGGGGTGCGGGGGGCTGTACGGGGGTGGCGGGGGCCTGTACGGGGGTGGCGGGGGGCAGTACGGGGGTGCGGGGGGTTCTCCAGGGGTGCAAAGGCCATCCCATTGATTACAAAAGTGAAAAATAAAAGTGATAACATCTAATTAATACATATTTCTTTTATCGATACCATACAGAAATTTATAAAAAATATATTAATAATACATAATCTATAATATCAGATTTATTGATCTGTTGGAATTAGTTCGACTTTTTCAAATGTAGAATCATTCAAGATTATCTGATCAAAAACTCAATATGTGTATAAAATATTTAAAAGACCACCATGGATGGTAATAATGCATTACTTAAATGAATAAATACAGTACATCAATGTCAACCCTACCAGTAAAAACAAAAAACATATCTCGTGAATATATGGTGCGTCACGCGTTGCCATCACTGCTACCTCCTTCTGGTGGGCCAGGTGCCTACAACAAATAAACATTATAAATATTTTAATAACAAAAATAATTTAAATTAAATAAATAAATACAGTATATACCTGCGTCGTATGATCCCCTGTACCATCAGCTCGACGCACATATTCCCGCAGTGCTCTAACCTCAGCTGTCAATTGCGCATTTGTCTCCTCGGAAGCGCGCAGTCGTGCCTCAAAATCTGGTATCTGCTGTGTCATATGAGCAACAGCAGGACCGACAACCGCAGCGCGTGACACTACAGAACGAGGAATCCCTGCTCCATAGGTCAAACTATAGCCATGCCCGTCCCGACCAATAATGCGATGAAAGATCTCATCCCGTCGCATGGGAAGCTGTCGCTGGTCCTCTGGCAGATGTTCTAACTCAGCTTCAAATTGATCCTGTGAAATATTTAAATATATATAAATATATATATGTTAATATATAGATTTATGTAATTATTGGTAAGTACAGACACTTACTATCAATGCTGCAACCTCTGGATCATTGCGATCACGAGTCCTTATCCACACCGACATTTTATCATTTGCTGCACCTTGCCCTCGCAAATGTATATTAAAAGAATATAAACACAAAACCATATTAATTAATAAATTAAAAAATGAATAATATATACCTCATGTCGTATCTGAGACACGTGACGAGTCCCGAGCCTGTGAGCTGGTCCCTGCAACGCTCGATTCTCCGAATGGCGTGTTGACACCTCCTACATTCAATTCATTCAAATTTCAAACAAATCACATATTCTTGAAAATATATATACAGAAAAATAATTAATATACAAACCGCAACACCCTCAGTAGACCAATATGCAACCAAGTCACGCCACTGAGCTGGGAGGACACCTCTCGGGACTTTTTCCAAAATGTCAAGGGCATCCACATTTGGTATCCAGTGGTCCCTCTTCACTTTGCCTTTATAATCTTTCCACAGCTTACGGCATTTGCTCATACACACCGGCCGAAACTCTTCAGGGCATACTTTCAAATTTTGCTATAATGAAAATAATCAAACATATTAGTATTATTTATAAATAGAAAATAAAGTAAAATTATTTTCTTACCTGAACCTCCCTCCATAGACGATCTAATGTGTCCTGAGGGATAGAAGCCCAATCACGCGTGGTCAATGGAAATCGATGTGGGTCACGTATGATATGACCCAGCTGACGAATAAATTCCGGGGCATTCGGTCCCATGGGATGAAATACCTCATCAAATGAAACATCTATCGTCGTGTCGGAATTCCATGATAATATGCCACGACCAGGGCCTCTCCTGCGAGAGGAAGAAGCAGCCGAGTCTGATCCTGTTGAAAACAATTTTATATATAAATTGACAAATGTTATATATATATATATATATATATGTCAATTACATAAAAAATATAGACAATGACATTCAAACAAACCTCGACCCTTAGACGTAGATGCCTCAGATGGATGATGTGGATTTTCTGCCTCTTCCCCTGACATGTCTGCAGTCATACAAAATATCAGTAATGAGTCCAAAGTGTTTAAAAGATAAATTGGATTGTTCTTAATAAATCAAACTTGTACAACTGTTAATCAAACAAAAAATGGATTGAATAATTAGTTGTGAATGAATTTTAAAAAATCAGAAATCTAATCAACCTAAATATTTATGACTGAATTAACTTACAAAAGTGAGGATTAAAACTTATAAGGATTTATAAAATGATTAGATAATTTATGATATCCTAGGACATTCTACTGAATAGCGGGAAAACAATTATACCTTTCATTAAGCATGCAAATCGACCGTTTCTCCTTCAACAGCCGCTCTGACCCAATAAATATCTTCTTCACGTTGAACTACGGTATGTTGATCAAGTTGTTGGTAAACAAACGGAACAGTCTCGGGTTCATATTCTTCAAATAAAAACACTCCTCGCCGAGACATTTTGACAACAACTTGCCAACTTGGATCCAAAGGCAAAGTAACGAAGAATACTTGTTCCGCTTGTGATGTCAAAATGAAAGGTTCATTCTCAACTCATTCATTATTTCTGTATAACATATAGTTAAAATTCACCAATGAAAACTGATATTGATCGACTTTACATCCACGCACTGGATCAACCCAATTACACTTTAACAATATGTACTTCAAACCGTGTGTGTATACAACTTCAATGATGTCTATCAATTGACCATAGTAATAACCAGAATCGACAAAGGGACAACCGATGCCACTGTTTTGTGTTGCTCGTTTGTCGTCAACATCTTTAATGCGAAATCGAAACCCATTAGCATCAATAGCTTTATAACGACGAGCCGTTATAGATGGACCCTCAGCTAGTTGGATAAATACTTCAGGTAGCGTGGGGTCCCCTAACTCCCTCAGCTTACGAACCTACATAATTTATAAAAATAAATACTGATATATGCAGAAAGAATTAGTTTAATACTTCACTCATAATGAAAATCAATTTATACATACATAATCCTTGAACCAATCATGAAATGCCGCATAATGAGATTGTTGAATTTGCAACTCAGTCGCACGATGCATCTCTTCTTTTATCTCATTAATGTGTTTCCTGCAAATGATTACGCGATGTTTAAAAGATCAACTTATGCAAAGAAAACATGTAAAAGTTATACAAGCACATTGATAAGATACTTACTGCATTAATGGTGCAACTGATGGAGTATTGAACAAGATATATCGATGTGCTTGTATCCACTCGATGTTTTCCATATCAAATGTGGTTCCTTCTCAAACTGGACAATCATGAATCCGAGAGGGCTTATCTAATTTTGTTTCAACATCCTTAAGATATTCTGCACAAAATGTAGTACACTCATCCATCAAATAACCATTGGCTATTGATGCCTCTGGACGAGTTCTATTGCGTACAAATCTTTTCAATGTACTCAAATACCGTTCAATAGGATACATCCACCTGAATTGCACTGGACCAGCAGCCATTACTTCATCAGTTAGGTGCACTGTCAAGTGGACCATAATATCGAAAAATGAGGGGGGGGGAAAGTTTCTCAAAGTGACAAAGCGTAAGTACAATTCGGTCCTGCAAACTTTTTAAATCACTCATTCGTTGATTTCTTAAACAAAGCTGTCTAAAAAAATTACTCATCTCAATCAAGGGCTGAACAACATTGGGGGATAAACAATCACAAATTGAGATTGGAATCAACTGCTGAAGTAATATGTGATTGTCATGACTTTTCAACCCTTGCAATGTCTTGCTCCTCAGATTCACACACTTTGAAATATTAGAAGAGTAACCATCAGGCACCTTGACCATCTTCAAAATGGAAAGAAATGTCTCTTTCTCCTCTGTAGTCATCGAATACTGTGCAGCAGGCATATATGCCTTGTTTCCCTCAGCTAACTGTAAATGCAACTGTTTCCTTAAACCCATTTCTTCCAAATCACGGCGTGCATTAACATGGTCCTTTGACTTTCCACTGACACCTAAAATGGTCCACAATATGTTATCACAAACATTTTTTTCAATGTGCATGACATCCAAATTATCCCTCAACATGTTAGTTTTCCAATACGGAAGACTATAAAAAATACTTTTCTTTTTCCAATTGTGACTGTGCTGCCTACCCACAGCACGAATATTACGTACTGGAGGAGCCACCAAATCCTGAATTTCATATACCGTGCGGATGTTTTCTTCCTCAATCTGTGATAAAATTTCGACTCCTGTCATGATCTTTGGTGCTGAGCTGAACTCTCTAGAACCATCAAATGACACTCTGTCCTTTCTGAACCTGTGCTGGGGAGGGAGAAAATGCCTGTGACCCATGTATGCCCATTTTTTGGAATGTTTAAGCCATACAGATTTTTTACTTTTATTGCAACAAGGGCAAGAAAATTCCCCTTTCGTACTCCAGCCTGATAAATTTGCATAAGCTGGGAAGTCATTGATTGTCCACAATAAAGCTGCATGCAGTTTGAACATTTCATTCGTTTCGCAGTCATAAGTCATCACACCATCGCCCCAAAATTCATTCAACTCATCAATCAATGGCTGAAGGTAAACATCAATCTTATCCCCTGGACTTTTAGGTCCATCAATAAGAGTGGAAAGTAATATAAATTGTTGCTTCATACAAAGCCACGGAGGAAGATTATATGGAACCAACACCATGGGCCATGTGCTATGAGTTGCACCAACCATAGACTTGAATGGATTGAAACCATCTGCTGCCAATCCCAATCGGACATTACGAACATCTTTAGCAAAGTCGGGATGTCTCTTATCAAAATCCTTCCATGCATGAGAGTCTGCCGGGTGGGTTAACATGTCACTTTCATGAACTCTTTCTGCATGCCATCTCATTAAATTAGAAACTTTAGATGACATAAAAAATCTTTTCAACCTTGGTTTAAGGGGAAAGTAATGCATTTGCTTTACGGCAATCGGTTTCCCCTGTATCGCAATCTGACTTTGATGAGTCTTATTTCCCCTGTTCTCTTTCCACCTGGAAGCGCCACAAACCGTACAAATATCCAAATGAGCAGTTTCATTTCTAAACAAAATACAGTTGTTTGCACATGCATCTATAGTCTCATATGTAAAACCTAAGTTCTCTGTCAACTTACGAGCATAGTAATACGACTCAGGAATCTTAGCGTCGACAGGAAGAACTTTTTTCAATAAAACCAAAAGCATGTCGAATGATGTGTCTGACCAATTATTCAAAGTCTTCAAATGCAACAACTCCACGATAAACGACAGTTTATTGTAAGAAGTACATCCAGGATATAATTCTATTTTCGCATCATCAAGTACTTCATAAAACCTCCTCGAATCACGATCTGCACCAGAGCGAAGATTTATCTCACCGGTCTCAAGATTCTGGATGTCAATGCCTTCAGGATCAAACCCACGTACCATTTCAGTAAGCATTTCATGCATTGGATCAGTCATCCTTGCATCAACATCCATCTGAGCTGCATATGTATTTTGACAACGAACATATTCTTCTCCATGACGAGTCCAACTCTTATAATTTTTCAGAAATACATTAAAGAAAAGGTGCTCCCTCACAGTATCTCGTGTGAATTGATATCTGTTAGCACATTTTCTACATGGACAACTAATATAGTCACTTTCAAATCCTCTCGTGAAGTCAATAAACTGCATAATTCCATTGAAATATTCTCTAGACGTTCGATTTGGAAGATCAATCCAACTCTTATCCATAATAATATCTGTATAACAAACATTTACACAGTACTTATTACATTTACATTTTTCAAATCAACTATATTCAAAATAAATATTAACCATTTGTTTATGAACCATTGATAAAATAATAATGTAACTGAAAGCTCATGTTACCTGATTGAGCTACAAACCTGAAAGGGAGGGGAGCCGAAGGCGGTGCTGCGAGGGAGAGGAGGCAGCGAAGGGGAGCCGGAGTCAAAGGCGGTGCGGCAAGGGAGGGGACGGGCGGCGGCGGCGGCGGGGAGCTGGAGGAGAGGAGGCGGTGAGGGGACGGGGGACGGGCAGCGAGGGGGGGGGTGTCCGGGGTCGGGGGGGGCTGTCCGAGGTGCGGGGAGGGGTGTCCGGGGTGTCGGGGGCCTGTCAGGGGTGCGGGCAGGGGTGTTCGGGGTGCGGGGGTGTCCGGGGTGCGGGGGAGGGGGGGCTGTCTGGGGTGCAGGGGGGCTGTCGGGGGTGCGGGGTGGGGTGTCCGGGGTGCGGGCGGCCTGTCCGGGGTGCGGGGGGGCTGTCCGGGTTCGGAGGGGGGGTGTCCGAGTGTGGGGGGGGGGGGGCTGTCCGGGGTGCGGGGGGGCTGTCCGGGTTCGAAGGGGGGTGTCCGAGTGCAGGGGGGGGGTGTCCGGGGTGCGGGGAGGCGTCCGGGGTGCGGGGGGCGGTCCGGAGTGCGCAAAGGGGGGGGGGGGCTGTCCGGGGTGCGGGGAGGCGTCCGGGGTGCGGGGGGCGGTCCGGAGTGCGCGGGGGGGTGCTGTCCGGGGTGCGGGGAGGCGTCCGGGGTGCGGGGGGCGGTCCGGAGTGCGCGCCGGGGGCTGTCCGGGGTGCGGGTGCCGTCCGGGGTGGGGGGGGGGGAGGGCCGAGAGGCCGGAGGGCGGCGGCCGGAGGCCCGAGGGCGGAGGGCGGCGGTCGGATGGCGGGCGGCGGGGGAGGCCGGGCGGCGGGGGAGGCCGGGCGGCGGGGGAGGGGAGGGCGGCGCGAGGGAGGGCGGCGAGGGAGGGAGGGGGTTAGGGCGAGAGAGATCGAGGGCGCGGGGGGGGGGGGGGGGGGGGGGGCGCAGAAACCCCCCGAATTTTTTTAGGCAGGTTAGCGACCGCCATTGTCGGTCGCTAATGGTGAGCTATAGCGACCGCCAATGGCGGTCGCCCGAGTCTGGGGGGCTCCAATGCCCCCTTTTCTAGTAGTGATTGCTTCGCTTTCTCCTTTGAAAACTTCTTGTAGATGAGACTACATGTAACATCATCCATGTCTTAATGTAGAGACCACAACTAACATCAGATGTTCATGATAGCAATATGACAGAACCATTATATTCTTAATTAATGAGTCTACTATAAGAATTTTTACACCCTCACTTCCTGAGGTGGCTTAACAAGTTGGGACACAAGAACCTTGAATTTATGATATAGTAATATTGTGTGTGAGCGCCTATACTACCTTTTGGAAATTCGGGCTAGTTTAGACATTAACATTGTCTAATATTTATCGCATTTTTATTGTGGTATTACTTTCCATTCTCTACAAATAATCTTTAACAGATTGTACTTTTATAATGATTGCCTAATGTGACATTACCAATTAAATTAATCATTAAATGTCTCCCACTAATTTTTTCGAATTCTAGGAACCATCTATACTAGAATAGGAATAATCTTGAGTGTTCTAGTGGAAAGGATCCCTGAACATTCCTCATAGTCTACAAGCTATGGTTATGCCACTACTCGGAGGGTCCAAGGTAGGCTTTTGGTGGGCCAACTGCATTAACACGCAGTTACTTGATCTATTGAGTGAAGTCCCAACTTCAAAAATCATTTCTTGATTTACTCAACACTTGCCTCTAAAATTAAAAAAATCTAGATATGGCTATTTATTTTCTGAAATTTTAGTTAATTCAACCCACCATCCTAATAAGAACTCCCCGATAGTAAGAGGAACCCTCAGTTATGGCATGACCGACACCCCAAACACCCATTTTTGTTCAAATTTGAAAGATGGAAGGTTGTGAGGACTTAATATTTCTTTGAGGGTTTTTTTCTCTTGACGAATGTAATCTGTTTCTGTTAAACTTGTTCATCTTTGTTATCGCGCTCAAAACTGAACATTAATAGAAAAACATATTCTGCTTCTTTATGCATTTTATTATCAATTATTTTATGTATTTTACTACTATTCTAAAATTAATAAAATAATAAATAAATACATAAAGGTAAACTACTACTCGATTGGTCTTGAGAATCTAAACGACCTAAGGAAATTATACATGAGTCGAAGCTTGACTCTTGATGCAACTTGCCCTCATCTTGTATGTTCACTTCGCATCTGAAGTATTGCCTCATCTTGGCGAGGTCCATGTCACGCCTTGGTGTGCCACCTCATCTTGGTAGAAACCATGTGTCATCTTGCACCGTCTTTATCAATGTGCACAGCCTCATCTTGGCAGGGTCCACGTCATTCGCCATCTTCGTCCGAAGTACAATAATACTCGTAGGCAGAAGATGGTGACTAGTGGGATAAAAGTAAATTGTGTAAAAAATGGGCGAGCAGGACCTTATACATTTTAACTGAAAATTAAAGACGATGCGCAGACCGTCAAATAATTAATTACAAGCATCGCACGTAGTTAAATAATTAATTAATTAAATAAATAAATGAAAACATACAAGGGTCGGTGCTCAAGACCAAAATGTGGGTATAATAAAGTATGATAAAATTAAAATGCATTAAGTACGAGGGTTATATAAATTAAAATAAATGGATTTAATAAATTAAAATAATTTAATTAATTATTGGTCCTTTAATTAATTTAATTTTAATTTCAAAATTAAATTATTTTAACTTAATTCAATTTAATAATCAAACTGAATTAATTTTTTATCTAAGTATTAAAATAATTAACTAAATTTAATTTTAATTCATTTAATTTAAAAAATAAAATAAAAATAATTAATTTAATTAATCTTGATTAATTTAAAAATGGTCGGTCCCCAAAACACCATTTCATGGCCTATGCGGGTCAGGCCAAACCCGTACAAGGCTACGCCAGGCCATGCAGGGCCAAACTGGGTCAGGTCGATCTGCCCAAACCAGTTCCGGGTTGGGCAGGTCCGTCCAGACCGTTTTGTGGCCAATTTTTTCCTGTGGAAAGACTTGCAGACAAAATGGTACATCTAGGCAGGCGACCTCCGAGGGGGTCAGACCATGCGGCAGCGGTCTGGCTGAAGCATGAAATTCTGCTATAGGGTTTAGGCTGTTTGCTGGTTAGCAGCAACAAAGACCGAGATATGGCCTAGAGGGAGGTGCACCAGCGATCAAGGACACAAAAGGGATCTATCAGACTAGGAGGAGGCCAGATCGTCTGCCTGTAGATCGAGAGGCTATTTTGGGGAGGTCTGCACCTGTTGTGGGTGCGCGATGGTAGGGAGAGACTGGTACCGGGTGGTGATCAGGGGGGAGGTAGCCTCAGGGTGTGTCTTCTTCGCTGTAGAAAGAGGCAGACACCGACACCTTGGTGAGCTCGAGCTTGAGAGCAGCAGAGGCCTGCTAGCCAGCAAAGAGGGAGATGGTTGGCTACTGCGGGGAGCCCGAGGGGGGGTAGTGACCTAGGTCCAGTGTGGTAGTGCACCGGCCATAGAAGATAAGGAGTTCAGGGAGAGGAGGCAGCGTGGAAGATCGGTGCAGCGTGACGTGCTCTGTATGTGGGGTGCCCTCCAGTGGTGTGTCTAAGAAGCCAGGACGGAGGGGCTCCTACGTGGCAGTGAGCTTGGTCTATTGGTTCTAACCCGGGCAGAGGCGGCTTCGGAATGAGAGGTTGGGGCTGCGCGCTGGGTGAGGGGTTGGAAGCGGCCTATCCGCCTATAAAGGAAGTTGTGCAGGGGTCCTCAGACCAGGTCGGGAGGTGCCTAGTATGCGGCATCCCATGGAAGACGACCCAGCAGGGGGTCCACCGCAGACCCTTTTGTTTAATTTTTTTTAATGCATCGGCCCCTTTTTTTAAAGTCTTTGTTTTTTTCTTCCCTTTCTTTTTTAAAGGAAGTCAAGTCCTCCATTTTTTTTATACTAAGTCTAGGTATCCCCTAAAAAATTTCTACACCCAAATTTTTCTAAAAGGAAACTTATCCTTTTAAAATAATAATAATAAAATTATTATGATAAAATAATAATTTATTATATTATTATTATTATTATAAAAAAATATTATTATAATAATAAAACTATTTTGAAAATTATAAAAATTATAATTTTTATAATTTTCACAATTTTAATTATTCTTGATGAACCAATCTAAACATGATTGGTTCTTCGGAATGAATAAAACTTAATACCTGAGATCAAACCGTGAATTTGATTCAATCCGAAAATTTAAAATAACCATAACTTGGTCGTTTAAGATTGGATCAATGCAAAGTTTAAACTGATGGAACAGGTTTTGAACCCTCTACTTAATTTTATGAAAATTAATTTTATTTGTCTTAGAAAATATACATGATCCCTCTAATACCACTAAAATGTTCTGGGGCCAACAGTAGAAGCTGTTGGGTTGGGGATTTTAAACTCTTTGTCAGTGTAACAACGAAACTTGTTGTCGCCAAGAATCTGAGCCCCAAATAGGTCTGAGGATCTCATGTAAATTATAAGGAGTACAAAATAAAAATGAAAATGTGCCCATTTCAAATCTGAAGTTTCGGTCAACTGCAACTAGTTGATGGTGATCATCTCTTGAAGGATCCAAAACAAGAACCCTCTTGACAGTCCACACACACTTCAAAAACCCATGGGAGCATCGATCATCAAATTTTGGGTGCTAGTGCGGAGATCTGACAGCACTTTCGATGTCCCGATGATCACTGCATTGAGATCCCTTCGATACTAAAGAGAGATCTTGATCTGAGCTTTTCGAATCGAAAGATTCTCTCTCTAGAGAGCAAGAGGAGAGAGAATCTCTCATCTTCATTCCATGAAATTGAATGAATAGTATTAATGTCCACACTTGAGAGAGATCCTCCGCTTTATTTATAGTGGAGTGGGTAAATACCCGGTTGGGTTCCCCAGCCCCTATTTATTTCAACGTCCATTGAATAAATAATTTTGACAAAATAAACAGTTCCAATATTATTTATTATTTTATCACATAATTTATATATATATATATAATATATATTATGTGATAAAATTCGATCCATTTGACTCGACTCATTGTCCCTCTTAATATTAAACGAACCTTGAATATTAAAAAAATATTTGTTCGATTAATATTATCTCGTATTTACTAAACTTGTAAATACATTAAATAAATTCAATCCCAAATATTTATAAATTTAATATTAATGAATTTATTTAATTATTTTGGTGATCGATACTTTGGACAACAATCGAACCCTGTGGTGGGGCCCACCATGTCCATATACCTACTCAACAGAATAGGGTGGATTCTTGAATACGCTATTATGTGTGACCCTTTAGGACCTTATCTCAATAGTAGTGAATAAAATCTATAGACCAAGAGAGGAGTCTAGAAACCCATCATGGCCCCTAAAGAGATAAGGATTGTCATAAAAATGACAACCAACCTACGAACACTGATTTTGTACTATAATCTATTTATCATTAAATATCTCATAAAGCAGGACACACACATGTGTCATCATCCTCTTCTTGCATTATTATTTTTTGATCTATCCAGATGGATATACCTTTCGACTATTTTGGGCAAAGACTTATGAAGGTAGCATCATCCTGATCAACCAGTATTAAGATATACAACTTCTTAAACTCATAAGTGACAAATCCTTTCTTGACCATTCAACTGATTTCATACCACCAACTATGCACCCAACACAAGCTACCTCTCCATGATATCAATACCATGGTTTTCACCTTGCATAAAAGTATGCAATCAAATGGTACACACTGGTAATGATCTCAAGTGAAAAAACCAATACACATGTTTTTAGATAGGAATGACTAATTACACCCAAAAAATGTGGTGTTCTTATTGGCGGGTATGTCCTCATGATCTCACTACTAGATATCACAAAGTGAAAACTTCATGAGAAGAAGTCTCAATGCTTATGAGCCCCTAGAACCTAATAGTCAAACATCTACTATGTCTAGTTAGTAATATGTATCTAGACTATAGAACATATATTTAAGATTAATGTCATAGTATCTCAAGGTTATCAATATAGCCTAGGATCTTCTATAACCTCTTGACATGACAATTAATCATTGGGAATTACTATTATATAGTAGATGCAGAAATATCTACATTATAATGGTAAGATGAGATCATGTATAACCAAATGTACACGTGATATGGTAATCAAAATTACTATATAGTTGGGTCTAGGGTACCCACTATTTTAACAAAAAGATGTAAGGGGACGTCTCGTTAGATATTGTGTAGATTTTCATGCTAATAGTGAAATGGTGGATGGGGAACTGGGGCAGAGATAGTGATAGGAACAGATGAATTTGTATGGAGGCAGACGTGGAAGAGGAGTTGGGAGAGCAGCAAGAGGTGGTATACATTTTGACATGTTACAAACAACACCCCATTGTGGTCCACAACAGACTTAGGGAGCTAGAGGAAAGGTAAAGGGAGTAGCTGCATGTAGTCAAGTAATATGACTCAAAGGATCCATGAATGATTCAAGGTACAGTCTGTGTCTACTCTTAGATTCCGTATTAATAGATAGAGGTTCTAGTCATTCCTTCTTTTCACGAATCTTGTTCAAGACCTAGTGTTTCTGGTTAAATCATTGAATTGACCCTTATATCTGGAGATACCTATAGGAGGAGACTCGATAATCACACTTATACTGATGGTGTGATCTGACCCTTGATGTGAGAGTTTCAGTTAGAACCTCTTGGTGGTAGTGTTGAGGCCTTACGACATTAGTTTGGGTATGGAATGGTCATCCAAATTTCGTGCTCAGATTGAGTGTTTTAGGAAAAAGGATGTGGTATGTCCACACCATTGGAATAGGGTTTTCCTTGGTCGGTTAAAAAAAAGAAACCCAAGAAGTGTGGGATAAACTCATGCATGGGAGGGTACAACTGATCTCTCTTGAGTCTTCCAATCTTACCCTCATGGTAGTGGATGTTTTAAGTTTTCAGATCCTAGCAGTAGTGGTGAATTACGAAGGAACCTTTCCAAGAATATTTTTCTACGTTTACCTCCCCATAGAGAGATAGACTTTTGCATCATTCTATACCCCGAGATGGAACTAATATCAGCATCAGTATATCATATGCCTTTCGTAGAGCTTCTTGAGATGAGGGTGTAGGTGGAGGACTTGCAGAGTAGAGGCTTAGTAAGGCCTGGTGTTTGAGGTTATGTGTGGATTACCAACACCTTAACAAAGTGGTCGCAGAGTACACGTATCCACTAAAAAAGGTTTGATGAACACATCTATCAGTTGAAAAGGGAAGCCTTTAGTGGGAATGAAAAGGTTCTCATAGTCTTTTTTAGCAGTTAAGGTAGAGTTTGAAGAGCACCCTAATCTTGAGTTTTCCAGAGGATGGATTCAAGTTTGTAGTGTTCTGCGATGCATCAGGGACCAAACATGGTTGTTTCCTAATAAAAAGACAAGCGTTAATTGCCTATGGTTCATGTAAGTTGAGACCACATGAGTATAACTACGCATTGAAGATGTGGTGACACTACCATATGGGAAAACGGTTTATCATATACTCTAACTACAAGAGTCTCAAGTATATCTTCTCTCATAAGGATTTGAACTTGAGATAGAGATGATGGCTAGAATTCCTCCAATACTATGACTTTAAAGTAGTCTATACTCCTAGTAATGGAAACATGGTAGCAGATGTGCTCAATGGGAGATCCATTTCATAGATACTGAATGAGGAAATAGAGCAACTGTCCTCATTACAGTTATCCTTCATAGATAGAGATGATGCAGTTTACCTCTAATCGGTGGCTATTACCCCTCCACTCTTAAGTGAGTCAGGGAGGCACAACTCGATGGTACCAATAGTGAGACTTTATGTGCTCATTTTTCCTTGGGGAATGTCCCTGATGGATATTCAAAAGGTGGGTAACACTTCTTTCCTTTTAAAGGATGCATAGTAGTGGCAGTGGACATCTATAATGGAAAGATGTATCGGGATATGCATGATGGTATCATAGAGGACATTGAGTATGATAGAATAGGTTGAAGATGAGATTTCCTATTGATATAAGAGGTGAGTGTATGTTTAATTAGTTTTGTGTTTTTAAAAAACATCGTGTTGAGCCCTGTGTATGGAAGGGATTGCTATTTTATTCCTTGGGGTGCCAAGATGGGAGTGAGAAATGATATCGATAGAATTTGTGATGGGTTTATCACGTATGTCTAGGGAACATGGTACCATCTAGGTGATCATTGACAAACTCATCATGTTGGTCACTTCTTAGCATTTTAATAACAAAGTCTCATAGAGAGATTGTGATTCCCTTATGTGTAGGAGATAGTTCGACTCCATGGAGTCCTATCGATGATAGTCTGGGATTGAGATGTATTCTTTACATCCCGGTTATAGAAGGGATTGTAGGAGGTGTTTGGGACTAAGATGTGCTTGATAACGGCTTTCCACCTACAGACAAATGACCAGACGGAGTGGACCATTCAGGTCCTAGGTTACATGCTACGTACTTTCATCCTCATTTTTTTTAGAAGTTGGGAGGATCACCTACATTTGGGGGAGCTTTCATACAACAACAACTACCAATACACCGTCAGTATGGCACCATTTGTAGACTTTCATGGGTAACCCTGCAGGTCGCCACTTTACTAGACTGACCTTGGAAAGTCAGTGCTTATGGGAATGAAATTGGTGCATGCTACTATAGAGAAGGTGCAGGTCATCTAGGAGTGGATAAAGAGTGCAGAGAGCCGTCAGAAGTCCTATTTTATTAGGCGATGGAGACCCGTATAGTTTTAGGAGGGAGACCATATGTTTCTTTGGGTCTCTAATCGATGCGGAATATGGATATTTGTTCAAGGTGTAAAATTATCTCTAAGGATCATCAGACTTTTTCTAATACTTCATAGAGTGGGAGAGGTGGTGTACCTCTTGGATTTACCTCTACAATTAGAGTGGTTGCACAATGCCTTCCACATATCCGAGATGAGGGGATATGTACATGACCTACCACACATCATTGAATGGGGAAAGTTGAGTGTTGACGACTGGATGAATTTTGTAGAGTTTATGGTAGATATTGAGGATAAATAGGATAGGAACCTCCATGGGTGATTGATTTCTCTAGTACGCGTTCAGTGGAAGTACAATAAATCTACAAGAGAGAACTTAGGAGCGGGAGGCTCGGGTTTGTGCTCATACCCTTATCTATTTGGGAATCCCTTCGTTTGGATTTAGGGGACGTAAATCTTTAAGGTGAGGAAAATGTAATGACTCGGACTTCCCTAGTTTTTTTAGAAAATTACTTGGAAAATTATGAGACCAGGCACTGAGAAGGCATGTGATTCTGAATCCTTGTGTTCCTAGAATAGTCCATCGAAAAATGTTAATTTTTAAATAGCATGTGTGAGCATTTTTCCTAAATAAGTGGATTAAATCTTAAAAGTATGACCATATCATAAATATAAGGGCACCATTACATTCAAGATGGTGGTTTTACTATAGGCTCGACTTAATTTTAGTCGGTACGGGCCTCCAGTGAGAAAAACCAAAAATAGCATAACCATAAATAAAATAATTATTTTATTTTATTTTATTTTTCAAATCCATATAACTCACGAATAGTGACACATATTGAAAATTTGAGACCACTATTGAGCTAGTATAGGCAATTTTTTCTTAGGAGGAGCCTAACATTGGTCGGTGCGGGCCAACTGTGGAAAGTAGTTTTTGGGATGTGACCGTAAATAAAATAATTAAATAAATATTATTTTATTTCTGATAACTCTTATTGGAAATATGAGACTATTATTGAGCTCGTGAGGGTGTTATTTTCTTAGGCAGGGCTTAACCTTTACTGGCGTGGGTCGAGGGTAAAATTTAATTTTCAGGAATTTTAAGGAAAAATAAAATAAACTTAAATAGTTTATTTTATTTGAAAATGTTTTGCTGCAATGCAGAAATGAGGAAAATATTTCATTTCATAAATGAAAAAACGTAATGACATGGTGACTCAGTGTAACAGAAACATTGAAACATGTTTCCTCTATTAAGTTGATTAACAGAGATACGGGGTCAGGGGACAACCCGGACGATTGCTCTCAGGATCTGTAGGAATTCCATTGGCAAGCAATGAATGAAGAAAAATGATGAATCACTAAGGACGAAGGATCAAGGATTGATAGTCGACGAGACGACAGATCATGATGTCTCTTAACAGATTTCCAACAATGAATGAACCCTAACATCAACCGATCCTTTTTCTAGGTAGGGGTTTCTTTTTCTAAGTGATTACCTTTTCCCTGTTCTTCCTTTCTAAATGAAGAACACGGGTCAATTCACTAACAAATTGACCCACAGTTCGATCGTCTATAAGGGGATATGATTTTACATGTGGGGAGTTATGGGAAGTTGAATTCACATTTATTTATCCTTTGTTAAACTCCTAAAAAGGATGAATCACACCAACATAAACAAAGTTCATGGTCTGCTCTTCATATGTTCCATGTCAGACCTTCTACTCTGCCCTTTTTCTTCTATTCTTCATGAAATCATGGAAACTTTGGTCCAAGAAGGACTGCAACGGTGGATCAACCCAGACATGAGGCTGAGGGAGACAGTAGAGCTGGGTGAATGACCACCGGCATGGGATCTGGCGGTGGCTAAGGGAGAGCTACGTTTAGGTGGGCCTCGATGGTGACAGAAGGTCGTGGACAGGAGGGTCATAGTAGCGGCAAGGGTCATCGGCTCGAAGGCCAACAGAGGTGGAATATGCGGTAGCTGTCATGGGTGGTAGACAGAGGCCTCTGGTAGTGGCTACGTGTGGTAGGAGGAACATTGTGGCAGCAAGGGAGGCCCACGATAGAGCCGCAGGCATCATCAAAAGGTCGTGGTTAGGGCGGGCTATGGTGGGGCGATGGCACGCATTCAGTGGGGCAATGGAATGTGTTCATCTAGACGTGTGCGAGGAGGTGGTCGGTCGACTGTGCTACGTCTGGGCTAGACCAAACTGGTCCACCTGTGTAAGCTAGTCCACAGAGGGAACCAGGACGTTGGGTGGCCCAGCTAGATAGAAATCCTCTTGCCAATGCGGTCCAGACCGAAAGAAGGAGACCAGGCCGCTGGGCGGCCCGGCGTGATGGACCCTCGGTCGAATGGGCCTGGACCATGGTCTAGGCTAGACTGGGTCAGCACAGACCTGAACAAAGCAATGAGGGTCAGCCAATCTAATTTGGGTTGGGTCATGTCGGTCCAGCCGGGTTGGATCAGACCTGGACCCAACCGGGACCTTTTCACTCAAAGAATCATAACTTCCAAACCGTGAGTCCAATTGATGATTCATTTGTGATATTGGGACCCCCATGATGAGACCATCCTTTTTGATATAATCCAATTGAGTTTTTGTTGAAGTTTAAATGAAACTTATGGCTTGAGAAATAGATTCTCCTAGAATCAAGCGCACTATGAGTGGGAACCCTGTGGCTGGATGTGATGAGAAGGAAGTTACGTTCAGACCTCAGTGGCTCAACATACCTTAGTGACGTGAGGACCTAAGTAGCCCATCATACCTAATTGATGTGTGAACCTTAGTGGCCTAGCAGACCTCAGTGATGTGTGGACCTCAGTGGCCTAGAAGACCTCAGTGACGTGCGGATCTCAGTGGCCCAATAGAGTTGAGTGATGTGTGGACCTCAGTGGCCCAATAGACCTCGGTGACGAGCGGACCTCAGTGGCCCTGCAGAACTCAGTGATGTGTGGAACTCTATGGCTTAGCAGATCTCAGTTCCCAACAGAACTCATTGACTCATCAGGGATGATTCCCTCTGTAGTAAAATATTTTCATCATTAACATTGATAGTATTGATTTATATACTTTTGATTATACCTATGTGAGTTGTATAACACTTTTTTGTACTTTTCTTTGTGGTCTTTTATTTTTGGTTTGGGGTCCCTACTGAGTATTCTGTTACTCACCCTTGCACATGCTTTTCCTGCATGTGTCATTTACATATGACTGACGTTTTTATAGAGACCTTGATGGTCTGAGACTAGGTCGTGCCCAATGAGATTGGACAGGTGATTCATACTCCTATGATTTCAGGAAGCTACTCTTCACCTACCGTTCAGGTCGGGATTTCTACGGATGAGTTTCCAGAGAATTTTTTACCCTATTTTTTACAACTCTTCTTTTGTTGGGATTGTATTTTGGTACCTTTAGTTTCATCTTGTACTATTTAATATTAGTGTTTGTCCTAGTAGCATGCATGTATTCCATTTCAGCGTTGTGGGTTGGGGTTGTGAGTGTGCATGTGTACAGGTACTCTACAAATGCCTCCTATTTTTAGGATAATGCCTTCATCACTAGTTACCAACCCTTGGCCTTTGGGATGCAAGCTTTGGGTAGTCACGGTATGGGCCCCTGAGGATGGGTCGTGACACCATCCCTTCCAAATCTATAAATATCGGATCCCTTTCAATTCTCATGAATGATAGAATTATTGGGTCCTTTATACATAGAACATTTTATACTTTATTCGCTTTCCCATGATGGTAGTGAATTGAGTAGTCATAGTCCTTTATCAGCTCTAACCATATTCATTGGTGCATATTCAACTCTTTTTGTGTGAATACATACTTGAGTCTTTTATGACCTGTATATATTTCACACTTCTCCCCAAAGTGGTAATTCCACCATATTTTTAAAGAAACTATCACTATATCCAACTCCAGATAATGCATTTGGTAGTTCTATTCTTGAACTTTCAACTACCCTGAAGTATAAGCTATGAATTTTTCATTTTTCATTAACACACATCCTAATAACTTCTTCAATGTATTATTGAATACTAGGAAAAGTTCTCCACTTATGGGTACTATGAGAACAGGGGAAGTGTTAAACCTCCTTTTCACATGCTTAAATATTACTTTATGTTCATCATTCTAGGAAAATTTGACACCATTTAGAGTTATCTTGGTTACAGGGTTTGACAGTCATGAGAATTTTCTAAAAAATCAATGATAATACCCAGCTAATCCAAGGAAACTATGGATATATGTCACATATTTTGGCCTCGACCATCCTTAAATTACTTCTATCATTGAATTATCCATATATATATCATTTATTGTATTGATATTCCCCAAGAATGATACTTCCTTCACCTAGAATTCACATTTTCTATACTTTTCATAAAGCTAATCCTTTCGCAAGGTCTTCATAAAAGTGCTCTGATGCACCTCGTGCACCTCCTTGGTTCTAGAATATATTTTAACATCATCTAAAAATAATAACAAAAAAATTTCAAGATAATCTCTGAAGACTCAATTCATCAAGTCCATGATGATTTCTAGTGTATTAGTGTGTCTGAATGGAATTACTATTAACTCATATTGCTCATACCTTGTACTCAAAGTAGTCTTGAGGATATCCTCTTTCTTCATCCTAACTTGGTAATATCCTAACTGCATATCCACCTTGGAGACGTATTGTTCTCCATGTAGATAATTGAAAAATTCATCAATATGTGGTATAAGATACTTGTTCTTTATCGTGATCTTGTTGAGATCATGATAATAAATGCAAAGGTGTGTTGACCCATCTATCTTCTTAACTAAGAGGATAGGTACACCCCATGGTGAAGCACTTGGGTGTATGAAACCTTTATCCAGATTCTCCTATAGTTTTTTATTCAGCTCCTCAAGTTCAACAACGACCATTATATATGGATTATTGGATAACAGTAGTGCCCCAGGTGTAATATTGATTGAAAATACAACATCTCAGATAGGTGAAAGACTAGGAAATCCCTCAAGAACCACATCAGTGTATTCCCTCAAAATGGCCATGTCTTCAAGGATTATATTTTCATTAGACTCAATTATTTTAGCTTGATATTATTGTTAATAGGGAAATAATATCCACTCTTGAGATGTTGGTGCTAAAGAATATTCATCCTCCTCCTTGTACTTGTATAGAATCAGGGGTCGATTCACAATATAGAGTGATTTCCTTTTCATAGGAATTTATATTGGATCTATAAAAGGAAATTCAATCCATACCTAAAATTGCATAAAATTCTACCAATGGTAGTATGGAAAGGTTATTTGGGAAGTTCATCCCACAAATTATGACAGGGAATGAGTTTTATACTTAGGATACAATAATTTCCCCATTTTTCATTTTCACTAACAACTCTACTTCCAGGAATTGTGGTGGTGTTTGGATAATTCTAATAAACTTTTATGATATGAAGGAATGCGTAGAACTAGAATCAAAAAGTATGTTCACTATTCTTGAATAAATAATTATTGTACTTATCACCACTTCGTTCTTGAGATCCACCTTAATGGTTGTGATGGAAAAGGATCACCCTTTCTAACTTGGAGGTTTTTGGGTGTTTCTGAAAACCCTTGGCTTAGTGAATTGATTTGAAAAGTTTCCCAACACCATGTAGTTGAAGTAATGAAAAATGTGTTGAGGGTTTATTGGAGCATTCCTTTACTCCACCAAATTAGGGGGTTTCTTCTGTCGATAGTCTTTAGTTGGTTTCCCTTCCTTCCTGAATCCAAAACATTTCCTCACCCCCCTTAGGAAATTGTTGGGGTGCTTATTTCCACACCTTGGACAAGTAGGATATTTAAATTTATTAACACCATTATATTTCTCCATCAAGTCTCCAGAATTAAACACCACTTTTCACTTCCTATCCTCGTAATACCCTTGAGATTATTCAATCTTCATTTCGACTTTGAGGGCACATCAGAAAATTTCCTCATAGCTATCAAAGTCATGGATCTCTAGGGATTTTTATAGACTGGGTTTTATCCCAAAAAATAAGTAGTAAACCTTCCATTCAAGGGTAACAACAAAGCCATACGTATATCATGAAAGTCTTGTGAAGTTTTCCTCATACACCCTAATAGATTTTTCATCTTTTTTCTTGAGGGAAAGTAAATCCCTTTCCATTTTAAGATGGAGAGTGTGAGGAAATTATTTATCAAAAAATATTTTTTGAAATTACTTCCAATAAATCTTTTCAATCAATTCCTTAGGCTTCGTATTCTTGATCAATATCCACCACTGATCATCTTCTCCCTCTATATGATAAACAACCAATATAACCTTCTATTACTCAGAACAATAAAGGATGTAGAATATCTTCTCAATGGAGTTATTCTATTGTTCTGTGATTAATGGGTCAGATGGTCCATTGAAATTAAGAGGCCATTATCACGTAAAGGTCTCAATCATATCATGTTATCTCTTAGGGGAATTTGGACAATCCACTTGATCTAGGTTTATATTAATAAATTGAGTCATCTGAGAGAGTATCATCATAAATTTCAGGATTATTTCTTCCATCGAGTTGGGTATCTCTTGGGGGTAGTCATTACATTACCCGTCACATTGATTTTTTACCTAATTCCTCCTATTTTCGGCCATTTCCTAGAATAAAGGGAAAAATAGGGATGAGTATTTTTAAACTATTAAAAACATAAAAGGGAATCCAATGACATTAAATTGATAACATATAAATTACATGTATTTACTTAACTTATTATTTTCTAGGCTTCAATCTATGTTATCCATGATCTAATTACTAACATATATTCTTATGGGAATTTTTTTTGTTCCCGTAATAATGGTTCATAATGAGATCGTGAATTTAATAAATCATATCCCTTTGGAGTTTCAAACTAGGTGTGCAGTAAGACTCATTTTCATTTATCAGGTTACACCGATTCAGGCCCGACATACCTTATTGGAGTTGTTACCCCTAGGTATATCTGTGTTAGAACCAAATCCACTTATAGTATCTAGACAGGGAATTCTATTCTTTATAAACCACGTAATCTATACTTACCAAAATTTTGGGGTGCTTTCTTATACTTAGTCGTATTCGTAAGGTTTTTGCTAGATTTTTTCTAATCCTAATCCCAAAAATAACTAATCTTTTCCTCAGATACCAACTATAACAACCCTACTCTATATTTCACATTAATACATGATTTATTACATAAAAGTACACATAATAGAACCTAAAAGATTAATAAGACTATTTTATTTTGGAATTAAGTACATATCATAACATCATGAACATGGAATACAACCATATTATTGAAAACATCCTTAACATGCTTCTAAAATTCCATGGATTTTAAAAATGCATGGGATAACTTAGGGATAAACATAAGAAATGGGTGAGTTATAAATCTCAATAATGGAATAAACATGGAATAAGGTGATACATGTTATGAAATAGGAATATCAATGGGGCATAAAAATAGTAGGAATTGTAAACATGAATAATGATACATGATATAGCATGATAATCATAACATGGGAAATGTGGAAACAACTTAAAACACTGTATCATAAACATAGGTCAATGATAAACCACCAAGAAATCATGGTGGAAAAAGTCCCATAAAATAATTAGTTTCAATACCTTTCCCAACATGGCATCTAATGAGACTAAAAATTATCCAAATCATTAGAGTGCTATATAATTTTTGGTGCACTTGTCACTTTCATTTCATTCTCTTGCTTAAATGTACCATATTGATTTTACAATGTGGGTTCATTCATAATCATAATTTATTCCATGATCAAGTAGTGTGGAAAACATATATTTAATTCCCCAATCAAAAATTATATGTGCATAAATGTGAACACCCTTGATAGTAAATGGGTATTGTATTCACAACACAATTATTTTGGCATGGAAAATCACGGTGAAATTTTGGCAGCATAACAATATCATTTAAAGATTTATAAAAATGGGTCAATGATAGATAATAGGGTATCTAATCACATAGAAATAAAATGGTTAATAATAGGGACTTGTAAAAACATATCCCAACATTAGAAATTGTAAATAGAAGGCATGAGTTAATAAATAAACTTGAATAAATAGAATAATTCTAACTATATTTCGGCATGGTAACAGGTGTACATAAAGGATCATGAGAGGCTTAATGAGAGTTAAAGGGGAATATGATCATTTATAAATTAAATTTAAAGTAAGGGTAATATGTAAGAATATATCCTGACATAATCAAATGTAATTTATGAGACATAACATAAAAGAAGTTCTTCAATTGAAATGAGTAGAGAGAAATCTCTTACTTGAGTGTGTGATTCCAAATTCTTAGGAAGGGGCTTCTTGAGAGCTTGTGGAAAAATTGGTAGGACTCTAGAGAGTGGAGGGAAGATTATTTATGTGCTCCAAATAGTTTTATTGAAGTTAAATAGGATATTTGGTGAGTTTATATAGGAATGGATCAAGATTTATTTATTATTTAGGTTTTTGACTTTACGTAATAAAATAACCAAAACTACAAACCATACCGTGGTTTTTTACCATGTTTTATGAAACATTGGAGTGTTTATCATTTTTTTAAAATTCCAATGGCTTATATTAATAAAATAATTCCCTATATTATGTAGAGGTGATTCATAATCTGAAAGAAATTATTTTAAAACCTTAAAATATATTAATGGTTTTGGAGGATTCATAATGGCTTTATAAAATTAATCAAATAAATATAATATAACATTATTTTAAAGTTAAAACATATATTTGGTCTTTTATACTCTTTATATTATTTATTACATCACTTTTGGTTCATTACGATGTTATAATACACAAAGTATATTTATATGGTATTTAATTTTAACCTGAAAATTTGACTATACAAGAAAATTTTGAAAAATTAACCATTGGATAATTTTTAAGTTATGATTACAAAAATAATATTCATTTTATCTATATAATTTTATAAATATTTGAATTTTAACTTTTAAAATAAAATCGACATTTATTAAGAAATGTTGGGGGTTTTTACAATAATAGTTTTCAAACCCTTATAAAAATTACATTTCACTTCATAAAAATTATATGATCATTTATATTTAATAAAAAATACTTAATAATAATATTTTATTAAAATATAAATTATTTAAAAAATCTATTAAATATTAAAATTAAATTCCTTAATTGAATTTGAATATTAACCAAAAATATTATTAGTGTTTTATTGAATCAAAATAAAAACATTTATAAAATAAAAATAATAGAATTAAAATATATTCATTTTTATATAAAGAATAATTTATATAATTATATTTCTATGGTATTGATACATTTCCCTTTAATACACCAGAAATAACCCTAAGGGTAAGGTGTGTGATGGTTGTACTTTCATGGGGTGGTTCAGCAAGCATGGTTTCAGTCGTGATCTCGATGATCTTGAACTTCTCCCATAAATAATTTTTCTTATATTTAAGTTATTGGATCTCAGATTGTTCTTGGTCAATTGAAAATCCTAATAATTTTTTCTCCCTTGGAAGCTCTAATAAATGGGCTTCATAGGGTATGATCCTGCTGATTGAGTCCATCACATTCCTTGTCTGTATCAATTGGATTTTTTAAAACCCTATATTTATACTAATCATTTGATCAATGTTCAATAGATATATTATCAATTGTAATGATACTAAATATTATTCTAAATCTAATTGGATATAATAAAACAAAATAATTTCATGTGTTTTCTATAACCATATTACATAATAATATAATTAATTAAATCAAAAGGGGGATTTTATTTATAATAGTTTAGGTTGTCACAATCAAATCCCATTAAATTCTTCGTAACTAGAAACCTTTTTAGAAAAATAATACATAATAAATTTCTTTATAACATTGGTAAAATAAGAATAATAAAGTTTTATATCAAATGCATAGTAAGGGTAAACAAGGGAGATATGTAAACATAACATGAGAATAAGGTTATGGGAGCATAATCATAACATTTAAAAACCACACCATACATATCAAAGATCATAATCTTGGTTCGTGGAATAAAGAGTTATTGTTCGTAATATATGAATCAAGTGGGAATCAAATAACTTGATCCATGAGATCATAATAATAGTATAATACAAGGAATTTTTATATACACATAAGTATAGATAATCATTTCCTTAGTAGTTCAAGGCTTATTTATGAGACTATCATAGTAGAATGGGTTCAGTCCCAAAACCATCATAGTAATCAAGGTTCACTAATAAGATGAACATAGTGGATAAAGTCCCTTATTAAACTAGTATCACTTCTCATTCCATTCTTATTTATCTCATAAGATATCAATCTTTACCCAATGCACTAGAGGGAGATATAGGTCCCACCTGATAAATAATAAAATCATACATATGTGTGCCATAAGATCATAAAATATTAATCATATCAGAACCCATGAAACAAAATTGGTTTTATAAACATTATTATATAACATAAACTATGGAAAATTAATAGGTTTAATAATCATTTTATCATTTCTTCAAATCTTAACTTGGGGAAAAAAGAAGTGGGTTTCGTAAGCATTTTATCATGGTATAACCCATAGAAGAGAAATGGGATTCATAAACATAATTCCATAATAAACATAAAAAAAAGAGGAAAATAATAAATAATTTATAATTTGATCATATCCTTAGTAAAGATTATGTATCATCAAAGGATGTTATCTTAGATGGAAATTTATTTTGAAATAAAAATCGGGTCGAATGTTTCTTGAGGAAAATATCATTCCTTTTAAATAACCTTTTAAAAACTAAAAAATAATAAGATATTGTGGAAATAATTTTCTTTTAAAATAAACTTGAAAATTAGAAATTAATATTCAAATAAAATAATTTTCATGATTTCAGAAAATTCTATTTATAACATACATGTTAAAATAAAGATTTAATTTAAATTTTCTTAAAAAGGACAACGGACCTTGTTTTGGAAAATGAAATGGATATTCCTTTCAAAAACGTTTTTAAAAAGTCAAAAATTCATAAAAAAATCATTAATGACTCATTTTTAAAAATTTAAAAACAATTTTATAATTTTAAAAACATTTTTAGAAAACTTTGTTTTGTAAAACAAATATTTCCAACCAAAGAGATAAATAATGTCAGTGATCTTAAAAACATTATTTTGAACTCTTGAGTATATAAAGATACAAAAATGAAGTTAAAACATTTATTATCATGTAATAACTTGTTTATATTAAAATTAATTTGTTTAATGAGAGATGGATCATAATATTTCATCATGAGAAGCATAAATATAAATAATTCCGATAAACGATGAGATTGTATCATAAAACACTTACCACTTTGGAAACATTGAATCATAATCCCCATTAAATATTGATCCTAAAATTGATATGTAAATCACCATAATTTCATGTATAATAATAATAAAATTAAATAATGTGATATATATACTCCACATAAAAGAAACATGTGGTGAATATTTCAGGTGTCTCATAGAAAATAAAAGTGTGATGGAGATCTCTTACTTTAAGTCTAGACTTTTTATGTACACATTAAAACCACCTATATAATAAATATAGTTTTATTATAAATATATTAAATAACCATAGTTATATATTTTATACCATATATGATTAACTTAAGACCGTTTATTACCAGTTTTTTAATAATTCCATTTTAAAGTTATGTTTCGGGAAATAAATACTTTGTTTTTCATGTATGTTTTATTTGTTATTTTTGGACCATTTAATTTTATCATGGTTACATAATCTCAATAATTTTAACCATGATATAAATATAATATATATTCATTATATATGTATTTATAGTAATCCATAAATTTTAGACATAGAAAATGAAATACATTGTTCATGGAGATGGTAAGTCAAACTTATGCCTGAATAATGCTTGCATTTTCATGACGGATGAAGAAAAATAAAGGTAAATAATATATTTTATGTATATAATCATATATATGTCATATATATCACATATATTCATTAAATGTATCCTTTTCTACCTTTTTTGTAAAATATAAGTGAAAATAGATAACATCGCTTTGTGAGGCGGTAGTCCACCGTACACACGAATGACGTTACTGTACTCTCTATGGAATAGAATATAAAAATGTTATATATGATAATATATTTATATAAGTATATTTATGTTAAAATATAATATATATATATATATACATTATATCCATCATCATACCCAACTGTGAGAGGTTTTTATGTAAAATGTGTCACATCAGTTCGTGAGGCGGTAGCCAACCTTCCACACAAGTGACATTATTATTTCCCATTTGAGGGAAGAAAATATGGATGTTGGTCATGTAATTAACATAAAAAAATATCAGTTTATATAATATACTAAGTTTATTATATCATCATTCTTTAATAAGAATCTAAGTAGGTGGGGGAAGAAATAAAATAAAAACACACGTTGAAGAATATTATATTCTCTTCAAGTGTCCTCTTTGGTTTTACACCAAAAACCATACTAGGATGGATTTATGATAAAAACATATTATAGGATTATACTAGTGAATTAATTAATTTATTTTGTGAGGTATATTCTAAACCAAATGTTTTTTGAATTTTTAATAGGAGAGGAAAGGGGTGGCCTTTAAAAGTGAGGTGAGTGGCACACTTGTAATTTTTGAAATGAAGAAGGTGTACCCACATTTGTATCATGAAACAAGGGTCAAAATGGAAAATTATAGATTATATAAGATATAAGGACAAAATAGTTCTATAAAATGGGTTTTGGATAGGTTTTTGGTCATTTTTAACCCTCATCATTTCATTTTAAACCCCTGGTAAACTCATATTTAACTTAACCACAAAAAAATAATTTTTTCTTTTTTTACTGTTAATTATAGTAAAAAATTAATTTTTCCTTATTAGATAACATAAATTATGATTATTCAAGATATAGAATCAATTTTCCTAAATTATATTCATATAATTGGAAAAAATAATTTAAAATTAAACCTAAAGTCACAATGAGAAAGCTATTTCCAAAGAGAAAATGATCAAAAGATTAAAACATTTTTATATAAAAATTCAATATGAAAATTATTACAATGAAATAAATTTTATTAATAGATATATAATCATATATTATTACTTTTAAACCCATTTGAAAATAAAAAATAACCTTATAAATTCTTTAAACTGAAAGGTGATTTTCAATAAAAACAAGTATTTTTTACTATTAGTCTAAAAATTAATCATTTTAGAAAAAAATTCCAAAAATTAACCATAGGATAATATCAATATATTTAATTATAAAATAAATACTATTTTTTCAAATTAAATTTCTAAAAGTTTCAAAAAATTAATTTATTATTTTTCCCAAAAATAAATAAAAAAAACCTTTTTTTAGAAAATAGTATTTTCGAAACATATAATGAATTTATAAAAAATTAAGTTATTCATTATAAATATGTTTTATTTATAGAAAAACATTATAAATAATATTTAAAAAATTTTTATTCATATTCGTTCTTCTAAGTTTAAATCCTAGGTAATAATGGTCATGTTTAAATAATAATATTTAGTTTCTCACTATTCCTTAAAAATCGATGTTGCGTGTAATGCAAGATATTGAAGAAATTTAATTTATTAGAAAAATAAATAAATTCATATAAAATTATGGTTTTGCATTCTCCACCCCCCCCCCCCCCCCCAATTTAATTTCACCCTAAAAATTATATCACTTTGGAACAAACAATTGAGGATACTTCTGCCTCATTACATCCTCAAGTTCCCACATAGCTTCCTCAAATTGGTGGTTTCACCAAAAAACTTTGACCAAGTGAGTGGTATTGTTTCATAGAACTTTCTATACATGATCCAGAATATCTAATAGTTTTTCCACATAATAAATTTCATTCTCTAGTGATACGACCTCTGAGTTTAGTACATGTGAAATGTCGGGTATGTACTTCCTTAGGAGATATACATAGAACACATCACGGACTTGGGAGAGGTTTGGTGGAAACGCCAATCGATAGGATATCATCCCAATACAATTAATAATTTCAAGGGGACCAATATACCTAGGTATCAGTGTTATTTTCTTCCAGAATCTCATTACTTTATTCTATGGATAAATTCTTAGAAACACCTTATCACCAACTTTAAATTCCATATCACGCTAATGATTATCAGTATGACTTTTCTATCAATATTTTGTTTCCCTTATGTATTATTGAATGGATATAACCTTATCTTAAATTTATATAGATATCTTAGGTACCAATATATTTCTTCTTCTAACTTCATTCTAGTGTGTTAGAACTATACACTTATTTCCATAGAGGAATTCATAATGATCCATATGAATACTCATGTAAAAAATATTATTGAATGAAAACTGAACTAGAGGAAGGTGTCCATACCAACCAATTTTTAAATCCATATAAAAAGATATAAACATATCCTATAGAGTTTAAATTTCTATATTATACTGACCATCTATCTATGTATGATACACAGTCCTAAAAATCAACTCTGTATAAAGATCTTGCTAAAGAGTTCTCCAGAACTCAGAGGAAAATCTTAGATCCCAATCAGATATAATTGAATGTAGTACATCATGCAATATTTCCACTTCCTTACTGTATAACCTGGAGAGATGGTACATTAAGAAATATTCTACAATCTTGATGAAGTGTGATGACTTTATAAGATGATAAACTAAAACCCATATATCATTATTCGCTTTAGATGTTTGGGGGATTCCAATGACAAAATCCATAGTGATGTTTTCCCATTTCCATTTTGGTATAGTAAATGGATGTAACATCCACTTAGAATTTTTTCTATCATCATTAACTTTTGGACATACCAATCACTAAGATACAAACTCTACAATATCTCTCTTCATGTTATCCCACTAGAAATAATCTTTCAAATCTCTATAAATCTTCTTGTTTCCAAGACGAATAAATAATGAAAAACTACGAGCTTCCTCAAAAAAAATCTTTCAAATATAGTATGGATAGAACACATACATGGTTTATAAACATTATCATTACATCATGATCAATGTTAAACTAAGAAACATTTATAACCTTCTTTTTTAGCTCTATATCTTCCTTATGTTCCAATTTAATCTTCACTTGGATAGATGGTTGAACATTCAATTAAGCATGATAATATTTATCTCCTTCCTTTAGGATTTCTAGATCCATCCTTTACAAATCCATAAATATTGGATCTTTTCATATCCTTATCATGGATAAAATAAAATGATTCTTCTGACTCAAATCATTGGTCTCTATATTCTCTTTCTCGGGATAGTAATGTATTGAGCATATATAATCCTTAATCATCTCTAACCATCTTCTCTAGCGTATATTCAACTCCTTCAGTGTAAATATATATAACACCATAAGATTTTGTGAAATATTGTTTTTCAAATAAATATATTATTTTCAATATTTTTTTATACAAAATACTGATTTTAGCTTTTGTTGTATAAAACACTGAGTTTTTCTTGTATTACAATCAACATTGAGTTTAAATGAAATTTTTCACGCTATTAAACTATTATTATTTAATATGATAGTTATCATATAGATATTGGAATGATGTGTATGAATGGGATAAACTAAATTATGAAAATATATGGTTTAAAATTTTATATATAATTAATTTTTTGGTGGATAATTAATTATAAATTAAAATAAAAACCATTTTAAAACAAAGGAAAACATTTTTTCGAAAAACTATTTTTATGCAAAAAAATTTGTTTTACCTAAATAAATTAAAAAAATAAATATGGGTGAATTATTTTAATGATATTTATATACCATATATTCAATCAAATATTTAACATTCATCTTATGTTTTTCAATATAAGAGATAAGAATAAACCCAATGTTATGCTTAAAAACTGTATTTTTCTAAAAAAGTAGTTTTGTTGCCATTTTCGTACTTATTTGAAAATTAATTTTTTCCAATTGAAAAAAAAATTGAAAATTTAAATTTAGATTTTTATACCATCATTTCAAAATTATCTTGGAGTGAACTTTACAGAATTTTTTAAAAAGATAATTTTTTTCATGAATAGTGAAAAATACTAGCTTTTATTAAGAAGTGTCATTTATTTTAAAGAAATTAAAAAATTAAAAAAATATTTTAAGATGGTATTAAATGTAAAATTAGTTAAAATATATGTGTATATATATATAATAATCCAATTTATTTAATTTAAATCAATTTCATATTAAATTTTTATATAAAAACTTTTTAAACATTGAAACATTTTCTCTTTGGAAACCACTTTCTCATCACGTCTACAGGATTAATTTTAAATTAAATTTTTTCACTTATTTAAATGGAATTTAGAAAAATAGATTTCATATTTTTAATAAGAATAATTTATATTATCTAATAATTTAAAAGTAATTATTTACTATAATGAATAGTAAAAATTGTAAAAAAAATATTTATCGTGGTTAAGGTAAAAATTGGTTTACCGTGGGATTAAACTAAAATGATAAGGGTTAAAAATGAATACAAACATGTATAACACCCATTTTCTGGACATATTTTGACATTATATCTTTTATGATCTATAATGGTACATTTTGGAGCCTTGTTTCATAAGAAAAACATAGGTGCAGATTTTTCATTTCAAAAATTACAAGTGTGCCACTCACCTCACTTATAAAAGGACACACCCTATCTTCTCATATTCATAATTATAAAAAAATTGGTTTATGAAATACCTAAAAAATCCCTTACTTAACTCCCTAATAATATCCTATAATCCTTATTTTTTCCTAAATCCAACCTAAGAAACCTTTTGTTGCAATAAAAAAAGTTTTTTAGAGAAGAAGTAACACCCCTAACTGAGTGTTTTATTTTATTTCTTCCTCAACCTCCTTAAATTATTATTAAGACATGAATATATAATAAAATCATTGTATTAAATATAATTATATTTTTTATTTTATGTTAATTACCTACAATTATTATTCCATCAAATGGGTTACAAAATCATCATTCATGTGTACGGTGGACTACCATCTCACAAACTGATGTTATTAAGTTTCCATCGCCACATCTCAAGGGTGTATATAATGATGTATTTATTGATTATAAATTATATTTATGATATTATTATTCTTCTTTAATCATTATATCACATGTTCCTTCTTACATTCCATTCGTTGGTAATACGATAATGTCATTTGTGTGTACGGCGGACTGCCACCTCACGAGGCGATGTGATTTGTTCTTCACATAAACTTTACATAGAAGGTAATGAGGATGGTTTTAATGAACATATGTGATATATATGAAATAAAAATTATTATGTAATTATAATTTATTATTTTCCTTTATTTCTTTCAATATTTTGATAAAATGGAAACAGTGTTCATGCATTCATACAGCCTACTGTCTCTATGAATAGTGTATTTCATTTTTTATATCAAACTTTTATGGAGTACTATAAATAAATATATAATAAATATAAATGATATTTATATAATGGATAAAATTATAGAGATTATGGAACCATTATCAATGTAATATGACCAAAAATACCAAACCAACACATACGTGAAAAATAAAGAAGTTACTACCCAAAATATAATTTTACCAAGGAATTGTTAATAAATAGCTAATAAAATATGATAAGTAAATAATATATGGTATTTTATATATAATTATGGTTCTTTAATAGATTTATTATGAACTTATATTTATTATATAGTATTTTCGAATGTGTATGAAGGAAATTTCATCTCAAGCAATCTTCTTTGGGACATATGTTATGTTATACACCGATATTCTTCTATGAGGTGTGTAGACTAAAAATTTGAAATTTTATATCATTAATATCCTTATATTAATGATATTATTATTATTTTTTATGTTATTATTTAATGGATATTATGATTCAAAATATTACTAAATCAATAAGGGATTTCTGTCTCACTTTTATTTTCTGTGAGACACATGCCTTATTCACTATGTGATTGTTTTATGTGGTGTATATACTAAACATGAATTTATTTTAAGATTATTATCATTAAAAATTTATGGATTTACATATCCATTTTAGTTTTTCTCTTTCAGGGGGTTTATGTATCAAAAGTTACCAAATCGTTAAGGGGGTTGTTTCTCAATTTTCCTCCTGTGAGATACATGTTATATTATACACCTATATTCTTTGATGAGGTGTATATACATCCCCTATGACATGTAATATCATGAATTTATTTATTATAATGATATTTTAAGTTTAATTTAATGTTATTAATTCATGGGTATAATAATTAAAAGTTTCCAAAGTGGTAAATATTTTATGTTACAATCTCATCGTTTATTGCGATTGTTTGTGATTATGTTTCCAATAATAAAATTATATGGAACATCTCTCAAGAAACTCATGAATTTTATTCTCCTATAGTTATTTTATTAGAATTCATTTTTTACTTTCATTTTACTATCTTTATATAATTAATATTTCAAAATAATTGTTTTAATAAAAGTATTCTTTATTTCTCTCTTTGTTCAAAAACTTGTTTTTATTCGAGAACAATGTCTTCTATAAGTTTTTTTCAAAAAACATTAACATTATAAAAATTATTTATTAAAGACATTTTTTACCATTTTTTATTTTTTTACAATTTTTTGAAATGAATATTCATTTATTTTTCCAAAAAAAAATTGTTTGGATTTTATCAAAAATATGAAAGGAATATTAATTTTAACATGTATTATATGAATGGAATTATCCCTTTTCATAACCAATCATTTATATGAATCTTACATTATAACATTTCAAGGTAATTTTCAAAGAAGAGGATTTTTAAAATCTTTTATTTTTTGAAAAGTATTTTTCATAGTGGAAATGATATTTTCCTCGAGAAATGTTTTAAATAATAATTCAAAATAATTTTCAACTATTAATGTTACCTATGCCTTACTGGGGATATGATCTATGGATACCATTATTATTATTTCTCTGAATGTTTTATGTTTATGATCATGATTTTTATGAAACCATTTTCCTCTTCCATGGGTTATGCCATGATGAAATTCTTGTCAAACCTGATTCTTTTCACAGGTTATGCTATGATGAAATGAAGAAATGATTATGAAACCTATCTCTTTTCCACAAGTTATGATATAATGAAATTTTTTTGAAACTCATTTCATTTCATGGTCTATGATATGATTAATTTTTTATGATCTTGTGGCACACATACTTATGATTTTTATTGTTTGATGGGTGGGAAATTTATCTCCCTCTAATGCAATGAGAAAAGATTTATATTCCATGTGATAGACTGGAATAAAATAAGAAGTGAACCCAGTTCTGTAAGAGACTTTGTTTGATATGATAGTATTGAGAGTGGACCTTAACTAATATGATTGATTGAGGAGTGAACCAATTCCACTATGATATCCTTGGTAGCGGCCCTTTACTATTATGGAAATGATTTTCTATGCTTATGTGTATGCCAAAATTACATGTATTATGCCAATTTTATTCTCTCATGACTCATATTATTTGATTTCATTAATATTCATATCTTATGAAGTGTCAATATTTATACTTTAAATCAAGATTATGGTCTTAGATATGCATGGTATGGTTTAAATATTTTATTATTCTGTTCTTATACAATTATTCTCATGTTATGCTTACATATCACCCTTTTTTCCCTTATTGGGAATTTGAGCTCACCCTTTATAATGTTTCCTTTCACCATATTTTGAATAAATATTTTTTAAGGAGGGTATGTCTAAGAAGAGTACTTTGTGGGAAGATCTTTACGGGATATTTTGAAGATATTTCAATAAATAAAAAGATTTTGTGACTAGTCTCTAAAGGCATTTTACCTTTATGATCTTTAAGAGTGTTTTTGCGTAATGTAATGAATATTAATCTAAAAGTTTCAATATATATGTATAAAAATATTGGGTCACTATAGTTGGTATTATAGGATAGGTTTAGTTAACCTTTAGAAACTATTCTATGAAGACTTTAGTGAAAACTATAAGGATATGTCTGAGGATAAATATAAGGATGAGTCAAAGTATAGGAAACTTTTCTAGAATTTTAGTAAAGGATAGAGATAGTGTTTTCCATTAAGTTAAATCCCTATTTGGATACTAAAAGTGTATGTGGATCCATCATAGAGGTTCCTAGTGTAATAACTCTAAAAAGGTTACATAGATCAAGATTTGATCACCACCTAGTGTGAAACAATGGGCCTTGATGCACACATGGTTTGAAACTCCCAGGGGATATTCTTTGAGAATTCACAAACTATTTACAAACCATCATGAAGGATTTGAATAATGACTTAGGCTAAACCTAATGTGTCATAGATTAAAAATAATGTGTCGTGATTTAGATCTCTTATAAGTTGTATTTTATGATTATGTGGTTTTATACTATGAATAGTGTTACTCACACTATGATTTTTTATTTTATTCAATTGTGGGAACCAAAAGGAACTATATTAATGTTTAATGTGATAGAAAATTTGTTGATGAGAAAAAAATGGGATGATTATTGGAGGGAAGGATGTTGTTATTATTTAATCATTTATCATGATATATGATTAATAAATTTCACCTTAATAAACTCTCATACTCATAAAAAATATAAGGCTAGGGTTTTTTGAGAGTCCAGGTGGTGGAGACCATAAATGAATGAAAATTAATTTACTAATATGTTGATAATGTGGAATTAAGTACTCAAGATAATTCCTCAAAACAATGAGAAGATGTTTTATGTGTAGAAAAGTAGCATATATAGAAAGTAGTTTCATAGTAAAAATGAAAAGTTTGGTTAATGAAATGGATGAGAATAATGGTCTCCCAAAGATATAATCTATAGTTGAATGTTTAAAATGTGGAAATTATGGGAATTATGAAAATCAAAGGACTAATGAGAAAGATTGTGAAGATAATTAGAAAGGTCGTATAAGTAATGTTTATATTTCTGAAGATTAAGAGACTAAAAATGACATATGAAATGAAAGAAGTGTTTAGGAATAAGATTATGAGGCCTGGTTAATTTTTTACTAATAAAGTGGAATTATTAGAGTGTTTATGTATTGGAATCCAATAATTATGTTATATAAATCATGAAATATATAATATTTTTTCAATATAAGTGTTTTATTAAGGATTTACAAAAAGTTATTAAATGGTACAAATGTCATAGAAAATTGATTTAATATAAAGGTGATATTTTATTTAAAAAGATATGATTAAGGGAAGACAGCCCTTAATATGTTCATTTTGTTGAGATAAGGATGTTGGTATAAAGAGATGATGTATATAAATAAATTAAATTAGATAGTATTAATGAACTTGGAACTGATTAATGATTTTTTGAAAAAAGTAGTTTAAGTTATCATTGATGATATTTATAGTATTATTGGATTTAGGGGATATATTCAATAATCTTTTTTTTTATGGAATGAGAGAATGTATGTATGTTTTGATTAATGTTTTAAGGAAATTATAACTATTACTATGTTTTAATAAAATATATTACTAAGGTATTTACATATTGGGTATGTGACAATCAAGAGATACATTATGATATTTGGGGGATTAATGTTAAGTTGGACTTCTTTATAAATTTTGAATTTTGGAAGGGTTATAAAGTTGACCATTTATGAAATTTTTTAAGTTTAAATTTAGATGAATTTTTAGATATTAATGTATTATTTCACTATATAAAGATATATGCATATTAGAGAACCTGTATTAACCTTTGTTTATAATAAATAGATATGTAAGGAATGAATTATCATTATTTAAAGGATATAATTATCCATCAGTGTCTTAGACCTGAAAAAATAATCTCTTAGAGTAAGGGATGAAGTGAAAATTGATCAAGTCATAACCAAAGGATGATATTGTGATTATGAAATGGAATGAAATTAAGTAAGTATATCATCTCAATAAAATTATTCAACTTTAATAAAAGGATATTGAAATAAAATGTTAAAAATTTACCTTCATTTTTAATAAACTAATGGTATTTTCCCCTATCACGTATTTATGGATATTTTTTGTTAACTTTATTTTAAATATGTTCTCTATCACTCCCCATCAGTATTTAGGTGTTAGTTTTTTCTTCAATGCCCATGTGTTCACTTCCCATCTAATTTATCGCATTTAGAAACCTAGTACATGCTATTTCACATAAACTTCACACATCCCTTTATATATTTTTAAGAGGAAGTTTTATTAACATTTTTATGAAGTGGGTTTCCCACAAAGTAATTTTCAAATGTTAATCCCTTGTTTACCACGCACAAGTTCAAATTGAGAGGATGTAATTTATTTAAGGGTGGTAGAAAGTAACTCCCTGAAATTTTTCAAAATATTTTTTTCAAGTGAATTTAATATTTTTGATATTTTGTGTTACATGAAACACTTATTTTATCTTGAGTTACATGAAACACTGATTTTAGCTTATGTTACATGCAATAGTGAATTTAAATGAAACTTGACATGCTGTTAAATTATTATTATTTAATAGGAAAGTTATCACATAGTTGTTATAATAGTGGGTATGAATAGGATTAACTAAATTATGAAAGTATTTGGTTTAAAAATTTATATATAACTAATTCTTTGGTGAAAAATTAATTAAAAATGAAAATAAAAATGGTTTAAAAATAAAGGAAATTGTTTTTAAAAAAATATGCATGCAAACGCATTTTACCTAAATAAATTTAAAAAAATTAAATTTTTTTAATGATTTTAATTAAAATTATATATTATATAGTCAATAAATTTTATAAAATTAATCTTATGTGATTTATAGATAATAGATAGGAATAAATCCAATTTTATGCTTAAAATAGTATTTTTCTAAAAAAAAGTTTTGCTGCCTTTGCGCACCAATTTAAAATTAATTTTTTTCCACTTTTAGACAATTTATTTGAAAGAATAAAATTAATTTTCTAATAATCATGTGAAAATTATCTTGGAGTGAAATTTTGATAATTTTTTGAAAAGATAAATTTTTTGATGAATAATAAAAAAAAGATGATTTTTATTAAAAATTGTCATTTCTTTTAAAGAATTTAAATACATAAAAATTATTTTAGGATGATTTTAAATATAAAATAACTTTGAATATATATATTTTGATTTAATTTAGTTCATTTAAATCAATTTCATTTTAATTTTTATATAATTACTTTTTAAACTTTTGAACATATTCTCTTTGGAAAACTGCTTTCTCATCACGTCGGTGGGATTAATTTTAAATTAAATTTTTTCACTTATATGAATTGAATTTGGTAATATGTATTAAATATTTGGAATAATAATAATTCATATTATCTAAAAATTTAAACTAAATTTTTTACCATAATGAAGAGTAAAATCTATAAAAATTATTTACCACGGTTAAGGTAAAAATGGGCTTATTGGGGGTTAAACTAAAAAGATAAGGGTTAAAAATGAACCAAAAATTGTAAAAATATAATTTTATGCGAATAATTAGATATAATATATTCTATTATTTATAACATTGTATTTTTATCCTTTTTTCTTGAGAAAAAAGTTGGTACACCATTTTCTTTTCAAAAATTACAAGTGAACCACTCACCTCACTTATAAAAGACCATCCACTCCCCTCTTTTATTCACACTTCCAAAACCATTTATCTCAGGAAATAGCTCTCCAAATAAATTACTTACTTCCATTATTTCATCCTATAATAATTATTTTGTTCATAAATCCAACCTAAGAATCCTTTTGTTGCAAACCAAAAGAATTTGTCCGAAAAAAGACGTAACACCCCTAACTGAGCATTTTATTTTATTTCTTCCTCCGCCTCCTTCCATTTTTATTAAACCATGATGATATAAAAACATTATTATCTTAAATATACAGATATTTTTTTATTTTATGTTAATTACCTATGAACATATTCTCTTCCACCAAATGGGTTACGAAATTGTCATTCGTGTATACGGCAGACTACTGCCTCGCGAACTGATATTATTCATTTTCAATCACCAACTCTCACGACTAGGTATAGTAATAGATTTTTTTTGTTTATATAATATATATGATATGATTATACTTTTTTAATCACTATATCATATTTTTCTTCTTAATTTCTATTATGCTATAATACGATAACATCGTTCGTGTTTTCGACAGACTACCACCCCGCAAAACAATGTGATCTATTCTTCACGCAATATTTAAACGAAAGGTAATAGGGATGATTTTAATGAAAATATTTCATATATATAAAATAAAAATGATTCTATAATGATAATATATTATTTATTTTTCTTTATTTAAATCCTTTGATAAAATGGAAACAATGTTCACGCATATGTACGGCCTACCGTCTCCATGAATGATGTATTTCACTTTCTATATCTAACATTTATGGATTACTATAAACACACACACACACACACATATATATATATATATATATATATTATAATTACATGGTCTTAAAATAATACATAATCTTATGTTAAGTCAATAATTTTACTTTATCTCACATTGAGGATCTTTTTAGGTTTAGAGTTTTAGACAATTAGGTCATAACTCATACATAACAAAACAATAAAATAAAAAGTGGACACTTCTGATTAGTATCTATTTTTTTACAATATAAAACCTTATAAAATTAAAAAAATGTTCTCTTTTATGACAAATATTTATAATTATCAAAATAAATTCTTCTAATACCATACTTATCCTTAATTCCTATGAAAAACATGAAAAATCATGGGATGAGTATAACAAGCTTAGTAAAGTATATAAAAATAAAGAAATCGTTTGTCTAATTATAAACATTAAAAACTTATGAAAATTTTAACATAAATTAATAATTTTCACCTTGATAAGTACTAAATACTTTACATTGATAATAATCACATTTCATACTTTTTTTATAATCATAATATTACCATAAAACCCATAATAAGCATAGAAAATACATAAAGGTAACTTGTAACAACATTATACTTTTCACTCTTATAAATAGAATAACTATATGGTCAACTTTCATACATGTCACTCTTACAAATGGAATATATATATGGCCAACTTCCATACACAAGGCATTGGAGATCTATCACGGACCCACCCATTATTGGTTTATCATGGAACCATCCATCATTGGTTTATTATAGAACCACTGATCAAATGTTCAAGTATAATTATATAATCATATCTCAAAAAATATTTCAATTTTCAATATTTCACTCATAAAATTACATTTTCAATCAGAAGAAAACATTTCATAATATTTGAATAATAAATCCATTTTAGAAACTCATTTTGAATAAAAAAATAACCAAAAAATAAGGTTTTCCAATTAATAAAACATGAAATATTTAAAAGGAATCCAAAATTAAAATAATTCCCACACTTGTGGAAAAGTCACCATCATCATGTGCATTAAGAATAAAACATTTCTTTCATCATTTTCCAAAATATTCCATAAAAATCATGTAAAAATATTCTTTTTCAAAAGTATTTTAATGAAAATAGACATAAAATTTTCTTTATAACACTTTTTATATCCATGTAAAATAAATATGAAAAATAATATCAAAAATATTGACATGAGAAAAGGATTACATATTTAAACATTCAAAGCATCCCATATCACTTTGGACATTTAAATCATAATCTATATGAAATAATAACATTTAATAAAACATTAAATAACATTATATGTCACGACCCGTCCTTAGAGCCCGTGCCATGACTACCCCAAGCCCGCCTTCCATAGGCCAGGGGCTGGCAACTAGCACCAAGGCGTAAATCCCGGAAAAAGGGAAGGCATTGCCTTTGAAAAGTAAACAAGCACCACAGAGTAAGCAAGCGGAAAAGTAACACTAAGTAAAAACTGTAACAAGCTGTGCTGAAGTAAAAGGGGCCGGAAATACAAGCTCAACTGTAAAGTACAATTGAAAGGAGAAAAACAGAAAATGAAAAGAAAAGTCGCAGCGTCGAGCCATCCTCTGGAAGTCCCACCTGAAGGGTGAGCACAGATAGCCTCCACAGCTCCTCGGTCCAGCCGTCCGCTCTGAGTACGTCCCACCCAGTGGTCCACCTCCAGGTACCGTCCTACTCCGCAAGCCTCCACCACGATCAGCGCTGTCCGTCGTCTGCAACCACCACAACGAAGTGCGGGCAAAGCCCGTGTATGGGTGAGTATAAGCTACTCAGTAGGGACCCTGAGACCCCCGAAGGTCTCCCGAAATCCACAAAGGATAAACCACAAGGAAAGTTACAATCACGAAGTAACAACCGACACTGCTTAGGTATATTCCCATACATATACCTAAGTCATCAATTCTCGTTCGGCTCCAACATCCGAGCCCAAGCACAACCCAGTCCACACAGGAAATCAAAACGTATACCCACACAGGATAGCACAACACAATTCACAAAGGAGAGTAAAATTAAATCTACACAGGATAGCTCAGCACAATCCACAAAGGAGAGTAAACATTAAATCCACACAGGATAGTTCAACACAATCCACAAAGGAGAGTAACACAAGATTCAGCTCACATAGGTACTTCTTCGTATGACGATAAAGAAGATCACTGATCCATCTAAGTCGTCGGACCCACAAAGGATCGAAAGGTACTAACCCCCGTAATGACCCACATAGGATCAATCATGAAGTTGAACCCAAAGCTATTAGGAAACTTCTTCTCCATCAAGTATAGTGGTTATGCCGCTACAACCAAGCGCTTCCCTCTTACCTCGGACTGCTGTAGTACTCCACCTATCGGGTACTGTGGGCCTGCTGCTACAACCAAGCGCTCCCCCGTGCCGCTACGACCAAGCCCTCCTCCGTCGTGGGTCTTCCACTACAACCAGGTGCTCCCTTGTGCCGCTACAACCAAGCGCACCTCTTTCGTGGGTCTGCCGCTACAACCAAGTGCTCCCTTGTGCCGCTACAACCAAGCGCACCTCTGTCGTGGGTCTGCCGCTACAACCAAGCGCGCCTCTCTGCCGCTACAACCAAGCGTACCTCTGTCGTGGGTCTGCTGCTACAACCAAGCGCTCCCCCTGGGCTATCCGTAACACACCAAGTCGTTCGATCAGCAGTCGTCAAGTCTCAACCGGCTCTAGGGTTTCCGCACACAGCATGCTCGTTCCGGGAGGGTCCACTCCACGAGCTAAGAGGTCGATGCATCAACTGACATGCAGTCCGGAGTTGATGTATCCCAAGATGTTTCGTAGTGATCACTTCTGAAAACACAGAGGATTCTCGTACCGTTTTCATCATTGGCGCAGTCGAATCCACTGAGGATCTATGTACAGTCGTTGTCGTCACAGTAGCAGTCGCAGCCAGCTCTAGGATTCCCGCACACAGCAAGCTCGTTTGGGAGGGTCCGCTCCATGAGCCGAGATGCTGATACATAACTAATGAATAGTATAAAGTTGATGTATCCAAAAGTTCCATATCGTCAACAGGAACTCAACGCAATAGACGGCGCGTCAATCGGACGCCCGGTCTGAGAGTTATTGGCTTTTTCGTCCCAGGGGCCCGGTTGGTTTTTAAGGCAAAACCAACCCGACCATACTCCACCCCCATCCAAACCTTGGGCGGAGTGAGCCAAAAGACCCGTCTCACTTATAAGAATACAACAAAGTTGATGGCACGTCAACCGGACGTCCGAAGCTCAAGATATGAGCGTTTCCGCTCCGACAGCCCGGTTGGTCTCGTGTACGAACCAACCCGGCTGAACCCAAAGTATTCCGAAACCTTGAGAGTAATATACCGAAACGACCGTCTCGATCCAAGGATCTCTTTTCCACTGACGGAGCATCGTTCGGAGTCCCGTAGCTCAAGTTACGGGCAAAATACCAAAAACGGTCCGAAGACGGGGGGTCTGGGCCCGGGCCGGCCCGGCCCGAACCCCCCTCGGACGGCCGAACCGGGTCGACCCGACCCGGTCCAACCCGGTCGGACCCGGTCCGGCCCGGCTAGGGCGCGGCCCGGCTCAGCCGGCCGGTCCGGCTCGGCTTGGTCGAGCGGCCGAGCAGCGCGGATGCCGCGGGGCGCTGCCCCCGCGTGTTGGAGGTGATGCGGCCCCACGTGGGGCCGCGCTCTATCAGCAGACACAGCATGTCGTCGCGTCCCGTGTGTACGAGCCGGACCCGCGTGGCTATGGGTCCGCTGGCCGCCGTCGCCGCGGCTTCAGTCACGGCAGCCCTGTCCGGTGGCATGCCGGGGCGCCGCCGGTAGCTTCTGCGGGCCACCGGAGTTACTCCGGTGGTCCGTTTTCCTTCCCTTTTGCGCCGCTGTTCTTCCCGGGTTCCGTTCTTCACTGCGGTATCATCAAATCGCCCTTGCGTCACATTTTTTCATCGCCCGCCAAATCCGCACAACCACAAAGAATGGTGGAGGGTTGTCGGGCCGTGTTCGTTTGGCCCGCACCCTCCGCGTTAGGCGATAACAATCGCAGGAAAAATTCAACATATCACACAACAATTTTAATAGAATTAAAATTGAACTTGATCCGGGTTCCTTGCTTTAAAAGAAACAAATCACGGGAATATAAAGACATTCAATTAAAAACCCCTACCTTGTCAAGTCGTCGCACGTGCGTTCTTCGCGGAATTGATCGTCGCGGAAGGTGGGGATCATCGCGTCGTCGCGGTATCCGGCGTTTCGTCGACAAACTCAACGGATGATCGAAGATTTTTGTCACGGAGGAAGGAACGTCGCAGAAGAGGAAACGTCGGCGTCGCGGCACATGGCGTCGCATCGTCGATTTCCACGGTTTTGGCGTTCTTCGTCGGAGGTCGGCGTTATTCGCGTTCTTCGCATTCTTCACATTCTTCGCGAAGAAGGGTGAAGGCATAAGAATTCTTTCAAAAGCCTCTCCACGTGTAATCCTCAAGATGTGGCGTTGGTATTATTTTATTATTATGCCAACGGATTTCAAACAGGTTAAGAAACAAAAAAGAGATAAGTAACGACCCATTAATTCGTAAAATTAATTCAACGAAATAAACCGCCCAATTAATTAGTGCGTTAAGAAATTAAGAAAACACATCAGTTGACTTTCATAATGACGGGTTTTCGCGGGTGTGTTACTTAGAGGAAAAGAAACGGTGGGTCTCGTGTGGGCCCCACCTCACAAATATCCTACCAAGATGGTAGGATATTTTTGGATAGTACCCTATCTGTTTCAACTCAGTTTAAGCAGCTTGAAGTGGTCTTTATGCGGCTTTAAGTGAAATAAAAATAAAATTGTCGCACAACTTAATTTTATTTCTTAACTTAAAACCCAAAAATTAAAAACCACTACCGAGAAAACGCAACTCCAGAAGAGGCGTTTCTAACCAAATACTGGCACTGCGATTCCATCAGTGCCCTCGGAATTCGATTTCGAGCACCGGTTCAAAAGTTAGAAAAACCCGCTCATTCGTTCACTGAACGTACCTGAGCCAAACTTCGGAAAATGATTCCGGGCACACCAGGCCTCAGAATTAGGTTCCATCAGAAGCTGCGTTCTTGTAAAATTCCAAAGAAAATTAAGAAAAAAATTTCCTTGAAATTTACGGGTCTTTACATTATAATTGATAAGATATGGACATATAATGTCAAAGGGTCTTTATATACACCTTATAAAAGAACAAAGGCATATATAATCAATAAATTCCTCAATGAAAGGAGATTGAGACAAAATCACTTAACTTTGGTCTAAATTATCTTGTGTGTCTTTACCTTCCTGAATAATAAACATATATTAATTATATAATTTCCTAATAACCTTTTCAAGTTCATTTTATCTTCAATTTCATATATTACAATGTTTTATATAACTACTTAAATAATAAATTTACTTCGAGTGTTTTGACCATATTCGGTTTATTTTTCAAAACGACTTTGGTAGGTAAACTATAGTCAAAGGGGTTATTATATGAACATATAAAGAATAATAATCACCAAATAATTATTATATCTACACATAAATTACACATTTAAAAATAATCTTGAAATATGGTTATGAAAAATGAACCAATGTTATAATCAAGAAGATGGTAGGTCATACGTACTCATGAGTAAAATTATCATTTTCTAATGATCATTATAAAAAGAAGTTAAATACCAATTTACCTTTCTATAATGATCACTATATCATATATACTATATTATTTAATCATATATACTTATATACATAATTCTGGTGATGTCAAAGGAATCACATCGCTTCGAGGAGGTGGTAGTCCACACATCCATGAATGACATTATCACTTTTTCAGTGTGTGGAAAAGTGTTAAAGAAAATGATGTGTTATATTTAAATAAACTTAATTATTTCATGAATATAATATATAATATATTTATGTAACATATATTTAATTAAACCCATACATAATATGTTCTATGTATCTTTTGAACGTATCATATCGCTTTGAGTAAGTGGTAGTCCACACTTCCACAAACGATGTTATCATACTTATACAAAATGAAATTTATAAAGGTATGTGTTAAAAAATAATTAAAGAAGAATAAATAAATAATATAAATAATATATATTATATATATCATATATAAAAATCTTTTTCATCATAATGACCAACCATGAAATGTGATAAACGAAAAATGAACAACATTGTTTCGTGAGGCAGTAGTTCATCGTACAAAAGAATGGTAAGTTAGTTACCCATTAGATGGATGTGTGTGTAATTGTAGGTATAAATATTATCATAAAAACATTAAAATATATACATGATACTGATTTTATTATTTATGCATGGAATAATAATGTTTTAGGAAGTGGATAATGAAAATAAAATAAAAGAGCTTGAGGAAGGGTGTTACCTCTTATATGGGTAACTCCTTTTGGTTTTCACCAAATGGCTTCCTTGCATGAATTTATGGCCAAGGTGAGTATTATAGGATTATGGGGGATGTTTAGGAGATATTTTTCAGATATTTTTTGATCAAAAGTGTATTAAGGGTGTGATTAAGAGGGAGGCGTGACTGCCTTTTTATAGTGGAGGAGGAGCGACACTCTTGTAAATTTTTGAAAAGAGAATTCCACAAAAAAAAATTCCATGTAAAGTGGATAAAATAATAGTAAAATATCTATAAAATAGATTATAGGGTATAAATATGGCTATAAAATGGATTTTGGACAAGCTTCTAAGTAATTTGGGCCCTTAAGTTTAAGGTTTGGTCCCTTGTGAAGCTAATTTTTCTCTTAATCATTGTAATTAATTCTAATCACTTTCACTAATTGTTTTAGTAAAAAACTAATTTGAAATTATTATACATTATAAATTATTATTATTCTAAATATGGAATCAATTTTTCTAAATTAAAATCACATAATTTTAAAAAATTAATTTAAATTTAATCTCGTGGACGGGATGTGATAGCGGGTTTTTAAAGTAAAAATGTTCAAAAGTTTGCTAAGTTTTTATATTCAATTCAAAGTAAAATTGATTAAAATGAAATAAATTTGGTTAATTGATAAAAAATATAATCTAATTTATCTTTAAACCCATTAAAAAATAATTTTTCCCTATAAATAAATTATATTAAATGTTAATTTTGAATTAAAATTCATTATTATTTAAATATTCCTTAAAACATTAATCTTCATAGAAAAAACCAAAAATTCACTCTAACCTAATTTTGATTTTTCTATTTAAAAAATTATGTTTATTTTGGAATATAAAATCAATAAATGTTTCAAAAAATTGATTTAAAATGGGTTCTTCATTAAAAGGCGGTAAAACTACCTTTTAAAAATATAGAGCTTTTTTATGTTTAAAAGTGGATTTATTCTTATTTTAAACCTATAAAATTTACTAGATGAATATATAAAATTAATAATCATGTGTAAATATAATATAGTTAGTACAATTCATACCCTCCAATATAATTTCTAGGTGATAACTACCAAAAAAATATTAAAAATATATTATTTTTCATTGTAACTCAGTCTTGCATGAAATGAAAGATTTCATAGACACTCATTGTCGCATGTTGTGTATGCTATTGAACATAAAATTACTTCTCAAGAAAAATTAATATTTAATTCGTAAATATTAATTAATATGAAAAAGTATTATTGTATAATTACCTGGTATGTTACATCCCTCCCCCTTTTAGAAATTGCATCCTCACAATTTTATTCACTTATTAAATAAGTGGGGGTGTTTTTCTCTCATAGAAATTTTTGATAACCATATTTCCACTTCAACAATATTATTTTTCTATAAAACCTTAATCTAGTGAATTATATTATTCTGAAACACTTTCTCTCTTTGGTCAAGAATCTAAACCAGTTGTTCCTTATAAAAATGATTCTCTTCCAACTGAACTACTCTTGGGATCAAAACATGAGATGAGTCCGGTAAATATTTCCCTAAAATTGAAACATGAAATACATTGTGTACCTAGGATAGACTCAGAGCTAAGGCCACTTGGTAGGAAAATGTTACAACTTTATATAGGATTTCATATGGTATAATGAACCATGGACTCATCTTTCCTTTCTTACCAAATCACTTCACACTTTTCAATGGAGAAACTTTTAAAAAGACATGTTCACCTACCTTGAAAGAAAGACATTTTCTCAAATTATCTATATAACTATTCTTCCTACTATGATATCTCCTCATGTTTCACTAAATCAACTAAAATTTCTTTATTGATTCCTCTATCAACTCTGGTCCCATTGATTTCTTTTCTCCTACATTATCCTAAAAAAACTGGTGTTTGGTGTCACTTTCCATATAATTCTTAGAAAGGTTCCATCTTTATACTAAAATAAAAACAATTATTATAAGAAAAAACAACCAAAGAAATATGTCGATCCCAACTTCCCTAGTAATCAATTGAGAAATAATGACAAATATATTCCAAGCTATGAATCATCTACTCAGATTGTCTATCAAATATAGGATGAAAAACTAAATTGAAAATTAATCCAGTACCCAACGACTTCTGAATTCCTTTCCAAAAATTGGATGTGAAACTGTGATCACGATCTTATATAATGGAGAGAGGCACTCCATGTAACCTTGTAATCTCATTTAGATTCATTATAGAAAGTTTATCTAAAGACATTATATCTTGAAGGCGAAGTAAATGTGGAAATTTAGTTAATCGGTCAACAATAACCCAAATCACATTATTACCTTGTGAAGTTTGTGGAAATCCCACCATGAAATCCATTGATATATTCTCTCATTTCCACTATGGCATTGGAGAAGGATGAATTATACCCTTCGGTAACTGATACTCTACTTTAAACTAGTGACAAGTTAAACACTTCATGGTAAATTCCTCCATATCTCTTTTCATTCCATCACTCCAATAATACTCTCAACATTCTATGTACATCTTAGTGTTTCTAAAATGAATGGAAAATGGTGAACTATGAGCATTAGTAAAAAAACTATTTCTTCAACTATGAATCACAAGGAACACATAATCTTTTTCCAAATCATAAAACACCATATTTATAAATATTAAAATCATGAAACTTACCATTATTAATGGATTCTACCATTTCTTGTAAATATTGATCTACCTTCTAAGTTGTCATAATTATTTATGAAAAAGTTTAATACATTGAAACATGAAACAAAATAGAGGAATTCTCTACATCCAAAACTTCTAGAACAAATTTCATAAAACCATTAACCAACGGGTCATGTTATAAAAATAACATGGTTAATTTATCATTAATTTTTCGACTCAAAACATCAACTACCATGTTTTCCTTTCAAGGATGATAATAAATCGATCAATCATAATCCTTGATTAGTTCCATCCATCTCCTTTGTCTCATGCTCAACTCTTTCTGAGTGAAAATATACTTCAAAATTTTGTAATTAGTATATATTTTACATTTCACTCCATAAAAATGATGTCTCCAAATTTTTTATACCAAAAATAACAGTAGCTAATTCCAAATCATATTTAGGGTAATTCAACTCATGTGTTCTCAACTAACATGAATCATAATCAATTAACTTGTCATTCTTAATTAAAAACAACTAAGTAAGTTTAATGAAGTGTCACTATAGATAATGAATTCACTATTTTTGGAAGGCAAGGCCAAAACGAGAGCATTGACTGGTATTCTTTTCAGATTCTGAAAACAAACATTACATTATTCTGTCTAGATAAACCTAACTTTTTTTCAAGTAAAATTAGTTAGTGGGATAGATAATTGATGAAATTTTTCAAAAAATCTTTGATAATAACCCACTAATCTAAGAAAAATTTGAATCTCAGTAACATTTGTAGGTCTTGGCCACTCTTCTACAACTTTTTTTAGAAGGTTCAACAAGTATTCCATATTTAGAAACAATATGTCCAAGGAATGAAATATTTTTCAACCAAAATTAACTATTACTAAACATTCCATATATTTTATTTTCTTTTAATGTTTGAAAAACAATCCTTAAGTGCCTTTCAAGTTCCTCATGGATTTTAGAATATGTCAAAATATCATTTATAAACACAACCAAAAACTAATCCAAACATTAATGGAAGACTCTATTCATAAGATTCATAAATACAGTTGGTGCATTAGATAACCTAAAGGAAATAACTAAAAACTAATAATGTTCATATCTCATCTGAAATGTTTCCTTCATAATATCATTCTCCTTCTCCTTAAACTGATGGTACCCAGACCTCTGATCAATATTCTAAAAACATTATACTCCCTTGAGATTTCACCACTTTTTTTGAGGGCCCAACATAAACTGCAGTAGTAGTAAAATATTTTTCCAAACCCTTATTTTTTTGATCTTGCTAGTTTCCACCCTGGGTAGTCAAATTTGGAAACTCATTAGCATAATATCCTAACTCATTACCACTGAAACATCTTATAATTGGACTTTTATTTCTTTTTTATCATCTTCCTTGCAGTCACAAATCATATGACCAATCTTACCATATTGTAAACACTTCCTAAACTTTGAAATCAATTCTACAGGATTATTTTTACCACACTTCTCACAAGATGGGAACTTGGTTTTATTACCTCTAAACCTATTTGATGAATTATTTATCATTGACTTCTAATAGGACCTCTTCTTTTTCTTGTTTTCATGTGACATAATATCATCAAAAAAATCTATTTAAACCTTCTCAGTGCATTGAACAAGTTTCTCATAGCTCTTAAACTCATGAGAATACAATTACCTTCTATATCTTAGATTCAATCCAAAGTAAAACTAAATTTTCTTACTATTAATATCTCAGATAAAATTTGGGACATACCACTCCAGTCGAGTGAAGTTTTCTTCATATTAATCCATAGAATATTATTCATTTTGTCTCAATTCAAATAATTTATTTCCATCCTAATTCAAACAACCTTAGGAAAATTTTTCTCAAACAAAATATTCTTAAATTCATCCCATTCCAAGGCATAAATCTCTTCAATTTCCCTGGTATTATTTACCATTAAACACCATGGATCAAATTCACCTTCAAAATGATAAATTAAAAGAGTTTCCTTTTGGTGATCCAAACAACCCATGACATTAAATATCATTTCTAGGTATTTAATCCATCTTTTAGCTATCATGGGTTTAAATGATCCTATGAATTATTGGGGATATTTTCACATAAAATGCTTCATTATAATAATGTTTCTCTATGGTGAATTAGGTTTATCTATTTCATGGACTCCAACACCATTTATATCATGATTCAACTGATCGATCAATACAATAAACTACTCAGTTATGATTCCAACCATCTTGAGATTCTAATTTGAAAGTATATTTTCCCTTCAGTGTTTTCCCACTATAGCTTCCTTGTTTCCTCTATAGAAAACCATTCTAAAAAAACATAATTTATATGAAGCAACATGGTAATATTCAAATGCTATGTCATTTTTACTTGAACATAAAGTAAAATATTCTAAGGGGATGCTATTAATATTATCCTAAACTCCAAAGTTATCTAAACCTTTCCTTTGATACCGTATATAAGTACTGAGTGTTAAAACATTTCATAATTCTGATTTAAGTCAAGAATTTTACTTTATCTCACATTGAGGGTCTTTTCAGGTTTAGAGTTTTAAATAATTGGGCCATAACTTATAGATAATAAAACCGTAAAATAAAAATTATACACTTCTGATCATTATCCATTTTTCACCATATAAACCATTGAAAAAATAAAACATGATCTATTTTATGACAACTCTTTATGACTATCAAAATGAATTCTTCCAATCCCTTAATCATTTATAATTCCTCTAAAAACATTAAAAATCATGGGATGAACATAAAAATATCAGTGAGGGATATAAATAATAAAACTATTATTCCAGTTATAATTATTAAAAACTTATGAAAACATTAATATAAAGTAATAATTTTCACCTTGATAAGTATTAAGTAATTTACTTTGATAATAATCTCATTTCATAATTATTTATAGTCACAAGATTACCATAAAACTCATAAAAATCATAGAAAATACAAAAAGGTAACTTGGACATCATTATACTTGTCACTCTTATAAATGGAATAAACATACGGTCGATTTCCATACATGTCACTCTTACAAATGGAATAGTCATACAACTGACTTCTATACCCAAGGCATGGGATGTCTATAACGAACCCACGCATCATTGGTTTATCATGGAACACCCATCATTAGATTATTATAGAACCACCCATAAAATGTCCAAGTATAATTATATAATAATATCACATAAGAGATTACAATTTTTAATATTTCACTCATAAAATTTCATTTCCAATTACTAGAAAACATTTCAATATATTTGGATAATCAATCCATTTTAAAAACCAATTTTAAGTAACTAAATAGATAAAAATAAAAAAAATATTAATAAAACATGAAATCTTTCAATGTAATCCATAAGTAAATAATTCCCATGACGGTGGAAAATTAATTGTCACCATGTACGTTAAGAATAAAAAATCCCGTTTTTTATCTGTCAAAATGTTCCATTTAAAGCACATAAAAAGATTATTTTTCAAAAATATTTGAATTAAAATAGACATAAAATGTCCTTTATAACCATTTTTATATCCATATAAAATAAATATGAAAAATAATATCCAAAATAATTTCAAGAATATCAACATGAGGAGAGGATTACATCTTTAAACATTCAAAGTGTCTCATACCACTTTAAACATTTAAATCATAATCTACACGAAAGAATAACAATTAATAAAAAATTAAATATCATTATAATTGATAAAATATATATATATATAATGTCAAATTTTTTTATATACACCTTATAAAATAATAAAGGTTCATATAATCAATAAATTCCTCAACAAAAGGAGATTGAGAAAAAATATCTTACATTGGGTTCGACTTGTCTTGTGTGTTTTTACCTTCCTGAATAATAAACTTAAATTAATTATATACTTTATTGATAACCTATTTAAAGTTTATTTTTACTTCTATTTCACTTATTACATTGTTTTATACAACTACTTAAAAAATTAAGTTTACATCAGGTGTTTTGACCATATTTGATTTATGTGTCAAAAGGACTTGGGTAGGATAACTGTGTTCAAATCGATTATTATATGAACATAAATAGAATAATAATAATAAAATAATTATCATATATGTACATAAATTAAAATTTTAAAACCAATAATTAAATTTGGTTATAAAAAAATGAACCAACTTTACAATCATGGAGACGGTAGGCCGCACATACTCATGAGTAACATTCTCATTTTTCAATGATCGTTATGGAAAGAAGGTAAATAAAAATTTATATTTATAGAATAATAATTATATCATATATACCGTATTATTTAATCATATATACTTATATTTATATTCTAATGATGTAAAATGAATCTCATCACTTCAAGGAGGTGGTAGTCCACACATCCACGAACGTTGTTATCACTTTTTTAGTGTGTGGAAAATTGTTAAAGAAAATGATGTGTTATATTTAAAGAAAGGTAATTATGTAATTAATATTATATATAAGTTATTTATGTCACATATATTTAATTAAAACTATCCTTAATATCTTCTATGTAGTGTGTGAACGTATGACATTTCTTTGAGGAGGTGGTCGTCCACACTTCCACAAACGATGTTATCGTACTTAAAAAATAGAATGTATAATGGTATGAATTATAAAAGAATTAAATAAGTATAAAGACACAATAAATATAATATATGTCATATATAAATATCATTTCCATCATAATTTCCAACCATGAAATCTTATAAAGGAAAAACGAACAACATCATTTCATGATGTGGTAGTTCTCCGTACACAAGAACGGTAAGTTCGTTACCCATTAGATGGATGTGTGGGTGTAAGTGTAGGTAGAAATATTATCATAAAAAAAATTATAGTATATTGATGATACTCATTTTATTATGTATTCATGTAATAATAATCTTTTACGAAGTGAATAATGAAAATAAAATAAAAGAGCTTGAGGAATGGCGTTACCTCTAATTTAGGTAACTCATTTTGGTTTGCACAAAAGGGATACATTTGATGAAATTTTTTCCAAGGTTAGGATTATATAATTACGGTAGGAATGTTTAATATCTATATGTTTATATATTGATCAATATATAGTGTCTTTAGAGGTTTTAGGAAGAGGTATAGGTGAGTTGTTTTTATAGTGAAGGAGTGACACTCTTGTGAATTTATGAAAATAGAATTCCACCCACATTTGTTTCATGTAAAGTCGATATAATAGTGCTAAAAATTATAAAAAAGTTATTATATAGTATAAATATTTCTAGAAAATAGATTTTGGAACATTTTCTAGGTCATTTGGTCCATTAATTTTAAGGTTTAGTCCCTTGTTAAGCTAATTTTTCTCTTAGTCAGTGTAATTAATTTTAATCACTTTCACTAATATTTTTGGTAAAAAACTATGACGACCATATTAGAAAATATAAAATATTATTATTCCAAATATTTAATCCATTTTTCTAAATTAAAATCATAGAAGTGTCAAAATTTAATTTAAATTTAATCACATGGATGGGATGTATAGTGGGTTTTTAAAGTAAAAATGTTCAAAAGTTTGCTAATTTTTTTTATTAAATTTAAAAGTGAAATTGATTAAAATAACATAAATTCGCTTAATTGATAAAAAATAATCTAATAAAACTTTAAAACTATTTAAAAATATAATTTTTTCAGATAAGTAAATTAGACAAAAAAGCAGTTTTGAATTAAAATTCATTATTTTTCAATATTCATTAAAAAATAAAACTTCATAGATAAATAAAAAAATTCACATTAACCTAATTTTTATGTTTCACTTTCAATAATGAAGTTTATTTTGACATATAAAATTAATAAATATGCCAAAAATTTTATTTAAAATGGGTTCCCCATTAAAATGCAGTAAAACTACCTTTTAAAAATATAGAGATTTTTATGCTTAAAATTGGATTTATTATTATTTTAAGCCTATAAAATTTATTATTTTAATGTAAAAATAATAATAAACATGTGTAAACATAATATATTTATTATTATTCACTCCTACTGATACAATGGCTAGGATATAACTACCACTTAAAATAATAATATTAAAAATGTATTATTTTTCAGTGTAACTCAGTCTTGCATACAACACAATACATGGAGACACTCATTATTGTGTGTCAGGTATGATATCACACATAAAATTACTTTTAAGGTAAAATTACTAATTAATTCATAAATATTAATAAATATGAAAAGTTTTTATTCTATAATTACTTGGGATGTTACATATATATATATATAATGAATATATATGATATTTATAACATGTTTAAAATTATGTATATGATGGAACAATGATCAATGTAAGAGGACCAAAAATACAAAACCAAAACATATGAAAAAAACAAATTAGTTATTACCTAAAATGTAATTTTAAAAATTAATTATTAATAAATAAGTAATAAAAGGTCATAAGTAACTAATATATGGTATAATATATATAAGTATGGTTCTATTATAGATGTATAATAAACTTATATTTATTATAAATTAGGTTTGAATGTGTATGAAGGAATTTGAGACTTATAGAAAGGGAATTTTGTCTCAAAATGTCTTCTTTAGAACATATGTTATGTTATCATGCATATTATTCTATGAGGTGTATATAATGTCTCTTTTACATATTATATCATGAATCCATCTATTAATTATATTTTAAGTTTATTTTTTTGTTATTATTTAATGGGGATTATGATTCAGAAGATTTTTAAAGTAGAAAGGTATTTTGTCTCACTTCTATTTTCTATGAGACACATTCCATATTAACTACATTTTTATTTTATATAAAGTATATATTTCCCATAAATGAATTTTAATATTATTATACATAAAACTATGGGGATTTAGATATATATTTTTAGATCTCTCTTTCATGGGGTTTATGGTTCAAAATTCACCAAATCAGTAAGGTATTTTTGTCTCAATTTTACTTCCTTTAGACATATATTATGTAATGCACTTATATTATTATATGATGTTTATATAAAGACCCTTTAAAATATAATAATATTAATTTGTTTATTATAATAATATTTTAATTTTCATTTAATGTTATTCCTTAGTAGGGTTTTCAATTAAAAGTTACGAAAGTGTTAAAGATTTTATATTATAATCTCATTATTTATGAGGATTTTTTATGATTATATTTATAATGATAAAATATTTTGATCCATGTCTCAATAAACTCATGAATTTTACTATCTTTTATTTATTTCATGATAATATGTGTTTTTTCTTCACTTGACTCTCTTTATGTACTCAAGAGTTCAAATGAATGTTTTTAAGAAACAATTTCTTTATTTCTCTCTTTAATCAAAAAAACATTTTTCTTCCAGAACCATGTTTTCTAAAATTGTTTTCAAAATGTTTTTAAAATTATCCAAATGATTTATTAAAGTAATTTTTATCTAGGTTTTACTTTTTTATAAGATTTTTTGAAATGAATATTCATGTCATTTTCCAAACAATTCTTGTTTGGGTTTTACTAAAAATGTGAAAGGAACCATTATTTTAACATTTATGGCATAAAAATAATTCTCCTACATTATGAACAATCATTGATTTGAATATTAATTTATAATATTACAAGTTTATTTACAAAGAAAATTATTTTGAACATTTATTATATTTTAAAAAATATAATTCTAAAGTATATTTTCCTCAATAAATATTTTAAATGATCGTTCAAAATCACTTTCATATATTGATGTTACATATACATTATTGGGGATATGATCCAAGGAATCTATTCTTATTATTTCTCTAAATTATTTATGTTTATGATTTCATTATTTTTATGAATTTAGTTTATCTTACATGGGTTATACCATGAGTAAATGATTATGAAACCCACTTCTTTTTACTTGTTATGCTCTGATGAAATGATTAAATGATTATGAAACTTATCTCTTTTCAAAAGGTTATGATATGATGAAATTTCTATGAAACCCATTTTATTTTATGGGTTATGATATGATTAATGTTTTATTATTTTTGTCACACATACATATAATTTCCATTATGTGATTGCTGGGACCCATATCTCTCACCAATAAATTGGGTAAAGATTTATATACTATGAGATAGATAGGAATGGAAAGGGGAGTGAACCTAGGTTAGTAAGGTACTTTTTCCACTATGATGGTCTTGGGAGTAGACCTTTACTATTATAATGTTTTGGGGAGTGAAAACATTCCACCATGGTAGTCTTGGAAGTGATCCTTGACTACTTTGGAAATTATTTTATATGCATAGGTGTATGCCTCAATTCTATGTCTTATGATAATGTTATGATCGCATGGATCATGTTATTTTATTTCCTTATGATGCATGTCTTATAAACTATGAATCATTATTCCATGACTCAATATTATGATCTTTGGTATACAGAGTATGGTTTTTATATGTTATTCTCATGTTCTCATACCCTTATGCTCATGTTATGCATGTTTATCTCCCTTGTCTACCCTTACTGAGCATCTATTCTCACCCTTTCTTATGTTTCCTTTCCCCGGGTTATGAAGAAATTTTTTAAGTATGGTATGTCTAATAAGAGTTATATATGGAAAGATATTAATGGTAAATGTTAAAGACCATTCAAGAAATAAAAAAAATTGTGTCTAGTCTCCAAAGGCACTATACCTTTACGATCCTCATGTGTCTTTTTGTGTAAATTCATTATTATTTATATAAAAGTTGTAATATCTATGTATAAAAATACTTAGTCTATATAATATATAATTTAAAATTTTATGATTGGTATATATATCACACTTTTCTCTATAAATATATTTACTCTATATATTCAATGAAAAAATTACCACATCTAACTCCAAATCATGATTTGAGTAATTTTTCTAATGAACTTTCAATTTTCATGAGGCATAAGTTATAACCATTTTATTCTACATAATAACACATCCCAATTCCTTCTTATATCTATCACTATAGATTACAAACCCTTCTCCACTACAGTGTAATGTAAGCATGGGTCACTGACTAATCTTCTCTTAAGTTCCTTTAAATCTTGCTCACAATCATCAGTCGAGAGGAACTTGGATCCATTACAAGTTAACTTGTTGAGTGGATTAGATAGTCATGAAAAATTTTCCACAAACCATTGATAATATCCATCCAAACCAATAAAACTTAAAATCTTAATCACCATAGTTTGTCTAGGCCATTATTCAATAGACTTCATTTTTGATGCATCCATAGAGATACCCTATCTTGAGATTATATTACCCAAAAATGAATATTTTTGCAACCAAAATTAAAAATTTGTAAATTATTCATATAAATTATCCTTTCTCGGGGCCTTTGGTATAAATAAGTGATATTCATGCTCTTACTTTATCTTTGAGTATATAAGAATATATTCTATAAATAAAAGTACAAACGGATCAAGGTAATATCTATTGACTCTATTAATTAAATCCATGAAGATAGTTGGGGGATTAGTAAGACTGAATGGAATCACCATATATTCATAGTGTCTATACCATTTAAAAAATACTTTCTTGGGTATATCCTTCTACTTGACCCTAAATTGATGATATCAAGAATGAAGGTTAATCAAATAAAATTATTGAGCTCTGTGTAGTTGATTGAACAAGTCATCAATATGGGGTATAGGATACTTTTTCTTGATTGCGATATTGTTTAAATCCTTATAATAAACGAAAAGTTTTATCAATACATCTTTCTTTTTTCAAAGAGAATCGGTTCACCCCAAGGTGATACACTTGGCTGAATGAATCCATTTTCAAGATTCTTCTAAAGTTTCTTCTCTGATTCTTACAACTCAATCAGGGTTATTCTATAGGTAATTTTAAAAATATTCATGGCACTGGGTATGTGTTCTATTGAGAACTCAACTTTCCATTTTTTTGAAATTCTAGGAAACTCTTTTGAAAAGACATAAACAAAATCCCACATAATAGGTAGTTAATCGATTTCAAGTTTCTCCCCAACCATCTGAGATAAATGCCCCTATTGAGTTGGAATCAAAACTCATACAATGGACGTGACTTATTTAAAATGTTTATATTTTTTATTTCACTAATAAATGATCATAGTTTGGTTTAGATTATAAAAATTAACTTAGATTCTGTGAAAGTTAACGTGGGATTTATGTAGAGAAAGATAATTCATTCCTAAGATAACACCAAATTAAACCAAATGAATATTGATAGGATTTGTAGGAATAACATTCCCACAAATATCAACTAGAGAGGAATTATATACTTGAGATATGATCATCATACAATTAGGGGTTTTCACTATTAATTATACATCTAAAAATTTGGGTGGCATCTTGATACCCATATAAAATTATTCAGGTATGAATGAATTGGTAAATATATAGTCAAATAAGACATTAGTAGTCCTATAGTGGATGGTAAGTATACCTTTCATCATGTCGTTATCTCACCCCTTGTTATAAATAGTGATCACGTGAGATTTCCCCTTTTCCCTCGGCTTAAGAGGTTTCTAACATCGATCATCATCATTAACCTTAATATTTTGGAACTGGTTAGCATATTTCATATACTCCTTACATTGTAAATGTTCAAGTATGGGTGGATAATTATATGTATATTTCTCTCTATTACCATCATTAGATAACTTGTTCTCATTACTTTAGTGGTCTATTTCATTATGACCTTCCTCCGCAAACTTAAAACATTTACTAGTACCCTTAAGATAATTTCCTCCATGTTTCTTCCCACACTTTGAGTATAAAGGAAATATCATCTTCCTATTTCCATATTTTTTATATTTTTCTTTAAATTCCATCTTTATCTTCCTATCAAAACCATGAGATTGATATGTAACTCCAACCTCCATTTACACCTTGATATAAAATCAAAAAATCTTATCATAGATACTGAAGTATCTTATGGATAAAACCATTCATAGGCTTAGTTTTAAACCAATGAAGAGAAGATCAACATTAATTTTAATTTGTATGATAATACTATAAGCATACCACACAATTCTTGTAAAATATACCACATAAGTACCAAAAGATTTGTTATCCTTTTGTTTTAGACCAAGGAACTCCTTATAAATCTTTATATAAAGAATATAAGGAAAAAAATTCAAAAATAATTTCTTGAACTCATTCCAATCCATGGATTAAATTTCATTCTATTACCTTGTATTACTGATAAAAGACCACCATTTATCCTTTTCACCTTCCAAATGGTAGACATCCAAAATTACTTTCTCATGATCCAAACACTGGATGATGTAAAATGTATTTTCATTGGTGTTGATCCATTTCTTAACAACTAGTGTATCAAAAGAACCACTGAAATATGGTGTAAATTTCCTCATGATAGACTCAATATAATGTTTTTCCCTTATTTTCTCATTTGGAAGTACAGCATGATTCATAACATGGGAAATTTGTGAGATTATAGAAATGTGGTTTTTCAATCTAGCTCCCATGACATTCCATTAATTAGGAGGAAAATCACTTCATTTCCCATTTTATTGAGAATTAACATGATTTCTTTGGGTTTCATCCATCAACTAAAACCATAAAACATAGTGTGATCAACACTAATCATAATGGAAATGCACATAGTCATGAAAAATAATTTTAGATATCTAAATAAATACAATTTATTTTAAATATATGATACCTTAGGTTTAACCTAGGTCATCTATGATCATCATCAGTTCAAATCCTTCATGATGGTTCATAAAGAAAATTAGATTTAACAAAATCATATCCCCAAGGAGTGTAAAACCAGGTGTGCAGTAAGGCTCGTTTTCATGTAACAAGTAACACTTGAGTCATGGTTGATGCATATTTTTTGAAGTTATTACCCCTGGGTATATCTGTACCATAACCACATCAAATTGAATAATCTGGACAGGGAATTGTTTCTATTTAAACCATATAATATCTTCCTTACCAAAAGATTATATTTTTACTGTATACTTAGGATTATCCTAAAGGTGCTCACAAAATTTTTCTCATCTTAGTTTCTATAGGTTAACTAAACCTATCCTATGATACCAAATATAATGACCCAGGATATTCATAAATAGATATTAAATAATTTTTTATAAATATTCAATACATTACACACACACATACCTATTGATCATAAAGGTATAGTGCCTTTGAGAATTTGGAAACATAAAAAGTCGGTTCATAGGTGAACTGCAACATCTCCTACTAAGTTCTTCATAACTACCACCCTTCTTAGAAAAATAATATATAATATATTTCTTCATAACCTAGGGAAAATAAACATAATAAATGGTAAACCAAAATTCTTATTAAGGATAAACAAGGGAGATATATAAACATAACATAAATAGAAGGGTATGAGAACATGAGCATAAATTTTGAAAACCACACCCTATAGATCAAAGATCATAATCTTGGGTCATATAATAAAGTGTTATAGTTCATAATATGTGAATCAAAATGGAATAAAATAACATTATCCATGAGAGAATAATAATGGCATAATACATGGAATTGTGGCATACACATAATCATAGAAAATCATTTTTATGAGTAGTCCAAGGGTCGTTACCAAGATTATCATAGAGGAATGGTTTCACTCTCCAAACCATCATAGTAGTCAAGGTTCACACCTAATAATATCATAGTGGACATATACCCATATTTAATTGGGTTAACTCCCCATTCTAGTCATATTTATCTCATGAGATTCCAATCTTTACCCAATGCATTAGGAGTAGATATTAGTCCCACTTATCATATAATGAAAATCATACATATGCGTACAACAAGATCCTAAAATATTCATCATATCAGAACCCATGAAAAGAAAATGGGTTCATAAATATTTCATCATAACATAACCTATATAAAATAAATAGGTTTCATAATATTTTCATCATTTCATCATATCATAACCCATGGAAAATTATGTGGTTTTCATAATCATTTTATCATGGTATAACCCGTGGGAGAGAAACATGCTTCATATACATCATGTAATCATAAACATAATACATCCAAAGAAAAAATAAATATGGTATCATTGGATCATATCCCCAAAAAATATTATGTAGCATTAAAATATTTCATCATATATGGAAAAATATTTTGAAAGAAAAAACACATTGAATGCCTCTTGAGGTAAATATATTTTGTTTGAAAATCACCTTTTTAAAATTAAAAATTCATAAAATATTATAGAAATAATTTTCATTGAAAATAACCTTGAAAAATTATAAATTAATATTAAAAATAAATAATTTTCATGGAGTTTATAAATTTCACTCATGTTATACATGTTAAAACAAATATTCTTATAACATTTTTGGTAAAATCCAAATGGACCTTGTTTTGGAAAATAATTTGGATATTTTTAAAAAACATATTGTAAAAATTAAAAAAAATGAGTAAAAAATACTTTAATAAATCTATTGGAAATTTTTTAAAAAAATTGAAAACATTTTTAGAAAACAAAGCTTTTGATGAAATAATATTTTTGACCTAAGAGATAAATAAAATCAGTGTTCTTTAAAAACATTATTTTGAACTCCTGCGTACATAAAGAGAGTAAAATGAAGTAAAAACATGCATTATCATGAAATAAATAATGTAAAATAAAATTAATTAGTTTCTTTAGATATTTATAATAATATTTCATCATTGGAAGCAAAAAAACATAAACAATCTCGATAAAATATGATATTGTATCATAAAACTCTTACCACTTTGGTAAATTTGAGTCGTAAGACCCATGAAAGAGATATACTAAAATATATATATATATAAACATAATTTTAAGTATAATAATAATAAAATAAAATCATTTATATTATATACACCACATAAAAGAAAACTGTGGTAAATATAGCTTGTGTCTCATAGAAAATAAAAGTGATGCAAAAAGCTCTAACCTTAAGTCTCGAATTCCTTCATACACATTCAAACCTATGGTATAATAAATATTAGTTTATTATATATCTATTATTTAATAATAATTATATAAATAATACCATATATTATTTACTTATTTCCTTTTATTACCCATTTATTAACAATTCAATGTTAATGTTATGTTTCAGGTAATAATTGTTTTATTTTTCATGTATGTTTTTATTTGTTATTGTTGGTCCTATAAATTTTATCATGGTTTCATTATCTCCAGAATTTTAACCATTATATAAATATCATATATATTCATTATATATTTATTTATATTAATCCATAAATTTTAGAGAGATAAAATGAAATACACTATTCATGGAGATGGTAGGTCGTACGTACGCATGCATGCTGTTTCAATTTCCTTGAAGAATGAATAAAAATAATTTTATATAATATATTACCTTTAAATAATCATATATATTTCAAATATATCTCATATATTCATTAAATTTATCCCTTATTTCCCTTCATGTAAAATTTAAGTGAAAAAAGGATCACATCACTTCGAGTGGTGGTAGTATGTCGTACACACGAATGACATTATCATATTCTATATAGAATGGAAAGTAAAAAAAAGTTACATATGATTATATATTTAATGAATTTTATTTATGTTAAAAATATCATATATATATATATATATATATATTTATATATATATATTATATCAATCATCATAACCAACCATGAGAGGTGTTGATGGAAAACATGTCACATCGGTTCTTAAGAAGGTAGTCTGCCATACACATGTGTGATGTTATTATTTCCCATTTGAGGGAAGAGGAGATGGATATAGGTCATTTAATTAATATAAAAACATCTTATTATATGTAATATATTTATGTTATTATATTATCAGGTATTAATAATAATTTATTTAGGTGGAGGAAGAAATAAAATAAAAACACTCATTGAAGAACATGACCTCTTCTTCGGGTAACCTCCTTGGATTTGCACTAAAAATATTACTAGGGGGATTAATGATCAAAATAAGGATTATAGGATGATATTATGGAATTAAGGAAAGTAGTTGGGTAGTTCATGGCTGAAAAAAATATTTTTTGAAGTGTGAATAGAAGGTAAGAGAGGGGTGGCCTTTTATAAGTGAGGTGAGTGGCACACTTGTAATATTTAAAAAGAAAAGGTTATAACCATGTCTTTCTTATGAAAAAATGATATAAATGGAAAATTATCAATCCAAGAAGATATAAGGTCTATATATGTACAAAAAATGGTTTTTTAAAAGTTTTGAGTCATTTTTAACCCTTATCATTTTAGTTTAATCCCTGATAAACCCATTTTTACCTTAACCATGGCAAATAATTTTGACTATTTTTACTATTAATTATGGTAAAAAATTAAGTTAAAATTATGAGATAATATAACCTATTAATATTCCAAATATTTAATCCATTTTTCCAAATTTCATTAATATATTTAGAAAAAATTAATTAAAAATTAAACCCGCAATCACCATGTGAAAGAATTTTTCCAAAGAAAAATGTTCAAAAGTTTAAAAAAATCATATTAAAATTAAATATGAAAATTATTCCAATGAAATAAATTGGATTAATATATATATAATTGAAATAATTTTATTTTTAAACCCATTTTAAAATAAAAATAAACCTTATAAAATCTTTAAACTAAAATGCAGTTTTCAATAAAAATGGTATTTTTCACTATTATTTGAAAAATTAATATTTTCAGAAAAATCCTAAAACATCACCATAGGATAATTTTTATATGATGAATTCAAAAATTAATTTTATTTTTTAAAATTAATTTTCTAAAAGTTTCAAAAATTAATTTATTATTGTTCACAAAAAGAAATGAAAAATATTTTTTTTGAGAAAATAGTATTTTCAAAACATACAAAGAATTTAACAAAAAATAATTACTTTTTTATCAATATGTTTTATTTATATAAAACCATTATAATTAATATTTAAAATTTATTAATTCTTATTCATTCCTCCTAGTTTAATGTCTAGGTAATAATATTTGTTTTTAAATAATAACATTAATAGTTGGTCACGATTCATTAAAACTCAGTGTTGCGTGTAACACAAGATATCAAAAGAATTTAATTTATTAAAAAATAAATAAATTCAAAGAAACATGGGGTGTTACAATTTTTATTCTTTTGTAAAAGCTATTATTGTAAGAGAACTCAACCATAGGATGATGTTGATCCAATCCTCCTTTGAATTCCATCGAGCATTCTCTCAACATGTCTTCTAAATCAGGATAGTTCACTTAGATAGGACATTATTTTGGGGGTGATAATTCATACCGAAGTTCAACTCAATAGTTATAGGATGTTGGATAATCTTACATAACATAGCATTAAATATTATTTCTTGATCATATATAATCAATAATATTTGTCCTTGCAGCCTCACTACTTCTTTGATGTATATCCTAGAAATTTGATCAAGTAGGATGTCCTCTCATATTGTAATGGAGTGGGAAGTGTTTGTAAGATGATCAAATACAACCCATATATAATTATTTCCCTTGATTTTTTAAGATACCAATGAAAAAAATTCATGTTTATGTTTTCCCATTTCCATGTTTGTATGGTTAATGGTTGCATCATCCCCTTAGTATTTTTCCTTTTAGCCTTCACATACAGACATACCAGACACTTTAGTGTATATTCCATGATCTCATTCTTCATATTCTTCCACCAATAGTTTTATTAGATATCTCAATACATATTTATGATCCCTGTTTGGATGTAGAAGTCTAATCTTTGTGAACTATTCAACAACTCTTTCTTTATCTCAATATTTGACAGTACAGATAGTCAAAACCCAAATCTTAGAACTCCTTCTTCATCAATTTTGAACTTTTAGGGATTTCCTCTTATTATATCTTCCACCTTCTTATGAATTTACACATAACCTATTTGGGAATCCTTTATCTTCTCTATAAGGGATGGTTAAACAATAATTTTAGAATTCAATGTTGATTTTCATTCCTTTATGGTTATTATGATCATCTTATTCAAGTCTATGTAGATTAGATCCTTATCATTTCTCATCAGCTATAAGGTTCCCAGATCCTTTCTAATTACTATTTTTTATTTATTTAATAAAATTCTCTAGTTGTGTTGTTGTTATGCCACTTTATTTTCATTCTCAATAGGGTATTAGATTGGGAATTCATAGTCCTTGATCATCTCTGACTATATATAATAGAACATATTAAGATTTTAAGATCATGACCTTTCTTAAAGGTGTTTTCTTGTTTAAATTTTGGTTAAACATACTTTTTTGGGATAATAAAGTGGTTCTCGGGTGATTGAGGAATTTTGGGGGTGTCTCAGGGGTTCGATACATGAAAAGAGGAGGATATAGGACAAACTTTATGCAACGCATGGTTAGAACACAGTTAGTAAAAACCATGTATCTGGAGAGGTGAACAAAGAGTCCAAACCTCATTTCTAACAATGGTTGGAACATGGCCACCACAAGGTTTTCCAAACCATGTAGAAGCCTTCAGAAAAATGTGTGTCTTGGCCCCTCTTGGACAGATGAATCCTCATGGTTGGTACACATTTTGTCTAACCATGCGGCCCATAAAAAGTGGGAAATTCTAGTTTTTCCCTCTCAGGATTTAACGGAACTAATGTGAATTTAATTATTTTTCATCCTCCAACGGCATGGGTGATGATCCAAACCCTCCCAAACTTCCAATAGGTGACTCCCCTTATATTTCTATGCATTTGGAGTGCGTTTTGGTGTGAATAAAAGATATGGGTGAGTCTAACACTCCTCTACATTCCTTTTTTTAGATTAGGGCTTAGAGAATCATTCTATTTCTTATTAAGACCTAAAACCCTCACTTTTCCAGTAGATTCTATGTTGTGGATTTAATGGATGTTTGAGTTCAAATCAAGGTCATGGTTTAATCAATCATTCATCAAAGAGAATGAGGTAGGTTGTATTAAATATTTTTCCCATAGTCTTGATGCTTTTTAAGTGTATTTTGTTGTGCCAATATGTTACCTTATTATATTTCAATATCCTTGACTATGGAAAGTGATTTGGTTATTATTTTTAGGTGAAAGACCTTTATTTTACCCCATTGGGTTCATTTATTTTTTGAGACCAAACCTATGGTTACCCATGTGGGTATGTCAAGCCTTTGAAAATGGTGAAATAAATTGATAAACATTGAAATAGGGGGAATATTAGAATGGATGGGTTCTAAATTGTAATCGAGTATGTGGGCTTGGTTAAAGGTTAAATTCAATTGATTATATGTTAAAAAAATTAAATTATTAAGGGACCTTTTAAATGGTTAAAATAATACATTTTCAGATTTTAATCTAGTTATTTTTATTAAATAAAGGGAAATGATGCTTTGGAAGTGGGTACATTTCAAAAGGAGGTGTTTACCTCAATGTGATTTGGAAAAGGGTTTTACTTTGATATTTTAAATGATTACTTTAAATGGAGGGTGTGGATAAATTCTTAAGAAAATTTTTAATGGTTTTTTTTAATGGTTGAAATGGAAATGGGAGCCTTGGATAACATCTTAGTTTTCAAAGAGGAAGACCCGTGTTTTTAAGGGTGGGTTCAATATGTTTTCAAATATGTATTTTGAAAATGTGTTTTATACCATGAATTAGTTTTAAAGGTCTATTAAAACCATATTCATTGAATTGATATATGTGTTAGTGAGATGGTACCCTTGAAAATTGTGTTGGCATGTTAACATGGTTATGAAATTAACTAAATGATGAATGTGCTTAGTTGATGACATAGCATAAGGGGGTGTTTGGAATGATGGTTTAAGTGCTAATGGACTATTCCTTTTAAGTTAGATATTCTTAATGAGTTATGTTTACAAATTATAAATTTGTTTAGTGGTTATGGGTTGTGTTTGGTAAATGTGTTATGGTTAATGAAGTATGTGCACATGGCTTAATGGTAGTGTGGGGTATTCGACTAAGGCTCACCCCACGGGTTGGCCAAACTAATTCTCTAGACCCACTGATTTATTATATGGGTTATTATGTCTTACTAAGGCTCTATTAACTTAATGAATTAAAGTGGAAATGCACCTGGACTGAGGCTCCAAGGTGAGGTAATACACCTGGACTGAGGCTCCAAGGTGAGGTAATGCACCTGGACTGAGGCTCCAAGGTGAGGTAATGCACCTGGACTGAGGATACATGGTAAGTTGATGATTATTGTTGTGTGGAATGATTTACCCTATTAGTAAGGTAACTTAACCCCCTTTTTCATAATTTATATGACAGGTATAGGTCGTGGTGAATTTATTGAATATGGATAACCCTTGGGACTAGTGATGAAAGTGACGAATGTGAACCCTATTAATAAATGATACTTATTTATTTATTGTTTATTTTATTATTCATCATGTACCTGTATACACTATTTGTTTTATAGATTAGTTATTTCTTTAGACACCATTGTTGGTGGACTGATATGTTGTACTCACACCCTTCTCGGGCCACCATGGCACTTGGGTACCCGATAAAAAGCTACTTGTTTCTATTATAAGTTTAGGACTGAGACCTTGTGTTTGGTTAATTCATGGGTTATTGTGTTGGATCATGGTATGTTGGACTGATTTGGGACTCAGAACTATGTTTGGGATCTTTTATAGTTTTGGTACTAGACATTTTTATTTGTATGACCATTTGACATATAGTGTATTTATCATATTTTTATAGCATATGAAACTTGGTAATTTATTTTATTTTGTCATATTTTGTTCATTTATGGATCAGATTAGTTATTTTATTATTTTATATTTATACTTTTATATTACTATGATAAGAAGGTATAGTCTTCCCATTGTGTATCTAAAGACCTACACTGCAAGTCAATACCCACTGGCATATGGGAAGGTGCACCTGAGGTTATGTGACGACTTGGATCAGGGAACCAGTTTATTGGTTACTGGGTCAGGGATGTTATAAATTGGTACTAGATCATTTCATTTTTATTACTATTTTGGGTATGGTAGAATGGAGACTAGGATCTTGTCGGGGCCTAGTAAGGATCTTGTGCCTGGGTGCCTACAGCCCCACGTATGAGGGGAAATCCAAGTTTCTGGTGGTGGGAATTGATGTTTGGTTATTTAATTTTACATTTGAATGTTATTTACACCTCAAGTGGTGAACTTGTATGTAATTTCATTGATTTATGAGGTTTTATCTATTGGATTTTCATGGAAATATTGGTTGTGAGAGTTCATGCATCATGCTAGGCACATAGGATTGATGGGCCATTTTTATGTTGTTTGTGATTGATAGTTCCTTGGTATTCATATGTTGGTAGTGTACCTCTCTTCTTGTGGATTTTTCTTATTGATATTCCCTTGAAATTTTTGTTAAATAAAATTTTTTAAAATGTAAATTTGAGTAAATCTTGAATTTTTGAAATGTTGGGTTAATAAAAAGGTTTCTGAATGTGTAAATTTTTTGATTTTGAAAATGGAAAATTTTGAAATGTTAGACCTTATGTTTAAAATGGTAAAGTATAATTAAGAATAGATATGTAAAATGATGGAACTTATAGGGATATTGGGAATGGTAATCCCTAGTGTTATGATTGGACCCTGTGTTGGGGTGATTTGTGTGGTCAGAGTACCCTAGTTTGAGACTTTAGTTTTGTGTCATGAGGCCTTGTTGGGTTTTTTGTATGGTAAAAGAGATATGGTTTTTGTTCCCTAAATAGATTTGTGACCTTAGGTTATGGGATGTGTGACCTTGAGGGGTTTGATGCACCAGTTAATGTAATGTTTCCTATTATGTATTTGGTTAGTTTGTGACCTTGAAGTTTTGAAATGATGTCTGTTGAGGTGGATATGGTGACTGTTGTGGGTAAAGACCTTGATATTTTTATTTTGGACCCTATATTGGATGTCTAACTCATGGTGTTGATGTACGTGTGTGAGTATATTTGGTGTGGGACCTAGATTTATTGGTTGTTTGATGTGTTAAATGCAGTGTTTTTGGAATGGGGGTAGGATATCTTCCCTTCATCAGCGGGTTGTTTGAGATTTCATGTGTATAACATAGAGATATAGAGACAATTTCCTTTGTGGTAAATGAAACTAGTTTAGGTATTTGGTATTGTTTTACCTTTGATGTGACCCGAGAGATGGGATGACCAAGGTTCATAGTGATTTTGGGTGTATATGGCACAGGTGGATGTTTTGGACCTTGGTAGTGGAACACAGAGATTCCTTCCTAGTGCGGGTTTGGCCTAGGGGGATAAGTGGAAAGTTTAATGATTTTAGATATGCAAAATTATGGATGTTATTCGATAGTTTTGGTAAATTGAGGGTAGCCTCATGGGGAGGTTAGCCAAGTGTGTAGGTTCCTTGGAGTGTGAAGTATGGGTGGTTGCTTCAGAGGTGGAATCGATGCACGGTTGGTGCCATCAAATGTAGTAAAGGTGCATGGTTATGCCTTGGTATCTTCCTTAGGGATTTATCTGAATTCTTGTGATTGGTTTGTTATATGAGTATTTTAATAATTCCTAGAATCTAATGAGGCTGATGAACTAAAAGAGATGGTCAGACAAGTTAGCAGGTATTGGGCCTAGCTCTAGTGATGTACGACTCGTGTGATCTGGAGGTAGGTTAAATAAATGGTAACGGGAAGGTGAGAGGGCTTGAGTTATTTAACAAGGACTATATGTGGTAACTTGTGTGGAAGGAATGATACCATTGTGGATGGTTAAATAGGTGGATCAGTAGTAAGCGTCAGATGTTTTCCATGAATCCAGGGGGAAGCAAAGGTCATGTATGAGATAGTTGGGTTGTGAATCGGTGTGGTGGTCATTGTGTTCCCATGTCAATCACCAGGATAATGCTAGGGGAACTCGAGTGTGGTGGTGACAATAGTGCTAAAGGTAATCCAGGATCACAACTGCTTGGATGAGGGTCATGAAGTGATGTTGATTTTGGTTGGAAATACCTTTCAAGTTGTGGTGGTTGAGTGTTGATGGGATGTTGGTGGGAAAGGAAGCTTGAGACTTTTGAAAGGTTATGGTTTCTCCATGGTGGGAGGTGACATCAGTGATGTATATTTCATGGTGGTGTTCATCAAAAACTTCTTAGCATACTTTTAACTAGTGATGATCATTTCCAATATCTTAAAATCGTCATGGGTACATTGAGATATCTTTGGAATTATTACTAGCTACCAAAATGTGTTTTGGTTGTAAATGGATCCTCTTGGAGGATACAACCATGGAATGGTATATGTGGAGTTGTATGATGTGGAGTACACCATCAACCGGTTATGAGAGATGCCCTCAAGATGGCCTAGATGTCGATGAATTTCATGGGTTCCATCCTCGGAAGTCGAGAATAGGTAGTAGTTGGTGTTGGTTTTTCTATTCCAAGAAAATCTAGATAGTCACACCCAATTTTTTAAGTTCATCTTTTGATCGAAGCATGATCTTTGGTGGTTAAAAATTTCTTGAGGAAAGTTGTAATAATGATACTCCTAAGATGGGGAGTGGTATGTCAATCATGGATGTATGGAGAAAACTATGGAGTTTGTGTGGTGGAATCGGGATGACAATGAGAAGCCTGTAAGGTGAATGTTTGGGTTACTTAGGAAAGGCGAGGTGGGCCTTGGATGTGGTGGTAGATCAAGCCATGATATGGATTTGGGCTCAAGACATTTTTTGAGGTAATCTGAGTGATTTAATTGGAGACATGTTGGTGAGTGTTGTAAATCCTGACAATGGATTAGGGAGAAACGGATGTTGGGTGATGGAGTTTCACTAGAGGTCAGAATTAGAAACTAGTGAGTGCATGAAAATATGGAGGTATTCCTTAAGAGATAATTCATCATGTCTAGGTAGAGGTGGTACATGCCAACGGTGGAGGTTGGGCTCCAACGGAGGGAGTCGGTCAGAATGGTCCAACTCAGTTGGGTAAAAAGGGAATGAATGTGATGGAATGTAAGCCACCACCAGTTAATGTTGGGTTGATAAGTCTGATCTAGTAACGAGAATGGGTTTTGAGGAATAATTGAGTTTTCTTTAGTTGAGATATGGAAGGAGAAATTGTGACCAATCTGGGTAGTTTTGACGACCAATATGAATGCTAGAGTTGGGTGGAGTTATTATGGATGTTTGGGCACAATGAGTCGGGAAACACATTGGGTAAGTTGTGTAATTTGAGTTGAGGTTCTGTTGGTCTCTTTTTTTAAGGTAGAGGTTCCCAACACTGGGTAATGGTGGTGATGAACTATGTTATATGGTGGGTGGCACCATAGTGGGAAAGTAGTCAATTAATGATGTGACTAGTCTTTCAAGTTGGGTGGACTCAAGTGGGTTCCTTCTTAGTATATTAGTTTTTGTGGCAGGAATTGGCTTGGGTTTTGACCAGTTGAGTGCCTCGAGATGAAGGTTATGCTTTGGTTATGTTTTGGGTGTTCAAATATGGTGTGTGTCCATTGGAACTTGAGTTGAGAATCAGTGTAAGTATGGAAATAAGGTTGGAATCTGTGTGATCCTTATGGTGATTCTCATCTTAGGTCACCATTAGAACATTGAAATACTTGGGTGAGATGGAGCCAAGCGATTTGGGCCATGAATTGTGCATAGGATTGAGCCAAGGTCATTATGATTGGCTTCTTAAGGGTGATGTAGTGCCTTGTTGGAATCTTATGTGTGGTGGTTTAGTGTTGTTACCCAGACCTTTATTTTTTGTTTGATTTTGGTGATGTGATACTAGGTGGAAGCATTCTCTAGGAGCATCATGTTTGTGAATGTGGATTATGGTGGGAAAAATGTTTTTTGGGTTGGACTGCTTCCTTGGACGAAGTTTTTTTATGGAATAACTGAGTATGGAAAGTAACTTCAATGATGGGAGGTGATATGTGGTCACATGGCCCAACCTTTGGGTCTTAAAGGGTCAGTAAGTCTTGGGAGTGTGGCTTGAGGACAAACAGTTATAAGGTGGGGTTTGTAAGATACCAACCTTTTTAAAAGGTGCATCCTTATTTAAATTTTGGTTAAACTTCTTTTTTTTAGATAATTAATTGGTTCTTGGGTGCATGAGGAGTTTTGGGTGTGTCCTAGGGATTTGGTACACGAAAGGAGGAGGAAAGAGTCCAAACTATATGCAGCGCATGGTTGTTGAATTGTTTGTTCAAACCATGTTTCTTACTAGGGGAAACCATGCACCCAAACCTCCTTTTATATAGAGGATGGTGCATGGTCACTACATGGTTTTCCAAACTGTGTTGGGGACTCTAGGAAACCATGTAGTTTGGCCCCTCTTGGAAAGAGGGATTCACATGATTGGTGCATGGTTTGGCTAATCATGCAGCTAAAATGTGTTTCCCTTAAAAAATGGGAAATTCCAGTTTTTCCCTCTCAGGCTTTAAGGGTTCTAACCTTAATTTCTTATATATTCCTCTTCTAATAGCTTGGGTGATGAACCAAACCCTTATATACATCAAATAAGTGATTCCCCCTTTGATTATTAGGAATTTGGAGTGTGTTTGGACATGAATAAAATATTCAAGTGAGTTTAATGATCCTGTCCCTTTCTTTTGTTCTAGATTAGGGCTTGTAGAATCATTCTATTTCATTTGAAGCCCTAAAAACATCACTTTCCATCAAATTCTAAGTTTGGGATTTAATTTGTGTTTTATTTTTAATAAATGGTGGATGTTAAACAATCATTAATAAATGGGAATGAGGTAGGTGGTCTTAAATATTTTTCCCATAATCTTAATACTTTATAAGTGTAAGTGGTTTTTCTATGTGTTTACTTGTTATATTTCAATATCATTGACTATGGATGGTTATTTGGGACTTAGGTTGAGATAAAATACCCTTCACACACCCCATTGGGTTCATTTATTTTGTGAGACCAAACCTAGGGTTACCTATGGGGGTATGTCGATCTTTTGAAAATGGTGAAATAAATTGGTGAACATTGAAATAGGGTGAATAGGATAGTGAATGACTTGTAAATTATAATCAAGTATGTGGTCTTGTTTAAAGGGTAAATAGAATAAATTCTATTTCAATTTTTTTTAAATTCCTAATGGGACTTTGAAATTTTTAAAATAATAATTTTTGTAATTTAATCCAATTATGGTTATTAAATGAAGGGAAATGATGCTTTGAAAGTGGGTATGTTTCAGAAGGGGGTGTTGACCTTACTGTGATTTAGAAATGTGTTTTCCTATGATATTTTAAATAAATATTTATAATGGGGGTTTGGATCCTTTATTGTGAAAATTATTAATGGTTTTTTAATGGTTCAAATGGAAATGGGAGCCTTGGTGCACATATTAGTTTTCAAAGAGGAAGACCCATGTTTTAAAGGGTGGATTCAAGATGTTTTCAAATGAGTATTTTTCAATTTTATTTATACCATGATTTTTTTTAAAGGTCTATTATGACCATATTCATTGAATTGATAAATGGGTTAGTGATATAGGATCCTTGGTGATTATGTTGGCATGTTAACATGGTTATGTAATGAACTAATTAATGAATGTTCTTAGTTGATCACATAGAATAAGGGGATGTTTGGAATAATGATTTAAGTGCTAATGGGTCATGCCTTATAAGTTGGATATGCCTAAGGAGTTATGTTTTCAAATGATAAATGTGTTTAGTGGTTATGGGTTGTTTTCGGTAAATGTGTTATGGTTAATGAAGCATGTTCACATCGCTTAATGTTAGTGTGGTGTATTGGACTAAAGATCCCCCCATGAGTTGGCTTGACTAATTATCTAGGCCCACTAATGTATTGCATGGTTTAGGGGGTTTGACTGAGGCTTTATTCCCCTAACGAATGCAAATGGTAATCCACCTTGACTAAGTCTCCAAGGTGAGTTAATTCACTTAGACTGGGGCTCCAAGGTGAGGTAATACACATAGATTGAGGATCCAAGGTAAGTTAATGAATATTGTTGTGTGGAATGATTTACCTTGTGAGTTAGGTAACTTTACGCCCTTTTCCATAATTTATATGACTGACATATGACATAGTGAATTTTTTAAATATTGATAACCATTGGGACTAGTGATGAAAGTGATTAATGTGACCCCTTTTAATAAATGATACCTGGTTATTTTCTATTTATCTTGTTATTCATCATGTACCTACATACACTACCTATTTTATAGACTATTTATTTATTTAGACACAAATACTGGTGGCCTACTAAGTTTTACTCACACCCTACTTGGACCTCCATGGAACTTGGGTACCTAAGATAAATCTACTTATTTCTGTTATAGGTTCAAGAATGGGTCATGGTGTTCGGTTCATGCATGGACAGCTGGGTTGGAGAATGGGATGTTAGGATTGGGTTGGGGCTCGGGACTATGTTCGGGATCTTTTATGGTTTTGGTACTAGAAATTTTATTTTTATGACTTTTAGACATATATTGTATTCATTATATTGTTATATCATGTGAAACTCGGTTACTTATTAGATTTTACCATATGTTGTTCATTTATGGTTTAGATTGGTTCTTTTATCAGTTGATATTATTTATGTTGTGATATTACTCTAATAAGTGGGTATAGTCTCCCCAAGTAATCTCTATAGACCCACAATGCTAGTCAGTAGCCTCTATCATATGGGTAGGTGCACCTAAGTTTATGTGATGACCAGTCTCAGGGTATCGGTTTAGTGGCTACCAAGATAGGGATGTTACAAATATCCTTACATGTGAATATATATTTGAGGATCTTATGATCCATATATATTTCACACTTCTCCCCATAGATATAATGCCACTATATTTTCAATGAAAATATTATTAAAGATAAATACAAATCATGTGTTGAATAGTTCTTCCCATGAACATTCAATTATCTTGAGTCATTGGTTATCACTTTTTTATTTTGAAATATTAAACAACCTAAACCCTTCTTTAAAGCATCACTATATACCAAGAAATTTTCCCCACTTGAGGGCATTGTGAGTACTGGTGATAATCCTCTTTTTCAATACCTTGAATTTCTCTTTGAAGTCATTATTCCATAAAAACTTTACTCTCTTTCGAGTGAGCTTGCTTATCAGTTTTGACAATCATGAGAAGTTTCTCACAAATCATCAATATTACCTAGATATTTTAAGGAACCTAGAAATCTCTATTACTTATGTTTTTCTAATCTAGTCCTTCATTTACTCTGTTTTATAAGGGTTTATATAAATTCCTTTTTTGGTGATAACATGCCCAAGAATCATACTTGCTTTATCCATAACTCATATTTACTATATACTGCATATATATTATCCTTTCTCAAAGTCTTTATCATAGTATTCAGATGGTTCTCATGATCATCCTTTCTTTTATGGTATATCATAGTATTTTCTATACAGACTACCACATATTTGTTGAGGTAATCTCTAAATAATTTATTCATTAAGTCCATAAATATTACTATATCATTAGTGATTCTAAAGGGAATCATTATGAAATCATATTATTGATACCTTATAAAAAATGCAATCTTGGGGATATCTTCCTTCATCGCCTTTAATTGATGATATCTTGAATGAAGGTCCACTATAGAGAAATATTGGGCCTTGTATTGTTGATCAAACAAGTCATCTAACCATGGGAGGGGGAACTTGTCCTTTATCATGATTTTTTTTCACAATAATCAACACAGAGGTATATTTACCCAACCATCTTCTAAATGAAGAGTTTTGGTGCACCCCATAGTGAACCATTCGGGTGTATAAAACACTTTTCAAGATTCTCTTGTAACTGCTTTTTGAGTTCCTCTAACTCAATAGTGCCTATTTTGTAAGGAGTCTTTTATGTGGATAGAGATGTTGGTATAAGTTTGATTCAGAACTCAACATCTTTTTCTAGAGTAAGACTAGGAAAATCATTAGGGAATACATCAGTATTATACTCCACAATGGTCATGTATTCAAGCATGATTCTCTCCTTTGTCTCAATAATTTTATCTAGATTATCTTTCTCATAAGGAAATAGTATCCATGCTTGAGATAAATATTCCAATGGATATTCATCCTCATCCTTACAATTTTATAGAATCATATGATGACTTAGGATGTTAAGAGTGATCCCCAACTCCTGATAGTTGATTTTGGTTTTATATAAGAATAATCAATCCATGGGAAATATATCATCAGACTCTATTGAAGGAGTAAGAGGATATTTATGGGGATATTTAGTCCACAAACATTGAATTTGGAGGATTTATACTTGGTATAAAACAATTTATCTATTTTTTCTCCCAAATTGTTCAACCCCCATGTCTTGAGCTGTTATTGGAATAGTTCTACTAAACATGCAATATATAAAAGAATGTGTAGAACCAGAATAAAAAATTATATTCTCTATTCTTGAATGAGTAACTGGTGTACCTTTCACCACATAATTGTTGGGATCTACCTAAGTAGTAGTGATAACATATTTTCTCCTTTGATATCTAAGCCTTGGATGTTTTTGTAATTGATTGTCTCTGAAGACCCTTGGGTTTGGTCATTGGCTTAAAAAATGCTTGTGTTCCTCATAGTTGAAACATTGTACCACTGGATGAGTGTTGATCTAAACCTTATTTTCCTTTATCACATTAGTTAGATTCTTAATATCATTTTGGAATTTATTATCCCAATTCCCCTTTTCACATTTGAATAATCTTCTGGTTCCCATGAGATAATTTCTAGGATGCTTCATCACACATTTTTGGCATGTAGGGTGATGGGTTTTCATCCCACCATGTGGTTTATCCATATATCCTCTTAAATTCAACTCTATTTTATGATTTTTATCTCCAGTCCCATGAGAACACTATGAGTCACTAATATCTATCTCAACTTTTAGGTCACAACATGCAATATCTTCATAGGTTTCAAAGTCTCAAATCACCAAATATTTTCATATAATCTAATTCAACCCACCAAGGAAATGGTCCACATTACTTTCAGGGTTAATGAAAGAATAGGACATGTAACATGAACGCCTCATAATCCCCAATAGACTCATCTTTATTTTTATTTAGTCTAAGGTACTCCCTCTCTATTTTAAGATGGACAGTTAAGGGGAACTATTTATTTAAAAATAGTTTCCCGGATTCTTCCCAATCCATTGAATATATATCATCTTTCAACATTATGTTATTGATTTGTGTCCACCATTACTTGGATTCCACATCTATGAAATAAATGATCAGCACAGTTTTTTTTTCATCAGCATTGAAGGATAGATAATATCATCTCAATAGAGTTAATCCATTGTTCCATGATTAGGGTATCATAAAATACACTTATGGTGGGAGGCCTTTGTCTCATAAAATATTTATCTAAAACTTTATTTTTTTTAGAGGAGGGAATTCTGCATGATTCATGTTATTATTCACAACTTGATCTAGTCGAGCTAGTATTTCCATGAATTTTCTAGATTCCACTCCCATAAGGTTATCCATATCATTTGGTAAATCATCACATTGCCTATCACATTAGTTTTAGGCATAGATCCTCATATTTCTATCCATTAACTAAAAAAATTAAGAATGCATTAACTATTAACACATAAAAGGTAAAATTATAAAAATATAAGGAATAAATTATAAATGATAAGTATATCATAACTCATGAGTCTCTCAGATTCAATATAGGTTATCTATGGTACTTTTTCATATAATTATACTTATCCCTAGGGTTCTCCGTAAATTAGTCGAGTCACAATCCCCAAAAATAATTAGATCTCCCTCTAATAAAAAAAATAGTTACCCAGTCCTTTTTACACATATTATTACATGATTTTTAAAATAAATATCCATTAAATACAAAATAAGGATCAAAAGGCCTACTGTCTTTCAAAGACTATGTGCATATAACATAAACATAATAAAACATATTTATTTTAATCTCCATAATGAGATCATATACCCCTTTGAACTCCAAAAAATACGTGGGATAACCTAGGGAATACATAGAAAAAATGGGTGATCTAAAAATCCCCATAATGGAATAAACATGATGAGGAAATATAACCTATGATTCAAAGGTATAACATGATATCATAAAAGAAAATGCTCGTGAGTAATCACAAGGGAGAATAACATAAATAACATGGTATCATAAGATCAGGGAAATTGACACAAGTCTATCATGGGGTGTGACAAAAAAAATAAAACCTAAGTTAAAATGTAGTAAAGTGGGTAACCTAGGTTTTCTCCAGAGAGGAGTGAACAACAATTATGTTTGTCACTAAAATTATGAAAGAAGAAGAGGTTGTTTTTTAACATATTTAAGATGAATAATAAAGAAAGAAATTGAAAAGAAAGGTTGAACACTAATGAATGAAGAGAGTGATGGGGTTAGGGTAGGATCACCTTTTGTAATGTCATCATAGTCACAAAGATCATCTTACCTCTCTTCCTTCTGAATGATAAATGAAAGACTCCTCGATCGATTTATCTATCACCCTTGGTTAAAGAAGAAAATAGAACTCACTTCTATGTGATTGGAAGTTCATAAACAATCCCTAAAAAGATAAGTCAAGTCCCGATCTGGAATTTTTTCTCCTTATAAATCTAAAAAAATTTACTATTTCCACACACATGCCAACAATCGTTAGACACTCACCACCTAACACAATCTTCTCAATCGAGACAAATTGCACTAGGCGGAGGGAGATTAAAAGTATTTAACCAAAGCTATTAAAATGAATACACCAAACTCAAAACACGAATTCATTAAGAGAATTGGGAAACACTGAGAATATATGTCATTCAAAATAAAAATAAGGTTTTACATTTAAGCACAAAACTCTGACACTACAAAAGATAAACTCCCCCTTCCCCGATCACTCAAAGGTTTTACCCCTCCATGTGAAGGGTATTAGAGTTGAAAGGGGAAGAAGAGATAATGATGAAACTAATTAAAAAGGAAAATAGAAAATACAAAGAACTTAAAGAACTAAATCCTACAGCACAAATCCTCTTGCACCTTCTTCAACCCCTTTGAATGGAAGTGAACACTCTTATTTATAGGCTTGGGGAGTAGAAAATTTCCCTCCAAAATTACTCCCCAGAAATTTTGAGTCCTGTTGTTATATTAAATGATAGAATTTGGGAATGTTTCCTTATTTATAGTTGTTCCTAAATGTCTTCTTAATGCTTCCTCAAAATATCAGAAAATTTAGACAAGTGGCACAAAATTTATTCTCGAATTACCACTAACATCTTTTTCTTCCTGAGGTGACTCTTCAACTCCCTATCTTTTTCTGCATTAAATGGATGCCTTAATTACTTAATTTCTTCATAAAATTAAACATACGCATGATTCTCGGAGTCCTCTTTCTTCTCCAACTGTAATCACCTAATTTGGACATGTGTAGGCCGTGATATGCCTCATTAATTATGGTAGGGTCCATTCTTCCATCCAGAAAACTTTTTCCACTTAATGAATTTGTTTGGGCCATAGTGTGTTGAATTAGACCCAGGTACAAAAGAAAAAGTTTAATCCCAAGAGAATAAAAATCCTAAAAAATTAATCACACAATTTGGATAAAAAATGTAAAAGATATGCCCGAAATACAAAAGCTCCACAAAACTGCTAAATTTCCAGAATTAACCAATTTCTACAATTAAGCTCATAATTCACCAAAACACTAAAATGATACAAATCAGCTCAAATTGATTAATTGAAAGGGGATAAATCATTGAAACACATATGAAAAATAATGAAAATATTATCTTTATCAATTCCCCCAAAATTAGCACTTGGACTCCCGGACAAGTCAAAATCAAAATCAAATCAAACCAAATTCAAAACATATGCCATTAAGATCCACCAATTCCACACCAAGAAATAAAAGATATCATGCCTCGTAAAAAACCATTATTCCAAGTTCTCAAATCAGATCATTCAATATTTTTCCTCTTTATTTATCCTCCCATGCACACAAGACACCTACCTCACATGAATTTTCTCTCATCTCACAAATATCAATTTTCAATAAATTTTTTCTCATCCAAACCAATGCAAGGGTCACCATAGGTTTGAAAAACTCCTACTTATCCACCTGATGTGAGTCAAGGACATATGTTTATCATGAGTAATTTTCAGGGTTGTTCTGTGGATTTCGGTTGGTAGGATTTTTATGTGAAACATTCTGAGGCCAAATGAGGAGGGATTGACTCTTTTTGAACCAAAATTGCACAATTCTAATTTTCACTTAAGTATGGTATCCTCCCCACTCCCCTTAGTAGATTTTCAGCTCCATCATCATGAAATCTCAAGAAATGTTCAAACAGATCAGTATTTTAGAAAAAATTTCAATCTTCTCAAACATGATTTCTCTTGAAATCTTTAGAAAAGGCACATCTTTATTCCTCTATTCGAAGCTCCAGAAAGGCACAGCTTCTCTTATCATGAAAGCTCCATAAAAGGAACATCTTTCAACAGAATTATTTTTCATCAACACACACATCTCTTCTGAATTTGAATTTCCACCCAAAGTTTCACCAAATGAGTTAGCACAACACAAGAAAGATTCCCCCACACTTAAGTTCAACTAGATCATACAATTTCACTTCAAGAGCAGGTTGGATAGGGAAAATTTTCTTGTAATGTGGCTAACCTAACAGGATATTCATGGCTTATATGGGATACAAGGATTAAATGTACAAGTTAGGCCATAATTAAAGGGATTATCTTGAAAAGGGGGATTTAAAACCCAAGAAATGTCTCAATCATTTAAAACACATGTACCCCAAACCCTCAATTTTTGAAAGGATTAAATAAAATTCTGGTTAAAACGAGCACAGTATAGTTCTCTCAAGAAGTGAGGTGAATGAAAACAATATAAAACTGGCTCAGAAGCCTCACAGAAAAGTGATTTCAAAGATAAATATAGTGAGAAGTGTCATAGGATTCAAAAATCGGAGTACTTTTCATGAAATTCCCAAAGAATTGAACTTGAAAGAAAATCATTTTCAGTATTCAATTAAGCTCAGTTTCATGGAATAAATTGGTTCACTCAATGACATGGGTTTCAAAAATGGAAATGATAATCATTTCAGCTTAAAAAGTTTAAAAAACACACCAAAAACTGAAAAATAAACACACAAAAATTTGAAAACATGCAATTTTTTTTATTTTTTTAAACAAACAACAAATGAAAATCCTAAATTACCAAGGTTCCCTCCCCCGCACTTAAATTATGTAGTGTACTCAATTCATTCAAATGGATTTAACATGTAAGAATATTTTAGAATGAATCACAGTAGAAAGCAAGTGTAAAGGAGTGGTACAACCTGATTCCTCTTATTGATAGACAGGTTGGAGGAGCGGGATCTCCTCCAATGGATCTGATGGAATGGTCCCATGGAATTTCTTCAACCTATGGCCATTAATAGTGAATGGATCCTACTCTCCATCCTTCACAATATGCACATCACCGAAAGGATATACATGAGTAACTATAAATGGACCCTCCTATCTGGAATGAAGTTTACCTAGCATTATCTTGAGTCTTGAGTTGAATAACAACACATTATCTCCAAGATGGAATTATTTCTGTTGGATCAGCTTTTCATGATCCAATCTTGTTCTCTCTTTGTAAATCCTAGAATTTTAAAATGCTTCTCTTCTAATTTCCTCCAGCTCCTGCAACTGTAACCTTCTCTCTTTACCAGCACTTTTAAGATCCAAATTCATATTTCTCACAGCCCAATACGCCTTATGCTCTAGTTCCACAGGTAGGGGATATATTTTTCCATAAATCATCCTATATGGACTCATTCCAATTGGGGTCTTGTAGGTTGTCCTATAAGACCATAATGTGTCTTCTAGATTCTGGCTCCAATCCTTCCTATTTGGTTTAACAGTATTTTCCAAAATTCCTTTGATTTCCATGTTGGACACTTCAGCTTGACCATTTGTTTATGGGTGAGAGGGAGTTGATGTTTTATGATGCACCCCATACTTCTTCAATAAATCATCCATTCTCTTATTGCAAAAGTGAGTCCCTTGATCACTTATGATGGCTCTAGTCACTCCAAACCTACAAAATATGTTAGTCCTGACAAAATCCCAAACAACTTTAGCATCATCAGTCTTGGTGGATTTTGCTTCCACCCATTTGGAAACATAATCAACCACAAGAAAGATATAATAATTTCAAAATTAAATTGGGAAAGGTCCCATAAAATCTATCCCACAGAATTCAAAAATCTCAAAAAAAAAATTAAGTGGTTCTTGGGGAAATTCTTTTCTCTTTGAAATGTTTCTAGAAAACTGACATTTTGGACACCTTTTGAAAAATTCATGAGAATATTTAAAAATGGCTGGACAATAAAGTCCAGATTCTAAAACCTTACTTGTTGTCCTTTAAGGTCCAAAGTGGCTTCCACAAGATAATGTGTGAAAAAACTCAAAGACAGAACCAATTTCACTCTCAGGAAAACATCTTCTTATCACTTGGTCATTGCAAATCTTCCAAAGAAACGGATTATCCCAAATGTAATATCTAGATTCACCTTTCAGTTTTTGAATTTGATGAGAATTGAAATGAGAAGAGACCTGAGATGTTACTAGATAATTTACCATGTCGGTATACTAAGGCACTTCTTCTTTAACCAAGTACAGCTATTCTCCTTGAAGGTGACCATTCAATAGTTCTTTTTCTAGAATTTCAACTTCAGCAGTGTTGGGAAGTCTGCTTAAATGATCAGCCACTTGGTTCTCTGATCCCTTTTTGTCCTTCATTTCTATGTTGAACTCCTATAGTAGTAACATCCATCTTACCAGCCTCGGTTTAGCTTCATCCTTCTTCATCAAGTACCTGAGAGCTACATGATCAGAAAATACAGTGACTTTAGTTCTAAGAAATGATCTAAATATTTCCAAAGCAAAAACAATTGCTAAAAAATCCTTTTCTGTGGTTGTGTAAAACGAATTGAGCTGAATCCAAGGTTCTTGAAGCATATGCAATGACTTGTAGCCTTCCCTCAATTCGCTGAGAAAGGACTGCTCCAACTACTTGGTTGGAAGCATCACAAAGTAGGTCAAATGGTTCTTCCCAATTTGGTGGTTGCATCACAGGTGGTTCAATAAATCTCCTCTTCAGCTCATCAAAGGATTCCCTACATGAACCATTCAAATCAAAATCAGCATCTTTTAAAAGCAATATAGAGAGAGGGAGATAAATCTTACTAAAATCCTTGATAAACCTCCTATATAATCCTACATGTCTTAAAAAAGATCTAATATGCTTCACACAAGTTGGGTAAGGCAAATAATTTATCACTTCAATTTTTGACTTATCAACTTCAATGCCCTTTTTGGAAATGAAATTCCTTATAACAATACCTCTCTCAACCATGAAATGGAACTTTTCAAAATTTAAAACAAGATTCTTTTCAATGTAGGTTTTCAAAACTTTTTCCAGATTTTTCAAACAATGGTCAAAAGAGTTTCCAAAAACCGTGAAATCATCTAGGAAAACCTCCAAGAAATCTTCAATGTGATCAGAAAATATACTTACCATGAACCTATAAAATGTACCTAGAGCATTAAATAATCCAAATGGCATCCTTTTATATGAAAAATTTCCAAAGGGACATGTAAAGGTTGTCTTATCTTGATCCTCAGGAGCAATGGGTACCTGGAAATAACCTGAAAATCCATCCAAAAAACAATAATGAGTTCTCTCAACCAATCTCTCTAACATCTAATAAATTAAGGGAATGAGGAAATTATCTTTCCAAGTAACCTGATTCAACTTCCTAAAATTAATGCACACTCTCCAGCTATTTTGAATTCTCACAGGGATTAATTCATTCTTTTCATTCCTCATAGTGGTTAGGCCAGTTTTTTTGGAACTACATGAATAGGGCTAACCCACTATGAATCTGAGATGGGATAGATCATCCCAGATTCCAAAAGCTTCTCAACCTCCTTCTTCACATCCTCCATTAAAGTGGGATTCAACCTCCTTTGGGGTTACCTAATAGGTTTGGAATCTCCCTAAGAAAAATCCATGTGAGAATATATTTGGGTTGATTCCTGGAATATCACCTAAAATCCACCCTATTGCTTGGATATTCTCTCTTAAAAGATCTATCAATGATTTTTCTTGGATTTTAGAGAGATTATTAGCAATTATCACTGGTATTTTCTTACCCTCCCTAAGGTACACATATTTCAAATCATTGGGGAGTGTTTTGAGTTCCAAATCAGGTGGATTCTCAAGAGATGAAACTAAATTGACATTTCCCACTTCCAAACTTTGGACCTCCTACACACAAGAAACCATATCATCTTCCTCATCAGTTAATAAATCGTCTAATAAATCAGATTTTACCTCTTCCTCCCACATGAAGTTAGAATCTCCATCATGTTGGGCATCCACATATTCAATGATATTTTCAATGGAATAAGTATCTCCTAGGTCTAAGAATTCATAAAGAAAACCTAATTCTTGAATGGGTTCTGCACCAACTTCATGAGAAAGTGAAAAGAGGGAGTGATCATCTGATGGGTGCCTCATGGATTCAAAAATATTGAAGTGGACCATGCTCTCTCCAAACTTCATGGTGAGTGTCCCCTAATGGACATTGATGATGGTTTTATCCATTTTCAAGAAAGGTCTCCCCAAAATGATGTGTGAATATGACGGGCTCCTATATTAATCCATATTTAGCATGTAGAAGTCAGTTGGGAATAAGAGATCTTTGACTTTCATAAGGACATCCTCCAAAACTTCTATAGGGAAAACTGTGGATCTGTTTTCAAGCTGGACCACCATTCTTCTGGTCTTTAAGTCTCCCATCTGCAAAGAAGTGTATACTGAGTAAGGAAATACGTTAATTAAAGTAGCTAGGTCACACAAATCATTAGAGAAATTTAAAGAACCAATGGTGCATGGAATGGAAAACTTCCCTGAATCATGACATTTGGTTGGTAATTGTGGTGTGATAAGGGCTGAGACACATATTCTCAAGTTGATCCTTTCATTCCATTAAAGTATCCTCTTCTTGGTGCAAATAGCCTTCAAATATTTAGTATAATTTAGAATTTTTTTGACTGCTTCAAGTAAGGGGATATTGATTTCCACTTTCTGGAAGGTGTCCAGAATTTCTTTTTGAAGTGCTTCCTCCTACAATTTCTTTGATTCAGTCATCCTTGATGGAAGTCTTTCTTCTCCCTTTTTTCCTTTGAAATGGTGTTTTTGGTCTCTTCTTTCTTGGCCTATCCTTCTCTTCCTCCTCTATCTTATCTTCTTCACAATGAATTTTCACAGAATTTTCAGAGTTTTCAACTTCATTATCCCTCAACTAAAGTGGTATTATTTCAGTTTCATGGGATTCTGGTGGTGAGATCTCTTTTCCACTTCTTGTTGTTATCATTCTGACATTCTACTTTGGGTTTGGGATTGTTTGGGAAGGAATTTTCCCCGGATTTTTGGTCATGATTTCAACAAAACTTCCCACCGTGTTTTCCAGTTTGTCAACCTTATATGCTAGGTCATCAAACCTGGATTGTAGCTACTTCACAGAAGGTTTTTTGCTGGTATATGGTTGATCATAGGGTCTTGGTAAAGTGGTTGGTTGGTGGTGTGGAGGCTGGTTATAAGGTTGCTTCTGTTGAAATGGTGGTGGGATTTGGAATTGGTTTTGGTTCGGAGGTCTAGCTTGATTTTGCTAATTTCCAAACCTATAATAAACATGGTTAGGCTCTCTCCATCCTTGATTATGTTGGTACTTCCTTGGTTGAAAGGTTGTCGTACAAGTTTCCATTCCATGTATTTCAGCACATTGGTCAGTGAAATGATCAGGTGATGAGCATAAACTACATACCTTAGCTGGTTCTTGTTGGTCACCCACTTGTTTCATGGATATCTGTCTCATCAAAATAGTTAACTCTTCAATATTAGTTTCTAGTAAGGGTGATGGATGAGAAGTTTATACCTCATAAATATCTCTTGTTCCAATACCTCTTGTACCAAACTATTGCAAGTTCTAAGAAATATTCTCAATCAAACCTTTTGCTTCTTCTGGCAACTTGTCAATCAATGCACCTCCAGAGGATGCATCAAGAAGGTTCTTATAATTGTCCAGTAATCCTTGATATAAGAAGACAAGAAAGTGATGATCCTCAATGGATTGATGTGGGAAGCTAGCACATATCTTTTTAAATCTTTCCTGGTACCCATTAAGGGTTTCTCCAGATGATTGTTTGATGACATAGATCTCCTTTATGATGGTTGTGCTTCTGGAGGTAGGGAAGAATATTTGCATGAAGCATCTCACCAGGTCATTCCAATCATCAAGATCTCCAGGTTTTAGACCATACAACCATTCTTTAGCAGCTCCTTCCAATGAAAACGGGAATTCCTTCCACTTTACTTATTCCTCAGCTACTCCACATGGTCTTAAGGTTGAGAAGACATGTGTGAACTTTTTAATATGCTTGTTGGGATCTTCACCTACCAATACATGAAACTTTGGAAGCAATGGTATCATATTGGGTTTCATCTCAAAATAATTTTGTAAAACTGGCATGACAAGTTAATTATTCTGATTAAGGAACTGTGGGGCACAAAGGTCTCTGAGAGTTGGGTTTTTATTTCCAGCCATTATGACAGTCACAGAGTGAACACTTAAAGTTTCACTTGAGTCTGTAAGAGAAATTTACTCAAATTTAGATTGTAAATTAAGGTTTCTTAGCTTATTCAACAAAGTTATTTAAATTTCAGGATCAATGGGGAAAGGTTTAGTGTTTGAGGTTCTAGTCATGCAACTTGGAATGAAAATAAGAAAAGAGAAAAGAAATAGAGGAGAAAAGAAAAAAAATTGGCACTACCTCCCCGGCAACGGTGCCAAGTTTTGACACGAGCCAGTCGTGGGGTGTGACAAAAACAAATAAAACCTAAGTTAAATTTATTAAAGGGGGTAACCTAGGTTATCTCTAGAGAGGAGTGCACAAAAATTATGTTTGTCACTTAAATTAATGAAAGAAGTAAAGGTTGTTTTTGAAAATGTTCCAGTTGAATAATAAAGAAAGAAATTGAAAAGAAAGGTTGAACACTAATGAATGAAGAGAGTGATGGGGTCAGGGTAGGATCACCTTTTGTAATTTCATCATAGTCACAAATATCATCTTACCTCTCTTCCTTTTTAATAACAAATGAAAGACTCCTCGATCAAGTTATCTATCACCCTTGGTTAAAGAAGAAAATAGAACTCACTCCTATGTGCATGGAAGTTTATAAACAATCCCTAAACAACTAAGGCAATTCCCAATCGGGAATTGTTTCTCCTTATAACTCTAGAAAAATTTTACTAGTTCCACACACGTGACAACGATCGTTATACACTCACCAACTAACACAATCTGCTCGATCGAGACAAGTTGCACTAGGCGGAGGGAGATTAAATGTCTTTAACCAAAGCTATTAAAAATGAATACACCAAACTCAAAACAATATCGAATTAAGACAATTGGGAAACACTAATAATATATGTCATTCAAAAGAAAAATAAGTTTTTACATTTAATCACAAAACTCTGACATTACAAAAGAGAAACTCCCCCTTCCCCGATCACTCAAAGGATTTACCCCTCCATGTGAAGGGTATTAGAGTTGAAAGGGGAAGAAGAGAGAATGATGAAACTAAGTAAAAAGAAAATAGAAAATATAAAGAAATTCAAGAACTCAATACTCCAGCACATCTCCTCTTTCACCTTCTTCAACCCCTTTGAATGGAAGTGAACACTCTTATTTATAGGCTTGGGGAGTAGAAAATTTCCATCCCAAATTACTCCCCCTAATGTTTGAGTCTAGTTGGAATATTAAATGACTGAATTTAGGAATGTTTCCATCTTAAAAGTTGTTCCTACATATCTTCTTAATGCTTCCTAAAAATATCAGCGAATTTGGACAAGTGTCATAAAATTTATTCTCGAATTACCACTGACATCTTTTTCTTCCCGAGGTGACTCTTCAACTCCCTCTTTTTTTCCGCATTAAATAGATGCCTTAATGACTTAATTTCTTCATAAAATTAAACAGTAGAATTCTTATCGTAGTCATATTTCTTATACATCTAGAATAACCTAAGTTGGACATGTTTAGACCGAGATATGCCTCATTAATTATGGTAGGGTCCATTCTGTAGGCCAGAAAACGTTTTCCACTTGATGCATTTGTCTGGGCCATAGTGTGTTGAATTAAACCCAGGTCCAAAATACAAAGTTGAATCCCAAGAGTATAAAAATCCTAAAAAAAGGAATCACACAATTTGGATAAAAAATGTAAAATATATTCCTGAAATACAGAAGCTCTACAAAACTGATAAATTTCCATAATTAAAAAATTTCCACAATTAAGCCCATAATTCACCAAAACACTAAAATGATACAAATCAGATCAAATTGATTAATTGGTAGGGGATAAATCATTGAAACACATATGAAAAATAATTAGAATAATATCTCTATCATAAATTTATGAAATTTGGAAAAAAAAACATCACATAAACATAATTTAAGGCTAACTACCAAGAGAACATCACATAGTAGATAGAGACCCATAGTGTATTAGGTTTACTCCCTAATCCCATACATAACATATTGGGAAAAATTTCTTTACCAAATGAATTAGAGTTATATATAGGAACACCCATCATAAAATGTATATGATTATGTGTGCCAAAAAAATTAAATCAGTCATAATGCATAAAAATAATAATTATCCATGGAAAGAAATGGGGTTTATAAACTTTCATCAAATCATAATCAAAGGAGATTTCATAATTAATGAATAGATAAATGAACTAATGAAATGTATTAGTCCACAAAAGGAAGGGATAATAATATATTTATATGTGTAATTGGAATATATACAAAATTTAGAATCATTATATAACATTTATTAGAGATAAAAAGTGAGTTATGGGGATAAAGGTCACGATCTAAAAAAAGTGTGGTTCAAAGAGATATCACACCTTGAGTTTGAGTCATCATGTACATTACTTATCTTCCTAAATAATAAATTTATGTTAATTATTATATTTATTAATTTCCTTATTTAATTTTATTATTACATTTTATTTATTTCTATTCCATATTAAATTACTTAATCAATTAATTTCACATCAGACTTTTTGATGAAATTCTTCTTATATGTCCAAAATGAATTTAGTATGTTACAAAAGCTCAAAGAGGTCATCATTACATCATATACAGAACAATAATAAAAAAATAATTATCATTTTTATACATCAATTATAATTTTAATTCCATACATGAGATATGGGTATGAAAAATTAACTATGTTACATTCATAGAGATAGTTGGTCGTACGCATGCATGAGTATCATTTTCATTTTTCAAAAATCATTATATAAAGTAGGTAAGTATTATTTTATCTTTATATAATAATCATTATATCATAAATTTCATATTATTTCCTTTAATATGCTTATATATACCATCACTACCACAAAACTGGGTTTCCGTAGCGTCACCCTTTATCAGCGATAAAAAAAGCGCTGATAAAGGGCACTTTTAACAGTTCTAAAAGAAGATATGTTAAAAGTGACCCTTTATGAGTTCTTTTTTTAGGGCTAATAAAGGCACCCCCTTTATCAGTTCTTTTTTTAGCGTTGTTAAAGGGGACCCCTTTATCAGTGTTTTTTTTAGTAGCACTGATAAAGTGTATATTTCAAAAAAAATATGAAAAATAATATATTGATATATAATTATATTTATATTGATATACATATAATATATATATATATATATTAAATATGTTTTAGATAAGTATAAATAGACTATTACATTTAATAGATAAAAAATTTAGTGAAAATGGAATTAAAATATTTTAAAAAATATTATTAATTAAAAATTTTCTAATTATCATCAACTGATAATCATTTAATAACAATTTCAAAACACAAAAATAAAAAAATAATAAAAGATCTAAAATAAGTTGAAAATGTAACTCAAACTTCAAAGGGTCATAACTTTTGATCCGGGTGTCCATTTGAGATCTACAGTATATCAAATTGAATCCTGCGGCGAGATCTACCCCCTAATGGCCAAGGGGAACCTTATGTCACATATTTAGAGGCCAAAAAAGGCCCATAAGTCTTCCAAAACCGAGTTTTTATTCAGGATACCCCAATTTTTTAACATTCAAATAGATATAACTTCTAATCCAAATGTCCTATAGGCCTGTACCACATATCATATCAAATATTGTTTCATTTTATTCAATTTTAATGGTTGTGGAGTTGAAACAGACTTCTGTATTATAAGTTATGGTCGTTTTAACATTATATGTCTTTTCAGATACACATATATATGTATTTATTCATAAATATATGGCTGTGTGTGAGAGAGAGAGAGAGTCTGTGTGTGCATGTGTTGTATATATGTATGTATGTATTTATTTATTTATTTATAAACACACATAAAAAACATATTTTATAAATTTATTTAAAACTAATATTATAAATATAAATTAATATACAAATAAATATACAGATAAAAATTTAAAACTAAAAATATATATATAAATAGATATAAATATATATTAATATATGAATAAATATATATATATATATATTAATATATGAATAAATATATATGCATTAATATAACTAAATATATTTATATTAATATGAATCTATATTAATATACGAATAAATATAACTATATATATATAAATAAATAGATATATCATTGAATGGAGAAAAAAACTAAATGAATTAGTGGTAAAGGTGTAGGTGTACAATGGGGGAGGTCTCAAGTTCGAGTTCTGGTAGAAGCAAGGGTGTGTGGGCAAGTGGGAGGGGGTTGCACGGGCAAGGGCAGCAAGTAGTGAGAGGGAGGGGGCTCCGCCTAGCGCTGATAAAAGGGGGGTCAAGCGCTGTTAAAATCTCCCTCCCTCATTATATATTATTTTCAATTTTTTTTAAAAAAAATTGAATTTTATCAGCACTTAAAAAAATGATGATAAAAGGGGTCTTTTATCAGTGCTAGAAAAGGTGCTGATAAAGGACCTATTTATCAGCGCTTTTTTGTAGCGCTAATAAAAGGGACCCCCTATCTTCGCCTCGATTAAAAACACTTTTCAAGCACTGTTAATGAACTTTTATAGCACTGATAAAGTCCATATTTTTAGTAGTGCATATATATGATGTGGTAATAAAAAAAGAGTCGCATCATTTTTTGGATTTGGTAATCCACACGTACATAGGAATGATGTTATCATTTTTCAATGAATGGAAAGGTAATAAAATATATGACATATCGTATTTAATGGTTGATAAATATGTAATTAATATAATATATATATATACACACACACATTAAATCTATAATTATATCTATCCATAAGAGGCGGTGATGGAAATTGAATTATATTGATTCCTAGGGTGGTAGTACACTGTACACACGAATGACGATTTTAATTCCAATTTGAAAGAAAAAGGAAAAGGATATATGTAATTAAATTAACATAATAACATATAATTAAATTTTAGATACTTATTTATTTTATTTAATCATGTTTTAATATTATTTAAAGGAGTTATAAGAAGAAATAAAACTAAAATATTCAGTTAAATATTATACCTCTTCTTCAGACAACTTCCTTTTATTTACACCTTATACCTTCTATGGACAGTATTATACCCAAACCAAGGCCTATAGAGCATGGGGAGAGATTTTAATAAGGTATTTGGATAGATATTTTCTAAACTAAAAGGATTTTTAAGTGTGAATAAATGTGGAGAGGAGGTTCCCTTTTACAAGTGAGAGGAGAGGAACTTTTGGAATCTCATAAAATATTAAATTAATTTAAATTAATTTTCTTGGAAAAATGATCCAAATTGATATAATTTGAATATGCGATGATTTTGTACTAAAATAATATCACATAATAAAATTTGGAAAGTTTGTATTATTTTTATATGATTATCTCCTTCTTTTAACCCGTGTTAACCCATTTTGACAATTACAACAATAACAATGTTTTTATTCTTTAGGTGTCAATATAGCTAATATAAAAGGAAAATTAGCCCATAAATGGAACATAATTTATATTTTTTAAACATATTAAAATACATTTTCCAAAAAGTGGATTTTTATAAATTTTAAATCGTTTAATAATATATTATTTATTATAAAATAACATTAATGTCATTTTTGGAACAATTCGTTGAATTTGACATTGAAAACATCATGAAAATAATGAAATTCGAATCTAATACATTAAAAATATATATAATATTTTATTTTTATATAAAAAAACATGGGACATGGTAATTTATTAAAATTATATTACTTTTAACATTTTTAAAAACATTTATTTTATTTTTCTATTAATTGAATAAATATTGTGTTAGCATTTCGTAAGCATTTAAGGTGATTATATCATCACTAAAAATTAGAAATAAATTAACATGATAAAAAATAATTTGTATTTAAAATAAAACTTTTATAACTAAACATATCCTATGTATATCCCTGTGTCAAAAATGTAGTGATAATAAAACAAAGATATTGAGATTTTTTACTTTTCATTATTCAAAATAATATAAAAATCAAAATCAAAGAAATATGGAACTGTGTGGCCATATTTTAAAAAATTAGTTGTATATAGACAATATAAACTCACAAAATAGGATAAATTAATGTTTTAGGGTCATCTTTTAGTCCTTATAATATTATTTTTAACCATAATTGCCCGATTTACTATTACCATGGTGACAATTATTTACTATGGTTACTTTTCCAAATGAAATAAAATAAAAGGTACCTATTTACCAATTTTAGACCTCTTTATTTAAAATATAGAATATATTTTTTCATGATTCATTTTTTTAATTGGAAGAAATTAATTTTATATGAAAACAAAAATTGAAAAGAAAATAGTTTTTTAGAAAAAAAATCATTTTTAAGGACAAAAATATTTTCATACCAAATTAAAGTATAAAAGTCAAGAAAAATACTATAATTGGATTATTTTTAATCAAAATGGACGAATATAATTTTAAAAATAATACAAAATATAATTTTACAATGTAAATACTTTAAAATAAAATACATTTTTCAATAAAAATGAGTATTTTTCACTATTCGTTAAAAAATGATACTTTTCAGAAAAATCTAAAAATTTCACCATAAGATAAAATTTATATGATGATTTAAAAAATTAAAAAAAATTATAAAATAAAATTTCTTGAATTTTTCTAAATTAATTATAATATTTTCACAAAAAAATAAATAAAACCGTTTTCAAAGAAAAATAATTTTTTAAGAATAAAATAACATTACAAAAAATGGGTGATTATTTACTAATAATTTATCTATAAATTTATATTTTATAGGAAAATTTTATAAGTTTCATAAAATTATTAATTATATTTATAACCTATAATTTGACAGCTAGGTTATAATGGTCGTATTTAAATAATAATATTTAATGATTTTTTTAAACTCAGTGTTATGTGTCATATACACTATTGAACAAAGTGTTATTTTAAAATATTAGAGTGTTATAATGGGTCGGCTCTTATTTTATCATCATAACATGATGACTATCACCTTCTATTGCTGCACTAAGGAAGTGATGACATATTTGTAAGATATGGGAAAAATATTAGCATATCCATCTATTGTCTTCAAAATGTAATGAAGAGCTTTGACAGTGGGGATGAGAATATAGGGCCATTATTAAATGGGAGTGTGAATATGTGCCTAATATTGTACTCTAGTCTCCATTTGGATCTTTCAAGAATCTTCATATATATCTCTTGAAATATAGGCCTTCACCTTAGTCATTGTTTGGATATATCGGCATGCTTTTAATGTTGATAGAGTGTATTAGGAGGATTGGATAGTGTTAGTAGGGATATGGTTATGCTCTTCTTCTATGATGTTCTAATAGGTCTCATATTGGGGAATAATAATATAGTCCATTTCTTAGTGTCTTTAGATATTCTCTACTTGGTGATACTTTCTTTAGGGTTCCCGGACCTGAGAGGTTAGGACTGAGATCTCTTGGGAAGCCTCCTTAGTAAAATACTAAGGAATCGGGGTCACACATCTTTATTTGATTTGATAGTGGGTGGATCAAGACATATTAGTCAACTCCTATTACATGGTGAGGTTAAGGTCTACCTTAAGGCTTTCCTCCCTATAATAAGGGGTAATTATTGATGCACTATTGGGAGAGGCTCACAAATAATTTGGATGTGGTAGAAGGTTCCACTAGCTTCATTATAGCTTTTCTTCGATGGGGTGGGAATTGAGTATTCAGTTCTTGGAGGCTCTCACATAAATACTTTGGGGTTAGAATGTTACAATTCCAAAGATACTTGTGCACTAATTCATCTACCACCTATTAGTGGAGGATCTAGATTTTTGATGTCATCCTTCTAATAATTAGGGATGTTGTCTTTACAGTAACTGTAGAATGATAAAATTTTATTAATGAATACACCATTTCTATGTATTGATGGGTTCCTTTGAAAGGGGTACCTAAAATACAATAACACCATAATCAAGAAAACTTATAAGTTTTTTTATCTCAAGTAAGTGCATGTTCAAAAAAAATCACAACCAAAGTATTTCACATTGGGGTCACTATTTTTGTTTCTCATTTTTTCTGATGGAAATATACATTTTTAATAAACTCCAATGTAAATCTATAAAATATTTTTGATTCAATGTGGACTTACTTTTCAAAGTAAGTTAATCACTAGGACTTTACTAGTAACACCTTATAATATTTTTTGTTCAAGATAATGGGAGATCAGTCTCATATACACCAATTGAGGGAGAATTATTTCATAATCTATGTAACTCTTATAAATTTATTATGTATTTGTGAATCTTTCCTAAATCCATGTGTGGGGTTGGTTACCCCTAAGTTAATTACTGATCATCATCATACATCGATGTGAATATCTATGTGTACCAGAGGATCTCCATGATATTTTTATTACTTAGTGGTTCTTAGTTCAAGGAAGATATGGTTTAATTCCACATGATGAGTGATCTAGAGTTTATCTCAATCCAATAAGGTGATTGGTGTTTATGGTGTTAGAAACAGACCCCTGTTGAAGGATTTCTATGTATCTTTATAAAGGGAATCAGAACTCGTATAGTTAGGTTTCACTTAAGGGGGAACATTGCACCTTTTGAGGTCATGTGACATAGACTAATTACAAGTAGTTTAGATTCATGGATATTGGGAATCTATGAAGAATATTATTATCAATAGCTAGTGTGGTAATTGTCCATAATAGGCCCTATAAAGTTAACCTCAAAGGGAATTTCTCCCAATGAGTATGGGTTTGTTTCATAGTGAATATAGAACTATGAGATCTATAATTTTTTTGGCTAGTGGGAATATGTTCCACTTCATATGATATAACCTTATGAATATGGTTGAATAAGGAAGGATTTAGGGAATGTGGTATGGATGAGAAAGATATGGTAATTATATAGAGATAATATGGTTCTATAAGTGTGGGAAATGATTTCATTAGGAATATATCCTAATTAAGTGATGATAGTTTTAGATTCTGGGTTTCAACATTAGGGATGCATTCTATATGTCCTATTTGATAAGAATCAAATCCCATATAGGCCATGTTCCATAGTTTAAGGTCATGTGGTGGGACCACACTAGGAATTTTAATGTCATATGATAAGGATGTTGTCATTCACTTTAGTTTCAGGTGACTAAAACGTTTCCCATGCATTTTAATACCATCTTGTGGGAAAAAATATATCATAAAAGGAGGTAGAAGTAGTGTATTTTATTAATATTATGCATTAAGGATTCCATTTCTTGTGTTTCTCTAGGAATTTATCCCATTGAAAGAATATATATCATGGTTAATATATCCCTTTGAGCTAGATTTCATGGAGGGTATGCTCCCATGAGTATGAACTAAGAATTACACATTTGGGATTCCCTTTGGAAGCATATATTAATTGGAATACTAGTGTCATTTCCCTTAATAATGACATGGTAGGTTCTAATACCTAAGAGGAGGCCCAAGTGTAGCTTGGGAGATAGATGAAAATAAGTGGGGACTATGAAATAATGTCTATTTCCCAAATGTTGGTGTTATGGGATTATTGATGATTTAAGGTGATGAAATCATAAATGGGAACCATATTGGGTATTATACCTAAAAATTAATCCCATATGATTATGGATTATATGGTGGACCCAACCATCCACCAAACACCTAGGCCAATAGGTTTTGGGACTAGATTAGCTAAGTTTCATTATCGGATCTACGATCATATTTATGGATTTCCCTATGACGTAATCCCTCATTGTCATTAGGATATATGATTTAAAATCCCTTAAGGGTCTTATTAGTTATACTGGACAAGTTGTTCAATTCATTTTTCAAATGAATACATGACTTAAGGGGGTGTTTTGGTGCATATATCTCAACCATTTATATCCTGTGTAATTGGAGGATACCTCCATACTTGGGTGCTTGTATAGAAGACCTAGATGTAGGGATGATTCATCCATGAACTTGGTGATTATATGATATTATAATATTGAAATGATGGAAGGGGATTTTTCCTGGTATAAGGTTAAGAAAACTGGCTTATCTTTTCCTATGTGGTGGGCTAGGATGTGGCTTCACCATAGTAAAATCTCGTACAAAGATATTTCACACAAGTGAGGGTTATTAAGGTTGTGGCTTCAACCTATCAAGATCTCAACCAAGTTAGTTTTCTAAAATATCGGGTCTTGGAGTTTTTTCTCCCTAGTATGTCTTAGGTTAAGGATTTGGTTTTCCTAAAGGAGGGATAAAGGGACACCCTAGATCACTCAATGAATGGTATGAAATGGGTTTGCTTTGCTCAATGAAAGGTTAGGATTATGAGTCTTTTTTACCAAATATAGGTATATGGATACCATTTGGAGATGTATACTTCTTATTATTAGGAATCTCATTAGGTATTTTTGGTGGTTGGAACCTTAATATGTCATTCAATAAAGGTTATTTTCCTTAGAATCAAGAATCTAGGGGGAAAGTATTCTTACTCAAAGTATTCCAAGTATTTAAAACATTTGGGTTACAAAATCACCCTCCTTGGTTGGTAAATTCCCTTCAATTTTGGGAAAACAGATACCTGAAGGGGAATTGGATATTTTCAGAAGGAAGATATGGGTTCCTCTTAGTCTTATCAAAAATATTCAAATATAAACCCTTGGGTCCTATTTATTAGAAAATATCCAGTATTGGGAACATGATATTGGAGGTATGGTAGGGTATGCATAGAGCTTTATTGTAATGGATGTATGTGTTACATGTTGCATGCATGGGTAATGATAGGAATGGAAGAATCATCTTGGTTTATATGGGAATGGTTAGTTATGAATGCATGTACTAGTTTCCATGGTTGACTTTACTCATTCATTGGGGACTTGGGAAGACTATACCCTTCTTACCTTATACCTTTTCCCTACCCAATAATTATTACTAACTTATTCAAAGAGCATCAAAAAAATGACCCCCTCCCCTAAAATTTGGTTTTATTGGTATAAATAGAACCAAATTGTGAGGTTTTAGGAACCCTAGATCTCATCACATGCACCCACAATAGGGTGCAGTACATCATCCCTTGATTCTATATACAATCAAGGTCACAACATTAAATAAGGGGACCAAATCCTTTTATCTACAACTTTGTGGACCAAGTGAGTCTTGGAGCTTCAACACTCCCTATTCACCAAAGTTACTTATGTTTCTTAATGTACCATTACCATTCATTCTTTTCTTAACATTTCATCTTCTTTTAGTCACTTAATCAGACCTAGGAAATATGACTTAGGAGACATGGGTTGGCTAAAGATGACTTTTCCTAACAGAAATTGGTTGAACAAACTTGGGTGAAGTTGGTTGTCCATGGGGAATTTGGAAAAGATACAATTTCTTGAGGATGTTATCATTTCTTCATGAAATTATATCTTCACCCAATGCCTTGTGCACATTTTCATGCAACTAGGTGCACTTGAAAAAAGTTGGATTTCCCCTACCATGTAGCATAAGTCTTGTATCCTAGGTGTGAGTGGGTGACTAAAAGATGATGTGGAATTATTGAATGGGAAAACGTTTCACTTACATTAAGAATCATTGGTAACATGGGAGAATAAAGAACGTAATATATTCTAGGATTTTTCAGGTTATAAAGGTGTGGTAAAAAGTAGAAGGTCCCCTATATTAATAGTAGTGACCTTCATTACACATGAAATAAAGTGTTGATGTGTTTTTCCCTACTATGGTTATATGGTTTTAATACCCTAGTTTGGGTGTTAAGGTGTATATAACTTTATAATTTATCCCTCTTCATGATTATCAAACTCAATTATGCAGGGCGGTGGATTTATTGACACTCCTATAAATAAGTGAGAGATAAGGATTTGTAAGGAAAATGTTCTTATGAATGAAGAACATAGTTTTCCCAAGTCCCTAAATGTCACGACCCACCTTCACTAAAAGGAGATAAGGGTCAGTAGATTGCCAGGACCTTCCTTCTTTAAGTTTAAGGAGAGATAATGACCCTTGAAACCCGCCTTCAATAGGTCCCAGAGTGGCGACTAGAACCAAGGGTATAGAATCACGCACTAAGTGGAAGGTATTACCCTTTTTCTTTTAATAGGATTGGGAGATAAGATGGTAATCCCAACAACACCAAAAGCAGAAAGTAAAAGTAAATCCAAGAACAACCATTCCCATATGCATGTTACAAAAGTAAACACCACAAGTACAAAAAAAAGTGACTACAAGGTAAAGTACCAAAGAAAGGAAAACATCAACTGCAACTTCCCCAAAGGTCTTGCACTAGTACGGTCCCGCGTGATCCCCAAAGTCCTCCTGGAAACCTGAAAGCAGTTTTATATACGTAGGGTGAGCATATAAGTACACTCAGTAGGGAAAACCAAAGACTCTCGTGTACAAGTGGGGGAACGTACTAAATTCCCGTGAGAAAAATAGTAAACCAGACACCTAACAAGGTAAACTATCCACCCAAGCCTCACCAAGGCACACTCGCCAAATAACGAAATTCAAGTAATATATATAGTAAGAGTACATCAATGTTTGGGTACCCCGCACCACTTTCCCACTGGTTATTGAATACATCCTGCACATCGAACCAATCCCTCCATTCTCACCGCAGTCCCACTGCCACACCCCGCCCGCACACACCTGGGCTATAACCACACGCAGTCCCACTACCGAATCCCGCCCGCACACACCTGGGCCATAACCGCACATCGTCCCACTGCCGAATCCCACCCACACACACCTAGGCCACAACTGTCTCACGTAACCACGCCTGCAAACACCTAGGCCAGAACAACCACCACCACACCCGAAGACACCTGGGCTAGAAGATCCACTACCACGCCCGTAGACACCTGGGCCTCATCTCGAAGATACTTGGGAAACTACCTACCCACACACATCTGGGCCATAACCACCACACTACCCCGCCTAAAGGTTCTTGGGCTAATAATGGACCTCAGTCCATCACAGCTTGCCCGAAGATACTTGGGCTATCCAGAAAAGGGAGCAGAAAATGATCTAATAACCAGCCACTAATAATAGTGTAGGGAAAAACACCCTCCCCCATGAAATGGGGGTGTTTGGAACTAAGTTCTCAACTTGGGTGGGGCGCAAATAAGAAACACAAAACTACAAGTATATGTATAGGTAATGAGCACTCACCCAAGTTTAGTTTTTTCTTCATCTAGCTTAAAGAACACAAACAGTGCCCCTATCCACGTCACAACTCACACCAAACAAAACCCATTTGTCCCATCCTTGTTTTCATGTTCAGTAGTGATGTTTAATTAAGATCTGCACCTACTTGGGCAACTAAAAACCAAGGAAAAAGATCATGCCAAATGTCAATTTAAACATTCACACTCGATTCTCTTGTAAAGTCACAACAACAAAGGGATAAGTGATATCCCTCGAAGTACTGAAACCAAATACAACCTCGGGATACTGCCCCGTGTCCCCCCAAATGGTTTCTCATCAACAGAGGGTCCCACCCCAATTCGTGATACAATCATGGTAACCACCCGACCTTAAATTCACAACCACTGGAATCATAACACAGGGGATCCCATCCCCAATTTCACAAACACCGAGAGTATAATAACAGGGGATCCCATCCCCTCCCATATCACCCAGAAACCGGCCCGTGAAAGAAGAACAATCAAACCACTACCACCAAGAAAATCAGGCCTATGCCGGTATTTTTAGATTTATAAGATTTAACACACTCCATGATTTTAAAATTCATTGTACTTTAACCGGGGTTATCACAGAAAAAGGGTTGATCCTAGTGATTCCAATTTATTTAGCCGAATATATGTAATTAACCAAATTTCCTTTATAGAAAGGCTTCGCAACCACAATACAATCCATTTAAACATCACCACAGGTAAGGGTTCATTAGTGCACAGAGAAAGACCACCAACGACCATGATTTTTAGTAGGCGTAAGCCTGCACAATTCATAAAAGAAGATCATAAAACAATCAGTATCATCGATCACAGCCCCCCTTTGTTCTTTAGAGTCCATTCATTATATTTATTAAGGTTTGGTTAATCCAATTCCACAGAAACAACAGCATGCCCACCCCGCATGATACACAAAAAGGAGAGATGAATGAGAAATTCCCTACTTGTTGATCAACGATCGATGCTAAGGCCGGGCGCGAAACTTTATGGATAGTGATGTGGTTCGTCCGAATGAAAAGCTGCTCTTCTGAAAGAAGGGTACTAATAGCACAGGGTGATCGAGAAAAGAAACCTGTGGATAACCCTTTTGGTTTTTAAGAGCCAGGGATGGTTGCGATAACAACGTCGAACCGCATAAGGAGCGGGGGGTCGTGGGTCGACCACACGGCCCCACAATTCATTAAAGAGTCGAGCGGTTTAAACTTACGCATACACCAGGTTAATTCATTAAATATTTAAAACATTTATGGGCATTATCGGGCTTTAAAACAAGCTTAAAGGGGTCAAAATATGGTTTAAACCCCAATTTGCGCACGTCATTGGAAAAACCCCGACAAGGCTGGGTGACAACGATCGGTCTCACCGATCGGTCGGTCTCACCGACCGGTCTCACCGATTGGTCAGTCGGTCTCACCGATCGGTTGTGCTGATCGGTCTCACCGATCAGTCTCGTCGATCAGTCACGCCGATCAGTCTCACGTCGAGACGCTACCCCTTTAGGATCTGGATTTTTTGGCAAAGGAAAGGACCCTGAGATTCTGGGTCATCACATCAGATACCTCTCAAACTATTCTCTCCCTCGACAATTTAAACAACCCAGAAGGAAATAACGGGTTCGAACAAGCACCTCTAAAGATACCTCTCAAGATTGAACCTCATTGTTAACTAAGAACACCTCCCTGTCAAGAACCAAGCAAGATACCATGTCAAACTGCCCAGCCAGGTGGTTTGGGGAGTCTCCTCCCCCATGTCAAGATATTATCCTCTTTGGGCGGCACTGACTCGCCCGCACGAGTTTATCGCATCCATATTAATGTGTCTTGATTAGGAGTTGGGTCATCCCCTCCTCGTAGCTAGGAATTTTTGCACACATTCAGAGGAAAGAAAACCACATATTTCATAGCCAAAGGTAAAATGATCCACCACAACAAGTATAAATAGAATAGCACAAAACTCAAAACAACTATGGGTATTGGGCATGCATTTGTGCTTCCCTCTCCCACATACACTCCTCAAGACCACCGTGTCTCTATAACACACGGACCAAGGGAATGGTTCTCCCACGAAGCACCTTCTCCTCACGATCCTATATCATCACTGGTCTTTCCCCAAAGGTCACGTCATCCTCGATGTCTAAATCTCCCCAGTCAAGGATGTGTGAATCATTGTGCAGGTAACGACGGAGCTGGGACACATGGAAGATGTCAGGTATCCTCAGTAGCAGTGGTGGTAATGCTAGCTGATAAGCCACTTCGCTGACCCCCCGCAACACTTTGAAGGGTCTGATAAACTAGGGAGAAAGCTTACTCCCTTTGTCGAACCTCCGTTGTCCACACTGAGGGGATACCTTCAAGAACATGTGGTCTCCAACCTCAAACTCCAAGGGCCTCCTCCTGGTATTAGCATACGACTTCTGTCGGTCCTAGGCCGCCTTCATCCTTTCCCATATGAGCTGAACCTTCTCTGTCGTGCTCTGCACCACCTCCGGGCCAAGGATGCCTACTTATCCTACTTCGGTCCAACACACAGTTGAGCGGCATGGTCTACCGTACAAGGCTTCAAACGGGTCCATACCAATGGTATAGTGATAGCTATTATTGCAGGAAAATTTTACCAGAGGCAAGTGTCGCACCCATGATCCTCCTGAGTCCAGAACACATGCCCGCAGCATATCCTCCAAGGTCTGTATGGTGCGCTCTATCTGTCCATATGTCTGGGGATGGAAAGAAGTGCTAAGACGCAGTTGGGTTCCAAAAGCATGCTACAATCCTCTCCAGACTCGTAAGGTAAACCGTGCATCCCTATCCGAGAATATAGACCTCAGAACTCCATGCAACCGCACCACCTCATCCATGTACTTTCGTGCCAAATCATCCATTGCACTCAACTCCTTGATCGCCAGGAAGTGAGCCAATTTCGTCAACCGGTCCACTACCACCTAGATGGTGTCGTATCCCCCTTGGAACTTGGGTAGTCCTGTGATGAAATCCATCGATATGTCCTCCCATTTCCACTCGGGGACATCCAGAGACTGCAGCAGGCCACCTGGAACACGGTGTTCAGCCTTCACCTGCTGACACACTAGGCACTTTTCCACAAACTCTGCCACTGCTCACTTTACTCCGGGCCACCAAAACTGTCTCATCAGGCCCTGGTACATCTTGGAAACTCCTGGGTGTACCTCTAGGGGTGATTTTTGGAGCTCCTTGAGAACCTGGCCGCGCATTGCCTCTGGAACAAATAGCTTTCCCTGGAAAAGAATCCGGTTCTGACCATCCTCCATCCACCCTTTTGGAGAATTCCTCGGGTCAACTCGGCCACAGATCACTTCGCACTCTGGTTCTCCCCACTGAGACTCCTCCACTTGCTGCAACAGAGAAGACTACACTATCATCAGATACAGGAAACCTCTACCTCTATCCATCCTCGCTTCCAGGTGTAAGGCAGCCAACTCCTCCATCGCCTTCCAGGCATCTGCCGACTCTCAAATAGCATCCCTTTGCGTCCTCATACTCAAGGCATCGGACACTACATTCCCCTTACCTGAAATGTAGGAAACCTCAAAGTTGTAATCCTGGAGGAACTCCATCCACCTTCACTGCCGCAAGTTTAGGTCCCAGTGGAAGAAGATATACCTCAAGCTTTTGTGATCTGTGAAGACCACAAAGCTTTCACTGATGAGGTAGTTCCACCATAACTTTAGCGCAAAAACGACCACTGCAATCTCCAGGTCTTGGGTGGCATAATTACGCTCATGAGGGCGTAGCTGCCTAGACCCATAAGAGATCACCCCTTATCGCTGCATCAACACACATCCCAAGCCCTGTCCTGAAGCATCACAGAACACTTCGTACGTCGCCCCTTCTTCTGGTAGCCTCAGAACTGGGGAACTAACCAACTTCTCCTTTAGATAGCTGAAGGTTGCCTCACACTGCTCACTCCACGTGAAAACCTAATCCTTATTGGTCAAGGCTGTCAAAGGGGCTGCAACTCGGGAGAAGTTGGGTGCGAACCTCCGATAGTAACCCGCCAGCCTGAGGAAACTACGGACCTCTCCCACATTCTTGGGTGCTGCCCAAGAAACAACCGCCTCAACCTTTGATGGGTCCACCTCTACCCCCTGCTCGGACACCACGTGCCCGAAGAAGTGCACTTCTCGCGTCCGGAACTTTCATTTTGACAACTTACCATAGAGCTAGTGCTGTCGGAGGACCTCCAAAACCACCATCAAGTGCTCCACATGGTCCTCCTCTGATCTTGAATAGACCAGGATGTCGTCGATGAACACAACTACAAACCGATCTAGGTACTCCCAAAAGATGGAGTTCATAAGCCCCATGAACACAGTTGGGGAGTTCGTAACACCGAAGGGCATGACTACGAACTCAAAGTGTCCATATCTGCACCTGAACGCCGTCTTCGGGATGTCGCCCTCTTTCACCCTAAACTGGTGATACCCAGACTGCAGGTCAATCTTCAAGAACCACCTTGCCCCTTTCATCTGGTCGAAAAGATCGTCTATCCTTGGAAGAGGATAGCGATTCTTGATCGTTACCTGATTCATCCTCCTGTAGTCTATACACAACCTGAGACCACCATCTACCTTCTTTGCGAACAATACTGGAGCACCCCATGGTGACGCACTTGGTCGAACATAACCCATCTTCATCATATCTTCAATCTGAATCTATAACTCCCGTAGCTCCGAAGGTGCCACCCGGTAAGGATCCATTGAGATTGGATGAGCGCCGGGCTGTAGCTCTATCCCGAACTCGATATCATGTCGAGGGGGTAGAGTCGTCACCTCCTCAGGGAAAATGTCCATAAACTCATAGACGATCTCTATCACCCCCACCATCTCAGCATCTAATGGCTCCACTAATAGCTCGAATAACAAGGAGAGGAGGGGTTCCTCTTGCATGCTGCCCTTCTGATTTCTCTGCTCACCGGTGAAAGTAACACGCCGGCTGCCCAAGTCTGAGAACACAACCCTTCCTCAGAAGTAGTTGATGACGGCACACAAAAAGAACAGCTAGTAGATGCCTAGAATGACATCATATGGTTGTATCTGTAGTAGAAGAAGATCCCTCACTGACTGATGTGGCCCTATCATCAGTCTGCATCCTCGACAAACATATAACAAGTCGGTCTGACCTCCAACTGGTGTGATCAGCACCAGGGGAACTGGAAGTCTCTCGGAATCTAGACCCAAGGCATGGGCTAGACTGGGTGAAACAAAGGAGTGAGAAAGCTCTGGTATTGAACAAGGAATAATCAAGGGTGCTAAACAAACTGATCGTACCTCGAACGATATTCGGAACCACTGGAACTGCTGCCTCCATGGCGTGTAGCTGTCCACACCCAGATCCTTTTCCCCTCAGCTGTCGGCCACCTCCCCGACCACGCCCCGGTCAAGGTCACTATGGAGCACCCTGAGGTCGGCCTCCTCCTCCTATGTCTAGACTCGGAGGAGCGGGAGCTCGATGTCCCTGTTGCTGCTGCTGGAAGGGCCTGGTTGGAAGCTGCTGCTGGGGCGGGTGCTGGGGATGTCCGCCACCGCCGTATTGTACTTCGTCCGGGCACTGACTCCGGAGATGTCCATGGATCCCACAGATGAAGCACGGCGGTCCCGGTCCCAAAGGAAAAGGGCGAGGACCAGGGGATCGAAACTGAAACTACTACGGCCTCCTCCCTACTGGTCGGAACCTGGAGGGTCCTAACGCTGGAGGCCTGGTACTGACGGCCTTCCCCTTCGATGATCCCAGCTGGATCCCCTCTCGTGACACACCTCCTAGAGCGTGCATCCTCTCCACCACTTCGGCCTTCTTCTGGACCTCCAAGTACGTCAGAAGGGTAAAGGGGATAACAGCATACTGGAGGGAGGGTCAGAGTGCCTCCTCTAAACGTCTTTCCTGAGACTCCTTTTCGGGGAAGAGGTCCGGAGCAAAACGTAGGAGGTCCTTGAACTTGATTCCCAAATCCCTCACAGACATACTCCCCTACTGAAGGGAGAGTAGCTCCTGTCTCTTTTTTGCCTTCATCGTTGAAGAGAGGAATTCCGCCCAGAACTCCCTCTCAAAATCAGCCCATGCCACCTTAGCCTCTCTCCTCTCCCCCAGGTAAAGCGTCCACCACTGACGCTCCACTCCCCGCATCTGACTGACGGCCATAGGAACCCAGTACTCGGTCAGATCCCGAATCAAGCCAAAGGCTATCACCAGCTCCTCTAGCCAGCCCTCCATCTTCATATAAGAGGTGTTTCCCTCATACTTCTTGAGGTTCTGTCGCTGGAAGGCCCAAAGTGTATTCTTCCACTGGTCGTCCTCCTCCTCTCGATCAGCTCTCTACCGATCGGCCAAGGTAGTCTCTGGGGCCCCGATCTCCCACACCAAACATGGTCGCCTTCCAGGTGCCATAGCTGCAAGGTAAACAAGGAATGCCTAAGCCCAAGTAGTGCAGAATATTTTTCTTAAAACTTCTTAAACTTTTTATTTATTCTTAATTCCCAAGACACCCCAGAAACAAGAGAACACAAGTCATTATGATGCATGTACCTCTCCTAGGGTCTCTACCCGGCAATCAGTGTGGCCTCACTTGGTCATTCGGTAGGTCCAGAGTCCTTGCATCGGATCACGGGGGGCCCTAAAATCCCGTGTCCTAGCTGATCTTCCCTGGCCTAATTCACGCACCAAGGTCACCCAACACTATTGCCCTACTATCCCATGCAATCCTCACTGTTCCTAACTCCAGACTCCATCCTATCTCTCAACCCCAACTTACCTCTGATTCCATTTTGTCACGACCCACCTTCACCAAAAGGAGGGAAGGGTCAGCAGATTTCCAGGACCTTCCTTCTTTAAGTCGAAGGAGAGATAATGACCCCCGAAACCCACCTTCAATAGGTCCCAGAGTGGCGATTAGGACCAAGGGTATAGAATCACGCACTAAATGGAAGGTATTACCCTTTTTCTTTTAATAGGATCGGGAGATAAGATGGTAATCCCAACAACACAAAAAGAAAAAAGTAAAAGTAAAGCCAAGAACAACCATTCCCATATGCATGTTCCAAAATTAAACACCACAAGTACAAAAAAAAATTGACTACAAGGTAAAGTACCAAAGAAAGGAAAATAGAAACGGCAACTGCCCCAAAGGTCCTGCGCTAGTACGGTCCCGTGCGATCCCCAAAGTCCTCCTGGAAACCTAAAAGCAGTTTTATATACGTAGGGTGAGCATACAAGTACACTCAGTAGGGAAAACCAAAGACTCTCATGCACATGTGGAGGAATGTACTAAAGTCCTGTGAGAAAAAGAGTAAACCAGACACCTAACAATGTAAACTATCCACCCAAGCCTCACCAAGGCACACTCCCCAAATAACGCAAGTCAAGTAATACATATAGTAAGAGCACATAGATGTTTGGGTACCCCATGCCACTTTCCCACTGGTTATTGAATACATCCTACGCATCGAACCAATCCTGTCATTCTCACCACAGTCCCACTTCTACACCCCGCTCGCACACACCTGGGCCATAACCGCACACAGTCCCACTGCTGAATCCCACCCGCACACAGTTGGGTCATAACCGCACGCAGTCCCACTGCTGAATCCCGCCCGCACACACCTGGGCCACAACTGTCACACATAACCACGCCTGCAAAAACCTAGGCCAGAACAACCACCACCACGCCCGAAGACACCTGGGCTAGAAGATCCACAGCCATGCCCGTAGACACCTAGGCCTCATCCCGAAGATACTTGGGAAACTACCTGCTCGCACACACCTGGGCCATAACCACCACACTACCCCTCCCGAAGGTTCTTGGGCTAATAATGGACCTCAGGCCATCACATCCTGCCCGAAGATACTTGGGCTATCCAGGAAAGGGAGCATAAAAGGAGCTAATAACCAGCCACTAATAATAGTGTTGGGAAAAACACCCTCCCCCATGAAATGGGGGTGTTCAGCACTAAGTGCTCAACTTGTGTGGGGTGCGAATAAGAAACAAAAAACTACAAGTATATTTATAGGTAATGATCACTCACCCAAGTTTAGGTTTTTCTTCATCCAGCTTAAAGAACACAAACAGTGCCCCTGTCCATGTCACAACTCATGCCAAACAAAACCCATTTGTCTCATCCTTGTTTTCATGTTCAGTAGTGATGTTTAATTAAGATCTTCACCTACTTGGGAAACTAAAAACCAAGAAAAAGGATCTATCCAAACGTCAATTTAAACATTCACACCTGGTTCTCTTGTAAAGTCACAACAACAAAGGGATAAGTGAGATCCCTCGAAGTACTGGAACCAAAGACAACCCTGGGATACTGCCTCGTGTCCCCCCAAATGGTTTCTCATCAACAAAGGGTCCCACCCTAATTCGTGATACAATCAAGGTAACCACCCGACCTTAAAGTCACAACCACTGGAATCATAACACAGGGGATCCCATCCCCAATTTCACAACCACCGAGAATATAATAATAGGGGATCCCATCCCCTCCCACATCACCTAGAAACCGGCCCGTGAGAGAAGAACAATCAAACCACTACCACCAAGCAAAGCAGGCCCATGCCGGTATTTTCAGATTTATAAGATTTAACACACTCCATGATTTTCAAATTCCCTGTACTTTAACCGGGGTTATCACAGAAAAAGGGTTGATCCTGGTGCTTCCAATTTATTTAGCCGAATATACGTAATTAACCAAATTTCCTTTATAGTAAGGGTTTACAACCACAATACAATCCATTTAAACATCACCAGAGGTAATCTTTCATTAGTGTAGAGAGAAAGACCACCAACAGGCATGATTTTCATTAGTCGTAAGCCCACACAATTTAGAAAATAAGATCATAAAAAATCAGCATCATCGATCACATCCCCCCTTTGTTATTTAGAGTCCATTCATTATCTTCATTAAGGTTTGGTTAACCCAATTCCATCAAAACAACAGCATGCCCACCCCGCATGATACACAAAAGGGAGAGATGAAGGAAAAATTCCCTACTTGTTGGTCAACGATTGATGCTAAGGCCGGGCACGGAACTTTATGGATAGCGGTGCGGTTCGTCCGAACGAAAAGATGTTCATCTAAACAAAGGGTACTACTAGCACAGGGTGATCGAGAAAAGAAACTTGGGGAGAACCCTTTTGGTTTTTAAAGGTCAGGGACGGTTGAGATAACAACGTCGAACCGCGTAAGGAGCGGGGGGTCGTGGGTCGACCACATGGCCCCACATGTCATTAAAGTTCCGGGCGGTTTAAACTTATGCATACACCAGGTTAATTCCTTAAATATTTAATTAAAACATTTATGGGAATTACTGGGCTTTAAAAAAGCTTAAAGGGGTCAAAATAGGGTTTAAAACCCAATTTTCGCACGTCACTAGAAAAACCCCGATAAGGTTGGGTGACACCGATCGGTCTCACCGATCGGTTGGTCTCACCGACCGGTCTCACCGATCGGCCGGTCGGTCTCACCGATCAGTTTCACCAATTGGTCTCACTGATCGGTCTCACGCCGAGATGCTACCCCTTTAGGATCCGGATTTTTTGTCAAAGGAAAGGACCCTGAGAGTCTGGTTCATCACACTAAAGAATGATTCTAGTCTTCTATACTCATCAGTATGTTCACAACCAACCAAATTTTCCCATATCATGCAGCATGAATCTATTGCTCACATCATTGTGTGTGTTCCTAACCTTCCATACCCAAGTCCATCACCATGAATCTTAATGTGTGCACCATTATCCTAACTAATCCTATTCACACAAATTTAGATATTTTGAAATAAATAGGACCCAAGGGTTCCTCCTTTGGAAATTTTATAAAAGACGAAGAGCCACTCAGAGCCCCCTTAGCCCAAATCTCTAAGTCCCCTTTAGGTTAGCATTGTTTCCCATTTTTTAAGGAATTAACCAACCAAGAAGTGTGATCATGTCACCCAATGGCTCAAAATGATTTTAACCCTTTGAGGAAAACCAATTTTCCCCAAGCTTATTATGACTAGGGTGTGTGAACTTCAATTATTTATATATTTTAGCACCATCCACGTGAAAATATCCAAGGAGATCTATTATCATAAGAAACAAGCATGACCCAAATACATCCATATACCTATATTAGGTAAATAAGACTCATTTTTTCATACTTTCATTAATAGAAAAAGACTAATTACATAGTCCTTTGAGAAAGACAATATATCCCATTAACCCTCATTTTGGATAATAAAAACCTTATCAAAACATGTACTGTTGAGAAATATCCTTATTCTCCCTCAGTAGGGTGAAGCAAACCCAAGGTATTATACTAGGGATACCAAACTTGGCCAATCCCTTACTAGGTAAAAGCCACATTTAGTCCCACTACTAGGATGAATATATGATACTTTGCTTATCCATGCACTAAGTTGAAGCCCTTCTATTTATTCCGGTATTAGGGTATAATATTCACACAAATTACAAGGATGGGTCATAACTTCAGGTAATTATTTTTCATGGGTACCCATGTATTGAGGTCTCCTACAAAGCCACCAAACATAGAGGGTTGAGGTATGTGCACCAACTTTCACCCCATTGATCATATATTCACTTGATAGAAGGATTACTCCCACATTTACCCCCTAACTGATATGAAACTTAGGGGATTTATAACCATGAATCCCTATGATAATGAGGACCTCAACCATAAGGATGTCAAGGAAGCCACTCATGAATCATACAATGAAACTTAGCTAACCCAACCTCTATCAACACAGGTGTTTGGTGGACGTTTGGGCCTACCCAAAGATCCATGAGCATCTAGGATTACTTTTAAATTATAAGACCCAAGATGGTTCCTAATTATGATTGTATCACCTTAAAAAATAAACAATCTAGGAACTTACACATATGGGATGCATACATAAATTCATAATCCCCACACATTTTCTTCAAACTCCCAGTCTCCAGCTATGGATTCTCCTAGTTATAATCCCCAACCATGGAACCATCAAGGAAAATCTCCATGGTTTTCCCAATAATCTATGCTTCTAAAGGGATTCCCTAATGTGTAAGCCCCATGTAATCTACACAGGGCCTTACCCTCTGTGAAATCTAACTCAAATGGCCATATTTCACATGAACCATATTTTTTTGAAGGTCCAAATTCATAGATAACCACTAGAAAGGACAATCATTGGTTTTATCCTCTTTCATTATACATAAATCCCTATAGAATGATGGTAAAATATGTGTCTAATGTACTAAACACATGAAGATAAACATCTCAATAACTTCTTTACCATTTGAGGATAAATTTCATGGTATGGTCTCTCCACATGCCCTTAAATTATTCCACTCAAACTATATGATCTTTGATTAATGTAAACCCAAATACATAGGACACCTCCCTAAGTTTCAAACCCAATTTCTAAAATTATCAACTCTTCATTAGGCCATATACCTAATAAAATCATGTACCTCACATAGAGTTTCAAATTCCCTATAGTTAATTACAACATATTTCTCATCCCATACATATTCCCTAAAAACTATCTCCATTAGTCCATATTCCTAATAAGATTATATCTTACACAGTGGTCTATATCCCCACTAGCCAAACCAACTATATATGTCATGAGACCATATTTTTTATGAGACAAACCAATCTTATATGAGTCATATTCCCTTTAAGGTTGAAAAGACAGGGATTATCATCTATAATTAACATACCAACCATTTCTAGGAATAATCTTCCTAGAAGTATCCTCTATATGTTTTTAAAAATCTTGGAATTGGTCCATGTCACAAAACCTAAAAGGTAAAAAATTTCACATTAAGCGAAACCAAACTATATAGATTATAATTCCATTCATATGGATACTTATGAATCCCTCCTTAAGGGTTAAATAACAACACCATAGACACTAGTCACCTTCCTAGATGGTGGTAAACTATATAGAACTAATATATGTGAATTTAAACAATAGTTTCTTAAAACTAAGTATGATTAAGAAATAAAAACAAGTTGGGGAGCCTATAATAAACATAGTTTGTCACATTGATACATGATAATGATAAATCATTGGCATAAGGGTAACCAGTTTCACACTATGATTTAGGAAAAATTCATAAATATATCTTAAATTTATTAGAGGGTCCCATTGTAGGAAATAATACCCCTTAATAGGTGTAGATGATCCTAACCTTCCATCCTCATGACCAACACATATTCTAAGGTGTAAAAGGTAAATTACTTGGGACTTCCTACCTTTAAGAAGTAGGTCCTCACCAAATCAAAACTTCATTGTTTCTTTTAATCTAAGTTTCCCAAACACCAATAATTTTTTCAAAAAAATAAAAAAAACAATGGTTATCAAAGGAAGTGATGTGATAGGATCAGTACCACTACTCTAGCTACTAGAGTTTCATCAGTGATTCTTTGAGATAAATGGAGCATGTATTGATCAATACTATAGGGATTCTACTTTGGGGACTCTTGAAACAATGATAATTTAACCAAACATAGGTTTTTATAATCAATAGATTCATTAAAGAAACATTTCTCAAGATTAAGGTAATTCTTGTTTTAAAATCACTATATATATATAATAATGAATGATCTTACCTCTTGTTTATATTGAGATTTTTTAAAATTAATTGCATTTAATTCATTATTAATGTTGTTTATCATCATATAAATTTTTTATTATTCATTGAAACCAAAAAAAGATAAGTTATCTATTGTACAATAGGAGATTCCTCTCTTTCTAGAACCTTTATGTTTTTCACAATCATAAACTCACATATTAATTCCACAACCACCATTTTTATAACATTATAATAACATTTATTTCAAAATCTCTCGTATTTGTATTCTCATTCACCTGTCCTCATTCATATAGTTATTCCTTGTTTATCCAAACTAAAAAAATTATTTCCCTTTTTTAACTTCCCAATATTCCATTATCCCGTGTCTATTATTGTCTCAAAAATATTTTACATCACTTATATAATCACATTATAACTCAATAGTGATAAATATTTATAACATAATTGAAAATTTTCAAGGAAATAATACATCACATTAATTGACCACATGGAAAATCAAAAAAAAAATTATCTTCCCTTTTCCTAATAAGCCTCATAATATATCCTTTTCTACTAAATCAGTCATATTCATCTTGTTTAACCATAGTCACTAACTCCTATTTATTCTATATCATTTAAATTTTATCATTTTATAATTTACCATCATTTTAATTATCATTCTATTATTTCCATGTGAAACATGGAAACTTACACATCTCTAAAATAAGAAAAATTATTAAAATCCACTAAAAATATCAATGAATTTAGAATCCCTTAACTCAGTAATGATTAATAATTTGATGATAATTTTTTGATATCATCCTCATAATCCAAAAATATCAATCATCCATGGCTAAATTTTCTCACTTATAATAGTAAATATGTTGAATGATGTCAAAGAACCTTTTAAATATATCACAAATCTACCAAAATCCATTTCTTGAGCCAATGAGAATATATGTGAGATAAAATAAGTAATTAATGCCATTTATCAACATACATACATGAATACATATACACACACACACACACATATTTACTCATAGAAAGTAGTATGGTTTCATATTACATGTAATGGTTTTATTAGTCAAAGTTTGATCTCAAAAATAAAAAATAATATATATTCCACTCCATAAAATAAATAAGTCGTGTCTATTTAAATTCTATATGTTTTACCTGAACCATGATATATTATAATACTCCATGATGTGTCTTCTATAAACCTATTCAACCCATGATTTGAAATCATAACATTTCCCCTTAAATCCATATCATTTCACAAAACCCTAAAAAGTAACCATAAAATTGTTTTTATCCATTTTGAATAGTGTAACCCCTAAAATGTATCTTAAAACCACTATATGAAGCATGAGTGGTTTCTCAAACAATGTCTCAGAACACAAAACAATTATAAAGTTTCACTCTTTATCGATGCTAGTAACAAATCCAATACTCTCCCTTCAAACCATGACTTTATACCATACTAAGATATTCAAAACATGAAATATAATAAAATGATGTTGTAATTATGGAATAACCATGGAATCATTTATCTTAAAAATAATTATCTACTTTTCTTCCTTACTAACATCAAAACTAACTCTTTTCTTCTCCAACAGACCAAAATTCATAAATGATAGAACCAGGAAATCTGGGGCCTCTACCATAGTTGTGAATCATAAGAGAATAATTTTACAAAAAATATGTAAGAATATATAAATCCAATAATTACCATTAAAAGTAAAAGAAATAAGTAGAATAATTACTCGTTCATTATAATATCACCATGTTATAACTATATTTACATGTATTTTTCATTAATCATTGATGTATAATAAATAAAACATTAAAACCTAACTACTATTACTATAGAAGATGGCTTCAGTATCAAGTCTAGATCCTCATTTAGTTTAAATTAATTATTTTTTATTTTTTTGTGGTGGGTATTTATAGTTATTAAGTTAGATAATTTCCCTATTTAGACAATCTTATAAAATCATATCTCTTTAAAATTTTAAACAAATCATTCTATCTAAACCCATGTATTTAACTTTATTTTTTTGAAATAGATAAAAAATAATGACACAATTTCATTAAAATGGGTGTGTTTTTATAACATCTTCCATTATATATATAAACTCTATAGTGTAGACCTCATCCATACATGAACTTGTATATTCATTTTATAAACCATAATATTTTTTCTACTATTTCAACAAAGAATGGAAACCCTCAAAACACTCATGGTTAATTCATGCTTCTAATCCCTTACTACCTCTCATAACAAGTCACTACTACATGTAATTATATCATTAGATAATCAAAATAACATGCAGTATATCATTCATGAAAATACATTGTTCGTCATATCCTTCCATTATATGGTTATAATTTAACCATGAAGTGGTTTAATCCTTCAAATTTTTAATCCACTACTCAAAATATATTTCTCGCATCACCATGATATGTAACCATGGAATGATTTCATCTTCATTATTCAAACTTATCTTGTCAAAATTTCATCTAAAATTATTGACCTCGATAAGGATTGTTAATGTAATATAAAACATAAAATCATAGTACATTGTTCATCTTCTTCCTCTTCTTCTTATAATCAACTTATAATATTGCTAGTGACCCAAAAAATGTTTACCGCATCTCATTTTCATAGATATGAAATAATTTCACCTAATATAGCTCATGATTCACTCCATTAACTCTTGTATAGTATAACCAATGATATAATCTTATCACTCCTAATCACAGTAACTTTTTACTAAAAATAATAAATAAAATTTTAAATTGAAATAATTGAAATTAATATGTTAAAATACTATAGTGAAAATGATAAAGATTTTAAATTTTGTAATTAATCCTAAGTAAATAATATTTATATACATATATTTATATAAAAAATGTTAAAATGTTATGTTTAATTAAATAATTATAATATATAGTTTCTACATTAATAAATTCAAAAACAATACTAAATTAGATTAAAAACTATCCTAAAAAACATAATATTTTATTCACTTATTAGTTAGTATCATAAAATTTCACATGTACTTATTTCTACAATGGTATGTATCCTTTAATTTAATATCTAGTAGGAATTGCTAGTGTTTTATTATTCCATAAAAATTCCATCATTGGATTTAAAATTAAATTTTACATAATTGTCCTTTATATTTAGAATAAACACTTAACACTCAAATACACAAGAGTATTAAATAACAGGCTTCCTATACTTTAGTGATTCCAATGGAATTTCCATTGAAATAATATGTAGTGAATGTCAATTTATAGTGTAATAGGTGGTATTCACATCCTTGATTAGAAAAATTAGAAATTTTTATTCACATAACATTTACTAAGAAATCCTCTAAAGTTTTTTATTACTATAATTCACTACACCATTCTATTATGGAGTTCTTAGAACAAAAATTATTTGTTTTATATTCTTCTCGCAACAAAAAGTTTCAAGGTATAAATTTTTAAAATTAAAAACCATGATCACTCTAGATAGTGATAATCATTAGGTTTTTCATTTTCAATAAGAGGATGAAATGTTTTTAAAAATAATATGACTTTTGTTTTTTGGAAAATAATGAAACCCCAAAATTAATGGTGGTAATACTCAATTAGGAAATATACATAGCACTTAAATTGGATATATTCTATTTGATTAGGTTTAAAAGGTTCACATCAAGTAATAAAATAGATTTCTTAGTTGAGATATCATTTTTTAATTTCAAGATTAGCATATGTTTCTGTCCACATTAGAAGAAATCATAGACATTATAGACATTTAAAATCAAAATTAGTAAGTCATTAACATGATTATTACTAGATAATTATCTATGTAAAGCTAAGAATTATATTTTATAGCACTATGTAAAGGAATATTCCTATAGCTTAGTTATTTTAAAATCCAAAGGTATAATTGTTATCATTTTTATTAGCATAAAAGATAGAATCTCATTATGAGTTGGTTATTTTACATTTATTATTCTTGAATCCCACAGACTATCCTTTATTTCATTATTTTAATATAATTATGGGGTTATTATTTATGCATAAAACACCAAGAAAAATTGAAATTAAAGGCTTTCCTAATATAGTTAAATCACCATGTGTTAGTATTAATCCTTAAATGTTCTATCAAAAAATAACCTACTCTTCTTCAAATTTATTTATGTTTTTAAATTTATACATTCATATTTTCATTTATTAATAGAAATTTTTATCCATATACCATGTATTCTTACCATAAATACCAATTATATCATCTTATAAATTTCAAAACTAAAATATTGATTGCCTAAATACTTTTAGATTTGGATTTTTTAACCAATAAATCTTTAAAAACCTATAAATTTTAAACTCTCGAATTTTGGAGTTCTTTTAGGCCCTTGGAAATAAATATGTTAGTTTTTACAAAGTATTAACACCTTTTAAGAGAACAATGAGTGCCCTGGAGTCTATCATTCTAATATAAATTAAAAAATGGTTGGGTAAAAAACTTGTATTTTAATATTTTCTCATAGAAAATTAATTTTGATAGAAACTATGAATATATGGTGATGTTTATCTAGGTTGATTTCAAAATTATATAGTCTTTTTGTAAAAATAATCTTATTAAGATTTCTCCTACTATATAAAAATTTTGATAGAGTATTATTGAGATTTTCATTCTATGATTTGAACTGAATTGCTTTATTTTGGTTATTACAAGGTACTGAGATAGTTTTTGGGATTTTAAATCAACTAAAATATTAAAAACCATTTCATTTTACATATAATGTTCAATATTTTCATATCAATTTTTATTTTCTAAAATATCGTAGGCACCATAACAATTATCCATGTAATCATTGATTTCTTCTAAAAATTGGGGATACATAAAATATTTTATAAGTTTAAATAAATACAATAATTATTTGTTTAGAGCATCATTGACCTTTTCTATGAATAAAATTTAATTGAATGTTATCATAGAGTTGAAAAATTCATATATTTTCTAATATTTATCATTGTCTCACTCACTACTAGATGATGAAACTTTACTTAATATCCATGTACTAGAATCATTAAAAACACTCTCACATTAATTTATTTGAATTTCATTTATTCATTCCATTTATTATATTTATATTCTATACTAATGTATTTGGTATTGTAGAATTCATATCATATTACTTCATTTTATTCCCTTATTTCACCATTATTTTTAGATTAGTAATATTAAACCATATGTTTTCATATTGAGTTTTTTGGTCCTTTATATCCAAACATTTATCCCAAACTCTTTATTATATAAATAAATTAATCATCACTTAATTGAATTTAACTATTATACATAAGATTATTAATAGTATTTTATTTAAACTAAACTATTTTTTTGTATCGGTATTTCTCATTTCCTCTTATTACTAAAAAATAATATTATAATGATTATCAAATAAGCTAATCAATTTTGACACTAAAAAAATACTATATTCTCTCAATTATCGTACTATTTAATTCCCACTCTCTAGGTAATATATCTCTAACATTTTCTACGATATTTTCCTTAGTATTTTCAATTTTATAAATATTTTATATCAAATTAAAAGGTATAGTTATTCATTGATATGTTTCGATGACTGACTCATTTTGTTATAAAATTAAAGCTCCTATATTATTCCTAGAGCATGGAACTTTGCATATATATGACATTCTCCATTCTAAAATTCATGGTTTCTAACTTCTTATATATTCCATTCACTATTTTTCATGATGAAATTTTACTGTAGATATTTATAGAAATAGTGAAATGTATTATATTCCATACATTTGAGTTAATAAAAAAAACCTTAATTTCTTGAACTTTGAATGTTTTTTTATACCTCTCTAGAAATTTATAGTATTTTCTTAGCACAATCCAAGAACTCATTTTAGTATTTTTAATATATATATTCATCCAATCCTACTAATTTATACAGTTCGTTCAACTATAAAATTCTAGAGAGGTATCAAAAAACATTCAAAGTTAAATAAATTAAGATTTTTTTCCAAGAACTCATTTTATTATTTTTAATATATATATTCATACAATCCTAATATTTTATACAGTTCCTTACACTAAAAAATACAGGATTATTGATGTTATATGTATATAAGGTTCTTTTTGGCATGCTTATTTAAATAGTGAATCTTCTCTCTAAAATTTCATAGTTTATAGAAAGAAAACTAGTGGAAGGATCTAATACCAATTTTTATCCTAGTATATAAACAATAAATGGGTTGAATTAAAGTATTACAATTTCTAAGAGAAACCCCACTCCAAATAAAACTAAGTACTGAAATAAATTTTGGAAAATAATTAAGTAACAATATCTAGATATCAAAAATTTGTAAAACATAATAAAAATAATTTTTGGATGAAAATTAATTAAATTAAAATAAACGAAATATATGATTCAAAAAACATGTTTTTTAAAAGATAAATTATAAAAAAAATTATATAAGACTGCATGGTGATAAAGTTAGTGTAATAAATAAAAAAATAGATAGACAAAATAAAATATTGAAGAGGTTTAAGATAATTAATCCTTATTAAATTATAATTCAATAGTTGGAACACATGTTTATATACCCAGGAGTTAAATAATTTTAACTCAGATTAATACGAAAAATCTTTTAACTATATGCTAGTGGTCTCTTTACTAAGTACAAGTGGAACCCACTTAAAAATAAGTTATTATAACTAGAAATTCTTTGATAAATGATTGTAATGAGTAAAAAAATATGGAAATAAAATGAGATAAACCTTTTTTTATATGTTAATATATCATAAAATTGAAGGATAAGGGAAAAAGTGAAAGAATAAGAACTCATGAAGTTTTGAAAAAAAGGACTTTTTCTTTTAAAATAATTGAGATATATTTTAAAATCATCAATTCAGGCATTCTTTATAATCAACCATTTAATTTTTTTATCATATAATTATATAGCTATCAAAAATATAATTGTTTAAGTATTTAACTATTTTATAATTACATTCCTACATTCTCATTACATAATATTGACTTTAGCCTTTTGACATCCTCAAAATTTCAATTTAAATTTTCTTATTCATTTTAATATAATATAGATGACTATGTATTACATAATTTGGATTGAATATTGGTATGAACTAAGTTTTTAATTGATGGTTTTACATTTAGTTTTCTCTTCTAATTTTTATTCTTATTCCATCCTCCTTCAATTTTCTTGACTTTCATCATCCATTATTTTTCATAAACTACTCTACCTTTTTAAAAAATACCTAGATATTGATCATTTAAAGAAAATAGATATATTATAAATTATATGGATTGATTTTTTATACTAATTTTAGTAAGTTTCATGATTAATTCTATTTTTTATTCTAGTAGTTTGTATTTTTTTAATCCATAAGGTCATGTTTCCATTAGGTATCATTCTCATTTTAAAAATATTATAGTTTAAAAAATATTTTATAAAATACATTTGTGTTGTTATTAATTAAAAAATGGATAAAAAGGGCTTCATTTGAAATATAAACCACTCCCCTCTTTATTAATTAATAAAAATAATAAGTTAAATCATAAGTTAAATAATAAATAAAATTTACAAAAAAAATTAAATGATATATAGGTATTTTTAAGTAAGTTGAGAAGCTCCCCCTAGTCCATAATTTTTATATTTCCTATTTTTTTATAAATAAACTTACACAATTTTCTCTCTAATATCCCATTTTTATAATAAAAATTTATAAATGAATAATGGGAAAATATATATAGTTATAAAGTAAAATAATATCCAAAAAATGGAAACTGATAATATCTACCATGAGATTTAAAATTAATAAAAAAAGTAAAGTGACCAAGAATATTTTTAACAGCTCCCATAGCCTTTAACCTTTATTATAGCTAATATATATACTTATTATATCCTATAATTTCTTCTATGATATGAGAAAAATATTTCTATATAGAAATAAGTTTTTTTATAATCATATTCTTCTTTTCCAATACTAGTGGATGGATTTGATTGAACATTACTAAGATTATATACATCTTCTCATTCAAGGTTGTTGACACTTTCATATTCATAATTAGAATTGATAGTTTCTTTGAATTATTATATGTATTCTTCTTAAAAATGAAATTTTTTTCATAATAATCATTATAATATGTATCAAAAACATTAGTTTACATTTTACATATAATCATTGTTTTTTTCATTTGGAATACAACCAATTTTTTATTCTATTTATATGGTTTTCTAAAAAAATAAGTGGAACTGATGAAAGTTGAATTGATGTCACTAGAGTGGTTGATATGATGAAAATTTTGAATTTTTAAGATAGAGAGGAATATTCTAGTATTAGGATTCTTTTTCCACTTGGGAATGGGGTGGTTGATTATTATTATTCTTTTTCATCTTCTATCATACTTATTTCTTTTTCTTCATTCTTTTTTACAATAAGTGATTCCATAAATTTTTAATTTCCTTTACTCTTAGAATTAGAGTACCAAAAATTAATGGATTTAATGGGAAACCTAGAACTATGGGGATATTGAAATTATTAGTGTTTCACTAAGTTTTTTTTTATTAATATATCATTGAAGAAGTTTGTGAGAAAATTATATTAAAGATAAATCATTTAAATAATTATAATTTCTGGATAAATTGTGAGGTTGAACATATATTGAAAGTAATTCAAGAACATGTGGTTATATCATTTGAATATTATACTAGGTGATAATATGGAGTAGTATACAAAAACTATAATAATTATTCAAGCCCATATTCATTCATATCAATTATTGATTCTGTCAAAAGACATGGAGTTAAGGAGCATGAAACTTGTGTGACATTTATACTAAAATAAGGATAAATAAACACTTATAATGATTCTACTAAACATAGATGTATTCTAGTATTTTAATATTTATAGATGTTACTATATAGCTTGAATATATACAAAATAATATTGGAAATAATTTGATGTAATCTATTAGATATATTGTATAATGAGAAATAGTTTAAGGTGAGATCAGATGTAAAGAACAACATAGGTTATTATGCAGAAAAAATTAGGTTATCATGACTAAATATTTTATAATGTTTGAGGTAACTAAAAATAAATCAAACATAATTAAAAAAAAATTTGACCATAAAAGTGGTCAAATGAACATGAATAACACTCATTGCGACTATAAAGAACACCCAAGGTGAATTGATGGCTATGACAGGGAAATAATTTGTGATATAGATTTTTATTACACCATATATAGTGAAAAATGGACTTCAAAATGTGTTATATAGATCATAAGAAAAAAAATAATGAATGATTCAAGTTCATTAGAGAATCATATTTTATGATACAATGCTAACAACTATAAAATTGACATATCTTTATGATATAAAAACCATGCCAATATGCTATAAAACTATGGTGGTATACCATCATGATGGTTTTTAAGGTTAGGGTCATATAAGGCATCGTTTTATAGTTCTAACCCCTAAACATGGGTTATTATGTAATAAATTGTAACCATCGTGTTTTGAATCTAGGATCATTTTATTGTAAGTAAAACACCTTAAACAATAGCCTAACTAGAACCTTCTATTATATATTATATTATTTTATTACTTAAAAACCAATTACTGGTTATAATTATTAAATGTTAATTTTTTATTAATTATTACTAAATAGATATAAAATATAAATTACTAATAACTAAGTGATATTTTCTTATTATTAATTGTTAGTTTTTATTCATTGTTAAAATATTTTTTTAAATTTCATATATTTTGATAAATAAAAATTAGGGTTTCTAGACATGGTTTTTAAAATAGTGGTTTTAGCTAAGCCTATTTTTATTGTTTATAAAAACTATAGTAAACTACCTTACCATCATATTTTTGAAAAATATTGTGAAAAATGTAAATATATAGCCTTAAATTATAGAAGAGTAATTTTAAGGCTCTGATGTAGTATTCTATAAAAAATTATAGAGGAAATTAGGTAAGTGATAAAGTAATTAGGACCATTATACTATATGATCACACGTATCATATAACATGGAATGATATTAGAGACAATGAAAATAATTATTTCATTATATGGAATGGAATTTTCATAATTTAGTCTTTGGGATTAGTATATCATATCATATTATTTTGTTGGTTGGAGTGAGTATCTCAAGATGGGGGTGAATTGAGTACCCAATAAAAAAATCTATTAAAAAATGGATTTAAATAAAATCCCCCAATTTAAATAAAACATCTCAGTTTACAAAAATAGTAATTTGATATAAGTTTTAATGTTTTATATGATTTCTAAAATGATTGATTATGTCTTGGGTAAAATAATATACAATATTATTTTATCCATTAAAATAAAATTTCTTAACCAAAATCTTATATTAACACTAATTTAGATAAAATATCAAAGTATTGGTTTTGTTTAAGGTTTAAAACAAATTCAGTTTTAAAGCAAAGAAATTAAGTAAAAAAACAAACAAAACACACAACAGATTTTGAATATAATAGGTTCAGTATTAAGATGATAGTTAGTTCTATTTACTTGTAAATCACTTTCTTTCAAGCAGTTTATATAAAATAAAGTTTTTATCCCCAACCTATATTTGGTTTTACAACAGTCAAGTATTCCAGGCCACACAACGACCTATTCCGCAATTTCCATGGCTCCTTGAAAGTGATTTGAACTTATCCTTGAGTCAGATTTTAGAAAGTTTCTATAGAATAGAGTGTTGTAGACTCTTTGTTCTTGAATTTAGGAAGGAATTGGATGTGATATGTGCTTCATCTTCCTCATTCAAGTGCAAGCAGGATGTGTAACATCCCGTTATGTTTTCACGTACTTTTTTTGTTTCCAAGTACCTATGTTTTGAATAAGTGACTTGGGGGTGTGTTTGGGTGAACTTTTAAGTGAAACAAAAGGGAAATGGCTTGTGCATGGTTTGTGCATGGTTTGAGAAACCGTGTGACCAAACCATGCCAACCAAACAGAACTGTACAGAGAGTTACGCACGGTGTGTGCACGGTTTGACAAACCGTGTGACCAAACCGTGCGGACCGTGTATCTCTGGACAGTGAGATCTGCACGGTGTGAGCACGGTTTGACAAACCGTGCGCCTCTACCCAGGTAAACCGTGCGTGCAGTTTTTAATTCCAAAAATTTCTTTTAAAACCACCCGAACCCCTGGGACTTCCATATTTTCAACCTTGTCTCGGGCTTGACTCATTTTAGGTCTTTCCAAAGCCTCCTAGAGAGATTCCAAGGAGATCTAAACACTTTTCTTCGAGATTGAGGGCCCAGATTGAAGATCTGCTCTCCTCCTAGTAAGTGGATTTCTTTTCATTGTGTTTCTCATTTATTTCTCTATCTTTCCCTAATCTTTTCATGGGAGACTTCCTTTATTTCCATGGATCAAAACCTATGAGTTTAGGTATAGATCTAGGATTGTGAATCTAGATTTATTTTTTTCAAGATCTTGATTCCTTTGATCTTAATTTTGGTTTTAGGGTTTTAAATACAGAACTTGATTGGTGATGTTGTGTCGCTCGGTTTTTGGGGCTTCTCATTGGGTTAACTTCCTACAATAGATCGAGGTAGGTGGTTCCATCTCGACTTACCAAATTGATTATCATTTTATTTTATTGATTTATTTCAGTTGTTGATTTAAATTCAATTGCTCAAATTTTCTTTCAATTAAATTGATAAAAACTCGATTCTAGTGAATCGAGCTATTTGAAATGGTTTTGGCATGGAAATTTAGAAAAATCCCAATTCCATTGAATTGGGTGTGTTTATGGAAATTGGCCGATTAAAATTGTTTAATTTAAATTTATGGATTTTATGGAAATGATTTCAATTAAATTGTTGAATTTAATTGTGGAAATGAAATGTGTAATGATGGAATTGGTTTTGAATGGATTTCAAACTTATGAAAATGGCTTAAAATGATTTGATAGGAACCCATTGGTTTTATCTTGTGAAAGAGGCATGTTTTGAATAAAACCTGTTTTGTTTTTAAATGGAATGAAATTTTCACTTTTGAGAATGGAAGAATGGGATTGATCGTATTTTAAGCATTTTTAAAATAGTTTTCCCCTCATATAAGAGAGCATGCAATCCTTTGGTAGTTAGTTAGTTATTTGGATACACTCTACGCTACGAAAACGTTCTAAAACATACTTGCGGAGGGTCACATCCCCGGCAGGTTGGTGACGAGTCTCCTTTGTCCATTGTCATAGGGAAGTGTGTATACACATTTTTTTGAGTTCACATAGAGAGTGCGGAATCCTATAACTGGTTAATACTATCATACCTTTTGGCAGATGACCATGTTTCTCTCTTGTTAATTTTTATTTGAGATATAAATGTATGTCAATTCCTTTGAACTGCCTTACATTCCTGCTGAATTTATATAAACTATTTTATATAAATTTTTTTCTTAAGCCATTGTTTTAGAAATATTCCATCATTGTAAAGACTTTGCTTAAATTAATCTTTCCATAATTTGAAAATTTATAGTATGTTTTTGTTAAAATATTATTTTGAATTTCCAAACCTCTTTATTTGAAAATTGAAAGCTTTACATTGGATAATCTATATTTGGAATCTGTTACGGAATATTTGGTGGTATCCTAATGGGCTTAGGCTCACACCTTATTTTTTACTTCGGGTGTTTGTATACTTTCTTCTTCTAGGATCGAGCAAAGGGAAGGGACCACTTGGAGGTGGATCCAACTGTTGATCTTTGGTCTTGGTGAGTTGTGTCCTTAGGAACCTTGGGGCTATTTTTCCCATCTTTAGTATTTAGGTTGTAGTACTTTGGGCTTTTTAAACCTCTTTGTATTCTGGTACATCACTCCCATTGGAGTTTCTTTTGATATGCATACTGTTTTTTTTACTCTTGCTTTCGCATTCTTGTGGAAAAATCGTTCCCACTTGTATGTTGTACGATGCCAGGTGCTAGCCACCGACCCATGGGTATCGGGAACACCCTTCGGGTTATGTTAGGTCTGGATCGGTTATCGGGTTACCAGGGTACCCGGGCTGGTTCGTGACAAAGTGGTATCAGAGGGAGGTTAAGAATCTTGCCTTTTTGATAGTATTCATTTGAGTTTTCTTGTCGGGACTTAGGAGGTAGTTGTGATTGAGTGCCTAGACAGCTCTCACCACAATTAACCTTAAGTCACCAGGGTTGGTTAGAGAAATATGAATTGTGTATTAGTTCTAGTATTTTGCCTGTTTCGATTTTGATAGAGTGGAATCCAAATCTTGTTATACCTTCTTTTAAGAATAGTTTTCCTTGCTACTCGGTTTGGGTGTTAATCTATATCTTTTTATGCTGTGTAGAATCATGCCTCCAAGAAGATGTGGAGCTTAGATCTAAAAAGAGGTTTCTGCTGAACCTCAGCAAGTGAGTCCTATTATGGATCTGAGTCTGGTTGAGGTGATTGTTCGCATTGTCCAAGCTCTGGGACATGCACCACCTCTAGTTCCTGTTCAGGCCCTATCTATAGATCCTCATAGTGATATTCTCCAAAATAATTCTCAAGAGTTCCTACACCATAAACCACAAGTTTTCAAAGGCTCCACTGACCCCCAACATGCTGATGAATGGTTGAGTGAGATTGAACGTCTATTTGGGTTCTTGGATACACCTGATGTGATCAAGGTGAAATGTGCCACCTTCGTGTTGGAGGGACCAAGTAGGAGATGGTGGGACATGATGGTGACGACTGGGAAACATGAGGGCTTGGAGTGGAAAGACTTTATGGTTCTTTTCAATAACCAGTTCTATCCAGAATCAATGGTGTTGGCCAAGGCTGTGGAGTTTTTCAAGCTTGAGTCGACCAACAAAATAATGACTGATTACTCAAATCACTTTTCTGAGCTGGTACAGTTTACTCCTGAGATTGTATCTAATGAGAGGATGAAGGCTCGAAGATTCGAGTTGGGACTTAGATCAGATATCCATTCTCAGGTTTTCTTACTAAAGCTACCCACTTATACTGATGTGCTGGATGGGGCGATGATGGTTGAGATGGACTTGGCCAGAAATTCAGGTTTGAAGGAGGTTCTTTTCCCTCCTAGTGGCATTTTTGGTTCCTTTAAAAGAAAATAGAATCGCGACATTTCTCATGGTACTTCTCGACAACAGAGTCATTCTAGACCTCCGGTAGCACCAGGAGGGGCTTCTTTGACTTTCTATCGGTGTGGGAAGTCATGACATTCTAAGAGGGTTTGCACTGAGACACCCAAGAACTGTAGCTTCTGTGGACGTTTTGGGCACTTACAGAGATTCTTCCACCACTTCTCTACTCCACGGGGTAGAACAGGATCATCGGCACCTCCAGAAACTGCGGGGAAATCAAATGCTTCACGTACAAAAGGGTTCCAGCCACAGGCATCTGGAACGAAGCTTCTTCACGCAGAGGAAGAGTCGCTAGAGGTAGCTGATATAGGTCCTACAACTATGAGAGGTACCATTACTATATCTTCATCATTAGTGACGGATCTTTTTGATACTGGTGCATCTCACTCTTTTATTTCAAACCATCTTGTTAATCCGATTAATCTACCTATGGAACTTTTATCTTGTGCAATGGATATTACTACACCCCTTGGTGTAATGAGAGAAAAGGGTTTATGTAGTCCTGCTTGTGTCTTCTCTCTATCAAATTTTGATCATGGTTAGATTTTCTTGGTCCTTGACATGAAATCTTTTGACGTCATTTTTGTGATGGATTGGCTCATTGGCAATAAAGCCCAGATCGATTGTTACCTTCGACAGGTTTACCTTACTACACCCAGTGGTGTACCCCTTATTTTTCAAGGAGAGTGGGACCCAAGGTCAAGCAGAGTCAGACCCTCTTTTCTAGAGTTGGGGAAAGTTATATCAGTGTTTTCTTTTGATCTAGAGAGATATTCAATGTGTGGTGATCTTACTTCAGTCGTCGCTGAGTTTCCCGACGTTTTTCCTTCTAACTTCTCTGGTTTACCACCAGTAAGAGAGGTTGATTTTACTATTGAATTAATGCCTGGTACTCAGCCAGTTTATATTCCCTCTTATCGAATGGCTCCAGCTGAACTAAAGGAATTGAAGTCTCAGTTAGACGATCTTCTTGAGAAAGGATTTATATGCCTGAGTGTGTCACCTTGGGCAGCACTAGTTCTCTTCTCCAAGAAGGCTGATGGTTCTCTTCATTTATGTGTTGATTATCGAAATCTCAATCGAGTCACAATAAATAAAAAATATTCATTACCACGAATTGATGATTTGTTTGATCAATTGAAAGGGGAAAAGTGGTTTTCAAAAATTGATCTTCGGTCTGGTTACCATCAGTTGAGGATAAAGGAATCTGACATTCCTCAGACCGCTTTTCGGAGTAGGTAGGGCCATTATGTGTACCTTGTTATGCCCTTTGACCTAAAAAATGATCCTGTAGTTTTCATGGAATTGATGAACAAGGTTTTTCGTGAGTATCTAGATAGTTTTTTGGTAGTCTTTGTGGATTACATTCCTGTCTACTCCAAGTATGAGGAGGATCATTTTCATCATCTAAGAACAGTTCTGAGTCTTCTAAGGAATAACCGGATTTATGCCAAGATTTCAGAGTGTGATTTATGGATTCGGGAAGTGAAATTCTTGGGACATGTGTTGTCAAAACAAGTAATATCAGTTGATCCTAAGAAGGTGAGGGCTGTTATGACTTGGGAACAACCACGAAATGTTTTCGAGATTTGGAGCTTCTTGGGATTAGTAGGATATTATCATTGGTTTTTTAAAGACTTCTCAAACTTAGCTTCTCCAATGACTGCCCTGACTCGAAAAGGAGTGAAGTTTTCCTGGAATGATAAATGTTAGAGTTCTTTTGTTGAGATAAAGTGTCTCCTAACTACTGCGCCAGTGTTAACTCTTCCTGAGACTGGGATAGGTTACGTGGTCTTCTGTGATGCATCGGGTTCAGGTTTGGGATGTGTCCTTATGCAAGGTAATCATGTTGTTGCCTATGGATCTCATCAGCTTAAGCCTCATGAGAAGAACTATCCTACCCATGACCTTGAACTTGCATTTGTAATGCATGCACTTAAGTGTTGGACATATTACCTTTATGGAGAAAGGTTTACTGTGTATTCAGACCAAAAAATCTTGAGTTATATCTTCTCCCAAAAATATTTGAATCTCCGCCAAAGGCGTTGTGTGGAGTACCTGCAATCTTTCGACTTTGACATTGCCTATACCCCAGGAAAAGGGAATGTAGTTGCAAATGCATTAAGCAGGAAACTTCCATCGCAGGCTGTGAAAGAATCTTCAGAAGAGTGGATTTTGATGGCTCTTTTTGCTCAGTTTCATATTGAAGTTTAGTGGAAGGGGAATGAAGTTTCTTTATCTAGTGTTCAGTTAACTTCTGCTCTCCTCAAGTTAATTCTTCAGGAACAACAACTGGATGATGAATTCCATAGCATTAGGGACTCTCTTTATGGTGGGGAGATCGACACTCTGTGGTCGTTCTCCAAAGAGGGTGTTCTGTGTTATCGAAACCATTATGTTGTGTTGTTAGGAGCAAAGAAGGATGTGATGGGGGGTTTCCATTACTCTCAGTGGGCTGTACACCCAGGAACCATGAAGATGTTCTATGACATGCGGCTTCAGTTTTGGTGGCCAGGTATGAGACGAGACATTGCTGAGTTTGTGTCTCGTTGCTATACATGCCAGCAGGTGAAAGTCGTGCACCAGAAACCTTCGGGTTTGCTTCAACCACTTCCAGTCCCTATATGGAAGTGGGATGAAATCTCTATGGAATTTTTGGTTGGGTTACCTCAAACCCAGAGAAAGAAGAACGTGATATGGGTTGTGATCGACAGACTGACTAAGTCGGATCACTTTATACCTATTCGAGATACAACCAAAGTTGAGGAGTTGGAAAATATTTATGTGAAATAAGTTGTTCGTTTGCACGGAGTTCCATCTGCTATAGTCTCTGATAGGGATCCTCAGTTTACTTATCACTTTTGGAGAGGCCTTCAGGAGGCACTGGGATCTCGGGTACATTTGATCACGGTCTACCATACACAGTCAATTGGCCAGATAGAGAGAGTTATTCAGATTATTGAGGATATGCTCAGCGCATGTGTTCTCAACTTTGGTGATAGTTGGGATGATCATCTGGGGCTAGATGAGTTTTCTTATAACAACAGTTATCAGTCTGCGATCAAAATGGCTCCTTTTGAGGCTTTGTATGGCCTTCCTTGTAAATCTCCTTTATGTTGGTCGGAGATTGGTGAAAGTTCTTTGGTAGGACTGAGTTTGGTCCAAGAGACGACAGCTAAGATCCATTTGATTTGTTAGATAATGTTTACAGCATAGAGTCAGTACAAGTCTTATGATGATCATCGTTGTAAACCTTTAGAGTTATTAGTTGGTGACCAGATGTTCTTGAAAGTTTCACCCCGATTAGGTCATCGACAGCTTGGGAGGCAAGGGAAGCTTGCTCCTTGTTTTTTGGGACCTTCTGAGGTTATTTTTATTATGGGGAAAGTTGCTTACCATTTAGCTCTACCACCATAACTGACATCGATACATAACGTGTTCCATGTATCATAGCTGCGAAAGAATCTCTCGGATTCATCTCATGTTGTGAGCTGGAGTGATCTTGAGATTGAACCAGATTTGTCTGTGACTGAACAACCAGTCATGATTGTTGATTCTGAGACCAAGGTACTTCATGGGAGAATGATACCTCTGGTCCATGTACTATGGCAGCATGGTTCTGATTATCATGAGACGTGGGAAAGGGAGGCACTAATGAGAGAGCAGTGGCCTCATCTTTTTGACGTGGAGGTTTCTTCATAGGCTTTCTGGGGACAGAAAGATCTTATAGTGGGGATTTTGTAACATCCTGTTATTTTTTCATGTACTTTTTATGTTTCCAAGTACCTCTGTTTTGAATAAGTGACTTGGGGTGCATTTGGGTTAAATTTTAAGTGAAACAAAAGGGCAATGTCTTATGCACGGTTTGTGCACGGTTTGAGAAACCGTGCGACCAAACCATGCCAACCAAACAACACTGGACAGAGAGGTATGCACGGTGTTCACATGGTTTGACAAATTGTGTGACCAAACCGTGTGGACTGTGTATCTTTGGATAGTGAGATTTTTACAGTGTGCACACGGTTTGACAAATCGTGCGCCTCTGCCCCGGTAAACTGTGCCTGCAGTTTTTAATTCCAAAAATTTCTTTTAAAACCACCCAAACCCCTGGGAATTCGATATTTTCAACCTTGGCCCGGGATTGACTCATTTTAGGTCTTTCCAAATCCTCCTAGAGAGATTAAAAGGAGATCTGAACACTTTTCTTCAATATTGAAGGCTCAGATTGAAGATCCACTCTCCTCCGAGAAAGTGGATTTCTTTTCGTTGCATTTCTCGTTTATTTCTCTATCTTTACTTGATCTTTTCATGGGAGGATTTCTTTGTTTCCATGGATCAAAACCTATGAGTTGACGTATAGATCTAGGATTTTGAAACTAGATCTATTTTTTTCAAGATCTTGATTCCTTTAATCTTAATTTTGGTTTTAGGGTTTTAAATCTAGAACTTGATCGGTGACATTATGTTGCTCGGTTTTTTGGGCTTCTCGTTGGGTTAACTTCCTACAATAGATCAAGGTAGGTGGTTCCGTCTTGACTTACCAAATTGATTATAATTTTATTTTATTGATTTATTTCAATTTTTGATTTAAATTCAATTGCTCAAATTTGATTTCAATTAAATTGATAAAAACTTGATTCCAGTTAATCGAGATATTTGAAATGGTTTTGGCATAGAAATTTGGAAGAACCCCAATTCCATTAAATTGGGTGTGTTTATGGAAATTGGCCAATTAAAATTTTTTAATTTAAATTTGTGGATTTTATGGAAATGATTTCAATTAAATTTTTGAATTTAATTGTAGAAATGAAATGTGTAATAATGGAATTGGTTTTGAATGGATTTCAAACTTATGAAAATGGATTAAAATGATTTGATAGTAACCCATTGGTTTTATCTTGTGAAAGAGGAATGTTTTGAATAAAACCTATTTTTGTTTTAAATGGAATGAAATTGGAACTTTTGAGAATGGAAGAATGGGATTGATCGTATTTTAAGCATTCTTAAAATAGTTCACCCATCATATAAGAGAGCATGCAATCCTTAGGTAGTTAGTGAGTTATTTGGATACACTCTATGCTATGACAATGTTCTAAAACATACTTGTGGTGGGTCACATCACCGATGGGTTGGTGATGAGTATCCTTTGTCCATTGTCATAGGGATGTGTGTATACACATTTTTTTGAGTTCACATAAAGAGTGTGGAATCCTATAACTGGTTAATACTATCGTACCTTTTGGAAGATGACCATGTTGCTCACTTGTTAATTTATATTTGAGATATAAATGTATGTCAATGCTTTTGATCTGCCTTACATGCCTGCTGAATTTATATAAACTGTTTTATATAAATGTTTTACTTAATCCATTATTTTAGAAATATTCCATCATTGTAAATCCTTTGCTTAAATTAATCTTTACATCATTTAAAAATGTATAGAATGTTTTTGTTAAAATATGATTTTGAATTGCCAAACCTATTTATTTGAAAATTGAAAGCTTTAATTTGAATAATCTATATTTGGCATCTGTTAAGAAATATTTGGTGGTATCCTACTGGGCTTAGGCTCACACCCTATTTTTGCCTTCAGGTGTTTGTATACTTTCTTCTTCCAGGATCGAGCAAAGGGAAGGGACCTCATGGAGGTGGATCCAGTTGTTGATCTTTGGTCTTGGTGAGTTGTGTCCTTAGGGACCTTGGGGCTGTTTTTCCCATCTTTAGTACTTGGGTTATAGTACTTTGGGATTTTTATACCTCTTTGTATTCTAGTACATCACTCCCATTAGAGTTTCTTTTGATATGTATACTACTTGTTTTACTATTGCTTCTGCATTCTTGTGGAAAAATAATTCCCACTTGTATTTTGTATGATTCCAGGTGCTAGTCACCGACCCATGGGGATCGAGAACGCCCTTCAGGCTATGTCAGGGCTAGCTCGGTTATCGAGTTACCAGGGTACCTGGGCTGGTTCGTGATAGGATGTAGCAGGTAATATCTCTTGTTTTTTGCAATAAAAGTCCAACTCACTTCATGTGTGCATCTCTCTAAGTGTTTCTCCTTTTTATTCTCTATATGGAAGACAAAGTTATCTTCCTCTATTGATAGTAGCATCAGCAACAGAGAGAATCATCTGGATCCTCTATGCTCTTTGTACTATATGTTTGACACGTACATCAATGCATTCTGTCGAGAAATTAAGAGACATACATTAAAATATTAACTATTAGAAACATTTAATTCAAAATAAATAGATAATGGTTATGAGTCTTTATAACAATGATACTTTTGGCAATGTCAGGATCCAATGGTGACTCGTTGAATTAGTGACACTGGTAGTGTCTAACTCTGGCAGTGACTCAAATTCTGGTAGTGAGACATTAGAATGGTGCCTTGCTCTGATGGTGTCTCTTTGGAATGGTGAGACACTGTGATGGGTATACATTGTTTGGTGGTGTCTCATACATTTTCAAATTTCCATTTCAGTGGTGACTCGTTGTGGATGGTGACTTATCCTTGGAAGTGTGACTTTCTAGCGATGAGTCTTTCCATACTTAGTTGTTTTTGGATCTCAATGGTGATTCATCTAGCGGTGTCTCATCCTTGATGGTGATACTTACTTAGCAGTGACTCATCCTTAGAAAAATTTCTTCAATTTTTCTTATATAATAAAATGCTAACAGAAAACATGAAACTCATTAATTATCACAATAATAATGATTTAATGATCATTAAAATAAGGGGGTCAACAATCCACCCTTTTTAATGATAAAAAATCATGGAATTGTATATCCATGGAATCAAAGTAAAAACATGAAAATTTATACATAAGGTATCAGAGATAAAGAAATAGACATAAGGTATCAAAGAGAACACATAGCAATATGGTATCAAAAGAAAAGAAAGAGAATAAAAGAACTATGAAGTTAAATTCCATAGATCTTTTACCCATTTTGGGATTATTGAAAAGTGCATAATAAAATAGAAACATTAATAGAATAATAATAAAACAATAAAGGTAAGAGAAATAGATTAAGAATAACATTAGAATCCCCATGAACAAAGTCAAAGAAAATATAGCACAAAAAGTGTTCAATCAAAATGTTTCATAAAAAATAATCCCATAAAAGAAATTAAGTCCAATCAATGATCTTTGGGATTGGATGAAGGGTCTAATTTTACTTTTCCCTTATCATTGGATGAGGTAGAATCAATGGAAACAAATTTTTCAATAGAAGATGTTGAAGTAACTGTAGGAAAGTCAAGGGTACTGAAGAAATTTCTAAAAGAACATCTAAAATAACTAAAGGAGGTCAAGTATCATAAATTAGTATTAGTTATAGGTGTTGTAATTCCTTCTTATGAGTTAGAGAAAATGGCTGTAACTTAGTTATAAAAGGTTCATGAGGGTCTCTGGCCACTCCAGGTCAAAAGTACTCCAGGTTAGTTACAGGAGGTGTCAGGTGGGAAGTAATAGGGACAGCCGCATGAGCTACAATAGTGTTACTATGAACATGAATAAAAGGTTTCATAGGGTGTATAAATTCTATTATAATTTTACCACCTCATTATATATCACTAAAAATATTGATTTTCTTCCATAAACCTTTACAACATAGGATTCAGAACTTTCAACTGGTTGACTTGTTCCCTAAAAGATCGGTTCATATGAGTCATCCTCAAATTATCATCCAAAAACTTGAAATTGGAATCCATGTAATTCTTAGTATAGATCCTTGAGAGATAATTCTTTATGGGTTTGATTATTGTATCCCTGATAGAGTTTAATTTCTTTGAATATTCTGTAATCAATTTGATAACATGATCACTATTATACCTTATTATTTTTAAGGTATTTTGAGGATGATCTGAAACAACACTTGAAGAACTGGAAGAAATATCTATAAGCTCTTCTCTAACCACTAACTGGAGCAACTCAACATCAAATAAAGTTAAAGTATCAGTAGAGCTAGATGGCATAAATGTAATATTTTCAACTCTCTCCAACAAAGCATTAATGCTTGCTAAAAAATAAAACTAAAAACCTTATACAACTAATCTCAAAGACACCATATCACTGGATAGTCTTTTATTATCAATATTTACTTTTTGGATATGGTGCATCATCTTTGGTTGAATTAATGAATCACCAAATCAAAGATATATCTTTCATACTTATCCCTAATTATAGATACTTTAGGAGGTTGATTCCTTAGCTTAACATCAAACTTAGAGACTAAATTTTTATATAAAGATTCCAAATAACACTTGGTGACTACATTCAATAGAACAGTTGGGAAAATATGAGTAGGTTCTCTCACAAAATAAAGCCTCAATAACAAACTAGGAACATTAATCTAGGAAACCATTGATCCTTTAGGAACTCCCCCTTCTCAAATGGTAGGTTATATATTCTTTGGTGAACATCCAACCTTATCGGAAAACAAATCCCATTCATCTGATGTGGGATCTATCCATTTATCAGAAGGATTTCCATGAATCTCAACTAATGTAGAAGTTGAAACTATAGATACCACTATAATAGGTACACCAACACAAGTCTTAATTATTCTATATTTAATAGAAGGTCCATCAAACACATGCTCATCAAATGAATTCCTATCAAAATCAGCCACATATTTCAACTAAGAATCATTTGTTGTTCAAAAATAGGCTCATTTACCATATTCCCAACCAAATGCTACTCAATAGTAGAAATAATTCTCATATGCTTAAAAAACTAGATATAACTCTGTCTAATCACTAGAATCAAATACATTATTGGATTTATAAATAACTTTATTACTTGGGAAATTACCCCCCCCCCCCCCAATAGATGCATCACTTTCCTTTCTATAAAGCATATCCACTTCACTAACAAAACTAGGCATGTCATCTGATTTAGAACTAGAACCTTCAGGAGAAGAAATAAAATCTTGAGGAGTCTCAACCTCATCTCTTCTAATTGTCCCAAAAGAGCCATAAGGATTTTAATCTTCGTCATCATCATCATTTCCATCTTTATTTCCATCTCCAATTCCCTTTCCATTTTCATCTTCTTTGCCCTCTTCAGCTTCACCATTAGCATCATCACTATTTTTATCATCTTATTTGGAACTACTTTTAAACTAATCTTCTCCAGAGACTTTAGTCTCTTGTTCATAACTTTTTACTAAATTATCTCTTTTCGGTAGAGTCCTAGGAGGGCTAGGATCTCCAAAGGTTATAGCAGGAGAACTAGGAGGTAGGTCATGGTCACTTCCCCCATCTACTGGATATTCATCTTATTCTTTTCCACCAACTGTAGCTTCTTCCTTCTCATTATAATATTCAAAAATATCATCAGGATCTAGACCAAGGTCAACAAGATCCTTTGGCCTTAAAGGATGATCAATAGGGTTAAACTCATTGTATATTTTTCACTATAAGCTAACCACTACTTTATCCAAAGGTTACAACTGATCTTCATCCTTATAAAGATTATTATAGTAATAAAAAACCACCAAAATCCACAATTGATTCTTCATCTTCAAAAAAAAACCTTTGGCTTTCAACATATTAGAAATAATCCTTGGGTAGATCAGAGAATTTTATCTTGAAGTTGGATTGATCATTTCTGATATATGAAGCATGAGATATCTGCAAAGTTTTATCTTATATCCTCTTTTTATAATAAAAAGAAATTACACATCTTGATACCTTAGAGTATCAAAGTCATGTTTCCTTGGGTACAACAAGTGTTGTATGAACTTAAAAGGTAATATGCATTATCCATATAACTTAGAATAAATTTTTATTCTAATTATTCCATCTCTAGTTAAATCAGCAAGGGATTCTTCATAAATAAAGTTATCACTATCATCTAGTATGGTTCCATGATAATCCTTAAAAACATCTTCATTTGGAAATTTCAAGCATTCAGTGAACTGTTTTGAAGAAAAGGCTATTATATGATGTTTAACATGACTTTTTAACTAGTACCCTTCTTCTTCTTCAAAACCAAACTCGACGTACTGATAGAACCCATAAACCATTTTAGGATAAAAGGGTCTCTTATTCAAAGAAAACCACTCTATCCAACCTTGATCCTGATGTTCCTAGATTACTAATGATTTACTTGAAAATAACCAATCTTCTTGAACTTATTTTTCTGGTACAACAACCCATTTTTCTAGTTTGGGATTCACTGGTTCAACTACAACTCGATGATTAGGTTCTCCTTTATATTTATTTTATGGAAGTAACTCGACCAACGAAGACTTAGAACATCGCTTCACTTTGGCCATGAAAATTGGCACATTTGTCTTGGTCCAAGGTGAAATGAAGGTTTAAAGGTTGGGAGAGAAGGATATCAAAGGGATCAAAGGAAAAAGGTGTGAGTAAATAGGTACATTGAAAAAAACAAAGTATCACGTTTATCATTTGGGATTTTTAGGGATTTGAAAAATAAAAATTGGGAATCAGGATAAAAAAATGTGAATTGAGTTATAAATTAAAATAAACCGCAAAGAATTTAAAACCGGTGGTTCAAAAATGAAAAATGAAAATTTTGAAAAAGTCATGAAACATTTCAACGGTGATACATACAATGGTGAGAAGTCCATTGGTGAGAATTCCAACGGTGAGAATTCCAACGGTGAGAATTCCAATAGTGATAAGTCCAATGGTGATAAGTCCAACAGTGAGAATTCCAATGGCGAGACATTCACAATGGTGAGACATTCATAATGGTGAGTCATTCACAATGGTGATACATTAACAATGGTCAGTCCCATAAAATTAAACATAACCAAAATTAAACATACCTAACTCATGTTTGATGTAATTAATTATCTCAAAATTCAAAGTATTAGTGAATATATTATCAAGATGATGTTCCGTACTGATGTATTCTAAAGTGATAGAACCCTTTTGAAAATGATCTCTCAAAAATTGATGTCTTAAATAAACATTATTTTTTCTAGAATTTGATATCACTTTGGCTAGTAGTAAGGTGGAGAAGACTTCCAATCATACCTCTATAACTAGTTTGATCAACTAGTTTCCGAGCTTCATGAAGATCTAATATATAGGTGGTACTCATATGATTAGCACTAGTCTTAATGTTATCCAAAATAAAATGTTTTAAAATTTCCTTATAATGTTTAATTTTATTTAAAATTATTCCTTATTAGGTTTTAAAAATCTAAAAACCAAGAATGAATTTAAGTTCACCCATTGAACTCATTTCGAACTCATTTTTCATCATTTTAGAAAAATCAATACATAAATCATTACTTGAAGATCCAAAAATAACATCATATATATAAATTTGTACAACTAAAACATCTTTTGAAATTAGTTTTATAAAAAGTGTCGGATCATCTATCCCTTTTGAAAATCCTTTTGAAATAAGAAAAGTATTAATCCTATCATACCAAGCTCTAGGTGCTTGCTTTAAACCATATAAAGCTTTTTTAATTTAAAAACTTAATTTGGAACACGGGTATTTTGAAAACTATGGGGTTGTTCAGCAAAAACAACTTCAACTATATGCACATTTAACATATCACTCTTGACAACCATATGATAAAGTTTGAAATCTAGATAAGCTGAATAAGCAAAAAATATTATAATGGATTCAAGTTTGGATACTGGTTCAAATTTTTCTCCATATTTTATTCTTTATTTTTTACTATAACCTTGTGTAACAGGTATAGCCTTGTTTCTTACTAGTGAGTTAGATTCATCTACCTTGTTTCTAAAAACCCATTTTTTCCTATAGTCAAGGGGTCTTTGAGTCTATAAACAAGTTCCCACACTTTTTTTATTTCAAATTTATTTAATTATTCTTTCATAGATATTACCCATAATTCATCATTTATGGATTCATTGATGTTCTTTGGTTCAAGATGAGATAGGAATACATGATGTTCAACCTGATTTCTAATAGAATCTCTAGTCTTTGTATCTCTATCTATGTATCCAACTACATCATCTAAAGGATGATATTTAAGGGTCCTAACAGCTCTAGAAAAAGTATGTCTGGTTACTCTAGGTTCTTCTACAGGTTTAGGTTCTAGTTCTGGTAGTTTTGGAAATTCTTCAGAACTGGTTTATTATTATGACTATTTCAAAGTAGAATTAGTAGTTTTGGAATTTAAGTTCATAGAAGATAAATCATCCTCAAGGTTTTCTAAATAAGTCTTAGGCACATGTGAATCTATCTCATCAAATTTAATGTGAACAAAATCTTCCATAGTCTTTGTTCTTTTATTAAAAACTCTATTGTCTTTAATAGAATTTTAATATCCTAGGAAAATTTCTTCATCACTTTTGGAAGAAAATTTGTGTATATTATCCTTAGTGTTAATAATAAAGTCTTTACAACTAAAAACTCTAAAGTTATTAAACTTAGTATTTTTACTATTCCAAATCTCATAAGGGGTCTTCTTTGAGATAAGTCTAATTAAAACTCTATTGATTATATAACATGATATATTTATAGCCTCTCCCCAAAAGTAGATAGGTAAGTCATATTCATTTAGCATAGACCATGAAATTTCTTGAAGAGTTATATTCCTTCTTTCTACAAATCCATTTCTCTTAGGGGTTATAGAAGTATAGAAGTTATGACTATATCCATTTTGTGAGAAAAATATTCAAATTATTCATTCTCAAACTCATTTCCATGGTCACTTCTTAGGTTATTAATCCTAAGTCCACTTAGGTTTTCCATATATCTAGAATACTTGGTAAAATAAGAAAAGGATTCACTTTTGTGAGCTTGAAAGAATACCCAAGTATACCTAGAAAAGTCATAAACTATTACATAGACATAGTGCTTCCCATTTAGACTAGAAACTCTACATGGTCCAAATAAATCCATATAAACCAACTCAAGTGTTTGAGAAGTTGAAACTTCTTTCTTTAATTTAATATAAATCTTGTGTTCCTTCCCTTTTTGATAGGGGTTATAGACTTTGTCATTTGGAAACTCTAGTTTTGGTAGATACTTCACTAATCGTTTCCTAGTAAGCTTTCTAAGTGAGTGAATATTACATTGGACTAGTCTTTTATTTGAAATAAAAGATTTTTTATGAAAATCACTCAAGAATGAAACATTTTTAGAAACTAAAGAATTAAGATAAACAGCATAAACATTATCATTTATTAAAGTAGTAAAAACTAAAGCATTTTTATAATCAAGAACATTACATGCATTATTGTCAAATATTACATAGAAACCATCATCATATAATTGTGATATGCTAAGTAGGTTATACTTCAAACCATTAACAAAAAGTAATTTGGAAATTAAATCATAATTTTTGTTACCAATTTGGCTAAGACTGATGATTTTCCATTTAGCATTATCACCAAAGGTGACATGACCACCATCAAACTTTATTAGGTTCTTGAATCTGGAATAGTATCTTGTCATATGCCTTGAACATCCACTGTCCAAGTACCATAGACCTTTATAGAAGGTCATCAAGTAGTTTTACTACAAAATAAAATTTATAAAAGAAATGATTTTGGTACCCAGATTTGATTGGGTCCAAAGTGTTGGTAATAAGGTATTTTATAACCCATATTTGATTAATAGATATCTTGTAAACCGACTATAAGTTTTTTGAAATAAAAACTTCGTTTAGTCCTATAAAAAATAACTAGTAGTAAAATTTTCAGATTTGGACTTTGGAACAAATGTGCTCTTTACTACTCTTCTTTGTCTAGGTTGTTATCCTATACTAGTAACATATTTTGGTGCAAATTGTTTTAATAACATCTATGTAAGAGTTTCTCTACCATTTTTAAAATTTTCTAAATCCTTATTCTACTATTCATTTGAAAGTTTAAGTTCAGTATTTTCATTTAGTAACTAAGAATTATTTTCCATTTCAATAGATAAATTAGATTTATTATTAATAGTAAAATAATGTTGTCTCTTAATAACTTTGTATTTATCCTTAAGTTTATTAAATTTTTCCTCTAGAATTTTTCAATATTAAAACATCTCTTCTTGAGATATTTCATCATCATTATGTTCATCCTTAGAATTATTAGAATTAAGCATAGGTAAAACATTAGAAACAACAGGTACCTCAGAGACATTAGTAATAAAGCACATGTTGTCTCTATTATACATTTCCTTATGTAATGGATCATAATCACTAGAGATTTCCTTAGAAGCACTCCAAGTAGATTTCATTTTATTATTATACCTTTAGTCCTTGTCATCATATTTCTTTTTGAATTTTAACTTTAGAAAATCTGATTTCGTGTTTCCTTTTATTTTTCATTCAAATCAAGTAATCTCATTTGTGTTATCATCCTTATTCCAATACTTTTTCTAGTTTCCTTTACCATAATAATTTTCTTTTTAACTATGATTTCTAAAAAAATATTCTTTCTATAAAATTTCTTGAATATTCTGGCCATGTGGGATATCTCCTCATCACTATCCAGAGGTGACTCGCTATCACTTGAACTTCCAACCTTTATTATTTCCTTATTATTTTCTCTTTGTTTGTATGTAGTAGTCTTAGAGGATATTTACTTTATTTTTGTCTCATCATATTCCTCTTAGTTAACTTTTATTTTCTCTTCATACATCATCATCTTACCAACCAGCTCCTCGAATAGTGGTTTACTAATATCACATGATTCTCTAATTGAAACATATGTGCCTCTCCATCTTTCTGGAAGGAATTTTAGTAGTCACATGATTTGGTCTTTATAAAACACTAGATTTCCAAGAGAGATCATTGTGTTCACAATTTCGTTAAACCTAAGATACATATCAAATATAATTTCATCATGATTCATTTTAAAAGAATCAAACTTATTAGTATATGTATTTAATCTCATTTCTTTGACATTTCTTGTTCCTTCATGTGAAACAGAGAAAATATCCCAAATCTTAAAATCATTTTTAAAAGTAAAAAATTCAATTGAATTCATCACCTTCTAAAGCACAATACAAGCCATTCATGGATTTGAAATTATTATTATAATCATTTTTTGTAGCCTCATCCCATGTAACTCTAGTAGTTGTAGGCATTTCATATTTATCTTCTATGGCAGTATAGATTTCAGAACCCATAATCTCTATAAGAACTTTCATTTTTATCATCCATTGAGTATAATTATTTCCATTGAAAAGGGGATGTTTATTGGTAGTAGAACCTTCTTATAATAATTAAATGTATAACTAACAAAAATTTAATATCTTTAGAGCTTAACAAAAATAACAGTTAAAAAGTTTTGAAAACATTGATACCAAATATTTTTCCTTTGATACCAAATGTTGGTCGGAGTGAGTATCTTATAAGGGGGTTGAATTGATTACCCAATAAAAATTATATTAAAAATGGATTTAAATAAAATCCCCCAATTTAAATAAAATATCCCAGTTAAACAAAATAGTAGTTTGATATAAGTTTTAATCTTTTAGAAGATTTATCAAAATATTGATTAGGTCTTGGGTAAAAAAATATACAATATTCTTTTATCCTTTGGAATAAAATTACTTAACGAAAATATTATATTAACACTAATTAAGATAAACAATAAAAGTATTGTTTTTTAAGGTTTAAAATAGATTCGGTTTTAAAACAAAGAAATAAAGTAAAACAAAACAAAACAAAACACACAGCAGAATTTGAATACAAGTTTTTTAGTCTCAAGGTGAGACTTAGTTATATCTACATGAAAATCACCTACTTCCAAGAAATTTATATAAAATAAAATGTTGATCCACAACCTATATTAGGTTTTATAATATCCAAGCTATCTAGGAAACACAAGGACCTCTTCCATAGTTTCATGGGAGTATAAAAGAAATAACAACATTCCATAACCAAACCTCTACCACAACACTTGGGAAACATAAATAAAATGTGTTGTGAAGATATCTGTGTATCTTTTAGTTTAGGTTCCAGAAATAGTGTGTGTTATAAAATTGAGTATACAAACACTGCCCATAAAGTAAATTTAAATAATAAAATATAGTGAATGAAGTAAATAAGTAAAAGTATTGCTCTAACTAATAAGTGATGCATCTCATGACTCTGTGAAAGTGATTTAAACTGAGTCTCGAGTCAGATTTCAAAAAAAAAATTAAACATAGTTTTGTAGATTCTTTTTTATTGACTATAAGAAGTCACTCGATCTGAGATGTGCATCATCTACCTTAGTTGAGTGTAAAATGGATTTATTAGGTAAGATCTTATGGTTCTTGCAATAAAAGTCCAACTCACTTCATGTCTGCAACTCTATAATTGTTTCTCCATGTTATTCTCTATATTCGTGATGGGTTCTACTTACTCTTTTAATATTTGTAGCAACAATAGAAAGAATCATCTCGATCCTCTATGCTCGTCATACTGCATGTCTGATACATACATCAATGCATTCTATCGAGAAATTAAGATAAAATCTTTAAAATAATCAATGTAATTAAATTTGATAATGTATCTATTAGAAATATTTAATTCAAAATAAATAAACATAGGTGGTGATTCATTAGAATGGTGAAGCTTTTAGTAGTGTCTTGATCTGACGGTGACTCTTTTAATTAGTGACACTGGCAGTGTCTAACTCTTGTAGTGACTCAGATTCTAGTAGCGAGACATTGGAATGGTGTCTTTCTCTGATGGTGTCTCTTTGGAATGGTGAGACATAGTGATAGTGAGACATTGTCTTGCTGTGTCTCATACTTTTTTAAATTTCCATCTCAGCGGTGACTCATTATAGAAAGTGACTTATCCTTGGTGGTGTGACTTCTTGGCGGTGAGTCTTCTTATTGGTGAGTCTTTCCATAACTATTTTTGGATCTCATCACTGAGTCATCTGGTGGTGTCAAATCCTTGATGGTGAGATTTACTTGGTGGTGACTCATCCTTAGGAAAATTTCTTCAATCTATCTTATATAATAAAATTCTAACAGAAAACATGAAACTCATTAATTATCAAAATAATAATGATTTGACCTCACCTGTTTTGATAATCTCAATTATGTTTTAATATGTGTTTATAATCCTATCTATATGTTAAATTATGTTGAAAAAAATATAAAAATAATCATTGGAATATGTTAATCAATGTTTATTTATGTTTATACATACTTTGAAATAATTCTAACTCAATCTGGATATGATTTGCATAGAAAAGATAAGTGTTAAGTTTTTTAGTCACTGATACAGACCTACCGATAGAGTAAGTCCACCGGTATACACAATAGTCATAAATACAGACATAGTCTACTGATAAGCAAAGATCACTGATAGACAAACAGCTACTGATATCAAAGTCTACTGATACAGACAGACAGACAGCTACTGATATGAAGTCTACCAATACAAACAAACAGCTAATGGTATGAAGTCTACTGATATATAGAGAGATCCACTTCTACACACAGCTACCGATATAGGCGAGCTACAGATAAGAAGATCTACCGATAAGAACAGTTACTGATTGGAAAATCTACCGATACAAACAGACAGCTACTGATAGGAAGAGCTACCGATACATAAGAGCTACCGATATGGAAGAGATACTGATACAGAAGAGCTACTGATAAGAAGAGCTAATGATAAAAAAGAGCTACCGATAAGAGGAGCTACTGATACAGAGTCACTATCACTGATACATAGCCTACTGTTATAAAGAGTAACACCTACTGATATAGACCTACTGACTCAAGTCCACCGATACAAGCTCACTGATACAAAGAGATACTGATGGAAACCAGTCACTATTTCTCTAAAGTCTAGTTCTATTATTTATTTAACAACGGTCATATTTGGTGATTTTAATGCAACTTCTATTAATTAATTAATGTCTATTGAATTTCAGGAACCGTACCTCATACCTATAAAAAGGTAATCATTCCCATTGTCGGAGCTGAAGGTATATAAGAGAACCTCAAACTACTAAAGACGTGTGGTTTGTCAGTATTTCCATGTAAATATGGGAAAATATTCTGGAGATACTCAAGGACTTACATGCATATAAGAAAAAGGAAGAATACATATTGAATCTGTATAACCTGAACATTCAAGGAGCAAAGAGTTTCAACGATTTCACCTGCACTCAAGCTGATCATACTGATCAACCTGGACCTTGAAGTCAAATACAAAAAAATGACACTCTGTTTTTATTGACCAAAACCAGAGAGGGACTCAAAGCATCATCTGCATCAATCTAAGGAATCCAGAGCTTCACTCAAAACACATAGATCATTCGAAACTCATCTCTATTTGTTTAGCTCTATTGTGTTTCATTTATTTACATTTTGAGTAGTGTGTGTGCTCTATATTTTAGACACACACTGTCTCCTATGCTGAACTGGAGGATTTTTAAATCCTCACTCAATCTTTCTAAATATTTTGATTCCCACTATGGATAGTGGTAGAGGTCAAGTGTGACCCAGATAGCCTGTGTGCTATTCTTTTGGTTTTTCCCACGTAGAACTATAGTAGAGGTCTGAGGACCTGAACAGTCTGAGTACTATTTTAAACCCCAATCTAGTGTGTTGATCATAGTTTATATAAAACTGTTTGAGAGGACTAAGTCTCAGCTTGAGACTGAACCTCTTGGTGAAAACTGTTGTGCTTGTTTATTTTGGTTAAAACTATATTGAATATTCCACTGTTAATTACTTTAAATACAAATCTATTTTAAAGATTACTCTAATAGTTAAACTAGAAAGTTTTTATAGTTTTTGTTAGCCAATAAATTAGTTTCAAAATCTAACTTAATCTTCTACTTAAGTTAACTGAGAAATAATCAATCTTTGAGAAACCAATTAAAACCTTTCAATCTTTATAAATTCACTATAGTTTAATTGATTATTTAATTGGGGGATTTTAATAGAAATATTTTCAATAGAAATTTTTAATTGGAACTCAATTCACCCCCTCTTGAATATCCACTTCGACCAATATTTGGTATCAAATGTTGGTTATTAATAAAGGATTTCTAAACACTCTGTTTTTCAACTTTGATTTTAGTTGTATCTTAAAGATCTTAAATTTTTGTTAGTTCTAAATTTTATCTCTTTAAATATATTTTCTAAAATATAATTATGTATAATAGATTAGAAGGTGCTGCTACCAACAGGCCACCTTTCTTTAAAGGTGTTAATTATGCCCAATGGAAACTGAAAATGAAAATTCATTTAGAAAGTATGGGATTTGACATCTAGACAGCTATAGAGACTCAGTATAAGATCCCAAAAACTGAAATAACTACTTGGGATGAACCTAATAAAACAGCTTACAATAATAATTGTAAAGCAATGAATTCCCTATATTGTGATTTAGGAGATGAAGAATTTAATCGAATATCTGCTTGTAAAACTGCTTATGAAATTTGGGATACTTTGGGTGTTTCTCATGAGGAAATAACCAATGTTAAGGAAATGAGAATAAACACTTACACTATTAAATATGACAACTTTAAAACGAAACCTGATGAACCTATTTCTAACATGTATCTCAGGTTCAATGAGATATTTAATACAATGAGGTCGCTGGGAAAGGTTGTTCCAGCAAAAGAGAAAATCATGAGGTTACTTAGATATCTTCCAGACAGATGGAGAGGCACATCAGTTTCAATAAGAGAATCGTGTGTTATAAGTTTAAAGCATGTTAAAGAGTTTATTGGTAAGTTAATGATGTATGAAGAAGAACTAAAGGTAAATAGAGAAATAAATCAGTAGCCTTCAAGACCTCTGCTTTAAAAAACAAGGACAAAGGAAAAATTCAATGTGAAAGTGATAGCTTAAGTTGTGATGAAAGTGCATCAGACAGTGATGCTAAAATGTCTCAAATATCCAGATGATTTAAGAAGTTTTATAGAAAGAATAGTTTTTTCATAAAATCCAATTACAAGGGAAATTATGACAATAAAGTTCATTGGAAGAAAGATTGGAAAAGGACTGACAAAAGTGATAACATAGTCTGGTATGAATGCAAGAGGAAAGGACATGTGAAATTTGACTTTCCAAAGTTAAAATACAAGAAGAAATATGAGTACAAGGACAAAAAATATAAGAAATCAATGAAAGAAACCTAGAGTGCTTCAGAAGACACTTCAAGTGATTCTGACTCCACTCAGGATGAAAAATATCAAAAAGAAAATATGTGTTTCATGACAAACACATCTGAGGTAACATTGAATACTCCTACTTTAAATTCTTATTATTCTGGAGATTATTCTGATTCTGAAAACATGTCTAGTGAAGAGTTATTTGAATACTGTAACATGCTAGAGGAAATCTGCAATGAGCTGAAAGATAAGTATAAAACCTTAAAGAAACAGTATGTTGTAACTAGCACTGTCAAATCTGCACTTGAAGTAGAAAAGGAAAAGAATGCTCAACTATTAAAGGAGAATACTCAACTTAAATTTTCCAATGAGAAACTTAGAGTAGATTTATAGAAGTTCAAAAATGTAAAGAATAATCTAACTAAAATTCTTAGAAAAAAAGTTGCACCAAAGTATACTACTAGTTTAGGCTATCAACCTAGACAGAGATAGCTTGTTAAGAATAAAATTATTCCTAAATCTGGACAGTATGCTGCTAGTTCCAGTTTTGGAAATTCCTATGCCTCAACTAGCAATTCACATAGTTATAGATCAAAAAAAATTATCTTTCAAAATATTTTTAATCTATTGATTGTATGAAACCCATTAGACAAATATGGGTACCAAAAGTGTTGCTTGCTAACCTGTCTGGACCCAAGAAAATATGGGTACCAAAATCATTTTTTGTTTAAACCTGTTTTGTAGGAGACTTGCTTGAAGAGTTTCTATAAGAAGATATGGTACTTGGATAGTGGATGTTCAAGGTATATGACTGGATATTACTCATGTTTCAAAAGTTTAATCAAGGTTGATGGAGGACATGTCACCTTTGGTGATAATTCAAAAGGAAAAATCATCAGCTTAGGCCAGATTGGTAACATTGATTCAGTTTTAATTTATAAAGTATTATTTGTTGATGGATTAAAATACAACCTGCTAAGCATTTCTCAGTTGTGTGATGATGGTTTCAATGTTAAATTTGAAAATGATGCTTGAAATGTTTTTAATTCTAAAAATGTTTTAGTATTTTCTGCCTTAAGAAATGAAAATGTTTATGTTGTAGATTTAAATTATTTATCCAAACAAAAGGTTACCTGTTTAAATGACTTTCATAGAGAATCTTGGATATGGCACAGAATATTAGGACACTGTAATGTTCATTCACTTAAGAAACTAACTAAGAAAAATTTAGTTAGAGACCTACCTCAACTAAAATTCCTATCAGACAAATTTTGTACTCCCTGTCAAAAGGGAAAGTAACATAAAGTTTCATTCAAATCAAATAAAGAAGTTTCAACTTCTCAAACTCTCGAGTTGGTTCACATGGAATTGTTTGGACCTTCCAGAGTTTCTAGTTTAAATGGGAAGCACTGTGTCTATGTCTTAGTAGATGACTTTTCTAGATACACTTGGGTATACTTTCTCTCTCATAAAAGTGAATATTGTTCTTATTTTATGAAATATTCCAAGCCTGTAGAAAACCTAAGTGGACTTAAAATTAAGACCTTGAGAAGTGACCATGGTCGTGAGTTTTAAAATCAAGAGTTTGAATCTTACTTCTCACACAATGGCTATAGTCACAACTTTTCTTCCCCTAGGACACCTCAACAGAATGGTGTAGTAGAAAAAAGAAATACAACCCTTCAGAAAATTGCAAGAAATATGCTCAATGAATATGATTTACCTGTTTATTTTGGGGATGAAGCTTTGAATATATCTTGTTATATTATAAATAGAGTCTTGATTAGACTTGTTCTTAAAAAGACCCCTTATGAACTATGGAATAATAGGAAGCCTAAAGTTAGTTACATCAAAGTTTTTGGTTGCAAAGTCTTTATTCTCAATACTAAGGATAATATTGAAAAGTTTGATTCTAAAAGTGATGAGGGAATCTTTATAGGTTGCTCTATAACCAGTAAATCTTATAGAGTCTTTAACAAAAGAACCAAATGTGTGGAAGAATCTGTTCACATCAAATTTGATGAAACTGATCCACATGAACCTAAGTCTTCCTTAAAAATCTTGAAGAAGATCTATCTATTATGGACCTTAATGATAAAATCAGTGAACCTATTGTAAAGACAACCAGTTTTGGAAATATTCCAGAATCTGCTTCTGGTGAACCTGAGCATAGAGAAGAACCTGAAATTTCTATTCCTATATTTACTAGATCAACTAGGATTCTAAAGAATCATCCTTTAAATGTTGTTGTAGTTAATCTTGATAGAGGGACATAGACTAGAGCTTATCTAAGAAACTAGGTTGAACATCAAGCCTTTCTTTCACAGTTAGAACCTAAAAATATCAATGATGCAATCAATGATGAATTTTGGGTAATGGCTATGCAAGACGAATTAAATCAATTTGAAAGAAACAAAGTCTGGGAATTAGTTGACAGACCTAAGGACACTTCGACCATAGGCATTAAATGGGTATTTAGAAATAAAGTTGATGAATTAGGAAATATCATTAGAAACATGGCAAGACTAGTTTCATAAGGATATAGTCAAGAGGAAGGAATATAGTATGAGGAAACCTTTGCACCTGTAGCTATATTAGAAGCTATTAGGATTCCACTTGCCTATGCTACTCATCTGAATTTCAAGTTATATCAAATGGATGTTAAAAAAGATTTTATAAATGGTTTTATAGTTGAAGATGTTTTTGTTGAACAACCACCTGGATTTACTAATCCTCATTTTCCAAATCGAGTTTTTAATCTTTCTAAAGCTTTATATGGTTTAAAAAAATCCCCAAGAGCTTGGTATGATATTCTTAGTAGTTTTATTATTTCAAAAGGTTTTTCTAAAGGGATTGCTGATCCAAATCTCTTTATTAAAATAATTTCCAAAGATGTTTTGATAATGCAAATCTATGTTGATGATATTATTTTTAGATCTTCTAAAAATGCCTTATGTATTGATATTTCAAAGAGTATGCAAAATGAATTTGAAATGAGTTTAATGGGAGAACTCAAATATTTTCTTAGATTTCAAGTTTTTCAAAATGAAAATGGTATTGTTTTAAATCAAAATAAATATACAAAGGATCTTTTAAAACATTTTGGTTTAGATTGTATCAAGGAAAGTGATACAGCTATGAGTACTAGTTGTAAGTTGGATGCTGATGAAACTAGAAAACCAGTGGATCAAACCAACTATAGAGGTATGATAGGAAGTCTACTCTATCTTACTACTAGTCGACCAGATATTATGTTTAGTCTGTGTATGTGTGCAAGATTTTAAGCTAATCTAAAAGAGTCACACTTGCTTGTTGTTAAATGAATTTTCAAATATCTTAAACATACTACTAACTTAGGATTATTTTATCCAAAAGGACAATCATTTGATTTAATAAGTTATTCAGATGATGACTTTGCTGGTTGCAAGTTAGATAGAAAGATAACTTCTAGAACATGTCATATTCTAGGTAAGTCCCTAATATCATGGTGTAGTAAAAATCAGAACTTTGTTGTATTGTTTACTGCTGAAGCAGAATATATTGCTGTTGGTAGTTGTTGTGCACAAATTATGTGGATGAAACATACATTATTGGACTATGAATATTATTTTAGACATCCATTTGATATAAACTTGAAATTCAGATGAGTAGCATAGGCAAGTGGAATCATAATAGCTTCTAATATAGCTACAGGTGCAAAGGATCTTTTAAAACATTTTTTGTTTAGATTGTATCAAGGAAAGTGATACACCTATGAGTACTAGTTGTAAGTTGGATGCTGATGAAACTAGAAAACCAGTGGATCAAACCAACTACAGAGGTATGATAGGGAGTTTGCTCTATCTTACTACTAGTCGACCAGATATTATTTTTAGTGTGTGTATGTGTGCAAGATTTTAAGCTAATCCAAAAGAGTCACACTTTATTGCTGTTAAATGAATTTTCAAATATCTTAAACATACTACTAACTTAGGATTATTTTATCCAAAAGGAAAATCATTTGATTTAATAAGTTATTCAGATGTTGATTTTTTTGGTTACAAGTTAGATAGAAAGAGAACTTCTATAACATGTCATATTCTATGTAAGTCCCTAATATCGTGGTGTAGTAAAAATCAGAACTCTGTTGCATTGTCTACTGCTGAAGCAGAATATATTGCTGCTAGTAGTTGTTGTACACAAATTATGTGGATGAAACATACATTATTGGACTATGGATATTAGTTTAGACATGAGTTGGGAATGATAGACTTTTTAGATCCAAATCCTCACTGTTAGCCAAATCCTCACCGTTAGCCAAATCCTCACCATTAGCCAAATCCTCACCATTAGCTGAATCCTCACCGTTAGACAAATCCTCACCATTATCTGAATCCTCACTGTTAGACAAATCCTCACCATTATCCAAATCCTCACCTTTATCCAAATCATCACTGTTAGTATGAGCCTCACTATTATACCTCACTGGTATGAACCTCACTGTTATACCTCACTGGTATAAACCTCACTATTATACCTCATTGTTATGAACCTCACCGTTATACCTCACTGGTATGAACCTCACCGTTATACCTCACTTGTATGAACCTCACTGTTGTACCTCATTGTTAGTGGACATCACCGATAAAAATACCTCACCGTTAGGAATCCTTACCGGTATGTATTACTGTTAGGTTGCTCTGTTTTTAAAACTTCGTATCTTTAGCCATCAGAATCTGTATTGTTTGTATTTTACTTATCATGTTTTATTTATTTATTTTGTGATTCCTAAATGATAAAACATAAGTCTTGACCTTATCTCAATCCACCTCAAACCCTTTACCTTCAAGCCATAGCTCCCAAACCTTAGTTTCTCTTGAACCCTAAGCCTCACGATTCGCAGAATGGAAAGAGTGAAGAGACCATCAATCAGCAAAAATGATGATGAGCCAAATTCCAAGAGACTCAAAGGAGAGTCTAGTGGTGGCAATGAAGTGAAGAAACCTAAAAATATGCATCTCATTCAAAGGGAAATAGTAGTTGAGAAAAATCTATGCGCAGAATGGTTGATGACCAGTAAGTCTTTAGTTCTAAAAGTGCTGGAAGATTAGAAATGGGTAGAGTGCTTCTCGAATAACAATGGTCCTTATTATCTGAAGCTGGTAAAATAATTCTATGAGTTTGTTCATTTTGAGAAATTAGAATTTGAGAATAGAATGGTATCAGTAGTGAATGGAAAGAAATTATCTTTTTCTTCTATTGAGTAGGATGAGTGCCTAAAAGTTCCACATGAAGGAGAGTTTTGGTATTTCTTGAAATCAGTACCTCCTACCAGTGATATCTTTGAGTATGAAGCTACTTTAAAATAACTAACTGGAAACAGTACACCAAGAAAAGTAGTTGCTATAGAAATGTATGGAGAGAACTGGTTCTTGTTCAAGTTCATCCAACATGTGCTAAGTCCAAGAAGAGGGGACTTTGCAAATCTGAGATACCAAGATATTTATTTGTTTCATTTGCTGAGGCATGGTGTCAAGGTAAATTTGGGTAGGCTTCTGATGATTCAAATTGAAGATATGACCAGGACAAAGTCAAAAACTAATGATCTGTTCTTTGCAAAGCTAATTTCTTTGATGATCAAGGTAAGAGGTGTGGCTAAGTCTCAAGATGAGATTGTGGTTATGAAAGAAAACTTTTGTATTACCAAAACTATCTATAAATACATGAAGATCAATTGGAATCCGTGGAGAAGAGAATGGGTCAGTGATAAAGGGAAGATGTATGATAAGTTTAATCCTGTGGATCATCCTTCTAGGCCTAAGGATGTGAGGGATCCAAGTCTAGGACCTGATGAAGATGAACATGTATATAGCAATGAGGATGATGATGAAGAAGACAATACTGTGGATGAAAAAGGTGATCCTGACTTGCCACCTAGCCCTGATGCTCACACCATATCATATGGGGAAGCCAGTCCTCCAGCTTCTTTGCCAATGAGAGAAGCATTATTAAGAGATAGTGAAGTTGATGAATCTAGTATAGAGGAGGAAGACCTGCCTAAATTAGATCACGAGGAGACTACTCTAGATTCCAATAGTGGTGATAATGATAAGAAAGAAGTCCATGAATGTGTAGAACATGTTTCTGATAGCTCATATTAGAGCACCTTGAGTTTGATTCCATTGATTGGAAGTATTGATGTGCCTATAGAGGCAGTTCTGGTTGTGATGGCAGAACCTGCACCCATTCTTGATGAGCCTCGTGTTAGAGAAATAGAAATGGTTGTGGAAAAATCTTCTGAGGAAGACCGAGCTGCTGAGGGTGTTATTTCTATACATATACAGGATAATTTACAAATTAAGGGGGAGCATCCAACCAGACTTGGCAATGTTTTAGTAGCTAATGAGATTGAATACTGGGCAGAAGACCCAGGTTTTATAGTTTGTGGGTAGAACTATCCTGATTTTGAAGATGAGACACCCATCAATAGACCACAAGTTTAACTATAATATCCTTTCTGAATTTTTACCTGAGGATGTGGTAAGAAAAGTTGATCTAGACCAGTTGAAGTCTGATCTTAAGACCTCGTTTGTGGAAGAGATAAGAAGAATGGAAACCTTGTTAATATCATCCATTCAATCTGTTCTGAATGACTATATGGATAGTATTGTGTCAGAAAGAGAACATGTAGTTGTGCCTGAAAATCTGGTTACTAAGGCTGACCTTGAGTCTTTAAAGGCTGAGTTGCAGGAGACTTGGACCGCATATATTGTAGTCTTAAAGAGCTATTTTATTGAAGAGCTGAGCAAAATTGAAAAATCATTTGAACTCTCTCTTGTATGTATTGTGTCAACCACTGTGGAAGAGATGGTGAATGAATTCAAAGTGTGTCTTACTCAGATTGAAACTTGGACAGAGGTTGTCAGTTCTTTGAAGCAATCTGTTGCTTCATTCCATACCTTGTCTAGTTCCCAAACCCAATTTGTTGCTGACATAAATTATATCAAGAGTATAGTAAAGAATTTTTTGGATGTGTTTGAAGCCTTTAAAAAGAATATCAAAGAGCATGTCAGTACACGGGATTTGGTTGTCAAGAAGTTGATAAGTAGTTTGACCCAATCTTTCAAGGAAACTGTTGCATTCACTGTCAAACCTCTCAGTTCACCCAGTGCTTTAGTAGACATTGATCGGTTTAGAACTATGCTGAAAGAGGAGCTTGGTTAGGATATTACCAGTAGCTCAGCTGATTCTCAGGTACTGTCTACCTCCATAGATATCAAAAAATTTGTTCAAGAGAATATGAGGGATGCTACTGCTGCCCAAAAATAAATCAAAGATAAGATTGATCTCTATTTTCAGAAATTTTATACCAAGCATCAACTCAAAAACCATTTCAAGCTTCTGTTAGAGAACATGAAACTACCTCTAGTGACTCAAGATTTTAGAGAACAAGTGAGCAAGCTTAGGGAGTTGACTCCTACTCAAGACAAGTTTATGGAGAACAAGGATGACTTTATCTCTACTATGGAAAGAGGAGGAGGAATCATTATAGACTTTAGGAATCTGTTGCTGCCATTTTTTCATGTAGACAGTACCCCTATCATTGTACCTCCAGCTCTACCTGCCTCTACTCAGTCTACCTCCACTCTTCAGATAACACCTGCTTAGGCAATCAGAAGTCTCTCTCCTATGATCACCCAGATACCTACACATTATAGGCCCGAAACTGTATCAGTGGCTTAGCCTTTTCTAATTATCATTGGTGTTCCCAAGCCTCCACCTACATCTACCCAGCCTGCATCCTCTTCTAATTCCAAGGGAAAATCCAAATCACATGCTGAGGAGGTGTATTGAATAGTGTCAAGGAAATTTGATAGGAATCACTAGTACAACTTTTGTTTTTATCTGTATTTTTGCACCAAGAAATATATATGATCTTCTTCTATTTTACCTTCTATTGCTTCTCTAATCCATTGTTTACAAATTTTTTCTAATCACAAAGTGGGAGAAATATGAGCATAAGAATGGGGGAGAAATATAATAAATATGAGCATAATATAATTCTACCTCTGGTACATTTGTTTTATATCTCTGATACAGTGGTTTCATACCTATGATACATTTGCATATAATACTCTATTATCTGATACATTTGAAATTTTCATTACTCACACTGAGAAGTGAGACTCAATGTATTTTATAATGATATCTTAATGATTATTTTGGATTATAATACCATAATTTGTGATTATCAAAAAGGGGGAGATTTTTGACCTCATCTGTTTTGATAATCTCAATTATGTTTTAATATATGTTTATAATCCTATCTATATGTTAAATTATGTTGACAAAAATATCAAAATAAACATTGGAATATGTTAAAAAATGTTTATCTATGTTTATACATACTTTTAAATAATTCTAACTCAATCTGGATATGATTTGCATAGAACAGATAAGTGTTAAGTTTCTGAGTCACTGATACAGACCTATCGATAGAGTAAGTCCACTGGTGTACACAGTAGTCACAGATACAAACATAGTCTACCGATAAGCAAAGATCATGGATAGACAGACAGCTACCAATATCAGAGTATACCAATACATATAGATAGACAGCTACCGATATGAAGTCTACCGATACAAACAAACAGATACTGGTAAGAAGCCTACTGATATATAAAGAGAGCCACCACTACACGCAGCTACCGATATAGGCGAGCTACCGATAAGAAGAGCTACTGATAAGAAGAGATACCGATAAGAAGATCTACTGATAATAACATCTAATGATAGGAAAATCTACCGATACAAATAGACATCTATTGATAGGAAGATCTACCAATACAGAAGATCTACCTATACGGAAGAGCTACCAATACGGAAGAGCTACCGATACAGAAGAGCTACCGATAAGAAGAGCTATCGATACAGAAGAGATACTGATAAGAGGAGCTACCGATACAGAGTCACTATCATTGATATATAACCTACTGTTATAAAGAGTAACAGCTACCGATATAGACTTACTGACTCAAGTCCACTGATACAAGTTCACTGATACAAAGAGCTACTGATGGAAACTAGTCACTGTTTCTCTAAACTTTAGTTCTATTGTTTATTTAACAATGGTCGTATTTGGTGCTTTTAATGCAACTAATATTAATTAATTAATTTCTGTTGAATGTTATGGAACCATACCTCATACCTGTAAAAAGGTAATCATTCCCATTTCCGGAGCTGAAGGTATATAAGGGAACCTCAAACTACTAAAGACGTGTGTTCTGTCAGTATTTCCATGCACATACGGGACAATCTTTTGGAGATACTCGAGGACTTACATGCATAGAAGAAGAAGGAAGAATACATACTGAATCTGTATAACCTAAACATTCCAGGAGCAAATATTTTCAATGATTTCACCTATACTCAAGCTGATCATACTGATCAACCTGGACCTTGAAGTCAAATACAAAAAAAACGACACTCTGTTTTTCTTGACCAAAACCAGAGAGGGACTCAAAGCTTCATCTTCATCAATCCAAGGAGTCCATAGCTTCACTCAAAACACATAGATCATTTTAAACTCATCTCTATTTTTTTATCTCTATTGTGTTTCATTTATTTACATTTTGAGCAGTGTGTGTGCTCTTTATTTTAGAAACACACTGTCTCTTGTACTGAACTAGAGGATTTCTAAATCCTCACTCAATCTTTATAAATATTTTGATTCCCATTGTGTATTGTGGTAGAGATCAAGTGTGACCTGGATAGCCTGTGTGCTATTGTTTTGGTTTTTCCCACATAGAACTATAGTAGAGGTCTAAGGACCTGAACAGTTTGAGTACTATTGTAAACCCCAATCTAGGGTGTGGATCATAGTTTATATAAAACTATTTTAGAGGACTAAGTCTAGGCTTGAGACTAAGCCACTTAGTGAAAACTGTTGTACTTGTTTATTTTGGTTAAAACTATATTGAATATTCTGCTATTAATTACTTTAAATACAAATCTATTTTAAATATTACTCTGATAGTTAAACTAGAAAGTGTTTATAATTTTTGTTATCCAGTAAATTAGTTTCAAAAGATAACTTAATCTTTAAATTAACTTAACTAAGAAATAATAAATTTTTGAGAAACCAATTGAAACCTTTAAAGCTTTATAAATTCACTATAGTTGAATTGCTTATTTAATTGGGGGATTTAAATAGAAATCTTTTTAATAGAAATTTTTAATTGGAACTCAATTCACCCCCCCCCCCATCTTGAGTATCCACTCCGACCAACATGTATCTATTAGAAACATTTAATTCAAAATAAATAAACATAGGTGGTGATTAATTAGCATGGTGAAACTTCTAGTAGTATCTTGATCTGATGGTGACTCTTTGAATTAGTTACACTGGCGGTGTCTAACTCTAGCAGTGACTTAGAGTCTAGTAGTGAGACATTGGAATGGTGTCTTGCTCTGATGGTGTCTCTTTGGAATGGTGAGACATAGTGATAGTGAGACATTTTCTTGTAGTGTCTCATAATTTTTCAAATTTCCATCTCAACGGTGACTCATTGAAAAAAGTTACTTATCCTTGGTGGTGTGACTTCTTGGCGGTGAGTCTTCTTGGTGGTGAGTCTTTCCATAACTATTTTTGGATCTCATCAGTGAGTCATCTGGTTATGTCAAATCCTTGATGGTGAGATTTACTTGGTGGTAAATCATCCTTATGAGAATTTATTCAATCTATCTTATATAATAAAATTATAACAGAAAACATGAAACTCAATAATTATCAAAATAATAATGATTTTATGATCATTAAAACAAGGAGGCCAACATATTTAAAGATATATTAAGACTAATTTATACAAAAAAAATGATAACCAATTATAAAAAGATAATCTAATCATTGATATATGTATATTATTCACTACATAGGAGATAAAAATTGATAGGAAATGGGGACTTAGTCTAAATATTTTTTTATTACAATAAAATTATGAATTGTATAATAAATTAAAAAGATATTTTAGAGCCTTTTTATTGTGTATATTCTACATTTTAATGATGTTTAAAATTATTTTAATTTCTAATAAATGGGGTTATAAAAAATTAATTTAAGGTTTCACTCTCAGAATTATCTTTTTTACATGTGGATTGATCCATGAATGATGGATTTTTACTGGTATCATTTATAAGACACAATGAAAATAAGGTAGTAGGTTAATGATTACTTTTAGAGAGAAAAGAAAATTCTTCAAAGAGTACATGTAAAGGAATGAGTTGTTTTTTATTATTAACATAATAAAATGAGTGAAGAATAAGGATATAATGCATTATTAAATTTTACTAATAATGTAAAATCAAAATTTTAGTTTATTTTATATCTAATGTAATATTTATAGGGGACAGTATAGAACAATTAATCCATAAACTTGTTATACATACATTAGATTATTGATTTTTTTACATATAAAGTAATTACTACCTCATTTAATTATTTGTTTTGAATTAATTATAATAACAAATTCATTAAATTTTATCGATGATTTGATTTTAAATTTTTTAAATCATTATAATGATCATTTCTTAGTACATAAGGTCTAGTTAAGTGTTAATAGTGAGATTAAAATCCAAACTTTTAAAACCAACATATATAAGATGAGTTTTTAGAGTTTTAATCGAACACCTAAAATCAATCGTTCTCATTTATTATATGAAAATATAACCAAATTCATCACTAACCATATGCTAGTTTTTGAATGACAATCAAATCAGAGTTATATGATCACATGTCTCAAATTTTTCCTAAGGTTTAATTGTTTCCATTTTTATGGTTATGTTAATTTTAATAGGGTATATGGATTATCTTATTATTTTATAATAATAAAATGGATTATTATTCAAGGTTAATGAATAAAAATAAAATTAAATGTAATTTAAACCATTTACAATTTATAAAAAAATAAAAAAATATTCTTCATGGTCACTTCCTTTTATCCCAAAACACCTCAAACAAAATCCCCTTTTAGGTTCTCTTTCACTTCTTTTATTTATTTATTTTAACATTAAATAAGTTGATTTTGTTACCTCCTCCTTGAAAAAAAAACCTAGGTCATCATTTTCACTATTCGTAGTCAGACTACAAATCTTGTGAGAGTGATAGAAACATCACCCATACAAATAGTACCATTATAGGGAAGGGAAGTGTTTTATTCATATTGTTGTTAGTAATTTTTTAAATTTTATTTATTTATTTAAATATTTTTATCATATTCACTTACTTAATTTTTTCTCTTACTTTCTTTATTTATCACTTAATCCCCTTCTTCTTTGTCATATTCAATCTCTCCTTCCATCTATTTTTTGTTCCCTTGCATTCATTCTTTTCATTTAATTTTTTTTCTTTTATTTATTTTTCTTCATCCATGTCCTTTATAATTTCAAATATACTCTATCATGATATTTATATAAAAACATTTATTATGGTGTTCTATGATTGACGAAATAATCCCATATTGAAGACCATTTTGAATAAGACTTGGAGTTTAAGCATATCCTTAAAGATCAAATCAGATAATCTTGGTCTATGGGAAGTTTCAATATTTACTCATTTGAGTCTTCTTCTATTATGTGAACATTGAAATTAGTAGCACCTATAAATATAACATAAAATAGATATAATGGATACTAATAATAATAATTTACTTGATAAAAACATTTAATAATTAGTTTCACTGGACATTAACTATCAACTAACATTAATTTCATTAGAAAATCTAAAAATATACTTTGATAAAAATATATAATAATCTTACTTTCCAATTTTCATAAACCTTCTATAGAAGATCTAAAAGAAACATAAAATAATTTAATATTTTTTTATTAAACTTAAAACTCTAAAATATTTAAAATTAACCAAAAAAAGACTAATATAATTAATATTATAACACAATAAAGTCATGAAGGACTTGATGTATTACTTGAAACCTAAAGAGGATATGTGTTGTAATAATTTTAAATTTATTTTATAGTAGATATTTTTTCCTATATTTTTTATAATTTTCTTTCACAAGGATATATTATGGATCAATAATTTATAAGGAGAACCAATGTATGAGTATTGGGAGGGATTCATGAAGTCATACACTAATTACTTACATTATCAAATTAGTATATAAATAATCATTTAATAAATATATAAAGGACAGACACCAATGGAGATGGGTATGTTTTCTATCACTATAAAAGGATCTTTAGTTGATAAAACACTAGTAACAAAATGATAATTGATTAATAATATGGTAAAAAATCCAAAATGTTCCATAATTGATATACGCCACCTATAACATGTCTACAATAGGTAATTACTAATAATTTTTATAACAATTTAATTTAAAATAAGTTATATGTGTTTAATAATAATATATATTTATTTGGATGAAAAGTTATCATAAACAACCTCTATGAAACTTTATCAATTTTCCAGACACTAGACCATCCAACTAAATATTCTATACCAATCGATGAGATATAAGAGTGCTCAAATATTTTTTTAGGTAGATAAAACCAATGGTAGAAACAATAGTTACCACCTTAGAAAAAAGTAATTTATATTCATAAAAAACATATAATTTAACATTAAAATATAATCTAGGTCTCAGTTATGGTACAAGGTAGTAGAAAATACCCCATTTTCAATAAAAAAAATCAATAACCTCCTCCTTACCAACATGGTTTTGAATAACCCCAAAATAGAGTCGACACTCAAGCATTAGCAATCCAATAGTAGAAATCATACTCACAATCAAAGGTATATTTTAATACTGATAATATTTTAAAAAATATTATTAATCAATAGAATTATATGAAGAGTGGGGGTATAAAATTAAGGGAGATAAAGATGTAAATGATCTAGATTTCCACCACTCTTCATAAACTGGTAAGTATGACTCTGGACATCTTGTTTCCCAATACCCTATAAATCCCAAGGGGAGTGTTATTTCCATCACATTGATTAGTGAGAAGTAATAAACTAATAAAACATATCATGGTTATTCATTATGCTTCACCCTAACTATTGGAAATCCCTATTTAATAATGATTTAAGAGAAGTTAATGAAAAAAGAAAGGGTAAGTATAAGATCGATGAGGCACCTTATAAACCCCTTTCATATCTAAATATAATTTTAAAAAATATGAATATGTTAAAAGAGGCACTAAAAAAAATTTGTTCATATTCATATGAGTTAAGATCAACATACCACAACTTAAGGAATTTGTTTTTTAAAAAACCAAGGTATGCCAATTTTTTTATGGAACTTCATAAAAATTAGAAGAGAGATAAAAGGAAATGAATAATTTAACCATGGGATAAATGTTCATGGACTTATCACACCCACCATAGTGATTTCTATAAAGTGAAAGGGAACCTATACATTCACTATAAAATACATGATAAGGGGTCAAATTCTACTTATTATTTTTGATATTTATATGCTTACATTAATCTAATATCTTACTTATTTTTCTGTTATTTATAGATTGGTGAGTTAATGATAACAGGTGTGGTGGTAAAATTAAAAAATAGAGCTATGGAATATCTAATGGGATTATTTATGGATGTCCTTATTTGGGTAATATAATGATCTTTCCCATTTATTTTTATATTATTAACATGGATGGTAATCAGATAAATTCTCATGATCCCATCATTTTTGGTGAAATCTTCCCAAAAACTACTTATATAGTATTAAATGTACATTACGGTAGCATTTCTATGATGTTTGGTGATGAAATTATAATATTTAATATTTTGATCTTTTGGATTTGGAATATTATAAGTTTTGTTCATGGTTTTATATCTTATAATATTTATACACCTCTTGTTTATAATCAAACCACTCTTGGTATTGATTTGGATTCATATACTAATTATTTATATCTTGTTTCAAATTATAGCAGGGTTATTGGTTATGCTGATGGATTTTATTATTTTTTCTCTAATAATAATGTTCCATATTATTATTATGATATTTATTATGTTCATATTATTTTTCCATGGTTTTTTCATATATATTTATATATATATATATATATCACAAAAATTGGAACTCAATCCCCCCCCATTTGAAATATTCATACTTTCTTACTGATGAAAAAAAAATATTATTAATTCTAAAAATCCCCTTTCTAAGAAAGAGAATTTACTTATAGACGTTTTTATGGATAATATTAAGGATATTAGTTTAATATTAAAAAAAATCTAGGTATTAGACCCTCTATTTATATACACAATATTCCTTTGAAGGATGGGGAAAAACTAGTAAGAAAAACATAAAGTTATATTAACCCCCATTATATTAGATGTTAAAAAAATAGGTTACTTGAGGTATGTATAATTTATCCTATATCTAATTCTTAGTGGGTTATCTCTATTCAAGTTATTCCCAAGAAAACTAGTTTCATATTTATAAAAATTAAAGGTAGGAGTTAGTTCCTATGAGGTTGAAAAATAGTTGATGAGTCTGCATATATTATAGGAAACTAACTCTTTCCACATGTAAAGATCATTTCCCCATTTTATTTTTTAACCATATTTTAGAGAGACTCTTGGTTAGGATATATTATATCTTCTTGTATGGTATTTTTTATAATTTTTAGGTTCCTATTACACCATAGGAAAAGTAAAGGACTACTTTCACTTGATCATTCATTACATTTGATTACTGAAGGATTCCATTTTGACATTTTAATTACTCAGGTACATTCTAGAGATACATGATGAGTATCTTTTTTAATATACTTAATTCATATATGGATATATTTTTGGATTACTTTATTATATATTGATCCTCTCTTGATCAGTGTCTCACTAATTAGAGTAAGGTTTTTCATTATTATATTGATAAAAACATGGTCTTGAACATGAATTATTTTATTTCATGGTAGATAAAGGAATTATAAAAGGTATTTTTTTAGAATTTTATTGAGAAGTATACATATAAGGTTGTCATTATTTCAACATTACTATATCTTACTTGTGTTCACAATGTTACATTTATCCTAGGATGTGTAGTTTTTTATTTACACTACATAAAAATCTATAATATTATTATTATACCCTTATCTTGATTACTTTAGAAATATTTTGATTTTGTATTTAATGATTTTTTTCATGGATTTATTTGATGAGATAAAGAATTGATTCATCACTCTATCATCATAAAACTATTATGGTGAGATCCCTCTTTCACTCTTATGTGTGAAACGTCTAACTTCATAGTTGGTTGGTCTTATCACAAATTATAAAGGTACACCCACATGTTATCGACTATGACTCAAGTACATTGTATTTTTCCCAAAAAAAAATAATTAACCCAGGAAAATTAGTTTGTTAATGTTAATTTTCCTTTAGATGAATTTTTTCTTATTTATCGGGCTCTAAATTATTTATTTTCTCTCACTATATGACATTGAGGTATATTTTAAAGATTCCAAATCTGAATTTGATACTATTAATAGGATAATTCTTCTTCAAAAATTTAATATCAAGATTAGTGATAAGAATTTATTGAATAAATTGGTAGTGTATCACATGAGCAGGATCCCACACACATCATAGGATGACATAATGGATTAAGCGCCTCTTGGAGACACATTTCCAAATGAGAAATTGTATGCATTCTCAAGAATACATCCTCTATATTATGAATTATTAAACTATGATATCACTACTAAAATTATTACAAATATTAAAAAAAAATTATAAAATCTAAATAATGAGTTTAGTAACTATACAGGGGTTGTCTCATTCCTTTGGTGCATTGTTGTGAGAAATTTATTAAGAGATGTATACATGATCAAGTTTTTTACTAAATTTTTCATTTCTTATAAACATGTTTTTATGGAAGGAAGTTTTTACCCCAATTGATATCTAGGAATGTCTTAGATCTTAGAATATATTATCTTATTTTATTCCATGATACCCATGAGTTTTTTAGATCATGTTCACATTTCAAATGAATAGGAAATATTTATATTAGACAAGAGATTCATCAGTTTATCATATCATTTTAGGATATTTTTATGTATTGGGAATGGATTTTATGGATCTTTTTACACATACATTTGGGTTCATGTACATTCTAGTTTTGGTTCATTATATTAGAAAATGGGAAGAGGACATGGATTCCATCACTAATGATTATCATGTTGTAGTTTATTTTGTTAGAAATTAAATTTTTTATATATTTATCATGAAAACAATGGTCATTAGTAATAAAATTTCACAATTATACAATGAAAATTTAGGTTCCCTTCATCAAAAGTATAGTGTGATTCGAAAAAATCAACAATATACAACCCTAAAAAAATGACCAGGAAAAGGTTTCAAATCTCGACTTGAAGAATATATTGAATAAAATTATGTAACCACATAATGGACTTGATAAAGTTCCTAGATGAAAAAAATTGGGAATATAGATGGTATAAATATATATTATTAGAATAAACCTATATTGGATCATCTTTGGGAAGTATTTTCATCTTATTATATAGGTAAATAATTTATCATTTGGTGTGGTTAAAAACAATATAAATTTAGTCAAAATACAATTTTTATGGTGAGATCCCCCTTTCTATAGTTTAAGGATAAAGATGGTGTTTGGTAGGTTTCATTCTAGATTATTATGCTCTTATATTTTATCTCGTGTATTTTCTTATATTTTGGTGGATATTGCACATTATACTATTGGAATAAAATTTATAAACTATGAAAAATGTTTAATAAAATAAAATAAAGGATTCTCTATACATTTTTTTGATGTTATCACACTATATTACCCCATAAACAATTAAGATCATCATGTAATTCCTTATGAATTCGTTTTTATGTGATTTTTTCTTATTGAAAATTTTAAAAAATAATTAATACTCATCACTCAAGTTGATAACTTTTTAATATAATGGGGTAATTGGGTGTTATTAATTTTATTTATATTTTTTACTTATTCTAATAAGTGGTCTCTACTTTACTTCTTTTTATTTTTCTTTAGAGAGAAATTATCTTTAAGATATGCATGTTTATTTATCAAATTTTTAGGTCGTATTGAGGTCAATGTCACATTATCGTTTAGTTGGGAGAAAAATATATATTTAAGATTATAAATATTTTTTTGTTCTTCATTTTATTTTTTGTTTTTTTCGTTTTTATTTCTATCTGTTTTGTACAAAAAATAAGCTTAAGTGAATGCTCAAACTTATCTTAGATCACATAGTTATTTGTAATAAATTATCTTATTTTGATGCATTGAATTTTAAATTGTTTTGGATATGTTTCCATTTATTTAATTTTAATTTTCAATAATATGTATAAAAATTTACTTATTATTTAAATATATGGTCATGATTGACTATCCAATATGAGTTTCATAGTCCAAAGAGGTGTTCTAAACCATTTTACTATTTTTTTAGTAAAGAAAATAAGAGGGGGTGAATTTAGTTTTTTTTAAATTATAACTAAATGAGATGAAATTAAAATAATTAAAGTTAGAATTAAAGTTAAAATAGTTAATCACATTATAAATATAGATTTAAAAATACAATACACAAGAGGTTGATAAAGAATATTAGAAATAGTCCACGAAGTGATTCCTAAGTCTCCTCCTATAAATTTCACGAGAGATCTCATTAGACCTTGGCTTTAATGGTATTCAAGAAACCCATTTATAAGAATTAAGAGCCTTGGTTTTTAGTGTTTATAGAAAGAAACCCAATAGCATTTTAGTGGATATGTTTAGAAACCCAATCCCCTGCACATTTAATGGTAGTGTACACCAACCCCTCACACTTAATAGTAGTTAGTACTCAATCTCCCTCACTTGTGTTTGTGATCACAAGACCCCCTCATACACAATGGTTTTGAGAACCAAAAAAAATAAAAAAGTAATATACTTGTTATATATAAGCACTTTGAAGAACACTCTCAAACCTCAAGAAATAAAACAATAATAAAGAGTGGGATAAAGAGAGACAAGAGTACATTGGACCAAATGATTGATGAAAATGAATCACAATGAGCTCAAGAATGATATTAAAGGCATATTGTTTTATCCATAGACCATTTGGGTTGTATTTATAACCTTAAATAGATTTAGGAACATTATGGATCATCTAAGGGACTTAGAGAGTCATTGGTGGAGAAATTAAGGCATACAGGGACCTAAAAAATGACTAGTTTTTAAGTCTATATAGATGTGACTAAATAGCTTATAGGTAGCACCGGCCAGCTGGTAGCACTTAGAATATACTTTAGTTCGATATAGATCCCATCAATAGGCATGTGTGGTCCATTGGTTATCTATTGGAACCAGGATAGAACTGGTGATTTTTTCAGACACTATTATCCATCTAGTGTGTCCTACCTGGTATCCACTAGTGGCTACAGGTGGAAGAATTCAATAAGGTCCTAAAAATCCATTTTAGGCCCTTTGTTTTTTCTGATAACTTCCAAGAAATATTATTAAAAAATAAATATTTAAATTCAATAAATAAAATGGTAATAAACATATTTGTGTGTTTTTGTTCATTAAAACCACTTAAGAGAGTGAGGTACACAATTCTCCTCCTTTTTTATAATCATAAACACTTATGAAATTAAAAAAATATAAAGATATTCATGATGTATTTCTCATCAATATAAACAAAAAAATATTAATATTTCATACTAAAATTCATCCAATATTTTAAGAACATTTATAATGTTTCTTAGTAAAATGATTTAAGTTTAAAATATTTTTAAAATATTTTTACGATTTGAAACAATTCATCCAAATTTTCCTTTCAAACCAAATATATGTACCTTTAATTCCATTATAAATATCTTCATCCCATTTATGATTATCAAAAATTCATAAGAGCTAAAAATCAAAACCACATTGAAATCACTTTTCAAGGAAAAGGGGATTAAGACGCATTGAGTTGAAATATAATTTTGAATTCTATAACAACCAAATTTTTAACATAAACATATCCTTAATATCCTCAAAGTTATCTCCCCATTTTAGATTATAAAAAATCTCATAGACATGGGTTAAAGAAATAAGGGTAATTCATTTATGATAGGAGAAGTATATATAATAAACTAAATATCATTTTTATTTTAATTAAAAACATAATTAATTTTCAATTGAGTGATACAAAATCATTATTTCATTATAATTATAAAACCTATATTTTCATAAGATATGATTTTGAAAACAAAATTTCTCTTAGGGTTCAGCTCAGTGGTATTGGATATACGGGGTCTCGGCGATGTCTCAGGTTCGAGTCTCATTGAGTTCTTCCTAATCGATTTAGAGTAGTATTTTCATTATATTTATCCCCATACCTGGAACTATTGTAATATGATTTTGAAAAAAAAAACTTATAACTTATTATATTTCAATATTTCAAAATATATTTTTGAAAAAAATAAAAAATACAGACCACTTATGCTTTTACTTAAAGATAAAACAACATTAAAAATCCAAAATCTAATTATAAAATAATTCTCTCTCTTAGAACATTTTAGATTGAAATAATGGTGGGAACCCCCTCTAATGATGCATACTATAAAAAGTATAATAGCCCACAAAAAATATATAAATCGGGAAATAAATGATCAAAGAACAAAAAACACAACCAAGAGAGTGAAAGAAATATATCAATCAATTAAAGATTTAAAATAATGGAAATTATATCAATAAAATTCAAGAATTAAAATAAATCACATAATTAAATAAATCTCAAGGATAAAGATAATGTAAAACCCTTATGCTTTCCAAATTTAAATGAAATAATTACAAGCCTTCCATTCCAAAATCCCCATTAATAAAATCAAAATAATATATTGAAAGGGGTTTAGTGAAGATATCATCCAATTTAGGATGATAGAAGGAAAAATACACCATGATATCAACTTTTTAGAAGTGGTCTCTGTGAAAATAGTTCCTAAGGTCAATGGGTTTTGTACAAGAGTGTTGAATTAGATTTTTGGAAATAGAAATTTTACTAGTATTATCACACTTAATTAGAACATGATCATAATTTTATCTATAATATATAAGAGTATGTTTCATTAAAATTATTTGATAGAAAAAAATCCCCATGATAATATATTTTGATTCAGGTATAGAAGGATCAATGGAATTTTAGATCTTTCTACTCCATGAGATGATGAATTTTCCAAATATGTGGATAGTCCCACTTGTACTTTCCTATCTAGGTGGAACCCTATAGAATCCACAACAAATAATTTTTAAGTTAAAAAGTGGTGTCTTTTGGGTAATGAAAACTAGGATTTTTAGTTCTTAAAAAAACATGAAAATTGTTTTGGGAGATTTAAATTGGGACACATTTGGATTAGCTTTAAAATGGGCATAAAGTCATAAGCTAAACATGATTTCTAGTTGGTTCATGATAAGATAGAGAAGCATCCCAATTATACATATATAAAGCTTATTGTCCATCTATTTACCATCTTCATAAAAAGTAATATTATAATAAGTACCCATTATAATAATAATCTTCTTATCTTGATCCATTCCAAATTTTATTAAAATTTCATTAGTTTATTTTATTTGGATACGAAAAGTTACATCCATATTTAGAGGAATTTGAAAACCAATTAAAAATTTGAGTACTCACATAAAAAACCTTTCAAAATCATTACTCATTAAATCAGAAAACTTGTTGACAAGGAATTATTTAGTTTAACAAAAAATTATATCATCAGGATAAATTTAAACAATTAAAAGATCATTTGAAATATATTTCAAAAATATAGTTGTATCGGCCTTTTGAATATCAATGACATTTTCTAATATAAATTATTAAAATGTTCATGAAATGATCAAGGAGATTGTTTCAATACATAAAGTTAATTTGTTAATTTGAAAACATGATATAGAAATTTAGAATCCTAAAAACTAAGTGATTTTTCCACAAAAAAATTTCTGAAATTAAATCCATTTAAAAATGAACTTTTAACATCCATTTTAAAAATCATAAAATTCAATTGAAAGGTGAATAAAAACATGATTATAATGGATTCTAGCCTAGTTACTGGGGAAAAATTCTCACCATAATCAATTATTTCCTATTGATTATAGCCTTTATCTATAATTTGGACCATGATATGGGTGATATTACCTTTCTCATCTTATTTACATCAATAGACCCATTTAGTGCCAATAACAAGATGATCATTAGGACTTTACACATTATCCAAAATTTGTTTTGTGTAAATTAGTTTAATTCCTCTTTCTTAGAAATAACCCAATTTTCAATATTATTGGAATCATTAAGATTTCAAGGCTCTAGGTGCGACACAAAACCATGATGTTCTGTTTCAATTAAGAAAGATATCATATTATGAGTATTGTCTTTTAAATCACTAATAAAAATTTAAATAGGATAGTAATTAGATTTAACTTATACCTTGGTAAAGGAATTAGTTATTTTTAAAATTCAATTTATTCAGGAGGTTGAGGTTCATTTAAAATAAAATTATTTAGGTCTACCTCAAAATCATCAATTTGAAGATAAGTTTTTGGGAAATTATCATAAAATTTGATGTTAATTGACACTTCATTGATATTAGTCCTTTTATTAAAAAATTGGTAAGCTTTACTTGAGTTAGAATACCTAATAATGATAACTTCATTTGAATTATAGTCAAATATACCCAGATTTTCTTTACTATTATAAATAAAACATTTACAACCAAACACCATAAAATAAACAACCTTAGGTAATTTACCTTTCCAAACCTCATAAGGTATCATTTTAATAATGGGTCTTTTATCACATGATTAATTGTATAGTATATGGTATTGACCTACTCTGCCCAAAAATATTAAGGGATCTTTAATTCATTATGGAGAGTTTGAGAAATTTCTTGCAAAATATGATTCCATCTTTTAACTGTTGGGACCACTTTGTATATTAAGATTGTATTTGTTATCAACTGTTGTCAATGCTGGTCAAAATGAAGAAGGAGATGAAGAAGGACTCCAAAGTTAATGGAGATCGACTGAAGTGAGGATGCCTGTAGCATTGTTATGTAATCATAGCATTGAATGTCAGGCTTGGGCAACACTTCATGAAGCGAAATCAGAGGATGCTTTGCTGGTATGTATTTCACACAAATCATGAGTTAGGAGAACTTGTGATGCAAGCCATATAAAGGAATGGGGGAGAAATGATGATGCCAGTCATATAATGTTTTGATTGGAAGGAATGATGCTGCTGGAAGATAAGAAAGATTCAGTTCCCATTGCAACTCTGACGATGCTTAAGCTGATCTATCAAAGGATAAATATCACGATAGTGGGATTCATGATAAGAGCAGAAGAATGGTTATGGGAATCAGTAAAGAGATAAAATGGCAAAGAAATAGACAATCTGGGGATGGCAGAAAAGCACAGTTTAAGGTGGCACCGTTTTCCAGTGTTTGCCAAATTTTAGGGCCTGAAAATCGGGAGATGAAGAAATGTGCTTGGCAATGGATGTTGCGCATAAGATTGAAGATGGTTTATACGTGCAAAAGAGTTATTCAAGGTCAGAACGTTGAAAAATGACAAAGGAATGGATTTCACGGAAATTTAGGCACGTTTCGCGCAAAAATAAAGTGGTGCGCGCAATATCTGCGGGATGCGCGAAATAGTAGCGAGTTGCGCGAAAAATCTGCGGGATGCGCGAAATATTGGCATGGTGCGCGAAATTGAGGAATGAAGTTTTCGCGCAAATGATGGTTCGATATCAGAAGATCAAAAATTGGAAAAGGCATAAAATGCGCGAAATATTGGAGCAGTGCGCGAAATCTGGTGTTGCAGGAAAGATTGGGTTTGCGCGCAATATGGAACGCAGTGCGGAATTTTGCGCGCAATTGGTGCTTCATGCTTAGAAGGATGAAAAATGGCAAAGGCATGAGGTGCGCGAAAACTTGAAGCATGGCGTGAAATATGAAGTTGCATAAAAGAGTTTTTACGCGCATGGAGGAGGTTTTACGCGCAGGAAGAGGTTTTTATGCGCAAGGTCAAAAATGCCTATAAATATGAGGTGAACCCCTCTCATTATGTGAGACTCGACACTTAGACAAATCCCGAACTCTGGCGCGCGGAAAAATTGTAGTATAGAGCATTGCGCGAAAAGAAGAAGTGTTGCGCGGAAACAGAATTGTTGCGCGAAATAGGATGTTCTGCGCGAAAAAGAAGAGTTGTGCGTGAAAAGGGTTTTTCGCGCCAAAAGGTGTTTTTACGCGCAAGGCTTGAATTTTACGTGCAAGCCACCTAGAAGGTTGCGCGAAAAATTTAAGGGTACCGCAGGCCTTTGATAGGTACAGAGCACTCTCGAAGCAGCCTTGTGGAGGAAAAAGAACTGTGAACCATTCGGTTTCATAAAGAGAAGTTGAACCGCACTCACACGACTGGTGTTTAACACTCTCGTTGTGCTTTGTGAAGTGAAGAAGAACTAGACGTGCAATTGAACTCATATCTGCACAAAGGAAGAATTCAGTATACCAATACACTCAGGTGTTGGTATTGAGAAGAGAAGGAAGAGAAGAAGAAGAACAGAGTATGCCCAACTGAAGGCTGACAATTATTCAGGGTAGTTTAATTCAGATGATGCTTTGTGAGCAGATCTTCAGTGTTTGAATAATCACATTGGTGTATGTGATTCTAGCTAAAGAAAGAAGGTGATTAGTGCAGTCAGTTGTTGCACTAAGAGGAAGAAGGAAGAAGAACTAGTGTAGTTTGTTTTTGCACTAGAGAAGAAGAGAAAGAAAGAAGAGAATTGCTTTCCTACTGCTTTGCAAGTAATCAAGTGAAGAGAACTACAATAGATCAAGAGCAGAACCAACATTTTGAAGAAGGAAGAAGACTGTCTCAATAGGCAGTATAAAGAACCAGCTAGAGGCTGCAAGTTGGACTTGGCTTTCACCAGTCCAGGGAAGAGGATTGTTTCCCACCCCCCTCCAAAGTGTAGGGACTCACACTGGCTAGAGGATTGTTTTCCTAGCCACTCCATTGTAACAGCATTTTACTTTATAGTGGAGAATCCATGCAGTGGTCATACCCATGCATGCCAAGGACGTAGCTACTCTTATTGAGTGATGAACCTTGTAAAAATATCGTGTGCACATTTTTACTGCTTTCTATTATTGCATGCGACAGGGAAAAGAGAATAAGAGAATCAAGATCCTAACAGGTCTAGAGGTACAGGGATAAAAGTTGGAATTGGTTTAAAAAGTCCCCAACACTGATTCACCCCCCCTCTCAGTGTTAGGTATATCCCAAACTGGTCCTTTCATTAACAACCTCATTCTATTGATGTGTTCTAGGAGTAGAAAAAAATGGTTCTAACCTTAAGATACACAAAAATCATCAAAATTCTTGTTTTCAAACTCTCCCCATGACCCCTTAAAAGGGAAATAACCTTATACCCTTTTTCATTTTTAACTATCCTGATATATTTAATGAATACTTTACAAGCCTTACTTTTTTTCAAGAAGTAATCCCAAGTAAATCTTATATAACCATCAACAATTATAAATATATAATATTTACCTCATATACTAGAAACTTGAGTTAGTCCAAAAAGATTTAGGTGTATAAGATCATGGTACTTTAAGGTTAACACTTCCTTATTATACATAAATTATGACTTGGGTTGTTTACTAAGTTAAAAAGGTTCAAACACAATATAATTTTGGAAATGAAAATTTGGTATATCCCATACTATAATTTTCCGATTAATTTTCACAAGTGAGTGTGTGATACAATGATAAATTCATCTATACCATAACAAAGAATCTCTATCTTCTACATTAAAACATTTAACATTTTGTATTGAAATCAATTTTAAAAGAATAAAATATATATTTTGAACTCTAGAAGAAGAAAATAAATGCTTTCAATGTGAATAAAAAATTTACAAATATAATTTTCAAATGAAACTTAAAAACCACTATCACAAAAATTACTAAATGCTAAGAATATTAGGACTCAAACCTTTAACATATAAAAAATATTTAATAATAGAGTATTTTGAAAATAAAATGGTACCTATACTAATGATCTTACTCATTGAGTTATCACTAATGGTGGAATTCCCTCTATCAAGCACCTTAAGGTGTTTTAACTCAGTGTAGTCACCACACATATGCCTTGAGAACCCACTGACAATGTACTATGCTTCTCCTTAAGAATTTTCATTGAATAATTTTTTAAAACAAAATAATGAATTTTTTTTTGGAATGATGCTAACAAACACACAAGGGGAGGTGAATTATTTCCTTTAAAAATCTTAATAAATGCATAATAACCTTCTTGAAATATAGAAATTATTTATTTATTTCTTAAATATGAGTAAGCAATGAAAAATAAATAAAAAACTAATAGGACATGATGATGTATAGTGTTCGAGGAACGAAAATTCCCTAGTCCCATCCATCAATTCTATCTCCATGAGATTGGTGATTTTCATTAAGCAGGTCCTTTTCTAGGGGACCTATAAAATTGAGTATATGTAGTTAACACCTTATAATATGGCTTTTATATGGCCTTTGGGTTCTTTTATATTGAACCTTGATATCTACATATTAGTACAAGAAGATTACACTCTACCACATTTAAGTACAAGATGTCAAAACATCAATAAAAATAAATAAGATTTAAAATTTTGAAACATGTTTGACACACAGTTATAACAATAACTTATAGATAGAGATCATTTTTAATAAAGTTAATTAGAAAATAAATTATTCAATGTCACATAGGATTCTTTATCTTATTTAAACAGTAGAAATAAAATAAACAAGGTTGTACATGCCTTCTTCTTCTTTTCGCCATGAGAGGATAATGATGTATATATAAATCTTCTCTCTTATTCAAACATCAAATAACAAAATGAAAAATTTTCATAACTTTATTCTCATAAGAGTTTTCAAGTACTTATCTTCCTCATTTTTCTTTCCATTAGATAAATAAATGTGTGTGTGTGTGTGTGCATATATAAAGCATAAAATATTCTAATAGTTTTAATGGATATTCCTCCTTATATTCAAAATAAACCGAGTCAATAACTTTTATAAATATATTTAATAAAATATAAGAATTGTTTCATTCTTCTTCCATATATAGAATAAATCTCTAATATATATATTCAAAATAATTTTAATAACTCCTCTAACAAAATATTTAAAATATGTGCCGAATTGAATACTTCATTCTTTAAAATAGGAAGAGTTTAAGTCACCAAAATGATACTTTAAATCTATTTTTAATGGCACATTAAATCTAGTTGCACAACATTTAGAAATTAAAATATTTGAATTTGAATTAAAAACATACCATCATTATTTCTAAAATACTCGTAACTGATAATTTGATAAAAACTCATTTCAATTTGCATGAAATTAATTTCTAAAACTTCAATTAACTTACTTGGAATTTAATAATAATTATAGAATAAATAAACTCGAGATAATCACTCAGATAATATCATAGTAGATAGATATATGAAAATAAATATGAAATAGAGAATCCTAACCTTGAGATCGTAGTCTTATTTTTCATACCAATTTATCATTGTAGCTTTTATTTTTATCATGTGATCATTTCCAAACTCGTTATATTTCTATAATTCATGTAATATTTCATAGAGCATATCCATTTTTCTGGAGATAAAGTCTCTATAAATCATATAGCACACCTCCTTCTCAATTTCAATATGAGAGATCTTGTAAATGTGAAAAAGACACCTCATGTACACTTTATTATAGTGTAATGAGTTAGTATTCTCATCCTGGTGTTGTATATGATACTTTTTTATCTACTTAATCCATGTTGGAAATCATGCACTGCATGATGAGATGAGCGCAGCATTCTTCCAAGAGTTTGTAAATGTGTTTATCTTCTATCTGATTGAATACTGAATGTGAAAATTAATTGATGTGAGTATTATTTTAATAATCTTCATGTAGGTTATGTATTTAACCCATGTCTGGTATGATCTAGCGAAAAATATTCTTCCTATTTCATCCAACTCATGCGAGCAAGAGTATGGCGTTTCCATGATATTGCATAAAGAAATCCCCCAAGATTTAATTTTATGACATCCTACATTTAAGCGTCTTCATCCTAATATTTTTTTTAAAGAGTCCCACATCCAATTACCATAAGTAGGCCATCTTCTACAAACCACCTCTTATTACGACCAAGTTTTATCATACTATATCAACACATGAGTACCTCCATCTAAACTCCATTCAGCGACCATCTCTAGTTCATTTCATGTGGTGATTGATATAAAACTATAATATCTAAAAGTTATAGTTTATAATATTAGTTCATGTTCTATAAAATAAACATCATCTATATTTTCATCCACTATACGGTATGTGTGATATGTTTTCGATTCGATGTAGCGATATATATTAGGTTAAAAACCATTACAGTGGTAGTAAGGTGTGGTTTATCTTTGATGGAGGTAACCTATTGATCAATATATAAAATTTATAGATAATTATAAAAAAAACATAGTTATCTTGAACCATAATTTAAATCAAACATATGGTTCCTTAAAAGGAATTTTAAATTCAATTTATAGTTCATCTAGCGTAGGGATTAAAATTATTTTAAAAACTAAACAACTTACCATCATAAATTTCACTGATTATTTAGAACCTTTTAACAATATATTAAGATATAGTCTACAAGACTTATATATAGATAATTATGATACCTTTCCAATTGATCAATAAACACCTCAACCTGGATCCCATAGCTTCTAATATATTCAAAAAAAATAGAATCAAGGATAATCAAGAAAAATTGTAGCTTGTAAAAAAAGCATCGCAAAACTTTGAATAATTTATTGACTATCAAAATGAAAATTTTATCTATCTATGATATGTAACTAAATAAATATAAATTTTTTGGATTTCTATCACACCATGAATCATGTTATTAAGATATTTTTTATCTCATGAAAATATTGAAAGATATTTGGCAATACAAATATGTGGACTATAGAAACCCTAAAATGTTTCAAAAACATTGGTGAATTTTTAAATCACCAAAGTGATATTTTTAGAATTAATAATAAATTTATGAAATTTATAGAAATGTATTGGATATCCAATATTAAAATTTTCACATGCATCCTAGCACTTTATCTTTAGATGTCATCAAAATATAGATTTTTCCTAAAACTGAAAAACCCCAATGTCACTAAAAAGCTTATAAAAAACTCAGATAAAGTTTCCCCCGTCAAAAAAAATGATTTAGATTTAGACATAAACAAATAAAATGATGATAATAATCTTATCTTTACAGTTGAATAAAAAGGTATAAGGGTCTGATCAATATCATTTCAAATATAAAATAAATACAGTAAATTTGAAATCACTAAAACAAACTTATTAGTAAGAAAAATGGGTTGAAGCAACTATCAAAACCAAGATGAAAATTAAAAGAATACACTCTATAAAATACACCTTTTTATAATTAAAAAACCCTAACTCTCTCTCCCAACTCTCTCTTACCCTTTTGTATGGACCAAAAATATGATTTAATGAGAAAGATATGAAAAATATTATTTTAATACATGAAGCAATATGAACTGCCCCTTAATTCATGATTCCTTTAAAAGGATAAAATTTTATACTCAAGGTTCCATGAAAACATGTAAAATATTATTCAATGGATAAAAAAATATTTGTAAGTAATTAAAATATATGTCAAACAATTTAATTTATTCCATAATAATAAAATATTTTAACACATACTCAAAATTTTAAAATAAATCCCCCTAAGAATGAGCATAAATGTTTTATATATTCAAGGTATTAAAATAAAATATTTTCAAATAATTTTAACATAAATATTTTTTTTTCATTCCATTCATGACCAAAACAACCTCGTTTAATCAAATAAAAATGTATCATATAAAATAATAAATTAATTTATCATATTCAATAATAAATTAATTTATCACATACAAGTAATTTAAATAGAAAGACATTAAAACACTTGTAAAATAACTTTTAATAGATTAACACATATCAATATAAAACTTTAAAGATAATGTATAGTGGTTAGAAGTTAATAATTTATAGAATCAAATAAAATAATAGAGTGAGAAAAGGATTTAGTAGTTCAAAAATAAGAATAATCAAATGTTGATGAATAAAAGATAAAACATTTAAAATAACTTATCCCCATGTATAAAATAGTTAATTAATTTAAATAAAATATTAAAATGGAAATGAAATACTTCCTTGATTTTAATAGTTATATATTTAAGGATCTTTCCATTCAAATAGAGAACTACTACAAAGTTGGTAAATCATTGTAAAACTAAAAAAAATCATGGATTTCAAGTAGAAACTTAATGATATAACAATGAAGTCCAATGTCCAGAACTTGAAAATATCAAATATAAGTGTCTTTTGGTACTCATATGCTTTTAGGTCTGGTAGTGTTAGAAACAAAACAATTAGGTGATAAAATTAGTTTATTTTTAATATAAATTTTAAATTTAGATTCAAATAAATATTTTGAATAATGAACATTCTTGATACCACAAAATTTAAGATTTATAAAATATAAGTCATTATAATATTTTCTATTAATACCAATATAAAAATACTTAATAGTAGGAATTATTTTGATTTTACAATCAGAAAAAAAATTACTATATAATTTGGGAATTTTCCCAACCGCTAAAAATACGAATATTTACTTTATTAATGTTATTCTTATAAAGAATTTTATTTAAATAATTTTCCCCTTTATAAGAATGCTATGAGATTTTTTTAAAGAATCAAATTCAGCTAATAATTCCTTAATTTTATTTCCATTCAAAAGACAATAATTTCTGGAAGAATTAAATCTTAAATATGAAATCTAGTTAGCTAAACTTTATTTTTCCATATAAATAGAATCATAATATTTTTTATATATTTTAATGATTTTTATTTAAGGTTTAAAATTTATCTTGAATCATAAAACCATATTCAATAAGATCATCAAAAGAAAAAAAATTATAATTAGAACTTTGAGAGAAAGATAATTATACCACATCAGCATGATTCATAAAATATAGATTTACCTTTTGTTTTTATGATCAACTTCAAAGTTTGTAGTAGATTCCTTACTGAATCATAATAAGCACTCCAATTATCCTTCATGGATTTTTTTCCTTTTCTTTTATAATCATATTTCCTTTGATCTTTCAAAAAAATACATTTAGGTCTCAAAGAAATATCTTTTTACATTTAAAGAATCCAACTTCCTTCTCTTTATTCTTATTTAAATTCTCTTTTCTCTTTTTGTATAGCTTTATAAATTTTTTAGCAATAATTTCTATCTCATCACTTTAACCCAAATTAATATAATCTAATTAATAAATTTCATCCATTTAAACATTTAGTGAAACATTTTCCTTTTTAATGGAAATATTATTTTTAGTTTCTACTTACATCTCATCTTCATACATAATCAAGGTTTTAATCAAATCCTTCATATTTTAATATTTAACTGGTGTGTATTGTCTGATAACAAAAAATAATCCATTCCCCATCAAATTTAATACCCTAAGTACCTTTAACACCTGATCATGTTCTAGAATTAGAGTTCCCAAGGAAATAACCTCATTGAAAACTTCTTTAAATATCTCATTCATTCGAGTGATGATTTCATCTTCCTACATCCTGAATTTATTGAATTTAAGTTTAGTAGTACTATACATTAGTTTTCAAACATTATTGATTCCTTCATAGAAAATTACAGTTGTTTATCACCTTTAATTAGTTTTAACACACTAAAAAATTAGATTAAATTCATTAGTTCTTAATCCAAAAATAATATAATTTATATCTCTTTAATTAAGATCATAATAAGTCTCTTGAGCATAATTCCAATTCTATAGTTCTCCTTCTGAAAATTCATGAGGCTTAAAAACTTTTAAGTAAACTTGTATTCAAAGATTAATCAAATAAATAATCATATGATCTTTATAGCATCCATAATTATCACCATTAAAATAAATAGGACAAATAATAAACATACCATCTCTTAAATAATCCATTGAAATTTGTCTACATCTGGATCTTTAACGTAGGCTTGTTAGAGACAAAATAAATATATCAACTAAATCCAATCCTTGGATTCCAATTTTTTTTTAAAATGATTATGAAAAAAACACAATAGTGGGTGAATTGATTCCTTTTAAAAATCTTAACAAATTCTAGATGTCCCTCTTGAAATGTAGTGATTCATTCCTTCCCTCTTAAAGATGAGTAATAAGAGAAAAATAAATAAAGAAAAAAACATGACATGGCTATGTATAGTGGTTTGGGGGACATAAATCCCCTATACCACTCCAACAATTCTCCCTCATTAATCTTTTTAATTTTCAATAAGTTTATTTTTTTCTTCTAAAGACCTTGAAAACTGAGTTCAGGTAGTTGATACCTTAAAACGAGTCTTTTATGAAACTTTCAAGTTCTTTTATAGGGAACCTTCATATCCATAGATTGGTATGAGAATCTGATACTCCACCATTATAGAGTATAATTATTTGACACATTAGTTGAAAGATATGAGAAGTAGAATTTTTAAATATCTTTAACATACGGTTGTATCAGCAACTAATAAATTTAGATGATCTTAAAGAAAGTTCGGTAATAAATAAATTCTTCAATTTTGTGTAAGCTTCTTATTCTTTGAACATCAACAATAAAATAAACAAGGTTTCATAGGCCTTATTCTTCTTCCATTCACTAGGATATAATAATGATTTATATGGAAATATTATATCTTCTTCAAAGTTCAAATAGTAGAATAATTTTTTTTCAGATCTTTATTATCATAAGAGTTTTAACAAACTTCTCATCCATGAAACTTTTTATACCAGATAAATATATAAATATATATATAAATAATAAAATATTTTATCAATTACAATGGCTCCTCCTTCTTCAGATATTTAAAATAAACCCAGTTAAGAGATTTCATAAATATATCCAATAAAATTTCAACACTATTTCATTCTTCTTCCATATTTGGAATAAATATCTAATAAATGAATTCAAAATAATTTGAATAAATCCTCCAATAATATCTCTAAAATATTATCAATGTTGAATACTTATTTATTTTAAATAGGAAAATTTTAATTCTCTAAAAATTCTCTATTAAATTCTTTCTCAACAACCCCTTAAATATTGTGGCACAACCATCAGAATAATTCAAATATTTGAACTTGAATTAAAAACATGCCATCTTTATTTCTAAAATAATCATAACTGATAATATGATTAAAAATACTATCAATTTGTATGAAATTAATTTCTAAAAATTCAAGTAATTTCTTTTAAATTTAAGAATAATTAGGGAATAAATAAACCTAAGAGAATAACTCAGATAATATCATAGTATGCCACCTTCTCTATTTCAGCATATGAGATTTTGTACACATAATGAAGTTGTATCACATATACTTGCTTCCAGTATAATAATTTTTTATTTACATCTATTTGTAGAAGATGACACTTCATTATCTTCTTGATCCACATTTCAAATCATGAACTGTATATAGATTCGATCACTGTATTCTTCTAAGATTTTGTAATAATGTTTTTCTTCTAGCAGAGTGAATACTACATGTAGAGACTCTATAGATAAATAAATTATTGTGACCCCATTTCAACTAATCTTCACATAGGTTCTTGATCAATCTCTTGTCTGACATGATGCATTGAACAAGCTTCTTCCTATAGCATCCAACTCAAATAAGAAAGAGTATGGTATGGTATTTTGTGATATTACATGAAGACTTCCCTCAATCATTCAATATAAATAATGTTATGTTTCAACATCTAAAGACCTCTAGACTCATTAAAAGATTCTATAAGACAATTACCTCAAGCAAGTCATATTTTTTAGATCAAATCATGTTATGATTTAGTTTTATTATATTATAACAACAAATTAGTTCCTCCATGAAAACTCCACTCAACAACCATCTCTAGTTCATTTCATGTAGATCATGACATCAAACTATGATATCTAAGAGTTAAAAAATATATGAGTAGGTCAAGTTATTTAAGAGAAACGAAATCTTGAGTTTATTCTAATTTAAAACATGTTTGATATGTTTCCAATTCGATGTACTAATATATAGTAGGTTAAACTCCACTACGGCAGTAGAAATGTATGGTTTATCTTCAATGAAATAAAGGTATGTATCATTATATAAAACAAATCGATCATCATAAAAAACATAGGGATTATGAACCTTAATTTCAATTAAACATAGGGTTCCTTAAATATACTTTTAACTTTGACATAGGGTTCATCCAATGTAGAGATAAAAATCCTTCTAAAAACTAAACAACTTACCATCATAAAATTATCCAATTTTTCAAAGATTTTTAACAAAAAATTCATCTATCAATCTAGAAAACTTATATTTATATAAGTTCTTTACCTTTAAAAATGATTAATAACCACCTGAATTTTACTTCCATAACTAAATATATCATCAAAAAATATTATTAATGATAATTTATAAAAACTGCCAGTTAGAATAAAATGTTGTAGAACTTTGGATAATTTATTTACCATCAAAATAAAATTTTATCCTTTAATGAAAATTAATTAAATGATGATAAATTCCATGTCTTTCCATAACAACATTTTTTTCATGATTAAAATATTTTTTCTCCTTAAAACATTGAAAGAATAATAGCTATATAAATCTGTGGAGTGTAGAAAGCGTGAAATGTTTTAGAAATATTGGTGAATTTTTAGAGCACCAAATATATATTTTTGGACTTCCTAATAAATTAATTAAACTTTGATAAATATCTTGGATGTAAATCATGACAATTTTACCACAAATATAATGAATTTAGATTTATATATCATCCAAATATAGAGGTGTCCTCAAACTTAAAAACTATAATGTCCCTAAAAAACATGTAACAGCTTTGGATAATTTTCCCCCTTTCAAAACAACTAATTTATCTTTTAATATGAACAGATAAAATGAAGATAATCTTCTTACCCTTCTAATGGAAAAAATAATATAGGAATATAATCAATATTACTTCATATATAAATTAAATACAGAGATATAGTAAATATAAAATCACTAAAACAAATTTCTTAGTAATAAAATGGGTTGAATTAATTATCAAAACCGAGATAAGAATAGCAAGGATCCACTCGACAATTAAGAGAGAGAAAAAATTTGGTACCCAAAATTTAGGTCCAAAAATGTTATCCAAAATTAATTTTTGGAACTCATAATTTCCTTGAAAATGTTTTTCTAAAATAAGAATTAGAAGAAATATGAATGGATTTGGGCCTTCCAAAAGGTAATTTTTGTAATTGAATTCATAAATCAAGTGCTTGGTCTTTATATGATAATTAAAAAATTTATATTGAGATCCACATTTAACAAAATTGGTTTTTTTGGAATTTATAGAGGTGGTTTCTTAATTATAGTAACCAATCATGTATGTACCTTTCCCATTCCATTAGGAATATAAAATAAAATTTTAATTATTCTATTATTGAGTGTACTTGGAAAGATATTCCTTAAGATATTTAATTGTATTTTCAAATTTCTCATCAATATGTTAGTCATTTAAAAATCACTTTTATTTTTAACTTTTTTTAATTCATTTTTTAAACTTTTATTTTCCTCTAATGATAAGTTAAATCTTCTATCTTTATATTCATCATTTTTCAGGATAAAATATTCTGTCTATTCATTTTCATCTATAAGTTTCTTATTTTCATTGATAAATTGATCTTTTAAAAAACAACATGTTTGATTTTTAAACTCTTTGAATATCAATGTGAGTTCAAAAAAACCATCATTTATTGATCTCAAACACATATTAGATATTTATAATTTAAATTAATATAATATTGATAATAAGAGGAAGAATTTACCTCTTGAATCACCTTAATGTCAACCTTGAGACACCTAACACTTCTATCACTTGATTTGGATAAGGAGAGGGAGACATTACTTGATATACATGTTGAAACTTTTAAAGCCTTTTTTATTTACTTATTCTCCTTTATCTTCTAATTGGGAGTGGGGAACTCCATATTCATTTAAACCTTTTTATTTCAATCATAACTTCTTACCTTTGGTTTAATTTTTTACATATCCTTTTTTCCATGGTGGTATTCCTTCTTGATGGAAATATGAGAAATATACTCTTAACTTCTAGAAGATTCATCATTGTTTTCCATGAAAGAAATGGCCTTCTTCTCCTTGACCTATTTAGATTCCTTATTTTCTTTCATATTCATTGTAATCTCATAGGTCATGATAGACCCTATGATCTCTTCAACCAACATATTTTTGAGGTTCTTTTCCTCTTGTATTGTCATCATTTTGGGTGACCATAGACTAAGAAATACCAAAAAATATTCAGCATACGTGTCTTTATTATAATTACTTCACCTAAAGAATTTATTCCATTCCAAATATAATTGAAATGAGTAAACATTTAAGTTATAAATTCATTAGGATTCCCATTAAATATTTCAAAATATTATTGGTACGTATCAAGTCTAGTATCCTTTACTTTATTTGTACCCTCATGAGTAACCTCTTATAATTTCTATATTTAATGAGTAGTTTTACACATTGAAAGTCTATTAAATTCATTCTTGTCTAAACCATGATGTAGATCATTTATTACTTTTCCATCAATCTCAAAATTCATTATATTTTCCGAGTCCATTTGTCATCTTTTTCTTTAGTGGGGGTATATCCATGCAAAAATATTCTCCAAACCAGATATCATATGATTATATGAAAAGTATACATCCTAGTTTTATAATAACTATAGTTTGATCCATCAAAGTATGGATCTCTAACCATTGAGTGTCCCTTGGGAGTATCTTGGGTATTTAGGTAGAGGCCATCTTTAATTCCTCATTCCTTGAAATCAGTTAAGGTTTTGAAACTAATGGTGGCTTTAATACCAATTGTTGGTTTGAGTATAGATGGTCATAGGGGGTGAATTTCTATTTTAAAAAGTTTTTAGAAATTTAAACTAATTGATATGAAATTAAAATAATTAAAGTGATAACTAAAATTTATAGTGTTAGGCACAACATAAATTTAAATTTAAAAAGACAATGAATATGAATTTGATAAAGGTGTTCAGAAATAATCCACAAAGGGATGCATATATATCCTCCTCTCAATTTCATGAGAGTTATCTTTACCCATTGGCTTCAATAATAGCCAGGAAACCCATTTATAAGAAAGTTCCTTTATTTTTAGTTGTTTTATAATGAAACCTTCTAGACATTTAGTGATTATGGCTAGAAACCCAATCCCCCACACATTTAATGGCAGTGTACACCAACCCCTCACACTCAATGATTTTGATCACCCAATATTCCTCAATTAAGGTTGTGAGAACCAAACCTCATTACACTCAATATAATTGAGAACCTAAGAAATGAAAAGGAATATATTTCTTTATGAAATCCATTTTAAAAGCACTCTCACTCCTCCAGGAATAATACAACAAGAATGAGTTGTTGGAATAGAGACAGGAGTACACAAGATCAAAATAATGATGTAAATGAAGCAAAATGATATCAAGAATAATCTTCAAGGGAACTGTTTCCATACAAGGACCCCTAGGGGTGTATTATTAGCCTCTAATGGATTTAAGAAAATTATAAATCCTATAAGGGTCATAGAGAGTCATTTGAGGTCAAATTAAGGCATGATCCCCCCCCCCACACACACACACAAGTAGTTAGTTTTTTATTCTATCTATATTCCACATGATAGAAGGTGGGTGTCACAATCTAGCCGGTACACCTTGGACATAAATAGTGTTCTAAATAGACACCACCATAAATTTGGTGTATCCCAAAAAGTAACCACTAGTACCTATGGGTGAATTCCTTTAAGAAGTCCCACCACATCCCTTTTGATCCCTCTATTTGGTCTGGTGACTTCTTGGAGAAGTCTATAAAATAGAAACATTGGAATTCATCAAATAAAATTTTTAGAAATACATTTGGATATTTTTTATCATTAAAAACAATTACGAGAGTGTGGTAAAACATTTAAATATTCTTATAATACTTTGATTTTTAACATAATATTAAGTTATGAATCATAATCAAGTTCTTTCTCTTTCTCTTTCTCTTCAAAATTTTTTTATTTTGGGTTTTTTGTCAATATATTGATTAAAATTCTATGATTTGAATCCATTTTAATTCTATTGATACCACCTTGAAGTTTTAACATATGTTAATCCATTATAATATATTAAAATTATGATATTTTATCCATGTTATAAGATAATATTTCCCTAGCAACCCATATCATAGCTATTCTTGGAAGATTAGACTTAAAACTAAGTATGAGGGAGGGCTTGTTTCATGATTTATTTAGGATATAGTATACATGTGGGGAGAATATGGTGTGTTTTAATTCATTCTTGGTTTGATAATGTTCATAAATCATATATCATTAAATTTCATTTATTTAAATTATTCTCCAAAAAATGAAAAATTTGGAAAAAAGTATTGAAAATTATATTTATAAAATAAAGGAAAATAGGAGTATGGAGGAAGAATTTTTTATTAATATTTAATGGTTTTATTTTTATAATCAGACTAACAAAATTGGAGGATTATGTTAGTTGTTATGTTTGTTAATTGTATTGAGTGAGGAATCTATCATTGAAACTTGAATTCTAAATCATGCACTATACATAGAGGTAGCCTCCTCTTTGAGACTTTGTTTATTTTTCATTATTACCCACCAACATTAATATCCATAAATATATTACCAATCCCTCATTATTGATAAAAACATTTCTCTATTAGTTGGGAAATGAGAGTCACAAAAATCCTATGGAAACTTGTATTACTTGAAAATGAAAAAAAAATCAAGTATATTCTCTTGAGTAAAGAGTGAAATATTTTTTAGGAATTTAGGTACCAAATGGTTCATGGATGTAAATAAAAAGTAAAAGGGGTGTATATGGGAGATAAAATAGGTTTTTAAATTTATTCACATATAAGAATCATGTTAAAACTTCTAGGTTGACATATTATAAAATCTTTTCACTCATGACTATATTTTTTGAGTTAGGCTAGGGGATATGATTTTCTTAATTATTATTTTCCCATAGGTACAAAAGGGTAAGTATTTTAGTGTTGATTAAACACATTTTTAATGAATATTTTATTGATTATAAATGATTTAAATTCCCCATATTGAGTTAACCATGTTTATTTAATTAAAATTTTGAATTGGAATATAGATTTTGATATCTCATGAAATTTATATTTTTTCTCTTATAGCTACACTATAGTTTTTTTTGTAAAACATTATATGAAGCTTATTTGGTATTGAAATTTATAGACAATAATCATCACTCATTATGATATAATTTTAATTTATATTATCCTTGTTAGATCCCATGATTGAGAGGATCAAATGGACTACGTAAGAAATGTTTTTTTATATGGGGTATGGATCCTTTAATTTTTAGTTTAACTCTTTTTTTTACCTAATATGAATGCCTAGTGAGGATAAGGAAGAAACAAGGGTTTTTGAAGCTTTTTCAGATACTGGAACCCTGATCGGTGGAAGAAATACCTAGGCTCCATGGTTAGTAGAAATTGTTTAGCCTAGTTTGCATGGTTTCTCCTAACCATGCAGGGTGTTTAGTGGGAAGAAATGGGCCGCATGGTTTTATAAAACTATAAAACTCAGGAAACATTCCTATATAGGGGATCTACAAATTTTAATAGAGGGAAATAACACGGTTTTTGTATAGTTTACCATACCGTGTGCATGAACCATGCGAGGGGGTATTGAGGCAATGTATGGTGTATGGTTGGCATATGATTTAGCCAACCGTGTGGCCAGAACATGTGACCCCTAATTTTTGGGTGATTTTAACAAATTTACCTTAATGACATATATGTTTAAACTCATCTTTTATTTTCTTCGTTCTAGTGAAAATCCACCTTCTTCCTCTCATTTGAGCACCTACTCCCATCATGCTAGGTTCATTGATAAATCATCCACCTAGACTTCAATTCTAATTCCAATCATATCTTTGGATATCCATTGGTAAGTGATTTATTCCTTAGGATCATTTCTCTATTTCTCTTCTCCTTGATAGAGTTATTTGGGTGCAAGCTCATATGCCCTATTTCTAGGGTGTTCATCTGTTTTCTATTATCTTTTGATTTTGACCAAACCAAAGGCTGGTAGTGGATGAGTTCTCCTCTATAGGTATAAGGTAGGTGGTCAAATTTTTATCCCTCAAATTTGAAATGTTTTATAATATGTGTTATGTACCGCATACCAGTTTCACCATGATTTTCCCCAAAAATTAACCTATCTTCAATTGGATTCCATAATTTAGAACTTAATGATTATATTAGGTCCCCTTCAACTATTTCCACCCCTTGAGGTGTGCCAATGAAATTACCATTGTTATTATAAATTTATAAATGGAAAAACCATCATCTATATAGTTTTTGTGTGACTTCTAATTGTGATAACAATATTGGATTAAATAAAAGTTGGTGGTATATCCACATCACTTGATTAAATAGAATAATGGATATGCCCTTATTAAAGATAAATGTTATTGAATGATGAAATACATATTGGATCTTATTAAAGCCTTGACTACTTATCACTATTATGAAAAATGGGCATGGTGACCCCTATGCTTAATTATGTACAAGCATGGTATCCCTTTTTCAATTGTTACATATGTGCATGGTGTCCCTTCTGCTATTGTTATATATGGGCATAGTGATCTGTATGAATTATAATGAATGTGAATGGTGACCCTACTATTATGATATGGGCATGGAATCCCTTTATACTATTATGATATATGGACATGATGACCCTACAGTTATGGTAAAGGCACAGAAACCCTATTATTATGATTCATGCATGATGACCCTACAGTTATGATATAGGTATGGAGACCCTATTGTTATGATTTAAGCATGGTGACCCTATTGATATGATATTGGTCATATTGACCCTTATAATATTATATACGACCATGGTGACCCTTACTGTTATGATTCAGGCATGGATAACCTACTGTTATAACATTGGGCATGATGTCCCTTATTCTTATGATACTGAGCATGGAATCCCTTAACACTTGTGAGACTCGTGATACTACTTATGGATGCATGAGTTACACCTCGGGTCCATTCTAATAATAGTATCCATATATATGGTTGTGTATGTCACTACATATACAGACTATATATATGTATACATATGGTTACTTGTACATAGACTATCTGGCACTGGTCAAAGTAGGTAGTTTCATCCCAGTATCCTTTAGAAACTAGAGCTAACCCTTTAAATCTTTTATTATTTCTTACTACTATATCTATACATTTCACATATTATATGCACTGACTAGATATTTATAGACACCATTGGTGGTGGATAACTGAGTTTATCTCACACCCTATCTGGGCCACCAATGGTACCTAATAGATTATGTGGATGTAGGTAGGGACGGGGTAAAGATCCCAACTGTTGATACTTGATTTGATTATAACATGGGAGAGGTGAAGCAAAGGACTGAGCTATAGTGCATGATGCTATTAAATAAATACTTTTTGGTCTTTTTGGTATTTTGATACATGTATTTTATTACATGACATCTGTCGTGATTTCCAATTTACTTTTGATAGACACATGACATTATGTCAATTTATATATGATTTTGGATATTATTGATGTTGGTTATTTATTACCTTTAAATGTTTTACCTTCCATTGTCAGTTATTTATCATGATTTCGCTATTTATCTATTCATTTCGCTATTGTGCTACTATGATCAAGAGGGTATAATCTCCCCATTATCCCACCTTGAACCCTCGTTGCTAGTGGACAGCCTCTGGTACATAGGGAGATGTTCATGAGGAAATTTTCCCCCATATTTGGGCACCGTATAGTGGTATTCAGGTTGGGACATCACAAAGTTGTATTATAGGATTTTATTTTCTTTTATACTATCATTTGGGAATACTAGATAGGAGACTAGGAATGTGTCAAAATTTGGCAATGAGTTTTTCCTGGGAGTAGCTAACCCGCATACAGGGAAAGGCTAAATTACTTGGTATGGGACATGTTTCTCTAGTTTATTCTTATTAAAGTTGATTTGATTTCACCATTGGGTGATGCACATGATGTATGATGTTTATTATTATGATTTAGGGTTATATTTTATCCTTGTCCCAATATGGAAATGAATCATTGATCATGCATCATTTTAGACACTTCAGGATTTATATTCCATGTATTATGACATTCCATATTTACCTACTGTGTGCATTTCTTGCAACATGTTTTAGTGAATTATTGTTATATCCATGAAATTGTGGTAACATTTCATGTAGGGGCTTGATAAATCACAGGTTGGGATAAAATGGATGCCACAATTCAATTTATAAAGAGTATGGGCCCTTATAAATTGGAAGTGGTAATCCATAAAGTTTAACAATTTAAAAAAACTATATAAATGAGAATGAAATTTAAATGAAATTAAATTATAAAATGAAATAGTCACCATTAAATATGGATTCCAATTGCAATTTATAGGGTGTTTTCCTCTATAAAATGCAATTGACACTATGTATATCGGAACCCTTGTAGTGAAAAACAGAGCTTAATCCAAACTCGACCTTAGTAGTAGGCAGTAGGTGGCATCTCTTATGTTCTATAAAATTGTTCCTATCACCTAGAACTAGCTTTAAGAGTAGGAATAGGGTTGTGGTTTTTACAAATGAAGGATTATACCTATCCTATTTGTGTATCTATGATCTTTATCGTTATTGAACATATCTGAGGTGTGTGATTGGAATTTATAGATATATGACACCATGACGTCCTCTAGTTATGCACCAGGAGGGTGGTGATGACCATACTCCAAAGGTGGTGGGCCCTGAGCCACCAGTGATACCTCCAGTAGTACAACCTATGGTACCACCCATTATCCCTAATGTGGATGATGATTTCTAGTTTCTGGGGGAGTTTCTATGGCTTATGAATACAATAAAGGGAGCTTCATGACCTGCCCCTTCTATGGGAGAGTTGACACTGGAGTTTCAGCAGTAACATCCACCTATTCTTTTAAGGGATGGTGGTCCCCCAGGGTATAGAATTATGGTCGGAGACAATATTATCTATCTTTAATCACCTTGAGATACAATCTGAGAGTATAGTGAAGCTCGATACATATATGCTATGAGGATCTTCCAAATGTTGGTGGAATATTCTGAACCAGGTAGGTCGGTATCTAGAAGTAATTTAGAGTGATTTCCAATCTAGATTATATGGATATTTCTTCCCTATGACCCTAAGGGATGATCATTTCATGGAGTTCATGAACCTAAAGTAGGGTTCTAGGTCTGTTATGGACTACTCACCTCATTTTATAGAGCTTCATCACTTTGTGCCTATCTATACTACTGATGATATAGTGAAAGCAAGAAGATTTGAGGACGACCTAAGGAATCCTATTCAATATTAGGTGGATGTTTTTTGGTTGACTACTATGTCTCATATAGTGAACCAGGCTCTTATCACCGAGAAGAACCTGAGGTAAGTAGATGGTGTGGGGTAGGTCAGTTCAGAACTGAGACAGAATAGTATCTCGATTAATAGTTAGACATGACGCTTTGAGATTGCATGTGTGACTAGCAGAAGTCATTTGACACCCACAAAATGTTACATGGTATGTAACTAGTGTGGTAAGACTAGGAATAAGAAGCCCCAACATCCCATAGACCCCATTGAGTGTTGAGGGTGTGGAAGGATGGGGAATCTACAATGCTTTTTTAGTACCTTCTCATTTGTTCCTAGTGGGAGAGGATCCATATCAGCTCCACCTTCCAGAGCAGTATCAGGGGAACCTCTCCAGGAAGGCATCTAGAGTACTATTATCCGTATATTCATAGTAGGAGTCCATGGATGAGGTATCCAAGCTTCAGATATACAACAATAGTATAGAGGACCTGCTCAGGGTAGTTAGGTTGCAACACAGAGCTGTAGATCAGGATAGATTTATTCAATGTATCCTATATCAAAGGAGTATAGCTTTAGGCCATCTACTATTCAAGGTACTATTTTAGTAGCCTATACTATTTTATATTCTTTATTTGATATAGTTATTTCACACTCCTTCATCTCTATTGATACTGTGCAAAGCCTCAGGCTTGATATTGAGTACTTTTGTGGTGTGATGGCGCTTAATACTCCCTTGAGTGTATATTCAGAGAGTATATTCCAATGAAAGTAATTCCCCCTTAAGGTAGGCATCCATAATTTCTTATGGGACCTATTCATATTCAAGATGATATGATTTGATGTCATTTTCATGATGGAATGGTTGGTCCCCTATCATGACAATGTGGATTGTTATAGCTGGATGGTGTCATTCACATCATTTGAGGGTGGTACTTATATTCACAAGGGTGAGTGGGATATGTAGGTGGGTAGATATGTACCCAAGTATCTTGGGATAGGTGGATTGACTACCCATATCAGTATCCTTTATATAGATGATTAGAGACTACATCAGGCTGAATTCCCACCTATAGTCAATTGTTTTAGGGATGTTTTCCCTAAATACTTTTCTAGAATACCTCATGGGAGAGAGGTAGAATTTATTATCAATCTAGTGTCTGGATCTGCATTGGTATTCATTCTTACTTACATGATTTCCACTACTGATTTTTAGGAGATCAATAGGTGGCTAGAGGATTTAGAGACCAAGGGTTTTATACGACCCAGTACTTCCACTTGGGGTTCACCAGTCCTTTTTTACAAAAAGGATAACAAAACCCTAAGGCTCTATATGGATTACCATAAGTTAAATTAGGTTACTATGAAGAACTAATATCCTTTACCATATATAGATGATCTCTTCAACCAGCTCAGAAGAGAAAGAGTATTCTTAAATATTGATCTAAGATCAAGCTATCACCATGTGAATGTTAGACCTTCAAATATAACTTGTAAAACTTTTCATATCAGGTACAGTTTATTTAAGTATCTGGTATTATCATTTAATCTCTCAAATGCACAAGCAGTTTTCATGGCACTAAGGAATCGGGTTTTCCATCCTTATCTATAATAATTTTTCATGGTTTTTGCGGATTAAATATTGATGTATTCTCACACTCGACATGACCATTCCAAAAATCATGAGATTATTTAGAATACACTGAGAGAGCAACATCTGTATGCTAAGATCAATAAATTCCACTTCTAGATCAACATGGTTCACTTCTTGTGTCATATTATTATAGAGGAAATAGTTTCAGTTAACCTATAGTAGGAGAGATCTACATTTACCTGGGATCATCCTAAGAAAATATTTGATATATAAAGTTTCTTGGGGATAGATGGTTATTAAAGGCACTTTATAAAAGACTCATCGTGATTAGAATCACCTCTTAGGGACTTCAGTAAGGAGGTTGTGAAGTTTATTTGGACAGAATCCTATGAGACAATCTTTCAATAGCTGAAAGTGAGATTGAATTCAACACCAATCCTGATTCTACCCAATCCAGTCATAAGCTATATAGTGTATTGTGATGCATCAGGTATCAATCTAGGAACTTTTTTGATGTAGAAATATCAAGTTATTGTGTATGGGTCACAGAAACTGAGGCCTCATGAGAAAAATTACCCAATGCATGATCTCGAGTTGGCAGTCATTGTTTATGTGTTGTGCTATTAGAGGCATTACCTTCTGGGAGAGAATTTTGTGGTGTTTATAACCCTAAAAAGCCTCAAATATATCTTTACTTATCATGAATTGAATCTTAGGAAATGAATTTGGGTTGAATATATACATTCCTTTGACTTTGAACTAGCCTATATGCCTAGGAAGGGCAATGTTGTTGTTGATGCTCTGAGTTGGTTGACTCAGACACAAGTAGTTCAGGAGGCCATTAGGGAGTGGAAAATTATAGACCTATTTTCTGATATGCACATAGAGGTTTATGACCATCATGGATGGTCTATATATGCATCTCTATCAGTGACTGATTCACTTCTTCTGAGAGTAAAGATGAGGCAGTTTTAAAATCCTAAAGGTTTGGTCCTACGAAAAAGTATTTCTAGTGAGGACCCGCCACTAGATTGGTCTATCAATGGAGATGACATCCTATGAATACATGGGTGTATTTGGGTTCCTTTAGATAAACGATAGGAGTTGATGTGAGATTCTCACACTTCTTAGTGGTCTGTTCACCCAGGTATCTCAAGATGTATCGTGATATGCACCATCAGTATTGGTGTTTTGGGATGAAATTATAGGTTCCAGGCGCAGCAGAAGCGCATTGGTGGGTTTTCCTAACTTTAATTTTAGCGTTAAACAATGTTCAATCCAAGATCTGGCACGATAATAAAATGTCAGGTCTTAGGAATAGAACAAATAATGAAAAGAAAGAGAAGGGTCCCAGAACCATCGAGAGGATCATCATATGTTGGTTGTAATTAATTTAAATAATTGACAAGAATTACCATGATGGAATTCTTTATTCGTTGATGTTTTCTGGTCACGTTTCGATGTGATCCATCGCTGCATCACAGAAGCCAAGTGTAGACTTCCTCTAGTGGTGATCCACACGTGCACCACATATCTCTAGATGTCGCCAAAGGAATCTCTAGGTGCTAGCGTGGAGAGGCCTTTGCTTGTGTTGTCTACCTTAGATCACCTTGATCCGATGGAGGAGGATATCTCTCAGTCTTGAGAGTGTTCTTGGAGGAAGGAGTTCTCTTGGCCTTGAGAGAATTTTCAAGAATTGTTGTGCACAACGATTCATGGAAAAGTGTTGGGGTTGTGAGGATATTTATAATCGGGTTTGAGGTTATAGAGTTATGAAAATAAATAAACACGTTATGCATTTTATTTATTTCATTAACTCTTATTGAAAACCCCCATGTCGAATAATTAATTCCTTGACATGCACCCATGATGATTATAATAAATATCATTTAATAAAACAATATTATTTTCTAAAAATCCCGACTGGAAAACTACACGGCGTGTAATCATTAATACACGGCATGTACTTATTTTTCATTTCCTTTCCAAAATGAAAACTACACGGTGTGTACATTAAATGTACACGGCGTGTATATCTTATTTTTCATTTTATTCTTCCTCCAACATTAAAACGATTTAGTCTTCCTTGAATAATTATTAAACTACATACGGGAATAATCATTATTCTACTTGAGATACTTGGATACACTTAGTGTGTGACCCTCTAGGACTCTTTCTCATTGAAATTAGTCAGGCTTGCCTAAAGTCCAAGATTAATATCTAGAAATGGGTCAAGGCACCCAAGAGAAAGAAGTTTACACCGCATTGACGTGTCACCTCATACGAACGCTTACCGTGTAATTTAATCCCTTTGTCTCGATATCTCTAATCAAGCGGGTTGCATGCTAGTTCCATCAACCCATGTGTGCAATTATTCTTTCTTTGACTTCCCAGAATTGAACTCAACCATACCTTACCATGGCTATAGATTTATTTAGGCTACATCAATTCCATCAAAGGGCCTAAGATATCTACTTCTGTTATGGAATCCTTTATCACATTATCTATTAATGCAGTATCACTCATAACGCACCCAACGTATCCTACCTCACTGCGAATAGTGTGTTGTCACAGTTTTCATCAGTACATCTAAGTGCATGAGTTGTAATACCCATTAATAATAATCTTAAAGTCTAAGGACCAATACACACGTTCACAGATAGGAACATCCAATGACACTGTGAAATATAGATTACCTACTGGCGGGTCTCGTTCTCATAATATCCTCCTGGATATTACCAAGGGCGCACACCATGAGAAGGTGCCTCAAATTTTTATGAGTACTCACCCCTAATGGCCTGTATTATTTGTGTCCCTCAAATAATATCATCCGGCCATAAAACATATATATTCAAGAACAGTGTTATGGCACTTCTGGGTTCTCATCATAGCAGGGATCCGCTATGACCCTTTAATACAACAGTTGTCCTTTGGAAATTATCACATGCATTGTCACGTAGAAGAACAATCAATATGTGATAAGGTATTTATTAATGAATAAAGTACAAATTAGTTGGTTCTAGGACACCAACTCAAATAGAAATGCCAGATAGATGGTTTTGTACCTAGGTGTTTCACCTGTCATCGGGTGAAGGTGGAACACTGGTGGCTCACTGGCTTGTTACAGCCATTACCAATCCCAAAATGGAAATGGGAAGATGTTGTAATGGATTTTGTGGTTTTTTTATCAGTATCACCTTGAGGTAGTGACATGGTTTGGGTAGTCATGGATCGACTAAAAAAGGTATCCCACTTCCTTCCTACCCAGGAGACTTTCTCAGTTGATGATCCGGGAATAATGTATTCCTGTTATATTATATAGCTACATGGGTTTCATCATACTATCATTTCATATAAGTAATCTTGTTTCACATCAAGGTTCTAATAGGGATTACAAAGAGCTATGGGCACGCAGGTGCTTCAGAGCACAACCTTTCACCCTCAAACCGATGGCCAGTCAGAATAGACTATACAAGTGTTGGACAACATACTCTAAGCATGTGTCCTTGATTTTAGAGTTTCTTATGAGAATCATATCTTTCTCATTGGGTTTTCTTACAATAACATCTTTCATGAGACAATTCAGATTGCTCTGTATGAGTCTTTTTACGGTAGGTTGTGTTATTCACCCATGTGCTGGTTAGGGGTAGGAGAGGCAGTGTTATTTGGTATTTGTCTCATGCAGGAAACTTATGAGTAGGTGTAGTTGATTAGAAAGTGTATGTATACTACCTAATATATATAGAAATCTTATGTCAATCATTGTTGATGACCTCTGGAGTTTGAGGTTGGGGATCGTGTTTTCTTACGGGTATCACCCAAACTTGGGAATAGATGGATACAGAGGTAAGGAAAGTTGTTGCCTCGTTTTGTTAGACCTTTTGAGATCTTTGAGAGAGTCGGGCAGGTAGCATATCAATTTCTATTACTGTAGAGTTACTGTGCTATGCATGATATCTTCCACGTTTCATAGCTTCACTGTTACTATGCTGACCCATCTCGTACTTTTGATCCTGAGGATATTGAGCTAGATGTTGATGCTTCTTTTGAAGAGTATCCCATACGCATCATTGGTCGGAGAATGAAGGCTATTTGAGGTTGGTCTATACCTTTAGTACGAGTTTTGTGGGAGAACAACCGTGTACAGGATGAAACTTGGGAGATGGAGGCTGATGTACATGCTTAGTGTCAGAATTTTCTCTCAGACAACGTTTTACCACACTTAGAAGGAAAAATCAAGGATGGGTTCCTTTAAGGGGGAAGACTGTCAGAACATGGTTTTTATATGCGGTATGAATCCTTTAATTTTTGGTTTAACTTTGTTTTTTACCTAATATGAATACCTAGTGAGGGTAAGGAGGAAACGAGGGTTTCTAGAGCTTGTTCAGAGCCAAGAACCCCAGCTAATGGAAGAAATCACTGGGCTGCACATTTAGTAGAAATTGTGATGACCAGTCCATGCAGTTTCAACTAATCATGTGGGGGTATTCAATGGGAAGAAATGAGCTGCACAATTTTATGAATTCATGCAACTCAGGTTGCACACTCGTGTGGGTGATTTGTAGGTTTTAATAGAGGGAAATAGCATGGTTTGTGCATGGTTTCCCAAATCGTGTGCATAAACTATGTGGGGCTATTTAGCCGTGTACGACACACGATTTGGCCAACCATGCATCCAAACCGTGCAACCCCTAATTTTTGGGTTATTTTACCAAATTTTCCTCAATGACTTGTATGTTTAAACCCCTCTTGTTGTTTCTTCATTACAGTGGACAACCACCTTTTTCCTCCCATTAGAGCTCCTCCTCCCATCAAGCTAAGCTCATTGCTAAATCATCTGTCTGTACTCTAATTCGACATATGATCATCTTATTGGATAGCCATCGATAAGTGCTTCAATCATTGGGCTTGTTTTTTCATTTCTATTCTCCTCAATGGAGTTATTTAGGTGCAGGATCATATGCCTGATTTTCAGGGTGTTCGACTTTTTTGTAATTTTCTTCTAATCTAGACCAAACCAAAGGTCGATATTGGATGAGTACTCTATAGGCACAAGGTAGGTGGTTAAGTTTTTATTCCTCAAAGTGGAGATGTTTTATAATATGTGTTATGTGTCGCGCACCAGTTTCACTATGTGTTGCCCCTAAAATGAACCTGCCTTCAATTGGTTTCCTTAATTTAGAACCTAATGAACCTCTTAGGTCTCCTTCAATTATTGATACCCCTTGAGGCGCGTTGATGAAATTTACATTATTATTATAAATTTCTAAATGGAAAGACCATCAACTGTATGGTTTTGGCGTAACTTCTGATTGTGATGACTATAATGGATTAAATAGAAGTGGATGGTATGCCCACATCACTTGATTAAATAAAACAATGGTTAGACCCTTTTTAAAGAGAAATGTTATTGAATGATGAACTACCTATTGGCTCTTATTAAATCCTTGAATACTTATCCCTGTTATGATAAATGGGCACAGTGACCCCTATGCTTAATGATGCACGAGCATGGCGTCCCTTTTTAAATTGTTATATATGGGCACAGCGTCCCTTCTGATATTGTGATATATGGGCATGACAACCCTTATGAATTATAATGAATGGGCATAGAAACACTACTGTTATGATATGGGCATGGCATCCCTTTATACTATTATGATATACAAGCATGATGACCATGTAGTTATGATACGGTCATGGCGACTATATTATTATGATTCGGGCATGACGGCCCTACAGTTATGATACGAGCATGGTGACCCTATTGTTATGAATTGGGTATGGTGACCCTATTGATATGATACTGGGCATGGCGACCCTTACAAATATGATATACGAGCATGACGACCCTTAATGTTGTGATTTGGGCATGGCAACCCTACTATTATGACACTGGGCATGACATCCCTTATTCTTGTGATACCGATCATGGCGTCCCTTGACACTTGTGAGACTCATGCTACTACTTATGGATGTCTAAGTTATGCCTCGAGTCGAGTCTAGTGGCAGTATACATATATATGGTTGTAGATGTCACTACGTATACAGACCATATATATGTACACATATGGTTACTTGTACAGAGACTATCTTGCACTAGCTGAAACACGTAGTGTCATCCTGGTATCCTTTAGGAACCAGAGCCGACCCTTTATAACTTTTATTATTGCTTACCACTACATCTACACATTGCTCGTATTATATGCACTGACTAGATATTTATAAACATCGTTGGTGGTGACCTACTGAGTTTATTCCACACCTTATTTGGGTCGTCGGTGGTACCCATGCAGATTATGTGGATGTAGGTAGGGATAGGGGAAAGCGCCCAGTTTTTTATACTTGATTTGATTATAGCATGGGAGCAGGGAAGCACGAGACCAAGTTATGGCTCGTGATGCTATTGGAGATAGACTTTTAGGTTTTTTGTTCTTTTGATACATGTATTGTATTGCATGCCTACTGCCATGCCTACCTATTTACTTTTGACAGACAAATGGCATTACATCAATTTATATATGATGTTGGATATTATTGATGTTGGTTATTTATTACCTTTGGATGTTTTACCTTTCGTTGTCACTTATTTATTATGTTTTCGTTATTTATTTATTCATTTCACTGTTGTGTTACTTTGATCATATGGGTATAGTCTCCCCACCGCACCACTTTGGACCATCGCTGCTAGTCGACAACCTATGACATATGAGGAGGCGCACTTGAGGTCATGTGGCCCACCGACTCAGGGCACCGTTTAGTGGCATCCAGGTCGTGACGTCACAAGCTATAAATTTAAAATTGGACTGAACACATAATCAAGGATATCAACAAACCATTTGGGCCATCACTTACCCATCCAAACATGTAATAGGCTTAATTTTTTAAAAATGTTATAGAAATTTAATAAAATCATTTAATCCTTCTAGTTGGGTAGATGGTTCATAAGTTATTTTGGTCAATCAATCAGTGAAAGTAGGCGTAAAATATTATAGCAAAATTCCACATTCACCCATGTAATTATTTGAAACCCTATCCCTCATCCAGTTTGTAAATTTTTATTTTTTATATTTGGAGAGTCTTATCCATTTATCAATGATTGAATATTGAAATGGAGTGTTTTCATTCCATTTTTTCAAGCCACTTGGATGAGGGAAGGCTTTCATGCAAGGATCGCTTCCTTGAGGCACTCACCTCTTTCTTCTACGTTGTAGTGTTTTGTTCTCTGAATCGTTATCTATCAAAATATTCTATTTAAATTTTTTGTAGTTCTTCAAGCCTTATCTTCTACGGGACCAAATTTAAGACTGGAAATAAGAATTGGTTGTACCCATTCCAAACCTTTTATATGAAAATATTTTTTATGATGACCACTCTAACCATATAAGAGTAGTTTCTTTTTATAATTGATCTAATTGCCTACCTTCATCATTTGTTTATTATAAATCTATGATATTAATAAAATTTATTCGTTTGTATCAAAAATTTAATTTTTAAATTTATAAATCATTCAAATGATTATTACCTACTATGTAAGGTCGGGTCAACGACTAATAGTTAGAGTGAAATAAAAAATATTAAAATTAAACCACACATTTATAGAGTTAAAATATAATCTCAAACTCATTTATTCTCATTAATAATGTAGAGATTCATCCAAACTTTTCCTTTATAACCACCAGTTAGTTTTGGAATGATAATCAAAGTAGGAATCTATAATTGTCGAAAGTGATCATAGGGTTTAATTATTTCCATTTTTGTGGTTAGGTTCATATTCATAGACTGTGGACATTAACAACACAGGTGATCAAAATGAAATGAATTATTATTTAATGGAAATGATAAATAAACAAGTGAATATGTATGTTATATAATCAAATAGATTTTCTATAAAAAAAATACCTTCTTCGTACTCACTACTTTTTTTACCATAACTCCTTAAACAAAAACCATTTTCTTTTGATTATTTTTCACTTGTTTTATATATTTATTTTATTCCAAAATAATTTGATTAATGTATTTTCTCCTTGAGATAATGAACCAAGTCATGCATTGTGCTGCACTGATTTAAACTAAAAATCGTATTATAGTGATCATGATATCCCTCATCACTCACCACACATGTTTTATAGGACTTTATTATTTGGAGAACTAAGTAAATTAATGCCTTACATGTGCTTGTTTTATAAGCTCTAGTTCATGAATTAGGTTCTTTATTTGACCACCTTATATTAGCAATGTTCTAAACCACTTTTGAATAAGCTTCATTTAAAATAAAGAGGGATTAATATTAAAACACAAAATTCTCAATTAAGTATTTCCTTGAATCACCACTTCCTTTAAAGACCCTCATTTTTAGGGCTTTGGTCATTGTTATCAACAATTCGCATTAAAGAGTGAGTTATTATCTTAAATTATTATGCCTAAAAAAAATTAATTATCTATTGCTTCCATTTAAAAGAATATGGAAAACCATCTGAACTCTAAAACAATCCTTGTATTTGATGGTCATAAATTTTAGTAATGGAAAAGTATGATATTATATTATTTAAGGTCACGGATTAATGTTATATAAATTTCGAAGGAATCTGGGCAACTCTAACATGAGAAAATATAAAAAATTGCTTTGGCGGAGATAGGGATTTACAGTGAGAATATTTATTGGGAGTGAGAAGTGACGGAGATCGGGAGCTGCCCTAACCAGTGATGGTGGAGGCGGTGGCCCCTCCTCCTTCCTTCCAATAGGGGAGGGATCTCAACCCTCGATTGGTGCTGATCTTCGTCATGATCCCAAGGAGGAGAGATGGGCTTTCTTTCCCTTTTGATCGGTCGAGCGGCTTTCAGACTTCCCTACCTTTCAGGTTTCCCCAAAGGTCCTTGGGATCCTCAATGGTTAACCGGTGGTCCCAATCTCAATCCAAGAGTTTCATAAAGCTTCATCGCTATTTTTGTGTGGCCCTGGGGGCTAGATTTATTCAGAGAAGGCCGCCTGTCGATATCTTTGACAAATTAATGCATGAAGAATGGGGTTTATGGAAGAGAGAAACTATTGGGCTTCTAGGACCTTGTCAGATTCTCATTTGCTTCATCGATGAGGAAGATCTAGTGTCTACCCAGTCAAGATCTGGAAAATCTTCTTGCTGGTTCCGTTTCCACCTTCTTCGTTGGTTGTTCGATCGCCAAATGAATCGGGACCCGTCTACCCCGTTGATTTGGGTTCAATCATAGACTTCCTTTATCCTTCTTGAACTCCTCTCCTCCGATCTAGAGGTAATTCCTTAGGTCACTTTTTATGTGTTGATCATAGGACTTATACAGTAAAACACCCCATAGTTGCACATAACTATGTTGAGGTGGATCTTTCACAGCCCCCTCCAGAAATGGTTTGGGCTATGTTGGAGGGTGAATACAGATATTACCAACTGATCCAATATGAATGGTGAATGGATCTCTACTTCAATTTCTATAGGAAATGAAATCATCAAGTGGATTATCATTAAAGGCCCCTAGGTGTTCAACAGGATTGAAAATATCGGCCTCTCAATAGTAAGAAAGTGAATATACAGGACGCCACCCTGGAGAGTGGGTCAAGACCAGACTATTTTTCCCCTCCGGTTGAATCCATGGACCCTGTATATTTTAACGAGGCTAAGGCTTGCCAAAACGGAGATATTGGCAAGTTAACTGAAGTGAGGATGATGAAAGCATCATCTGCTCTGATGGTTGGTTCTTCATCTGGTGGTGGTGCTTCAGATACTTTTTCTCATCATTGAAAAGAACTTTATACATATTAGATTACAGTTGTGACATCCTTGGGAGCTATCTTTGTTGAACTTCCTCACGAACCCCCTGGGTTTCAGGAGGAGACAGGAAATCCGGTTGAGTTGACCCTTTTTGATGGAGGCAAGACAGCTCGTACAAATTACTCTTGAGCCTTTGTTGTCTCAAGTATTCAATAGGTTGTAGAACAGACTGGAAATAGGTGAGAGGACTCCTTCGCTTTTAGGCTGGACTTGTATGCTGGTGAAGCCAGGCAACACCCTCCTGAGCAGGGAGCTCATTCACATTTCAGTATATCCAGTAGATTTAAAATTTTAAATGATGTTTCTTAGGATAGGGAGAAATGAGTGTTGGCAGAGGGCGGAGTCTATGAAAAAGAATGCCCTTTCTCGGTCCTCTACTTTAGAGCCTGTCAGGGTCTTCATAGAAGAGTCGATAGAAGCTTTCGACTCTAACACAGAAGGTGGGTCTCAGGCTGCAAGTTAATATGAAGAGGATTTTTTTATGAAGCCTCAATGTATCATGGTCTAGGTAAGAATAAAGGGAAGAAAGATGCTTATGCCTCTGGAAAATTTTCAGTTTCTACGGTAGATGAAATCAAGGGGGTCTCTTCCCCCGTCAAATGGAAGAAACCTAGGCATCATAAAGACTACTCCTTGATCCCAAAACCCAACTTGAAAATATCAGCAGAGAAGGTTTTTAAGGAGATTGGGATTTCAGCTTTTGAGGGATCTGAGAATGCTAGACTCTAAGGTGCTGGGAGGGCCTTTAAAATTCCAGTAAAAAGGGGAGTTTCTTCCCTCCCATTTCTCGAAGATAATGAAGGTTGTTTATGAAATTTTTGGCAAAGTCTTGCAGAGGGAACTGTAGGAGGGAAAGACTAGTGAAGCTGAGTTGTCCTCGAAGGTGTAGGACAAGTTGTTGGAGTTGGTGGTCCCTCAGGGCTTGTATGAAACCAATTTGTCTCCTCTCTCATCTGTACTGGCATTTTCTGGAGGTGGATGATACTTCATTTACTTTTGATGACTTTTTTTGTTGTCCTCCATTTCTTATTCAGATCAATAAAAGGTCTTCTTCGCATCCATTCTACTCTCAACATTAAAGATTTATCTCGAAAATATCGGTTTATCCCAGGAATGATCACTGGCGGGGACTACTGAGAGGAGTTTCATAAAGATTTTAGGTTCATGGGTGAGCCACAATAATTATACACTAGAGAGTAGACCGAAAATGTTGAACCGACTATTTTAATTGTTGATGCCTTACCATCGATTTTTCTATAGTGAGGTTGAGGTCTGACCTTCAAGTTTCAATGAGAAAATAGTGAATTTGATGAATCTATTGGCTGGACTCATGATGGTCGGAATTGTTTCATGAAGGTTCAGTAGGTGTGTGTCAGAAAGGTAGTGGGTGAATTTCAAAATCTAGGCTCTGGTTTTAGCATTTGCTGCAGCTGTGGTTTGGTGTGGTTGTGGCATCTTCTGTATGGAGGTTTTCCTTTTGTAGAGTTGTAGGTCTTGATTCTCACTGGTATCTGCAAGTGTGCATAGCGGGGAGCGGGTTGCTTAGTCTAATGGAGCTCCTGGTTTCTCTCTCAAATGATGCTGAATCTGGTACGTTTTTCTTGTTGGTGTGTTGGATTGTTGAATGGTCTTTGCTGCATTTTTAGTTTTTGTTGGTTTTTAATAATTTAGTGGTGGTTTGTGAGGGTTCCCACTAAACCAATAAAAGTGGATTATTTAGCTAATACAAATATTTAATTAGAAGCCTTAGGACTTGAACTCACTATTATATTCTATTTGAAGGTCATTGAAAAAAATCATCAAATTATTTGTAGGATAAACTCTAAAAAAATGTATGAAGGTAACATTAATGTGAAAGAATACAAAATTATATTTACTTGTAAATCAATTTGAGGATCCCCAAATTCCACACATGGAAATTGTCGATCTGTTTTTAAATATAGTAGATAAAATAGCAAGTTTTATGAGCGTTTTGTGAGTGGCCATCAATAATCTACACATTTCCAAAATAATTCTAACAATATCTCGCTCATATTTTAATCATATGATCTCTATGATAGAAGATATGGATTTAAATAGATTGTAATTAGATGATCTTCATAGCACTCTTATGTCATATAAATTATGTCATATAAAATTAGGATGTAGAATGAAACATTGCCATAAATGAATTCTCCAAATAATTAACTAAAGGAGACAGCTATAAAATCCATAAAGAAAGAATATTCAAAGGAAGAAAAAGAAGAGTTTATAATTTATCTCTAATTAATTATCTAAATAGGTAAAATTAAGTCATTTCCTTCCCATTTTTAGGTGTGTTAAGATTGAAGACTAAGCGGCCAAGTGCTTCAAGAAGTATGAATATGGGGATGAAGAAAATGAAGACCCAACTAGTTCCACTAATAGATTTAACATTGTAAAATCTGGATAGAAATTCCAGAAGAACTTCCGAGCTGAAGAAAATATAGATGTTCAATATTATAATGAAATAGATTGCAAAGAATATGAATACCACCAAATTACATATTATGGTGCCTTAGTGGCTCTTATAGATTAACACTAGGTTTATAATATTTTAATGAATATGAATCATAAGGATGTGGATAAAATTATTTTCTAAAATAAATTGGAAACAATGTTAAAGGAAGTTGATAATCAGAAAGGAAAAACGAAGAAAGTAATTTATGTTATTTAACTATGAAATGTCAATCATAGTGAGGAAAAAGCGTTTATCGACCTGGAATAAGAATTGAAGAAACTGATAGAAAAATCTAGCAGTAGTGATGATGTGATTAAGCTAAAGGTAAGCATTTATGAATAATAAAAATTATTGCTGGTTTGATTGTTATTGTTAATGAAATAAATAACATAATAAAGAAATTCAAGAAATAATTTGTTATTACTAAAGTGTAATCGCACTTAGATGAATAGAAAAATGCTGGTGAAATTGTTGGAGGAAATGTTACTGGAGTTGTTTTAAAAGAAAATCATAAAACTATTTTTGAGAGAAAATGTTTCTATTTGGGTATAAGTGGATACAAAATCAGAGTGTATAAGGAAACAAACATTGTCTGATCTATAAATATTTCCTTCAAGGTAGAGGTCGAATCATAAAAATGAAAACAATTATCTATTTTTTGGTCACTTATTTATTTTTACATGTTATGGAAATAAGGCATTGCATTATTCTAAGTGACTAGAAGAGACAATTCTAACAAAAGAAGAAATCTTTCAAAAGGAGTTTAGAAAACTTCATCTAGAATTCAAGTTGAAATAAAAAAATTAGTTTTCAATTTTGAGTGGAGAATAAATATCAAGAATAAATAGGAACAATGAAGGTGAGCACACTTTTTTTTTAACATAAAATGAATTTTAATGAGAATAGGAATCGTAGAAAGGCTATGGTGTTGGAAGTATCCCTCTAGGAAATGGCCAATATAGACTTAGATTCAGAATAGCTGTTCTCCTAACATGATTAAAAATTTGAGTCTTTAAAAGTATCAATCATGGAAGAAGTATCATAATGAACCTTTTAAACAATGTCTCTCAAAATTAGTGAAAGTTGAAAATATTACTTTCAAGTTAAAGACATGTTCAATGAATAGGTCTAATATATTGAAGGACTTGCTCAGTATAACTAAGCATTGTGATCAGGGATACATTTTCTAATTCCCTAATAAATGGTTCATGGTCAAAGGGATAAATAGACATGAAAGATTTTACAATGTATATAGAAGAATCCCATTTTTCATTATGCACTTGATTTAATATAGAAGATGATCATAATTTGTAGATGAAGGATTCTACACATCCGTGAGAAGGATTAATGTAATTGATTAGATAATTTTTTTGTCACATGAAACATTAATCTGTTGGTTGAACAAGAATGTTCAACCACCTCTAATTACCTAAACTCACGAGGTATATTGCGCTTCCACTATGTATTCATTGTATATTTACTAATAGTTTATGAAAGTAATATTGAAAGTAATAAGGGGTGCTATTTGGTTAATAGAGAGTTTTCTAGTCCAAGGGAAATTCATGGATGTTTTTTTTAAATAATGTTTCATATAAAATAATGAGTAAGAAATTTAATGGATAAATTTCATATATTAATTAATTTATCTTGTTTCTAACAAATAGTTATTTCATGTGGGCATATAGTGATTCATTGATATTTCCATCTAAAAAATATGTAAATGTAGTGCAAAATATATAATATTTTTGGATTTGATTTTAAAGTGGGGGAAAAGTAATCCATAAACACCAAAAGAAAAAAGTTTACTAAAAGATTATGACAACATGGGAAGGACCCCAACATGCTCTTGTGGAATCTTTGTATTTTATGGTCATTATTTTCAGTTAAAAAAAAGTAGGACATTACATTATCTGAGGTCACTTGGTATAAATGTTTATTTGGATACTCTGCATAGTATTTTAATTTCAAATTAATATATTCCAACTCTAATTGAAGAAAACAGAAAAGCGATGAAAGTATATGCAATGACAATGAATGATTGGGAGAGCACTTTGAAAGGCGCTGTCGTGGACGCCCTCAAATGATTAGTGGTTTTTTGGGTACTTATGTGCAGCAGAGTGACTGACCAATGTCGTCTCTCAAAAAAGAAAGTGAATTAAAGCAACTTCTTAAAGGTATTATAAAAATAAAATAAAATAGAATAAAAACACTACTTGGAAGGACGAGGGGTTGTTTATCATTTATAAAACTAGAAGAAGTTTGCTAGAAGGAGATTGCATTTTTTTTTAGTTTTTATTTTTTTAAATGAAGTTTGATTAAAATGACACAACAAGAAGATGTTTTTTTAGAAAATATTTAAAAGGCGTAATCGATCTAACTCTACTCTTCATTTCCTTATTAATCATTATCATTTAAATTAATATCCACTTAAGTATGATCCTCCGATTTGTTAACCCCCGAACCCTACAAGAGTTAACTTAACCACAAAGATGAAATTACTTGAACCTTAGGCTAATTTCGAAACACACAATCGCAGTACCTTGTTTTGATTGATGTTCTAAGGTTAGCTTATTGTCACGATCCAATCATGAGGGTCCTATCTCATACCAACAAGAACATCAAAGCTGCGGTTCATCTGATTGGTCTCTATCTAAGAGACGGGAGTCGCCCTGACAAAGAGAAGGATGATGCGTGTCAATCTTGACACCACTGGTTGGGAGTTGGGGCCACTCTCCTGATGAGTCCATGTCAGGAAGAAATCAGTGAACTTCACATATGAAGATCTGGACGGCTGAACCCCACCCGCCTTGGAGGGGGTTGGGGTGCCGCACGGGCGAACTGCTGTGCTGAGACGCTCAGCTCGTGACAAGTGGTATCAGAGGGAATGTGCCTCATGGTGTTGCAGAATGCTACCGGACATACCATGGTGGTGGGAGCGGAGTCCCGGAGTGTCATGCGGAGGTGACACGACGGAGAAGGTCGCGCTCGAGAGAAGTCAGAGGCAAAGACGCCACTATGCAGGGTGAGTCTCGTGGTGGTGGTTTGCGACCTAGAGAGTGGGTGGACCATTGATGCCAACGACAAGGAAGGAGCGTCCCCTGAGGCCATGCTTGATAGCCGATTAGTTGGAAGCACCATTTCACAGACACACAGAAGGCCACGATCCTGCATGCACTAGGGCGTGCATGGAATGGTGACAGGAGAATGTCACGACCCAATCATGGGAGTCCTGTCCCACACCAGCAAAAACATTAAAGTCGCGGTTAATCTAGTTTGTCCCTATCTAAGATATGAGAGTCGCCCTAACAAAGAGGAGGATGGTGCGTGCCAATCTTGACACCGCTGGTTGGGAGTTGGGGCCACTCTCCTGATGAGTCCATGGCAGGACGAAACCAGTGAACCTCACATATGAAGAGCTGGACGACTGAACCCCACCCGCCTTGGAGGGGGCTGGGGTGCCGCACGAGCGAATTGATGTGCTGAGACGCTCAGCCCGTGACATTATGGTCAGTGGTTAATTAGAGCACATATCCATTCTGGAGATGATGATTAATTGAGTTTAGAGATTATATTTGAACTCTACAAACTTATCCCGTGTGGTATTGTATTACCGATTAAGATCACGCTTTTACAATTCACACAATACTTGACCTCGCGTGTTTTTGTGTTAATTGTTCAATTGTTTGCTTAGTTTCTTCTAATTTAAAAACTCAATTCATGGATCATATTAAGTGAATTACAGTAGCTCAATGATTCAAAATAATTAAACGAAGATGGTAGAAGATAGATCAATCATTAAGAAAACTACTCTTTTATGGGCGGTGTGATCATCATGGAGACGTTTTGCATGAGCAAAGGATTGAAAAGGTAGAACCCAATCTCGTCTCCACTTTTGAATTCCAACCCAAAGAGGAAGATAAGAAGATGAAAATGGAAAAACACAAAAGATTAATTGAAGAAAAATTTAAGATACAAGCATGCAAGCAAAGAAATACAAAGAGGAGGTGGGAGAGGAGAGCCTCTTTGGAAGAGATGTTTGCACAAAGCCTTACTCCTTCCAAGAGTTGTGAGGGACTCACAAGAGACACCCTTTCGGCCAAACCTTCTCAATTCCTCGATCAACCATCCCAAAGAGTGAAAACACCAATTTATAGAGTGGTGGAGAGGCTAGGTTCAAAGTGGTTTCAAGTGTGAATGGAGAATCTCGGTCAAATATTTTAAGCCAACTTGCACTGCCCATTTGACCTTCAAAACACGTAAACCAACTGTTCTTCCAGAAGGATAATTTGTGCGAAATTGGGTTGTCAATCTCCTCTCAAAATTTGGGCTCAATCCATGTGCGGATGTAGAAGTTATGGCTCAAATACAAAACCCATGTCCAATCTGGCAAGTCCAGCCAAACTTTGACTTCATGACCCATTTGCACCAACCAAATGCATGATTTAACTCCAATGTCCTAAATGAAAGTTGTAGAACATTAAGTGAGGACCACATTTACAAAATATTAACTTCAAATAATTCAAATAAAATTATTTATGTTCGAAATACTACAGTGCACTATAAAGAGTAAAACTGGAATTTCCATCAAATTTTCAAATGAATGATCTAATCTCAACTATTTTATAAATAAACATATTTAACACAATGTGAGGAAATTTTATCATTTATTATCAATAAAATATTCAATAAAAATGTGTTTTGTCACGCTCACTGCTACAATCCACCACATAAAAGTGATGGCTTAGAAAACATCAAAATATGTGTGGTATAAACTCACAAACATATATGAAGGTGGATCTATAATGAAATAAGAAATTATTCAAGTGATCAAAAATCAATTGAGGATCTCAAAATGCCATCAATGGAAACTGTGGATGTATTTTAAAATTGAGTTGCTAACACAATTAGTGTTATGAGAAGTCTAAGAGATGCTATCTGTATTGTTGAGATTTTCAAAATAATTCCAATAATTATTCACATAAATTTTAATCCTTATGTCTCTATCATAAAATATAGATACATAACCATAATGAAATTTTATGATCTTTATAAAGCTACTGTTGTGTATTAGATGAGGATACAAATTGGAGCCACCATGTTGGTGAATGATTTGAAAAGTTTACTAAAGGAGATGGATTTCAAATCAAATAATGTGATATTAGTGAAATAATATTTAGATGATTATGAAAATGATTTTTTAATTTATCTATCGTGTAAACTCAGGAGAGGTAAAGGATGGTGTAAAGTTATGTTACTACATGTATGTTTTATATGTGGAAATATTTACCTCATACCATCAAAGTGCTCAAGGAAGTCTAAGTATGAGGATACACTAGAAGAAGTCCCATGGAGTTCAACAAAAAAATTTCAGTGGAAGACTGGGAAAGATATTCTGGTTGAAGAACTTCTTAGTCAAATAAATGGCATATGTGAAAGATTCTAATGAAACAGATTATGAAGATGATAAAGGATATTAAATTATACAAGAAGATCCTTTTGTGGAATTTCCAAATCAACACCATATTGATAATATTATTATGATGAAGAAAGTTAAAAGGGGAAAATATATTATTACATAAAATAAACCACAAGCAACGTTGAGGGATGTTGATATTTAGAATGAAAAAAAAGAAATAATGTGATGCTGTTAAATTATGAAAATTCTACCTTGGAGAAAGAGCCATCAACCTAGAATAAGAAATGGAGAAATTTATATTATAAATGTATCAATCCAAAATTTTATGTGGAGTTTTCCATATGAATATGCATGTCATATTTGATAATATTGTATATTATAAAACACATGCACCACATAATAAAAAACAATACTATATATAAGTAATTTACAACAATAAATACGAAGAATAAATACACTAAAATTGAAAGTAGTATAATGAGACAATAAACATAAAAAAATACATAACTAGAATTTGATATTCTAGAACATTGTGGTCCTTTAGAATTAGTATGGTCACGAACAACATTGTAAATAGAAAACAATTCATTATTAATATGATTTGTATTTTGTAAAGGATTGCGGAGACATTAGAGAGAAAACAAAAGGAATGATGAATAATGGAAATAATAGATATTTATAGAAATATATGTAACGATCCAATTTGGGTCAACTAAACCATCCACCCAAGTCGGCTGTCTCATGGTGAGGTATAACAAAGATAATGGAAACTAGTTTTGAATATAAGCCAAACAAGACATACAACCAGAGTACAACGTGGAAGAAAAAGATATAACAAGATTTATACAACCCAAGTCAAATAGGCTAAACCAGAAAAGTATGACAAGACAAGACCAACACGTCTCTATGTGACCAACTGTCACCTCCAAACCATCCCGCTACGAAGGCAATGACAAAAAAAGAAGACGACATGCTACAAGATGCTCTTTTCTTTACTTGGGTTCTGCAAAACGTTTACAACCGCCCAAAGACAAAAGTAGAGTGTGAGTACAAAGTCCAGTAGGATACCACCAACAAATCTACACAAATTCTAATATCAAGAATGCACAGAATCACTCAAAATTGTCGTAGGATTTGAGAGGAAAGCCTGCACACCAAATGACAAAAGATTCATGCATGCAGCGTGTTTAAAACCGCTGGACCTTAAGAATTCACGTTGTGAATCCCTTTCACGGTGTGAAATCTCACGTATTAAAAATACATCGAAAAGGCGTCACCTTAGATTAAATTAAAACCCAATCGAATGTGAAATGCTTTCACATCCCATAAACTTTTCACGCCCTGCACGAGATTCACGACATATTTCCTACAACATATTCACATTGTGCAACCCATTCACGACGTGAATGCGTGTAACAGACAGTACTCAGCCCACTTTTCTATAGAAAACCTTCAAACCAAAACTTAAAGCTCTCCGGTCCTAAGGAGCATCCTTTAAAAGCTATTTAAACATTTATACCCGGACTCCATTAATTCAAACAAACATACATCCCTTAACTTTAGATCATTTTTCTCATCAAAAGTTATTCGTTCTCGAGAAGCCCATAATGCACTCAAACAAAAAGGGAAACCATAAACAAAAGACAAAACATACATGAAGGAAGTCAAAATGGTGTTACGATCTCCCCACCATAAATACTTTCTGCCCCAGAAAGTGCTCAAGATCCTGAACTCGCAAAAAGTGAAGGTCACTGCTGCCTCATCAACAATTCTCGCCCTTACTCTCATGGTTATCCCATTCGCACTGGTACAGTACACAGACCAAAGGAATCGTTTTACCACGCATCACCTTCTCTTGGCAATCCATAATCTAAATTGGTTGCTCAACCACAGTGATGTCGGGCTCAAGATTGACATTCTCCCTTTCAATCACATGGGAAGGATGCAATTGATACCTCCTCAGTTGGGAAATATGTAACACGTCGTGGATGAAAATCAAACGAGACAGTAAGTCCAACTGATAGGCTACCTTTCCCAATTGTCCAACGATCTCAAAGGGGCCCACAAACCTCGGTGCCAACTTACCCTGCTTACCCAACTGACGATGTCCTAAGCGAGGTGAAATTTTATGAAAGACCTGATCACCAACCTTAAACTCTTGTGATCGGCGACGACGATTCGCATAAGATTTATGACGACTCTATGTTGTGATCAATCTCTCCCGGATCAAATGCACTCTCCCCACCGTCTCTTGAAAATGACTCAGCCCAACTAAGGACCACTCTTCTAACTTTGCCCAACACAAGAGAGATCTACATGACCGTCTATACAAAGCCTCAAAGGGCGCCATTTTGATTGAAGTTAGATAACTATTGTTATAGGAAAACTCAACTAAAGAAAAATGCTTTTCCCAAGAACCATCAAAATCAAACACACGAACCCGAAACATATCCTCAAGAACCTGGATAGCTCTCTCTGTCTGTCCATCCATCTGCGGATGATATGTTGCGCTCATTCTCAACTGGGAACCCATCGCCTCTTGCAAACCTTTCCAAAATCTGGATGTTAATCTTGGGTCCCTATCAGAAACAACCGCAGAGGGAATCCCATGAATTCTCACGATCTCTCGGATATACAAGTCCCCTAGCTGTTCCTCCCTCGTCATCTCCTTAATGGGTAGGAAATGCGCTGATTTCATGAATTGATCTATGATCGCCCATATCACATCCTTTCCCACTAAGAGTCTGTGGTAAACCAACGATGAAATCCATGAAAATATCATTCGATTTTCATATCGGAATGGGTAAGAGCTGTAACAAACCAGCAGGTCTCTGGTGTTCCGCCTTAATTCTATGACAAGTAAGATAGTCCACAATCGATCTTCTCATCCTTGACCACCAATACTGACGTCTCAAATCAGGACACATCTTGGTAGTACCTGGGTGTACAGACTAGCAAGAACGATGCCCACTGTCCATTAACTTCCGCCTCAAAGAAAAGTAACTGCCAACTGTTTCGAAAACACGAAGCGCCACTGAGAGATCAAGACCACTCACGCGAGGTCTCCTCACCATAAAGGATTTTACTAAAGCTTTGACACTCGGGGCCAGACATCTGCTTGAGCCGAACCCGCTCATCGAACGACGATTCAGCCTTCATCGAAGCCAGACATACCCGCCCACCAGCCTCTTCTATTCCCAAGCTCATCTTAACAAACAAACTCATCAAAGACCAATCTTCCCTTCACTGCTTGTGTTGGTAATTTCCTGCTTAGCGTATCAATGACTACATTCCCTTTTCTAGGAGTATAACCAATATCAAAATCAAAAGTCTGGAGATACTTCATCCAATGTCTCTGTTGCAAGTCCAAATCCATCTGAGTGAAAATATAGTTCAGACTTTTATGATCAGAAAATACCGTGAACCGTTTCCCAAAGAGGCAGTGACACCACATTTTGAGTGCATACATAACCACGACCAACTCAAGATTGTGGGTAGGGTACTTCTTCTCATGAGGGCATAACCGTCGAGATCCATAGGCTACAACATATCTCCCCTGCATCAAGACACACCCCAAACCCATGCTAAAAGCATCACAAAAATCATCATAGCCCGAACTTGGTTATAGAAGAATCAAAACTGGAGCTAAAGTTAATATCACCTTTAATTCCTCAAAAGATCTTTGACACTTTCCATTCCACTCAAACTTTACACCCTTATAGGTTAAAACTATCATTGGAGATGCAAGATTAGAGAAGTCCCGAACAAATCGCCTGTAATAACCAGCCAACCCCAAGAAGCTTTGAATCTCAAACACATTTATGGGCCGCTCCTAGAACATAGCTACCTGTACCTTTTCATGATCCACTGAGACACCCCTCTTAGATATAACATGCCCTAGAAACTTAACTTCTTGAATCCAAAACTCACTTTTGGAAAGCTTACCATACATACGATGTTCCCTCAAAGTTTTAAGAATGATATCCAAATGGTCCATGTGCTTCTCCTCTGACTTGGAGTAAACCAAAATATCATTCACAAACACCACAACAAAAGAGTCCAAGAACCAATGAAAGATCCATTTCATCAATTCCATAAACACCGCATGAGTGTTTTTTAGTTTGAATGACATGACCAGAAACTCGAAATGCCCATATTGGCTCCTAAACGCTGTCTTAGGTATATCCTCTTCTCAGATTCTCAACTGGTGGTATCTTGACTGCTGACCAATCTTTGAAAACCAACAAGCCCCTCTAAGCTGATCAAAGAGATCATCAATCTTGTGCAAGAGATATTTGTTTTTGACGATCACCTGATTTAAATTCTGATAGTCAATACAAAGTCCGAGGCTCTTGTCTTCCTTTTTAGCAAAAAGGACAGGTGAAGCCCACTGTGATACGCTAGGATGAATAAATCTCTTAGCCTCGAGATCTGCAAGCTGTACCTTAAGTCCTACCAATTCAGTAGGCGCCATATGGTAAGATGACATAGAAATGAGCATCGTGCTAGGGAGTAGGTCAATAGTAAACTCGACCTCTCTCTGTGATGGTAAACCGGAAAAATCACCCGAAAAGACCTCAGGGTACGCACAAACCATTGTAGGTAGTTGAATTCCCAAACAAGGGTCAACAACATCAAGAAACCTCTGATAATTGGCACACGATTACCCCAACATAAGGAACAATGGCCCCTGTCCTTCCCGATTTAGAGTCCCACTCACCCTGAAAAACATGAGTGACCCCATCGAAAGATAAAAACTAAACCCGACGACGATAACAATCTAGCCAGGTCTTAACATTGTTCATTTAATCCATGCCGATAATCAAGTTGGAGATGTCAAGATCGAGCACTAAGAAGTCCCGCTCCACCTCATGGTTTATTATCGTCACTTGACATACTGGGAACCTGAAACCTTGTTCGAACCTCTTTCCCAAAGGCATGGAAAGATCCAACAAGAATGACATAAGCTCCGAATGCAAGCCCATCACATCAACTAGTTTTGACGATATGAAAGAATGAGTATCACATGTATCAAACAAAGTTACCACCATAGGAGATGAAATAAACACCGTACCACTAATTGTGGTTGGCCCTGCTTTAGATTCCTCAGGTGTATACTTCACCGCATTAAGATGTCCGGTCTTAGCTCCTCCCTGAGATTTCTTAGCTACATGAACACCCCCTTAGACTGAGGATAAGATCCTCCACCCTTAGAAGCATTGGTACGAACCTGCGAGCCCTTGGTGAATGTGGATTCAACCTTACTGCCTTGGGACATCCTGTCATAAAAACGTTTCAGATGGTCAGATTGTCCACAATGATGAAAAGTCTTGGGAGCCTCTGTATAATTAGGCTTGGTATGACCAGACCACTCACACTGATAGTAAACAACCTGGTGTTGTCCAGACGAAGCCCCCTGAAACTGGTTTTGAAGAAAACCAGCTACCTTTCCGCTTTCTTTTATGGTCAGAAGATGCACTCTCACTAACGACAATGCCAATTGAAGCTCCTCCCAAACTTGTTTTTCTAGTTATGCTAGCATGTGCCAAACCTTGTATTTATTTTTAATATTAAAACTAGATAAGTTAGAAAATTATTTTGAAATAATGAATTTAACTTTTTGAATCGGAACATAAAAATTCTCTAAGGGTCAATTTTTTTCCAATTTTCTATAAAAACATGAATTTTATGTGAATAGTAAAAAGATTTTTTTTGAAATACTGATTTTTTATGATATAAAATTGATGTAATAATGATATAATTAACCATAGAATGGTTAGGTCATGCCAAAATCGATTTTAATAAGATAAAATATTTATTTTAAAATAATAAATTCAATTTTCAAACCCAAATAGTAATTTTCAATGTCTAGATACAATTAAAAAAGATTTTTTTTTATTTTTTTTCTCTATTTTGTATAAAATAATAAATTCAATGATTAAATCGTTTAAAAGTCCAAAAATTATGTAATTTTAATCGAATATAAAACAAAATTTCAAAATAATACCATTATGTCAAGTTTTAATTTGGAAATAATAATTTATTCATTATTCTTATCTAAATTACATCTTCTCTCAAGTATATATAACCTCTCTTCTTCTCCTTGGAAAATCACATCCAAAACGCTTTAAATTGCCAAATAATTTTTCTAATTAACTTCTAAGTCTTCTTATAACCTTGGAGACATTCTACTATCATACAAATCCATGACTCCAAGGCATCAAGTCCTCAACAAAGGATCATCCATCCATCCATCTATTCTCATCTCCCTATCTAATCCAATCCTCTAAAAATAAATCATGTAGTATAATTACGTGAAAATAATGTTATTCTTCTTCTATAAAATCATTATAATAAATTTGTAATATATGTATATATTCTCTCCTCTCTTTGACATGTCCCATTAATGGTCGGTTTTATCCGCTTATGAGGACGTTGTTGATTATTTACTTATCCCCACATTCTTAATAGTTAACACAAAGTATTTATTATTTATAAATATGTACATTCATGAATTTTTATGCTTCCTGAGGTAGTTTTACTTACAGGTAACAAATAATTAATCAGAACTAATAAATCAAAACAAAATGGGATAATTCAAAAAAGCATGTCATCAAATAATTTCATCTTAAAAGAAAGAATATCAAATAAATTATAATGATTATACATGGTCAAGAATAACATAAATGAATATAATTCAATTATGAAACCATGTTTTAAGGAACATAAGTTTCTAATACAGGAGGTGTAACTTTGACATTACAAAATATGACCTAAGGTAAGGAGACTCGAACTAGACTCTTTTTTGGATTTATCTTCTCTTCCTTTTATTTAAATATGTTTATTCTAAAACCCCTTTTAAGTGTATTTTATTTAACTTCACTTTTTTATTTCCTTTTGATATACATGTCTTCATTTTGTTGGGATGTATTTATATCCACCTTCATGATTTTCATCAATACTTTTTATTGAAATCTCTAATTGATTCTTCTTATGTTTATTCTTATCCACTCAATGAAATATTATCTTTTATTTTCTATTACATCCCTTAAATATCTAAATAATGAATCCCCTTCTTTTTGTAGTATCCAAGTTCACAAACCCTTGTATTATTCATGATGATTTTACAAAGCCCATTCTTTTCTCATGGGTTTATTTCATGTTTATGATTGATAAATATTTCCAGTCTATGTGCCATGAATGATTTTGAGTATGTTATGATGTGATTGGTGGGCTCAAAATTATATATCCCTCAAATGAATTTTGTAATGTGATGTATCTCATGAGATTATTATATTTGTTTGAAAGACATTTATCTTCGTACCATCTATCCATATAAATATCATCTTCCAATGATACTTTTTTTTCATTAGAATTCCCCTTCAAGTTTCGATCCTTCCACTAGATCTTTTCATTAATGATCACACATAGACTTCTTTTGAGAGTCATTAACCCGGAGTTAAAAATCAAAATTCTTCATCGACATATCAAAGAAAGTAATATGCTCAAGACCCAAACACTATCTTGTCACATTCCTTGGAATCAATGCGGATATGAGAGTGCTCTGATGACTTTGAGGCAGTTCAAACCAACCCTTTTTATGGACTAACATCTCTTCAGAAGTTACTTCCCAATGGGTGATTGTGGACTCTGATTGACTAGGTATGAAACATAGTTAATAGCCTCCACACAAAACACCTTGGGGAACTTTGTGTGAATCCTTATGCGCCTAAAATTTTCCACCAAAGTCTTATTCCTTCTCTCTGCAACTCTGTTGTGATTCGAAGTCCATGGCACATGATTCTCAAAATGAATCAACTCCCACCAGTAGAAATTCTAGAATTCCCTGCTTCTGTACTCACTACTGTTGTCTGATTGTAATCACTTCAACCTACTTCCAATCTCCGTCTACAACATACATAACAACCCTTCCCTTTATTACACATTAATTCATAATTTATTACATAAGATTACACATCATACAACCTGGATGATCGAGAAGTCTAGTTTCTTTGGGAATTAGGGTACATTACATAATAATTTAAAATTGAAAAAAAGACAGCATCTTTATTGAAAACTTCCTTGACATGTTCGCACTTAAAACTGCATGAGATAACCTGATGACATACATACGAAAGAGGTGAGCTATAAAGCTCAGTAAGGGAAATAAACATGACATAACGTGAAGAGAAAAATACATGTTAGACAATAGACATATCAGTGGAACATAAAAGGGGTGAGAATCATAAACATGAACAATAAGACATGATATAGCATGATGACATGAGAAATGTGGCAACATCTTAAAATACTACATCATAAACATAGGTCGAGATTAACTGCCAAGACATCATGATGGACAAAGTCCCATAAAGGAAGCAGGTTCACTCCCTATCCCAACATAATGTCTCATGAGACTAAACAGTACCCAATGCATTGGAGCGTAATAAAATTCTAGGCGCACCCGTCACTTTCATTTCATTCTCATGCTTAAGTATTCCATATAGATCATTCAACATGAATTCATTCATTGTCATATTTTATTCCATGGTCAAGGAGTGTGGAATACATACATGTTAGTTCCAAGTCAAAGAAGTATAAGTGTATAAATGTGAAAACCTTTGATAGGAAATGAGTAATGGTATTCACTAAACGATTGTTTTGGCCTGAAAAATCGTGGTGAAATATTGGCAGCATAACGACACCACTTAAAAATTCATAAAATGGGTTGATGAGAGAGAAAAAGGTATCTCATCATTTGGGCATCAAATGGGCAGTAATAGAGACATGAAAAGACATATCCCAACATTAGGAATTGGAAATAGAAGACATAAGATAATAAAAAAACTTGAATAAAGGAGAGAAGATGAGGATCTTTTACTTGAGTGTGCCTTCAAATGCTTGGAAGGAGCTTCTTGAGAGCTTGGGGCGCCTTGGTAGGACTCTAGAGAGGGGGGGGGGGAGTAAGGAGGTGCTCTAAGGATTTTGAGTGAAGTGAAATGAGAGTTTGGGCGAGTTTATATAGGAAAAGAGAGGGTATTTCTTTAACATTTCTCAAACTTAGGTTTTGGACTCTATATAATAAAATAATAAAACCCACAAACCGTCCCATGGTTTCTTTCAAATGAGAGTTGTTTTCATTATTATATAAGGACAATGGTCGAACTTAATAAAATAATGTCCTTACTTATGTGGAGGCGAGTCACACCCTTAAAGAAATGATTTTAAAACCTTAAATTATATTCATGTTTTTGGAGGATTCACAAAGGCTTTACAAAATTAATCAAATAAACATAAAATCACATTATTTTAAAGGGAAAACATAGATTTGGTCATGGATACCATTTATAGTATTTATTACATCACTTTTGGGTCATTATGATGTCATAATAAACACCGTATATTTATATGGTATTTAATTTTTACCAGAAAATTTGACTCAGAAAATTATAAAAAATTCACCGTTGGATAATTTCGACGTCCTGATTCCAAAAATAATATTCATTTTATCTAAATAATTTTCTAAATATGTGCATTTTCGCTTTTAAAAATAATAATCGTTATTTATTGAGAAATGTTGGGCTTTTTGACAATAACGATTTTCGAACTCTTATAAAAATTACATTTGACTTATAAAAATTATATGATCATCTATATTTAATAAACATTATTTAATAATAATATTTTATTAAAATATTATTTATTTCAAAAATCCATTAATTCATCAAAATAAATTCCTTAATTACCTAAAAATACTATTTATGTTTTATTGTATCGAAATAAAAATCATTTATAAAGCAACAATAATATGATGAAAATATATTCATTATTCTATACAAAATAATGCACATACTCATATTGCTAGGGTCTTGATACACATTCCTTTAATACACCAGTAAACACCCTAAGGGAAAGGTGCACAATTTTGAGATTTTAATGGGGTGGTTCGGTGAACATGGTTTGTGTCGTAATCTTGATGACCTTGAACTTCTCCTGTAAATGGTTTCTCTCATGATTATTGTTTTGGATCCTAGCTTGGGCTTGGTCAAGGGAAAAGCTGAGAGATGCTATCTCCCTTGAAAGCTCCGATAAATGAGCTTCATAGGGTACGATCCTACTGATTGCGACCATCACTACCTTTGTTTGTGTCAATTGGATTTGTTAAAACCCTATATTTATACTAATCATGTGATCGTTGTTCAAAAACTATATTATCAATGGTAAAGATGGTTAACAACCTTTTAAATCCGATAGAATATAATAAACCAAAGAAGTGCATGTGTTTTTGAAGAACCTTTATGTTATTTTTTTTTAAAAAGTTTTTTGTATTTGTTGAAAACTAACATTTTTTTATAAGTATGTTTTTGTTATTCAGGATCAGACCCAGTCCATCATAACAAGCCTTTAACAAAAGTTGAAAGTTGTTGAAAGTTCGAACCCAAACATAAAGGGGAGGAAAAGTTTTGTTTTTAAGAAAGATGTTTTCCATACTCAGAGGATCAAGACTCAGAGTATTGGATCCATCAACATCAAATTTAGATCATCGGATCCAAAAGAATCGGAGGCAAAATTTTTTGATTGCTGGAAGTTTGCCTTCGCCGTAATCAGAGAAATTCAAAAATTACTGAGTGAAGAAGTTATATTGTTGCTGAAAAGTTTTGAAAGAAGATTATGAAGTCCGGAGTTAAAAAGTTTTCATACTTTCTAAACTAAATCAGGTGATGCTTTGCTGGTCATTAAGTTCTCACAAATCATGAAAACTGTCATGATAAAAGCTTTTGAAGAAATGGAGGAATTGTAATGATTGTATCATATCTAGAAGTACCAGACTCAGATGTTTTTAGAAGAAAGTGTAAAGATGTTGAAGTTTGAAGAATTTCAAAGTTGTTAAGTGGAGTCATAATTGAATACTTTCCATCTTTATGGGAAAATCACCGTAATGAGATTTCCATCATAATGAGAAATTCCATCATAATGGGGATTTCGTTAGATCGACTCTAAGAAGGAAAGTTAATCAGATCGTAATGAGGTGAGAAGGAATGACAGATCGTAATGAGTTGAGAAAAAAAGACAGACCATAATGAGATGAAGAAGGAAGAAAGATCATAATGAGTTGAAGAAGAAGAAAAGATCCTAATGAGTTGAGAAAGAAAGACAGATCATAATGATTTGAGAAAGAAAGACAGATTGTAATGAGCTAAGAAAGAAAGACATATTGTAATGAGATGAGAAAGAAAGGCAGATCGTAATGAGTTGAGAAAGAAAGACAGATCCTAATGAGCTGAGAAAGAAAAGTAGATCATAATGAGCTGAGAAAGAAAGATAGATCCTAATGAGCTGAGAAGGAAAGACATATTGTAATAAAAAGAGGAAGCCGAAATCGAGGAATTTTCATCTTAATTAGTTGAGGAGGTTTTATCATACTAAAGAAAAGATAGAAATTTTAAGAAAGATGATTACAGAGAAGTTATGTGAAAAGTTGAAGTGATCAAACATGATATTCAATTATGTGTAAATCTCGGAGAAATCTGAGAAGGTTTGAAGAAGTCAAAGTTGAAGTTTAAATGCGAGAGTTTTTCGGAGTTTTGAAATATAATGAAGCGATGAAAATTTTCAAGTTTCCTTCTCTTTCTTTTCAGAGTCTCCTACTCAGATCATTTGTTCATTGTAATTTTCACGTAAGCAGAAAAGTCGAAGCACTAAAAAATTCGAGTGAAAGTTCTTTCCGAACTGAGATCTCAGAAGAAGATCATACACCTAGAAGCTTTGTTTACCAGACAAGAGAATCATATTGAGTCAATCAGACTGAGGAAGATTGTATTGAGCATTTGAGAAGAGTTTGAGTTTTGCAGATTGAGAATGACTTCGTCATATTGAGTCAATCAGACTGAGGAAGATCAGAAGTGTTTGCGCAGAGTTTGAGAAGTGCAGATTGAGTAAGGGAAAATCGTATTGACCTCATCAGATTGAGAGAATCAGATCCAGCCAAATCAGACCGAGGATCCAGACTGAGCTTTTGTGGAGAAATTTGAACAAAATATTATTCTTTTGTTTTAGATCAATTTTTTTTGTAAGCCAACTTTGTAAACTGATAGGAGTCAGTATAATATTTCTTATCTAGATATAGAAGGTGTCTAACGGTAGTTGACACAAGTTGTATTCACTTATTCATAATAGTGGATTTTTATAGACCCACGGGAGTGACTATGACAAGGATATAGGTTCTCACACTAAGGTCGAACCTTATAAATATTGTGTGTTTTACTTGCTTTCTTACTTTTTCATGCATGAGTATTTACTAAAAAATTGATAAGGAAATAAATCTTAACAGGTTATAGGGGTTAAGTTTTAAAAATTATTGAAACTTATAAAAAGTGAACAACCGATTCAACCCCCCTTCTCAGTTGTTATTCGATCCTTTGGAACTTCAGTTTTCTATAACCATATTACAAAAAAAGACATTTAATTAAATCATAAGGGAAATTTCATTTATAACAGTTTGGGTTGTTACAATCTCCCCCCCTCAAGAAATTTCACCCTCAAAATTTTCATTTCCCACACTAAAACAGATGAGGGTAACTAGGTTTCATCACTTCCTCTAGTTCCCACATTGCTTCTTCAAACTTGTGGTTTCTCCACAACACTTTGATCATACACATTGTCTTATTTCATAGAACTTTGTCTTTACAATCCAAGATCTTCACCAGATGCTCCTCATAGGAAAAGTCATTCTCGAATGGTACCACCTCTGGATTGATTACATGTGATGGGTCTGATATGTACTTTCTCAATAGGGATACAAAGAATACATCATGTACTTGAGATAGGTTAGGCGTGAGTGCAAATCGGTAGGCCACCGCTCCGATGCGATCAAGGATCTCAAAGGGCCCGATGTATCTTGAACTAAGTTTTCCATTCTTCCCAAATCTCATCACTTTCTTTCATGGGGATATGTAGTGGAATACCATGTCTCCAATATCATATTCTAGGCCTTGTCGATGATTGTCAGCATAACTCTTCTGTCGACTCTGAGAAGCCTTGATGTGCTACTGAATGGTCTTAACATTTTCCACCATTTCCTCAACCATTTCAGGACCTAGTATTTTTCATTCCCCAACTTCATCCCAACATGCCGGTATTTTGCACCTCTTTCCATAAAGGGTTTCATAGGGATCCATTTGTATGCTTGAGTGGAAAATATTGTTTTAAGAGAACTCGACCTAAAGAAGATGTTGATCTCATCCTCCTTTGAAGTCAATTGAGCATGCTCTCAAAATGTCCTCATGTGTCTGGATAGTCCGTTCAGATTGACTATCAGTTTGAGGGTGATAAGTCATGCTGAAGTTCAACTCAATTCTTAGAGTATGTTGGATAATTTTCTAGAACTTGGAGTTGAATCTCATATCTCAATCAGATACAACCGATAGTGGTACTCCATACAACCTCAACACTTCTCTAATGTATATCTGTGCAAGTTGATCCAGTGAGAAATCCTCTCAAATTGTGATAAAGTGAGCTTTTTTGTAAGATGATTTACAACAACCCATATGAAATTGTTTCATCTAGATGTCTTCAGAAGTTCAGTGAAATAGTCAATGGTGATGTTTTCCTATTTACATATTGGTATGGGCAATGGTTGCATCACCCCCTTAGAATTTTTTCTTTCAGTCTTCACTTGCTGACATACCAAAAACCTTAATGTATATTCTACATTCTCTTTCTTTATATTGTCCCACCAATAGTGCTCTCATAGATATTTATAATCTTTGTGCTTCCTGGGTGGATGGAGAAAGTCGAACTATGTGCATCATCCAACAGATCCTTCTTTAGTTCAGGATTTGATGATACAGATATCCGTGACCCAAATCTTACAACTCCTTCATTAACACTGTACTTTGAGGATTTCCATTTTCTTATAGTTTCCAATTTCTTCTGAATTCCCACATCATTTCCTTGAGCATCCTTTATCCTCTCCAGAAGGGACGATTGAACAATCATTTGTGAAAGGATTGATGATATTCCTTCCTTTATGATTCCCATATCCATCCTTTCCAAATCTAAGAAGATCAGATTCCTATCCATTCTCATCAATGATAGAATTGATGGATCCTTTATACTTAGAGCATCCTCCACTTTATTCACTTTCCCAAAATGGTAGTGGATTGAGCAATCATAGTCATTGATCATCTCTAACCATCTTAGTTGGTTCATATTCATCTCTTTCTATGTGAATATATATTTGAGACTTTTGTGATTCATATATATTTTACATTTCTCCCCAAAGAGATAATGCCGCCAAATTTTCAAAGTGAAGATCACAACAACCAACTCTGAATCATGCATTGGGTAATTCTGTTTGTGAACTTTCAACTGTCTTGAAGCATAGACTATGACTTTATCATTCTGCATTAATACACAACCTAATCCCTTCTTTGAAGCATTGCCGAATACCATGAAAAGTTCTCCACTAGTGGGTAGTGTGAGAACAGGGGTAGTGATAAATCTCATTTTCAACTCATTGAAGCTCTTTTAACATTCATCGTTCCAATAGAATTTGACTCCCTTCCAAGTTAGCTTGGTTAGAGGGTTTGACAATCGCGAGAATGTTTTCACAAATTGATGATAATACCCAGCTAATTCAAGGAAACTATGGATATCTGTTACCGATGTTGGCCTTGACCATCTTTCAATTGCTTCTTCCTTTGAAGGGTCCATGAATATCCCCTTTCTTGTGATGATATTCCTCAAGAATGAGACTTCCTTCAACCAGAACTCACATTTGATGTATTTGGCATAAAGCTTCTCCTTTTACAAGGTCTTTAGCACATTGCTTAGATGCTCCTCATGCTCCTCCTTTGTTTTGGAGAATATTATAATATCATCTATAAATACTATCCCAAATTTGTCGAGGTAATCTCTAAAGACTATTCATCATGTCCATGAATATTGCTGGAGCATTAGTGAGTCCGAATTACATTACTATGAAATCATAGTGCCTGTACCTTGTACAAAAAACAGTCTTGGGGATATCCTCCTTCACCCTAACTTGGTAATATCCCAATCATAGATCCACCTTAGAGAATTATTGTTCTCCATGTAGCTGATCGAACAAGTCATAAATCTGTAGCAGATGATACTTGTCCTTTATCGTCATCTTGTTGAGCTCACGATAATCAATGTAAAGGCGTATTGACTCATCCTTCTTCTTGATGAAGAGGACCGATACACCCCATGGTGAAACACTTGGGCATATGAACTCTTTATACATATTCTCTTATAGTTGTTTCTTTAGGTCCTCAAGTTCCACAACAACCATTCTATACAAATTCTTGGATAATGGTAACATTCCAGGTATAAGATCGATTGAAAATTCAATCTCTCGGTTAGGAGGAAGACCAGACAATTCCTCAGGAAACACATCACCGTATCCCCTCACAATGGGCATGTCTTTAAGGATGATTCTTTCCTTAGATTCAATCATTTGAGCTAGATACACATGCTCGTAGGGAAATAATATCCATACTTAAGATGTTGGTGCTAAAGAAGATCCATCCTCCTCTTTTCACTTTTATAGAATTAGGGGTCGATTCACAATACAGAGAGTGATTTCCTTCTCACAGTAATTTATGTTGAATATATATAGGTAAATCCAATCCATACCTAGACTTGCATCAAATTTTACCAAATGGAACATGATAGGGTTCGCTGGGAAGTTCATCCCACAATTTATGACAGAGGAGGAGTTGTATACTTGGGATGCAATAATTGCTCCATATTTCGTTTTCATTGATAACTCCACTTCCATGCTTTGTGGTGGTGTTTGAATAGTTATATTAAAATTTTGTGATATGAAGGAATACGTAGAACCATAATAAAAAAGTATGATCGCTATTCTTGAATGAATAAATAATGTACCTCTCACCACTTCGTTGTCAGGATCTACCTTAGTAGTTGTGATGGAAAAAGATCACCCTTGCTACCTTGGAGGTTGTTGGTTGTCTTAAAAAACCATTAGATTAGTGCATTGGTTTGCAAAGTGTCCTATCTCCTTGTAGTTGTAGCAATGAACAATGCGTTGAGGGTTGACTGGAGCATTCCTTTCCTCCATCACATTAGCTGGTTTCTCCCATCGATAATCGTTAGTTAGGTGTTCTTCCTTCACACACCTAAAACATTTACTCGCCCTCTTAGACAATATTTGGGGTGCTTCTTTCCGCACCTTTGACAAGTGGGATGTTTAAATTTCTTGGCACCTTTAGATTTCTTCATCAGGTTGTTAGAATTAAACTCTAATTTCTGCTTCTTATCCCCGTGATACCCTTGAGATTCATTAATATCCATTTCAACTTTTCGGGCATGTAGGATAATTTCCTCATAGCTATCAAAGTCTCAAATTGCCAGAGATTTTTGTAAGATAGGTTTTCACCTTCCAAAGAAGCGTACGACCTTACATTCGGGGGTAACGACAAAGTTATAGGCGTATCATGAAAGTCTTGTGAAATTTTCCTCATACACCCTAATAGATTCATCATATTTTTTCTTGATGTTAAGGAAATCCCTTTCCATTTTAAGTCGGAGAGTGTGAGGAAAATGTTTATCGAAAAACATTTTCTAGAATTCCTTCTACCCCGTCGCTTTGATCTTTTCCTATGGATTTTTATTTTTGATCAATGTACACCACTGATCAGGTTCACCCTTCATATGATAAATAGAAAGTAGAACCTTTTCTTATTCATAACATTGAAGGATGAAGAAGATCTTCTCAATGGAGTTGATCCATTGTTCCATGATTAAGGGATCAAATGATCCATTGAAAGTTGGAGTCTTTTGTTGCATAAAGCTCTCAATTGCAGTTTGTTCTTTTTTAGGGGGATTTGGACGCTCCTCCTAATCCAGGTTTCTATTTAGAACCTGAGTTTGCTGAGAGATTATCGTCATGAAGTTCCCGAGTCCTGCTCCTATCGGGTTGGGCATCTTATTGGGGCAGTCATCACATTGCCTTTTACATTGATTTTTTACCTGATTCCTCCTATTTTTGGCCAATGGCTAGAATAAAAGGAAAATCAGGAATGAGTATTTTTAAACTATTAAAAACATAAAAGGGATTCCAATGACATTAAAGGGATAACTTATAAATTACATTTGTTTCCTTAACTTATGAATTTCTAGGCTTCAATCTATGTTATCCATGATCTATTTCCTAATATATATTCTTATGAACATTTTTTGTTCCCTTAATAATGGTTTGTAATGAGCTTATAAATTTTCCAAAACATATCCCCCAGGAGTGTCAAACTAGGTGTGTAGTAAGGCTCATTGTCACGTACTAGGTTGCATTGAGTCAAACCCGACGCACCTTATCATAGTTTTTACCCCTAGATACATCTTTGATAGAACCACGTCCACTTGTAGTATCCAAACAACAATGTATTTGCTTGATAAACCACTTACTATATACTTACAAAAATATAGGGTTGTTTTCTTATACTCAGTCTTATCCCTAAGGCTTTCGTTAGAATTTTCTAATCCTAATCCCAAAATAACTAAATTTTTCCTATGATACCAACGATAATAACCCTTACCTTTATTACACATTAATTCATAATTTATTACATAATATTATACATGATACAACCTGAATGATCAAGAAGTCTAGTTCCTTTGGGAATTAGGGTACATTACATAAAAATTTAAAACAGGAAAAAAACAACATCTTTATTGAAAAGCTTATTAACATGCTCGCACTTAAAACTACATGGGATAACCTGGGGGCATACATGAGAAAGAGGTGAGCTATAAAGTTCAGTAAGAGAAATAAACATGGCATAACATGAAGATAAAAATACTTGTTAGATAATAGGCATATCAATGGATCATAAAGGGGTGAGAATCTTAAACATGAACAATAAGACATGATATAACATGATAACATGTGAAATGTGGCAACATCTTAAAACACTGTTTTATAAACATAGGTAAAGGATAACTACCAAAACATGATGATGGACAAAGTCCCATAAAGGAATCAGGGTCACTCCCTATCCCAACATGATGTCTCATGAGACTAAGCATTAACCAATTCATTGGAGCGCTATATAATTTCAGACGCAACCTCCACTTTCATTTCATTCTCATGCTTTAAGTGTGCCACATAGATCATACAACATGAATTTATTCATTATTATATTTTATTCCATGATCAAGGAGTGTGGAATACATACATGAAAGTCCCAAGTCAAAGAAGAATAAATGTATAAATGTGAACACCCTTGATAGGAAATGAGTATGATATTCACTACACAATTATTTTGGCCTAAAAAATCACGGTGAAATTTTAGCAGCATAACGACGTCACGTAAAAAAGTCCTAAAATGGGTTGATGAGAAAGAAAGTGGTCTCTCATAATTTGAACATAAAATAGGTAGTAATTGGGACATGGAAAGACATATCCCAACATTAGGAATTGGAAATAGAAGACATAATATAATAAATAAACTTGAATAAATGAGAGAAGGTGATGATCTCTTATTTGAGTGTGTGACTCCAAATGCTTGGAAGGAGCTTCTTGAGAGTTTGGGGGCACCTTGGGAGGACTCTAGAGAGGGGAGGACAGAGTAAGGATGTGATCCAAGGATTTTGAGTGAAGAGAAATGAGATCTGGGGTGGGTTTATATAGGAAAAGAGTGGGTATTTCTTTAATATTTCTCAAACTTAGGTTTTAGACTATATAATAAAATAACAAAGACCACAAACCTTCCCATGGTTTTTGCCATGGTTTTTTCCAAATGGGAGTTTTTTTCATTATTTTATAAGGAAAATAGTTGAACTTAATAAAATAATTCCCCTTCCTTATGTGGTGGTGAGTCATACCCTTAAAGTAATGATTTTAAAACCTTAAATTATATTAATTTTTTTGGAGGATTCACAAAGGCTTTATAAAATTAATCAAATAAACCTAAAATCAAATTATTTTAAATGAAAACATATATTTGGTTGTGATTTCCCTTTATAGTGTTTATTATATCACTTTTGGGTTATTATGATGTCATAATACACACGATATATTTATACGATATTTAATTTTTACCTAAAAATTCAACTGTTTCAAAAAATTATGAAAAATTCACAGTCGGATAATTTCGATGTTCTGATTCCAAAAATAATATTCATTTTATCTAAATAATTTTTTAAATATGGTAGTTTTTACTTTTAAAAATAATAATCGATATTTATTGAGAAATGTTGGGTTTTTTGACAATAACAATTTTTGAACCCTTATAGAAATTACATTTTACTTCATAAAAATTATATGATCATGTATATTTAATAAAAATTATTTAATAACAATATTTTATTAAAATATTATTTATTTAAAAAATTTATTAATTCATCAAAATAAATTCTTTAATTACCCAAAAATACTATTTGTGTTTTGTTGTATCTAAATAAAAACCAGTTATAAATTAATAATAATAGGATGAAAATACATTCATTATTTTATATAAAATAATGTCCATACTCATATTGCTAGGGTCTTGATACATATCCCTTTAATACATCAGCAAACACCCTAAGAGTAGGGTGCATGATTGTGAGACTTTCATGGGGTGGTTCAGCGAACTTGGTTTGAGCTGTGATCTCGATGAGCTTGAACTTCTCCCGTAAATGATTTCACTCATGCTTAAGTTGTTGGATCTCATCTTGGGTTTGGTCAAGTGCAAAGTCCAGAGATTCTATCTTTCTTAGAAGCTCTGATAAATGAGCTTCATAGGGTACGATCCTATTGGTTGAGTTCATCACTTCCTTTGTCTGTGTCAATTGGATTTTCTAAAACCCTATATTTGTACTAATCATGTGATCACTGTTCAATGACTATATTATCAATGGTAAAGATTCTTAACAGTATTTTAAATCCGATATGATATAATAAACCCATGAAGTGCATGTGTTTTTTATAACAATATTACAAAATAAGATATTTAATTAAATATTAATGGAAATTTACTTTATAACCGTTTGGGTTATTAAAACACATCCCTTCACCAAAGGAAATTCTCAAACACTTCAGACATGTTCTTAATGAAGTACACCCACACTTTGAGTTTGGAGTCATCAGTGAAAGTTAAGTAGTAGAGTTAACCATTGTGAGAATGCATCAGATCCACCCATCAAACATCTGTGTGAACATACTCCAACCTATGGTTCTTTGGTGATTTTCATTCAATTTGGAAGGGCACCTTCCACTACATTCCAAAGACACAATTCTCACTTGTTCCATACACCATAATTTTGGTCTTTAGTAATATCTTTGTAGAAAGAATATTCATTCCCTTTTCACAAAGATGTCTTAGATGATCATTCCAATGTTTAGTAAAAGTAATTTGTCCATTATGCATCACTCCTTTAGATGAACACATATGGTATAGGGTCCATCCCTCACTCCCTTTTTCACAATCATGGATCCATGCGAAATCTTCCAGGTTCCATATGAAACATTGTACAAAATTCAAGTCATTGATTTGTCCCATGGATATCATGTTCTTCCTTAATTTAGAGATTTGTTTCACACCATTCATGTTCAAAAATCATTCATTACCTATCCGAGAAAATACCTCTATTATACCAACAACCTTGAGAGATTTCCCATCCTCTAGATGAACTCTTTCATATCTTTTGGAGAGATATTTTTTCATACTTCCCCTCTTAGATATTGAATGGAATGAAGCTCCAAAGTCTATCACCCATGACTCAAGTGAACTAGTGACACTTAGGAGAAATCCACACTTCTCCTCTAACTGAGGGTTCACATACCCACTAACAAAAGCATATCTTTGGTAGTTCTCCCTTTTATCATCACAATCCTTTTTAGGCGAATTTCCTCCCTCAATTCCAACACAGGGGAGCATCAACCATTGATTTACTCTTACAACATATCCTCCTGCATTTTCCCATCAAGTTATTTTTCTCTATGGACGTTGGTCCTCTACCTTCATCATTTAATGCATTACTAGAAGATAACTAGATCTCCTTATAATAAATTTCTTTATTCAAGATCAGGTCGCAATCATCCATGAACATCATATATTCCTTTTTTCTAGAATTACTCACAACCGTCACCATCGAATCTCATGACTCCGAGAACGAGTATAGTAACAACAATGCCCATACTAGGTTTTCAAAGTCTACCTTTAATAATTTCATCTGAATTAAAATTACTTTGATGTCATTAATATGATCAGTTGTATACCTTCCTTCTGACATTCTCACTAAAATTTTTGATCTCCCACTACTTTTAGTCAATGTAAAATAAGAGGTCAAGAACTAATTATCGATATTCTCCAATAAAAAAAGGGAAGACAAATTTCTACTGAACTTTGCTCTGAAACCCCTTCACCGGGACAGGATCCTCTAGATATCACTCTAAACATGTTCTCTAATACAACTTTTTGGGTCCATGACCACCTTTTGGTTAAACATTTGGAAGATACTCCACCGAAACTTGATGCATGGATGGGGACAAAAATTCAGAATGAACCCATGCATGATGTGCAGAACTTTGAAGACAAACCCTCCCAAGTCACCACACCACAACACACAACACACAGCCATTGGAAGAAGCAGACGAGAACTAATGGAAATAAAGATAAAAAACATGAAATGAAAAGAAAAACACAAAGGGTTGTGTGGTTCAAGATTGCACCCTAATCCACGAGGGAATGCTAATTCAATTTTATTTAAAGAATCAAGAGGTTGATTATAATGATCAAGTCACCATAGTGTGCAGGTTGAAGTGATCAACCCTACATTTATAATAGAGTCCATCTGGTGCTTCTAGTCTTCACCATTATCCTATCCCCATGGGATGAAGTCCACCTCTTTTGAGATACATAGAAGAACCCTTCGTCTGGTTAAATCATACCACTGGCTCAATATACCCATTTGGTTGACTGTTCACCCTTATAATGAATAAACTTACAAGGGCCCAGATTTATCTAGTCCGACCTTTTCTATGTTTCTGAAGCCCATGGTGCTCGGAGGAGTCTTAGAGCGGGTTTGGAGGTGTTTGGATGCTAAAATATGGAAGTAGGGAGGACTTACGATGTGTAAGGGTTTCACGCCGTTAATGTACGATTTATGACTTGGGTGAGAGCTTTGATTCCTGGCCAGTCGAATTAGCTATGTGGAGCCATCATCTATGTGGATCCATCAACTACATGGAGTCATCGGGTACGTGGAGCAATCAACTACGTAAGAAATCAACCATGTGAGCGATCAACTACGCGAATCAGCTACGTGGCTAGATCGACTACATGAATCGACTACATGGATGGATTAACTACGTGAATCGACTACGTGACTAAATCTGTTACGTGAGTGATAGACTTTGTGAATCAGCTATGTGGGCGATCATATATGGGGATAGGCTACGTGAGCAATCAATTACGTAGGGAGTTCAGCTACATGGAGCTTTTGGCTATGTAGGGAAAATGACTACGTGGAGCCTTTTCCTACGTATGGAAAACAACTGAGTGGGATCTTTGGCTACTTGAAATCGCATAGGTGGAGATTTCCAACAATTTCATGAAAAGGCCATACAGACTTTTTTGGCGGCGCAAATATAGGGCCTTTAAAGGTCAGTCTTAAGGAAAATTATATCCTTGATTTTCTAAGACGACTAAGGATGTAAATTCATCCTTGCATGTGGAGTTTAACGAGATCCGAAATAGCTAGAATTAAATCTTTTGTGATCTGAAATTTCTGATCGTCCCATATATGTTGACTCGAAAATGAAGGTCCTTACCTTCATTCCTTCCTAATTGCATTCTCTTGAGTCCAGATGTTACAGATTCCCTCCCATAAAGTCATGGGACCCTTCTATCAGTGGCTCGAGTTCTCCAGTGGCGATCCCATTTTGTGTGCACCCCCTGTTTTGGTGTAGCGAGTCACATGGACCTTCTTTCTTCCCGACATGAGATCTGTTGCTTCTCCTATTTATTTATGTGGAATCATAAAGCTATCATGATTTATCCATTTGGATGGAAATGTAATTAACCTAATAATTATTGAACCAGATTAATAAAGAATTAGTTGTTGCGATCACATGTTATTTTTTTTTCTACCGTGATAACGGTTTGCTTTTTGATTTGTTAGATAGTGTACGATATATGTTATTCTTGTTAGCATGTCTTGTTATGCTATCGATTAACATGTTGTTCTTGTTAGAAATTGGTAAAGAATGTAAATCCAGAATTAATTGATAATTAATTTGATGGAGAATAAAGAGGAATGTTGTAATGGATCCAGTGTTTCTTATAATTTGATGGTAATTCAAATTCATGCAATGCAATTGGTTAATTAAATGTGTTCTTCCATGAAAATGGAATTGTTAAAGAATGTGAAGCATGATAATGCTTGTTGAGAATGGTTAAATGAAAAAGGAATGTTAATGAGAATGGTACTTCTCTAAGTTTTTTGAAACATGTTTTAATGCTAAAAGCATGTTTAGATTTTGATGGCTTATTATAGCTTGATGCCTTAGGTTGCTCGTAGTTGGAACCTATAAACAATGAATCGGTTAATTCAAGCTAGAATAACAACTGTTTTTTTGATAAAGATAATTGTTAGGGCCTGAGTTGTCCATTTGTTTGAGAAGGTTGAGTGCCTTGAGTTTGGAGCAGTGAGAGCACATTTATGTGTGAAGGCTAGATGCAATGTTTTAGGGCCTAGATTTCCCTGTTGCCTGTGCTTGTTTGTTTCCTGCTACTTTTGTGATGTGCTCTGGATGCGAGTTTTTCTATGCGATGTGATATGGGACAGGGAGGCCCAAATGATGTTATGAGCTTGGGATGATTGAGCAAGGGATGACTAATGTGATGTGGGTAGGGAGGCTCGGATGATGTGGAAATAGTTGACACTTGTGATGACAAGATGCATCAAGATATGTATATGGGTGTTAGGGATGACACCAGAGATTATGGAACAAGTTGAAGATGGACTTACCCATTGATGTGATAGAGATGAGTGCTTGCTTGAATGAATCTATTTAATGAACGATGACACAATTTCTTATTTTATTTTCATTCCTTTCCCCACTTCTTGAGGCAGCTAGATGTGCTTGATTTCATGTTTCATCTCGGTGGTAGATTAGGATGGTTTTCCTAGAGTACCTGGATTATGGAATGATACTAATAATGAATAAATAATTCTTAACCCATGCGGTTGGTGTTGACGGAATGTAAATGATGAAATGATGTTAATCTTGAGAAACTGTGGACTCAGTTTGGATTATGCTTATAGGGCATGGAAGTTACTCTGATGATTAAAGTAATATAATTCAGAATAATATTGTTGGTTAATTAATGGTTAAAGAATTAATTAACATAAAGTGCATTTTTTAATGAAAATAAGTAATTTAATGTAGATCTTTTAAATTATTGCATGCTTATAGGATATCTGGTCTTGGTAGTGGCAGCCGGAAGTCTGAGTGATGTTAGCTACATTTGAGTCTAAGATTAGGTTATTCCCTTAGCATGGTTGTGAGATATATTATATCATGTATATTTTGTGATTGCATACGCTACCCCAACCATGTCGGTTAGGGTGACTGACACTCAGTGGACTCTGGGAGGGTGTTTTCCCCAACATCCCAGTGAGAGGATGAATGGATGACTACCTCCTCTGTCCCCACTCTATTCTTTTGGTAGTTACTTGTGCTTGTATGCACTAAATTTAGTTTCCCATATATATGTGTGTAGAGGGCTATGATGGCTTGTGGTTATTTCACACACATGTATTTATGGATATAGTATCCAAAGGATTATTATAGGTATGACGTGTATAGACTGTGATGGATTGACGTACTTACTTGCTGTATGGGTTGTGATAGCTTGAATTATAATACTCGATGTATGATACACATCATACAGGTTGTGCTAGCTCTTAGAAACAACTTGGTTACTCTATACAGATATGTGGATGGAATGATGTGATGATGTGATGATGCAATGTACAAGGTGTATGTTGTGATGCCTTGCCCAAGTGTCTTTGGGATAACTTATTTTGGAGAGAGATGACTCAGGATGTACGATGTTGGGGAAGAGTTGAAAACTAGTGGGGAAGCGATAGCAAGGTACCCTTGACGTTTCATTATTATATTATATGATCTCTTATATGTGATACTTGGTGAGAGTTAGCCGTAGTAAGGCTGATAACTTATTATACTTGTTTAGGTGATGAATTAATTTCAATGTTGTTCACTATGATTTACCATTATTTCTTTATCTTTTTCATGAGAGGCTCTGAGGAGGATCCTACCAAGTATACTGTTATTCTCACCCTACGTATATATATACTATTTTTCATGTCAGCTGGAGAAGGTCGGAGATCAAGCTGTATATTATTATCTTGTAGTTTTTTAAGATCTATTTGGGCCTTTTGGTCGCTGCTGTCTTTACTTTTTTTGGTACCTGTAGTTTTCCTTTCAGTTGTTATAGTTCTATATGGAATTTCTTGGTTGCACTTGGGATTTATTTTTATATATGTCTGAGCAAGTGTTGATTGGTGTATTCATCTTATTCATCTCTTCTACATGTTCTCTTAGAGGATAATATCTCCCATATGTGTTCTTATTATACCCTTGGTGCTAGTCGCCAATCCGGGGCCTACTAGAGGTGGGACTCAAGCAGTCACCATATCCCTTCTCTCATTTCCGACCTAGGAGGGGTACTCTTTGGGGGGAGAGGGTCATGCAAGAGTGATATCAGAGATTTAGGTTAAGGGCTATGATGAAGTTTGGAGTTAGGCACAAGTAAGATTGCATGGGTTGGTAGGGAAATAGTGTCAACTAAGTTTATTAAGCAATGTAAGCATGAGAGACCAACTAAGACACAGGTATTTAGGGCCCCTTATGATCTGATGCATTAACCTTTAATTTTACTAAGCTTACTAAACTAAGATATATTTATTATGGGGTTGATACCTAGGAAAGGATCATGCAACATTCTTCTTTATTCTTGTATTTGAAATGGTTAGACCTTGGGATAGGTTAAAACCTTAACAAGATAAATAATAATTAATTAAATGTTAAGTATTCCATATTCTAGGTTTAGAAGCTCTAATAGTTTTTTCGTAGGAATGACTCTAGGTTGACATCCTCACTAAGTTTGTGATGAAGATGTTCAACAGGATGTGCCATCAGATTACCGCAGAGTAGAGGTTGATGATGATGACACTTAGAGGAAACCGAGAGTTTTAGTTCTAGATTTTGTAGAAGTATAAGAGATTGGTTTTAGATTCAATCACAAAAGACTAGTTGGAGGAGGTTGAGATAGATTTTAGTTCGACCTATGCTCAGAAGGAGAATTGGGTTACATTGGCTGTGATGATGCAGTGTGGAGCAGCGAGGAAATGGTGGTTATTATTCCTTAGGGATCATGAGGAGTCAGAAGTATCATGGGAGAAGTTTCGAGACCAGTTCTGAGTAGAGTTTTTTTCTTCAAACGTAGAGGTGACTATTCTCCAGGAGATTCTTATCCTTCAACAGGGGAGTTTTAGTGTGCAAGAGTTAATAATATATTTTGGGACCCTTCTTCAATGTGCTTCGGACCTGTTTCCAGATGAGGAGGTTAGGACGAGGAATTTTGAGGAGACTTTGCATCCAGATATCCAGTGTCAGGTCACCCCATTTATGGTGAATACATATCTTGAGGTGTTGGTGAGAGCAGAGGTTATTGAGAGGACACTAGACCAGATTGGATCTTCATGAGAGGGAGTCGTTAGGATTCCTCTCAAAGTAGAGTTGTGGTCTGGGGTTCCCAGTTTCCTAGATAGAAGAGATTTCGGTCAGCCGGGTGTAGGTCCCATCCCTCATCATCTCATTTCCTTGGGGGCGGTATGTCTTAGACCTATTCCAAGGGATTAGACAGGTATTTTCCTTATGGAGGTCGAGGTTACCAGTGGCGAGAGTGCCTGGCATTTTGTAATAGTTAGTGTATTTCAAGCGTTCCACCTCAAATTCATCCATTAAGGTAGTTTCAACCAATGCAACAACATCATAGTGCTCTAGTTTGGGACCAACAGAGAGGAGATTGGGTAGGAAGAGTACAACCCTGAGATACTTTTCATCCTTAGAGAGCAGAGCGTGACTGTGGAGGTGGTCATCAACAAGGTCAGAGTGGCTGTGAAATAGGTCATGGTTAGCTTCATGTTTTAGCATTACCAGCGCTAGGTGAGCCAAACGTCGTTCAAGGTACCATTTACTTATTTTCTACATGTGTGCATGTTTTGTTTTATTAATGAGAGACACAATACTTTATATCACCTAACATCATCCATGCTTTGAGACTTGAGGTAGAGAGGCTTCCAATGCCCTTGATGTTGACTACGCCAGTTGGAGGTCGAGATGAATTGTATAGAGTATGTAGAGATTGTGATATAGTACTGGGGAAACACTGCTCTTGGGTAGATTTCCTATGTTTATGGATACAACCATATGAAATCATCCTCAACATAAATTGGTTATATTTGGTGCCGGCTATCATGGATTACATTAGGAGGCAGGCTGTGTTCTATGATGCTAATGGAGAGAAAACGATGTTTGTTGGTGAGCGAGACCTTTAGATGGATCAGAGGTGTGTTTCGTCCTTATCATTTTTGATGGATGAGTGATTGACGAGTTCTTTGGAGGTCCAAAAATCGGTGTTTCCCAGGGTTATAGAATATTACCCTGATGTCTTTCTAGAGGAGGTTGTTGCATTTCCCCCTCGAAGAGAGATCAAGTTTGGGATCGAGCTACAGCCAAGCGTGGCTCCTATCTCAATGTCTCTGTATAGGATGAAACCTTTTGAGCTGTAATAGATGTGAGTACAACTTGATAATCTATTGCAGTGTGGTTTTTTGGCTGTGTGTGTCACCTTGGGGGAACTAGTTTTATTCGTAAAGAAGGCTAATGGCAGTTAGCGGCTCTTTATCGATTTTATTTTCTTGAACCAAGTGATAGTGAAGAACCGCTATCCTCTTCCATGGATTGAAGATTTTTTCGATCAACTTAAGAGATTAAGTTAGTTCTTGAAGATTGATATATGGTCGGGATATCATTAGATGCAGGTGAAAGATGAGGATATTTAAAAGACAACTTTCCATTGTCGTCACGGGCATTGCAAGATCATTGTGATGCCGTTCAGTGAGATGAATGCTCTATCCATGTTCACTGGGTTGATGAACGCAGTGTTCAGAGAGTTCCTGGATAAGTTCATGGTGATTTTCATCGATGACATCATTGTATACTCTATATATGAGGAGGAGCATGCATAGCATCTACTTTTAATTTTGAGATTTCTTCATCATGAGAAGTTATTCGATATGTTGTCTAACTGTATGTTCTGGGATCGTGAACTCCATTTCATGGGGCATGTTGTGTCCCAATATGGAGTAGTCGTGGACCCTTCAAAGATAGATGCAGTTGTGTCTTGAGAAGCCCCCAAGAGGATGACTGAGGTGTGAAGTTTCCTTGGTCTTGCAGGCTATTACAGGAGGCTTGTAGCTGATTTCTCTCGGGTTGAGACTCCTCTGACAGCCTTGACAAAAAAGGATCAAGTGTTCTTGTGGACTGACCAGTGTCAGACATCTTTCAAGTACTTAAAGGAGAAGTTATTTAGTGCTATAGTCCTTTGTTTTCCAGCTGAAGGAGTTCAGTTTGAGGTTTTCTATGATGCTTCGAATATTTTATTGGGATGCATTCTGATGTAGTAGAGATCATTTGTTTCTTATAGATCTCAGTACTTATGTACCCATGAGAATAACTATGCCACCCATGATTTTGAGCTAGCGGCTGTTGTGTTTTCTTTGAAGTTGTAGAGACATTACCTCATCAGCGAGCATTTTGTGGTTTTTATTGACCATAAGAGCCTGAGGCATGTCTTCTCCCAGCATGGATTGAACTTTCATAAGAATCAGTGGATGCAATTATTACAGGATCACGAATTCATGATTTCTTATATGGAAGGAAAGGGAAATGTTGCAGTCGATGCACTGAGCAGGAAGTCACATAGTGATGCTATGCATGAATCTGGAGATTCTTGGAGAGTAATGGAAGAACTCTCAATGATGAATCTAGATATGAGAGAGGTTGGAGGCAGAGGTTGTCTTTTCCAGATGAAGGTGCAGTTGTCTTTGATGCAGCGAGTGGAGGAGTTCCAGTTGGGGGATTTTAAGGTGGAGGTCTGGAGTGACCGATTTGTTTTTGGTGATGCCCCTGATGGTTAGTTTGAGCATGGATAACAGTGGGTGTTGTTCTAGGGAAGGCTTTTCATTCCATCGGTGATGTGTTATAAAGTTATCCATGAGTTCCATAGCTCACCTTTAGTGGTACATTCCGACATGAAAAATATGTACCGAGCATTGAGAGGTCAGTTTTGGTGGCCTGGGTTAAAGCATGTAGTTTCAAAGTTTGTTTCTCGATGTTTGGTCTTTTAGAAGGTGAAGATTGAACATTTTATTCCTAGTGGATTACTCCAGCCATTCATTGTACCCTAGTGGAAGTGGGAGGAAATCTTGATGGATTTCGTTACCGGTTTACCTCGATCTCAGGGAGGCTTTGATGCTATATTAGTGATAACAGATCATTTGATGAAATCATCTCACTTTATAGTGATTAAGGAGTTGAGATCAATAGAGGTTTTTTAAGGTAGTGCCTAGAGGAGGTGGTGTGACTCCATAGAGTCCCAAGGTAGATAATATATAATCAAGATCCTTGTTTTATCTCCAGGGTGTGGAGGGGCCTCCAACATGATTTTGGTTCTCAGTTATGCCTTAACACCACTTTTCACCCACAGACGGATGGTTAGATAGAGTGGACCATCTAGACTATTGAAGACATGTTGCGCTTTTGTGTCATGGAATTTGGTGGTTTGTGGATGAGACACTTGCCCTTGGTCAATTTTTCTTACAATAATAGTTCCCACTCCACCATTGGTATGAAATTTTTTGAATATTTGTATGACTGACCTTTCTGTTCTCCATTGTGCTGGACTGGGGTCAGAGAGACAATAATTCTTGGGTTGAAACTATTACAGAATATGATAGATATGGTTTAGGTAATTAATGAGAGGATGGAGGCAGTGTAGGATCATCATAAATCCTATGATGAATATAGGAGGAGACCTCTGGAGTTTAATATTGGAGATCACATATTCCTGAAGGTGACTCCTCACCATGGGCAGCGAATGTTTGGTCATAGGAGTTAGCTTTTCCCCTAATTTATTAGGACTTTCAAAGTGTTATCTCATGTTAGAGCTATGGAATATTAGATATTACTTCCCCCATAGACGAGCAGAATACACAATGTTTTTCATATGTCAAAGCTCCGTCGTTACCTTCATAATGACTCTCATGTCATCAATTCGGATGAGATCGATGTTGACGATGATACGAGACCTTTGAGGAGTAGCCTGTGGAGATCCAGGACTACCAGGAGAAGGTTTTTCACTGGCGTGCTATTCCCTTGGTTAGTGTCTTATATAAGCATGGTGGCGTAGAGGAGAGTATCTGGGAACATGAATCGCAGATGCACACTTAGTAGCCTGATCTGTTTGATGTTTAGATCTTCTCTTGTAATGTTGTTCTCTTACGGATGTTGACCCTTTTAGTTTATGAGATGGTTCCCTCTTGTTTCTTGATGGTAACCTTGATCTCATTTGAGAGGTATCTTCCCTGGGAGAGTGTTTAGGAGCTAGTTATTTCTATTGAGTTTTTTTGCACTTGTTTCCTCTAAGTGAGGCAGTTGAGCTCCAATGATGGTGAGATCCTTGAGATGTATCCCACAAGGTGGCTTTTCAGAAGACCCCCTTTTCATTTTCTCTCTGGGTTTGGATTTAAACTCTTGAGGATGAGAATGTTTTGAGTGGTATCTGATGTAGGGACCTGATCCATCTATTCTGACCCTTTGCGTGTTTCTGAATCCCATGGTGCTTAGAGGGGGCCTAGAGTGGGTCTGGAGGTGTTTGGTTGCTAAAATATGGAAGTAGGGAGGATTCATGACATGTAAGGGTTTCACATCATGAATATGCAGCTCATGACTTGGGTGAGATCCCTGATTCATGGCCAGTCAAATTGGCTATGTGGAGCCATCAATTACGTGGAGCCATTGAGTATGTGGAGCAAACATCTACGCGAGTGATTGTCAATGTGAATGATCGACTATGGGAATCACCTACATGGATGGATCAACTACGTGAATTGGCTACATGGCTAGATCAGCTATGTGAATCAACTACATGGCTAAATCGACTACATGAGCGATCAACTACATGAGTGATCAACTACATGGATCAACTACGCGAGTGATCAAATACCCAGATCAGCTATGTGATCAATTATATACATAGGGAATTCATCTATATGGAGATTTTGGCTACATAGGGAAAACAACTACGTTAAGCTTTTAACTACGTAGGGAAAAAAGCTGCATGGGGCTTTTGGGGACGTGGGGAATTCGACTATGTGAAAGTTCCTACATGGAGATTTTCACAATTTTCATGAAAAAAACCATGAGTGTAACACCCCAAGGTTTTTTAAAAATAAATTGAAATGCATGAAATTTTGTTTAAAGTAGATATTTATAACTAGCCTTTAAACATAATTTTACTACTTCTATGTTTTGAATTTTGAAAAAACAGTCATCTACAATTGTGTTTAGTAAGTTATTTGGAGTCTAATGGAACCAACTTGTTTTTGGGTGAATAGTAACATACCCTTATGAATAGTAATATGACCATAATGAATAGTAAATTTTATTATTATTTTATTTTCTTAAGGCTTTAAGATAATGACATTTTGGTTAATTTTTCAATGTGATATAAAAGCAGTTATAGTTTTAAAATTGTTAATTTTTGAATTAAGTATTATTTTATTTAAAAATTAAATTAATGATATTTAGAAAATTATTTTCAAAAAATGGACTTAATTATTTAATTCTACACATCAATAAATGGTTAGGGTGAATTTTGGAGATTTTTCCGAAACAATTTATTTTTCAGTGAAAAGTAAAAAATACAGTTTTGAGTTTTGGTGTGTTAATGACATCATTAATGATGTAGTAATGATGTAATAAATCTGGTTGACTTGTGTGCGGTTAAATAAGATGTGAGGTGTCCCAAGTGGCTAATACCATGGGAAAATACCATGGGAAACCTGTGGTTTTGCAAATACCACTAATGAGGTGTCCCTTGGAAATTATTAAAATAATCCCCCACTTTTGCTATAAATACCAACCCATTCCTTCATTAAATTCATTCCCAGTTCTTCCTCAATGAAGCTCTGGCCTCCTTACCTCCCTAGTAGTCCTCCCAATTTTTACTTAAGCCCCCAAGGTCCCAACCTTCAAGTTTTAGGAGTTACTCTACAAGGTAAGAAAATTCTCAATTTCTTTCTTTTTCCATTCAAGTTCTCTTTTATGTGGTATAACTTTCAAGTTTCCATACCATTTTCTTATTTCCTTATTATTCTTGATCTATTATGTATTATGATTCATTTCTGGATGGGTTAACCTTGTCCCCTCTCTTTTTTAATATTTTCTAAAACCATGTTGCATAGCCGTTAGGTTGCCAAATTTTTGTAAGGGATTTCTCAATTATTCTTTTATTTTGAGTTCCTTTATTTTCTTATTCTTTCCTCATCTCCTATTACCCAAGAGGCATGAAATATCTAAAAATAATGTATATTTTGGATGTTCTAATGTTCATGGAAAATTCATCACCATTCTTCTTCTCCTCTCCCACTTATTCAAGGAATAAAAACATTGTTCGTGATGTGTCGAATTACTGACATCATGGACTATGTGATTTCAATTTGCATTAATTATTTCAAGTCTGGTCATGAATTTTTTTTTATTATTGAAACAGGTTATAATATATGTGTTATGTATCATCCATGGTTCCATAATTTTTTTGTACTCCTGATTTTAATTTATAAGACAAACTGAGGTCGTTATTATTAAAGAACCACTAAAATGATCTAAACGAACATCATTAATGTTTTAACTTATGAATCATCCTCATATAAAACATCAAACTGAAAAATGGTATAAATTATGGTACTTGAAATATGTAAATACCTTTCCATTCCAATTTTGGATTTTCACTTCCAATCGGCAAGAACAATCCATCATGAACTGATCATGAAAATCATAAAAAGAACTCACCCCAAACAGTGCAAGGAACAAAATACTAACAATTAAAGGGTGAAATGATGTAATGAAATGATCATATAAGGTATTATAAAGATGGATATTATTCTGTAATATATTAATAACACTCTTTTAACTATTATATAGGAGGTTTAAATGAGTTGGAAGGAAGTCAAACCTGAGGTAAAGGAATTCTTAACCTGATTTCCATCCTTTGGGTTAACCTTCTACTTTGTTATTTATGTGTTATTAAAATTGATTGTGTGATGGTTTTTATTTATATTATGTTGAATTATATCTAATTATAGTTTATATACATATTCCATTCACTCTATTAAGTCTCGCTTCAATTATATGATTTATGTAAGGGGATTTTCTTTTAAAATCCTCTTTTAAAATTCTATTTTACAAAATTCAAAAGCAATGTTTTTATGTAATTATTCATGATGTATGATTATGTTATGGTTTTTGGGAATTGTTTATGGTGAAGGGTGGGACATATATTTCCCTCCAATTCATTGGGTATGTGTATGTTGGAGGTCGACCGTATGGTTACTCTAAGTGTAACCGTGATGGTTACACAAATTGTAAGGTAACCATGAGGGTTACAAATTATAAGGTAGATGAGAGGGTTACAAAATTATGTAAGTAATGTCCCAAGATACATTTATGATTATATTTATGTTATTATGTTTTTTTTGGATCTTGTGTAAATCTCATGTTTCACAAAGTAAGTATATATGGGTGACAAGCATGTCTTCTGAAAATGTTTTCATACGTTACAAGTATTCATGGACTAATGTGCTTTTTCCTTATTTTACATCCCTTAATGAGATTTTTGTGCTCATCCCAAGTTTTTTTAAATGATTTTCACATGTCATAAGGATTTGTAAGACAAATAAGTAAGACAAGTTAAATGTTTGAAGAATTTTCAAAGAAATCGTGTTTAAAGCTTTAATGTTTTATATTTTGAAAAAAATGGAAACTGTCTTTATTGTATCCACTCTGTAACAATGTGTAAGGTTATGAATGTATTATGTCCCAATTATCTAAAAATATAAAATGTAAAATACCCTCAATGTAAAAGGAAATGATTTCTTGTCTAAAATCAAGATTATGTAATGTAATAGGGCCATACTCTTATAATGAGGACCTTTCGACGATGAGAATCAAGGGATTTTAAAGACTATTCATCAAGGATAATTATATAATTTATTTTCTAATATGGTTGAGGATGTAAATGCATCCTTGCATGTGGAGTTTAATGATATTCACAATAGTTGGAAATAAATCATTTGTGATCTAAAAATTCAGATCATCCTGTATTTGTTGAATAAAAAATGATGGTCCTTCCCTCCATTCCTTCCTGATTATATTTTCTCAAGAGAGTATATAAGGACCCAACCTTATTACATTACATAATCTTTAATTTAGCCAATAAGTCACTTCATTTCACATTGAGGATATTTTCAAGTTTAAATCTGTAGAGAATTGGGACATAATATATTCATAACATTACACATTAATACAGATTGGATACCATTAAAACAATATTCATTTCTTCTAAAGTATAAAACTCTTCAAATAAAATATGATTTATTTTAAAATTATTCAACCATTTAACTTGGATTACTTATTTTTCTGAAACATCCTTATAACCAGTGAAAATAATTTAAAAACTTGGGATGAACACAAAAAGACCAGTAAAGGATATAAAATGAATGACAGAACACATTAGTCCATGAATACTTGTAACGTATGAAATCATTTTCAAAAGGTATACTTGTCACCCATATATACTTACTTTGTGAAACATGAGATTTTAAAAAGATCCCCACAAAACATAAGAACATAAATATAACCATAAAGGTATATTGGGGCATTACTTACATAATCTTGTAACCCTCTCGGCTACCTTATAATTTGTAACCCTCACAGCTACCTTACAATTTGTGTAACCATCACAGTTACACTTGTAGTAACCATACGACCAACCTCCAACTTACAAATAACCAATGCATTGAAGGGAGATATAGGTATCATACTTCATCATAAACAATACCCAAGAACTATAACACAATCATACAATATGAATAATAGCATAAAAACACTGCTTTTGAATTTCATAAAACAAAATTTTAAAAGAGGTTTTTAAATGAAAAGTCCCTTACAAATATCATATAATTGAAGTGATAATTAATATAGTGGATGGAACATATATATACATTGTAAATACACATAATTCAACATATTATAAACAAAATTTATCACACAAATAATTTTAATACCACATAAATAATGAAGTATAATTTTAACCCAAAGAATGAAAATCGGGTTATGAAGTCCCTGACCTCAGGTTTTTCTTACTTAAAACTCATTTAAAACTCATGTATAATGGTTAAAAGAGTGTTATTAATATCTTACAAAAATATATTAATCTTTATAATACCTTATATGATCATTTCATCACATAATTTCACCATTTAATTGTTAGTATTTTGTTCCTTGCATTGTTTTGGGTGCATTCTTTACATGATTTCCACGACAGCTTCATGATGAATATTCTTGTCGATTGGAAGTGAAACTCAAAAATTGGAATGAAGTGGTATTTATATATTTTCAAAACCATAAATTTTACCATTTATCATTTTTAATTCTAACATGAGGATGATTCATAAGTTAAAACATTTTTGATATCTATTTATGTCATTTTTGGTGATTCTTCGATCATAATGAACTCATTTTATTTTATAAATTAATAACGTGTACAAAATGATTACAGAAACTTATATATGATATAATACATAAATTATAATCTGATTCAACCATAAGAATGGTTTCATGACCAGTCTTGAAGGAAGTAAAAAAATTAAAATCACATCGTCCACGATGTCGGTAAATCGACACATCACGAACAATGTTTTAATTTCTTGAATAAGGAGTGGAGAAGTATAATGGAGAGTCTTCCATAAACATGATGAAATATAGTATATGTAAGATATTGTATCATTAATTCCACTTGTATAAGGGGAGGTTAGGAAAGAAGAAGAATAGAAAATAAAAAAGAAAAGAAAAGAAAGAAAACAAGAGGATTTTTACCACTTGATCTCTTCTCCTTGAGATCCTTCTTAAGGCCCTTGGTTTTGGCCTTTTGGTGAGACTAGTAGGTCTTGTAAATGGGGAAGGGTTTTGGGAGGATTATTGGGCCGAACTTAGACAAGACTCAAGTCTTGAGAGGTGTGAGAGGAAGATGGGAGTGATGGTGGTATTTATAGTGGAGTGGAGGAGGGATTTTACATTATTTTTAATCATTATTATAATATTTTTGCTCAAGACTATGAATAGACTTAAGTCATGTGACCCAAAATAGTAATAATGACATGTAAGTTCTAACAAAGTGGGCTTAAATCACTTATGATTTTATAAATAGTGTATTTAACTGATAATTTGAATATATGGTATTTTACTGTATTTCACTATTTATAAAAAATTCATGAATTTCAGAAAAATTCCAAAAAATCACCCTAATCATTTTTCAACATGTAGAATTAAAAAAGGAACTCCATTTTTTAAAAATATTTTTCTAAATATTATTAATTTAATTTTTAAATAAAATCATAAAAATTAACAATTTTAATTCTATAACTGCTTTTATATCACATTGAAAAGTTAACCAAGATGCCATTATCTTAAATCCTTAAGAAAATAAAATAACAATACAATTTACTATTCATTAGGGTTATATTACTATTCATATTACTATTCATAAGGGTATGCTACTATTCACCAAAAATCAAGTTAGTTTCATCAGACTCCAAATAACTTACTGAACACAATTGTAGATGACCATTTTTTGAAATTCAAAACATAGAAGTGGCCAAATTATGTTTAAAGGATAGTTATAAATATCTACTTAAAACAAAGTTTCATGCATTTCAATTTATTTTTAAAACCTTGGGGTGTTATAGAGGATATTCTAGAACCCTTCCCTTGGAGTCGTAGAACCCATATTCCTGTGGCTCAAGTTCTCCAGCGGCAATCCCATCTTGTGTGTACCCCTTGTTTTGGTGCAGCGAGTCGCGTGGAGCTTCTTTATTCCAGGTATGAGATTGACAATTTCTCCTATTTATTTACATAAAATCATAAAGTTATCATGGTTTAACCCTTTACATGGAAATGGAATTGGCCTAATAATTATTGAATCAAATTAATAAAGAATTGGTTGTAGCAATCACATGTTGTTTCTTTCTACCGTGATAATAATTTTCATTTTGTTTTTCTAGATAGTGTGCTATCTATTTTATGCTTGTTATCATGTCTTATTATGCTATGGATTAGCATGTTGTTCTTGTTTGAAATTGGTAAAGAATGTAAATACGAAATTAATTGATAATTAATTGGATGGATAATAAAGAGGTATGTTGTAATGGATCTAGAGTTTCTTATAATTTAATGGCAATTCAAATTGATGCAATGCACATGCATAATTAAATGTGTTCTTTCATGATAATGGAATAGTTAATGAATGTGAAGCATGATAATTCTTATTGAGAATGTTTATTTAAAAAATGCATATTAATGAGAATGACACTTCTCTAAGTTTGTTGAAATTGATTTTAATGCTAAAATCATGTTTAACTTTTGATATCTTGTTATAGATTGATAGATTAGGTTCCCCATAGCTGGATCCTGTGAATAATGAATCATTTAATTCAAGATAGAATAAAAACCTATTGTTTGATAAATATAATTTCTAGGGCCTAATTTTCCTATATGTTTGAGAAGGTTGAGTTCCTTGAGTTTGGAACTGTGAGATCTCATTTATTTGTAAAGGATGGATGCCTTGTTTTAGGGCCTAGATTTCCCTATTGGTCTTTCTTGTTTGTTTCCTACTGATTTTTTATGTGATCTAGATACGAGCTTCACTATGTGATGTGATGTGGGGTGGGGAGGCCTGGATAATGTTATGAGCCTGGGATGGGAGATCCTGAGATGGTTGATGTGATGTGGGAAGGTAGGCTCAAATGTCATGGAAAAAGTTGATGTATGTGATGGAGAGATACATCGGGATATGCATGTGGGTATCAGGGATGACACCAGAGATGATGGAATGGGTTGAAGTCAGGATTACCCATTGATGTGATAAAGCTAGGTGTTTTCCAGAATGAATCTATTTAATGGATGATGGTTGGGTTTCTTGTTTTATCTGCATTACTTTCCCCACTGTTTGAGGTAACTGGATGTGTTTGGTTTCATGTTTCCTCTCGGTGTTAGCTTAGGATGGTTTCCTAGAGTACCAGGATTATGGTATGATTATAATAACAAATAAATAATTCTTAACCCATAAGGTTGGTGTTGATGGAATAAAAATACTGAAAAGATGTTAATATTGAGAAATTGTGAACTTGGTTTGGATTATGCCTAGAGGGAATGGAACTTACTCTAATGATTAAAGTAATGTAATTCAGAATAATGTTATTGGTTAATTAATGGATAAAAAATTAATTAATGTAAAGTGAATTGTTTAATGAAAATAATCAATTTAATGTATCTCTCTTAAATGTTTGTGTGCTTATAGGATATTTGGTCTTAGTAGGGGAAGACAGGAGTATGAGCGATGTTAGATACAGTTTAGTTTAAGAATATGTTATGCCAATAGTGTAGTTATAAGCTATATTATATCCTGTATGCTCTATGATTTCATACGATACCCCACCCATGTCGGTTTAGGAAACTGACACCCAGTGGACTATGGGAGAGTGTTTTCCCCAACATCTCGATGGGGGGATGGATGACTAACTACCCCCTCTAGCTTTGCTCTCTTCTATTGATAGTTACTTATGCTGACATACATGATGTTTGTGTAAGGGATGTGATAGATTGTGATTATTTCACACACATGTATCTCTAGATATAGTATCCAAAATATTATTATAGGTATAATGTGTATAGACTATGATGTCTTAAGGTACTTACTTAGTGTATGCGCTGTGATGACTTGAGGTATAATACCTGATGTATGATACACATCATATAGGCTGTGGTGGCTCCCATAAACTACTTAGTTACTATATATGGATATGTGGATGGGATGAGGTGATGATGCGAGGCATGATGTGCATGTTATGATGCCTGGCCGAGGTGTCTTCGACTTGGTTTATTTTTGAGAGAGATAGCTCAGGATGTGTGAGTTGGGACAAAGATGAAAACCAGTGGGGAAGTGGCAGTGGGGAACCCTTGAAATTTCATTATTATACTATATGATCTCTTGTATATGATACTTGTTGAGAGTTAATCATGGTGAGACTGAGAACTTAGTATACATATTTAGGTGATGAGTTAGTTTCATTGTTGTTCACTACGATTTAGTATGAGTTCTTTATCTTTTTCATGAGAGGATCTAAAGTGGATCCTACTGAGTATACTGTTATGCTCACCCTACTTATGTATACACAGTTTTTCAGGTCAACCCAAGTTGGTTAGAGATTAGACTAGATATTACCAGCTTGTAAATTTTTTTGGGTACAACCGCGAAAGCGGCACACAATGCAAGGAAGAAAATTACATTAAATTACAAGCCCAGGGACTTGACCCCGTGACTTGCCCCTCACCCCCCAAACCCATACCACCCCACCACCAACAGTGGGGATATTACCAGCTTGTGGTTTTTTAGGATCTATTTGGGTTTGGTGGTCACTTACATGTAATGTCCCAGAATTTCTCTATATTTTTTTATAAATTATATGGAATTATTCTGAGGCTAGACGTTCTAACGACACCTGATTCTGAGGACCGGTGAGCCCGTAAAAGAATTTTGAACTTTTTTAAGTTCATTTAATTAAACATGCAAGTGAATTTTTCTAATTTGTAAACTGGTGCTCGGATAAAAAATACGAGGGCACCATTGAACTCAGAATGCCGGAATTTTCCAATAAAGGACATAACTTTGTCCACAAGGTTTGACTGAAAATTTTAGTTTTCGAACTTTTTTGAAAAAAATACAATAACTTATAAAGATATTTTGTTTTGTTTTTCGAAACCGTTGAGCGGAGGACAACGGCGTTGCGGTGAAGTGACAAGGTTCGTTAAATAAATATCATTAATGGATCGTTTTTTTGCAGAGTAACGACACATTAAATGAAGCATAACAGATATGCTTTTTCATAAATGAAACAGTGTAACGATGCGACGTAACAACATAACAGAAATGCTACGAAATGTTTTATTTTAATAGGTTAACTCATTGGTGAGTTGAGAATCAAAGGGTGGAAATTTCTCTGACGAACTGATGGTGAGAACTCACTCCAACAACGAACAACGAATACTGGCAGATCGTTAATGACTTCGACGTATCTCGAAGAATGAGACTGGTGAGTGACGAACACCTTTGACCTCTTGAATCTTCACGGGAGGACCACTTCAATGTTGAACTGCTTAGAGGTAGGGGTTTAATTGTTTAATTTTTCCCCATTCTTATTCTAAAAAAATGAACACAGATCAACCCATAGATAGGTTGATTCGCGGATCATGTGTTTTTGTGGGAGGGTTTTTTCCTTGGGTTTTTTGCACTCATATTGATGATTATCTGATAGAACTATGATCACAAGGCTCCCCTGTTTATAAAATTCTAATGCGGAGGGCGCGGGCTGAGATGAATAAGTCCCAAGCCCCTCTTCCCTGTGCGTTCTTTGTAGCTGAGCATTCAAATTGCCGGCAAGGAAAATTCGAGGCCTTCGCAGGGAAGGTGACACCCCACGGAGGCTAGAGGTGTAGGTGGCATGAAGAATGGACCACCGGTGTGGACCCGGTGGTCCATAGAAGAGCCCACCAGTGGTGACCGTGGCGGTGCAGCAGAAGCCGCCTTCTAGACAGGCAGATGGTGGAAGGACGCGACCCCATGGCTGTGTCAGTGGAGCGGCCCACAACCATGGGCTGTGTTTCTCAAGGAAAGCGGTCCCTTGACCAAGTGTGGAAGGACTGACTAGCCAGTTGGCTGGCCGTGTGATGGAACCCTGGACGCACTATGCATTTGGGCTGGAGGAGATGGCCCCGCGGTGACCTGTGGGGTAGGAGGGTGGATGGGGATGCTTGCTGCATCCTGACCAGGTAGAGAACTGGTCCGCCTCTGGAGGACCGGGCATGGTAGTAGGCCGGAACCACGGACCAACAGGCCCGCGACTCAACTGGCCAGACTGGACTAGGCTAACCTGGATTCAAACCGGGTCAGGTCAGGTCAGTCGAACTAAACCAGGGCATTTGGGGCCCCTGGGTCAGGTTGGTTAGGTCTGTCCGACCGGGTCGGACCGAGCCCAGACGCAACCGACCCCTGTTTACAAAAGCACCAATACCTTTCAAACTGGGTATCTGATTGACGATCCATTTGTGGTGTTGGAACCCTCACAATGAGGCAAGTATTTTGGCATACTCTATGGAGGATTTCATGGAAGTTGAATTATAACGAATGGCTTGAGGAGCAGTTCTCCTGGAATCAAGCGCACTGCATATGGAAACCTTGTGGTTGGCTGAGAACTAAAGTCTACTGACAAGAGACCCTATGTGGATCATCTACGATGACCCAATGGGAACCAATTTCTCTATGACCCGATAGGCCCATGGTGGGGAGCAACTATGTGTGACCCGACAGACCCACGATACTCGACAGGAGGAGTACCTCAGTATAGCCAAAGTGGGAAGCAGATTCTATGAGACCCGACATGCCCACGGTGGGGAGCAGATTTTGTGTGACCTAGCATACCCACGGTACTCGTTAGGGATGAGTAACACAACAGTCCAAGCTTAGTGGGAAGCAGCTTCTATGTGATCCGGCAGACCCACTGTGCTCATTTAGGAGGAGTTATCCAGAAACCTAAGGTGTTCGATGATATGAATGATGGTCCTACTTTCCTACTCTAGAATATACCTAGTGTGATCTGTCTTGCTTCGTGGTTTTATTTGTGGATTGTTTTGTGGTATTTCCTTGTTGTTTTGGGGTCCCTACTGAGTATCTTGTTACTCACCCCTGCATGGGCTTCGCCCGCACGTGTTGTGTCTAGTGCAGACGACCACTGGCTTGATAGAGGACTTAGTGGCCTAGGACTCGGTGGTGCCCAGTGAGACTAGGCTGGCAGGGAATTATTCTATGACTTCCATCAGCTACTCTACACTTACCCATCAGGTGGGATTTTCAGCGGAAAACTTTCAGAGTTTCCTTGGACTTTCCTATTTTCAGTTCATCTTTTGTTGGGTTTTTATTCTGGCCCATTTGGCCTACAATTTTTACTTTTACTCAGTGGTTGTTTAGTGGCATTCCTGTTTACTTTTCCAGCTTTGGGATGTGGTTGTGTGTGCATGCGTACATGTACTCAGGAAAATTCCTCCCACTTGCAGGTTGACGCCTTCAACGCTAGTCACTAACCCCTGGCCTTTGGGAGGAGGGCTTGGGGTATGGAATGACACAGGCCCTGGGGGATAGGTCATGACAAAGTGGTATAAGAGGATATTGATTCTACCTCAAAGATCGAGAGTCTGTTGTTTTGTGTTTGGGAAACAATGTTAAATGTTTTGAGTTCGATTTTTAGATTTGGGGAGTCCAGTATTGGTGTAGTGACCGATGTATCCATACACCAGGACCTTGAATTATGCTTTTAGAATCTATACATAAAAACACCGGTTTCATGCATCATATAGGAAATTGAGTGTTTCCTTATGTTCTTCTTGAATAAGAGTCATCTCACCAGGTATAATCTATTAACCATTGTACATGTTGATCTGTATCAAGATGCCTCCACACAAACGGCCAGCTAGGACTCCAATATGTGGTGGTGAGGACAGCCCACCAAGCGATGAGGCGTCAGTTTAGGGACCAGTGCTAGAGATGACCCTGCCAGGTGGTGCACCAGTGTTACCACCACCCGTTGATCAGCAGTTACTACCGGTGTTACTGGTAGAGGATTCACACAGGTTCATCGCCTTGCATGAGTTGCAGAGACATAGACCTCCCAAATTTATGGGAGAGATAGATCCTTAGGGCACTGAGGACTAGCTGGAGGTGGTGATGCGGGTCTTCCGCTTAGTGGGGACGCCACTTGACCAGATGGCGATCTTAGTTGCAAGCCTTCTTCAGGGTTCAGCAGGGAGAAAGTGGATCTTGATGATTCAGACTCATGATGAGGCAACCCTCTCCTAGGTTGACCTCGAGCGGCTTTTCTGGGAGGAGTTCTTCCCTGTGACCTTGTGTTTAGTGCACATACAATAGCTTCTTCACCTATAGATGGGAAGCATGTCTATTGCTAAGTACTCTGCGAGATTTACAGACCTCTCTCACTACTCCACAAACATGGTGCAAGACTCTTTCTTCAGAGCCCAGACCTTTGAGCAGAGACTCAGATGGGAGATCAGGGAATCCATGGTGTCTCTCAACATCCTCACTTGGGCTGGAGTGCTGGAGCGATCCCTTCTTGTGGAGAGATTCTTGGTGGAGCTGTCACCGACATCCGGAGCCACCAACAGACAATAGGTGATAGAGTCTTCAGTAGTGAGTAGTAGGCAACAGACGAGGGGACCCAAGTAGGTCAGATCTTTTAGGGGAAAACCCCAGGACTTAGGGTCAGTAGTGTGGGGCTCCCAAAGTAGAGGGAGTCAGCAGGGAACTAGGTTGTGCTTCTTGTGTGGAGGGCAGGGACACATGGCTCGTGACTGCCTGACCCGCTGCACAGACGATTAGCAGACGGTCGACGAACCGCCAAGGCAGAGGCATAGGTTTGAGCGAGGAGGTACATAGGGCGGCAGATGTGGTAGGGGAGCGGGCTGAGTAGTAGGTGGTAGATGACGATTTGAGGTGCTACAACCACCACCCCCAGGTGGTCTACCACGGGCTCAGGGTGCTGGCGGACAGGGGCAAGGCCATTTTCAGGTGATGAAGACCTACAACCACGATGCTCTAGAGATGATTAGAGGTACAATTTTTGTCTTCTACACCTTATTTTTTGTTCTTATAGACATAATTTATATTCACTCATTCCTTTCCACAGACCTCGTTCGAGGCTCTGAGATTCCGATGGAGTTGTTGGCTCGATCCTTACGATTAGAGACTCATACGGGGGGGGGGGATTCAGCGATTACACACTGGTTTCAGTAGTGGGAGCTTACTCTAGGAGGTGAGAGCTTCAGATAATATCTCCTAGTAGAATCTTCGAGACCTTACGACGTCATCTTGTGTATGGAATATTTATCTACAGTCCATGCTCATATCGAATGTATTATGTGCAAAGTGTGATGTGTCTGCGAGGATGGGACAAGGTTTTCCTTCAATGGAGGGAAGGGAACTTTTTCAGCACATGAGAGACTTTCTCGGAGGAGGGTGCAGCCAATCACTCACTAGTTGTCTAGCCTCACTCTCAGTGCGGTGGATGAGAGGAGTTTGATCTTTCCTATAGTGGTGGATGAGTATGAGGATGTCTTTCCTAAGGATGTTATGAAACTACATCCTCATAGGGAGTTGGAATTATGCATTGATATGTACCCCGGGACGCCACCAATATCCACACCGACATATTGGATGGTTCCTACATAGCTTTGTGAATTGATGTTATAGTTGGAGGAATTGCAGGATAAGGGATTCATGAGGCCCAACGTTTCACCATGGGAAGCCCCAATGTTGTTTTCCAAGAAGGTAGACGAGAGCTTAAGGCTATGCGTGGAATTTCGGCGCCTAAACTAGGTGATCGTGAATAAGAAGTATCAACTGCCAAGGATTGATGACCTCTTCAACTAGCTTAAGGGAGCGAGGTGTTTCTCTAAGATCAACCTCAGATCAGGCTATCATCACCTTTGAGTACATGATGAGGACATACCGAATAAAACCTTTAGATGCCGGTATGGACACTATGAGTTTTTGGTTATGTGTTTTGGCATGACCAATGCCCCAGAAGTGTTCATGGGACTCATGAAAAAGATCTTCCAGCCTTACCTTGATTTTTTCATGGTATTATTCATTGATGACATCTTGGTGTACTTGGTGTTGGAGGAGGAGCACACTACACTACTGAAAATTGTCCTAGATACGCTCCGAGAGCACTAGCTTTACAGTAAGCTCTAGAAGTGACAGTTCTGGATTCCGATGGTCTACTTTATGGGGCATGTCACCTCGGAGGCTAGAGTTGAAGTGGACACACTGAAGATTGAAGCAGTGCTTTCTTAGGAGCCACCCAAGAGCATGAATGAGGTGTAGAGTCTCTTGAGGTTGGTTGGATACTACCAGATGTTCGTTCCTGACTTTTATAGAGTAGAAACACCTTTATCATCCTTCACACGAAAGGGAAAACCCTTCGTGTGGACAGAGAAGTGCCATCTGAATTTACAAGAGCTGAGGCGTAGACTGACGAGTTCCCCCATCTTGAGACTACCATAAGAGGGCGTTGGGTATGTAGTTTTCTACGACATATCAGGGACCAGACTGGGTTGTGTCCTGATGTAGGAGGAGTAGTGATCACCTATATATCATGACAATTGAGGAAGCATGAGCATAACTATGTGACTAATGACATGGAGTTAGCACCAGTGGTCTTTTCCATGAAGATGTGGCGACACTACTTGATGGGTGAATGGTTTACCGTCTACTCCGACCACAAGAGTCTCAGGTATATCTTCTCACAAAAGGACCTGAACTTGAGATAATGAAAATGGCTATATTTCCTCTAGGACAATGAATTTGAGATAGTCTATACTCTAGGGAAGGGGAACGTGGTGGTAGACGCACTCAGTAGGAGGTCTGGTTTGCAACTACTGAGTGAGGCGACAAAGTAGTTAGCTGTGATGCAGATATCCTTCATGGATGACGATGGAGTGACTTACCTTCAGTCAATGACTGTCACTCCCCCACTCTTACAGAAGGTTAGGGAGGCACAACTTGTGTATGTTGACTACGAGGCCCGATGTTCTCAGTTATCCTCATGACAGACTCCCGATGGATTTTCGATAGGTGGGGAGCACATTATCCTTTTCAGAAGATGCATCGTAATACTAGTGACGTTATGAGAGGAGGTGTTGAGGGAGTTCCATACATTACCTTTGGTGGTACATCATGGTGTGTTGAAGATGTACCAAGACCTCTGACGTTAGTACTGGTGTCCAGGGATGAAGAAATTAGTAGTAGAGTTAGTTTCATGATGCCACACTTGTCAGCAAGTGAAGGCTAAGAATTAGGTTCCAGTAGGATTAGCCCAACCACTCAAGGTACCGGATAGAAAATGGAATGGTATCTCGATGGACTTTGTGATGGGGTTACCACGTATGTACAAGGGCCACGATTATATATGAGTGATCGTTGACCAACTGACCAACTCAGATCCTTCCTACCCATCCGGGAGCAGAGATCGGTAGAGGTCTTGGGAAACCTCTATGTCCAGGAGACAGTGTAGCTTCATAGGGTGCCTTTGACGACCGTCTCATACCTTGATGCACACTTTATATCCTGATTGTGGAAGGGATTGCATGAGGCGTTCATGATTCATCTGCGCTTGAGCACCGCCTTTCACCCTCAAACAGATGGTTAGATGGAGCAGACCATACAGACCTTGGAGGACAAGCTTTGTGCTTGAGTCCTTGTTTTTTTTCATAGTTTGGAGGAACACCTACCATTGGTGGAGTTTGCATATAATAATATATATCACTCCACCATTGGCATGACACCGTTTGAGGCCTTGTACTGGCATCCATGCATATCACCTTTATACTGGACGAACCCATGGGAGTCAGCACTAATGGGTCTATAGTTGGTATGGGCTACCAATGAGAAGGTGCAGATCATCTAAGAGTGGATGAGGACTACACAGAGTAGGCAGAAATCATACGCTGATAGAAGATGGAGACCATTGGAGTTTGAGGAGGGAGACCATGTTTTCCTTCAGGTCTCACCCTGACGGGGATTGCCGAGATTTGGTCGGGGCGACAAGTTATCTCCAAGGTTCATCAGACATTTTTTAGATTCTAAGCATAGTTGGTGAGGTGGAATACCACTTAGCTATTCCCCCACAGATGCACCAGGTGTATGATGTTTTTCACATGTCGCAACTGAGGAGGTACGTGCATGATCTATCGCACGTCATCGATTGGGGAGAGCTGGACATTGACGATGGAGAGACATTTGCAGAGTTCCCAGTAGAGATAGAGGATCGATAGGAGCGATTCCTTTGTGGACAATCGATTCTTCTAGTGCAAATTCAGTGGAAGCACGAGGATCTCTAGGAGAGCACATGGGAGTGGGAGGCTCAGATTTGTGCTTAGTACCCCCACTTATTTTTTTAGCCTTGTTTTGGATTACGAGGACGTGAAACCCAAAAAGGGGGGAGTAATTTAATTTTCTAGAATTTCTATGTATTTTTTTTAAATTATATGGATTTATTCTGAGACCAGATGTCCTGAAGACACCTGATTCCGAGGCTTGATAATCCCAAAATATAATTTTGAGATTTTTTAAGTTAATTTAAGTAAACGTACGAGTGGATTTTTCTAACTTGTAAACCAGTGCTCAGATAAAAAATATAAGGGCACCGTTAAACTCAGAACACTAAGATTAACCTATAAAGGACCTAACTCTGGCCGACAAGGGTCAATCAGAAAATTTATTTTTTGAACTTTTTGGAAAAAATAAAATTAAATAACTTATAAAGATATTTTATTTTGTTTTTCGAAACCTCTAAGTGGAATATGGTGGCGCTGCGGTGCGGTGATAAGGCACATTAAAAGAATCTAATTAATGTCTCATTTTTGTGCAGCATAACAACCCATTAAATGAAGTGTAACAGATACACTATTTCATAATTGAATCTATGTAACGATGCGATGTTACAACATAACAGAAACGCTGCGACATGTTTTCTTTTAATGGGTTAATGCGTTGGAGAGTTGATAATAAAAGGGTGGAGATTTATTTGACGAATTGACAGTGAGAACTCTCTCTAACGACAAATGAAGAACACCAGAAGATCATTGACAACTTCGACGCATCTCGAAGAACGGGACTAGTGAGTGAAAAATTCCTTCGACCTATTGAATCTTCCTAGGAGGGCCGCTTCAACTTCAAACTGCTTCGAGGTAAGGCTTTAATTGTTTAAGTTTTACCCATTATTATTATAAAATAATGAACACAGATCAATTCACAGACAGGTTGATCCGCGGATCGTGTGTTCTTACAGGAGGGTGTTTTCCTTGGGTTTTTTACACTGGGATAGATGATTATCTTATAGAACTGTGATTCCAAGCCTCCCTTATTTTTAGACTTATAACGAAGAGGGTGTAAGACGATATAAATAAGCCTTGAGGCCCTCTGATTTGTGCATTCTTCATTACTGAGCATTCAAATTGACGAAAAGGAAAATTCAATGCCTTCACAGGGAAGGTGACACCCCACAGAGGCCGGAGGAATATGCGGCGTGAAGAACAAACCACCGGTGCGGACCCGTTGGTTCATGGAAGAGCCCATTGGCGTGCTAGTGCTGGCCACAGGCTGGAGGCAGTGCGACTTGAAGGCGTGCTGGGAGGAGCGCCGTGGCTGGCTCGGGCCGGAACAGTGCAGCATAAGTCATTGGCTGGGCTGACAGTTGGGCCGATGACTGGTGGAAGGATGTGGCCCTCAGCACATTGGTGGAGCAGCCCGCAACCTTGGGGTGCGGTTCTCAGGGCACATTGTCCCCTGACCACGTGTGGAAGGACCAGCTGACTAGTTGGTTGACCGCGTGATGGCACCCCAAATGGGCTTTGCATCCGGGCTGGAGGAGGCGGCCCCACGGCAACCCGCGGGGTAGGAGGACAGACGCGGCCACCTGCTGTGTCCTAGCCAGGTGGAGAACTGCTCTGTCTCTAGCAGACTGGGCATGGCAGCGGGCCAGAACCACGCCCAACGGGTTGGATCCGCCCCATCGGGTCGGGCCAGACCCACGGCTCAACAGGTCAGACCGGACCAGGCCGACCCAGACCCGAATCGTGCCAGGTTGGGTCAATCAAACTAAACCGGGGCATATGGGGCCCCCATGCCGGGTTGGTTGAGTTGGCCCGACCGGGTTGGACTGGGCCTGGATGCAACCGACCCCTATTTACAAAAACACCAATATCTTTCAAACAGGGCGTCTGATTGATGATCTATTTGTGGAGTTGGAACCCTCACAACGAGACGAATCTTTTGGCATAATTTATGGAGGATTTCATGGAAGTTGAATTATGAAGAATGGCTTGAGGAGAAGTTCTCTCTAAATCAAGCGCACTACATGCAGAAACCCTACGGTTGGATGAGACCTAAAGACTGTTGATAAGAGACCCTATGTGGATTAGCTATGATGACCCCATGGGAAGCAGCTTCTATGTGACCTGACAGGCCCATGGTGGGGAGCGACTCTGTGTGACTTGGCAGACCCACAATACTCAATAGGAGGAGTACCTCAGTATGGCCAAGGTGAGAAGCAGCTTCTGTGTGACCCGACATTCCCACGGTGGGGAGCGACTTCCATGTGACCCAGCATACCCATGGTACTCATCAGGGATGAGTAGCATAGCTATCCAAGGTTAGTGGGAAGCGACTTCTGTATGACCTGGCTGACCCACCGTACTCTTTGAGGAGGAGTTCTCTAATAGCCTAAGGTGTTTGATGATATGACTGATGGTCCTACTTTCCTACTCTAAAATATACCTAGTGTGAGCTATCTTGCTTCGTGGTTTTCTTTGTGGATTTCTTTGTGGTCTTTCCTTGTTGTTTTTAGGTCTTTATTGAGTATTTTTTTACTCACCCCTGCATGGGATTCTCTCGCACATGTTGTGTCTGTTGTAGATGACCACCACCTTGATGGAAGACTTGTTGGCCCAAGACCCGGTGGTGCCCAGTGAGACCAGGTAGGTGGGGAATACTTCTACGCATTCCAGTAGCTACTCTACACATACCCATTATGTGGGGTTTTCAACGAATGACTTTTAGAGTTTCCTTTTACATTCCTGTTTTTAGTTCATCTTTTGTTGGGTTTGTATTCTGGATCATTTGACCTATAGTTTGTACTTTTACTCAGTGGTTGTTTAGTGGAATACATGTTTAATTTTATATCTTTGGGACATGGTTGTGTGTGCGTGCATACAGATACTCAAGCAAATGTCTCTCACTTGAAGGTTGACAACTTCGGTGCTAGTTGCCAACCCCTGGCCTTTGTCATGGCATGGGCCCCATGGGATGGGTTGTGACATTACATGTTTTATTTTTTTAGTACTTTTAGTTTTCATTTCAGTTGTTATATTTCTATATGGAATTTCATGGTTATACTTTGGATTTATTTTGATATATGTATAAGAAGGTGTTGATTGGTGTATCCATATTATCTCTCTATTTTGCATGTTCTCTTAGAGGGTAATTCCACCCATATGCATGCTTATTATACCCTTGGTACTAGTTGCAAACCTGGGGCCTACTTGAGGCGGGACTCAAAGTAGTCACCATCTCCCTTCTCTCATTACCGTCCCATGAGGGGTACTATTTGGGGGGTTGGGGGTCGTGAAAAAACATATGATGGTCTGAATCCCATTTCACTAGCTTATATCTTCAGTTTAATAGACACCCATCAGTTGTTGCTCCATATCCATGTAGTTGTTAGAAATAACACCTTCATATTTTATCCTTCAAGTGGTCTTGATTTTCCTCCTCCTAGAAAAATGAAGGTCACACCTCAACACTAGTTTCATACAACTCCAATCCTCCATGGAATTAAGGCCATAATAATTGATCAAACATTAAGGAAGATGTAACATCTTCTTATTTATACTTTCATTCTTCATCATTCATTATTATTTTATAATATCCCTATCTAAACCAATCCTACTAAAATTAATCAAGTTTTTTAATAACTAGAGATTAATGTTATTATTCTAGAATAAAATCATTATAATCAATTTATAATATATGTGTATATTCTCTCCCTCTCTATCTGACATGTCTCATTAATGGATGGTTATATCCGTCTATGAGGATGTTGCCAATTCTTTACTTATCACTTCCTCAATGGTTAGTTATTTTAAATTATTTATAATTTATAAATATATAAAATCAATATTTTTAAGATTATTGAGGTAATTTGACTCATATATAAATAATAATGAATCAAAACCATGAAATCAAAACAAAATAGGTTATTTCAAAGAAGAATGTAATCAAACCATTTCATCATTTACAAAAAGAAAATTAAATAAATTATAATGATCATAATTGGTCAAGAATAACATAAATGAATATAATTCACTTTTGGATTCATGTTTTAAGGAACATAATTTTCTTATACCTAAAGTGTAAATGTAACAATATAAAACAGAACCTAAGGTAAGGAGACTCTCGAACATGGCTTTTTTTTAGGTTTATCTTCTCTTCCTATATAATTATAACACCCCGTGATTTTAGTAGGCATTTCACATTAAATAAATATTGTGTGTTTGATAATTGGTGACACATGAAACACCAAACTTGTAACACCCCAATATTTCATAGTACATTATCTCTTTAAAGTAATTCAATAGCTTGCGCTACACGCAACACCGAGTTCAAGCGCATCACGACCTATCAAACCAGCCTTTTTAAAAAGCGGTTATGAATATTATTAACCACATTTTGAATTTTATATATACCCTATATAATTTTAAAATTCATATTTTGTGTTTTTTAGACATAATATAATGACAAATTCAATTTTTGAGATAAAAGAAGTATTTTTCAAAAAAAGCAATTTTCCAACTTTTAATGGCTAACCTTTTTTAAATCCAATATTTGACACTTATATATTCAAATTAATGAAATTAAATTATTCTTTAGAAGTAGGACATAAAAATTTAGTTTGGATATTTTTTTGGTACTTTTCCTATAACTTTCATATTTTGATGAATAGTGAAAAATAATAAATTTTAATTAAAAACAAATTTTTTAATTGAAATAATTTATAGTGTTAAATTATAAATTTAAGTGGGTTTAAAGTGATATTATATTATATTTTTATTATTTAATATAATTTATGTCATTAGATATAATTTCACATTTAAATTGTACCTAAACAGATGTCAATCTTTTGACAGTTTTTAGTTCTTAAAAACCCCCTTTCTGGTTTTAACAACGGGAATTAATTTTAATTTAATTAATGAAACTTCTATGTTTTTAATTTGGTAAAATTGACATCATTTTTGAATTTAGAATATTAAAATTATCTTTGGGTGATTTTTTGTTATTTTTCTGAAAACAGTCAATTTTTGATGAATAGTGAAAAAACACCGCTTTGTAGATAAAAACTGACTTTTTCATTTAAATAATTATTTTTAATTAAAAATTTATATTTAAGTCAAAATAGATACATAATAAATATATTAGTCCAATTTAATTCATTGGAGTCATTTTATAATAAGATTAGACATATAAAATTTTATTGAACTTTTTATCGTCTTTTACCCACCTTATAGGAAAATTTGCAATTTTGCATAAAACAAAATTTTACCACTTCTGTGAATTGAATTTTAAAAATCTGACAGACACGGTTATCATCATTAAGTAAAATTTGATTCAATTGGACGAAAATAATTTTTGGTAAATAGTAACTTTTGATTTTTATTAATCATAGTTAAAAGTAAATAGGGTAATTAAAGGTAAAAATGATATTATAATTACCCCAAAACATGTCCTAATTATATTGGATAAGTTTATTTCAACCAAAATAAACCTTAGGGAAAAAAATATGATCTCTTTTGATCCACTTGGATTAGATTAGGACATTTATTATATTTTATTTAAAGAAATGTTAAAAGTATTAAATTCAAGTTTTATTAATAGAACCATTTTTAATATAGATTTATACATAAGATAAATTCAACTATAAATATTCATTATAAATCTAAAACTATTTCATACATAATTATATTTTATTTATATTTTTTAGACATTTAATAATTAAATTTATTTATGACACAATGATGATGTAATAATTACCTTATTAATGAAAGATTAAAATAATTGATTTTATAAATATAAAAATAAATGTAAATTGAGACTTTTGATGCCATACATTAATTTTATAGGTGAATATGACATGTTAAGGTTGATTGAATGTATTTTTTTCAAATTAATTATGTTGTGATGACGTTAACAAAAATAAATACTAAATAGTGTCAAAATTGACATAAATTAGTTTTTAAAACAAATACTATTTTATTAAATGATATAATTTTTCTAAAAAACTAAGATTCAACCAAAGGAATTATATAATGATAGATATGTCATTAATGAACCACTTTAGGTTCTCTTGGAATTTAATAGTAAGTTTATTAACCATGTAATATAAAAATACAAGAAGGCATGGTAAAAGTTAAACTATTTAACTAAGAGTTAAATCTAAAAGATAAGGTTAATATGGTGACCTAAGCTTGTCTAAAAACTATTGGTTGAGAGTTTTTTGACCCATCGCCATATTATTCTCAAAATAAATCCATTTGGAGCAATTAGAAACCGAAAATGATTTTATAATAAATTAATATTTCAAGCTTTTCCTAAAGTGCCCATCACCTCTCTTATAAAAGGGTACTTCCCCTTCTCTTAACTTCACACCTCCAAATCCATTTGACTCGGCCAAAAACTACTCAAATATCCTTCCAAATACCCTCACTTCAATATATATTCCTTAATTTGATCAGAAATCCAACCCAAGGAGCCCTTTTGTACAAATCAAAAGGAAGCACCCAAAGAAGAGGTAATTATTTCGTCACCTCTTTCAAAGTTCTTTTCTTCTTCCACTTCCTCTTTCTTTGTTATTTCCATACTAAAATAATAAATCCAGTACCTTATACATACATAGATGTTATTATAAATATGGTAAAACCATATTCATTATTCTATCCATCCTATGAATGACAAAGTCACCATACGTGCGTACGTACGACTTACCGTCTCCACGTCGTGGTGTAGTTTGTTATTCAACACTACATTATTTGGATGGGTATAATAATGAGTATAATTAATTTAAATAATAAATATAACATGTTAATTATTCTGTATATATAATATACCATCCAATTAAACACTGTTTTACCATCGATAGAATGATATTGTCGCTCGTGCGTACGTACGGCTTACCGTCTCCACAACGCGATGAGATTCATCTTCAACGATCACCATTCAAGAATTTTTATAAATATATATATATATATATATATTAAGTATGAGATATGTGAAATAATATTTCTACTGGAATAATATATATTTATGTATATAAATATATTTTGTTTACTTACTTCCATACTATACGATAAGAAAACAGAAACAATGTTCATGCGTACATATGGACTACTGTCTCCATGAATGGTGTTTCTATTTCATATATCTATCTATTATAAATATTTATATTCTGAATATATATGATATATAAATCATGTTTTATATTCTGGAAGTATTTAAATCATGATCTAAGGGATATGATCAAGAATAACAAGTTAAAACGCATACGATAAAGAAAATGATTATTACCTGAAATGTTACTTTAACAAGGAAATTATTATTAAATGGGTAGTATAAATTAATAAATGAATCATATATGATATAATAAATATTAATATGGTTCTGGTATAATTTAATAACATACTATGGTCATTATACAAGAGGTTAAATGTACCCTCTACTAAAGGAAAGTACAAGGTAAGGGTTAATTCCTCAGTCTCATTATTATCTGAGATTGTTTATGTGTAAGTTTTTACTGGGACATATTTATTATCCATGTCTATGTTTTATAAAAGAGTTTTAAAAAGGATTCTTTTTAAGGGAATCTTTAACTAAAACATCATTTTAAATAGATTAAATATATATTTTTCTAAATTATTCTCATTAATGTCCATCTTTTCAAAATGGTTTTAAGGATTTATTTATATGGACATGAATGTTTTTAAAATAATAATTCCATTCAAAAGTTTCAAAGTGGTATGGGACACTTTGATTCAAAAATTTCTTTTAAATGTCTTCCTTTCTAAATTGTGTGACTTTTAAATGATTTCATGAAAAAGGGATATTTCTCTCAAAGAGTTTTACTGTTCATTTTCAATTTTGTCAACAAACTTTACTAGATATTATTCATGACTGAGGTTTATTTATTATAATAAAATTTTCAATATTATATTGAATGAATTATGATATGTTTGACTATGGATGTGCTATTTTTATACCATTCATGGTTTACAGTTGAAGTATTGACATTTCATATGCTAGTTTTAATATGAATGTTTATGTTATGTTTCACCCTTTTCATATGAGGAATGCATTGGACTTAGTAAGTGATGGGTGGGGCCCAATTTAGCCCCTTGATGAATCAGTAGGTCTCATGAGACAAATTATTGTCTTGGCATAAGGCCTTGACAAAATTTTTATTTGTAGTCTTGACACGAGGATTTGACTATGTGGTTATGATGTCCGGTATTATACATTCCCTCATTATGAATTTAGTTATTACATATGATTATTTGACTAGTAGAATATCCATGTGCATGTTTATATAGTAATTTTTTATTTATTTTTACCATATTATGTTCAAGTTTATGCTTAAAAGGCTGTTGTTTTTATTACACATCTTGCCTTAAAAGTTTATAGCTTATGCTAAATTATTTTCCCTTATTGAGCATCTGAGATCACCCCATTCTTATGTTTTGTTTTCCTGGGATTCCAAGAAGTATATTATGATTGATATGCAGGGTTAATCTAGGAGAATGATGGAATTATCAAAGGATTTTTTATGTTGTGTTTTATGTTTGAATGTGTAATGAAACGTTCATGTATGTAATCTATTTTCCAAGACTGCTAAACTGATCAATCCTTCGGGACTTGATTCCTTGTAACTATGTCAATGTATTAAAATAATGCACCTACTCAGGTAATTGGGGTTGGGTGTTACAAAACTGAACTAAAAAATTATTTATTTTGATATAATATTACAATACAAAATGAAATATGTTATGAGATAACTGAATGAAACATAATTAGTGAAATTAATAAATGAATGTTTAGTAAAATAAACTAATAACATCCATAAAATAATTAACTATAAGGAATAATAATTTAATTATTCATGGTTACAAAATGTTTTCTTTACAAAAATTATATATATATATATATATAATATATTTTTATTTAAATGTTAAATTTATCATATTTCAATTATGAAATTAATGAAATGTATTATTTATATATATTAATAAATGAATAAATTTTCATTCATTTTTTTATAAAAGGTGGAGGGTCAAGTATGCTTTATTGAAAGAAAATAAGGAACCCCTTTTAATTAGAATGGGTGAAGAGGGAACCCAAAACTTGTTAGGAAAAAATCCTTAAGAAAAATGAACTGAAAGTCCAAACATGGTCCCAAATGTCCAAAGGGAAACAAACTTCATGGCAAGCCTTAGGGAAAGACCTAATTTTTCTAAGAATTTCTTTTTCTATTTTTTGTGTATTTTATTTTAATAAAATAAAACGATCTCAATTAAATAATAATTTTAATGAATCTAATTATATATGTTGTATTGAAAGATCTGCTCTATGTGGAAATATTACAAGAGGGGGGTGAATTGTAGTTTAAAAAACATATTTTAAAATAATTAAACTATTTAAAACAAAATTCTATTTAAGTAAAACTATTGGAATCGACCCTTAGTCTGATTAACAAAGTCATAGAATTGTAGTAACAATCATTACGATTTTATCAGAGTAAAATCCTATTTCACAGTTAGACCGATTATATTAGAGTTAAAAAGATCTTAATCACTATGGATACAATTAATCAAAGTATGTATCGTAATCAGAGTTAATATGATAAATCAAATAGAATTGAAAGATGAATACAATGACTCACTTTCTATTAAATGTGTAGTATAATATAAAACTTATAGAAAACAAGTAATACAACAGCGAAAAACATAAGAATGAATCACAGACTATTTAAAAAGAAAAATATTTTAAACTTAAGAGAAAGTTAGTTAATAACCTTGACTAAATGTATCTCTTGTTTTATAATTACAGTAAAGTTTATCTTTCCTTACTAAGGAAATCCCCCGATATGAATATTGGGTCTTTCTTCCTATCCCCAGAAGCGCTTGATTTGATCATCGACTCTATCTCACTATCCTTATAAGCCTTCGATCTAATGGTTCAGATTCTTCATCTTACTATCCTCAGAATCCCTCAACCGTTACGATGATTGGATACAGATTACAATGCAAAATTTATTAAGTTAAAAAAAATCCTTACGAGGATTCCTTAGACCTATAAAACTCTAAAAAATTTCAAAGACTAAGAACAAGATGTTCATACTAAGAAATCCCCATATCTCTCACAAAAAGAGAAAATGAAAATGAATCAATCAGAAATCAGCTATCATCAATCAGCTCAAAACTCTTCAAATGGCCTGGTATTTATAGGCATCTTCCCAATGATCATCATGATCTTTTAATGGTCTGATTTCTCTGAGTTTGTCACCATGAATTCAGAAACCTGACACTTGAAAGATCATAACGCTCTGGTGTAGCTGATTGTCCGACATCGTATGGGTTTACACCATTAAAATGTAATAAGTTTTCCTTATGTTAGAAATTAGTATTCTGTATTCTGATTATAAACTTCAATTAGTCTGATGGAATTCCTTAAAACTGTCATTACGATAACCCTTATGAGTATCAATATGTTTTTTATCATTACTTTTGTTAGCCCAATTGTCAATATTTTTTTCATTACAAGAGACATGACTAATGTATTACTTCTAGTATTATAATGGTGAGTCCGATTTATCAGACACATATTCATTAAAATAATCATAATGAAGAATATAAAGTTTATTTTCCTAATACTTTATAACTTATTCTAAGTATGGAAAAATATTATGTTTTTTAAAAAAACATTCTTAAAAACTTGGTACATAAGAATTTAGTAAATATGTTTTAAGTAAGTTTTTGTGATTTCCAAAACTAAAGGAATGGAAAAGTAAGAAGTATAACTTCTGAATAAAAAATATTCCCCTTTTTGGAAAGCACAAACCCCAAAACTTAAATAAAAAATAACTTTGAAAAACATACAACCCATGTTCTTTTAAGTACTTCACATTCAAAATTTAATCATTAATCCTTAACTCCCCATGAGTTTATAAATCATTTGAATATGATGAAGAGAATGATGTTTAATATAGTTAACTCCCCCTTAGGATATTATCTCCACCTACGGATCATATTCTCCCCCTTAATATAAACCCCATATCAAAATTTCTCCTCTTTTGTTAAGAATTACTCTTTTGATAAAACTTTCTCCAAATTTAAGAATTTCTCCCCATTTAAAAGACTCCCCTTACTATAAATTTCTCACCCTTTTTGATTTTAAAAAAGGAATGGGAAATAAGTATAGAGTTACCTAAAATGTTAGAGAAGGAAAAATAATATACAAAACAATACAATTAATTAACTAATCATAAAAAAATGAAAGAACATTCAACCAATCAGAATTGGAAAACATTTAGAAAAATCATAATGGGATGAAAAATTAATTCATTCAAATATTATAAATGATTTAAATGTTTTTCCAAAAAATTCAACGAGAGTTAAAAAATATTAATTTTTATTCATCAGGGTCTTGATAAAGGCTTTGATCTTCTTGAACTCATATCGTTCCTCCTCTAGCTGTTCAAGATTCTCTTTTTGAATCTGAACTTTCTCAAATAATTCTTTGTTCTGATTCCTCAATACGTTAATTTCCTCTTTTTAAGAATTGAGTCTAACCAAATCCAACTGCATATATCAGGTATTTCCTTTCAGATAATTTACTTCCTTAGTATGATTATTAGTTGTATCCCTGAAGTCTTCCACAAACTTGACTCTGTCAGCCATGTATTTTTATAAATTATTGAAAGATTCAGCTGATTAATTCATGATCTTTTTATCATCATAAAAATTCCCATAATGTAATTTTATATCAGCATCAACTTGGTGAGACAATTTCACCATCTTCTTATATGAATTTTTGTGAGTTTGATAACTTTCTTGAACAACTTTCAACTGAGATTAAAGCTGAATAACTTTCTACGTTAAAATATTTACTGAATCCAATTTCTCATTAAGACCTTCTTGAATAAGCTGGCATCAAGATTTCAAGTTTAGAAAATAAGTAATAGTTCCTTCTAACATTTTCATATCATGAACAATATAATCAACTCCTTGTATAGATATTGTTTATACTGGATCCAACTGATCTTTCTGAACCTCAGGAGGTTTAATTCTACTCAGTCAAACTTTTGATTGTTTTATTTTCTTTTTAAAAATATTTGAAACAACTTTGTAAAATTTCTTAGAAATTTTATTATCATAAACTTCTTTATCATCAGATAAATCAAAGATATCAATATCCTTATCAGTCTCCACTTTGTCATCAACTTTTGTTTTCAAATTTTGATCTTATTCATCTTTCTTAGATGAGGATTCAAATTATTCTTCAGATGATGCTTCTTCTTCAGAACTACCTGAATTTTGTTCTTTATTTTCTTTAGAGGGTAAGTCATATGATGATGAATATTATGATGAAGACTTATCAGATTGTTTTTCTTCCTTATCATCTGCCTCTTCATTTTTATCCTCTTCCACATATTCTTGTTAGTCATCCAAATCTTCTTCAATTTCTTTTAAAACTTATTTTTATTCACTTTCTTCTTATTCTTCATCTCCTTATTTTTCTTCATTCTAATTTCCATCAACTTGTTCATTCAATTCCTTTTCAAGCTCGTCCTTGAGATATCTGGCCATTCTCAAAACACCTATACCAACTTGTCTCGGTTTCAATTGTTTTTCTTGAAAAACTGGTCTTGATTCTTCCTTGCAAACCTTATTATTTCCTTTTTCATCAACTGAAGGAATTATTTCTAGAACTATTTATGTTTCTTAAAAGACTATCCCTACTTTCAGTATGATCTTATTTGTGTGATATTGTGTCAAAATTGGATTCTCATAGGCTCCCTCAACTCCTTTGAACAACTTTTCACAAAGCTGAGCATCTTGAAGTCTTTTATTTTTTTATTTATTTTATCTTCCTCTTCCAAAGTATTATAATCCTAGATCTTCAATGTTTTGGATTCTACAGGATTAATTCCAATTTGGAGATCCCCTAATTTATGTTATTCTTTATTTTTCATCCATTCATTAAAAACTTCATTAGAAACACACTTTTATTTCTTCTGTCTCTTTGGTAGGGAAGTCTACACTTTTCTATTCCTTTTATTCTCATCTTTTTCTAGTTTCTTTGATGGATCTACCTCTGATGCAGTTCCATAAACCTTCTGAATATACTTTATTGATTTTTTTTATTAAAAAACAACTTCATCTATTTCATCATATCATCACTAATGAAGGAAATATTTTTCCTCATTAGAGTCTATTTATTGGCAATTTTAAAAAACTCCATGCATTTTTAAACCAATTTGATTAACAAATCCAGAAAAATGATGGTTTTTGAATTTATTGAACCTGAATTGATAATATCCATGATTAATAAAATGAAACTCACTAAATCCATTCACTAGAATATTCAATATGAAAAAATTAGAAACTTTTAATGTATAATTATCTCTCTTCATTGGTATGATAAAACCCTTTCATCTATAAAGTAATAACACGATTATTTGATGTTAGATGGGAAACCTTCCCAACTTTTTCATAATGATCAAACAACTAATCTTTTACCTTATTTTAATTAAACAATCCAAGATTATCTGGAAGCTTATATGAAGGACAATAAGCTTCCCCTTCTGAGGGTACTCCTACCAGACACATAACTTTCTTATATGATAACTTGTATTTCCTTCCATACATTACAAAAGAATGTTTTTCTTTCCCATTTTTATTGAAAAACTTAATAGAGGCATAAAAATCACAAACAAGATATGGGTTTAAAATATCAAAATCCTTATTCGGATTTCACATATAGACCGATTCCCAACCTTGAAAATCAATGATCATTCTCAAAGTAAAATCATATTTTTCATAAAAATCTATTTTGACTAATATCTCCTTGAATATGAACCACTTCTTGTAAACTCCATTAGATTCCATTAGACTGAAATTGAAACTGGTGGGTTGGATGAAAAGGAAAGTTTTCTACTGAGGATGAATCTGATTAGGAAAACATTTAAATAATTTTGAACTCCCAAGGTTTTAAAACATTTATCAGATTGAGGATGAATCCAATTAGGAAAAACTTTAAAATTTTGAAAACAAAATAGAGTTTTTATAAAAATGAAATAATAATAATAATAATAAAAATAACTAATATAATGAAATATTTAAAAAAATTACCTTTTAGAGTGGAAAGATCCATTAGTATGATATACCTGTTCTTCTTGGGGTTTTTAGAATAAAAAATTACAATATTTTTAAAAGAAATAAATACGATGGATATAATAGAAAATTATTTCCAATAGAAAATCAAATTATGACAGTTATTCATAGAAAACTCAAAGTGATAGTTTTAGAAGTTAGAAATTGATTTAGATAGAACTTTATTACCAAAATTTTGAATCAAATTTTTTTTAAAAAATTGGGTTTGAAAATTTTTTATAACATTTTACGACTTCGAGGAAAAATTTGAGAATTATAACTCTTAGAATTTTATAAAGAAACATGAGTCCAAAAAACTAATTATGATATTAAAAAAAATTAGAAAACTAAAAGTTTTTGAAAAAACATCAAACAAATGTACCCCCCTTTGAAAATGAGTAACTTAATGTAGGATATGGGTAAAAAAGAAGTAGATATGAATGATTACTTTATATTGATAATTCCTAGATTCTATTTAATGTATTCAGATATATCAGAATTAAGAGGTTTTGTAAAAATATCTGCAAGTTGATCTTGCATTCCGATGAATGGTAAAATGATATATCCTTTAAGTGTGACCCTAAAAGAAATAGTGTCTTATCTTTATGTGCTTATCATGTGAGTGATATTCTGAGTTTTTACTTAATATAATGACACTATTATTATCACATAGTATTTTAGTTTTAGTAAAACTCAAGCCTTAGTCTATGAGTGTGTTTTGTATCCACAACACTTGAGCACAACAACTTCCAACTGCCACATATTTGGAATCAGTAGTGGAAATTTATACAGAGTGTTGTTTCTTACATGACCAAGAAATTAAGGAATATCCTAAGAAATGAAAAGTTCCTGAATTACTTCTACTATCCATTCTACAACCACCAAATTTAGCATCTGAAAAACTTTTTAATTCAAAAACACTTCCATAAGAATAGAAAATTCCTATATCCATAGTTCCCTTAAGATAAAAAAATTCATTTTATAGATTTAAAATGGGATTATTTTGTATCTGTTTTATATATTACACATAATCATATTGAAAACATTAAATCTATATGACTAGAAGTTAAGTAAATTAAACTTCCTATCATAACTCTAAAAGTATTTTGATCAACTAGTTTCCCAGCCTCATCATGATCAAGGGTATTAGAGATACCAATAGGATTAATAATACTTTTAGTATGTTCATATTCAAATTTATTAAGAAGATATTTTATATACTTATGTTGAGATATAGAAGTTCTATTTAGTTTTTTTTAAATTTCAAAACCAAGAAAATATGTTAACTCTCACCCATCATACTCATTTCAAACATAGATTTCATAAGATTCAAATAGGAATAAATTTTTTGAGTTAATTAGAATATAATGTCATCAAAATAAATGTATACAATCATAATATTTTTATTAACTTCTTTTATTAAATTTTTTGGATCCATAACTCCCTTAACATTTTTTTTTGAAACAAAAAATCACGATAACCTATCATACCATGCTCCAGGGGCTTGTTTAAGTTCATATAAATCTTTGGTAAGTTTGAAAATGTATTTAGGATGTTTTTTATTTTCAAAACCTGGGGGTTGTTCAACATAAACTTCCTCCTTAAAATATATATTATGAAAAAAATAATTTATATCCATTTGAAAGAGTTAGAAATTAAAGAATGTTGCAAATTATAGAAGTATATAAATAGATTTAATTCTTGCTACCAATGCATAGGTTCATTAATAATCTATACCTTCTTGTTGATTATATATATTAACAATAATTATTTCTTTGAAACTAACAATTATTCCATTTTCATCACATTTATTTCTAAAAACTCATTTTACTCAAATTATAAAATTTTATTTAGGTCATTCAACTAAAGTATAGAATTTATTTCTTTCGAATTCATTAATTTCATCTTGCATTGCTTCAATCCAATCCTCATCACCTAAAGCCTCATCAGGATTCTTATGTTCAAATTGGGATAAGAAAACTAAATGCTTAATTTCATTTCTTAAAGAAGTTATAGTCATAATTAGTTGATCAACAACACCAATAATACTCTCAATAGGATGATTTCTAAGAAACGACTTACTTCTTGGGTTTTGAAAAGTCTATTCTTCAACAATAGGTAAAAAATATTCCTAAGGAATAACTTAAGAAACATATTCTTAAGTTATTTCCTTATGAGAATTATTTTATAAAAAAGGTTGAAAATCAGTTTTTGAAATAACATCCTCGAATGTATTTTGAGGTTGTTTGAAAATAAAAGGGTCGGTTTCATCAAATTTAACATGCACTATTTCATCAATAGTGCAATATTTTTTATTAAAAACTCTATAATCATTCGAAGTATTAGAATAACCTATAAATATTCATTCATTGTATTTGGGTGAAAATTCATGTAAGTTATATTTCGTATTTAGAATGAATACTTTGCAACCAAAAACTTTGAAGTTAGAAATGTTTGGTTTTCTTCCTATCCACAACTCATATGGAGTTTTACTAATAAATGGTCTAATTAAAACTAGTTTTATAGTATAGTAGGAAGTACTAACCACTTCAAACCAAAAGTGTTTAGTAACTGATTATTCACTTAGCATGGTTCTATTTATTTCTTAAATAATTCTATTTATTCTTTCAACTACACCATTTTTATGGAGGGTTCTAAAAGCTAAAAATTAATGTTCAATACCTTTCTTACTACAAAAAGTTTTAAAATCATAATTTAAAAATTCTCCCCCATGATCACTATGAATAGATATCAAGGATAGGGTTTTCTCATTTTTAACTTTGTTTACAAAAGTTTTAAAATAAAAAAAAGCTTCATATTTCTTTGTGAGAAAATAAAACCATTTGTATATAGTGTAATCATAAATTAAAAATATACATAGAATTTCTCCCTAATACTACTAGTTTGTGTAGGACCAAATAAATCCATGTTCAATAAATTCAAAGCATCAATAGTTGAGACTTTACTAATAAATTTAAAACTTAACTTATGTTGCTTACCAAATTTATAATAGTCGCAGACTTTTGAAGTATCAAATCTAAGATCTAGTAGTTCCTTAAAAAGTATTTTATTAGTCAACTTGAATAAGTTTCTAAGGTTATAGTGTCCTAACATTCCATTACATAACCAAAATTTATCTTCCATTTCACTAAGTCAAGATAAGTCTTGGATCCTAAGGTCTTCTAAGTTAAGTATATAAACATTCTCATGCTGATGGGAAGAAATAATGAATTCTTACTTGGAACTATGTACTAAAAATTTATCATTCATAAAGTTTACAAGGTAACCTTGATCATATAATTTAATTATGATTATATGGTTTTTCTTAAGACCTTTAATAAACAAAAAGTTAGAAATTAAAGCTTTACCAAGAAGAAAAATATTACATATTCTGATAGTCTATCCTTGATCATTATCTTTGAAAGTGAATTTTCCTCCTTTCGTCATGATAATATTTTGAAAAAAATATTTTTTACCAGTCATATGTATGAAACATCCACTATCTATATACCATGTATTCTTTTTGTTGGTACTTTCTTTGCTTTCTTGAAAATAGAAACATTAGACTTTCGGCTACCAAACCTTCTTAGGTCTAGTAATTTCAGAAAAAAAACTTTAGGAATCCATATTTTTTTTAAAAATTAGGCTTTGTGAAAACCTAGGGATTGAAATTTATTAAGTGAACACATTTTCTTCCAATGTCCATCTATTTTAACTTTGTTACAAAAGGGTACACTATTTGGAAAAAAATAATTGCTACTAAAAATAGTTTTTTAAGAAAAACCCATTCAGAAACTAGTACCATAAGGATATATTTTTTTATAAATTTTATCAAAGTTTTATTTAATAGTGGTAAAATTTGAAAAAACTTTTTTAAATAAGAAATTTTTGATTTTAGTTTAATAAATAAATTCTTATCCTCATTAGTATTAGTTTTAGAATTAAGTTTTGATTCTAATTTTTTTCTTAGAAACTAATTTTTTTAAATCTTTAGAAGTACCATCCTTCTTAAAAATAGTCTCATCAATATCTTTAGAATGATCTGATATTTATTTTATTAAAAAATATATTCCTAAATAATCCTTATCTAGTTTGTCCTTATCATTATCAAGTTTTTTACAAATTTTACAATTCCCATTTTCAAAAAGTTTAACGAAGAGAGAAAATTCATTATAAGAAAGTAATTTATTATCTTATGAAAAGGAATATTCTTTATCTGAAGATGCAGAATTTTTCTCATTGGGATAGTTAGAAATTAAAGACATGTTTGTGAGGTTTTCATTAGTTTGTACATTGGACCTGAGATAATGATTTATAAGGGGTATATTTACAAAACGTCCTATGTTCCTATGTACGAAACTTTCATTATCCGAAGAATTATATAAGGAATCACCACCACTAGCATTCCATATGTCATAAGAATTCATAACTTTTTTTTTCATTTTATTTATAATAATTATTTTCATTCCTTTTATAATTTTTATCTTTCCTATCTTTCCTCTTCAACTTTGGGCAATCTGGTCTAATATGTCCATCTTTCTTACATTTGTAAGAAGTGAATTCATCTTTCTTGTCACTTTATCCTTATGATTTTTTTGTATAAGTATTAGAACTATTTATTTTGAACAATATTATTCATTCTTATGGAAAGTTTATCCAATTAATTCTCTGAATTTTCAGTAGAGGTTGAATCTGATTGTATAACAACTTTTTTTCTTTCTTGTTGATTTAACAATTTTCTACGGTGTTTGATTTTTAGTAGGTACAGTAGTAGTAAAATCAACACCTACATTATATTTATTATATTTTCCAACATATATTTTCAGTCTACTCTCATACTACATCAAGGTTCCAATAAGATCATTAAGGGTAATATTATTAAACTTCCTTGCTTTATCAACAACTGTTCTCTTAGATTCCTGATTCATTGGGTATAATGTCAATTATCTTTTCCACAAGAATTTAACCATCTAATACTTTATCACCAATATCTTGTAAACTATTAATAATTGGCATGAATATCTGGTGCATCTTAGAAAAATATTCTCCAGGTAAGAAATAAAAATCTTGATAATCAGCTCTTGGCATAGCTCTCCTGGTCTCAACCACTTTTGATGTACCAAAATGTGTAACTTCAAAATTTTCTAGATACTGTTAGTAGCTTCGTAGGAATAAATATGAATATATATTGTTATTATCATAGAACATAACAAAGTATTTCTAACTATATAGTTTAACTAATATTCCTATTTTTCTTAATGAGTGAAGGTAGTAATTTCCTTATCAGGAATTTTATAATCTCCAGTAAGCATCACAAATTTATCAACCCCAATGTTGATAACAAAATTACTCATCCTATATCTATAGTACTCATAGTCAGTACTATCAAATATAGTTGGTATATTAAGATTTAAGTTATCTATATCCAATATTTAGAACTACCATCTTAAAAGAAATAAAAATTATTTTCCACAAATACACGTCTGTGTAATTTTTTTTATAAATCAAGTATTTGAGTAGTGGAATCCTGCTCTGATACCAATTGTTGGATCAAAAGATATAATATATGTGGTTATATTAAAAGAGGGGGGTGGGGGTGAATTATAGTTTAAAAAATTTATTTTAAAATAATTAACCCAAAATCATATCTCAGTAAAACTATCAGACTTGGACCTTAATATGATTAACAAAGTCACATAATTGTAATCACAATCAATAATATTTTATTAGAGTAAAAATAAGTTTCATAGTAAGACTAATTATATCAGAGTTAAAAAGATCATAATCACTATAGATATGATTAATCAGAGCATGTATCATAATCAGAGTTAATATGATAAATCAAACAGAATATAAAGATGAATATGACGACTCAAATTCGATTAAATGTGTAGTAGAATATAAAACTTGTAAACATTAAGTAATAAAATAGTTAAAAAATGTAATAATGTCTCAAAATAATAAAAAATATAACTCTTTTAACCTTAATAAAAAGGTAGTCAATATCCCTGACTAAAGGTATCCCCTGTTTTATACTTACAGTAAAGTTTGTATTTCCTTACTAAGGATAGCCCTCGATACATATATTGGCTTTGTCTTCCTATCCTAGGAAGCCCTTAATAGAATTAATAGCTTTGTCTTACTATCCTCATCAACCCTTGATAAAATGGATCATATTATTCATATTTCTATCTCTAGAATCCATAGATCGTTATGATGATTAGATCTAGATTACAATTTAAAATTTCTTAAGGAAATAATAATTATGAGGATTCCTTAGAACTAAAAAACTCTAAACATTTACAAAGACTAAGAACAAGATGTTCATGCTAAGAAATCTACATAGATATCGTAAAATGAGAAAATGAAAATGAACCTATCAGTAATAAAATATAATATATCAGCTACATATAGTTTAAATAGCTTGGTATTTATAGGTATCTTCCTAATGGCTATCTTGATATCCCAATAATCACATTTCTTTGAGTTTGTCGCAACAACTTCAGACACCTGGCACTTGACAGCTCATAACACTCTAGCATAACTGATTTTCTAGTGTCATATTGGTTTGCACCATTATAGTGTAATAAGTTTTCCTTACATTAGAAATAAGTTTTCCATATTAAGATTATAAACTTCAGTCATTTCGATGTAATTCCTTACAACTGTCATTACGATGACCCTTATGAGTATCAATCCAATTTTTATTGGTACTAATATTATTATGATTTTCAAGAATTTTTTCATTATGAGAGATATGACTACAGTTTGAATTCTGGTCTGATAAAGGTGAGTTTGATTTATCAGACATATAATCATTATGATAATTACAATGAAGAATATAAAGTTTATTTTTATAATACTTTATAATTTATTCTAAGTATAGTAAAAGTTTATGTTTTCTAAAAAAACATTCTAAAACACATGGGATATAAAAAGTTAGTAAATATGTTTTAAGTAAGTGTTTATGGTTTCCAAAACTAAAGGAATGGAAAATTAAGAAGTATAACTTCTGACTCAACAATATATTTATATTAAATAAAATTACCAATCATCTAATGATTATTTCATGGTAAGGAATAAGAATAAATTCATTTTTATGCATAAAATAATCATTTTTATAATTTTTTATGCAATATGCGTACATCTATTAAAATTAAATTTTATCACCTTTATAAATTAGATACAATGAAATGGTTTTTATATTTGGAATTCAAATTTCTAATTTAGGAATAATTTCAAGTTTATTTTTAGGAATAAAAAAAAAGTTACCAAGGTAAACAATTTTGACCATGATAAAGGCTAGAATAAGGTAAATGAATTAAATTAAGGGATAAATTCATAAAATATCACAAAACATTATATATAAATGAGTTTATGAGATAATTATAGACCCCCTTATCTTTTCCCCATTTTTTTCACTTTGGATCCACATTTCATCAAAATGACATTCCTTTTAACTTAATGAATGGGTTTTTCAAAAATACCACCCCTTCCCACCAAAAAAAGGACCCATATACCCACATAAATAGACACCTTTATTTTAGTTATCTCTTAAACCCTTGAAAAAAATTCTATCCCTGAAAATAATATCCCATGTTTGGGAACCTCTAGTCATAGGAAGAAGTTCCACACCCCTTATTTCTAAGAGTTTCTCTAAGAAGAGATTCATGCGTTCTATGTAAGTGTTTTATTCTCCTTAATCATTATAATTTATATTCTTTATCCACATATAATTAAATCTTACTTATCACTTTAATAAAACGTTTTCCAAATCATTATGCTTCCATAAAATCATCATTATTACTATATAATAACATGTTCTTACTCATTCAATTGTTATAACATGTTCTGGTTTGGGTTAGTTTTACCACCGACATGAATGATTATATAATGTTTACATCATGAATGAATAATAAAATTTAAATACTATTAAGATTATATTATAATAATCAATTTAATATTTTTTCATAATTTTGGAATTGTAATATACTAATTTATATTCACTAATTAATTCAATTATTTTGTAAATTCAATTTTCACCTAAAACAATATTTTTAAGAATTCCATGTGAAACATCACCATAAGTTCCATGTAAAGAAAATATAAATATATAACTATATAATACACATATATTAAATATTAATAAAAAAAATTAGATCATGAACCCAAGATAAAGGGGTAAGGATTGTAACTACCACTCCGAAGCATCTTTGGAAAATAAAGTAGTTAACACTTGAATATTGATTTTAAAAATAAAAAATTAATATGTGGGTAATAAGTAATTATAAATGTATAGTATTATGTAATATATATATATGAATAAGGTTTTTATACATGTTAATAATAAAATTGAATTTATTAGATAGCGATTTATATAATTTTGAACCAAGTGGAAGTTTAGGGTAAGGGCTTATTTTTCAACTTCATACTGAAATCAATAATGTCTATGTATAAGTTAATATTTAGGGAAATGGAATGTTAATTATCTATAAAACTCCATATATTTTCTTTTTCTATATTTATTTTAGAGTTATACATGTCTTCTTACCATTTTACCACCCTTTGGTTCATAACTCAACTAGAAGGTTACATTTAAGTGGAGGTAACTTTATCTCAAGTTTTCGATCAAGAATATTTACCCTCTTTATCCATATTATTTATATTTTTTATGAATAACATTATATATATTATAGCTTTTCCTATGTTCATTTTATATCAAATTTGAATTTATTTAAAAAATAATCATCTTTAATGTTTTTTAAGGGTGTTTTTTTGAATTTAATTTTCTTTACAAAAGTGTGAAAGAAATATATATTTTAAAGTTTCCTTCATAATATCTTTCTCTGAATTTTCTTTTAGTTTTATCTATGACTATTAATTTCCATGTTTTTAGGGTTTTACAAAGTAATTTTTACTATCATTGTTTTATAAATTATTAACTTTTAAATAAAATTTATTAAAACTGTACATGATATTTATATTTATTATTCAAATAAATTTTCTGATACACTTATAAAGTTATTTTAATATATATAAATATCCTTTATTTTTTGTTACAGTTGATGGTTATATTTTTAAAAGATAGAACCCTCCTTTCTTTAGATAGATTATGATCTAGTTATGTTGAAATCTTCTTGAAACCCGTTTATTTCTCACATGTTAATTAAGTTATGGTGGTAATATAAATGTTTTCATGTTCATATGGCACAAATATGTATGGTTTATCATTTAATGCTTGGTGAGTCTAATATATCCCTACAATACATTGGGTAATGTTTTATATCTCATGATATTTGGATAGGACATTGGTGGTTAGCCTGAGCTCAAAATGTTTTGTGACATGGGTGGTTATCCCAAATCCATAATGTTATGGGTACGTGGTTATCCTAGACCATTATGATATAAATGTATTGGTTATTAACCTTGATAAATATTATGATTTATATGATTATGTTTGTTCCATATTCTTATATTATGAAATGTATCTATGTCATGTTCTCATAGATCATGCTTATTGACATGTCTTTCCACACCCTCATGACTCATGTATTATGTTATGCTCAAATCCTTATGATACGATTCATATTTAATTGGTTATGGTTTCCTTATGTTATGTTCATGTAAATTGATAATTCTACCATGTCCACATGTTCATATTTTTCTCACTAATGATATTTAATTGATATGACTAATTTTCACCCATTACTGAGAGTCTCTCACCCTTTCATATGTTTCTATTTCCCCAGTCAGTAAAAATGAATATATATATATATATATAGTATTTTGTGAATAATATTTAAGGGAGATATAGAATAATGTTTGTAAAATAATTTTTTTATGTATCTATTGTCCAAAAACACTAAATCTATATCTTTTGGGGTGTGTTTTATTATGAGATGTAATGAACAATCATGTAAGAGTGTGTATAAGGTATGTATGATTTTTTTAGGTTTATGTAGTTGTTATCCGAGTGAAGTTTAGTTATTTTTTTGATTAGGTTATTAATAATAATAGTATAGAACTAGAAACACCTATTTTTAACCCAAAGTGATGTTGGATGAACCTAAATTATCATTAGTTTAAATGAAGTTATGATAATTTAGGGTATCTTTGGATTGATTTTCCCTAAGACATGATTGATTAAACTATTTATTATTTCCAAATACCCACACTAACCATTTTTTATTTAATGGGTGGTACTAGGAGGAACTAAGTAAATTATGACTTCAATGAGTGATGTAATTATTGACCCAATGAGAAACCAAATAGGATAGGGGTTGGAGTAACAAATATCATGGAAATTATCACCCCAATTTCTCACTTTATGAACAATAATGTGAACCATATCAAACTCCAAAACACACAAAGTAAGGTATATCAATTTATTTATTTATTCATGTAGAAATGTCCAACCTCCTATTGTGGTTATTCTGATCCACTAATTGTCAAGAAATGTATCAAAAAAATATAAATGATATTTTACATTCTCTAATTATCAGAGCATTAAAAGGATGTTTGAGGGTTTTATCATTTTGATGGTGAGGTGGATCAATGGTAGACCTTAATCATGAACACTATGAAAGTGGAAGAAATAGACTCCATATAATATGATGAGTTAAAAATATATTTAGTTATAAGGGACTTTGGTCACTATGAATAAATTGTTTGATGTCCTCCCAAGATGAAAATGAAAATAATTTGAAACTCCAAGTTTTCTCACAGTTTTGGGGATAAAAATAAAAAATGGTGTGTAATATAAATTAAACTGATGAAAACCATAGAGGGTATAAGTTTCACGACCCGTCCTCGGGGCCTGTGCCGTGACTAACCCAAGCCTGCCTTCCATAGGCAAGGGGCTGGTGACTAGCACCAAAGGCGTAAATCCTGATAACTGGGAAGTCATTTCCTTTATAAAAGTAAACAAAACACCACAGAGTACAAGACGAAGTAAAACACTAAGTAAAAAAGGAAGTTTTGAAAAGTAAGTGGGCCATAATACAAACCCAATTGAAATTACAGCTACAACTGAACAGAAGTACAACAGGAAAGAAAAATAGCTGGAAGAAAAAAAGAAGCAGCTCCTGGGTCCTCCACCTCGGATCCTACCTGAAGGGTAGGTACAGATAGCGCAGCTTATGGATCGTCCGCCACGGATCCTACCTGAAGGGTAGGTACCGATAGCCTCCACAATGCTCTTTCCCTTCAACCTCCTCCGAGTATCGTCTCATCGTGAGTCCACCTTCGGATACTAACTCGTCATGAGGTCCACCTCTGGGTACCGTCCAGTCCTCGAACACTCGGCCTCTGTCAGCGCTGCCCATCGTCTACAACCAACACAACGAGGTGCGGGCATAGCCCATGCATGGGTGAGTATACGATACTCAGTAGGGAACCCGAGACCCCCAAGGTCTCACTAAATACAACAAGGATAACCACAAAGAAGTATCTCAATGGATAACCCTTAGGTATAAGCCAATACTTATACCTGAGTTATCAAGTAACCCATCTCAATCAAGAGGAAACACAAAGGTTACGATATCAATGGATAACTACTACCTAGGTATATGCCCATACATATTCCTAAGTTATCAAGTGACCCATCTCAATCATGCGGTAAACACAAAGGTCATAGACTCAGCTAAAACCGGGATTTTCATTATCAAAACCATAACTGCTGAAGAGCACCGTCTCTGATGAGTACAATGATCCTGTCACGACTCCGAGGTACTGCTCACTTACCTAAGACTGCTGAGGTACTCCTCCTGTTGAGTACCGCGGGTCATCCACCCACACACAATAGTGCTTCCCGCCGGGGTCTGCCACCCAAACACAGTAGTGCACCCCCCTAATATCATGGAGAGGTACTCCTTCTGTTGAGTACCGTAGGTCTGCTGCCTACTACCAGGCGCTCCATCCGCCATGGGTCTGCACCCAAACATTGTAGTGCTCCATCCACAGGGCTAGTCGACTCACTCCAAGTCAAGTCGGTCAAGCAGTCATTAGGTCTCAGCCAGCTACACGGTCTCCGTACTCCGTACGCTCGTCTCCGGGTGGGTCCGCTCCATGAGATACAGGTTGATACTCCAAGTATCACAAAGTCTCACAAATAAGTATCTCAAAGGACCGCCTCATCATAGGGGTCTCAACGCAATAGACAACACGTCAATCAGACCCCTGGTCTATGAGTTATTAGCCTTTTCGTCCCAGGGGCCTGATTGGTTTCATGTGCGAACCAACCTGTCCGTATCTCAACTGTACCCCAAACTCACAAAGGGTATACTCAGTAGGGACCAAATCTCGACGTGATCACCAACGCCACTGACGGTTCGTCAAATGCACGTCCTGTCTGAAAGTTATCGGCTTTTCCGTTCCAGGGGCCCGGTTGGATTTCAGGTTCAACCCAACCCGTCCACAACCCATCTGCATCCAAACCCCAGGTGAAGTATTCCAAAAGTTCCGTCTCATCAAGAGGAATCCAACAAAGTCGACGACACGCCTATCGGACGTCCGAAGCTCATGTTAAAAGCGTTTCCCCTCCGAGGGCCCGATTGGTTTTCTGATCGAACCAACCTGGCCATACCCAAAGTTCTCTGAAACCTTGTGTGTAATATACCGAAACGACCGTCTCGATTCAAGGATCACATCGCAACTGACGGTGCATCGATTGGAGGTCCGTAGCCCAAGTTATGGGAGTTTGAACGAAAACTTCCCGAAATTAGGGAGTTCGGGCCCGGTCCGACCCGGCCCAAGACCCCCTGGGCTGGCCCGAACCGGGTCCGGGTCCCGCCCACTAGGGTGTGGCCCGGCCTGGGCGGCTGGTTGGCCCGGCGCGAGTGCGCCCCACACGGCCAAGCTGGCCATGCCGTTGCAAAGGGGGGGGGGGTGGAGCTGCCCCCCTTAAATGATCTGCGACCCCCACGTGGGGGCCACTCCCTTTGACTGCCTGGGGTTACGACCCCCGGTCTCCCCTGGACTCGCACGACCGCGGGACCGGCGCCTGCTGCCGCGGCTGAAGCTGTAGCGGTCCCTCCTGGCGGCGCGCCGACAGGCTCTTCCGCGGACCACCGGACGCGCTCCGGTGGTCCGTTTTGCATGCGGTCTTCACCAGCGGTCCTCCTGGGACCGACTCTTCACTACGAAGTCTTCAAATCACCTCTACAGCCCGTTATATCATCTCCCGTCGATCTTCATGTCAAATAAACAAACCGCGGCCTCTTCATGGTTTTCCGGTGCGGCGCGACCGCGTCGCGGCTTTGTTCGGCCTCCACGGCGCGGTGCGATGGCGCCGCGTTTCTTCGCCCGTTCTTCTTTGTTTCCGCGTGGTGCGATGGCACTACATCACCTTTGTTCGAGCCGCAACGAGTATGAAAGCAAGGGGGGGGGGGATGAGGGTCGGTCGTTTTTGTGCGGTCCGACCTCCTCCTGTTATAATGATAGTAACCGGCCAACAATTATCAACAAAGTTCGTTAAATAAAACTTGAGCGAAGATTAAACCCCAAACTTTGATTCATCGAGGCACGAATTCATCGCGGGGGAAGATGATGACATCTCTCACCACACGCTTCCACTTCCAAGTTCGCGTGTAGGTGTGTTGACGATGAGGAGGGAGGAAGGAGGGCTGTCGGAGAAGCACCACGTCAGAAAGGGGGGGCTCCGAGGAAGAAGGCCGAAGATGGTCGGGGAAGAAGCGTCGCCGACGTTCTTCGCATTCTTCACTGGAGAAAGAAGTTCTCTCAAGATCTCCACCAAAAGGCGCAAGAACGTGCCAAAATAATAGAATATAATCTATTATTCTTGGTTGCAAAAATTAATTATGTGGGCCCCACTTAATTAAGTTCACGATGGTTGGCACAATTCAAAATTCAAATAGTGGATAGGATCCGTCAAATTAATTGCCCAAGTGGATGACATAATTAATTTGGGGAGTTTCGAGGGTGGTTTAGGGGCCCGGGTGGTCCCCACCTAATTAACAAGGAGAGGGTCAAGGAGTTTCCTCCCATTAAATGGGGGGGGGGGGTTTGAGGAGGTTTTATTCTCCTCCATTAAGAGGGGATTTAGAGTCCAATAGGCTCTCTCTCATTAATGGGGGAGTGTTTAGAGATTTCCTCCCCTCCCATTAAATGGGGGGGGGGGGGGGTTAAGCCCCGTGTGGACCCCATGTCATGACCTCTCGTGGGAGGTTATGCTGCTTGGGTGGTCCCATGGGAGGTTAGGGTGTGGTGGTCCCACCACCAACTCCCATTTGGAGATTTTAACCAACACTATCCACATGGCGTGGGTTCAACAAAGATAAAATAAGTTATCACTTATTTTATTTTATTAATCCACGGGAAACCCAAAAACAAACTCTCAAACCCGATCATTTACCGTCGAGGTGAATGTCCTCTTAAGCAAAAACCGGCACTACGAGTTCATTGGTGCCCTTAGATTTCAATTCTGAGCACCCGTTCAAAAGTTAGAAAAACCCACTCATTCGTTCACTGAACGTACCCGTGCTAAACTTTAGAAATTGATTCTGGGCACACCGGGCCTCGGAATCAGGCACCGTCAGAAACTGCGTACTCGTAAAATTCCAACGAATTAAGAAAAAAACCCCTTGAAATTTATGGGTCTTTAAATTACTCCCACCTTAGGGATTTATGTCCCCGTAAAGCTATAACACAAACTAGGGAAACAAAAGTGGTACTGAGCACACAACTGAGCCTCCCGCTACCATGTGCTCTCCTGGAGGTTCCCGAGTTGCCAGTGAAGGCGCAACTGAGGAATCGACTGTCCATGTAGGACCTGCTCCTGTTGAACCTCGTTCTCCATTAGAACCTTTGGGAATTTCACCCTTCCATCAACATCCTATTTCCTACGGTCGATGATGTGTGAAGGATCATGCACGTATCTCCTCTTCCGAGGTACGTGGATGATTTCTTGCACCCAGTGCAACTGAGGTGGAAAGGTCAAGCGGTATACTACCCCGCCTACCTTGCTGAGGACCTATAAAGGTCCGTTGAACCTCAGAGATAACTTGTCGCCTCGACCACATCTCTGTAAAACTCGTCAAGGTGAGACCCGTATAAGGACGTAGTCGCCATCCTCGAACTCTAGAGGCCTCCACTTCCTGATTAGAACTGAAAATCAAAACTACTGCTACCAAATGGGTGAAGTTGGCCGACTCAAGAGTGATCGGCTACGCCCTCCTATGCATGATTTCATCCTGTGCCGCCTGGGTTTTCCTTTTCGCCGACCAAGGAAAACCCCATCCCAACATTGTAGATAAACCAAAACCTTTTTGCCTAATACAGTTAATCTGGGTATGAACTGTGAATCCAATCCATACTGAGACCAACGTCATAAGGCCTCGACGCTACCACCAAGAGATTCCAACCGAAACTATCGCCTCGTGGGTCAGATCACACTGTCGACGTAAGTGTGATTATCGAGTCTCCTCCCAAAGGTATCTCCAGACGTGAGGGTCAAGTCTACAACTTACCAAAAACTCCAGGTTTGGGACAAGATTTGTGGAAGGAAGTAATGATTCATAACAACGTCTATTACTACGGCAGCTAGTAGTGGACATATACTGTCCCTTGAATAATTTTTAGAGCCATTGGGTCACACTCCTTGACCGCATGCAGTCACACTCTTCCCCTTCCCTTCCAGCTCCCTAAGCCTAGTGGGGACTACAAAGGCGGGTGATTGTAACATGTCGAAAAGTACACCACCTCATACTGCTCTCCTAGCTCTGCTTCCACGTCTGCTACTTCGCAGACTCATCTCTCTTTAATGCTTAATCTTCATGAAACATTTAACATGCCCAAGTCTCTAAGACTGGAGCCAGTTTCCAGTTTCTTACTGCACAGTGTAGTCTTCATCCACTCCTAGATGATATGAACCTTCCTTGCCTACGATCTGTAATAGCTGCTAATATTTCTCATTTTCTGAAAAGAGAAACTCAGTCTCATCCTCTGGATGAACCATGACCATTGCCAAATACAGTCAATCCTGACATGAATGATGCATTCATGCCATGTATGACATCGTAAGGCCTCGACGTTACTACCAAGAGATCCAACCGTCACTCTCGCCTCCAAGGGTCGAGTCACACTGTCAGCATCAGTGTGAGGTCACTGAGTCTCCTCCAGTAGAAATATCGAAAGTGAGGGTCAAGTCAATAGTTTTTACCGGGACCTATCAGTATCAACCAAACAAAAGGATAAGAAAGCAAACATCACAAAGATAAGTGTCTTTTTATTAATGCAGCTTATAGTACAGGACACAAATACAACAACAACATGGAACTAGAAGTAACAAGAACAAAAAGGAATCCACTAGTTCCGATCCTGTCCACCTGCTTCCAAAGTTCTACCGCCTTGTCCACTGCTTGGCTGTTGCTCAAGCACCTGCCGCTGCTTCGGTATTGGTGGCTCCTCCAAAGCCTGCAGATTAACTGTGTGGGGGGTCGAACAGTCACGTGCCAGGTGAACCTTCCTGCCACATTCATAACACTTCCTGCTCCTCGTACGGTTGGCTCTGGTCCTCTTGGACCTCTGCATCATCTATCTACTACCTATAGATGACTCGACTACTGATGGAAAATCATGCGGCAAAGGAAGCAGCTCCTAAACATGCTCGGGGTGTAGAGCCACTAGTACAAACTCCACCCTGAAAAAGGTCTCAAAGTCTCCCCATGTGAAGGTCATCTCATCACAAAACTGGAGCATCCGGCTCCACCATATTCCTGATGCTGCCTGAAGGAGGCTGGAAGCAAAGATCACTATGAAGTCTGCTGGTGTACCCACCATCCTGAAAATTTCCACCACAGCCTCTAGCCAATCCTCAGCCGCCTGTGGTTCTGTCTCTCCCCGAAACCTGGGTGGCCTCTGGCGCTGGAACTCGTGCAGTGCGCTCAAGTGGCGTGCATCGCCTACTGCTGGGGCTGGTGGCATCGGTGGCCCAACGTATGGTAGTATCGCTGGTGCCTCCGCTAGTGCCTCAACTATAAGAGGGCCCTGTACCGAGGCCTCATCGCTCGGCAGGCTGTCAGTACGTACATCCCTCTGGGCTCTAGCTGGTCGTCTGTAGAAAGACATCCTGAAGAAACATACGTGACATGGTCAAACAATTTATACCTAGTGAGCTGACCTGGTTTGAGCTGACTTTAAAACTCTTGAAAAAATACACACAATCAGTGTTTTTGTGCACAAAGATGGAAATCAGTAGTCAGGGTCCTGGTGTATGGATACGTCGGCCGCCGCACCAACACTGGAATCCCTAAACTGAAAACCACACTTAGTACCCTTAACACTATTTCTTTACAGAAAGAAAATATCAGAGTTATAAGTTCTGCGGTAGAACCAAACTCCTCTGATACCAATTTTTCACGACCCGTCCTCGGTGCCCGTTCTGTGACTACCCCAAGCCCGCCTTCCATAGGCCATGGGCTGGCGACTAGCACCAAAGGCGTAAATCCCGATAACTAGGAAGACATTTCTTTTATAAAAGTAAACAAAACACCACAGATTACAAGCGGAAGTAAAACACTAAGTAAAAAAGGAAGTGCTGAAAAGTAAGTGGGCCAGAATACAAACCCAACTGAAAGTACAACTACAACTGAACAGAAGTACAACAGGAAAGATAAACAGCTGGAAGAAAAAAAGAAGCATCTCCTGGGTCGTCCACCTCGGATCCTTCCTGAAGGGTAGGTACAGATAGCGCAGCTCCTGGATTGTCCGCCACAGATCCTACCTGAAGGGTAGGTATAGATACACTCTACAACGCTCTTGCCCGTCAACCTCCTCCGAGTATCGTCTCATCGTGAGTCCACCTCCAGATACTGACTCGTCGTGAGTTCCACCTCCGGGTACCGTCCAGTCCTCGAACACTCGGCCTCTGTCAGCGCTGCCCGTCGTCTGCAACCAACACAACGAGGTGAAGGCATAGCCCGTGCAGGGGTGAGTATACGATACTCAGTAGGGACCCCGAGACCCTCAAGGTATCACTAAATCCAACAAGGATAACCACAAAGAAGGATCTCAACGGATAAACCTTACTTAGGTATAAGCCCATACTTATACCTAAGTTATCAAGTAACCCATCTCAATCATGAGAAAACACAAAGGTTACGTTATCAACGGATAACAACTATCTAGGTATATGACCATACATATACCTAAGTTATCAAGTGACCCATCTCAATCATGAGGTAAACACAAAGGTCATAGACTCAGCTCAAACCAGGATTTTCATTATCGAAACCGTAACTGCTGAAGAGCCCCGTCTCTGACAAGTACAGTGATCCTGTAATGACTCCGAGGTACTACTCACTAACCTAAGACTTCTGAGGTACTCCTCCTGTCGAGTATCGTGGGTCAGCCACCTAAACACAATAGTGCTTCCTGCCGGGGTCTGCCACCCAAACACAGTAGTGCACACCCCCTAATAGCCTGCAGAGGTACTCCTTCTGTTGAGTACCGCGGGTTTTCTTCCTGCTACCAGGCGCTCCGTCTGCCGTGGGTCTGCACCCAAACATAGTAGTGCTCCATCCACTGGGCTAGTCGACTCACTCCAAGTCGAGTCGGTCAAGCAGTCTTCTGGTCTCAGCCAGTTACACGGTCTCCGTACTCCATACGCTCGTCTCCGAGAGGGTCCGCTCCACGAGCTACAGGTCGATACTCCAAGTATCACAAATTCCCATGAAGAAGTATCTCAAAGGACCGCCTCATCATAGGGGTCTCAACGTAATAGATAGCGCGTCAATCAGACTCCTGGTCTGTGAGTTATTAGCCTTTTCGTCCCAGGGGCCCGGTTGGTTTCATGTGCGAACCAACCCGGACGTATCTCAACTGTACCCCGAACTCACATAGGGTATACTCAGTAGGGACCGATTCTCGATGTGATCACCAACGCCATTGAAGGTTTGTCAAACAGACGTCCGGTATGAAAGTTATCAGCTTTTCCGTTCCAGGGGCCCGATTGGATTTCGGGTTCAATCCAACCCGGCCACTACCCATCTGCATCCAAACCTCAGGAGAAGTATGTCAAAAGTTCCGTATCATCAAGAGGAATTCAACAAAGTTGACGGAACATCTATCGAACGTCTGGAGCTCATGTTATAAGCGTTTCCGCTCCGAGGGCCCGGTTGGTTTCATGATCGAACCAACCCGGACATACTCAAATTCTCCGAAACCTTGTGTGTAATATATCGAAATGACCGTCTCGATCCAAGGATTGCATCACAACTGACGGTACATTGATCAGAGGTCCGTATCCCAAGTTATGGGAGTTTGAACGAGAACTGCCCGAAATTAGGGGGTTCGGGCCCGGTCCAACCCGGCCCAAGACCTCCTGGGTCGGCCTGAACCGGGTCGGCCCGAACTGGGTCGACCCGAACTGGGTCTGGGTCCGGCCCACTAGGGCGCGGCCTGGCCCGGCTTGGGCGGACGGTTGGCCCGGCGTGAGCGTGCCCCGCACGGCCAAGCTGGCCGTGCCGTTGCGAAGGGGGGGGGGCTTAAATGATTCGCGGTCCCCACGTGGGGGCCGCTCCCTTTGACTGCCAGGTGTTGCAACCCCCGGTCTCCCCTGGTCCCGTGCAGCCGCCGGACCGGCGCCTTCCGCTGTGGCTTCAGCCGCAGCGGTCCCTCCTGGCGGCGCGCCGGGACGCCGCCACCTTCGGGCGGCTGGCCGGTGCCGGCCGCCGCCTCTGGTGCACTGGTAGGCTCTTCCGCGGACCGCCGGACATGCTCCGGTGGTCCGTTTTGCCTGCGGTCTTCGCCAACGGTCCTCTCGGGACCGGCTCTTCACTGAGAAGTCTTCAAATCGCCTCTGCGGCCCGTTCCTTCATCGCCCGCCGATCCGCATGTGAAATAAACAAACCGCGGCCTCTTCGTGGTTTTCCTGCGTGGCGCGACGGCACCACGACTTTTTTCGGACTCCACGGTGCATTGCGATGGCCCCGCGCTTCTTCACCTATTCTTCTTTGTTTCCGCGTGGTGCGATGGCACCACGTCACCTTCGTTCGAGCCGCAATGAGTATGACAGCAAGGGGGGGAGGAGGGTCGGCCGTGTTTGTGCCGTCCGACCTCCTCCCGTTATAATGATAGAAAGCGGCCAACAATTATCAACGAAGTTCGTTAAATAAAACTTGAACGAAGATTAAACCCCAACCGTTGATTCATCGGGGCACGCATTCGTCACGGGGGAAGATGATGACGTCACTCACCGCACGCTTCCACTTCTGAGTTCGTGTGTCGGTGTGTTAACTACGAGGAGGGAGGACGGAGGGTCATCGGAGAAGCACCATGTTAGAAGGGGGGGGGGCTCCGAGGAAGAAGGCCGAAGAAGGTCGGGGAAGAAGCGTCACCGACGTTCTTCACGTTCTTTGCTAGAGAAAGAAGTTCTCTCAAGCTCTCCACCAAAAGGCGCAAGAACGTGCCAAAATAATAGAATATAATCTATTATTCTTGGTGGCAAAAATTAATTATATGGGACCAACTTAATTAAGTTCACGATGGTTGGAACAATTCAAAATTCAAATAGTGGAGAGGCTCAATCAAATTAATTGCCCGAGTGGATGAAATAATTAATTTGGGGAGTTTCGAGGGGGGTTTAGGGGCCCGGGTGGTCCCCACCTAATTAACAAGGAGAGGGTGAAGGAGTTTCCTCCCATTAAATGGGGGGGTTTTGAGGAGGTTTTATTCTCATCCATTAAGATGGGAGTTAGAGTCCAAGAGCCTCTCCCTTATTAATGGGGGAGTGTTGAGAGATTTTCTCCCCTCCCATTAAATGGGGGGGTTAAGCCCTGTATGGACCCCATGTCATAACCTATCGTGGGAGGTTATGCTGCTCGGGTGGTCCCCACCCTAATTATCCTCCCATGGGAGGTTAGGGTGTGGCAGTCCCACCACCAACTCCCATGTGGAGCTTTTAACCAACACTATCTACATGGCGTGGGTTCAACAAAGATAAAATAAGTTGTCACTTATTTTCTTTTATTAATCCACATGAAACCGAAAAACCAACTCTCAAACCTGATCATCTACCGTCGAGGTAAAAGTCCTCTTAAGCGAAAACCGGTGCTGCGGGTTCAATGGTGCCCTTAGATTTCAATTCCGAGCACCCATTCAAAAGTTAGAAAAACCCGCTCGTTTGTTCACTGAACGTACCCGAGCTAAACTTCAGAAATTGATTCCGGGAACCCCGGGCCTCGGAATCAGGTGCCTTCAGAAACTGCGTACTCGTAAAATTCCAAAGAATTAAGAAAAAAAAATTCCTTGAAATTTCCGGGTCTTTACAATAAGATGCATCTAGTTACATGCCAAAAATGTGGGAAGATCATGGGGTTAATCATCTCAAAGGAACAATTTAATGATTCAATTATAGAGAAGAAGCTCATCTATCACATGAATGTAAAAGATATGTGAAGGGGTAAACCAATAAAATGGATAAAAATAAATACCTTCCTAATTCACTACCCACACTTTTGAGCTTAAATTATAAAGAGTATAGGCATTATACCAATTGGTGCACTAATAAAATGGTATATGATGACAGTAGGCATTAACAACCTCTAATGACAATACAAAAAGGGAAAACCAATGCAATCACTATAACACCATAATATTTTATATGTATTCTATAGAAATAAATTTGAAATATTTGATAGATTTATTTATATCCAACCCTGATTCTAAATGAACCATGATATATTATAACCTTTATAACCTAGCTATTGGCTTGAAAAGTATTAATTAGGTTAAACACATTATCAATATATATATATATATATATATTTCCTAAATCCAAATATATTGATTAATGAATAATGAATAAAAATTAATTTTTTTAATAAAATAATTCCAATATTAATACCCAATTTTCCAAATAAATTTATTCATACATTAATTATCTAATAGTTAATAATGAATATAAAACCATTTTAAGGTAAAATGATTCATTTTTTAGAAAACTGTTCTAATGTACACAATGTGATTTTATCTTAATAAATTAAATAAAAATTTACTGAATAATAAAACTAATGAAATATGTAGATTCTATATTCAATAAAACATTTTATCATTCATCTAATTATTTTTAAAAGTCATGGAATGAATGGAAATTTAGTTTTATGCCTAAAATTTCTTCTTTCTAAAAATGGTTTTCATTTCATTTTTCACACTTATGTTAAACTTAATTTAAAATAATTTTATAAATTAAATTTGATAAAATGGATATATTATTTTGAAAAATAATTTTCATATTTTTTAATGAGGACACTTTCATTATTATTCATAATTAATTGCTAAGAAAATAAAAATTTGTTGCAACAATTAAGGTTAAAACGAGTTAATGAAGGGGGTTAAAATAAGAGATAAGGCTAAAAATTATATTTAAATATGTCTAAATATTATTAGTTGAAGATATTTTGAACTTATATTGTCTTAAAAATAAATTAATTTCTATTTGGATCCAATTTCCCAAGAAAAATACATTATAGTATTTAAATTATTTAGGTAATTCTCTCTGTGTCCCTCCCCACATTTATAAAAGGGAACCTATTCCCAACCCCTATTCAAAAACTTTTAACACTATATATTATACAATACATTTAAAAAAACTTCCTAGATTACTTCCCTTTATTATTTATCTCCTTTTATAACCCTATGGAAATCTTAATAAGGATTAATGTGTAATCTAATGGAGATCTCTCAAATAAAACGTAATCATCTTACCCAACGATTTCAAAGTTTATTTATTCTTCTACTTCCTATAAACCTATTGTATAAAACCTAAAAAAATTAATATAGTATCATAGATATAATTATATTTTATTATTATTATGGTGAAACCATTTTACAACTCCTTTCCATCAAGTGAGAAATGAAAGTCTCACATGTGTGTACGTACAAACTATCACTTCCACATAGTGACATGATTCAATTTTCATCATCGCCACACATTGATGGATATAATGATGGATTTAATAAATATATATGATATATATGATATAATTATGATTCAATAATTATAAAATATTATTTATTTTTCTTTCCTTAGATTAGCTAGAAAATAAATACAGCTTTTAGGAATACATACAGACTACCATCTCCATGAACAATGTAATTCATTTTTCTATCACTTTAATTTTTGGATGGTTATAAATATGTATATAATGAATATATATTTATATATATAAAATTATTTAAATTATTTTTATGATAAATCCATGATTAATTTTTAATGATCGCAACTTCCAAATTGAAACATACATGAAAAACATAAAAATTATCACCTAGACCAGTGATTTTAATGAAGAATTATTAAAAAAAAGGTAATAAGATATTAAGAGTGAATAATATATAATATTATAAGTATTAATATGGTTTTTAAAGAAGTATAATAAATTTAAATTTATTATACATAAGGATAAAAACTCTTACGAAGCATATCAGACATGAGGTAAGGGTTTTATGTTACAATCTCACTTTTTAATGGGATTATTTATGCTTAAATATCCAAATATGAAATTATATAATATACATATACAAAATATTATGTATTTTATTATACTATGTTTATTTCTAGATATTACAAGTTTTATTTCATTTTCTTCTCTCTATGTTCTCAAATTTTTTAAATAATGTTTTTAAGGATAATAAAATTTATTCCTCTCTTCAGTTAGGAATCTTTCTCTTCTATGCCCATATTTTACTTAAAAAAATTTCAAGAATGTGTTTAATATTCTAAAATGACTAATTAATGTCATTTTTACCTCTATTTATATTTATATAATTTTTTAAAAGGAATATTTTTGTCATTTTTTAAATGTGGTACTTTTTATCAATGGTGTGAATGAAATCACTATTTTTACATATACAAAATGAGAAAATTTTCTCACCATAATAACTATTCTTTTATTTTAAACTTCCTTTAAAATTTTCCATGGTTCTTTTTAATGAATTTTACCCTAATATTATGATTCTTTTTTTATTTTAAATAAGTGATTTTAAAATAAATATTACATTTTCCTCAAGAATTGTCCTAGTGTTTTTTAATTCTATTCTCATATATGAAAAATATCTATTGATGTTACTTATGATTCACTAGGGATAAGATCCAATTAAACAACCATTATTATTTCATGGTATTCCTATTGATTATGATTATTAAGTCTTGATAAAACATTTCAATGTGTTAAGCTATGAAGGAATGATAAATATTTTCATGATCTTGAGGAATACATATAAATAGATTATGATTATGTAATGGGTGGTTCCTATTGGGACTGTATTGTCTCAAGAATACTCTACGAATCTTATAGATTTTTATTCCCATAAATACCCTTTTTTGTTTTACTAATGAAATTAATTTAAGTATTTTTCAGGAATATATTTCTTAAGAAGTTTATATTAGTCTTAGATTAAAATATTTGTTTAAGTATGTTGGATGTGTTTAAAAGTATTCTAGAAAAAATTTTCATACCCTACATTTGTAATCATAACATATGGTTTATAAAACATATGTTTGGAAGAAAACTTATTGATCATATACCCTATACTATTGGAAATATATGGATAAACAAAACTATATTTGGAAGAAACCCTACATTTATAGAAATAAACACATGGTTAATCAACAAAATATTTGTAAACAAATATAAATTTTTAACCCTACTTTTTTAAACAACTGTATGTTTTCAACCATACTTTTTAAGTTTATCACTATGTGAAGGAATACTATGTTTGGATGGTTAATGATGGAGTTTTAAATTGATGATATCATCTGTATTTTGTGTAACAATATCGCTATAAATAAATATCTCTTTAAATTTGTTTTATAACATATTTAAAGGCTCGTATTCAACAGATTAAATCATTCATATTTATTAGTAAATTTATAAATCTCTTGAATGATTAAAATGATCTCAATTTTCAGGCGATATTCTTGGATCTGATCAACCAAAATCAAGTCAAGTTTTTCTTATTAAATAGAAATAGTATTTTAGTTTTTTGTATTGGGTGTGCAATATATTTTTGAATATATAACTTCTAAAAAAGTAAAAAGATCGAATGTATCTATTATTCTGAAGAATATACACTTTGGAGACATACATGTTTCAATATTATGCTGTGTAAGCTACTGATTAACTATTACAGCTGCTATTTGTTTGTAGATGTTTTTATTAAATATAATTTGAAATTAGGATCTCTTCAAAGATGTTTTTTCTTAAATAAATTTATCTTTGAAGAAGAAGATCCATTTTCTATTAGTTGTTTCTGAAACTATGGAAAAGACTCTTTTTATTCAATCAAATCAAACTCTTTTGATTATTGGAGTATCAGCTGCTTAGACTCAGTCATGGTGAAATATCAGCTTCTCAAACTAAGCTGTGGATAAATTGGTTCCTTTTAAAAGAAATAGAAGGAATTATAAAAGCATTGTTGTAAAGGTGTCAACTGGTTATACTTAGTTTTTAAGGTCTTGTGATAAGAGGGTTTGTTTTGTGAAAATCACCAAGCTCACTGAGAGAGAGTTGGTGGAGTGGACTAGGGGATATTTGTTACCTAAACCACTGTAAAAATTGTTGTGTTCGTATTCTATATTTATCCGCTGATTTAATTACTTAAATAAGATAATACTGCATATCTTTAAAAACCATTAATAAGGCTTAAAGTCATAATATCTATAAGATTATTTAAAATACACAATTCACCCCTTATTTTGTATATTTTTATTATTCTGACCTAAAAATTGGTATCAAAGGATTTATTTTTGAAGAAAGCTGATAAATCTCTAAAAATCTCAAAGTATAAGGTCTATAAAAATATAGATTATAATGAAAAAACTAAAAGAAGGTATGTTAGTGGTTCATGATACACAACTTAATAGTAAAAATTATGGATGCTGGAAGGCTTGTATGATTATCTATTTGATAAATCTTGGATTCAAAGTATATATGAATATTTTAACTATGTATGCAATCCCTAAAAAACTTGAAACTTTGGATTCTACTTAAGAAGTTGACTATGATATCAATTGAAGAGCATTGAATTATATTATATGTGGAATTGGTCAATATGAATTCAACCGAGTATCTGAATATTCTACTACCTATGAAATGTAGAAAACTATTACTCTTATCTATGAAGGAACTAACAATGTTATAAAATTAAGGCACACCACTGAAAAACTAAAATTTGATACTTTCTAAATGTATGATGGAGAAAGCATCACCCAGATGAATGGGATATTCATAGATATAGACAATGTTGATGTTTCTTTAGGAACTTCAATTCCACAGCTAAATCAAGTGTTGAAAGTACTTAGATTTCTACCCGCTAAGTGAAATGGAATATCTACCACTATACAAAAACTGTCACCAGTCAAAGATATAACAATGAAAGAATTAATTGGAACCTTGATGATGTATGAAGTAGATATAAAAGATTAAGATGAAGATGAAAAGATGATAAAAAAATGGAAAATACTGCCCTTAGAATTACTGTTCACAAGCATGAAAAGAAATCAAAAGAAGATTAAAAAATCTCAAATGATTCACAATGTTCATATTCTGAAATGGAATTGGCTCAACTAGCCCGAAGGTTCAACAAATTTTATAAGAAAAAGAGAGGCATTAAGAATATATTCAAGAAAGATAAAATATGATCTAAATAATTATGATGTTATGAATGTAATAATATGGGAAATATTATAACTAATTTCCCACAATTAAAGGAAGAAAAAAAAGTTGGAGAGGAAAGAAAAGAAAAATCAAATGAGAACTGATCATGAGTGAAAAGTAAAGAGAGCTATGAAAGCTAATTGGAGTGTATCTAAAGTCTTCAAAATCTCATCAAAATCTGACTCAGAAAAAGAGCCAAAAAATATGAGATCCAATATGTGCTTTATGGCTAAATAATAATATGAGGTATAATCCTATTATTATTATGCCTTTGATTTTGAAAGTTTCTCTAATATAAAATTAACTGCTTATTTCACCATGGTTGAAGAAAGATATGAATCTTTTGTAAAAATTTATAAGTCACTAAAGAATATCCAAAATAATATTTTAAGTGAAAATGATACTACGTTAAAACATCATCAAGAATTAAAATAAAAATTTATTAAATCCACTTCAAATTATACTGATCATGAAAACAAAATGAAATAATTACAAGATGATGTAGAGTTATTTAAAAATGTTTCTATCATATTAACTAAAGGATAAGAATCCTTAAATCAAATTATTGTAAAAAATGTTATCAAAAAGAAAAAATATAAAATAAGAAGAAATAGTGAGAAATCTAAATTATATAGAAATTACTTTATACCTAGTTCAAAAAATAAAAACATATCAATTGTTACTTTTTTTATTATAGAATTAAGAGAAATTACTATAATGAATGCTACATAATAAATCCTTAGATAAGTGTAATTAAAAAGGCTCTTATTTCCATAAATATGTTTGAATTATATTCTATATGTTTTGGAAAAATAAGAAAAATATGGATACCTAGATCTTTTCTTGCTAACATGGCCGGACCTAAGAAAATATGGGCACCAAAACATTTTTTTTAAATAATTTGTAGGAAAAAGTTCAGAGGAATAAAAATACTATATGGTATATGGACAGTGTCTGCTCAAGACACATGAGTGGATAATCTTCCAATTTTTATTCATTATAAAAACTAGATGAAGGACTAGTTACCTTTAGATACAATGTGAAAGGAATGATAGTTGGAGTTGGATGAGTTGTAGATCCAAACTTAATTTCAATAAAAAAAGTGCTATATATTCAAGGACTAAATAATAATATGAAAAGTATCTATAAATTATATAATGATGGATTTTATATTGATTTCTTAAATAATTCCTGATCATTTTTATAGATAAATTGATTAAATTTAGAGCATCCAAAACTGAAAATGTTTATACCTTTGATCTTAATTATTCGTGTAAACAAATTAAATTTTTTAAATACTAAGAAAAATAAATCTTGGATCTAAAATAAGATACTTAGACATTACAATGTATTTAATTTATAAAAATTATCAAATAAAAACTTAGTTTATGAATTTCCTAGTATTAAGTTTGATAAAGATAGATTATATGATGCATGCTAAATTGGAAAATAAAAAAAGTTATCCTTCAAATCTATTAACAAAGTTGTTACATCCAAACCATTAGAAATCATCCACATTGATTTTTTTGGACTATCAAGAGTATCATGTTTGGATGGTATATTATATGTTTTTATATTAGTTTATGGTTTTACAAGATTTAAATGGGTTTATTTTCTAAAACATAAAATTGATATTTACTCCTTTTTTGAAATATTTTTTTTAAAAATTTCAAAATATAAAAGTTTTTAAAATAATCTCATTAAGAAGTGATAATGGTAAAAAATTTGAGAATCAAGAATTAATTATTTTTTCTCAAACTTAGGAATTAAACACACCTTATCTGTACCAAGAACACCACAAAAAAATGGATTTTTTGAAAGAAGAAATAGAAATATTTAGGAAATGGTAATAACTATGTTAAATTAATATAGTGTTCTTACCTATTTTTGGGTAGAAGATGTAAAAACAACTTTATATATCATGAATAAAGTTTTAATAAGTCCCCTTATTAAAAAGATACCCTATAAACTATGGAATACTATAAAACCTAAAGTCAGATACTTTAAAGTATTTGGATTCAAGGTGTATATCTTGAATACTAAGGAAAAACTTGGTAAGTTTGATCCAAAGGATGGTAAAGGAATATTTTTAGGATATTCTTCTACCTCTAAAGCTTATAGAGTGTATAATAAAAATTCAAGGATTGTTGTAGAATCTGTTTATGTGAAGTTTTATGAATGTGATCCTTTTGATAAAAGAAAAATCAAACAAATGAAATTCCTAACTCATTAAATAATATAAGACTTGAATATCCTAATAATGATTTTGAAAATAAATTAAATGAAATTCAATCCAGTTCAAAAGATCAAGAAACTGATGAACTGAAAAGTGTCTTACCAAGAAAAACTAGAACGTGAAATGATTATCCCTTAAAAACTATAATAAGATATCAAGATATTAGAGTAAAACCTATAAGTAATGTAGGAAAATTAGCTGAATTTTATGCCTTTGTATCTCAATTAGAACCTAAAACTGTAGAAGAAATATCATAAGATGAAATTTAGTTAATTTCTATGCAAGAAGAACTTAATAAATTTAGTAGAAATAATTTTTGGGAATTAGTTGATAGATCATTTGATCATCCAATAATAAGAGCTAAATAAGTATTTAGAAATAAACAAGATGATCAAGGAATAATTACTAGAAATAAAGCAAGATTAGTAGCTAAAGGATACAAGTGGGAATAAGGAACAAATTATGATGAAAATTTTTCTCCTATTTCTAAATTATAAGAAATTAGAACCATTTTCGCTTATGCATCTCATATGCATTTTAAGTTATATCATATGGATATCAAATAGGACTTTTTAAATAGATATTTAATATAGTATGTTTATATTGAACAACCACCTAGTTTTGAAAATCCATATCTACTAAATTCATTTTTAAACTTATTAAAGATCTTTAAGGCCTTAAACAAACCCAAATCATGGTATGAAAGACTATGTTCTTTTTATTAGAAAATATATTTTCTATAGGGTTAGAAGATCCTAATTTTTTAGGAAAATAGCCTTTTATGATATAATATTAGTACAAATTTAAGTAGATGATGTTATTTTTTGGTTCAAAAAATAAAAAACATTGTAATGAATTTTCTAATCACATGAAAAAAGAATTTTAAATGTGTATGATGGGAGAATTAAATTGTTTTCTTAGATTTCAAATCTATCAAAAGGATTATGGAAATATTTTAAATCAAAGTAAATATATTATTGATTTATTAAAAAAATTTATACTTGAAAACAATAATACATATATAACTCCCATGTGTAAAAATGTAAAAATTGATTTGGATGAAGCTATAAATCCAGTTGAAAAAAATTTATATAGAAGGAATGATTGCTAGTTTATTATACCATAATGTTAGAAGACCAACCATTATGTTTTCTATTCTATATGCTATATTTCAATAAATCAAAAACAATCCCATCTTACTACTATTAATATATATTTTAGATACTTAAAGGATCTATTTTTTACTCTATACTTTTCCCAAAAACATCTGATTTTAACTTAATTTTATATTCAAATACTAATTTTTGAGGTTGTAGGTTAGATAGAAAAAGTACATCAGGAACCAATCAATTTTTAGGGAAGTCTTTCATTTCATGGTCAAGTAAGAAACAACATTTAGTTTCTCTATCAATAGTTTAGGTAGAATATATATCTGCTGAAAGTTTCTATGAAAAATTTTGTGGATGAAAAACACTTTACTTGTCTTTGGACTTAATTCCAATAGTATTACTATTTTATGTGACAATACTAGTGTAATTAATATTTCAAAAAAAATCCCGCGAGTCATTAAAGAACTAAACATATGGATATAGGACATAATTTTCTAAGAGACCATGTTCTAAAAAATGATATATATTTAGAATTAGAAAATACTGAATATCAACTTGATTATATTTCCAATAAACCACTTCCCACCTCTAGATTTTAATTTTATAAGAGGGATATAGGAATAATTAATTTTAATTAAATTTTTATTTGTTTCCTTAATAAAAAATTTAAATAATTTTTATTTATTTACTTAATTTTGTATAAAATATTTTTGTTATTTTTTCGACTATTATTAATTTACTATTTGTTTTAAATGAGATCTTATTGTTATTTTTGGGACATTGCGTCTTTTCAAAAATTAAATATTGATTACACTGAGTATTTGGATCGAGCAACCAAAACCTACATCATCCAAAACCACCAAAACTCTTTATCTCTCTCTTACCCTCTATATTCAAAACCTTTCAACTTACATTTCTCTCATTTTACATTAAAACACTATAATTTGAACCTTAAACCTTCAAATTATCTGTAATATCGATGAACAAAAGGATATATGAAGGAGAACCGAGTAGATCAAATCATCAACACATCACCTATAGAAAATTTATTAAAGGGAAATTTTTAGGTTTCAAATGGATGTATTAGAAAAATCTTATAATAATTAAACCTCTAGTATTTGAAGGTTTATAATTCCTTTTTAATAAAGAAAATACCAAATTTTTTTTTGAAATAGAAGTAAATTAGTTTTATAAAAATGTTCAGTTCAATTTTGGAGACACAAAGACGTTATCATGTCAAAGGTAAATGATGAAGAATTTTCAGTTTATTCTATATAAATTTAAAATATTTTTCAATGTCCCCACAAAGGGTTTTTTCACTTAGATCTTCGATCTATTGCAAACCAAGAACATAAATATAAATATATTATGACTTTTCTTGTTTTATCAACTCTAATTCAAAAAATATTTTTAAAATAAATCGAGGATAACCAAAAGGTGTTGGTTAAATTCATTCAGTCATTAATAATTATGATAATTTATGAGGTAGAAATGATTATTTATCCTAATACGTATATAATTTTTTTAATGATGAGAACTATAAAGTTTAATTTACCTAAATATATGCTTCGATACATGCATCACTATTTTATAAATAAAATAAATAATGTATTTTTACCCGTATGGAAGGATTTTTTCCCTTCTTTTGTATAAAAAGGTAAGATTCAAGATGTAAAAATGAACACTATGTGTCATCAAAGTAACATTCTGAATGATGGAACCTTAATAAGGATAGGTTTCTTCTAGATATTAATAAATGGAATGTTTTTACCTGTTGGTGATGAAGAATAACTAGAATCCGATCTTATTGCTCAGGGGGATAAAGGAAATATAAAATCAACTAGTTCATTTCAAATTCATGTAGAAGAAGTTGGAGAATCTGGAATAAAGGATATTGTTCAAACAAAGAGGTTCTAAATCCAATATGATGTATTTGATCCAAAAGATGCAAGAGATATTCATCCATATCTTAATGAAAAATTGGAAGAAGAAAACAATGAGGCCCTTATCACTAGACCTAGACAAAGAGAGGAACCTATAGTTTAGGATCTATAAGTTCAAGGTGATGTAACTCATGAAGTCAACCAACTAGGGTTTTTAGGAGTAACAACTACACCTATGGAACATAAACCTAAAAATCTAAGTGAAAATAGGGATGAGAAAGAAGATCCATAAGAAGATCAAGTTGAGGAAACTTCTCAAGGAGGTGAGTAAGAACAACCATCAATACTTGAACCTACTAGGTTACTTGAGAATCCAACAGTCTCTATTATTGCAGATTATTTGGAAAAATCTATTTATAAATCTTCTAAGAAGAAATAGGTTCTAGACATTGAATATTCCAATTCTAGTGATAAAGATAAAGGAAATTTCTTAGCTATGGTTGATCAAGTATAACTATCAATAAATCTAAAAGAAAAATCATCTAATTCTCTTAATAATAAAATCAAAGAGTTAGTCATCAAGTTTAATAGAATTAAATAAGATAATTATTTTTTACAAAGTGAGATAGAGTCTACTAATAAATATTTAGAAGATTTGAGAAAATATACTATTCCAAGAGATGAATTGGAATCAATACAAGATCAGATGAAAACACTCTAAGAAAATTCTATTTCTAGAATATATTTTGATGCATTTCAAAGAGAAATAAAAGCTAAAGTTTGGAAAATAGAAAGCAAAGTCAGTACCAAAAATATATTTATGAGATTTAATGAGATATTTTGGATGATAGTTTGAATCATTAAGGATTAGTAATAATAATTCCATAGAATCTAATTCAACCACTAAAACTTCTCTAAATTTAATCAGAAGGTTTGAATCGATTACTGATGTTATCTCTACTTTGAATGATCTGCTCCATTCACTTCAATGTGGTAGTGCACCATTGAATGTGTTGTTGGAAAATCAAATAGAACTTGTTAAGAAGTCAACATCAGGAGAATATGGTTTGAGAAATCTTCTTAGTCTGTTAGGTGTAATTATCTCATAATTTTTTTAGTCAAAAGATAATTTTCATGAGTTTTGTAAATCCAATTTAGTTGAAAGTTTAAAGGTGGGAGACAATTTAAGGATTTTGATGAGACAATGGGCTAATAATTTAAATGAAAATTTTAAAGGACTAATGAGTTAGAGGATGTTCATCAAGATATCTGAGCTTCTCAGGATTCTAAAACCTCTTTAGAACAAGACATTTAATCCTCAACCAGTCATACTTTTTGAAATTTCTCAATAAAAAATTTGTTGTGATAAAAAACATCTTTTAAATAAAACTAATTTATTTATGATATTTGTATATGTTAATTGATAAAATTTCTATCCATTTCTACTTCAATAACACATGAATTTTATCTTATAATAATATAACATTCATTTACAGTTATGTACTACATTGAATATATTTTAACACCATATTCTATTAATTGTTTTTGATATCAAAAAATGGGTTTGAAAATTGGGTAAACAAAACATTATTAATTTTTTAATAGTTTTTCTATTAACCAAATAAGAATGGATTTACTATATAAATAAACTTTACATTATAACATTTTTTTTATATCTCTTTAAATATATTGTTTCATTTGTGTTTAAAAATCATATATTTTCTATAAGTTATGTTTTTGGGTTTTATAATCACAAAAGGGGGAGATTGTAGGGAATGTATAGTCTCAAAAATACTCTATGAATCTTATTGATTTTTATACTCGTAGATACCCTTGTTTATTTTATTAATGAAATTAAGTTAAGTATTTTTAAGGTATATATTTATTAAGAAGTTTATATTATTCAAGGGTTAAAATATTTGTTTAACTATTCTAGATACATGTAAAATTATTCTAGAAACACTGTTCATACCCTATGTTTTAAGTGTAATGTATGGTTTGGAAACCCTAATTTTGGAAGAAAATGTATGGATCATATACCCTACTCTATTGGAAAAGTATGGATCAATAACCCTACATTTGGAAAAAACCCTATGTTTAATGGAATAAACATATGGTTCACCAACCCAACTTTTTTAAACTACTATACATTATCAACCATAATTTTTTAAACATACATTTCTAACCATACTTTTGAAGTTTTTTTTATGTGAAGGAACCCTAAGTTTGATTAGTCAGTGACAGAGTTTTAAATTGAGGATATTATCCACATTTTGTGCTACAGTCTTTCCACAAATAAATATCTCTTTAAAGCTATTTTATTATAAATATAGAGGATCATATTCAATTGATTTAATCATTCATTATTTTATGTAAAGTTACAACTATCTTGAATGATTCAAAATGATTGTGATTTTTCAAGCAATATTCTTGGATCTGTTCAACTGAAAGTAATCCAAGTTTCTCTTATTAAATAGCAAGATTATTTTATATATTGTGTGAAATATGATTTTGAATAAAGAACTTCTATGAAAGAAAAAATATCTAACATCTATGTTATTCTGAATAAGCTACACTTTCGAGACATATGTGTTTCAATCTTGTGCTATGTATACTGCTGATTAACTGTTACTACTGCTATTTTTTTTAATTTTAATTGAATATTTTTTCCACTGGGATCTCTTTAAACTTATTCTTTCTTGATGATATTTATATTTTAATAATAATATCAATTTTTTGTTAGTTTCTACTACAACTATGAACAAGACTCTTTTTATTCAATAAAATCAAACTCTTTTGATTTATTGGAGTATAAGCTAATTAGACTCATTCATGGTGGATTAACAACTTCTCATAATAAGTTTTGGATAATTATATTCCTTATAAATGATCCAAAATTCCATGTAAAAGCCTTTTTGTAAAGGTTTCAACACTCTGTACTCAGTTTTTAAGGTAATGTGATAAGAGGACCTATTTAGTGAAAATCACCAATCATGCTGAGATAATGTTGGTGGAGTGTAATAGTAGATCTTTGTTCTCTAAACCTTTATAAAATTTTTGTTTTTATACTTCCCTATTTATCTGCTTCTATACTTAATTAAATAAGAGAATATTACATATCTAAAAAAATCATGAAGAATGATAAAAGTTAGAATCTGTCTAAGATTATTGAAAATACACAATTCACCCCCCTCTTGTGCATCTTAGTATTATTCTGACCTAAAAATTCCATTATATAAATCTAATGCATTGGGTAATGATTATATTATGGTTGTGTATTCTAATGAATTGGATTCTAATATCATGACTCATGATCATTAATTCTTCTATGACTCATGACCTTGAAATTCCAAAGCCTCATTATATGTTTTTTTCAATGAATTACAAGGTTTGATTTTGAAATGTTATACTCATATTCTCGTACCATTATGATAATTCCATGATTACACAAGAACAATGATTGATATATCCCATGTTTACCCTTACTATTCATCTAATATCACCCATGCTTATGTTTCATTTACCTAGGTTATAAACAAAATATTTAATTAGGGAATGTATAAGGAGTGTATTATGTGAGAAGAACTTTATGGAGGATATTGTATATATTTCAGGAATTAAGATGATTTGGTATCTGGTATCCAAATACACTAAACCTTTACTATTTTTGGGAATCTATTATTATGATATGTTTTCAATATTAATCTCAAATGATGTAATATCTATGTATGTAATGTTTGGGTCACCTAAATTGGTATCAAAGTAAGGTTTATTTTTTTAGAAAATATGATGTGAAATATTAAATGATAATTTTTTGGATATGCCTAAGTATATGATAATATCTTTAGTTATAGTAAATAAAGAACCATGGTTATATTAGAAAATACATCCATGTTGAGATACTGGAAAGTAAATGTAGTTATAGAACATATTCACCTAGAGGTAACAACTATGAAAGGTGTGGATTAAGTGTTATCTTGATCATCACTAATGCATAATGAGTGGGCCTAAGAATACACACCTTTCTAGTCACTCTCATGGGAAATTCTTGGGTTAATTCACATTTTGTTTATGAACCATTATGAAGTATTTAAATAGATAATGACCATGTATGACCTATATTAAACCAAATGTTTCATAGATTGAAAATAAGGTTTCATAATTTGTATATACTATGAATTATTTTTAGGATTAAATGATTTCTCACGATGATTATTTTTTCTTAGACCATGATTTTTGGTTTTATTAAATGGATGGAACTAGGAGGAATCATGCGAACACTGAATGCGATGAATAATGAAACCATTGTACTTCTGAAAGATTGAATTTTATGGGAGCTAGAATGAAAAATATTATTTTATGATTATGACAATTTCTTAATCCCTAAACCATGTTGAGTATTTGAATGATAAAAGGAGGGAACAATGTATTTTTTATTCCTTAATGAGGTAACATCCACCTTCTTTTAGTTGTTTTGATGATCCACTAATTTTTGAGAAATAGACCATTACCACTGAAATGGTATTTTTAATTTTTTAGTTCTCAAACCATGAAAAATTTATTTTGGTTTATTGTATGGAAGTTGAAGCAGATAAATGGTTTAATTTATCTAGAATAATAAGAAATATGAATAAATTAACTCCATGAAGTGGGGTGAGTTAAGAAGTTATTTTCAATAAGTACATTCTTTTATATTTTTAGAACAAGAATAGAGAATAATTCCTTGAATTAAGAATAAAAATGATGAATACATTAGTACCTATGAGTAAACTTTTACATGAACTGTGAGGTATACTTCTGGTGTTATTATCCAACTTGAAATAAAGACCGATTGATTATTTGGTGGAATAAACCAAGTCTAAGAAGGATATGATCCCCAAGATAATTCAGTATATATGAAGAAATAGTTTTATGTGATCTCAAGGTAGAAATGAATATCAGTGTCACCTATTAAACTCATGGTTTTGATAATGTAATAAATATGGAATTCAAAGGAAATTTTATTAAAAAAATCCATGGAGGTATGAAGACGAATCTGTATTTATACCAGTAGTGTGGAAAAAAATATGGAGGAAATTGTCTTAAGGAAACTTGTAAACTATTTATGTGAATAAAGGATGGTCATGAGGAAATCAAATATCAAAGTTATGGGAAGAAGTTTGATAATGATTCAAATAGAGAGATAGGTCCATAGAATGCACCACCCACACTCATGTGTTTCAAATACAAGGTGTAAAGGCATTATGTTAACCAGTTCTTGAATCTAAGTGTTAATGAAGATGATTGACATCAATAACCTCTTTATGCCAAGGAAAAAGGGATATCTCATGTGATCACTATTACCAACATGGGTTGTGAGAATGAAGTGGGGAAATGTACACTTATCATCCACTCTAGAACTTATAATATCATATTTTATTATAGTTCTACCTACTCATTTATATCTAAAGAATTTACTAAGGGTATCACATCACCACTTCAATGATTAGATGTTCAATTATTAGTGAAAAATTCTAATGGTATGATGATTATATCTCAAGTCTATGATTCTTGATAGATTTATTTTTGTGGTAATGTGATTCATTTAAATCTTTTTATTTTCCCTATAGTTTAATTTGAGGTTATTTTGGGCATTGATTGAATCTATATAAAAATATCATATCAATTTCCCTGTAAGGGTAGTCACATTTCATATTCCAAATGTACCTATGATCATTTATCGGGTTGAGGATTAATATTGGATTATAATGGAAATTACTTATATTTTTGGGTATTCATACCTATTCATAAGGGGTATTTGTCTTAGATGGTTAGGGAGAAACTCCCCATTATATATATTACTATTTTAAAGGAGTTTTTTGACGCCTTTCTGAAAGATTTTTCTATTATTCCACTAAATTGTGAAGTTGGGTTTTCAATAGAACTCATACATAGTGCTATACCTATTTTAATGACTCTATATAGAATAAAACTAATTTAGTTGTATTAATTAAAGGAGAAACTCTAGGATAATCTTGATAAGATATTAAATCATCCAAGTTTGTAACCATGGGGTATATTTATCCTTTTTATTAGGAATATAGATTGATCAATGAGACTCTACATTAATTATCGAGAACAAAACAAGATCATGATCAAGAATAAGTATCCTCTTCCCCATATTAATTATTTTTTTGATCAAGTGCTAGGATATAAATAGTTATAAAAGATTTACCTCTATCATAGATACTATAAATTGAGGGAAAAAGTGAAGAAAAACCCAAGAAAACATTTCTTATGTGGTATAGTCACTATAAATTTATAGTGATTCCATTTGGACTTAACAATACCCACACCATATTTCTGGATTTAATGAATAGTGTATTTAGATATTACCTTGATAAATTTGTAATAGTCTTTATAGAATATATTATAATATACTCCAAGAACAAGGAAGATCATAAAGATCACTTGATGAATTGTATTTAAGGACTTGAGAATGGATAAAATATATTCCAAATTCAAAAAGTGTGGATTATTATTACATAATATATCATTCTTGGGACACATGATCATAAGTTATGGTATATTAATAGATTATTCTATGACAGAAGTCATTGAACATTGTCCCAGAACAACTAGTGTGATTGAGATCCATAGTTTTCATGGATTTTATATATATTATTGATAATTTTTGAAGAATTTATCATTTATATCCGATCCACTATTTATGTTAACATGGAAGGAAGTCAATTTCCTTTGGATTGGTGAATATGAACATAATTTCAAAGAGATTTAGAAAGTTTGGTCAGTGCATTAGTACTAACACTTCCCTACAATGGAAAAGGGTTTGCGATCAATAATGATATATTTAAGAAGGGGTGGGATGTTTTCTTATATAGACTAACATGGTTATAGCTTATGCCGCTCTTAAATTAAAGGCTCATGTGTATAATTACCTGACCTTTTACTTTGAGTTATCAATGGTAATATTTTCATTAAAGATATGGAGGAATTATATTTATGGAATGAGGTATGATAGATATATTTATTATAAAATATTAAAGTATATATTCACTAAGATAGAGTATAATATGTACTAGGGAAGATGTTTGTATTTGATTAACGATTATAACTGGATAATATATTACCACTCTGAGAGAGAAAAAAAATGTTGATGAGGCTTTGAGTTGAAAGGATCATGAAATCTTATCTATGACGAGGATCCCAAAAGATCCAATATTTATATATTTTAAAAGGATAGAACTTGAAATCATAAAGTAAGGGGAGAAATATTATCTTTCTCAAATAATTGTTCAACCATATTTCTATGTGAAGATTAAAGTGGTGTGGAAGGAATATGTAGAGATGTAAATGAATGTAATGAATGTTCATGAGTTCAACCTTGATTGTGATGGAATGATAATATTTAGAAATATGTTATGTGTCCCTATTATATTAAATTGAAGAAGGATATATTGGATGAAGCTCATATCCCATCATTCTCTATTCATCATGGAAGTATGAAGATGTATTGAGTCTTTAATGAGTATTTATTCTGGGATATCATTAAGAGAGATATTATGGAGTATATTTAAGGGTCCATGCCTTCTCAGCCTATTAATTTGTTGGTTTTGGGTGCTGGATGAGTTTCATTGGAGCCTTGAGGAGGATCCATAGAGGCTATAGCTATAGGGGTGCTGCGTTAGGGAATTCACGTCGTATAATGTTTACAAAATGTATAAAGGTGGTTCACGACTTGTAAAATCGGTGAATTTATGGATTTAAAATAAGATAATTATGATCCATAAAACAAATAAACATCATTTAAATTCAATTCATAGTGTGTAATAAATAAATTCTAAGGTGACTAAATTTTCAATGAAAGATATAAAATTTTAGAAACCTAAGGATTACATGTTGTGTAATGGTTACACACTGTGTAATGGTTACACGATGTGAAACCAATGGGTTTCCAAATTTTAATAATTTTATTGGCCTATTTTTTCATTTGGATATGGATGCTCTCCATATTATTCTGGAAAAATCCTAGGCACCCTAATGAGGATTTCTAGCCCACATCTCCTTACTTTGATTCTTTGGATCTGGTGGAAGCCCCTTGACGGTCGGTAGTAATCCTTTTCTTCTTCTTGGTTACTTTCCTCTTGTTTATATCATGAGGATTCACAGTGGAAATGTTGTTTTGGTTTGGGGTGTGATTTTGGTTTCATTTTTATGATCCTTTGTTGTGGTGTAGATTTATCCATAGTTTTCTTTGTGCGGTTGTGGTTTGTGAACATTTCTTCTTCATCCTGCGGTGTGCAGTGAGCCAAAAAAAACTTTTTTGAGGTTGGTAATCCCTAGTTTCTCTTTATTGTGTATCATGAGAGAGGGGTTTACTCTTGTTTATTTATGATTTATTATTTTTTTGGCTTAATCAAAGATAAATAATTGGTTAATTTAAATTTAAGGTAAAAATAGAATGATTTACATGATTTTTATAGCTTTGATATTATTGTGATATGATAGATGGTACGAGTTTTATTCCCCATTGAAAATTGTGGCCATCGAGGGACTTTTTTCACTGGATGATATGTTTTGTGACTCCTGTGTCTTTTATGATTATTTTGATATCACCCTAAAATAGAAATCAGCTAAACACATATATTTGGATAAATAAATGGTTTCCTCAGGATTATGGATTGTGTTATAACACCCATAAAATAAAGTAAAATTTAATAAAATACCCTTTGTTAAATTTATAAAAATGGTATTGATGGGTGAGATGAGGCTGTGCTTCTTGGGAAGTGTGGTGGTGATTGTTTTTATGTGCTTTTGGGGTGGTGAGGTGGTGGTTGTTTGGCCACGATTTTGGGGTAGTGAGGTGGTGGTTGTTTGGATGTGCTTTTGGATTGGCGAGGTGGTGGTTATTTGACCATGATTTTGGGGTGGTTAGGTTATTTTTGTTTGGATGTGATTTTGGGGTAGTGAGGTGGTGGTTGTTTGGCTGTGCTTTTGGATTGACGAGGTGGTGGTTATTTGACCATGCTTTTGGGGTGGTTAGGTTATTTTTGTTTGGATGTGATTTTGGGGTAGTGAGGTGGTGGTTGTGTGGTCATGATTTTGGGGTGGTGAGGATTTGGTTTGATGGTAATGATGAGATGGTTATTACATGTGGCTGCTTTGTGCTAGATGCTTAGGTAGTGATGTAGTAATTTTATAATAATGATTGAAATGGATGGGATTTGGTTTAGTCGATGGTATGGAAATGATTAATGAATAAATAAATGATGGATTATGTGGTTAAATGTGGTTTATTCTTAATAAGGAAATGAATGGTCTAGATAATGGAATTATTTAGGAATGTGTCTTTTTGATTGAGTGGTTTTATGCATTTAGAGGTGGCAGTGAAAGTGGTGATGTTGTGTATTGGTTGTGAACCCATAGGCTGCAATTTAGTGTGGATAAATGTATATTCATTGTGATTTCTATATGCAACCCACCCATATCGACCACTATGTTCCAACACCCATATCGTTACCTGTGAGGTGTTTTCCCCAACATCCTAGTGATGGGGATAGATGGATGGCTACATGCTCTTTCCCACTCTCTCTTCCCAGTGAGTAGCTATGAATAGGCTATGATGTATGGACATATATTAGTTTACTAGGTGATGGACCAGGTGTTTTTGGGTGAGATTTGATAACCATGCTGTGGGGTGGTGGCCTAAGTTGTTTTGGGTGAGAGACGACGACTGAGCTATGGGGCAGTGGCCCAGGTGTTTTCGGGTGAGATGTGATATATCTGTACTGTGGGGTGGAATATGGTGGGGGTCGTTCATGGTAGGAGGATGGGATGAGGTTGATGTCCTTCATGTTTATGATACCCTACTACTCTGGTTATTGTTTTGATGTGATGGACAAGGTTTTTTTTGTGCATTATGTGATGTGATTGTGTTGTGGGGTGGTGGCCTTGGTATTTTCGGGCATGATGTGATGTGACTATACTATGGGGTGGTGGTATATGTTATTCATAAGAGATGGGAGTTATATGACATACTATTTTGGGGTGTGAGAGTAGAAAATTAGTGAGAATGTGGTGCACCATACCTTTTACCGATATTCTTCTTATTATATTATTATACTTAGATTGTATTATTTAGTGAGAATGAATTGGTGAGGTCGATATGGATAGTTGACCTATTTAGGTATTGTTGGTTCTTCTGTTTTCTCAAAGTTACATTAGTATGTTTCTTTCACATGTGCACCAGATACATTGGTTTTCATACTGAGTATAAATTTATGCTCACCCTATGTATGTAAAATAGTTTTCAGTTTTATAGGTGGATTACATAGACCATGATGGACATTACTATCTTGGACATTGGATTTCTTCGATGTCACTTACTTATATATTTTTTTTGGTATTTACTTTAGAGACTTTTATCTACATCAATTTTATTTATACATACATCGTGGGATGGTTTTTTTCTTTTATATTCGGTCATGGAGTTACTTGCATATTTTTTATCATATATCCCAATTTTATATTATTATAAAGGGTAGTGCATCCCATTTCATGAGATTTTTATACCCTTATGGATTGTCACCAACCTGGGGCCTACTGGAGGTGAGACTCAGGAGTCATTATCTATCTCCCCTCATTGAGGTATCTTTGGAGGGAAGGGGTCATGATAGAGTGGTATTAGCGGTGATGATTGAGAGATAGGATGGAGTTTGAAGTTAAGAAAAGTGAGGATTTCATGGTTTGGTATGGAATAAGTGATAGCTGACCTTGGTATGTGACATAGGAAAGGGATAACAACTAGTAAATGAAATTTTATCCCCCCTCATAATCTAGTGCATGGAATCTGAGCTTATTGAATGACCAAGTGAGGTGGACCAGTTTGTAGGGTAGAGACATAGGATAAGTACATGCATCATGATAACTTTTTTTCTTGTTTGAATTGGTTTTTTTAGAAAGTTTAAAATAAAAAAAGTGAATTAAAATGAATCTAAATGAAATTACATACTAACGGGCTTAAGAAATTTTTATTTTATTTTAATTTATAGATTCTATTCCTCATCTGCATGTGATTTAGGAAATTGAGGTTTAGTAGGATGATCCAATTATTCTCCATAGGGTTGATCCAGTAGAGTAGGATGAGGTTTGGTAGGGGTAATTGTGCACTTTTTAGTGGTTAGATTTGGAGATGTAAGAGGGTAGTGTTTTAGATGTGGGGATAAAGATATGGTTAGAGGAGCTTGAAATCAATTTTAGTTTGATCATGGCCCCATGAAATATTGGGTCCCTTTGGAATTCAGTCAGATACATGGATCTATGTATCAGTGGTGGGTGCTATATCTGGGATACCATAAGGTGGTAGATGTTTCATGGGTTTACTTTTATAAAGAGTCCCAAGAAAAGTTCCTTTTGTCGACCATGAAGGTAGTAAAGAGTTAGGATATTCTTTTTCTTTATAAAGGGATAATGTTAGTACAATATTTGGAAATCAAGATCAAGGACCATCTATATTTTTCCCAAGATCTTTTTCTAAATGAGGAGGATCATGTGAGATATGTTGATTAGGCACTACATCCTTTTATCTAGTATGTTGTCACTCCTTTTATGTTTCCAACATATCTAGAGGTTCAGAAGAAGGAAAAAGTGATCAAGTGGATGGACTCATGAAGAGGTCTCCCATGAGATGGGAACTAGTAGGGTTTTTTGAGGAACATGGTATTTAGAGAAGGTATCAAGTACCATGGCCTTTTTGGTTCCAACCGATGGGTAGTCGACCTCACTAGTTTCCCTTTCAGCCTCCTAGGACCAGTGCTTTCCATGATTTTCTAGGGGATATCAGAAAAATATGTTTTATTTATAGGGTTCATGGAAATCTCCAGATTCATTACCCATTGGTTCCCCTAGCTCAGTTTGGTGGAGATAGATAGTTTCAACACCAACCTCAATAGTAGTTTCTAGTGAGACTGTTTCAGTAGTAGGGGTAATAGTATTATGCTCCAGTGAGAGGAGATAGAGTGGGTAGAGGCCATCCTTAGGACTTTCCCCATGTTTAGGGACCTTGACTTGAGTATGGTCATTGAGGTGTCTATCAGAAGATAGTTAGAGAAGATAGATATGGTCAACTGCATGTAGTGGAGGTAGTAGTGCTAGAGGGTCCAAAGATCATCATAGGTATGACCATTTGATTTAGTACCCTTGTTTTTGCCTTGTTTAATTCAGGAGATTCAAACTCCATTTCACCCAATATATTACATGCTATGGGACTAGACATATGGAGGATTCTCATGCCCCTGGTGTTGAATATTCCAGTCGAAGTCTAGAACAACTTTTTTGATCTATGTCGGGGATGTAGACTGATGATGGGGCCACATAAGTATTTTGGGGATATTTTCAGATGTGCATGGACAACATGTGATTTTCATTGGCGAGTAGGGCTGTCAGGTACGTAGTCAGTGTTTGGATACCATTATTTTCTAGATGGCTGAGTTTTCTATGGAATTATTATATTCCAAGACATTTTAGGTCCCTAGGGTCATTGGGGATTTCCTAGATTTTTTCTTAGATTAGGTTTTAATGATACCCCCTTGATGTGACATTGATTTTGAGATAGAATTAGAGCTCAGTGGTTCTCTAATTTTGATGTATCCTTGTTGGATATCACCTTCCGAGTTTTGGGATTTGAGGATTCTAATTGATGATCTGATGCAGAAGGGTTTTATCCAGTCTAATGTGTTTCCATGGGGTACTCCAATGTTGTTCTCCAAGAAGGAGGATGGTAGTCTGAGGTTCTGTATAGACTACTAGAGGTTAAATCAGGCGACGATCAAGAACCATTACCCTCTTCTAATGATAGATGATATTATCAACTAATAGAGAGTGGTGAGTTAGTTTTCAAATATCGATATGCGGTTTGGATATCACCAGTTGAGGGTGAAGGAGGGAAATTTTCTAAATACCACCTTTAGATTAAGGTATGGACACTATGAGTTTATTTTTATTCTATTCAGTGTTACAGATGCATAAACTGTGTTCTTAGGTCTTATGAATTACGTGTTCCATTAGTTCCTAGAAAAATTAATCATCATATTCTTTGATGATATCTTGATTTACTCGAATTTAGAGGAGGTTTATATCAACCATTTTATAGATATTTTATAGGTTCTTCAACACCACCGTATTTATGGGAATTTTTTCAAGTGTGAACTATTGACATGAAAAATGAATTTACTTATACATGTGGTGTCTTAGTAGGGTGTGGAAATAGACCCATCTAAAGTTGAGGTGGTTGTTTCTTGGGCATAACCTAAGAACGTGGAATAGGTTCGTAGTTTTCTTGGTCTTGTAGGATATTATCAGAGGTTTGTTCCTGATTTATCTTGAGTCAAATCCCCCCCCATTGATAGCATTGACTAGAAAGGATTAGAATTTTTTGTGGACTAATCAGTTCCAGATAACATTTAGTTACTTGAAGGGGAATCTGTTCAGTGCTCCAGTGCTTTAGTTTCCTAAAGAGGATGTGAAGCTTCAGGTGTTTTTTGAAACTTCCCATATAGGATTGGGATGTGTGTTGATGTAGACAATGGTACTGATATATTATAGGTCTATAAAATTATGTCCCTACTAGATTAATTATCCCACCCATGACCTAGAGCTAGTAGTGATCATGTTTTCACTAAATTTGTGGCGGTATTACCTCATTGGAGAGTTCTTTATGGTGTTCAATGATCAAAAGAGCTTTAGGTATATATTTTATTAATGTGATATGAATTTTTGGCAGTATAGTTGGTTAAAGTTTCTACATAATTATGATTTTGAGATCTCCTTCCCCTCAAGAAGAGGTAATGTTGTGGCCGACGTTTTGAGTTAAAAGTCAGGGAAAGATGTTGTTTGGGAGTATCTGGATGCTTGGAGAAAAATTGAGGAGTTGGAGTGCTTGTACTTATATTTAAGGGTTGATTATTGTAGAGTATGTTTATTTAAAATTATGGTGCATCCTTCTCTTATGTGGAAGGTGGAGGAGTCTCATTAGGGAGACTCAGAGATAAAGGTGATGCATGATCATGTTTTCCATGGTGGTATTCCAAATGTATGATTGGAGCATGGTTAGAATTGGATGTTATTTCATGGTGGTTTAAGGATGCATTTTTGGTAGCCCAGGATGAAACGGGTGGTGTTAGAGTTTGTGGAATGGTGTTTGGTTTTCCAAATGGTAAAGGATGAGAACTGTGTTCCTAGTGGTTTGTTACAACCTTTTGATGTTATTGAATATAAATGGGATTAAATATTGATGGATTTCATCATATGTTTACCTCTAGTTTAGGGGGAGTGGTCTGTGATTCAAGGAGTTTAGTTATTCTGGCCTTTACAACATTTCTTGGTAGAGGTGATTCACTCCAAGATGAAGCCTAGGTGACGATTACTAGTTTTCTATTGTGTATCTAGAAAAAAATTTGTCTATATGTAGTCAAGATAGAACCTATTAATATCTACAATTCCTTACATGGTCTTAGTATGGTGCCCTGGTCTATTGTTCATACTATTCACAGGTGCAAGGGGCTCCTGAATAATCACTTGGAAATTATTCATACATGGAGTGAAGGGAATGAAATGGGTGATTTTATAACTTACAAGTGTAATTTTGGGTAGTTAATTTAATTTTTGACTGGTTTGGTATCTCTTTATCCTAAGGGAGTCAATTTTGTTAGAGCGTATTCCCATGGTCTTCATTACTCCAAACCACTGTGATTTTTTATTTCTCTTACTATTTTTTCTCCCTTTGTTTTACTTGTCACCTTTATTTTAATAAAAGATGATATTCTATCTGGGTGATCATAGATCAGTTAATGAAATCATCCCACTTATTAGTGATCAATAATTTATGAAAAGTGGATGATTTTTCTAAGAGGTATGTGGATGAGGTGGTGAAATTTCATGGAGTTATGAGGTCTATTGTATTAGATTGAGATACACATTTTACCTCATGAGTCTAGAGGGGATTAAAACATTATTTTGAAACCCAGTTACACCTCAACACTTATTTCCACCCTTAGAAAAATGGGTATATAGAGTAGAACATCTAGATGCTAGAGGATATATTGCGGGAATGCGTCTTAGAATTTGGTGGATATTGGGCATGACACCTGACTTTGTTAGAGTTTTCATACAACAAAAAATATCACTCATCCACCATCATGGACCCATTAAAATCTTTGTATGGGTGATTGTATCATTCTCTATTATGCTGGATGGAGGTTGGGGAGGCAATAGTTCTTAGTCCTAATGTGGTGCAGAGCATGACATAGAAGGTTCAATTTGTTTGTAAGAGTATGAAAGCAGTGTAGGACCAACATTAGTATTATTTCCATCATAGGAGGAGGCCCTTTGATTTTGAGTTTTTGGACCATGTGTTCTTGAAGGTTTCCCCTTGACATGGGAAATAGTGGTTTGTCAAGGGGAGTAATATTTATCTCAGGTTTTTTGAGACCCTTGAGGTGTTGGGACAAGTTGGAAAGGTGGAGTATCAGTTAGCATTGAAACCATGTCTAGAGAGTATTCATGATGTCTTTCACATCTCTCAACTTCTTTAGTATCTTCATTATGAATCCCATGTCATTGACTGGGGATAGTTTGATATCAAGGATGACACAAAATTCCTGGAGTGACCAATTGAGATCTATGATCATTAGGATAATGTGCCATGAGAATGAACTATCCCATTGGTTCATGTGTTGTGGAGGCATTGTGTCCTGGAGGAGAGTAATTGTGAGCAAGATATGTATATTTGTACCTAATACTCAAAGTTTCTTTTAGTTTTTCTTTGCTCTATTTTCCTCTATGATGCGATGTTTGGATATTTTTGCTTTATAAGATGAGCTGTTTTCCTTGTTTGTGATGTGTGATAAATTTCTGACACATGAAAAAGGGAGGACATGATTCCTAATTAAGATTCATTATACTAAGATGTTATTAAACCCATGCAGGTGAGTTAATTCCATCCAAAGAAGATAATATATTGACATGGAGGATGGAATTATTTGATTCATATGTTTGGTATAGTGCGGTTGCTGGTTTGGGATGTGGGGAGGTTGGATGGTTGTGGTTATTTGGTTGTGTGGTGATGTGTTATTATGACATTTTTGGGATTTTTTGGTTTGGCATGTTTGGATAGTGGTAGCATTTTAGGTATGACGAGATACTTGAGAGGTATCTCATGAGGTGGTTATTTGGACCCATTTTCCTTCAAGTCTTGGTTTTGTATTCTTGAGGGAGATAATCATTTGAGAGGCATATGATGGAATGTTAGGTTCCTTCCAATCCCATTACATTGTTAGTTGTGGGTGTTGGAGGTGTTTCAGAGGAGGCTTAAGGAGGATCTAGGGAGGTTGGAGATTCTAGGGTGCTGTATTAGGGAATTCATGTTGTGTAATGTTTATAAGATGTGTAAAGGTGGTTCACAGATTGTATAGATGGTGAATTTATGGCTTGTAAATTGGATAATGGTTTTCCGTGAAACAAATACACGTCATGTAAATGAAATTCATAATGTTCAATAAATAAATTATGAGGTGACATAATTGTTTGGTAAAACCTATAAATTTTCAGAAACTCAAGGATTACACACTATGTAATGGTCACATACTAGACGTTTTCCATCTTTTAAGTTATTTTCTTAGCCGATTTTTCTCATTTGGTCATGGATTATCTCCCTCTTGTTCCAAAAAAAAACCTAGGCACCCTAACGAGTATTTCCATCCCTATTCTATTCACTTTGAATCATTGGATATGGTGGATTCCCTTTAGTGATTGGTGGTATGAAATTCATTTTCTTACTTAGTTTATACTTGTTATTCTATTGGGGATTCGTTGCTATGATGTTGTGTTGGTTTGGTAAGTGAGATGGGATATGTTTTGATGATACTTTGGTGTGGTGTAGTTTGTTCTATGGTTTCTCGTGCGCGGTTGTTCTTTGTGGGTGTTTTTTCTTTACCCTATGATGCACAACGATTTGAAAAAGCTTCTTTGAGGTAGGGAATAACTCGTTACTCTTTATTTTAGATCACGGATGAGGGGTTTACTATTATTTATCTATGAGTTATGTTTTTGATGTATTAACCAATGATAAGGAATTGGTTAATTTAAATTAAATAGAGAAAGGGGGGAATGATTTGCATGATTTTTACATCTATGATATTATTATGATATAATGGATTTTATGTGCTTCTTGACCCACTAAAAATTGTGTCCATTGGGGGATTTGTTTGCGATGGATGATATATGTTGTGACTGTGTCTTTTGTGATTTTTATGATATCACCCTGAAATTGAAATCAACTAACCACTTATATTTGGATAATGAAATGGTTCCCCTAGTATTATTATTTGTGTCATAAAACCCCTTAAATAAAGTGAAATATGATAAAATCCCCTTTGTTAAATCTATAAAAATGTTATTTATGAGTGAGATGTGGCCATGATTTTAGGGAAGTGAGGTGGTGTTTGTGTGGCCATGATTTTGGAACAATAAGGTGGTGGTTTTTTGGCCCTTCTTTTGGGGAGGTCATGTGGTGATTGTTTGACCATGCTTTTGGGGAGGTGAGGTGGTGGTTATTTGGATATGATTTTGAGGTGGTGTGGTGATAATTTTTTGGACGTGATTTTGGGGTGGCATGGTGGTGGTTGTGTGGCCGTGCTTTTTGGGGTGTGAGGCAATGATTCGATGGGAATGGTGAGCTACTTATGATGTGTGGTTTCTTTGTTCTATATTCCTAGGTAGTGATGGAATAATTTTCTAATAATGATTGAAATGGATGTGGTTTGGTTTATTAAATGGGATTAAAATGATTACTAAATAAATAAATGATGGGAAGTGTGGTTAAATGGGATTGATGATTAATTAGGAAATGAGTTGGATGGATAATGTAATTGGTTGGTAATGTGGATTGTGTCTTGTGAGGTTTTTTGTATTTAGAGGTGGAAACAAAAGTGGAGATGTTGTGTGTTGGTTAGTGTTTGGATGTGAAACCATAGGCTAGAATTGTGTGTGGATATATGTATATACTTGTATATTCCTTTTGATTTCTATATGCACATAAACTGCATCAATCACTATGTGCCAACACCCGTATCATCACACTACAGTGTTTTTCCCAACATCCTGACAATGAAGATAAATGTTTGGATACCCTTTCTTTACTTCTCTCTCTTCTAGGCGAGTAGATATACATAGGATGTGATGAAAGGAGGTCTTTTATTGAATTAAGTGATGGACCAAGTATTTTTGGGTGAGATGTGATGATTTTTCTATAGGGTAGTGGTCAAGGTGTTTTTGGGTGAGAGGTAATTCCCGTTCTATGAGTTGGTGGCCTAGGCATTTTTGGGTGATATGTGATATATTCGTGCTATGGGGTGGATTATGGCGGGGGTCATAAAATATAGGATGAGAGAATGAGTTTGATATCCTTCTTGTTCACAATACCCTACTACTGTAGTTATGGTTGTGATATGATGGCCCATGTGTTTTCAAGCATGATATGATGTGTTCTGATCATGTTGTGGGGGTAGTGAACCAGGTGTTTTCAGGTGTGATGTGATGTGAACATTCTATGGTTTCATAAACCAACCTGGGTACCCTAGTAACCCAATAACTGCTCTGATCCTAACATTTATTGGAGGGAGTTCCCAATCCCCATAGGTTGACAACTAGCACCTGGAATCCTACAAAAATGAAAGTGGGAATGATTTTTCCAAAAAGATTATGGAAGTAATAGAAACAAGAAAACATGCATACAAAGAAACTCTACATGTAGATATGTACCAAAATTCAAACAGGTATGACAACCCAAAGTACTACAAACAAAAGTAATAGAAAATAGGAAAAACTACCCAAGTCCCAACATATGCAACTCACCAAGTCCACAAATCAAAAGCTAGAACCACCTCCAAGTGGTTCTTTACCCCTTCTTGAATCTGGAAGGAGATAATCTACAAACACCCAAAGGCACAGGTAGGGTGTGAGATAAAAATCCCATCAGGGTCTCACCAAGGATTCCATAATATATGCCAATGTTAAATTAATGAAAGAGATATTGCAATTTAAAACAAATAGGTTTGTCATTTCATAAGGATAATTAAAACAATTAATTCTTTATATTTCAAAATATAGAAGTACTTCAAGAAAAGGATTTACTTTTCAATTGATGGAACATTTCTAAAATAATAGAACTTTTCAAAAATGGATTAAATAAACAATTTTATATAAAATAGTTTATATAAATGAGTAGTAATGTGAAATAGTTTATAAAAATGGTATATATTCATTTGAAATAAAAAAATCAAGAAACATGGTCATATTCTTAAGACGTTATGATAGTCCTAGGCTATAGGGACTCCACACTCAAGGTGACATGACAATATATACATATGTACCTTTGATCTCAGGCCAAAGTGGACTCATCATAATCACCTAAAGGATGTGACATTCTGCATTTATGTTTTGGAACACTGTAAAGTGTAAAGTGAAATTCAAATAACCCATTAACTACCCAAGACTTTCATGTGATTTAGTACAAAATAATGATGGGAAATTTATTTCAAGAAACCTTAAAATAAAATTAATCCCATTACCCTTTTAAAATATTCCAATTTCCATTTAAAAACCATAACACAAGTTTTTAATAAAAAACATGCCTTTTTCCAAAATAGAACCCAAAGGTTCCTATCAAAACCATTTTAACCCATTTTTACAATATAAGAATTTTAAATCAATTCACAATTCAATTTTACAATCCTCATTCATAAATTAAATTCAAAAATTAATATTTTACAAGATTCCATCAATTTCACAATAAACCCCCAATTCAATGGAATTAAAGTTTTCACAATTTTCCATCAAATTATTTTCCCTAATTAAATTTAACAATTTAATTTAAAAAATTTCCATAAAATTCACAATTTAAATTAAACAATTTAAATTTCATAAATTTCAATAAACACACCCAAATTCAATGGAATTGGGGGTTTTCTAATTTCATGAAAAAAAACCCATTTAAAAACCCCAATTCAATGGAATTATAGTTTTTTTCCAACAAACCAATTGAAGTCCACTTAATTAAAATCAAAAAATTTCATGTAATTAAAACAATTGAAATTAAATAAATAAATTTAGGGTTAATATAAATTTGGCATCATGAAGGAACCACCTACCTCGACATCAACAGATCTCACAATGCCAAACCCTAATAGAGATTTGTCAAAGGAGAATGATGATCAAGGAATCTGGGAAACAATGATCAATACTAGGTTTATAATCCAAAAAAGAGGGTATTAGATCCAAAAATAAACATGAGGATCCACAAAACCCTAGGGAGGAGAAGATATATTTTGGAAGATAGAGATCAGGGTGAGGAAACTAACTAAGAGAAGATCGAAGGGAATTTCTCATGCTTTGAATCGCTTTTGGGATGAATTCAAGGGGCCAAAAAAACCTTCTTAGGACCTCTAAGGAAGGGAGAAATCGATTATGGGTCATTTTGGTCTGTTAGGGACTTAAAAGGGGGGTTTGGTGAATTTTAATCAAAAATTGGATTAATTAAATACCCATACGCATGGTTTCCTAGGAAGAGCCACACAGTTTGAAAAACTGTGCAGACTAATTAGGCACCTATTTTAAATGGGCCATACGATTTATTCTAATCGGGTGCATGTCTTGACTAACCATGCACCAACTATGCAAAATCCCACTGTCTTGGGTTGCACAGTTTACCTAAGAGGGTGCACGGTTTGGACTAACCATGCCCCAACCATGCACTAGCCCAAAAACTTCCAAAATTTTCAAAATTTCACCCAAAGCAACCCCAAATGAAACCCAACCAAAGAAATATAAAAAAGATGTGTTTAGGAATACATAAAAATAGTAATAAGATGTTACATATGGGGTGGTGGTATACGTTATTCATAACATATGAGAGATCTATTACATATGATTTTGGGGTGTGAGAGTGTAAAATCAGAGGGAAAGTGGTGCGGGGTACCCTTTATCAATATGATTCTTATTATGTTATTCTAATCAGCATGAGTTATTTGGAGAGCGTGCCTTAGTGAGGTTGGGATGGATATTTGACCTATTTAGGTGATATTGGTTCTTCTGTTTACTCATGGGTGTATTAGTATGCTTCTTCCACATGTTATTGCGAGACTTTGGTTTTCCTACTGAGTATATGTAGGTTCCGAGCATAGCAGAAGCGCGGTTGGGCCAGTGCCAAACTTTAAATTTTACCGTGATCAATGATTATTCCGGGATCAATACGATAATGAATTCCAGTATCCACAAAACAAAATTAACGATTTAGATAAAGAAGAAAGAGACCCATTAACTTGAGAGAGGATTAAAATATTTTGTTTATAATTAATTTATTTAAATTAAAGAAATACCTATAAGGTTTTATTTCTATGTTGATGTGTCAGACCACAGATCTGTGGTGATCCTTTTGTTTCTTTGTAAAGATCAAGAGTAGATCTGCTATATCAGTAATCCACACATACTCCACGAATCTATGTATGTCATCAAAGGAGTCTTTGGGTGCTAGCATGTAAGGTCCTTATACTTGTGTCATCCGCCCTCGATCGCCTTGAGATTCACTTCCAAAGCATTCTCTAATCTAGTGGAGGATGGATGCTCTCATTATTAAGAGGATTATTGGAGGATAAAAAGGATCTTGAGTCTTGAGATATTTTTCCACAAAATGTCATGAAAAACCAAAATTGGCTCTGTTACCTATAGGTTTCCCCCTTGGCTTAGAAGAGAATAATATGTAACTGGGAATTTAATTCAGTAGGTAAAAATAAATAATTAGCACAAGTTCCATTACTTATTTTATTATTCAATGTGAAACCCCATATCAAATAATAAAAGAAACACCATTATTTCAATGACATGTTCTTAACTTGCAAGTTACAATTAAATATTATTTTAATAAAATAATATTTAATATTATTTTCTCACTAGACCCTTTAACTATGTCTTCCCATCCTCTGAAATATTTATCAGACCATGAATAATGACTATTTATTTATTAAATAAATAAATAAATCTATCTTACTACATTATTCACTGATAAATAAATAAAATGTGATCAGGAATACCTAAATAATTATTAAACCAAAACCAGGAATAATATTTATTCAACTTGTTAAATAATAAATTATTTAACTGAGATTTCAGATACACTTAGTGCGTGACCCTATAGGCCTCTTTCTTAGTGGTATTAGGTGAGCCCACCTAAATTACAAGGTTAGTATCTAGAAACAAACCAAGTCACTCATAGAGAAAGAAGTTAATCCCGCAACGACATGTCACCACATACAAACGCTTACCGTGTAATATAATCCCTTTATCACAATATCTCCAATTGAGTAGGTTGCATGCTAGTGTGATCAACCCAGATGCTCGATAACTCATTCTTTGACTTTCTAAAAATATAAATTTCCAAGAAAAAACCATTTCCATGGATTTATTTATTCTATATCATTTCCATAAAAGGTAATGAGATATTTACTTCTGTTAATGAATAGAAGGTATAAATAATTTCTCGCATTATTTATTAATCCAATATTACTCGTGTCGTACCCAATGTATCCAACCTCACTGCAAGAATATGTCATCACATTTTTCACTAATACATCAAATTGAATGACTCATAATATCCATTAAAAATAATATTAAAGTCTAAGGACCGTTACACACATCCTCATATAGGAACATCCAATGAAACTTATAGTGTGGATTTCCTATTGTCGGGTCTCGTTATTATAATATCCAACTCAATATTATCAGGGGAGTGCACCATGAGAAGGTTCCTCAAAGTCCTATGAGTATCCATCCTTGATAGCCTATATCATTTGTGTCCCTTAAAATGATATCATCTAGACATAGAAAATTTATTCAAGAATAGTGTCATGGCACTTGGGTTCTCATCATAGTGGGGAACTTCTACGACCTTTTAGTGTGATACATACTCTTGGGACATTATCACATGCTATGTTACGCAGAAGAACAATAATGATATGATAAGGAATTTATTAATATTCAAAACCATGAATATAATTTTATCATAAAGTTAAAAGAAGTTAGTTATAGGGAACTGACTCCAAAAAACTTCTAATTTCACGAGATCCAACTTCTAACAACCTTTAGTCCACTAGCTCTCACATGATATTCATGCTTCTGATGAGATATACCTTTAGTCAAGGGGTCCTCCATGTTCTCCTCTACAGACACTATGCTCATTGAAACTTCACCCCTTTAAATAATATCCCTCAAGAGGTGATAATTCCAGAGTATGTTATTTTTAAATTGATGTGAACTTAGATCCTTTTCAAGATCCACCACTATAGTATTATCACAATACAATGTGACAGGGTCTCTACTTCTAGGCATTACATCAAACTCCTGGACAAAGTTTTTAATCTAGATGACTTCCTTGGCTACATTAGAAGCTTCTATATATTCAGACTCTGTTGTAGAATCAGTGAAAACTAAATTGTTTGAACTCTTCTATCTCATAGATCCTCCATTGAGACATAAAACATATATTTATTGAGACTTCAAATCATTCCAATCTATCTGAAAATCATCATTATCATACCCTTTAATGACAAGCTCCTCATCTCCTCCATACACCAGGAACATATCCTTAGTACTTCTCAGATACTTAAGGATAACCTTAAAAGTAGTCCAATTCCATTCTACAAGATCTTCTTGATATCTTCCTACTGTGCTCAGTTCATAGGAAACATCAATTATAGTACATATCATGACATACATGATTGATCCTATCACCAAAGCATATGGGATATTACTCATTTTATCTTTCTCCTGTTGTGTCTAGGGACACATTTTCTTAGAAATATGTATTCCATATGACACTAGAACCATTCCCCTCTTGGATTGTTCCATACTATATCTCTTTAGTATCTGGTCAATGTATGTACTCTGACTTATCCCAACCAGCCTCTTGGATCTTTCATGAATGATCTTGATCCCTAGAATGTAGGCTACTGCACCTAAGTCTTTCATAAGGAATCACTTTTTCAACTAGTACTTAAATGACTATAAGACTAGTATGTCATTTCTAATAAGTAATATGTTGTCAACATATATTACTAGGATACCAACCGCATTCCCATTAAACCTTTTGTAAACACATGGCTCTCATTCATTCTTAATGAAACAAAATTTCTTTATGGCTTCATCGAGTCAAATATTCCTTGACCTGGATGCTTTCTTTAATACATAAATCTATATCTATAACTTAAAAACCCTTTTGGAATCACCTTGTATCAAAAACCCTTTTGGTTGTGTCATATATACATATTTTAGAAGGTTCCCATTAAAGAAATCAGTTTTGACATCCATATTCCAAATCTCATAGTCATGGTAATCTGCTATGACAAGTATGATTTTGATGGATTTAAACATGAAAGATGACAATAATGTTTCATCATAGTCAATCCCTTAATATTGTTTAAAACCTTTATCTACTAGCCTTGCTTTGTAGGTACTTACTTTAACATCCATGCTCAGTTTCCTCTTGAATACCCATTTACATGAAATAGGATTTACATCAACTGGCGCATCGACCAAAACCCAAAAATGGATATGATACATGGAATCTATCTTAGAATTCATAACTTCTATCCATCTTGTAGCTTCTGAGCTATATACTTCCTCCTTGTAGGATAAAGGTTCATAATTGTCCAAAAATAATGAGTCACCATCCTCGGTAACAAGAAAACCACATCTCTCTAGTTCCCTCACCTCTCTTACACTTTTACATGGTACTTGTGTTTCAGGGCCTACTTCTTACATGGGGACCTGTGGAACTTTTTCCTATACCAACTCTTGTGTATATTGAGCATCAAATTCCTCAAAGTGAATCTTTCTCCCACTATCCTTTTCGAGGATGTGCTCCCTCTCAAGAAATACAACCTATTTGGAAACCATCACTTTCCTGTCTGAGGGGTTATATAGGTAGTATCCCTTTGTTTCATTGGGATACCCTATAAAGATAAACCTCATGCCCTGGGGTGCTAGTTTGTTACATGAGAAAGCCTTAACAAACACCTCACATCCCCATACATGTGAATGTGAAAAAACTAGTTTCTTTCCACTCCATAAGTTGAAGGGGATTCTATTTTCCTTCATAGTTGGTACTTGGTTTAATGTGTATGATGCAGTTTATAATGCATATCCCCAAAAGGATAACATAAGTTTTTCATGAATCATCATCAACCTTACCATGTCCAATAAGGTACAGTTCCACCTTTCACTAACACTATTTCATTGTGGTGTATAAGGTGGAGTGAGTTGAGATAGAATCCCAAACTCCCGTAAAAGGTTGATGAACTCTTGGTTAAGATATTATACACCTTTATCCGATCAAAGATTCTTTATCTTCTTACAAATACGATTCTCTAATTCATTCTATAATTCCTTAAATTTAGAAAAGGACTCAGATTTATACCTCATCAAGTAAATATATCCATATCTACTCCAGTCACCAGTAAAAGATATGAAGTAAGAAAATACACCTATAGATTTTACTAGAAATGGTCCACATACATCAGTGTGTACAAATCATAAAAGCTCTATGGAACTTTCAACCTATCTACCAAATTGTGGTTTGGTCATTTTTTCTTGTAAACAAGTGTGACATCTATCAAGTGGTTTTAGCTCAGAAGAGTCTAAATAACCATATTGACTGAGCTTTTCCAAGTGATTGTCATTTACATGACCAAGACGGTGATGCCACAAATGGGTGTTATATGAGTCAAGTGAACTTAATTTGTTATCAATTTCTAACCCTTGGTTTTATTAATTTAATACATACATACCATTATTTAAATGTTCCATACCATAACATATGTTGTCCTTATAAAATAAACAACATTTATTTCCAAACTTGAAAATAAATCCATTTGTATCTAAAATCGATACATAAATTATGTTCTTGGTAACACTTGGTACATAATAAAAGTCTCATAAAACCAAAATCATCCCAGTCAAAAACAAAAGGTGGTAGTCACCAATGGAAAGACCATCCAACCTGAAACTATTGGCAGCTCTTAGATCCACTTATCCTCTGAAAATTTTCCAAAATATACTTGGTTCCTACATTTGAATACATATGTGATCACCACAAGCTGCATCTAATACCCAATGTGTAGAAATGGAAATATTTCACTTGATAACAAATGCACCTTTGGATTCCTCTTGCCTCTATGTGTAGTTCCTCTTCCAGTGGATTGAATTGCCACATGCAAAGCATACTGCATCCTTTTCCTTTCCCTGCCTTTAGATCTTTTTCTTCTTGGTCGTACGGTGATCATGAGATTTATAATTTTTATAAATCTTATGACCCTTTTCCTTGTCCTTCCTCTTCCTATTCACCATAAGAACTATGGGTTTATCACACCCCATTTCCTTATACACTTAGTGAGGCAGGGTCTGAGGTTATGATAAGCTGTTCTCATTATTTCTCATATTATAATTCAAAATAAAACTATAGAAGACCTTGGGTAGTGATGATAGTATGATATTTTTACGCAACTCATTTGAGAATTTAATCCCTAAGATGTGCAGATGCTCAATGTAGCCCATAAGCTTGACTATATGTGGTCTAGCTAGCACATACTCTCCAAGTTTAGTAGTGAACAATGTGTTGGAGATATCATACCTTTATTCTATCACTTTATCTTGATAAATATCCCAAAGGCAATACATCATGCTATAAGAATCCATTTCCTCATGTTTCTTCAAGAGATCATTGGTCATGGATAATAACATGAGGCATTTAACATCTATAGCATCATTCAGATATTTATCGTACACCGAGAGATCCTCAACACTCACCTCATTCCCAAGTGAAACTGGTAAAGGTTCTTCCAAAACATATAGTTTCCTTTCATGGTGAAGGATGACTCGAATGTGCCTTTCCACTCTTGGGAATTAGTACTGGTGAGAAGGTTTTCCTTATCGAGTATGGATCACAACGATATGTTTGATTTAATTTTTATTTCTGTTTCTACAAATAAGATGCTCAAATTTTTAGTACTTTATATGATTAAATTAAGAAAAATAAATAAATAAATATTCATTATTCTCCAACTATTTTATCAAAACTCAATAACCCTCACCATTGGTTTCAGAATATCCTATTTCTTGGATATTCTAGTGGCAAGGATCCATATTCTATTCTCATCAACCCAAATTTTTATGTTCAAGAAAATTTAATGGTTTTAGTTAGGCATTCAAAATTCCAACTACATTAACTCTTAGATCCTTGATCCATTGAGTGGACTACCCAATCCTAAAATCATTATTTTATATTTCCTCAACTCTTTCCTCTCAGTTACACCAAGTCCTACTTTGGCAGTGAACACTTGATGTAAACCATGTTAAGTCAACCCAAAACTCAAATTAGAATTCTTCAATAATAGAAAGCACCCCAAATATCTGGTCTAGAACTTTGAACTATTGGTTTTATTATAACCGAAGTAATGGAAGGCTATACTAACTTAATATTTTATTGAGTTATTTTGTCCTTTATGCATAAATTGCCTCTTATATCTTTTCACATTCTTGTTAATATTAAGTGGGATATAATTGAGTGATTAATCACGTCGTGATAATATTTAAACATAATTCATTTTATTTTAGTTCCATATTGCATGCTTGTTAATTCATTTAAGTATGTGATCGTGATAATATATCCATAATTAATAACCATGCAACTAACATAAATAAAATAAAGGGAATGATCATGATCTTTTCTAATGGTTAGTTTATCTAGAGGCTGATAAACTAACCCTGACCTAGGGGAGAAACACCTTTAACCTTTTAAAGTATGCGTTGAAAACTTTCTACCTGTCCACCTTTGTATCTCCTTGGATTGGTTTCGCCTCATATCCTAACTTGAACCGCCTCCAATAGCTTGGGAGATCCATCCATTATATTTTCTTTTAACTCACATGCAGGTTAGGGGTAAAAAGGGGGTTTACATAAAAGAAACCATGGGCATGCAGGCCCTACATATTAATGAGGAGAAGGAACACATGCCAATAATTGTAATTTAATAAATAAATTAAAAGGAAACCAATCACATACAAAAATCCAGTCTAGCTCATGATCATCCACAAACATGCAACAAATTACATATTTAATAAAACTAGAATTCAATTATTTAATCATTATTATTAAGATAAATCATGCTTGAATTGAATAACAATTATCTTTAATTAATCAATCCTTTTATCTTAATCCTTTTTTCTGAATTTCCTTGAGATTATCATCCATTATAATTTTAAAAAAATTAATCAATTCATTTAAAATTAATTGTGCACATAACTTGTACCTTAGAGGAAACCTGATGAATATCCATTCAAAACCAACCAACATGTATTATACTTGTATACACTTTATTATTTGTGACATGTAGCATGCATATAGAATTATAATTGTAATACAACTCATACATGATGTGTGAATCTTTGAACATTACACAGATGTTAATTAAACATTATATATATATATATATATATCAAACACCTATCATATGTTGTGTCCCAGCTTTACACCCACACAAAGGTAGATGTCTCAAGGGTTACATAATATAATAATAAATTTTTAAATATGTGTAATACAAAAAATGTACACAGTGTATAGATTCAACTATATAGTGTGTACCCTCCTCACCATCTATCCAAAGTACATGCATGGGGAAATGACATGTGAGGTGTACTTCATGAATCTTCGGAGTACACAACATGTCCAGTGGTCTACATGCCATGTAGAATCCACGTTAAACAATCACCAACTGGGAAAGCTGTGTATGGGATACATGACATAACCCTAACCTGAAGGGACTACATACTGTGTCCAGTGGGCCACATGGTGTGTAGTCCGACCAACCATGCACCAGTCTGTCCTAGTAAACATGCGGTGTAAGAATTAACTACAACTCATGTCATTAATGCACACAACTTGTGTAATTTCTGAATTACTCCTAATGCACTAAATGAAACTACACAATGTGTGATCTAGATTTCACATCGTGTATGTTAGATTACATGACATGTAACTCCAAATACATGGCGTGTACTATCATGCTACCTAGAAAGAATCATCGACGCCTCCTGATGGGATCCTTAATTAAATTTTAATCATAAAATTATTCATTTTTGTTAGATTTGTGAGAAACAAAAGAGGAAGAACATATCTCAAAATTCATATTACAATAATGATTAAAAATGAATTGAAGAACTAAATTATTAAAGTGTAAATCATCAACAAATTATTTAAATAATTATAAACAAAAATATGACCCTGATCTAATACCGCTTGTAGGTTCCGGGTGTAGTGGAAGTGCGGTTGGACCGACTCCCAAATTTAAATTTTACCATGATCAATGATTATTCTAGGATAAATTCGATGATGAACACTAATATCCACAAAATAAAATAAAATATTTAGATAACGTGGAAAGAGGCCTAGTACCTTGAGATAAGATCAACATATTTTCTTCATTTTTAATTAAATTAAATTAAAGAAACACCTCTATGTTTTTCTTTATTCATCGATTTGTTTTACCACAGATCCATGGTGAGCCTTTCATTTCTTTGTATAGATCAAGAGTAGATCTCCTCCAGCGGTAATCCAAATGGGCTCTATGAATCTGTGAACATCACCGAAGGAGTCTTCAGGTGCTATCATGGAAGGTCCTTGCACTTGCATCGTCCACCCTCGATCTTCTTAAGAGACACTTCTAAAGCATTCTATGATACAGTGGAGGATGTCCGCTCTCATTTTTGAGAGAGTTCTTGGAGAAAAAATGATCTCTTGAGGCTTGAGAGATTTTTCTCCATAATGTTGTTCACAACCAAAATTGGCTCTTTTACTTATAGGTTTCCCCCTTGGCTAATAATATAATAATATATAACCATAAATCTCATTCACTAGGTAATACTAAATAATTAGCACAAGTGCCGTTACTTATTTTATTATTCCATGTGAAACCCCATATCAAATAATAATAGAAATACCATTATTTCCATGACATATTCTTAGCTTGGAAGTTACAATTAAATATTATTTTAATAAAATAATATTTAATATTATATTATCACTGGACCTGTCACGAAACGAATCAGGTCGCCTGCAAACCGACACCAAACCTGGCTCATGGAAAGGCCCGAAGGGTGTTCCCTATCCCCACGGGCTGGCACAAGTGCCCGAGTATCATTAATTTAGGTTTGGGAACGATTTACCTGAGTATGAAAGCATAAAACATTAAAAACAAACCATAATATAAATCTGAAATTTTTGAGCCAAACATATCTTAATAAAAAATCCAGAACTGAATACATTGGTTTAAAGATAATTAAGGTGGTCCCTATACAAATAAATATAGGAGCAAGATAGCAGGAAGGACCCCACACGACTAGGGTTCATCACCCACAAGCCGTCTCTACAACTCCGCCCCAAGGATGGGAACCAACACCCTGAACCGCCATCACCCTTAGTCTTTCCTTTACCTGAGTCAAACATAACCAAGTATACTTATACCCAAGGGGTGTAAGTAGGGTGTGAGACTATTCCTAGTAGGATACCACCCAATGATTCCAAATATCATGCAATACAATGTGATAAAGCAAGCGGTTTTAATAGACAAGGAAAAGGAGTGTTAAAATTCCAAGAAATGTAACTTTCATTTGAAAATAGTTTTCACTCCAAAATTTTCAGAATGCCCACACATTTAAATATAAATGTAGATACTGTAATTTAATGCCAAACACACCCTAATACATTGGTAAATACTACAAATCCAATGAGCAACAACATTAGGAACACCCCTAAGCACTAGGTTGTCTTGGGCCCTATGTACCTCGTACCTCAGTGTAAAGTAACCATAGAAAAATCCATTCTCGTTCACAATACACTAGTAGAGAACATACCCATAACCTAGTGGTCCCCAATAATCATCCACATGGTTTAGTTAGAGTTATCGTTATCCAAATTCTAAGTGAAACAGGGACAAAACCCATCCGGTCCACTAGCCATACTAGTACAAATCTGCCCCACCTAGGTACCTAGGCTTCCCCTTTTGTGCTCAATCAATTTCAGCATGCAACATAAATAAATTTTCATATAAAACATCATTACTGGTAAAAAAAAACCAATACAGTAGCTATCACATTTTATACCACTTAAAACATGCAACAAAACACATAGATTTTTAATAAAAACAATCTCTCAAAATCTCACATTATTGTGCACAAATAATTCTTTGAAATATACACTTTGCATAATATGTGCACACTTTTAAGTCACAAAAACAAAATTTCAGTTAAATACCCTTTAATAAAACCAAATATTCAGTTATGGGGCAGCCCCATGTGAACCAAGAAGTTATATCCTTTAAAAACCCCCGTTTTCACACAAACACGACACTTTAAGCCCATTTGCTTCCCAAACACCATCTAAAAAAACTTTCACAGCAACATAAAAAAACAATAAACATTAAAAACATGATCTCTAGTCCTAATAAAATTTAATAAAATCAATTATGTAATTATAGGACAACCCCAAATGAACCAATAAAAGATTTGTATGTAAAACGCCCAATTTCACCAAAAATTGGCACTTAAAATTCATTGGCTTTATAAATTCCACTAAAACCAATTTTTGTAGAAACATTAAAATAAAATAAACATGAAAATACCAAAAAAATAGCAAGCTAAGTCACAAAAATTTCATGCACAATGGAATCACCTACCAAAAGAGTCAAGAACCGCAAATCCTAGTGCGGAACTTCAACCGCACCACCACCGCACCACAAGGGAGTGAGATCAAACCTAAAACCAGAGGATTGGACCAAGAAACTCAAAATGAAACCCTAGGTACTAAGCCCTAGCTTCTGGAAATTTGGGGATTAAATACAAAATAGGGAGAAAGCTTAAGGAAAAGGAAGGAACTTAGAATGATAGTCACTTACTTGAGAAATCTGGAGGATTTTAGAAACCTGAGAAGTTCAGCCCTAATTCGTGATAGATACGATCTCCAAAGAGGGGGAAACGAATCTGGGGGTGTGGCTAGGTACAGTGGGAGTAGGTGAGATGAGGAATCACCAAAAAAGAATAAAAAATGAATATTTTATGAAATATTTACAAAACAATTTTAAAACTGGAAATGGGCTTTCGGGTTGGCCCAATACCTAATTGGATCACCAAAATCCAAGATTCTAATGAATTTTTAATGGTCCCAAATTTCTTTGGTGGTTTTAATAGTTAAATTAAGGTCATTTTGGAAGTTTAATGGGTGAAAAAGGTTGAAAAACAAAGGAGTTATTAAAGAAACAAAATTTATTTTTAAAACTGGAAATGGACTCTCGGGTTGGCCCAAATTTTGGAAACCCACCATTTCCTTCAAAAATTCATGGAAAACCCCCAAACCAAAGAAAGAATTTAAATTAAATGAAAAATACATTTAAAATATGTCATTTATGTGACAAGACCCTTTAACTTGATATGGTCATCCTTTGAAATATTTATCGAAACTTGAATAACATCTATTTATTTATTAAATAAATAAATAAATCTATCTAAATACATTATTTTCCAATAAATAAATAAAATGCAATCAATAATACCTAAATAATTATTAAACTACAACTGAGAATAATATTTATTCAAATTTTTAAATAATAAATTATTTAACTTAGATTCCGGATACACTTAGTGTGTGACCCTATGGGCCTCTTTCTCAATGGCATTAGGCGAGCCTACCTAAAGTATAAGGTTAGTGTATAGAAACACTCCAGGGCACCCATAGTGAAAGAAGTTAATGATTCAATGACATGTCACCTCATATGAATTCTTACCAAGTAATATAATCACTTTATCATAATATCTCCAATCAAGCAGGTTGCATGCCAGTTCATTAACCTATTTGCTCGATAACTCGTTCTTTGACTTTATAGAAATAGAACTTGACTAGTGAACACCATGATCATGGTTTTATTTAGGCTATATCATTTACATCAAAGGGCCTGAGGTATTTACTTCCATTAATGAATAGAAAGGATAAATCCTTTATCACATTATTCATTAATGCAATATTAGTCGAGATGAACCCAAGGTATCCTACCTCACCGAAAGTATATATTTTCATGGTTTTCACCAATACATCAAAGTGTGACTCATAATATCCATTAATAATAATCTTAAAGTCTAAGGACCATTACACATGTCTACATATATGAACATCCAATGAAACTTATAATGTGGATTTCCTACTGTTGGTCTCATTCTCATAATATCCTATTGGATATTACCAAGGGAGTACACCATGAGAAGGTGTCTCAAAGTCTTATGAGTCTCCACCCTTGATAGCCTATATCATTTGTGTCCCTTAAAATGGTATCATCTGACCATAGAAAATTTATTCAAGAATAGGGTCATGGATCTTCCAAGTTCTCATCATAGCAGAGAACTATTATGACCTTTTAGTGAAATAACTAATATTGGGACATTATCACATGTTATGTTACACAGAAGAAAAATAATGATGTGATAAATAATTTATTAATATTAAAAATCATGAATATAATTTTATCATAAAGTTAAAAGAATTTGGTTCTAGGGAACCAACTCCAACAGTATACATGTATTCTCACCCTATGTATATAAAACTAATTTTCAGTTTCCCGGAGGAATATATGGACGATGATGGACATTATTATCTCAAACCATGGATAGAAACTGTGTCGCTACCTTAGATTTTCTTTTGGGTATTTAATTTGGAGACTTTAATTTGTATCAGTTTTATTTATACATTCATTGTAAGATTTTTTGTTTCTTTTATATTATTTCATGGAGTTTCTTAAGGATTATTCATATTATCTCTCAATAATATATTATTATATAGGATAATGCCTCTAATTTCATTATATTTTTATACCCTTAGTGCTAGTTTCCAACTCGGAGCCTACTGAAGGTGGGGCTCAGTGGTAATTATCTCTCTCCACTCATTGTGGTATCTTTTGAGGGATGGGTTCATGATAGTATGTATCTTGGTGTTTGGTATGCAAACAAGTTAAGGTGAAGTAGAATAATTCCATGGGAATGTTACAACCATTACCTATAACTATATGGAAGTGGGGAAACATCACTATGAATTTCTTAATTGGACTCCCAAGATATCTAAAGGGTATAATGTCATATGGTTTATAATCAATTACCTTACAAAGTCAACATATTTCATTTATATTAGATAATATTTCTCTCTTGGTTGTTTTTACTATATATACATTAAGGAAGTTGTATGGTTTTATTAAGTGCTATATTCTATTGTATCTATAGAGTCCAAGGAATAGTTAGGTTCCATTGAGGGGGGGGGGGTGAATCAATGGTAACCGCATTTAAAAAGTTCATCTCATTTTAAATTACAACTCTTAAGAATGTTAAACTTCTTTATCCACTCAATGATTTCTCACAACCTCAAATTCGTGTATCAGAATAAAGAAGATAGAGAAACACACAATATTTATAAGGTTCAATAAAAAGTACCACTCCTTTACATGTTGGTTAGATGCACTAACATTGTAACACTCCAACTCTATCAGCCCAAATCTGGTGGTTATTTTACTAAATTAGCACAAGTATACATGATACCATATTGAAGAAATTAATAGTATAATAATCTTGAGAGACTAGATACATGCATGATTATCATATTACCTCTAAAAAGATGAAATATAATATAAAATTATTGTGATAAATTTATTATTTAGTAAATATAATCCCTAATTTCATTCATATATACCATATTCATATCTTTGGGAAAGCAATACATAATAAAGGGTGAACCTAGATGCTCAGTAAGGGAAAGTTTACAATAGAATCTATATTAAAATAAATAAAGCACAAATAATATGGCTGAGATAGTTAGTAATCAATAATAAAATATTTCATATATCTAATACCATAAAAGGGGAATACATCTATGTATAGCATAACAACATAAATAATCACATGGATACTAATAACTAGTTTTATAATGATAGAATTAATAATTCTAAACATTTAATCTTACATCCAAGGACTTGTGGCAATAAAACATATGTAAACAAGTTAAACGTACACTAGATAACCAAGAGTGTTTGTCCCATGAGATCTTTTGATGAATCAAGGGTTTATAGTATACCCCTCCCACTATTTAATAAGTGTAATGTATTAATAAAACTAGAAAATAAAATGTTAATAATTTTCCCAATCAATAAACAAGATCATAAGTAATAAAAAGTAATTTGGAGAATGGTATTAGAATATTACATCCCTAGTGAATCATAATATTCACCAAATAATGTTGACATAAATTAATATACTTTAAAAATGTCACCTAAAGATTTCATAAGGAAAATACCCATTTCATGTTGAAATAACTTATTCAAAATCATAAAATTTCATAAATATTAAGGAAAATATTTTCTTTGAAAGAATCTATAGAAAATTTTAAAATAAGATTCAAATAAATTAGAGGTTATGATGTTTAGAAATTTTATTCATGTTGTCTATATAAAAGCAAAGATTCCTTTCACAGTTTTAGTAAAAAGTCAAAAAGTACCTCATTTAGAAAATGACATGAAGATTTTTTTGAATTTTTTTTATAGAAATTAAATCATGGGTAAAAATGAATTTAAAAAATAATACTAGAATAGTAAAAACATTCATAAAAACATTTCAATGAAAATATGGACATAGATGAAAAATATTCTTGACTGAGTAAAAAACAATATTGGTTTTCCTTAAAAAACAATCTTTTGGTCTCTTGAGTACTTAAAAGATGAAAGTGAAAAGAAAAAATTTTAATTTTCAAAAATAACAAGAGGTTAAAAAAAATAAATTGGTGTTAATATTTAAAGATCATATAATTCCCCCAATGGAGACTTAAACATAAACAATCCTGAATAATGACAAGATTGTGAAATAAACCCTTACCTCATATTTGAATTTATTTTTATATACTTTTAGCCTCACGTATAATAAATTTTAATTTTTTATAAATATATAACATAAACATATATATAATTACAATACCATATATGATCCACTTATAACATTTTAATACCCATTTATTGATAGTTCTTTATTAAAATCATCATTTTTGAGTGTTAACTTTTCTTTTTTTCATGTTTTTAGGTTTGGTAGTTTTAGTCCCTATATAATTATCATTATTACATAATATAAAAGATTTTAATCATGATATAAATATCATAAATTTTTATTAAATATATATTTTTAATCATCTTTGAAGGGTGGAGATAGAAAAATAAATTAGACCATTCCTTGAGACGATAGATTATACATATGCATAAACACTATTTTTACTTTTCAATGGATTGAATGAAATAAAGATAAATAATAATTAATACTTAAAGAATCATTATTTTTTCATATTTTTAATATATATTCATTAAATATATCCTTATTACCATCCATGTTAATCAGAAATAAAAAATGAATCACATCGCTTCATGGAGGGGGTAGTCCACACGTACGCATGAATAACGTTATTATTCACCAGCTGATTGGAAGGTAATAATGTAGATATGATATTATATTTTTATAAGAATAATTATTTCATAAATATAATATATATTCTTTATTTACATCTTTATAATCATCTATGTAAAGTAGTGATGAAAAATGAATTACACCTCTATATAGAGACGGTAAGCCGTACGTATGCACTGACAATGTTTTTTATGATTCATAGGATGAAAAAGAGATGGAAAATGGTTGTATCATAATAATAATAATATATTATTATATCTATGATACTCTATTTAATATTTTAGTGTGTATACAACATAATTATAATATGTATTAGGAGAAATAAAAATGAAAGAGTTGTAAAAATGATTACATTCTCTTATAGAAACCTTCTTTGGATATATTCTAAGGACCATAGGGTTGGCCTTTTGGTTATACCAAAAAATATGGAATGTAGATAAGTATTTTTGGGAGATATTTTTTTAGGGGTTGGTCAATATATATGGTTTAATAGGTGAAAATAATTTAGGGGAGGAGGTTTTTTTAAAAAAAATGAAGTGAGTAACACACTTTTAATTTTTCAAAGTTTTAAAATATTATTAAGTAAATTTCTAGGAAAAATTGATAAAAAATTACTCATATTTAAATTATATAATTTTAGGTCTAAATAAATCCATAAAATGAGGTTTAATAATTTTTTAAGGTCATTTTAACCTTTATCATTTTATATTAACCCTTTGGTAACCTATTTTGATCATAAACGCAGTAACTACTTTTTCAATATTTAACGGTCATAATTTTATTTATAAGGTAATAGTTGGATAAAAAATGTCTAGGTAATAAAATTTTAGACCATTTATCATTCTATTAGTCACATTTTAATATTTTTATGATTTTTAAATAATTTAATAAAATATTATTTTTCATAAAATATCATTAATGTTATTTTTATCACTATTCATTTATTTTACTTTAAAGTCATCAAGATAGATGTGTAATATGAATATAAACTTTTAACAAATAATATATATGTTTAATTAATCTATAAAATTCATGAGTTATATAAACAACCAAACAATGTTACTTTAATATTTTATTAAAATTATTTATATGACTTTTCTACTGGTTGTACAATCATTGTGTCGGTATTTTGTAAGAATTTAAGGCAACTATTTCATAAATAAAAATGAAAAAAATTACTCTGATAAATATAATTATTTCATATTTTAAATTTATAGTTATAACTTAACTTATACTATTTTTATTATTATATAATTTTTTGATATATTATATCAAGAGAGGGACATTTTGAAATTTTATTTACTCTAAATAATATATATGTCATTATCTAGGAAAAATGGAACAGAAATTACATATATAATAATTTGGGATTGATATAGATGAGTTAATCCAATAAAATGAAATTAAGGTATTTTTTGGGTTTATTTTGAGACTTTATTTTATGGTTTTACCATATTTTTCCTATTTCACCCTTACTAAGGTGACAAATATTTTCCATAGCTACTATTCATAATAACAAAAAATAAGAGGAAACCATTTAATAAATTTGATCATACTAATTCAAAATATGGTATCTATTTTTTTAAATATTCAACTACAAGAACTAAAAAAAATTAATTTTAGTATAAATTTATAAACTGTAATGATAAACAATTTTTAGAAAAATACATTTTTAAGAATAGTAAAATTTACTTATATCAAAATCATTAAAACTATTGGAACTAATTATATTATTATAAATTAAATGGATCTTATTTCACATTAAGACCAAATAAAAAATATAATAGGACTTTTAAATCTAATGAAAAGAAATATTAGCATTAGAAAAATCATTATTTTTTACTGTTCAATAAAAAACAATCTCTTCAGAAATTTATCAAAATTTCAACATAATTTAATTTTGACCCGAAAAATTCAAAAATGAGTTTAATTTAAGGAAATAAAATTTATTAAATTTTATAGTTTAGTTTTTAATAAAATTATTAAATAAAACAATGTATATTGTGCTATAGTTTCTTTAGAAAGAAAAGATTAATATAATTGAATATAGGTGTTATATTATTCTCTCCTTAAAAAAATTTCATCTATGAAATTTCCATAATATAACATCAAGAATAGATTTGGGTAGTTCATCATCATAACACCTTCTGGTTTTTTTCACCTCATTTATCTTATGATTTCCCCAAATTACATTTACCAGTTGAGTTATCCGATTCCTCAAAACTTTCTTGCAAGAGTCTAGAATCTATATAGGATCTTCACAGTAAGATAAATCAGGTTTTTATTATATTTCCTCCGAGGAGAGAAAATGTGTTGGATTTGGTATGTCCTTCTTGAATAAAGAGATATAGAACTCATCATGTAATTTAGATAGGCTAGTATGCATTATCAAATGGTAATCCATAACTCTACTTATTTCTAGATTTTTTAAATATTATTTTTACCTGGGGCTTAGTATTATTTTATTACCAAATAAAATAACACTCTTCTATGGTGATACTTCCAAGAAAACATGATCTCCCACTTCAAATTCAAAAACTCTCCTTTGGTTATCAGTACATATATATTTTTTCATTCCTTTAGATACTTTAATATGGGTCAAAATAGTCTTTACCTTTTGTATTTTATTCTCTACAAGTACCGAGCCTACAAGATTCCTTTCAAAAACTTCATCCCAAAACGTTAGAGTATGAAATATCTAGCCATTTAATGGTTCATAAAACACCATTTGAATACTTTAATTAAAGCTATTCCGATATAAAAACACTACCAATGGAAAATAATGATCTCACATATCTTTAATATCAAGTGAGCATGATGTTAACATGTCTTTTAATGTTTTAATAGTCCTTATGGACTAACTATCAGTCTAAAGATAATAGGCAATTCTAAAATGAAGCTTACTATTGAGAGACTTCTGATGAATTTTCCAAAATTTCAATGTAAATATTAGATCATGATTATAAACAATTGAATGAGGTACACCTTTACGTTTTAAAAAATCATTAATATAGAGTTATAAATCTTCACTTATAGAGAAGAAATTTAATGATTTGGAAAGATGATAAAAAATAACCCATATGGTTTCATTTCTTCTAGGAGTCTTTTTTAATCTGGGATAATGTCTATAATGATTTCATCCCATATATATATAAGAATATGTTTAGGTTTCATGAATACTCTATGGTGATGTCTCTTAGCCTTAACCCATTGAAAACCAAGTATCATGATACATAATAAGAAATTTCTACTTTATATTATCCCACAGAAAATGTTCATTCAATTCCCTATACTTCTTAGTGCTACCAGGGTGTATAGAAAAATTTTACCTATGAGAATCATCTAAAAATTCTCTTTGAAACTAAGGTATATATGGAACATATAACCTCCTTCCAAATTTATAATCACCAACTTCTTAAATGAAGTATTCCAACACCCCATCATTCACAGTTTTAATTTTCTTTTAAAAAGTATGATCATCAATCTGAGATTTTTTTATCCTTTCTAATAAATATGGTTTAGAGATTATTTGATAAATGGGTGGTGTTTACCTTTATTTAATAATTCCCATATCCATATTTTCTAAATCCTTGAACATAGGATCCCTATACATCCACAACTTATTCAGAACTCCATAATCTTTCCCACTAAATGTATCAACCACCTTATTAACCTTTCCAGGGTGGTAGCGTATTAGGAAATCGAAATCCTTGAGTATCTCTAACTATCTCAATTTGATCATGTTGATATATTTATATGAAAATATGTATTTCATGCTCTTATGATCTGTGTATATCTCACATCATTATCCATAGGGAAAATGTCTTCATATCATTAAAGAAAAGATTACGGATGCCAACTCAAGATCATAGGTTTGATTGATCTATTCATGTATCTTTATCTTACTTGATGAATAAAAAATAAATTTATCATTCTACATAGGGACACACCAAAGTCCCTTATTTTATGTATCACTATATATGATAAATGTATCCCATAACAATGGTAGTTTCAACACTAGAACATTGGTCAACCACTTATTTAATTATTTAAAATATTATTTATGTTCATCTATCCATAGGAACTTAACCCATTTATGTGTCAACTTAGTTAATAGGATTTTTATTTAGAATATTTTTAAACATAAATCTGATAGTAAAATTATTATCCAAGGAAACTATATATCTTAATTATGATATTGGTTTAAGTCATTTTTTGACTACATTTTTCTTTGATGTCTTAACTAATATTACATACTTAGAGAAAATATGGAAAATAAAAGGAACTTCTTGAATCCAAAATTCAAACTTGCTAAATTTCCAATGTAACCCAATTTCTATAAGAGTATTGAGAATAATTCATCAATGAATCTTATTCTCTTTATACATTTTTTAGTATAAAAATACATCAATAATAAATGCCAGAAAAAATTATCATGATATTACTTGAACACTCTATTCATCATATACATAAAATCAAAGGGTTATATATTTAATACAATGGTAATTACTATAAATTCATAATGTCCATACCTTGTATTAAATGTTGTCTTTAGAAGGAATTCCTTCCAAAATCACAATTGATGATACCCAGAATGAAGATAAATATTTGAAAACAATTGACCTCCTAAAATTTGATAAAATAGGTTATAAATATAAGGTAGATGATATTTTTTTTTCATATTGATGGAATTGATTTCTCTATAATAAATGAACAGCCTCATAGTCCCATCCTTCTTTTTCACAACCAGCATAGGAGCTCTCCAAGGTGAAACACTTGGTCATATGAAATCCATATAAAAAAAATCCTATAGTTGTTTCTTTAACTCTACTTGATCCATAGAATCCCTATTGTAGAGAGTCTTATATATAGGTTTTTCATCAGGTATGAGTTTAATAGAGAAATAAACTTCACACACTGGTGGATATCCATGTATTTATTCAATGAAAACATCAATATATTATTTCACAATAAGAATATCTTATATCCTAGGGTTACCTTTCCCTTCCATAGGTTATTCCTTCACTTATTCTCTATTAACTTCATTTAGGAGAGCTACTATAGGTGGATCTATATATTATTTAGATAATTCAGTATCCAATCTAAAGATAAGGAATTATATATATTTTTCATGAATCATTATTTCATTCTCTTGGAAATATATTTTTTCATTCTATTTTGAAACCAATATATATCAAGGATTATATCAATGTTGAAAATACATATAATAAAAAAGTATTCAAATACAACATGTTTATGTGTCATAATAGGAACTGGATAATACATCCTTGTTGTAGTGAGACTTACACTAAGAGTCTTGACTAATAACTCCCTTCTTAAGGTGTTAGGGAAATATCCAATTTTCTTAGAAAAAATGGAAGATATAAAAGAGTTTTAGGATCCAAAATACAATAAATATTTGTATAAATTTGAGTCCATGGTCATCATACCAACTACTATATCTTTAGGATCATCAACCTTAGATGTAGTGATTATATAAGATCAAACTTTCTCCCTTGTCTTTTTTGAGGAAAATTTCCTTTATCCCTAGGACATTAATTTATATAGTGACCCATATCATTTCAATTGAAGCATAAAACATTGGTAGCTTCTTTATTTCCCTTAAAATCATGAGCATGATGGAATTTATCTACACACTTGTAGAAAACTACCATTCCCAACAATCATGTTACACATTGTTTCTTTCCACATTTATTACAAGATTTAAATTCAACTCATCCCTTCTTCCTTTTTTCCTTATTTATTTTTCCAAAGTGATCAGTTTACCACTACTTATTTTTATTTACTTCAAATCTACAATTCATGGAGAATTATTTCTCTATCTTTATATCACATGATACTATGCCCTCATATGATGAGAAGGTTTGAGAGGATATTTTTCTTTAAAGTAATGAATTTATCCCATCAAATATATAGGCAATATTACTCTTTGGATTATGTATTCATTTTGAAACATTAATTGATAACCTTGTAAAGTTTTCTTTATACTTAGAAATATTTTCATCTTCCTTTTTTCATAGAATCCAAAAATTTATCTTCATATCCCTTCGCTTCTCATGAGGAAAATATTTTTCCAAGAAATGTACTTTAATATCCTTCCACTCCATGTTTTATTCTTCCTCATCCTTAGTGTTTCAAATTAATGACCACCATTGATATGAATACCTCATGACATGAAAAAATACCATGAAAACATTTTACCTTTCATTAATTCTTAGAGAAAAAAATATCTTCTCTACCAAAAGTATCCATTTCTCAACTTAAAATGGGTTAGTTGTAACATTAAATGATATATTTTTTGATGCATCAAGTGTTCCAAAATTGGTGCACCATGTTTTGGATCATCAATATGATCTATACAATCAATTTTAGTAGTCATTACCTGAATCAGCTACCCCAATATAGTTATAATTTGTTAATATCTATCTCTAAATCCAATTCAAGCTCCATATTAATTTTATTTACTAGTATTTAAATATATAAATAGACTACATAAATTATTAAATTTATATTCCTTCTTCTTGGAACAATTTATAAATAATGACTTACACTAGATTAGATCATAACATTACAAATCATATTGTATAATTCTGAAACTAGTGAAAAATTTGACATAAAATGAAAATTTATTCATAACTAATATTATAATAATGAGAATAGTATAATTGAGAATATTATCAGATCAAAAAAGTATTTTCAAATATTTTATAATGGTTTAGACATAAAATTGTAATTAACCCAAGAATATCCCATAGGAGTGCCAAAATAGGTTCATAGTAAGGGAACACTCATCATGCACTAGAATGATGGTAAAAATATACTTGAACAACTATTTTTAGGGTTATTAACCCACAATACATCTATTCTAAAACCATTTCCACTTTTAGTCTATTGAAATAGATTTATATCTAAGAAAACTACATAATATTTACCCTACTAAAACTTTATGATGTTATCTTATAATTAGAAATATTCTTAGTTTTTTCTATAAGGATAGGTTCTCTAATATATTTTTTCCTAAATCTAGTTATGAAAGATTATACTAAACTTCTCTTAATTCCAACTATAACACATCAACTCTAGTATCATGGAGATGATTTTTATTTTACAACATTTTCACAAGTACAAGGGATCACAACCAAAAACCCAGTAGTTAAATAACATTTGGAGACTAGAACATACACAAATCTCATATTAAATATAAAAACATGAAATATAATATAATAATTATCATGATAACTTTATTATTTATTCTATTAAATCCATGATTTTACTCATAGAATCCATATTCATATCTCATTGAAAGTAAAATAAAATGAAGGGTGTGATTAAATGCTCATTAAGGGAAAGTTTACAATATATGCTATCACATAATATATAAAACATAAATAATATGGCCGAGATAATCAATAATAAATTATTCTATATAACTAATTCTATAAAATGGGACTAAATCCTTAGATAAAATAACAACATAAATAATCATATGGATAATTATAACTAGTTTCATAATGATAGAATGCATAATACTGAACATCATAATCTTACCCTTAAGGCCTTTTTCCAAGACAACATACATAAACAGATAAGAAATATCCAAAATACCAGATCTAGTTTGTCTCATGAGGCTTACTAATGAATCAAGAGGATATATTAGGCCCCTCCTTTCACTTACTAAGTACAATTCATTCTTCATATGAAATGGGTGAAACATAATCAATGTAATCATTCATATTAAAAAACTAGCATATGAAATGTTATTAATTTCCCCAATCAATAAACATAATCATAGTCTATTTAAATTAATATCGTGTATGTTATAAAAATATTATTTCATTAGTAAAGTATAATATTTACTAAGGATTTTTTCAATAGATGGATATACTTTAAAAAATACCAGTAGAATATTTATTGAAGAAAATGCCCTTTTCATTTTGAAATCACATATTCAAAATCTAAAAATTTACCAAATATTATGTAAAACATTTTCTTTGAAAAAAACCTTTGAAACTTATAAAGGATGCTCTAAATCATTGAGTGTTTATGATAATGGGAAGTTCCATTCATGTCATGTATGAAAAAGCAATGATTCCTCACATTTTTAGTAAAAAGTCAAAAAGTACCTCATTTGGAAAATGAAAAGAATATTCCTTTGAAACATTTTTACAGAAATTAAAACATGGGTAAAAATTAATTTAAAAAATAATAGTATAATATTAACACCATTATTTAAAACATTTTAATTAAAATATGGACATGGAAGAAAAATATTCCAGATCAAATAGAAAAAAATCATGTTTTCCATAAAAAACATATTCTTTCGATATATTAAGTACTTAAAAGAGGAAAATGAAATGAAAATTATAATTTTACAAAATAATTATAGAAAAATAAAATATATTAGGTTTAATATATAAATATTTTACAATTCCCCCAATAAATACTTAAACATAAGGAGTCCCAAATAATGATGAGATTGTGAAATAACCCCTTACCTTAGGTCCCACATGCTTTGTATATACTTTTATCCAATTGTATAATACATTTAAATTTATTATAATTCTATAAAATATCCATATATATAAATATAATATCATATATGATCCAATTATAACATTTAAATACCTATTTATTAATAGTTCTTTATTAAAATCATTGTTTCCGAGTGTTAATATTTTTGATTTTCATATATATTTCAGCATCCTAGTTTTGGTGCCTATATATTTTTGATGGTTCCATTATCTATAGGATTATAATAATTATATAAATATAATATAGGTTCATTATATATTAAAGTGTTTATATAGAAAAATGAACTACACTGTCCATGGAGATGATAGGCTGTATGAACACATGAATGATGGTTTCACTTTTTGATAGATGGAATGAAAGAAAGGTAAATAATAATAATTATTTATAGAATCATTATTATATTATATATATCATATATATTAATTAAATATATCCTTATTACCATCCATGGAAATTAGAAACAAAAAACAAATCATATCACTACGTAGTGTTGGTAGTCCACACGTACAAACAAGCGACATTATCATTCTAAAACAGACAAGAAAGTAAGAAGGTAGATATCATATTATAATTTAAAAAGAATAATTATTTCATATATATCATATATATTCAATAATTACAACCTTATAACCATCCATGTAAAGCGGCAATGAAAAAAATAAATACACCTTTACATAGAGATGCCAATCCTTATGTATGCACTAATGATGTTTCTCTTTTCATATGGTGGAAAAGAGATGAAAAATGGTTACTATAACAACCAAAACCACTAGGGAATACCTAGATAAAATAAAGAAAATCCACAACTACCCCAATCACATGTTTATAGGATAGGGACTGGTGATAAGAATTGAGAAGACATAACCAATATAGGAGGCCTTTGCCTCATGTACCTGTATGCATGCACCCAATCATCTCCATACCAAAGTGAAGAGGAATAATAATAAAATATTGTAATATCCAGAGTAAAATACATGAATTTAATAACCTATAGGGAATACAAAATAGAATAATTATGCAATTTGAAATGTGAAAGGGAAAATACATGCCTAACTAGAAAAGATGTCCCAACCTAAAAATAACTGGAATAGGAGAGAGCTTGGCTCCCGATCTCCCAACACTAACCACAATATATGGTCAAAAACACCTAGGTAACCCTATGATCCTATGAAATCACCACAAACTAGTTTTTCATTTTCATAATACAAGACACATGTGGGAAAATCCCATTCATTGGTGAGTGTATATATATATACCTAGTAGGATGCCGTGAAAACTGGAGGGGGAGAAACAAGAGACACGATAAAAGTATTCAACTCAACCCAAATTAAGATAGAAATGAAAAAAAGATATATATGATCAAATAAAAAACCAAAATTAGAGAGAAATGGGTTTTCCATCTCATTGCCCATCCTAGGATGATGAGGCTACCAATAGTTCCAGAAGGTCCATCAACGATGTCCTGCATCTCGCGTGTTTATCTGAAGAAGCAACCATGTAGAGAACCCACACATATCCAATACACCACATATTTTAGGGGAAAGAATATCTAAGTATATTACCTATTACATAGTGCATTAGGGTGGTATCTATCAGTATATAGAGGACCCACGCTATAGACTGTTTGATGGTACCACTCGGTAGAAAGAGGACCCACGTCCTAGTCCATCAGGGGTATACCACTTTGTAGATGGAGGACCCATAACCTAGTCCATTAGGGGGTACCACTTGGTAGATAGAGGACCCATTACATAGTCCTTCATGGGATAATACTAGGTAGATAGAGTACCCACTCCATAGTCTATCAGAAGGTACCACTCGGTAAATAGATGATCCACACCCTATTTTGTTAGGGAGTTACCACTTGGTTGATAGAGGACCCATGCCCTAGTCCTCTAGGGGGAACCACTCGATAGATAGAGTATCCTCACCCTATTCCATCATGGGGGTAGCACTCAATAGATAGAGTACCCACCCCCTATTCCATTAGGGGGGTGTGTGACAATCAATAGATAGATAGAGGCATATAGGGGATCCTCACCCTGGTATTATAGGGGATTAACAACCCCAACCTCTCTCTGATTACCCTACCTAATCAGTTCCATATTCAAGTGCCACCTAAAGAAGAATATTTCTCAGAAAATCTCACATCATATAAAAAAATCCACTATAAAGGACACAATGACATTCTATGTAAAAAAAACTCATGATTGGCTACTTTCAGGCTACAATCCAAGTCAAAACAAAAGAGATCCAAGAGGTAGAAGATTTTAAAGAGGTTCATGGTGTGTAAGGGGTCCACACGAGGTGTGGACTCGCTAATCTTCCTAGTTATTTCCTTAACAACATGCAAATTTCAGGCCATGTAGTACTACACAGTGTATATGTGTACAACACATCATGTCTTGACCACTTGGGATCTTCCCATGCTCTCCTGGCCATGTCCATGTACTCCAAGAGTACCCGACATGTCCTACCACATGGGTCCTAGGAATGTGCTTCATGAACACAGGATGGGTTACTAATGAGGGTCACATGGTGTGTGTCCTAGACACATGATGTGTGATCTATATCTTCCTCAAAACCCTAGCTGTCACACCAGGGTGGGGCTACACATAATGTGTTAATCAAACTACACATTGTGTAGTCGTGTTTTTCATAGAAACACATGTTTATCCACACATTTATAGATCCATATATCCTGATTCCAAATCCATAATTTTAACACCTTTAAAATGGTGGTAATAACTTTAGGTTATTTATTTCATCCCTCTTTTGGTCGGAAATCAAAACCTGATCCTCCTACATGAAGCCTCGGTCCTTGATTCTAGATATGCACAATTTATCACCTGAATCCCATGATATATTCTAATCCATATTCAAATTTCCAATATGTTCTTCAAACATGAATTATCCATGAATTTAGGGGTTTCTATCACACTTGAACCTTCCTAAAAAAGTTGAACCACGACCCTATAGGCCAACGATGAAGAATGTGAAGAAAGATGGGGTAAAATCACAAAGGAAAAGGTGATAAACATCATTTTCCAAGAGTTATTATCCAAAAATTTAAAATTGGGGAATCCAAGATGAGATAATGGAATAAGAAAAGATAATAAATTAGATAAAAAATTATTTATCAATAGGCCTCATATGATGGGTATGAAAACACATAATCAAAAGCAGATACAATATATGCTTCAAAGATTTAATTAAAAGGGGTTAAAAACCGAAATTGAAGGGTCATACCTTGATTTGGATCAACTATTGGTGAATAAAATAGTTTAAAATAATCGATAGGACCCATTGTGTTTACCGTGACTCGATTCACCTTGATCTGGTTACCGACCATCTCCTGATCTTGATTTTCCAATGAAGGATGGTGAAATCCTCCTCTCAACGATCTCAAGGTTTTGCAGCTAATCCTAGAGGTTATCTACAACAACATATTTATCAAGGAAAAAATGTTTTGGTCATTAATTTAATTAAATTAATTAGTTAATTAATTATTTCACTTAACTTTACCAGTAACGACTGCCTCATTTGAACATCTGGCGTTGACCAAACCTCAGGCGGATTAAGCCAAAAGATCCGTCTCACTTATAGGAATCCAACAAAGTCGACGACACGTCAATCAGACGTCCGGGGCTCAAGATATAAGCGTTTCCGCTCCGAGGGCCCGGTTGGTTTCGTGTACGAACCAACCTAGCCAAACCCAAAGTACTCCAAAACCTTGAGTGTGATACACCGAAACGACCGTCTTGATCCAAGGATCGCATCGCAACTGACAGTGCGTCGATCGGAGGCCCGTAGCACAAGTTATCGACGTCCGACCGAAAAAGATTCGGTATTAAGGGGTTCGGGCCTAGTCTGACCCGGCCCGATACCCCCAGGGTCGACCCGAACTGGGTCCAGGTCCGGCACGCTTGGGCGCAGCCCGGCCTGGCTGGCACGGCCTGGCCCGGTCGGCGTGGCCCGGTCCGGCCTGGGCGCGGCCTGGCCCGGCTTGGGTGCGGACCGGCCAGGCAGCCGGCCCGGCCTGGGCACGACGCGCTGGCCAGGCGCTCGGCCAAACGGCCGAGCCGTTGAGTGGGGGGGGGGGGGGGGCTGCCCCCTAGATTTGTAACCGCGACCCCCAATTAAGGGGGGGCGTTGAGCTGGCCATCGGGGGTTCGTAACCCCCGGACTTCCTTTGTTCGGCCGGCCCGCTTGGCCGGCCGGTCCCCCCTACTCCGACGCCGGCGGCCCGGAACTGGCCGCCGGTCACTCTGCTCCACCGCGGCCCAGAACCGACCACGGTCTTGGTTCGTCCGGCGCAGAGCGACGGCACCACACCCCTCCACCGCGGCCCCGCTCCGGCCGCGGTGTCTTCGGGTTTCTCCGACGCGGCGCAACGACGTCGCGTCCTTGTTTGATTTCACGGCGCAGCGCAGCGGCGCCGCACATTCCTTGCCACATGATCCCGCGCGGTGCGATGACACCACACCATTCCCATTCCAATAAAAATTAGAAACACAACATAGATAAGAGATGAGGGTCGGCCGTGTTTGTGCGATCTGGTCCCCTCTCATTAATTGATAGCAGTTGGTCATATTTCACGAAGAACGTCAAGGTAGTAATCGTGAACAAAATAAATAAATCCCCTACCTTGAGCGTGGCTTGAATGGAGGTTCATCGCGGAAATAACCGTCGCAGAAGAAGACGTCGCAGAAAAAGAGAGTCACGTCGCGGGGACGGCGTCGCGTCGTCCATCTCCGAGGAATCCGACGTTCTTCGTGTTCTTCACGTTCTTCGTCAAAGAGGAATAAGTTCTTCAAGCTCTTAGCTTTCCTCCCAAAGACTCTCCAAGCAATAAGACTCCAAAAAAAATAAAATAAGTCCCTTACTTATTTTATTAACACAACTTGAGTTTGAAATTTAAAAGTTGAATTAATCCACAATTAATTAACATAACTTAAACTTTTGAAATTCAAACATTCACATAAAACTCCCTTAATTAAATAACTTAAGTTATCAAATTAATGGTGAGATGAGGGAGTTATAGAAAATGAAAGGGTGGGGTTCATGTGGGCCCCACCACCCTCATAACCTCCAAATGGAAGTTGGGTGGTTTCCCCCAACTTCCACCCCAATCTTATAAACCACTTAGAGTAAAATAAAAATTGTAGTTAAATTTTTATTTTAACTTCCACAATTTTTATCAACTTCTCTCGTGAAAATGAAACTCCGGAAAAGGTGTTCCTAAGCAATTACTGGCATTGCTAATCCATCGGTGCCCTCGGAATTCGATTCCGAGCCCCGGTTCAAAAGTTAGAAATTCCTGCTCGTTCGTTCACTGAACGTACCCGAGATAAACTTCGGATAGAAATTCCGGGCACACCGGGCCTCGGAATCAAGTGCCGTCAGAAACTGCGTTCTTGTAAAATTCCAAAGAAAATTAAGAAAAAAATTTCCTTGAATTTTACGGGTCTTTACCTTACTCCCACCTCAGGGCTTTACGTCCCCATAAAGATACATCATAAGCTAGGGAAACAAATGTGGGTACTGAGCACCTATTTGAGCCTCCCGCTCCAAGTGCTCTCCTGGAGATTCCCGTGCTGCCATCTGATGTGCACTAGAGGAATCAACCATCCACGTAGGACCCGCTCTTGTCGATCCTCGATCTCCACTGGGACCTCCGCAAAAGTCGCCCCATCATCAACGTCTAGCTCCCCATGTTCAATGATATACGCCGAGTCGTGCATGTATCTCCTCAGCTGAGATACGTGGAAGATGTCGTGCACTCGGTGCAACTGAGGTGGTAGAGCCAGGCGATAAGCCACCTCGCCAATCCTTCTGAGGACCTGGAATGGTCCGATGAAGTGTGGAGACAACTTGCTGCCTCGGCCAAATCTCCGTAATCCACATCGAGGTGAGACACGCAAGAAGACGTGGTCGCCATCTTCGAACTCTAGTGGCCTCCGCCTCCTGTCAGCATAAGACTTCTACCGGCTCTGAGATGTCCTCATCCTCTCCTGGATGACCTGGACCTTCTCTGTCGTGGCCTGGACCATCTCCGGTCCCACAAGTGCTGACTCCCCAGGGTCTGTCCAGCACAAAAGAGATCTACAAGGTTGGCCGTACAACGCCTCGTATGGTGCCATCCCGATGGTGGAGTGGTAGCTGTTGGTGTACGAAAAATCCAACAAGGGTAGGTGGTTATCCTAGCTGCGACCAAAGTCGAGGACACATGCGCGGAGCATGTCCTCGAGAGTCTGAATGGTCCTCTCCGTCTGACCATCTGTCTGAGGGTGAAAGGCAGTGCTCAGACGTAGCTGCGTCCCGAACGCCTCCTAAAACCCCTTCCAAAGCCGGGAAGTAAAGCGAACATCTCGATTAGAGACGATAGATAATGGCACACCGTGAAGCCGTACAATATCCTGAACGTAGAGACGTCCCAAGCTCTCCACTGAGCCCTGCTCTCTGATGGGTAAGAAGTGAGCTGACTTGGTGAGTCGGTCGACAATCACCCAAATGGAGTCGTGACCTCTGGAAGTGCGTGGAAGTCCAGTCACGAAGTCCATAGATATCCCATCCCACTTCCACTCCGGAACCTCCAAGGGCTGTACCAAGCCCGCTGGTACCTGATGCTCTGCCTTCACATGCTGGCAGGTGAGGCATCGAGAAACGAACTCCGCCACAGCCTTCTTCATGCCTGGCCACCAGTGCTGTCGTCTGAGTTCTTGGTACATCTTCACCACTCCAGGATGTACCGCCAAAGGAGAAGTATGAAACTCTCTCAGCACCTCCTCCCGTAAAGAAACTGGTACCAAGGTACGTCCTCTGAAAAGGACGTCGTGCTGTGCTCCAAAGGAGAGACCATTAGGTGCCTGTCCTGAGGATATCTGTGCACGCCATGTCTCACAGTCAGCGTCCCCATGCTGTGCCTCTCTGACCTGCTGCAGTAGTGGAGGAGTGACTGTGAGAGACTGAAAGAAGGCTGCCCCATCTCTATCCATGAAGGATATCTGCAAAGAGGCTAGCTGCTCTGTCGCCTCCTCAAGTAGCGGAATGCCCTTCCTCCTGCTGAGAGCATCGGCTACTACGGTCCCCTTCCCAGGAGTATAGACTATCTAAAAGTCATAGTCCTGGAGGAACTCGAGCCATAGCCGCTATCTTAGATTTAGGTCCTTCTGAGAGAAGATGTATTTGAGACTCTGATGGCCAGAAAAGACTGTAAAGCGCTCGCCCATCAGGTAGTGTCGCCATGTCTTCAGAGTGAAGACCACTACTGCTAACTCCAGGTCATGGGTAGCATAGTTCTGCTCATGCGGCCTCAAATGACGTGATATATAGGTGATCATGGCCCGCTACTACATTAGGACACATCTGAGTACATTCCCTGATGCATCGCAGTAGACTACATACCCTACTCCCTCCTCAGGCAACCTCAAGATCGGTGTGTTGGTTAATCTCTGTCTCAGCTCCTGGAAGCTCTACTGACAACTGTCTAACCACACAAAGGGTTTCCCTTCTTCGTCAAAACTGAGAGTGGTTCCGCAACTCTAGAGAAGTTTGGAAAAAATCTCCGGTAGTATCCAGCTAGTCCCAAGAAACTCTGCACCTCCGTCACGCTCCTGGGTGGCTCCCAAGCTAGCACTGCCTCGATCTTCGCAGGATCCACTAAAACTCCCGCCTAAGAGGTGACGTGTCCCAAGAAGTGGACCTCATGTATCCATAACTAACACTTCGAGAGCTTACCATAAAGATGGTGCTCTCGGAGTGTGTCTAGTACAACCTGCAAGTGGTAGGCGTGCTCCTCCTTAGTCGTCGAGTAAATCAAAATGTCGTCGATGAAGACCACGACAAATCGATCAAGGTATGGATGAAATATCCTGTTCATGAGGGCCCCGAACACTGCTGGAGCATTGGTTAAACCGAATGGAATAACCAAGAACTCATAGTGGCCATATTGACACCTGAAGTCCGTCTTCTGCACGTCCTCATCTCGAACTCTGAGCTGATGATAGCCTGACCTGAGGTCTATCATCAAGAACCACCATGCTCCCTTGAGCTGATTGAAGAGGTCATCAATCCTCGGTAGAGGATACTTGTTCCTCACTGTCACCTGGTTCCAGAGACGATAGTCGAAACAAAGTTGCAAGCTCCCGTCCGCCTTCTTGGCGAACAAAATCGGGGAAGCCTAGGGTGAAACACTGGGTCGGATGAAACCCTTGCCCTGAAAGTCCTCCAACTATACCCGTAGCTCTCGAAGCTCAGCAGGGGCCATCCGATATGCTGGAGTCAATATCGGGGCTGTCCCGGGGTACATGTCAATATAAAAGTCTACCTCTCTACGAGGAGGTAGCCCTGGAACGTCGTCGGGAAAGACGTCCGCATACTGATACACCACTGCAGGAAAACTAGGACTCCACACGTCAAATGCTCCTAGGATGAGGCTAGACAACTGATGAGTGATGGGATGTACTCTCCTCTGTGTAAGTCCATCCTGTGCTGCGAAGGCTCCCTTATCGCCGGTGAAGGTGAACCTGCTCCCGTCAGTGCGTACACATTGCACCTTGCGCCTAATACAGTCAATCTATGCATGGACTGTAGATAACCAATCCATGCCCAAGATGACGTCGTAAGGCCTCGACGCCGCTACAAGAAGATCCCAGCCGAAGCTCTCACCTCCTAGAGTAATCTCACACTGCCGGCACCAGTGCGTAATCGTCAAGTCTGCTCCCGTAGGAGTCTCTAGCCGTAAGGATCGAGCCAACGACTCTGTCGGAATCTCCGAGCTCTGAACAAGGGCAGCGGATATGAAAGAGTGACTCGATCCTGTGTCTATAAGAACTACAGCAAGGGTGGAATAGACACAGATAGTACCTCAAATCATCTCAGGTGCGCCGTGGTCATAGGCCTCCGCTGACTGGAGCTGTGCCTGTCTCTGCCCACCAGCTCCCTGTGGCCGGGGTGGACCTCCTGGTGGTGGTGGTGGTAGAGCCTCAAAGCGTCGCCCACCACCTGCTGCTCGTCCAGCTCCTCTGCCTCATCCGCTTGCTCCTTGCGGACCGCCACGGTCGACCCTCTGACTCTGCCTGGGTGGTCCCTCAACCGTCTGCTTATCCTTAGCACAGTGGGTCGGGCAGTCACGAGCCATGTGGGCCTGCCCGCCACATGAGTAGCACTGCCTTCCTCTCGAAAGACTGGCTCCGTGCTGTGTGCCCCACACTGCTGAAATAGTGTCCTGAGGTCGTCTTCCTGAGGGTCTGGTCTGCCTGGACCCATGAGTCATCTGTCGACTGCCTGTTGCAGAAGACTCTGCTACGTGCCGCCCTGTGGTGGGTCTCGGCGCTGATGAAGGCTCATTAAGGAAGCTCTCGATCAGAAGGGCTCGCTCCAGTACTCCTGCCTGAGTCGGAATGCTGAGAGAGATCAGCGATGCCCTGATCTCATGCCTCAATCCCTGCTCGAAGGTCCGGGCCCGGAAGAATGGGTCCCGTACCATGTCTGTCGAGTAGCGTGAGAGATCGGTAAATCTCACCGAGTACTGGGCGGCCATCAAGCTGCCCTGCCGTAGCTGAAGAAGCTCCTGGATGCGCACTAACACGGAGGGTGGCCGGGATGAACTCTGAGCGGAAGAGGCTCTCAAAGTCCGTCCAGAGGAGAGATGCCTCGTCATTCACCTGGAGCATCAAGATCCACCATCTGCCTGCTGCCGCGTGCAGTAGGCTCGCTGCGGGGATCACCATGAGGTCTGTCGGTGTCCTCACTAACCTGAAAACCGGTACCACTGCCTCCAACCAGTCCTAGGCTGCCTGGGGGTCCGTCTCCCCATAGAACCTGTGCGATCACTGGCACTGAAACTCGTGCAGTTCACTAAGGCGACGTGCATCGTCAGCGGCTGGGGCTGGTAGCATTGGTGACTCGACAGGTAGCAGTACCGCCGGTGCCTCTACTGTCAAAGGGCCCTGTACCGAGGCCTCGTCGCTCGGTGGGCTGTCGTCACACTCAACTCTCAGAACCCTAGCTAGCTGCCGTCATGGGGCCATCCTGAAAAGGAAACAGGTGCGCCATAGTCAGAACAGTATACCTGGTGAGCTGACACAAAGTAATCACAAAGAAAACATGAAACACACACATACAATCAATGTTTTTGTGTTTTAAGTCGGAAATCAGAAGTCAGGGTCCTGGTGTATGGATACGTCGGCTGCCGCACCAACACTGGACTCCCTGGACTGATAACCACACCCAATACGCTTAACACTATTGCTTCACATAGAAAAAGATCAGAGTCCAAAGTTCTGCGGTAGAACCAAACTCCTCTGATACCAATTTATCACGACCCATCCTCAGGGCCCGTGCTGTGACTACCCCAAGCCCGCCTTCTATAGGCCAGGGGCTGGTGACTAGCACCAAGGCATAATTCCTGGTAAAAAGGGAAGTCATTGCCTTTGAAAGTAAACAAAAACCACAGAGCAAGCAAGCAATAGAAGTAAACACTATGTAAAAACTGGGTACAACAGTTAGTGCGGAAAAGTAAGTGGGCCAGTATACAAACCCAAACTGAAAGTAAAGTACAACTGGAAAGGGAAGAACAAAAATTGAAAAGTAAAGCCGCAACGCCGAGCTGTCCACTGGAAATCCCACCTGAAGGGTGAGTACAGATAGCCTTCACTGCTCCTCAGGTCCAGACGACCGCTCCGAGTACATCTCGCTCAGTGGTCCACCTCCAGGTACCGTCCTGCTCCGCAAGCCTCAACCACAATTAGTGTTGTCCATCGTCTACAACCAACACAATGTAGTGCGGGCATGGCCCGTGTAGGGGTGAGTATAAGCTACTCAGTAGGGACCCCGAGACCCCCGAAGGTCTCCCATAATCCACAAAGGATAATCCACAAAGGAAAGATACAATCACGAAGTAACATCCGACACTGCTTAGGTATATGCCCATACATATACCTAAGTCATCAATTCTCATTCGGCTCCAACATACGAGCCCATGTACAACCCAGTCCATACAGGAAAGCAAAACGTAAATCCACATAGGATAGCACAACACGATCCACATAGGAAAGCAAAATAGGATTCAGCTCAGACAGGTATACTTCTTCATATGACGATAGAGATGATCAGATATATTCACTGATTCATCCAAGCCGTCGGACCCACAAAGGATCGATAGGTACTAACCCCCGCAAAGACCCACACGGGATCGATAGGTAACTAACCCCCGCAAGACCCACATAGAATTGATATGTAACTAACCCACACAAAGACCCACACAGGATCAGACCCACATAGGATCTGTAGGCGCTGGCTCACACAAAACCGCTGAGTGCTGACCCACACAGGATCAGAACCACACAGGATCGGTAGCACTGATCCACGTAGAATTGATGAGTGCTGTAGTCGTCACCGTCGAATCCACTGAGGATCTCTGTACAATCATCATCGTAATAGTCGCAACCAGCTCTAGGGTTTCCGCACACAGAAAGCTCGTTCGGAAGGGTCCACTCCACGAGCCGAGAGGCTGATACATCAACTGACACATAGTCCAGATTTGATGTATCCAAAAGTTCCGTATCGTCAATAGGAACTCAACGTCGCAGACGGCACGTCAATCGGACGCCCGGTCTGAGAGTTATTGGCATTTTCGTCTCAGGGGCCTGGTTGGTTTTTAAGTCAAAACCAACCCGACCGTACTCCACCTGCGTCCAAACCTTGGGCGGAGTAATCCAAAAGATCCATCTCACATAGAGGAATCCAACAAAGTCGACGACACGTCAATCGGACGTCCAGGGCTCAAGATATAAGCGTTTCCGCTCCGAGGGCCCGATTGGTTTCGTGTACGAACCAACCCGGCCAAACCCAAAGTACTCTAAAACCTTGAGTGCGATATACCGAAACGACTGTATCGATCCAAGGATCACATCGCAACTGACGGTGCGTCAATCGGAGGCCCGTAACACAAGTTATGGGCGTCCGACTGGAAAAGATTCGGTATTAAGGGGTTCGGGCCCGGTCCGACCCTGCCCGATACCCCCAGGGTCGACCTGAACCGGGTCCGGGTCCGGCCCGGCCCGGCTCGGCCTGGCGGACCGGCCAGGCATCCGTCCCGGCCTGGGCGCGCCGGCCAGGCGCTCGGCCAAACGGCCGAGCCATTGAGCGGGGGGGCGCCTGCCCCCCTGGTTTTGTAACCGCGGCCCCCAATTAAGGGGGGCCATTGAGCTGGCTGCCGGGGGTTCATAACCCCCGACCTTCCTTTGTCCGTCCAGTTTCTGCCACCAAGGACCGGCGACGGCCGGTCCCCCCTGCTCCGACACCGGCGGCCCGGAACCGGCCGCTGGTCACTCTGCTCCGCCGCGGCCCTGAACCGGCCGCAGCCTTGGTTCGTCCGGCGTGGCACAACGGCACCGTGCCCCTCCGCCGTGGCCCCGCTCCGGCCGCAGTGACTTCGGGTTTCTCCGACGTGACGCGACGGCGTCGCGTCCTTTTTCGATTTCACGGCGCGGCATGACGGCGCTGCGCATTCCTTGCCACATGATCCCGCACGGTGCGACGACACCGTGCCATTCCCGTTCCAATCCAAATTAGAAACACAACATAGATAAGAGAGGAGGGTTGGCCGTGTTTGTGCGGTCCGACCCCCTCTCGTTAATTGATACCAGTTGGTCATATTTCACGAAGAACGTCAAGGTAGTAATCGCGAACAAAATAAATAAATCCCCTACCTTGAGCGTAGCTTGAACAGAGGTTCGTCGCAGAAATAACCATCGCGGAAGAAGACATCGCGGAAAAAGAGAGTCACGTCGCGGGGACGGCGTCGCGTCGTCGATCTCTGAGGAATCTGGCGTTTTTCGCGTTCTTCGCGTTCTTCGTCGAAGCGGAAGAAGTTCTTCAAGCTCTTAGCTTTCCTCCCAAATACTCTCCAAGCAACAAGACTCCAACAAAAATAAAATAAGTCCCTTACGTATTTTATTAACACAACTTGAGTTTGAAATTTAAAAGTTGAATTAATCCACAATTAATTAACATAACTTAAACTTTTGAAATTCAAACATTCACATAAAACTCACTTAATTAAATAACTTAAGTTATCAAATTAATGGTGAGTTGAGGGAGTTATAGAAAATGAAGGGGTGGGGTTCGTGTGGGCCCCACCACCCTCATGACCTCCAAATGGAAGTTGGGTGGTTTCCCCCAACTTCCACCCCAAGCTTTAAACCACTTAGAGTAAGATAAAAATTGTAGTTAATTTTTTATTTTAACTTCTACAATTTTTATCAACTTCTCTCATGAAAACGAAACTCTGTAAAAGGTGTTACTAAGCAATTACTGGTGCTATGAATCCATCGGTGCCCTCAGAATTAGATTCCGAGCACCGGTTCAAAAGTTAGAAATTCCCGCTCGTTCGTTCACTGAACGCACCCGAGCTAAACTTCGGATAGAAATTCTGGGCACACCGAGCCTCAGAATCAAGTGCCGTCAGAAAATGCGTTCTTGTAAAATCCCAAAGAAAATTAAGAGAAAACTTTCCTTGAATTTTACGGGTCTTTACAAGATTATTCTTATATAATGATCTAGAGATAGAATGATCTTCTTCACAAATAGTCTTCCTTAATAAGAATATTGGATGCACCTTCCTTATGTAAAATTTTTCAATGTCTTATATAGTTTTCTGGAACAATATTTTTATCCTTGAAACTCCTTTAAGAACATGAATTATCTAAATTCTCTCAATAATTTCTTAGGTATATGTGAGCACCTTCTTCAAGAATTACTCATCTTTAACTCTCTTTATTTGATATAAGTATTTACCAGGATCTCAAAATATTATTTTATAATTAATGTTAGGTATCTTATTTTTTCTCAACATTATTTGATGAAGTATAATATATTTTTATATGATAATCATAAAAATAACTTCAGTATTAGTTTTTTTCTTTATACCATTTTCTCTTTCATGACTGCATAAAACCAAAATCAGCTATTCTTCATTTTAATTATGTCATAATAAAACCATCAATTATATTCACATTTATTCTGAATATTATCTATAAAATATCCTTGAATTATTATATCTTAAATACACATTAAAATACCCCAAAGGATCTTGTATTATTCCAATTGTTTTTGAATTATTTAGCCTCATTTGAATACCACATTATCAAGTTTAAAATTCATGCATGAATCAAACTTATTCACTGTAACAACTACATTTATAATGCATGAAAGTATTATCCCTTTTATTCACATGAAATTTACATTTTAGTGATTTCTAAAAATCCTCATTTCCCAATTTGTCAACAAAAACATCAATTTACATTCCTTTATCTAGTTGGCTATGTCATTCAAATGTACAAATGACTATATAAAACCTTCATCTATGTGGTTTAAGCAGACATTGTTCACATATGAAAATGGATATGTAGAAATTTGGCTATGTGGATTAACCAACAATGTAGTTCTTAACTGAAAATATCTCTGTGATTTGTTTGGATATGTAGTAAAATATCTACGTTAATAAATTAATCATTGTAGAGTAGCCATATTAGTCTCCATCATTCAATTTTCATTCATGCATTGTGATGTTTCATGTATAATAATTTTGTTATCACCAGTGCATTAAATATAGGATTTTACTTCTCAAAATGGCTCGGCTTCATTAGGAGACATTATGAATTAAGTATTTCTTTTCATGCATGGTAGATGAATGTATATCACACGAAAATATTACTTCAAAATTTCTCAAATCTTAGGATGTAGACAGCTTTGATCATGGTATTAAATATAAAACTACTTTTAATTAATGATCATGGTTTCTTCAAAAATTGTAGAATAAACCATGTATAGATGAACCTTCAACCATGGGATGAATATGATGATGATCACATTTGATCCAATGATGAAAATCAACTGAATCAACTAGTTTTTTTCTTTGTATCTTTATAAATTGATCTATAGTGTAGCACTTACACTATCCCAAATTTTACATTCTTCTAGTTTAGTAATTCTATATAATACATAACAGTCATGTTAATCAATTAATCCATCATCAGGTTCAGCACTAGGATACACTATGCACCCATTGATTGATGAGTTGTGTCTCACCTATGCTAGCCCACCTAGCCACTCCCATGTGATACCACTCAAGCATGCTCATATGGGCACTATGCCTCCACCTTAAAACCTTGCTTATTTCCTTACAATTAATTTTATATCCAACCCATTCCCATACCTTGTTAGATGGAGTTTAACCCTTCCACCCTAAGATGTGGCTGAAAGGTCCCTTAGGTTGGATAAGTATATGGCCTAATTTTAAGTAAACTTAAAAAAATAGTTATCCAAAACTATCATCTAATTACAATACATTATAAAATTCTTCATGAAATAATATTTTTCATGGCCTTATTTAATTCCTATTTTTTGTAAAATATTCTTGTAAATAAAGTGTCTCCAATGAAAATAGTCACCAAAATTAAAGATCTACACAATAATGATCATAATTAACATGAATAATTATTTAAATATGACATACAATGACATAAAATGAATCCATAAAAATTATGCAAGCATCAACACATCATATTAAAGTCACCAAACACATTGAAACATCGTTGAAGTTAAATGATATACTTTATATCAACAGTATTTGATTCAGTTATGAGGTTTACCTCGATGTTCTAAAGAATTCTTCAGAAAGCTACAGATATAAAGATATGTTTTAGTGCCACCTATAATCCTCAAACAGATCATCAGTCTGATAGAACCACTCAAAACCTAGAGGATTTACTTAGTTATTATTCTATAGATCTCAAATATTGTTGGGATCGATACCTTCCTCTTATTATATTATTTAATAAAAATATCTTTCACTAAAATAATTCAAAATGGATCCATATGAATCCCTCTATGGAAAGAAGTTAATAAATCTAAAATTCTAGGATGAAGTTGGATAACAAAACCTTGGGATAAAATTTATCTAATGAAATAGTATAGAAGTTTAAATCCATTCAACAACACATAAAGGTAGTTTAGAGTCAAGAAAAGAGTTATGATGATAATCATTGATAATATCTGAATTTAAAGTTGGTGAGACGGAATTCCTATTAATTTCACTATGAAAGAAGGTTATGAGATTGTAAAATAAGGGAAATATCAACCCTTGGAATATTAGACCCTTAGATATTCATGATTAATTAGGGAAGTGATCTTATCACTTAGTTCTCCCACAAAAACACTCTCATGTTTATTATTTATTCATTATATGTCATTTGAGGAAGTACATATATAATCCTTCATATGTTCTAAACATATATGTTATACCATTGGAGTATGATCTTCCTAATTGTGTAGAACTATTAGAAATATTTTATTGTAGAGATAATGTTCAATGGAACAAGACTATCCAACTAGTTAATGTTCTCTAGAAGAATAAAAAATTCAAGGAAGATATATGGGAACCTGATAATGAGATTAATACAAAAATATTTAGACCTTATATTATCTTTACTTTGATTTACTAGCAATTTGGGGCCACATTCACAAGAAAAAGACTGTATTATTTAAATTATTTAATTAATTCCATGTGCCTCCCCTACCTTACATATAAAAAGGAATACATTCTCTACCATTATTCAAAAACATTGATACCTCTAGATTGAACAAAACCTAAAAAAAACTTCCTATATTCCTTACCTTTATTATTGATCTACCATTCTTACCCTAATACCATCATAATAATGCTTAATATGCAAGACAAAGGAGGTCTCTCAAAAAAAGGTAATAATCTTAACTGAATAATTCAAATATTATTTCTTATTTTACTTCATAAAAATCTATTGTATCCATACTAAAATAATGAATCTAGTATAATAAATAAACCTAGACATTATAATTATTATGGGACAACCATTTTCTACCTCATTTATATCAATTAGGAAATGAAAGTATCACATGAGTGTACATGCGAATTATTGCCTATATGTAGTGATATGATTCATTTTCTATCATCACCTCACCTTGATGGATATAATGATGTATTAAAAATATACATTATATTTATAATATAATAATAATTTTATAAGTATAAAACTTTTTTTTCTTTCTTTCTTTTTTTAAATTAAAACAACATTCATTTGTATGTACGAACAACTATCACCAAGAATGATATAAATTACTTTTTATCACTAAATTTTATAGAAATTTATAAATATTTATATAATGATTATTTATGATACTTATATAATTATTAAAATTTTAGATATGGTAAAACCTAGATCATGGTTCAAGGAACATAACTATCAAATCAAAACATCCATGAAAAACAAAACATTTATCACATGTAACCATGATTTGAATAAAACATTTATAATAAAAACGTGAAAAAATGTTTTAATTGAATTAAATATGATATTATATTTTTGAATATGGTTCTATTTTATAATTACAATAATTTTAAATTTATTATACAGGAGTTTAAAATCACTTACAATGAATGTCAGACTTTAGATAAGGGTTTTATGTTACTATCACCCTTTTTATTAGGATTGATTATGCTTAAATTTATGATGGTGAAATTATATGATCTATCTCTCACAAATCTTATTTATTTTATTATAATATATTTATTTTGTGTGATTATAAGTTTCCTTTTATTTTACTCTCTTTAATTACTCAAAATAAAAAAATAATATTTTTAATGAAAACTGACATTATTTCTCTTTTAAGATGAGAATAGTTTTCTTTTATGTCCATATTTTATTTTAAAATATTCATGATTTTTTTTAATATTCACCAATTATTGATTAAATTAATTTTTCCATGTTTTAATTTCTATAAAATTGTTTAAAAGTAATATTATTATAATTTTTTGTATGAGGAAATTTTTAATAAAGGTGTTAATGAAATCATTATTTTGATGCATAACGCACTAACCGATTTTCCCACCATTATGAAAAATATTTTCATTAAATATTTCTTTGCAAGTTTTTCAAAGTTATTTAAAAGGAAATATTTTATCATTAATCTATAAAATTTATGATTTTAAATAAAAAATTCAAAAATTAAAAGGTTAATTACCTCAAGAAATTTCCTAATGATCTTTTAATGACATTTTCATCTATGATAATATCCATTGATGTTACTTTTTTTTCAATGGAGATATGATTCAATGATACCATAATTATTATTTCATTGTACAATTATTTATTATGATGATAAAATATTGATGAAACCATTTTATTTTTATAATTTATGCTACGAAGAAATGATAAATATTTTCATGATATTGTGGAAAACATATAAATGGATTACGATTATCTGAAGGGTGGGTTTTTTATACCCTCTAATGAATTGGGTATTGATTAATGTTTAATGAGATAAAAGGGATTTTGTGAAGTAATCCTAAGCCCAAATGAGGGTACGTAGGTGATTATCCCAAGACCAAAGTAGTCACATGGGTGGTTAGCCCAGGCCTAACATGAGATGAAATTCTTAGAGGGTAGCTTTGATATATAAATTCTAGAGTAATGATTATGAAACACTTATTATGAAACTCTCTATGAAAATTTATTATTCTTATGTTATGATCTCATGGTTCATGATATTTTATTCTTGTATTACTATTGTCTTATGAACTTCCAAATACTTATCCCATGATTTTGTTCTATGATTTTTTGGGTATGATTTTAAAATGTTAAGATCATATTATCATACAATATGTTCATGTTATGTATATATATGAAAATTTAATGACATATACTATGTTTTCCCTTACCAATAATCAACACCCACCCTTTATTATGACTCATTTCCCCAGTTTATAAATAAAAGTTTTATATAGTGTATTCATAATAATTGTAATATATGATAAGAACTTTGTGGGATATATTAAATATCTTTCATAAAATAAAATGATTGTGTATATAGTCCCAAATGACATTAAAACTTTACCATTCCAGGATATATATTTTTATTAGACATATTAAAAATTCATCTAAAATGATGTAATATTTATGTATAAATGTTTGGGTTACATCAATCATAATGATGAAATTATTTTATGTAAAAAAGTAGTGAATGGTACAATGATCATCCACTCAAGAACAAAAAATAATTAGTTCAATTTAGTTTATTACCACTATTATATATATATATAAATTTTTATGATATTATAAAATTACCACCCCAATATAAAGTTATTGAATTATTCATGAATACTTCTAGTAGTGTGGTGATAACATCCTAAGTTTATAACTCTTATATGATTGAAGATTGTAGGAATGTGCTTCTATAAAAACTTATTATTCTCCCTTCAGTCAAATCTGAGGATTTTTTTTGAATGAATTAGATATCAATATATAGATCCTATATTAATTATTAGAATAAAGAAATCACATTTCATATATCAAATCAATGTATAATCATATATCAATGTAAAGATGATTATGAACTTTCTATGGAGGTTACATACCTTATATGAGTCCTCTTACCTAACAATGAGGGATATATAATTCAAATGGTTTTGGAAAACTCAACAGTAAAGATATATCAGTTTTTGGGAACATTTCAATGTATTTATATAAGTGTTTCTTATTATTCCATTGTATTATGATGTTGAGTTTTCAATAGAATTCATACTAAGTGTTACTCCAATATCAAATAATCCATATTTAATGGATATATTTAAATTAATGGAATTAAAAAATCCTCACTAAGAGAATTTGAACATGGTTTTTATATTCCCAAGTACTTCACAATGGGTTCACCAGTTCTTTTTGTTTTGATTTAATATATAGAAATGAATCTATACATTGATTATCATAAAATTCATAGTGTTATGATCAAGAGAAAATATTATCTTCCCAATATTGATGAATTGTTTGATAAAATGTGATGAAAAAAAAAACTTATCAAAGATATACCTTTGATCTAGATATCATTAATTATTAGTGAAAAATATTATATACCCAATCAATCCTTCCATAAATATCTGCACTATGAATTTATAGTGATTCTATTCAAACATACAAATTCCCCTATTATATTCATGGATATTATGAGTACAATCTTTATATATTACCTCAATAAATTTTTGGTAGTCTGTATAGATGTAATTATCATATATTCTAAGATAGAGGAAGAGCATGAAGATCTCTTTAGGGTGGTGTTCTAAGACCCGGAGAAAGGATAATTTGTATAAAAAATTTATCACATGTAAATTTTGGATAAATAAAGTAGTATTCTTGGCTCATGTAATTACACATGATGGTATATTTATTGACCCATAAATGATAGAGGAAATATAAAAATTTTCCAAAACCTACCATTGTAACATAGATCCATATTTTTCTTGGATTGGAAATATATTATTAACGCATTGTGAGAAATTTCTCTTGACTTTAAAAAACATTAACCAAGTTATCTTGGATGGAAATCAAGTTCCTTTTGATAAATGAATGTGATGATAATTTCATGGATCTTAAAATAATTTTTACCACTTCACCTATAATCATGCTACCCAGTAGTTGATAAGGGTTTGTGATAAAAATTGATACATCAAATAAGTGTTTGGGATATGTCCTTAGGAAAAATGGCATGGTGGTGTCTTACACCTCTCATCAAATAAAGGACCATGGGAAAAATTACTTGATGCATTATTTAGAGTTAGTAGTGGTAATTTTTTTATTAATTATATGAAGGATTTATCTTTGTTGTGAAAAGTTTGAAATATATTATGACCACATAAGCATAATTTATATATTCACATAGAATGAGTAGAACCTGTACTAAAGGAGATTATTGGAGTTGATCAAGGACAATGACTGATCAATGTATTACCATTTTGGGAAAGTGAATTAGGTAGTTTATAATTTATATTAAAAGGATCAAGAAACTTTATTTATGATGAGGATTTAATGGGACTGAATACTCATGGATTAGTAAAGGATGGACCTTGAAATCATAAATGAAAAAGATAAATCCAATATTTCCAAAATCATTGCCCAACCATCCATCCATGTAAAGATTAAAGAAGTGCATAAGGATGATATAAAACCATAGAAGAATGTAAGGAATAGTTTGGAGTTCAACCATGAAATTAATAAAATTATAATATTTAGGAAATTAATATGTGTGCCTTCAATACCAGAATTGAATAAGGAGTTATTGGATGATGCATATAGCTCAACATTCTTTATCCCTCATGGAAGTACAATAATGTATAGAAATCATATGGAGAATTTCTAGTGGGAAAACATGAAGTTGAAGATTGTAAAATATATATATCTCCATGATGGTGTACTATAAAGTTATTCTGGAATGAAAAAATTCTTAAGGGATGATGCAGCCATTACCCATAACTGTATGAAAATGGGATAACATCACCAAAGATATTTTTTAGGCCTTCCTAAGACTTCTAAAAACCATACAATAATTTGGGTTATATGTGATAACCTTAATAATTCATCTCATTTAATGGTTATTTGATAGAATAAACTACAGAAAAAAAATAATTTAGATATGATTTTTTAGTGATGCTTTTTAAAAATGCCTCTACTTTTTTAAATTTAGGAACACTTTTCCAGAAATTTTTCTAAATTAGTGACGTTTCTGGAAAACTGTCTCTAATTTATCGATGTTTCCCCAAAACATTACTAATTTAGATATGTTTCCCAAAAAACATCACTAAATTTGTGATGATTCCCCAAAAACATCACTAAATTAGCGATGCTTCCCAAAAAATGTCACTAATTTAGAAAATATTCCCAAAACACACAACTAAATTAGTGATGTTTCCCCAAAAATGTTGCTAAATTAGCGACGCTTCACAAAAACACTGCTAATTTAGCGACCCTTCCCTAAAAACGTTGATACATTAGCAATACATCCCCAGAAATGTTGCTAAATTAGTAACGCTTCCCCAAAAGGTCACTAAATTAGTGATACTTACCTAAATATATTGCTAAAATAATAACGGTTCGCAAAAAACTTTGCTAAATTTGCGATGCTTTTCAAAAAATGTCACTAAATTAGCGATGATTCCCCTAAAATGTTGCTAAATTATCAACACTTTTCAAAAAACATCACTAAATTAGAGATGATTCCCCAAAAAAATCATTAAATTAGTGACAGTTCCCAAAAAACATTGCTAAATTAACAACACTTCCCAAAAAACATTGCTAAATTAGCAACGTTACCGCAAAAACATCACTAAAAATATATATATTTATATAGCACATTACCCCACATCATTGTAAATATCTATTTAGATATATATATATATATATATATTAATATATATAAACACAAACATGTATATATATATAAACAGGAACACCCAAACACATAAATATAAAAATATATATAGACATATATGCACACACACACACACATTTTAAATGTAGTCACATTTTTAAGAAAAACATGTCTATTTTAGTAATATTTTTACTAGTCTTTTAAAACATAGAAAATTATATATATATATATATACATTTGATTATATATATATAATTATAATTATATATACATACATACACATATATATTTACAAACACACACATATATATAAACTTATATATATATATATATATATATATATATAAACACACCCACAAATATTTATAATATAAACATATAAATAGAATAAAATATAAACACACACACACACACACATATATATAATTTATATAAACATAAAATGTAAAAATATATATATATAATATAAAATATATATATATATATAATATAAAATAATCATATGTAATATATATATATATATATATATATTTTAACATAAAATATAAACATATAAAAACAGATATATATATATATATATACATATAATATTAATTTTTAAATGCTGAAATCTATTTATATATATATATAAATATAACATAACAAAAATAAATATTTTAAATTTAGTCATGTTTTTCAGAAAACATGACTATTTTAGTGACATTTTTACAAGTGTTTTAAAATGTTTCTAATTACACACACACACACACATACACACACACACACACAAAAATATATATATTAATAATTATAATTATATATATACATATGCATTTACATATATATTTATATACACACACATACACATATATAAAAATTTATATATGTAATATAATATATAAACATATATATAAAATATAAACACACACAGACACACACACACACATATATATATATGAACATAAAATATAAAATATATAAATAAAATATAAAATATAAAAAATAAAAAATAAAAATAAATATAAATAAATAAATAAATATATATATAATATTAATTTATTAAATATTTAAATCTATCAATATATATTAAATAAAAGATAATACCATTAGATAAGAAAATCTGAAGTAGCTTGGTTGGTTGTGTATTCCGTTTGTAGGTTAATGATCCATAGTTCGACCCTTGGGAGGCACAATGTTTATTTCTTTAAAGGGTACAGGAGTGCAGTGCATGGTGTGTACAAGTGATGGGGGATTGGGGCATGGTATAATAGGGAGCAATTAGGTGTGGTATAGGAGGGGAGAGTGTTAGAGCGTTGGGGTATTGAAGGTAGAGTGTGGGGTACAGGAGGGAGAGAAAGGGCAGTGAGGGAATGGGTATGAGAGGGAGAGTATTGGGGTACTGGTGGGCCAATAATGGGTGATTTTATTTTTTTATTACAAATAAAAAATTTCATAAAAAAAATAAAACTCAAAAATACAATTTACTGACATTTTTTAAAAACGTCGGTAAATGAGGTGTTTCTAAATTAGTGATATTTACAAATATCCATAATTTGGTGACGTTTATTTACTGAAATTTTTAACAAATGTCGATAAATGAGGTGTCTCTAAATAATGATGTTTATAAATGTTTCTAAATTAGTGACACCTAATTTAGCAATGTTTTTCAAAAATGTTGGGAAATAAATTAGGGACGTTTTTAAACGTTGTTATTCGAAAATAGTCACTAATTATAATTTTTGTAGTGATATATAAATAGATCACTTGGAAAGATATACATAAAGAATGTGGTTAATCTACACATAGATAATATTTAACACCACTTATCATCCTCAAACTAATGGTCAATTTTAAAGGACCATTAAAAATCTAGAAGATATTCTGAGATCTTGTTCAATGGATCTCAAAGAAGTTTGAGATCAAGAAATCCCCCTAGTAGAGTTTTCATATAACAATATTTTCCATTCTATAATTCAAATGGAACCATTTTAGGCTCTTTATAGGAATAGGAGAAAAACAAACAAACATGTTGGGCTAAAATTAGAGAGTTTAACCTCATGGGAACCTATTTTTCTGAATAAATATGAGGGAAGATTTAAATCATTCAACATGATTTAAAAATGGCATAAAACCAATAGAATAGGAATGCTGATAATATTTAGTGAAATTTGTAGTTTGAAATTTTATATAATGCATTCTTTTAAATTTCACCATGGACAAGGGTTATGAGATCCATGATGAAGGGAAAGTTGAGCCCTATATATATTAACCCTTTTGAAAACCTTGATAATGCGGGGATGGTAGATTACCATCTTACACTTCCCATGAACCTATACTAAATGAATGATGTGTTTCATGTATTTCTCTTTAGTAAGTAAATTCATAACCTATCATATGAACTAAAATTAAAGGTTATATAGCCAGAACTTGATATCTCTTATGTGGAATAACTATTATAAGTCTTGGATCATAGAGATAAATTACCATGAATAAATACCAATCACTGGTTAAAGTTCTATAGTAGAATGAAATGTTTTTGGAAGAAATGAGGGAACATGAAAATTTAATGTACAATAAGTAAAATATTTAGTTTTTTTAGGATCAGAACTATACTAGGGCTCGAGCTGCATCTATCCCAATCCTGCCTCTATAGGCCAGGTGGTGGCAACTAGTGTAGAAGGAAAAAAAATCTTGGGGAGGCCTTTGCCTAAGTACCTGTATGCACACACATAGGTATCTCGATGAAAAATTGGAGAGGGAAAAGAAAGTAAAATATGCAACCTGTCAAAAATAAACCAAAGCTTGCATGGACTAGTAAAATTATATGAGTACAGTAAAGTAAGTTGAAAGGGAAAAAGTGAAAAAATACACAACCAAATGAAGAAAAGTCCCAACCTAATAGAAAACTGAGATTATAACATTTGAACATGTCCCGCTACCAAAACCCAATTATGACCACCACACGCGGTCCAAGATCCTATACCCCTGATCTTCTTCGGAGTTGTGATCAAACATGTTGGTCATCTTCATAAATCATGATTTGTGTGGGAAAATACCATTTAGGGGTGAGTATAAACATAATCTCTAGGATGCTCCAAAAATAACAGGGAGTAGTAAGATATACAAGAGGAAGAGAAGTACAATATATAGAATATAGTATAGTAAAAGAGTGCAGCTCAACCCAACAAGAGAATGAAGTAAGATCATCTGAACACAAGGGGATAGGAATAGTGAGAAGGTGAAATTATCATCGAGTCTTCACTACCTATAGTAGAAGAGTATAGTCGTCTAACCATGAGAAGCTAGAAATGGAAAGCACATGGCATTACTCATGCGTCTTCGCCTCTTCTAGAAGGGGAGTGACCAGAACCCAGAGGGTGGGTACTGAAATAGGTTATATATATATGCTCAACCAAAGAAACACAAATGAGGGTGTAAGGGGATATAAATCTCATATCTCAACCTAGGGAAAAGAGTCACCAACAGTCCTAGAAGAAACCACCATTGATACCCAGTATTCCTAATATCTTCCCTAAACTGAAAGTCAAAGGGGTTCAAACACCACACCTTGATACTATCTGCTTTAGGTGGGTCTGTCTTGCCTATACGGTTTTAGGTTGTATCACAACAATAAATCTCGGGGGGAAAAACCCCCCTCTTACTCATGAGTCTAGGGTTATGCCAAAACATACATTGTCACTAAATTGTCAGCGAACACCACTACCAAGCCCCGTTGATGGGTGATACGCTGGAGGGTAAACCCGAAAGAGAAGATGATGAACACCACTGCCCATCCCCACTGGAGGGTAAGACTGGAAGAGAAGACAGTGAACACCACTACCTAGCCTCACAGGAAGGTAAGCCTAAAAGAGAATATGACAAACACCACTACCTAGCCCCACTAGAGGGTTAGCCCAGAAGAGAAGATGGAGAATGCCACTGCCCAACCCCACCGAAGTGTAATATTGTACTGCTTTAGTGATTATGAAAACATTACTACCATAATCAAACACGACTAGACTATCATCAGGCTCACAAAACCTTGCATCATAACCCAAATCACAAAACCGAGGTCACCATCATGTTCTACACATAAAAACACACAAGATAAGTTATTTATTTCCCAAAAATGGACAACCGGTGAGAATGGTGCTTTTCATAGCAACACAGCTGAATGGGCCGACCTAGGGCCCACATTCAGACCCCGAAAATGAAATATCAAATTTTTCTAAAAAGGTCCATATCAAAGAGAAGAGTACAATTACATATATTACACATAAAAAATATGACCATTTTAAAAGGTACAAGCATTTGAATCTAAATAAGAGGGTCTAGGGGCCGGTGGACCGACTTGCGGTTAGTCCACCTACCGCCGTGGTCGACTGCCTGTCAACCTAGATCGACTTGGGATCTAACCTGGGTCTGACCCACTAGGTCGGACTCGAACCACTCTTCTAGCCTGGACCATTGTGTTGGGTCGGCCCGCGGTGGACCGACCTACTCCGCGAGGTAGGTCTCCAGCCATGTCAACACAACTGACCAACCACGTGATCGATGGTGGGTGTCACCGCCTGGGGTTATACTCCGTGACCCTGACTGGCTGACTAGTTGGGCCACGTGGCCTGCCGCCCTGTGGCACCACTGCCACTCCATGGAATGCCACTGAAAGCTACCTGTGGTGCTCCTATGGTTCGTTCTGTAGACAACTGGGCTCTATCTGGTCACCTGATCATGATTCCATCAGCGGATTAGGGACCCTTTTGAGGATGAATTCACTGAATCACCCTATGATCTTCGATCCGTTGGTGGTTGGTTGCACCCAAACATTACGACAGATATCTACAAAGAATGGATAAATAACGATGGTTTAAACATAGATCTATGCTCGTGTTTGTGGATCCATCAATGATTTGATGATAAAATAGTGAACATAATCCCAGAAATTGAATATTCGAAGTAGAAATTGAATCGGAACTAAAAAATGTGACAAATCCTACTTCGATTCATCTGTTCGTTGTCTGTGACATGTCCATGGTGCTCCCACTTTGATCCACCAAGGTTATGGTAGAGATTGATCCTAGATCTAGTGAAGAAAAAAGAAGAATGAATAGATAGAGAGATTAGTTTTATAGAGATAATGGATTTGGGCTAACCCTAATAAAAAATCCCTAAATTCCTATTTATAGGAACTCTACACAGCGTGTAATCTAAAACCATCACACCCCCTAATTTTATGTCACAACTAGGAAAAAAACCCATTCAGAACTCAAAAGAAGTCTCATATTTTCAATCCAAGTCCCCATTTTAAATTTATCTTATTCGATGTTAGGGGTAAAATAATTAAGTTTAATTATTTTAATTACGATTTTCCCCTAGATGGATTTTCCATAGATATCCCATGACGATGAAATTTATACCCTGACTATGGTAAATGACGCATTCCAAAATCTTCTGTTGTCTTGTATTTCTAATCTGAGCCATCGTTTAAAAGTTATCACATTTCCATCACATGCATAGTATAAAATATACTTAATATTTTTATAAAATTAATTCTGGGAATACCGGGCCTTGGAATTGAACGCCGTCTCAGATCCCAACATGGGAAACAGATATATAAAAATTTCAAAGTATTAGAAGGTGAAAAATGGGTCTCTACGTAATTTCCTCCTTTAATATCTTTATCCCTAAAAAGGAAAAACTAGGAAAACGACTCAGGATACTCAGCTTGCATCTGAATTTCCTATTCCCAAGAAATCTCCAACATGTTTCTATGCTTCCATAGGATGTGAAACAGGGGGATTTCTCATCCATATAGGGTCGCTCCTATCGATCCTTGATCACCACTGGGTTCTCAGTAAATCTGGCCCCCTCTTCAATGTACAACTCACCCCTATCAATGACATGCATAGGATCATCCACGTATCCCCTTAATTGTAACACATGGAAGACATCGTGAACCCTCTCCAGCTATGGGGGTAGGGAAAGGTAGTAGGAAACCTAGCCAACCCTTTTCATGATCTTGAATGGCCTGATAAACCTCGAGGATAGCTTTTCCCCCCAAGCTGAACCTCCTCATTACTCATCATGGGGAGATGTTCAAGAAGACATGCGCTCCCTGCTCGAACTCCAAGGGCCTACGACGATGGTCCGTATATGATTTCTGTATACTCTGGGCCATCTTCATCCATTCAAAGATGACCTGAACCTTTTTAGTCGTAGCTCACACCAACTATGGGCCCATGAGGGATGATTCTCCAACCTCTATCCAACACAAAGGTAACCTGAAGGGTCTCCCATATAGGGCCTCATATGGTGCCATGCTGATAGTAGAGTGGTAACTATTATTATATGCTAGCTCTAAAAATGGAAGATGATCCTCCCAGCTTCGACTGAAATCTAGCATGAAAGGCCTCAACATATCCTCCAACATCTGGATAGTGTGCTCAGTTTTCCCATCGGTATGGGAGTGAAAGGCCGTAATCATCCACATCCGGGCCCTAAATGGCTCCTACAATCCTCTCCACAACTATGATATATAACACCCATCACGATCAGATATAATCATCGATGGTACACTGTGAAGAAGGATGATCTCCCTCCAGTACAACTGCCACAAACTCTCCACCTAACTCTACTCCTTGATATCAAGGAAGTGTACCGACTTGGTAAGATGGTCCAATATCACCTAGATGGAGTCATGGTATTTCATTGTTCATAGAATCCCTATGATGAAGTTCATGCATATGTCATCCCACTTCCACTTCAGGATGTTGAGAGGCTGTAGAAAACCCACTAGAACCTGATTCTCAGCCTTAAACTGTTGACAAGTAAGACATCGTTAGATAAACTATGCTACTCTTCATCTCATGTCTGACCACCCAAACTACTGCTGAAGATACCTACACATATTCCCCACATTGGTATGTATATCTAAGAGAGGAGTATGGAACTCCCACATCACCTCTTACCACATTGTGACTGAGATCATAGTTCTCCCCTGAAACAAGATATCATGATTCCATATTTTATAATAACCATCAGGTGCTTCACCTATAGATATCTAGTTGTGAAGAACTTGGCAGTCGATATCTCCCAGCTGGGACTCTCTCACACGCTTAAGGAGCGAAGGAGTTATCACCATTGATTGTAGAAAAGTTGTACCCTCCTGCTCCACCAGGATCAACTATAGGGAAGCTATCTGCTCTGAGGATTCCTAAACTAAGAAAGCCTGGGACTTCCTGTTAAGGGAATCTACTACCACATTTCCCTTCCTTAGAGTATAGATTATATCAAAGTCATAATCCTGTAGGAACTCTAACCAGAGTTGATTCCTCAGATTCAAATCTCTCCATGTAAAGACATACCCAAGGATCTAGTGGTCTGAGTAAACCACAAAGCACTCTCCCAGAAGGTAGTGTCTATACATACTTAGAGAGAAGACTACTGCTATGATATCTAAGTCACAAGTTTCATAGTTCTTCTCATGGGGTCTCAACTGCCTCGACCCGTACAGGATTACTACCTATTATTTCATCAATATGCAACCGATCCTAGCTCATGAGGCATCAAAATACACTACGAACTCAACAACCTCCTTCGGTAGTCTTAGAACCAAAGCACTCATCATCCTCTTCCTCAACTCCTTGAAGACCCTCTAACACTACTTAGACCAGGTAAATGGCTGTCTCTTCCACATTAGAGTGGTCAAATGGGATGCAATCCTAGAGAATTCTACCAAAAATAATCCATAGTACCCATCCAAACCCAGAAATCTCTGCACTGTTGATGCATTCTTGGGTGGATTCCAATAAATCACTACCTCAATATTTACAGGATCCATGTCTAAACCCTCTTTATAGATAACATTCCCTAGAAAGTGAAACTCATGTATCCAGAACTGGAACTTCAAAAGATTTCCATAAAGCCGGTGCTCTCAAAGAAAATCAAGAACCATCCCCGGATTCTCTGATCCTCCTATGACATTGAGTAAACAAGTATGTCATTTATGAAGACAAAAAAATCGGTCCAAGTATAGATGTAAGACCTAGTTCATCATAGCCATGAAAATGGTGGGGGCATTTGTCACACCAAAGGGAATCACTAGGAACTTATAATGTATGTAGTGAAAAAGAAAGGATAACTTCAAAATATCATCCTCAACAACCCATAGCTAGTGGTATCCAGATCTAATATTGATCTTAGAGAACCATATTACACCTTGTAACTAGTTGAAGAGGTTGTCGATCCTCAGTAATGGGTACTTATAATTTATCGTGGTCTGATTTAGGCGATGATAATCTACAAAAAGCATCAAACTCCTATCTTCCTTCTTCACAAACAGAACTAGAGATACCCATAAAGAAAAAATTGGTCTAATAAAACCCTTCTCATGAAGGTAATCCAGCTGTAAACATAGCTCCTAGAGCTCGGTGGGTTCCATTCGATATGCTGAAAAAGATATCGGGGTAGTACCTAGTTTCAAATATATGAAAAACTCCAACTGACACCTTGAAGGTAGTACCAAGACATATTCAAGGAAGAAATCCATGCAATCCTACAAAAATGAAGGAACCCAAGTGCCTAAGGAGTCCATTTTGCCAAGGGTCATGCTCACCAACTGATGGGATATAGGTTGTAGTATCTCTCACAACACTCGTCTGCCCTATTATGAGGGCTCATTCACCAAATTAGGTGAACCCTATTCCATCCATGTATAGTAATTTGACTATCCTATAGTGACAATAAATTTGGACCTGAGCCATGGAAATCCAATCCATTCCAAAGATGATGTCATAATGTTCCATCATGGGGACCAGTATGTCCCACGTGAGAATTTCTCCTCAAAACAAATGCTCTCACTGCCGGCAGATGAAAGAGATAGAAGAAGAGCTTCCTGTAGTATCCTTGAGACAAAGCTGTTATGATAATGCCTATACTGGGAGCTCTAACTACCATACAAGGAGTAATGAGATAAAGGATTGACTGGATTCTGTATATACTAATAGTGAAGAAAGAGTAGAGTAAACACAGAGCATAACTTAGATCATCTCATGTGGTGGTGGATCATGAACATGCATAGCCTGAAGCTATCCACATCCATGGCCGCCAGCTGCCTGAGCCTGATGTGGGCTGCCTGGTGGGGGGGGGGGGGGAACTCGTAATGCCATCCCCCACCTTCTGGTCTTATTGCTTGTACTCCTCTACCAGCTCTGCCTCCCTGGGGATCACCCTGGTCACGACGCTGCCGCTCTCATAGTGGTCCACCTGCTGCTTGACCGGGATGATCAACTCGTTGGGTTGGGTAGTCCCGTGCCAAGTGACCTCATCCTTAATACTAATAGAATTGGACCTCTCTGGACTATCCAAGTGTTGTGCGCAACCCTACTACCATCCAACCACGTGGCTGATCCTGATCCTGGAAAGGTCTCTTGTGCTGCGACTCTGAAAACTAACATCCACCAACCACTGTGGATATCCCCACTCTGAAGCAACCACTACTAGTCCCTACTGACTGTCTTTCCTTTGATAGGAAACTCTCCATCACGAGAACCCGTTCTATCACCCCAACATAGGTAGGGATTCATAGGGGCATTGTTCTTGCACAGATCTCTCGGAGGAGACCCTGCTCAATTTTACGAGCTCAAAAGTAACTGTCACCGATTATATCCTGGGAGTAGTGTGCAAGGTTAATAAACCTATACGCATACGAAAACACTATCATGGATCCCTACTATAGCCCAAAAATCTATTGAATCTAGATAGAGTGGAAGAACGAGGAGAAGTACTCCTCAAAAAACAGCTACTAGAACTCATCCCACAAGAGATTTGCCTTGTCCTGCATTTGGGTGACCAAACTCCACTAACACCTAGTTAGCCTAAGAAAACGACTGGCTTCCAAATCCACCATATGGTATTCCAGTGTCCGCACAAGACTAAAGAGGCATACCACTAACTCCAACCATTCCTCTACATCCTGGGGATCTAGTTCCACTCGAAACCTTAGTGGTCTCTGGCATTGGAACTCATGATGCATGCTCAAACAACGCTCATCCTTGACTTGTACTGCCAGTGATGAATTCTTCTCCATAGATGGAGGTACTAATACTGGTCCACCTGAAGGAAGAATATCATGTGGTGGCCCCTGAATTGAGGCCTCATCGCTCTCTAGGTCATCATCACGATTTGGAGTGGGTAACCTGGCTGACTATCTTCGCGGAGGCATCCTGAAAATTAACAAGGAGTACATTGGTTAGAGGAACACACACACAGACACACACAAATCAAGAACATAAAAAAAGGGAGATGATTAATCAAGTATAGTCAAAGACTAAATCCTATATAATTCATGTAAAAATGTTCCCTACAACAATGTGTCAATGTGATGAGTTGAAAAATAGGTGATCAGGGTCCTGGTGAATGGCTACGTTGACCACCACACCATCACTGGATTCCCTGGCCTGAGAGTTGCTCTCGAGACACATCAACACTGTTTCCTTAAACCCAACCAATTTCTTTTTAGAGATCATCCAAACTACGACCCAAGGAACAAACCACCTCTAATACCAATTCATCTCGACCCAACCTGTACCGGGGCTTGAGCAACAACTACCCCAAGCCCGCCTCCATAGGCTAGGAGGTGAAGAATAGCATCGAAGGCACAAAAACTATGGGAGTCATTTTCCTAAGTACCTACATGTACACACGCAGACAGCTCGATGAAAAAGTACATAGGTAAAATAAATTAAAAGATAAAACCTACTAAAAATAAACCAAAGCATGCATGGACCAATAAAATAGTATGAGTATAATAAAGTAATATAAAATGGAGAAAAGGGAAAAATTGCATGGCAAAATAAAGAAAATTCCCAACCTGATTGAAATCTGGGAGTAAAACTACTGAAGAAGCCCCATAGCTGAAACCCAGCTGTGACCACCTCACGCGGTCCAAGCTCCCGTACCCCTGAGCTCCTCCGGAGTCATGATCATAACTTTTCATCATCTGTATAAAGCATGATATGTGTAGGAAAAGCCCATGTAGGGGTGACTATAAACATAATAATTAGTATTCCCTAAAAATTATGGGATAATTAAGAGATACAAGAGGAAGGGAAGAACAATAGATAAAATATGGTATACTGAAATAGTGCAGCTCAACCCAACAAGAGAGTGAAGTAAGTTCATCCAAACACAAGGAGTTAGGAATAGTGAGAAGGTGAAATTATCATAGAGTATTCACTACCTATAGTAGGAGAGTATACTCATCCAACCATGAGAATCTAGACATGAAATGCATGTGACATACACCACATGTTTTTGCCTCTCCTGGAAAGGGAGTAACCAGAGCCTAGAGAGCGAGTACTATAAGAGGTTATATATATATATATGCTCAACCAAAGAAAACCACACGAGGGAGTAAGGGGATCTCCATATCATAGCTTAGCCCAGGAAAATGAGTCTCCGATAATCCTAGAATAAATCACCATCAATACCCAGCATTACTCACGTCTACCCTAAACTACAAGTAAAAGGGGCTCAAACACCACACCTTGATACTATCCACTTTTGGAAGGTCTGTCTCGCCCACACGGTTTTAGGTCTCATCACAAGGATGAGTCTTTATGGGGAAATCGACCCTCCTACTCATGTTTCCAGGGTTACACCAAAACATCCCTCATCACTGATTCTTCAATGAACACCACAGCATAGCCCCACTGAAGGGTGATACACTAGAGGGTAAGCCCATAAGAGAAGACAACAAATGCCTTTTCCCAGCCACGTAAGAGGGTAAGCCTAGAAGAGAAGATAAGAAACGACACTACCCAGCCCTCCTAGAGGGTAAGCATGGAATAGATGATGGAGAACGCCAATACCTAGCCCCACTGGAGGGTAATCCTAGAAGAGAATACAGAGAAATCCACTACCCAGCTCTGCTGGAGGGTAAGCTTGGAAGAGTCATCGGAGAACACCATTTCTTAGACCCACTGGAGGGTAATCCTGTACTACTCTAGTGATTATGAAACCATCATTTCCATCCTCAAACACCTCTAGACAAGTGTTGGGCTCAGGAAACCTCACATTATAACCTGATTTTTCCCCTGGATGGATTTTTTCACAAAAGTCCTACACCAATGAAAGTTAAGCCTCACTTAGGGTAAACGCTGCATTTTGGACTCAACCGTGGGATTGGATTTTTGATCCAAGCCACTGTTGAAGAGTTACCCCATTTCCATCACGAGCATAGTATAAAATATACTTATTTTTTTTTATAAAATTAATTCCAGGGACACCAAGCCTTAGAATTACAGGTTGTCTCAATAACCAAATATGAAAATATATATAGAAATATTTCAAAGTATTATAAGACAAAAAATGGGTTTCTACAAGTTTTCATTATAGTAATTAAATTTTTAGGGAGTAATTCATTGATGTTGGGTAAAATGTAACACCCCATGATTTTTTTATGCATTTACCATTAAATAAATCATGTGTGCTTGATATCCTGTGATTCATGTAACACCAAATTACATTGAACCATGATTTATTATGGTAAAATATTAAAATAAAAAATGAAATAAATTATGAGATAACATAATGAATCATAATTAGTATAATTACCAATGTATTGATTAGTAGAATAAATTAATAATATACAAGATATAATTAACTAACTATGAGGAATAATAATATAATTATTCATGCCCAAAAAAATAATTATTGCTTAATTTTTTTATTATATGTTATAAGTTTTTATTTAAAATTTAAATTTAAATAATTTTAATTTTAAAATTTAATAAACTTTATTGTATATATATATAAAATTAATGAACATTCATGAATCTATTATTAATTAGTTAATAATAAAGATAAAATTGCTTAATTTTAAAAATATGTATTTTTCAAAGAATTATTTCTCTATATATTTCTTATTTTTATTTAATAAATTAAAAGTAACTTATTAAAGAATTATTTTAATGAATTGAATTATTTATATTTATGTTAATTTTTTTACCAATCATACAATGATCATTACTTGGTCTGAAATATGAATAAATTCATTTTTTTATCTAAAAAAACATTTTTCTTAAAATTATTTTTCCCGTGTTATGCGTATTTATATTAAAAATTATTTTTTATCTTATTTAAAAATTTAATGGACAAAAATATTTTTCATATTTTAATCAGAATGTTAAAATTATTTAATAAGTTACATATCATTTTTGGTTATAAAAATATGCTACCAATGTAAAAATTAGTCACCATAGTAAAGGCAAAACTGGTATAAAAGAGTTAAATTAAGGGACACAATCATAAAATATCACAAAAAATTATCTCTAAATGTGTGAATTAGGCCATTATATACTACCCGTTAATCTATATCTGATATTTTTCAACCTTTTTTCCACTTTCCTAGGAAATCACATTCCCTTTATACTAAAGTAACTTTGTATAAGGTAACCTACAACACAAATCTCTATTTTTAAAGAAGAATATTTTGAACCACTCTACCTTTTTCTTTCCTAGGAAGAAGTTTCCATTAATGTGGTTGAATAGGAATATAGATTAGAGTATATTGAATACCTACCTTCAAATCCAACCATATACCTTCAAGAGTCATTATGAAAAAAGTAAAAACTCATAGTGAATCCATTACAAAGATATAATCTATTCATGAGATCATTCTCATTTTATTTCTTTGAAAGTGAATAAAGTATTAACTCAAACTATCTAGACTTTTAATATTTAATCAACCAATATTATTCCCTAGAGAATTATGATGAAGAATAAAATATACTTACTGAGAAAATTATGGAGATCCTAGAACACATTGAATATTTGATAGAGGTAGTACATGAAGGAGAAGAATGAATTGTGGCCCTTCCTGAAGAGAAAGACACAGAAAAAGATAACATTGAGGGGGAAATTTTAGAAATAAATTCATCATAATTTATTATATTCAAATTGTGTTTCTAATAAACTTTCCTCTGGATGAACATTATGATGAAGAATCACTAGATATTGCCCTAGAAGAAGCCAAAAAATAGTGGTAGATGTAGTATTGGAATCTTACCTACTACCATCCCTACCATACAAGTTGTATCTCATTTCTAAAGGGTTTTATCTATAGTAAACTCATTATTTTATCCTCTATAACTATTGTGATGGGATGTACACAAGAATAAAAGTAGTGTGGTGGTTTCTATAAAAAAACTAATACACCATTTGATTTTGGATAACAGATGGTACTAACTCACTAGGGTATGTAAAAACCTTGAACCTACTTAGAGGGTCAAAAATATGTTTACTATCTATTTTTTCCTTATTTATCATTTTTATTATTTTTATTTTGAATTATTTATAATTATTTTATTATTTTTATTAAGTAGGATGCATAAGGCAATGGATGTGTGATTAAATCTAGCCACCACTTCCCAATAACCACTAGGATATATCTTTTCATCATATTATATATCATAAACCCTACTAATAATATTTATTTTTACTATAAAATTTATAACTATTATTCAAATAGGATAGTAGAAGACTATGGGTTGGGGAGTTTGTACTATCCTTATTTAGCACTTTCATGTTGTTTTTTAGAATTTTTTTATGATATCTCAAGTTGAACTGAATACCATGGGTTGAATTTAAATTATCTTATATGTTTTAGAAATTTACTAATTTAAAATATAATTCTTTAATTTATTTTTGAAATAGATTTCTATCTCTATGTTACTAAATGAATATTTAATAAACTTGGATCTAATTTGAAGCTCATACACACAATTGTTTTTCAATGTAAAACTCACCAACCTGAGAGGTTTCAATAATTTTTTACATCTTCTTAAATTTAAATTTTTCTTAAGGTTCTTAAGGAATTGTAGGAAATCAATAAATTTTTTTTCTCTATTTTTCAAAGCTATTAGAGCTTATTAATATCATAAAAAATGATTGATACCTCATTTTGAAATACCATTTTATAATAAACTTATACTCTATACTACATTGACATCCAACCTTTATAATAATATTATAGAATCTTGGAACATACTTTTTAGGAACCCACATTAAAATACTAAAACCCCAAACTGACAAATTTTATAATTAAATGTGTGATCATAGTTGAACTCAAATGTGGTGGGAAGCTATTTTACGAGTAGAGTTATGGAGAATAATCAATTCTAGTAATGATATAGGGGAAAATATCCTTTAAAATTTGGAAAGTAATTTAACATATTTGTTTAAATATCAATGGATCCTATTTATCTTCAAAATTAAAATATGTGTAGAATTTATGTGAAAATACTATGAAAGAAAATTAATCTACTAAATGGATAAGATAATTTTTTTTTGAAGTGCATATTGTGTGAACATTCCATGAGAATCAAATGTAGTTGGAGGTAAATCATTAGAATGGGGAGTGAGTGAGGATACCATTCACGAGTGTAAACCATTAATAATTAATTTTACTTCATTGATAGAAAAAACACCTCATTTTTCCACTTATATTTTTATTATTATAACCCACCAGCTCTTGCACATAAAACAACCAATAAAAATACCTTATGATTGATGCATCACTATGACTCTATGAAGTAAAGAGATTAGGATTAAAATAGGTTAGCGAAAATTATTATTTTACGTGATAATGATAAAAACTGTATATAAAATGTATTGAGTTATGAGAGATTTATGACTACGAAGGAAAGTAAAAAATGACCATATTTATTAGTGGAATACTGTACCAATTTTTATGAATAGGGAGGAATTAGGTAGTTGAGATCCATATAAGAAGTATGATATTTCTAATATTGTTACAATTTAAAGGTGATAAAAAATCTACATCAGAATATAGGATTTTACCTCTATATATGATGATTGTTTGGGAGTGGAATATATAAATGTGTGAGAATATAAAGGATATATATTTTCATTATCCTTAATTTTTAATTAAGTGATTTTATTCCCACCATTTTTATATTTTATGCATAATTATCACATATTTAGTTTATAGGTGTATTTTAGAGTTTAACTACAAAATGGTTGAAATAATGGTTTTTAATTGAAATTATTCAAATAAAAATTATTTAAATTATGCCTATAATAATTTGAAGTTAAATTATGGAAAATTAATTTATATTATATTTGGGTGAGAAAAACAATGCATATGAGTTGAACTAAAAACCTGGTTAAGTTAAAAATATTATGTATAATTATTTTTCTCACAAATTAAATTATCTCTTTTGTATTGATATTTTATCATATGTATGGATAATTTTTATTATGTATTGGGAATTATTAATTTTTTATTTATAGAAAAAAATAAATTTTGGTAAATTCATATATATTAAATATCATTTGAATTTTGTTAAATGCACCCTTAATTTTTTCTTTTGATGATTATCTTATTATTACCTCTCTTATCTTTATCCCTTAATTAGTTTTTTCAATTAGGATTCACCCACACATACCAATTATGTGGTGTATAATATAAACAATAAATCATACACAATAGAAAGTTGTTTACTTGGTTCTCCCCCACTATGATCATCCAAAGAGCATAATATCAACAATTTGTTGATGCAAAAAAAAACACTAAACATATTGGTTAGTGGTTGGTTTAGGCTATTCATAGGGTCACTCCCTCATAGTGTTTTGGAACACCACACTTCATTTTAAGGATCAATTCCCTCAACTAATCTCTATTTTATTACTACCTTATGAAATAAAAACCCTTTTGGCACATAGGAAAAATCAATCAGTTTCACCACTATTTTTTTGCACCGAATATATATTAGTTCACTATGATCTCTATGATACTCTTTCAAAGGAAATATATAAACACCACCTGAAAAAATCATCATATTTCCATGAGTCATCATGGAAAATCATTCTTATTCTTGGTGGGTTCATCAAAAAGTTTTAGTCTAGTTTCCACTTCATTTTAGTACTCAAAACTAGAATATCTACTTTACTACACAATAATAATTTTATTATTCTGATATTTTCAATCCCTATATTGAAAATACTTATACATATCCTTAGAATTATAGATATATCTATAATAGTTGGAAATTATTTGTATATTTTAATTTTTAAGATATAATAGTGATATCCACTCTCTATGTTTTCTCCTTGTTATTTAATATAAAGATTTTTCATTGAATAATATAAAAATAAATCTCTTACTCTTTGTTGGATTCTCTTCTTATAGAAAACTCGAGTCACATGTTATATATCGTTAAATGTTTTCTAATATATAAACTCCTTTATTAATCTCATTCTTTAGATCCCTTTCTATTTTATATAACCTAGATACTTAGTCCAACATATTTGATATTTATGCGTGACATGTTTTATATATTTTAAATATTGAAAAACTAATAAATACACTTCTTTAATTATACATAATCTTCATGATTAAATTATAATCATTTTTAGTATTTATTTTTCTAATAAAATTTCAATCCCATTTATTTAGATTTGATCAAATTATCAATCATAAAATATGATTGAAAATTAACAATATAATCCATGCGGTTTCCTACAACTAGTTTACATGCATGAATAAATAATAAATATTACATTTTATTTCTCTAGTAATTTAATAACATCATCATGAATCAATATTGACTTGATTTTCTATATGGTATGGTTTGTGGCAGGTCTTGTTTTCTTCACAACACATATCAAATTCATCTTCATTTACTAACACTTAAAACTAGAATCTCTAATGATGATAATATCATTAATCATTATTATTTAAACATTGAAAAACAAAACATGAATCATTAGATTTAATTTTTTTACTAGATTTTCCAAATGGAATAAAACATATGAGACGTACCTTGATTTACCACTTATCAACCAGTTTTGAAAAAGGAAATTAACTTTACAAAGTGCCCTGATAAAACTTATGAATGATTGAAAATTAATTTTTTTATTATCATAAACCCCATTTTAAGGGATGAGGGGGGACCCAACATGAAATCAATGAATTAAAAAATAACCAAACCTCCACATTCATTTCAAGTCTAAAAAAAACTCATTCAAAACTACAACGCAAGGCCCCTACCAAACATAAAAACCATTAAGACCATCTTACACCTTCTCATCATTGCTCATCAAGCTTTACCATGCAATGATGCATGGGATTGGTACTAATGGAAATTACATACCCTCTCAAACATCCAAATCTGAATGGAAATGACTAGGTGAAAACTCTACTCTGAACCTCCTTGGGAGAACCCCCTTATAGGTGAGATGGTTGAAAATTCACTTAAACATGAACCGTAGGGCCACAATGCAAACATTGAAACACAAAAAATTCCACAAAGTAAAAATTAAACAACACATTGAAAACCTTAACATGATTTATTCTTGAAATTCCACCACCTTCTACATCTAATACCATAAAAATTAAGCAACAAACAAGAATCCAACTTTATCATCCAGAAATTAGGGGTCAAAATCAACACCATAACACCATGAGAACAAAACACAACAACAATCAACACCGAATGAGAAAACCATAGAAAATCAGAAAATCCAAGATGTTGGAACCATCACAGGAGAAATCCTCACTACAATGAACCCACAATCCACCCTTCACAGGGGAACCAACAAGAACTAGGGTATGGCCACTCGGTGAGGTTGACATCACAAGCTGGAAAAGACATAACACATCCAAAACCAATAAACACAGTCAAAAGATCAGGAATCAAAAACCAACACCGAATTGAGGACATCCCAATGCTGGATATCACTGGAAGAAGACCCTACTATAATCCAGAACTATAGACCCCATCACCACCTTCAAAACCGCACACAAATAAGAGATCCTTCCAACACACCCAAAATCAACACAAAACGCCATGACAACCCCTAGACCACAACATCTGGAACTAGAACTCTATACCATCAACACACCACCATGAAAGGCCCTAGGTAGATCTAAGGTTAAGGAAATAACAAGGCCAACAAACTATGAGATTCACCAAGAATGTTGTGCCCACATGACGCTGCCACTGGAAGAGGACGCACACTATAAACAGGCCGAGTAGAAGTGCCAAGGAGAGTGCCAAATCCGATCCGAGACAGTAGAGAGGGAATAAAATTACAAAGATTCATAAACCTTATGAAGTTTCATTATTAATATCATGAAGATATCTGATAAAAATTAATAATTATTCATCCAATAATATAAATATATTTTTTTATATAAAATGAACCTCATGATCATAGGGTGACTTCTTGGGTTCTCCACAAAATGAACCATACATTATTAAGGAAACTTCATGCCTTTCCTAAAAAATGGACCTAATGTTCTCAATGTTACTTCATTAATTATTATAAAAATCAATATTTTTAGTTTCTATTGAACCTTAAAAACTTTTAAAAATTATATTAAATATCTCATAACTTTTTTACAAAATTATATTATGTATCTTCAAACTATATTGAAATTTATATTACATATGAAAGGTAGCACTAAATTTCCTTATGCATCAAAAATATGTTATTATATCACTTTATGGATTCTTCCTTTTCTAATTTTAGTGAAGTCTAAATATATTAGATAAAAGAAAAATATGTTATGTATGATAAGAAACCTCTAAGACTTTATGAAATAATAATTCATCCAAATATATTAAATATTAAGAGAGAATTCAAGGCATTATCAATTCTTTCAATCCCAAATATCTAATGAAATTTTTGTAACTTCTCTAAATATATAATATCTGAATTATGAAACCATTCAAACCATATAATATCTAATTTCCTTAAAATTTTCATAAAACTAGGCTTAAAAAAATTACTTTATAATGCTTCCAAATGTATTAAAACATATTTCAAGTGTATTAAACACAATTCAAAGGACATATTAACCAAGATAAATCATCATCTAAACTTTCACACACACTTATTAATATTCAATTATTCTCATGCTTCTTCATCATAATTTAATGATCTATGAAATAAACTCCTGATACATTGCCACAATCATGTTCCATTAAAATAGCATACATTATTAGTCAATAATAAATATAATAATAATAAACAACATTGATTTATAACTGATTTAACATTTCATCATTACATTGGTTTTAAACTAATCCAACACTTCCATTAATCCTTTTATATTTCAGCAATCTCCCCATTTAGATTTTTTTTAAACACCATCAATGATCCAATACTAAATAAACATGACAACCCATATTTTATTACCCCTTATTTTATGATTTATTACATAAAGATATACTTAATACAACCATAGAAGATCATGAGGCATAGTGTATTTGGGAAATTAGGTATATAACATAACAAACTACAATATAAATACATTTATATAAAAAAAATCCATAGCATGATTTTAAAATTTCAGTTCTCTTCTAAGACTGCATGGGTTAAACTGAGGAAATTCATAAGAAAGGGGTGAGATATAAATCCATATAAGAGAATGAAACAAGAAAAGAGTAAGTAAAATAAGTAAATATGAGACAATATTTATATCATGGTATCATAAAATTAGTGAGAATTATAATCATGAAAAATGATGTGTGATATAACATGATAACATAAAGGAAACATTGGAACATGGAAACAACATAAAATATAAAATAATAAACATAATGCATGGATAAACACCAGAAAATAATAAAATAGTGTTCATAGGGTAATCTCCCAAGAACAATATATGGAATATCATGAGATAAAAACACAACACAATGTATTGTATTCCCATATAATTTTGATCCCATCCATCACTTTCAAATCAGGTATATGCATAAGTGTTCTACATAGATCATATGACATAAGGATGAATTTTATCACTTTTAATCCCATTATTTTGGGGTTTGTGATACACACATGGAATTCCCCAATAAATTAAGTCTATTTAAATATATGTGAATACCATTGAGTGGAAATGGGTTTAGGTATTCACTACACAATTTTTTGGTATGAAAAATCATAGGATAATATTAGCTGCATAACAACAATATATAAAGATTCATATAAGGGATTAGTTAGAGTGAAAGAGGTATCTCATAATTATAACATAAAAATTATAATAACAGGTATATGTAAGAACACAATACAATAGGAATAATTTTTAATTAAAAGGAATAATACAAAGAAGGTTCTTGAATAAAGAGGAGAATGAGAGGATCCCTTACATTTAGATGACATTTCTTAAAGCTTGGGTGGAGCTTCTAAAGAGCTTGGGGATAACTTGGGAGGGATATATAGAAGTAAGGGAAGAGTAATTTTGTTATCAATTTGTTTTGAGTTAAGAGGAATGGGAGGATGGGTAGGTTTTTATAGAAAATTGAGGGTAATTATTTCTTAATTTCCAAACATAGGTTTTTTATTTTATATGATAAATTAATCAGAACCAAAAAACAACCCATGATTTTTCCCTCGGTTTCTAAAAAATAGGTTTGGTTATCATTGATTTATAATTTTATGATATGAACTAATTAAAATAATACACTCAGTGATGTGGTGGTGATTCTTGTTCATAAAGAATTTATTTTAAAACTTTAAGATATAATAAAGGTTTTGGAGGATTCATCGAGTATTTATGAAATTAATAATATAACTTTAAAAAATATTATTTAAAAGGTAAAATATTTATTGGATAACTTTTATGGAATATATTAAATCACTTTTGGGTCATTATAATGTCATAATACACACTGTATATTTATAATATATTTAATTTTGACCCAAAAATTTTATTCTCTAAAAATTATGAAAAAAACTGCACTCTATAATTTAAATGTACTGATTCCATAAATACTATTTATATTATCTAATAATTCTCTAAGTATGTAAATTTACACTTTTAAATAAAAAAAATCTACATTTATTAAAATAATTATGGTTTTGACAATAATAGTTTACTAACCATTATAAAAATTATTTTTTACTTAATTAAATTAAATTATAATTTATATTTAATCAATATTATTTAATAATATTATTTTATTAAAATATAATTTATTTTAAAAAATATTTAATTCATTAAAAAGAGTGTTTAATTGAATCTATATATTTATAAATAATAACATTTGTGTTTCTGATCGCGTTGTCGAGCGCGTCAAATTAGAGGTTAAGTTTTTACTAGAATTTCTGCAGTATAGCAGGAAGCCTAGGTCGTCTCTCGACAGAGCCTTAGATCACTAATTTCAAAAGAAGATTCTGATTATTTTAATAAAATTGAAATTAAATTATGTGGTTGGGGAGTCTATGATTTTAAAATAGCAATTGAAACTAAACTACTAAGTGAGAGAAACTGGTTGGAGAAATCATGATCAACCCGGGTAAGTGTACCTTGATGCTCAATCCGTCATCGCTCTCAAGGGAATGGGAAGGATAATTGATTCCTTGATTTTATACCCACTGAAACTAGTAGTATGTGAGTTCTTACTACGTTACCACCTAGAATTTGACCGATCAACGTTATTGATTATCGGTAACCGCTCATAATCAATAAAACTATGTCGATGTAAGAACCAAACTCAATCAAGGCATCACATCAACAATGTGGTGAGGTGTCCAGATTTGGGTCTTTATCAAAATTGATCTCAATACAAAAAAATTAATATTCATGGTTTATAACTTCTGGATATCATCAAACAAGTCAATTCAAAAGAAAACTCATGAAAGAGAAGAGGTGAGAAAAGAGGCAAACGCACTCAAATCATCACAAGATCCGGGTTATACATGGAAGTATGGGGATTATTGTTCCTTTGATTTATATTTAATCATACCAGAATAAACCCAAATTCATAAGGTAAAAATTAAGAACAATAGACAACAAACCTGGAAATAAAATCACCTTACGAAGATTACAAATGTAGAGCTCAGGATTACAACAATGGACACCCCCCCAAGTTGATCACTAAGAAACTTAGAAGTACATGAGGGAGAAGGGAACTAAAATATATTAAATAAGCTCTCAAATTCGACTCACCTTCACCCCTGGTCGTGCCACCTGAGATAATGGGGGTGAGAGGTGTTTTTTTGGACATACACATCACACTTTCCACAAAATAAGTCAAGTGCCTAAGAGACTAGGTCACTATTCAGGGAAGACTTTTTACTCCATCTTTATCTGGCTGGTTGACTGACCAAAACACGTTAAAATGACCTGACATTTGGTGGAGAGGTGGTTCATCAAGGTATACATCCTTGGGAGGTAGAATATGCCCAATTGGATCTCCGAGGCCCAAGGTACGGCCCAAATACAGAAGGGTTATCAAATCTGGCTCGCCCCGAATTGTTTCACATTGTGGGCCTATTATGGGCCTTTAAATGGGCGAATTGGGCTCCATGGTCTTCTATAGAAATGTATCCCATACAATGTTACATTCATAATCCAATTTTTAGCCCAATTTAATACACTTAGTATCCACAGTATATATTTATATCCACAAAAATGCTTGGGCCCTTGCGCAGTTTGGCCCGTTTTGCTTGATTTCCATCGTGGGCTCTCCGAATCACCTACTCCTATCATATAAACACTTAAACAAGTAATATTTACCTATTAAATAGTAATAAAAATTATCTCATTGAATAAAATAGTATGTTCAATTTATTATTATATTTAGAATATTCATTACAAAACTAGTTTAAAACAGTGGTGTAAGGGTTGAATAAAACAATGAATCGTGGTACGATCACACCCCCACACCTAAACATTTGCAATCCTGGGAAAAGTCACATATCCCAGTAAAATATTTCATATATAAATATTTCCAACATCATGAAGATTTTTCATTTGAAGAAATTTTATTTAATGTAAAGTGATCAATGCACGAACCACACCAAGGAGTTCTTCTTAATGAAAATAAAAAAAGATATCTCATAAATCGTATCATAGAAAAATTCAAAAAGATTCATGATACCAAATTGAGAAAGGAATTAAAAAGTCAAACATTACACTAACTCTCCACGTGTGTGTGTGAAAACCATTCCATGCTATTCTTTCCACTTTTTATCAAATAAATATAGGTTATTTTAACATTATTCAGCTTTAAATGATTTTTCACCAAACCTGTCCTACATCCTTTGCAATAATATTTCAAGACCCACTCACTTAAGCATTCCGAGAAGTCAAACCATAAGCTCCTGACCTAGATATCCCCATATGTTGCACATTTCATCACTCCCCTCATTGATTATATTTTTTTTAAGTTGAAATTGGAACAAATCTCACACTCATCTCTCAACCCCTGTTTGATCTCCTCACGACACTAATTGCAATAGTTATAACAAGATAAAAGGTTGAGGAGGAGTGGTTTTTGACCTGCCCAAGACAAAACCAATTTTTTTTTGAGGGCGTACAACATTCGGACATTAGGTACACACACATAGGTTAATCTGGTACAGTAATGAAACAGATCGGATAAGGAACGAACGTATGGAAATATCATTTAAAGATGAAAAATATTAACCCAACATATATTTACCTTATATTAAGTAATAAATAATCACACTTTGTGGTTTGGTGCAAATTTTTTTGGAGATATTAGTGACACATTTTCCCCAAAAACTACTCAAATAATGGGCATCAATCATCTCAAAGGTTTCACATAGATACGACCATTTATATCATTGACAGAAAACCAATTCACTAAACATCACCCCTGATGTAAAATTCATACAAAAATTCTTTTTAGCCTTCATTATGGTATTTTTACCTTCCCCCCTTTATGGTCGCCAAATCATGGAACTTCAAAATTATTAATGGGGAAAAAATGAAAATACCATAAAGAAGGCCAAAAAGAGAAAACAAAAGGAGAAAACGATTAAAATTCCTATCTAACCCAGGAATGTATCCACCCCCACACCTAGAGTGTGTAGTGTCCTCACTGAAATAATTGGGAATGTGAGAAGGAAGGATAAAACCTGGTGTGTTTTATTGGTTTGATGCATTGAGAAAGTGGATTTCCTCCACTGGATTCTTTGGAAAATCCTCATAGAAGTGTTTAAGTCATTGCCCATTGACGGTAAGACATCGTCCACTCTGCTCATGAAAAACCTGTATTGCACCAAAAGGGTAAACATTAGTAACAGTATAAGGACCGAGCCACCGGGAACGAAGCTTACCTGGGTGGAGCTTAAGCCTGGAATTGTACATGAGGACCTTCTCACCAATATGAAACTTCCTCTGATGAATCATCCCATCATGTATTGCCTTTTTCATTTCTTTATAGATTCGAGTGTTCTCATATGCATCACGCTGAATTTCTTCCAACTCCTGAATCTGAAACTTCCTATGCTCACCTGCATCTGAGAGATTCATATTACATTGCTTAACGACCCAATATGCACGCTATTATACCTCATCCTGGAGGTGACAAGCCTTTCCAAACACAATCCTATATGGTGACATTCCGATCGATGTTTTAAAATCAGTACAGTATGCCCAAAGTGCATCATCCAAGTGCAAACTCCAATCTTTCCTATTGGGTTGTACTATTTTCTCCAATATTCGCTTAACTTCCCGATTTGAATTTCTGCTTGTCCATTAGTTTGGGGATGATATGCAGTGGAGACTTTATGAACAACCCCGTAATTACGAAGCAAGTTTTTCATGTTATGATTGCAAAAATGTGAACCCTGATCACTAATGATGAATCTTGGTAGACCAAACCTACTGAAAATCTGGGACCTCACAAAATCAACAACAAATCAAGAGTCATCAATAATAGTAGCCTTTGCTTCCACCCATTTAGAAAAATTGTCAAAGACTCGTAATATGTACACAAATCCAAATGAATTTGGAAAAGGCCCCGTGAAGTCAATGCCCCATGCATCGAAGAATTCACATAATAACATGGGTTGTTGGGGAATTTCATTCCTCTTGGAGATATTCCCTGTGAATTGACATCGAGTACATGATTTACAAAACCTATGGTCATATCTATACAATGTTGGCCAATATAATCCTGAGTCAAGGACCTTTCGAGTAGTACGTTGAGAGCCAAAGTGACCCCCACATGCCAAGGTGTGTAAAAAGGTCAAAACAGAGGTGAACTCATGGTCAGGGACACACCGACGAACTACTTGGTCACTACAAATTCTCCACAAGTTTGTGTCATCCCAAATGTACCAACGAGAATCATGCTTATGTCTCTGGGATTGTGAAATTCTAAAATCAGTGGGGACCTTAGATGTTTCTAGAAAATTCACAATGTCCGCATACCAGGGGGTAAGGTCCACAACATCACAATGGTTCTCATGAGGGAAGAATTATCCAATGGGTATGGGTGAGTCAACATGATGGTCCGATGGTGGGGAAATCCTACTAATGTGGTCAGCTACTACATTCTCCACCCCTCTCTTATCTCTAATCTCAAGGTCAAAATCCTAAAGGAGGAGCATCCATTGAATGAGGTGGTGTTTGGGTTCGGGTTTCTTTAGGAGGAAATGAAGGGAAACATGATCAGAGAACACAATCACTTTTGACCCAAGAAGATATGAACGGAATTTTTCTAAGGAAAACATAATAGAAAGGAGTTCTTTTTCTATGGTTGTGTAGTTTACCTGGGTAGGGTCAAGGGTACGCGAGGTATATGCAATGACATGAAGATCCTTCACAACCCTTTGTAATAAAACTACCCCAACTTCAAAGTTAGAGGCATCACACATAAGCTTGAAGGGGAGATCCCACCTTGGTGTTTGGATTATGGGAGGTGATGTGAGACTCATTTTTAGTGAATTGAAAGCATCCTCACAATTTCTATCAAAAAAAATTCAGAATCCTTTTATAACAACCGAGATAAGGGAAGTGCGATCTTACTAAAGTCTTTAATGAATCGGCGGTAAAAACCAGCATGACCCAAGAAAGACCGCACCTCAAGAACACATTTTGGATATGGAAGGGATGAAATTAATTCAATTTTAGATTTATCAACTTGAATTCCCTTATTTGAAATGATATTCCCAAGAACTATCCCCCGCTCGACCATGAAATGACATTTTTCATAATTTAAAACAAGATATTTTTCAATGCAGAGGCGGAGGATAGAACCTAGGTTTTCCAAACAATCATCAAAAGAATAACCATAAACCATGAAATCATCTATAAAGACTTCCATACAACTCTCAAGTTACTCAGAAAAAATTCTCAACATACATCGCTGAAAAGTACCAGGAGCATTACATAGGCCAAAAGGCATTCTTCTGTATGAAAATGTGCCGAATGGACAGGTAAATGTGGTCTTTTCTTGATCCTCAGGGGCTATATGGATTTGGAAATAACCCTAATAGCCATCAAGGAAACAATAATGGGACTTACTAGACAATTGTTTTAACATTTGGTCAATTAAAGGTAATGGAAAGTGGTCCTTCCGCGTGGCTTGATTCAGTCGATGGTAGTCAATACAGACTCACCAACTATTTTTCACACGTGTTGGAACCAATTCATTCCTTTCATTTGACACAACTGTTATTCTTGTTTTTAGGCACAATTTGAACCGGGCTAACCCATTTACTATCAGATATAGGATAAATGATCCCCGCATCAAGTAATTTACTGACTTCCAATTTTACCACTTCAAGGAGAGTGGGATTCAACCGGCGTTGAGCCTGGCTTACGGGCTTAGCCTCATCATCCAAAAGTATATGGTGCATAAAAATAGATGGGCTAATCCTAAGAATATCAGCCAATTTCCATCCTATTGCCTTTTTACACTCTCTCAAAAGTTTGAGTAGTTTCGATTCCTGTTGTGGAGAGAGGTTATTGGTAATAATGATGGGCAATTGGTCAATACCCTCAAGATATGCATATTTTAAATTTGATGGAAGTGGTTTTAATTCAAACACCAGGGGTTTTTGTATTGAGGGAGTGAATTTAGGGGGATTGAGGTCCATGAAACTATCTATCTGCTCGTATTTATTCTCAAAGGAAAGAGAATCTATTGAAATGAGATTTACAGAATCATCGATAGTCATGGGTACCTCAGAATAAACACACTCATCAATTAAAGCACAAAATTTACATTTTTCTGAAACCTCACAACATTCAAAATAAGAACCAAAACTCAAATCATCCATGGGTGAAGAAGAGGTAAATAAATCAGAGGATGGGTCAAGGATAGAATTTTGTGTGTGTTTTTCATTAGAGAGCACCTCTATCGAATAGATAGGAAGAGTGGAGTGCTCTTCAACAGGGTGTTTCATAGCCTCAAGGATGTTAAAACTTACCTTTTATCCACCAAACTCCATGGACAATGTACCATTGTGAACGTTGATGATCTTCTTTACTGTTTTGAGGAATGGCCTCCCAAGTATGAGAGGGGCATGTCCTTGGGTTCAGGTATCTTCTATCTCAAGAATGTAAAAGTCTGCAGGGAAGATGAGATTCTTAACTTTTATGAGGACATCCTCGACCACTCCTAATGGGTGTGTTGTGATTCGGTTGGAAAGTTGCACGATAATGCCTGTTGGTTGAAGCTCTCCAACCTGTAAAGAAGTATACACGGAGTGAGACATTACATTAATAGAGGCACCTAAATCTAGCATAGCATCAGAAAAGAAGGTATCCCCTATGGTACGAGGTATCGTGAATGTGTCGGGATCCTTGCATTTGGTTGGCATTGCTGGTTGAATCAAGGACGAGACATTCCTTCCCAGGTTAAATCTCTCATTCCCCTTCAGCCTCCTTCTATGGGTGCATAGCTCTTTAAGAAACTTGGCATATCGAGGGATTTGTTTAACTGCATCCAATAAAGGAATGTTAACTTGAACCTTTTTAAATGTATCCATTATTTCTTTATCAATCTCATTATCAAAATTCTTCCTAGATTTAGAGAGTCTTTGAGGGAAAGGAAGAGGAATGGATTGTTCTTTTGAATCATTAATGACAATTTGATTACCATTTTTGTCTTGTTCTTCTTTACATGAAATTTTTGAGGTTTGGGAAATAGATTTTTCATGAGGGGGACGTACCTTCTATGTAGAATCAGTATAAGGAGAAACTTCTTTACCACTATAAAGTGTAACTGCACATACATTACCTTTGTCCTTTGGATTGGAAATGGTTTGGGATGGAAGTTGTCAAGAACCTTGCATCTTAAGCTCACCGATGGTGTTTTCCAATTGCCCACTTGGGTTCGTAGGTCTTGAATAGCTGATTGTGTGGATTGTTGGAAGTGGAGGTTCTGGGTTGCCATTTGCTTCACCATATCCTCAAGTCTTGGTTTACACTTGGGAGGAGGAGGATTGTTTTGAGATGTTGAAGGATAAGAAGGTTTCATACCTTGGCCTTGTTGATACCAGTTCTGCTTGGGGTAGCTTGAGTTTCCTCATTGTCGGTATTGTGGGTGTGCTTTCCACCTGGGGTTTGGATTTGACCTGAATGGTTCTTGCTTGAACGGTAGTGTTTTTTGGAATGGACGCCCAGGGAACACTGCGACACAAGACTCAGATGAATCCTGAAGTTGTGGGCACTGGTCAGAAAAATGAGTATTATCATAAAAAATACCACAATGTAATGGAATGGGAGGAGAGTGTGAGTTACCTTGTGCTTGATCTAATTGCCTTAGAATGGTATTCATCTCATCAAGTTTATTATCTACCTTTTGTTCTAGGGATGAATGACTTATCTCATGAACTCCTCAGGTTGGTGCAATAGCTCGTGTACCAAATTGTTGTACATTTTGAGCCATGTTGGCTATTAATTCACGAGCGGCGGAAGAAGTTTTGTCAACTAGGACACTACTAGCTGCATAATCAATCATTCCACGATCCATGGGGATAAGTCCCTTATAGAAGTATTGAATTAAAAGTTGTTCACTAATCTGGTGGTGGGGGAAACTTGAACAAAGTCTTTTGAATCTCTCCCAGTATTCATGAAGGGTCTCTCCTTGTAACTGTCTAATGCCACAAATTTCTTTCCTAATTGATGCAGTTCATGAGGAAGGGAAAAACTTCTATAGAAAGAGTCGTTTAAGGTCATTCCAGCCCCCAATTGTGGTAGGCAGATAGTATAGCCAATCTTTGGCTACACCATCAAGGGATAAAGGGAAGGCCCTAAACTTAATGAGGTCCTCAGACACATTTTGGGGTTTAATGGTGGAGCACACTATGTGAAACTCCTTTAGATGTTTGTGAGGGTCCTCACTGGGAAGACTGTGGAATTTTGGAAGGAGGTGGATGAGGCTTGATTTTAGCTCAAAATTGGCCACTTCCTCAGGATATTGGATGTACGCAGGTTGGTACTCCACATCCGGGGTGGTCAGTTCTTTTAATGTCTGGTTATTTGCAGCCATGATCTATGGGGTTTGATTGGGTTCAATTTTTGACTAGTTTAATACAACTTGAGGTTCCAAATGGGGTTCCTTAGTGTTACTTTATTGACCTTCTCTAGATGCCTTGATTTGTGTGTGAAGTGACTTTTCAATTTCATGGTCAAATTCAAGTAGTGTTTCTTTACCAGATCGGGTCATGCAAATAAGATGTGAAGTTTGTTTTTTTTGAATATGGATGAAATCACTTAATACGGATGAAAATAGAATATAATATTATAATACATAATTATAGAGAGGGATATGGAGAAGAAGAGAGATAGAGAGAGAAAGAGAAAGAACACACTAAAAACAATAAAAAATAAAGACAAAACCCAAAATAAAAACAATCAAATGGGGGTGGGGTATTTAAAAAAGTACTAATTAAGAAGAAAAATAAACAAATAAAATTAAACAAAGAAAAAATGATCTTGGATCCCTGACAGTGGTGCCAAAAATTTATTGCGTTGTCGAGCGCGTCAAATTAGAGGTTAAGTTTTTACTAGAATTTCTGCAATATAGCAGGAACCCTAGCTTGTCTCTCGACGGAGCCATAGATCACTAATTTCAAAAGAAGGTTCTGATTATTTTAATAAAATTGAAATTAAATTAAGTGGTTGGGGATTATATGATTTTAAAATAGCAATTGAAACTATACTACTAAGTGAGAGAAGCTGGTTGGAGAAATCGTGATCAACCCGGGTAAGTGTTCCTTGATGCTCAATCCATCATCGCTCTCAAGGGAATGAGAAGGATAATTGATTCCTTGATTTTATACCCACTAAAACCAGTAGTATGTGAGTTCTTACTAGGTTACCACCTAGAATTTTACCGATCAACGTTATTGATTATCAGCGACCGCTCATAATCAATAAAACTATGTCGATGTAAGAACCGAACTCAATCAAGGCATCACATCAACAATGTGATGAGATGTCCAGATTTGGGTCTTTATAAAAATTGATCTCAATACAAAAACATGCATATTCATGGTTTATAACTTCTAGATATCATCAAACAATTCAATTCAAAAGCAAACTCATGAAAGAGAAGAGGTGAGAAAAGAGGCAAACACACTCAAATCATCACAAGATTCGGGTTATGCATGAAAGAATGAGGATTATTGTTCCTTTGATTTATATTTAATCATACCAGAATAAAAAAAATTCATAAGGTAAAAATTAAGAACAACAGACAAAAAATCTGGAAATAAAATCACCTTACGAAGATTACAAATGTAGAGATCGAGATTACAACAATGGACACCCCCCAAGTTGATCACTAAGAAACTTAGAAGTACATGAGGGAGAAGGGAACTAAAATAAATTAAAGAAGCTCTCCAATTCAACTCACCTTCACCCCTGGTCGTGCCACCTGAGATAATGGGGGTGAGAGGTGTTTTTATGGACATACACATCACACTTTCCACAAAAGAAGACAAGTGCCTAAGAGACTAGGTCACTATTCAGGGCAGACTTTTTACTCCATCTTTATCCGGATGGTTGACTGACCAAAACGCGTTGAAATGACTTGAAATTAGGTGGAGAGGTGGGACATAAAGTTATATGTCCATGGGAGGTGGAAGCAGCCCAATTTGATCTCCGAGGCCCGAGGTATGGCCCAAATACAGAAGGGTTATCAAATATGGCTCGCCCAGAATTGTTTCACATTGTGGGCCTATTATGGGCCTTTAAATGGGAGAATTGGGCTCCATGGTATTCTAGAGAAATGTATCCCACACAATGTTAAATTCATAAAACAATTTTTAGCCCAATTTAATGCACCTAGTATCCACAGTATATATTTATATCCACAAAAATGCTTGGGCCCTTGCGCAGTTTGGCCCGTTTTGCTTGATTTCCATCGTGGGCTCTCCGAATCACCTCCTCCTATAATATAAACACTTAAACAAGTATGATTGACCTATTAAATATTAATAAACATTATCTCATTGAATCAAATAGTAAGTTCAATTTATTATTATATTTGGAATATTCATTACAAAACTAGTTTAAAACAGCGGTGTAAGGGTGGAATAAAACAGTGAATCGTGGTACGATCAGTTTCATCATATCAAAATATATTTTTATCAAACTCATTATTTATTTATTTAAAAATAAATATTAAAATGAAATAAATATGACCATTATTTTATTGTGAGAAAATATAAAAATTATTATTTTTATAGTTTAGATAAAAATCCCTTTATTACTTTAATGGATTCCCTAAGGGTAATGTTTTCGATGGTGAGATTTTCTTAGTGTGGTTAGGTGTACATGGTATGATACATGATATTAATGAGCTTGAACTTATCCCATAAATGGTTTCATTAATTCTATAATTATTGGATCTCAACATGGGATTGTTCAAGGGAAATTCCAAGTGATATTATATCTATTAGAAGTTTTGATAAATGGGATTCATAGGGAATATAACTACTAGTTGATGCCATCCCATCATTATTATATTTCAATTAGACATTATCATAACCCTTGATATGTAATAATCCTAAAATCAAAATATAATGACTATACTATAAATGGTTATGATGCTTTATGATCTACTAAATCTGATAGAATATATCTTATAATGTTCCAAAATTACAAAAGTAATGTATATGTTTTCTATAATATTAATTATTAATAAGGAAATTATTCATAAAAAAAGAAATTTCATTTATAAAAGTGTATGTAATTAAATTATTCCCACCTTTAGAATTTTTCCCTCGATATTATCAGTTCATACACTAAAGCAGCTGAGGGTAATTGTGTTTAATCACCTATTCCAGTTCCCATGTCTCTTCCTCAAACATTTGGTTCCACCAAAACACTTTGATCTGGTGAGTTGTCTTATTATACAGAACTTGTTCATTACGATCTAAGATATTCACCAGATTCTCTGTGTAAAAAAATCATTCTCCAATGGTACCTCATCTAGATTTATTATGTGGGAGGGTTTTGGTATGTACTTTTATAAGAGAGATAAAAGAAAAACATCATGTACTTAAGATAATTTAGGTGGGAGTGCTAGTTGATAGAAAACCACTTTTATGTTATTAAGGATCTAAATGGGGATGATGTATCTAGGACTATGATTCCCCATCTTCCCAAAACTTAGGAATTTCATCCATGGTGATATAAAAAGGAACACTTTATCTGTGACCTCAAACTCAAGGCCTCTTTAAAGATTTTATTGATATATTTTTTGTCAACTTCATATGGATTTCATTTAAAGTTGAATAGTTTGAAACTTCTATATCATTTCTTGGATAATATCAGGGACCATCAACTTTTGATCTCTAACTTTATCTCAACACATCAGAGTCTGAAACCTTTTCTTATATAGAGCCTCATAAGGCTCCATTTGAATTATTTAATGTAAGTTTTTATTATATGAGAACTCTACTTTGGGAATGTGTTTATCCCAACATCCTTGTAAATCCATTGAACATGATATTAGAATATCTACAAGAGTTTTAATAGTTGTTTTAGACTAACCATCCATTTGAGGGTGATAAGCAGCGTTGAATATCAGTTCTGTATCCAATTATTTCTGAAGGTTTCCTCAGAACCTTGTAATAAAAATCAGATCTCGATTAGATAAAATTGAGATTGGAACACTATGAAATATTACCACTTATAATATATATATATATATATATATAATATAGAGATGGTTGAGAGAGAAATCTTCATTAATAATAATGAAATATGCCAACCTTGTATGGTGATCGACAACCACCTAGATAGAGTTATTATCTATAGTGATTCTTGGGATTCCTACATCGATATCCATAGTTATATTTTCCTATTTCCATACTGTTATGGGAAATAGTTTCATCGTCCCCTTAGAATTCTGTTGTTCACCCTTGACTTTTTGGTATACCAATAATAACTCCATAATCTCCCTCTCTATGTTATCCCATCAGATGTTTGTCTTAAAATATCTACAAATCTTAGTGCTTTTTAGATTAATAGATAATTATGAGCTATGTGCATCATCTAGAAGTTTCCTCTTTAGTTCAGGTTTTTATGGGACGAATATCTGAGATCCAAACCTTATAACTCCATTTTTAGTAAAGTTGAAATCTATAATATTCTCTAACTTCTTCTGTAGAAACTCATCATCTTGTTGGGCCTCATTGATCCTCACAGGAATAGGTGGTTGATTAGTTATTTGAGAAATATAGGATGAAAGTAATTTTATTATTACCATATCCATCGTTTACATGTCCAGGAAGATTGGATCCCCTGAAATCCTCATCATGGATAGTGTTGCAGGATCCTTTCCACTCAGAGCATCTTCCACTATGTTTGCTTTTTTAGTATGGTAATGGATTGAACAATCATGACCATTGATCTTAATTTGATCATATTAATATACTTTTATGTGAATATGTAATTGAGTATTTTATGGTCCATATATATGTCACACTTTTCCCTATAGAGATAATGTTAATAAATCATCATTGAGAGAATCAATGCTACTAATTCTAGATCATGTGTTGGGTAGTTCTTCTCATGGATATTTAATTGGTAGGAGGAATATGCTATCAATTTGTCATATTTCATGATTATACAACCCAATAACTTTTTGGATACATCACTATAGATCACAAATACTTCCAAACTAGTGGATAATGTGAGAATAGGTGTAGTTATTGGCCTCTTTATAATCCATTTAAAGATTTATTGACATCCAATAGTCTAAATAAACTTTACTCCCTTCTTATTAATCTTGGTTAGTGGTATTGAAAACCATTATAACTTGCTCCAAAATCGATGATAATTCCTAACTAATTCAATAAAACTATATATTTTCATTATATATTTTTGTCTTGGACATACTTTTATTGCCTATATTTTTGATAGATCAAAAAATATCCTTTTAGTGGAGATAAAATTACCTAATAAAATTATTTTCTCCAACCAAAAGTAAAATTTACTATAACTTACATATAAATTTTCCTTCTATAAGGTCTTCAGTATAGTATTTATATTCTTTTAAAATTCCTCTCTTATTTTGGAATGGATAAGAATACTATCTATAAAGAATAATACAAATGCATCAAGGTAATACATAAAGGATCTATTCATTAATAACATGGAGATTTATGGAGAAATAGTGATTCCAAATGGCATCACTATGAACCCATAGATATCATACCATGTATTAAAAGCAGTCATATGGATATCCTCCTTCATTACCTTTACTATATAATATCTTGACTGAAGATCCACCTTAGAAAAATAGTAATCTTCACATTGATGATAAAAATAGTCATCAATATTTAGAAGAGCATACTTTATCTTTATCGTGATCTTGTTGAGCTTATGATAATTAATTCATAAGCCCACTGAACCATCCTTATTCCTGAAAAAGTTGAATGGTTCACCCTAGGGGGACACACTTGGGTGTATAAACCCTTTATTCATATTATCCTATAATTAATTATTTAAATACTCAAGTTCAACAATGTCTATTCTATACAGATTCTTGGATATTGAAAAATATTTTGGTATGAGATTGACTAAGAACTCAACCTCACAGCTAGGAGGAAGACTAAGAAATTCATTGAGAAACACACTAGTGAATTCCCTTATAATTGGCATGTCATTAAAGATGATCTTTTATTTAGTCTGAATCATTAGAGGTAGGTATTATTTCTCCCAAGGAAATAATATCCATGCTTGAGATGATGGTTCCAAAGAAAATTTTCCCACAACATTTCACTTATATTGAATCAGAGAAAAATTTGTGATGTGGAGGGTGATTTCATTCTCTTGGTAATTTATGTAGGATTTATATAAGGAAATCCAATCCACACCTATAATAACATAAAATTACACTAATGGGAGTTTGAAATGGTTATTTTGGAATTTCATCCCACAAATATAGTTAAGGGAGAAGTTATAAAATTGGGATGAAATAGTTGACCAATTTTTCATCTTCACCAATAACAAAACTTCCATGTTTTTATGAAGTTTTTGAATAGTTATAAAAAACTTTAATGATATTAAATAAGGTGTAGAATCACAATTTAAAACCATGTTCACTATTTTTGAATGAATTATCAGCATATATATCACCAATTAATTGTTGGGATACACCTAAATAGTTGTGATTGCATACAATTGACCTTTATCTCTAGTATTTAGAGGAATTTTTCCTCGATTATATTCGACAAACCATAACTTATGGAATTGATTCTCATAGTTTCCCTATTACTTGTAATTTAAAAATTAGAAAATATTAAAAGGGTTGAACAAATAATTCCTTTATTCCAAAACATTTATGGGTTTATACCATTGAAAATCACTAGCTATGTTCCCTCCTTTCCATGTCTAAAGAATTTTCTTGCCCCCTTCAGAAAATTTTCAGGATGCTTCTTACCATACTTTTGAAAAGTGGGATGATGGAATTTATTACCACCATGATATTTGTCTATTTTATATCTAGAATTAATATCCATTTTCTATTTCTTGTCTCCAGACCTATGATAACATTGATATTTTCTAATATTCATATAAACTTTGAGGGCACATCATATATTTTTGTCGTAGCTATCAAAATCCCAAATATCCAATTATTTTCATATTTTTGAATTTATTCCACTAAAGAAGAGGTCTAGTTTACATTTCAAGGACATGGAAAAGATCGCGGTGTATCATACAAGTCTTTTAATGTTTTACTCATACTACCTAATGGATTCATTAACCTTTTACTTGAGGCTAATGAAATCCCTCTCCATTTTGTGTCAATGGGTGTGTAGAAAAAATTTCTTGAAAAACATTTTCTAGAATACCTTTTAATCCACCGTTATGATCTCCTCATAAGGATTCATATTTTTGACCAAATTCCACCATTAATCATATTCTCCCTAAATATGATAAAAACCTAGTAAAACCTTCTCTTTCATAGATCATTGAATGACGAAGAATATATTTTCAATGGAAATGATCTATTTCTCCATGATTAAGTGATCATAAGATCCACTTAAAGGTGGAGGCCTTTGTCACATAAAGGTGTCGATTTCAACATCAACTTTCTTTGGGGGATTCATTCATTCCACATTATTCAAGTTTTGGTTTAAATTTGATTAAATTTAGAATGTATTATCATGAAGTTCATGATTCTTACTCCCACTAGCTTTGAAATTTTGTTTGGACAGTCACTAAATTGTTTTTTACATTTGTTGTTGACTCGACTCCTTCTATTCCAAGACATTGGCTAAAATTAAAGGGAAAATTATGGATGATAATTTTATGAACTATTAAAAACTTAAATAGAAACCATGGACATTATAGGGATAAAACATGAATGATATATATTAAAAAACCTATGGATTTATAGGTTTCAATCTAAGTTATCCATAATTTATTTCCTAACAGAAGATATTATGGGAATTTTATTTCCCTTAATATGAAGTGCCTAGTGGATCATGTAGGTACACTGAGGGTGGGGGGGGGGGGGGAATCACAGTACACAAGTTTTAATAATTTTATTTTATTATCCCTTAAACATTTTTAATTTGAACCTCTTCACTTGTTATATTGAATAGATATTCCTTGTTTACAATTACAATTATACCACATGAAAGATAGAAAGTAAATAAAGCCCAAAACAACGTATTTTTACTAGGTACTCCCCTAAAGTGGGTGAATACATCCTTGATGTGTTTGAGATAATCCAAGTCACATAATTTCCAATAGTAATGAGAAATGTTATTACAAATACAAACAATATCTTGAAATGACTAACCAAAAAACTCCTGTCATTCCTGATCATAACTGATTACTTTAGACTGTATCCTCATAGGATCTTCAGATCAGTATCCCGCCAAGGTTATTTATACTCACTCTCTCCAATTGATCTATCTATCGAAAATATTTTTTTTATAACAGCATCCCACCAGTTCTTCAAAGAATACTTCTTATGAATAGGTCTTCAACTTCCGCTGACTTCTAATGCCGTGATCTGTTGTACGTTTTCTTCTTCAAGTCCACTCAATATAATCTTATGATTAACATTCAGCCTTGATCACATAAAACTGATCACACATAAATGGTCAACAATCTCAGTTCAACACTACTCAAAAAACTCCTTCTTCTATTAAAAAATAGACCTCACTCAACACTGAAAAAATTGGATACATAATTTTCTGAAATACTTATAGTAAAATTGTCCTGACTTCAGTCTCAAAATACTAAACACTAATTAAGAAATATAAATTTCACGTGCACTTATCAATCTTTATGCATGTATAAAATACACCACATGGTCTTCAAAATTAATTTATACATTGAATCATGTACATGAACACCACATCTTTCATTATTTTCACACACTCTTTGATTATTTTTTGAATTTCTTATGCGCTGCCTTATGTGCACATACATAGAACACTTGCACAACCTATATACAAACCACATGTTTGTACACTATTAATGACACTTCATTCATCATGAATCATATATGGTGTTCTCATACATACCACACAAACCAAGTGAACTTTTAATATGTTTTGTTCAATAGTGTGTTACTCTTACTATACAAAATTTTCACACTCACTATTCACACCATTTGAAAAAAATGGAAATATTATTCCTTCTTATAGGCAAATACAAATGGATATAGACATAGTTCATGCGAGACCTTCTACTTGAGATGATGTGTGTGCACACACATTATGTAGTTCCTCATAATTGTTCACATGAATATCATAAGATAAAAAAGTTAGAGTATAATGTTATCTTGTTATATTTTTGGAACCCTATTCATCGTGAAAATATTTAAGTGTGAAAAAAACATTTCAAGAACTCGCAGCCTCCAAGTCTTCTTCACACAAATTGAAGTAGCATAAAATCCTTTTCAAGTGAGACACTCATGGTGATCCATTTATCTAGAAATAAAAGCTTCTCAAAACTCACCAATAACAAAACTAAATGCCTCAAATGGTATTTATATGAAACTAATATCATCTTATAATCTTATATAATATTAAAGAAAATTCATTTCATCATCTTAAACACTGCACCTCAAGTTCGGTTCACATGATATTACCATCACTGATTATCAATCTTTTTCAACTCACTGTATTTCTTCAATTTGTTCTTTGTTTTAGGTTGGAAATGGAACTTCATAATATTTTGATCATTATATCATTTTTAGATCACTCATAAGATAATCATAAGGAATGGTTCAAGATTTGGTCTATGTCTTATAGAGATCCGATGAAATGAGCTTCTTCGATGGCTTCCTAGAGAAGACGATGTCCAGCTTTGTTCGGATGGCACAAGATGCTTATCAAGTGAATCATATGGTTATAGAGAATTGATGATTGATAAAATATCCAGAATAAAATGATAAAAAATATTAGGCAATGGGATTTTATTCCCTGCTATAGTAACCCGAAAAATTGTGATCCCACATCAAAACGAGCCCCCATATGATGCTCCTTTATAATACTCGATGCATCCTTCATTGGCTAGAATTGGTTTCTAGTACACTCCTATAACCACTTGGAACCAACCTTTGATAGGTGATCCTCCAACGCCATGCCTCCCCATACAGTTGATCTCAACTGGATCTCTCATGCACCCTGTGGGCATGCACCTACGCATACTTCGCCCGTTGCATTGGCTGGCTAAGGGTAGATCTTGGCTGCCCTTGTGGTGCTGCTCCCCTTAGCTGGATGGATAGATGGTGGTTATATTTTTAATGTATAGCACATTCAATATCCACATACTTGAATAAATAATATAAATTCCCTTCATGCATGGATTCTACAAATATCAAATCCTTCTCCTTCAAGTACATGGACTCTTCTTTATTTTTTAACTCCATTCAGTGTTGTAAAAATTATGTCCACTTAGAAGAACAATGAAACATGTTCTAAGAACTACTGACCATCTTGAAAATTATTAAAATTAATAACTCATGGAATTTTCATCTTATTAAGTAATTGAAAACAATTTCAACCTCAATAAATCTCTTGATATCTTTAATCTCCACCTTTAGATTTGTGGTTAATACTCATTCCATCTTAAAATTAAATGATATTTTCACCCCCTTATTGGAAATAAAACAAAGATAAAAGTATGTGAAGGAATTATCATTTCCAAAATTCAAATTCTAAGAATACCCTCTTGTCTTTTGATTCATATTTTTGGATTTATTTTTAAGAAGTATAGAATCACTACTAGCTTATAAAATAGCTAAAATTAATTAAATCTAAGTCTATGTGAGAAATTCTATGTGTATAAAACAAAAGTGATCAAATTTAACATCAATGCTACCATTAAACTTCTAGAACATGACACCTATCACTGAAACCTCTCATAAGGGGTTTTCAAATGATTTCAAACAAATCTACAGAATACATCCCAACAAATAGATGGAAAACATTCAAATTCAAGAATTTATTTCCACTTTCAATTTATTTTTTCGTTTATTATCAAGTAATTAGTATCTTAATTTTTATAGAACATATTTTTGATTGTGAAAATGAGAGAATATAATCAACATACGTTAATGATGAAAAGATTTAATTTACTGAAAATTTTAGATTTATCAAATTAATAACTCACCAGAACATATGATATTTATATGACATCAATTGAGATATAAATATATGATGGATTATCTTCTATGATCCCCCTTAATAGATTCATTCAAAACTTCTTCATCATAATTTTAATTCTTCAAGAATAAACTCTAAGAAACTTCTAATATTATTTAAGATGTTGCAAAGAATTAATATGATGCCAATAATATTCCAAAATAGACATCTTTCTAGTTGTAAGATATTCATAGATTTTATAAATTATGGTCTCCCCCTGAATATATGTTTCACATTAAACTCCCTTCTTGAAAAAAAAACAAAAAATATATGGGGAAAAGGTGGATCTTCAATGCTTCATTAGTTATAGAAATATGGATGAGAGTTGCTTCTCAACCCATCAATATTCTTAAATGAAAAAATATTCTTCACATTTGATAATAAGGAAATTTCATTCATCTATTCTTGTTCGAACTTTTTATCCAATTCCAACTACTCTGGACATATGATTAAAAATTATTTTGATATATTCTTAGAATTCTTCTTGTGTATAGACTCCTTCTTCATAGTAGCATTTTTAGAATAAGAAGCCATTGATGCTTCTCTTTTTATTCTTCACTAGTTCTATTTGTATAGAAAACCATGTCATGAATTTATTAGCAATATGTCTAGAAAATTTTCACCTTTCAAAAAAATCTCCACCAATCATAGGGATATCCTTTTTAGACAAACTCTCATGGAATTCTAGTTTTTCATCTTGATTTTCATGCACCAAAACAATCCTGTTACTTATTTCTGAGTTTATTTCCTTTTCTACTGCAGTTTGTTTCCACTATCATTGGGGTTTATGACCTATTTTTAAAAGTCCATGATATTAAATTTTATTTTATAGTATAATCATCTTTTCACTAGTATGAAATTTACATCATCATTCATCTTGGATGTATCTTGCTTCACAGTTTTCTTAACTTTCTTCTTCTTCTCACATCCAAAGGAAGGTTTATCTACATTTATTCTTTGACTCTAAATTTGATATGATCTCTTCTCCATATCATCATATGCATAATGCATGGCTAGTATATACTATCACTCATCGTAACTATGGCCAATTTCATTACAATAATCCCAAAAGTCTTAAAAACACTCAAATCTATTCTAGATAGATAGATTCTTTTTCAACTGTGAATTATGCTTCTATTCTACAATATTTTTATTCACATCTGATCTGATCCCCCGAAAAACTAGCCTTTTGTAATTATATTGAATAGACATATTATGCCAATAGTCAATAGCCTGATGCCCAAAATTTTAAAATCACCGAAAATAGCCAAAAAAATATTAATTTCTTATTTTTTTCTACCACACTACAGTAAAATGGATGTTTGAAGGAAGTTTTTTTGGGTATGGTGGCGGTTTAAACCACCGCCATAAGCTTATACGGCGGTTTTGAAAAACCACCGCTAAATCGTGTGTTGACAAACTTTTTGTGGTGGTTTTATCGATTGCGTAGCAGTTTATGGTAACCGTCATAGTGGACGTATTTCACGATGGGTTTCCTTGTTTTTAGCGGCGGTTTATCTCAGTTAGGCGTATTTTTTTAGCGGTGGTTTAAACCGCTGCTAAAAAATAATTGTTTTTCGCCCAAGAAAACCACCGCTAAAAACAAACTAACCGCCGTGAGATGGTAATGGAAGATGAAATTTTTTTGGCAGTGGTTAAAATTGCCTCTAAATTATTGTCTGTAGTGGAAGTTTTATTCGCCGCTCCTAGAAAAAGATAGATATTTCACGGTGGTCTTAATCACTGCAAATGAAAAATTTATAAAAAGTTAACATCATATTCTACATCCTCTGTACCAGTGCCCTGAAAAAAATAACAGATTCTATACATGAAATTTCATTTTCAACATTTAAAACCCATTCTCTAAATGACTAGGAAAATAACACAACCATTCCAAAAAAAAACACATCCATCCCACATCAACATAAATGAAAAAACCAAATGGCATTCCCTCTCCATAAACTAAGAATTTCACTATCACCACCTCATAAAAATGACCCCACAATAACAACCTCATGAAATTTATTATACATCTTCCCTCATCAAAACCCTTATTAACTCACCATAGACTCACTACTAGATAATTATACATTTAATCCGATCACCTCATTAGTTTTAAATTCCCCATAAGTTACCACACACATAACACAAGATATTGAAACAAGCCAATCATCACATATCAATATATATCAATTTCCACAATTACCAAAATTTCAATTTTCGGGATGTCAAAATAACAAATATTTTTAACAGTGGTATTATAAAAAACTTCAATTTTTAGAAAAAACAATAATAAAGTACCATAATATGTAATTTCATGAAAATAATAAAATCCTAAGATTTCCTCCTATTTTGAAATGATCTAGTAAAACTGATTATTTATCTTCTTATGAAAAACCATACTATTTGTAAAATGGATAATAAAATCATGATGTTCTAATATATTCACATTAAAAGAAATGAACTGGGATCCTCTATCTCAAACAAATAATTCCAATTTGTTTTATGAGGATGAGGCAAGTGGAAAACCACCTCTAAGAACAATAATGCATGGATTCAAATTGATAAACCAATAAAATATTGTCCTTATCAATATATATCTATAAAACTAACCAAACCATCGATATCCTTAGCCACAACCTCCCTACAATGAATAAATTTGAAGGAAACCATAGGAGATAAAAGCAAAATCACTTAAAATCAATGATTATATATATATAGATGTTGAGGATCAATAACCAATATAATTGGGGGGAAATACCTCTTAAAATAGAATATAGGTCACCAATGTATTGTGAGATAATTTTGAAAAATAAATTATTCTAACGGGGTTTAGAAATTTATAGGTAGGATCAGAATTAAAATTTCAGGGTGATACACCCTATAACACAATGTAATGGTGATGAAACATGAAAAACCATGGAATTATGAATAGCTCTACATTATAATGGGGCTATTAAAAAGTATATCCAAAAAACATAGTACGATACACCTTATAGATTCTATAATATTGGAGACAGTCCATGACATATAAGAAAATACATGTCATATGTAGATCATCTTTATGAAGAAAACCACACTATGTTTTATCTCCACAACAGAACAACCCCAAAATCAATAGAAACTCTAAAACAAACCAGTCCATCAATGCACATAAAAATCAACAAGTGACACCAAATCCATGATAAAATGGGTATAACCTCTATAATATTAATTCCTAGGAGTCTTTGTTGTATCCAACCTCTTGATTCCTCTATACAAACATCAATAAAATATATAAAAGGAAACAAGAGAAATCAAGAAAATATAAGGTCCTAAAAATGTTTAGTGGCAACCATGTGCCACACATGATACATATACAAACCGATTATTACCATATTTTTCCAACATATCAACAATACAACTAATAATGGTTCGATGATGAACACAACTCATCACCCTCTCCACCTCCATCTCTACTTCATGCTACCACCTATAAGAACATTATATTGAAAATTTAATATTTTTGTATATTTTTATTTAAACTGAAAACCAATAAAAGTTTGAAAACTAAATGATTTTGATTTTTGTGATTTACCTGCTCACCACCAGTCGATGAAATACCACTAGGGGCAGATCTGGTCATCTTTTGATATAAATCAATCAATGCTTTCTGCAAAGCAGATATCTGAGCCCCTTGGTCTTGAATTGTGTTTCGTAGAGAAGTAATCTCTCTATATGCATCTCTGAGTATGGGATGACTACAACCAGGAGTATATGAAACTGTAATCCCTAGTGTCCTTCCAAATACCTCAGATGGTACGGGTCCCAAACCCATCCTGCACACTCTACCTGGATGGTCCTTCCTAAGGACTTTAGCAATCGGGTCATCCTGGGAGACTGAGTAGGACTGTGAAGGATTAGCATCCCATAGTTATTTAATTTATACTTATAAATCAAATATCATCCATATTAGATGAAATATATATTAACATAGTAACAAATTATAATAAGTTATTATAATGAAAAAATGAGTTCATACCCCAACTTCTTTGGGAGACCCATCAAAAAAACTTCTATCAGATTTTTTGTGATCATCCAACCACACTTTAGTCCGGGATGATTTGTGCCCTAAACTCTGTGACCGCATTAAACAAAGATAAATAAAAAATTTAATATATTAAACATATAATATTGTCTTATAAATATTTAAACCAATTAAAAGATTACCAGAGTTGATCGGCATCTAGAAAAGCTTTTTGATCCCGTAGTGTGAGGGATGACTTACTTAGCCCAGCTTGATGCATTCTTTATTGAAATATCCTGAAATAAAAAAAAATGAAATTGAATAGTAATGTATTCAATGTCATCTCCTTTTCATATACATGTATAAATGCAAAATGAGGTTAATACAATAATATATATTTAAATACCATCTAATTATCATCAAGATGTCTGTTAAAAAAACTTTCCATTTCTCTTTGGGTACCCCATCGGGTAGCTTGTCATACATCTATTGGATAGTCAAGGAAGTATCTTTGACATTGCTCCACAATCTCTATTTAAATTCTTTCCATTTCTTACCAAGATTTTTCAATATTCTCTTTCGTGCTATCACATCATCAACCATAAAGTGGAAAAAAATATGTATACAAAAATTAATTTTGAAAATATTAACAACATGACATTAAATTACACCATAATGTATTAAAATTACCTTTATTTGGGAATCAAAAACTTCATTTTTACAACTTGGAATCATATGTATCCAATCATCATATGAAATAGGAAGGGAAATGGGCTCTGTAGCTAGTTGGCCTAGAATTTGGCCAAGTAATCCCGCGACGTCATCCATGGTGACCCCATATGAATCAAATGGGACAACGATATTCTCTCCAGTCATATTCTATACATCAGAAATTTTTATATTTTTATCAACACTTTCATTGTTTTCATATTTAATGAACAAAAAGAAAGTATAAAAAAAGTGAAATAAATATATTCATATTAAAATTTGTACCTACAATTCTCATTCGTCTCTTTTTTTGTATCCTCAACTATTCAATAAATGGATCTACAATTTCACTATTTAGTAGAACATATCTATGTGCCTGTAATAATTCCATTCTGTTAGTGTCACATTTTAGGTCTTCCAAACTAATCATCCAATAGTAGGAAATATATTTGATTTCTCAGGTATTTGAGATTGATTCGATGTGTAGTCAACACATCAAACTTGATTAAATATTGTCTCAATATTATCCAAGTATCTAGAACAAAAAGGTAAGACACTACTTAGCAAAATAGCCTTCAGCAATAGAGCCTTCGGGTTGAGCTTTATTTCTCACGTATGATTTCAAATTCCCAAGATATCTATGAAATAAAATTAACAAACATAATTATGCATTTAATTAAGTGCCAAAAATTGTTTACTTGACTAAAAAACATATAAATAAACTACCTCTCAACTGGATACATCCATCGATAATGAACGGGGCCTCCTAATTTATCTTCCTCAACCAAATGTACAGTTAAATGCATAATGATAGTAAAAAACAACAGAGGAAAGATCATCTCCATTTCAAAAAGTGTCAATACAAACCTCCCCTGAAGGTTGTAAAGATGAAATGGATATAGAGATTTCTCACATAGATGTCTGAAAAATGTGCAGAATTATAGTACAACAGCAGTAACTTTTTCAGGTAATAGTGTACGCAATGCTAATGGTAGTAACTACTGTAACAAAATATGTAAATCGTGACTTTTCAATCCATGTAACTTACAATTATTCAAGTCAAAAAACCTTGATATGTTACTTGAATACCCATTATATACCTTCACATGCTTTAAAATTTGAAGGAAGGTAACTTTATCCCTATTTTTCATTGAAAATTTTTTGGAGGATACTTTTCATTCTCATCTGGCCAGAGATCACGTTTTATGTTCATTACTTGTAAGTCTTTCCGAGCATTGAGATGATCCTTCCACTTTCCATGATCATTAAGCAATATGAAAATCAAATTATCATAGAAATTATTCTCAATATGCATCACATAAATATTATTACACAACAAATTAAATTCCCAATATAAAAGTTTGAAGAATATACTTTTTTTCTTCCATTATTGCATTTTGATTTCGCTTGATGATGCACTTCGAACTCGTTTCCCGCTATCATTAAAATGAAGAACCTTCCCAATTGTTTTCAACATTTCCATGTTGTGTTAATATTTAAGAACTAGTTAAAAACTATGGAGGTGGTATGTGATTAATGAAACTGTTAAATTTTGATCTGTTCAACTAAAATCTATGAGATGCATCGAGAAATCTTCGATGGCACAAGAGGCACCATTTTCTACTGTGAGGTAGCCGTTTGGGATTAAAATAAAAGGTACAAATAGGACAACACAAACCAATGTAAGTGTTCCAACTAGATAAATTCCCAAGCCTAGAGAATTCACTAATAGTCCACATTAAACCAACATGCATTTTGAACATTGTTTTAGAAGAAGCATAAAATGTCTTAAAACCGTTGCTCCAAAACTCCTATAATTCTTCAATTAAAGGCTGCAAGTATACATCAATATCATTTCCAGGCATTTTGTTTCCAGTAATAATCATAAAAATGATAAAATATGTTTGTTTCATACACATCCATGGAGACAGATTGTAAGGGATCAAAACAACTGGCCAAATGCTATAACTGGTACTCAAAGTCCCAAATGGGTTGAATTCATTGGTAAACAATCCCAATCAAACATTCCTAGGATTAGTTAGGAAATCTATATTTAATGAATCAAATTTCTTCCATGATTGTGAATCTCATAGATGTCTCATTAACCCATCATTTTTATTATCTACAGAATTCCACTTCATGTGTTCGGTAGTTTTCAATGACATGAATAATCTTTACAATCTAGGATTTAAAGGAAAGTAACGCAAAACCTTTACAAGTGTGTTCCTTTTCTTCTTCTTCATGAAAGTATGTTGATTCATACTTCCACTATCACCCATTGACTGCCATATGGAAGAAAAACATTTTTTAAAATCCTGTCTACTTGTATCCTCTCACCAATAAAGCATAGAATCATTGGGAAACACATGTATTTTTGTATAATTCAGACCAAGCCTATTAACAACTTTTTTCATATCATAAAAATACTCTGGGATGTTTGCTTTAGGAAATGCATCACACAACAATTCCAATATCATGGACATTGCCAAATTTTTAATTCCACATAGACATTTGATATGGTATAACTTTAGAATAAAAGAAAGTTTTGAATACTTCAAACATACACTATACAACTCTTGATTTCCATCGTCAACTAAATCATGAAACATATTTTCCTCAGTGAATTTTTCTCTTACATTAGTCTCTACATAATCAATAGGAGGATCCAATAATATGTTAAAATCTTGATATGGTTGTCCTATAGTCTCAAAAACATCACTTATCATGTTCTTATTTATCGCACCCTCATCTAGTTGTTCTGATATGTTTTGATGTTGATAGTGGTCTCTTGTAGTGCCAGATGCATCATTTATATGGTTTTTTATTTAATTTTTCATTGTCGATGATGTTGGGAGGTAATTCTGTGGATTGAAATCAATGCTCAACCTTTATGTAGCATTCGATTCTCCGTGCCAAATCCAACAAAAATATTGACCAGAGAATTGCTTCAATATTAAATGTTCATAAACTTCAGCTCTCTTCAACCATCTTTTAAATTTTCATTTAGGACATGGACATATTATTCTCCCTTCAACGGATTGATTAGAAATTTCAAAATCTAAAAACTCATTCAAACCCTTAACATACTGAGGTGTGTTCCTCGATAATGTGATCTAGTTTTTATACATGTATATCACAATGTTCCAACACAATATTAAAAAAATTAAAGTACATAACTATTACTAAATAGGGAAATAGATTCATATATACTAGTTTAAAATATATATAAATATGTTAAATAAGGTTTTCCTATATAAATACATATGGTACAAAATAAACCCACCCACTGGAAAACCAAACAATGTAAATTAAAAAGGTCCATAAAAGAAGATGAGAACAAAGATCTAATCCCTGTAGTTTTTTGTATGTCATGCTACACCAAAACAGATGACCAAATTGATGATGTAATTACTTTGATATCACTAAGGTAAGGTCTTGATAAATCATATAATAATTGAATATAAGTTATGAATATGAAATGGAAACAAACTCTTACCTTAAACATGAATCACTACTTTAGAAAATACATAGGGAACCAAGATATATAACATTCCAAGAATCATCAGGTAAAAGGATTAATGGCTAGGGTATATGAATCCAAGGCTTATAAGTAAGGTATTTGTTTTTTCGGACTCAAAGGAAACATGAAATTCCAAAGATAAATGAAATCATTTATATTAAATTTCCTAAAATAGATCCTGAAATAACACTGAAAATTATTGATGTCAATATTCCTTTTCAATTTCTATTTAATTTTGTTTCAATTATAGAAAGTGTGAAAACCTATTAAATCCATAGTCTTATGGAATTTATATAAAATATTCAATCCCCCAAAAACATACAATAGAGGTAGTATTAAATATTTTGTATATTAATAATTTTTCCTACTTTCTATGTTATTGGTGGCCTCAAATTAGGATTGAAAGAGTTGGGTTTGGTCCAGGGTTGAGAATTTTAGAACATGCGGCATATCATGGTGAAGTGTTATGGGTAGAATCATGTTGTGACCCTACATGTGATTAAAATTTTCAGATCTGGGGTTGATCATGGAACATCAATGGGGGTTGAAACATAATGTGGAGCTATGGGGTGGATCATGGAACATCCTTGGTGATCCATTATAGTTCAGGAAGGGGTCCACTTTCTCAAACCACCACTTTCATGCATGGGAATTGTTTATATTTTACTTTGGATTTTTAAAAATATATTTCCTTTTCCACTTATATGAATAGGAAATAATAGAGGTGAGTCATTTGGGAATGTTTCTTTACACCCATTATTTATATTTATAAAATCTTGTTCAATGTTGTATTGATGTTTCATTAATTTATTTGGACTCTTAGATGGTAGGATAACCTCATTAAAACCTCAATCATTGTTATCTTCTTTTTTGTTTAATAGAATATCACTATAAATCTCTAACTTTGTAATTTTTATAGGCTTTGAAATATCTATTGATTGAGGATAAATAAAATGAATATATTTTAGGGGTTAACTTCTAATGATAATAATTAGGTGATAGTTAAAATTTTATCTACATATTATTTGTTTTCTATTTTTTTGTGGTATATAGATGTTAGTAGTGGATTTAGGGAGACCTGAATGTGGACTAAAAGGTTTTTTAATTGTGTGATAAAATATATAGAGGATATTAGGAAGGAAATTTACATTCCATACATGGTGGTATTATTTTAATATCATTATACGATCACATTCCCTTGTGAATCATTTTATAGTTTGTGTGATGGACTCTAAATGGGTGAGCATGAGATAAAATGTGACAGACATTAGATGGTCACATTTATTTTTTTTTAAAAATTTTACTAAGTGTATAATGAATGAATGATTATTTTATGGTGGGCTCACCATGTTGGTTGAGAGTGAAAGAGTATATATGACTTAGACATTGAACAATGGTTTTACCTTAAAAGTGATTTATAATATTCGCTTGAGGTAAATTATGTGATGCCCCTTGAGGCACATGAAAACCAAGAAAAGTGAATTAATGGGTTTAAAACTTATAAATGTTTCACCTAATGGGATTAGGGTGTAGAAATAATATGAATAAGTCTTAAGGGATATGAAATAACCTTATAGGTGAGTGAACATATGGTAATATATCAGGTGTGGTCCTTTGTGATCCGATGAGATGAGCTATAGAGGGTAAGTGATTAGATAACCATTTAGAATTAGCAGCCTTAAGATTTGGTATGTGAAATGATGTGCTATGAAAAAGGACTTGGAAACCTTTTATAGGTGATTATTATGGATAGTGAGTTGGGTCTTGGATGATAAAGATTTGAGAAACATACATTGAGATACATTAGATGCAGGGGACATTCTACATGATAGTAAAGTTGGGTGGAGTGATGCTATGTGATTATTTATTTTTTATCCTAATGGTGATGTGATACAATGTGTATGTATGATTATTATCCATAAGTTATGGGAACAAAATATTGGGAGGGGACATGTTTAATGACACCAAATGACATGGACTCATCCCTATTATTCATATTCTAAGAATGGAAATATCTTCAAAGGCCTCATATGATTATTCCCTCATTATTGTGGGAATAACTATGTTACACCCCTACTATAATTAAAATTATATCCTCAAAAGAACTTGATTTGTCTTTCCCCACCCAAGATTCAACAAAACCTTTTGATTTATTTTGATTTCAGGGGGCCACAATGTGTGTTATAAGACCCCATTTGGTAGATTATGTCACAATCTACCCCCATTGGAACCCCTCTTAGATTGAGAGTAAAGACATGTGTTAGTCCTGAAGCCCACTTCTAATAGGTCACAAGGTGGAAAAAACAATCAATGGTGTAAACGACACATATGGTAGGTATTACCCTCATATATCCTAGGAGTATGGGATAAGAAACCACAAATATACTCCAAATAATATAAATAAATCAATTCCATGATTTTTATATTTCCATACATAAATTAACATCACTAAAGGAAATACCATGAAACAACTTCTATGAAAATGAATATTTAAACACCAACAAGATCCATATAATGTTCTAGTAACACCCTACCCAATCACTAACTCCCTCTTACAGACCTATAAAAATAGGATATATATAGAGGGTAAGAATACAAGTAGATTTAGTAGAATCCTACCCAAAACCTCACATGAAAAATGTTTAATAAGAATAATAATATCATAGAAAATAAACAAGGAAAAATACACATTATAGATAGGGGAGGCGAGGCGTGATGAGGGGTGGTGAGGTGCGCTAAGGGGTGGTGAGCCCGAGTCAATACTGGAGAGGCTGAGGGGCAGTGAGCTAGGTCTGCGGGGGTAGTGGGGGTCTGGGGAGAAGGGGGGGGGGGATCTCGTAGGGGTTGGGGGGAGTGTCAGCACTGTAAAAAAACACGGTTTATTGATGGTTTATTAAAAACCACCACTAAACCCTTCTTAAAAAAATTAGCGGCGATTTACTAAACCACCGCTAATAGACCACAGCTAAGGCCTATTTTTGTTGTAGTGCCACTGGGATGGATTTCTCATCTTTTTTTGGATAGTATGATTCTTCATTTAATTTTTTTGTAGGGAAAAATAATTCTTACACTTCTTCATGTCCACATTTGATGACATAGTGGATTTTTTAATAATTATATTCATCCATGTTTGACCAGAATTATTTTTAGAACCTATACTTGTAGATGAAACAATATTAGTACAAATAGATTATTTTAGATCAATGGTTGCCTGATTAAATGAGCTTGCATGAGGTTTATTTTTAGTTAATATCAATATATTCTTAGAACTTGAATGAACCTTTTCATATGTAAGTATATTTTCAGAATTACTCTTTACAACTTTTATGATCTTGGCATTTTGTGAATATTCAGCATGAATATTTTAAAAATTTATAAACATGACCTCTAACTCAAGATATTTCAGATTCAGATAATTATTCTGACATTCAAATGATTTCACCATATCTTCACATTCTTTATGGAAAGTCTTTAATTTTTTTTTACTTTAGATTTTTCAAATTTACTTCCATTTCAAGACACTTCATATTGAGTAAAGTTTTCTCATCTTCAACAGCTTTCAGTTTGTCTTCCCCGTGACTCTCCATTTTCTGAACTTGATCATCATGTGTTTGATTTTCCTCTAGTGGTGAATTATTAAACTCTTTAATTATATTTTTCTTAACCTCTATCTGGGATTCTTTAACATTCATAAAGGCTCTATGTAGTTTCTACAATGCACGAATCACTTTTGTATAAACTTTCTCAGTCACATCCTTTTCACAAATAGTGCTTTGTAATTCATCTTCAATCATAGTAACTCTTTCATTGAAATGAAATATAAATTGTTCTTTTTATTTTTCATCTTGGATAAATATATCATCCTTGTATTTTATTTTCAAATAAGAGTCCTTAATATTAATTGAAGCTTTATGATATTATTCAAGTGTGTGAATTATCTCAGTAAGAAGCTCTCAGTAACTACTTTCTCACAAATATTTTTTTTGCAATTGTTCTTTGAAACATGAGAAATTTTCATTACGAAGTGATATAGCTTCTTCTTTGGCATCAATAATTTGCAAGAGAAGTTTACATCTTTGAAACTTATTTTCTAAGTCTTTCTCTATATCCTTAGATTCATTTTCAAGTTGTGAATTTTCATCATATAGTCCCTTGATAAAATAAAATATGAAAGTGACAACTTCAGTAGGAACATTATTTAGATAATTTTTGATTTATGAATAAAAATCACTAAGTGGTTAAATAAATTATACTTCATCACCAATTGAACCATATTCATCAAAAGAATCTTTATCAATTGATTTAATAGATATTGATCATAGACAATCTATCTGACTATATTCTTATTTTGATGAACCCTATTTCTTATTCAATTTATTTTATATAATTTTTGCATCATTATTCTATCTATTCTTCAAGGATTTTAAAGAACCCTATTTGTTGACACTGAAAGAGATAAGAACTAAACTTTACATCCAAATCATCTCTTTTACTTCTTCAAAATCAGATATACACTTCAAATAATTCTGATACAAACAATTTGGACAATAAGATAAAACCAATTAAAGGTGTTACCAATGATTTGATACCAATTTACATGCCCAGTGGATCATGAAGGTACACTAAGAGGGAGGGTGGGTGAATTAGTGCACACAAGTTTTTCCAATTTTATTTTCTTATCTCTAAAAACTTTTTAATTCAAACCTCTGCACTTGTTAGAGTGAATAGATCTTCCCCGTTTACAAAAAAATTATACCATATGAAATATAGAAAGTAAATGAATCTCAGTGCAAGATATTTTTACAAGGTTCACCCCCAAAGTGGTTTAATACATCCTTACTATGTTTTGGGTAATAGAAGACAAAACAATTCCACTAGTAATAAGAAATATGATTAAAAATACATAAAATCTTCCAAAATACCTCATAGATAAACTCCCGTGATTCTTGATCACAACTAATTAATGTGGACTGTATCCCAACAAGATCTTTAGACTAGCATCCTACCAGTTTTCTGTATACTAACTCCTTCCAGTTGAGCTTTCTCCCAAAAATATCCTATTTTTTATACTGGCATCCCACCAATTATTCAAATAATACTTGTTATGAATAGGTATTCAACTTCCAATAACATCTAATACATTGATTTTTTGGCCTTATTCTTCTTCAAGTCTACTCAGTATAATCTTATGATTAACTATCCGCATTTATCATATAAAAATGATCAGATGTAAATGGTCAGCCGTCTCAGTTAAACACTACATAGGAAATTCCTTCTTATGATGAAGACCCAACCTCACTCAACATTGAAAAAATTAGATACAAAATCTTTTGAAATACTGATGGTAAAACTATTCTAACTTCTGTCTCAAAATACTACACAATGATTAAGTAATATAAATTTCATGTGCACTTTTTAATCTTAATTCATGTATAAAATACATCGTATGGTCTTAAAAATTAATGCATTCATTGAATCATGTACATGAACACTGCCTATTTCATTATTTTCACACAATCTTTGATTTTTCACAGTTTCTTATGTTCTTCCATATGTTCACATACACAAAAAACTTTCCCAAACTACATACATGTATACTACGCACGAAACATCATTCATTGTGAATCATATATGGCCTTCTCATACATATCACACAAACCATGTGAAAGTTTAATATGTTTCGCATAATAGTGTGTTACTCTTGTTACCCAAATTGTGCACACTCATTGTTCACACCATTTTCAAACAAAATTGAATGCTTATTCCTTATTATGTGAAAAACCAAATGAATATAGACATAGTGCATGAAAGGACTTCTACATGGGATGTTGTGTGTGTAAAAATAGTCTTTGGTTCCTCATAATTGTTCACAAGAATACCAGAAGATACAAGAATTAGACTATCATGTTATCTTTTTATCTTTATAGAACCTTGTTTATTGCAAAAAATATTTAAGTGTGAAAAGAACACATCGATCACTCACTACCTCTAAGTCTTCTTCATGCAAATAGAAGCAGCACAGAATCCTTTGCAAGTGATACACTCATTGTGATCTGTTTATCTAGAGATGAGAGCTTCTCAAAACTCACCAGAAACAAAACCAAATGACTCAGATGGTATTTATAAACAACGAATATCATATCAGAATCATCTATAATCTTTGAGATTACTCATTTCATCGAATAAAACACTGCACCTTAGGTTTAGTTTGCATTATATTACTTTCAATGATTATCAATATTTTTCAACTCAATGTATTTATTCAATTAATCATTCATTTTATGATGAAAATAGAATTTCATCATATATCAATCATTCTATAATTTTTAGATCCCTAGAAAGATGATTAGAAGGATTGGTTCAAGGTTCAGTCTTCACCACATGGAGATCTGATGAACTGAGCTTCTTCGATGGCTTCCTAGAGAAGATGTTATCCAACTCTGATTGGATGGTGCAGGGTGTTCATCAAACAGATCAAATGGTTGTAGATAATGATTGATTGATAAAATGAGTAGGATAAAATAATCAAACAAATCATACAATGGGAGTTCATTCACTGCTATGGAGACCGAAAAAATTGCAATCCCACAATGAAATAATCCCCCTTGGAACACTCCTTTATAATACTCGATGCATCCTTCATCAGTTATAGTTGGTTACTGGTTCACTCCTCTCACCGATTAGCACCACCCCATGCTAGGAGATCCTCCGTCACCATGCCTCCCCTCATGGTTTCACTCCACTGGCTCTCTCATGTGCCCTATAGGAACACACCTATGCATACTTTTCCCACTATAATGGATGGATGATGGTAGAGCTCGACTACCCTTGAGGTGCTTCTCCCTTTAGATGTATAGCTAGACAGTGGCTATATATTTAATTTATAACAAATCCACTATACATATACTTGAATCAAGAATATAAATTCCCTTCATGCATGGATTGTTATACAAATACCAAATCCTTATCCTTCTCATACATGGATTCTTCTATATTTTTTTTAACTCCATTCACTATTGTAAACATTATGTCAACTCAGACGATCAATGACACATGTTCTAAGAACTACTGACTAGATCGATAATTATCACAATTGATACCTCATTTACTTTTCATCTAATTAAGTAATTGATAACAGTTTGAACCTAAACTAAGAACTTTATCTCTTTATAATATTGGTTTGTAATGATAATATGAGTTTATCAAAGCACGTCCCTTAGGAGTGTTAAATAAAGTGTGAAATAAGGCTAGTTGGCATGCATAGGGTGATGGCCGAGTCCATATCAATACACCCATTTTTTGGTTATTACACCTAAGAACCTTTGTGCCATATCCACATTGACTAGTAGTATTTAGAGAGGGATATATTTTCTTGGAAACCACTAAATATATAATTTACCAAAATTTAGGTAGTTTTTCTATATTTATTTTTATCTATAAGGATTTCACTAGGGTTTTATAATCCTAATCCCTAAAATAACTATATTTTCTATAATACCAACTATGACAACCCATATTTTATTACAGCTCATTTTTTGATTTATTAAAAAAAGATACAATTAATATAACCCCAGAATATTATGAGGCCTAGTTTATTTGGGAAATTATGTATATCACATAAAAAATTGAAATAGGAAAACATTAAAAAAAACAAAAACTCTATAAAGTGCTCTTAAAAAATCCATTTCTCTTTTTAAACTACATGGGATAACTTAAGGACTGACATAAGAAAGGGGTCAACTACAAATCTTAGTAAAGTAATAAACAAATAAAATTATAAGGAAAAGTAGTACATGTGACCGAAGAGGCATACCAAGGTATTATAAAAGTGGTTAGGTTCATAATATTGTACAATGATTCATTATATAACACGATAGCATAAAGGAAACATGGGAATGTGGAAACACCATAAAACATGACATCATAAACATAAGTCAATGCTAACCACCTAGAAATCATAACATAATGCACCTAGGATAACCTCACATTCACCATACATGGAATCTCATGGGATAAAAATATTATCAAATGCATTGGAGGGATATATAATTCTGGAACCACTTGTCACTTTTATATCATGTACATGAATAAGTGTTCCACATAGATCATACAAAAAAATGATGTCTTTTATCAACTTTAATTACAAGATTTAGTAGCATGAGATACAAATATAAAATCCACCAATCAATTTAGTATTGGAAAATCTAGATGAATACTATTGAGTGGATACATGGATGGGTATTCACTACACAATTGTTTGGCATGAAAAAATCACAAGATAATTTAAGAGACATAATGAGGGTACATAAAGATTCATAGAAGGGATTGATGAAATTGAAAGGGATATATCATAATTTATAAATAATAAGTAAATTAAGAGGGATTTTTAAGAAAATAATCTAATATAAACAATTAGGAATTAAAATTATTAAGAAAATTAAGGTGATTGAAAAAAGAGGAGAAGGAGAGGATCACTTAGATTGAGAGGGAGTTTCTTAATGTTTGGGAAGTTATTATTAATATATTTCGGGAACCTTGTTAAGTAAACAGAGAGGGAATGGAAGTGTGATATAATGATAAAAGGGTTTTAAGTAAAGAATAATGGGAGTATGGGAGGGTTTTTATAGCCAAAGGGAGAGGAATTATTTATTAATTTCTAAACATAGGTATGAGACTCTATATGAAAAATTAATCAAAACCACAAACCTTAGTAGGGATTTTGGACATTTTTTTTCAAATATGAGTGTTTTTTTATTTTTTATAATATCAAGAACCAAAATCCTTAAAATAATACTCTTAGTGATATGGAGGTGAGTCATATTTATAATGAACCATTTTTAAAATATTTAAATATAATAATGGGTTTGGAGGATTAATTGAAAATTTATAAAATTAATCAAATAACTTTTAAAATACATTATCTTTAAGGGTAAGTATTTATTTTGACATGTATACCTTTTATTGTATATATGATTTCATAATACACACCATATATTTATACTAAATTTAATATTGACCTAAAAACTCAAATACCAATGAAAATTATAAAAAGATCAATGTTTTCTAATTTTTATTTATTGATTTCAAAAATAATAATTAATTATCCAAATAATTTTCTATGTTTGTGAATATAAAATTTTAATTAAAAACTCCACATTTATTAAAAAAGACTAATTTTTTATAATAACTGTATCCTAACATTTATAAAAATTACTTTAGAATTCATAAAATTATAATATCAATTATATCTAATAAATATTATTTCATAATAATATTTTATTAAAATATTATTTATTTTAAAAAACATTTATTTTTTTTAAAATAGTGTTTGATTGAAACTATATATTTCCCAAAAATAAAATTTATGTTTCATCATATGAAAATATATATTTTTTTATCAAAATAAGTACTTAATAATTTAAATTATAATATTTAAAAACAATAAATATAAATATTATTATTTTTAAATAAAATATAAAAATTTATACTGTTATAGTCTATATACAAATCCCTTTATTACACCAGTGAATTCCCTAAGGGTATGGGTCTGATGGTGAGGTTTTCTTAGGGTGATTCAACATACATTATTTGAGTTGTGACCTTGATGATATTGAAATTATATAGTAAATGGTTTACCTCATGCAATAACTATTGAATCATGGCTTGGGATTAGTCAAGGGAAAATCCTAATGATGCTATACCTTTGATAAATGGGTTTTATGGGGTATGATCTTATTGGTCGAGGCCATTGCTTCCCTTTTCTATGAAAATTGGACTTTATCATAACCCTTAATATATAATAACCATAAGATAACTGTATAATAGTTATACTATAAATATTTAAGATGCTTAAAGGTATTTTAAATTTGATAGGATGTAACATATAATGCCAAAAATAACCCATGTAGTGCATGTATTTTCTGTATATTTTTTTATTAACACGATATTTATTTATTAAAAAAGGGAAATTCATTTATAAAAGATCAGATAATTACACTATACAAAATAATCCCACCCATGAACTTCAATTAGATCTTAGATTATCACTTCTCTCACTTTATGCCAACCTTTTAGATTCATGATGTTTCCACTTAAAATTCCTTGCGGTTCATGATTCTATCATCCCACCCGTTGAAATTAAATATAAATAATATCAATTATTTTTAATAAATACCCCTTTTTCGATTACTCTCTATGTGACGTTTATTTCATAAGTACAATATTTTAATCATATTTCACTTATAAGTTTATTTTGGGACACCAATTTCTAGAACTCAATTCCTAAGATACGACACTAGCTAGATTATTAACAAGCCTTATCTCCCTATGTAAATGAAGTAATTGCAATATATTAAGTGAGACTAGTCTGCACCTATCTCAATATACTACAAGGATCCTATAATTTTGGATATTTCTCCACCTATTAACCACTTTTTATGAATAAATATCACCTACAAAACATAATTCTACATATAAATTTTAGGATAAAGAAACTCAACTAACCATGGATGCATTCTAAAATACATTAAGTGAGTTATAAAACCACTTAGAAATAATTCATAAAAAAATATCTTAGCCTACAAAGATAGAAGTCAGTGTAGGAAACAATATATTAAAGGGATAACATTATTGTTTTCCATTTTACATTACTTAATTCCCTTATTTTCATACAGTCACAACTCTCAGTTTCTTTCCAGGAACTCTTCTTGTGAACTTAGACAAACCATAAATACCAAAAGTGAACAAAAATTAATTACACCATTTGTTATTCAATCTAGATTTCATTCTCAATATCACCTCTTAACACCAAAAATGATACAAATTAATAAAAAAAATTCATACCACTTTGTTAAGAATAGATTTACACAATTTATTTTTCTAGGCATATTTTGTTGGTTGATGGGGATAACACCTTTGGAACATCATATCCAAAATCATCCTGACATAATTAGCTTCATCACTAAATAAAAAATAAATCTCCAATATGAAATTCATCCTTTTCCAGTAGCTTTTTATATCGAGAGATATATAGATGATATTAAATGTTAAACCACTTGATATATTCAAATAAATAAATCATTAAAATATATTTTTTGATCCTCTATCAGGATTTCCAATTATGTTACATCCTTTTACTATTTTCAGCTATTCCTAAAACCCAATTTTTGAACTTTCTTTGGCTGGATTTTTTTTGGTGTTGAATTGGGTGAAATTTTGTTTTTTTGGAAGTTTCTATGATAGTGCATGGTTGGCACACAACTGGTGCATGGTTTTCCAAACCATGCACCCTATTACAGAAAATTAGAAATATTGGACAATGGGATTTACATATCTTGAGCATGGTTTTAAAAACCATGTGCCCTTTTTTATGAAACCTTACGACCCATATAAAATAGGCACACTTCTTGCACACCGTTTGACTAAACCATGCACCTCTACCCAGGAAAACATACAGACAGGTTTTTCCTCAATATGATTTTTTATTAAAAATTATAGAACCCTCAATTTAGATCCATAAAAACATCCTTCAACCCAAACTAGTTTCTCCCTTATTTAGAGCTCCTAAGAAGGATTATTGGACTTTCATATCCCTCCTAGAAGTGATCTGAAACTTGAGGATCACCCTTTGATTTTCTCTTGGTTAGTTTCTTTTCTCCGTTATAATTCTACCATGGTATGTCTCCTCCTCCCTAGGGTTCCATGAATCCCCATGTTGGATTGTGGATATAAAACTATAGGAAAATAGAGATTCAGCAGTGGTTTTTTTGCGGTGGTTTTCAAAATCACCGCTCAATGTTTTTCTAGATAAAATTTAGTGGAGAATTTTAGTGGAATTATTAAAAACCACCTCTATATGTTTTTAAACTATTTTTATAATTGTTTTTTTAAAAAAATTCTTTTTTAGCGGTGATTTTAAAAAAATAGCCACAAAATAACATTGATTTTTTTAAAATTTCTGTGAAATAGAAGGGAAAAATATATATTTAATTAGTAATTATTATTTATCATTCACTATAATATATAGTTCATTATTTATAATTTTAATTAATTTTAATGTGTTAATTAGTATATATTTATAATTATTAGTTAATAATAACATGAAACTTAAAATAAGTCTACACAAACTAAAAAGAAGACTTTGGTATTAAATGACCATAACCTTCGATTCGGGAGTCCATTTCATCTCCAAAACCAGTAAAATCAAAGATTATTAAATGAGATAAAACTAAATGAGATTTGAATCATGTGACAGTCAAAGGAATAAAATATATTATTGTTAAAAAAAGTCAAAAATCAAAGTCGAACACCAAATGACCATAACTTTTGATCTGGGTGACCGTTTTGGCTCTACCACATAACAAATCAAAGACTGCAATGAGATCCATGACATAGATGGTATCAGACTAAGGTTAAAGATATCTATGTAGTTCTTCATCCCTAGAAAGGCTCAGAAGTCCTCCAAAACTGAGTTTTTTATCGTTGACCCCAGTTTCATTAAATTCAAATGACTATAACATCTGATTTATGCATCTGTTCAGCCTATAACACTTTTTATATCGATTCTCATTTCATGAGATTCGATTTGATTATTTTTGGAGCTCAAATAGACTCTCATATTAGAAGTTATGGTCATTTCAAGGATTTTAGCTATTTTAGGGGTTTCAAAGTTTCTTAATAATTTTATGTGTTTTAGGGGTACACTAATTTTTTAACATTCTATGGATTTTCATCCTCGTTTAAGGGGGTGTTATTTTCTTTTCTGATGGGGACTCAATTTATTCTCAAGGATTACATTCATATTGGTATTATGGTTTTGAAACATTTTCATTTTTCACAATGTAGTTTTATTTATAATTAAATATATGCATATTTTATAATATTTAATTATAATAAATCACTTGTATAAATAAATATTTACATTGAAATGTATTTTTAAGTGTATAAACCAAATGGGAATAATTTTTTAGTCATTTCATTTAAAATAAATAAATATCGATTTTATATACAGTTGTAAATATTTAAAAATATTTATATTTATATTTTTTATATCATATATGTGTAGATATATATATATATATATAGATATTTATATTTACTTATATATATATATATTTATATTGATATACAATTATAAATCTGAGGGTGTTTACATATATTTATGTAACCTAAATATGTGTTTATATATATATTTATGTAAATTTTGTTAAAAGTATATATATTTTAGGATATTCATATCATTTTATCATTTTATTATTTTATTATTTTAATATTTAATATTTATTATTTAATATTTATCCTTAATTATTTATCAGTAATTATTTATTATTAATTATTTATTCAATTGTTAATTATTAATTATTAATTATTAATTATTGATTTATTAATTATTGATTTATTTGTAATTATTTATTATTTATTTTTATATTATATATTATATATTTATAATTTATTTATTTATTAATATTTATTTATTAATATTTATTTATCATTTATCATTTACTATTTTTATTATTTATTTATTATCATTCATTTATTATTTTATAATTTTATTTTCATAATTTTATTCTTTTATTATTTTATTTTCATAATTTTATTAATTAATTATTTATTAATTATTTATTAATTATTAATTATTATTTTGTTTGTTGCTATTTATTATTTATTATTTATTATTTAGTTATTTATTATTATTTAGTTATTATTTATTATTTAGTATTTATTATTTATTATTTGGTATTTATAATTTATAATTTTATTGTTTATTATATTATTATATTATTATTTTATTATTTCGTTATTTATTATTTTATTTTCATATTTATTTATTTATTTATTATTATTTATTTATTTATTTCTATTTATTAGATATTTATTATTTATTATTTATGATTTATGATTTATGATTTATGATTTATGATTTTATGATTTTATGAATTTGTTATTTTATTTTCGGAATTTTATTATTTATTTATTTATTAATATTTATTTATTTATTTATTATTTATTATTTATTATTTATAATTTATTTATTAGTTATCTATTGATTTATTATTTATTTATTATTTATTATTATTTATTATTTACTGCTGGGCAAAAAACCCTCAAGGTAACATTGCATCATTTTTGGATTGGTTGTGTTTGTTGATAAAATAGGTTTTCCTGGTGAATTGTCGAGTTCCCCAGATGTTGTTGACATTCCATGTTGACAAAGAAGCATGACAAAGAAATGAAAATCTTGAGGTAGTACAAAAGAACAGACTCAAGGTGGCACCATTTAGTGTTTGCCAAATTTTTGGGGTCCAAAATTTGGGATTTGGTGAGCTTTGCGAAAAGTGGATTTCATTGAAGATATCATCAAAATATGGAAAAGGCATGAGTTTCACGAATATGGGATTCATGAATTGTACTTTTCAAAGACAAGAAGAATGTTGATGGTGATCTCTACGATTACAATGAGCTTTGTGAACAATAGAGGTGAAGAGCATTGAGGAAGTGGCGTAAATGAATTGACAAAACGCTCTGTGATTACGAAGATCTCTACGATCCAAAAATTACTATGGTACTTCGTGATCTAGAGAGAATTTCGGCAGAAATTCTGGAGCATTTTTATTTGATGTAACATGGCGCTGAATTTTTACAGAATGTTCTCGAGTCGGTAGAATCACCTATAAATAGACCTCAACCCCATTGAGAAGAGTAGAGAGTTTTTTAAGAAAAATTTGCAGCTCTCAATTTGCAAAGGAGGTTCATGAAGGTAGTGTGCTTTGCAAAAGGAAGGAGCTTCGTGGTGGCTAATATAGCTATGCGAAAGGGGTGTGTTCTGTGTTGGCTCAGTGAGCTTCGTGAAGGAAGTCTCTTTGTGACGGATTGAGCTCTATGATAACCTAAGCTTTGTAAAGGCTTGAGCTCTGCGAAGCGGTGTGCTCTACGAGGTAGTGTGCTCTGCAAAGTAGTGTGCTCTGTAAAGTTGTGAGCTCTCTGAAGCAGTGTGCTCTGCGAAGCAGTGAGCTCTGCGAATGTGTGTGGTTTGTGAATAAGTAGGGACTTCATGAATCCTTATTTGAGCTTTGAGAAATTTTATGCTTCGCAAAGTAGGGAGATTTCCGAAGGTATTTCCAAAGGATGTTGAACAGTGATCCGTAGCAAAGGGGTATTCATTAGTGGATGAAATTTGGTCTTCAACAAAACATCTATATACAGTGAAGGATGCATTCATTAGAGATAATGAAAGGACCTACAAGTCTTTAAACTATGATTGGGTCTACTGAAGAAGAAGTGAGCATACTTTAGTTGAGAGAGCAGTGAGCTTTCATTTGTGATTGGTTGTAAACCCCGAGGGATAGTGAGTCTAGTTTGAACTTGTAAACAGAAGTGTGCTTATAGTCGATTTTGTACATCGGCACATCGTCGGTGTATACCCCTTAGACGTAGTCCAGTGAGGGTGAACTAATTAAAATTAATGTGTCCTATGAATGCTCTAAGATTTGTTCATACTCTGCAATGGGAAGGAGAGAGAAAATAGTTTTTTCTAATAAAAAAAAACAAGATCAATAGGGGAAATTGTTTTAATTTTTCATACCCTGATTCATCCCCCCTCTTAGGGTATCCAACATAGTGGACCTAACATTTACTATTTACTATTTATTATTATTATTATTTATTATTTAATTTTTTTATTTACCATTTATTTTGATATTATGCATTTATTAATTTTTTATTAGTAATTTATAATTATTAAATTTTAATAATTAACAAATAATAAATAATAAATAATTATTGATTATTGATTCATCATTATTGATTAATCATTATTGATTAATAATTATTGATTTTATTTCTATTTGTTAAGTATAATATGTTTTTTCAATTAATATATATACGTACATTAAATTCTGTTTATTCACCACATGAAGAGCCACATGGAGTGGTAAAATCTTTGGAGAATATGCAAGAGGCAAGGAGTTCAAATATCACCCAACGATGAATTTCTATATATGGAACACACATGTTCATGTGCATGGTAATAAATAATAAAAAATATAAAATAAATAATTAAAAAAATAAAAAAAATAGAAAAATAAAAAACTGTAATAAAATAATAAATAAATAATAAAATTACGAAAATAAAATAATAATATAAAAAAATAAATTAAAAAAATTAAAAAAATTTAAAAACTATCACTAAATCGTTCTATGATGGGTTTGAAAAACCGCAGCTAATTAATTTCCAACACACGATTTAGCGGTGATTTTTCAAAACTGTCGTAAGAGAAATTTAATGATGATTTAAATTACCGTTAAATGAAAAAAACTACTGCTAAACTCAAATTTTTTCATAGTGAAATACCTGCTGTTTTGGATCTAAACCTAGGTTTGATATATAGATATTCATCGCTGTCATTTCCCTTGGGATTTTTCTGGCTACAACGTTGTGATTTAAGATTTGTTGATCCTGAGGTAGGTGGTTCTGTTATGATGTCCAATTTACATTAACCGTAAATTACTTTTTTTAATTCCAATTGTTTTAATTAAATACAATTATTTGGTTTTGGATTAAATGGCTTTCAATTGTTTTTTTGGAAAAACCCAATTCCATTGAATTGGGGTTTTGAAGAAAAATGGGGTTTTGGCATGAAATTAGAAAAACCCTCAATTCCATTGAATTGGGGTGTGTTTATAGAAGTTTTTGGAAATTTAAATTGTTTAATTTAAATTGTGGATTTTATGAAAATTAATTAACTTAAAATTTTGAATTTAATTGTGGAAATAGGTTTAACAGAAAATTATGAAAAACCCAAATTTCCTTTAATTGGGGGTTTGTTATGAAATTGATGGAATTTGTTTGAAAATTAAATTGTTAAATTAATTTTGTTAAAGTGGACTGTAAAATTTCATGAATTGGCTTAAAATACTTCTTCATGAAAAATGAATTAATTTTTTTTGATGCAAACCTTAGGGTTTCCTCTTTTTGAAAAGGATTGTTTTTTATTAAAAACCTATTACGGGTTTTAAAGGGAAAATTGGAATATTTGAAATAGAGAATGTGATTAATTGTATTTTAACATGTCTTGAAATAAATTGCCCATCATTGTTTTTTACTAGAGCACATTCAATACTTAGGTAGTTATTATGTTATTTAGGGAGTCACTTTATGACTTACAATATTCTAAAACTTCATATAAACTCATCACATACCTTAAGCGATGGTGATGAGTCCCATTTACCTTAGGCCCAAAGGGGCGTATGTTCATATTTTCCATTTCACAGTGTCAGGTCCCTATATCCTAATACTACCATACCTAATTAGGCATATGACTATGTTTATAACTTTTTTTAATTTCAAATGAATATATTCCATTATTGTAAACAATTTTACATGACTTGTCAATTTATATAAACTATTTTATATGAAAGTGTTTATTTAATTCATTTTGTGAAAAGTTCTATTTGTGTAAATCACACTTTGATTAAAGGAAAATTCCATCATTTGAAATGTATTTCGATCATTTAAAATGTTAAGCATGAATTGCTAACGTATTTCCATCCTTTAAAATTTAAAGCATGATTTGTTTAAATATAATTTTTAAATTTGAAACCTCTTTGTTTTAAATTGAAAGAAATTTATTGGTTAATTTGATATTGGTATCTTGTTATTGAATATTTAGGTAAAATACTATTAGGATTTGGCTCACAACCTACTTATTTTTTTGGTGTTTGTATATTACCTCCTTCTAGGACCGAGTAAGGGAAAAGGATTACTTGGAGGTGGTTCTAGCTGCTGATTTGTGGATTTGATGAGTTGCGTATGAGTTGGTAATTAGGTAGTTTTTCCTATTTTTGATACTTGGTTTAAGTACTTTGTCTATTTTATGCCTATTTGAATTTTGTTATATTACCCCCAGTAAAGTTTCTTTTGATATGCATACTGTCTAGTTTCATTTACTTCCTCAATGTTTATGCCCAAACTGTTCCCAAAATCATTTTATATGATGCCAGGTGCTAGTTACCAACCCTTGGGGACTGAGCTGGTTCTTGAAAAAGTGGTATCAGATCCAGGTTAACCCTTTATCTTAAAGTGAGTACACATTATGACATCTTGTTGGGACTTAGGATATATTTATGATTGAGTGTCTGTCCAGTCCTCACCCTAACAAACCTTAAGTCACCAGGGGTAGTTATGGAAAGACTTCTTGTGAATTATTTATAGTCCTTTCCTTATTTTGATTTGGATAGAGTGAAGTATAAATCTTGTTTGTTATAACTGTTGGGATCAATTTCCCTTGTTGCTCTATTTGAGTGTAACCTGATTTCTTCCTTATTGTCTACTGATGTTTTTTAGAATCAAGCCTCTAAGAAGACCTTAAAATCGGATCCAAGAGGAATATGTTGTTGAAGATCAGTGAGTGAATCCTATTGTAGATCTAAATACAGTTGAGTTGATTGTGTACACTATCAAATATCTAGGATAGACACCACCTCCAGTTCCCATTTAGGCTCTAGCTATGAAACCTCAAAGGTACATTTTCAAGATTTTTTTCTCAAGAGTTCCTGCCCTAGAATCCAAAACCATTTAAAGGCCCAAATGATCCTTAATAGGACGAGGATTGGTTAAGAATAATGGATCCCTTTTTGGGTTCTTGGATACACCCGATGAAATAAAAGTCAAGTGTGCCACCTTTGTGCTGGAAGGAACGAGTAAGAGATGATGGGACATGATGATAATGGAAAAGAAAAACGAGGGATTGGAGTGGAAAGAATTAAATGATCATGAACCAACTATCTATATCCAGATTCAGTGATGTTGGCCAAGTCCACTAAGTTTTTAAAACTTGATCAGGCTGATTGGACCATGACATAATACACAAACTATTTTTCTATGCTCGTACACTTTTCACATGGGATACTATCAAATAAGAGAATTTAGTATTTCTAGTTAGAGTCGAGACTTCATCAGAATATTTTTTCTTAGGTTTTCTTACTGAATATTCCTTCTTATATAGATTTTCAGTATAGAGCACTGAATTTCAAGATGTAATTGGATGAAAATTCATGGTTATCAGGATATTTTTTAACTCCTAGTGGCAGTGTGCATTCCTCTAAGGGAAATAGTAAGAATGATGATTCTTATGGTGGTTCTCAATGGATGGGTTTTTCTAAACATACTTAAGTTCCTGGAAGAGGTCCTTTGGTTTGTTACTATCATGGAAATCTAGGGAATTCAAAGAGGTTTTCATCGAGGCACCTAAGAACGGTGGATTCTGTTGATGCTCAGGTCACTTGAATAGATTCCTCCATGTTTACTCCCCTCCATGTAGTGTCACGAGATCATATTCAACTTCTAAAACTAATCCATAATCTGATGATTTTTGTGAAAAAGGGTTCTAGTCATAGACATCCAGAATGAAGCTTCTTCACATAGTTGAAGAGTCTCCATAGGAAGTGGATATAGGTCCAGTGACCATGAGTGGTACCATTACTATAACTTCTTCATTAGTGAATTATCAATTTGATACTCATGCATATCATTCATTTATTTCAATCAATATTTTTAATCTTCTTAATCTTCCTATGGATCTATTTTCTTATGCAATGGATATTACTACACCCCTTAGTATGAAGAGAGAGAAGGGTCTCTGTTGTCCCACTTGTGTTTTCCCTCTATCTGATATTGATCTTTCTTGGAGTTCTCCAATTATCTACATGAAATCTATTAATTCCATTTTCTGGATGGATTGGATCATTTACAATAAATCATGGATTTATTGTTATCTTTGATGGGTCTCCTTTACTACACCCAGTAGTGAGTGTCGTGTATTCTAAGGAGAATGAGACCCATGGTCAAGCAGAGCTAGGAATTCTTATTTGGAGTTGGTGAAAGTGGTATTTTTTTACTTTAATTTGAAGTGAGAATATTTGATCGGTGATATCCCTCCAGAGGTTGTAGAGTTTTCCGATGTGTTTCCTTATGACTTATCTGGTTTACTGCTGGTAAGGGAGGTTGAGTTTTCCATTGAATTAATGCATAGTAATCAACCAATTTCTATCCCCTATTATTGTATAGAACCAGATGAAATGAAGGAGTTGAAGTCCCATCTAGATGATCTTTTAGAGAAAGGACTCATACGCCCAAGTGTGTCATGTTGGTTGGTGCCAGTTCTCTTTGATAAGAAAGTTGATGGTTCACTTTTTTACGTGTTGATTTCTGAAACCTCAATCAAGTGATGGTAAATAAAAATTTTCTATTTCCATGGATTGGTGATGTGTTTGATTAGTTAAAGGGGGAGAAGTGGTTATCGAAGATTTATCTTCACTCTGGTTACCATTAGTTGAGGATAAAAGATTTTAAAATTCAAAAAACCACCTTTCAGAGAAGGTATGATCATTATGAGTACCTTGTAATGAACTTTGGTCTAACCAATGATCTTGACATTTTCATGGATTTAATGAACATGATTTTTCATGAGTATATTGATACCTTTTTGGTAGTCTTTGTGGATGACATCCTTGTTTACTCTAAGTCTGAGGAGGATCAATTGCCTCATCAGAGAATAGTTCTGAATCTATAGAGTAATCATTGAATTTATGCTGAGCTTTCAAAATGTGACTTCTTAATTTAGTAAGTAAAATTCACGGGACACATGGTTTTGGAACATGGTATTTTAGTTAATCCTAAAAAGATGAAAGCTCTTATGACATGGGAAGAACCATAAAATGTCTTCAAGATTTGGAGCATCTTGTATCTATCTATTTATTATAGCCAGGTTGTAAAGGACTTCTCAAAGTTATATTCTACGATGAATTTCCTAACTTAGAAGGGATTAAAGTATTCTTTAAATGAAAGATATTAGAATTATATTATTGATCTTAAACTTCTTTTGAATACTATGCTGGTGTTGACTCTTCTAGAGGTCGAGTAGGGATATGTGTTCTTCTGTCGTGCATCGAGTTTAGGATTGGGCAACATTCTTATGCAAAGTGATAATGATGTCGCATATGGATCTCATCAGCTTAGGCCACATGAAAAGAATAATCCTACACATGACCTTGAACTTGTAGTTGTGATGCACGTGCTTAAGAGTAGGCGGCATTACCTTTATAGATAAAGGTTTTTGTGCATTTAGACAAAATAAGATTGAGTTATATCTTGTCTAAAAAATATTTGAATATTTTCCAAAAGAATTGGGTAGAATACTTTAAATATTTCAATTTAGGCAACTTATATACCCCTAGAAAAGGTAATGTCAATGCATATTCTTTTAGTAGGAAACTTACGATCTAGGATGTGAATGAATATTCAGAAGAGTGGAATTTTAGGTCTCTCTCTGCATACTTGTATATTTGAGTTTAGGATAAAGGGGATGAAGTTTCCCTAGCCAGCATTCAGTTGACATCCACTCTTCTTGAATTTATTCTTTGGGATTATTATCTTGATGATGAGTTAGGTAGCATTATATATTGTCTTTATAGTGGGGAGATGGTTTCCCAGTGGTTATTCTTCAAAGAGGGAATTCTATGCTATCAAAATTGATTGGTGGTACCCTATTCGATTATGAAAGAAGTGATAGGGGATTATTATAATTCCCAGTGGTTAGTGATCCCAAGAACCATTAAGATGTTATATGAATTTCGGTAGAAGTTTTTGTGGCTTGGTATGAGATGAGGGAATTGATAAATTTGATTCTCATTGTTATATGTGCCATTAGATTAAGGACGACCACCAGAAACCTTTAGGTTTGTTTTAGCCACATCTATTTCATACTTGGATGTGGGATGAAATATCTATGGAATATTTGGTTGGGTTGTCACATACTAAGGGAAAGAGGAATGTGACATGCTTTTTGATTGATCAGTTGAAGAAATCATATCTCTTTTGACACATTCATGATACAACCATAGTTGAAGAGTTGAGGAAATCTCTATGCGAAAGAGATTGTTTGGTTGTACAATGTTCCTTATATTATAGTTTATGATAGGGATCCTTGGGTTTTAAGGTAGAAATGGGTAATGAAATATGGTTTAGAGGGGGTTTGAATAGATGAGATTAAAAAATTTTAACAAATAAATTGATTAACTAAAGTAATTATCAAAGATAATTATTAATGTTAAATAGAAGTGGAAAATGTAAATAACATAAGGATGTTTTTATAGTAGTTCAATTCAAAGTGGGACTACTATACTCTTATACCTCTCTACTCAGTGAGAGATACATGTGCACTAAAATTTATTTTTATAGGGAATTATAACCCAATTACAGAATCTTTTTCCTGTAGAGGCATAATCATGACACTGATATTTGTATGTGGAGTCACAAACCTTAAAACCTAACTTTACCAATTTGAGATTCCCAACCAAAATAGTCTAGACTCTAGATACAGGGAGTCACAACCCATAGATCTTGAATTCAGAATTCAGGAATCACAACTTGGGGAAAAATAATAATAAATAATTTTTTGTGTGTAAAACCATAAACATAAAAATAGAAGGTGTGTGTGAGAGATGGGGAATATTGTTACAGACTCTGAAACTAGAAAAGAGAAGATGAACAATGAATTCACTGGAATTGGTTATTGATATTTGGATCAACATGTCTCATCAATTCAATTGTAGTCAAAGTAGAATTAATTAAACACTTGAGAGAATTCCTATGTGATGAAACAGAGTCTTGCAGAACATTGCAAATGCATAAAAAGTTCAAAGTTCACAACAATTTATCTTTCTAAAAAAGAGACTATCAAAATATGTTACCTTGTATGTCTTTGTGTATTGCAATTACATATTTAACTTGTAAGAGATAAATATATATATAGAATAGATATTCAATGGTTACAGCAGCTCCTCTTCCTTTAGAAATTCAAAATACATTGAGTCAAGATCTTTCATAAATATCTTAATAAAAAATTACAGCACCATTACTTCTTTATTCTTAAAGAATAAATATTAAATAAATGAATTTAAAATGATTTGAATAAAACTTCTAACAATATCTCCAAAAAATAGAGTAGTGAATGATTTAAAAATCTGGTTTAAATCTATTAAAATCTCTTTAAATTTAGTCAAAATAGTTCCTAAAAAAAACAGAAAAAACAGAAAGAAAATTCAAAATTTTTAATTTAAAAAATCTTAAAACATCCGAATTTATTATAAAAATATATTGAAAAATTTATTAATTTTTCTCTTTAAATATGGTACCAAAAAGATTAAAAACTCTTCTATATGAATCCTTAGATTTAATGTGAATTTTTAAAGTAGGAAAACCTTTCAAAATAATCCATATATATATGCAGTAGATCAAATTTTAGCATAAAAGTATAAAATGGAAGTATAAAAGTAGGGTACAGGAAGTTGGGTATGAATAGTAACATAGGGAACAGACAATGATGTAGAGAATGAACAGTAATGTAGGTAATGGATAGTAACGTATGGTTCATCAAAGTATCATAAGTTTTATCAAATTAATATAGGGTTCATAAAAGTAGAATAGCCAAACCATACTTTGCAAAAGTAGGGTTGTCGAACCATACTTTGGGAAAGTAGGGTTACCAAACTGTACTTTTCCAAAATAGGTGACAACATACTTTAACATAATTCAATTTTTTTAAAGTATCTTAATAGTAGATTTAATCTTTGGTCAATAATAATTATTTGTATAAAAACTAATTATCTTTCCAATGAATCAATAACCAAATAAATCTGACTTGCACAGCTCTAGAAATTATAAAAATACAGAAGCAACTATATTCTGGAAGAACTGAAGCTATGAAATAGCTTTAAAAAACTTATGATAATTAAATGACCCTTAAAAACACATTTTTATACTTATATGTAAACTAATTAAATCCAGGTAAATATTCTATATTTTAATAAAATCATGTTTCATGTGAATCTGATATCTTTAGAACATGCAGTTAATTAAATACAATAAATTTTCAAAACAATAGATTGTAATGTCTCTAAAACTACAGAAACAACTTCATTGAATTTTTAGATTACTAGAAATGAATTTTTATAATACCTTATAAACTAATTAAGTTTATATAAATATAATATATGTCTAATGTGATAAGAATCACACAAAACAAAACACTGTAGTTAATGATATGTGATCCCATAAGGGGCACTTCGAAGCTAGGGTTTCCCCCTACTACCGCCTCTATCTTCTCCAGCTCTATCTGGTGGCGTCCTCCCTTGACATTTTGGCTTGGAAAATTAGGGTGTGGCTCATGACTTTGGGACTCTCCTTCCTATGATTACACCATTGCCGAACTGCCCACTTGCCCTATCCATGAACTTGATAGTGCTTTTCAAGGCGGCATAATGAAGGCTCAGAGGTTGTGTTCTATATCTGTGGGTTGAAACCGTGGTTGCTCTGGGTGGGCAGAAAAGTTCACTATGGGATTCGAGTGCGGTCTCAGAGGTGGCGATAAGAGTTCAGTTCTGGCTTGAAGTGGACCATTCTTTCAGCATGTTGGTTTTTGGGTGACTGGTTAAGTCAGTCTTCACCTCTCTTCCGCCACAAGTCGACTTAAAATATTCTCTTTAGAGATTTAAGTCGGAGATTCATTACAACAGTTCTTCTCCCAGGGGTGTCTTATTCATAAGCACGACTATATTGTGGTTCTATTTCGAGCTTGGTATGCTTGTAGTGGGTTGAGGTGGTCTCTAGGTGAGAATGTGAAGGCGACAATATGATCGAGTTATTTATGCAGCTTGGCCTTGCGGTTGCCTTTGTGGTTCTTATTTTGCATTAATTTTATGATACTTTAAATTGATTTTGGGTGCGGTTGTGGATGGTTTGAGGTTTTGTTTGGGATGAGTTTGATCTAGTGAATTCTACTGGATTTGGATTTTCACTACTTCGAAAATGCTGGAAAGGGGTCGGCAGAGTGTCGATTGGTTTGAGGTTGCATTACAATTCTTTACAGAGTAAGGTGTGTCATCTGGACTTCCTGGTATTCTTTCTTTGGTTTCTTCTATGCCCTTTATAGATATTCTATTTTCAGGGTCCATCTCACGTCACTGGAGGGTTTGGGAGAACTCTGACTGGATTCTGTTGACAGGTTTGTGGATTTGGGCTGGTGTCGACAGTGGCATCAATGGGTGTTTGAGGAGACCAGTTCTAAGGTTTTTCCAACTTTTCTGATGTTCATATTCTTTGTCTCTTGGTACCTTAACCTTCTCTTGATGATTTCAGATCTAGCTATGATGGTTTGTCAGTATGAATACTTGAAAGGATTGTTCATCCATTGTGCTTGTATGGCTTTAAGTGGTGATGTAAGGAATTGGTGATGTGGTTAAGGGATGATGTGGTGAAGTCATGTATGGATTCTCACTTTTTCCTTAAAAGTGTTTTCATAATAATAAAAAATAATTTTTAGTCAGTATTTAATGATATTATCAAAATATCGAAAAGGTATTTTAAAGAAAATCACTTGTATTCAAACAGAATCATAAAGGGTTAAAAAATGTAAAATAATATATAATAAAAAAACAATAAAGGGTTAAAAACAAATTTAAAATCACATGTAATAAAACAATATAAAAACATGCACATGCATAAACAATCTTCCGTTTTTTTCTGATTATAAAACCAAAACATTCAAACCATTAAAAAAATACTTTTAAAATAGTTAAAACCAATTTATTTCTTCATCTTTTTGAAAATAAAAAAAGGTTAAAAAACTCCCTCTAAAAAAATACAGTAATAATAATTTAAATTTAGAACATACCAAGATCAAATTTCATTTTTTCAAAATGAGAATAATATTAAGGTTTTATAAAAATATTTGATATCTTATTTTCAGAAGAAATAAATTATAAAAAAATACTTACCATGTTCACATGATCTCTTATAAAAAATAATCTAAGATCAATGTTCTTTGTTATAGAATGCTATGAGGGGTTTTTAGAAATAGAAATTTAAGAAATATTATCACAATAAATAGGAATTTTATCAATATAAACACAAAAGTCACATAAGGTTTTCACAATCCATAAACTTTGAGCACAACTACTAACAATAAAGATATAATTAGCTTCTAATATTGATAAAGTAATAGATAATTACTTATTATATGACCAAGAAATTAAATTTTTCCCATAAAATGACACATACTCGATCTGATTTTGCAGTCAATTCTACTTACTCCAAAATTAGAATAAGATTAAGATGTTAAATCAAAATAGTTATATTTTAGATACAATAAACTAGAATCAACCATTCCTTTAACATATATAATTATTCTTTTTACAGCTTTAATATGAATTTCTTTAGGATTATCTTGAAATATTTCACATAAACAAACACTAAAAATAATATTGGTTCTATATGTAATTAAATATATCAATCTCCCAATCATGCCTCTATAAAATTTAATATCAATAGATTTACCAGATGCATAAATATCTAATTTACAATTAGTACCCATAAAAGTTTTCATAGATTTAGAAGAATCATGACCAAATATTTTAACCAAATCTTTAGCATACATATATTGATTAAGAAACATTACATATTTTCTTTGATAAATTTTAAGTCCAAGAAATTTTTTTAATTATCCCATTAAGCTCATGTCAAATTCATAAGACATCAAAGATGAAAAATCTTTGCAAAGTAATTCACTAGAGGAACCAAAAACTACATCATCAACATAAATTTATATAACTAAAATATCATTAAAATTTATTTTAATAAAAAGAGTTGGATCAACATTACCTTTATTAAAATAATTCTTTATGAAAAATAAAGAAAGTCTTTCATACCAAGAATTAGGTTCTTGTTTGAGACCATACAAATCTTTAGATAATTTAAAAACATGGTTAGTAAATTTTTCACTTTCAAAACTAGGGTTCTGAGAAACATAATCTTCCCCAGTTATAAAAACATTTAAAAAATCAATTTTTACATCCATTTTATATAATTTAAAACCTTGAGAAAAATTCAACAAAATTTTAATAGCCTCTAACCTGGAAACAGGTGCAAAAGAATCTTCAAAGTCTATACCTTCTTCTTGAGAGTACCCTTGAGAAAAAAATCTGTATTTGTTTTTAAAAATCTATCCAGATTCATCAAGATTATTTTTTAATATCCACTTAGTTCCAATCACGTTTTTATCATCAGAAAATTCTACTAAAGTCCAAACATTATTTCTAACAAACTAATTTAGTTTCTATTTCATAGCAACAATCCAGTTTTCATTTTTTAAAGCATCATTAACATTAAATGGAACAAAATTAGAAATAAAAATTTAATTGGCATAAAAATTTGAAATATAATTTCTAGTTTTCTCACCAGAATCAACATTTCCAATTATATTTTCAATAAGATGATATTTGTAAATCTTCCATGATTTTGGATCAGGTTAAGAAGTAGTATGCTCCCCCTCAATTTATTTATACTTATCTTGAGGAATTTATTTACTGAAATTAAAATCTATAAATTCATCACTAAAAATATTAGAATTAAAATTTAATTTAACATTATTTTCATCAAACATAACATGAACATATTCTTTAATAACCACAATTATTTTATTATAAACTCTATAATATTTAATAGTATTAAAATATCCAATAAACATACCTTCACCACTCTTAGCATCAAATTTATCTAAATTATCATTTTAATTTAAAATAAAAACTTTAAAACAAAAAACTCTAAAATAACTAACTTTAGGTTTTTAATTTTCAAATAATTCATAATGAGTTTTCTTTAACAATGGTCTTATGAGAATTATATTTGAAATATAACTTGTAGAAAAAAATTTCCACATCCCAAAAACATTTAGGCAAATTATATACAATTAACATAGTTCTATCTATTTCAATAGGAGTTCTGTTTTTTCCATTCTACAAAACCATTTTTATTTGGTGTTCTAGGAGTAGAAAAAGTATAAAAATATCTATTCTTTTCCACAATTTTTTCAAAATATAAATTATGAAGTACGACTCCATTATCACTATGAATATAAATAATCATATATACTTTTTTATTTTGAATTAATTTACAAAATGTAGTAAATCTTGATAAATTATTATTTTTATGACCAAGAAAGTATAGCCAAGTAAATCTACTATAATCATCAAAAATGAATAAAGTATATTTCTTTCCACCAAGGAAATTAATTTGAGTGGGGGAAAATAAATCAGGATGTACTAACTATAAAGTTATATTAGTACTTATATATGATTGATGGATATAAAATAAATTTTTTGTTGCTTCCCTTTCATGCAAGAATCATAAACATTAAGTTGTTATTTCTTCAAGGAAGGTAACTGTAACAAATTATAATGTTTTTAGTGTTTATGAAACATTATAAAATTGATATGACCTAAATGTATATACCAAAGGATTTTCTAATTCTGTACATCATTTAAACACTTAACATGCTGAACAGTTAGTTCAGAAAAATCAATAGTATAAATATTATCTTTTTGATTAGCATAAAATAATAAGGAATCATATTTAAAAACTAGAAATTTATCATTTTGAAACTTAACTTCCATTTCATTATAAAATAATTATGAAATAATAATTAAATTATGTTTTAAACCTTTAATATATATAACTTTATAAATAAAAGTAGAGTTTTCAATACCAACTTTACCAAAACCTTTTACTTTGCCTTTGGAACTGTCTCCAAAAGTAATAGCACCTCCATCACATGTGTTGTAAGTGGTAGAATTTTATGGTTGTATGGTCATATTCATAGATCATCTACTGTCCATGTAAAATATTTCATTCTTGAGACATCCAAGGAATTTTTTCTACAAAAATAAATTACTTGACAATTATGGTACCCAAGATACTTTAGGTCCAATAGGATTAGTAATAAAATTTTTAGGTACCCATATGGAATTTAAACAAGTGTTGTAAGATATTCTAAACAATAAAAATTTAGAAATATTAGTTTTTGTAAATTCCAAATATTTTTTAAATCTAAGTGAATAGTCAGTTGCATAATGACCTTTCATTCCACATTTTAAATAAGTAACACTTGAAGTACAACCATTTTTACTTTTAACAAAATGGTTTTTATACATTTGGGGTAATCTTATGTCATAGAAAAAACCATATTTATTTTTATCAGTTTTAGTCTAATACATTATCTCATGATATTTTTCATGACCTTGAATAAAAGAAGATAAAATTTGTTTGAGAAATTCAACATAATTTTTCAAATTTTCATTGAAATCATGAACAGATTTCAAATTTTCATAAAATTTTTAATGAGAAGTAGAATCAATGTTACTTAGTATTATAAAAGTATTTTATTTTCATAAATAAGTTAATTAATTCCATTCAAAATTCTTTTGAATCTATGAAACATTTGGTTTAATGTTACATCTTTATCCATCTTAAAGTCCCAGTACTCAACATGAAGGATTCCAAGTTTGGTTTGGATTAATTTTTCCAAGCCTAGGTGAGTGACTTGTAGAATCTTCCATATTTCATGAGATATATTACAAAAAGACACATGACTAAACATACTTCTATTCATATCAAAATAGAAAATATTAAATTTTTTGTAATTTAAAACATATCTAGTAGTATCAATTATGGTTAGAGTATCTAGGTCATCTTGAGGCAGTGTGTATTGTTTTGACAGGATAGAACAATGATCAATTCTTAAATATTGGATGTAAGACTCAATTTGGGATCTCTAGTATCCATAATAATTTCCATCAAAGTGAGGTGGCTTTTGAGGTATCCAAGAATCATTGTGGTTAAATCATGCCATCTTATAAGATATTTATCCTTATAATGTGATTTATAGGATTAGGTTATCACAATTAAATATAAAAACAAACTCTCTAAAAGTATTGGCTAATTCTGAAAGGAATAACCTATCATAACAATGTTTGGTATCAAGAAATATATTGATAGAGGTAAACTATTCTTAGGAATATTATCATTTGATACTAATTGTTAGGTATCATAGGGAAAAAATAGAGCTAATCAATTATAAAAAGTATTAAACTCCCTTTGATACCAATTTTTAGGTTGTAATAGATAATTATAGATAGTCTAGAGGGGGGGGGGGGTGAATATACCTAATAAAAAAATTTAAACAAATAAATTCATTAATTAATCTAATTATCAAAGTTAATTATTAAATTTAAATAACAGTGAAAAAAGTAAATAACAGAAGGATGTTTTTTATAGTTGTTCGGTAAAAAGAGGGCATGCTCTACTCTATACCCCTCTACTCGATGAGAGATATGTGCATAATAAAAATTATTTTTATGGGGGAATAAAAACACAATTAAGGAATCATTTTCTTGCGGAAGGATAACCATGACACTAAATTTTGTATGGGGAGTCACAACCCTTACAACCTGACTTTAGACACTGGGATTCACAACCCGAACAATCCTCACATTAGATACTGGAAGTCACAACACTTATATCTTGAATTTAAAATTTAGGAGTCACAAACTAAGGAAAAAGAATAGAAAATAATTATTTTGTTCATAAAAAGCATAAAAAAATAGAAGGTGCATGTGAGAGATGGGAAATAGTGTTACAGACTTATAAACCAGACAAGATAAGATAAAAAATAAAAGCATTGGTACTGGTTCTTGAGATTTGGATCATCACATCTTGTCAAGACAATTGTAGTCAAAGTAAAATTAATTCAGAACTTGAGAGAATGTCTAGGTGATGAAATAGAGTCTAACAGGACATTTCAAATGCATAAAAGGTTCAATGTTCAGTACACTTTCTCTTTAAAAAAACAGTATCAAAATTTGTTAAACCGTATTTATTTGTGTATTTCTATTACACCTCTAACATGAAAAAGAGAAAGATATATATAGAATAGATATTTAGCAGTTACAACAGCTCTTCTTCCTTTATATATTCAAAATAAATTGAGTCATGGTCTTTATTAAATATCTTAATAAAAAGTCACAACACCGTTGTCTCTTTATTCTTGTAGAATAAATATTAAATAAAATGTTTTAAAATAATTTGAATAACTCTTCCAAAAATATCTATATAAATATAGAGTATTTAATTATTTAAAAATCTAGTTTAAATCCATTAAAATATCTTTAAATTTAGTCAAAACTATTCCTAAAAAATGGCAGTATAAGTTGAAAGTAAACTCGAGTATTTGAATTTAGATAATCTTGAAACCTCTACCTTTATTAGAAAAATGGATTAAAAAATTTATTAATTTTTCTCTTAAAATATATCACCAAAAACATTAAAAACTCTTTAATTATAGTCCTTAGATTTAATGTGAATTTTTCTAGTAGAAAAACCTTTGAAAATAATCCACATATATATGCAGTAGATCAATTTTCAGCATAAAATCATAATGCGACAGTAGCAAAGGAGGGTATAGAAATTTGGTTATGAACAGTAATGTAGGGAATTAATAGTAATGTAGGGAATGGAAAGTAACATAGGTAATGAATTGTAATGTAGGGAATGAACAGTAATGTAGGTAATGAATAGTAACATAGGTAATGAATAGTAACGTAGGGAATGAATAGTAATTTAGCAAATGAATATTAATGTGGAGAATGAACAATAACACAGAGAATGAACAATAATAGAGGAAATTAATTGTAACATAGGGATTGAACAATAACATAGGGTTCATCAAAGTAGAATAAGGTTCATTAAATTAACTTAGGGTTCATCAAAGAAGTGTAACCAAACCATAAATTGTGAAATTAGGGTTTTCAAACCATACTTTGTGAAAGTAGGGCTGTCGAACCATACTTTACGAAAGAAGTGGACAATATACATTAACAAATTTCAATGAATTTTTAAATGATATTAAAATTAGATTTCAACTACAATAAATAAGAATTATTTCTATAAAAACAAATTATCTTTCCAATAAATTAATCGTTTAATAAATATGACATCCAAATTTCTTAAAATTATCAAAATAAAGAATTAACAATATTTTGGAAAAACTATATCTATGAAACAACATTCTAGAAATTCAGATAATTAATTGACCATTCGAACGACCTTTGTATATTTAGATTTAAACTAATTAAATCAAGATGAACATGTTATATTTCAACAAAATCAATTTTCATGAGATTCATATATCTATATAACTTTTAGTTAATTAAATAAATTAACTTTTATAAACTATAGACTATAAGTATCTAAAAATGCAACAACAACTTCATTGAATTTTTAGAGTACTAGAAAATCTATTTCAGACCACCTCATAAACTAATTAAGTTTAGATAAATATATTATATATTCGACTTGATAATAATCACACAAAACCCAAAAAGAGTAGCTTATTATATTATCAAAATATATAAATGTATTTAAAAGAAAATCACATGTAGTCAAAAAAATCATAAAGGGTTAAAAAAATGTAAACTCATATATAATAAAAAAAATCATAAAGGGTTAAAAAATGTAAAATGATATGTAATAAAAAAATAAAAACATTCACATGCACAAACATAGTTTACTTCTCATTTTTGGAGAGGTCTTCAGGAGGCACTGTGATCTCACGTCCATTTGAGTATAACTTACCATCCATAGTCAGATGGCTAGTTAGAAAGATATATACATATTCTTGAGGATATGATCTATGATTGTATATAAAATTTGGTGGATCTTGAGATAATAATTTGGGGATGGTTATGTTTTCTTATAATAACAGTTACTGGTCTGTGATCATGATGACTGCTTTCAAGGCATTGTATAACTGAGATATTAAATTTTCATTGTGCTGGTCGGAGATTGGTGAAAGTTCCTTGGTTGGTTTGAGCTGGGTCTAAGAGATAATGTCAAAGATCTAGTTGATTCATCAGATAATGTTGATGGAACATATCTTATATAAGTCTTATGTTGATCGTTGTCATAGACCTTTGTAATTCATAGTTGGTGACCTGGTGTTCTTGAATGTTTCACCTTGGTTGGGTCATTGACGACTTGGGAGGAAAAGGAATCTTGATCCTCATTTTGTGGGACCTTTTGAGGTTGTTGAGAAGGTTTTTAAAGTTTAATATCATTTATTACTACCAAATAATCTAATATCTATACAAAACACATTTCATTTATCTCATCTTTGAAACTATCTATCTGATCCATCTCCTGTTCTGAGTTGGAGTGATCTTGAAGTTGAACCCGATTTATCCATAAGTGAATAACTAATAAGGATAGTTTATTATAAAACCAAGGTAAATAATGGGAGGAATATACCTTTATTTTGTGTTCTATGAAAAAAAATTCTAATTCTCACGAGACGTGGGAAAGGGAGGCACTGATGAGAGAGCGTTGGCCAAATTTTTTTTGTTATAGAAGCATCATCATAGGCTTTCTAGGGACATAAAATTTCTATTGTGGGGAGGTTGTAACATCCAATTATTGTTTTAAGGTATTATTAAACCCATATTTTTGAAATTTATTTAGTTGGTCTTCGTTTAGGGTTGAATTTGGTGATATTAATAATTTTTTGAATGTTTTGGGGCTAGTGTATGGTTGGCACACAGTTTCCAAAACTATGCACCATGCTACAACAAATTAGCAATATTGGACAGTTGAATTCACATAGATTTCACATTGTTTTACAAAAATTTCACCTTTTTGAGGAAATCATGTGGCTAACATAAAATAGGCACATGACTTGCTCATGGTTTGACTAAGCTATGCTCCTCTACCCCGGAAACCACGCAGATCGGGTTTTTCTAAATCTAAATTTTTATTAAAAATTCCCAAAACCTCTATTTTGATTCTTGATGGAAATCATTCCACCCAAAATAGTTTCTCCCATACTTGTATATCCCAAGAAGGATTCTTTTCCCCAAGTATCGCACCCATAATCGATCCAAATCTTGAGGAACACCCTTTGATCTTCTCACGGTTAGTTTCATTTTTTCCATAATCGTTCTCCCATAGTATCTCTTCTCATCCATAAGGTTCCATGAATATCTATGTTAGATTGTGGATATAATAGAAATTTTTTTGGATATAAACCTAGGTTTAATTCATAGATATTCATTTCCATAGTTCCCCATTGGAGTTTTCTATTTACAACGTTGTAATTCGAGATCTATTGATCCTAAGGTAGGTGGTTCTCTTACAATTTCCAATTTATATTAATGATAAATTTCTTTTTTTAATTTAAATTATTTAAATTAAATTATTATTTTTTGTTTTATATTAAATATATTTCAATTTTGTTTTTAAAAAACCCAATTCCATTAAATCGGGGTTATGAAGAAAAATTGATTTTTGGAAAGAAATTGAAAAAAAGCCAATTCAATTGAATAGTGTTTATGGAATTTTGTGGAAATTTAAATTGTGGATTTGATGTAAATTGATTCAATTAAATTGTTTAATTTAAATATGGAAATAATTTTGATATAAAATTGTGAAAAACCACAATTCCGCTGAATTGGGGGTTTGTTATGAAATTGATAGAATTTGTTAGAAAATTAAATTGTTGAATTCAATTTGTGGAAGTGTATTGTAAAATTAAATGAATTGGTTTAAAATAATTATTTATGAATAATGGATTAAAAATATTTCAATAGAAACCTTAGGGGTCCATCTTTGCAAAAAGTCATGTTTTTGATTAAAAACCCGTTTTGAGTTTTAAAGGGGAAATCGGCATAATAGAAATAAAGAATGGGATTAATTGTATTTTAAGAAGTCTTGAAATAAATTTACCATCATTGTTTTGTACTAGATAATATGAAAGACTTAGTTTGTTAGTAAGTTATTTTGGTCATCACTTTACAAGTTACAACATTCTAAAACATCAAATCATCACATCACATCCCTTAGGTAATGGTGATGAGTCCCCATTAACATAAGACCAACGTGGTGTATGTACATAATTTCTATTTCACAGTGTTTGGTACAAATATCCTAGAACTATCATGCCTAATTTTTAATATGACCATGTTTTTTTGTTGTTTTAATTTTAAATGAAAATATTCCATTGTTTTACATTATTTTACATGCCTTGTGAATTTATATAAGCTGTTTTATATAATAGTGTTTATTTAATCCATTATGTGAAAAGTGAAATTTATGTTAAGAACCCTTTTATTGAAGGAAAATTTAATAATTTGAAATTTATTTACATCATTTGAAATGTAAATCATGAATTGTTAAAGTATTTCCATAAAAAAAAATGTAAATCATGATTTTTTAAACATCCTTTTGAAATGACAAACATGTTTTTTTAAATTGAAATCACTTTATTGTTTAATTATATATTGGAATATTAATATGGAATATTTGGGTAAAATCCTACTGGTCTTTGTATAATACCCTACTTGTGCCTTGAGGTGTTTTTATATTACATCCATCTAGGATCAAGTAAGGGAAAAGGATCACTTGGAGGTGGTCCTAGATTTTGATATGTGGACTTGGTGAGTTAGTATAAGTTAGGACTTGGATAGTTTTTCATATTTTATGGTACTTTTTTGTAGTACCTGGTCTTGTTTATGCCTGTTTGACTTCTAGTACATTACTCATAGTTTTGTTTCTTTTAATATGCATACTTTCTTATTTTGTTAACTTCTATGATTCTTATAGAAAAACCATTCCCACTTTCATTTTTTATGATTCCAAATGATATTTTCCAGCATGTGGGGACCGAGAATGCCCTTTAGGATATGTCAAGGCTTGCTCCATTATCATGTTACTAGGGTACCCAGGCTAATTTGTGAAAAATTCTATCTTCAAGGCTCAATACCAACAAAAAACAAATTTTATTGGATCCAAAACCTTAGTTTGACCTTGATACCAATTGTATGATATCACTTTTAATTATATAATTTGTTCTATGACAACTCTTTTTTACTTTTAACTTCAAAAAGATACCATATATACTACTTCCAATCCTTAACTAAATATCTAGAGAAAGTTTTCATTCCAATTTATTCTTTTTATGTGATTTACTAAAGCATCGTATCTCCCTACAACATGAATCACTTCAAAAAAATTATTTCATTTTAAATTCATGGAAAGATTGTACCATACCTATTTCCTAAAGTTATAGAAGATGGTGAGTCACTATAGAACACCATTTTTTCCTTTATCCTTAAATTTGGAGTCTTTACCCAAATATAAATTAGTTTTGGTTGAATCCAATATCTTTTCATCTTTATTAGGATTGTTATTTACTACATGTATGAATATAAAAATTTCTCTTCCTTGGGTAATACTACCAATAAGGATCTCTTAAAACTTCATTATTTTGAATTTTCTTCTCCAAACCATCTATTAGTATATTTTATTCTTGTAATATTTATCTGATTTCTCAACATATAACTTTACTTATGATAAACTTTCCACATTAAACATAACATTCTTATGAATATTTGAACTTCATTATCTTTTCAAAATATTCTTCTTGTCTATACGGGGTTATTTTATTGAGTTGTAGATTTGGACTATTCCAATTTCTAATTTAATCTTGGTAATTTTCTTCTACCATCCCAAAAAATCTATTTCTCAATGTGATATATTTATCATTGAATTCATGTTGGTTTACACCATTTATTCAATCCAAATTCCTCTTAATATTTACACTAGATAAATTTTAATCATGGTATTAATTATTAGAATAAATATCATACCACTATTTCTATGTTTGGTAACTATATTTACTAAAACATTCATCAAATTCATAGTAGTTTCTTATTTCAACACTTTATAAGAAAATTTAGAAATAGTTTGTCCACATAAAAATAAACTTACATTAATGAATTCCTTCTTCTAGGACTCATTTTTTATCCTCACCTGTCTTATAGATCTTATTAAATGTGTTTGCAGTTCATCCACTGCTTTCCCTATTATTAGGAACATACATAAATTACTTTATATCATTCCTAAAATAGTTTCCAACTTGTCTAAGCTTGAGTTTTCTCATTGAAATTTGGACTTTATGAGATTATAACATTTTTATGCTTCTCCTATAGAATAGAAATATTTTTCTTCATTTCATTATCTTCATCTAATTTATAATCAAATAGCAAATGTAATTAATATTTAAGAGTTTTATTTCTCATGGAATGTTCTTTATCCAACTTCTTATTAAACAAGAACATATATATTTCATGTTTACATACCTTTTTGATAATTAAATCAACTTAAGTATCCATAACTTCCTTGAGTGTCTTCCGAATAGATATCTCATCCTCTAATGCATGGGTATTTTTATCAATTATTTTATTGTGTTATTTTATCTTTGATTTCATATGAGATATTGATTCTTCTAGGATGATGTTTTCCTATTTCATCCTTTGCTTATATTCAACTAAATCTAAATATTTTTCAATAATATTTTCCTTTTTTTGTTCAATTTATGAAATTTTATTGAATCAGATACCATCTTCTCAGACTTAGTTTTAAGCTTCTAAAATTTGGAATACATCTCTCATATCTCCTTGTCTTAGGAGTCATTATTCTCGAAAATATCAATAGAAACCTCAAATAATCTCTTATTTTTAATTTTTAATTTTTCAAAACCAATTTTCAACACATAAATATAGATCTACTGAGTCTAATTATTCTCATGTATCCTTTCATTTATCCCTTTTAAAAAATAGATAGATTTTACCTTTAGATTTCTTGGTACCTCTGTATCATCAGTAGATCTAACATCACTTTGAATATCATTCCTCTTAATTAACATTTATAACACAATAAATAACAAAGTAATATAATGGTATAATAAAACATAACTAAAAAAACCAATTAGATCAATTTAGAACACAATAAATTCATTAAAATGAAACACATGCTCTAGTACTTGTATTTAGTCCCACAATTGGTTCTTGTGAGAGATGCACTATAGGGTTGAATCAAGGTTTGAATCATTTGAAAATAACCAAATTTCCCTAAAAGCCTTAATACACTGAATGATCTTGACTTCATTATTAGTTTGGTCACCCTAAATTTCATCTTTAGAGAATGATATGATTATCTATCTCCATGTATTTATACCTTAACTAGTTTGTTCAATTATTCTTCAACCACAAACACCAATTAATTTATGCAGAATCTTTGCAATAAAGCATTTAAAAAATAAGTTTTTTAACTTGGTTCACCTATACTTGGATAATCTAAGTAACATGAAATTATAAATGATTAGATGAAAAAAAATCCACTAATCATATTAATTAGTATTGTGTTTAGGCCATGACTAAGTTAACAAACCTTAAATGTTTTTTTGAGATAATACACCAGATCCCAAGGAATAATTCCATTAAATCCTCTCTATTTTCTCACTATATTGAGAATGGAAAATTCTTTTCGAATACATTCCAAAAACAAAAAATTTCACCACTATTATTTTCACGAGATTTAGATTGGTTCTTTTTTATCTCCAATAATCTCCCTCACATGTAATATATAAACATATCCTTAAAAAACATCATCATACTTCCATGAGATGTATAGGAAACCCATTTTTCCTCTTTGAAATGTTCATCAAGAAGTGCCAATGATATCACCACTTCTTCTCTATGAACTTAACTAGAATAATCTCTCCTTTATTGAAAAGAAGTAATTTTCTTCTTCTACTAATTTCCAAAAATATTAAAAAATTACATATAATTCTTATTCAAATTAGATATATTTTGTTAATATTTTTATAGATTCTTTATATTATTTTTAGATATATAATTTATAGTTGTTAAACCTTTATAATCCTTATTCTTTGATGTATAGGTTTTACAATGAATAAAAGCACAACCAATCCATTTACCTTGTTCTTCTTCTCTTATAGAAATTCTGAGTCATAATTGAGATATATTTTATGATTTTTGAATATGGAATCTCATACATTAATCTTAGCATTGAGATCAATTTATCCTTTTAGTATCTACAATCCATCGTACAACAATTTTTTTTACTATATGAGATATATTCCCTATTATAAATATAGAAACACTAATAAATATAGTTCATTATATTCCTTAATCACTATAATTTCCTTAAAAACATTTACGATATTTAGTTTAATAAAAATTTGAAAGATCATTTACTAAGAATTTATTGAGTTATTAATAATATATTACAATCAATAATTAACACTATAATATATGTGGATATTTTTAATTAGTTCACATGCATGTATATAGAAAAATATTTCATTTTTAATTCACTAAATATCACACAACATGATCCACTTTCAATATTAGATTGATTATATCCGTGGTCTACTTTGTGATCTATTTTTTCTTTACAATGTACAATATAATTATATTCATTTACCAACACTAAAATACATCAGCTTAAATCATGATAATATACACAATAATGATGTTTGAAACATTTAATAGTAGAATATACATCATCTAGTTTAAATTCTTTTACTTGATGTGAAAATTTGAAAAAAAAATTTTAGTCTTCCATTGATCTATCTCTTGTTATCCAGATTTATAAAAGGAAATGAACCTTATGAATATCCCTAACCAACCATAAGAATTAAAAAAAATACCTCATGAAGTTCCATTAACCTTACAATGTCCCCTTATCAACCTTTTGAAGAACCGTTATGAACCATTTGAAGTATTCATTAAAACTTATAAAGATTTACCTTGCTATAAAATAAACCATACACTAATAGAGTGATTTTATACCTTTTAGAAGAAATTAACTCTACATTATCAAGTTAAATTTATGCCTTTCCCACAAAATTAACCTTAGAATCTCATGGTCACATCATAACTTCTTCACAAAATGATCTTCTTGAATTATAGTTATACCTTAATATCTATTGAAGAATAAATTATATATCTCATAACACTTAAGAAAAATATACTACATATATCATAACTTCTTATAAAATTATATTATGTATGTAGGGTACCACAAAATCTTCCTACAAATTAAAAATATGTTACATATCACCAAGATGGATCTTCCTATCCCAATTTCAATCAACTCAAAATATATTACACAATATAAATATATGTTATGTATGCTTAGAATCCTCCAATACATTTTCAAACTTATATTCATACAAATATCTCTTATATTGAGTGATATTTTAATACATTTTAAATTCTTAAAATCTCAAATAAATTTTAAAACTTCCAAAATTCTTCGAAGTGAAGAATAACTTATTCTTAAATCCATGAACATTGGAACATAGGTAATTTACTCAAATTATTCTCAGAACTGGGATTTAATATAATTCCTATAGAATAAATCCCAATTCTTCAAACCCAATTCCAATTGTAACTAAAATTATTCCAATACTATATTAAACAATAAAAAACATTACCCAACCCTTTACAGAGATTGATTCATCTTTAATTATAATCATCATTCTTTATTATAATTGATAGATCTATTCAAGAAACTTTTTAATCTTTATCAACATCATCTCCCTTATCATTCACATACATTTTTGGTTAACAATAAATATAATTAAAAAAATGATTTAAAATTAATCAAACATAGTTTTATCACTTTGATTTTCAATAAATCCAAAACTTAAACTAATTTATAGGGATTATAACACTTATATATGATGAAATTATATTATATGTAATCTCAATAAAAATATTTCATAGTGATGTTTATTATATTTTTCAAGAATAGATATTTTACAAACTATTTATTACGTTGATAGAACAACAACAAGAAGATTATATGGAAAGTTTACTCTATTGTGAATAGGAATATAAATTCCATGTTTTAAGTGAATAAGCAAAAACTTTGAAAGATCATGGATGATTAGACTAAATTAGAATATATAAATATTTCATGGCATGAATTTTGAGGTCTTCATCCATCAATATGTTTTCAAATATTATATTGACCATGTTTATTCATTAAAAAGATAAAAATGAAACTAGATTATAGGAATATTTAAAGTAATTTAAATACAGAGAAAACAATAAGATATTACTTCCTATAAAAAAATCCCACTATTTAAGTCATTAATGTGTGGAAGCCATCCCAATTCCCATATAAAATAATGTTAATTAAAATTCCTATTTAAATAATTTGTTCCCTTACATTGTGGATATATGTATTCTGGGTAATATATGAGATATTTTAAACTATTTCCACTCAGCTGGGTGACGATTTTAGTTTAGGGTTTTTTGAGTTTTCTTTTTTACTATAAATTCGTTATAAATTTTTAATTGAATCATTCTCTATTTATCTTCCCTATATCAGCTTATTTGAGTTCCTTCACTACAATATCAAATATTTAAAATAGTAAAAAACTAACCTAGGGGATCTATTAAGGGAAAAATTCATTGATAAAACTGATTCATTTTTTATTAGTGTTTAAATATATTTTATTTTATTTGGGTTCTTATGAGGATAATTTGTGGTGGGGAATGGTGATATTGTGCCACACTATAGTTGCCTTAACTTTAACATCTTATTTTTCTAATATTTTCTCTTAATTCACTTGATTTTTAGAGAAAGAAAAGGATCAACGATGGATATGTAATGAACAGATGTTATTGTAATCTAGGAAGGAAGGTTAGGTGGTGCCCTTAATTGAGTGTCCCTCTAATTTTCTAACAAAAAAGGTGGTGGATGTTTACTATACTTAAATATTGTTAGGTACACAGTATATTAAAATTTATGTTAGAGTATAATGACAAAACATATGTCGTAGTGTGATCATTTAGTAGGTATACAAAAATATAAGAGGAAATGAAGGTTCACTCAGGGTAATTCCCTTGAGAGAATTTAATTTCTTTAATATATCATTTTTTTGTATTATTCATGTGAATGATTATTTTTTTTCATGAATACCTTCTTGAGAGATAACCCATGTTAGTCATAGTGTTTCACTAGGAGAATATAAATGTCATATTGTACCACCCTATGAAAGGTGTTTCATATATTCATGTGTTAATTATGTTAGGATTCATTCAAATAGATCCCCATTTTTTTATTAATAATTTTACTAAAAATCACTTATTGTTTCTTCTTATATTTATTATTATACTATACAAAAAATATGATGTTTTTATTATTATGGTTTTCCTTGAATATCTAAAAAATTACATCTATATTTTTTTTAAAATATCTATGATTACACACCATTTTATGATTCTTAATGCTATAAAAAACCCATTCTTTTCTCATAGTTTTATTAAATGTTATGATTGATATATGTTTTATTTATATGTATCATGTATGATTATGATCATATTATTATGTTATTGGTGGGATTGGAATTATATATCTCTATAATGAATTGTTTAATGTGATGTATCTCATGAAATAAATATGTATAAATATGATACTATATCTCTTTTAATTATATATTATGAGATATGTAAACATAAGTTATGTGTGAACATGTTGCTAGATTTTTTCACATTCTATGTGTGAGATTTGCCTAAAATTTTACAATTTTTTATTATTATTAATTTCAAACATTCCATGTCAGTATAAAATGATTTCCTCACGATTTTTATTATTAACTGATTATTATGATATGATGATTATGATTACACTCACCTATGTACTATATTTAATAATTTTTCATGTTTTTTATGTCTCTCCCCTTATTGGGATTTTTGATTAGATATTATTTCATGTATGTCCCAAGGTGAATAAATTTACATAGAAGATCATGAAATCATCTAGAAGGAATATGATGAAGGATTTAAATATATTTTAGTGTTTTATATACATTCACATCGTATAAACATAATTTTTCTATGAGACTAAACCTATTGATTTTGGGATTTGTATTATTATATATGTTTAACTTAATAATTATGTAATAATAATCTATGGATGTTTTGGGTTTCTAAAATAAAAATATATTTATGGTTAAAATGATAATAATTTAAAGGTAATGGTTGAAAAATAACAGTATTTTTATGATGATTTAAATGGTAATTTTAATGAAATAAATAGAAAGGTAAATAATCTAAAAAGAAAAGTGGATATTGATAAAGGGAAATTAGACTTAGAAAAATAGACAAATACTTATAAAATTATTATATATTTGGTTTAGAAATCACATGATGGTAAATTTGTATCTCTTGAAAATAATTCAATCATGAAATATTTGACACAACTAAATCTGATAATAAGTCTCTCTCACACTAAGAGTAAGTTGAAAATATCTCATTGATGTTAAATAAATTTTAAATTAAAAGGTATTTTATATTAATGGATTTCCCCATTTTTACTTAATGTAAGTAAGCATTATGATTTATGATACACTATTGAATTAAAAAAATAGTCTTAATAAAAAGGATAAAAGGAGATAATATTTTAAAAAGAATAAACGAAGATTTTAATTTCTATTAGACCATTTTAATTGGAAAAAATGAGATAAATATAGATTAATATATAAGATTAAGATAATATATTCATGGATAATTCGACACATACTTGAGAATAATGATGAAATATTATTAGATAAACATGTTATCTCAAGAGATGAAAAAATAATGGCTAAAAAAATGATCAACCATATATGATTGCTTAAAATATTGTAGTACCTTATCATTATCATATGTATTCATTATTTTTTTTAATAATTTATGAAAGTGTTGTTAAAAATATTGGGTAAGGTTATATGATTTAGGGGTAGGTTTTCAGTCCAAGATGACTGTTTTCAGTATTTTTTTAAGGTGAATTTTAAATAGTAAGTAATAGAATTTAATTGATGGGTTATAGGCTTTGATAAATCTATATTGTTTTCTATAAATAGTTATATCAATCCATGTTAAATTGGTTGATTTATCATTTCTTTCAAATATTTGAATGTAATTTCAAAAAAATCTATAAAATTTTTATAAGCGTATAATTGTTAGATCTTGTGTCAAAAGGGAAAGAAAAGTTTGTCATAAAACGTTAAAGAAAAATATTTTTTAAAATTTTTTATAACTTTATAATAATTTTCTTCTTTGAATTAAGAATGAATATAAAATTTTGTATCATTTCACCCTTATTTAGATTTTTTTATAGTTGTTTAATTGTAGTGAAGATATTTTTTTTGGAATTAAGCAATTAAGAATTTAATAGTTTGTTGTGTTATAACAAATTATAAGTATGCTTGTTAAAATATTTAAATATAATGTTTGTATTTTTTGAACATATTTTTTAGAAGATACCTGATGGACTTAATAGTGGTTGAATGTATTCTAGAATGGTTGAAGTTTTTTTGGGTAATATATGTGATATTATATTTGATGACATATAAAATTTGTATTATAGGAAACATGAATTGTGGGGGAAGGGGTAATTATTCTATATATACGAAACAATGCCTAATAATATACAAGATGTAACACCATGAGATTTTAAAACAAGAAAATTGGGTTTAATTGAGTATAAGACATGTGACACTGGGATTATATGAGAATGTAACACCCCAATACTATATGATATAATTGTTTTTAAATATATTCAATTTCTTGCATATCTTATGTAACACACAACAATTAGCTTTAATGAACCACGATATATAATTAATATTATTATTTAAACAAGATCATTATAAATTGGAGATTAAATAAGGAAGTATGAATATGAATAAATAAAATTTTAAAAATAATTATAAATGTTTTATATAAATAAAATATATATATAAATAAACACTCAAATTTTGTTAATGTCTTTATATGCTTTGAAAACACTTTTTTATTAAAAAATAATTTTAATTGTTTTTTGTAAAAATATTATTAAATTATTTTTTGGAACATTTAGAGAATTTATTTTAAAAAATTAACTTCATTTTTTGAATAAATATTTCCAAAATTTATTAGGATTATTTTTTTGGATTTTCTTGAAATGATTAATTTTTCGATGAATAGTGAAAAATTATGGTTTTTATTGAAACATTCCTTTTCATTTAAAGAATATATATAGATAAAATTTATTTTAAAATGGTTTTAAAATTAAAATTAGTTTTAATATATATTTATTAATCCATTTTAGTTCATTGGAATCAATTTCATTTTAAATTTTGATATTACAACTTTCTCTACTTTTGAAAATTTTCTCTTTGGAAACCTGCCTTTTCATCTCATCTTACAGTTTCATTTTAATTTAAAATTTTCCATTTATGTGAATGGATTTTAGAAAAATGGATTCCATTTTTATAGTCATAATAATTAATATTATATAATAAGTTAAACTTAATTTTGGATTATAATTAATTTTTAAAACAAATAAAATGAATTAATGTGGTTAAAGTAAAAACAGGTTTACCAAGGGGTAAAACTAAAATAATAATTGTCCAAAATGACCCTAAAATTTTATAATTAATATTGGGTGGTAATATTTAGACCTTATATATTATATGGTTTGATAATGATCCATTTTTTATCCCTAGAAGTTGTAAAAATGTGGGTATAATTATTTCTTACCAAAAATTCCATGTGTGCCCTTTCCCCAACATATAAAATTCCACCACTATCCTATCATTTTCACAATTGAAATACATTTTGGTCTAGCCAATAAATATCTAAATATTTTAATTATTTCCTTATACACATCCTGCAGTCCTTTGTTTAATTATTAAACCATCCTATGATGGTTTTAGGAATAAACCTAAAGAGGTTCTCTAAAGAAGAGTAAAATTATTAACGTGTTTATTTGAATTATTTATTATTCAAACTCATTAAAATATTATTAAACTATGATAATATAATATACCCAATATCTCTTATCTAACTATATGTCATTATTTAAATTTAATATTCTATATCCATCACCACTTTAATCAAATGGAAATTGAAATTGTTGATCGTGTGTATGATGGAATACTGCCTCACAAAACTATGTAATTAATTTTACATAACCTCCTTCAAAGGATGAATAGAATTATGGATTTAAAATATATATAATATATTTATGACATTATTATACTTCTATAAATAGTATATAACTTATACCTTTATACTTTTCATTATGTGTGGGGACACAATAACGTCACTCATGTGTATGATGGACTACCGCCTCACAAAGAGATGTGATTCATTTTTCACTTACGATTTTAATTGAAGGTAATAAGGATAATGTTAATGAATATATTTAATATTTATGACCTAAAAATTCCTCTATAAATATTATATCACATTCCACTCCTTACCTTTCAATCTGTTGGAAAATAATAACATTGCTCATGCATACGTGTGGACTACCTCCTCCACGCAGTAATGTGATTGTTTTCATTTTATTTTTACATGGGGGGTATTAAGGATGGAATTGATTAATATAAGTTAAATATATGATAAAATAATTAATATTTAAAGGTCAACTAATATTTATTTTTCTTTGGTTCAATCCGTCGAGAAAATTGAAACAAAATTCATGTGTGCATATGACCTACCGTCTCCATGAATGGTGTAATTTATTTTATATATTTAGATTTTATAGATTAATATAAGTACATTTATAATGAATATATATGATATTTATATAATTTTTTACATTTTGTATATTATTTAATAGTAAATAAAAATAAAGGACCAAAAATAAGAAATCAAAACATACATAAAAAAACAAAGATAGTAATACCTGAAATGTGATTTTAACAAAGAATTATTAATAAAAGTGTAATAAAAGGTCATAAGTAGATCATATATATAATTATATATATATATATTTATTTATTATTCTATAAAATATTTATAGTATTCCTATTTTTTTATACAGTAGGTACATACACACATGCATGAAATCAGACCTCAGGTAAGGGATTTTGTCTCAATTTATTTCATTGAGCCATATTGTAATGTTATGAAACTAATTTATTTATATGGTGTATATAATTAAAATTTTGTGGGTAATATAATTAATACTTAAAATTCATGTTATTTTATGTTTTATTTTTAATTATTCCATCAAAGGAGTTTTTACTTAACAGTTACCAAGTGGTAAGGAATTTCATAACTCAATTTAGTTTCATTAGGTTATATTACTAATTCATTATATTTGATATTATAAGATTATGAATTTAATGAATTGTGAATTATCTTATGTTTTTTTTCAATTTTTTTTATATGGAATTAAATTTTATACACATAATTCATTCATTGATAACTTTTTACTACAATGTTATGATCACTATAATGGTTGGTCATCTCAAATTGTATTCTTTGGGACATATATTATGTTAAACACCTATCATATTTTATGAGATTTATATAATTACAATTTGATATGTTATATCATGAATATATTTTTATTAATGGTACTCAATGTTTCCTTTGAAGTTATTTCTTTATTGGGGATTATGAATCCAATGCTACGAAAGTGGTTAGAGATTTATGTTTCAATCTAATTTTAATCTGTATTGTTTATGTTTGAAATTATATTGAATGAAATTATCAAAAATTTATATAATAAAACCATTAAATTTTATTATCCTCTAATTATTAATTAAATTTTCAATCAATATTTCTATTTTCCACTCAGTACTTAAAATGTTTGAGAAAGTGTTTTTAAGAAAGTATGACTTTATTAATCTCTTTATGAAAAAATCAATTTTAATCCTAAACCATATTTTATAAAAATGTTTTCGAGAATGTTTTTAATATTAAAATATGAGTTTTTAAGGTATTTTTTAACCATGATTAGATTTTAATTTTTTTAAAAGGAATATTCATGTCCTTTTCCAAATAATATACTTTTGAATCATCTTAAAAAATGTGAAAGGAATATTTTTTATGCACTCATCCTGAAAAATAATTTCCCACCATCATAACCGCTCATTTATTTGAATATAACTTTACAATATTATAATTTTGTTTTTCAATAAAATTGTTTTCCTAATATTTTGAAATTTTTTAATTTTAAATGTATTTTTTTAGTGAAAATGGTATTTTCCAAAATATTTTTTTAAATATATTTTTAAAGTATTTGTTTCATAAATAATAAAATACCTTTATTTTACTTTTTCTCCACTGGTGATATGTTGTATTTATACTATACTTGTTCTTTATATAGATGGTTTATGATCATTTTGACCATGTAATGTATTAGAATTCAATTTATGGATTAATTTTGCAGTCATTAAATTTCCCATGAATCATTCACTATCTTGTGATCATTGGTCGTTATATTTATGTTAAATACTGATATTATTTGTATCATGGATATGATTATTTATTAATATATATACCATTTTCATATATAGTTTTTTTCATTGAATTGTATTTTATTTATAGGATAAATAATGATTAACATATATCCTTTACTCAATACAGATATGTATTGATAAGGAACATTGTTCATGAATTAAATCAATAATAAGATATTTTAGGAATGCCTTGGGAATGAAATTGATGTATGTTGAATGATTATAGATGGAGTCGTGATTCATCAGTAGCCTCATGAGATGAATCAGTTGGATAGAATTATTTTAATAGGTTTTTGGTGTATACAACACCACAATATTAAACTATCTTATGAAAGGGATTTACGACATATATACTAATATAACCAAGACCATAATGTCAATAATTTAGGATTTCATTCATTGATAATTTATTTATTATTTTTATCCATGATATTTTTGTATTTTTCTTATCTATGGATTTATTTTATTATCTTTTTATTAATTAAATGTCACATGTTTTCACTTATTTACCTTTATATATTGATTATTACTTATCTAATAATTATAGTAAAGTAACTAATTAAATGAATTCTTGTTTAGTTATTTTCCTTTTTATATTAACTTTTTCTTATAGATCATTTCTATATTTAATCATGATAGCTTCTGTTGTGTGTAACCCTTACTACAAATTTAAGATCACCTTTTTTTCTTCTTTTCCCCATGATAGGAAGAATGAATCTTTGAATGAGTTTAAGGATGAAGAATTTTTTACTTTTACTGTGGTGTATATTATGTTTTAAAATGTAAATGAGATCCAATTATGTGTGAAATTTACCAATACTAATAAACTATTTAGTCTATTGAGATACACTCACTTGTATCTAGTTCCAATGTATTTAAGTAACTATGGACTCTAGGATTATAAGGAGAGGGTCCTTATAGTTTGTATGAGAAAAAATCTAGTAGAATCATTAAGAACTAGATCTTGTACAACATATATTAGGGAATATAAAACTTTGACAGACTTTGAAGATATGAATATAAAAACAACTTAAATTTTTGGTAAGGTAGATATTATGTGGTTTTTCCAGAAAATACATCCTTGCATGGATACTAAAAGTGGACATGGTTATAGAACTAATATACCTAGGTTTAATAACTCTGAAAAAGTCACATTAATCTTGAATTTAGTGATATATTATTCATGAAAATGATCCATATAGTGCACCTGGTTTGGAACTCTTAGGGGATATGCTTTGGATAATTCAAATTTTCTTTACAAACCATTATAAAGGATCTAAATAGACGAATAAAATGAATAAACTAAGTTAAACCTAAGGTGTATTATATTTAATATAAGGTGTTAGAATTTTAAAATCCTATAAATTTTTATATGGGTTTCCCACTATGATTATTTTCAATCACACTATACATTTTAGTTTGAGTAAATGGATAGAACCCAAAGGAATCATGTTATCATAGAATATGAAGTACAATGAAGTAATGATAAGAAACCAAATGGGATGATGAGTGAAAGATATCATGATTATTACTAATCATTTATCTTTAAATATGGTTAAAACCCTACACCTTAACCAACTCCCAGACTTACCAAATATGAGAAGGATGAATTTTTCTAAGAGCTTGAGTGATGGAGACCATAGAGGAAATAAGGCTCGATGTCCTTCATATCAGAAATGTGGAAGGATAAACCCATTAAAGTGTATAAAAGGAGAAGGAAAATGTTTTATGCGTAGAAAATAAGGGCATAAATAAGTGGATTATAAAGGAAAAATAAAGAGTATGATTGAGGGAAATAAATTTCATCATAGGGATCTATTTATAGTTTTTTTATTAAATGTGGGAAACTTGGGAATTATATGAGTCAATTTACTCTTCTAAAGGTTAACCCATAGTCCAAGGAATAACCTATGTTAAAATATTTTTTTTGAATTGTTAATGTTTTTGGATTCAAGAATTAAATAGTATAAGTATTTTTACTAATGGTATTTTGGTTATAAGAATAATGAAACGTCTAACGATTGTGTTAAATTTTAGGACCATATATGTTTTCATTATATTAAGAGTTATGTATACCATCATGAGTTTCTAAGTTTATGGTTGATCATCAGTTCAGGGTCATAAAACACCTTTCTAGGTTTTATATGATGGGAGTCTACCAAGATTAAGGATACATAGGGAGACATTTATAGCAACACAAACCATCAGTTTAGAATATATTTTAGTGACAAAGTTATTTCATAAATAATTACCTTACATTTTGTAGGAATAATTTTAAAGGTATTAGTAACTTTTAGGGTTTATCATACCTTTGAATTTTAAGTAATTATGGGTTATTAGTTTTTGGGAATATAATTATAATTATATTAATATATTCTTAGAAAAAGGACAACCCAAATATTGGGTAGCAAATATAACAACCCAAATATAAGGTACATAGAAATTACATCACTTTTTTTAGAATGCTTAAAACATTACGAAAAAAGACTCCCAAAGACCGTATTAGTCTAGTGATCTTGGAAACATAGAAACATGAACACTAGTATATAATTAAGCTACATTATCTCCCACTAAGTTCTTCTTGACTAGAACCTTTCATAGAAACATCATACTTAATACACATCTTCATATCCCGAGGAAGGAAACATAAAAAGGGGTGTGGTCAGATGCTCAATAAAGTTAAACAAGGGATAAATGTAAGCATAATCATGAGTATAAGATTACGATAATGTGATCAAAACATTTGGAGATCATAACCATCATATCAAAGATCATAAACATGAATAATGACATAAATATTGATAGTTCATAATACATGAATCATATTTAAATAAAGAACATAATCCATGAAATCATAACATGGGAATAAAACTTATAATTATGGAAAACACATAAGCATATAATATTATTTCTATAGTATCCATGGCATTTCTACCGAGACTATACTAGTAGTATGGGTTCACTCCCCATACCATCTTGGCAGTCATGGTTCACTCCTATGGCCATATTATTAGCCTGAGTTCACTCCTCATACCATCTTGGTAGTTATGGTTCACTCCCATGTCCATATTAGTAGTAATGGTTCAATCCCAAGATCATCTTAGTATATCTCCTGAGATATAAATCTTTACACAATGTAGTAGAGGGATATATAGTTCCCACCAATATGATAATGAAATCATACATACATGTTACACAAAATAATAAAAAATAATATCATAACCCATCAAATTAAATGGTCATCATAAATATGTAATCATATCATAACCTATGGAAAATGATACATGTTTTATAACCATTTTATTAAAATAATAACATGTGAAAGAAAAATATATTTCATAAACATATAACCGATTAAAGAAAAATGGGTTTCATAAAGTCTATGAAATAAAGCATAAAACATTCATATAAATAATATGAATGTAACCTTTATATCATTTTCAATAAATTCATGAGTAATATCAACATATTTTATCTTAGATGAGACATAATTTTGAAAGATATTTTAAAAACAATTCTTAAGGAAAGTGTCATTCTTCTTTGAAAATTGATTTTTAAGATCTAAAAAAATTATAAAAACATTTTATTTGAAAATAAACTCAAAAAAATATAACTTAATCTTGAAAAAATTGTGAAAACATTTTTCCTTGAAACTTATAAAGAAGCTTGAAAGTCATTTCAAAACTGTTTTCTTTGAGAACTTATAAAAGACTCTTAAAAAACCCTTTCAAACATAAAACCCATTAAAGAAATATCATAGAATGGATATATAAATACACATAAAATTAATAATATGATTCATAAAATAAATTCAGGAGTATTATATACACCACGAAAAATAAAATATTGGTGAAAAATTCATGTATCTCATGGATATAAAAAGCGAGATGAAATTCCCTTACCATGGGTCTTGAATCTCATCGTACTCATAAAAAATTTCTGAATAATAAAATTAAAATTATTATAAATATATCAATGAAACATATTATTATATATAATATCATATATGGTTTTATTATGACTTTATATATGCCACTTGTTACCAATTCGATGTTAAGGTTTCAATTTGGGTAATATCATCTTTGTTCTTAGCATATTTCTTAATTTGTTATATCTTTGGTCCTTATACTTATATCATGATTTACAGAATGTAAATCATGATATAAGTATCATTAATATTCAGTATATGTGTATTATAATAATCTATAGAATATATAAGTATGAAATGTAATACACCATTCATGGAGATGGTAGGTTGTACGTACAGATGAACATTGTTTCTATTTAATTGTCGTATTGATAGAACTTATGTAAATGACATATATATATATATATATATGTATATATATCATTATTAAAGTAAAATTATTATATTATATATATCATATAATATCAATAAACCCATTATTAATTCATTCCATGTAGTGTGTGAATAAATCAAATCACTTTGATGGGGAAATAGTCCACACTTCCTTAAACGAAATTATCATATTTACATAAAATGGAAAGTATAGAGATATGTGCTATAAAAGAAATAAAGAAGCTTAAAGATATTATAAATATCAAACACACACACACACACAGATATATATATATATATATTATATACAGAGTGTACATCATAATTCTCACCGTGAGGGGTGGTAAAGAAAGAATGAACAATCATCGTTTCGTGAGGTGGCAGTTCTCCGTATATGTAAACAATATATTCACTACCCATTAGAAGGAAGAGTTCATAAGTATAGGTCAAATAATTTGTATAATAACATATAAATATATTTAATTTTTTTATTATATAATAAAAAATAAGGATATTTTGGGTATTTTAGAAATAAAATAAAAGATTGGAGCTTGAGGGAAGGTGTTACATCTTAATCAGGTAACTCCTTTTGGTTTGCATCAAAGGGATTCCTTGGATGGATTTATGACCAAAGGTAGGATTCAAGGATGAAGGGAGAGATTTTTAGGATTTAATTGGGAATTTTTGGCCAATCATAAGTTTCTTTAAAGGTGTGTTGAATTGGGAGGAGAGGAGGCCTTTTATAGTGGAGGAGGAGTGACAGTCTTGTAATATTTTGGAAAAGGGAAACCCCACACACATTGTTTTTTTGAAAGTGGATCCAATAATGGTCCAAATTCAATATTATGGAGGATAGGGTCAAAATATTACCATAAATGTATTTTTTACAATTTTATAGGCCATATTAGGCCTTACATTTAGGGTTTAGTCCCTTATTAATGTTTATTTAATCTTAATCGTTGTAATTAATTTTAATTAGCTACAATAATATTTTTGGTCAAAATCTAAGTTTATATTATTATATATTATAAATTATTCTTATAAAAAATATGGAATACATTTTTATAAACTCAAATCACAAATGTTTCTAAAATTAATTTAAATTTAATCCCGTAGATGGGATGACAAATCATGGTTTTAAAGTAAATATATTCAAAAGTTTTCTAGGTTTTTATAACCAACCTCAATGTGAAATTGATTCCAATAAACTAAATTAGATAAATTGATTAAAATTTTTTCTAATTAAAATTTAAAATAAAATAAAAATATGATGTACTTTTATGAATAAATTAGATAAAAAAGTAGTTTTGAGTTAAATTTTAGTATTTTCACTATTCATTAAAAAACAAAACTTCATCGAAAAAATACCAAAATTCTCCCTAACCTAATTTTTATGTTTTAATTTAAAAAATAATTTTTATTTTGAAATATAAAATTTATAAAAGTTCCAAAATTTCTATTTACAAAAGGTTCTCTATCAAAGGGTGGTAAACGTACCTTAATAAAAATATTGGTTTTTATGTGTAAATTTGGTTTTGTTCTTATATTATGCTTATAGAATCTATTGAATGAATATAAAAAATATTTTATTTAATATAAAATATATATTACGTTAATATCAAAGAGACCAATATACCTAGGGATTATTTTACCCTTTTTTTTTCTGAATCTCATAAACTTCTTCCAGGGATAGATTTATAGAAACACCTTTTCACCAAATTCAAATTCTAGATCACACTCATGGTTGTGAACATAAATTTTCTGCTGACTTTGAGATTCTTTTATATGCTAATGAATGAATCTAAACTTCTCCACTATTTATTTATATATCTTAGGTCCCAATATATTTATTTCTACAACTTTATCCCAACATGTTGGAGATTTACATTTATTCCCATAGAGGGATTCATAAGGTTCCATCTGAATTCTTGAGTGAAATCTATTATTATAATAAAACTCAACTAGAGGAAGGTGTTGATACCAATAACCTTTGAAATATAAAAAAAAGATCTCAACATATCCTCTAGGGTTTGAATTTTTCTTTCAGATTGACCATCCATATGAGGATGATATGGAGTGCTAAAACTTAACTCTGTATCAAGTGATTACTGAAGAATTTTCAATAATTTTGAGGCAAACCTAAAATCCTAATTAAATAAAATGGAATGTGGTACTCCATATATCCTTTCCTATTTTTAATGTATATACTAAAAAGTTTATCTGGATAGAAATATTATACGATAGAGATAAAGTGTGCTGACTTAGTAAGACAATCAACTACCACCCATATAACATTAAACCCTTTAAAGGTTTTGGGTAGTACAGAATCAAAATCCATAGTGTTTTTCTCCCATTACCATTCTAGTATAAGTAATGGATGCAACATCCCTTTATTATTTTTTCTTTCATCCTCAACTTTTTTGAATACCATGAACTGAGATACAAAATCTCCAATATTTCTCTTCATTCCATACCACAAAAAATATTATTTCAAATCCATATACATCTTATTAGTTCCAAGATGAACAGAGAATGAATAAATTTGAGCTTCCCATAATTTATCCTTCTTCAAATATAATATATAAGGAATAGATACACAGTTCCTCAAGCATATCATTCTATCTTGATCAAGGTTAAAATCGAGAAAATTGACAACTTTACTTTTTATCTCTATATCTTTCTTTCATGCATCCTTAATCATTACATGGATATTGGGTTGAACATTAATTTGAGAACAATTTTATTTTTCCCCTTCCTTCAAGATTTCTAGATCCATCCTTTTCAATATATATAAATACTAGATCTTTTTTTATCCTTATCATGGATAATCTAGCATGATCCTTTCGACTTTAAGCATTAGCCACATTGTTCTCTTTCCTAGGGTGGTAATGTATTGAGCAGTCATAATCCTTTATCGGCTCCAACCATCTTATTTGGAACATGTTCAACTACTTATGTGTGAATATATATTTCATACTTTTATTATCAGTATATATATCACACTTTTCTCCATAAAGATAATGCCTCCATATCTTTATTGCAAAAATTACCACTGCAAACTCCAAATCCTCAGTTGGGTAATTTTTCTCTTAAATATTCAACTGTCATGAGGCATAGGCTATAACCATGTTATTCTATACAATAACACATCCCAATCCCTTATTGGATTTATCACTTTAGATTACAAAACCTTCTCTAATATAGGGTAATTTAAGAACACGTGTGATGAACAACTTTTTTTTTCAGTTCCTTGAAATTATCCTCACATTCATCTATCAAAAGGAACTTTACCCCTTTCCGAGTTAACTTGGTCAGAGGATTATATAGTCATGATAAATTATCCACAAAACACCAATAATATCCAGCTAAACTAACAAGGCTATGGATTTCAGTCACCATGGTTGATTTAGGATAGCATTCAATAGTCTTCGTCTTGGATGGATCTACTGCTATACCATCTCTTAAGATTGCGTGACCAAAAAATGAAACATTTTTCATAAAAAGTTCACAATTCATAAATTTTTTATATATTTTATCCTTACATAGGGTCTTTAGTACAATTCTCAAGTGGTCTTCAAGATCTTCCTTTCTCTTTAAATATATAAGAATATAATCTACAAACACTACCACAAACTGATCGAGGTAATATATAAATACTCTATTCATTAAATACATGAACATAATAGGATAATTAGTAAGGGAAAAAGGAATTAATATATATTCATAGTGTCCATACCTTGTACAAAATGTCGTCTCATATATATTCTTCTTCTTGACCCTTAATTGAGGATATCTAGAACGAAGGTCAATCTTGGAAAATTATTGGGCCCCATATAGTTGATCAAACAAGTCATCAATATGAGTAAAAGGTACTTATTCTTGATTTTAATTTTATTCAAATTTCTATAATAAATGTAGAGTCAAATTTATCCATCTTTCTTTTTCACAAAAGAACTACTTCACCAGAAGTTGACACACTTGGCCGAATGAATCCCTTATCAAGGTTTCCTTGGAGTTGCTTCATAAATTCATGAAACTCAAATGAGGCTATAGGAAACTCTTTTAGAAAGACTTATAAAAACTCTAGAACAATGGGAATATCATCGATGAAAATTTTCTCCCAAACCATTTGAAATAAACATCCTGTTTGAATGGAAATTAATACCCATACATTGGATGTAATATCTAAAGGAAGTTCATAATTATCATCACATGATGGAAAATAATATAATACTATGAAATATCAAAAATAAATTCCCTTCACTGATAAATGATGTGAGATTTATGCAAAGAATGCCAATCCATTCCTAATATGAAATCAAATTCAACAAATAGAAGAATGGAAGGATTTTCAGGAAGCATATTCTAAAAATTTTGAACCGGAGAGGAATCATAGACTTGGGATGAAATCATCATACCATTAAGGGTTTTCACTGGTAATTCCATATATAATTGTTTTGGTGGAATATTAACACCCTTAGAAAATTATGTAGATATAAAAAAGTGGGTAGGTCCAGAATCAAATAAGATAATAGCAGTTCTAGAGTAGATGTTAAGTGTACCTTTCACCACGTCGTTATCAAACCACTTGTTAGAAATAGTGATTTCATGAGATTTTCCCTTTTACCTAGGATTTATAGGTTGCTGATGTCGATCATCATCACCATACCTTGGGTTTGGGCACTGGTTATCATAATGCCCATTATCCTTACACTTTTAGCATTGAAGGGTGGGAGGTACATTCTCTACCTCTTTTTATCCATTCACACTATTAGTTAACTTATTTTAAACAATTTGGAAATACAATGCCAAATGGACTTCCCTTCCACACTTAAAACATTTATTATTCCCCTTATGGAAATTTTTTACATGCTTCTTCCAACACTCAGAGGATAAAGGAAAGATCATCTTTTTCTCTTCATGGTTTTTATAGTTTCCTCTAAACACTATCTTCATTTTCTTATCAAAACATTGGGATTAAAATATGAATCCAACCTCTATTTCAACCTTGATTTCACTACACACAATTTATTCATAGCTACTAAAATATCTCATGGCCAATGCCCTTATGGGACTTAGATTTAAGAAAAAAAGAACCAATAAACTTTACTTTTGTGTTATATGATAATTATTGAAGCATAACACACAAGTCTCATGAAATTAACCTCATAGGTACCAATATAATCATCATCCCTCTGCTTCAAATCAAGGAACTCTTTCTCTATCACTGTAATAATAATAAAAGGAAAGTAATTATTGAAAAATAATTTCTTGAAATAATCCCAATCCATGGATTCAATTTCATCTTGCTACCTTGTATTCTTAATTAGATTCTACCACTAGTCCTCTTCGCCTTTTAACTGATAAAAATTCAGAATGAATTTCTCATGTTCCAAACACTAGAGATTGAAGAATATCTTTTCAGTAGTATTGATTAATTATCTATAAACAAGTGGATCCAAATATCATCTGAAAGAAGGTGGATGTTTCATTATGAAGGACTCAATAAAATGTTGTTACCTGCTTTTATCATTTGAAAGTCCACAATGATTCATAGATTGAGAAAGGTATGAGAGCATAAAAACAATTTTTTTATTATAGATTCCATAGAATTAATTCTCTCATGAGGATAATAATTACATTTTCCATCATAATAACCATTAAAATATTTATTTTGGGTTCCATCCAGTTACTAAAAAGAAAATAATTAAGTAAGAAAAAATTATCATAATGAGGAACCACATAATCTTGATAAGTTGGTTATAGAATTTCTAAGTTATGACACCTTATTTAATCTAAAAGAACTTAGGTTTATCCTAGGGTATTCATAGAAAACTTATATTTAAATCCTTCATGATTTTTCATGAAGAGTTTGTGAATTCTTAAAGCATATCCCTTTGGAGTGTCAAACTAGTTGCGTTGTAAGACCTATTGTCGTGTACCAGTTTACCCCAAGTCAGTCCCGAGACACCTTGTCAGAGTTGATACTCCTAGGTATATCTATGCTAAAAACACATCCACTTGTAGTATCCAGATATGGATGTATTTCTATGAAACCACTCACTCTATCCATTACCAAAATTCTAGGACATTTTAGTACCATTTTACTTATCCTTAGACTTATACTTAGACATGTAATTAGAGTTATCACCAAGGTTTTATCATCCTAGTTTCTAATGTTCAAATAAAAATTTTATCTGATACCAACCATAATGACCCTAAATTATGGTAAATATCCATTACATAAATTTTTTAGAATACTTAAAACATTACAAAAAATATCCCCAAAGACTGTATTAGTCTAGTGCCTTTGGAAACACAGAAACATGAACATTGGTACATAAGTGAGCTACATTATCCCCCACTAGGTTCTTATTGACTAAAAAAATTCTTATTCACGTCAAAATTAATACATATATTCATATCTTGGGGAAGGAAACATAAAAAGAGATGATATCAGATTCCTAGTAAAGGTAAACAAGTAAGACATGTAAGCATAAACACGAACATAAGAGTATGAAACATGATTAAACAATTTTATGATCATAAAATTCATATCAAAAATCATAAACATGAATAATGGAATAAATATTGATAGTTCATAAGACATAAATCATAAGGAAATAAAGAACATAATCCATGAAATAATAACATTTGAATAAAACATGGAATTGTGGAAAACACATAATCATATAATATGATTTCCATAGTATCCAAGACATCACTTCCAATACCATCTTAGTAGTATAGGTTCACTACACAGACCATTTTGGTAGTCAGGGTTCACCCCAATGTCTTTATTAATAGAACTATTTAACTCATTATACCATCTTGAGAGTCATGTTTCACTACCATAGTCATCTTAGTAGTCAAGGTTCACTCCCAAGACCATCTTAGTCTATCTCATGAGATATAAATATTTACCCAATGCATTGGAGAGAGATATAGGTCCCACCCATATCATAATTAAATCATAGATAAATATTCCCAAAAATCATAAAAATATATATCATAACCCATGTAATGAAATTGGTATCACAAACAAGTAATCATGTCATAACCTATGGAAAAAGATACAAGTTTCATAATCATTTCATTAAAAGCATAAGCTGTGAAAGAAAAATGGATTTCATAAATATATAACCCGGGAAAGAGAAATAAGTTTCACAAAGACCATGGAATCAAGAATAAACCATTAATATAAATAATATGAATGTAAATTTAGATCATTTCCAAGAAAGGATTATTTCACTTCAATAAATTTTATCTTTGATGGGAAATAATTTTGAAGGAATTTTTAAAAACATTCTTGAGGAAAATATCCCTCTTCTTTGAAAAACGTTTTTTAAACCTAAAACCCTTTGAAAATAATTTCCTTTTAAAATAAACTTTAAATATTATAATATAATATTTAAAACATATTGAAAACCATTTTCATTGAATCTTATATTGAAGCTTGAAAACTATTTCAAAACTGTTTTCCATGAGAACTTATAAAAATATATTAAGGAAATTTGAATCACAAATACCATTAAAGAAAGATTATAGAATAGATATGGGAATAATTTTAAGAATAATAATCATAGAATATATTCATGAGTAGTATATAAAACACACAAAATAAAAGAGTGGTGAACATGACATGTATCTCATATATATAATAATTGAGATATAATTCCCTTATCTTGTGTCTTGACTCTCATAATACTCACACCAAAACCCTGTATAATAAGAATAAGTTTATTATAAATCTATAAAATAACCTTATTTGTATTTATAATATAATATATGGTTATATAATGAATTTATATTACCATATTATTACTAATTCTATGTTATGGTTTCACTCTGGGTGATATCTACTTTGTTCTTCACATGTATCTTAATTTGTTATATATTTTGTAATTATACTTATATAATGATTGATAGAATGTAAATAATGATTTAAATATCATTAATATTATGTATATTTGTATTATAATAATCTATATAATATATAATTATGAAATGGAAAATACGTTTCATAGAGATGGTAGGTCGTGCGTACACATGAACGCTATTTCTGTTAAATTATCATATTGAAAGAAAGAAAGTAAATGAAGTATATGAATATATATGTATATATATCATTATTATAATATCATGTCTATATTATATATATCATATATTTTTACTGAACTCATTCTTAATGCATTCCATATATAGTGTGAATGAATCACATCGCTTTGAGGGAGTGGTAGTCCACACTTTTTCAAATGAAATTTTCGTATTTACAAAAAATGGAAATTATAAGGACATGTGTTGTAAAAAACTACATAGATTAATGAAATTATAAATAATATATATATATATATATATCATCATAATTCCCACCATGAGAGGTGGTGAAGGAATAATGAACAATCATCGTTTCGTGAGGTGGTAGTTCACCATACACGTAAACAATATGTTCGATACCCATTAGATTAACGTGTATGTAAGTATAGGTAAAACCTTTAGTTTAATAATATATTACTATATTTATTATATTTTTATTATTATATAATCATGGAATAATTATATTCGAGTTAGTGGAGAAAAAAAATAAAAGAAATGAGTTTGAGGGAATGTGTTACCTATTAATCAGGTAACTTTTTTTGGTTTTCACCCAAAGGATTCATGTGAAGGATTTATGAAAAAAAGATACTTCAAGGATTAAGGGAGGGATTTTTAGGAGATAATTGGAAATATAATGGATGAAATTATCTGTCTTGATAGGTGTGTGAATGTGGGAGGAGAGGAGGCCTTTTATAGTGTAGTAGTAGTGACACTCTTGTAATATTTTGGAAAAGGGAAACACCACCTACATTTTTTTATTTAAAGTTGATCCCATAATGGTAAAGATTAGATAAAAGTAATTTTAAGGTAAAAATATTTCCATAAAAGGTATTTTTTTAAAATTTTATAGGTTATATTATGCCTTAAGTTTAGGGTTTATGCCCTTGCTAAGCTTAATTTAATCTTAATCATTGAATTAATTTTAATTAACTTCACTAATATTTTTTGTAAAAAAATTAGTTGATATTATTAGATATTATAAATTATTATTATTAAAAATAGGGAATTAATTTTGCCAAATTACAATCATATAAGTGGTAAAAATTAATTTAAATTTAATCCTGTAGACATAACAACAAAGAGGATTTTTAAAGTAAAAACATTCAAAAGTTTGCTTGATTTTTATTACCAATTTCAAAGTGAAATTTATTCCAAAACCAAAATTGGATAAATTTATACATATTTCATCTAATTAAACTTTAAAATAAATTAAAACACTAATTTAATCTTATAAATAAATTATATGAAAATAGTTGTGTATTAAATTTCAGTATTTTTCATTATTCATTAAAAAATGAAACTCCATAGAAAAATATGAAAAATTCATCCTAACATAATTTTTAAGTTTATATTTATAAAATTAAGTCTATTTGTACATATAAAATTTATAAAAGGTTCCAATATTTAGATTTAAAATAGGCTTTTCATCAAAATTCGGTAAAAGTACTTTAATAAAAATATTGGGTTTTTTGTGTAAGATTGGGCTTGTTATTATCTTATGAATATACAATCTATTGGATGAATATTAAAAATATTTTATTGAATATAATATATATATATATATATATATATAATTAATATCCCTCACTAATTTTAATCAACTTAATTTATTTGGATAAATCAAATTTGATCATAAAAATAGTTTTCTATAGAAACATTCCCTTTATATTAAGTTGATTTATTGAAACTAATGAATTTATATTATATTTGTGTAAACCATAGGTTTTCATAATATATTTAGTAATATTTATAACCACTAACTTAATGCATATGTAACACCCCAGGTAAATAAAGAATATGACATTTCATATTTATCCATATTTGTGAATAAAATATTTAAATGACTTTAAAGGGGACGCTATGCTCGATGGCGTACCCAACACGCAACAACGAGTTTCTTGGGAATCTTACGTTGCACTCTAATAATAAAATAATATTATTTTAAATGGTAGTTAATATGTAGCCATTGTATTGGCGGGAATGGATAGAAATAACTAAAATATGATTATATATGTTCTTAAATATTTTTACATTTATACAATAAAAGATAAAGGCTTAAAATACGGAAAGAATTCAATTTTTGGCGTATATGCCCTAGTTTTCACTAAAGGTTCACTTATCACCTTTTAATGGAGAATTGTCATTAAATATAGTTTTTCTCACTCTTAAAAATTCTTTTGGAACAAATAAAACTCTTCTTAAGAATTGGGACATCAAAATTTACTTTGTGTAAATTTTTGGTACCTTTCTGATAAAGTTCATTTTTTTAATGAATAGTGTAAAATGTTGTATTTTAATTCAAAACCTCTTTTTAATCTAATTTATTTATATGATTAGATTATATTTTGAATTGGTTTTAAAGTGAAATTAGAAAATATTTTTACCATTAAATCCAATAGTGGTCGTTGGAATTAATTTCACTTTGAAATCAGACTTAAACTAGTGTCAATCTTTTGATACTTATTGTTTTATAAAAACACGCTATTTGTTCTGACAGCGGGAATTAATTATTAAATTAATTAATGTGACTTATATGTTTTGAATTTTGTAAAATAGACTTCATTTTTGAATTCGTAATATCAAATATATCTTAGGGTGAATTTTTGGTAATTTTCTGAAAAACTTCAATTTTTGATGAATAGTGAAACCACTAAGTGGTACTTATAAAAACTGATTTTTCCATTTAAATGAAATTTTGCCATCATTGTGTTTTGATTTTCAAAAATCTGACATTCATGGTTGTCATTAAGAAGTAAAATGTGGTTCAATGAGATTAAAATAATTTTTTGGTGAATAGTAACTTATTAAGTTTTTAATCGCGATTAGTGGTAATTAGGGTAGTTTAAGGTATAAATAATACTTTAATGAAATGAAATGACCTAGACACATGTCCCAACCTCATTGGTTGTGTCATGGCCGACCATGACATGCCATGGGTCAACTTGGGGACCCCATGGATCCACTATTGTTGGGAAATGACATAAATTACTTTTTATTTAATGTTAAAGTGAAAATGACACAAACATAATATGTTTTACAAAAACAATTTTTAAGTGGGGTTATACAAGTCCAAAATTTGATTATAAATAGTCATTGGAAAGCTAAAACGATTTCCTATATCATAGTATTTGTTTTATAATTTTTAGACATTAAAGAAATTAAATTATTTATGACATAATAATGATGCAGCGATGACATCATTATTTGACGATTTAATTAAAATGGAAAGATAATGAAACATCTACAAACTACACATGGCCAAAACCAACTGGATGAGTGGATTTCAAAGCCTTATCACCTTATCCACGAATTCTATCAATGTGGGACCTTTTAAAACCGAAACACATTTTCAAATAAAGTAATATTTCTTACTTTCCAAAAGTACCCCTCCTCTCCTCTTATAAAAGGCCCCCACCTCTACCTCTTTTCCCACACTCCTCAAGCCTTTGGCTCGGCCAACCCCTGCCCATTTACTCTATCCACATCCCTCTACTCATCCTAGAGGACTCCCTTTGGGCAGAATCCTTTCAAAGGAAGCCTTTAGTCTTAAATCAAAAGGAGTTACACTTTTAAAGGTAATTCATTCTCTCATGTTCATTTGTTTTATTTTGCTTCTCCAACCCCCTAAACTCTTTTTATTTACTTCTTTTGTAACAACACCAGTATCCTCAATATACTAGGATGTTGTTATAAGATTTATTCGAGCTACACTCTCACACAACTACATCAAATGGTTAAATAACATACGGTTTCCGTGGATGGAGAAATTCTGCCTCCCGAAACGATGATTGTTCAACACTCATTTAACACATTCAAAGGTGGCCATTATGATGTCACTATTTTTATATATGATATATAATATGTTTAAGTTTTATTTATTCTTCTGTATTTTTCATTTTTGTCTTACCTTTATGGCTTCCATTATGGGTATACGCGATATCTTCATTTAAGGAAGTGCGGACTACCGCCCCCTCAAAGTGATTTGATTCGTTATATACCATATGTGGGATGTATAAAGGATGGAAATATGATATTATATATGATATTATACTGGAATTATTATATAACTCTATATAATTATTATTTATTTCCATTAAAGTATGAGATAGAAATGAAAGTAGCGTTCATGCGTACGTACGGCTTACCGTCTCCATGAACGGTGTATTTCATTTCTTACCTCTAAAAGATTATGTAATGTTATAAATGCATGCATGTACTGGATATATATGACATATATGATATCTACATCATGAATACAATTCTTGATATAATAAACATTTGGCCACACGAACAACATGTAATTGTAAGAAGTCCACTTTCGACTTAAGAACCAAATATCGACAAAACAAACATTATTAACTTAAATGATTAAATAATGTTTATAACATTGAAATAAGTGATCTAAAAGGAATAATGAACTATAAAAAGGGTTCTTAATAAAGTGGAAATTAACTCAAGTTTATTATTCAGGACGTTAAAGAACGATCGAGTCAAGTCGGACCCGAGGTAAGGGATCCTACTCCTCTCTTTCTTTTTAAGTACACACTTTTATGTCATTCCTTTTAAAGCTCATCTTTCTTGTTATTGGGATGATCTTTTATATTACGCTTACTGTAATTTTTATGTTCATATGATGAGAGAACATATTCTCTCTCATCAATCCATTTTGGAAGTTTTGAGTGGCGCCGTTAGGCTGCCGAACTTTCGTAAGAGATATAACCTCTCTCTTTCTTTTTAAGTACTCTCCTTTATGCCACTTCTTTTAAGCTCCTCTTTGTAATGTTGGGGGATGTTATTTTATATTCCTCTTTCTGTAAATTTTATTGTAATGTGATGAGATACCCTATTTGATCTCATCAATCCATATTCGGAAGTTTTATGTGGCGCCGTTAGGTTGCCGAGTTTTCGTAAGGGATTTTTCATCTCACTTTTATTCCCGTGAGATTTATGCTACATTTGCCACAAATTCCATTGAGTGGTGTATGTACTTCCCATTATTCTACTATTTGTGTAATATACTTTCGTTTATGAGTATTTACATCAATGATCTATTGTCCTTCTTTCATGGGGTGTATGTTTTGAAAGATACCCAAGTCGGTAAGGGAACCTTTCACCCTCCTCTTTTTTAAAAGACTTCTTTTATTGGGTCTTTTAATTTACATATTTTTATGTTGGGATATGTTCTCATACATCCTTATTGATGTAAATTTTATGTCCAAGTGATGAGATACACTTTTTATCTCTCATCAACTCTTTTTGATGTGATGCCGTTAGGCTGTCAAGGGAACTTTTTAACCCAATTTCGATTTCTTTGGGTTCAACTTGTAGTCATTGAATATGTCATCCATTGAATATGTGTGAATGAAATTTTATTTTTTTACACTTAATATCCACTTATATTGGGTGTATATATATTTGTCACACATATTTTTGAGATTTATTTGTCCTTAATTTAAGGATACCTTCTTTATAAGGGATTTCATCACATTTGACATTTCTATTGAGGGTTCATTGTTGTTATGCACCAATTCACTCTTATATGGTGTATATACTGTCCTTTGGAGTATTATATCATGAATCCTTTTATTATCATGATATTATAAAGTTCTGACTAAATGTTATTCCTCGATTATTGTATTCAAGTGTCTCTAATTTTGGTAAAACCCCTTTAACCAAAATATCGTTTTAAATGTTTTAATTATTTGTTCTTATTAATATCCATGTTTTCAAAATGGTTTTAAGGATTTATTTATATGGATATTAATGGTTTAAAATTTTAAAAGCTTCAAGGTGGTATGGGACACTTTGATTCAAAAATCTCTTTATTAAATGTTTTAAATGGTTTTGGAAATGGTTTCTTTTTGAATGGATTCATTATTTCAATATCCTAAAATGTTATATTGTGATTGAAATGTGGAATTGTTATCTTTCCTTTATTCATGTTTATGTGATACGATTATGTTATGGTTCTTGGGCATTGTTATGAAGAACGGGTGGTTCCGTGATAAAATAAGGGCGGGTGAGCCCGATATAGCTCTCCAATGCATTGGGTAACGCGAAGGAGTGAAACGTTAAGGTTTTTACGAAGAGATTTAGGGAATATACTGTGATGGGTATTCCAAACGTAACCAAGAGGGTTACTCACTACGTAAGAATGTTATGAATGCCTCAAGTTACCTTTATGTCTTATGTCTTCTATGATTTATTCATGATTTGATATGCCTATGTTTTATGGGTAAAGTATGATTTCATTCTTATGTATATATGAACTCATGTTTCCTTTCCATATTTCTATAACCCTTACTGAGCTTTTTATGCTCATCCCAAGTTTTTGAAATGCTTTTCATAGGTCAAGGGAAAGGTACATGATGTGACGATAGTGTCAAGGATGTGTCAAGAAAGAATCCGTGTTTTATTTTAAATATGTTTCCGTTGATGGGAAGAATGAATACTATCTTTTTGTAACCACTTTGTTAAAATGTGGAATGTAATGCAAGTTTCATGATCTAATTCTCTAAAACTCTAAACCTGAAAAGATCCTCAATGTGTAATCTTGTAATAACTCAAGATTTAGTAAGGTTTAAGGTGGGGGCCTTATAGTTGGTATCAAAGGTCGGTTTAGATAACTTTAGAGGTTAGGGTATTCTTTAAGCATAAGTGACAATTACCATAATGGTTAGGATTTCAGAAAGAGTCTTAGTTTTAGATAAAGTGAATGAGTAAGTATATCTTATTGTCTATCTTACTCATTAGTACATGATGGTTTTGTTGATATACTCACACTGACATTTCTATTTTTAGTGAATGGATGGATCTAGCAGGCACCAAAGAGACAACAGGTTTGAAGGAAACTGTGGTGGTTCTCTAATTAAGATACTAGATAAAATGAAGGATTCAATGAGGAAACTCGTGGTTGTTCTAAACCAAATATCAAGGAGTCATGATCAACCACTTCAACCTTGGTGAGTTCTCTAATGCATCAGGTACGAGATGGCCAATTCGATGTGGAAATTCAGGTAATAATTATTAAGGTAACCATTAGGGTTTATATGATACTTAATTTTTAGGTAATTATGGGTTACTCTATGATATGATGGAAAATGAAAGGAATGAGATAATCTTGAGGTTAAAATATGTTATGATTATTCTTGAAGATTTTATCTCATTTTGGGGAATGTTTTAAGAATTATATAGTTTTGGAAAAAGGACAACACACAGACCGTGTGACATCCCGTCGCGTCGGACAAAGCTGTGGGAATCGAACCCACAACCAATGTGCGACTGGTATTTATCGCCTACCACTGGACTATGTGAAGTCCCTGGTTAGTTTGACTGATTCATTCTAGTTATATGATTTTATGAATTAAGAGTAAGTTTATTTTGGGTTATTTTTGAAAATGATTAACCTATCATGGAGGATATGTGATTAGGTTAATTACTTTTCAAAATGAGACTTTAGGAGCAACTGATATTGTTTGGAGATAAATGTTACGATTTATCTTGGAATACTATGTGACTAAATCCTTCAAATATTTGGGTTTCAATCTTATATTGGTTTACTTTGAAGAATTTTATGGACAAATTGATTATAGAATGGTCCTCGTTGAACTTTGGGTTTTGTTGGACAAATTTTGGAGATTAAGAATAAATTCTATTTTTATAAAGGGTTATCCTTTTCTGGATTATCTGACCTTGTACTAACCTTTTTGGTTTTGGTTATGGTTAAGGTCTAATGATATGGGAAGTATATAGTTCTCTTTTGTGGATTAGGTGATTCTCTATAAGTTGATTATAGTACTCTTAATGTGAACAAGTCTTCCTAAATACTCATCTTTTGGAGAAAATATGAGTTTGTGTAAGGAATCTAATAAAGGTTGAAAGTCAATATGATAAGTGATTATGTTTCATTATGAATAAATTCCTCAATAAAAAGTAACTTAAAACAAAAATGTTGTCTATTAACTTTTCCTACTGGGGAATCGAAGACCGTTTAACCCATCACAAGTTTGTGATTTTCTCGTGGTTAACTTTCTCCTAAACACGTTTTCTATCACTCTCCATCAGAACATGACCCTTTGTTTTTTCCTCCATGTCCATATTTTCATACTTGGAATCCTAGTATGTTTTAACTCGGGTGACCTTTGTACTTATCTTTCTTTATTTTAAAGTGTTTGTTTTACCGACTTTTGTTCCGATGTGGGACTTTCAAGGATGTTTCCAAGCGCAATTTTAAAATTGCGAGGACGCAATTCCCAAAAGGGGGGAAGGATGTAACAACCCAGGTAAATAAAGAATATGACATTTCATATTTATCCATATTTGTGAATAAAATATTTAAATGACTTTAAAGGGGACGCTATGCTCGATGGCGTACCCAACACGCAACAACGAGTTTCTTGGGAATCTGACGTTGCACTCTAATAATAAAATAATATTATTTTAAATGGTAGTTAATATGTAGCCGTTGTATTGGCGGGAATGGATAGAAATAACTAAAATATGATTATATATGTTCTTAAATATTTTTACATTTATACAATAAAAGATAAAGGCTTAAAATACGGAAAGAATTCAATTTTTGGCGTATATGCCCTAGTTTTCACTAAAGGTTCACTTATCACCTTTTAATGGAGAATTGTCATTAAATATAGTTTTTCTCACTCTTAAAAATTCTTTTGGAACAAATAAAACTCTTCTTAAGAATCGGGACATCAAAATTTACTTTGTGTAAATTTTTGGTACCTTTCTGATAAAGTTCATTTTTTTAATGAATAGTGTAAAATGTTGTATTTTAATTCAAAACCTCTTTTTAATCTAATTTATTTATATGATTAGATTATATTTTGAATTTGTTTTAAAGTGAAATTAGAAAATATTTTTACCATTAAATCCAATAGTGGTCGTTGGAATTAATTTCACTTTGAAATCAGACTTAAACTAGTGTCAATCTTTTGATACTTATTGTTTTATAAAAACACGCTATTTGCTCTGACAGCGGGAATTAATTATTAAATTAATTAATGTGACTTATATGTTTTGAATTTTGTAAAATATACTTCATTTTTGAATTCGTAATATCAAATATAGCTTAGGGTGAATTTTTGGTAAATTTCTGAAAAACTTCAATTTTTGATGAATAGTGAAACCACTAAGTGGTACTTATAAAAACTGATTTTTCCGTTTAAATGAAATTTTTCCATCATTGTGTTTTGATTTTCAAAAATCCGACAAACATGGTTGTCATTAAGAAGTAAAATGTGGTTCAATGAGATTAAAATAATTTTTTGGTGAATAGTAACTTATTAAGTTTTTAATCGCGATTAGTGGTAATTAGGGTAGTTTAAGGTATAAATAATACTTTAATGAAATGAAATGACCTAGAAACATGTCCCAACCTCATTGGTTGTGTCATGGCCGACCATGACATGCCATGGGTCAACTTGGGGACCCCATGGATCCACTATTGTTGGGAAATGACATAAATTACTTTTTATTTAATGTTAAAGTGAAAATGACACAAACATAATATGTTTTACAAAAACAATTTTTAAATGGGGTTATACAAGTCCAAAATTTGATTATAAATAGTAATTGGAAAGCTAAAAAGATTTACTATATCATAGTATTTTTGTTATAATTTTTAGACATTAAAGAAATTAAATTATTTATGACATAATAATGATGCAGCGATGACATCATTATTTGACGATTTAATTAAAATGGAAAGATAATGAAACATCTACAAACTAAACATGGCCAAAACCAATTGGATGAGTGGATTTCGAAGCCTTATCACCCTATCCACGAATTATATCAATGTGGGACCTTTTAAAACCGAAACACATTTTCAAATAAAGTAATATTTCTTACTTTCCAAAAGTACCCCTCCTCTCCTCTTATAAAAGGCCCCCACCTCTACCTCTTTTCCCACACTCCTCAAGCCTTTGGCTCGGCCAACCCCTGCCCATTTACTCTCTCCACATCCCTCTACTCATCCTAGAGGACTCCCTTTGGGCATAATCCTTTAAAAAGAAGCCTTTAGGCTTAAATCAAAAGGAGTTACACTTTTAAAGGTAATTCATTCTCTCATGTTCATTTGTTTTATTTTGCTTCTCCAACCCCCTAAACTCTTTTTATTTACTTCTTTTGTAACAACACCAGTATCCTCAATATACTAGGATGTTGTTGTAAGATTTATTCGAGCTACACTCTCACACAACTACATCAAATGGTTAAAGAACATACGGTTTCCGTGGATGGCGAAATTCTGCCTCCCGAAACGATGATTGTTCAACACTCATTTAACACCTTCAAAGGTGGCCATTATGATGTCACTATTTTTATATATGATATATAATATGTTTAAGTTTTATTTATTCTTCTGTATTTTTCATTTTTGTCTTACCTTTATGGCTTTCATTATGGGTATACGCGATATCTTCATTTAAGGAAGTGCGGACTACCGCCCCCTCAAAGTGATTTGATTCGTTATATACCATATGTGGGATGTATAAAGGATGGAAATATGATATTATATATGATATTATACTGGAATTATTATATACCTCTATATAATTATTATTTCTTTCCATTAAAGTATGAGATAGAAATGAAAGTAGCGTTCATGCGTACGTACGGCTTACCGTCTCCATGAACGGTGCATTTCATTTCTTACCTCTAAAAGATTATGTAATGTTATAAATGCATGCATGTACTGGATATATATGACATATATGATATCTACATCATGAATACAATTCTTGATATAATAAACATTTGGCCACACGAACAACATGTAATTGTAAGAAGTCCACTTTCGACTTAAGAACCAAATATCGACAAAACAAACATTATTAACTTAAATGATTAAATAATGTTTATAACATTGAAATAAGTGATCTAAAAGGAATAATGAACTATAAAAAGGGTTCTTAATAAAGTGGAAATTAACTCAAGTTTATTATTCAGGACGTTAAAGAACGATCGAGTCAAGTCGGACCCGAGGTAAGGGATCCTACTCCTCTCTTTCTTTTTAAGTACACACTTTTATGTCATTCCTTTTAAAGCTCATATTTCTTGTTATTGGGATGATCTTTTATATTACGCTTACTGTAATTTTTATTTTCATATGATGAGAGAACATATTCTCTCTCATCAATCCATTTTGGAAGTTTTGAGTGGCGCCGTTAGGCTGCCGAACTTTCGTAAGAGATATAACCTCTCTCTTTCTTTTTAAGTACTCTCCTTTATGTCACTTCTTTTAAGCTCCTCTTTGTAATGTTGGGGGATGTTATTTTATATTACTCTTTCTGTAAATTTTATTTTAATGTGATGAGATACCCTATTTGATCTCATCAATCCATATTCGGAAGTTTTATGTGGCGCCGTTAGGCTGCCGAGTTTTCGTAAGGGATTTTTCATCTCACTTTTATTCCCGTGAGATTTATGCTACATTTGCCACAAATTCCATTGAGTGGTGTATGTACTGCACATTATTCTACTATTTGTGTAATATACTTTCGTTTATGAGTATTTACATCAATGATCTATTGTCCTTCTTTCATGGGGTGTATGTTTTGAAAGATACCCAAGTCGGTAAGGGAACCTTTCAACCTCCTCTTTTTTAAAAGACTTCATTTATTGGGTCTTTTAATTTACATATTTTTATGTTGGGATATGTTCTCATACATCCTTATTGATGTAAATTTTATGTCCAAGTGACGAGATACACGTTTTATCTCTCATCAACTCTTTTTGATGTGATGCCGTTAGGCTGTCAAGGGAACTTTTTAACCCAATTTCGATTTCTTTGGGTTCAACTTGTAGTCATTGAATATGTCATCCATTGAATATGTGTGAATGAACTTTTATTTTTTTACACTTAATATCCACTTATATTTGGTGTATATATATTTGTCACACATATTTTTGAGATTTATTTGTCCTTAATTTAAGGATACCTTCTTTATAAGGGATTTCATCACATTTGACATTTCTATTGAGGGTTCATTGTTGTTATGCACCAATTCACTCTTATATGGTGTATATACTGTCCTTTGGAGTATTATATCATGAATCCTTTTATTCTCATGATATTATAAAGTTCTGACTAAATGTTATTCCTCGATTATTGTATTTAAGTGTCTCTAATTTTGGTAAAACCCCTTTAACCAAAATATCGTTTTAAATGTTTTAATTATTTGTTCTTATTAATATCCATGTTTTCAAAATGGTTTTAAGGATTTATTTATATGGATATTAATGGTTTAAAATTTTAAAAGCTTCAAGGTGGTATGGGACACCTTGATTCAAAAATCTCTTTATTAAATGTTTTAAATGGTTTTGGAAATGGTTTCTTTTTGAATGGATTCATTATTTCAAAATCCTAAAATGTTATATTGTGATTGAAATGTGGAATTGTTATGTTTCCTTTATTCATGCTTATGTGATACGATTATGTTATGGTTCTTGGGCATTGTTATGAAGAACGGGTGGTTCCGTGATAAACTAAGGGCGGGTGAGCCCGATATAGCTCTCCAATGCATTGGGTAACGCGAAGGAGTGAAACGTTAAGGTTTCTCCGAAGAGATTTAGGGAATATACTGTGATGGGTATTCCAAACGTAACCAAGAGGGTTACTCCCTACGTAAGAATGTTATGAATGCCTCAAGTTACCTTTATGTCTTATGTCTTCTATGATTTATTCATGATTTGATATGCCTATGTTTTATGGGTAAAGTATGATTTCATTCTTATGTATACATGAACTCATGTTTCCTTTCCATATTTCTATAACCCTTACTGAGCTTTTTATGCTCATCCCAAGTTTTTGAAATGCTTTTCACAGGTCAAGGGAAAGGTACATGATGTGACGATAGTGTCAAGGATGTGTCAAGAAAGAATCCGTGTTTTATTTTAAATATGTTTCCGTTGATGGGAAGAATGAATACTATCTTTTTGTAACCACTTTGTTAAAATGTGGAATGTAATGCAAGTTTCATGATCTAATTCTCTAAAACTCTAAACCTGAAAAGATCCTCAATGTGTAATCTTGTAATAACTCAAGATTTAGTAAGGTTTAAGGCGGGGGCCTTATAGCATATGTTAAATCTTAATATATAATATTTTAATAATATCTTGCACTTTGGTAAAACTTGGTGTTTAATGTAATGTATGCCAAGTATATTCTGTGTGAATGTAATGTTTGACTAAGTGAATGGAAAAAATAAACGAAAAAGGAAAAAATCCCATAAAAACTCAGAGTGTTACAATAACCCATCACATCCGGAAAGTTTGAGTGTCTTAAACCCACAACCAAAGAGAGACAATGGTGGAGATCCTATTAGTGGCCTATATGATGTACTGGTTAGTTTGACATTATTTTTAAAATGATTTGATTGATATATACTTATAGAATGGATTAAGTTGAATTTTTAGTGTTACTATTGAGGTTTTAAAGATTAATTTACTATATTAGATAACTTATTCTCACCATTTTGTTTTTGGTAAATATTTAGAGACATGATGAAGGACTTTCCACTATTTTATGGATTTTATGATATATTAAGAGTTAATTTTAGTGTTTCAGTAAAAAAAAATTATATTAGATATTCTGTCTGTAGAGTAAGAGGTGAAATGGAAATTTATATAATCACAAATAAAGTATGAAATTATGATTATAAAATGTAAATATATCAAATAATTATATTTTCTTATGTCCTTAAGGAGTAAAAGAATTTCTTAATAATAGGAAAAGAATATTGAAAAAAAATCTGACCCCATTACCTTCATATTTAATGAATAAATGGTATTTTAACTAATAAAATATTTATTATTTTGTGATTAATGACCTATATCACTCTCTATAAATATTTATTCTCTTATTCCATGTTCATATGTTCACTTATATCTAGTGTTATCCTATTTAGAAACCAAGTATGTGTTATTCTAGATGACCTTCAAACTTACCTTTATATATTATTAAGAGGATGTTTTAATAACACTTTTTATGATGCGGGTTTACAACAAAGGTTTTTTCAAATGAAAAACCCATGATTACTAAGATCAAGATTAAATTTCCAAGTCACAATTTACTTAAGGGGTTATAATGTAACACCTTAAAATTTTAAGAGGAAAATTGGGTTTGACAACTTATGTGAAATGAGATATCTAGTTTAGAAGAGAATGTAACACCCTGAGAATTAATGATATAATTATTTTTAAATAAAATAAATTTCTTCAATAACTTGTGAAACACACAACACCTTTTTTTAATGAACCACGGTATAATATTAATAATATTATTAAAACATGATTATTTAAACCAAGATGATAAACTTATAGGTAATAATAGAAATAAGTTTTTTAAAATAATTATAATGGGTTTAGATAAATAAATATATAGATAAATAAGTAATTAAATTTTGGTAAAGCCTCTATAATCTTTGAAAATACCTTTTTTCTAAAATATGGTTTTTATTTATATTTGTGAAGAAATAATAACCTTAATATATTAAAGTTTTATAAAATTTATTTTTAAAAATAAACTTCTTTTTTCAATAAACATGTCAAAATTATCTTAGGGTGATCTTTTAGGGATTTTTATAAAAATATTAAATTTTCAATGAATAGTAAAAAATATTGGTTTTTATTGAAAAATACATTTTCATTTAAAGAATTTATAAGGATAAATTTTATTTCAAAATAGATTTAAAAGTAAAATTAGCTTGATAATATATTTTTTAAACCAATTTAGGTCATTTCAATCAATTAAATGTTAAAATTTGATATTAAAACTTTATCTAATTATGAAATTTTTTTCTTTGACAACTCATGTTTTCATCACATCACATAATTTAATTTTAAATTAAATGTTGTCAATTTTGTTAATATAATCATGAAAAATTGATTACATATTTTTAATCAGAATAATTAATATTATCTAATATGGGAAACTTAATTTTGGACTATAATGAATTGTGAAAAGTGTAAAAAATTATTATTGCGGTTAAGGTAAAAATGGGTTTATGAGGGGTTTAACTAAAAACATAAGGTTAAAAAATGATCCAAAATAAGTAGATTTCCAATTTTATGTTCATATATCAACCTTATCTCTTATAATGTTTTATAATGGGCCTTTTTGGAGACTTTTGTAATATAATAAATGTGGGTACAGTTATTTCTTTCAAAAAATTCAATGTTTCCTCTCCACTTATAAACTACCACCCCCTCTTCCCTTATTCAAACTTCCAAAACCATTTGTTTCAGCCAATATTTGAATAAATATCATCATTAAATCCCTCCCCAAATCCTATATTACTTTTTATAATTATTAAACTATATATACAATATACCGAGATGTTATTATGTTAATTTAATAATATATATATACATCCACTTACATCAAATGGAAAATGAAACCGTCAATCATGTTTATTGAGGACTACCACCTCACGAACCGATGCATTTTATTTTCCATAACCACCTTTCAAGGATGTATATAACAATAAATTTAACACACACACACACACATATGATATTTATGAAATTATTAAAATTATTGAATTATGACAACACTTATACCTTCTTACTTTCCATACCATGGGGGGATACGATAACATCGCTTGCGTGTACAGTGGACTACCACCTCGTAAAATGATGTGATTCATTTTTTACTAATGATTTACATGGAAGGTATTAAGGATAATAATAATTAATATATGTGATATTAATGACATGAAAATACTTATATAAATATAATATAACATTTAACTTATTACTTCTAATACATAGGAAAACAATAACATCACTCGTGCGCATGTGTGGACTACCACCTCCACATAGTGATGGGAAATTCTTTTCATATTTTTTTAAATGGATAATAATAAGGATTTATTTGATTAATATAAACTCAATATATGAAAAAATAATTATTCAATAATGGTTAATTAATATTTATTTTCCTTTTGTTCTATCTGTTGAGAAAACGGAAACAACGTTCATGCGTACGTACGACCCACCATCTCCACGAATGATGTAATTCATTTTATATAATTAAATTTTATGGATTATTATAAATAAATATATAATTAATATATATGATATTTATATCATGTTTTAAATTCTGGATATTATTTAACCATGATCAAAGTAAAATGACTAAAAATAATAAATTAAAACATACATGAAAAACAAATCAATAATTGCATGAAATGTGATTTTAACAAGAAATTGTTAATGAACGGGTAATAAAAGGTCATAAGTAAATCATATATGGTATGATATATATAATTATGGTTCAAAAAAGACTTATAATAAACTTTTATTTATAATATAGGTGTTACAGACATGTAAAAAGGAAATCATACCAGAGGTAGGCGATTTTGTCTCAATTTCCTTTTATTGAGTCATATTGTAATGCTATGCACCTAATGTATTTATATGGAATATATACTACCCATTTTACATGTAATATAATGAAAACTTCACAATTAAAGGAATTTTATGATTTAATTTTAATTATTTAATCTATGGGGTTTTGACATAAATGTTACTAAGTGGTAAAGAATTTCATAATTCAATTTCTTTTCATTGGGTTATATTACTTCTTCATTGTCTTTGATATTATAAGATTATGTGTGAAATTGATTTTTATTATATTATTTATTTATAATTTTTTTATTTGGATTCATATTTGATAAACATAAGAAATTCATTGATTAATTATTATTAAAATATTATAATCATTATAAGGGCGGATCATATCAAATTATCACCTTTGGGACATATAGTATTTTATAAACCTATGTTATTTTATGATTTGTATCTAATAAACATTTGATATATTATATCATGAATATATATATATATATATTATTGGTTTTTAATATTTCCTTTTGTGTTATTTATTTCATGGTGCTTATGATTCAAAAATCACCAATATAGTAAGAGATTTATATAACAATCTCATTTTAATCAGGTTTGTCTATTATTAAATTTAAATTGAAAGAAATTATATAATATTTATATTATAAAAAATTTTAATTTTATTATCCTTTAGTTATTAATGAAAATTATTGTAATAGTATGATTTTACAATCTTTGGCACTTAAAATGATTGAGAATCTATTTTAATAAAATACAAATTTATTTCTCTCTTCGGTTAGAAATCCATTTTATTCGAAAACCATGTTTTATAAAAATGCGTTCAAGAATTATTTTTTAAATTATCTTATGAGTGTTTAAATTAATTATTACCCATTATATTATTTTTAAAAAATGATTTAAAATGAATCTTCAGGTTATTTTACAAACAATGTAGTTTTGACTCTTCACACAGAATGAGAGAGGTATATTTAATTTAACATACTCATAATGAATAGATTTTCCCTTAATCATGAAAAATAATTTCTGTAAAGATTCATTTACATGTTTAATTTTTTTTAAATAAGATAGTTTTCCTAATATTATATAAATTTTTAGTTTTAAATTTTTTTATTATAATGAAAATGGTATTTTCTATAAGAATGTGTTTAAATATATTTTTATGGTATTTTCATTTATCAACAACTACAAAAATTCATTTTACTTATAATCCACTAGATATATATTATATTTATACCATAATTATTATTTCTATAGATGTTTTATGACCAGTTTTACTAGGGAAAGTATTGGCATTCAATTAATTAATTAATTTAGTAGTCATTAACTTTCCCTTCAATTATTCACTATCTTGTGATCTTTTGTTAGTAAATTTCTCTTAAATATCCATATTATTTATATCATGGATATGATTATTGCCTAAACCATATTCCATTTTTACATATTATGTATACTTTTAAAGTTAATTTATTAACTATGGACATAATGATAATTATACATCCTTTACTTAATATATATATATGTTGATAAGGCATGTTTGTTTAGTAATTTATCCGTCATTTAATACATGAGAAATGAATTTGAAATTCACGTGATGGGTGGTTCCCATTTATAAATAGTACCTCAATTCATAGGTAGTACCATAAGACAAATTAGTTTGCTAGCCTTATTTATATGGGCTTTTGGTGTATACCTATACATAATATGAAACTATCTCATGAAAGGTCTTGACCGCCTAAATACCATGATGCCTAAGATTATGGAATTGAAAAAGTAAGAATTTTTCTTCATTGATAATTTAGTTATTATTATTATCCTTGAGATTTTCTCATTGATATTTTCTATGGATTCATTTCATTCTTAGTTTATTTATTAAATCAAATGTCTTTTCACTTATTTACCTTCAAATATTTATTATGCATTATCTAATCATGATATTAAAGCTACTGATAAAATGACATGTGTTTTCAGTTATTTAACTTTACTTATTGATTATATATCATTTATTAGGATTTATTTATTCATGATTTCTTCCGCAATATGTAACCCTTAACGAGCATTTGATATCCCACTTATTTTGTTTCTTTTCATAAGAATATGAAGAAGGAATATTTTAATGAGATAAAGGATAAATATTTTTTACTTTTATTATGTTGTTTCTAAGGTTTTAAAATGTAAATAAGATTCATGTATGCATCTATTTTACAAAGACTACTAAACTATTCAGTTATTTAAGATGTGATCACTTGCATTGATTATCAATGTAATTTAGTGACCATTGACTCTGAGCTACTCTAGTTAGGGTATTTATATGGTAATTGTGGGAGGAAACATATATCATAAGTATGGATATAAAAATAATTATTGTTATGTCTTCCATCATAAGAATAAGTATGTGATTATTTATGCATGTGAAGAATAAAATTCCTTTATAAAATAAAATACTAGAAGAAGTGTAACACCTTGAGTTTTTAGGATTGTTTTGAATAAATTAAATTTTTTTGAAATTTTTCATTATATACTACACCATGTTAATCTTTATCTACACACAACACCATCTCATCTTTCATTACATGTAACATTGAGTTTCTACAAAATATCATTTTATTATTGTAATTCTTTAAATAAGAAAATTATATCCTAGACGTTAGAATGGAAGGTATGAACAAGATTAACTAAATTATTAAATATGGTTTTCACATGTGTATATAATTAATTCTTTTGTTACTAGTTATTTATAAATAAAATAAAACCCCTTTTTAATATAAAATGAAATCTGTTTTTTTCTTCTAAAAAACTATTTAATTGTGAACAAGTTTGATTTATACTAACAAATAAACAATCACTATTATTAGATTATATTAATGATATATATATATATAATATTCAACATAATGTGTAAAATTAATCCTATGTGTTTTCTAGACATGATATAAGAGCAAATCCAATTATACTAAAAAATATGTATTTTTTCTAAAAAGATAGTTTTCCACCTTTCGATGGAACACTTATTTTCAATATAGTTTATGAAAATTTTATAAATTATATTTGTTAAAATAAACATCTTCATTAAAATCAGAATATCAAAATTTACTTTGTTTTACTATTTGGTATTTTTAAGATAAGTTTCATTTTTTGATGAATAGTAAAAAAATATTTCACTTTAATTAACCGAGTATCTAAATCTTCTACTAACTATGATATCAATTCAAAGAGAATTGAATGATATTATATGTGGAATTGGTTATAATTAATTAAACCAAGTACCTAAATGTTCTACTTCCTAATGAATATAGAAAACTATTACTCTTAAATATGAAGTAACTGAGAATGTTAGAAAATCATGGTACACCACTAAAAAACTAAAATTTGATACTTTCAGAATTTATGATGGATAAATAATATGCCATATTAATGGGTTATTCACATATGTAGACAATGTTGATGTTTCTTTATGATCTTTAATTCCACATCCAAATCATGCATTGAATGTACTAAAAGTTCTACCTGCTAAGTAAAATGGAATATATACCACTATGCAACAATAGTCACCAGTCTAAGATATGAAAATTAAATAATTAATCAGAACCTTGATAGAGTATGAAGTATAGATTAAAGATGAATATTATGATCAAATGATGATAAAAATGGGAAATAAATCCCTTAGAATTACTATTCAAAATTATAAAAAGAAATCAAAAGAAGATTCAAAAATATCAAATGATTCACAATGTTCATATTCTGAAATAGAATTTGCTCAATTAACCTGAAGGTTCAACAAATTTTATAAGAAAAAGAGGCACTTTAAGAATAAATTTAAGAAAGATGAAATAAGATCTAAAGAATTATGATGTTATGAATTTAATAATATGGGAAATGTTATAACTAATTTCCCATAGTTAAAGGAAGAAAAAAAAGTTCGAGAGGAAAGAAAAGAAAAATTAAATGTGAAATGATCATGAGTGAATAGGTAAGAGTGCTATAAAAGATACTTGGAATGTATATAAATACATCAAAATATATTCTAAATCTGACTCAGAAAAAGATCCAACAAATCTGAAAGCAAATATTTGTTTTATGGATTAATAAGAATATGAGGTACAATCTAATTATTCTTCAGCCTCTTATTCGTAAAGTTGATCTAATATAAAATTAACTGCTTACTTCTCCATTTTTGAATAAAGATATGAATCTTTTGTAAAAATGTATAATTCACTAAAGAATACCCACAATTCTATTTTAAGTGAAAACGATACTATGTTAAAACATCATCTGGAATTAGAATAAAAATTTAATAAATCCACTTTAAATTATGCTGATCACGAAAACAAAATGAAATAATTACAAGATGATGTAGAGTTATTTAAAATTATTTCTATAATATTAACTAAATGATAAGAATCCTTAAATCAAATTCTTGTAAAAAATGTTATCAAAAAGAAAAAAATATGGAATAAGAAGAAATGGTGAGAAATCTAAATTATATAGAAATTACTTTATACCAAGTTCTAAAAATAAAAACATATCAATTGTTACTTTTTTTATTATGGAATTATGGGAAATTTATATAATGAATTCTACTTAAGAAATCCTCAGATAAGTGTAATTTAAAAGAATTTTATTTCCATTAATATGTTTGAAGTATGTACTATATGTTTTGGAAAAATAAGGAAAATATCGATACTGAGATCTGTGCTTGCTAACATGGCTGGACCCAAGGAAATATGGGTACCAAAACAATTTTTATTTAAATAATTTGTAGGAAAAATGTAAGAGGAATGAAAATAATATATGGTATATGGACAGTGGCTGCTCAAGACACATGAGTGGATACTCTTCCATTTTTTGTTCATTAGAAAAACTAGATGAAGGATTAGTTACCTTCAGCTACAATGGGAAAGGAAAGATAGTTGGAGTTGAATAAGGTGTAGATCTAAAATCAATTTCAATAAAAAAATTCCATACATTCAGGTACTAAAGCACAATATGATAAGTATCTATCAATTCTATAATGATGGATTTTATATTGATTTCTTAAATAATTCGTAATCAGTTTTTAAAGATAAATTTCTTAAATTTAGAGCACCCAAAACTGAAAATATTTATACCATGGATCTTAATTATTTGTGTAAAAAAATTAAATTGTTTAAATACTAAGAAAAATTAATAATGGATATATAATAAGATACTTAGAAAATATAATGTATCTACTTTATATAAATTATGAAGGAAACACTTAGTTTATGAATTTCTCAGTATTAAGTTTGATAAAGATAGATTATATGATGCATGCCAAATTGGAAAATAACAAAAGTTATCATTAAAATCTATTAACAAAATTGTTACATCCTAACCATTATAACTCATCCACATGGATTTTTTGACTATCAAGAGTAGTATGTTTGGCTGGAAGATTATATGTTTTTATTTTAGTTGATGGTTTTACAAGATTTAAATGGGTTTATTTTCTAAAAAATAAAATTTATGTTTTCTCCTATTTTGATTTTTTTTTTAAAATTTCAAATTATAAAAGTTTTAAAAATAATATCATTAAGAAGTGATCATGGTGAAAAATTTGAGAATCAAGAATTTAATTATTCTTGCTCAAACTTGGTAATTAAACAAACCTTATCTCCACCAAGAACACCTAAAAAAGGAATTTTTGAAAGAAGAAATAGAAATATTCATGAAGTGGTAATAACAATGTTAAATAAATATAGTATTCCTACCTATTTTTGGGTAGAAGCTATACAAAAAAATTTATATATCATGAATAAAGTTTTAATGTAACACCCCAAGATTTCATAGTGTGTTATTTTTTTTCAAAATAATTCAATGACTTGCACTACACGAAACACCGAGTTAAAGCGCACCATGACTTACCAAACAAGCCGTTCAAAAGAGGTTATGAAAAGTATTAACTAAATTTTAAACTTTATATAATCCTTATAATTTTAGAATCCATATTATGAGTTTCTTAGACATAATGTAAGAACAAATTCCTTTTTTTCAGATAAAAGAAGTATTTTTCAAAAATGCACTTTTACCAACTTTAATAGTGATTCCTTTTTAAAATTCAATATTTTAAACTTTTATATATTCAATTTGACTAAATATAGTTATTCTTTAGAATGGGGAAATAAAAAAAGTTTACAATGTAACACCCCAAGCTTCTATGGTACGCTTCTCTTTGAATAATGCGATAGCGTGTGTTGTACGCAACATCGAGTTCTAACACACCACAACCAATCAAACTAGCCGTTATGAATAGTAATACCTACTTTTTAAAATTTTATAAATTTTATATTTCAAAATGGACTTCATTTTTGGATTCGGAGTATCGAATTTATCCTAATATGAAATTTTGGTACCTTTTGGATAACTTTAATATTTTTATGAATAATAAACATTACTAAATTTTAATTAAAAACAACTTTTTTAATCAAAATAATTAATAGTGATAAACTATGAATTTGAGTGGTTTTAAAGTATATTTATAATATATTTTTACCATTTAATATAATTTTGGTCATTGGACATAATTTCACAATTAAACCGAACATAAAAAAGTATCAATCTTTTGATAGTTATTATAGCTTAAAAACACGCTTTTTGTTTTAACAGCGGGAATTAATTTTAAATTAATTTCTGACACTTCTATGTTTTGAATTTGGAAAAATGGATTCCATATTTGGAATCAGTATGTTCATATTGTGTGAATAGGTAACTTTTATTTTTAGACATTTTGAATAATTACTGCGGTAAATATTTTATTTACCATGGTTAAGGATAAATCCGGTAAATAAGGGTTAAAAAATAATATTATAATAATACTAAATTACCCTAAAACGTGTCCTAAACTTATTGGTTGATACATGTACGTCCATGGGTATCTTTGGGTCGATTTTGGGACCCCATGGAGCCACTTGTAGGTGATTGGGACACTTTATTTTAATTAAGTTAAAATAAGTAAGAAAATGACATAAGCTTATATATTTTAGAAAAACAATTTTTACATAGGGTTATATATGTTGGATGTTCGACTATAAATATTAATTAGAAATCTAAAACGATTTCCTACATAATGATATTTTATTTATAATTTTTATACATTAAATAGTTTAATTTATTTATGACACGATGATGATGCAGTAATTACCATAATAGTGAAAAATTAAAATAATTGATATTATAAATACCCAAATAAATATAATTGAAGACTTTTATTGAATTAAACTAATTTTATAGGTTAATATGACATATTAGGATTTATTTAATTGACTTTGTTCGAAGTAATAATTCTGATATGAGTTTCACAAAAATCAATTATTGAATAGTGTCAAAATTGACATAAAAGAGTTTTTAAAACAAATATTATATTATTAATTGATATTTAATTCCTAAAAATCTATGGTTCGGCCAAGAGACTTATATCATGATAGGTTCATCATTAATGGACCACTTGGGGGTCTCTTGGATGTATATGGTAAGTTTATTAACCATATAATATAAAAATACAAAGAGACATTGTAAAAGTGAAACTAATTAACTAAGAGTTAATACTTAAAGATAAGGTTAATATAATGACTCAAACTTGTCTAAATTCTATTGGTTGAGTGGTTTGAGACCCATACCCACATTAACCTTTAAATAATCAACTTTTGTTCCATTATAAACCGAATATTAATTTATTATAAATTAATATTTCTAGCTTTTCCAAAGGTGCCCCTCACCCCTCTTATAAAAGGTAACTCCCCCTTCTCATTACTTCACAACTTCAAAGCCTTTTGGTTCAGCCAACCCCTACCCAAATACTCTCTCAACTTCTTTAAATACAAACTTGAGGCCTTATTGTTATCAGAAATACAACCTAAGGAGACCTTTTGATCAAATCAAAAGGAAGAACCCGAAGAAGAGGTAATGATTTCACCACCCTTTTTCAAGTTCCTTTCTTCTTCCACTTCTTCTTCCTTTGTTGTTACCATTATAAAATAATAACTCCAGTATCATATATATACTGTGATTTTATTATAAATATGGTACAACCATATTCACTATTCTATCCATCCTTTTAATAATCATGTCACCATACGTGCGTACGTACGACTTACCGTCTCCACGTCGTGGTTTAATTGTTATTCAATAAATTATTATTTGGATGGGTATAATAATGATGTGTAACTCATGTAAATAATAAATATAACATGATAATGATTATGTATATATGATATACCATCCAATTATATATTATTTTAATATCAAAAGAATGATATTGTCGCTCGTGCGTACGTACGGACTACCGTCTCCACGAACGCGATGAGATTCATTATCCATCGTACCTATTCAAGTATAATTATCATTTGATGATTAATAATAGTATATAAGTATTTGATATCATTCTGGATATGATTAATATACAACCTATCCATTATAAACATGGCTTACGTAACAAAACATATAAAAGAAAATGAGTAAGTTAACACCCGAAACGACGATAATTCTAAGATATTATTAACAAAGCAATATTAAAAGATTATATATGATATCATATTAATGTATATGATTATTTAATAATTTAATAACAATTATTTCACCATTATACAGGAGGTTAACCTAGCCCAACCAAGGAAAAGTACAAGGTAAGGGGTTTTCATCTCACTCTTTATTCCCGTGAGATTCATGCCATATTGTCACCATTACCTTTTGTGTGGTGTATGTACTGCCCATAATTATATTCTTTGTGTAATAAACATTAATTTATGTGTATTTACATATTCATTGTATGATACCTCTTTCATGGGCTGTACGTTTCGTAAGTTACCAAGTTGGTAAGGGTTCATTTCACAATCTCTTCATTATCCGAGGTTGTTTATACATAATTATCTACTGGGATCTCTTTATCATCCACATCCATGTTCATTAAAAATGTATTTAAAATCATTTTTACTATTTAATAAACAATGGGTTAAAGTAATTTATACCCTTATGTGTTTTTAAAGGAATATTTCCGTCGTTTTCCAAACAAGGTCCTTTTTAACCTTTTCGACCGAATTAAGGTAAGAATGGTTTTTTTAACTTATACGGTGGGTGCATCTATTTTCTGCTGTTATAAAATTTTCAAAGCTTCCCTTACAAGATTATAAGGATATTATCAAATTAAATGTTTTATTTTATAATTATGTGACTTTTAATTGATTTCAAAATTAATATTTTAAGAATTTTTGAAAGGTACTCTTTATCAAATTCAGAATTTTAAATGTTTTAAAGATTTATCTTTCAAAATATTTTTAATTAATGTCCATGTTTTCAAAATGATTTTAAGGATTTATTTATGTGGACATGAATGTTTTGAAATGATATTTCTTTTCAAAAGTATCGAAGTGGTATGGGACACTTTGATTCAAAAATCTCTTTTAAATTACTTCCTTAATAAATGTGTGACTTTTAAATGATTTAAAAAAAGAGATATTTCTCTCAAATAGTTTTGATTTCATCTATGTGAACATTCTTTGATGGATATTACGTTTATTTGAAGTTGATTTATTATGATACAAAACTTTTTTATTGTATTGAAGGTTTTGTGATATGTTTAATTGTTGATGTGTTATTTTTATACCATTCATGGTTTATGAAGAAAGTATTGACATTTCGTATGCTAAGTTTTAATAGGAATGCTTATGTTATGTTTAAACCTTTTCATATGGGAATGCATTGGACTTAGTAAGTGACGGGTGGAGCCCACTATAGCTCCTTGATGCATCAGTAGGTCTCATGAGACAAACTAGTGTCTTGGCACAAGGCCTTGACAAAATCTTATTTGTAGTCTTGGAACGAGGCCTTGGCTATGTGGTTATAATAGTCTGGCATTATGAATTCCATTATTATGAAAGTGGTTATTGATATTGCATTTGATTATTCGACTAGTAGAATATCCATTTGAATAAGTAAATGGAATTATTTCATTTTATCTTTGCCATATTATGTTGAAGGTCAAGTTTAAAAGGATTTTGTTTTAGTTATACATTGCCTTAAATGTTTATTCTTATTTATGAAAGTTTCTGCTGTATTTCTTACTCTTACTGAGCGTTTGAGATCAACCCTTTCTATGTTTTATTTTTCCCAGGATTCTAAGAAGTGTATTGTGATTGATATACAGGGGTAAGCCAATGGAATAATGGCGTTCATAAAGATTATTTATGTTATTTTATATGTCTTAAAATGGAATGTAACATTCATGTATGTAATCTATTTTCCAAGACTGCTAAACTGATTGGTCTTTCGGGACTTCATTCCTTGTAATCAAGCCAATGTATTAAAATAATGCACCGAATCTAGGTAACTGGTGTCGGGGTGTTACATTTAATAAGACCCCTTAATAAAAATATACCATATGAACTATGAAATAATATAAAACCTAAAGTCAGATAATTTAAAGTATTTCGATTCAAGGTGTATATCTTGAATACTCAGGAAAACCTTGTTAATATTGATCTAAATGATGGTAAAGGAATATTTTTAGGATATTCTACTACCTCTAAAGCTTATAGATTGTATTATAAAAATTCAAGGATTGTCGAAGAATCTGTTTATGTGCAGTTTGATGAAAGTGATCCTTTTGATAAAGGAAAAGTCAAACAAATGAAATTACTAACTCAATAGTTAACATAAGACTTGAATATCCTAATACTAATTTTAAAAATAAATAAAATTAAATTCAATCCAGTTCAAAAGAGAAAGAAACTGATGAACTGAAATGTGTTTTACCAAAAAAACTAGAACCTTAAATGATTATACCTTAAAAAATATAATACGAGATCAAGATATTGAAGTTAAATTTAGAAGTAATGTAGGGAACTTAGTTGAATTTTCTACCTTTGTATCTCAATTAGAACCTAAAACTGTAGAAGAAACACCAGAAGATGAAATTTAGTTAATTTCTTTGTAAGATGAACTTAATCAATTTAGTAGAAATAAAGTTTTGGAATTAATTAATAGACCATTTGATCAGCCAGTAATAAGAGCTAAATGGGTCTTTTGAAATAAAGAATATGATCAAGGAATAATTACTAGAAATAAAGCTAGATTAGTAGCTAAAGGATACAATTGGAAATAAGGAACAAATTACGATGAAAATTTTTCTCCTATTTCTAGAATAGAATAATTTAGAACCATTTTAGCTTATACATCTCAAATTAATTTTAAGTTATATCATATGGATATCAAAACAACCTTTTTTAAATAGATATTTAATAGAGTAAGTTTATATTGAACAACCACCTGGTTTTAAAAATCTGTAGCTACCAAATTAATTTTGAAAATTATTAAATCTCTTTAAGGCCTTAAACAAAAACCCAAAGTATGGTATGAAAGACTAAGTTATTTTTTATTATAAAATATAATTTCTGTAGGGTTAGAAGATCCTACTTTTTTTTACGAAAATATCCTTTTATAATATATTATTATTAAAAATTTATGTAGATTCTGTTATTTTTTGGTTCAACAAATAAAAAACTTTGTAATGAATTTTCTAATCATATGTAAAAATAATTTTAAATGTGTATGATGGGAGAATTAAATTTTTTTCTTAGATTTCAAATCTATCAATAGAATTATGGAAATATTTTAAATCAAAGAAAATTTATTATTTATTTATTGGAAAAATTAGACTTGAAAAAAATAAGACATATATAACTACCATTTGTACAAATGTAAAACTTGATTTGGATGAAACTAGAAATCTAGTTGACAAAAATTTATATAGAGGTATGATTGGTAGTTTATTATACCTTAATTCTAGAAGACCAACCAATATGTTTTCTATTTTTTTTATTTGCTATATTTCAATCAAATCCAAAATAATCCCATCTTACTAATATTAAGATATTTTTTAGATACTTAAAGGATCTGTTTTTTACTCTATAATTTTCCTTAAAACATTTGATTTAAAGGTAATTTCATATTCAGATACTAATTTTAGAGGTTGTATGTTAGATAGAAAAAGTACATCAGTAACCTGTCACTTTTTAGGGAAGTATTTTATTTCATGGTATAGTAGGAAACAACATTAAGTTTCTCTATTAATAGTTGAGGTGGAATATATATCTTCTTGGAGTTTCTGTGCAATTGTTTTTGGACTTAAAACACTTTACTGGTCTTTATACTTAATTTCAATAGTATTCCTATTTTATGTGACAATACTAGTGTAATTAATATTTCAAAAAATCATGTGATTCATTAAATAACTAAGTATATGGATATAAGACATCATTTTCTAAGAGATCACGTTTACAAAAGGATATATATTTAGAATTAGAAAATACTGAATATCAACTTGATTATTTTTTCACTAAACTACTTCCCACCACTAGATTTGAATTTATTAAGAGGGAGATTGGAATAATTAATTTTATTTATATTTTAATTTTTTTCGTTAATACTAAATTTAAATAATTTATATTTACTTATTTAATTTTGTATAAAATATTTTACTTATTTTTTTCGACTATTATTTATTTACTGATTGTTTTAAATGATAATTTATTTTTATTTTTTGGAAAGCGCGTATTTTCAAAAATTAAATAATGATTACACAGAGTATTTGAATCGAGAAACCAAAACCTACATCATCCAAAACCATCAAAACTCTTTCTCTCACTCTTACCCTCTATATTCAAATCCTTTAGACTTTCAATTCTCTCATTTTACTTTGAAACACTTGAATATAATCCTTCAACCTTCAGATTATTTGTAATATCGATGAACAAAAGGACATATGAAAGAGAATTGAGTAGATCAAATCATTAACACATCACCTATAGAAAAATTATTAAAGGGAAATTTTTAGGTTTCTAATGGATGTATTATAAAAATATTATAATAATTCAAGATCTAGCATTTGAAGCTTCAGAATTCTTTTTTAATAAAGAAAATACCAATTTTTTGTTTGAAATAAAAGTAAATTAGTTTTATAAAAATGTTTAGTTCAATTTTAGAGACAAAAGATGTTATCATTTCAAAGTTAAATGATAAAGAATTTTCAGTTTATTCTATATAAATTTCAAATATATTTCAATGTCCCCACAGAGGGGTTTTTCACTTGAATCTTCAATCTATTGGAAACCAAAAAAATAAATCTAAAGATATTATGACTTTTCTCGTTTTCTCAACTCTAAATCAAAAAATATTTATAAAGGAAATAAAGGCTAACAAAAAGGTGTTTGTTAAATTCATTCAGTCATTAATAATTCTGTGAATTTTTGAGTTAGAAAAGATTATTTATACTAATACATATATAATGTTTTTAATAATGAGAAATATTATGTTTAATTTCCAAAAAATATATTCTTTAATACATGCATCAATATTTTCTAGATTGAAGAAAGATTATATTTTCACCCGTCTGGAATGATTTTTCCCCTTCTTTTGTATAAAAAAGGTAAGATTCAAGACGTAAAAATGAACAATATGTTTCATCAGAATAACATTCTAAATTATGGAACCTTGAGAAGGATAGGTTTCTTCTAGAGTATAATAATAGGAAAAGTTGTTACCTATTGGTGTTGAAGACTAACTAGAATCTGATCCTATTGCTCAGGGGGAGAAGGGAAATCTAAAATCAATTGGTTCAATTAAAATGCATACAAAAGAAGTTGGATAATCTGGAATAGAAGATATTGTTCAAACAAATTGCTCCTAAATCTCATATGATGTCTCTGATTCAAAATATGAAAGATATATCTATCCATCTCTTGATGAAAAATTGGAAGAAGAAAATAATGAGTCCCTTATAACTAAATCTGGACAAATAGAGGAACCTAGAGTTCAGGCTCTACAATTTCAAGGTGATGTAACTCAGGAAGTCAACCAACCCCTGTTTTTAATATTAAAAACTGAACCTATGGAACATCAACCTAAAAATCTAGATGAAAATAGGGATGGAAATAAGATCCAAAAAAAGATCAAGTTGAGGAAACTTCTCATAGAGGTGAGCAAGAACAACCATCAATAGTTGAACCTACTAGGTTACTTAAGAATCAAACAATCTCTATTATTGCAGATTATTTGGACAATGCTATTTCGGTATATTCTAAGAAGAAATAGGTTCTAGAAATTGGAAATTAATATTCTAGTGATAAAGATAAAGTAAATTCCTTAGCTAGGGTTGATCATGTATAACTATTAAGAAATCTGGAAGAAAACCCATTTGATTCTCTTAATAATAAAATCAAATAGTTAGTCATCAAGTTTAATAGAATTAAATAGGATAATTATTTTTTACAATGTGAGCCAGAGTCTACTAAAAGTCTATAAAATATTTGAGAATCTCTATTGTTCCAAGAGAGTAATTGGAATAAATACAATATCACATGCAACACTATGAGAAAAATCAATTTCTAGAATAGATTTTGATGCATTTCAAAGAGAAATAAAAGATCATGTTTGGAAAACTGAAAGAAGAGTAAGTCCCAAGAATAGATTTCAGAAATTTAATGAGATATTTGGGAAGCTAGTTTGAATCATTATGATTAGTAATAATCATTCCATAGCATCTAATTCAACCCTTAAAACTTATCTAAATTTTATCACAAGGTTTGAATCAATTACTGAAGTTCTCTCTACTTTGAATGATTTGCTCCATTCACTTCAATGTGGTAGTGCACCATTGAATGTGTTGTTGGAAAATCAAATAGAACTTGTTGAGAAGTTAACATCAGGAGAACTTGGTTTGAGAAATATTCTTAATCTTTTAGGTGTAATGATCTCACAAATTTTTCAGTCAAAAGATAATTTTCATGAGTTTTTAAAATCCAATTTAGTTGAAAGTTTAAAGGTGGGAACCAATTCAAGTATTTTGATGACATAGCAGGCTGATAACCTTAATGAATGTTTTAAAGGACTAATGAGTTAGAGAATGTTTATTAAGATATCTGGGCTTCTCAGGATTCTAATACCTCTTCAGAACAAGACCTTTCATCCTCAACTAGTCCTACTTTTTGAAATTTCTCAATCAAAATTTGTTGTGATCAAAATCATATTTTAAATGAAATTATTTTATTTCTGCTATTTGTATATGTTAGTTGATTAAATTTATATCTGTTTCTACTTCCATAACACATATTATATTTATCTTAGAATAATATAACATTTATTTATAGTTATTTGCTACATTGAATTTATTTTAACACCATATTCTATTACTTTATTTTTGATATCACAAAAAGGGGTTGAAAATTGGGTAAACATAACATTATTAATTTTTTAATAGTTTTTATATTAACCAAAGAAGAATGGATTTAATATATAAATAAACATTAAATTATAACAATTGTTTTTTATATATCTTTAAAGATATTGTTTCATTTAACTTTAAAAATGATATATATTCTATAAGTTATGTTAGTGGGTTTTATGATCATCAAAAATGGGGATATTGTAGGGCATTTATAGTCTGAATAATACTCTATGTATATTATTGATTTTTATACTCATAGATTCCTTTATTTATTTTATTAATGAAATTGATTTAATTATTTTTTAGGTATGTATTTCTTAAGAAGTTTATATTATTCAAGGGTTAAAATATTTGTTTAATTATTCTTGATGTGTTTAAAATTATTCTAGAAACACTATTCATACCCTATGTTTTAAATGTAACATATGGTTTGGAAACCCTAAGTTTGGAAGAAAATGTATGGATCATATACCCTAATCTATTGGAAAAGTATAGATCAATAACCCAACATTTAGAAGAAACCCTATGTTTAAAGGAATAAACATATGGTTCACCGACCCAACTTTTGTAAAAAACTGTACATTATTAACCCTAATTTTTTTTAAAAAACATACTTTGTTAACCATACTTTTTAAGTTTGTCTCTATGTGAAGGAACCCTAGGTTTGATTAGTTAATGACAGATTTTTAAATTGAGGATATTATCCATGTTTTGTGCAACAGTCTTTCCAGAAACAAATATCTCTTTAAAGACATTTTATGATAAATTCAGAGGATCATATTAAATTGATTTAATCATTCATATTTTTATGTAAAGTTACAAATATCTTGAATAATTCAAAATAATTGTGTTTTTTCAAGCAATATTATTGGATCTGTTCAACTGAAAGTAATCCAAGTTTCTCTTGTTAAATAACAAGAGTATTTTCATTTTTTATATAATTTTTGAAATATGGTTTTGAATACAGAACTGCTACAAAAGAAAAAATATCAAACATATATGTTATTCTGAATAAGCTACACTTTGGAGACATATGTGTTTCAATATTGTGCTATATATGCTGCTGATTAACTGTTACTACTACTATTTTTTTATTTTAATTTTAATTGAATATATTTTTTCATTGGGATCTCTTTAAACTTTTTCTTTCTCAATGATATTTATCTTTTAATAATAAGATCCATTTTTTTGTTATTTTCTACTAGAACTATGAACAAGACTCTTTTTATTTAATAAAATAAATCTTCTTTGATTTATTGGATTATAAGCTACTCAGACTTAGTCATGGTGGATTATCAACTTCTCATAATAAGTTTTAGATAATTATATTCCTTATAAAAGATATAAAAGGCCCTATAAATTCATTTTTATAAAGGTTTCAACTGTTCGTACTCAGTTTTCAAGGTCATGTGATAAGAGGACCTATTTATTGAGAATCACTAATCTTGTTGAGATAGTGTTGGTGAAGTGTAATAGCAGATCTTTGTGCTCTGAACCGTTATAAAAATTTATGTTTTCTACTTCCTTATTTATCTGTTTCTATACATAATTAAAGAATAGAATATTACATATCTAAAAAAATCATGAAGAACGATAAAAGTTAGGATCTGTCTAAGATTATTGAAAGAACACAATTCACCCCCCTCTTGTATATCTTAGTATTATTCTGACCTAACAATTCCATTACATAAATTTAATGCATTGGGTAATGATTATATGATATTTGGGTCTTCTAATGAATTGGATTCTAATATCATATCGCATGATCGTTAATTCTTCTATAAATCCTAATGTTGAGCTTCCAAAGCCTTATTTTATATTTTTTTCTATGAATTACAAGGTATGATTTTCAAATGTTATACTCACATTTTCAAAACATTATGATAATGCTATGATTACACATGATCAATGACCTAAATCTCCCATTTTTACCCTTAATATTCATATAATATCACCCTTGTATATGTTTCCTTTCCCCAGGTTATAAAAAAAATATTTAATTGGGGTACGTATAAGGAGTGTATTATGTGAGAATAACTTTATGGAGGATATTGTATATCATTCAGGAATTAAGATGATTTGGTATCTGATATCTAAATACACTAAACCTTTACTGTTTTGGGTTATCTATTATTATGACATGTTTTCAATATTCATCTCAAATGATGTAATATTTATGAATGTAGTGTTTTGGTAACCTAAATTGGTATCAATGTAAGGTTTATTTTTTAGAAAATATAATGGGAAATATTAAATGAGAACGATTTGGATATGTCTAAGTATATGAGAATATCTTAAGGTATAGTAAATAAATAAGCATGGTTAGAGTAGAAAATACATCCATGTTGAGACTCTAGAAAGTAGATGTAGTTATTGAACATATTCATCTAGAGGTAAAAAATCTAAAAGGGGAGGATTAGGTATTAACTCAATCATCACTGATGCATAATGAGTGGTCCTAAGACTGCACACCTTGCTAGTCACTCTCATGGGAAATTCTTGGGTTAATTCACATTTTGTTTATGAACCATTATGGAGTATTTTAATAGATAATGACCATGGATGACCTAGGATAAACTAAAGGTTTCATAGATTGAAAAACATACTATGAATGATTTTTTAGGATTAAATGATTTCCCACGATGATTATTGTTTCTCAGACCATGTTTTTTGGTTTTATTAAATGGATGGAACTAGGAGGAGTCATGTTAACACTGAATGTGTTGAATAATGAAATGATTTTACTATTGAAAAATTGAATTTTATGGGATCTAGAATGAAAAATATTATTGTTATGCTTATGAAAATTTCTCAATCACTGAATCATGTTGAGTATCTGAATGAGAAAAGGAGGGAACAATGTATTGTTGATTCCTTAATGAGGTAACATCTATGTTATTTTAGTTGGTCTGATGATCCGCTAATTGTAGAGAAATAGACCATTACCACTGAAATGATATTTTTCATTTTTTAGTTCTCAAATCATGAAAAATTTATTTTGGTTTATTGTATGTAAGGAAAAGTAGACCAATGGTTTAATATTATCAACAATAATAAGAAATATGAATAAATTAACTCCATGAAGTGGGGTGAGTTAATAGGTTATTTTCAATAAGTATATTCTTTATATTTTTAGAATTAGAATAGAGAATAATTCATTGAGATTAAGAGTAAAAATGATTAATCCATTAGTACCTATGAGTAAAATTTTATATGAAAGGTGAGGTATACTTCTGGTGTTATTATCCAACTTGAAATAAAGACTGATTGATTCTTTGGTTTAATAAACCAAGTCTAAGAAGGATATAATCCCCTATAGAATTCAGTAGATATGAATAAATCATTTTATGTGATCTCAAGGTAGAAATGGATATCAGAGTCACCTATTAAACTCATGGTTTTGATAATGAAATAAATATGGAATTCAAAGGAAATTTTATTAAAAAATCATTGGAGGGATGAAGATGAATATTTCTTTATACCAGTAGTGTGGAAAGAAACATAGAGGAAATTGTATTAAGGATACTAGTAAACTATTTATGTGAATAAAGGAAGGTCATCAGGAAATAAAATATAAAATTTATGGGAATAAGTTTTCTAATGATTCAAATAGAGAGAGAGGTCCATAGAATGCACCACCCACACTCATGTATTTTAAATACAAGGTTTATAGGCATTATGATAATCAGTTCTTGAATCTAAGTGTTAATGAAGATGATTGACTTAAATTACCTCTTTATGCCAAATAAAAAGGGATATCTCATGTGATCACTTTTGCTGACATGGGTTGTGATAATGATGTGGTGAAAGGTACACTTATCATCCATTATAGAACTTATAATATTATCTTTTACTATAGTTTAACCTACTCATTTATATATAAAGAATTTACTAAGGGTATCACATTACCACCTCATTGATTAGATGTTCAGTTTTTAGTGAAAACTTCTAATTGTATGATGATTATATCTCAAGTCTATGATTCTTGACCGATTGATTTTTGTGGTAATGTGATTCATTTAAATATTTTTATTTTCCCTATATTTTAATTTGAGGTCATTTTGGGCATGGATTGACTCTCTTTATATAAATATCATATCAATTTCCCTTGAAGGGTAGTCACATTTCATATTCCAAATATACCTGTGATCATTTATCAGGTTGAGGATTAATATTGATTATAATGAAAATTACTTCTATTTTTGGGTATTCGTTCCTATTCATAAGGGGTATTTATCTTATATGGTTAGGGAGAAACTCCCCATCATAGATATTCCATTTTTAAAGGAGTTTCTTTATGTCTTTCTGAAATAGTTTCCTATTATTCTACTAAATTATGATGTTGGGTTTTCAATAGAACTCATACATAGTGCTATAATTATTTTAATCACTCCATATAGAATAGACCTAATTTAGTTGTATTAATTAAAGGAGAAACTCTAGGAGAATCTTGAAAATATATTAATTCATCCAAGTGTGTAACCATAAGGTATATCTATCCTTTTTATTAAGAATAAAGATTGATCAATGAGACTCTACATTAATTATCAAGAACAAAACAAGATCATGATCAACAAATAATATCCTCTTCCCCATATTAATTATTTTTTTGATCAAGTGAGAGGATCTAAATACATAAAAAAGATTTACCTCCATTATGGATACTATCAATTGAGGGAAAATGTGAAGAAAAACCTAAGATAACTTTTTGTATGTGGTATAGTCACTTTGAATTTATAGTGATTCAATTTGGAATTAACAATCCCCACACCATATTTCTGGATTTAATGAATAGAGTATTTAGATATTACCTTGATAAATTTGTAATAGTCTTTATAGATGATATTCTAATATACTCTAAGAACACGGAAGGTCATAAAGATCACTTGAGGAATTGTTTTTAAGGCCATGAGAATAGAGAAACTATATTACAAATTCAACACGTGTGGATTCTTATTACATAATGTATCATTCTTGGGACACATGATCATAAGTGATAATATATCAGTAGATTATTTGATGATAGAAGTCATTGAACATTGTCCCAAAATAACCAGTGTGGTTGAGATCCATAGTCTTCATGGATAATCTATATATTATTGATGATTTATGAAGAATTTATAATTTTTATCGGATCCACTATTCATGTTAACATGGAAGGAAGTCAATTTCCTTTGGATTGGTGAATTTGAACAGAATTCCAAATAGATTTAGAAAGTTTTTTCAGTTCATCAGTTTTCACACTTCCCTACAATGGAAAAGGGTTTGTGATCAATAATGATATATTTAAGAATGGGTGGTTTGTGTTCTTATATAGACTAATATGGTGATAGATTATGCCCCTCTTAAATTAAAGGATCATGTGTAGAATTACCTGACCCATGAATTTGAGTTATCAATGGTAATATTTTCATTAAAAATATGAAGGCATTATATTTAGGGAGTGATGTGTGATAGATATACTGATTATAAAATATTCAAGTATATATTCAATAAGATAGAGTATAATATTTACTACGGAAGATGTTTCGATTTGATTAATGATTATAATTGGACAATATATTACATCCCTGAGAGACAAAAATGGTGGATAAGGCTTTGATTTGAAAGGATCATGAAATATTCTTTATGATGAGGATCCCAAAAGATCCAATATTTATATATTTTTAAATTATAGACCTTGAAATCATAAACTAAGTGGAGAAATATTATCTTTCTCAAATAAGTGTTCAACCATATTTCTATGTGAAGATTAAAGTGGTGTGGAAGGAATATGAAGGGATGTAAAATAATGTAATGAATGTTCATGAGTTCAACCTTTATTTTTATTGAATGATAACATTTAGAAACATATTATGTGTCCTAATTATACAAAAATTAAGTAAGGATATATTGGATGAAGCTCATATCCCATCATTCTCTATTCATCCTTGATATATGAAGATGTATTGTGACCTTAAGGATTATTTATACTGAGATATCATTAAGAGAGATGTTATGGAGCATATGTAAGGTTCCATGCCTTCTCGACCTATTAATTTTTTGGTTTTGGGTGATAGATGAGTTTCAGAGGAGTCTTGAGGAGGATCTATAAAGTTTGTAGCTATAGTGGTGTTGTAGTAGGAAATTCGCATCATGTAATATTCACAAAATGTTTAAAGGTGGTTCACGACTTGTAAAAACAGGGAATTTATGGCTTTAAAATTATATAATTATGATCCATCAAACAAATAAACATCATTTAAATTCAATTTATAGTGTTTAATAAATAAATTCTAAGGTGACTAAATTTTCAATGAAGGATATAAGTTTTTAGATTCCATAGGATTACAAGTTGTGTAATGGTTACACACTATGTAATGGTTAAATGATGTGAAACTAGTGGGCTTCCAACTTTTAATAATTTTATTGTCCTATTTTTTCATTTGGATATAGATTCTCTCCATATTATTTTTGGACAAATCCTAGGCACCCTAATAAGGACTTCTAGCCCTCATCTCATTTCTTTTATTTGTTGGATCTGGTGGAATCCCCTTGACGATCGGTAGATATCCTTTCCTTCTTCTTGGTTACTTTCCTCTTTATCATCTCATGGAGATTCAATGTGAAAATTTTGTTTTAGTTTAGGGTGTGATTTGGTTTTTATTTTTATGATCCTTTACTGTTGTTTAGGTTGATCCATAGTTTCCTTTGTGTGGTTGTGGTTTATGAACATTTATTCTTCATCCTACAGTGTGCAGCGAGTCAGAAAAACTTTTTTGAGGTTGGTAATCCCTAGATTCTCTTCATTGTGTGTCATGAGAGAGAGGTTTAATCTTGATTATCTATGATTTATTTTTGTTTTGGCTTAACCAAAGATAAATAATTGGTTAATTTAAATTGAAGGGAAAAGGGGAATAATTCGCATGATTTTTACTGCTTTGATATTATTGTGATGTGATAGATGGTTTGAGCTTTATTCCCCACTGAAAATTGTGTCCATCGAGGGAATTTTTTGCACTGGATTATTTGTTTTGTGACTCGTGTGTATTTTATGATTGTTGTGATATCACCCTAAAATAGAAATCAGCTAACCACATATATTTTCTAAATAAATGGTTTCCTCAGGATTATGGATTATGTAATAACACCTATAAAATAATGTGAAATGTGATAAAAGACCCTTTGTTAAATTTTAAAAAATGGTCTTGATGGGTGAGATGAGGCTATGCTTCTTGGGCAGTGAGGTGGTGGTTTTTTTCTTTTCTTTTAGGGTAGTGAGGTGGTGGTTGTTTAGACGTGATTTTGGGGAAGTGAGGTGGTGGTTGCTTGGTTGTGATTTTGGATCAGTGAGGTGGTGGTTATTTGACCATGTTTTTGGGTTGGTTAGGTAATTTTTATATGGATTTCATTTTTGGGTAGTAAGGTGGTGGTTTTGTGGTCATGATTTTGGGGGTGGTGAGGCTTTGGTTTGATGGGAATGATGAGATGCTTATAATACGTGACAGCTTTGTGCTAGATGTCTAGGTAGTGAAGGATTGAATTTTATAATAACGATTGAAATGGATTGGATTTGGTTTAGTTGATGGTATAGAAATGATTACTGATTAAATAAATGATGTAATGTGTGGTTAAATGTGGTTGATTCTTAATAATGAAATGAATGGTCTAGAGAATGGAATTGGTTAGGAATGTGGCTTTTGGATTGAGGGATTTTATGAATTCAGAGATGGCAGTGAAAGTTGTGATGTTGTGTATTGGTTGTGAACCCCTAGGATGGTATTTTGTGTGGATAAATGTATATACTTGTATATTCCTTGTGATTTATATACACACCCCACCCACATCGAGCACTATGTGCCAACACCCATATCATCACATTGGAGGTGTTTTCCCCCAACATCCTAGTGATGGGGATGGATGGATGGCTACCTGTTCTTTCCCACTCTCTCTTCCCAGTGAGTAGCTATGCATAGGCTATGCTTTATGGAGGTATATTAGTATTCTAGGGGATGGACCAGGTGTTTTTGGGTGAGATGTGATAACCATGTTCTGGGGTGGTGGCCTAGGTAGTTTTGGGTGAGAGGTGATTAATGTGCTATGGGGCAGTGTCCTAGGTGTTTTTGGGTGAGATGTGATATATCTGTACTATAGGGTGGAATATGGTGGGGGTTGTTCATAGTAAGAGTATGAGATGGGGTTTATGGACTTCATGTTTATGATACCCTACTACTATGGATATTGTTTTGATATGTTGGACATGGTCTTCTCAGGCATTATGTTATGTGATTGTGCTGTGGGATGGTGGCCCTGGTATTTTCGGGCATGATGTGATGTGGCCATACTATGGGGTGGTGGTATATGTTATTCATAATAGATGGGAGTTCCATGATATACTGTTTTGGGGTTTGAGAGTAGAAAATTAGTAGGAAAGTGGTGCACAATACCTTTTATCAATATTCTTCTTATTATGTTATTATAATTATCTTTTATTATTTGGTGAGCATGCCTTGGTGAGGTCGATATGGATTGTTGACCAATTTAGGTGTTTTTAGTTCTTTTGTTTTCTCAAAGTTACATTAGTATGTTTCTTTCACATGTGTATGAGATACTTTGGTTTTCATACTGAGTATACATTTATTCCCACCCTACATATATAAAATAGTTTTTAGTTTTATAGGAGGATTACATGGACCATGATGGACATTACTATCTTGGACCTTAGATAACTTCAATGTCGCTTCCTTATATTTGTTTTTTGGTATTTACTTTATAGAATTTTATCTACATCAATTTTATTTATACATGCATTGTGGGATGGTTTTTTTTCATTTATATTCTGTCATGGAGTTACTTATGGATGTTTGATCATATCTCCTGATCTTATATTATTATAGATGTTATTGCATCCCATTTCATGAGATTTTTATACCCTTAGTGATAGTCACCAACCTGGGGCCTACTCGAGGTGAGATGCATGGGTTATTATCTGTCTCCCCTCATTAGGATATCTTTGGAGGGAAGGGGTTATGATAAAGTGGTATCAGTAGTGATGATTCAGAGATATGATGGAGTTTGAAGTTAAGAATAGAGATTATTTCATGGTTTGGTATGATAGGAGTGATAGTTGACCTTAGTATGATACATAAGAAATGTATAACAACAAGGACATGGGATTTTAGCCCCCCCTCATGATCTAGTGCATGGACTCTGTGATTATTGAACGACCAAGTGAGGTGGACCTATTTGTAGGGTAGAGACATAGGACAGGTACATGCATCATGATAACTTGTTTTATTGTTTGAATTGGGGGTTTTTTTGGAAATTTTAAAATGAATAAAGTGAATTAAAACGAATCTAAATGAAATTACATACTACCATGCTTAGAAAATTCTTATTTTCTTTTCATTTATAGATCCTGTTCATCATCTGCATGTGGTTTAGGCAGTTGAGGTTTAGCATGACGATCTAGTTAATATATATAGGGTTGATTCAACAGAGGAGGAAGTGGTTTGGTATGGGTAATTGCACACTTTTTAGTGGTAGGATTTGGGGACGTAAGAGGGAAGTGTTTTAGATGTGGAGATAGAGAGATGGTTGGAGGAGCTCGAAATTAATATTACTTTGATCATGGCCCCATGAAATACTGGGTCCCTTTGGAAGTTAGTCAGATACATGGATCTATGCATCAGTGGTGGGCACTATATCTGGGAGACCGGAAGGTGATGATTGTTTCATGGGTTTAATTTTAGAAGTAGTTCCAAGAAAAGTTCCCTTCGTCAACCATGAATGATGTAAAGAGGAAGGATATTCTTTTTATTTAGCAAGGGAGTATGTTAGTATAAGATTTGGGAATAAAGTTCAAGGACCATCTGTATATTTTCCAAGATATTTTTCCAAATGAGGAGGATCATGTGAGATGTCTTGATTAGGAAATATGCCCTTTTATCTAGTATGTTGTCACTCCTTTTACATTACCAACATATCTAGAGGTTCAGAATAAGGTAAAGGTGATTGAGTGGATAGAATCATGAATAGGTCTTCCATGAGATGGGAACTAGCAGGGTTCCTTGAGGAAGAGGGCAGTTAGTGAAGGTATCAAGCACCATGACCTTTTGGGTTTCAACCGGTGGGTTGTTGACCTCACCAGTTTCCCTTTTATCCTTATAGGACCAGTTCTTTCGATGATTTTTCAAGATATATCAGTAAAATATGTTTTAGTTATGGGGTTCATGTACATATCTAGATTCATTACCCATTGTTTCCCTAATCTCAGTTTGGTGGAGATGGACAGGTTCAACACCAACCTCAACAGTAGTTTCTAGTGAGACTATTTTAGCAGTAGGGGAAACAGGATTGTGCTCCACCGAGGGTAGAGAGAGTGGGTAGAGGCCATCATTAGGATGTTCCCTGTGTTTAGGGACCTTGACTTGAGTATGATTATTGAGGTGGTCATTAGAACATAGGTAGAGGAGATAGGTATGGTCAAATGCATGCAGTGGGGGCAGTAGTGCTAGAGGGTCCATGAGCATCATAGGTACGACCAGTTTATTTAATACCCATGTTTGTGCCTTGTTTAATTCAATATCTTCACACTCTACTACACCCAATATAGTACATGCTCTGGGAATAGACATATGAAGGATTCTCATGCCCCTAGTGTTGACTAGGCAATTTGGAGTCTAGAACAACTTGTTTGATCTATGTCGGGGATGTAGACTAATGATGGGGCTACATAAATCTTGTGGGGATATTTTCTTACTATGGATGAATCCATAAATTTTATTCCTAGTAATCAATTGGTTGTATTTTGTATGTGATTTTTTCGAATGCTTTGAGAGGAGATTCATGCATTCTGATGTGGATGAACAACATGTGCTTTTAATTGGTGAGCAGGGTTGTTAGGTGCGTAGTTATTGTTTGGATACCATTCTTTGCTTGTTGATAGAGTTTTATAAGGAATTAGTATATTCCAAGACAATGGAGGTCCCTAGGGTCATTGGGGAGTTCCTGGATGTTTTCCTAATGGAGGTTGTAATGATACCCCCTCGACGTGACGTTGAGTTTGGGATAGAATTAGAGCTTAGTAGTTCCCTAATTTTGATATATCCTTGTTAGATATCACCTTATGAGTTGTGGGAGTTGAGGATTATAATTGGTGATCTGATGCGGAAGGGTTTTATCTAGTCTAATGTGTTCCCATGGGGTACACCAGTTTTTCTCTCCAAGAAGGAGGATGGTAGTTTGAGATTTTTTATAGACTACTGGAGGTTGAATCAGGTGATGATCAAGAACCATTACCCTATTTCAAGGATAGATGATATTTTCAACTAATAGAGAGAGGTGAGTTAGTTTTCTAAGATCTATATGTGGTTTTGATATCACCAGTTCATGGTGGAGGAGGGAAATTTTCTGAATACTACCTTTTGAGGAAGGTATGGACACTTTGAGTTTATAGTTATTATATTAGGTGTTACAGATGCATCAAATGTGTTCATAGGTCTTATGAATTATGTGTTCTATGAGTTCCTAGAAAAATAAATCATCGTATTCTTTGTTGATATCTTGATTTACTCAAATTTAGATGAGGTGCATGTAGAGAATTTTATATATATTTTATTGATCCTTCAACACCACCATCTTTATGGGTATTTGTTCAATTGTGAACTATTGATGTGATAAATGAATTTCCTTAGACATGTGGTGTCTTAGTATGGTGTGAAAATAGACCCATCAAAAGTTGAGGTGGTTGTTTCTTGGGAAGAACCTAAGAATGTGAAAGAGGTTCAGAGTTTTCTTGCTCATGTAGGCTATTATCAGAGGTTTGTTCTAGATTTATCTTAAGTCAAAGCCCCCCATTAATAGAATTGACTAGGAAGGATTAGATTTTTTGTGGACTAATTAGTGACAAATAACATTCAATTACTTGAAGGGGAAGTTGGTAAATGCTCAAGTTCTTTAGTTTCCTGAAGAGGATATGAATTTTGAGGTGTTTTGTGACACTTACCATCTAGTATTGGGATGTGTGTTGATACAGAAGAGGGTAGTGATATGTTATGGGTCTAGAGAATTATGTTCCCACTAGATTAATTATTCCACCCATGACCTGGAGCTATTAGAGATCATGTTTTCACTGAATTTGTTGTGGTATTACCTCATTGGAGATTTCTTTATGGTATTCATAGATCACAAGATCTCTAGGTATATATTTTATTAGTGTGATATGAATTTTTGGAAGTAGAGGTGGATACAGTTTCTTCATGATTATGATTTTGAGATATACTTATCCTTAAGAAGAGTTAATGTTCTGGACGACATTTTGAGTTAGAAGTCATGGAAGAATGTTGTTTGGGAGTCTCTGGATGCTTGGAGAGAAATTGAAGAGTTGGATTACTTGTACTTAGATTCAAGGGTGGATTATTATAGAAGATGTATATTTAAAATTATTGTGCATCCTTCTCTTATGTGGCAGGTGGAAGAGTATTATTAGGGAGACTCAGATACAAAGATGATTCATGATCATGTTGTCCATGGAGATAGTCTAAAGGGATGATTAGAGCATGGTTATAATTGGATGTTATTTCATGGGAAGTTGTTTTTCTGGTAGTAATGCAAAAGGGAGTCATTGGTTGGTTTAAAAAAAAACTGGTGGTATACCCAGGAGTTTCCAAGATGTATCATGGTTTAAGGATGCATTTTTAGTGGCCCAGGATGAAATGGGTGGTGGTAGAGTTTGTGGAAAGGTGTTTGGTTTTACAGAAGGTAAAGGATGAGGATTGTGTTCCTAATGGGTTGTTACAACCTTTTGATGTCATTGAATATAAATGGGAAGACATACTGATAGATTTCATCATATGTTTACCTCTAGTTTATAGGGAGTGGTCTGTGATTCAAGGGGTTCAGTTATTCTGGTCTTTACAACATTTCTTGGTAGAGGTGATTCACTTTAAGATGAAGCCGAAGTGATGATTAATGGTTTTCTCTTATGTATACAATTTTTTTTTCTAGAATTAGTCAATATAAATTATATTAATATCTATAATTCCTTACATGGTCTTTGTCTACTACCATGGTCTATTTTTCACCCTATTCACAGGTGAAAGGGGATCCTGAATAATCACTTGGACATTATTCAAACATGGTGTGAAGGGAATACAATGGATGATTTTATTACTTACAAGTGTACTTTTGGGAATCTAATTTCATGTTTTACTGGTTTGGTATCTCTTGATCCCAAGGGATTCAATTTGGTTAGAGTGTATTCCCATGGTCTTCATTACTCAAAACCACCAAGATTTTTTATTTCTCTTACTATTTTTTTCTCGCTTGGTTTTACTTATCCTTTTTATTTTAATAAAAAAAATATTTGTGTGGTGGGTTACCTCAAGTTTAGGGAAGCTGATATGCTATCTGGGTGAGTGTGGATTGGTTAATGAAATCATCCCACTTATTATCGATCAAGAATTTATGAAGAGTGGATGATTTTTCTAAGAGGTATATTTATGAGGTGGTGAAATTTCATGTATTTATGATGTATATTGTATTGGATTAAGATATGAATTTTACCTCATGAGTCTGGAGGTGATTAAAACATTATTTTGAAACCTAGTTACACCTCAACACTGATTTCCACCCTTATACGAATGGTAAAATATTGTAGAACATCCAGATGTTAGAGGATATATTGCGGGCGTGCATCTTAGACATTGGTGGATATTGGGTATGACACCTACCTTTGTTTGAGTTTTCATATAATAAAAAATATCACTCATCCATCATCATGGCCCCATTTTACTCTTTGTATGGGTGACCATGTCATTCTCCATTATGATGGATGGAGTTTGGGGAGGTAGTAGTTCTTGGTCCTGATGTGGTGAAGAGCATGACATAGAAGGTTCAATTTGTTTGTTATATTATAAAAGTAGTGTAGGACCAACATTAGTCTTATTTCGATTATAGGAGGAGGCCATTTGAGTTTGTGTTTGGGGAACATGTATTCTTGATGGTTTCCCCTTAACATGAGAAATAGTGGTTTGTCAAGGGAAGTAAGATTTGTCTTAGGTTTATTGGTACCCTTGAGGTGTTGGGGTGAGTTGTCAAGGTGGTGTATCAGTTAGCATTGCCACCGTGTATGGAGAGTACCCACAATAACTTTCACAACTCTCAACTTATTCATTATCTTCATTATGACTCCCATGTCATTGACTGGGGATAGTTGGCTATCAAGGAAGACACAAAATTCATTGAGTGAACAATAGAGATGTATGATCATCAGGATAATGTTCTATGAGGATGAACTATCCCATTTTTTCATGTGTTGTGGAGGCATGGTATTCTGGAGGAGAGTAATTGGGAGTGAGAGATGCAGATGTGTACCTAATACTTAGAGTTGTTTTTAGTTTTTATTTTCTCTGTTTAACTTTGTGATGTGATGTTTGGATATTTTTTTATGATATGAGCTCTTTTCCATGGTTGTGATGTGCAATGTGTGATAAATTTCTGATACATGAAAAAGGGAGGACCTGATTCCAAATTAGGGTGCATTATACTATGTTGTTATTAAACCCATGCAGGTGAGTCAATTCCATCCATAGTAGATAATATGTTGACATGAAGGATGGAATTATTTGATTCATATGTTTAGGATAATGCTGTTGTTGGTTTGGGATGTGTGGAGTTTGGATGGTTATGGTGATTCAGTTGTGTGGTGATGTGTTATTATGAAATTTTTGAGCTTATTTGGTTTGGTGTGTTTGGATGGTGGTAGCATTTTAGGTATGATGTGATACATGCGAGGTATCTCGTGGGGTGGTTGTTTGGACACATTTTCCTTCAAGTCTTTCATTTGGATTCTTGAGGGAGATAATCATTTGAGAGGTATCTAATGTAATGTTCTGTTTCTTCCAATCCCATTAAATTGTTAGTTGTGGGTGTTGGAGGTGTTTCAAAGGAGGCTTAAGGAGTATATGTGGAGGTTGGAGATGCCAGTGTGCTGTAGTAGGGAATTCATGTTTGGTAATGTTTATACGATGTTTAAAGGTGGTTCAAAAATTGTATAGATGGTGAATTCATGGATTGTAAATTTGATAAGGGTGATCCATGAAACAAATACGTGTCATGTTAATGAAATTCATAATGTTTAATAAATAAATGCTGAGGTGACTTAACTTTTTGGTAAAACGTAATAATTTTCAGAAACTCGAGGATTACACACTATGTAATGGTCATATACTAGATGTCTTAAATCTTTTGAGTTATTTTATTTACCAATTTTTCTCATTCAGTCATCGATTCTCTCCCTCTTGTTCCAAAAAACCCTAGGCAACCTGAGGAGGATTTCCATCCCTATTCTATTCACTTTTATTCATTGGATCTGGTGGATGCCCATTGGTTGTCGGTGGTAAGCCCTTCATTTTCTTAGTTAGTTTACTCTTGTAATTATCTTGGGGATTCACTACTATAATGTTGTTTTGGTTTGGGAAGTGATATAGGATATTTTTTTATGATACTTTGGTGTGGTGTAGTTTGATCCATGGTTTCTTATGTGCATTTGTGATTTGTGGGTGTTTATTCTTCACCCTATGATGCACAACAATTTGAAAAAGATTCTATAAAGTATGGAATACATAGTTAATCTTTATCTTGGATCATGGATAAGGGGTTTACTCTTATTTATCTATGAGTTATGTTTTTGAGGGATTAATCAATGATAATGAATTGTTTAATTTAAATTAAACTGGGAAAAGGGGGAATGATTTACATGATTTTTACATTTTTGATATTATTATGATATGATGGATTTTATGTGCTTGATGCCCCACTAAAAATTGTGGCCATTGGGGGATTTTTTTGTGATGGATGATATGTGTTGTGACTGCTAGGTCTTTTGTGATTTTTATGATATCACCCTAAAATTGAAGTTTACAAACCAATTATATTTGGAAAATGAAATGGTTTCCCTAGTATTATTAGTTGTGTCATAACACCCCAAAAAATAAAGCGAAATATGATAAAATCCCATTTTATAAATCTATAAAAAATGTTCTTGATGGGTTATATGTGGCCATGATTTTAGGGAAGTGAGGTGGTGTTTGTGTGGACATGCTTTGAGGACAATGAGGTGGTGGTTTTTTGGCCATTCTTTTAGAGCGGTGAGGTCATGATTGTTTGGCCATGCCTTTGGGGTGGCGAGGTGGTGGTTGTTTGGATATGCTTTTGAGGTGGTGTGGTGATAATTATCTGGACGTGCTTTTGGGGTGGCATAATGGTGGTTGTGTGGCCATGCTTTAGGGGAGGTGAGGCAATGATTCAATGGGAATGGTGAGCTACTTATGATGTGTGGTTGCTTTATGCTAGATTCCTAGGTAGTGATGGAATACTTTTTTAATAATTATTAAAATGGATGTGGTTTGGTTTAGTTAATGAGACTAAGATGATTAATGAATAAATAAATGATGGGAAGTGTGGTTAAATGGGATTGATTATTAATAAGGAAATGTGATGGATGGATAATGTAATTAGTTGGTAATGTGGATTGTGTCTTATGTGGTTTTTTGTATTTAGAGGTGGAAACAAAAGTGTCGATGTCGTGTGTTGGTTAGTGTTTAGATGTGAAACCATAGGATGTATATGTGTGTGGATATATATATATACTTGTATATTCCTTTTGATTTCTATATGCAAAACAAATATACCAATCACTATGTTCCAACACATGTATCATCACACTGTAGTGTTTTTTCCAACACTTGACAATGAGGATAGATGGATGGATACCCTTTCTTTACTTCACTCTCCTCTTGGTCAGTATATATACATAATATATGATGGAAGGTGGTATTTTAGTTAATTAAGTGACAGAACATGTGTTTTTGGGTGAGATGTGATGATCGTTATGTATTGTGGTGGTCAAGGTGTTTTTGGACGAGAGGTAATGACCGTGCTATGGGTTGGTGGCCCATGCATTTTGGGTGATATGTGATATATCTGTGCGATGGGGTCGATTATGGTGGCGGTCATGCAAGGTAGGATGAGGGAATGAGTTTTATATCCTTCATGTTTATGATACCCTACTACTCTAGTTATGGTGGTGATATGATGGCCCATGTGTTTTCAAGCATGATGTGACGTGTTGTGATCATGCTGCGGGGTGGTGGACCAGGTGTTTTCTGGCATGATGTGATGTGACCATGCTATGGTTTCATAAACCAACCGAGGTACCCTAGTAACCTAATTACTGATCCGGTCCTGACATGTCTCAAAGGGTGTTCCCAATCCCCATGGGTCAACAACTAGCACCCGACGTCATACAAAAATGAAAGTGGGAATCATTTTACTACAAACATTATGGAATTAAAAGAAAGAAGACAATATGCATAAAAAATAAACTCTACATGTAGATATGTACCTAAATTCAAATAGCTATAACAACCCAATGAACATAAACAAAAGTAATAGAAAATAGGAAAACTACCCAAGTCCTACCATATGCAACTCACCAAGTCCACAGATAACACCTAGAACCACCTCTAAGTGGTTCTTTACCCCTTCTCGAATTTGGAAGGAGATAATCTTCAAACACCCAAAGGCAGAAGTAGGGTGTGAGATAAAAATCCCAGTATGGTCTTACCAAGGATTCCATAATAGATTCCAATGTTAAATTAATGAAATATATATAACAATTTAAAACAAATAGATTTGGAATTTCTTAAGGATAATTAAAAAACTTCAAGCTTTATATTTCCAAATATGGAAGTAATTAAAGAAAAGGCTTTATTTTTCAATTGATGGAACTTTTCCAAAATGGATTAAATAAACAATTTTATATAAAATAGTTTATATAAATCAATAGTAATGTAAAATAGTTTATGAAAATGGTATATATTCATTTGAAATAAAACAAATCAAGAAACATGGTCATATTCCTAAGAAGTTATGATAGTCCTAGGCTATAGGGAGTCCACACTCAAGGTGACAAGACAATATGTACATATGTACCTTTTATCTCAGGTGAAAGTGAACTCATCATAACTGCCTAAGGGATGTGACATTTGGTATTTATGTTTTGGAACACTGTAAAGTGTAAAGTGAAATTCAAATAACTCACTAACTACTTAAGGATTTAATGTTCTTTTGTAAAAAATAATGATGGGAAATTTATTTTAAGAAACCTTAAAATAAAATTAATCCCATTACACTTTTCAAATATTCCAATTTACATTTAAAAACAATAACACGAGTGTTTAATAAAAAACATGCCTTTTTTCAAAATAGAACCCAAAGGTTCCTATCAAAACCATTTTAAACAATTTTCACAATATAAGAATTTTAAATCAATTCACAGTTCAATTTCACAATCCACTTTCATAAATTAAATTCAACAACTAATTTTTTCACAAGATTCCATCAATCTCAAAATAAACCCCTAATTCAATAGAATTATGGTTTTTTCACAATTTTCTATCAAATTATTTTCCACAATTATATTCAACAATTTGATTGAAAAAATTTCCATCAAATCCACAATTTAAACTAAACAATTTAAATATAATAAATTCCCATAAACACACCCAAATTCATTGGAATTGGGGGGTTTTCTAATTTCATGCAAAAAAACCCGTTTAAAAACACCAATTCATTGAAATTGGGGGTTTTCTGAAAAAACAATTTAAATAAACTTAATTAAAATCAAAGAATTTCATTTAATTCAAAAAATTGAAATTAAATAAATAAATTTCGGGTTAACGTAAATTTTACATAATGAAGGAACCATCTACCTCGAGATCAAAAGATATCACAATGACAAACCCTAATCAATATTTGTCAAAGTATACTGATGATCAAGGAATCTGGGAAACAAGGATCAATCCTAGGTTTATAATCCAAAACAGAGGGTATTAGATCCAAAAATAAACATGAGGATCCATGGAAACATAGGGAGGAGAAGATAAATCATGGGAGATAGATATCAAGGTGAGGAAACCAATTGATAGAAGATCAAAGAGCATTCTTCAAGCTTTGAATCAATTTTGGTAGGGTTTTGAGGGGCCAAAAAATCTTCTTACGAGCTTCAAGGAAGGGCGAAATCGATTATGGTTTATTCTGGTCTATTAGGAACATAAAATTGGGTTTAGTGAATTTTAATCTAAAATTAGATTAATTAAAGACCCGTACACACATTTTTCTAGGAAGAGCCACACAGTTTGATAAACCATGCAGACTAATCATGCACCTGTTTTATATGGTCCACAATATTTCTCCTAAGAGGGTTCATGTCTTGACTAACCATGCACCAACCATGCAAAATCAAACTGTCTTGGGTTACATAGTTTACTCTGAGAAGGAACACTGTTTGAACTAACCATGCACCGACTATGAACTAGCCCAAAAACATCCAAAATTTTCAAAATTTCACCCAAGCAACCCCAAATGAAACCCAACCAGAGAAATATAAAAAATATGATTTTAAGAATACCTGAAAATAATAATAAGATGTTACATATAGGGTGGTGGTATATTTTATTCATAATATATGAGAGATCTAGTACATATGATTTTGGGTTGGGAGAGTGTAAAATCAGTGGGAAAGTTGTACGAGGTACCATTTAACATGATTCTTATTATGTTATTATAATCGACATGAGTTATTTGGAGAGCATGAATTGGTGAGGTTGGGATGGATACCTGACCTATTTAGGTGATATTGGTTATTCTATTTACTCATAGGTTCATTAGTATGCCTCCTCCACATGTTATTGTGAGACTTTGGGTTTTCTACTGATTATATGTAGGTTCCCGGTGCAGCGAAAGGGCGGTTGGGCAACACCTAACTTTAAATTTTACCGTGATCAATGATTATTCTGGGATTAATATGATGATGAATACAAGTATCCACAGAATAAAATCAATGATTTAGATAAAGAGTAAAGTGTCCTGAAACCTTGAGAGAGGATCGACATATTTTGTTTATAATTAATTTAATTAAATTAAAGTAATACCTCCACGGTTTTCTTTCTTCGTTGATGTGTCTAACCATAGATCTGTGGTGATATTTTTTTGCTTTATAGAGATCAAGAGTATATCTCCAATAGCGACAATCCACACATTCTCTACGAATCTATGGATGTCATTAAAGGAGTCTCTAGCTGCAAGCACGAAAGGTCCTTGCACTTGTGTCATCCACCCATCATCACCTTGAGATCCACTTCTAAAGTATTCTTTGCTCTAGTGGAGGATGGTTTATCTCAATCATAATAGGATTCTTAGAGAAAAAAGAATCTCTTGAGGCTTGATATATTTTTCTTCAAAATGTTTTGCACAACCAAAATTGGTTTTGTTACCTGTAGGTTTCCCCATAGGATAAGAAGAGAATAATATGTAACTAGGAATTTAATTCCGCATGTAATAACAAATAATTAGCACAACTTCCATTACTTATTTTATTATTTCATATGAAACCCCATATCCAATAATAACAACAATACCATTATTTCCATGACATTTTCTTAGCATGCAAGTTACAATTAAATATTATTTTCTCACTAGACCCTTTAACTCGGTCCGACCATGCTCTGAAATATTTATCGGACCTTGAATAATGATTATTTATTAAATAAATAAATAAATCTATCTTACTTCATTATTCGCTGATAAATAAATAAAATTATATCAGGAATACCTGAATAATTATTAAACCACAACTCTAAATAATATTTATTCATCTTGTTAAATAATAAATTATTTAACTGAGATTCTAGATACACTTAGTGTGTGACCCTCTAGGCCTCTTTCTCAGTGGTATTAGGAGAGCCTTCTTAAATTCCAAGGTTAGCATCTAGAAACAAACCAAGTCACCCATAGAGAAAGAAGTTAACCTTACAATGACATGTCACCTCATTTGAACACTTACCGTGTAATATAATCCGTTTATCATAACATCTCCAATTGAGTAGGTTTCATGACAGTGTCATCAACCTTTATTCTCGATAACTCATTCTTTGACTTTACAAAAATATAAATTTCCTATAAAACACCATGGCTATGGATTTATTTATTCTATATCATTTACATCAAAGGGCCTGATATATTTACTTCTGTTAATGAATAGAAGGTATAAATCATTTTTTTGCATTATTCATTAATGCAATATTACTCGTGACATACCCAATGTATCCTACCTCACTGCAATAATATGTCTTCACGGTTTTCACTGATAGATCAAAGTGAACAACTCATAATATCTATTAATAATAATCCTAAAGTCTAAGGACCTTTACACACATCTCCGGATAGGAAAATCCAATGAAACTTATAATGTGGATTTCCTACTATCAGGTCTCGTTCTCATTATATCCAAATTGATATTATCTGCTGAGTAAACCATGAGAAGGTTCATCAAAGTACTATGAGTCTCCACCCTTGATATCCTGTATCATTTTTTCCCTTAAAATGATATCATCTATCCATAAAACATTTATTCAAGAATAGTTTCATGGAATTACTGAGTTCTCATCATAGCGGGGAGCTTATACGAACTTTTAGTGCGATAACTACTCTTGGTACATTATCAAATGCTATGTTACACAGAAGAACAATCATGATGTGATAAGGAATTTATTAATATTCAAAACCATGAATATAATTTTATTATAAAGTAAAAATAAGTTAGTTCTAGGGAACCAAATCCAACAAACTTCTACTTAGATGAGATACAACTACTAACAACCTTTAGGCCACTAGCTCTCACATGATATTCATGATTATGATGAGATAGACCGTTAATAGAGGGGTCCTCCATGTTCTCCTCTGTGGAAACTCTTCTCATTAAAAATTCACCCCTTTGATGAATATCCCACAAGAGGTGATAATTCTGGAGTATGTTATTTGTCCATTGATGTGACCTTGGATCCTTTGCAAGAGCCACCACTATAGTATTATCAAAATACAATGTGATATGGTCTCTACCACTAAGCACTAAATCAAACTCTTGGAAAAAGTTTCGAATCTAGGCGACTACGTTGGCTACATTAGAAGCCTCTATATATTCGGAATCTGTTGTAGAATTAGTGAAAACTGGCTTATTGGAACTCTTCCATCTCACAACTCCTCCGTTGAGACATAAAACATATCATGATTGAGAATTTAGATCATTCCAGTCTATCTGAAAACCATCATTAGAATACCATTTGATGACAAGCTCCTCATCTCCTCTATACACCAGGAACATATCCTTAGTTCTTCTTAGATACTTAAGGATAGCCTTAACATTAGTCCAATGCGGTTCTCCTAGATCTTCTTGATATCTACCTACCTAGCTCAGTGCATAGGCAACATCAATTCTATTACATATCATGACATACATGATTGATCCTATTGCTGAAGCATATGGGATATTACTCATTTTATCATTCTCCTGTTGTGTCTGGGGACACATTTTCTTATAAAAATGTATTCCATGTGACACTGGATCCAATACACTCATGGATTGTTCCATACTAAATATTTTTACTATCTGGTCAATGTATGTAATCTGACATAGCCCAATAAGCCTCTTGGATCTATCATGAATGATCTTTATCCCTAGAATGTAGGCTACTTCGCTTAAGTCTTTCATGGATAAGCACTTGTTCAAACAGCCCTTAAATGACTATAAGACTAGTATGTCATTTACAATAAGTATTATGTCATCAACATATACTACTAAGATAATGACCGCATTCCCATTAAACCTTTTGTAAACACATGGCTCACATTCATTCTTAGTGAAACCAAATTACTTTATGGCTTCATAAAATCAAATATTCCATGACCAGGATGCTTTCTTTAATCCATAAATGGATCTCTACAACTTAAAAACCCTTTTGGAATCAACTAGTATAAAAAAACCTTTTGGTTGTGTCATATAGACATATTCTAGAAGGTTCCCATTAAAGAAAGCAGTTTTGACATCCATCTTCTAAATCTCAAAGTCATGGTAAGATGCTATGGCAAGTATGATTCTAATGGATTTAAACATGAAAACTAATGAAAAAGTTTTATCATAGTCAATTCCTTAACACTGTTTAAAACCTTTAGCTACTATACTTTCTTTATAGTTACTTACTTTGCCTTCCATTCCCAGTTTACTCTTGAATACCCATTTACATGCAACAGACTTTACATCAACTGGTGCATCGACCAGAACAAAAACTTGGTTATGATACATGGAATCCATCTTGAATTCATAACTTCTACCCATCTTGGAGCTTTTGAGATCTTTACTTCCTCCTTTTAGGATAGAGGTTCATCATTTTCCAACAATAATGAGTCACCATCCTCAGCAATAAGAAGACCATATCTCATTAGTTTCCTTACCCCTCCTACACTCCTACACAGTACTTTTGTTTCATGAACTACTTCTTACATGGGGACCTGTAGAACTTTTTCCTATAATAACTCCTTTGTATCTTGAGAATAAACTTCATCGAAGTGAATCTTTCTCATGTTATCCTTTTTGAGGATGCACCACCTCTCAATAAAGAAAACCTATTTGAAACCATCCCTTCCTTATCTGAGGGGTTATATAGGTAAAATCCCGTTCTTTCCTTAGGATACCCTATAAAGATAAACTTCATGCCCTAGGGTGCTAGTTTGTTTCCTGAGAAAGCCTTAAAAAACACACCTCATCTCCATACACATGTATATGACAAAACTAGTTTCTTTCCATTCTATAACTTGAAGGGTATTATGTGATCATCATTAGTTGGCACTTGGTTTAATGTGTATGATGTAGTTTGTAACACATATCCCAAAAGGATAATAGAATATTTTCATGACTCATCATCAACCTTACCATGTCCAATATGGTACAGTTCCTCCTTTTGCTAACACTATTACACTGTGGTGTATATGGTAGAGTGAGTTGAGATATAATCCAAAACTTCCATAAAAGGTTGATGAACTATTTGTTAAGATATTATACACCTTAATCTGATCAAATCTTTTTATCTTCTTACCAAATTGATTCTATACTTCATTATCTAATTACTTGAATCTAGAAAAGGACTCATACTTATACCTTATCAAGTAAATATATCCATTTATACTCAAGTCACCAGTAAAAGATATGAAGTAAGAAAATTCACCTATAACTTATACTATAAATGGTCTACATACATCAGTGTGTACCAATCCTAGAAGCTCTATGGCCCTCTCAACCTATCCACCAAATTGTGGTTTGGTCATTTTCCCTTGTAAACAAGTGTAACTTCTATCAAGTGGTTTTATCTTGGAAGAGTATCGATAACCATATTGACTAAGATTTTCAAGGTGCTTCTCGATTACATGACTAAGATGGTGATTCCAAAATTGGGTGTTATATGAGTCAAGTGAAATTAATTTTTTATCGATTGATAACACTTGGTTTTTGTAACTTAATACATATACAAAATTATTTAAATGTTCCATACCATAACAAATGTTGTACTTATAAAAGACACACCATTTATTTCCGAACATTAAAATAAATCCATATGTATCTCAACTGGATATAGAAATTATGTTCTTGGTAACACTTGGTACATAATAACAGTCTCATAAAACCAAAATCTTCCCGGTTGACAATGAAAGGTGGTAGTCACCAATGGAAAGAGCAACCAACCTCAAACTATTGACAGCTCTCAGATCCACCTATCCTCTATTTTTTTTTTCCAAAATCTACTTGGTTCTAAAATTTGAATACAAAAGTGTGTACAACAAGCTGTATCTAATACCTAATGTGTATAAATAGAAAGATTTCACTCGATAAAAATACACCTTTGGCTTCCCCTTGCCTTTGACTGTAGTTCCTCTTCTAGTGGACTAACTTTCCACATGAAAAGTATACTTACTCCTTTTCCTCTCCCTACCTTTGTATATTTTTCTTCTTGGTCATATGATGCTCAAGATATTTAGACTTTTTATAAATCTTAGGACCCTTTCCCCTGTCCTTCCTATTCCTCTTCACCATAAGGACTACGGGTTTGTCACACCCCATTTCCTTATACACTTAGCAAGTTAGGGTCAAAAGTTACGATAATATATTCTCATTATTTATCATATTATAATTCAAAATAAAACTAGAGAAGGCCTTGGGTAGTGATGATAGTATGATATTTGTATGCAACTCATCCAAAAATTTAATCCCTAATATGTACATATGCTTAATGTATCCAATAAGCTTGACTATATGTGGTCCAGCTGGCATAGACTCTGTAAGATTAGTAGTAAACAAAGCATTGGGGATATCATACCTTTATTGTATATCCTTATCTTGATATAGATCCCAACGTTGAGACATCATGCTCTAGGCATCCATTTCCTCATGTTTCTTCAAGAGCTCATTGGTCATGGATAATAGCATAAGGCACTGAAAATCCATTTCGTCATTCAAATGTTTCTCATACACAGAGAGATCTTCATCACTCACATCATTCCCAAGTACAACTAGTAAAGGTTCTTCCAGCACATATAGTTTTATTTCATGGTGACTGATGACTTGAATGCGCCTTTTCAACTCTGGGAAATTAGTGCTGGTGATAAGGATTTCTTTATCAAGTATGGATCACAATGATATGATTGATTTCATTTTTAATACTGATTCTACAAATAATATTTACAAAGTTTAGGTACTTTATATGATTAAATTAAGACAAATAATTAAATAAATATTTATTATTCTCCCACTATTTTATCGAAACCAAATAACCCTCACCATTGGTTTCAGAATATCCTGTTTCTTGGATATTCTAGTGGCAATGATCCATATTCCATTCTCATCACCCCAACTTTGGATGGTCAAGAAACTTGAATAGTTTTAGTTAGGCATTCCAAATGATAACTATAATAACTCATGGCTTCTTGATCCATTGAGTGTGCTCCACAATTCTAAAATCATTATTTTAGATTTACTCAAGTGTTTCCTCTCAGTTACACCAAGTCATGCTTTGGAAGTCAACCATTGATGTAAACCATGTTAAGTCAACCCAAAACCTCAAATTATAATTCCACGATAATTTAAAGAACCCCAACTTTAGCTAGTAAATAACATTGAACTATTGGTTTGATTCTAATCAAAGTGATAGAAGGCTATACCAACTTAATATTTTATTGAGGGATTTTATCCTTTATGCGTAAATTGCCTCTTATTATCCTTTTTACATGATTGTTAATATTAAGTGGGATATACTTGAGTGATTAACCATGTCATGATAATATTTAGGCATAAGTTATTTTATTTTAGTTCCATATTTCATGCTTGATAATTCATTTAAGTATGTGATCACAATAATATATTCATAATTAATCAACATGAAACTAATAGAAATAAAATAAAGGGAATGATCATGATCTTTTCTAATGGTTAGTTTATCTATCAGTTGATAAAATAACCCAAACATAGGGGAGAAACACCTTGAACCTTTTAAGGTATGTTTTTACAACTTTATACCTATCCACCTTTGTATCTCCTTGGATTGGTTTCGCCTCAGCTCTTAACTTGAACCGCCTCCACTATCTTGGGAGATCTATCCATTACATATGCATTTAAATCACATGAAGGTGATGGGTAAAAATGGGGTTTTCATAAAAGAATCCATGGGCATATAGGATATACATATTAATGAGGAGAAGGAACACATGCCAACAATTGTAATTTAATAAATTAATTAAAAGGAATCCAATCACATACAAAAGTCTGGTCTAGCTCATGATAATCAAAAAACATGAAACAAATTATGCATTTAATAAAACTATCATTCAATTATTTAATAATTCATATTAAGATAAATCACACTCTAATTGAATAATTATTATCTTTAATTAATCAATCATTTTATCTTAATCCTTTTTCTAAATTTCCTTAAGATTATCATCCATTATAATTTTAAACAAATTAATAAATTAATTTAGAATTAACTGTGTACATAACTTGTACCTTGGAGGAAACCTGGTGAATATCCATCCAAAACTAACCAACTTGTATTATACTTGTATACACTTTATTCTTTGTGACGTGTAGCATGCATGGAAAATTATAATTGTAATACAACTCATACATGATGTGAAAATATTTGAAAATTATGAAGATGTTAATTAATATATATATATATATATATATCAAAAACCTATCATATGTTGTGTCCCATATTTACACCCACGTAAAGGTACATGTCTCTTGGGTTACATAATATAATAATAAATTCTTAAATCTATGTAATACAGAAAAATGTACACAGTGTGTTGATACAACTATACGTTGCCTACCCTCCTCACCATCTATCCAAATTATATGCCTGGGGAAATGACATGTGAGGTGTAATTCATAAATATTTAGAGTACAAAACATGTCTAGTTTTCTACATGCTGTATAGAATCCACATTACGCAGTCACCAGCTGGGCAAGCCATGTATGGGATACATGACTTGACCCTCACCCGAAGGGACTACACACTTTGTCTAGTGGGACACATGGTGTGTAGTCCGACCAACCATGCACCAATCTATCCTAGTAAACATGTGGTGTAATAATTAACAACACTGCATGCCATTAATGCACACTACTTGAGTAATTTACAAATTACTCATGATGCTCTGAACACAACTACACAGTGTGTGATCCAGATTACACGGCATGTATGGTAGATTACATGACATGTAACTCCAAATACATGGCAGGTACTGTCATATTACCTGGAAAGAGTCGTCAGCGCCTCATGATGGTATCCTTAATTAAATTTTGATCATAAAATTATTCATTTTTGTTAGATCTACGAGAAATGAGATCGGATGAACATATCTCTAAATTTATATTAAAATAACGATTAAACATGAATTGAAAAGCTAAATTATTAAAGAATAAATCATCATTGAATTATTTAAATAATTATAAAAAAATATGACCCCACTATGCTACCACTTGTAGATTCCGAGTGTAGTGGAAGTGCAGTTGGGCCAGCTCCCAACATTAAATTTTACCATGATCAATGATTATTTGGGATCAATTTGATGATGAACGCTAGTATCCAAGGAATAAAATCAATTATTTAGATAAAGAGGAAAGAGGGATGGTACCTTGAGATAATATAGACATATTTTTGTTTATTTTTAATTTAATTAAATTAATGAAATACCTCTATGTTTTTCTTTCTTCATAGATGTGTCTGACCACAGATCTGCGGTGATACTTTCATTGCTTTGTATAGATCTAGAGTAGAACTCCTATAGTTGTAATCCAAAAGGGCTATGTGAATCTCTGAACATTGCAGAATAAGTCTCCAGGTGCTAGCACAGAAGGTCCCTATGCTTGCATTGTCCACCCTCCATCTCTTTAAGATCCACTTTCAAATCATTCTCCGATCTAGTGGAGGACGGCTGCTCCCATTCTTGAGAGAGTTCTTGGAGAAAAAAAGGAGTTCTTGAGGCTTGAGTGATTTTTCTCCAAAATGTTGTGTAGAACCAAAATTGGCTCTGTTACCTATAGGTTTCCCCCTTGGATAATAAGAGAATAATATGTAACTGAAAATTTAATTCACTAGGTATTAATAAATAATTAGCACTAGCACCGTTACTTATTTTATTATTCCATGTGAACCCCCAAATAAAATAATAATAGAAATACCATTATTTCCATGACACATGCTTAGATTGGAAGTTACAATTAAATATTATTTTAATCAAATAATATTTAATATTATTTTATCACTTGAACCTTTAACTCAGTCGGACCATCCTCTGAAATATTATCGAAAGTAGAATAACATATATTTATTTATTGAATAAATAAATAAATCTATCTAAATACATTATTCACCCATAAATAAATAAAATGTGATCAGGAATACATGAATAATTATTAAACTACAACTAAGAATAACATTTATTCAACTTGTTAAATAATAAATTATTTAACTGAGATTCTGGATACCCTTAGTGTGTGACTCTCTAGGCACCTTTCTCAATGGAATTAGTCAAACCTATATAAAGTGAAAGGTTAACATCAAGCAACACTCCAAGTCACCCATTGTGAAAGAAGTTAATTCCACAATAAAATGTCACCTCATATGAATGCTTACCCTATAATATAATCCCTTTATCATAATATCTCTAATCAAGAAGTTTACATACAAATTCATCAACCTATATGCTCAATAACTCAGTCTTTGACTTTCTATAAATATAAATTTCCTAGTGAACACCATGACTATGGTTTTATTTAGGCTATATCATTTACATCAAAGGGCCTAAGATATTTACTTCCATTAATGAACAGAAAGGATAAATCCTTTCTCACATTATTCATTAATGCAATATTAGTCGTGACACACCCAATGTATCCTACATAAACATGAACATATGTTGTCAGGGTTTTCACCAATACATCAAAGTGTGACTCATAATATCAATTAATAATAATATTAAAGTCTAAGGAACATTACACATGTTTGTAGATAGGAACATCCAGTGACCTTTATAACGTGGATTTCCTACTGTCGAGTCTCATTCTCATAATATCCTATTAGATATTACTAGGGGAGTACACCATGAGAAGGTGACTCAAAGTCCTATGAGTCTCCACCCTTGATATCCTATATCATTGGTGTCCCTTCATAGGATATCATCTGACCATATAAAATTTATTCAAGAATAGTGTCATGGAACTTCTAGGTTCTCATCATAGTGGGGAACTGCTATAAAATTTTAGTGTGACAGCTAATCTTGGGACATTATCACATGCTATGTTATACAAAAGAAAATAATGATGTGATAAAGAATTTATTAATATTAAAAACCATGAATATAAGTTTATCATAAAGTTAAAAGAATTTGGTCCTAGGGAACTAACTCCAATAGTATACATGTATTCTCACCCTATTTATATAAAAATAATTTTTAGTTTCCAGGATGAATATATAGACCATACTAGATATTATTATCTCAAACCTTGGATAAAAACTGTGTCGCTACCTTAGATTTTCTTTCGGGTATTTACTATGGAGAATTTAATCTGCATCGGTTTTATTTATACCTTAATTGTAAGATTATTTTGGTTCTTTTATATTATTTCATGGAGTTTCTTATGGATGATTCATATTATCTCTCAATCTTATATTATTATAGAGGGTAATGCATATAATTTCATGAGATTTTTATACCCTTAGTTCTAGATTCCAACTCGGGGCCAGATTGTAACATCCCAGGTAAATAATGAATAAAAACTTTTCAAATTTATTAATATTTATGAATTAAATATTAATTTTACTTTAAAAGGGTTGCTATGTTCGATAGCATACCAGATACGCAACAAAGAGTTTCATTGAAATCTTTCGTTGCACACTAGTAATAAAATAATATTATTTTAAATGGTAGTTAACACATAGCCGTTGTATTGGAGGGAATGGAAAGAAATAACTAAAATAAGATTATATATGTTTGTTAAATGTTTTTACATTTATCTAATAAAGGATAAAGGCTTAAAATATGGAAAGAATTCAATTTTAGGCGTATATGCCCTAGTTTTCACTAAAGGTTCACTTATCGCCTTTTGATGGAAAACCGTCATTAAATATAGATTTTTTCACTCTTATACATTCTACTGGACCAAATAAAACTCTTCTTTAGAATCGGGACATCAAAATTTACTTTGTGTAAATTTTTGGTATTTTTCTGATAAAGTTCATTTTTTTAATGAATAATGTAAAATGTTGTATTTTATTTCAAAACCTCTTTTTAATTTAATTTATTTATATGATTAGATTATCTTTTGAATTGGTTTTAAAGTTAAATTAGAATCAATTTTTACCATTAAATCCAATAGTGGTCGTTGGAATTAATTTCACGTTGAAATCGCACTTAAACTAGTGTCAATCTTTTGATACTCATTGTTTCATAAAAACACGCTATTTGCTATGACAGGAGGAATTACTTATTAAATTAATTAATGAAACTTATATGTTTTTAATTTTGTAAAATGGACTTCATTTTTGAATTCGGAATATAAAATAAAGCTTAGGGTGAAGTTTTGGTATTTTTCTGAAAAACTTCAATTTTTGATGAATAGTGAAACCACTAAGTGGTACTTAAAAATTGATTTTTCGTCTAAATGAAATTTTACCACCTCTGTGTTTTGAATTTAAGAAATCTAACATACATGGTTGTCATTAAGAAGTAAAATTTGGTTCAATGTGATTAAAATCATTTTTTGGTGAATAGTAACTTTTAAGTTCTTAATCGCGATTAGAGTAATTAGTGTAGTTTAAGGTAAAAATAATGTTTTAATAAATTGAGATGAGATTGACACATGTACTACCCTCATTGGATGTGTCATGGACGACCAATAAAATCCATGGGTAAATTTGGGGACCCCATGGAGCCACTTTGGTTGGGAAATGACATAAATAACTTTTTATTAAATGTTAAAGTAAAAATGAAACAAACATGAGATGTTTTACTAATTTTTTTTACATGGGGTTATACAAGTCAGATTTTTGACTATATATATTAATTAGAAAGATAAACATATTTCCTACATCATTATATTTTTTTATAATTTTTAGACATTAAATATATTAAATTATTTATGACATCATGATGATGCAGCGATTACCTCATTAATAAAGGATTTAAATAAAATGAAAAGATAATGTAAAATATATGATCTACACATGTCCAAAACCTATTGTATGGGTATATTTAGAACCCTTATCACCTTATCCTCGAATTATATCAATGTGGGACCTTTTGAATCCGAAACGCATTTTAAAATAAAGTAACATTTCTTTACTTTCCAAGAGTGCCCCTCCTCTCCTCTTATAAAAGGCCCCCACCTCTACCTCCTTACCCACACTTCCAAAGCCTTTGTATCGGACAAAACCTGCCCATTTTGTCCCTCCACATCCCTATATTACTCCTTGAAGCCTCAATTTGGGCATAAGTCTTCCCAAGGAAGCCTTTGAACTCAAACCAAAGCGAGTTACTCGATTTTAAGGTAATGTCTTCACTTGTGTTCTTTTGTTTTATTTTGCTTCTCCAACCCCCTAAACTCTTTTTATTCATTTATTTTGTAACAACACCAGTATATGCCATATACTAGGATGTTTTTATAAGAAGGATCCGAGCTACACTTACAAACACCTACATATAATGGTTAAAGAACATACTGTTTCCGTGGATGGCGAATTTCGGCCTCCCGAAACGATGATTGTTCAACATTCTTTTAACACCTTCAAAGGTGGACATTAAGATGACAATATATTTATATATGATATATAATATGTTTATATTTTCCTTAAACTTCTGTATTTTTCATTTTATGGAATACCTTTATGGCTTCCATTATGGGTATACGCGATATCATCATTTTAGGAAGTGCGGACTACCACCCCCTCAAAGTGATTTGATTCGTTAATTCCATATGTGGGACGTATAAAGGATGGATTTAATGTTATAATATATGATGTTATACTGGAATTATAATATACCTCTATATAATTATTATTTCTTCCCATTAAAGTATGAGATAGAAATGAAATTAGCGTTCATGCGTACGTACGACTTACCGTCTCCATGAACGGTGCGTTTCATTTCTTATCCCCAAATGTAATGTACTATTATAAGTACATGTATATAATGGATATATATGATGAATTATACATCTAAATGATGAATATAATTCTAGAATTAAAATATACATACCTCTCATTTAGTTTTAATTCCATTAATATGACATAGAAATGATAGTAGTGTTCATGTGTACGTGCGACTTACCGTCTCCATGAACGTTGCATTTCATTTCTTACCTCTAAATGATTGTGTGATATTATAAATATATGTATATGCTAGATATATATGATATATATGATATCCAAATCAGGAATTTCATACTGGATATAAAGAACCTTTGACCACACGAACAACATGTAATTGTAAGAAGTCCACTTTCGACTTAAGAACCAAATATCGACAAAACAAACAATATTAACTTAAATGGTTACATAATGCTTATAACATGGAAATAAGTGATATAAAAGGAATAATGAACTTGAAAAAGGTTCTTAAGAAAATAGAAATTAACTCAAGTTTATTATTCAGGACGTTAAAGAACGACCGAGTCAAGTCGGACCCGAGGTAAGGGACTTCGTCTCAATATCCTTTCATTGAGGAATATTTAGTTTTATACACAACTTTCTTTTATATAGTGTATAAACCCCTTTGAATATTACTTTTATACAAAAGGAATCTTTTTCTACGATGCTTTTTACAAAACGACAAAAAGGAATGTTTCTTTTAACGTATGCGGTGACAACGACCTTTTCCGCCGCCGTGAGTATTATTTGGTCTTTGGATTCCTCAACATGCCGTAATGTTTTTAAAATAAAATAAATACCATATACTCTTTTATGTATTTTTGTATTGAAAATAGTTTTGATAAGGGATTCTATTATGTCAATATATTTAAATGATATATTGTGATTGAAATGTGGAAATGTTATCATTCCTTTATATTGGTTTTATGTTTTATGATTTTATATTGGTACTTGGACATTTGACGGGTGGTTACTTGTTAAACCATATGACGGGTGGTGCCGTGAATACCAGGACGGGTGGTTACGTTATAACCTCCAATGCATTGGGTATGGAAGTCGGCCGTATGGCTATTCCATTAAGTATGTATGGAAGTTGGCCGTATGGCTATTCCATTAAGTGATATGTGTGGAAGTCGACCGTATGGTTATTCCACTTAAGTATGTTTATGTCCCAAGTTACCTTTATATGTTATGTGATCTTTTTATTGGTTTTATGGTAATCTTTTGTTTAAAAAAGGGTAAGTAATGATCTTTTATTCAGTGAAGAGTTTTTACTACTTCATAAAGGTGAAAAGTATTACTTTGATAAAGTATACATGGTTTACTTTTTGTTTTGATAAACTAACATTTTTTATTCTTTGTGTATCCCTTACTGAGCTTTTTATGCTCACCCCATGTTTTTTTGAAATGTTTTTCACAGGACTTAATGTGGATTAGGGTCAAGGATGGGATCAAGGGAAAGTCAGGCTATCTAAAACATGGAACTAGACATGTTTCTTTTTAAGAGTTTTTATTCTATGGAAACTCAGTAGAAGTGTCTACTTTGTAATCTTTTGAGATGTAACAGGTATGTACTAATTCTCTAAGACTCTAAACCTGAAAAGATCCTCAATGTGAATTATTCATTTAATTCAATATTAAGTAATGTTTAAGGCCGGGGCCTTATAGTTGGTATCATAGGTCAGTTTAGACAACTTTAGGAGTTAGAAAATTGTTAAATTTATAAATTAATTTATGGTATGATTGAAATGATATATCATTTAAAGATTACCAGGTTGCTTCGCCTAATATTTTTCTGTGTTGAGAATGTATTTCCGTAGAGGAAACAGAGAATATTTTTTGGGAAGGCATACTGAGGGAAATGACCTTCCAAATATGCATGCTGAGATGGTCAGAATCAGAATTGAGCAGTTTACTGCAGTGATGGTTCAGTTGAATCAGTTGATAAATGGTGGTTGTGTTATTGATGATATTTTGGTGTTTTCTAAAAGTAAAGAGGATCATGAAAGTCATTTAAGGGTTATCTTGCAAACCTTAAAAGAAATGAAATGATATGGAAAATTCAGCAAGTGTGAGTTTTGGTTACAACAAATTTCTTTCCTTGGTCACATTGTTTCTAAAGATGGGATAACCGTTGATCCTGCAGAAATAAAGGTTGTTGAAGAATGGCCAAGACCCACAAATGTTACAGAGATTCGTGGTTTCCTAGGTTTGTCAGGCTATTACCGAAGGTTTGTTAGAAATTTTTCATGGTTATCTAGTCCAATGACTAAGCTAACTCGTAAGGGTGTCAAGTTCATCTAGAGAAAAGAATGTGATGATTCTTTTCAGGAGTTGAAAAGAAGATAGGTGAATGCTCCAGTTTTGGCACTTCCTTCCAAGAATGGTGAGTTTTTTATATATAGTGATGCTTCGTTGAAGGCACTTGGCTATGTCCTTATGCAGAATAATCATGTAATTTCTTATGCTTCACATCAGTTGAAAAATAATGAGGTAAATTACCCTACACATGATTTGGAATTAGCTGTTGTTGTTTTTGCTTTAAAAATTTGGAGGCATCATTTGTATGGAGTAAAGTGTGAAATATATACTGATCACAAAAGTTTAAAGTATATATTCACTCAGAAATAATTGAACATGAGACAGAGGAGATGGCTGGAATTAATCAAGGATTATTATTGTACAATTCACTACCATCCGGGAAAAGCAAATAAAGTGGCCGATGCTTTGAGTCGAAAAAGTAATGCTTCATTAACCGTGCTACGTTTGGAATGAGATCCTTTGGTTTTTGATTTGATGAACTTTGGTATAGAAGTTTTTGGTGCAGTAAGTTCTTCTGTTTTGTTTCAGGTATCAGTGAGATCATCCCTATCAGACAGAATTAAGCAAGCACAGAGGGAAGACAGTGAGTTGCAGAAAAAGGTAGAGCTGGTTCAGAAGGGTAAGTTGCCTAAATTCAATATTGATAATGATTGTGTTTTGAGGTTTGGGAAGAGATTATGTGTGCCTTGTGATTCACAGTTGAAGAATGAGTTGTTATGTGAGGCCCATAGTTCCTCGTTTTCAGTTCATCCTGGCAGTACTAAGATGTACATAGATCTGCGGGAGTATTACTGGTGGGATGGAATGAAAAGGGATATTGCTGATTTTACTGTGAAGTGTTTGAATTGTCAGTAGGTTAAAGTAGAGCAGCAGTTACCGAAAGGGATGCTTCAACCTTTACCAGTGCCAGAGTGGAAATGGGAAAATATATCCATGGACTTTGTTGTGGGATTACCAAAGACACCTCGAGGTAATAAAGCAATCTGGGTTATTGTTGATCACTTGACTAAATCTGCTCATTTCCTTCCTATTCGAGATACTTTCTCTCTAGATCAACTTTCTCGTTTGTATCTTAATGAGATATTCAAGATACATGGATTTCCTCTCTCCATTTTATCTGATCGTGATCCCAGGTTTACTTTTAACTTTTGGAAAGGCCTTCAGAATTCGTTGGGTACTGAATTAAATTTTAGTACAGCTTTTCATCCTCAATCAGATGGGCAGTAAGAACGAACAATTCAGACCTTGGAGGATATGCTACGAGCTTGTTCGATGGATTATCAGGGAAGTTGGGACCAACATATTTCTTTGGTTGAGTTTTCATATAATAACTGTTCGCATTCTAGTATACAGATGGCACCATTTGAGGCGTTATATGGTAAACGGTGTCGAACTCCAACTTTTTGGGATGAAGTGGGTGAAAGGAAGCTGATGGGACCAGAATTGGTAGAAGAGATGGCATAAAAAGTTCAGTTGATTCAAAAACACATGAAAACTACTCAGAGCAGACAGAAGAGTTATGCGGATAACCAGAGGAAGGATCTATCTTTCGAGGAAGGTGATCATGTTTTTCTCAAGGTTTCTCCATGGAAAAGTGTGCTGCGATTTGGTAAGAAAGGAAAGCTGAGTCCAAGGTTCATTGGACCATATGAAATTCTGGAGAGAGTTGGATCAGTTGCATACAGAGTGGCATTACCTCCATGTTTATCTCAGGTACACAATGTTTTTCATGTTTCGATGTTGAGGAAGTATATGCCAGATCCATCTCATGTTTTGAGTCCAAAGGTAGTTCAGCTGGAGGAGAATCTATCTTATGAAGGACAACCAGTCCAGATTTCTGACCGAAGAGAGCAAGTGTGGTGAAATAAGTTAATTCACCAGGTAAAGGTTTTGTGGAAAAACCATATGGTTGAAGAGATAACGTGGGAATCTGAAAATGCTATGAGGGATAAATACCCCCACTTATTTTGATATGTGAATAAAATTGCGAGGACGCAATTCCCAAAATGGGGGAAGGATGTAACATCCCAGGTAAATAATGAATAAAACATTTTCATATTTATTAATATTTATGAATTAAATAGTAATTTTACTTTAAAAGGGTTTCTATGTTCGATAGCGTACCAGATAAGCAACAAAGAGTTTCATTGAAATCTTTCGTTTCACACTAGTAATAAAATAATATTATTTTAAATGGTAGTTAACACATAGTCGTTGTATTGGAGGGAATGAATAGAAATCACTAAAATATGATTATATATTTTTGTTAAATGTTTTTACATTTATCTAATAAAGGATAAATGCTTAAAATACGGAAAGAATTCAATTTTAGGCGTATATGCCCTAGTTTTCACTAAAGGTTCACTTATTGCCTTTTGATGGAGAACCGCCATTAAATATAGTTTTGTTCACTCTTATACATTCTATTGGACCAAATAAAACTCTTCTTTATAATCGGGACATCAAAATTTACTTTGTGTAAATTTTTGGTATTTTTCCGATAAAGTTCATTTTTTAATGAATAGTGTAAAATGTTGTATTTTATTTCAAAACCATTTTTTAATCTAATTTATTTATATGATTAGATTATCTTTTGAATTTGTTTTAAAGTGAAATTAGAATCAATTTTTACCATTAAATCCAATAGTGGTTGTTGGAATTAATTTCACATTGAAATCAGACTTAAACTAGTGTCAATCTTTTGATACTTATTGTTTCATAAAAACATGCTATTTGCTCTGACAACGGGAATTAATTTTTAAATTAATTAATGCAACTTATATGTTTTTAATTTTGTAAAGTGGACTTCATTTTTGAATTCGTAATATCAAATAAATCTTAGGGTGAGGTTTTGGTATTTTTCTGAAAAACTTCATTTTTTGATGAAAAGTGAAACCACTAAGTGGTACTTAAAAAACTGATTTTTCGTTTAAATGAAATTTTACCACCTCTGTGTTTTGAATTTCAAAAATCCGACATAAATGGTTTTCATCAAGAAGTAAAATGTGGTTCAATGAGATTAAAATAATTTTTTGGTGAAAATTAACTTTTAAGTTCTTAATCGCGATTAGAGTAATTAATGTAGTTTAAGGTAAAAATAATGTTTTAATAAAATGAGATGAGCTTGAAACATGTCCTACCCTCATTTGATATGTCATGGCCGACCAAGAAAATCCATGGGTCAACTTGGGGACCCCATGGAGCCACTTTGGTTGGGAAATGACATAAATAACTTTTTATTAAATGTTAAAGTAAAAATGACACAAACATGAGATGTTTTACTAAAACAATTTTTTACATGGGGTTATACAAGTCAGATTTTTGACTATAAATATTAATTAGAAATATAAAAATATTTCATACATCATGATATTTTTTATAATTTTTAGACATTAAATATATTAAATTATTTATGACATCATGATGATGCAGCGATTACCTCATTAATAAAGGATTTAAATAAAATGAAAAGATAATGTAAAATCTATGACCTACACATGTACAAATCATATTGGATGGGTATATTTAGAACCCTTATCACCTTATCCTATAATTATATCAATGTGGGACCTTTTGAATCCAAAACTCATTTTAAAATAAATTAACATTTCTTTACTTTACAAGAGTGCCCCTCCTATCCTCTTATAAAAGGCCCCCACCTCTACCTTCATACCCACACTTCCAATGCCTTTGGCTCGGCCAACACCTACCCATTTTGTCTCTCCACATCCCTATATTACTCCTTGAAGCCTCACTTTGGGTATAAGTCTTCCCAAGGAAGCCTTTGAACTCAAACCAAAGGGAGTTACCCGATTTTAAGGTAATGTCTCCACTTATGTTCTTTTGTTTTTTTTCTTCTCCAACCCCCTAAACTCTTTTTATTCATTTATTTTGTAACAAAACCAGTATCTTCCATATACTAGGATGTTTTTATAAGAAGTATTCGAGCTACACTTACACACACCTACATCTAATGGTTAAAGAACATACTGTTTCCGTGGATGGCGAATTTCGGCCTCCCGAAATGATGATTGTTCAACATTCTTTTAACACCTTCAAAGGTGGCCATTAAGATGACACTATATTTGTATATGATATATAATATGTTTATATTTTCCTTAAGCTTATGTATTTTTCATTTTATGGCATACCTTTATGGCTTCCATTATGGGTATACGCGATATCTTCATTTTAGGAAGTGCGGACTACCACCCCCTCAAAGTGATTTGATTCGTTAATGCCATATGTGGGACGTATAAAGGATGGATTTAAAGTTATTATATATGGTGTTATACTGGAATTATATTATACCTATATATAATTTTTATTTCTTCCCATTAAATTATGAGATAGAAATGAAATTAGCGTTCATGCGTATGTACAGCTTACCGTCTCCATGAACGGTGCATTTCATTTCTTATCCCCAAATGTAATGTACTATTATAAGTACATGTATATAATGGATATATATGATGAATGATACATCTAAATGATGAATATAATTCTGGAATTAAAATATACATACCTCTCATTTAGTTTTAATTCCATTAATATGACATAGAAATGAAAGTAGCGTTCATGCGTACGTACGACTTACCGTCTCCTTGAACGGTGCATTTAATTTATTACCTCTAAATGATTGCGTGATATTATAAATACATGTATATGCTAGATATATATGATATTTATGATATCCAAATCAGGAATGTCATTCTGGATATAAAGAACCTTTGACCACACGAACAACATGTAATTGTAAGAAGTCCACTTTCGACTTAAGAACCAAATATCGAAAAAACAAAAAATATTAACTTAAATGGTTACATAATGTTTATAACATGGCAATAAGTGATATAAAATGAATAATTAACTTGAAAAAGGTTCTTAAGAAAATAAAAATTAACTCAAGTTTGTTATTCAGGATGTTAAATAATGATCGAGTCAAGTTGGACCCGAGGTAAGGGACTTCGTCTCAATCTCATTTCATTGAGGCATATTTTGTTTTATACACAACTTTATTTTATACGGTGTATAAACCCCTTTGAATATTACTTTTATACAAAAGGAATCTTTTTCTACAAAGCTTTTTACAAAACGACAAAAAGGAATGTTTCTTTTAACGTACGCGGTGACAACGACCTTTTTCGCTGTCGCGAGTATTATTTGGTCTTTGGCTTCCTCAACAAGCCATAATGTTTTTAAAATAAAATAAATACCATATACTCTTTTATGTATTTTGGTATTGAAAATGGTTTTGATAAAGGATTCTATTATGTCAATATATTTAAATGATATATTGTGATTGAAATTTGGAAATGTTATCATTCCTTTATATTGGTTTTATGTTTTATGATTTTATATTGGTACTTGGACATTTGACGGGTGGTTACGTGTTAAACCATATGACGGGTGGTGCCGTGAATACCAGGATGGGTGGTTACGTTATAACCTCCAATGAATTGGGTATGGAAGTCAGCCGTATGGCTATTTCATTAAGTATGTATGGAAGTTGGCCGTATGGCTATTCCATTAAGTGATATGTGTGGAAGTCGACCGTATGGTTATTTCACTTAAGTATGTTTATGTCCCAAGTTACCTTTATATGTTATGTGATCTTTTTATGGGTTTTATGGTAATCTTTTGGTTACAAAAGGTTAAGTAATGATCTTTTATTCAGTGAAGAGTTTTTACTAATTCATAAAGTGAAAAGTATTACTTTGATAAAGTATACATGGTTTACTTGTTGTTTTGATAAACTAACAGTTTTTATTTTTTGTGTATCACTTACTGAGCTTTTTATGCTCACCCCAAGTTTTTTTGAAATGTTTTTCACAGGACTTAATGTGGATTAGGGTCAAGGATGGGATCAATGGAAAGTCAGGTTATCTAAAACATGGAACTAGACATGTTTTTTAAGAGTTTTTATTCTATGGAAACTCAGTAGAAGTGTCTAATTTGTAATCTTTTGAGATGTAATAGTTATGTAATAATTCTCTAAAACTCTAAACCTGAAAATATCCTCAATGTGAATTATTCATTTAATTCAATATTAAGTAATATTTAAGGCCAGGGCCTTATACTGATGAAGGTGGGACTTCGTGATCATTATCTCTCTCCCCTCATTGTGGTATCTTTGGAGGGATGGGGTAATGATAGTATGTATCATGGTGTTTGGTATGCCAAAAAGTTAAGGTGAAGTAGAATAATTCTAGGGGAATGTTACTACCGTTACCTATAACTATATGGATGTAGGAAAACATCACTATGAATTTATTCATTGGACTCCCAAGACATCGAAAGGGTATAATTTTATATGAGTTATAATCAACCAGCTTACAATGTTAGAATATTTAATTTATATTAGACAATATTTATCTCTTTTTTGGTTTTCCTATATATACATTAAAAAAGTTGTAAGGTTTCATCTAGTGTTACATTATATTGTATCTATAGAGTCTAAGGAATAGTTAGGTTCAATTGGGGGGGGGGTGAATCAGTAGTACCCTCATTTTAAAAATTCATCTCATTTTAAATTCTAAATCTTAATCATGTTAAACATCTTGATCCACTCAATGATTTATCACAAACTCAAATTCATGTATAATAATAAAGAAGAGAGATCAACAAAAAATATTTATAAGGTTTGATATAAAGGCCCACTCCTTGCCATGTGGGTTAGATGAACTAACATTGTAACATTTCAACTCCAGCATCCTAAATCTGGTGGTTATTTTACTAAATTAACACAAGCATACAAGATCCTATCTTGAAGGAATTAAAAGTATAATAATCTTGAGAGACTAGATACATGCATTATTATCACATTACCTTTAAAAATGCAATATAATATAAAATTATTGTGATAAATTTAATATTTAATTAATAAAATCCTTAATTTCATTTATATATACCATATTCATATCTTTTGTAATGCAATACATAACAAAGGGTGAGCCTGTATGCTCAGTAATGGAAAGTGTACATTATAATCTATAATATAATAAATAAAGCACGAATAATATGGCAGAGATAGTTAATAATCAATAATAAAATATTTCATATATCTAATACCATAAAAGAGGAATACATCCATGTATAACATAACAACATAAATAATCACATGGATAATAATAACTAGTTTTATAATGACAATATTCAAAATTCTAAACATTATAATCTTACATCCAAGGCCTTGTGGTAAGAAAACATATGTAAATAGGTTAAACGTACACTAAATAACCAATATAGTTTGTCCCATGAGATCTACTGATGCATAAAGGGTTTATAGTATACCCCATACACTATTTAATAAGTTTAATGTATTCCTCAAATGAAAGGGGTGAAACTTAATCAATGCAAATATTCATATTTAAAAACTATAAAATAAAATGTTATTAATTTTCCCAATCAATAAACATGATTATAAAGAAATACAAAGTAATATGGAGAATGGTATTAAAATATTAAATCCCTAGTATATCATAATATTCACCAAATAATGTTAACATAAATTAATATACTTTAAAAATGTCACCTAAATATTTTATAAGGAAAATACCCATTTCATTTTGAAGTAACTTATTCAAAATCAAAAAATTTCATAAATACCAAGGGATCCATTTTCCATGAATGGAGCCATGGAAACTTTTAAAATAAGATTCAAATAAATTATATGTCGTGATGTTTTGAAATTTCATTCATGTTTTCTATGTTCAAACAAGTATTCCTTTCACATTTTTAGTAAAAAATCAAAAATTACCTCATTCATAAAATGAAATAAAGATTTTTTTTAAACATATTTATTGAAATTAAATCATTGATAAAAATGAATTTAAAAACTAATACTACAATAGTAAAAATATTCATGAAAACAATTCAATGAAAATATAGACATGGATGAAAAATATTCCTAGATGAATATAAAAGAATGTTGGGTTTCCTTAAAAAAAATTCTTTTAGTCTCTTTAGTACTTAAAAGACGAAAGTGAAAGGAAAAATTTTAATTTTCAGAAATAACTAGAGGATAAAAAAATATATCAATGTTAATATTTAAAGATCATATAATTCTCATAGTGGAGACTTAAATATAAACAATCATAGATAATGATGATATTGTCAAATAAACCCTTACCTCATATTAGAATTTATTTGTATTTACTTTTAGCCTCGCGTATAATAAATTTTAATTTATTTTAAATATATACCATAACCATATATATAATTACAATACCATATATGACCCACTTATAACATTTCAATACTAGTTTATTAATAGTTCTTTATTAAAATCATCATTTTTGAGTGTTAACTTTTCTTTTTTTCATATTTTTTAGGTTTGGTAGTTTTAGTCCCTATATCAATATCATTGTTAAATAATATAAAATATTTTAATAGAGATATAAATATCCTAAAGTTTCATTAAATACATATTTTGAATAATCTTTGAAGGGTGGAGATAGAAAAATAAAATACACCATTCCTGGAGATGGTAGACTATACATATGCATAAACACTATTTTCACTTTTCAATAGATTGAATGAAATAAAGATAAATAATAATTAATACTTAAAGAATCATTATTTTATCTTATTTTCATATATATTCATTAAATTTATCCTTATTATTATCCATGTTAATTAAAAATAAAAAATTAATCACATCAGTTCATAGAGGGGGTAGTCCACACGTACGCATGAGTGAAGTTATTATTCACCAACTAATTAGAAGGTAATAATGTAGATATGAAATAATAATTTTAGAAGAATAATCATGTCATAAATATAATATATATTAATTACTTCCATATTTATAATCATATATGTAAAGTAGTTATGAAAAACTAATTACACCTCTATATGGAGACGGTAAGCTGTACGTATGCACTAGCAATATATTTTACGATTCATAGGATGGGAAAGAGATGGAAAATGGTTTTACCATAATCATAATAATATATTATTATATTTATGACACTATATTTAATATTTTAGTGTGTGTGCAACATAATTATAAGATATATTAGGAGGAATAAAATTGGAGGAGTTGTAAAAATGATTACATTCTCCTATAGAAACCTTCTTTGGATATATTCTTAATGACCATAGGGTTGGTTTTTGGTTATAACAAAAACTATGGAATGTAGATAAGTATTTTTGGGAGATATAGTTTAGGGTTTGGTAAATATATATAGTTCAATAGGTGAGAATAATTAAGGGAAGGGAGTTCTTTTTTTTATAATTGAAGTGAGTAACACACTTGTAATTTTTCATCGTTTTAAAATATTATTAAGTAAATTTCTAGGAAAAATAGTTAAAAAATGACTCATAATTAAATTACACAATTTTTAGGTCTAAAAAATCCAAAAAATGAGGTTTAATAATGTTTTTAGTTCGTTTTAACCCATATCATTTTATATTAACCGTCTGGTAACCTGTTTTGATCTTAACTGCAGTAACTACTTCTTCGATATTAAAGGGTTATAATTTTATTTATAAGGTAATAGTGGGATAAAAAATGTATTGGTAATCAAATTTTATACCATTTATCATCCTAATAGTCCCATTTTAATATTTTTATGATTTTTAAATAATTTAATAAAATATTATTTTTCATAAATATCATTAATGTTGTTTTTATAACTATTCATTTATTTTACATTAAATTCATCAAGATAGATGTGTAATATGAATATAAAACTTTAATAAATAAATTATATGTAATATTAATCTATAAATTTCATAAATTATTATAAACAACCAAACAATATTACCTTTATATTTTATTAAAATTATTTACACGACTTTTCTACTATTTGCACAAGCTCTATGTTGGTATTTGGTAAGAATTTAAGGTAATTATTTCATCACTAAAAATGAAAAAATTACTATGATAAATATAATTATTTCATATTTTTAATATATAGTTACAAATTAACTTATAATCTTTATATGCTTTTGTTTTTTTTTGAGATATTATATTTAAGAGAGGGACATTTTGAATTTTTTACTTTGAATAATATATATGTCATTATCAAGGGAAAATGGAGCTAAAATTACATATATATGAATTTGGGATTGATATGGGCGAGTTAGTCCTATAATATGAAATTAAGGGAATTTTTGGGTTTATTTGGAGACTTTATTTTATGGGTTTACCCTATTTTTCCTATTTCACCCTTACCGAGATGAAAAATATTTACCATATCTACTATTAATAATGTCCATAACTAAGAGGAAACTATTGAATAAATTTGATCATACTAATTCAAAATATAGTATCTATTTTTTAAATATTCAATTACAAGAAGTGGGAAAAATTAATTTTAATATAAATTTATAAATTGTAATGATAAATAGTTTTTAGAATAAATATATATTTGAGAATAATAAAATTTACTTATAAAAAATTCATGAAAATTATTGGAATTAATTATATTATTATAAATTAAATAGATTGTATTTCACATTAATACCAAATATAAGTTATAATAGGAATTTTAAGTCAAATGATAAGAAATATTAGCATTAGAAAAATCATTAATTTTTAATATTCAATAAAAAATCAATCTATTCAGAAATATCTCAAAATTTTAACTTTAGATAATTTTGACCTGAAAATTTCAAAAATGAATTTAATTTAATAAAATACATTTTATAAAATTTTATAATTTATTTTTCAATCATATTCTTAAATAAAACTACATGTATTGTGATATTGTTTATTAGAAATAAAAGCTTACAATAATTGAATCTAGTGTGTTACATTATTCTCTTCTTAAACAAATTTCATCTATGAAATTTCTATAATATAACCTCAAGAATACATTTGGGTAGTTCATCATCATAACATATTCTGGTTCCTTTTTCACCTCTTTTATCTTATGATTTCCCCAATTTACATTTACCTATTGAGTTTTGCATTTCTTCAATACTTGTTTCCTAGAGTCAATCATTATAGGATATTCACAGTAAGATTAATCAGTTTTTTATTATATTTCCTTATAGGAGATAAAATGTGTCGGATTGGGTATGTCCTTCCCCAATAATGAGATACATGACACATTATGTACCTTAGATAGGGTAGTTTGAATTGTCAAATGGTAATCCATAACTATAATTATTTATTGATTTTTGAAATATTAGATTTACCTAGGGAATATTATTCTTTTTTTACCAAATAATATAACACCCTTTTATGGTGATACTTCAAAGAAAACATGATCTCCCACTTCAAATTCCAAAAATCTTATTTGGTTACCAGCATATATATTTTTCATTCTTTTTGATACTTTAATATGGGTCAAAATAGTCTTTAAATTTTCCATTTTCTCCTCTACAAGTACTGATCCTACAAGATTCTATTCAAAAACCTCCTCCCAAAAAGATATATTATGAAATATCTGGCTATATAATTTTTCATACAACACCATTTTAATACTTTAATGGGATCTATTTCTATACGAAAACACTAGAAAAGGTAAATAATGATCTCACATACCTTTAATATCAAGTTATCATGATGTTAACATGCCTTTTAATGTTTGAATAGTCATCAAGGACAAACTATCAGTCTATGTATGATAGGAGATTCTAAAATGTAGTTCACTATTGAGATACATCTAATTAATTTTCAAAAATTTCAATGTAAATATTGGATCATGATTAGATGCAATTTAAGAAGGTAAACCTTTAAGTTTTAAAAATTCATTAATATAGAGTTATAAATCTTCACCTATAGAAAAGAAATTTAATGATTTGGTAAGATGATAAAAAATAACCCATATGGTTTCATTTATTCTAGGAGTCTTTTGTAATATGGGATAATGACTACAATGATTTCATCCCATTTCCATATAAGAATATGTTTAAGTTTCATGAATCCTCTATGGTGTTGTCTCCTAGCCTTCACCTATAGAAAAAAATAAGAAGCATGATACATAATAAAAAATTTCTTGCTTTATATTATCCCACTGAAAATGTTCATTCAAATCCCTATAATTCTTAGTGCTAGTAGAGTGTATAGAGAAATTTTACCTATGAGAATAATCTAATAATTCTCTTTGAAACTAAGGTATATATGGAACATATAACCTCCTTCCAAATTTATAATCACCAATTTCTTAAATGAATTATTCCAACACCCAATCATTCATAGCATAAATTTTCATTTAAAAAGCATCATCATCAATCTGAGATTTTTTTATATTTTCTAATAAATTTGGTTTAGAGATTGTTTGATAAATGAGTGATGTTTTACCTTATTTAAAAATTCTCATATCCATATTTTCTAAATTCATGAACATAGAATCCCTATACATCCCCAACTTATTCAGAACTCCATAATCTTTCCCACTCAATGTATCAACCACCTTATTAAACTTTCCAGGGTGGTAGAATATTAAGAAATCATAATCCTTGTGTATATATAACTATATCAATTTCATCAGGTTGATATCTTTATATGAAAATATGTATTTCAGGCTCTTATGATCTGTGTATATCTCACATCATTGTCCACAAGGACAATGTCTTCATATCTTCAATGAAAATATTACAGATTCCAACTCAAGATCATAGGTTGAATTGATCAATTCATGTATCTTTATCTTACTTGATGAATAAATAATAAATTTATCATTCTACATAGGAACAAACCCATGTCCCTTCTTTGATGTGTCACTATATATGATAAATCCACCCCATTGCAATGGTAGTTTCAACACTAGCCCATTGATCAACCACTTATTTAATTATTTAAAACATTATTTATGTTTATCTATCCATAGAAACTTAACCCATTTATGTTTCAAATTAGTTAAAAGGTTTTTTGTTTAGGATTTTTTTATACATAACACTGATAGTAAGATAATTATCTAGGGAAACTGTATATCTTAATTATGATACTGGTTTAAGTCATTCTTTGACTGCATTTGTCTTTGATGTCTTAACTAATATTCCATAATTAGAGAAAATATGGAAAATAAAAGTAACATCTTGAATCCACAATTCACCCTTGCTAAATTTCCCATAAAAATCCATTTCTATAAGAGTCTTCAGAATAATTCATAAATGACTCTTATGCTCTTTATAAACTTTTTAGTATAAAAATATATCATTAATAAATTTCAGAAAAATTATCATGTTATCACTTGAAAACTATTTATCATATCCATAAAAACCAAGGGTTATTTATTTAATACAATGGGAATTACTATAAATATATAATGTCCATACCTTATAGTAAATGTTGTCTTTGGAAGTAATTCCTTCCATAATAACAATTAATGATATCCAGAATGTCGATTAATATTTGAAAACTATCGACCTCCTTGAACTTGATAAAATATGTTATGAATATGAGGCGGAGGATATTTTTTCTTAATAGTTATGGAATTGAGTTCCCTATAATAAATGAACCATCTCATAGTTTCATCCTCCTTTTTCTCAACCACCATAGAATCTCTCCAAGGTGAAACAATTGGTCTTATGAACTTCATATCACAAAATTCTTATAGTTGTTTCTTTAACTCCACTTGATCCATAGAATCCATATAGTAGGGAGTATTACACATAAGTTTTTTATTAGGTATGAGTTCAATGGAGAAATTAACATCATGCACTGGTGGATATCCAGATATTTATTTAATAAAAACATTAACATATTATTTCACAATAAGAATATCTTATATCTTAGGGTTACCTTTACCTTCCATAGGTTATGCCTTCCATTATTCTCTAATAGTTTCATTATGGAGACACATTTTAGGTGAATCTATATATGATTCAGATAATTTAGCCTCCATTCTAAAGATAATAAATTATATATATTTTTCATGAATCATAATTTCATTCTCATAGAAATATATTTTTTCATTATATTTTGAAACCAATATATATCAAGGATTATACAAAAGTTGAAAACATTTATAATAACAAGGTCTTAAAATAAGGCATGTTTATGTGTCATAATTGGAATAGGATAACACATCCTTGTTGTGGTGAGACATCCACTAAGAGTCTTGACTGAAAACTCCCTTCTTAAGGTGTTAGTGAAATATCCAATTTTATGAGAAAAATAAAAGATATAAAATAGTTTTAAGATCCACAATACAATAAATATTTGTATAAATTTGAGTCCATGGTCATCATACGTACTACTATATCTTTAGGATCGTCAACCTTATATGTAGTGATTATATAAGATCAAACTTTCTCCATTTTCCTTTTTGAGGAAATGTTCCGTTATGTTGAGGACATTCATTCATATAGGGACCCATATCCTTACAATTGAGGCATTAAATAATGGAAAATTCTTTATTTCCCTTGAAATCATGAGCATGATGGACTTTATCTACACACATGTAGAAAACTACCATTCCCAACAATCATGTTTGACTGTGTTTCTTTCCATATTTATTAAAAATTTTAAACTCAACTCCTCACTTCTTCCCTTTTTACTTATTCATTTTTCCAGAGTGATCAGTTTCCCACTACTTATATTTATTTAATTTAAATATATATGTCGTCGAGAACTCTTTCTCTATCTTTATATCACATGAGACTATGTTATCATATTATGAGAAGGTTTGAGAGTCAAGTTCCCTTCAATGTAATGAATTTATACCATCAAAGAAATATGCAATATTAGTATTTGGATTATGTATGTATTTGGAAATTTTTTTGATAACATTTTAAATTTTTCTTTATACATAGAAACATTTTCATCTTCCTTTTTTCACAGACTCCAAAAATTTCTCTCCATATCCCCTCGCTTCTCACGAGGAAAATATTTTTCCTTGAAAATTACTTTAAAATCGTTCCAATCGGTGTTCTTTTCTTCCTCATCCTTAGTGATACAAATTAATAACCAACATTTATCTAAATCCCACATGGCAGGATAAAATACCATGAAAACCTTTTTACTTCCATTAATTCTTAAGGAAATAATATATTCTTTACAAAAATTATCCATTTCTCAACTTCAAATGGGTTAGTTTTCACATTGAATGGTGGATTTATTTTTATACATGTAGTTGTCCAAAATTTCGTCACCATGTTGTGTATCATCAATATTATCCGTACGATCAATGTTATTGATCATTACCTGAATTATCTACCCCAATATAGTTATAATTTGTTAATATAGAGCTATAAATCCAATTCAATCTCCATATTAATAGTCTTTACTAGTATGGAAATTTATACATAGATTACATGAATTAATAAATTTATATTCCTTCTTCTTGGAACAATTTCTAAATAATGACATTCACTAGATTAGATTATAACATTACAAATAATAATGTATAATTATGAAACTGGTGAAAATTTTGATATAAAATGAAAATTTATTCATAGATAATATTATAATAATTATTATAGTATAATTGATAATATTCTCAGTTCAAAAAATTATTTTCAAATATTTTTTAATGGTTTATACATAAAATTGGAATTCACCCAAGAATATCCCATAGGAGTGTCAAAATAGGTTCTTAGTAAGGGAAAACTCATCATGCACCAGAATGATATAAAAAAACAACAACTTTTTTTAGGGTTATTAACCCAAAACGAATCTATCATTAAACCACGTCCACTTGTAGTCTCTTGAAAGAGATATATAGCTAAGAAAGCCAAATAATTTTTACCTTACTAAAACATTATGATGTTATCTTATAATTAGAAATATTTTTAGTTTTTTCCATAAGGATAGGTTCTCTATTCTATGTTTTCCAAAATCTAGTTCCCAAAGATTATACTAAACTTTCCCTGATACCAACTGTAACACACCGACTCTAGTATATTAGAGCCGATGGTTATTTTAGTTCATTTTCACAAGTACAAGGGATCACAAACCAAAAACTAGTAGCTAAACAGTATTGGGAGACTATAACATACACTAATCTCACATTACATCTGAAAACATGAAATATATTATAATAATTATCATGAAAACATTATTATTTATTCTTTTAAATCCATAATTTCACTCACAGAATCTATATTCATATCTGAGTGAAAGTAAAACATAATTAATGGTGTGATTAGATTCTCATTAAGGGAAAGTGTACAATATATGCTATCACAGAATAAATAGAACATAAATAATATGATCGAGATAATCGATAATCAATTATTCCATATAACTAATTCTATAAAGTGGACTAAATATTTAGATAACATAATAACATAAATAATCATATGGATAACTATAACTAGTTTCATAATCATATAATGCATAATGATGAACATCAAAATCTTACCCTGAAGGGTTTTTTCCATGACAACATACAGAAACAGATAAGGCGTATCCAAAATACCAGATCTAGTTTGTATGATGACACCTACTGATTCATCGAGGGGATATAGTAGGCCCCTCCCTTTACTTACTAAGTCCAATGCATTCATAATATAAATGGGGTGAAACATAATCAATGTAATCATTCATTTTAAAAAAATTATCATATGAAATGTTATTAATTTCCCCAATCAATAAACATAATTATCATCCATCCAAATTAATATGGTGTGTGGTATAAAAATATTATATCATCAGTAAAGTATAATAATCACCAAGGATTATTGAAATAGATGGATATACATTAAAAAATACCAATAGAATATGTATTGAAGAAAATACCCTTTTCATTTTGAAATCACATATTCAAAATATAAAAAATTACTAAATATTATGTAAAACATTTTCTTTGAAACAAACCTTTAATACTTTAAAAGTATGCTCCAAATCATTGAGTGTTCCTGAAAGTGGGAAGTTCCATTCATGTTGTGTATGTAAAAACAAAGATTCCTCACATTTTTAGTAAAAAGTCAAAAAGTACCACATTTGGAAAATGACAAGAATATTCATTTGAAACATTTTTATAGAAATTATAAAATGGGTAAAAATTACTTTAAAAAACTATAGTATAATAGTAACAACATTCTTGAAAATATTTTAATGAAAATATGGACATGGAAGAAAAATATTCTAAACCCAATGGAAAAAAAATCCTGTTTTCCATAAAAACACATTCTTTCGATTTCTTAAGTTCTTAAAAGAGGAAAATGAAATGAAAAATTATAATTTTACAAAATAATTAGATAAAAATAAAATATATTAGGTTTATTATATAAATATCTTATGATTCCTCTAATATATACTTAAACATAAGGAGTCCCAAATAATGATGAGATTATGAAATAACCCCTTTACCTTAGGTCCCATGTGCTTTGTATATACTTTTTATAATACATTTAAGTTTATTATAATTCTATAAAATATCCACATATATAAATATAATATCATATATGATCCAAATATAACATTTAAATACCTATTTATTAATAGTATTTTCTTTTAATCATTGTTTTTGAGTGTTAATATTTTTATTTTTCATATATTTTTTAGTATCCTAGTTTTGGTCCCTACATATTTTTGATTGTTCCATTATCTATAGGATTCTAATAATGATATAAATATCATATATTTCCATTATATATTAAAGTTTTTATATAGAAAAATTAATTACACTGTCCATGGAGATGGTAGGCCGTATGAATGCATGAATGATGGTTTCAATTTTCGATAGATGGAATGAAAGGAAGGTAAATAATAATTCTTATCTATAGAATCATTATTATATTATATATATCATATATATTCATAAATATATCCTTATTACCATCCATGTAAATCAGAAACAAAAAACAAATCATATCACTGTGGTGGTGGTAGTCTACACGTTTAAACAAGAGACATTATCATTCTCAAACAAACAAGAAAGTAAGAAGGTATATAACATATTAAAATTAAAAAAGATTAATTATTTCATAAATTTCATATATATTAAATATTTCCATATTTATAACCATCCATTTAAAGTGGCGTTAAAAAACTAAATACACCGCTACAAGGAGACATTAATCCTCATGTACACACTACTGATGTTTCTCTTTTCATATAGTGGAAAAGAGAGGAAAAATGGTTACTATAACAACAAAAACCACTGGGGAGTACCTATATGATGGAAGGCCAAGCCACAACTACCCCAAGACCACCTCTATAGGATAGGGTCCGGTGAAAAGCACTTAGAAGACATGACAAATATAGGAGGCCTTTTCCTCATGTACCCATATGCAAGCACCCAATCATCTCTATACCAATGTGAATTGTAATAATTATAAAAGACTGTAATATCTAGAGTAAAAAACATGAATGTAATAAATTATAGGTAATGAAAAAGTGCGTCATTGTTCAATTTGAAATGTGAAGGCGAAAATACATGCCTAACCAAAAAAGATGCACCAACCGGAAAATAACTAGAAAATGAGAGAGCTTGGCTCCCGATCTCCCAACCTTAACCACCATATATGGTCAAATACACCTAGGTATCCCTATACTCCTCTGAAATCATCACAAAACAATTTTTCATTTCATAATACAAGACACGTGTGGGAAAATCCCATGCATTGGTGAGTATATATATATATATATACCTTGAAGGATGCCTCGAAAACTAGAGGGGGAGTAACAAGAGACACAATAGAAGTATTCAACTCAACCCAAAGAAAGATAGAAATGAAACCAAACAAAAAGGATATATATGATCAAATAAAAAACCCAAATTAGATATAAATGTGTTTTCTATCTCATATCCCACCCAAGGATGATGAGGTTTCCAACAATTCCAGAAGGTCTATCAATGATGCCCTGCATCTCACATGTCTGTCTGAAGAAGCAACCATGTAGAGAACGCACACACCTCCACTAAACCACATAGTTGAGGGGAAATAATATCTAAGTAGAGGACCCATTCCATAATGAATTAGGGTCATACCATTAAGTATATATATGAACCACACCATAGACCATTCAAGGGTACCCCTCAGTAGAAAGAGGACCCTCACCCTAGTCCATCAGGGGTATGCCACTCTGTAGATTGAGGACCCATGCCCTAGTCCATCAAGGGGTACCACTTGGTAGATATAGGACCCATGCCCTAGTTCTTTAGGGGATACCACTAGGTAGATAGAGTATCCACAACCTAGTCCATCAAAAGGTACCAACCGGTAGATAGAGGATCCACACCCTATTGTGTTAGGGGTTACCACTTGGTTGATAGAGGACCCATGACCTAGTCCTCTAGGGGGAACCACTCGATAGACAGAGTACCCTCACCCTATTCCATCATGGGGGTACCACTCAATAGATAGAGGACCCACTCCCTATTCTATTAGAGGGTGTTCTAATCGGTAGATAGATAGGGGCGTATGGGGGACCTTCACCCTAGTATGATAGGGGGATTAAAAACCCCATACTCTCTCTGATTATCCTGCCCGATCACTTCCATCGTCGAGTGTCACCTAAAGAGGAATCATTCTTGGAACATCTGACATCATATAAAAAATCCACTATGAAGTACACCATGGCATTATATGTGAAAAAACACTTAAGACAGGCTACTCACGAGCCAAAATCCAAGTCAAAACAAAAGAGATCTAAGAGGTAGAATATTTTCAAGAAGTACATGGTGTGTATGGCATCCACATGGGGTGTGGATCCCCTCTTATTCCTAGAAATTTCCTTACTAACACACGAATTTCTGTCCATGTAGTACAACATGGTGTATATGTGTACAACACATCATGTCTTGACTACATGAGATCTTCCCATGCTCTCCTGGCCATGTCCATATACTCCAAGAGTACACGGCATGTCCTACCACATGGATCCTAGGAATGTGTTTCATGAACATGTAATGGGTTCCCAATTAGGGCCACATGGTCTGTGGCCTATCCACATGTTGTGTGATCCATATCTTCCCCAAAACCCTAGTTGTCACACCTGGGTGGGGCAACATAGAATGTGTTAATCAGACTACATGTTGTGTAGTCATGTTTTTCATAGAAACACCCATTTATTTATGAATTTTCAGATCCACATCTACCACTTCCAATTTCATCATTTGAAAGCCTGAAAATGCTAGTAATCACCTCAGGTTATTGATTTCATCCCTCTTTTGGTCAGAAATCAAAATATGATCCTCCTGCATGAATCCTCGGTCCCAGATTCCAAATCTACACAATTTGTCACCTGAATCCCATGATCTATAAAGATCCATCTTCTAATATCCTATATGTTCTTCACACATGAATAATGCATGAATTTAGGGGTTTCTATCACACTTGAACCTACAAAAAAAGCTAAACTCTGACCCTATAGGCCAACGATGTAGAATGTGAAGAAAGATGGGGTAAAAGCACAAAGGAAAAGGTGATAAAAATAATTTTCCAAGAGTTCTTTGCCAGAAATATCAAATAGGGGAATCCAATGTGGGATAATGGCATATGAAAAGATAATAAATTGGATAAAAATTATTTATCAATATGGCTCATGCGATGGGTATGAAAACAAATAATCAAAAAGAGATACAATATATGCTTAAAATATTTAATTAAATGTGGTTGAAAACCAAAATTGAAGGGACCTACCTTGATTTGGATCAATTATTAGTGAATAAAGTAGTTAAAAATAATCTATAGGACCCATTGTGCTCACTGTGACTCAATTCACCTTGATCTGGTTTGCGGTCATCTCCTAATCTTGATTTGCCAACAAAGGATGGTGAAATCCTCCTCTCAACGATCTCAAGGTTAGGAAGCTAAGCTTGTAGGTTATCTATAACAACATATTTATCAAGGAAAAAATATTTTGTTCATTAATTGAATTAAATTAATTATATAATTAATTAATTTACTTAACTTTACCAGCAACAACTGCCTTATTTGAACATCTGGAATCAACCAACTTTAGGTCACACCTAGTGTAAACCTCATGCTCTAGATTCAACTGTGGTATCATATTTTTAATTTGAGAATATATTTAGGATAAATTTCATTATTTATAAAAAAGATATTTAAATTTGTTATAAAATATATTTACTATTTTTATAAAATTAATTTCGAGTTCAGTGGGCCTCAAAATCGAGTATTGTCTCAACAGTTGGCTCCAAAAACATTTCTTAATATATTCCAAAGTCTTACAAGAAAAAAATAGTCTCTATAGTTATCCCATAATCATAATTAAATTTTAGTATATCTATGACACTAAATTTATTATTTTAGTATTGCTAAAACACATTTAATGGATGAAAAAAATAAATAAATTTGAAAGAGTTGAAAAAATGACTCCTTTAGGATCTCTTTTTAAGGACCCAAGGGTTGGTATTTTGGGTAGACTAAAACCTCTAGAATATGTATAAGGATGTTTGGAATATATTTTCTAGGTTTAACTGAGTTATATTTTTCATTATGTGTGATTAATTGAGGGGAGGAGGTGACCTATTATAATTGAGGTGAGTGGCACACTTGTAATGTTTCAGAGATTAAAAATATTATTCAGTTAATTTCTTGAATAATGGATCCAAAATGTCTCATATTATAAGTAGATTAGGTTAAGGTTTAAATAAATCCAAAAAATTTGTTTTAAGAAAATTTTTAAGTCATTTTAATACTTATAAGTTTAGATTATCCCTCTAGCTATACATTTTGACCATAACCATAGTGAAAACCTTTCCAATATTAAAGATTTATAATCATTATTATAAGGAATAAATTGGCCTATAAATGTCTAGTTAATGAAATTAAAGATAATTTATCATCTTAATTTTCCTCATGCAATATTTTTAGGATCTTTAAATAATATAATAAAATATAATTTTACATAAAATATTATTAATGTGATTTTCTACATCAGTCTTTTAATTGGACTTTAAATTTATTGAGATAGAAGTTGAATTCAAATATAATCCTTTAAAACATACCTAATTTATTATATTAATATATAAAACTCATTTGGTCAATATATATCATCCCAAAAAAATAACTTTTATAGGTTATAAACACAATTATTTAACTTTTAAAATACTTATTTAGAAACAATTTAATCATTTTTTATTCTTATGTAAAACATTTAATGATATTTTTTTCAATAGAGGGATATTTTGGGATTATCTTTAATTTAAATAATATAAATGTCATTATTAAGGGAAAATAGAAAAAAATACATATATATTAATTTTGGATTTATATAGATATAGATATATCCTAAAAAGTGAAATTAAATCATTTTTGGGTTGATTTTGAGACTTTATGTTATGGTTTGAACCCTATTTTACCCATTTACCCTAACCAGGGTGACATAAATTTACCAAAGGTACTATTCATAATGACAAAAAATAAAAGGAAGCTACTTACCATATTTAAACCTATTGATTACAAATATGGTGTCATTTTTTCAAGATTCTATTCATAGAAGGGTAATAAATTAATTTTAATATAAAAGTGTCAAGCAAAACAAAAAGTTTTAATGAAAATATATTTTTATGCATAAAACAATTAACAAATATCTAAATAATGAAAAGTGATGGAATTAATTATATTATTATAAATAAAATGGATTTTATTTCAATTTAATACCAAATATAAAATATATTTTTTACTTTTAAATCTAATGAAATAAAACGAAATATTTAAAAATCAGTATTTTTTACTATTCTCTGAAAAATTAATCATTTTAGAAACATATCAAAATTTCATCATAAATTAATTTTAATATGATAATATCAAAAATGGAATTAATTTATGAAAATTAAATTTATAAAATTTTATAATTTATGTTTGAATCACATTATTGAATAAAAAAAATGTGTATTGTGCTATTTATTCTTTTGAAAGAAAATATTACTACAATTGAACCTCAAATGTTGCAAAAATGGATTCATCACTATGAATCGAAGTGAATTAAATTGGCTAGAAACCCCAGTTATAAAATATAAATAATTTATTTGACACCCCATCTAGTTCTCTTATCTGATTGGTTAGACACCATAATCACAAGCCTCCAACAGCTGGTTGGACACCCCAAATACAGGCTTCTTCTACAACAATGATCTAGAGTTTGAAGGATATTCAGCCTAGATATTCTTCATAAACAAGAAATATGGATTCTTGTTCCATTTTTATAATTCATCAAGGTACTCAACAATTTTCCTGAATAATATTTTCTACCTCAAGACTCCTTTTAGATCATGAATGATATGAAATCTCTAAATAAAATAATTAGGTACATGAAATCACCTTCTTTTAGAATTTCCCAAATTTAACACTCTTTTTACGATACAAGGATTTATCAATATCTCATTATCCATTATTTTATTTTCATAAAATAAATTTGAAGAAATATTTATGATTGTTTTGATCTCCCTAGCACATTAATTATATGTTTTTACCTCATATGAAGGGTCTTCTTCATTATGTGACATTACCGCTTATGTATTTTTGTTTATGCATGGTAAATGCATGAATATTGTGTGAAAATAGTTATTTTGACTCGTATGAATCATATGATATCAGAAACTTTGAAAATGAGATAAAATCTCAAACTGGTTGAAGGAATGATCACTAAGACCTCAAAATAGTGTAATAAACCATGTATAGAAGAACCCTCAACCATGAGATTAAGGAAAAAACTCTCTCATTTAATCGTATTATGTAGATCGATTAGATTAGATAGTTTTTTTATTATCTTTATCTTTTGAAATAGAGTAACAATGTAGTGCTTACACTATCCCACATCAGACTTTCTCCTGATTTAATCATACTATATAATATTAATTGTTCATATTGATCATTCAAGCCGATGCCAATATAGATACCTTAATACACTATTCACCCATGGGATTCAAGGGCCGCACAACACCTATGCTAGACAAACATCCCACTCCCATGCACTCTCACACGAGCGCACTCCTATGTGAACTATTCATCCACCCACACTCCTTCCCACATCCCTATACACACAGGTTCTCTCTCACCAATACATCTTCCATGCTAGTTAGAGGTTTACCATTACCACATAAGTATGGGTTGTGGGTTCCCTTAGGATAGCTAAGTGATTGGCATAATTTTTTTGCTGAATCCCAAAATTAGTTATTTAAAATTCTCATCTAATGAAAAGCTATAAAAAATTTATTTATGGAAAATATTTTTTTCCATAGTCGTATTTAATTCCTCTTTTTCCTAAAATTATGTTGTAAAAAATGTGTCACCATAGACACATGTCATCAAAATTATATATTAGTACATAAATCATCACAATTAACATAGATTAATGTTAAATAATAATATCCAATTCTATAAAATGAATCTACAAAAATTATCTAATAATCACTAATTCATTTTAAAGTCACCAAACACATATTGGCACAATTTTGATAAAAAAAATGCAATACTTGGGCTAAAAAATCCCCCCCTTCATATTTTTTTGTCAATAGATCTTCACATTATTAATGTTAATATGTGTATCAAGAATTTTATCTCCCTTATTGAAAATAAAATTCAAAGGATAAATGGGGTGTTCAATTCTAATCTTTATTCTCAAAATCACCTTATCTTATTTTTAATGAAAGAAATGATATATCATGATACTTGAAAAGAGCCGTAAGTTATTCAATTATAAGTCTACATGGGCTAAACCATTAACAAAAAGATAAATATAACCATGGTTGTATAATATGCATATAAAATACTCAAATATGAAATAAAGATCCAAAATTCTAAATTCTCTAGTTAGGGGTTTAAAAATATGATTGATTAATGAAATGAAAAAACCTTTACACACATAAACAAACACATCAGAATGTTTATGTGAACAAGAATAACTCCCCCATTGTCTCATATTTTCATCATCCAATCACTACCTTTAGTGAATATAAATAATAATTATGGATGATAATGTTATTAGAATAACTTAGACTCATGTAAAATTCCACTAAATAGATCCATTTATTCATCATCATATAAATTGAAAAAATACACAATGAAAAATCATTCTCCTTCAATTACCTATATGTTAGCTCATAATAGATAAAATAATAAGGAATAAAGAGGAATATCATAGTTTCTCAGAAATAACTCTGAGGTTGAGAGATTCCTCTCAACTTAGGCCACTCTTCACTTCCTATATATTCCATTTATTTTCGATTGATTGGAATATTTTCTTTTTTTATTTGCCTTCATGATAATTTTTGAATCAAAAATTTTCTTTTTTTTACTCCTTAAGGAAATACATATTTATTTTCTTTTATTCTTGTAATTTTGATTATCAGGTTTTCATATCTCTTCACCTTTCCCCCTTTCTCATTATTTCTATGATTTTCATGAATTGAAATATAATGAAAACATTCCATAGATTTGTGTAACGGGAAAAATGGTTAATAGCGACGGGGTATTTGCGACGGGAATAATTCCCGTCACAAATACCATTCGCAAAGGAGTATTTGCGACGGGCAACTATTCCCGTTGCAAATAATCTGTTATTTGCGACGGGTTTTTTTACCCGTCGCAAATAGTTTGGCACGAAATGCGCGCCAAAACGCGCGAAGGTTATTTGCGAGGGGGTTCTATCCCCGTCGCAAATAACCGATTGCGGTTAAAGACTATTTGCGACGGGGCTGCAGTCCCGTCGCAAATACCCAGGCAGCAGGGGTTATTTGCGACGGGTCCCGTTGCAAATACCCAGGCGGCAGGGGTTATTTGCGACGGGTCCCGTTGAAAATAACCGTTTTTAATGCCACCCATAATTAAATGCGGTCAGGGTTATTTGCGACGGGGTTCTATCCCCATCGCAAATACCCCGGCGACAGGGGTTATTTGCGAAGGGCCTCGTCGCAAATAACCGTTTTAATGCCGCCAACAATTAAATGTGGTCAGGGTTATTTGCGATGGGTCCCGTCGCAAATATCGTTATTTGCGACGGGTTTTTCGTCGCAAAAAAGCCCGTCGCAATTAATCTAACCTATAAATACTGCCAACCATTACAATTTTCCCACTCTCAACTCTCAACCGTTCCAATTTTTCCACTCTGAATCTTTTACGACATTCAGTTGTAATAAATTTTTTCCGAATTCGAGGATTCAGTTGGTGGTGTTCTACAATTACAGCGGCTCGACATTGACATCAAGTTTAAGGTTTTTATCTGAATTTTAATTTAATATTTATTTATTTTATTTTATTTATTTAGTTTAATTTTTTAGATTTTTTTTTCTGATTTCTAATTAGAAATAATTATGAATAAGTATTAATAATTAACAGTAATTAGAGACAATTAAACACTAATTAATTTAAAATAGTTAGTTGTAATTACAATTAATTAGCAGTAATAATGAAAAATTAAAATTAAATTGAATTAATTAATAATAATTAGAAATAATTAACATTAATTAGTAATAATTTATAATAATTACCAATAATTAGTAATAATTACAAATAATTCCCAATATTCAATAATTGCCAATATTTGCCAATATTTGTCAATAGTTTTTCCAATAATTACCAATATTTACCAAGAATTGCAAATAATTGTCAATATTTATCAATAATTAGGAGTAATTACCAATAATTAGGAATAATTACCAATAATTAGGAATAATTACCAATAATTAAGAATAATTAACAATAATTAGTAATAATTACCAATAATTAGGAATAATTACAAATATTTACCAATAATTACCAATAATTACCAATAATTACCAATAATTAGTAATAATTCGTAATGATTACCAATAATTAGTAATAATTACCAATAATTACCAATAATTACCAATAATTAGTAATAATTTTCAATAATTAGTAATAATTACCAATAATTAGTAATAATTAGTAATAATTATTAATAATAACCAATAATTAGGAATAATTAGTAATAATTACCAATAATTACCAATAATTAGTAAAAATTAGTAATAATTACCAATAATTTGAAATAATTAGTAATAATTACCAATAATTAGTAATAATTACCAATAATTACCAATAATTAGTAATAATTGCCAATAAATACCCATAATTAGTAATAATTACCAATAATTACCAATAATTAGTAATAATTAGTAATAATTATCACTAATTACCAATAATTAGTAATAATTAGTAATAATTACCAATAATTAGTAATAATTAGAAAAAATTACCAATAATTACCAATAATTAGTAATAATTACCAATAATTACCAATAATTAGTAATAATTAGTAATAATTTCCAATAATTAGTAATAATTAGTAATAATTACCAATAACTACCAATAATTACCAATAATTAGTAATAATTTGTAATAATTATCAATAATTAGTAATAATTACCAATAATTCGTAATAATTACCAATAATTGGTAATAATTAGTAATAATTAGTAATAATTAGTGATAATTAGTAATAATTAGTAATAATTAGTAATAATTAGTAATAATTACCAATAATTAGTAATAATTACCAATAATTACCGATAATTAGTAATAATTACCAATAATTACCAATAATTAGTAATAATTAGTAATAATTATCATTAATTACCAATAATTAGTAATAATTAGTAATAATTACCAATAATTAGTAATAATTAGAAATAATTACCAATAATTCGTAATAATTACCAATAATTACCAATAATTACCAATAATTAGTAATAATTGGTAATAATTAGGAATAATTACCAATAATTAGGAATAATTAGTAATAATTAGTAATAATTAGTAATAATTAGTAATAATTAGTAATAATTACCAATAATTAGTAATAATTACCAATAATTAGTAATAATTCGTAATAATTAGGAATAATTACCAATAATTAGGAATAATTCGTAATAATTAGTAATAATTAATAATAATTAGTAATAATTAGTAATAATTTCCAATAATTACCAATAATTACTAATAATTAGTAATAATTACAAATAATTAGTAATAATTACCAATAATTAGTAGTAATTATAAATAACTACCAATAATTACCATTAATTAGAAATAATTACCAATAATTACCATTAATTAGTAATAATTACCAATAATTACCAAGAATTACTAATAATTGGTAATAATTACCAATAATTACCAATAATTACCAGTAATTAGTAATAATTACCAATAATTAGTAATAGTTACCAATAATTAGTAATAATTACTAATAATTACCAGTAATTACCAATAATTATTACTAATTAGTAATAATTAGTAATAATTAGTAATAATTAGTAATAATTACCAATAATTAGTAATAATTACCAATAATTTCAATAATTACCAATAATTAGTAATAATTACCAATAATTACCAATAATTAGTAATAATTACCAATAATTACCAATAATTTCAATAATTACCAATAATTAGTAATAATTTCCAATAATTTACCAATAATTTATTATTTTTATTTGTGAATTATAATTCTATTATTATATAAATTAAAATCATTTATTAATATTTTTTTTATTTTTGAATTATAATTGGATTATTATTATATTAATTAAAATAATTTATTAATAATTTTTTTTATTTTTTTATATTATTTGTGATGGGATACTATGCCCGTCGCAAATAATATTATTATTATATTAATTAAAATAATTTATTAATATTTTTTTGAATGTTTTTAAAATATTAATTGCGACGGGCCCGTCGCAATTACTATTTTAAAAAGATTTTATAAATATACGGACTAATATTTGTGATGGGAAGGATCGTCGTCGCAACTAATACTTTTAGCAACGGGCCCGTCAAATATAATTGATGTTGCAACGCCGTTTTCTGCAACAAGCTATTTGTGACGAACCCCCGTCGCAAAAGCCTATTAACGACGGGATCCCGATGCAAATGCCCCGTCGCAAATGCCATTATTTCCAGTAGTATAAACTTCCAGCAACACTAAAAAAATCATATGAATCTTCTTCTCTTATTTTATGATTTTGTTTCTACATATTTCACTTATTATGAACCCTTTTTATTTGAGTGGAACCTATGCTATTTTTGACAATTCTTAGGGAAAAATTATTTATACATATTTTCTTATTCATACTTGATGTGGTTGGTTTATGAGTATTTTCCACCATCCATACTTTACTATAATTTTCCATTAAACAAGTAATGGTAAATGAAACAATATTAGTGAAAAAAATTTCCTAGGTTATGGGATACTTTCTTCTTGGTGGATGTTTCCATTCGATAATAGGATGATCTCATGTTATTCATTCCACAAAAATATATCTTCTTAGGTCATGACTATTAATGTATACTTGAGTGGAAATATCTATTTTTACAAAAAATTGGGAATTTCTAGATTGTAGTGATTCTGGATTATTTAATCCCACCTCCAACAGAAACCACTTCTTGTTAAGGGAGTTATTTTTATCCTCAATAGATCATAGCCCATCTTCCCGATCCCTATTCATCTTATTTATTTTTTTTCATGAATTTAATTGATTCCTTTAAGTAATTTTCAAGATCCTTCACCTTTTTTCCTTTAACCACTAATTGATCTATTTTAAACCCATAGATTATCATGTTCATGAGAATATTATAAAAAAATATATAACAACTTTCTAACAGGTATACATTTAAAATTATTATTTAGAATGAATAATGGATTTCTCCCTTTCCTCCACTAGGTCTATGAGAGTGATGAACCTTATAAAATTATAACTTAGTGCATCGTCCAATTCAAATCATTCTTAATTGAGTTATTCATTATCATAAATAAGCCCCTTGATAGTACAAAAAATACATTTAATCACTTATTTGGGAACATTCTTCAAATGTTATTTCAATTTAGAATAATGATCACTAAATGATTCATTATTATCACAACTTTGATATAATTAATAATAATAAATAGAAGAAAAATAATTATGACTTATACCTCTCTAATTACCTTCAATTAGTGGTGTTCCTACATTTATTTATGGATTCTTCTTCAACTTTCTTATCTCTATTATCTTTTAATTTTTATGATACACAGTAGAAATATCCCTCTGAGGTGACTTAAAAACTTCCTAAAATATTCAGTTCATAAAAATTATCAAAATAAATTAGGGTAAAATTTTGGATCATTAGTAGGAACCTTCCTCTAACACCAATTATAGATTTTAAGGACCGGTTAGGTTCTAATGAGAGGGAGGAGGGGTGAGTCATTAGTAGCCTCATTTTAAAAATTATTATATTTTTAAATTTAACCACTTTAAGTAGTTAAAGTTATAGATCCAGTAAATGATTTCTCACAACATCACCTTTATGTGTAGTAATAAATAAGAGAGAGAATCACATATTATTTACAAGGTTTTCACAATCAATTACTCCTTTATAAGTTGTTTAGACACCCCCACATGTATTCTTCACTATTATTCCAATTAAATACAACTGGTTAGAAATACAAGTTACAATCTATCAATAATTGGTTAGACACACAAACTACACCTATTATATGATTATTTATACACTCCGATAATAGGCCTACAACAACTATATAAATACACCACTATAATATTATCCTTCTATAATGATCTATAGATAGAATTATCTTTTTCACAAATAGTCTTCCTTCACAAGAATATTGGATGCACCTTCCTTATGTAAAATTTTTCAATGTCTTAAATAGTTTTCTTGAAAAATATTTTTATCCTTGAATCTCATTTCAGAACATGAATGATCTAAATTCCCTCAATAATTTATCAAGTATATATGAGCACCTTCTTTAAGAATTACTTGGCTTTGACTCTCTTTTTTTGACACAAGGATCTCAAAATGTTATTTTACAATGAATGTTAGGTATCTTATTTTTTCTCAAAATTATTTTATGACCTATAATATATTTTTATATGATGATTATAAAAATACATTTAGTGTTAGTTTTTTCTTTTACACTATTTTCTCTTTCACGACTGTATAAAAACAAAAGAAGTTATTCTTCATTTTAATTATGTCAGAATAAAACCCTGAATTATATTCACATTTATTTTAAAAATTATCGATAAAATATCCCTGAATTATTATATATTAAATACCCATTAAAATACCCTAAAGGATATTGTATTTTTCTAAATTTTTTGAATGATTTGACCTCATTTTAATATTCACATTATCAGGTTTAAAAGTCATGCATGAATCAATCTTATTCACTTTAACAACTACCTTTATAATTATTTAAAGTATTAACCCTTTTATTCGCATGTAATTTACATGTTAGTGATTTCTAAAAATCATCATTTACCAATGTGTCAACAAAAAACTTCAATTTAAATTCCTTTATCTAGTTGGCTATGTCATTCACATGTACAAATGACTATATAAAACCTTCATCTATGTGGTTTAAGCGGACATTGTTCTCATATGAAAATAGATATGTAAAAATTTGGCTATATGGATTAACTAACGATGTAGTTCTCAATTGAAAATATCTCAGTGATTTTTTTGGATATGTAGTAAAATATCAATGTTAATAAATTAATCATTTTAGAGTAGCCATATCATTATCCATTATTCAATTTTCATTCATGCATTGTGATGCTACTTGTATAATCATTTTGATCTTCCCGCTGCATTAAATCTGGTATTGTACTTCTCAAAATGGCTTGGCTTCATCAAGAGACATTATGAATTGAGTATTTCTTTTCATGCATGGTAGATGAATGAATGTCACATGAAAATATTTCTTCTAACTTTCTTGAATCTCAAGATGTATACAACTTTGATCATGGGATTAAATATAAAACTACTTTTAATGAATGATTCTGTTTTCTTTAAAAATGGTAGAATAGACCATGTATAGAAGAACCATCGACCATGGGATGAATATAATTATTATCAGATTTGATCCAATGATGCAATTCAACTAAATTAATTGGTTATTTATTTGTATCTTTGTAAATTGATCTATAGTGTAGCACTTCCACTATCCCAATTCATATATTCTCCCAGTTTATTTATTCTATATAATACTTAACAGTCATGTTAATCAATTAAGCCATCATCAGGTTCAGCACCAGGTTACACTATGAACCCATGGGATTGATGAGTTGTGCCTCACCTATGCTGGCCCACCTAGCCACTCCCATGTGATCCCACTCAAGCGTGTTCCTATGGGCACTATACCTACACATGAAAACCCTCCTTATTTACTTCCAATTAAGGTTCTCTCTCACCCATTCCCATACCTTGTTGGATGATGTTTAACCCTTCCCACCTAATCTTTGGCTGAAGGGTCCCTTAGGTTGGAAAAGTATGTGGCCTAATTATAAGTAGACTCTAAAAAATAGTTATCCAAAACTATCATCTAATTACAAGACATAATACAATTCTTCATGAAATAATATTTTTCATGGCCTTATTTAATTCCAATTTTTTAAAAAATGTTGTTGTAAATAACATTTCCCCAATAAAACGAGTCACTGACATTAAATATCTACACAAAAATGATTATAATTAACATAAATAATTGTTTAAATATGGAATCCAATGATATAAAATTAATCCATAAAAATTATCCAAGCATCAACACATCATATTAAAGTCACCAAACACATATTAACACATCATTGACATTAAATGAAACACTTGAGATCAACAGTATTTGATCCAGTTATGAGGTTTACCTCGATGTTCTAAAGAATTATTTAGAAATATATGGATATAAAGATATGTTTCAGTTCCACCTATAATCTTCAAATTGACCATCAGTCAAATAGAACCACTCAAAACCAAGATGATTTACTAAGATATTATTCTATAGGTCTCAAATATTCCTGGGATTGATATCTTCCTCTTATTAAATTGTTTAATAACAATATATTTTACTAGATAATGAAAATGGATCCATATGAAGACCTCTATGGAATGAAGTTAAGAACTCTGAAATTCTAGGATGAAGTTGGATAACAAAACCTTTGGATCAAATTTATCGAATGAAATAGTATAGAAGTTTAAATCCATTAAACAACACATCAAGGTAGTTTAGAGTAAAGAAAAGAGTTATGATGAAAATCATTGATAAGATAGAAATTTAAAGTTGGTGAGAAGGAATTCCTATTAATTTCTCTGTGTAATAAGGTGATGATATTTTAATATAAGGGAAATATCAACCCTAGGAATATTAAACCATTAGATATTCATGATTAATTAGGGAAGGGATCTTATCACTTGGTTCTCCCAAAAAAATATCTCAAGTTTATTTTTTATTACTTATATGTCATTTATGGAAGTACATATATAATCGTTCACATATTATAAACATAATGGTTATACAATTGGAGTATGATCTTCCCAATTATGAAGAACTAGTAAAAATATATGATTGTAGAGATAATGTTCTATGGAACAAGACTGACCAACTAGTTAATGTTCTATAGATGAATAAACAATTCAAGGAAGATATATGAGAACCTAATAATGTGATGAATCCAAACATATTTAGACCTTATATTATCTTTACTTTGATTTACTGGCCATTTGGGACCACATTCACAAGAAAAAGACTGTATTATTTAAATGTTTTAATTAATTCCATGTGCCTCCCTCACCATACATATAAATGGGAGTCCATTATCCACCATTATTAAAAAAAATTGATCCCTCTAGATTGAAAAAAACCTAAAAAAACATCTTATATTCATTACCTTTATTCTTGATCCCGCATTCTAACCCTAATATCATCTTAATAATGCTTAATATGCAAGACAAAGGAGGTCTCTCAAGGAAAAGGTAATCATCTTAGCCGAATATTTCAATGATTTTTTCTTATTTTACTTCCTAAAAATCTATTGTATCCATACTGAAATAATGACTCTAGTATAATCAATAAACCTAGATATTATAATTATTACGGGACAACCATTTTCCACCTCATTTATATCAAATAGAAAATGAAAGTATCACATGAGTGTACGTGCAAACTACTGCCTCTATGTAGCGATATGATTCATTTTCCATAATCACCTCAAATTGATGGATAAAATTATGGGCTAAAAATATATATATTATATTTATAATATAATAATAATTTTTTAAGGATAAAACACTTCTAATTTTTCATTCTTTTTTTTAAATTAAAACAACATTCATTTGTATGTACAAACAACACTCACCGAGAATGGTATAAATCATTTTTATCACTAAATTTTATAGAAAGTTATAAATATATATATAATGATTAGGTATTATACTTATATAATTATTAAAATTTTAGATATGGAAAAAACTAGATCAAGTTTCAAGTACAATAACTATCAAATAAAAACGTCCATGAAAAACAAAACATTTATCACATGTAACAGTGATTTTAATAAAGAATTTATAATAAAAAAGTGAAAAAATGTTTTAATTGAATCATATATGATATCATATTTATGAATATGGTTCTATTTTATAATTATAACAAATTTAAATTTATTATACAGGAGGTTAAAACCACTTACAAATAATGTTAGACTTTAGATAAGGATTTTATGTTACTATCACCCTTTTTATTGGGATCACTTATGCTTAAATTTATAATGATGAAATTATATGATCTATCTCTCAATAATCATATTTATTTTATTATAATATATTTATTATGTGTGATTATAAGTTTTCCGTTCATTTTTCTCTCTCTAATTACTCAAAATTATAAAAGAATATTTTTAAGAAAAAATAACATCATTTATCTTTTCAGATGAGAATATTTTTATCATATATATATTTTCTTTTAAAATCATTATGATTTTTTTAATATTCATCAATTATTTATTAAATTAATTTTCCCATGTTTTAATTAGTATAAAATTATTTAAATGGAATATTATTATCATTTTCTGTATGCAGAACTTTTTAATAATGGTGTGAATGAAATCATTGTTTTGATGCATATCACACTAACAAATTTTCCCACTATTATGAAAAATATTTTCCTTAAATATTTCCTCACAAGTTTTTATAGTTATTTTAAAAGGAAATATTTAATTGGGAATCTGTATACTTTAGGATTTTAAATAAACAATTCAAAAATTAAAAGGTTAATTACCTCAAGAAATGTTTCAATGATCTTTTAATTATATTTTTATCTATGAAAACATCCATTAGTGTTACTTTTTTCACTGGAGATATGATTCAATGATACAATAATTATTCTTTAATTGTATGTTTATTGATTATGATGATCAAATATTAATGAACCCATTGTATTTTTTATAATTTATACTATGAAGAAATGATAAATATTTTCATGATATTATGGAATACATATGAATGGTTTAGTATTATCTGAAGGGTGGATTTTTTATACCATTTAATGCATTGGGTATTGATTAATGTTTTATGATATAAAAGGGAATACATGAAGTAATTCCAAGTTAAAATGAGGGTACATAGGTGATTATCCCAAGACCAAAGTAGTCGCATGGCTGGTTATCCCAGGCCTAATAAGAGATAAATGTCTTGGACGGTGTCCTTGATATATAAATTCTAGGGTAATGATTATGAAACCCTTCTTATGTAACTCTCTATGAAAATTTATTATTCTTATGTTATGATATCAGGATTCATGATATTTTATTCTTGTATGACTCTTGTATTATTAACTTTCAAAGACAAACCCCATGATTTTGATCTTTGAATTTTTGGGTATGATTTTAAAATGTTAAGATCATATTCTCGTACACTTTTATTCATGTTATGTGTATATATGATCATTTAATGACATATAAAATGTTTTCCCTTACCAATCATCGAAACCCACCCCTTATTATGATTCATATTCCCAGTTTATAAATAATGGTTTTATATAGTGTATTCATAATAAGTGTAATATATGATAAAAACTTTTTGGGATATGTTTAATATCTTTCATATAATAAAATTATTGTGTATATAGTCTCAAATGACATTAAACCTTTACCAATCAAGGATGTATATTGTTATTAGATATATTAAAAATTCATTTAAAATGATGTAATATTTATGTATAAATGTTTAGGTTTCTTCAATCATAATGATGAAAGTATTTTATGTAAAAAAGTATTGAATGGTACACTCATCATACACTCAAGAACAGAAACTAATTTATTCAATTTAGTTTATTCCCACTCTTTTATATATATAATTTTTCATTAAATTATAAAATCACCACCCCAATAGAAAGTTACTTAATTATCCATGAATAATTATAGTTGTGAGGTGATAACATACTATGTTTATAAATCTTATATGATTGAATTTTGTAGGAATGTGCTTCCATAAAAACTTATTATTCTCCCTTTAGTCAAATTTGTGGTAATTTTTAGAATGAATCAGCTCTCAATATATTTATCCAATATTAAATATTAGAAGAAATAAATCACATTCCATATATCAAATCAATATATAATCATATATTAATGCAAATATTATTAAGAAATATCTATGGAGGTTACATACCTTATATGGGTCCTCTTACCTAATAATTAGGGTTTTATAATTCAAATGGTTTTGGGAAACTCAACAGTAATGATATATCAGTTTTTGGGAACATATCAATGTTTTTATATAAGTGTTTCTTATTATTCCATTGTATTATGATGTTGAGTTTTCAATATAATTCATACTAAGTGTTATGCCTATATAAAATACCCCATATATAATGAATATATTTATAATTAATTGAATTAAAAAAGCCTCACTAAGAGAATTTGGACATGGTTTTAATATTTCCAATTAAATTCACAATGGGTTCACCAGTTATTTTTGTTATGATGTAATATATTGAAATGAATCTATACACAGATTATCATAAAACTCATAGTGTTATGATCAAGAGAAAATATCATCTATCATATATTGATGAATTGTTTGATAAAATTTGATGAGAAAAATACTTATCAAAGATAGGACATTGATCTAGATATCATCAATATGGGTGAAAAAGATTATATACCCAATCAATCCTTCCATAAATATCAGCACTATGAATTTATATTGATGTTATTCAAACATAAAATTTCCCCTATTATCTTCATTGATATTATGAGTAGAATCTTTATATATTACCTCAATAAATTTTTGGTAGTCTATATAGATGTAATTATCCAATATTTTAAGATAGAATAATAGAATCAAGATCAATTTAGGGTGGTGTTTTAAGACCTTGAGAAAGGATAAACTATATAATCAATCTATCACATGTAAATTTTGGCTAAATAAAGTTGCATTATTTGGTCATGTAATTACACATGATGGTATATTTATTGACCCATCAATGATAGAGGCAATATAAAAATTTTCCAAAACCAACCATAGTAACATAGATCCATAATTTTATTGGATTGGGAAGATATTATTAACGTATTGTGATGAATTTATCTTAAATTTGAGAAATATTAACCAAGTTATCTCAGATGGAAATCAAGTTCCTTTTGATAAATTAATGTGATGATAATTTCATGAATCTTAAAATAATTTTTACCACTTCACCTATAATCATGCTACCGTGTTGTTGATAAGGGTTTATGATAAAAATTGATACATAAAATAAGTGTTTGGGATGTGTCCTCATGAAAAATGGAATGGTGGTATCTTACACCTCTCATTAGATAAAGGATCATGAGAAAAATTACTCGATGCATTAATTAGATTTAGTAGTGGTAATATTTTTATTAATTATATGAAGGATTTATCTATGTTGTGAAAAGTGTGAAATATATTATGACCACAGAAGCATAAAGTATATATTCACATATAATGATTAGAACATGTGTATTCAGTCCAGTTGGTCTTGGGCCTTCGGGCTATGTAATGGGTCTCCTTCTACCTAGTTTTAAAGAGGTCTATGCTTTAAATAATAAATTGAGGCTTCAGCCCCAGCCATTAAAAAAAGAGTAGAACATGTACTAAAAGAAATAATTGGAGTTGATTAAGGACAATGACTGATTAATGTATTACCACTTTGGTAAATTTAATTAGTTAGTCTATACTTTATGTTAAAATGATCAAGCTACTTTATCCATGATGAGGATTGAATAGGACCGAATACTCCTGGATTAGTAAAGGATGGACCTTGAAATCATAAATGAAACAGATAAATCCTGTATTTCTTAAATCGTGGTTCAACTATCCATCCATGTAAAGATTTAAGAAGTTTAGAAGGAGGATATAAAACCATAGAAGAAGGAAAGGAATAGTCTGGAGTTCAACTTTGAAATTAATAGAATTATAATATTTAGGAAATTAATATGTGTCCCTTCAATACCAGAATTGAAGGATTTATTGGATGATACATATAACTCAACATTCTTTATCCCTCATGGAAGTCAAATAATGTATATAAATCATAAGAAGAATTTCTAGTGGGAAAACATGAAGATGGATATTGTAAAATATATATATCTTCATGATGGTGTACCATAAAGTTATGTCAGAATGAAAAAGTCTTATGGGATGATGCTGCCATTACCCATAACTGTATGAAAATAGGATAACATCACCAAATATATATTTTAGGCCTACCTAATACTTATAAAAACCATATAATCATTTGGGTTATTGGTGATCAACTTACTAACTCATCTCATTTAATGGTTATTTGATAGGATACACTACAAAAAAACTATAATTTAGAGATGATTTTTAGTGATGCTTTTAAAAAATGTCTTTAATTTTTAAATTTAGTCACACATTTCCAGAAATGTTTCTAAATTAGCAATGTTTCCCCAAAATTGTCGCTAATTTATCAACATTTCACCAAAACAATTCTAATTTAGCGATATCTCCCAAAAATATCACTATATTAGTGATGCTTCCCCAAAAACATCACTAAATTAGCAACAATTCCCAAAACATTCCACAAAATTAGAGAATATTCCCAAAAAAAATAGATAAATTAGCAACGTTTCCCCAAAAATGATGCTAAATTAGCGACACATCCTACTAATGTTGTTAATTTAGTGACGCTTCCCTAAAAACATTGATAACTTAGAGATACTTCCCTAAAAATGTCACTAAATTAGCGACGCTACCCCAAAAGGTTTCTAAATTAGCAATACATCACCAAAAACATTACTAAATTATCGACACTTCCCAAAAAATGTTGTTAAATTAGTGATGCTTTTAAAAAAATGTCGCTAAATTAGCGACGTTTCCCCTAAAATGTTGCTAAATTAGCAATGATTTTCCAAAAATGTCACTAAATTAACAATGATTCACCAAAAATGTCATTAAATCAGTGACACTTCCCAAAAAACATTTCTAAATTAGAGACACTTCCTAAAAAACATTGCTAAATTAGCAACAATACCACAGAAATGTCGCTAAAAATATATATATGAATATAGCCCATTCCCCCACATCGTTGTGAATATCTATTTAGATATATATATATATACACAAATATATATAAACACAAACATGTATATATTTTAAAATGAACACACAGACACACATAAATATATGAATATATATAGACACACACACACATACATACATTTTAAATTTAGTCACATTAAAAAAATGTGTCTATCTTAGTCGTATTTTTACCAGTGTTTTAAAACATAGAAAATTATATATATATATATATATTTATTAATGTATATATATAATTATAATTATATATACATACACACACATATATATTTACATACAAACACACACATATAAACTTATATATATATATATAAACACACACACACATATATAATTTATATAATCGTAAAATGTAAATATATATATATAATATAAAACATAAACATATATAAATATAATATAAAATAATCATATGTAATATATATATACATACATATTTAAACATAAAATATAAAATATAAACACACTTAGACACACCCACACACACACACACACACACATATATATATATATATATATATATTAATTTTTAAATATTGAAATCTATTTACATATATATATATATAAATATAACACAACAAAAATAAATATTTTAAATATATTCACATTTTTGAGAAAACATAACTATTTTAGTGACATTTTTACCAGTGTTTTAAAATGCCGCTAATTATATATATATATATTAATAATTATAATTATATATATACATATGTATATACGTATATATTTATACACACACACCTACACATATATAAACATTTATATATGTAATATAATATATAAACATATATGTAAAATATAAACATATATAAATATATATGTATATATGAAAATAAAATATAAAATATAGAAATAAAATATAAAATATAAAATATAAATATACTAATAAATATATAATATTAATATCTTAAATATTTAAATCTATCAATATATATATAAATAAAAGATAATACCATTAGATAACAAAATCTGAAGTAGTTTGGTTGATTGTGTATTCTGTTTGTAGGTTCTTGATCCATGGTTCGAACCCTGGGAGGCGCAAAATTTATTTTTTTAAAGGGTAAATGAGTGCAGTGCATGGTGTGTACAGGTGATGGGGGATTGGGGAATGGAATAAGAGGGAGAGGTTAGGTGTGGTATAGGAGGGGAGAGTGTTAGAGGGTTGGGGTACTGAAGGTAGAGTGTAGGGTATAAGAGGTAGAGTGATGTGGGTATAAGAGGGAGAGCAAGGAAAGTGAGGGAATTGGTATAGGAGGGAGAGTATTGGGGTATTGATGGGCCAATAATGAGGGATTTTATATTTTTTTTACAAATAAAAAATTTCATAAAAAAATATAATATTAAAAAATAAAATTTACTAATGTTTTTTAAAAACATCCGTAAATGAGGAGTTGCTAAATTAGCGATGTTTAAAAATGTCCTTAATTTAGAGATGTTTATTTATTGACATTTCTAACAAATGTAGATAAATCATGTGTCTCTAAATAATGATGTTTTTAAATGTTTATAAATTAGTGACACCTTTTTTAGCAATGTTTTTCAGAAATTTTGGTAAATAAATTAGCGATGTTTTAAAACGTCGCTAATAAAAAAAAGTCTCTAATTAGCGTTTTTTGAAGTGATATATAAATAGATCACATGGAAAGATATATATAAAGAATGTGGTTAATCTACACATAGATAATATTTAACACCACTTATCATACTCAAATTAATGGTAAATATGAAAAGACCATTAAAAATCTAGAAGATATTCTGATATCTTTTTCAATAGATCTCAAAGAAGGTTGAGATCAACAAATTACCCTAGTAGAGTTTTCATATAACACTATTTTCCACTCTATAATTCAAATGGAACCATTTGAAACTATTTATAGGAATAAGAGAAAAAACATGTTGCGATAAAATTAGAGAGTTTAACCTCATGGGAATATATTTTTTCTAAATAAATATGAGGGAAGTTTTAAATCATTCAACATGATTTAAGAATGGCATAAAACCAATAGAAGAGGTATACTGATAATATTTAGTGAAATTTGGAGTTTTAAATTTTATAGAATGTTTTCTTTTGAATATCACCATGGAAGAGGGTTTTGAGATCCATGAAGAAGGGAAAGTTTAACCCTATATATATTAACCCTTTTGAAATCCTTAATCATGCAGGGATTGTAACACCCGAGACTTTTATGTTATATAAATCATCAAAGGAATCTTTTTCTATACAACACTTTCTTGGCTTGCTTTACACGCAATCGCGACCTTCCTCGATAGCTTGCGTCGTACGCAATACCGAGTTTCACTAAACAACGATATGCTATTAAAATATTATTAAAACTAGCCGTTATGAATAGTAATAACCACTTTTTGAAATTTTATAAATTTTATTTTTCAAAATGGACTTCATTTTTGGACTCAGAATATCGAAATTAGCCTAGGGTGAAATTTTGGTATTTTTCTGAAAACTTTCAATTTTTGATGAATAGTGAAACCACTAAGTGGTAGGTTAAAAACTGAATTTTGCATAAAACTTAATTTTACCGCTTCTGTGAATGGAATTTCGAAAATCCGAGAGACACGGTTAATATCAAGGACTAAAATGTGGTTCAATGAGATGAAAATAATTTTTTGGTGAATAGTAACTTTTTACTTTTTTTAGCGCGGTTAATAGTAAATAGGGTAACTAAGGGTAAATATGATATTAATATTACCCTAAAACATGTCCTAATTCTATTGGACAAGTGTAATTCGACCAAAAACAAACTTAGGAATAAAATATGACCATTTAGGCCCACTTGGATTAGATTAGGACATTTATTATTAATTTATTTAAAGAAGGGTTAAAATAGTTAAAATCAAAGTTTAATAAGTAAATAATTTTTAATATGGGGTTATACATAAGATAAATTCAATTGTAAATATTCATTAGAAAGCTAAAACGATTTCCTACATGATGATATTTTATTTGTAATTGTTAGACATCAAATAATTTAATTTATTTATGACACAAAGATGATGTAGTAATTATCTTATTAATGAAATATTGACATAATTGATAATATAAATACCAAAATAAATGTAATTTAAGACTTTTTATGAATTCCACTAATTTTATAGGTTACTATGATATATTAGTGGTGATTTAATTAACTTGGTTCGAACATATAATTCTGTTATGACTTTCACAAAAATCATATATCAAATAGTGTCAAAATTGACACAAAATAGTTTTTAAATAAAATATTATATTATTAATTGTTATTTTATTCCTAGAAATCTAAGGTTCGGCCAAATTACTTAGATAAGGATATATATATTAATAATATACAATTTGGGGTTCGTTTGGCATGTTATAGTAAGTGTATTAACCATATAGTGAAAGAAAACAAAAAGACACGGTAAAAGTTAAATTAATTAACTTAGAGTTAAATCTAATTGATAAGGTTAAAATAATACCCTAAACTTGTCTAAATCCTATTGGTTGATAGGATTTCGACCCATACCCACTTTAGCTTCGAAATAAGACCCTTTGGAACCATTATAAACCGATTTTGACTTTAATATAAAATAATATTTTGAGATATTCCTAAGGTTCCCCTCTCCTCCCTTATAAAAGGGCACCTCCTCCCCCTCCTCCTCACACCAAATTGAGCACTCAAGCTCGGCCAAACCCTGCCATTTTCTCCTCTCCACTTCCCTAGAATAATCCTAGAGGTCCTGGTCTTCTTCAAAGACCAATCTTAGTTCCCTAAGTGGAGAATTCAAAGAGGCGTTCCAAAGAAGAGGTAATATCCATTACCGATCTTTTCAATTTCATTCTTCTTCAACTTCTTCTTCTTTAGTTGTTTCATGATAAAGTAATAACATCAGTATTACTTACATACTGATATGTTATTATAAATATGAAACAACCCTAATTCACCTTCTATCCATCTTACGGAAAAATGTAATCACCGCGCGTGCGTACGTACGGAATACCGTCTCCACGCCGTGGTGTAATCTATTTTCCACCACCACTTTACAAGGATGAGTATAATGGTGTAATGAGTAACTATATATTATTATTATGAAGTAATATTGATACTGAAATAATATATATATACTCCAATACAATTCCACGATCATAGGAACGATATCATCACTCGTGCGTACGTACGGAATACCGTCTCCACGATGTGATGCGACTCGTTCTACATGATCTTCATTTCATAATGATTATATAAATGAATTGAATGAATGAATATGGTATATAATACACTAATAACATTCTGGAAATGAATTATCTATAACCTAAAGATAATAATAAGAATTTATTCGACAAAACACGCATAAGAACAAAAAGTTATAAAGACCCGAGTAACAAGTAACAATGAAATATTACTAACAAGAAGCTAATAATATGACCATATATGATATCATATCAATATGTATGATTCTAGAATAAGTCAATAACATTATTTAAACCATTATACAGGAGCTTCGGACACGAACAAAGCAAATCGGACCTAAGGTAAGGGAAATATCACAATCTCATTTTTATCCGAGATTGTTTATTCGTAAGTATTTACTGGGGTGTATTTTATCATCCACATCCATGTTTCATAAATATGTAATATTATTTCCATCCAACTACAATTTTTTCAATCCAATTTTACCCTTCGGTGAGTTTTTAGTAAAAGAAATGAAAGGAATCTTTTGTCGTTTTCCGTACGAGGTACTTTTTGACTTTTCCGACAAAAGTACGAAGAATGTTTTTTTAACTTATACGGCATGAATGGATTTCTAAAACATTATTTCCAAGAATCTTCCTTTACAAGTATTCAAGTTTGTTTTTAATCAACTTATTTTAGTTTAAAATTGTATGACATGTTAAGAAAGTAAAAGTGTTTTTGAAGAAGAAAGGATATTTTTCTCAAGAATGGAGTTCAAGTGTTTTATCAAAATTATTTTCCATCTAAGATAATAAAGGTTTCTGTTTTTATCCCTATTATTACATGGATTTGATTATGTTGTGATGGAAACATTTTTATGAATTCCTTTATCTTATATGATTTGTTTTATGATGTCATGTTGTTTAAGAATCCCATTTTTTATTACATGGGTTATGCGATGATGTATGATTTATGATTATGTGGCACACATAAGAAAGGATTCATTATAAGATGGGTGGGACCTATATCTCCCTCCAATGCATTGGGTAAATATTTTATATCTCATGAGATAGACATGGCTGGAACGGAAGGTTATTTCGGTTCAGTGATACAGGACTGAAACGAGGACTGAACTCGGTTCAGAAAGGGACTTTGTCCACTAAGATAGTCTTGGCAATGAGTCATGACTAACAAGAAATGATTTTCCATGATTATGTGTGCATGAAACAAAGTTTCAAGTTTTATGTTATGATTATGGGGATCTCATTTTCACTTCTATGATTTATTCCATGTTAAGATATTATGATCTCTTTTGCAGGTTTTGATTTTCAAAAAGATATGATATGATTTTTATTTCCTTTATTTGCCCTTGCTGAGCATTTGAGATCACCCTTTTATGTTTTCTTTTCCCCAGGTCAGGAAGATGGATATTAAGTAGAATATGCTAAAAGGGACCCTAGATATGATGAAATAAATGGGAGACACTGTAGAAGATTTATGAACCAGTTGTTTATGTTTCCCAGTTTCTAAAGACACTATACCTATACGGTCCTTTGTGGTTTTGTCATATGTTGTAATAAGTGTGCTTCAATTTCGAAGTATTAAAAATGTATGTAAAGTATGGGTCGTTATAGTTGGTATTAGAGCAAAGGTATAGTCATCCTTTGGAAACTAGGATGTGAAAGCCTTAGTAAGAACCCTAAGGATAAGTCTAAGCATAGAACACAATCTTAGTGTTTTAGAAATGTCCTTGAATAACCTAGGATAAGACCTTAAGCATGAAAATTTTATTCTTGAATTATGTGGTTTCCTATTATAATTAGTGTTTCTCACACTATTCTTCTTGGTTTTAGTCAATGGATGGAACCCGAAGGAACCGTGTTAATGCGGAATGCGATGGGAAATGCAATGATTGTCCCCCTGAGCAACCAAACGATATGGGAGCTGGAATGAAAAATCTTGTAGCCATGCTCACACAACTTTCTCAAGCTATGAATCATGCAGGATTTCCAAACGAGCAAAGGAGGGAGCAACATTCTGTTGAATCCTTCATGAGGCAGCGTCCACCTTCTTTCAGCGGGTCTACTGATCCATTAGTTGCTGAACAATGGATTAGTACTACTGAAAAGATATTTTCAGTTCTTCAATGTTCTGAACATGATAAAGTCATCCTAGCAGTGTATCGTTTGGAAGGAGATGCTGATCAATGGTGGAATCTTGTTAAGAATACGAGGCAAAGGGATGAAATTGAGTCTATGGAATGGGACGAGTTCAAGAACTTATTTTTCAATAAGTACTTCCCTCGTATTCTCCGAACAAAGATGGAGAAAGAGTTTCTTGAACTGAAGCAAAGGGATGATGAATCTGTTGGTACCTATGAAGCAAATTTTACAAGACTTGCAAGGTACGCTTCTGGTATTATTATCCAACCTGAGAGTAAGATCGATCGATTCTTTAGTGGCTTAAAACCAAGTCTTCGAAGGGCGTTAGCCATAAGGGACTTCAATAGCTACGAGGAAATCGTTCGATGTGCTCTCAAAGTCGAGATGGAGATTGGAGTAACCCATCAGTCACATGGGTTTGATAAGAAGAGGAAGATGGAATTCAAAGAAAAATCTAAAGAGCACACGGAAAATAAGATGAACTTTCCCTTATGCTCAAAGTGTGGAAAGAAACATGGAGGGAGTTGTCTTAAAGGGACAAGTAAATGTTTTAAATGTGTAAAGGAAGGTCATCGGGCATTTGAATGCCGTGATAATGGGAAGAAGATGTCTAATGACGCAAACAAAGGAAGTGATACACAGAATGAACCTACTACACTTCAATGTTTCATGTGCAAGGAGATGGGGCATTATGCCAATCAATGCCCAAATCCAAGGGTTGATGATGATGGTCGACGTCAACAAACTCTTAAGGCTAAAGACAAAGGAAAGTCACATGCAATTTCTATCAGCGATGTGGAGTACGATAACGATGTGGTGAAAGGTACACTTACCATCCACTCTAAAGTAGCAAATGTTTTATTTGATTCTGGATCCACCCACTCTTTTATTTCTAAAGAATTTTCTAAGGGTATCACCGTATTACCTCAACAATTAGATGTTGAGTTAGCTGTGACAACACCTAATGGCACAACAGTCGCATCAAAAGTTTATAATTCTTCTCCGATCGAAGTTTGTGGGAAAGTGCTTCCTGCAAATCTTGTGATCCTTCCTTTAGTGGAATTTGATGTGATTCTTGGCATGGATTGTCTTTCTCTACATGGAGCTCATATCGATTGCCAAAGAAGGGAAGTCACATTTCATATTCCAGATCAATCTACGATCGTCTATCAATGCAAGGATGAACATAACCTTCCAGTGGAAATTTCTTCCATCTTATGGGTATTGATTCCACTAAATGAAGGTTATTTATCTCAAATGGTTGGTGAAAAACTCACGATTAAGAATATGCCCATTTTACGGGAGTTTGATGATGTCTTTCCGGAGGAATTGCCGGGTCTTCCACCAAATCGTGAAGTTGAGTTTTCAATAGAACTCGTACCGGGTGCTTTGCCTATTTCAAAGACACCTTATAGAATGGCCCCAATTGAGTTGTAGGAATTGAAGAAGCAACTCCAAGAGAATCTTGATAAGGGATTCATACGCCCTAGTGCGTCACCTTGGGGAGCACCTGTTCTATTTGTTAAGAAGAAAGATGGATCAATGAGACTTTGCATTGATTATCGAGAACTTAACAAGATCACTATCAAGAACAAATATCCTCTCCCACGCATTGATGACTTATTTGACCAACTACGTGGAGCTCAATACTTTTCCAAGATTGATCTTCGTTCAGGGTATCATCAATTAAGGGTCAAAAGGGAGGATATACCAAAGACGGCTTTCCGTACAAGGTATGGACACTATGAATTTATAGTGATGCGATTTGGTCTTACTAATGCCCCTGCTATCTTCATGGATCTAATGAATAGAGTCTTTAGAGACTATCTTGATCAATTTGTGGTAGTCTTTATAGACGATATTCTTGTCTATTCAAAGAGAAAGGAAGAGAATGAAGATCACTTGAGAATTATATTAAAGACCCTGAGAAAGGAGAAGCTTTATGCCAAATCTACCAAGTGTGAATTTTGGCTTCAAAAAGTTGCATTTTTGGGTCACATAATCTCAAAAGAGGGGATATCTGTGGATCCAGCAAAAACAGAGGTTATCGAAAGATAGTCGAGACCAACAATAGTAACTGAGATTCGAAGTTTTCTTGGTTTGGCTGGATATTATCGACGTTTTGTAAAATATTTTTCACGATTATCTAATCCACTCACCAAGTTGACTCGGAAAGGAGTTAAGTTTGTCTGGACAGAGGAATGTGAAGAGAATTTCAAGGAGTTGAAAAGAAGGTTATCTAGTGCACCTGTGCTCACACTGCCTTGTAGTGGAGAAAGGTTTGTGATCTACAGTGATGCATCCAAGAAGGGATTTGGGTGTGTTCTTATGCAAAATGATATGGCGATAGCTTATGCCTCACGACAGTTGAAAATCCATGAGCAAAATTACCCAACACATGATTTGGAGTTGGCTGCGGTAATCTTTGCATTAAAGATTTGGAGGCATTACCTTTATGGTGAAAGGTGTGATATTTATACTGATCATAAAAGTTTAAAGTATATTTTCACACAAAAGGAGTTGAATATGCGTCAAAGAAGATGGTTGGAGCTGATTAAGGATTATGACTGCTCAATCCATTACCACCCTGGGAAAGCAAACAAGGTGGCAGATGCCTTAAGTCGACAAGACCATGCTAGTTTATCCATGATGAGGATCACAAAGGATCCAATATTTATGGATTTACAAAGGATGGATCTTGGAATTATAATGGAAGGGGAAAAATCTTATATTTCTCAAATGAATGTTCAACCATCTATACATGTGAAGATTAAAGAGGCACAGAAAGAAGATATCGAGTTACAAAAGAAGGTGAGAAATGTTCTTGAATTCAACCTTGATTGTGATGGGATAATAAAGTTCAGGAATCGGGTTTGTGTTCCTCCCATCCCCAAATTAAAGAAGGAGCTGCTGGATGAGGCTCATAGTTCATCATTCTCTATTCATCCTGGAAGCACGAAGATGTATTGGGACCTGAAAGAGTACTTCTGGTGGGATGGCATGAAAAGAGATGTTGCTGAATATGTCTCTCGATGCTTGGTTTGTCAACAAGTTAAAGCTGAGAGACAGAAGTCTAAGGGGATGTTACAACCATTACCCATACCCGAATGGAAATGGGAAAACATCACTATGGACTTTGTCACAGGACTTCCTAAAACATCCAAAGGCAATAATGCTATTTGGGTCATAGTTGATCGTCTTACAAAGTCTGCACACTTCATTCCTATTAGAGAGGATTTCTCTCTAGATCAGCTTTCCAGGATATATGTAAAAGAAGTGGTAAGATTGCATGGAGTACCACTTTCTATTATATCTGATCGGGATCCGAGATTTACCTTGAAGTTCTGGCGAAGTCTTCAGCATACTCTGGATACAGAGTTGAGTTTCAGCACTGCTTATCATCCCCAGACAGACGGTCAGTCTGAGAGGACAATTCAAACCCTAGAAGATATGTTGAGAGCTTTCTCTATGGATTTCAAAGGAGGTTGGGATCAACACCTACCTTTGGTGGAATTTTCTTATAATAATAGCTTTCACTCCAGTATTCAGATGGCTCCTTATGAAGCTCTCTATGGAAAGAAATGCAGGACTCCAACTTACTGGGATGAAGTTGGGGAAAGAAAGCTATTAGGACCTGATCTCGTTGATGAAATGGCAGAAAAGGTCAGATCTATTCAACAACACATAAGCGCAGCTCAGAGTCGACAGAAAAGTTATGCCGACAACCGAAGAAAAGACCTAGAGTTTGAAGTGAGTGATAAAGTGTTCTTACGAATATCTACCTGGAAGAGGGTTATGAGATTTGGAAAGAAGGGGAAGTTGAGCCCTAGATATATCGGTCCTTTCGAAATACTGGATCGTGTTGGGAAGGTAGCTTACCGATTGGCGCTTCCACCGAATCTCTCTCAAGTTCACGATGTGTTCCATGTATCTCTCTTGAGAAAGTACATACCAGATCCTTCACATGTACTCAGCTCAGAAGTTGTACCGCTGGAGCAAGATCTTTCTTATGAAGAACAACCGATATAGATTCTGGATCGTAGCGAAAAAGTCCTATGAAACAAGACCACTCGATTGGTGGAAGTTTTATGGAGGAACCACCAATTAGAAGAAGCTACATGGGAGCTTGAGGATATGATGAGGGAGAAGTATCCTCATCTGTTTGTTACAAAGTGACGAATTTCGAGGGCGAAATTCTTTTTAAGGGGGGTAGAATGTAACACCCGAGACTTTTATGTTATATAAATCATCAAAGGAATCTTTTTCTACACAACACTTTCTTGGCTTGCTTTACACGCAATCGCGACCTTCCTCGATAGCTTGCGTCGTACGCAATACCGAGTTTCACTAAACAACGATATGCTATTAAAATATTATTAAAACTAGCCGTTATGAATAGTAATAACCACTTTTTGAAATTTTATAAATTTTATTTTTCAAAATGGACTTCATTTTTGGACTCAGAATATCGAAATTAGCCTAGGGTGAAATTTTGGTATTTTTCTGAAAACTTTCAATTTTTGATGAATAGTGAAACCACTAAGTGGTAGGTTAAAAACTGAATTTTGCATAAAACTTAATTTTACCGCTTCTGTGAATGGAATTTCGAAAATCCGAGAGACACGGTTAATATCAAGGACTAAAATGTGGTTCAATGAGATGAAAATAATTTTTTGGTGAATAGTAACTTTTTACTTTTTTTACCGCGGTTAATAGTAAATAAGGTAACTAAGGGTAAATATGATATTAATATTACCCTAAAACATGTCCTAATTCTATTGGACAAGTGTAATTAGACCAAAAACAAACTTAGGAATAAAATATGACCATTTAGGCCCACTTGGATTAGATTAGGACATTTATTATTAATTTATTTAAAGAAGGGTTAAAATAGTTAAAATCAAAGTTTAATACGTAAATCATTTTTAATATGGGGTTATACATAAGATAAATTCAATTGTAAATATTCATTAGAAAGCTAAAAATATTTCCTACATGATGATATTTTATTTGTAATTTTTAGACATCAAATAATTTAATTTATTTATGACACAAAGATGATGGAGTAATTATCTTAATAATGAAATATTGACATAATTGATAATATAAATACAAACATAAATGTAATTTAAGACTTTTTATGAATTACACTAATTTTATAGGTTACTATAATATATTAGTGTTGATTTAATTAACTTGGTTCGAACATATAATTCTGTTATGACTTTCACAAAAATCATATATCAAATAGTGTCAAAATTTACACAAAATAGTTTTTAAATAAAATATTATATTATTAACTGTTATTTTATTCCTAAAAATCTAAGGTTCGGCCAAATGACTTAGATAAGGATATATATATTAATAATAAAGAATTTGGAGTTCGTTTGGCATGTTATAGTAAGTGTATTAACCATATAGTGAAAGAAAACAAAAAGACACGGTAAAAGTTAAATTAATTAACTTAGAGTTAAATCTAATTGATAAGGTTAAAATAATACCCTAAACTTGTCTAAATCCTATTGGTTGATAGGATTTCGACCCATCCCCACTTTAGATTCTAAATAAGACCCTTTGTAACCATTATAAACCGATTTTGACTTTAATATAAAATAATATTTTGAGATATTCCTAAGGTGCCCCTCTCCTCCCTTATAAAAGGGCACCTCCTCCCCCTCCTCCTCACACCAAATTGAGCACTCAAGCTCGGCCAAACCCTGCCATTTTCTCCTCTCCACTTCCCTAGAATAATCCTAGAGGTCCTGGTCTTCTTCAAAGACCAATCTTAGTTCCCTAAGTGGAGAATTCAAAGAGGCGTTCCAAAGAAGAGGTAATATCCATTACCGATCTTTTCAATTTCTTTCTTCTTCAACTTCTTCTTCTTTAGTTGTTTCATGATAAAGTAATAACATCAGTATTACTTACATACTGATATGTTATTATAAATATGAAACAACCCTAATTCACCTTCTATGCATCCTACGGAAAAATGAAATCACCGCGCGTGCGTACGTACGGAATACCGTCTCCACGCCGTGGTGTAATCTATTTTCCACCACCACTTTACAAGGATGGGTATAATGGTGTAATGAGTAACTATATATGATTATTATGAAGTAATATTGATACTGAAATAATATATATATACTCCAATACAATTCCACGATCATAGGAACGATATCATCACTCGTGCGTACGTACGGAATACCGTCTCCACGATGTGATGCGACTCGTTCTACATGATCTTCATTTCATAATGATTATATAAATGAATTGAATGAATTAATATGGTATATACTACACTAATACCATTCTGGAAATGAATTATCTATAACCTAAAGATAAGAATAAGAATTTATTCGACAAAACACGCATAAGAACAAAAAGTTATAAAGACCCGAGTAACAAGTAACAATGAAATATTACTAACAAGAAGCTAATAATATGACCATATATGATATCATATCAATATGTATGATTCTGGAATAAGTCAACAACATTATTTAAACCATTATACAGGAGCTTCGGACACGAACAAAGCAAATCGGAACTAAGGTAAGGGAAATATCACAATCTCATTTTTATCCGAGATTGTTTATTCGTAAGTATTTACTGGGGTGTATTTTATCATCCACATCCATGTTTCATAAATATTTAATATTATTTCCATCCAACTACAATTGTTTAAATCCAATTTTACCCTTCGGTGAGTTTTTAGTAAAAGAAATGAAAGGAATCTTTTGTCGTTTTCTGTACGAGGTACTTTTTGACTTTTCCGACAAAAGTACGAAGAATGTTTTTTTTAACTTATACGGCATGAATGGATTTCTAAAACATTATTTCCAAGAATCTTCCTTTACAAGTATTCAAGTTTATTTTTAATCAACTTCTTTTAGTTTAAAATTGTATGACATGTTAAGAAAGTAAAAGTGTTTTTGAAGAATAAAGGATATTTTCCTCAAGAATGGAGTTCAAGTGTTTTATCAAAATTATTTTCCATCTAAGATAATAAAGGTTTCTGTTTTTATCCCTATTATTACATGGATTTGATTATGTTGTGATGGAAACATTTTTATGAATTCCTTTATCTTATATGATTTGTTTTATGATGTCATGTTGTTTAAGAATCCCATTTTTTATTACATGGGTTATGCGATGATGTATGATTTATGATTATGTGGCACACATAAGAAAGGATTCATTATAAGATGGGTGGGACCTATATATCCCTCCAATGCATTGGGTAAAGATTTTATATCTCATGAGATAGACATGGCTGGAACGGAAGGTTATTTCGGTTCAGTGATACAGGACTGAAACGAGGAGTGAACTCGGTTCAGAAAGGGACTTTGTCCACTAAGATAGTCTGGGCAATGAGTCATGACTAACAAGAAATGATTTTCCATGATTATGTGTGCATGCCACAAAGTTTCAAGTTTTATGTTATGATTATGGGGATCTCATTTTCACTTCTATGATTTATTCCATGTTAAGATATTATGATCTCTTTTGCAGGTTTTGATTTTCAAAAAGATATGATATGATTTTTATTTCCTTTATTTGCCCTTGCTGAGCATTTGAGCTCACCCTTTTATGTTTTCTTTTCCCCAGGTCAGGAAGATGGATATTAAGTAGAATATACTAAAAGGGACCCTAGATATGATAAAATAAATGGGAGACACTGTAGAAGATTTATGAACCAGTTGTTTATGTTTCCCAGTTTCTAAAGACACTATACCTATACGATCCTTTGTGGTTTTGTCATATGTTGTAATAAGTGTGCTTCAATTTTGAAGTATTAACAATGTATGTAAAGTATGGGTCGTTATAGGGATAGTTACTTATCATTATACACTTCCAATGAACCTATCCTAAATTAATGATGTGTTGTGTGTATTTCATTTTAAGAAGTAAATACATAATATATCATATTAACTGAAATTAAAGGTTATATAGCTGGAACATGATCTCTCTTATGTGGAATAACTAGTATAAGTATTGGATCATATAGATAAATTACCAAGAATAAATGTCAATCACAACTTAAAGTTCTATAATAGAATCAAATGTATTAGAAGAAATGAGGAAACATGAAAATGTAATGTGTAAGAAGTAAAATCTTTAGTTTTTTCATGACCCAATCCACACTAGGGCTCGAGATGCAACTATCCCAATCCTGCCTCTATAGGCCATGCAGTGGCGACTAGCACTGATGGAAAAAACACTTTGGGAGGCCTTTTCCTAAGTACCTGTACGCACACATATAGTTAGCTTAATGAAAAAGTTCAGCGGGAAAAGAAAATAAACAAAATATTACATGGATCGGTGAAATGATACGAGTTCAGTAAAGTAAGATGAAAGGGAAGACGTGAAAAAAAACACCGAACTGACGAAAAGTCCCAACCTAATAGAAAAATGAATTTATGACTACTAAACAAGTCCCGCTCCTAAAACCCAACTATAACCACCACACGTAGTCCAAGATCCTGTACCCCTGAGATCTTTCAGAGTTGTGATCAGACCTGTCCATCATCTTCATAAAGCAGAATACATGTGGGAAAAGTCCATGTAGGGATTAGTATAAACATACTTAGTAGGATGCTCTAAAAATAATAGGGATTAGTAAGATATAAAAGAGAAAGAGACGTACAATATATAAAACATGGTATAGTGAAAGAGTCCAACTCAACCCAATAAGAGATGAAGTAAGATCATCTGAACACAAGGGGATAGGAATGGGGAGAAGGTGAACTTATCATTGAGTCTTCACTACCTATAGTAGGAGAGTAGACTCATCCAACCATGAGAAGCTAGAAATGAAAAGAACATGGAATACACCATGCGTCTTCACCTCTCCGAGAAGGGGAGTAACCAGAACCCATAGAGCGGGTACTGAAATAGGTTATATATGTATGTTCAACCAAAGAAACCCAAATGAGAGAGTAAGGGGATCTCCATCTTCTAGCTCAGCCCAGTGAAAAGAGTCACCAATAGTCCCAGAAGAAACCACCTTCGATACCCAATATTCCTAATATATTCCCTAAACCGAAAGTCAAAGGGGATCAAACAACACACCTTGATACTATACACTTTGGGTGGGTCTTTCTTTCCCACATGGCTTTAAGTTGCATCACAAGAACATGTATTTGTGTGGAAATCACCCATCTTACTCATGAGTCCATGGTTATGCCAAAACATACATCATAACTGAATTGTTAGCGAACACCAATAACTAGCCCCGTTGAAGGGTGATATGGTGGAGCGGAAGCCTGGAAGATAAGACAATGAATACCAATTCCTGTCCCCACTAGAGGGCAAGCCTAGACGAGAATACAGTGAATGACCCTACCTAGCCCCACGGGAGGGTAAGCCCGGAAGAGAAGATGAAAAAACTTCACTGCATAGCCCCACTAGAGGGTAAGACCGACAAAGAAAATGGAGAATGCCACTACCCAGCCCCACTGGTGGGTAAGCTCAAAAGATTCATCAGGGAATACCACTGCCCAACCCCAATAGAGAGTAATTCAGTACTTATCTAGTGATTATGAAAACATTACTACCATAATCGAACACTACTAGATGAGCATCTGGCTCATGACACCTTACATCATAACCCAAATCCTGAAACTAGGTTTAGCATCTTTCCTACACATTAAAACACACAAGATAGTCTATTTATTTTCCCAAAATAGACAACCAGTAAAAATGGTGCTTTTCATAGCAACACGCCCCAGATGGTCCTTCTTAGGGCCCTCATTCTGACCCCGAACATCAAATATCTAATTTTTCTAAAAAGGTATTTCTCAAAGAGAGGAAAAAAATACAATAGATGACACATTAAACATATTTACAGTTTAAAAATTATAAGAGTTTGAATCTATAGAAGTGGTTTAGGGGCTGGTGGACTGACTCGTGGTCAGTCCACCTACTGCCACAGTCGACTGTCGACTGACCTGGATTGACTCAGTATCTAACCTAGGTCTGACACTCTAGGTTGGACCCAACCCACTTTTACAGCCTGAACCATTGGGTAGGGTCATCCCGTGGTGGCCCAACTTGGTTCGTGAGGTAGTTCTCTGGCCGCTTCAACGCAGCCGATCGATCGCGTGATCGTTGGTGGGTGTCACCGCCCGAGGTCATACTCCTGACCCTACCTATCCAACTAGTCGGCCCATGTGTCTTGCTCCCCTGTGGCACCACCGCTGTTCCAGGGACCAATGTCGGAAGCCACCAATGGTGCCCATGTGGTATGTTTTGTAGACCATTGAGCTCTATCAGGTCACCGAGCATGATTCCATGAGCGGATCGAGGACCCTTAAAAGGATGGATTCACTACACCACCCTCTGATCTTTGATCCATTGGTGGTAGGTTGCGACCAAACATTATAGCAGAAATCTATAAAGAATATATGAAGAAATATGGTTTAAACATAGGATAATGGACGTGTTTGTGTTACCATCAATGATTTGATGATAAAACATTAAACATAATCCCAGAAATTGAATATTCGAAGTAGAAAATGAATCAGAACTAAAAAACGAGATAAATCCTACTTCGATTCAACTGTTCATTTTATGTGACACATCTACGGTGATCCCACTTAAATACAATGAGGTTATGGCATAGATTTCTCTTAGATCCAATAAATAAAAATGAAGAATGACTATAGGGAGATATTTGTTTTAGAAAGATAATGGATTTATGCTAACCCTAATCCAAAATCCCTAAATTCCTATTTATAAAAACTCTACAAAGTGCATAATCTGAAACCATCACACCCCCTAATTTTATGTCACATATAGGAAAAAAACCCCATTCCAAACTTAATGATAGTATCATATTTTCACTCTGATTCCCCATATGAAATTTACTTGATTCGGCGTTAGGGGTAAAATAATTATGTTTAATTATTTTAATTACAATTTTCCCCTAGATGGATTTTTCCATATATGTCATGCACTGATGAATATTATACCCCTCCTAGGGTAACAGACGCATTCCAAACTCAACTGTTGGATTGGATTTCTAATTCGAGCCATCATTTAGGAGTTATGACATTTAAATTTCATGCATAGAATAAAATATACTTAATATTTTTTTAAAATTAATTCCAGGCACACCGGGCCTTGAAATTGCAAGCCATCTCAGAGCCCAACATTGGAAATATATATATATATATATATAAACATTTAAGAGTATAATAAGGTAAAAAATAGATATCTACCTCATTCCCTCCTCTAGGATTTTTATCCCTGAAAAGGAAAAACTAGGATAACACCTCTGGATACTCATCCCGCATCTGAATTTCCTATTCCCAAGAACTCTCAAACATGTTTCCATGTGACCATAAGATGTGAACCAAGGGGATGGATCATCTATGTAGGGCCTCTCCTGTCGATAGTCGATCTCCACCAGGTGCTCTGTAAAGACGACCCACTCTTCAATGTCCAGCTCACCCCTATCGATGACGTGCACAGGATCATGCACGTATCCCCTCAATTGTAACACATGCAAGACGTCGTGTACCCTCTCTAGCTGTGGGGGTATGGAAAGGTATTAGAAAACCTCACCATCCCTTTTCATGATCTCTAACGACCCGATGAACCTAGCGGATAGCTATCCCCCCTGGCCGAACCTCCACATTCTTCATCGTGGGGAGATGATCAATAAGACGTGGTCTCCCTACTCAAACTCCAAGGACCTTTGACGATGGTCCACATATTATTTATATTTTCTATGGGCCATCTTCATCCATTCATAGATCACCTGCACCTTCTTAGTCATGGATCACACCAACTCTGGGACCACCAGGGATGATTCTACAAACTCTGTCCAGCATAAAGGTAACCTACATGGTCTCTCATATTGGGCCTCATATGGTTCCATTCTAATAGTAGAGTGGTAAATGTTGTTATACATAATCTCTACAATTGAAAGATGATCCTCCCAGCTCCAGATGAAATCTAGCATGCAAGAAATCAGCATATCCTCGAACATCTTGATAGTGCACTCAGTTTTCCCATTGGTATGGGAGTGAATGGCTGTAATCATCCAAATCCAAACCTCGAATGGATCCTGTTGTCCTCTCTACAACCGTTATATAAACCAGACATCACGATTAGATATAATCATCCATGGTACCCCGTGAAGGTGGAAGATCTCCCACCAGTACAAATGCCCCAAACTCTCTATCCTGTTACTTGATAAAAAGGAAGTGCACCGACTTGTTAAGATGGTCCACTATCACCCTTATGGAGTCATGGTATTTTGTTGTGCATGGAATCCATATGACGAAGTTCATGGATATGCCATCCCACTTCCACTCTAGGATGTTGAGAGGATGTAGCAAACCCACTGGAACTTGATGATTAGCCTTCGTATGTTGACTGGTAATACATCATTATATGAAATATGATCCACTTCATCTCATGTCTGACCACATAAACTGCCACTAAAGATCCCTACACATCTTCCCCACATCGGAATGTATAGTTAAGATAGAAGTATGGAACTCCCACATCACTTCTTCACACATCATGACAAATATCAATGTTCTCCCCTGAAATAATATATCATGATTCCCTCCTTTGTAATACCCATAAAGTGATTCACCTATAGATATACAGTCATAAATAACTTGGCAGTCGATATCTCCCAGCTGGGACTCTCTCACACGCTTAAGGAGTGAAGGAGTCAACACCATTGATTATAGAAAAGATGTACCATCTTAATCCACCAGGATCAACTATAGGGAAGCTAACTGCATTAAAGATTCCTAAACTAGGAAATCCTGGGACTTCCTATTAGGGGAATGTACTACCACATTTCCCTTTCCTAGAGTATAGACTATCTTTAAGTCATAATCCTACATGAACTCCAACCAGAGTCACTGCCTCAGATTAAAATCTCTCCATGTAAAGACATACCTGAGGCTCTAGTGGTTTGAGTAAACCATAAATCACTCTCCCAGGACGTAGTGTTTATACATCCTTAGGGAGAAGAATAATTCTATGATATCTAAGTCATGATTTTCATAGTTCTGCTAACGGGGTTCAACTGCATCAACCCGTACGTGATGACTACCTATTATTGCATCAATATGCAACTGAGACCAGCTCCCGAGGAATCACAATATACTACAAACTCAACACCCTCCTCTAGTAGTCTAAAAAATAGAGAACTCATTAGTCTCTACCTCAACTCCTCGAAGACCTTATATCACTACTCAGACTAGGAAAATGGTCGTCTCTTCCACATCAGAGTGGTCAAATGGGCTGCAATCCTAGAGAAGTCTGCCACAAATCCTCTATAGTACCCAGCTAAACCAAGAATGCTCTACACCACTGATGCATTCTTGGGTGTCTCCCAATAAATAAATTCCTTGATATTTATAAGATCTATGGATAAACCTTCTCCATAGATAACATTCCCTAAAAAGTGAACCTCATGAATCCAGAACTGGCACTTCAAAATATTTCCATAATGTTGGTGATCTCCATGAAAATCAAGGACCATAGTCAGGTTCTCTTTCTGATCCTCCTTTGACATTGAGTAAACAAGTATTTCATCTATGAAGACAAAAACACTGGTCTAATTATGGATGGAAGACCTGGTTCATCAGAGCCATAAAAATGGTGGGGGAATTTATCACACTGAAGGGAATCACTAGGAACTCATAATGTCTATAGCAAAAACGAAAGGATAACTTCAGAATATCATCATAAAAAACCCATAGATGGTGGTAGCTAGATTTGAGATCAATCTTAGAGAATAATCTTACACTTATCAACTAGTCGAAGAGGTCTTTGATCCTCGATAATGGGTACTTATTACTTATCATGGCCTGATTTAGGTGGCGATGATCCACAAAAAGATGAAAACTACCATCTTCCTTCTTCACTAACCAAAATCAGAGATACCCATAGGGACAAACTAGGTCTAAAGAAAACCTTCTCATGAAGGTCCTCCAGTAGTAAACGTAGCACTCAGAGCTCAGTGGGTGTAATCCAATATGCTGCGGTAGATATCAGGCCAGTCCCTAGTTTCAAATCTATGAAAAACTCCAACCGTCACCTTGAAGGTAGTCCCAAGACATATTCAATGAAGACATCCTTGTAATACTCCACAAATGAAGGAATCCAGGTGACTAAGGAGTCCGTTTCACCAAGGTTCATGCTCACCAACTAATGGGATAAAGGTTGTAGTCTCTCTCACAGAACTCATCTGCTCTGTTATGAGGCCTCATTCACCAGATAAGGTGAACCACCTTCCATCCATGTGCAGAAATATGACTAGCCTGCAGTGACAGTCAATATTGAATCAAGCCACGGAAATCCAATCCATTCCCAATATGATGTCATAATGTTCCATCGTGAGGACCAGTTGGTCTCACATGAAAATTTCTCCTCCAAACAAAAGCTCTCACTGATAGTGGATGAAAGAGACAGAAGAAGAGATTCCTGTAGTAACCTCGAGACAAATATTCTACGATAACACCTCTAATGGGAGCTCCGACTCCCATTACAGGAGTAATGAGATAAAGTAGTGACGGGATCCTATGCCCACTAATACTGAATCAAGAGTAGAGTGAACATTGTGCGTAACATAGATCATCTCATGTGGTGGATGATCATGATCATTCATAGCCTGAAGCTATCCACGACCCTGGAAGATAGCTCCCTGAGCCTGATGTGGGCTGCCTGGGGGTGGTGGTGGGGGAAACTTGTAATGCCATCCCCCACCAGCTGGTCCTTCTGCTCATACTACTCTACTAGCTCTACCTCCCTGGGGATCACCCTGGTCACGATGTTGCCTCTTTAACGATGGTCCACCTGCTGCTTGACCGGGATGCTCAACTCATTGTATTGGGTAGTCTCGTGCCAAGTGACCTCATCTGTCAGACTCGTAGCATTGTCCCTCTCTGTCCTATAAAAGTGTTGTGCATTGCCCTACTACTGTCTGACCATGTGGATGATCCTGATCAAGGAAAGGTCTCCTGTTCCACGGCTGGGTCAACTGACACCCACCAACCGCTGTGGATATCCCCACTCTGAAGTGACCACTACCAGTCCCTACTGACTGTAATTCATCTAATAGAAAACTATCCATCATGAGCACTCGTTATAGCACCCCAACATAGGTATGGATGTACTGGGGCACTATGCTCACACAGATCTCTCAGAGGATACCCTGTTCAAACTTCCACACTAAGAAGTAACTGTCACCGATCATATCCTGGGAGCAGCATTCAAGGTCAATAAACCTATCTGCATAAGAAAAAACTATCATGTCTCTCTACTGCAGCCCCAAAATCTTCTGAATCCTGATAGAGTGAAAGCATGAGGGGAAGTACTCCTGAAAAAATAGCCATTGGAACTCATAGCACAAGAGATTTTCCTTGTCCTACATTTGGGTGAACAAACTCCACCAGCGCCCAACCAGCCCGAGAAAATGACTGGCTGCCAAATCCACCATCTGGCCTACCAGTGTCTGCACAAGCCTAAAAAGGAATACCACTGACTCCAAACATTTCTCTACTTCCTGGGGATATAGCTCACCTTGAAACCTCAGTGGCCTCTAGCATTGGAACTCACAAAGCATGCTCAAACTGTGCCCATCCTCGACTTGTACTGCTGGTATGAACTTCTTCCACAAATATGGAGGTGCTACTACTAGTCCACTTGGAGGAATAAGATTTTGTGATGGCCCCGGAATTGAGGCTTAATCACTCTCTAGTTCGTCTTCACGATTCGGAGTGGGTAACCTAGCTGACTGTCTTCACAGAGGCATTCTGAAAATTATCAAGGAGTACCACAGTCAGATGAGTATATATATATATATATATATATATATATATATATCAAGAACATAAAAAAGGGGATATGATGCAACAATGATAGTCAATGAATGAATCTTATTTGATGCATGTACTGATGTTCCCTACAACAATGTCTCAACGCACCGAGTCGACATGCAGGTGATCAAGGTCATGGTGAATGGATACGTCGACTGCCACACCATCACTGGATTCCCTGGCTTGAGAGACTCTCTTGAGACATGATAACACCATTTCCCTAAACCCAACCAATTTCTTTTTAGGGATCATCCAAACAACGTCCCAAGGAACAAACCACCTCTGATACCACTTCGTCTCGACCCAACCCGTACTGGGGCTCGAGAAGCAACTACCCCAAGCCCGCCTCCATAGGCATGGGGGTGGAGACTAGAACTGAAGGCACAAAACCTCCAGGATGTCTTTGCCTAAGTACCTATATACACACACAAGCAACCATCTCAGTGAAAAAGTACATAGGGAAAATAAATTAAAAGATGCAACCTGTTGAAAATAAACCAAATCATGCATGGACCACTAAAATATATTGAGGATAGTAAAGTAATCTGAAAGGAAAAAAGAGGAAATATACATGCCCAAATGAAGAAAATTACCATCCTGATAGAAAACTAATAGTAAAATTATAGAATAAATCCCAAAGTTGAAACCCAACTGTGACCACTATACAGGGACCAAGCTCCCGTACCCCTGAGCTCCTCTAGAGTCGTGATCAGACCTTTTCATCATCTGAATAAAACATGATATGTGTAGGAAAAGCCCATTAAGTGGTGACTATAAACATTATCATTAGGATTCCTTGAAAATAAAGTGAGAAGTAAGAGATACAAGAGGAAGAGAATCACAATAGATATAACATGATATAGTGAAAGAGTGAAGCTCAACCCAATAAGAGAGTTGAGTGAGTTCATCCGAACACAAGGATCTAGGAATAGTGGGAAGGTGAAATTCTCACAGAGTCTTCACTACCTATAGTAGGAAAGTATACTCGTCCAACCAAGAGAAGCTAGACATGAAAAGAACGGGACATGCACCGCACGTTTTTACCTCTCTTGGAAGGGGAGTAACCAGAACCCAGAGAGTGGGTACTACAATAAGTTATATATATATATTCTCAACCAAAGAAACCCAAATGAGAGAGTAATGGGATCACCATATCATAGCTCAGCACAGGGAAAAGAGTCACCAATACTCCTAGAAGAAACCACCATCGACACCCAGTATTCGTCACGTCTACCCTAAACTACATGTCAAAGGGGATCAAACACTATACCTTGATACTATCTGCTTTGGGAAGGTCTGTATCGCCCACATGGTTTTAGGTCACATCATAAGGATGAGTCTCTAAGGGGAAATCACCCCTCTTACTCATGTATCCAGGTTTACACCAAAACATGCATCATCATTGATTCCTAGACAAACACCACAGTGCAGCCCCGCTGAAGGGTGATACGTTAGAGGGTAAGCCTAAAAGAGAAGACGACGAACACCATTGCCTAGCCCCACAGGAGGGTATGCCTAGAAGAGAAGATGATGAATGATAATGCCCAACCCCACTGGAGGGTAATCATGGAAGATATGATGGAGAACGCCACTACACAACCCAACTGGAGGGTAAGCCTAAAAGAGAAGAAAGAGAATGCCACTACCCATCCCCACTGGAGGGTAATCTCAGAAGATTCATCGGTGAATGCCACTACTCAGACCCACTGGAGGGTAAGTTGGTACTACTATAGTGATTCTAAAACCATCACTATCATCATCAAACACCTCTAGACGAGTGTCGGGGTCAGGAAACCTCGCATTATAACTTGATTTTCCCCGGGATGACTTTTTCCATAGAATTCATGCACCGATGAAAGATATGCCTCACCTAGGGTAAACACCGCATTCTGGACTCAACTGTGGGATTGTATTTTTTATCCAAGCCACCGTTTAAGAGTTATCCCATTTTCGTCACATTCATAGTATAAAATACAATGTATATTTTTATAAAATTAATTATAGGGACACCGAGGCTCAGAATTGCACGCCGTCTCAATAACTAAATTTTAAAATATATATTGAAATATTTCAAATTATTACAAGATAGAAAATGGGTCTCTACAAGTTTTCATTAGAGTAATTAAATTTTGAGGGAGTAATACATTTATGGTGGGTAAAATGTAACACCCCAAGATTTCCGTATGCATTTACCATTAAATAAATCATGTGTGTTTGATAGCCTGTGATACATGAAACTCTAAATTATAGTGAACCAGGATTTATTATGGTAAAATATTAAAATAAAGAATGAAATAAATTATGAGATAACACAATGAATAATAATTAGTTGAATTACCAATGGATTTATTAGTGAAAGAAACTAATAAAATACAAGATATAATTAACTTAATATAATTTATAATAGTATAATTATTCAGTCCCAAACTAGTAATTATTTATTATTTTTTTATTATATGTTATAAGTTTTTATTTAAAATTTAAATTTCAAAAATTTGAATTTTAAAATTTAATAAACTTTATTGTATATATATATAATTAATGAAAATTCAGGAATCTATTACTAATTAGTTAATAATATAGATAAAATTGATTAATTTTAAAAATACATATTTTTCAAAGAATTATTTTTCTATATATTGTGTATTTTTATTTAATAAATTAAAAGAAAGCTATTAAAGAATTATTTTAATGAAATGAATTATTTATTTTTATATTAATTTTATTTACCAATCATCAAATGATCATTACTTGGTATGAAATATGAATAACTTCATTTTTTTTGTCTAAAAAAATATTTTTCTTGAAATTGTTTATCATGTGTTATGCATATTTATATTAAAAATTAATATTTATCTTATTTAAAAATTTAATAGAAAAAAATATATTTAATATTTTAATCAGAATGTTAAAATTATTTAATAAGATCCATATAATTTTTGGTTATAAAAATAAGTTACCAATGAAAAAATTAGTCACTATAGTAAAGGCTAATCTGATATAAAAGAGTTAAAATAAGGGACACAGTCATAAAATATCACAAAAAAATTATATATAAATGAGTGAATTTGGCCATTATCAGCTAACCCTTAACCTATATCTAATATTTTTCATCCTTTTTTCCACTTCCCTAATAAATTACATTCCTTTTATACAAATGTAACTTTGTATAAGGTAACCTACAACACAAATATCCAATTTTTGAAGAAGAATATTTAGCACCACTCTACCTTTTTCTTTCCTAGGAAGAAGATTGATTCCATTAAAGTGGTTGGATAGGAATGTAGATTAAAGTTGACTGAATACTTACCTTCAAATATAACAATATACCTCCAAGAGTCACTGTGAAAAAAATAAAAACTAATAGTGAATACCTTGCAAAGATATAATCTATTCATGTGATCATTCTCATTTTATTTCATTGAAAGTGAATAGAGTATTAACTCAAACTATCTAGATTTTTCAGATTAAATCAACCAATGTTATTCCTTATAGAATTATGATTATGAAAAAATGTACTTATTGAGAAAATTATGGAGATCCTAGAACTCATTAAATATTTGATAGAGGTAGTACATGAAGGAGAAGAATGAATTGTGGCCCTTCCTAAAGAGAAAAACACACAAATAGATAACATTGAGAGGGAAATTTTAGATCTAAATTCACAATTATTTATTCCATTCAAATTTGGTTTCTAATAATCTTTCTCCTGGATGACCATTATGATGAAGAATCACTAGATATGGCACTAGAAGAAGCCAAAAAATAGTGGTAGATGTAGTATCACACTCTTACCTAATACCATCCTTACCATAAATGTTGTACCTTAATTATAAAGGGGTTTGTCTATAGTATACTCATCATTTGATCCTCTATAACTATTGTGATGGGATGTACACAAGAATAAATGTATTGTCGTGGTTTATATAAAAAAAAATAATACACCTTCTGATTTTGGATAACATATGGTACTAACTCACTGGGGTATGTAAAAACCTTGATCCTACTTAGAGGGTCTAAAATATGTTTCCTATCTATTTTTTCCTTATTTTCCATTTTTATTTTTTTTATTTTGAATTATTTCTTATTCTTTAATTATTTTTATTTGGTAGGATGATGAAGGTAGTAGCTATGTGATTAAATATAGCCACCACTTCCCAATAACCACTAGGATATATCTTTCCATCACATTAGATGTCATCTACCCTACTAATAATATCTATTTTTACTATAAAATTTATAACTATTATTAAAATAGGGTAGTAGAATAATATGGGTTGGGGAGTTTTTACTAGCCTTATTTAGCTCTTGCATGTTGTTTCTTAGAAAGATTTTAGGATATCTCAAGTTGAACTGAATACAATGGGTTGAATTTAAATTATCTTGTATGTTTAAGAAAATTTAATGATTTAAAAAAATAAGGATTTAATTTATTTCTAAAATACATTTATATCTCAATATTCCAAACTGAATATTTAAAAAACTTGGATATAATTTGAAGCTCATGAGAATAATTGTTGTTCAATGTAAAACTCACCAACCTGAGAGGTTTTTATGATTTTTTACATCTTCTTGAATTTAATTTTTTCTTATGGTTCTTAAGGAATTGAAGGAAATCTAGAAATTTTTATTTCTCTATTGTCTAAATTTATTAGAGCATATGAATATCATAAAAAATGATTGATACCCCATTTTGATACCCCATTTTACAATAAACATATACTCTATACTACCTTGACATCCAACCTTTATAATAATCCTATAGAAACCAAGAAAAAACTTTTTAGGCAACCACATTACAAGATTAAAACCCCTAACTAACCATTTTTAGAATTAAATGTGTGATCATAGTTGAAATCAAGTGTGGTGGGAATCTATTTTATGTGTACAGTTAGGAAGAATAATCAATTCTAGTAATGATATAAGGGAAAAATATCCTTTAAAATTTGGAAAGTAATTTCACATATTTGTTTAAATATCAATGGATCCTCATTATCTTCAAAATTAAAATATGTGTAGAATTGATGTGAAAAATATTAAGAAAGAAAATTATTATACTAAATGGAGAAGAGAAACAAATTTTTGAAGTGCTTATTTTGTTAACATTCCATGAGAATCAAATGTAGTTGATGGTAAATCATTTGAATGGGGAGTGAGTGAGGATACCATTCATGAGTGTAAACCATTAATAATTTATTTTACTTCATTGATAGAAAAAACAACTTATTTTACTCTTATATTTTTAATATTATAACCCACCAACCCTTATACATAAAACATCCAATAAAAAGGCCTCATGATTGATGCTTTACTGTGACTCAATGAGGTGGAGAGATTAAGATTAAAAAATGTTAGCGTAAATTATTATTTTATATGATAATGATAAAAACTATATATAAAATGTATTTAGTTATGATATATTTATTACAATGAAGGAAAGTCATAGATGAACTTGTTTATTAGTAGAATATTGTTCCGATTTTTATGAATAGTGAAAAATTAGGGAGTTGATATCGATATAGGAAGTATGATATTTCTAATATTGTGAAAAATTAAAGGTGATATAAAATCTACATCATAATGTAGGATGTCACCTTTATATATGATGATTGTTTGGTGGTGAAATATCGAAATGTGTGGGAATATAAAGGAAATATATTTTCATTATCCATAATTTTTAATTAAGTGATTTTATTCCCACCATTTTCATATTTTATGCATAATTATCACATATTTAGTTCATAGGTGTATTTTGGAGTTTAACTACAAAATAGATGAAATAATTGTTTTTAATTAAAATTATTCAAATAGAAATTATTTTAATTATTCCTATAATAATTTGGAGTTAAAATATGGGAAATTAATTTATATTATGTCTTGGTGAGAAAAATATTTCATATGAGTTGAACTAAAAATCTAGTTAAGTTAAAATATTATGTAGAATGATTTTTCTCGCACATTAAATTATCTCTTGTGTACTGATATTTTATCATATGTATGGATATTTTTTATTATATATTGAGAATTATTTCTTTTGTATTTATAGAAAAAAATAATTTTTTGAAATTCATATATATTAAATATCATTCAAATTTTGTTAAATATACCATTAATTTTTCCTTTGATGATGATCTTATTGTTACCTTTCTTATCTTTATGCATTAATTAGTTTTTTTAATTAAGATTCACCCACACATACCAATTATGTGATGTAGAATATAAATAATCAATCATAAAAAATAGAAAGGTGTTTACTTGGTTAACCCCCACTAGGATCATCCAAAGGGCAAGAAATCAACAATGTGTTGATGAAAAAAAACACTAACCATATTGTTTAGTCGTGGGTTTAGGCTATTCCAAGGGTCACTCTCTCACACTGTTTTGGACAATACAATTCCTTTTATGGATTAATTCCCTCAACTAATATCTATTTTATAACATCTTTATGAAAGAAAAACTCCTTTGGCACATAGGACAAAACCAATCAGTTTCACCACTATTTTATTGCACCAAATATATATTAGTTCACTCTGATCTCCATGATACCCCTTCAAAAGAAATATGTGAACATCAAATGGAAAAAAATCATCAAATTTTCACGAGTCATCATGGAAAATCATTCTTATTCTTGGTGGGTTTATCAAAAAGTTTCAATCTAGTTTCCAATTCATTTTAGTACTCAAAACTAAAATGTCTCCATCACTACACCATAATAATTTCCTTCTTCTCCTATTTTCAATAACTATATTAAAAATACCTATACCTATCTTTAAACTCATATGTGTATCTATAACTATAGTAAAGTGTCTCTATTTTTCCCTTTTTAAGATATAATAGTGATATCCACTCTCTGTGTTTTCTCCTTGTTCTTTAATATAATGATTTTTCATTGAATAATATAAAAATAAATCTCTTACTACTTTTTTATATAAAATGTATTGAGTTATGAGAGATTTATGACTATGAAGGAAATTACAAAATGACCATTTTTATTAGTGGAATACTGTACCAATTTTTATGAATAGGGAGGAATTAGGTAGTTGAGATCCATATAGGAAGTATGATATTTCTAATATTGTGACAATTTAAAGGTGCTAAAAAATCTACATCAGAATATAGGATTTCACCTCTATACATGATGATTGTTTGGGAGTGTAATATATAAATGTGTGAGAATATAAAGGATATATATTTTCATTATCCTTAATTTTTAATTAAGTGATTTTATTCCCACCATTTTCATATTTTATGCATAATTATCACATATTTAGTTTACAGGGGTATTTTGGATTTTAACTGCAAAATGGTGGTAATAATGATTTTTAATTTAAATTATTCAAATAAAAATCATTTAAATTATGCCTATAATAATTTTATGTTAAATTAAGTAAAATTAATTTATATTATATTTGGGTGAGAAAAACAATGCATATGAGTTGAACTAAAAATCTGGTTAAGTTAAAAATATTATGTATAATTATTTTTCTCACAAATTAAATTATCTCTTGTGTATTGATATTTTGTCATATGTATGGATAATTTTTATTATGTATTGGGAATTATTTATTTTTTATTTATAGAAAAAATAATTTTGGAAAATTCATATATATTAAATATCATTTGAATTTTGATAAATGCACCATTAATTTTTTTCCTTTGATGATTGTCTTATTGTTACCTTTCTTATATTTATCCCTTAATTAGTTTATTTAATTAGGATTCACCCACACATACCAATTATGTGATTTAGAATATAAACAATAAATCATACAAAATGTAAAGGTGTTTACTTGGTTCACCCCCACTATGATCATCCAAAGAGCATGAAATCAACAATGTGTTGATGCAAAAAAAACACTAAACATATTGGTTAGTGGTTGGTTTAGGCTATTCATAGGGTCACTCCCTTATAGTGTTTTGGAACAACACACTTAATTTTAAGGATCACTTCCCTCTACTAATCTCTATTTTATCACTACTTTATGAAATAAAAACCCCTTGGGAACATAGGAAAAATCAATCAGTTTCACCACTATTTTGTTGCACCAAATATATATTAGTTCACTCTGATATCTATGATACTCCTTCAAAGGAAATATATGAACACCACCTGAAAAAAATCATCATATTTCCATGAGTCATCATGGAAAATCATTCTTATTCTTGGTGGGTTCATCAAAAAATTTTAGTCTAGTTTCCACTTCATTTTAGTACTGAAAACTAGAATATCTACTTTACTACACAATAATAATTTTATTATTCTGCTATTTTCAATCCCTATATTAAAAATAATTATACCTATCCTCTGACTTATATATATCTATAATAGTAGGAAATTATTTCTATATTTTTCTTTTTAAGATATAACAGTGATATCCACTCTATATGTTTTCTCCATGTTATTTAATATAAAGATTTTTCATTGAATAATATAAAAATCAATCTCTTACTCTTTGTTGGATTCTCTTCTTATAGAAAAATCGAGTCACATGTGATATATCGTTCAATATTTTTTAATATAGAAACTCCTTTATTAATTTCAATATTTAGATCTCTTTCTATTTTATGTAACCTAGATTCTCAGTCCAACCTATTTGATATTTATGTGTGACATATTTTATATATTTTAAATATGAAAACACAGATAAATCCAATTCTTTAATTATACATAATCTTTATGATTAAATTCAAAAAATGTTTAGTATTTTTTTTTCTAATAAAAGTTCACTCCCATTTATTTACATTTGATATAATTATCAATCATAAAATAAGATTTTAAAATTAACAATATAATCCATGTGGTTTCCCTCAACTGGTTCACATGATGCATAAATAAAAAATCTTACATTTTAATTCTCTAGTAATTTAATAACATGACAATCCATCAATATCAACTTTATTTTCTATATGTTCTAGTTTGTGCCATGTCTTGTTTTCTTCACAACACATATAAAATTAATCTTTATTTACTAACACCTAAAACCAGTAGCACAAACCATTATTATTTAAACATTGAATTACAAAACATAAATCACCTGATTTAATTTTTTTACTAGATGTTCCAAATGGAATAAAACATATGATACATACCATGAGTTACCTCTTATCGACTAGTTTTTACAAAGGAAATTAACCTTACAAGGTTCCCTAATAAACCTTATGAATGATTGAAAATTAATTTTTTTATTATCATAAACACCATTTTAAGGGATGAGGGGGAACCCAACATGAAATCAATGACATAAACAATAACTAAACCTACAGAGTCAGTTCAAGTAAAAAAAACTCATTCAAAACTAAAATTCAAGGCCCATACCTAGCATAAAAACCATTAAGACCATCATACTCATTCTCATCGCTACTCAACAAGATTTCCCGTGCAAGGATGCATGGGCTCGATACCAATGGAAATGACATACCCTCTCAAACTTCCAAATCCTAATAACAATGACTACGTGAAAAATCTAATCTGAACCTCCTTGGGATAAACCCACAGTAGGTGAACTGGTTTAAAATTACCTTAAACTCAAACTGTAGGGCCACAATGCAAACATTACCACACAAAAGATTGCACAAAGTAAAAATTAAACAACAAATATAAAACCTTCACTGGATTTATTCTTACTGTTCCTCCACCTTCTCCATATAATACCATAAAACTTCAGTAATAAACAAGAATCCATCTTTATCATCCAAATATTAGGGGTCAAAATAAACACCTCAACACCATGAAAACAAACCAAAAAAACAATCAACACCGCAATAGAAAACCATAGAAAATCAGAAAATCCCGGAAGTCAAAACCATCACCAGAGAAAGCCTCACTACACTGAACCCACAATCCACCCTTCATAGGGGAACAAAAAAGAACCATGTAAGGGCCACTTGGGGACATTGACACCGCAAGCCACAAAAAAATCACACATCCAAAACCAATAAACACAGTCAAAAGATCAAAAATCACAACCCAACACCGAATTGAGGACCTCCCATTACCAGATCTCACTAGAAGAAGACCCCACCATAAGCTAGAAATGTAGACCCCATCAAAGCCTTCAAAACCACAAACAGAGACCATATCCTTCCAACACACCCACAATCAACAAAAAGCACTACGACAACCCCTAGACCTTAACATCTGGAACTTAAACTATGAACCATCCTCAGACCACGATGAAAAACCCTATGAAACACGAAGGTTAGGGCGAGAAGAAGGCCAAAAAATGATCAGGTTCACCGAGAATGTTGGACCCACATGATGCCACCACTGGAAGAGGACACACACCATGAATGGGCCGTACAGAAGCACTGAGGAGAGAGCCACAACTGACCTGAGACAGTGGATAGGAAATACCCTTCCAAAGATTCATCATCCTTATGAAGTTCCATTATTAATATTATGAAGATCTCTGATAAATATTAAGAATTATTCATCCAATCATATAAAGATATATTTTTCTATAAAAGGAACTGCACACTCATAGGGTGACTTCTTGGGTTTTCCAAAAAATGTACTATACATTATAAAAGAAACTTCATGCCTTTCCCAAAAAATGGACATTATGTTCTCAATGTTACTTCATTAATTATTATAAAAATCAATATTTTAATTTTAATTAAACTTGAAAAACGTTTAAAATTTATATTAAATATCTCGTAACTTTTTTACAAAATTCTATTATTTATCTTCAAACTCTATTGATATTTATATTACATATGAAAGGGAGAACTGAATTTTCTTATGCATCAAAAATATGTTATATATAACCTTATATATTATTCATTTTCTAATTTTAGTGAAGTCTAAATATATTACATAAAAGAGAAATATGTTACATATGCTAAGAAACCTTTATGACTTTATGGAATAATAATTCATCCAAATATAGTATATATTAAGGGAGACTTCAAGGAATTATCAATTCTTTCAATCCCAAATATCTTATGAAACTTTTTGAACACCTATAAATATATTATATCTGACGTATGAGCCCATTAAGACTAGAGAATATCCAATTTCCTAAAAATGTTCATAAAACTAGGATTCAAATTTACTCTATAATGCTTCCAATTGTTTTAAATCCTATTGCAAGTGTATTAGACACAATTCTAAGGAAATATTAACCAATAGAAATCATCATCCAACCTTTCAAACACACTTATTCGTTAATCCTTTTATATTCCAAAAATCTCCCCATTTAGATTTTTTTAAACAATATCAATGATCCAATACTAAATAAACATGAAAACCCATATTATATGATTTATTACATAAATATATACTTAATACGACCCTAAAAGATCACGAGGCCTTATTTATTTTGGAAATTAGGTATATAACATAACAACATACAATATACATACATTTATATAAAAAAAATGAATAACATGATTTTAAAAATTCATTTCTCTTCTAAAACTGCATGAGATAAACTGAGGACATACATAAGAAAGGGGTGAGCTATTAATCCCAATAAGGGAATGAAATAAGAAATGAATAAGTAAAATAAGAACATTTGAGACAATATTCATATCAAGGTATCATAAAATTGGTGAGAATCATTATAATGAAAAATGAGGCATGATATAACATGATAACATAAAAGAAACATTGTAACATGGAAACAACATAAAATATAAAATCCTAAACACAATGCATCGATAAACACTAGAAAATAAAAACATATTGTTCATAGGGTAACCTCCCATGCACTATATATGTAATCAAATGAGATAAAAACACAACCCAATGTATTGGATGTCTATATAATTTTGATCTCATCCATCACTTTCAAATCATGTATATGCATAAGCTTTATACATATATCATATGACATAAGGATGAGTTTCATCATTTTTAATCCCATGATTTAGGAGTGTGAGAAACACACATGGAATTCCCAAATAAATTAAGTCTATTTACATCTATGTGAAAACTATTGAGTGAAAATAGGTATAGGTATTCACTACACAATTCTTTGGCATGAAAAATCATAGGATAATATCGGTAGTATATCAACAATATATAAAGATTCATATAAGTGATTATTTAGAGTGAAAGAGTTATCTAAAAATTCGAACATAAAATTATAGTAATTGGTTTATGTAAGAAAAAAAATCCAATATGAATAATTTGGAATAAAAAAGGAATAATACAAAGAAGGTTCATGAATAAAGAGGAGAATGAGAGGATGACTTACATTTCAAGGACATTTCTTAAAGCTTGGGTGGAGCTTCTAAAGAGATTGGGGGAAAACTTGGGTGGGATATATAGAGATAAGGGAAGAGTAATTTTGTTATCAATTTGTTTTGGGTTAAGAGGAATGGTAGTATGGGTGGTTATTTATAGAAAATTGAGGGTAATTATTTCTTAATTTCCCAACATAGGGTTTGTATTGTATATGATAAATTAATTAAAACCCAAAAACTACCCACGATTTTTCCCATGGTTTCTAAAAAATAGTTTTTGTTATCATTACTTTATAATTCCAAGATATGAACTCTTTAAAACAATACACTCAGTGATGTGGTGGTGATTCCTTTTCATAAAGAATTGAGTTTAAAACCTTAAAATATAATAATGGATTTGCAGGATTCATTAAGTATTTATAGAATTAATAATATAACATAAAAAATATATTTAAAAGGTAAAATATTTATTGGACCAATTTAATGGAATATATTAAATCACTTTTGGGTTATTATTATGTCATAATACACACCATATATTCATAATGTATTTAATTTTTACTCAAAAATTTAATTGTCTCAAAAAATTATGAAAAAACCCCATTGGATAATTTAAATGTGATGATTCCATAAATACTATTTATCTTATCCAAATAATTCTCTAAGTATGTGAATTTAATATTTAAAATAAAAAAATCTACAACTATTAAAAGAATTATGGTTTTTACAATAATAGTTTCCTAACCATTTTAAAAATTATTTTTGAATTAATTAAATTGTATTATAATATATATTTAATAAATATTATTTAATAATATTATTTATTAAAATATAATTTATTCAAAAAAATATTTAATTCATTTAAAAGAGTGTTTAATTAAATCTATATATTTCTAAATAATAACATTTTGGTTTCATCGTATCAAAATCTACTTTTATTGAACTCATTATTTATTTATTTTAAAATTAATATTAAAATTAAATAAATATAATATTAGTTTTTTGGGAGAAAATATAAAAATTCTTATTTTTATGGTCTAGATACAAATCCCTTTATTACTTTAATGGATTCACTATGGGTAAGGTGTGCGATGGTGAGATTTTCTTGGTGTGCTTTGATGTACATGGTTTGAGCCATGATCTTAATAAGCCTGACCATATCCCATAAATGGTTTCATTCATTCTATAATTATTGAATCTCAACTTGGAATTGTTTAAGGTCAATTCTAAGTGATATTATATCTATTAGAAGTTATGATAAATGGGATTCATAGGGTATGTAACTACTGTTCGATGCCATCCCTTCATTTTTTATGTCAATTAGACATTATCATAACCCTTAATATGTACTAATTCTAAAATCAATTTATAACTACTATACTATAAATGGTTATGATGCTTTATGATCTACTAAATCTTATAGGATATATCTTATAATGTTCCAAAACTTTAAAATTTTTGTATATGTTTTCTATAATATTATTGATTAATAAATAATTTATTCATTAAAAAAGGAATTTCATTTATAAAAGTTTAGGTCATTACATTATTCCCCCTTAAGAATTTTTCCCTCGATATTATCAGTACATACACTAAAATAGCAGAGGGTACTTATGTTTCATCACCTATTCTATTTCCCATGTCTCTTCCTCAAACTTTTGGTTCAACCAAAACAATTTTATTCTGTGAGTTCTCTTGTTTTATAGAACTTTTTCATTATGATCTAAGATATTCACCATATTATCCTTGTAAAAAAATCATTCTCCAATGGTACCACATCTGGATTTATTATGTGGAAGGGTTCTGGTATGTACTCTTATAAGAGGGATATAAGAAAAATATTTTGTACTAAAGATAAGTTAGGTGGGAGTGCTTGTTATTAGAAAACCACTCTGATGCGATCGAGGATCTAAATGGGGTTGATGTATCTAGGACTTAAATTCCCCATCTTCCCAAAATTTTGGAATTTCTTCCATGGTTATATAAAAAATAACACTTTATATCTAACCTCAAACTCAATGTATCTTTAAATATTTTATCGATATATTTTTTGTCAACTTTTTACAGATTTCATTTAAAGTTGAATGGTTTGAAACTTCTATATCATTTCTTGGATAATATCAAGGACCATCAACTTTTGATCTCTAACTTTATCTCAAAATGTCAGAGTCTGAAACCATTTTCTATATAGATCCTCATAAGGCTCCATTCAAATTATTTAATGTAAATTTTTATTATATGAGAACTTCGATTTGGGAAGGTGTTTATCCCAACATCCTTGCAAAGCCATTGAACATGATCTTATAATATCCTCAAGCATTTGAATAGTTCTTTTAGACTAACCATCAATTTGTGGGTGATAAGTAGAGTTGAATATCAGTTCTATAACCAATTATTTTTGAAGGATTTCCCCGAACCATGAGTTAAACCTCAGATACTATTAAATAAAATTGAGAGTGGAACTCTATGAAATATTCCCACTTATAATATATATATCATAGAGAGATGGTTGAGAGAAAAATATTCCTTAATAATAATGAAATATGCTGACTTTGTAAGGTGATTGACTACCACCTATATAGAGTTATTATCTTTAGGGATCCTGGGGATTTCTACATCAATATCCATAGTTATATTTTCCTATTTCCATACTGGTATGGGAAATCATTTCATCATACCCTTATAATTCTATTATTCACCCTTGAATTTTTGGTATACCAAGCATAACTCCACAATCTCTCTCTTCATGTTATCCCATCAGATGTTTGGATTCAAATATCTACACATCATTGTGATTCCTAGATGAATATATATTTATGACCTATGTGCATCATCTAGAAGTTTCCTCTCCAGTTTAGGGTTTTATGGGACAAATATCTGGGATCCAAACAATAAAACTCCATTTTTATTAATGTTCAAATCTATAATATTCATTAACTTATTATATATAAACTCATCATCTTGTTGGATCTGATTGATCCTCTCAAGAATATATGGTTTATTAGTTATTTTAGAAAGATAGGATGAAGATACTTTTATTATTTCATATCCATCCTTTACATGTCCATAAAGATTGGATCCCCTGCAATCTTCATCATGGATAGTGTGGTAGGATCCGTTCCACTCAGAGCATCTTCCCCTATGTTTTCATTATTAGGATAGTAATGAATTGAACAATCATGACCATTGATCATATCTAACAACCATAATTTGACAATATTAATCTCTTTTTAGTTGAATATATAATTGTGTATTTTATGGTATGATTATATGTCACAATTCTCTCTATAGAGATAATTTTAATAAATAATCAATGAAAAGATCGATGCCAATAATTATAGATCATGTGTTGGGTAGTTCTTCTCCTGGATATTTAATTAGAATGAGGAATAGGCTATCAATTTTTCATATTTCACGAGTTTACAAGCCAATCTCTTTTTGGATACATCACTATAGATAACAAACCCTTCCCCACTAGTGGATAATGTGAGAATAGGTGTAGTGAATGGCCTATTTATAATCTTTTTAAAGATATATTACCTTCCATTAGTTTAAATAAAATTTAATCCCTTCTGAGTAAGCTTGGTTTGTGGTATTTAAAACCATTAGAACTTGCTCCAAAATCGATGATAATACCCAGGCAATTCAATAAAACTACATATTTTCATTAAAGATGTTGGTCATGGACATACTTTGATTGTCTATATTTTTTATAGACCCACAAATATCCCTTTACTGGAGATAAAATCACCTAATAAAGTTATTTTCTCTAACCAAAACTAAAATTTAATATAACGTACATATATATTTTCCTTCCATAAGGTCTATAGTATGGTATTTAAATTCTCCTCATATTCCTCTCTACTTTAGGAATGGATAATAATATCATTTATAAAGACTAATACAAATGTGTCAAGGTAATACATAAATTATCTATTCATTAATAACATAATGATTAATGGGGAAATAATGATTCCAAATGGAATCACTATGAACCCATAGATCTCATACCATGTATTAAAAGTAGTCATATGAATATCCTTTTTATTTACCTTTACCAGATAATATCCCAACCGAAGATCCACCTTAGAAAAATAGGAGGCTCCACATTGATGATCAAAATAGTCATCAATATTTGGAAGAGGATACTTTCTCTTTTTCATGATCTTGTTGAGATTATGATAATTAATTCATAGGTCCATTGAACAATCCTTATTCTTAAAAAAGTGGAATGGTTCACCCTAGGGGGAAGCACTTGGGTGTATAAACCCTTTATCCATATTATCTTATAATTATATATTTAAAAACTAAAGTTCAAAAATTTCCTTTCTTATAGAGTCTTGGATTTTGAAATTTTTTTGGGTATGAGATTGACTAAGAAATCAACCTCACAAATACGAGGAGGAATAGGAAATTCATTGGGAAATACACCAGTGAATTACCTTACAATAGGCATGTCATTTTGGATGATCTTTTATTTAGTTTGAATCATTAGAGGTAGGTATTCTTTCACCCAAGGAAATAATATCCCTGCTTGGGACGATGGTTCCAAAGAAAATTTTTCCACTACCATCCACTTATATAGAATCAAAGAGAAATTTGTGATGTGGAGGGTGATTTCATTCTCTTGGTAATTTATATAGGATCTATATAGGGAAATAAAATCCACACCCATAATAACATAAAATTACACCAATGGGAGTTTCAAATGGTTATCTGGGAATTTCATCACACAAATATAGTCAGGGGGAGTTATAAACTTGGGATGATATAATTGACCAATTTTTCATCTTCACCAACAAAAAAACTTCCATGTTTTTAGTAGGTTTTTTAATAGTTTAAAAAAAACATTAATGGTATTAAATAAGGTGTAGAACTAGAATTTAAAACCATGATTACTATTTTTGAATGAATTATCAGCGTATATATCACCACTTTATCATCAGGATACACCTAAGAAGATGTGATTTCATACACTCTCCATTTATCTCTAGGCCTTAGAGGCTTTTTTCCTTCAATTATATTCGACAAACCTTAACTTATGGCATTTATTCTCATAGTTTCCCTATTACTTGTAATTTAAAAATTGGAAAATTGAACGAGGGTTGACTAGAGAATTCCTTTATTCCAAAACATTGATGGGTTTCTACCATTGGAAATCACTAGCTATGTTCCTTCCTTTCCTTTTCTAAATAATTTCCTTTCCCCCCTTTAGAAAATTTTCAGGATGCTTCTTACCATACTTTTGAAAAGTGGTATGATGTAATTTCTTACCACCTAAATATTTGTCTCTTTTATATATAAAATTAATGTCCATTTTCTATTTCTTATATATAGAATTATGAGACACTTGAGATTTTCTAATCTTCACATCCACTTTGAGGGAACATCATATATTTTCCTCATAGATATCAAAACTCCCAAATATCCTATTATTTCCATATATTTGACTTTATTCCACCAAATAAGTGGTCTAGTTTAATTAACCTTTTACTTGAGGATAATGAAATCCCTCTTTTTTGTGTTTTAGTGGGTGTGTAGAAAACATTTCAGGAATTTGTTTTTCTAGAATATCTTTTAATCCACCGCTTTGATATCCTCCTAAGGATTCATATTTTGGACTAAAGTCCACCATTAATCATATTCTCCCTCAATATGATAAACATCCAATAAAACCATCTCTTTCATAGATCATTGATGGATGTAGAAGATATTTTCAATGGAAATGATATATTTCTCCATGATTATGGGATCATAAGATCCACATAAAGGTGGAGTACTTTGTCACATAAAGGTGTCAATTACAATATCATCTTTCTTTTGGGGATTAATTCATTCATTCTTATTCATTTTTTGGTTTAAATTTGATTAAATTTAGAATATTTTATCACGAATTTCGTGATTCCTACTCCCACTAGGTTTGAAATTTGGTTTGGGCAGTCACTAAATTGTACTTTACATTGGTTGTTGAATCAGATCCTCCTATTCCAAGACATTGGCGAAAATTAGAGGGAAAATTAGGAATGATAATTTTATGAACTATTAAAAACATAAACATGAAACCATGAAAATTATAGGGCTTAAAAATGAATGATATATATTATTAAAACCGTGTATTTATAGGTTTCAATATAAGTAATCCATAATCTATTTACTAACATAAAATATTATGGTAATTTTATTTTCTTTAATATTAGGTGCTCAGAGGACCATATAGGTAAACTAAGGGGGGTGGGGGGAATTAGTGTACACAAGTTTTACTAATTTTCATTTCTAATCTATTACACCTTTTTATTTAGAAACTATTCACTTGTTATATTGAATAGATATTCCCTGTTTACAAAAAAATTATACCACATGCAAGATAGAAAGTAAATAAATCTCAACACAAGGTATTTTTACTAGGTTATCCCCCAATGTGGGTGACTAAATCCTTGTTGTGTTCGAGATAATCTGAGACATATAATTTCCAATAGTAATGAACAGTGTGATTACAAATACAGACAATATCCTAAAATTCATAACAGAAAAACTCTTATAATTCATGATCACAACTAATTAATTTGGTCTGTATCTTGATAGGATATTTAGACTGGTATCCCACCAATTTTATTTATTCTAACTCTCTCTATTTGATCTATCTCCCAAAAATCTCTTTTTTTATAATAGCTTCCCACCAGTTCTTCAAAGAATACTTCTTATGAATACGTCTTCAACTTCCACAACTTTTAATGTAGTGATCTGTTGTACTTGTTCTAATTCAAGTACACTCAATATAATCTTAAGATTATCTTTCGGCCTTGATCACATAAAATTGATCACATATAAATGTTCAGCTGTCTCAATTCAATAATACTCTGAAAATTCCTTTTTCTACTGAAGACCTGACCACTCTCAACACTGAAAAAACTGGATAATTAATCTTTTAAAATACAAATAGTAAAACTATCCCAACTTCAGTCTCAAAATACTACACACTGATTAAGAAATAAAAATTTCTCATATAATTTTCAATCTTCGTGCATGTATGAAATACATCACATGTTCTTCACAATTAATTCATGCATTGAATCATATACATGAACACTGCATCTTTCATTATTTGCACACACTCTTTGATTATTTATCAATTTCATACGAACTGAATTATGTGCAAATACAAATAACTCTTGCACAACCTACATTCAAACCACATGTATGTACACTTTTCATGACAATTCATTCATCAGGAATCATATATGGCCTTCTCATACATACCGCACAAACTAGGTGAACTTTTAATATGTTTTGTACAACAGTGTGTTACTCTTCTTACACAAATTTTGCACAATCACTGTTCAAAAAATTTGTAAAAAAATGGGAATCTTATTCCTTATTATACGAAAATATAAATGGATATAGACATAGTGCATGCAAGTCCTTCTACAAGAGATGTTGTGTGTGTACACACATTCTGTAGTTCCTCATAATTGTTCATGTGAATACCAGAAGATAAAAAAGTTATAGTATAATGTTATCTTGTTATATTTTTTAAACCCTATTCATCCTGAAAATATTTGATTGTGAAAAGAACATGTTGATAACTCACAACCTCCAAGTCTTCTTCGCGGAAATAGAATTAGCATATAATCCTTCACAAGCGAGACACTCTTGGCGATCTATTTCTCTAGAAACAAGAGCTTCTCAAAACTCACTAGTATCAAAACTGAATGCCTCAATTGGAATTTATATGAAACTAAGATCATATTAGAATCTTATATAGTATTGGAGATAACCTATTTCACCATATTAAACACTACACCTCAAGTTTGGTTCACATGATATTACTATCACTGATTATCAATCTTTTGCAACTCACTATTTTTCTTCAATTTGTTCTTTTTTTTAGGTTGTAAATGGAATTGAATAATATTTTGATCATTATATAATTTTTAGAGAACTTGTACAATAATCATAATGAATGGTTCAATATTTAGTTGAGGTCTTATGGAGATCTGATGAAATGAGATTCTTCGATGGATTCCTAGAGAAGATGATGTACAACTTTTTTCGGATGGCACATGATGCCCATCAAGTGAATCAGATGGTCATAGAGCATGGATTATTGATAAAATATCCTTGATAAAATGGTCAAAAAGACCAGGCAATGTGATTTTGTTCCCTTCTATAGTAACCCAAAAAACTGTGATCCCACATCGAAAAGATCCCCCTTACTACACTCCTTTATAATACTCGATGCATCCTTCATTGGATAGAATGGGTTTCTGGTCCACTCCTCTCCCACTTGGAACCTAACTATGCTAGTCGCTCCTCCACTACTATGCACCCCCATACATTTTCACTCCACTAGCTCTCTCATTCACCCTATGGGCATGCACAAACGCACTCTTCGCCCATTAAATTGGCTGGCTGAGGGTAGAGCTTGGCTTCCCTTATGGTGTTGCTCCCCTTAGATGGATGGATAGATTTTGGCTATATTTTTAATGTATAACACATTCAATATCCACATACTTGAATCAATAAAATTAATTCCCTTCATAAATGGATTCTACAAATATCAAATCATTCTCCTTCTCATACATGGCCTCTTCTTTATTTTTTAACTATATTCACTGTTGTAAAACTTGTGTCAACTTATAAGATCAATGACTGATGTTCTAAGAACTACTAACCATCTTGAAAATCATTACAATTAATATCTCATTGAATTTTCATCTTATTAAGTAATTGAAAACAATTTCAACCTCAATAAATCATTTGATCTCTTCAATATCCCCCTTTGGATTTGTTGTTAATACTCATTCCATCTTAAAATTCAATGATATTTTCTCCCTATTATTGAAAATAAAGACAAAGATAAAAGTATGTGAAGGAATTATCATTTCAAAAATTAAAATTCTAAGAATTCCCACTTGTCTTTTGACTCATATTTTCTAATTTATTTTTAAAATGGATAGAATCACTACTAGCATAGAAAAGATATAAAATTAATCAACTCTAAGTCTATGTGATAAATGCTATGTGTATAAAACAACAATGATCAAATTTAACATAAATGATGTCATTAAACATCCATCATGTGACACCTATCACTGAAACCTCTTATTATGGGTTTTCAAATGATTTCAAACAAATATCCTTAATTCATCTCAGCAAATAGATGAAAAAAATTCAAATGTAAGAATGTATTTCCCATTTCAAATTATTTTTTCTTTTATTATCAAGTAATATATATCTACCTTTTCCTAGAACATATTTTTCATTGTAAAAATGAGAGATTATAATCAACATATGTTAATCATGACTAGCTTTAATTTACTAAAATTTTTAGAATTATGAGATTCATACATCACTATAACTTCTGATATTCATATGAAATCAATTATAATAAAAATATCTGATGGATTATCTACTATGACCCCCCTTAAGAGATTAATTCAAAAATTCTTCAACATAATTGAAATTCTTCAAGAATAAACTCAAAGAAATGTCTAGTATTATTTAAGATGTTGCATAGAAATAATATGATTCCAATAATCTTATATGATAGACATATTTCTAGCTATAAGATATTCATAGATTTTATAAATTTAGGTATCCCCCGGAATATATGTTTCACCTTAAACTCCCTTTATGAAAAACAAAACCAAAAATATATGGGGAAAAGGTGGATCATCAATGCTTATTTAGTTAGATAAATGGGGATAAGAGTTGCTCCTCAACCCAATAAAATTATTAAATGAAAAAGGATTCTTCACATTTGATAACAAGTAAATTTCATTCTTCTATTCCTACTCTAACTTTTTATCCAAATCTAGCTACTCTAGTCATATGAATAAAAAATCTGTTGGTATATTCTCAGAATTATTCTTGTGTGTAGACTCATTATTCACAATATCATTTTTAGAATAAGAATCCATTAATGCTTCTCTTTTGTTTTCACATGTTCTATTTTTACAGGAAATCATGCCATGAATTTATTCACAATATGTACATACATTTTTCACCTTTCACACAAATCTCCAACAATCATAAGCCTATCCTTTTTAGACAAACTCTCATGAAATTATATTTTTTCATCTAGATTTTCATCCACCAAACCAGTCCTATTACTTGTTTCCGAGTTTAATTTATTTTTCCTCTTCAGCTTGTTTCCACTATCATTGGTGTTTATGACCTGTTTTCAAAAGTCCATGATATTATCTTTTATTTTATAGTATAAGCATATTTTAACTAGTATGAAATTTATATCATCATTTATCTTGGATGTAGATTACTTAATATTTTTCTTAACTTTCTTCTTCTGCTCACATCCCAATGAAGGTTTACCTACATTTATTCTTTGCCTCTACATTTGATATGATCTCTTATCCATATCAGCATATTCATAATGCATGGATGGTATATACCATAACTCATCATAAATATGACCAATTTTTGTTTCAATAATGACAAAAGTCTTCAAAATGATAAAATATATTCTTGATAGATAGATTCTTCTTCAACTGTGAATTATGCTTCTATTCTATAAGATTTTTCTTCACATCTGATTTGATCCCCATAAAAGCCGACCTTGTGTAATTATATTAAATAGACATATTATTCCAATAGTCAATATTCTAATGACCAAATTTCCAACATCACTGACAATAGCAAAAAAATCTTGATTTATTATATTTTTTTACCACTTGGATGGATTTGACATCTTTTTTTTTTGGATATTATGATTCTTCATTTGAGTTTTTTGTAGGAAAAAATAATTCATACACTTCTTTATGTCCACAATTAATGAAATAGTAGATTTTTCAATAATTATCTTCATCAATGTTTTACAAGAATTAATTTTGGAACCTAAACTTTTAAATGAAACAATATTAGTACAAATAGAATCTTCTAGATCAAGGGTTGCCTGATTAAATGAGATATCATTAGATTTATTTTTAGTTAATATTGATCTCTTCTTGCCACTTGAATGACCCTTTTCATAAGTAAGTCTCTTTTAAAAATTAATCTATGGAGCTTTTATGATCTCAGCAATTTGTGAATATTCAACATGAATTTTTTTCAAAATTTCTAAACATGACCTCCAACTCAAGATATTTCAGATTCAGAGAATTCTTCTGATCTTAAAGTGATTTCACCATATCTTCACATTATTTCTGGAAATTCTTTAATTGTGATTAATTCAGATTTTTCAAATTTACTTCCATTTCAAGACACTTCCTGTTAAGTAAATTTTTCTCATCTTTAAAAGATTTCATTTTTTCTTCCCATTGAATCGGCATTTTCTGAACTTGATCATCATGCGTTTGATTTTCCTCTTACAGTGAATTATTCAACTACTTAATTATCTTTTTCAGAACCTCTACCTAGGATTCTATAACATTCATAAAGGTTCTGTGTAGTTTCTATAATGCACAAATCAATTCTGCATAAACTTTCTCAATCACATCCTTTTGAAAAATAATCCTTTGTAATTCATCTTCAATCAAAGTAAGTATTTAATTGTAACGAAATATAGATTGTTCTTTTTATTTTTCATCTCTGGTAAATATCTCATCCTTGTATTTGATTTCCAAATAAGAGTCCTTAATATTAATTGAATATTTATGAGATTCTTCAAGTGTGTGAATTATCTCAGTAAGAACCTTCTCAACAAGTTCTTTCTCACAAATATTTCATTGCAATTGTTCTTCAACACATGAGAAATTTTCATTATGAAGTGATATATATTATTCTTTGGCATCAATAATTTGTGAGAGATGTTAACATCTTTGAAACTTATTTTCTAAGGAATTATCCATATACTCATATTCCTTTTCAAGTTGTGAATTTCCATCTATAGTCCCTTGAAAAAAGCAAATATGAAAGTGACAAATTTAGTAGGAACATTCTTTATATATTTTTTGATTTCTGAATAAAAATCACTCAGTGATTCAATTAATTCTTCTCCATTCCTGCTTAAACCGTATTACTCAAAAGAATATTTATAAAATGATTTATTAGATATTGCTGATAGACAACCTCTATAACTATATTCATATTTTGATGAAACATATTTCTTCTTCAATTTATCTCTTAGACTTTTTTCCTCTTTCATCTATCTGTTCTTTAAGGATTTTATAGAACCCTCTTTGTTGACACAGATAGAGATAATAACTTAACTTTCCATCCAAATCATCTCTTTTACTTCTTGAAAATCAAATCTACACTTCATATAATTCTAATATAAACAATTGGGACAATATGATAGATTCAATTAGAGTTGTTACGTTTGCTCTAATACCAATTGAAGTGCCCGGTGGATCATGCAGGTACACTAAGTGGGGGGGGGGGTGAATTAGTGTACACGAGTTTTTTCAATTTTCTTTTTTTTCTCTTAAAACTTTTAATTCCAACCTCTTCACTTGTTAGAGCGAATAGACCTTCCCCATTTACAAAAAAAGTATACCACATGAAATTAAAAAATTAAATGAAACTCATCACAAGATATTTATACAAGGTTCACCCCAAAGTGGTTGAATACATCTTTGTTATGTTTGGGATAATACAAGACCCAAACATTCCACTCGTAATAAGCAATATGATTACAAATACATACAATCTCACAAAACACCTCATAGATAAACTCCCATAATTCCTAATCACAATAGGTTACTGTGGACTTTATCGCAAAAGATCATTAGACTAGAATACCACCAATGTTATTTATACTGACTCCTTCTAGTTGAACTATCTCCAAAAAATCTCTTGTTTTTTATAATGAGATCCCACAAATTATTCAAATAATATTGTTGTGAATAGGTCTTCAACTTTCACTGACTTCTAATACATTGATTTGTTGGCCTTATTCTACTTCAAGTCCACTCAGTATAATTATCTAATTAACTATCGACCTTTATCATATAAAAATGATCACCTTTAAATTGTCTATTGTCTCAGTTCAACACTACTTAGGAAATTCCTTCTTCTGCTGAAGACCCAACCCCACTCAACACTAAAAAACATAGATACACAATCTTTTGAAATACTGATAGTAAAACTATTATGACTTATATCTCAAAATACTACACAATTATTAAGCAAAATAAATTTCACATGCACTTATTAATCTTAATGAATGTATAAAATACATCGTATGGTCTTCAAAATTAATGCATTCAATTAATCATGTACATGAACACTTCCTCTTTCATTATTTGCACACACTCATTGATTATTTCTCTAATTCTTAGGTGATGCTCTATGACCACATACACAAAACACTTTCACAATCTATATGCATGTACACTAGGAACGAAAAATCATTCATCGTGAATCATAAATGGACTTCTTATATATATCACACAAACCATGTAAAATTTTAATATGTTTCGCGCAACAGTATGTTACTCTTCTTACCCAAATTGTGTACAGTCACTGTTCACACCATTTTCAAACAAAACAGAATGATTATTCATTCTTGCATGCAAACCCAAATGAATATATAAATAGTGCGTGCAAGGCCTTCTACATGGGATGTTGTGTGTGTAAACATAGTCCATGGTACCTCATAATTGTTCTCACAAATACCAGAAGATATAAGCATTAGATTATCATGTTATCTTGTTAGCTTTGTGGAACCTTGTTTATCGAAAAAATATTCAAGTGTGAAAAGCACATGTCAAGCACTCACGACCTCCAAGTCTTCTTTCTGCAAACAGAAGCAGCACATAATCCTTCGCAAGCGATACACTCTTAGTGCTCTATTTCTCTGGAAATGAGAGCTTCTCAAAAAGTCACTAGCAACAAAACCAAATGCCTCAGATGGTATTTATAAGGAAAGAAGGTCATCTCAGAATATATGAGAACTCAACTTTGGGAAGGTGTTTATCCCAACATCCTTTAAAATCCATTGAACATGATCTTATAATATTTTCAAGAGTTTTAATAGTTATTTTAGACTAAACATCCATTTGAGGGTGATAATAAGAGTTGAATATCAATTTTATATCCAATTATTTCTGAAGGGTTTCCCAGAACCTTGAGGTAAACATCAGATATCTATTAGATAAAATTTAGAGTGGAAATATATGAAATATTTCCACTTATAATATATATATCATAGATAGATGGTTGAGAGATAAATCTTCCTTAATAATAATGAAATATGCCGAACTTGTAAGGTGATCGACTACCACCCCTATAGAGTTATTATATTTAGAGATCCTGGGGATTCTTACATTGATATCCATAGTTATATTTTCAAATTTCCATACCGGTATGGGAAATTATTTCATCATACCCTTATAATTCTTTTGTTCACCATTGAATTTTTGGTATACCAAGCATAACTCCAAAATATCCCTCTTCATGTTATCCCATCAGATGTTTGGATTCAAATATTTACACGTCATTGTGATTCCTAGATGAATTGATAATTATGAGATATGTGCATCATCTAGAGTTTTCCTCTTCAGTTCAGGTTTTTATAGGAAAAATATCTGGTATCCAAACATTATAACTCCATTTTTAGTAAATTTTAAATCAATAATATTCTATAACTTATTCTGTAGCAACTCATCATCTTGTTTGGCCCCATTGATCCTCTCAAGAATAGATAGTTGATTAGTTATTTTTGAATGATAGGATGAAGATACTTTTATTATCCCCATATCCATCCTTTACAAGTCCATGAATATTGGATCCCCTACAATCCTCATAATGGATAGTGTTATAGGATCCTTTCCACTTAGAGCATATTCAACTATTTTTTCTTTATTAGGATGGTAATGGATTGAACAATCATGACCATTGATCAGATCTAACAACCATAATTTTACCATATTAATCTCATTTTATTTGAATATATAATTGATTATTTTATGGTCTGATTATATGTCACACTTCTCCCTATATAGATAATGTTAATAAATAATCAATGAGATGAACAATTCAAATAATTATAGATCATGTGTTGGGTAGTTAATCTCATGGATACTTAATCAGAAGGAGGAATAGGTGATCAATTTGTCATATTTCATGAGTATACAACCCAATCACTTTTTAGATACATCACTATAGAACACAAATCTTTCTCCACTAGTGAATAATGTGAGAATAGGTGTAGTGAATTTCCTCTTTATAATCCATTTAATGTTTTATTGACATATATTAGTCTAAATAAACTTGAATCCCTTCTTAGTAAGTTTGGTTTGTGGTATTGGAAACTATTAGAATTTTCTCCAAAATCGATGATAATACCCATGTAATTCAATAAAACTACAGATTTTCATTACAGATGTCAGTCTTGGACATAATTTTATTGTCTATATTTTTTATAGATCCAAAAATATCCTTTTAATGGAGGTAAAATTACCTAATAAAGTTATTTTCTCTAACCAAAACTAAAATTTACTATAACTTACATATATATTTTCCTTCCATAAGGTCTTCAATATATTTTTTAAATTCTCATCATATTCCTCTCTACTTTTGGATTGGATAATATTATAATATATAAAGACTAATAAAAATGTGTCAAGGTAATCCCTAAATGATCTAATCATTATTAACATAAATATTTATGGAGAAATAATGATTCAAAATGGCATCACTATGAACCCATATATCTCGTACCTTGTATTAAAAGTAGTCATATGTATATCCTCGTTATTTACCTTTACTAGATAATATCCCATCCAAAGATACACCTTAGAGAAATATTAGGCTCCACATTGCTGATCAAAATAGTCATCAATATTTGGAAGAGGATAAATTCTATTTATCGTGATCTTGTTGAGATTTTGATAACCAATTCATAGGCCCATTGAACTATCCTTATTCTTGAAAAAGTGGAATGGTTCACCCTAGGGGGAAGCACTTGGGTGTATAAACAATTTATCCAGATTATCCTATAATTATTTATTTAAAAACTCAAGTTCAACAATTTTCTTTCTATATTAAGCTTTGTATATTGAACAATATTTGGGTATGATATTAACTAAGAAATAAACCTCACATCTACGAGGAAGACTAGGGAATTCATTGGGAAACACAACAGTGAATTACCTTACAACAGGCATGTCATTAAGGATGGTCTTTTATTTAGTCTCAATCATTAGAGGTAGGTATTCTTTCTCCCAAGGAAATAATATCCATTCCTAAGATGATGGTTGCAAAGAAAAATTTCCCACTACATTTCACTAATATAGAATAAAAGAGAAATTTGGGATGTGGAGGGTGATTTCATTCTCTTGGTAATTTATGTAGCATCTATATAGGGAAATCCAATCAACACCCATAATAACATAATATTACACTAATGGGAGTTTCAAATGGTTATCTAAGAATTTCATCCAACAAATATAGTTAGGGGGAGGATTTATAAACTTTATATGATAATTTTATGAACTATTAAAAACATATACAGAAAACCGTGAACATTAGAGGGATTACACATGAATGATATATATTCTTAAACCTATGGATTTATAAGTTTCAATCTAAGTTATCCATAATATATTCCCTAACATAAAATATTATGGTAATTTTACTTCCCTTAATATGAGGTGCCCAGTGGATCATGTAGGTACACTGAGGAGGGTGGGGGGAATTCGTGTACACAAGTTTTACTAATTTTATTTTCTCATCTCTTACAACTTTTTAATTAGAAACTATTCAATTGTTATATTGAATAGATATTCCCTATTTACAATAACAATTATACCACATGCAAGATAGAATGTAAATAATGCTCAGCATAAGGGATTTTTACTAGGTTCTCCCCCAACGTGGGTGACTAAATCCTTGTTGTGTTCAGGGTAATCTGAGACACATAATTTCCAATAGTAATGAACAATGTGATTACAAATAAAGACAATATCCTAAAATTTCTCATAGATAAACCCTTGTAATTTATAATCACAACTGATTACTTTGGATGTATCCTGATGGGATATTTAGACCAGTATCCCACAAGTTTTATTTATACTCACTCTCTCCATTTGATCTATCTCCTGACAATCTCTTTTTTACACCATCATCCCACCAGTTCTTCAAATAATACTTCTTATGAATAGGTCTTCAACTTCAACCGACTTCTAAAGCAGTGATTTGTTGTACTTGTTCTTCTTCAAGTCCACTCAATATAATCTTATGATTATATTTCAACCTTGATCACATAAAAATGATGACCTATAAATGGTCAGCTGTCTCAGTTCAAAAAAATTCAAGAAATTACTTCTTCTACTGAAGACCTGGCCTCACCCAACACTGAAAAAAATGGATACATAATCTTCTAAAATACTAATAGTAAAACTATCCCGACTTCAGTCTCAAAATACTACACACTGATTAAGAAATATAAATTTCACATTCACTTCTCAATATTCATGCATGTATAAAATACATCACATAGTGTTCACAATTAATTCATGCATTGAATCATATACATAAACACTGCATATTTCATTATTTGCAAATAGTCTTTGATTATTTTTAAATTTCTTACTCGCTTCCTTTGTGAACAGACACATAACAATTGCACAACCTACATGAAAACCACATGTATATACACTATTCATGACACTTCATTCATCATGAATCATATATGGACTTCTCATACATACCGCACAAACTAGGTGAATTTTTAATATGTTTTGTACAACAGTGTGTTACTCTTCTTAATTTTTTTTGCACCCTCACTATTCACACCATTTGTAAAAAAATGGGAAGCATATTCCTTATTATACGCAAATGTAAATGGATATAGACATAGTGCATACAAGGCCTTCTACATGAGATGTTGTGTGTGTACACACATTCTGTAGTTCTTTATAATTGTTCATACGAATACCAAAATATAAAAAAACATTAGAGTATAATGTTATCTTGTTATATTTTTGGAACCCTGTTCATTTTTAAAATATTTGATTGTGAGAATCTCATGTAGAGCACTCATAGCCTCCAAGTCTTCTTTGTGAAAATAGAAGTAGCATAGAATCATTCACTAGAGAGACACTCTTGGTGATCCGTTTCTCTAAAAAAAGAGCTTCTCAGAACTCACTAGTAACAAAAATAAATGACTCAAATGATATATATATGAAACTAAGATCATATCAGAATCTTATATAATATTAGAGATAACTCATTTCATTATCTTAAACACTACAACTCAAAGTCAGTTCACATGATATTAATATCACCGATTATCAATATTTTATAACTCACTGTATTTCTTCAATTCGTTCTTTGTTTTAGGTTGTAAATGGAATTGCATAATATTTTGATCATTATATAATTTTTAGAGAACTCGTAAGATAATCAGAAGGAATGGTTCAAGCTTCAGTTGAGGTCTTATGGAGATCCAATGAAATGAGCTTCTTCGATGGATTCCAAGATAAGAAGATGTAAAGCTGTGTTCGGATGGCACATGATGCTCAACAAGTGAATCAGATGGTCATAGAGCATGAATGATTGAAAAAATTTCCAGGATAAAATGATAAAAAAGATCAGGCAATGGGATTTTGTTCCATTCTATAATAACCTGAAAAACTGTGATCCCACATCAAAACGACCCCCCTTACGACAATCCTTTATAATACTAGATTTATTCTTCATTGGAGATAATTGGTTTCTGGTCCACTCCTGTCACCACTTGGCACCACCCTGTGCCATTCGCTCCTCCATCGCTATGCTCCTCCATACATTTGTGCTCCACTGGCTCTCTCATTCACCCTATGGGCATGCACATACGCACACTTCTCCCATTACATTAGTTGGATGGATAGATTGTGGCTATATTTTTAATGTATAACACATTCACTATCCACATACTTGAATCAATAATACAAATTCCCTTCATGAATGGATTCTACAAATATCAAATAATTCTTCTCCTCATACATGGCCTCGTATTTATTTTTTAACTCTATTAATTGTTTTAAAAATTGTGTCAACTTAGAATCTCATTGAAACATGTTCTAAGAACTAATGACCATCTTGAAAATTATTACAATTAATAACTCATTTAATTTTAATCATTTAAAGTAATTGAAAACAATTTCAAATTCAATATATCTCTTGATCTCTTCAATCTCCCCATTGGATTTATTGTTAATACTCATTCCATCTTAAAATTAAATGATATTTTTTCTCCATTATTGAAAATAAAGACAAAAATAAAAGTATGTGAAGGAATTATCATTTCAAAAATTCAAATTCTAAGAATAACCTCTTGTGTTTTGACACATATTTTCAGATATATTTTTGAGAAGGATAAAATAACTACTAGCTTTGAAAACGGATAAAATCAATCAACTCTAAGTCTATGTGAGAAATGAAATGTGTATAAAACAACAGTGATCCAATTTAACATCAATGAAGTCATTAATCACCCAATATGTGATACCTATCACGGAAACCTCTTATTTGGTATTTTCAAATGATTTTAAACAAATATCCTAAATACATATTAGCAAATAGATGAAAAACATTCAAATGCAAGAATGTACTTCCCCTTTCAATTTTTTTTTCTTTTATTATCAAGTAATATGTATCTCCATTTTCTCAGAACATATTTCTCATTATAAAAATGAGAGAGTATAATCAATATACCTCAATATTTACTTGCTTTAATTTACTAAAAATTATATAATTATGAGATTCGTACCTCACCAGAACTTCTGATATTTATATGACATCAATTGGGATAGAAATATCTGATGGATTATCTACTATGACCCCCTTAAGAGATGAATTCAAAACTTCTTCATCATAATTATAATTCTTCAATAATAAACTCTAAGAAACGTCTAATATTATTTAAGATGTTGCAAAGAAATAAAATGATGCCAATAAGCCTATACGATAGACGTATTTCTAGCTATAAGATATTCATAGCTTTTATAAATTTAAGTATCCCCCTGAATATTTGTTTCACCTTCAACTCCCTTCATGAAAAACAAAACCAAAAATATATGGGGAAAATGTGGCTCATCAATGCTTACTTAGTTAGATAAAAAGGGATGAGAGTTACTTCTCAACCCAATAATATTATTAAATGAAAAAGGATTCTTCACATTTAATAACAAGTAAATTTCATTTTTCTATTCCTACTCCAACTTTCTATCCAATTCCAACTACTCTTGACTTATGAATAAATTTTTTTGGTATATTCTCAGAATACTTCTTGTGTGTAGACTCCATTCTCACAATAGCATTTTTAGAATAAGAATCCATTGATGCTTCTCTTTTGTTCTTCACTTGTTCTATTTGTACAGGAAATCATGTCATGAATTTATTAGCAATATGTCTAGACATTTTTCACCTTTCACATAAATCTACAGAAATCACAGCGCTATCCTTTTTATATAACCTCTCATGAAATTCTAGTTTTTCATCAGGATTTTCATGCACCAAACCAATCATGTTACTTGTTTCTGAGTTTAATTTCCTTTTCCGCTTCAGCTTATTTCCACTATCATTGGTTTTTATGAACTATTTTCAAAAGTCCATGATATGAACTTTTCTTTCACAGTATAATCATCTTTTCACTAGTATGATATTTATATCATCATTCATCTTGAATATAGATTTCTTAATAGTTCTGTTAACATTCTTCTTCTGCTCACATCCCAATAAAGGTTTATCTACATTTATTCTTTGCCTCTACATTTGATATGATCACTTCTCCATATCTGCATATACATAATGCATGGATGGTATATACCATCACTCATCATAACTATGACCAATTTTTTTTCAATAATCACAAAAGTCTTCAAAATTCTAAAATCTATTCTTGATAGAAAGATTCTTCTTCAACTATGAATTATGCTTCTATTCTATAAGATTTTTCTTCACATATGATCTTCTCCCCATAGAAGATGGCCTTGTGTAATTATATTGAATAGACATGTTATGCCAATAGTCAATAGCTTGATGCCCAAATTTCCAACATCACCGACAATAGCGAACAAATCTTGATTTCTTATTTTGTGCTACCACTTGGATGGATTTGACATATTGTTTTTGGATAGTATGATTCTTCATTTGAGTTTTTTGTAGGAAAAAATAATTCCTACACTTCTTCATGTCCAAAGTTCATGAAATAGTGGATTTTTGAATAATTATATTTATCCATGTTTTACCATAATTATTTTTAGAACCTATATTTGTAGATGAAACAATATTAGTACAAATAGAATCTTTTGGATCATGGGTTGACTGATTAAATGAGATTCCATTAGATTTATTTTTAGTTAATCTCAATCTCTTATTGCCACTTGAATGACCCTTTTCATAAGTAAGTCTCTTTTCAAAACTACTCTTTGAAGCTTCTCTGATCTCATCATGTTGTGAATATTCGACATGAATATTTTCAAAATTTATAAACTTGACCTCCAACACAAGATATTTCAGATTCAGAGAATTATTCTGATCTTCAAGTGATTTCATCATATCTTCACATTATTTTGGGAAAGTCTTTAATTTTTTTTAATTAATATTTATCAAATTTACTTCCATTTTAAGGAACTTCATGTTAAGTAAATTTTTCCCATCTTCAACATCTTTAAGTTTGTCTTCCCAGTGAATGCATTTTCTGAACTTGATCATCATGCATTTTATTTTCCTCATGTAGTGAATTATTCAACTCTTTAATTATCTTTGTCTTTACCTCTACTTGGGATTCTTTAACATTCATAGAGGTTCCGTGTAGTTTTTACAATGAAAAAACCACATATGAATAAACTTTCTCAGTCACATCCTTTTCATGAATAGTCATTTATAATTCATCTTCAATCAACGCAAGTCTTTCATTGTAATGCAATATAGATTATTCTTTTGATTTTTCATCTCAGGTAAATATCTCACCCTTGTATTTGATTTCCAATTAAGATCCCTTAATATTAATTGATGATTTATGATATTCTTCTAGTGTGTGAATTATCTCAGTAAGAATACTTCATATGAATAGGTCTTCAACTTCCACCGAATTCAAATGCAATGATCTGTTGTACTTGTTCTTCTTCAAGTCCACTCAATATAATATTTTGATTATCTTTTGTCCTTGATCACATAAAACTGATCATCTATAAATGGTCAGATATCTCAGTTCAATACAACTTAGAAAATTCCATCTTCTACTGAAGACCTAACCTCATTCAACACTTAAAAATTTGGATACATAATCTTCTAAAACAATAATAGTAAAACTGTCCCGACATCAGTCTCAAAATACTACACAATAATTAAGAAATATAAATTTCAAGTGCACTTCTCAATCTTCATGCATGTATAAAATATATTGAATGGTCTTCACAATTACTTCATTCATTGAATCATATACATGAACACTACATATTTCATTATTTGCACACACTCTTTGATTATTTCTCAATTTCGTACGTGCTGCCTTATGTGCACATACACATAACAAAATCACAACCTACATGAAAACCACATGTATGTACACTTTTCAGGACACTTCATTCATTGGGAATCATATATGGACTTCTCATAAATACCGCACAAACTAGGTAAACTTTTAATATTTTTTGTACAACAGTGTGTTACTCTTCTTACACAACTTTTGTACAGACACTATTCACACCACTTGTAAAAGAAATGTAAATCTAATTCCATATTATACACAAATAGAAATTGATATAAAAATATTGAATTCAATACCTTATACATGAGATGTTGTGTGTGTACACACATTCTGTAGTTCCTCTTAATGTATTAGAATGTCCACTATACATACACTTGAATCAGGAATATAAATTCCCCTCATGCATAGATTGTTCTACTAATATTAAATCCTTCTATATCTCATATATGGTATCTTCTTTATCTTTTTAAATCAATTCACTATTTTCAACATTATGTTAACTTAGAGGATCAATGAAACATGTTCTAAGAACTACTGACTTGCTAGATAATTGTCAAAATTTATAACTCATTGAGTTTTCATCTTATTAAGTAATATACAACAATTTGAACCTCAAAATATCACTTGATTTCTTCATAATATTGGTTTTTAATGAGAATTTGAGTTTATCAAAGCACGCCCCATAGGAGTGTTAAATCATGTGTGAAAAATTAGGTTTCAAATAAGGCTCGTTGTCATGCATAGGGTGATGACCAAGTCCATATCAATACACCCATTTTGGGGTTATTATACCTAGGTACCTTTGTGTCACAACCACATCGAATAGTAGTATCCAGAGAGGGGTATATTTTCTTTGAAACCACTAAATCTATAATTTACCAAAATTTTGTTATTTTTTCTATATTTATTATTATCCATAAGGATTTCAATAGGGTTTTTTAATCCTAATCCCTAAAATAACTATATTTTCTCTAATACCAACAACTAAAACCCATATTTTTACCCTGAATTTTATGACTTATTATAAATAGATACACTTAATATTACCCCGGAAGATTGTGAGTCCTAGTTTCTATGGAAACTTATGTACATAACATACAAAATTGAAATAGAAAAACATTAACATAAACAAAAACTCTATAAAGTGCACTTAAAAAATTGATTTCTCTTTTAAAACTACATGGGATAACCTGAGGACTGACATAAGAAATGGGTCAACTACAAATCCCAGAAAAGGAATAAACAATAAAAAGTTTAAGGAAAAGCAGTACATGTGACCAATCAGGCATACCAAGGTATTATTAAAGCGGTTAGATTCATAATCTTGAATAATGACGCATTATATAACATGATATCATTAAGACAACATGAGAATGTGGAAACACCATAAAACATGACATCATAACCCTAAGTCAATGTTTACCACATAGAAATCATAACATAATGTGACTAGGATAACCGCAAATTCACCATACTTGGATTCTCATGAGATAAAAATATTATCAAATTAATTGGAGGGCTATATAATTCTATACCCACTCGTCACTTTTATATCATGTACATGAATATGTGTGCCGCATAGATCATACAACAAAATGATGTCTTTTATAAACTTTAATCACAATATTAATTAGTGTGAGATACATATATGAAATTCACCAATCAATGAAGTATAGGTAAATCTAGATGAATACTATTGAGTGGATACATGGATGGGTATTCACTACACAATTTTTTGGCATTAAAATTCGCAAGATAATTTAAGTGACATATGGGGGGTATGTAAAGATTCATAGGAGGGATTAATTACATTGAAAGGGATCTATCATTATTTATAAATCATAAGGAAATTGAGAGGGATATTTAAGAAAATAATCCAATATAAACCATTAGGAATTAAAATGTATAATAAATTTAAGGTGATTGAATAAAGAGGAGAAGGAGAGGATCCCTTAGCTTGAGAGGGAGATTCATAATGTTTGGGAGGAGATTATTAAGATATTAAGGGAACCTTGGCAGGTCTATATAGAGGGAATGAAAGTGTAATATAATGATAAAAGGGTTTTAAGTAAAGATTAATGGGAGTGTGGGTGGGTTTTTATATCCAAAGGGAGGTGAATTATTTATTAATTTTTAAACATAGGTGTTGGAATCTATACGAAAAATTAATCAAAACCAAAAACCTTTGTAGGGTTTTTGGCCATTTTTTCAAATAGGAGTGGTTTTAATTTTTTATAATATCAAAAACCAAAATCCTTAAAATAATACCCTTGGTGATATGGTGGTGAGTCATCTTTATAAAGAACTATTTTTAAAATATTTAAATATAATAATGGGTTTGGAGGATTAATTAAGGCTTTATAAAAATAATCAAATTACTTTTAAAATACATTATATTTAAGGTGAAGTATTAATTTTGACATGGATACCTTTTATTGAATATATGATGTCACAATACACTCCATATATTTATACTAAATTTAATATTGACCTAAAAACTAAAATACCTATGAAAATTATGAAAAGATCAAGTTTTTTAATTTTAAAGTATTGATTTAAAAAATAATACTTATTTATCCACCAATTTTCTATGTATGTGAATTTTAACTTTTAATTAAAAACTCCACAATTATTGAAAAATACCAAATTTTTAAAATAACTGTATCCTAACATTTATAAAAATTACCTCAGAATTAATAAAATTATAATATCATTTAAATTTAACAAATATTATTTAATAATAATATTTTATTAAAATATTATTTATTTCATAAAATATTGAATTTTTTAAATATAGTGCTTGATTGAAACTATATATTTCTCAAAAATAAAATTTATGTTTCATTGTATGAAAATATTTTTTTTATCAAAATAATTACTTAATCATTTAAATGATAATATTAAAAAACAATAAATATAATTATTATTTTATTTAAATAAAATATAAAAATTTATATTGTTATAGTCTAGATACATAGCCCTTTATTACACCAGTGAATTCCCTAAGGGCATGGGGTTTGATGGCGAGGTTTTATTATGGTGATTAAACATACATTATTTGGGTTGTGATATTGATGAGCTTGAAATTATATTGTAAATGGTTTCCCTCATGATATAACTATTGAATCTTGGCTTGGGATTAGTCAAGGGAAAATCCAAATGATGATATACCTTTGATAAGTGGGTTTTATGGGGTACGATCTTATTGGTTGAGGCCATTACTTCCATTGTCTGTCAAAATTGGACTTTTTTTATAACCCTTAATATATAATAATCATAAGATAAATGTATAATAGTTATACTATCAATAGTTATGCTGCTAAAAGTTATTTTAAATTTGATAGGATGTAATATATAATGTCCAAAATAACCCATGTTGTGCATATACTTTCTATATGTTTATTTATTAACATGGTATTTATTTATTAAAAAAGGGAATTTCATTTATAAAAGTTTAGATAATTACAGTAAACATAATAATCCCACTCATGCACTTCAACTAGCGCTTAGATTATCACTTCTCTCACTTGATGCCAACCTTTCATATTCATGATTTTTTCACTTAAAATTCCTCTAGGTTCATGATTCAATCTTCCCACCCTTTGAAGTTAAATCTAAAGAATATCAATTATAATTAATAAATACGAAATTTTCAACAACTCTATAAGTGAATTTTATTTCATAAATATAATCTTTTATTCATATTTCCCTTATAAGATTCTTTTGGGACACCAATTTCTAGAATTCAACTTGTTAAGTTACTACACTAGATAGATTTTTAATAAGTCTTATAACCTATGTAAATGAAGTAATTTTAATATATTAAGTGATACTGGTATCCCTCTATCTCAATATACTACAAGGATCCTATAATTTCAGATCTTTCTACACCTATTAACCACTTTTTATGAATCAACATCACCTATAAAACATAATTTTATATACAACTTTTAGGATAAATAAACTCGACTAACCATGGATGCATTCTAAAATACATTAAGTGAGTGATCACACTACTTATAAATAGTCCATAAAAAAATATCATAGCCTAAAAATATAGAAGTTAGTATGGGAAAGAATATATTAAAGTAACTAGATTATTTTTTTCCATTTTACTTTACTTACTTTAATTATTTTCATGCAGTCACAATTCTTAGTTTATTTCAGGGAACTCTTCTTATGATCATAGACAAACCATAAAAACTAGTATTGAACAAAAATTAATTACACCATGTGTGATTCATAACATATTTCATCTTAAATATAACCTTTTAAAATCAAAACTGATAAAAATTAATAAAAAAATCATACCACTTTGTTATGAATATATTTACACAATTTCTTTTCTAGGTATATTTTGTTGGTTGAGGGGGATACCACCTTTTGATATTTATATCCAAAACACTCCTAACATAATCATCTTCATCATGGAATAAAAAATAAATATATAATATGAAATTAATCTAGTTCCAGTAGATTTTTATATCTAGAGATATATAGATGATATTAAATATTAAACCACCTTCTATATTCAAATAAATATATCATGAAAATAATTTTTTTGATTCTCTATTAGGATGTCCAAATATGTAACATCCTTTTGCTGTTTTCATCTATTACTAAACCCCAATTTTTGAACTTTCATTGGTTGGGTTTTTTGGGGTTGAAATGGGTAAAAGTTTGATTTTTTTGGAAATATCTAGGCTAGTGTATGGTTTTCACACGACTGGCGCATGGTTTTCCAAACCATGTAACCTATTACAGCAAATTAGAAAAATTTGGAAATGGGATTTATATAGCTTGAGCATGGTTTTAAAAACCATGTTCCTTTTTTGATGAAACCTTACAACCCATATAAAATACTCACACATCTTGCTTATTGTTTTACTAAACCATGCACCTCTACCTATAGAACCATAAAGACACGTTTTTACTCAATCTTATTTTTTTTAAAAAATTCCCGAACCCTCCATTTAGATCCATGAAAAACCTACTTCGACCCAAACTAGTTTATCCCTTCCTTAGATCACCCAAGAAGGATTATTGGTCTTACACATCCATCCCAAAAGTGATCTGAATCTTGAGTTCACCCATTAATTTTATCTTCGTTAGTTTCCTTTCATTGTTATCATTATCCCTTGGTATATATTCTCCTCCCTAGGGTTCCATGAATCCCTATGTTCGATTGTGGATCTAAAAATACAGAAAAATTGAGATTTAATAGTAGTTTTTTCTATGTGGCGGTTTTCAAAATCACCGCTAAATGATTTTTCGGATAAAATTGAGTGGAAATTTTTTAGTGGAATTATTAAAAACCACCTCTATATGTTTTTAAACAATTTTTATAATTTTGTTTTATAAATTATTTTTTAGTGGTGATTTAAAAAATAGCCATAAAATAGCAGCGGTTTTTTTAAAACCACCGTGAAATAGAAGGGAAAATATATATTTAATTAGTAATTATTATCTATTATTCACCATAATATAAAGTTTATTATATAAAATTTTAATTAATTATAATGTGTTAATTAGTAAATATTGATAATTATTTGTTAAAAATAACATGAAACTTAAAAAAAGTCTAAAAAAACTGAAAAATAAGACTTTTCTATTAAATGAACATAACTTTCACTCCGAGAGTCCATTTTATATCCACAACCAGTAAAATAAATGCTTATTAAAAGAGGTAAAATCCAATGAGATTTAAATAATTTGATAATGAAAGGAATAAAATATATTATTTTTTAAAAAGTCAAAAATCGAAGTCAAACATCAAATGACCATAACTTTTGATTCGGTTGATAGTTTTGGATATACCACATAACAAATCGAATCCTACAATGAGCTCTATGACATAGATGGTATCAGACTAAGGTCAAAGATATCTATCTAGTGTTTAATCCCTAGAAAATCTCAGAAGGCCTATAAAACTGAGTTTTTTGTCGCCGACCCAGTTTCTTTAAATTCAAATGACTATAACTTCTGATTTAAGTTTTTGTTCAGCCTGTAACACATATCATATTATATCTCATTTCATGAGCTTCTATTTGACTATTTTTGGAGCTGAAACAGACTCTAAGATTATAATTTATGGCCATTTCAAGGATTTTAAGGGTTTTAGGGTTTTCAAAGTTTCTTATCATTTTTATGTGTTTTAAGTGTACCCTAATTTTCTTAAAAATCTATGGAATTTCAGCCTCGTTTAAGGGAGTATTATTTTCTATTCTAGTGAGGACTCAATTTATTCTCAGGGATTACATTCATATTGATATTATGGTTTTGAAACACTATTATTTTTCACAATGTAGTTTTATTTAAAATTAAATATATGCATATTTTCTAATTTTTAATTATAATATATCACCTGTATAAATACATATTTACATATAAATTTATTTTTAAGTGTATATACCAAATAGAAATAATTTTTTATTCATTTAATTTAAAATAAATAAATATTGATTTTATATACAATTGTAAATATTTAAAAATATTTATGTTTATATTTTTATATCATATATGTGTAGATATATATAAATATATAAATATTTATTTTTACTTATATATATATATATATTTATATACAATTACAAATCTGAGTGTGTTTATGTATATTTATGTAACATAAATATGTGTTTATATATATATTTATGTAAATTTTGTTACAAGTATATATGTTTTTAGATATTTATCTCATTTTATCGTTTTATTATTATATTATTATATTATTATATTATTATATTATTATATTATTATATTATTATATTATATTATTTATTATATTATTGATTTATTTTTAATTAATTATTATTTATTTTTATATTGTGTATTATTTATATATTATTTATTTATAATTTATTTATAATTTATTTATAATTTATTTATTTATAATTATTTATTTATAATTATTTATTTAATTTTTTTATTTAAAATTTTTTATTTTTTATTATTTATTTATCATTTATAATTTATTATTTTTATTATTTGTTTACTATCATTTATTTATTATTTTATAATTTTATTTTCATAATTTTATTCATTTATTATTTTATTTTCGTAATTTTATTTTCTATTAATTATTATTATTATTTATTTATTATTGATTAATTATTATTTAATTAATTATTAATTATTAATTATTTAGTTATATAATATTATTTATTTATTATAATTTATTTATAATATATTATATATAATTTATTATTTATTATTTGGAATTTATAATTTATAATTTATAATTTAATTATATTATTATATTATTATATTATTATATTGTTATTTTATTATTTTGCTATTTTATTTTCATAATTTTATTATTTATTTATTTATTATTATTTATTAGTTATTTATTATTTATTATTTATTATTTATTATTTATTATTTGTTATTTATGATTTATGATTTATGATTTATGATTTTATGAATTTTTTATTTTATTTCCATATTTTTTTTATTTTTTTATTTATTTATTAATATTTATTTATTTATTATTATCATTTATTATTTATTATTTATTATTTATTTATTAGTTATTTATTGAGTAGTTATTTATTTATTTATTGTTTATTATTGTTTATTATTTATTATTTACTGCTGAGAAAACATCCCTCAAGGTAACATTGCAACATTTTTGGGTTGGTTGTGTTTGTTGACAAAGTAGGTTTTTATGGTGAATTGTCAAGTTCCAAAGATGTTGCTAACATTTCATGTTGACAAAGAAGCATGAAAAAGGAATGAAAGATCTGGAGGTAGTACAAAAGAATAGATACATGGTGGCACTGTTTTCTAGTGTTTCCCAAATTTTTGGGGTCCAAAATTTGGGATTTGGTGAGCATCACGAAACATGGGTTTCCTTGAAGATCACATCCAAATATAGAAAGGTCATGAGTTTTTCGAAGATGGGATTCATGAATTGTATTTCACAAAGATATGAAGAATATTGATGGTGAGCTCTACGATAACGACGAGCATCGCAAATAGTAAAGGTAAAAAGCATTGAGGCAACGATGTAAATTAATTGACAGAGTGCTCCATGATTTTGAAGATCTATACGATCCAAAAATTGCCATGTTGATTCATGATATAGAGATAATTTCAAAGGAAATTTCGGAGCTATTTTATTTGAGCTTACACGGCCCGGAATTTGCGCAGAAGGTTCTCGAGATAGTGGAATCGGTTATAAATAGGCCTCGACCCCATTGAGAAGAGTAGAGAGTTTTTCAAGAAAATATTGCAGCTCTCGAATCGCAAAATAGGTTTACAAAGGTAGTTTTCTTCGTAAAAGGAATTTGCTTTATGGCGGCTAATCTAGCTCTGGGAAAGAGGTGTGTTCCACATTGGCCCAGTGAGCTTCGCGAAAGTAGTCTCTTTGCGACAACTTGAGCTCTACGATGACCTAAGCTATGTGAAGGCTTGATCTCTGTGAAGCGGTGTGCTCTCTGTGGTAGTGTGCTCTACAAAGTAGTGTGCTCTGTGAACTAGTGATCTCTGTGAAGGTGTATGCTTTGGGAAGAAGTAGGGGCTTCATGAAGCCTTGTTTGAGCTTTGCAAAATTGGAAGCTTTGCGAAGTAGGGAGTTTTCCAAAGGTATTTTCAAATGTTGTTTCCCAGTGATTAGTGGGAAAAAGGTATTCATTAGTGGATTAATTGTGGACTTCAACATAGCATCTATATATAGTGAACGATGCATTCATTAGAGACAATGAAAGGACCTACAAGTCTTTAAAGTGTGATTGGATCTGCTGAAGAAGCAGTGAGCATACTTTAGTTGAGAGAGCAGTGATCTTTCATTTGTGAATGGTTATAAATCCAAAGGGACAGTGAGTCCACTTCGAACTTGTAAACAGAAGTGTACTTTTTGTATATTTTGTACATCGGTATATCACCGGTGTATGCATCTTAGACATATCCCAATGAGGGTGAACCAAGTAAAATTATTGTGTCCTATGCATGCTCTAAGACTTGTTCATACTCTATAATGAGAAGAAGAGAGTAGAGAGTTTTGTCTAACAAAAAAGAAACAAGATCGAATGGGGGAGTTGTTTTAATCTGTCATACCCTGATTCACCCCCTCCCTGGGTATCTGGCCTAGTGGACCTAACATTTACAATTTCTTATTTATTATTATTATTTATTATTTATTATTTATTATTTACCATTTATTTTGATATCATTCATTCATTTTTTTATTAGTAATTTTTAATTATTAAATATTAATAATTAATAATTTATAATTTATAATTAATAATTAAATATTTATTATTGAATATTGATTAATCATTATTGATTAATCATTATTTATTAATAATTATTGATTTTTTTTATTTATTATGTATCATTTTCTTTTTAAATTAATATATATATTAATTAAATTCCGTTTATTCACCAAATGAAGAGCCTCATGGAATGACAAAGTCTTTGGAGAATATGCAAGAGGTAAGGAGTTCAAATCTCCCCCAATGCCGAATTGCTATATATGGATTGTGTAGGTGTATGTTCATGGTAATAAATAGTCAAAAATAAAAAATAAAACAAAAAATAAAAAACAAAAAATAAAAAACAAAAAATAAAGAAAATAAATAACAGTAATAAAATAATAAATAAATAACAAAATTATGAAAATAAAATAATAAAATAATAAAATAAATCAAGAGAAATTTAATAAATTTAATAATTAAAAACTGTCGCTAAATAGTTCTATGATGGGTTTGAAAAACCGCTGCTAATTGATTGCCAACACATGATTTAGCAGCGGTTTTTCAAAACTATCACAGAATAATTTAGCAGTGATTTAAATTACTGTTAAACGAAAACAAACTACTATTAAACACAAATTTTGGCATAGTGTAATACCTTCTATTTTGGATCTAAACCTAGGTTTGATTCAAAAAATATTCATTACTATCGTTTCCCTTGGGATTTTTCCGATTACAATGTCATGATTTGAGATTTGTTAATCCAAAGGTATATGGTTCTATTATGATGTTCAATTTACATTAACCCTAAAATGCTTTGTTTAATTTCAATTATTTTAATTAAATAAAATTGTTTTGTTTTGGATTAAATGGATTTCAATTGGTGTGTTGGAAAAACACAATTCCATTGAACTGGGGTTTTGAAGAAAAATGGGTTTTTTGGCATGAAATTAGAAATACCCTCAAATCCATTGAATTTGTGTTTGTTTATAGAAGTTTGTGGAAATTTAAATTGTTTAATTTAAATTGTGTATTTTATGGAAATTAATTCACTTAAAATTTTGTATTTAATTATGGAAATAGGTTTAATGAAAAAATTGTGAAAAACCCAAATTTAATTTAATTGGGGGTTTGTTAGTAAATTGATGGAATTTTTTTTGAAAAATAAATTGTCAAATTTAATTTGTGAAAGAGGATTTTGAAATTTCATGAATTGGTTTTAAATCCTTATTCATGAAAAATGAATTAAAAATGTTTTGATGGAAACCTTAGGGTTTGATCTTTTTGAAAAGGAATGTTTTTTTTATTAAAAACCTATTATGGGGTTTAAAGGGAAATTGGCATATTTGAAATAGAGAATGTGGCTAATTTTATTTTAAGAAGTATTGAAATAAATTTCCCATCATTATTTTGTACTAGAACACATGATAGTCTTAGGTAGTTAGAAAGTTATTTAGGGTGGCACTTTATGACATACAATGTTCTAAAACATCATATCAGCACATCACACACCCTAAGTGACGGTGATGAATCCCATTTTTTGTCACGACCCGTCCCCGGGGCCCGTGCCGTGACTACCCCAAGCCCTCCTTCCATAGGCCAGGGGCTGGCGACTAGCACCAAAGGCGTAAATCCCGATAAATGGGAAGGCATTTCCTTTATAAAAGTAAACAAACACCACAGAGTACAAGCGGAAGTAAAACACTAAGTAAACTGAAATAAGCTGTGCTAAAAGAAAAGCGTCCGGAAATACAAGCCCAACTGTAAAGTACAAGGAAAAAGATAAAACATCTGGAAGGTGACAAGCAGCTCCTGGATCATCCACCAAGGATCCTATCTGAAGGGTAGGTACAGATAGCGCAGCTCCTGGATCGTCCACCACGGATCCTACCTGAAGGGTAGGTACAGATATCCTCCACAACGCTCTCGCCCGTCAACCTCCTCCGAGTGTCGCCTCGTCGTGAAGTCCAGCACCGGATACTGTCTCGTCGTGAGGTCCACCTCCGGGTACCGTCCAGTCCTCGAACACTCGACCTCTGTCTGCACTGCTCGTCGTCTACAACCAACACAACGAGGTGCAGGCATAGCCCGTGTGGGGGTGAGTATACCGATACTCAGTAGGGACCTCGAGACCCTCAAGGTCTCACTAAATCCAACAAAGATAACCACAAATAATATCTCAACAGATAACCTCTACTTAGGTATATGCCCATACATATACCCAAGTTATCAAGTAACCCATCTCAATCATGAGGAAACACAAAGATTATGAAATCAACAGATAACCACTATCCAGGTATATGCCCATACATATACCAAAGTTATCAAGTGACCCATCTCAATCATGAGGCAACACAAAGATTATAGACTCATCTCAAACCAGGATTTAATCATGAAGTCGAAACCACAACTTCTGGAGAACTCCTCCTCATTCGAGTACAGTGGGCCTGCCGCTACAACCAAGCGCGCCCCACTAACTTTGGACTGCTGTAGTACTCCACCTGTCGAGTACTTCGGGCCTGCTGCTACAACCAAGTGCTCCCCACCACGGGTCTGTCGCTACAACCAATCTCTCCCCCTCATAGGCTCTAGAGGTACTCCTTCTGTTGTGTACCGTGGGTCTGTCACTACAACCAAGCGCTCCTCTGTCGTGGGTCTGTCGCTACAACCAAGCGCTCCCCCACATAGCCCCCAGAGGTAATCCTTCTGTTGAGTACCGCGGGTTTTCCGCAACAACCAAGAGCTCCTCCGCCGTGGGTCTGCCACTACAACCAATCGCTCCCCACGGGGCTATCCGAAACACACCGAGGCGATAGATCTGTTGTCATCAAGTCTCAACCAGCTACTAGGTCTCTGCACTCTGCTAGCTCATCACCGAGAGGGTCCGATCCACGAGCTACTGGTCGATACTCCAAGTATCACAAAGTCCCACGAAGAAGTATCTCAAAGATCTGCCTCGTCATAGGGGTCTCAATGCAACAGACGACGCGTCAGTCGGACACCCGGTCTGTGAGTTACTAGCCTTTTCGTCCTAGGGACCTGGTTGGTTTCATGTGCGAACCAACCCGGCCGTATCTTGTCTTTACCCTGAACTCTCATAGGTTATTCTCATATGGACCTTTTCTCAACGTGATCACCAACGCCGCTAAAGGTTCGTCAAACAGACGTCTGGTCTGAAGGTTATCATCTTTTCCATTCCAAGGGCCTGTTGGATTTCGGGTACAATCCAACCCGGCCACTATCCAACTGCATCCAAAACTCAGGTGATGTATGCCAAAAGTTTCGTCTCATCAATAGGAATCCAAAAAGTCGACGGCACGTCAATCAGACGTCTGGAGCTCAAGTTATAAGTGTTTCCGCTCCAAGGTCCTGATTGGTTTCGTGTTCGAAGCAACCCGGTCATACCCAAATTTCTTCTAAACCTTGATTGTAATATACCGAAACGACCGTCTCGATCCAAGGATCACTACGCAACTGACGGTGCATCTATCGGAGGGACGTAGCCCAATATATGGGCGTTTGAACAAAACTGTCCGAAAATAGGGGTTTCGGGCCCGGTCCGACCCAGCCCGATACCCCCTGGGTCGGCCCGAAATGGGTCGACCCAAACCAGTTCCGGGTCCAGCCCATTAGGGCGCGGCCCGGCCTGGCGCTGGCGGAGCGTGGCACCCGCGGACCAGGCGGCTCGGCCGAAATGGCCGAGCGGATGTAATGGACGGGGGGTGCGCTGCCCCCCACCCCCCTGTTTGGAAAAGGCGGCCCCCACATGGGGGCCTCTCCTCTACCAGTGATGTGGCGGGTCGCAGCATCTTCCCCACCAAATCCCGTGTGGCTGCGGGATCTTGCCTCCACTATGGCTGAAGCCACAGCGGCTCCTGCCGGCGGCGCGCCGACATCACCTTCCGCGGACCACCGGACGCGCTCCGGTGGTCCGATTCGCCCGCCGTCTGCGCCTAAGGCCCTCCTGGGACCCGTAGGTTACTGTGAAAAGTTCAAATCTCCTTTGAGGCCCGCTTTATCAATTCCCGTCGATCCACACGTTTAATAAACAACTGCGGAGTCTTTGATTCGTCTCTGCAGCCCCGACTCCGGCCGCGGTTTGGTTCGGACTCAACGGCGCAACGTAGCAGCACCGCACTCCTTCGTCACATTCCTTCTTATTTCCATGTGGTGATATTGCACCGCACTTCCTTTGTTCGAGTCGCAATGAACACACATCAAAGGGGGAGGAGGGTCGGCCGTGTTCGTGCGATCCGACCTCCTCCCGTTATTACGATAAGAGGCAGCCCAAAAAGATGATAAATCGGCGATGAAAGTAATCACGAACAAAAAGAATATAATCCCCTACATCAAGAATTGTTGAACAAAGGCTTGTCTAGGAATCAAACATCGTGGAAAAAGGTGGATCGTCTTGTCACGGAGGAACGGTGTCTCCCTTACTTTTACACAGAAAGATGGAACGAGGAGATGCGCTTCGGGTCGTCGATCTCTGAGTAAGGCATCTCTCACCGTCGTCCGTCGTCGGAGGTCGGCGTTCTTCGCGTTCTTTGCGTTCTTCGTTGAGGAGGAAGAACTTCAAGACATTGATCCGTTCTCTCCAAAATCCTCCTGCACAACCCAAGCAACAACAATAAAATAAGGGTTGCCTTATTTTATTACTTATGCCAAACTTTTTAAAATTCAAAATAGAATCAATCAATTAATTGAATTAATTGCAACGCCTAAACTGCTCAATTAATGTGGCATTTATTAATCCACATAAACGCAAGGGTTGACTTTCATTAAGGGGGGGGGGGTGTGGGTGCGTTACCTAATTAAAATATGGGGTTGAAGAAATGAAAAGGTGGGGCTTGTGTGGGCCCCACCACCCCCATAACCTCACTTGGGTGGTTTCCCCAACTTCCACTCAAAGGGTCAAAACCACTTAAAAGGGAAAAAAATAAAATTTGTAGCTCAATTTTATTTTTAACTTCCACAATTTTTAACAACTCCTCCTAAGAAAATGCAACTCCAGAAAAGGTGTTCCTAAACATTTACCGGCGCTGTAATTCCATCGGTGCCCTCAGATTTCAATTCCGAGCACCGATTCAAAAATTAGAAAAACCCGCTCCTTCGTTCACTGAACGTACCTGACCTAAACTTTGGAAATTGATTCCGGGCACACCGGGCCTCATAATCAGGTGCCGTAAAAAACTATGTTCTTTCAAAATTCTAAAGAAAATCATCAAAAAATTTCCGTGAAATTTCCGGATCTTTAGATTACTCACACCTCAGGGCTCTATGTCCCCGTAAATCTTTAACACAAACTAGGGATACAAAAGCGGTACTGAGCACACATATGAGCCTTCCGCTCCCATGTGCTCACCTGGAGGTTCCCGTATTGCCAGTGGAAGTGCACTCGAGGAATCGACCGTCCTCGTAGGACCCTCTCCTGTCGTTCCTTGATCCCCACTGGAACCTCTGTGAGGGTCACCCCATCGCCCAAGTCCAGCTCCTCATGGTCGATGAAAAGCGAAGGGTCGATCTTGTATCTCCTCAGTTGAGATACATGGAAGTCGTCGTGCACCTGGTGCAACTGAGGTGGGTGGGTCAAGCGGTAAACCACCTCGCCTACCCTGCTGAGGACCTAGAAAGGTCCGTTGAACCTCGGAGATAACTTGATGCCTCAACCACATCTCCATAACTCACGTCGAGGTGAGACCCTTAGGGAAACGTGGTCACCATCCTCGAACTCTAGGGGTCTCCACCTCCTGTCAGCACAAGACTTTTTTTCCCGTCTCTGAGCTGTCCTCATCCACTCTTGGAAGACTTGGACCTTTCTGGTCCTACAAGAGATGCTGAGATTTCTTCTTTGCCAATAAGAGAAATCCGGTCTCATCCCCTGGATGAACCATTATCTTCGCCTAATACAGTCAATCCCGACATGGATGATACTAATCCATACCAAGGATGACGTTGTTAGGCCTCGACGCTACTACCAAGAGATCCAACCATTACTCTCTCCTCCAAGGGTTGAGTCACACTGTCAGCATCAATGTGTGGTCACTGGGTCTCCTCCAGTAGGTATCTCAAAGTGAGGTTCAAGTCAACGGTTTTTAAACCGGAACCTCTTAGTAACAACATAAAGAGAGGACAGGAAGGTAAACGCCACAAGAAAGGTGTCTTTTATTACTGTAGCTCAATGTACAAAGAAACAAAGCATCTACAAACAAACATCAACAAATCTAGAAGAAACATGAACAAAAGTCTCCAGGTCTGGATCTAGTCCCTCTGCTGTCCATCTGCTCTCGGAGCTCCATGATCATAGGCCTCATCTGCTTGAAGCTGATCTCTCCCACGTCCACCTGTTCCCTGTGGTCGGGGTGGACCTCCTGGTGGTGGTGGTGGTAACACCTCGAAGCGTCATCCACCTCCATCTGCACGGCCAGCTCCCCTGCCACGGTCTCCTGCTCCATGCGGTCCACCTCGATCGAACCTCTACCTCTGCCTGGGAGGTCCTTTGTTCATTTGCTGGTCATCTGTATGGTGGGTCGGACAATCACGAGCCATGTGACCAACCCCGTCGCAGGAGTAACACTGTCCGGGCATGGTAAGTCGTTCTCCACCCCAGGTACCTCGCACAAACAATCATGTGTCATGCGGTCGACCAACAGTAGGTCTAGTCCTCTTGGACCTCTGCGTCATCTGTCTACTGCCTACTGTAGAAGACTCTTCCGCATGCCGGCTAGTGGTGGGTACTGCTGCTGGAGACTGCTCAGCAAGGAAACTCTCCATTAAGAGGGATCGCTCCAACACCCCTGCCTGTGTCGGAATGCTGTGAGAAACAACTGAAGCTCTGATCTCTTGCCTGAGACCCTGCTTGAAGGTTCGAGCCCTGAAGAATGGGTCCCGTACCGTGTCCGTGGAATAGCGCGAGAGATCGGTAAACCTCGCCACGTACTGGGCTACTGTCATTCTGTCCTGCCACAGCTGTAGTAGCTCCTGGATGCGCACCGCACGGAGGGTGGCTGGGACGAACTCTGAGCGGAAACGGCTCTCAAATTCCGTCTAAAGGAGATATGCCTCATCATGCACCTGGAGCATCAAGTTCCACCATCTTCCTACTGCCGTGTGCAGGAGGCTCGCTACAAGGACCACCATAAGGTCAGCTGGTGTCCCTACGAAACGGAAAAATCGAACAATGTCCTCCAGCCAATCCTCGACTGCCTGAGGGTCTGTCTCCCCGCAGAACCTGGGCGATCACTGACGCTGAAACTTGTGAAGTGCACTAAGGCGACGTGCACCATCAGTGGCTGGGGCTGGTAGCATCGGTGGCTCGGCGGGTGGAGGTACCGCTGGTGCCTCTGCTGTCAAAGGGCCCTGTACCGAGGCCTCGTCGCTCGGTGGGCTTTCGTCCCGCACAATGCTTAGAACCCTAGATGGCTACCGTCATGGGGCCATACTAAAAAGAAACAGGTGTGCCATGGTTAATACAATATACCTGGTGAGCTGACACAAGGTAATCACAAAGAAAACTTTTAAAACACACATGCAATAAATGTTTTCGTGTATTGAGTTGGAAATCAGAAGTCAGGGTCCTGGTGTACGGATAGGTCGGCCACCACACCAACACTGGACTCCCTAGACTGATAACCACACTCATTAACCTTAACATTATTGCTTCACATAGAAGAAGGACCAGAGTCTTGAGTTCTGCGGTAGAACCGAAATTCTCTGATACCAATTTGTCACGACCCATCCTCGGGGCCCGTGTCGGGACTACCCCAAGCTCGCCTTCCATAGGCCAGGGGCTGGCGACTAGCACCAAAGGCGTAAATACCGATAAATGGGAAGGCATTGCCGTTATAAAAGTAAACAAACACAACAGAGTACAATCAGAAGTAAAACACTAAGTAAAATGAAAAAAACTATGCTGAATGTAAAGGGTCCGGAAATACAATCCCAACTATAAAGTACAAGGAAAAAGATAAAACAGCCGGAAGGTGACAAGAAACTCCTGGATTGTCCACCAAGGATCCTACCTGAAGGGTAGGTACAGACAGCTCAGCTCCTGGATTTTCCACCACGGATCCAACCTAAAGGGTAGGTACAGATAACCTCCACAACGCTCTCACTCGTCAACCTCCTCTGAGTGTTTCCTCATCGTGATGTCCACCACAGGATATTGTCTCGTTGTGAGGTCCACCTCCGGGTACCATCCAGTCCTCGAACACTCGGCCTCTGCCTGCGCTGCCCGTCATCTACAACCAACACAATGAGGTGCAGGCATATCCCGTGCAGGGGTGAGTATAACGATACTCAGTAGGGACCCCAAGACCCTCAAGGTCTTACTAAATCCAACAAGGATAACCACAAATAAGATCTCAACAGATAACCTCTACTTAGGTATATGCCCATATATATACCCAAGTTATCAAGTAACCCATCTCAATCATGAGGAAACACAATGATTATGAAATCAACGGACAACCACTGCCCAGGTATATGCCCATACATAAACCTAAGTTATCAAGTGACTCATCTCAATCATGAAGAAATACAAAGATTATAGACTCATCTCAAACCAGGATTTAATCATGAAGTCGAAACTACGACTGCTGGAGAACTCCTCCTTAGTCGAGTACAGTGGGCCTGCCGCTACAACCAAGTGTGCCCCAATAACCTTGGATTGCTGTAGTACTCCACCTATCGAGTACTGTGGGCCTGCTGCTACAACCATGAACTTCCCATAATGGTTCTGCCGCTTCAACCAAGCACTCCCCCTCATAGGCTCCAGAGGTACTCCTTCTGTTGAGTACCAGGTCTGCCACTACAACCAAGCGCTCCTCCGCCATGGGTCTGCCGCTACAACCCAGCGCCCCCCCTCATAGCCTCTAGAGGTACTCCTTCTATTGAGTATTGTAGGTCTGCCACTACAACCAAGCGCTCCTCCGCCGTGGGTCTGCCACTACAACCAAGTGATCCCCACTGGGCTATCCGAAACACACCGAGATGATAGATCAACAGTCGTCAAGTCTCAGCCAGCTAAAAGGTCTCTGAACTCTGCTAGCTCGTCACCAAGAGGGTCTGCTCCACGAGCTACTGGTTGATACTCCAAGTATCACAAAGTCTCTCGAATAAGTATCTCAAAGATCCGCCTCGTCATAGGGGTCTCAACGAAACAGACGACGCGTCAGTTGGATGCCCGGACTGTGAGTTACTAACCTTTTCGTCCCAGGGGCCCGGTTGGTTTCGTGTGCGAACCAACCCGGCCGTATCTCAGCTGTACCCCAAACTCTCATAGGATATGGTCATAGGGACCATTTCGTAACGTGATCACTAATGCCGCTGACGGTTCGTCAAACAGATGTCCGCTCTGAAACTTATCAGCTTTTCCGTTCCAGGGGCCCGTTTGGATTTCGGGTACAATCAAACCCGGACACTATCCAAATGCATCCAAATCGCAGGCGATGTATGCCAAAAGTTCCTTCTCAACAAGAGGAATCCAATAAAGTTAACGGCACGTCAATCGGACGTCCGTAGCTAATGTTATAAGCATTTTCGCTCTGAGGGCCCAGTTGGTTTCGTGTTCTAACCAACCTGGCCATACAAAAAGTTCTCTAAAATCTTGAGTGTAATATACCAAAACAACCGTTTTGATCCAAGTATCTCTACGCAACTGACGGTGCATCGATCGGAGGTCCGTAGCCCAATATATGGGCGTTTGAATGAAACATTCCGAAAATAGGGGGTTCGGGCCCGGTCCGACCCGGCCCGATACCCCCCAGGTCGGCCCGAACTGGGTTGACCCGAACCGGGTCCGGGTCCGGCCAATTAGGGTGCGGTCCGGCCCAGTGGGCACGGCCCGGCTTAGCTGGGACGGCCCGGGCCAGCCTGGGTGAGGCCCGGCCCGGCCTGGGCGTGGCCCGGTCCGGCCTGGCGCTGACGCGGCACGGTGCCCGCGGACCAGGCGGCTCGGCCAAAACGGTTGAGCGGATGAAACGGACGGGGGTTGCGCTGCCCCCACCCCACTCTTTGGAAACCACGGCCCCCACGTGGGGGCCACTCCTCTACCAGCGATGCGGCGGGTCGCCGCGTCTTCCCCATCGGATCCCGTGCGGCCGCGGGATCCCACCTCCGCCGTGGCTTCAGCCGTGACGGCTCCTGGTGGAGGCACCTTCCGCGGACCACTGGAAGCGCTCCGGTGGTCCGATTCGCCCGCCGTCTGCACCTAAGGCCCTCCTGGGACCCCTTGGTTACTGCGAATGGTCTAAATCGCCTTTGCGACCCTCTTTATCAATTCCCTTCGATCCACACATCAAATAAACAACTGCAGAGTCTTCGATTAACCTCTACAGCCCCGACTCCGGCAGCGGTTTGGTTCGGCCTCAACGGCGCGATGGCGCCACGCTCCTTCGTCACATTCCTTCTTGTTTCCACGTGGTGTCGTTGCACCGCGCCGCCTTTGTTCGAGTAGGAACAAACACACATCAAAGGGGGAGGAGGGTCGGTCATGTTCGTGCGGTCCAACCTCCTCCCATTATTATGATAACAGGTGGCCCAAAAAGACGATAAATCAGCGATGAAAGTAATCATGAACAAAAAGAATATAATCCCCTGCCTTGAGCATTGTTAAACGAATGCTCGTCATGGAATTGAGCGTCGCAGAAGAAGGCGGATCATCGCGTCGCGGAGGAACGGTGCCTCCCTTCCATTGACGTGGAAAGAAGGAACGAGGAAATGCGCGTCGGGTCGTCGATCTCTGAGGAAGGCGTCTCTCACCGTCGTCCGTCGTCGGAGGTCTGCGTTCTTCGCGTTCTTCTTTTAGGAGGAAGAACTTCAAGACATTGGGCCGTTCTCTCCAAAATCCTCCCGAACAACCCAAGAAACAACAATAAAATAAGGGGTTCCTTATTTTATTACTTACACCAAACGTTTTAAAATTAAAAATTGAATCAATCAATTAATTGAATTAATTGCAATTTCTAAACTGCCCTATTAATGTTGTGTTTATTAATCCACATAAACACAAGGGTTGACTTTCATTAAATGGGGGGGGGGGTGCGGGTGTGTTACCTAATTAAAATAGGGGGTTGAGGAAATGAAAAGGTGGGGCTCATGTGGGCCCCACCTCCCTCATAACCTCACTTGGGTGGTTTCCCCAACTTCCCCTCAAAGGGTAAAAACCACATAAAAGGAAAAAAAATAAAATTTGTAGCTCAATTTTATTTTTAACTTCCACAATTTTTAACAACTACTACCGAGCAAACGCAACTCTGGAAAAGGTGTTCTAAACATTTATCGGCGCTGCGATTCCATCGATGCCCTCGGATTTCGATTCCGAGCACCGGTTCATAAGTTAGAAAAACCCACTCATTCGTTCACTGAACGAACCTAAGCTAATCTTCGGAAATTGATTCCGGGCACACTGGGCCTCGGAATCAGGCGCCGTCAAAAACTGCATTCTTGTAAAATTCCAAAGAAAATCAAGAAAAAATTTTCCTTGAAATTTTCGGGTCTTTACATTTTTCATAGGCCCCAAGGGGCGTATGTTTATATTTTCCATTTCATAGTGTCAGGTCCCTATATCCCAAAACTATCATACCTAATTAGGAAAATGACCATGTTTCTCTCTTTTTTGAATTTCAAATGAATATATTCAATTATTGTAAACTATTTTACTTACCTCGCCAATTTATATAAACTATTTTATATGAAAGTGTTTATCTAATTTATTTGGTGAAAAGTTCCATTTGTGTAAATCACCCTTTTATTAATGGAAAATTTCATCATTTTAAATGTATTTCCATCATTTGAAATTTTAGGCATGGATTGCTAAAGTATTTCCATCCTTTGAGATTTAAAGCATGATTTGTTTAAAAATTATTTTGAAATTCGAGACCTATTTGTTTTAAATTGAAAGAAATTTCTTGGTTAATTTTATATTGGTATCTTGTTATGAAATATTTGGGTGAAATCCTATTAGGATTTGGATCACACCCTACTTATTTTTTTGGGTGTTTTTAGATTACCTTTTTCTACGATCGAGTAAGGGAAAAATATTACTTGGAGGTGGTTCTAGATGTTGATCTTTGGATTTGATGAGCTGCGTCTGAGTTGGGACTTGGGTAGTTTTTTCTATATTTTGTACTTGGTTTTAGTACTTGGGCTTGCTTATGCATGTTTGACTTTTGTTACATTACCCCCAATGGAGTATATTTTGATATACATACTGTCTTGTTTCGTTTACTTCCTCAAATTTTATGCCAAAACTTTTCCCATAATCAATTTATATGATGCCATGTTCTAGTTGCTGACCCATGGAGATTGAGAATTCCCTTTGGGCTATGTCGTGATTGGCTCGGTTATCATGTTAACAAGGTTTATGAGCTATTTGTTGACAAAGTGGTATCAGATCTAGGTTGACCCTTTGTCTTGAAGTCAGTATGCACTGTGAAATCTTGTTGCGACTTTGGATATATTTATGATTGAGTGTTTGGCCATTTCTCACCATAACAAATATTAAGTCACATGGGGTAGTTATAGAAAGACTTCTTGTGGATTATTTCTAGTTATTTACTTATTTTTATTTGGATAGAGTGAAGTCTAAATCTTGTTTTTTATATCTATTGGGATTAATTTCCATTGATTCTATATTTGAGTGTAACCTTATGTCTTCCTTATTGTCTATTGATGTTTGGTAGCATCACACCTCTAAGAAGACCTTAAAATTAGATCCAGGAGGAAGATGATGTTGATGCTTAGTGAGCGAATCCTATTGTATATGTGAATATAGTTGAGGTGATTATGTACACTGTCAAAGCTTTGGGATAGACACCACCTCCAGTTCCCATTCAGGGTCTAGCTGTGAAACCTGAGAGGTACATTTTCAAGATTTTTTTCTCAAGATTTTCTTCCCCAAAATCACGAAACATTCAAAGGGCCAAATGATCCTCAAGATACTGAGGAGTGGTTAAGAATAATGGAGCGTTTTTTTGGGTTCTTGGAAACACCTAACGAAATCAAAGTGAAGTGTGACACCTTTGTGATGGAAGGACTAAGTAGGAGATGGTGGGACATGATGATAATGGAAAGTCACAAGAGATATTGGAGTTAAAAGAATTAAATGATCTTTTCACCAACCAGTTCTGTCCAGATTCAGCGATTTTGGCCAATTCCACTATGTTTTTCAAACATGAGAAGGCTGATAGGACTGTGACATAATACACAAATTGTTTTTCTAAGCTCGTACACTTTTCACATGAGATAATATAAAATGATAAGATGAATGATTTCTAGTTCGAGTTGGGACTTCATTAGGATATTTATTCTCAGGATTTCATGCAGAAGATTTCTTCTTATACTGATGTTCTAGATAGAGCATTTATGGTTGAGAAAGACTTTGCCAGAAATTAAGGGTTATTAGTAGTTTTGTTCACTCCAAGTGGCAGTGTGAATTCCTCTATGGGAAAGATGAAGAATGATGATTATTGTGGTGGTTCTTGATGGTAGGGTTTTTCTAAATATCTTAATTTTCTTGGAAGATGTCCTTTGGTTTGTTGAAAGCATGGAAATCTAGGGCATTCAAAGAGGGTTTTCACCGAGGAACCTAAAAATTGTGGCTCCTATGGATGCTCGGGTCACTTGAAGAGATTATTCTATGTTTATTACACTCCATGTAGTATCATGAGATCATTTTCAACTTATAAAACTAAGACACAATTAGAAAATTCTTGTGATAAATGGTTCTAGACATAGACATCTAGAATGAAGCATCTTCACATAATGGAAGAGCCTACATAGGAAGTTGATATAGGTCTAGTGACCATGAGAGGTACCATTACTATAGATTCTTCATTTGTGAATTCTCTATCTGATACTTGTGAATCTCATTCATTTATTTCAACCTATATTGTTAATCTTTCTAATCTTTGTATGGATCTTTTATCTTGTGTAATGGATACTGCTACACCACTTTGTATGAAGATAGAGAAGGGTCTCTGTTGTCCCACTTGTGTTTTCTCTCTATCTGATGTTGAGATTTCTTGGAGTTCTTAGATTCCTAACATGAAATATATTAATTCAATTTTCAGGATGTATTGGATCATTTACAATAAAGCTTGGATTTATTGTTATCTTCAATGGGTCTCCTTTACTACACCTAGTAGTGTGTTCCATGTATTCCAAGGAGAATGGGACCCAAGGTCAAGCAGAGCTAGTACTTCTTATTTGGAGTTGGTGAAAGTGATATTTGTGTTTTACTATAATCCGGAGTGGGAATATTTGATCGATGATCTCCCTTTAGAGGTCGTCGAGTTTTCTAACGTTATTCTTTATGACATATCTGGTTTACTATTGGTAAGGGAGGTTGAGTTTTCCATAAAATAAATTACTTGTACTCAGCCAATTTATATCCCTTATTATTGTATTGGACTAGCTTAAATGAAGGAGTTGAAGTACCATCTAGATGATTTTATAGAGAAAGGATTCTTACGACCAAGTGTTTCATGTTGGGTGGCGCTGGATCTCTTTGATAATAAATTCGATGGTTCACTTTTTTAAGTGTTGATTACTGAAATGTCAAACAAGTGATGGTAAATAACAAGTATCTATTTCCATGGATTGGTGATACGTTTGATCAGTTGAAGGGGGATAAGTGGTTATCAGAGATTAATCTTCACTCTGGTTACCATTAGTTAAGGATAAAAGAATATAATATTCAGAAAAATGGCTTTTGGAGAAGGTACGCTCATTATGAGTACCTTGTTATGAAATTTGGTCTAACCAATGCTCCTACAGTTTTCATGGCTTTAATGAACATGATTTTCTAGGAGTATATTGATACCTTTTTGCTAGTCTTTATGGATGACATCCTTGTTTACTCTAAGTCTAAGGTGGATCAGGTGCATCATCTGAGAATAGTTCTGAATCTATTGAGTAATCACTAAATTTATGATAAGTTTTCAAAATATGATTTCTTGATTTAGTAAGTAAAATTCATGAGACACATGGTTTTGGAACATGGTTTTTTAGTTAATCCCGAAAAGGTGAAAATTAGTATGACATGGGAAAAACAATGGAGTTTCTTCAAGATTTTGAGATTCATGGGTCTAGCTGGTTATTATAGCCATCTTGTTGAGGACTTCTCAAAGTTAGATTATAAAATGAATTCCCTAACTCAAAAGGGATTAAAGTTTTCTTTGAATTAATGACATCAAAATTATATTTTTCATCTCAAATTTATTTTGACTACTACACTGGTGTTAAATCTTCTAGTGGTCGAGTAGGTCTATGTGGTCTTCTGTGATGCATCAAGTTTAGGCTTGGGCTGCATTCTTATGCAAGGTGATCATGATGTCGCATATGGATCTCATCTTCTTAGGATACATGAGAATAATAATCCAACCCATGACCTTGAACTTGTAGTTGTGATGCACATGCTTAAAATTTGGCAGCATTACCTTTATAGATAATGGTTTATTGTGTATTCAAACAACAATAGCTTGAGTTATATCTTCTCTAAAAAATATTAGAATATCTACCAGAGAAATTGGGTAGAACACATTCAATAATTCAATTTTGACATCTTATATACCCCTAGGAAAGGTAATTTCATTGCATATTCTTCGAGTAGGAGACTTACAATCTAGGAAGCAAAAGAATATTTAGAAGAGACTAATTTTTTGTCTCTCTCTGCAAAGTTATATATTTTAGTTTAGGAGAAAGGGGATGAAGTTTCCTTAGCTAGTATTGAGTTGACATCCACTCTTCTCGAATTGATTCATTGGTATTAGTAGCTTGATGATGAGTTATATAGAATTAGAGACTCTCTTTATGATAGGGTGATAGTTTCTCTCCAAAGAAGGAATTCTATGTTATCATAATTGTTTGGTGGTACCCTCTTAGATAAGGAACGATGTGATAGGGAATTATCATAATTTCCAGTGGGTATTTAACCCAAGAACCATGATGATGTTCTATGACATGCAGTATCAGTTTTGGTGGATTGGTATTAGATGGGGCATTTCTAAATTTAATTCTCACTATTATACGTGCCATTAGGTTAATGACGAGCACTATAAACCTTCGAGTTTTATTTAGCCACATCCAATTCATACTTGGAAATGGGATGAGATATCTATGGAATGTTTTTTTGGGTTGTCGCATACTAATATAAAGAAGAATGTGATATGTTTTGTGATTGATCAGTTGAGGAAATCAGATCACTTTTTACCCATTCATGATACAACCAAAGTTGAAGAGTTGAGGAAATCTCAATGTGAAAGTGATTGTTTGGTTTCACAAAGTTCCTTCTGTTATAGTTTCTGATAGGGATCCTTGGTTTTTTAGTTAGAAATGGGTAATGGCAGATGGTTTAGAGGTGGGTGAATAGATGAGATTAAAATATTTAGACAAATAAATTGATTAATTAAAGTAATTATAAATGTTAATTATTAAAGTTAAATAGAAGTGTAAAAATTTAATAACATAAGTATGTTTTTATAGTAGTTTAGTCCAAAGTGGGCCTACTCTACTCTTATACCTATCTACTCGGTGGGAGATACATGTGCACTAAAAATGATTTTCACGGGGAATCATAACCCAATTACAGAATCGTTTTCTAGTAGAGGGATAACCATGAAACCTACATTTGTATAGAGAGTGACAACCCTTACAACCAGACTTTAGAAACTGGGAGTCACTACCAAAATAGTATAGACTTTAGATACAGGGAGTCACAACCCATAGATCCTGAATTTAGAATTCAGGAATCACAACTTGAGGAAAAATAATAACAAATTATTATATTTTGTGTAAAAATATAAACATAAAAATAGAAGGTGCATGTGAGGGATCTAAAATATTGTTAGAGACTCAAAAACTAGACAAGAGAAGATAAACAATGAAGTCACTGGTACTGGTTATTGATATTTGGATTAACACGTCTCATGAAGGAAATTGTAGACAAAGTAGAATTTATTAAACACTTTAGAGAATTTCTAGGTGATGAAATAGAGTCTCACAGAACATTGCAAATTTATAGCAGGTTAAAAGTTCACAACAATTTCTCTTTCAAGAAAAAAAATATTATCAAAATATGTTAACCTATATGTATTTTTGTATTTCTGTTACATATTTAACCTGGAAGAGATAAAGATATATATAGAATAGATATTCAATAGTTATAGTAGTTCTGATTCCTTTAGATATTCAAAATAAATTGAGTTAAGATCTTTCATAAATATCTTAATAAAAAATTATAGCACCGTTACCTCTTTATTACTATGGAATAAATATTATATAAATGAATTTAAAATGATTTGAATAAATTTTCTAACAATATCTCCAAAAAATAAAGCAGTGAATGATTTTAAAACCCAGTTTAAATCTCGTCAAATCTCATTAAATTTACCCAAAATAGTTCCTAAAAACTAAAAGCATAAGCCAAAATTAAATTCAAATATTCTAATTTAAATAAACTTGAAACCTCCAATGTTATTATCAAAATATATTGAAAAATTTATTAATTTTTCTCTTTAAATATGGTACTAAAAACATTAAAAACTATTCTATAAGAATACTATGATTTAATGATAATTTATAGAGTAGAAAAACCTTTAAAAATAATCTATACTTATATGAATCAGATCAAATTTTAGCATAAAAGTTGGAAATGGAAGTATAAAGGTAGGGTAAAGGAAGTAGGGTACGAATATTAACACATGGAATGAACAATAATGTTGGTAATGAACAGTAACATAGGGAATGAATACTATCATAGGGTTCATAAAAGTAGCATAATGTTTATCAAAGTAATATAGGGTTCATAAAAGTAGCATATCCAAACTATACATTGCAAAAGTAGGGTTGTCAAACCATACATTGGGAAAGTAGGGTTGTCGAACCATACTTTGCGAAAGTAAGGGACTCCATACATTAAGGAAATTCAATTTTTTAAAGGGTATTAACATTATATTAATAATTTGGTCAATAATAATTATTTTTATAAAAACTAATAATCATTCCAATGAATCAGTAATCAAATAAATATAACTTGCACAGCTCCAGAAATTATAAAAATGAAGAAGTTACTATATTCTAGAAGAATAGAATCTATAAAACAACTTTTCAGAACTTCTGATAATTAAATGACCATTAAAAACACATTTTAAGACATATATGTAGACTAATTAAATCAAGTTTAACATGTTATATTTCAACAAAATCAAGTTTCATGTGAATCTGATATCTTAATAACTTGTAGTTAATTAAATACCAAAACTTTTCAAAATTATAGATTGTAAAGTCTCTAAAACTTAAGTAAAAAATTCATTGAATTTTTAGAGTACTAGAAAAGAATTTTTAGAATACCTCATAAACTAAGTAAGTTTATATAAATCTCTTATATATCCAATGTGATAAGAATCACAAAAAAAAAACAATGTAGTTAATGATATATGAGCCCGTAAGGGGAACCTTGAAGCTAGGGTTCCCCTGGCCACCGCCTCCATCTTCTCCAGCTCTATCTGGTGGAGTCACCCATTGGTATTCTATCTTGGTGAATTAGGGTATGGATAAAAACTTTGGGGATCTCATTTCAATGATTAAACTGTTTTCGACCTATCTCATTTCCCTTTCCCTAAAGATGATAGGGATTTTCAAGGAAGAGTAGTGAAGGCTTAGAGGCCGTGTTACGTGTTCATGGGTTGCATCTGTGGCTGATCTGGGTGCGTTAAGAGGTTCGTTGTGGGATTAGAGTGCGGTCAAGTAGATGACAAATAGAGTTCAGTTCTGGATTGTGGTGGACTATTCTTCTAGCGTGTTGGTGTTTGGGTGACTGGTTGAGTCGGTCTTCACCTCTCTTCCACCGTAGGAAATCTTTAGATTTTATCTTTTGAGCATCAAATTAGAAATTTTTGATGGTGGTTCTTCTCCTAGGGGGGTGTCATCTCCATGGGCGCCATTGTCATGCAGTTATGTTCCGAGATGGGTTCACTTGTAGTGGGTTGAGGTGGTCTCTAGGTGAAAAAGTGAAGGCAGAGAAGAGATCTGGTTCTTTTTGCACGTTGGACTTGTGGATGACTTTATGGTTGTTTTTATATGATTTTTTAATCCTTTGAATCATGTTTGGGTGATGTTGTGGATGGTTTGAGGTTTTGTTTCGGATGAGTTTTATCTGGTGCGTTCTCTTGGATTTGGGTTTTCACTACTTTAGAAATACTGGAAAGGGGTCAACCGAGTGTCGATTGGTTCAAGGATGCACTGCGGTTGTCTGCAGTGTAGGGTGTGGTGTCCGGACAACCTATTCTTCCTCACTCTTGTTTCATTGTGTCCATTTATGGAGGTTCTATTTTCTGGGTCCATCTCACGTTGCTGGAGGGTTTGGGAGAACTCTGACTAGAGTCTAACAGCAGGTTTGTGGATTTGGGATGGTGTCGATGGTTGCATCGATGGGTGTTTGAGGAAACTGGTTTTGAGGTTTTTCTAGATTTTTTTATGTTGATATTCCCCTGTTTGTGGTACCTCAGACTTCTCTAAATGATTTCTGCTCCAACTATGTAGGTTTTTCATTATGAATGCTTGAATGGATTGTTCATCCGTTTCACTTATATGGTTTTAAGTGGTGAAGTAGTGATGTGGTGAATTGGTGATGTGGTGAAGGGATGATGTGGTGAAGCAATGTATGGTTTCTCACTTTTTCCTTAAAAGTGTTTTCATAATAGTAAAAAATAAATTTCAGTCAGTAGTTAATGATATCATCAAAATATCTAAAAGGTGTTTAAAAGAAAATCACTTGTATTCAAACAAAATCATAAAGGGATAAAAAACAATTATAGAATAGTATGTAATAAAAATAATAATAAATGGTTAAATTTTTTAAATCTTATGTAATCAATCAATAGAAAAACATGCACATGCATCAATAATCTTCCCCTTTTTGTTTGATCACAAAACCAAAACATTCAAACCCTTTAAAATCAATGTTAAAAGTAGTTAAAACCAATTTATTTCTCCCCATTTTAGAAATAAAAAAGTAAAAAAACTCCCTCTAAACAAATTCATTCATAAAAATTTAAATTTACAACATACCAAGATCAAATTTCATTTTTTCAAAATGAGAATAATCAATATCCTTTGTAAAACTACCTTCTCTATTAATTTCATAATAAATAAATTCTAAAACAATACTGGCCATGTTCCCATGATCTCTAATAAAATATAATCTAAGATCAATGTTATTTGTTATAAAATACTATAAGGGATTTTTAGAAATATAAACTTGAAAAATATTATCACAATAAATAGGAATTTTACTAATATAAATACCAAAATCATATAAGGTATGCTTAATGCATAAACTTTGAGCACAACTACTAATAATAGAGATATAATTAGCATCGACCATTGATAAAGAAATAGATAAATACTTATTAGATGACCAAAAAATTAAATTTTTTCTTAGAAAATAACACATAACTGATATGATTTTTCATTCAATTATACATCCTCAAAAATTATAATAAGAATAAGATGTTAAATAAAAATAGTTATATTTAGGATAAAATAAACCAGAATAAAAAATTTCTTTAACATATCTAATTATTCTTTTTACAGCTTTAATATGAATTTATTTAGAATCATATTGAAATATTGAACATAAAAAAACACGAAAAATAACATTGGTTCTAGATGTAGTTAAATATAGAAATCTATCTATTATGCCTCTATAAAATTTAATATCAAAAGATTCACTAAATGCATCAATATCTAATTTACAATTAGTACCTGTAAAACTCTTCATAGATTTATAAGAATGAAGACCAAATATTTTAACTAACTATTTAGCATAATTAGATTGATTAAGAAACATTCAATATTTTCTTTGATAAATTTTACGTCCAAGAATGAATTTTAATTATCACATTAAGCTCATGTCAAATTCAAAAAGACATCAAAGATGAAAAATCATTTCATAGTAATTCACTAGAGAAACCAAAAACTATATCATCAACATAAATTTATATAATTGGAATATCATTAAAATTTATTTTAATAAAAAGAGTTCGTTTAACATTACCTTTCTTAAAATAATTATTTAAAAAAAATAAACAATGTCTTTCAAACCAAGAATGAAGTTATTATTTGAGACCATACAAATCTTTAGACAATTTAAAATCAGGGTTAGAAAATTTTTCACTTTTAAAATCAAGGGGTTGAGAAACATAAACTTCTTCAGTTATAAAACCATTTAAGAAATCACTTTTTACAACCATTTTATATAATTTAAAACCTTGATTTTAAAAAAAAAACCAACCAAATTATAATATACTCTAACCCAGAAACAGATGAAAAATAATCTTCAATGTATATACCTTGTTCTGGAGAGTATCCTTGAGCAACAAGTCTATATTTGTTTTTAAAAATATTTCTATATTCATCAAGCTTTTTTATAAATATCCACTAAGTTCCAATCAACTTTTTATCATCAAGAAATTAAACTAAAGTCTAAACATTATTTCTAAAAAAATAATTTAGTTCATCTTTCATAGAAAAAATCCAATTTTAATTTTTTAAAGCATCGTTAAAATTAAATGGAAGAAAATAAGAAATAAAATTATAATTTTCATAAAAATTTAAAATATAATTCCTAGTTTTTACACTAGAATCCACATTTCCAATTATATTTTCAAGAAGATGATATTTGTGAATCTTCCATGATTTTGGATCTGGTTGAGAAGGAGCATGCTCCCACTCAATTTATTTATACATATCTTTAGGAATTTCTTCAACGAAATTAAAACCTATAAATTCATAAATAAAAATATTAGAATCAGAATTTAATTTAACATTATTTTCATCAAACTTATCATGAAAAAAATCTTCATTAACTATAGTTATTTTATTATAAACTATTTAAGATATACTATTATTAGAATATCAAATAAAAATACCTTCATCACTCTTAGCATCAAATTTATCAAATTTATCATTTTAATTTAAAATAAAAACTTTACAACCAAAAACTCTAAAGTAACTAACATTAGTTTTTTAATTTTTAAATAATTCATAATGAGTTCTCATTAAAAAAGGTCATATGAGAGTTCAATTTGATATATAACTTTCAGAAAAAATTGCCTCATCCCAAAAAAAATTAGGCAAATCATATTCAATTATCGTAGTTCGATCAACTTCAATAGGAGTTCTATTTTTCCGTTCTACAACACCATTTTTCTTTAGTGATCTAGTAGCAGAAAAAATATAAAAATACATATTATTTTTACAAATTTTTTCAAAAAATAAATTATGAAATTCAACTCCTTTATCACTATGAATATAAATAATCATACAACATTTCTTATTTTGAAAAAAATTACAAAATGAAGTAAATCTAGATAAAGTATCATTTTGATGACCAAGAAAGTATACCCAAGTAAATTTACTATAATCATCAATAATGAATAAAGTATACTTCTTTCCACCAAGGATGGAAATTTGAGTAGGGACAAATAAATCAAGATGTACTAACTATAAAGGTCTCTTAGTAATTATATGATTCATGGGTCGAAAATAAATTTTTTGTTTCTTCCCTTTCATGCAAGAATCACAAAAATTAAGTTGTTCTTTCTTTAAGGAAGGTTGATGTAACACATTATAATTTTTTTAGAGTTTATGAAACATTATAAAATTGGAATGACCTAAATGTCTATGCCAAATGATTTTTTTATTCTGTAAAACATTCAAACACTTAACATGCCGAATAGTTAGTTTAGAAAAATCAATATTATAAATATTATCATTTTGATTAGCATAAAATAATAAGGAATCATATTAAAAATATATACATTTATCATTTTGAAACTTAACATCTATTCCATTATCTCATAATTATGAAATAAAAATTAAATTATGTTTTAAACCTTCAATATATAAAACTTTATAAATAAACGTATAATTTTTCAATACTAAATTTACCAAAGTGTTTTACTTTGGCTTTGGAATTGTCTCTAAAAGTTATAGCGTCCCCATAACAAGTTTTGTAAGTGGTAAAATTTGATGGGTCTATGGTCATATGAATAGATCATCCACTGTCCATGTACTATATTTCATTATTGAAAAATCTATTGAATTTTTCATAAAAAAATAAATTACTTGACAATTCTGGTACCCAAGATACTTTAAGTCCAATAGGATTAGTAATACAATTTTTAGGTACACATACAGAATTTAAACAAGTGTTGTAAGCTACTCTAAATAATAAATATTTATAAATATTAGTTTTTTTAAATTCCAAATATTTTTTAAATCTACTTAAATAGTCAGTTTCATAATGACCTTTGATTCCACATTTTAAACAAGAAACAGTTGAATTACAAACATTTTTACTTTTAACAAAATGGTTTTTATACATTTGGGGAAAAATTCCATCATATCCAAAACCATATTTATTTTTATCAGTTTTATTCAAATACATAATCTTATGATGTTTTCAGGACCATGACTAAAATAAGATAACATTTATTTTAAGAAATTCAAATTACCTTTTCAAATTTTCATTCAAATCATGAACAAATTTCAAATTTTCATAAACTTTTGAATGAAAAGTAGAAGAAATGTTACTTAGTGCTGTAAAAGTATTTTATTTTCAGAAACAAGTGAATTTATTCCATTCAAAATTCTTGTGAATCTATGGAACATTTGGTTTAATGTTTCATCTTCAGCCATCCTAAAATCATGGTACTCAACATGAATCATTCCAAGTTTGGTTTGGATTAATTTTTCTAAGCCTAAGCAAGTGACTTGTAGTATCTTCCCTATTTCATGAGATATCTTACAAGACGACACATGACTAAAAATACTTATGTTAATAGAACAATATAAGATATTAATAACTTTTTAATTTAAAACATATCTTGTAGCAACAATTATGGTTAGAGTATCTAGGTCAACTTGAGGCAGTGTCTACAATTTTGACATGATAGAACAGTACTCAATTCTCTACTATTGGATGTAAGCCTCCATTTGGGATCCCCAATATCCATAATCATTACCATCAAAGTGAGGTGGATTTTGAGGTATCCAAGCATCATTGTGGTTCAATAATGACATCTTATAATATATTTATCCTTAGAATAAGATTTCTAGGATTAAGTTAGCACAATTAATTATAAAAACAAACTCTCTAAAAGGGGTGGCTAATTTTGAGAGTAATAACCTATGATACCAATTTTTGGTATAAAAGAAGATAATGATAGTCGTAAAATATTCTTAAAAAGGTTATCATTTGATACTAATTGTTAGGTATCGGAATGAGAAAAACAGATCTAATCAATTCTAAGTAGTATTATCCTCTCTTTGATACCATTTTTTAGGTTAGAATAGATAATTAACGATAGTCTAGAGGGAGGGGTGGGGGGGTTGAATAGACCAAATAAAGAAATTATACAAATAAATTCATTAATTAAAGTAGTTATCAAATTTAATTATTAAATTTAAATAATAATGAAAAAATTAAATAAAAGAAGGATGTTTTTTATAGTAGTTCGTTCAAAAGTGGGCCTACTATACTCTGTACCCCTATAATCGGTGAGAGATATGTGCACATTAAAAATTATTTTAATGGGGAATCAAAACAGAATTATAGAATCATTTTCTAGTGGAAGGATAAAAACAACACTAAATTTTGTATGGGGACTCACAACCCTTACAACCAGAATTTAGACACTAGGAGTCACAACCTGAACAATCCTAACTTTAGATAAAGGGAGTCACAACACTTATATCATGAATTTAAAATTCCAGAGTCACAACCTAAGGAAAAATATGAAAAAAATATTTATTTTGTTCGTAAAATCACAAAAAAAAATAGAAGGTGAATCTAAGAGATGGGAAATAGTGTTACAAACTTATAAACCAGAAAAGAAAATATAAACAATGAAAGCACTGGTACTGGTTCTTCAGATTTCTATTATCACATCTCATCAAGACAATTGTAGTCAAAGGAAAATTAATTCATAACTTTAGAGAATGTCTAGGTGATTAAATAGAGTCTTTTAGGACATTGAAAATTCATAAAAGGTTCGAAGTTCACAACACATTCTCTTTAAAAACAGAGTATCAAAATATGTTAACCTGTATATCTTTGTGTATTGATATTACATCTCTAACCCGAAACAATGAAAGATGTATATAGAATAAATTGTCAGCAATCACAATAACTCTTCTTATTTTATATATTAAAAATAAAATGATTCATAATCTTTTATAAATATCTTAATAAAAAATCACAGCATCGTTGGCTCTTTATTCCTGTAAAATAAATATTAAATAAAATAAATTAAAATAATTTTAATAAATTTTTCAAAAATATCTATAGAAATATGGGGTATTTAATGATTTAAAAATATGGTTTAAATACATTCAAATCTCTTTAAATTTAGTCAAAATTATTCCTAAAAAATAGCAGTTTATGTTGAAAGTAAATTCAAGTATTTTAATTTAAATAAACATGAAACCTCTTCCTTTATTAGAAAATATCATTGAAAATTGATTAACTTTTCTCTTCAAATATATCAACAAAGCATTAAAAAATCATTAATCATAATCCTTATATTTAATGAAAATTTTTATAGTAGAAAAACGATTGAATGTAATCCACATATATATATGCAGTAGATCAATTTTCAGCCTAAAATCATAAAGAAACAACAGAAAAGTAGGGTACATAAATTAGGGTATGAACAATAATGTAGGGAATGAATAGTAATGTAGGGAATGGATAATATCATAAGGAATGAATAGTAATGTAGGGAATTAACAGTAATATAGGAAATGAATAGTAACATATGGAATGAACGGTAACGTAGGGAATGAATAATAATTTATAAAATTAATATTAATATAGGAAATGGATAGTAATGTAGAGAATGAACAATAACGTAGAGAATGAATAGTAACATAGGGAATGAAAAATAATGTAGGGTTCATAAAAGTACAATAAGGTTCATTAAATTAATATAGGGTTCATCAAACAAGTTTATCCAAACCATACTTTGAGAAATTAGGGTTTACAAACCATACTTTATGAAATTAGGATGGTCGAACTATACTCTACAAAAGAAGAGGACAATATACATTAACAAATTTCAATGTATTTTTAACGGATCTTAAAATTAGATTCCAACTTTAATGAATAAGACTTATTTTTAGAAAAACGAATTATATTTCCAATGAATTAATCGTTGAATAAATATGACTTTCAAAACTCTTGAAATTATCAAAATATAGAATCAACAATATTTTAGAAAAACAGTATCTATGAAACAACATTGTAAAACTTCAAATAATTAAATGACACTTGGAAGAACCTTTGAATAATTATATTTAAACTAATTAAATAAATATAAACATGTTATATTTCAACAAAATCAAGTTTCATGAGAATTATGTATCTATACAACTTTTAGTTAATTAAAAACATTAGCTTTTCAAAACTATAAACTGTAATTATCTAATACTGAAGGAGAAATTTCATTGAATTTTTAGATTACTATAAAATATATTTCAGACCACCTCATAAAATAATGAATTTTAGATAAATATATTATATATCCGACTTGATAAGAATCAAAAAAGCCAAAAACATTAGTTTATGATAGTATTAAAATACATAAAAAAATTTAAAATAAAATCACATGTAGTCAAAAAAATTATAAAGGGTTAAAAAATGTAAAGTCATATGCAATAAAAAAAATCATAAAGGATTAAAAAAATGTAAAATAATATATAATAAGACAAAATAAAAACATTCACATGCACAAACATAGTTTACTTCTCATTTTTGGAGAGGCCTTTAGGATGCACTTTGATCTCACATCCATTTGAGTACGACATACCATCTGCAGTCAGATGGCCAGATATAAAGAGCTATAAATATTCTTGAGGATATTATATGTGCTTGTATTCATATATTTGGTGGATATTGGAATGATCATTTGGGGATGGTTATGTTTTTTTATAACAATAGTTACTAGTTTGTGATCTGGATGGCTGCTTTTGATGCCGTGTATAATTGAGATTGTAAATCTTCGTTGTGCATGTCAGAGATTGGTGAAAGTTCCTTGGTTGGTATGAGAATGGTCTAAGAGATAATATCAAAGATCTAGTTGATTCATTCGAGAATGTTTATGGAACATATCTGATATATATCTTATGTTGATCGCTATCATAGACCTGTGTAATTCACAGTTGGTGACCCAGTGTTCTTGAAAGTTTCACCTCAGTTGGGTCATCAACAGATTGGGAGGAAAGAGAAGCTTGATCCTAATTTTTTAGGACATTTTGAGGTTGTTGAGATAGTTTTTAAAGTTTCATAACATTTATAACTACCACTGAATCTAATATCTATACATAACACATTTCATGTATCTTAGCTTCAAAACAATTTATCTGATCTATATCATGTCTTGAGTTGGAGTGATCTTGAAGTTGAACCTGATTTATCCATGAATGAATGAATGGTAAGGATAATTTATTCTTAAACCAAGGTACTTCATGGGTGTAAGATACCTTTATTATTTGTTATATGACAAAAAATTTCTGATTCTCATGAGACGTGGTAGAGGGAGGCACTAATGGGAGAGCATTAGCCTCATCTTTTTGTTATGGATGCTTCGTCGTAGGCTTTCTAGGCTCATAAAATTTATATGGTGAGGAGGTTTTAACATCCTATTATTGTTTTCAGTTATTCATAAACCCATATTTTTGAACTTTCATTGGTTGGGATTCGTTTGGGGTGGAATTTGGTGAAATTATTAATTTTTTGTAAGTTTATGGGCTAGTGTATGGTTGTCGCACGGTTTCCCAAACCGTGCACCATGCTATACGAAATTAGAAAAATTGGATTGAGGAACTCACATATATTTCACATTGTTTTACAAACCATGCACATTTTTTGAGGAAATAATGTGGCCTATATAAAGTAGACACTAGGCTTTCACACAGTTTGACTAAACTATGCTCCTCTGCCTAGGGAACCATACAGATGGGGTTTTTTCTCAATCCAAATTTTTATCATAAATTTCCAAACCCTCCATTTAGGTCCTCGATGGAACTCAGTAGACCCAAAATAGTTTCTCCCATCCTTGTATATCCCAAGAAAGATTCTTTTTCCACAGTATCCTTCCCCGAATCAATCCAAATATTGAGGTATACCCTTTGATCTTCCCATGGTTAGTTTCATTTTTTCCATTCTCATTCTCCCATAGTCTCTCTTCTCATCCATAGGGTTACATGAATCTATGTGTTATATTTTGGATCTAATAGAAAATTTTTTGGATTGAAACCTAGGTTTAATTCATATACATTCATTTATATACTTCCCCATCAGAGTTTTCTAGTTACGACATTGTAATTCAAGATCTGTGGATCCTGAGGTAGGTGGTTCTTTTATAATGTCCAATTTACAATAAAACTAAATTTAATTATTTAATTTACATTGTTTGAATTAAATTATTTTTTTTTGTTTTATATTAAATGTATTTTAATTTTTTTAAATACCCAATTCCATTAAATTGCGGTTTTGATGAAATTTGTTTTGGCATGAAATTGAGAAAAACCCAATTCCATTGAATTGGGGAGTGTTTATAGAATTTATTGGAAATTTAAATTGTGGATTTGATGGAAATTGATTCAATTATAATGTTTAATTTAATTATAGAAATTATTTTGATAGAAAATTGTGAAAAACCCGAATTTCGTTGAATTGGGGGTTTGTAATGAAATTGATTGAATTTGTTAGAAAATAAATTTTTTGAATTCAATTTGTGGAAGTGGATTGTGAAATTTCATGAATTAGTTTAAAATAATTATCTATGAATAATGGATTAAAATTTTTTTGATGCAGGCTTTAGGGTTCCATATTTTTTAAAAATCATGTTTTTTATTAAAAACCCATTATGAGTTTTAAATGGAAAAATTGTCATATTAGAAATAGAGAATGGGATTAATTGTATTTTAAGAAGTCTTGAAATAAATTTACTATAATTGTTTTACTAGAGAACCTGAAAGCCTTAGTTAGTTAGTATGTTATTTTTGGTATCACTTTATGAATTAGAACATTCTGAAACTTCGTATCCGTACATAACAACCCTTAAGAAATGGTGACGAGTCCCCTTTAGCTTAAGCCCAAAAGGGTGTATTTACATAATTTCCATATCACAGTGTCTGGTTCTTATAGCTTGGAACTATCATACCTAATTTGTAATATGATTTTTTTTTCTTGTTTTAGTTTCTAATGAATATATTACATTGTTGTAACTATTTTACATGCCTTGTGAATTTATATAATATGTTTTATATAAAAGTTTTTGTTTGATCCGTTTTGTGAAATGTGAAATTTATATTAAGAACCCTTTAATTGAATGAAAATTTCATCATTTGAAATGTTCTTCAATCATTTGAAATTTAAATCATGAATTGTTTAAGTATTTCCATTAAAAAAATGTAAAGAATGATTTTTTAAATATGCTTTCGAAATGCCAAAACTATTTTTAAAATTGAAAGAACTTTCTTGGTTACTTTCATATTGGCATATTATAATGGAATATTTGGGTGAAATACTACTGGCCTTTGGATCATATCCTACTTGTGCCTTCAAGTATTTTAATATTACCTCCTTCTAGGATCGAGTAAGGGAAAAAGATCACTTAGAGGTGGTTCTAGATTTTGATATGTGGACTTGGTGAGTTTGTCTAAGTTAGGACTTAGAGAGTTTTCCCTATCTTATGGTAATTTTTTTTGTAGTGCTTGGGATTTTTTATGCCTGTTTGACTTTTAGGACATTACTCCTAGTGGTGTTTCTTTTAATATATATATTTTCTTATTTTGTTTACTTCCGTAATTATTATAGAAAAATTGTTCCTACTTTCATTTTATATGATTCCAGGTGATAGTCAACAGCCTGTGTGGACTGAGAACGCCCTTCGAGATATGTCAGGAATGGCTTGATTATCATCTTAACAGGGTACCTAGGCTAATTTGTGACAAATTATAATATCAAGGCTCAATAATAACTAAAAAAATATGTTCTTGAATCCAAAACTTTAGTTTAACCTTGATACAAATTATATAAGATCACTTGTCACTATATAACGTGTTCTATGACACCTCTTGTTTTACTTTTAACCTAAACATGATACCATATATACTACTTCCAATCCTTAACAAAATATCTATAGAAAAGTTTTATTCCAATTTATTCTTTTTATGTGATTTACTCAAGCATCATATCTCCATAAAACATGAATCACTTTAACAAATATTATTTCATTTTAAATTCATGGGGAGAGGGTGCCATTCCTCTTTCCTAATGTTATAAAAGATGGTGAGTCACTATGGACCTCTATTTTTTCCTTTATCCTTAAATTTAGAGTTTTTACCCAAAAATAAATTCGTTTTGGTAGAATCCAGTATCTTTTCAACTTCATTAGGATTACTCTTTACTTCATGTATAAATATACTAATTTCTATTCCTTGGGTAATCCTACTAATAAGAATCTCCTCAGACTTCATCATTTATAATTTTCTTCTCCAAACCATATTTTAGTATTTTTTATTCTTTTAATATTTATCTGATTTCTCAACATATACCTTTATTTACGATAAACCATCCACATGAAACACCAAATTCTCATTAATATGGGAACTCCATTATCTATTAGAAATATTCTTCTTGTCTATCTAGGGTTATTTTATTGATTAGTATATTTTTAACTATTCCAATTTCTAATTTAATCATGGCAATTTTGTTCTACCATCCCACAAAGTCTATTTCTCAAAGTGATAGATTTATCTTTTATTTCATGTTGGTTGACACCATTTATTCTAGCTAACTGCCTCTTAATATTTACACTAGATAAATATTAATCATGTTATTAATTATTATAATAAATCCCACACCACTGATTCTATTTTTGGTAACTACATTTCTTAAAACATTCATAAAATTTATAGTAGTGTTTTATTTCAACACTTTATAACAAAATTTAAAAGTAGTGAATATATATAGAAATAAAATTACATTAACTAATAACTTCCTCTAGGACTCATTTTTTTATCCTCACCTATTATATGGATCTTATTGAATGTGTTTTCAACTCTTCCATTGCTTTCCCTTTCCTAAGGAACATACATAGATTCCATTATCTCATTCCTTAAATAGGTTTCACCATGTCTAAGCTTGATTTCTATCATGGAACATGGACTTTATGAGATTATAACATTTTGGTGCTTCTCCTATAAAATAGAAATCTTGTTCTTTATTTCATTATCTTTAGTTAATGTATAATCAAATAGTAAATGTACTGAATATTTAAGAGTTTTATTTCTCATGGAATGTTCTTTCTCCAACCACTTATTAAACAAGGACAAATCTCTTTTATATTGATTCACATTTTTTATAATTATATATTCATACCTTCCTTGAGTGTCTTCTGAATAGACATATCATCCTCTAATGTAATGGTATGTTTATCTTTTATTTCACTGTGTTCTTTTACCTTGGAGTTCATCTGAGATATTTAATCTTCTAGGATGATGTCTTCCAATTTCATCATTTTTTATATTCAACTAAATATAACTGTTTTGAAATAATATTTTCCTTTTCTCATTCAATTTATGATATTTTATTGAATAATATACCATCTTCTTGGACCCAATTTTAAGCTTCTACAATTTGGAATACATCTATCATAACTCCTTTTCTTGGGAGTCATTCTTCTCCCTAACATCAATATACACATCAAATCATGTCTTATTTTTAATTTTCAAATTAATTTTCTAACACATCAATATAGATCTATTGAGTCTCATTATTCTCATGTAGCCTCTCATTTATCCCTATAAAAAAATAGATAGATTCTACCTTTAGATTTCTTGGTACCTCCTTATCATCATTAGATCTAACATCACTTTGAATATCATTCCACTCAACTAATATTTAGAACATAATAAATTACAAAGTAATATAATGGTATAATAAAACTCAACTCTAAAAACCAATTTGATCAATTTAGAAAAAAATAAATTTAACAAAATGAAACACTTGCTATAGTACCATTATTTAGGCCCATAATAGGTTCTAGTGAGAGATACCCTATAGGGGTGAATCAAGGTTTGGGACATTAGAAAATAACCACATTTTCCTAAAAACCTTAATTCACTGAATGATCATGAACTCATTATTAGTTTAGTCTCCATTAATTTTTTATTTAGATAATGATATGATTATCCCCCTTAATGTATTTATACCTTAACCAGTTTGATCAATTATTCTTCACCCACAAACACCAATTACTTTATGCAAAATCTAAACAATCAAACATTAAAAAAAGGTTTTTTACATGGTTCATATATAATAATATATTCTATGTAACATGAAATTATAAATGATTATATGCCAAAAATTACACTAACTATACTAATTAGTATTGTGTTTAGGCTAAGCCTAAGGTCAGCACACTTATTTTTTTGGGATAATACACTAGATCCCAAGGAATAATTCCATTAACTCCTCTTTCTTTTCTCACTATATTGAGAATGGAAAATTCCTTTGAAACACATTCCAAAACCAAAAAATTTCACCACTATTATTTTCACTAGATTTAGATTGGTTCTTTTTTATATCTCCAAGAATATTCTTCATATGTAATATTTTAACATATACTTAAAAAACATCATTATATTTCCATGAGATGTCTAGGAAACCCATTTTTCCTCTTTCAAAGGTTCATCAAGAAGTTCCAATGATATCACCGCTTCTTCTCTATGAACTTAACTAGAATGGTCTCTCCTTTACTGAAAAACAATAATTTTTTTCTTCTACTAATTTCCAAAAATATTCAAAAATTTCATATAATTATCATTTAAATTAGATATATTATGGTAATATTTTAATTGATTCGTTCAATTATTTTTTAGATATAGAATTTATAGCTGATCATCCTTTCTTATCATTATTCATTGATGTAGAGTTTTTACAATGAATAAAAGATTCATCGATCTATTTATCTTATTCTTATTAACTTATAGAATTCATGAGTCATAAGTGAGATATATTTTATGTTTTTTTAATATAGAGACTCATACATTAATCTTATTATCGAGATAGATTTCTCCTTTAAGTCTCTATAATCCTTAGTACAACAAATTTATTTTTACTATCTAAGGTATATTCCATATTTTAAATATAGAAACACTAAAAAATATGCTTCATTATATTTCATAATCACTATAATTTCCTTAACAAAATTTATGATATTTATTTTTAAAAATAATTTGAAAGATCATTTACTATGAATTTATTTAGTTATCAATCATATATTACAATCGATAATTAAAACTATAATATATGTGGATATTTTTAATTAGTTCACATAAATGTATATCAAAAAAAATATTTCAGTTTAATTTACTAAAAATCATACAGAATGATCCACTTTCAATATTAGTTTGATTCCATACATGGTCTACATTATGATCTGTTTGTTTCTTTATAATGTATAATAAACTCATATTAATTTAAAAACACTAAAATTCGGTTTCTTAAATCATGATAATATACACAAGCAGGATGTTTAAAACATTTAATAATAAAAAATACATCATCTAGTTTAAATCCTTTTACTAGATGTAAAAAATTTGAAAAAACCTGTTAATTCTTCCCTTGACCTATCTCTTGTTAGCTAGATTTCTCAAAGGCAATAAACCCTTTTAATATCTCCAACTAACCATAAGAAGTAAAAAGCTACCTCATGAGGTTTCATTAACCTTATAATGTCCCCTTATAAATATTATGGAGGAACATTATAAACCATTTGAAGTATTCATTCAAACATATAAAGATATACCTTTCTATAAAATGAACCATACACACATATAGTGACATTATACCTTTTTTGAAAAATTAACCATACATTATCAAGTTGAATTTATGCCTTTCCCACATAATTAACCTTAAAACCTCAAGGACACAACATAAATTCTTCCCAAAATGATCTTCTCGAATTCTAGTTGAACCATAATAACTATCAAAGAATAAATTATATATCTCATAACACTTAAGAAAAATATACTACATATATCATAAATACTTATAAAATTATATTATGTATGTAGGGTACCACCAAGTTTTCTTACATATTAAAAAAATGTTACATATCACCAAGATGGATCTTCTTTTCAAATTCCAAACAACTCAAAATATATTAAACAATAGAAAAATATGTTGTGTATACTTAGAGTCCTCCAAGACATTTCCAAATTCGAAGTCATACAAATATATCTTGTATTGAGGGATATTTTTATACATTTTTAATTCATACAATCTAAAATTCATTTCAAAACTTCTAAAATTCCTTGTAGTGATGGATAAATTATTCTTAAATCCAAGAACATTGGTACATAGTGAATTTACTAAAATTATTCACAGAACTATGATTTAATAGAATTCCAATATAATATATCCTAATGCATCAAAACCTATTCCAATTGTGACTAACATTATTCAAATACTATATTAACCAATAAAAAACGTCACCCAACCCATTACACACATTGATTCATCTTCCATTACAATCATCATTATTCATCATAATTGATAGATCTATTCAAGAAACTTTTGAATCTTTATCATCTTTATCTACCTTATCATGCACATACATTGTTGTTTAATAATAAATATAATACCAAGAAACACAATTGATTGAAAATTGATCAAACACAGTTTTATTACATTGATTTCCAATAATCTCAATCCTAATATTTAAATTTGAATTTTATTATATGTTATAGGAATAGATATTTTAAAAACTAGTTATTACATCAATAAAATAAAATAAAGAAGATGATTGGGAAGGTTTCCTCCATTGTCACTAGGAATATAAATTCCACGCTTTAAGTGAATAAGGAAGAAATTTGAAAGATCATGGTCAATTAAACTAAATTGGAATATATCAATATTGAATGGAATGAATTTTGAGGTCTTTATCCATCAATATGTTTTCAAATATTATATTGACCATGTGTATTCATTAAAAAGATAAAAAGGAAACCAGATCATAGGGATATTTAATGGAATTGAAAGATAGAGAAAATACTAATAGATTACTTCCTGTATGAAAAAATAATACCATTTAAGTCATTCATGTGTGGAAGCCATCTTAATTCCCATACAATATAATGTTAAAGAGAACTACTATTTAAATAATTTGTTACCATACATTGTGGATTCATGTTTTCTGGATAATATATGAGATATTTGAAACCATTTCCACTTAGCTGGGTGATGATTTTAGTCTAAGATTTTAGGGTTTTCTTTTGTACTTTAAATTGATTATAAATTTTTAATTAAAGCATTATTTATTTCTCTTCATTATATCAGTTTCATTGTGTTCCTTTAATGAAATATCCAATCTTTAAAATATTAAAAAACTAACCTAAGGGATCTATTAAGGAAATAATTCTTTGATGAAACCGATTAATTTTTTATTAATGTTTAAATCTGTTTTATTTTATTTTGGTTTTTATGAGGATAATCATTTGTGGGGAATGGTGATAATGTTTCCAACTATATTTTCCTTAACATTAACATCTTATTTTCCTAATATTTTACCTTAATCCACTAGATCATTAGAGAAATAAATAGATCCATGACGGATATGTAATGAATGAGTGTTATTTTAAACAAGGAAGGATGGTTAGGGGTGATCTTGATTCTGTATCCCACTAGTTTATGGACCACAAAGGTGGTGGATGTTTAGTGTACTTGAATCTTTTTAGGTACAAAATATATTCAAATTTATATTAAAGAATAATGAACACACATATGTCGTATTGTGATCATTTAGTTGTTATGAAACAATATAAGAGGCAATGAAGGTTCACTCAGGGTAATTCCATTGAGAGAATTTAATATATTTATAATTTCATTTTGTTTGTATTATTCCTATGAATACTTATTTTTTTGTATGAATCCCTTCAACCATATCACCCCCACATTTTAATTTCCTTTTAATATGTTAAAATACCATCAATATAATATATGGAAGCAATAATGAGTGATCCAAAATTGAATTCTTGAGAGATAACCCAGTTCAGTACCTGTGTTTCACTAGGAGAATATAAAAGTCATATTATACCACCCTATGAAAGGTGTGTCATATATTAATGTGTTAATTTTGTTAGGATTCATTCAAATCCATATACATTTTTTTTAATACTTTTACTAAAAATCACTTATTGTTTCTTCTTATATATATTATTATACTATCTATAATATATGAAGTTTTCATTATTATGGTTTCCCTTGAATATCTAAAAAATGGCATCCATTATTTTTTGGAATATCTATGTTTACTCAACATTATATTATTCTTAATACTATGAAAAAACCCAGTATTTTCTCATAGTTTTATTAAATTTTATGATTGATATATGTTTTTTTTATATGAATCTTATTTGATTTTGAGTGTATTATTATGTGGTTAGTGGGATTAGAATTATATAGCTCTATAATGAATTGTTTAAAGTAATGTATCTCATGAAATCAATATGTGTAAATATGATACTATATCTCTTTTAATTATATGTTATGAGATCTGTAAACATAAGTTATGTGTGAGCATGATGCTATCTTTTTTCAAATTCTAAGTGTGAGATATGCCAAATATTTTAGGATTTTTCACCATTATTAATTTCAAACATTCCATGTAAGTCTCAAATGATTTTATCATGATTTTTATTATTATTTTGATGATTATGATATTATGATTATGACAACACTCACCTATGCACTATAATTAATAAATTTTCATGTTCCTTTTTTTATCTCTCCCCTTATTGGGATTTTCAATCAGATATTCTTTCAGGTATGCCCCAAGGGGACTGAATTTACCAAGAAGGTCCTAAAATCATCTAGAAGGAATATTATGAAGGATTTAAATATATTTTAGTGTTTTATATATATTCACATCGTATAAACATAATTTCCATAAGAGACTAAAAAAATTGATTTTGGGAATTTTTTATTATAAATGTTTAACTTAAAATTTATGTAACAATAATCTATGGATGTTTTGGGTTTCTAAAATAAATATATATTTATGGTGAAAATGAGAATAAGATAAAGGTGATGGTTGAAAAATAACAAAATTTTTATGATGATTTTAATGGTAATGTTAATGATATAAATAGAAAGGTAAATAATCTAAACAGAAAAGTAGTTATTGATAAAGGGAAATTAGACTTAGAAAAATAGACAAATTGTAAAGACCCGTAAATTTCATTAAATTTTTTTTCTTAAATTATTTTGGATTTTCGAGTACGTAGTTTTTGACGGCGCCAGATTCCAAGGTCCGGTATGCCCAGAATCTATTTCCGAAGTTTTTCTCGTGTACGTTCAGTGAATGAATGAGCGGGTTTTTATAACTTTTGAACCGGTGCTCGGAATCAAAATCCGAGGGCACCGATTAATCCGCAACACCAGTAATTTCATAAGAATACCTTTACTAGAGTTTCATTTTCTCTAGAGGAGTTGTTAAAAAAAGTGGATTAAGTGTAAAGTGAAATAAAATTGTGTTACAATTTTATTTCTCTATTCTAAGTGGTTTTATCCTAAGTATGGGAGTTGGGGTGGAACCCACTAGATCCTAACTCCTCTTGTTTGGATATTTGTGAGTTGGGTCCCACACAATCCCCACCCCTTCAAATTCCTTTAACTCTTCTAACCCCTCTTAAAGTTTACTTCTCCTCTTCTCACATTAATTGAGTGCCAACACACTTTTATTCAATTAATTTAACCCCTTTAATTAATTGAATTAGGTGTTTTGATTTTTTTTTGACGTTTTGAAATGTTGGAATGAGTAAATAAAATAAGGAAAAGCCTTATTTTATTTTGGTTGGATTTTGGTTGTGTGAAGAAAAGGGGAGAGAGCTCTTGCGTTATTCTTTTTGAAGAGCTTCGTCCTCCTGTGAAGACCAACACCCTTCGATGAAGAACGCCGTCACCGCAAGGAGAGACGACGCGCCATTCATTCATCTCTCCGCAGCTAGTGTGCGATGTCATTCCATCCTTAGACACACTCCTACACCATCATCGAAACCTCACCACGTGATGCCATCAACCGTGACACTGACTTTCGTCATCGTTGTTGAGGTAGGGGTTAAATTCATTATTGGTGAATAAAGATTGGCTTGGATTTCACGTTGACGTATCTCATTTAATTTTGTAAATTGTTACCAATGTAACGGGAGAAAATCTGACTGCACAAACAGAGCGGATTGTCCTCCCCTTCTCTGGTTTATTAACAATGGCGTTTGGGGAGAAGACGGTGTAGTGCCATTGCACCACACGGGAATGATGAAGACCACAGCCAGAGCGGGCCGTGGTGGTGGAGCGTGGCGCCATTGCGCCGCGTTGGTGAGGCCAAAGGAGGTCGCATCAAGGAGCGGGCCGCGGTGGAGGGGCGCGACTCTGTCACACCGCGCCGGAGCACCAAGGGGCCGCAGCCGGGGTGGGCCGCGGTGGAGGGGCGCGACGCCGTCGGGCCGAGCAGGTCGGACAGGGGCCGCTACCTATGGCCGCTGCGGTTTCAGAGGAGGCGGGACCGGTGGGTCCCACGACAGCCACACCGGCCGGCCATTTTCGGAAATACCGGGGGGTTGAAACCCCCGACCAACTGCCTAGGGAGGACCCCACCATATGGGGGCCACCGTTTCAAAACAAAGGGGGGCCGCACCCCCCCCCCCCCTCGTACCCCGCGGCCGGACCACCCGCGCTGGGATGAGCTGTCAGTACTGGGTCGGGCCGTGCCGGCCGGGCCAGGCCGCGCCGAAACAGGCGGGACCTGGACCCAGTTCGGGCCAACCTAGGGGGTATTGGGCTAGGTCGAACCGGGCCCAAATCCCCTATTTTCAGACAGATCCGTTTAAACGCTCATAACTAGGGCTACAGACCTCCGATAGACATACCATCAGTTGCGTTGGGATCCTTGGATCAATACGGTCATTTTGGTATATTAAAATCAAGGTTTCGGAGAACCATGTGTATGGCCGTGTTGGCTCGAACACAAAACCAACCGGGCCCTCGGAGCAGAAACGCTTATAACTTGAGCTCCGGACGTCCGATTGATGTGCCGTCGACTTTTTTGGATTCCTCTTAGTGAGACAATTCATTTGTCTTACTCTTCTAGAGGTTTGGACGCTGCTGGAGTACAGCTGGGTTGACTTTAGCTTAAAAACCAACTGGGACCCTCTAATGAAAAAGCCCATAACTCTCACATCGGGTGTCCGATTGACTCGCCGTCTGTCGCGTTGAGTTCCTATTGATGAGACAGAACTTTGAGATACATAAAATCCTGAATTTGTGGAAGTTGATGTATCTACCCCTTGGATCATGGAGCGGACCCTCCCATAATTGATCGTGCTGTGTGCGGTAACCCTAGAGCTGACTGCGACTACGATGAAGATGACAACTTTCGTACAAGGATCCTCCATGGGTTCGACGATGACGTCTAATGTACTGGGATCCTCCGTGGGTTCGAAAGTGACGTATACCATTCTAGGATCCTCTGTGGGTTCAGCAGCGTTGTCGATTATACTTGGATCCTCCGTGGGTTCGGCATCGATGACTACTATACTTGGATCCTCCTTGGGTTGGGCAGTGACGATGACTTCTGTACTAGGATCATCTGTGGGTTCAACAGCATTGTCGACTGAACTTGGATCCTATGTGGGATCAGCTGTGATGAATACTATACTTGGATCCTACGTGGGTTTAACAGTGAATACATCTGTACTTGGATCCTACATGAGTTCGGCAGAGGAGATGATTTAGAGGCTACATCAATCATCACCACCCCTCTTCGTGAATAGTATATCTGTGTGGTCTGAGTCTTGACTTTCAATCATTATCTTCAATATGATTGTCTTGATTTCCTATGTGTATTGGGACATACTCTCCTGTGTGGATTGAGTTATACTTTCCTGTGTGGACTGGGTTGTACTTGAGCCTATGAGTTTGAGCAGAACTAGAATTGATGACTTATGTATATGTATGGGAATATACCTAAGTAGAGTTGGTTGATACTTATATTCATATCATTTCTTTTTGGATTATCCTTTGTGGATTCTGGGAGTCTCGGGGTCCCTACTGAGTATCGTATACTCACCCTATACGGGCTACACCTGCACTACGTTGTGTTGGATGCAGACGACAGACAACGCTGATCGTGATTGAGGCTTGAGGAGTGGGACAGTACCCGGAGGTGGTCTATTAGGTGGGACGTACAAGGGGAGAACGGCCGGACCCAAGGAGCTGACAAGACTGTCTATACTCACCCTTCATGTGGGAGTTCTAGAGGATGACTTGGTGGTTTCTGATTTACTTTTCAGTTGTTGTACTTAACTTTTAGTTGGGTTTGTATACTGGCCCATTTACTTTCCAGCACTTACTTGTGTATTCAGTTTACTTAGTGTTTACTTCAGTTTGCATACTCTATGGTGTTTGTTTTCTTTTTTAAAGGAAATTACTTCCCTTTTATCAGGATTTACGCCTTTGGTGCTAGTCGCCAGCCCCTGGCCTATGGAAGGAGGGCTTGGGGTAGTCACGACACTATCCCTGAGGACAGGTCGTGAAAAATTGGTATCAGAGGAGTCGGTTCTACCACATAACTCAAGACTCTGATAATTTCTTCTCTGTGAAGCAACAATGTTTAGAGTATTGAGTGTGGTTATCAGTCCAGGGAGTCCAGTGTTGGTGCGACGACCGACGTATCCATACACCAGGACCCTGACTCTTGATTTCCAACTCAGTGCACGAAAACATTGATTGCATGTGTGTTTCAAAATTTTTCTTTGTGATTACTTTGTGTCAGCTCACCAGGTATACTGAATTAACTGTGGTGCACCTGTTTCTTTTCAGGATGGGCCCATGATGGCAACCAACTGGGGTTCCGAGCTTTGTGGGAGATGACAACCCACCGAGCGACGAGGCCTCGGTACAGGGCCCCATTACAGCGGAGGCACCAGCGGTACCTCTACCTTCAAATCCACCAATGCCACCTGCCCCAGCAGCTAAGAGTGCACGTCGCCTTAGTGTACTGCATGAGTTTTAGCATCAAAGACCGCCCATGTTACATAGGGAGACGGACCCTTAGGTAGCCAAGGATTGGCTGGAGGCTGTTGTTCGAGTCTTCAGATTAGTAGGGACACCAGCTGACCTCATGGTGATCCTTGTGGCGAGTCTCCTGCACGCGGCAGTAGGTAGATGGTGGATCCTGATGCTCCATGTGCATGACGAGGCATCACTTCTATGGACAGACTTCGAGAGACTCTTCATATCGGAGTTTGTTCCAGCCCCCCCCCCCCATGCGGTGCACATTCAGGAGTTGCTACAGTTGCGGTAGGGCGGCATGACGATAGCCCAATACTCAGTGAGGTTTACCGATCTCTTGCGCTACTCCATGGACATGGTACGAGACCCATTCTTCCGGGCCTGGACCTTCGAGCATGGACTGAGGCATGAGATCAGGGCTTTGATGATCTCCCTCAACATCCCGACATAGGCGGGGGTGCTGGAGAGATCCCTTCTAGTAGAGATTTTTCTCGCTGTGCAGTCACCAGCGGCGAGACCCTCCACAGGAAGACCCGCAGCGGAGTCTTCTGCAGTTGTCAGTAGACAGATGATGCAGAGAACCAAGTGGGCTAGACCATCAGATGAGCAATCTCAGGATACAGGTTTGTTTGTACGGGGTACACAAAACAGAGCCAGCCATACGAGGAGTAGACAATGTTGTACATACGGAGGGCAGGGTCACATGGCTCAAGACTACCCGACACACCCTGCAGATGACCAGCAGGTGGTATAGGGACCTCCCAAGCAGAGGTTCGACCGTGGCGGTCCGCAAGGATTAGGAGGACGAGTCAGAGGAGCTGGTCGAGCAGTGGGTGGTGGGCGACACTTTGAGGCCCTACCACCACCACCACCACCAGGAAGACCACCCCGACCGCAGGGAACGATTGGACATGGGATAGCTCAGCTTCAGGAAGCTGAGGCCTACGAACATGGAGATCCTGGAGCAGATGGACATGAGCGGGACTAGCTCCAGAAATGGAGACTTTTGTTCATGATGCTTCTAGATTTGTTGATGTTTTTTTTGTGGATGCATTGTGTCTTTGTACCTTGATCTTCAATAATAAAAGACACTTGTTCTTGTGACGTTTTATTCCCTATCATTTTTATATAGTTGATACTAAGAGGTTCTAGTTAAAACCATTGACTTGAACCTCACTTTAGAGATTCCTACTGGAGGAGACCTAGTGACCACACACTGCTGCCGACGGTGTGACTCGACCCTTGGAGGTGAGAGTAACGGTTAGATCTCTTGGAAGTAGCGTTGAGGTCTTACGACGTCATACATGGCATGAAATAGAACCATTAATTTCAGGATTGACTCTATTAGTCAAAGGCTGTGGTTAATCTAGGGGATGAGACCAGATTTCTCTTTTCGGCAGAGGAGGAATCTCAGCAGCTCTTGTAGATCGTAGATGAAGAAGTGTGGAGTTGAGTTCTTACAAATGGCCAGTCTCACCCACTATTTGTCGAGCGAACGGTATACGGTTCTCGCCAACTCAATTGTATCAGGTGTATCTTTTCTTAAAAGGACATGAACCTGAAATAGCGACGATGTCTTGAGTTTCTCAGAACTATGACATCGAGACAGTTTATACTCGTGAGAAGGGGAACGTTGTAGCGGAAGCTCTTAGTAGGAGATCAGGCATTCAGATGTTAGGAGTGGTGAGACAACAACTGGCCACATTTTCAGATATTCTTTGCGGGTAGTGTTGGAGTGATTATGTGTAGAACTAGAGATGGTTCAGACTACAATGGAGAAGGTGCAGATCATCCAAGAGTGGATGAGGACTGCTCAGAGCCGATAGAAGTCCTACGCTGACAGGAGGTGGGGGCCACTAGAGTTTGAGGAAGGCGGCCACGTTTTCTTACGGGTCTCACATCGATGTGGATTACGGAGATTTGGCAGGGTCGGAAAGTTATCTCCGCGCTTCATCGGACCATTCCAGGTTCTCAGCAGGATAGGCAAGGTGGCTTATCTCCTGGCTCGTCCACCTCAGTTGCACCGGGTGCACAACGTCTTCCATGTATCTCAGCTGAAGAGATACATGCATGACCCGACGCATATCATTGATCATGGGGAGATGGACATCGATGATGGGGAAACTTTTGTGGAGGTCACGGTGGAGATCAAGGATCAACAGGAGCGGGTCCTACATGGATGTTCGATTCCTCTAGTGCACATCAGGTGGTAACATGAGAACCTCCATGAGAGCACTTGGGAACAGGAGGCTCAGATGTGTGCACAGTATCATCATTTGTTCCAATATTTTGTGATGTATATTTACGGGGATGTAAAGACTGAGGTGGGAGTAATGTAAAGACCCGTAAATTTCATGAATTTTTTTTTCTTAAATTATTTGGGATTTTACAAGTACACAGTTTCTGACGGTGCCTGATTCTAAGGCCCGGTGTGCCTGAATAAATTTCTGAAGTATAGTTCGGGTACATTCAGTGAATGAATGAGCAGGTTTTTCTAACTTTTGAACTGGTGCTCAGAATTGAAAACCGAGGGCACTGATTAAACCGCAACACTGATAATTTCTTAAGAAGACCTTTAATGGAGTTGCATTTTTCTCGAAAGGAGTTGTTAAAAAAAGTGGATTAAGTGTAAAGTGAAATAAAATTGTGTTACAATTTTATTTCTCTATTCTAAGTGGTTTTATCCTAAGTATGGGAGTTGGGGTGGAACCCACTAGATCCTAACTCCTCTTGTTAGGATATTTGTGAGGTGGGGCCCAAACAAGCCTAACCCCTTAAAATTCCTTTAACTCCACTAATCCCTTTTAAAGCTTACTTCTCCTCTTCTCACTTTAATTGAGTGCCAACACACTTTTATTCAATTAATTGAACCCCTTTAATTAATTGAATTAGGTGTTTTGAATTTTTTTGAAGTTTTGAAATGTTGGCATGAGTAAATAAAATAAGGCAAAGCCTTATTTTATTTTGGTTGGATTTTGGTTGTGCGAAGAAAAGGGGAGAGAGATCTTGAGTTATTTTTTTTGAAGAGCTTTATCCTCCTGTGAAGAACAACACCCTTCGACGAAGAACACCATCACCACAAGCAGAGACGACATGTCGTTCCTTCATCTCTCCGCAGGTAGTGTGCAACGCCGTTCCATCCTTGGACGCACACCTACGCCATCATCGAAACCTCACCACGTGACACCGTAAACCGTGACGCCGACTTTCGTCATCGTTGTTGAGGTAGGGGTTAAATTCATTATTGGTGAATAAATATTGTCTTGGATTTAACGTTGACGTATCTTGTTTAATTTTTCCAATTTTTACCAACGTAACGGGAGGAAATCGGACCGCACAACCACATCTGATTCTCATCCCCGTATCTTGTTTATTAACAATGGAGTTTGAGGCGAAGACAGTGCGGTGTTGTTGCACCGTGTGGGAATGATGAAGACCGCGACAGGAGCGGGCCATGGGGGTGGAGCATGGTGCCATCGCGCCTCTCCGGTGAGGCCGAAGGAGGCCGCGACTAGGAGCGGGCCACGGTGGAGGGATGCGGCGCCGTCGCGCCGCGCTGGAGCAGCAAGGGGCCGTGGACGGGGCGGGCTGCGGCGGAGGGGCGTGGCGCCGTCGCATCACACCGGTCGGACAGGGGCCACAATGGTTTTAGAGAAGGCGGTCGGGCTCGGTCGGCCGTCAGCACACCAGGAGGCGGGACCGGCGGGTCCTGCGATAGCCACACCGGTTGGCCACTATGGCCGGTCGTTTCCAGAAATAACGGGGGGTTGAAACCCCCGGACGTCCGCCTAGGATGGACCCCACCAGATGTGGGCATCCATTTCAAAACAAAGGGGGTTGTGCTCACCTGCACCCCGCGACCGTCTTCCGATCCGGGCCGCCGCGCTCGGCCGGGCCGCCCGTGCCGGGCCGGACAGCCCGCGCCGGTCCCGACCGCCCGCGCCGTGTCGGGCCGCCAGCGCTGGGCCGGGCCGCGCCCAAATGGTTTGGACCCGGACCTAGGTCGGGTCGACCTGGTTCGGGCTGACCCAGGGGGTATTGGGCCGGGTCGAACCAAGCCGAAACCCCCCATTTTCTGACAGATCCGTTTAAACACCCATAACTTGGGATACAGACCTCCGATCGATGCACAGTCAGTTGCGTTGGGATCCTTGGATCAATAAGTTCGTTTCGGTATATTACACTAAAGTTTTCAGGGAACCTTGGGTATGGCCGAGTTGGTTCGTACACGAAACCAACCGGGGCCTCGGAGCGAAAACACTTATAACTTGAGATCCGGACGTCCGATTGACGTGCCGTCGACTTTGTTGGATTCCTCATAGAGATAATGTTCTTTTTGATTACTCTTCTTGAGGTTTGGACATATCTGGAGTATGGTCGGGTTTGTTTTAGCTTAAAAACCAACCGGGCACCTTGGACGAAAAATCCAATTACTCTCATACCGGGCGTCTGATTGACGTGTCGTCTATCGCATTGAGTTCCTATTGATGAGTCCGAACTTTGGGATATATCAACTCCAGAATTCGTGATAGTTGATGTATCAACCCCTTGGCTCATGGAGCGGACCCTCTTGGAATCGAGCTTGCTTTGTGCGATAACCCTAGAGCTGACTATGACTACGACGAAGATGACGACTTTCGTACAAGGATCCTTCGTGGGTTCAATGACGACATCTACCGTACTAGGATCCTCCATGGGTTCAGCAACTACTTCTACCATACTGGGATCCTCCATGGCTTCGACGATGATGTCTACCGTTCTAGGATATTCTGTGGGTTCAGCAGCGTTGTCGACTGTACTAGGATACTCTGTGGGTTCGGCAGCGATGACTACTATACTAGGATCCTCCATGGGTTTGGCAGTGAGGATGACTTCTGTACTAGGATCCTCTGTGGGTTCAGCAGCATTGTCGACTGAACTTTGATCCTTCATGGGTTCGGTAGCGATGACTACTATACTTGGATCCTACGTGGGTTTGGCAGTGACGAAATCTGTACTTGGATCCTACGTGGGTTCGGCAGGGGAGATGATTCTGTGGCTACATCAATCATCTCCACCCCTCTTCATGAATAGTATACCTGTGTGAGCTAAGTCTTGACTTTCAATCTTTATCTTCGATATGATTGTCTTGATTTCCTGTGTGGATTGGGACGTACTTTCCTGTGTGGATTGAGTTATACTTTCTTGTGTGGGAAGGGTTGTACTTGAGCCCGTGAGTTGGTGCAGAACTAGAATTGATGACTTAGGAATATGTATGGGCATATACCTAAGTAGAGTTGGTTGATACTTGTATTAGTATCTTTACTTTGTGGATTATCCTTTGTGGATTCTAGGAGACATTCGGGAGTCTCGGGGTCCCTACTGAGTATCGTATACTCACCCCTGCATGGGCTATGCCCGCACTACGTTGTGTTGGATGCAGACGACGAACAACGCTGATCGTGATTGAGGCTTGAGGAGCGGGACAATACCTGGAGGTGGTCTATTAGGTGGGACGTACATGGAGAGAATGGTCGGACCCGAGGAGCCGATGAGACTGTCTGTACTCAACCCTTCAAGTGGGAGTTCCGGAGGACGACTTGGTGGTTGCTACTTTACTTTTCAGTTGTTGTACTTTCTTTTCAGTTGTAATGCACTTTCAGTTGGGTTTGTATACTGGCCCATTTACTTTCCAGCACTTACTTGTGTAATCAGTTTACTTAGTGTTTACTTCAGTTTGCGTACTATGTGGTGTTTGTTTTCTTTTATAAAGGCAATTCCTTCCCTTTTATCAGGATTTATGCCTTTGGTGCTAATCACCATCCCCTGGCTAATGGAAGGAGGGCTTGGGGTAGTCACGGAATGGGCCCCAAGGACGGGTCGTGACACTAATACTCAAAATTATTAGAAAAAATATGACCATATCTGAAGGAATAATTCATAAGGAGTCTAGAAAAGAGAAATCTACATGAGATACATTATAAGAAAATTATAGGACATTTTTAAATATTATGTTTATATTTTCATCAACATTTTTATGAAACAATAATTTTTAAGGAAACCTAAGGTAAATAGTCAAAAAAGAATCCATCATAGTAGAGGCGGAATCATACTAATACAAATAAATATGTATTTTGTATCACTATTTTATCTTCACATCTTATAGAAATAAGTTTTTACAAAAATTTGAGATATCTATAAGTGAATATTATGATAGAAGAAGCTTAGTTACAAACATTTTAGTAAAAAAAACTTATTGGATGTCAACTTGATATGAAAAATTATTGTAAATGTTTGGGTGAAGACAATGAATATAATGAAAAAATAGAATGCAAAAGTTGTAAACATGCCCTTTCAAATAAAAAATGAGTTAGAAGGAAGATAAAAATATTTTACAATATATGTATATGGAAGTATCCATCTAAGAAGATTGGAATTTCAAGACTTAGATATCATATAGTTGGTTTTGAACTCACATGATGTTAAATTTTTATCTCTTGAAAACAACCCAATCATGAAATATTTAACATAACTATATCTGATTATAAGTATCTCTCACACAAAGAGTAAGTTTAAAATATCTCATTTCAGTTAAATAAATTTTAAATTAATATGACTTTTATATTAATGGATTTTACCATATCTTACTTAATATAAGTAATCATTATGATTTATGATACACTATTGAATTAAAAAAATAGTCTTAATAATAAGGATAAAAGGAGATGATATTTTAAAAAGAATAAGAGAATATTTAAATTTATATGAGATCATATTAATTGAAAAAATGAGATAAATATTGATAAATATATAATATTAAGATAATATATTCTTTGATAATTCTGCACATACTTGAGAAGAATGGTGAATGATTATTAGATAAACATGTTATCTCAAGAGATGAAAAAATAATGGTTAAAACAAAAATGATCAACCATATATGATTTCTTAAAATATTATAGTACTTTGTCAATACCATATGCATTCCTTATTTGTTTTTCTAAAATTTATTCAAGTGTTGTTGAAAATATTGGAGAAGGTTATATGATTTAGGGGTAGGTTTTTGTCCAGGATGATTGTTTTTAGTATTGTTTGAATTAAGGTTCATTTTAAATAGTTAGTAATAGAATTTAATTGATGGATTATAGGTTTTAATCAATCATTCTTGTTTTCTAAGAATATTTATATCAATGCATGTTAAATTGGTTGATTTATTATTGTTTACAAATATTTGAAAGTAATTTCTAAAAAATCTGTAAAATTATTATAAGCGTATAATTGTTTAATTTTGTGTCAAAAGGGAAAGAAAAGTGTGTCATAAAACCTTGAAGAAAAATATTATTTAAAAATTTTAATAACTTTGTAATAATATTCTTGTTTGCGTTAAGAATAAATATAAACCTTGGTATCATTTCACCCCTATTGAGATTTTTTTGTATTTGTTTAACTATAGTGAAGATATTTTTTTGGAATTAATAAATGAATAATTCAATAGTTTGTTATATTTTAGAAAATTATAGTTATTCTTGTTAAAATATTTAAATATAATTTTTATATTTTTTGAACATATTTTTTAGAATATACCTGATGGCCCTGATAGTGGTTGAATGTGTTCTACAATGGTTAATGTGATTTTTGGGTGATATATATGATATAAAATTTTATGATATATACAATTTCTGTTATAGGAAACATGAATTGTGGGGGGGGGGGTAATTATTCTATATATACGAAACAATGCCCCGTAATATATGGGATGCAACACCCTGAGATTTTAAAACAAAAAAATTGGGTTTGATGGAGTATAAGTCACGTGAAACAGAGATTATATGAGAATATAACACCCCAATACTATATGATATAATGATTTTTAAATAAATTCAATTTCTTTAACAGCTTATGTAACACATAACAACGAGTTTTAACAAACCACAATATACTATTAATATTATTATTTAAACAAGATCATTATAAACTAGAGATTAAATAGGGAAGTTTGAATATGAATAAATAAATTTCGAAAAATAATTATAAATGTTTTATATAAAGAAAATATATTGATAAATAAAAAATTAAAATTTTGTAATGACTTTATATGCTTTGAAAATACTTATTTATTAAAAAATTATTTTAATAGTTTTTTTTGTGAAACAAATATTAAATTATTTTTTGGAACTTTTAGAAAATTTATTTGAAAAACATAACTTCATTTTTTTAATAATTTTCTTCAAATTATCTTTGGATTAATTTTTTGGATTTTCTTGAAATGATTAATTTTTCAATGAATAATGAAAAAAACTGGTTATTATTAAAAAAAAATTTTCTTTAAATGAATATATATAAATAATTTTGTTAAAATGGTTTTAAAATTAAATTTAGTTTTAATATATATTTATTAATCCATTTTAGTTCATTGGAATCAATTTCATTTTAAATTTTTATATTACAACTTTCTCTACTTATGAAAAGTTTTTCTTTGGAAACCTTCTTTTTCATCACATCTTCGGGTTTAATTTTAAATTAAAATTTTCCATTTATGTGAATGGAATTTATAAAAATAGATTCCATATTTATATTCATAATAATTACTATTATTTGATAAGTTAAAATTAATTTTGGAACATAATTAATTGTGAAAACAAAAAAATTAATTAACGTGGTTAAATTAAAAACAAGTTTACCGAGGGGTCAAACAAAAATTATTTGGGAAAAAATGACCCTAAAATTCTCTAATTACTGTTTGGATGTAATACTTAGACTTTATATCTTATAAGGTTTGATAATGGGCTGTTTTTATCCATGTGAGTTGTAAAAATGTGGGTATAATTATTTCTTACAAAAAAATCCATGTGTGCCCTATCCCCCACATATAACATTCCACCCTATCCTATAATGTCCACACTTTAAAAACACTTTGGTTTAGACAATACATATATAAATATTTTCATTAGTTCCTTATAAACATCTTGGAGGCCTTTGTTTGATTATTAAACCATCATATGAATGTTTTAGGAATAAACCTAAAGAAGTTCTTCGAAGAAGAGTAAAATTATTAACGTGTTTATTTGTATTATTTATTCTTCTAACACATTAAAATATTATAAAACTATGATAATATAATAGATAAAATATCTCTTATTTATCTATATGTTATTATTTAAATTTAATATTCTCTATCCATTAGCACTTTAATCAAATGGAAAATGAAATCGTCGGTTGTGTGTACGATGAAATACCGCATCACGAACCGATGTATTTCATTTTACATAACCTCCTTTAAAGGATGAATATAATGATGGATTTAACATTTTTATAATATATTTTTGACATTATTATACTTCTACGAATATTATATCACTTATAACTTTATACTTTCAATTGTGTGTGAGGATACAATAACACTGCTCATGTGTATGGCGGACTACCGCCTCACAAAGTGATGTGATTCATTTTTCACTTAGTATTTAAATGGAAGGTAATATGGATAAAATTAATGAATATATTTAATATTTATGACCTAAAAATTCATCTATTAATATTATATCACATACAACTACTGACCTTCCAATCCATTTGAAAATAATAACATCGCTCATGTATACGTGTGGACTACCTCCTCCACGCATCAATATGATTTTTTTTCATTTTATTTTTACATGGATGGTATTTAGGATGAATTTAATTAATATAAATTATATATATGATAAAATAATTAATCTTTAAAGGTGAATTAATATTTATTTTTCTTTCATTCTATCCGTTCAGAAAATGGAAACAACATTGATGTGTGCATACGACCTACCGTATCCATGAATAATGTAATTTATTTTCTATATTTAAATTTTATGGATTAATATAAGTAAATTTATAATGAATACATATAATATTTATATAATTTTTTACATTTTTTAGATTATTTAACAATAAATCAAAATAAAGGACCAAAAATAAGAAATCAAAACATACATAAAAAACAAAGATGGTATTACCTTAATTGTCATTTTAACAAGGAATTGCTAATAAAAGGGTAATAAAAAGTCATAAGTAAATCATATATGGCATGACATATATATATATATATATATATAGTTCTATAAAATATTTATAGTATTCAAATTTATTTATAGAGTAGGAATAGAGACACATGGAGGAAATCAGACCTGAGGTAAGGGATTTTGTCTAATTTTCATTCATTGAGACATGTTGTAATGTTATGAACCCAATTTATTTATATGGTGTATACAATTCCACCTTTTTTTGTAATATAATTAATAATTAATAATTCATATTATTTTATGTATTAAATTTAATTATTCCATCAAATGAGTTTTTACTTGACAGTTACCAAGTGGTAAAGAATTTCATAACTCAATTTAGTTTCATTAGGTTATATTAAAAATTAATTGTCTTTGATATTATAAGATTATGTATTTAATGAATTTTTAATTATATTATGTTTTATTTCAAATTTTTATGTGTAATAACATTTTATACACATAGTTTATTCTTTGATAATTTTTTACTACAATGTCATGATCAGTATAAGGGTTGCTCAACTCAAATTTTATTCTTTGGGACATATATTATATTATAAACGTATAATATATTATGAGATTTATATAATACCAATTTTATATGTTATATCATGAATATATTGTTATTAATGGTACTCAATTTTTCCTTTGAAGTTATTTCTTTATTGGGGATTATGAATCCAATGTTATGAAAGTGGTATGAGATTTATGTTTCAATCCCATTTTAATTGGGATTGTTTATGTTTGAATTTCCATTGAAAGAAATTATCTAAAATTTATATTATAAAACCATTTAATTTTATTATCCCATAATTATTAATTAAATTTTCACTAAATATATTTTTTTCAACTTGTTGGTAATTAAAATGATAGAGAAACTGTTTTTAAGAAAATCCAACTTTATTCATCTCTTTAGTAAAAAATCGCTTTTATTCCAAAACCATGTTTTCTAAAAATGTTTCCAAGAATGTTTTTAATATTAAAATATGAGTTTTAATGTAATTTTTAACAACTATTATTATTTTATTTTTTTTGAATGTAATCTTCCAGTCTTTTTCCCAATAACTTACTTTTAAATAATCTAAAATAATGTGAAAGGAAAATTTTTGTATGCACTCATCAGGAAAAAACCTTTCCCACCATCATAACCACTCATTTATTTGAATATTACTTTACAAGATTTTAATTTTTTATTTCAGAAAAATGTATTTCCCAATATTTTGGAACTTTTTAGTATTAAATGTATTTTTTTAGTGAAAAGGGTATTTTCCAAAATATTTTTTTAAATATCTTTTTAAAGTATCTGCTTTATAAATAATAAAAGCCATTTATTTTACTTTTACTCCACTGGTGATATGTTGTATTAATACCACACTTGTTCTTTATCTAGATGGTTTATGTTCATTTTGACCATGTAAAGTATTAGAATACAATTTATGGATTAATTTGGAAGTCATTAAATTTCCCATGAAACATTCACTATCTTGTAATCATTTATCATTACATTTCTCTTATATAATCATATTATTTTTATCATGTATATGATTATTTATTAATATATATATCATTTTCACATATAGTTTTTTTACTTTTAAATACATTTTATTAATAGGGTAAATAATTATTTACATGTATCATTCACTCAATATAGATATTTATTAAAAAGGAAAATTGTTCATGAATTAAATAAATCTTAAGATATTTAAGGAATTCTTTGGGAATAAAAGTGATATATGGGGAATGGTTATATATTTTGGAATGATTCATTAGTATCCGCATGAGATGAATCAACTGGATAGAATTATTTGAATAGGTTTTTGGTGTATACATAACCACATTATTAAACTATCTCATGAAAGGGATTGACAACATAGATATTAAGATGAACAAGACCATAGTGTAAATAATTTTGGATTTAATTCATGGATAATTTATTTATTATTTTTATCCATGATATTTTTGTATTTTTCTTATCTATAGATGTATTTCATTATCTTTTTATTAAATAAATGTCATGTGTTTTCCCTTATTTACCTTTATATATTGATTATTTCATATCTAATAATTATAGTAAAGTCACTAATTAAATACACATTTGTTTAGTTATTTTCTTTTCCATATTAATTTTTTCTTATAAATCATTCTTTATTTAATAATAATAGATTCTACTGTATGTAACCCTTATTATGAATTTGAGATCACCTTTTTTTATTTCTTTTCCTCATGATGTGAAGAAGGAATATTTGAATGAGTTTAAGGATGAAGAATTTTTTTTACTTTTACTATGGTGTATATAATGTTTTAAAATGTAAATGAGATCCAAGTATGTATTAACTTTACCAATACTGATAAAAAATTTAGTCTATTAGGATGCATTCACTTGTATCTTGTGCCAATGTATTTATGTAACTATAGACTCTGGGATTCTGAGGTAATGGTCCTTACAGTTTGTATGTGAAAAAGTATAGTGGAATCATTAAGAACTATATTTAGGAAAACATATGTTAGGAAATATTAAACTATTATAGAATTTGAGGATAATTATATAAAAAAACATAAATTTTTGGTAAGGTAGATATTATGTGGTTTTTCCCTGAAAATACATCCTTTTCTGGAAACTACAAGTGGACATGGTTATAGAACTAATAAACCTATGTATAATAACTCTAAAAAAGTCATGTCAGGATTGAATTTAGTGGTATGTTATACATGAAAATGATCCATATAGTGCACCAGGTTTGAAAATCTCAGGGGATATGGTTTGGATAATTCAAATTTTCGTTACAAAACATTATTAAGGATTTAAATAAATGATGAAAATGAATGAGCTAAGTTAAACCTAAGGTGAATTATATTTAAAATATGGTTTCATAATTTATAAATCCTATAAATTTTTATATGGGTTTCCCTTTATGATCTTTTATCACAATAAACATTTTGGTTTGATTAAATAGATAAAACCCAAAGGAATCATGTTAACATCAAATATGAAGGACAATTTGGTAATGATGAGAAAACTAATCGGATGATGAGTGAAATATATCATGATTATTCCTAATCATTTATCCTTAAATATTATTAAAACCCTACACCTTAACCATCTCCCAAATTTACTAATTTAGAGAAGGATGAGTTTTTCTAAGATATTGAGTGATGGAGACCATAGAGGAAATAATTCTTGATGTCCTTCATATTAGAAATGTGGATGGAGACACCCAGGAAAGTGTATCAATGGAAAAGGAAAATATTTTATGCATAGAAAATAAGGGCATAAATAAGTGGATTATAAAAGAAAGAATAAAGAGTATTATTTAAGGAAATAAATTTCATCAGAAGGACCTATTTATAGTTTTTTATTAAATGTGGGGAACTTGGGAATTATACGAGCCAATTTACTCTTTTAAAGGTTAACCCCTGGTAAAAGGAATAACCTATGTTAAAATAAAATGGTTGAATTATTAATGTTTTGGGATTCAAGAATTAAATAGTATAAGTATTTTTACAAATGGTATTTTGGTTATAAGAATAATGAAACATCTAAGGACTGTGTTAAATTTTAGAATTATATATGTTTTCATTATATTAAGTGTTATGGATAAAATCATGAGTTTCTAAGTTTACGGTTGATATTTAGTTCAATGTCATAAAACACATTTATAGTATTTATGTGATGGGAGTCTACCAAGATTAAATATACTTAGGGAAACATTTATAGCAACACAACCCATTAGTTTAGAATATATTTTAGTGAAAATGTTATTTAAGGTAGAATTACCTTACATATTGTAGGAATAATTTTAAACGTATTAGTAATATTTGGAGTTTATATTACCTTTCAATCTTAAGTAATTAGGGGTTGTTAGTTTTTGGGAATGTTATAGAAATTATATTAACATAGTCTTAGAAAAAGGACAACCAGCATATTGGGTGAAAACTATAATGACCCAAACATAAGGTGCATAGACATTACATCACTTTTTTGGAATACTTAAAAAATTACAAAAATAGATGCCCAAAGACCGTATTTGCCTTTTGTGCTTTAAAACATGAAAAAATGAACACTAGTACATAATTGAGCTACATTATCTCCCATTGGGTTCTTCTTGACTATCACCCTTCTTAGACACATCATACTTAATACACATCTTTATATCTCGATGAAGGAACCATAAATGGGGGTGTGGTCAGATGCTCAATAATATTAAAGAAGGGATACATGTAAGCATAAACATGAGTATAAAAGTTTGATAATGTGATCAAAACATTTGATTATCATAAACATCATATCAAAGATCATAAACAAGAATGATGACATAAATATTGATAGTTCATAATACATGAATCATAATTAAATAAGGAACCTAATCCATGAAATCATAACATAAGAATAAAACATGGAATTATGGAAAACACAGAATCATATAATAGGATTTCTATAGTATCCAAGGCATCACTACCAAGACCATCCTAATAGTATGGGTTCACTACCCATACCATCTTGGTAGTCATGGTTCACTCCCATGGCCATATTATTAGCATGAGTTCACTCCTCATACCTTCTTGGTAGTCATGGTTCACTCCCATGGCCATCTTAGTAGTAAAGGTTCACTCCCAACATCATCTTAGTCTATCTAATGAGATATAAATCTTTACCCAATGTACTAGAGGGAGATATAGGTCCCACCCATATCATAATGAAATCATACATACATGTTCCAAAAAATCATAAAAAATCATATCATAACCCATTAAATGTAATTAGAATTACAAACATGTAATCATATCATAACCTATGAAAAAGATATAGGTTTTGTAATCGTTTCATCAAAAGAATAACATGTGAAAGAAAAACAGATTTCATAGACATATAACCCATGAAAGAAAAACGGGTTTCATAAAGGCCACAACATCAAGCATAAACCATTCAGAGGAATAATATGAATGGAACCTTTGGATCATTTTCACGAAAGTCAAGAGTAATATCAATATATTTTAACTTATATGAGACATAATTTTGAAATAAATTTTGAAAACATTTCTTGAGGAAAATATTATTCTTATTTGAAAATATCATTTGAAAACCTAAAACCTTTATAAAACCATTTTATTTGAAAATAAACTTGAAAAAATTTAACATAATCTTGTAAAATATGTGAAAAACCTTTTCATTGAAACTTATAAATATTATTTAAAACTATTTCAAAATTGTTTTCTTTGAGAACTTATAAAATACTCTTAGAAAACATTTTGAAACCTAAAACACATTAAATAAACAGCATATAAAGGATATGTAAATACACATAAATTTAATAATATGAATCGTAGAATACATTCAGGAGTAGTATATACATCACACAAAAGAAAATATTGGTGAACATTTTATGTATCTCGTGGATCTAAAAAGCGAGATGAAATTCCCTTACCATGTGTCTTGAATCTTGTCGTACTCATACAAAAGTTCGGTATAATAAATACAAAATTATTTTAAATTTATAAAAGAATCATATTATTATATCTTATATCATATGTGGTTTTATTATTAATTTATATAAGCTTCTTGTTACCAATTCTATGTTAATGTTTCCCTCTGGGTAATATCCTCTTTGTTCTTAGCATGTTTCTTAATTTGTTATATCATTGGACCTTATAATTATATCATGATTTCCAGAATGTAAATCATGATATACATATCATTAATATTAATTATATTTGTATTATAATAATATATATAATATATAAGTATGAAGTGTAATACACCATTCATGGAGATGGTATGTTGTACGTACGGATGAACACTGTTTCCATTTAATTATTGTATTGAAAGAAAGTAAGTAAATGACATATATGTATATATATGTATATATATCAATATTACAGAAAAAATATTATATTATATGTATCATATAATTTAAATAAAATCATTCTTAATCCATTCCATGTTGTGTGTGAACGAATCACATTGTTTTGAGGGGGCAATAGTCCACACTTCCTGAAACAAAATTATAATATTTTCACAAAATGGAAAGTATAGATATATGTTATATTAAATAAATAAAGAATATTAATGATATTATAAATATCATATATATATATATATATATTATAAAGAGTGTATATACTAATTCTCACCATGAGATGTGGTAAAGGAAAAATGAACAATAATCGTTTCGTGAGGCGGTAGTTCCCTGTACATGTAAACAGTATGTTCGCTACCCATTATAAGGAAGTGTGTATAAGGGTAAGTAAAACCCTTAGTATAATAAAATATAAATATACTCAATATTTTTTTATTATATAAGCAAGGAATAATGATATTTGAGGTATTTGGGAAAGAAAATATAAGAAAGGAGTTTTATGGAAGGTGCATTAGTATGCCTCCTCCACATGTTATTGTGAGACTTTGGGTTTCCTACTAATTATATGTAGGTTAACGGTGCAGTAGAAGCGTGGTTGGGCCAACAACTAACTTTAGATTTTACTGTGATCAATGATTATTCTGGGATCAATATGACGATTAATGCAAGTATCCACAGAATAAAATCAATTATTTAGATAAAGAGTAAAGTGGCCCGAAACCTTGAGAGAGGATCAACATATTTTGTTTATAATTAATTTAATTAAATTAAAGAAATACCTACAAGGTTTTATTTCTTCGTTGATGTGTCTAACCCCAGATTTTTAGTGAGACTTTTTTTGCTTTGTAGAGATCAAGTGTAGATCTCCTATAGCGGTAATCCACACATGCTCTATGAATCTCTGGATGTCATCAAAGGAGTCTCTAGATACAAGCATAGAAGGTCCTTGCACTTGCGTCATCCACCGACGATCACCTTGAGATCCACTTCCAAAGAATTCTATGATCTAGTGGAGGATGGTTGCTCTCAATCATAAGAGTATTATTAGAGAAAAAATAATCTCTTGAGGCTTGAGATATTTTTCTCCAAAATGTTTTGCATAACCAAAATTGGCTCTATTACATATAGGTTTCCCTATAGGCTAATAAGAGAATAATATTTAACTTAGAAGTTAATTTAGTAGGTAATAACACATAATTATCACAAGTTCCATTACTTATTTTATTATTTCATGTGAAACCCCATATCTAATAATAACTACAATAAAATTATTTACATGAAATTTTCTTAACTTACAAGTTATAATTAAATATTATTTTCTCACTAGACCCTTTAACTCAGTCCGGACATGCTCTGAAATATTTATCGGACCTTGAATAATGACTATTTATTTATTAAATAAATAAATAAATCTATCTTACTTAATTATTCACTGATAAATAAATAAAATTTTATCAGACATACCTGAATAATTATTAAACCATAATTGGGAATAATATTTATTCATCTTGTTAAATAATTAATTATTTAACTGAGATTATAGATAAACTTAGTGTGTGACCCTCTAGGCCTTTTTCTTAGTGGTATTAGGCGAGCCTGCTTAAAGTCCAAGGTTAGCATCTGGAAACAATCCGAGTCACCCATAGAGAAAGAAGTTCACCTTGCAATGACATGTCACCTCATATGAACACTTTTCGTGTAATATAATCCATTTATCTTAAAATCTCCAATTGAGTAGGTTTCATGCTAGTTTCATCAACCTATATTCTCGATAACTCATTCTTTGACTTTACGAAAATATAAATTTCCTATAAAACACCATGGCCATTGATTTATTTATTTTATATCATTTATATAAAAGTCCATGATATATTTACTTCTGTTAGTGAACAGAAGGGTTAAATCAGTTTTTTCATTATTCATTAATGCAATATTACTCGTGACATACTCAATGTATCCTACCTCGGTACAAGAATATGTCATCACGGTTTTCACCGATAGATCAAAGTGAACAGCTCATAATATCCATTAATAATAATATTAATGTCTAAGGACCTTTACACACATCTACCGATAGGAAAATCCAATGACACTTATAATGTGGATTTTCTACTGTTAGGTCTCGTTCTCATTATATGCTACTTGATAGTATCAGGGGAGTACACCATGAGAAGGTTCCTCAAAGTCCTATAAGTCTCCACCCTTGATAGCTTATATAATTCGTGTCCCTTAAAATGATATCATCTTCCCATAAAACATTTATTCAAGAATACTGTTATGAGACTACAGAGTTCTCATCATAGTGTGGAACTTATACGACCTTTTAGTGTGATACCTACTCCTGGTACATTATCACATGCTATGTTACACAGAAGAACAATCATGATGTGATAAAATAATTTATTAATATTCAAAACCATGAATATAATTTTATTATAAAGATAAAAGAATTTAGTTATAGGGCACCAACTCCAACAAACTCTTACTTAGATGAGATACAACTGCTAACAACCTTCATTCCACTAGCTCTCACATGATATTCATTCTTCTGATGAGATAGAACTTTAATCAAGGGGTACTCCATGTTCTCCTCCATGGAAACCCTTCTCATTGAAACATCAACCCTTTGATGAATATCCCTCAATATGTGATAATTCTGGAGTATGTTATTTGTCCATTGATGTGACCTTGGCTCCCTTTCAAGATCCACCACTATAGTATTTTCACAATACAATGTGATAGGGTCTCTACTACTAGAAAATACATCAAACTCTTGGACAAAGTTTCGAATCCATACGACTTCGTTGGCAACATTAGAAGCCTCTATATATTCAGACTCTATTGTAGAATCAGTGAAAACTGGCTTATTGAAACTCTTCCATCTCATAACTCCTTCGTTGAGACATAAAACATATCCTGATTGAGACTTCAGATCATTCCTGTCTGTCTGAAAACCATAATTAGCATACCCTTTGATGACAAGCTCCTCATATCCTCTATAAACCAGGAAAATATTCTTAGTTCTTCTCAGATACTTAAGGATAGCCTTAACATTAGTCCAATGCTGTTCTCTTGGATCTTCTTGATATCTACCTGCCGTGCTCTGTGCATAGGCAACATCAATTCTATTACATATCACGACATACATGATTGATACTATTGCTGAAGAATATGGGATATTACTCATTTTATCTTTCTCCTGTTGTGTCTGTGGACACATTTTCATAGAAAAATGTATTCCATGTGACACTGGAACCAATCCACTCTTGGATTGTTCCATACTAAATATCTTTAGTATCTAGTCAATGTATGTACTCTGACATAGCCCAACAAGCCTTTTGGATCTATAACAAATGATCTTGATCCCTAGAATGTAGGCTACTTTTCCTAAGTCTTCCATGGAGAATGACTTGTTCAACAAGTCCTTATATGACTATAAGATTGGTATGACATTTATAATAAGTAATATGTCATCAACATATATTACTAGAATAATGACCGCATTCCCATTAAGCCTTTTCTAAACACATGGATCACATTCATTCTTTGTGAAACCAAATTACTTTATGGCTTCATCAAATCGAATATTCCATGACCTAGATGATTTCTTTAATCCATAAATAGATCTCTATAACTTAAAAACCCTTTTGGAATCAACTAGTATAAAAAAACCTTTTGGTTGTGTCATATAGACATATTCTATAAGGTTCCCATTAAAGAACACAGTTTTGACATCCATCCTCTAAATCTAACATTCATGGTAAGATGCTATGAAAAGTATGATTCTAATGGATTTAAACATGAAAAATAATGAAAATGTTTCATCATAGTCAATTTGTTAATGATATTTAAAACCTTTAGCTACTAGACTTTCTTTACAGGTACTTACTTTACCTTCCATGACCAATTTCTTCTTGAATACCCATTTACATGCAGAAGGCTTTACATCAACTGGCACATCGACCAGAACCAAAACTTGGTTATGATACATGGAATCCATTTTTAATTCATAACTTCTCGCCATCTAGCAGCTTTTGAGATATTTAATTCCTCCTTGTAGGATAGAGGTTCATAATTTTCCAACAATAATGAGTCACCATCCTTAGCAACAAGAAGACCATATCTCACTAGTTCCCTTACCTCTCTTATACTCCTACGTAGTACTTGTGTTTCATGAACTACTTCTTACATGGGGACCTATAGAACTTTTTACTATAATAACTCCTTTGTATCTTGAGCATCAACTTCATTGAAGTGAATCTTTCTCCTATCATCCTTTTTGTGGATGTGCCTCCTCTCAACAAGAAAAACCTATTTGGAAACAATCACTTCCTTGTCTGAGGGGTTGTATAGGTAGTATCCCTTTTTTTCCTTGGGATACCCTACAAAGATAAACTTCATTCCCTAGGGTGCTAGTTTGTTGCATGATAAAGCCTTAAAAAACACCCCTCATCTCCATACACATGTATATGACAAACCTAGTTTCTTTCCATTCCATAACTTGAAGGGGATTCTGTTTTCCTTCATAATTGGTACTTGGTTTAATGTGTATGCTGCAATTTGTAATGCATATCCCCACAATGATAACAAAATATTTTCATGACTCATCATCAACCTTACCATGTTCAATATGGTATAGTTACTCCTTTTTCTAACACTATTACTCTGTTGTGTATAAGGTGGAGTGAGTTGAGATATAATCCCAAACTTTTGTAAAAGGTTTGTGAAATCTCGGTTAAGAAATTATACACCTTGATCTTATCAAAGCTTCTTTATCTTCTTACCAAATCGATTTTATACTTCATTTACAAATTCCTTGAATCTATAAAAGGACTCATACTTATACCTCATCTAGTAAATATATCCATTTCTACTCAAGTCACCAGTAAAAGACATTAAGTAAGAAAATACACCTATAGATTCTACTAGAAATGTTCCACATACACCACTGTGTACCAATCCTAGAAGATCTATGGACCTTTCAAACTATCCACCAAATTGTGGTTTGGTCATTTTCCCTTGTAAACAAGTGTGACTTCTATCAAGTTGTTTTAGCTTGGAAGAGTATAAATAATCATATTTACTAAGCTTTTCAAGGTTCTTCTCGATTACATGACCAAGATGGTGATGCCACAATTGGGTGTTATATGAGTCAAGTGAACTTAATTTGTTATCGATTACTAACACTTGGTTTTGTAATTTAATACATATAGACAATTATTTAAATGTTCCATACCATAACATATGTTTTCCTTTCAAAAGAAACAACATTTATTTCTTTACATTAAAATAAATCAATCTGTATCTCAACTAGATATAGAGATTATGTTCTTGGCAACACTTGGTACATAATAATAGTATCGTAAAACCAAAATCATCCCAATTGACAATAAAAGGTGGTAGTCACCAATGGAAAGTGCAACCATCCTCAAACTATTGACTGCTCTCAGATCCACCTATCCTCTAATTTTTTTCCAAAACATACTTGGTTATTGTATTTGAATACATAAGTGTGTACAACAAGCTGTATCTAATAACTAATGTGTAGAAATAGAAGGATTTCACTCGATAAAAATGCACATTTGGATTCCCCATTCCTTTGGGTGTAGTTCGTCTTCTAGTGGCCTGACTTGCCACATGATATGAATACTGCCTCTTTTTCCTCGCCCAACCATTGGATCTTTTTCTTATTGGTCGGATGATGTTTAAGAGCTTTAGACTTTTTATAAATCTTTGCACCATTTTCCTTGTCCTTCCTATTCCTATTCCCCATAAGGACTATGAGTTTGTCACACCCCATTTCCTTATCCACTTAGAAAGTTAGGGTCAAAATTTATGACAATATATTCTCATTATTTATCATATTATAATTCAAAATAAAACTAGAGAAGGCCTTGGGTAGTGATGATAGTATGATATTTGTACGCAACTCATCCAAAAATTTAATCCCTAATATGTATAGATGCTCAATGTAGCCAATAAGAATGACTATATGTGGTCCAACTTGCATATACTCTCTAAGCTTAGTATTGAACAAAGCGTTGGAGATCTCATACCTTTATTGTATCTCCTTATCTTGATATAGATCTCATAGGTGAGACATCATGCTATAGGCATCCATTTCCAAATGTTTCTTTAAGAGATCATTGGTCATGGATAATAGCATAAGGAACTAAATATTAATTTCGTCATTCAGATGTTTCTCACACACAGAGAGCTCATCATCACTCGCATCATTCCCAAGTGCAACTAGTAAAGGTTCTTCCAGTACATATAGTTTTCTTTCATTGCGACGGATGACTCAAATGAGCCTTTTCCACTCTTGAAAATTAGTGCTGGTGAGAAGGTTTTCCTTATCGAGTATGGATCACAATGATATGATTGATTTAATTTTTAATGTTGATTCTACAAATAAGATGTACAAAGTTATAGTAATTTATATGATTAAATTAAGACAAATAAATAAATATTTATTTATTAGTCTCCCACTATTTTATCGAAACCCAATAACCCTCACCATTGGTTTCAGAACATACTATTTCTTGGATATTCTAGTGTCATGGATCCATATTCCATTCTCATCACCCCAAATTTTGATGGTTGAGAAACTTGAATAGTTTTAGGTAGGCATTCCAAATGCTAACTACATTAACTCCTAGCTCCTTGATCCATTGAGTGTACTCCCCAATTCTAAAATCATTATTTTAGATTTCCTCAACTCTTACCTCTCAGTTACACCAAGTCATGATTTGGAAGTAAAAGCTTGATGTAAACCATGTTAAGTCAACCCAAAACCACAAATTATAATTCCATGATAATTTAAAGAACCCTAACTTTAGCTAGTCAATCACATTTAACTATTGGTTTGATTCTAACCGAAGTAATGGAAGGCTATACCAACTTAATATTTTATTTAGGAATTTTATCCCTTATCCCTGAATTTCCTATTATTATATTTTTACATGATTTTTAATATTAAGTGGGATATACTTGAGTGATTATCCATTTCATGATAATATTTATGCATAAGTCATTTTATTTTAGTTCCATAGTGCATGCTTGCTAATTCATTTAAATATGCGATCATAGCAATATATGCATAATGAATCACCATGAAACTAATAGAAATAAAATAAACAGAATGATCATGATCTTTTTTAATGGATAGTTTATCTATCAGTTGATAAACTAACCATGACATAGGGGACAAAAACCTTGAACATTTTAAGGTGTGTTTTTACAACATTCTACCTGTCCACCTTTGTATCTCCTTGGATTGGTTTCTCCTCAGCTCCTAACTTGAACCACATCCACTATCTTGGGAGATATATCCATTAAATATGCATTTAACTCACATGCAGGTGAGGGGTAAAAAGGGGGTTTTCATAAAAGAAACCATGGGCACGTAGGATCTACATATTAATGAGGAGAAGGAACACATGCCAACAATTGTAATTTAATAAATTAATTAAAAGGAAACCAATCACATACAAAAGTCTGGTCTAAATGATGGTAATTCACAAAAATGAAACAAATTATGCATTTAATAAAACTAGAATTCAATTATTTAATTATTCTTACTAAGATAAATCACACTTGAATCGAATAATTATTATCTTTAATTAATCAATCCTTTTATCTTAATCCTTTTACCAAATTTCCTTGAGATTATCATCCATTATAATTTTAAACATATTAATCAATTAATTTGAAATTAATTGTGTACATAACTTGTACCTTAGAGGAAACCTGGTGAATATTCATCCCAAACTAACCAACTTGTTTTATAATTGTATACACTTTATTCATTGTGACATGTAGCATGCATGGGGAATTATAATTGTAATAAAACTCATACATGATGTGAAAATATTTGAACATTTTGCAGATGTTAATATATATATATATATATAATATCGTATGTTGTGTCCCATGTTGACACCCACGAGAAGGTACATGTCTCATGGGTTACATAATATAATAATAAATTCTTAAATATATGTAATACGGAAAATGTACACGGTGTGTTGATCCAACTATACGTTTTGTACCCTCCTCACCATCTATCCAAAGTATATGCATGGGGAAACGACATGTTAGGTTTAATTCATAAATATTTAGAGTACACGACATGTCCAACTATCTGCACACCGTGTAGAATTCCCATTACACAGTCACCAGCCGGGCAAGCCGTGTATGGGATACATGACTTGACGCTCACATGAAGGGACTACACACTATCTTCAGTGGGTCACATGGTGTGTAGTCCGACCAACCATGCGCCAATCTGTCCTAGTAAACTTGTGGTGTAAGAATTAACTACACCATGTGCCATTAATTCATATGACTTGAGTAATTTCAGAATTACTCCTGATGCTCTGAACACAACTACAGAGTGTGTGATCCGTATTACATGTCATGTATGTTAGATTACACGACATGTAACTCCAAATATATGGTATGTAATGTCATGTTACCTGGACCAAATCATCAGCACCTCCTGATGGGTTCCTTAATTAAATTTTGAAGAAAAAATTATTCATTTTTTTAGATCTATTGGAAATGAAAGAGTAAGAACATATCTCTAAATTTATATTACCATAATGATTAAACATGAATTGAAAATCTAAATTCATAAAGCATAAATCCTCACCGAATTATTTAAATAATTATAAAAAAACATGACACCGCTATGATACCCCTTGTAGGTTCTGAGTGCAGTGGAAGTGCAGTTAGTCCAGCTCATAACATAAAATTTTACCATGATTAATGATTATTCTGGGATCAATTCGAAGATAAACTCTAGTATCCACAGAATAAAATCAAAGATTTAGATAAAGATTAAAGAGGCCTGGTACCTTGAGATTATAAAGACATATTTTGTTTATTTTTAATTTAATTAAATTAAATAAATACCTCTATGTTTTTCTTTCTTCATCGATGTGTATAACCACATATATGTGGTGAGACTTTCATTGATTTTTATAGATCCAGATTAGAACTCCTCTAGTGGTAATCCAAAAGGGCTCTGTGAATCTCTGAACATTGCAGAAGGAGTCTCTAGGTGCTAGCACGGAAGGTCCCTGCACTTGCGTTGTCCACCCTTGATCTCCTTGAGATCCACTTCCAAATCAATCTCTGATCTAGTGAAGGATGGATACTCCCATTCTTGAGAGAGTTCTTGGAGAAAAAAGGAGACCTAGATGCTTGAGTGATTTTCTCCAAAATGTGGTGCAGAACCAAAATTGGCTCTATTACATATAGGTTTCCCTCTTGGCTAATAAAATAATAATATATTACTTAATATTTAATTCACTAGGTAATAATAATTAATTATCACATGCACCATAAGTTATTTTATTATTCTATGTGAAACCCCATATCAAATAATAATAGCAATACCATTATTTCCATGAAACATTCTTAGCTTAGAAGTTACAATTAAATATTATTTAAAATAAAATAATATTTAATATTATTTTCTCACTGGACCATTTAACTCAGTCTGACCATCCTCGTAAATATTTATCAAAACATTAAAAACATCTATTTATTTATTAAATAAATTAATAAATCTATCTAAATAAATTATTCACTAATAAATAAATAAAATGCGATCAGGAATACCAAAATAATTATTAAACTAAAACCGAGAATAATATTTATTCAAATTGTTAAATAATAAATTATTTAACTGAGATTCTAAATACCCTTAGTGTTTGACCCTCTAGGAATATTTCTCAATGGAATTAGTCAAGCCTACGTAAAGTCTAAGGTTAACATCAAGAAACACTCCAATTCACCCACAGTGGAAGAAGTTAATTCCATAATGACATGTCACCTCATATGAATGCATAACCTGTAATATAATCCCTTTATCATAATATCTCCAATCAAGCAGTTTATATACCAATTCATCAACCTATATGCTCAATAACTCATTATTTGACTTTCTAGAAATAGAACTTTCCTAGTGAACACCATGACCATGGTTTTGTTTAGGCTATATCATTTACATCAAAGGGCCTAATATATTTACTTCTATTAATGAACAGAAAGGATAAATCCTTTCACACATTATTAATTAATGCAATATTATTCGTGACACACCCAACGTATCCTACCTCACCACAAGCATATGTTGTTAGGGTTTTCACCAATACATCAAATTGTGACTCAAAATATCATTTAATAATATTATTAAAGTCTAAGGACCATTACACATGTCTGTAGATAGGAACATCCAGTGAAACTTATAATATTTATTTCCTATGGTCGAGTCTCATTCTCATAATATCCTATTGGAAATTACTAGGGGAGTACACCATGAGAAGGTGCCTCAAAGTCCTATGAGTCTCCACCCTTGATATCCTATATCATTTATGTCCCTTAAAATGATATCATATGACCATAGAAAATTTAATCAAGAATAGTGTCATGGAACTTTTAGGTTCTCATTATAGTGGGGAAATGCTATAAACTTTTAGTGTGACAGCTAATATTGGGACATTATCACATGATATGTTACGCAGAAGATCAATAATGATGTGATAAAAAATTTATTAATATTCAAAACTATGAATATAAGTTTATCATAATGTTAAAAGAATTTGGTTATATAGAACTAACTCTAACAGTTTACATGTATTCTCACCCTATGTTTATAAAAATAATTTTTAGTTTCCAAGATGAATATATGGACCATGCAAGATATTATTATCTCAAACATTGGGTAAAAACTGTGTCTCTACCTTCACTTTTCTTTTGTGTATTTACAATGGAGACTTTAATCTGTATCAGTTTTATTTATACATTAATTGTAAGATTGTTTTGGTTATTTTATATTATTTCATGGACTTTCTTGTGGATGATTCATATTATCTCTCAATATTATATTATTATAGAGGGTAATGCATCTAATTTCATGATATTTTTATACCCTTTGGGCTAATTTCCAACTCGGGGCCTGATGAAGGTGGGACTCGGTGGTCATTATCTCTCTCCCCTCATTGTGGTATCTTTGGAGGGATGGGGTAATGATAGTATGTATCTTGGTATTTGGTATGAAAACAAGTTAAGGTGAAGTGGAATAACTCTAGGTTACTGTTACTACTGTTACATATAACTATATTGAAGTGGGAAAACATCACTATGAATTTATTCATTGGACTCCGAAGATATCTAAAGGGTACAATGTTATATGGGTTATAATTAACCACCATAAAAAGTTAGCATATTTCATTTATATTTGATAATATTTCGGTCTTTATTGGTTTTCCTATATAGACATTAAGGAAGTTTTAATGTTTCATTTAGTGCTACATTCTATTGTATCAATAGAGTCTAAGGAATAGTTAGGTTCCATTGAGGGGGGGGGGGGGTGAATCAATAGTACCCTCATTTTAAAAATTCATCTCATTTTAAATTATAACTCTTAATCATGTTAAAATTCTTGATTCACTCAATGACTTCTCACAACCTAAAATTCATGTATAAGAATAATGAAGAGAGAGAAACAGAAAATATTTATAAGGTTCGATATAAAGGCCCACTCCTTCCCATGTTGGTTAGATGAACTAACAATGTAACACTTCAACTCTAGTAGCCTAAATCTGGTGGTTATTTTACCAAATTAACACAAGTATACAAGATTCTATCTTGAAGGAATTAATAGTATAGTAATCTTGAGAGACTAGATACATGCATGATTATCACATTACCTTTAAAAAATGAAATATAATATTAAATTAATATGATAAATTTATTATTTTGTTAATAAAATCACTAATTTCATTCATATATACCATATTCATATCTTTTGGATAGAAATACATAATAAAGGGTGAGCCTATATGCCTAGTAATGGAAAGTGTACAATATAATATATATTGAAATAAATAAAGCACAAATAATATGGCAGAGATAATTAGTAATCAATAATAAAATATTTGATATAACTAATACCATAAAATGGGAATACATCCATGTATAACATAACAAAATAAATAATCACATGAATAATAATTACTAGTTTTATAATGAGAGAATTCATAATTCTAAACATTATAATCTTATAGCCAAGGCCTTGTGGTAAGAAAACATATGTAAACAGGTTAAACGTACACTAAATAACCATGATAGTTTTCCCATGAGATCTACTAATGCATCAATGGTTTATATTACACCCCTCCCACTATTTAATAAGTGTAATGTATTCATCATATGAAAGGGGTAAAACATAATAAATACAGATATTCATATTAAAAAACTAGAAAATAAAATGTTAAGAATTTTCCCAATCAATAAACATGATCATAAAGAAATAAATAGTAATATGGAGAATGGTATTAAAATATTACATCCCTAGTATATCATAATATTCACCAAATAATGTTAACATAAATTAATATACTTTAAAAATTTCACCTAATGATTTCATAAGGAAAATACCCATTTCATTTTGAAATAACATATTCAAAATCAAAAAATTTCATAAATATTATGGAAGCCATTTTCCTTGAAAGGAGCAATGGAAAATTTTAAAATAAGATTCAAATAAATGAGAGGTCATGATGTTTTGAAAATTTCATTCATGTTGTCTATGTAAAAATAAAAATTCCTTTCACATTTTTAGTAAGAAATCAAAAAGTACCTTATTTGTAAAATGACATGAAGGTTTTTTTAAACATATTTATTGAAATTAAATCATGGGTAAAAATGAATTTAAAAACTAATACTAGAATAGTAAAAATATTCATGAAAATATTTCAATGAATATATGGACATGGATGAAAAATATTCCTAGATGAATATAAAAGAATGTTGGTTGTCCTTAAAATACATTCTTTTGGTCTCTTGAGTACTTAAAAGATAAAAGTGAAAGGAAAAATTTTAATTTTCAGAAATTACTAGTGGATAAAAAAATACATCAGTGTTAATATTGAAAGATCATATAATTCCCCCAATGGATACTTAAACATAAACAATCATGGATAATGATGAGATTGTCAAATATACCCTTACCTCATATTAGAATTTATTTTTATGTACTTTTAGCCTCACGTATAATAAATTTTAATTTATTTTAAATATATACCATAACCATATATATAATTAAAATACCATATATGACCCACTTATAACATTTCAATACCTTTTTATTAATAGTTATTTATTTAAATCATCAATTTTGAGTGTTAACTTTTCTTTTTTTCATATTTTTTTAGGTTTGGTAGTTTTAGTCCCTATATAAATATGATGGTTAAATAATATGTTTTATTTTAATAATGATATAAATATCCTAAATTTTCATTAAATACATATTTTGAATCATCTTTGAAGGGTGGAGGTAGAAAAATAAATTACACCATTCCTAGAGATGGAAGACAATACATATGCATAAACACTATTTTAATTTTTTAATAGATTGAATGAAATAAAGATAAATAATAAATAATACTTAAAGAATCATTATTTTATCTTATTCTCATATATATTCATTAAATTTACCATTATTAACATCCATGTTAATCAGATATAAAAAATGAATCACATCACTTGATGGATGGGGTAGTCCACACGTACTTATGAGTGAAGTTATTATTCACCAATCGGTTAGAAGGTAATAATGTAGATATGATATTATAATTTTATAAGAATAAGTATGTCACAAATATCATATATATTCATTATTTACATATTTATAATCATATATGTAAAGTAGTTATGAAAAACTAATTACACCTCTATTTAAAGACGGTAAGCCGTACGTTTGCACTAGCGATATTTTTTACAATTCATAGGATGGAAAAGAGATGGAAAATAGTTGTCTCATTATCATAATAATATATTATTATATTTATGATACAGTATTTAATATTTTATTGTGTGTGAAACATAATTATAATATATATTAGGAGGAATAAAATTGGAGGAGTTGTAAAAACGATTAAATTCTCTTATAGAATCCTTCTTTGGATATATTATTAATGACCACAGGGTTGGTCTTTTGGTTATACCAAAAATTATGGAATGTAGATAAGTATTTTTCGGAGATATTTTTTTGGGGTTTGGTCAAGATATATGGTTCAATAGGTGAGAATAATTAAGGGGAGGGAGTTCCTTTTTTATAATTAAAGTGAGTAACACACTTGTAATTTTTCAAAGTTTTACAATATTATTAAGTAATTTTCTAAGAAAAATAGATAAAAAATAACTCATATTTAAATTATATAAGTTATAGGTCTTGATAAATCCAAAAAATGAGGTTTATTAATGTTTTTAGTTCATTTTAACCCCTGTAATTTTATATTAACCGTCTTGTAACCAGTTTTGATTATAACTGTAGTAACAACATTTTCGATATTAAATGGTTATAATTTTATTTATAAGGTAATAGTTGGATAAAAAATGTATAGGTAATGAAATGTTATACCATTTTTCATGTTACTAGTCCCATTTTAATATTTTTATGATTTTTAAATAATTTAATAAAATATTATTTTTCATAAAATATCATTAATGTTTTCTTTATCACTATTCAGTTATTTTACATTAAATTCGTCAAGATTGATGTGTACTATGAATATAAACCTTTAAAAGATAAATTATATGTCATATTAATCTATAAATTTCATGAATTATTATAGACAACCAAACAATATTACCTTTATATTTTATTACAATTATTTACACGACTTTTCTACTATTAGCACAAGCGTTGTGTTGGTATTTTGTAAGAATTTAAGGTAATTATTTCATTACTAAAAATGAAAAAATTACTATTATAAACATAATTATTTCATATTTTTAATATATAGTTACAACTTAACTTATACTCTTTATATTCTTTTGTTTATTTTGAGATATTATATTCAAGAGAGGAACATTTTGAATTTTTTTACTTTAAATAATATATATGTCATCATCAAGGGAAAATGGAACAAAAAATAACATATATATGAATTTGAGATTGATATGGACGAGTTCAACCTATAAAATTAAATTAAGGGAATTTTTGGGTTTATTTTGAGGCTTTATTTTATGGTTTACCATATTTTTTTTATTTCATCCTTATTGAGATGTCAAATATTTACCATAGATACTATTCATAATGACTATAACTAAGAGGAAATTATTTACTAAATTTGATCATATTAATTCAAAATATGGTATTTATTTTATAATTATCCAATTACAAGAAGTATAGAAAATTAATTTTATTATAAATTTATAAATTATAATGATAAATAGTTTTTAGAAAAAATATATTTTTGTGAATAATAAAATTTACTTATATAAAAATAATGATTTTTTTTGAAATTAATTATATTATTATAAATGAAACAGATCATATTTCACATTAAGACAAAATAAAAAATATAATAGGAATTTTAAGTCAAATGAAAAGAAATATTAGCATTAGAAAAATCATTATTTTTTTTACAATTGAATAAAAAATCAATCACTTCAGAAATATCTCAAAATTTTATCTTAAGAAAATTTTGACTTGAAAATTTCAAAAATGAATTTAATTTAAGAAAATAAAATTTATAAAATTTTATAATATATTTTTTAATAATATTCTTAAATAAAATTATGTGTATTTTGCTATTGTTTTTTTAAATAAGAGCTTACTATAGTTGAATCTAGAGTGTTAAATTATTCTCTCCTTAAAAAAATTTCATTTATGAAATTTCCATAATATAACCTCAAGAATAGATTTGGGTAGTTCATCATCATAACATCTTCTGGTTCCTTTTCACCTCTTTTATCTTATGATTTCCCCAATTTACATTTACCTGTTGAGTTGTCTGATTACTCAATACTTGTTTGCTAAAGTCTATAATCATTATAAGATATTCACAGTAAGATTAATCAGGTTTTTATTATATTTACTTATAAGAGATAAAATGTGTCGGACTAGGTATGTCCTTCCCCAATAAAGAGATACATAAAACATCATGTACCTTAGATAGGGTAGTATGCATTGTCAAATGATAATCCATAACTCTAATTATTTCTGGTATTTTGTAATATTAGATTTACCAGGGGCATAGTATTCTTTTTTTACGAAATAATATAACACCCTTTTTTGGTGATATTTCAATGAAAACATGATCTCTCACTTTAAATTCAAAAAATCTTCTTTAGTTATCAGCATAGATATTTTATCATTCATTATGATACTTTAATATGGGTCAAAATAGTCTTTAAATTTTCTATTTTCTCCTCTACATGTACTGATCCTATAAGATTCCTTCCAAAAACGTCATCCCAAAAAGATATATTATGAAGTATCTGGCCATATAATGGTTCATACAACACCATTTAAATACATTAATGGAAGATATTTCTATATTAAAACACAACCAAAGGTAAATAATGAACTCACATACCTTTAATATCAAGTGATCATGATGTTAAAATGTCTTTTAATGTTTGAATAGTCCCCATGGACTAACTATCAGACTAAGTATGACAGTCGATTCTAAAATGTAGTTCACTATTGAGAGACTTCTAATGAATTTTCCAAAATATCAATGTAAATATTTAATCATTATTAGATGCAATTAAATGAGGTACACCTTTATGTTTTAAAAATTCATTAATATAGAGTTATAAATCTTCACTTATAGAGAAGAAATATAATTATTTGGTATGATGATAAAAAGTTACCCATATGGTTTCATTTCTTCTAGGAGTCATTTGTAATATCAGATTATTTCTACAATGATTTTATCCCATTTCCATATAATAATATGTTTATGTTTAATGAATCCTCTATGGTGTTGTCTCTTACCCGTCACCTGTTGAAAAACTAAGAAGCATGATACAAAATAAGAAATTTCTTGCATCATTTTATCCCACCAAAAATGTTCATTCAAATAACTATAATTCTTAGTGCTATAAGGGTTTATTGAGAAATTTTACCTATTAGAATCATCTAATAATTCTATTTGGAACTAAGGTATATATGGAACATATAACCTCCTTTCAAATTTATAATCACCAATTTCTTAAATGAAGTATTCCAACACCCCATCATTTATAGCTTAAATTTTCATTTAAAAAGTATCATTATCAATCTGATAATTTTTTATATTTTATAATAAATATTTTTTAGAGATTATTTGATAAATGAGTGATGATTCACCTTATTTAATAATTCCCATATCCGTATTTTCTAAATCCTTGAACATAGGATCTCTATACATCACCAACTTATTCAGAACTCCATAATCTTTCCCACTCAATGTATCAACCAACTTATTAAACTTTCCAAGGTGGTATCATATCAAGAAATCACAATCTTTGAGTATATATAACTATCTCAATTGCATCATGTTTATATCTTTATATTAAAATATGTATTTCAGGCTCTTATGATTTGTGTATATCTCACATCATTTTCCATAGGGACAATGTCTTCATATATTCAATGAAAAGATTATGGATGCCAACTAAATATCATAGGTTTAATTGATCTATTCTTGTATCTTTATCTTCCTTGATGAATAAAAAATAAATTTAACATTCTACATAGGGACACACCCAAGTCCCTTCTTTGATGTGTCACTATATATGATAAATCCATCCCATTGAAATGGTAGTTTCAACACTAGCACATTGATCAACCACTTATTTAATTATTTAAAATATTATTTATGTTTATCTATCCATAAACACTTAACCCATTTATGTGTAAAATTAGTTATAAGTTTTTATAATTAGTATTTTTTTAAAACATAACCCTGGTAGTATGATTATTATCTAGAGAAACTATATATCTTAATTATGATACTGGTTTAAGTCATTATTTGACTTCATTTGTCTTTTATGTCTTAACTAATATTCCATACTTAAAGAAAATATGGAAAATAAAAGGAACTTCTTGAATCCAGAATTCACACTTTCTAAATTTCCCATATAACTCAATTTCTATATGATTCTTAAGTATAATTCATAAATGACTCTTATTCTCTTTATAAATTTTTTAGTATAAAAATATATCATTAATAAATTCCAGAAAAATTATCATGATATCACTTGAACACTCTATTTATCATATCCATAAAAGACAGGGGTTATTTTTTTAATACAATGGAAATTACTATAAATTCATAATCTCCATACCTTGTATTAAATGTTGTGTTTGGATGAAATTCCTTCCATAATAACAATTGATGATACCCAGAATGAAGATCAATATTTGAAAACTATTTACCTCCTTGAACTTGATCAAATATGTTATGAATATGAGGTAGAGGATATTTTTCCTTAATAGTTAAGGGATTGATTTCCATATAATAAATGAACCATATCATAGTTTCCACTTTCTTTTTCACAAACAACATAGGATCTATCTAAGGTGAAACACTTGGTCATATGAACTCCTTATCACAAAATTCCTATAGTTGTTTCTTTAACTCCACTTGATCCATAGAATACATATTATAGGGATTCTTAGACATAGGTTTTTCATTACGTATGAGTTCAATGGATAAATAAACTTCACGCATTGGGGTATATCCTGCTATTTATTCAATAAAAAAATTAATATATTATTTCACAATAAGAATATCTTATATCTTAGGGTTACCTTTGCCTTCCATAGGTTATTCCTTCCCTTCTTCTCTAATAATTTAATTAAGGAGACCCAATGTAGGTGAATCTATATATGATTCAGATAATGTAGTCTCCATTCTTAAGATAATAAATTCTATATATTTTTCATGAATAAAAATTTGATTCTCTTAGAAATATATGTTTTTATTATATATTTAAACTAATATATATCAAGTATTATATAAAAGTTGAAGACATTTATAATAAAAATGTCTTAAAATATGACATATGTATGTGTCATAATTAGAACTGGATAACACATCCTTTTGTGGTGAGACATCCACTAGGAGTCTTGACCGACAACTCCCTTCTTAAGGTGTTAGTGAAATATCCAATTTTTTGAGAAAAAATGGAAGATATAAAAGATTTTTAAGAAACAAAATACAATAAATATTTGTATAAATTTGAGTCCATGGTCATCATACCAACTACTATATCTTTAGGATCATCAACCATAGATGTAGTGATTATATAAGATCAGACTTTCTCCCTTTTCCATTTTGAGGAAACGTTCCATTATGCCTAGTACATTCATTCATATAGTGACCAATATCCTTACAATTGAGTCATTTAACAATGGTAGATTCTTTATTTCCCTTGAAGTCACGAGCATGATGGCCTTTATCTACACAGATGTAGAAAACTACCATTCCCAACAATAATTACACACATATAGAAAACTCCCATTACCTATAATAATGTTCCACTGTGTTTCTTTCCACATTTATTAAAATTTTGAAACTCAACTCCTCAGTTATTCACTTTTTTACTTATTCATTTTTCAAGAGTGAGCAGTTTCCCACTACTTATATTTATTTACTTGAAATATATAAATATTGGAGAATTATTTCTCTATCTTTATATCACATGAGACTATGTTCTCGTATGATGAGAAGGTTTGAGTGGATAGTTCCCTTCAAAGTAATGAATTTATCCCATCAAAGAAATAGGGAATATTACTCTTTGGATTATATGAGTATTTTGAAACTTTCCTTGATAACATTATAAGTTTTCTTTATAATTAGAAACATTTTCATTTTCCTTTTTTCATAGACTCCAAACATTTCTCTCCATATCCCCTCGCTTCTCATGAGGAAAATATTTTTCCATGAAAAGTACTTTAAAATCATTCCAATCCATGTTATTTTCTTCTTCACCCTTAGCCATTAAAATTAATTACCAACATTGATCTGCATCCCTCATGGAATGATAAACTATCATGAAAACATTTTACCTTTCATTAATTCTTAAAGAAATAATATATTCTCTACCAAAATTATCCATTTATTAAATTCAAATGGGTTAGTAGTCACATTGAATGATAGAAGATTTTTGATGCATGAAGTGGTCAAAAATTTGTTCACCATGTTGTGTATCATCAATATGATCCATACAATCAATGTAATTGGTCATTACCTGAATTAGCTACCCCAATATAGATATAATTTGTTAATATCTAGCTCTAAATCCAATTTAAGCTCTATATTAATAGTCTTTACTAGTATGGAAATTTATACATATATTAAATACATTGATAAATTTATATTCCTTCTTCTTGGAAAAATTTCTAAATAATGACATATACTAGATTAGATTATAACATTACAAATCATAATGTATAATTATGAAACAGGTGAAAATTTTGATATAAAATGAAAATTTATTCATAGATAATATTATAATTATGATTATAGTATAATTGAGAATATTCTCAGATCAAAAAATTATTTTTAAATATTTTTTAACGGTTTATACATAAAATTGGAATTAACCCATGAATATCCCATAGGATTGTCAAAATCGGTTCCTCGTAAGGGAACACTCATCATGCACCAGAATGATATAAAAAATATAATTGAAATACTTTTTTTGGGTTATTAACCCAAAATGAATCTATTATAAAACCATGTCCACTTGTAGAATTTTTAATTAGATATATAGCTAAGAAAACCAAATAATATTTACCTTACTAAAACATTATGATGTTGTATTATAATTAGAAATATTCTTAGTTTTTTTCATAAGGATAGGTTCTCTAATCTATGTTTTCCAAAATCTAGTTCCCAAAGATTATATTAAACATCCCCTGATACCAACTGTAACACATCGACTCTAGTATCTTGGAGCCGATGGTTATTTTACTACATTTTCACAAGTATAAGGTATCACAACCCAAAAAACAGTAGTTAAATAGTAATGAGAGACTAGAACATACATGAATATTATATTTCATCTAAAAACATGAAATATAATATAATAATTTTCATGAGAACATTATCATTTAAATCCATAATTTCTCTCATAGAATCCATATTCATATCTGAGTGAAAATAAAACATAATGAATGGTGTGATTAGATGCTCATTTAGGGAAATTGTACAATATATGCTATCACAAAATAAATAAAACAATAATAATATGATCGAGATAATTGATAATAAATTATTATATATAACTAATTCCATAAAGGGGACTAAATACTTAGATAACATAATAACCTAAATAATCATATGGATAAATATAACAAGTTTTATAATCATAGAATGCATAATGATGAACATCATAATCTTACCCAGAAGGCTTTTTTCCAAGACAACATACATAAATAGATAAGGCGTATCCAAAACACCAGATCTAGTTTGTCTAATGAGACCTTGTGATTCATCTAGGGGATATAGCAGGACCCTCCCTTTACTTACTATGTCTAATGAATTCATCACATGAAAGGGGTGAAACATAATCAATGTAATCATTCATATTAAAAAACTATCACATGAAATGTTATTAATTTCCCCAATCAATAAAAATAATTATAGTCCATCAAAATTAATATGGTGAATGGTATAAAAATATTATATCATCAGTAAAGTATAATAATCACCAAGGATTATTGAAATAGATGGATATACTTTCAAAAATACCACTAGAATATTTATTGAAGAAAATACCCTTTTCATTTTGAAATCACATATTTAAAATATAAAAAATTACTCAATATTATGTACAACATTTTCTTTGAAACAAACCTTTAAAAATTTTAATGTATACTCCAAATCATTGAGTGTTCATGATAGTGGGAAGTTCCATTCATATCGTGTATGTAAAAACAAAGATTTCTCACATTTCTAGAAAAAAGTCAAAAAGTCCCACATTTGGAAAATGAAAACAATATTCCTTTGAAAATATTTTATAGAAATTATAACATGGGTAAAAATTACATTAAAAAACTATTGCATAATAGTAACAACATTATTGAAAATATTTTAGTGAAAATATGGACTTGGAAGAAAAATATTCTAGACCAAATAAAAAAAAATCATGTTTTCCATAAAAATATATACTTTCAATCTCATATGTTCTTAAAAGAGAAAAATAAAATGAAAAATTATAATTTTACAAAATAATTAGATAAAAATAAAATATATTAGGTTTAATATATAAATATATTATGATTCCTCTAATAGATAGTTAAACATAAGGAGTCCCAAATAATGAAGAGATTGTGAAATAACCCCTTACTTTAGGTCCCACGTGCTTTGTATATACTTTTAGCCTCTTGTATAATACATTTAAATTTATTATAATTCTATAAAATATCCACATATATAAATATAATATCATATATGATCCAATTATACCATTTAAATACATATTTATTAACCGTTCTTTCTTTAAATCATTGTTTTCGAGTGTTAATATTTTTATTTATCATATATTTTTCAGTATCTTAGTTATGGTCCCTACACATTTTTGATGGTTCCATTATCTATAGGATTCTAATAATGATATAAATATCATATAGGTTGATTATATATTAGAGTGTTTTTATAGAAAAATGAATTACATTGTTCATGGATATGGTAGGCCGTATGAACGCATGAATGATGGTTTCACTTTTCGATAGATGGAATGAAAGAAAGGTAAATAATAATAATTATTTATAGAATCATTATTATATTATATATATCAAATATATTCATAAATATACTCTTATTACCATCCATGTAAATCAGAAACAAAAAACAAATCATATCACTGTGGTGGTGGTGGTTTACACGTTTAAACAAGCGACATTATCATTCTAAAAAAAACAAGAAAGTAAAAGGTATACATCATATTATAATTAAAAAAGAATAATTATTTCATAAATGTCATATATATTAAATATTTCCATATTTATAACCATAAATTTAATGTGAAGTTAAAAAAATAAATACACCACTACATGGAGACACTAATCCTTATGTACACACTACTGATGTTTCTCTTTTCATATGGTGGAAAAGAGATGAAATATTGTTAATATAACAACAAAACCCACTGGGGATTACCTATAAGAAGGAAGGACAAGCCACAACTACCCCAATAACACCTCTATAAGATAGGGGCTGGTGATAAACACTTAGAAGACATAACCAATATAAGAGGCCTTTGCCTCATGTACCCATATGCACACACCCAATTATATCAATACCAAAGTGAAGTGTAATAATAATAAAAGACTGTAATATCTGGAGTAAAAACCGTGAATGTAATAACTTATAGGGGTTGAAAAAGTGAATCATTGTGCAATTTGAAATTTGAAGGGGAAAATACATGCCTAACCTGAAAATATGTACCAATATTAATATAACTAGAAAAGGAGAGGGCATGGATCCGGATCTCCCAACCCTAAGAACTATATACAGTCAAATACACCTAGGTATCCCTATGCTCATCTGAAATCACCACAAAACATTTTGTCATTTTCATAAAACAAGAAACGTGTGGGAAAATCCCATGCATTGGTGAGTATATACATATACCTTGTAGGATGCCTCGAAAACTAGTGGGGGGGGGGGAAACAGGAGACACGATAGAAGTATTCAACTCAACCCAAATCAAAATATAAATGAAACCAAACAAAAAGGATATATATGATCAAATAAAAAACCCAAATTAGATAGAAATTGTTTTTTCATCTCATATCCCACCCTAGGATGATGAGGTTTCCAAAAGTTCCAGAAGGTCCATCAATGATGCCTTGCATCTCACGTGTCTGTCTGAAGAAGAAACCATGTCGAGAACCCACACACCTCCACTACACCACATAGTTGAGGGGAAATAATATCTATGTAGAGGAATTATTCCATAGTGCATTAAGGTGGTACTGTTCAGTATATATATGACCCACACTATATACCATTCGAGGGTACCACTCTGTAGAAAGAGCACCCTCTACCTAGTCCATCAGGGGTATACCACTCAGTAGATTGAGGACCCATTCCTTAGTCAATAAATGGGTACCACTTGGGAGATATAGGACCCATTCCCTAGTCCTTCAAGGGATACCACTAGTTAGATAGAGTATCCATGCCCGAGTCCATCAAAATGTACCACCTGGTAGATAGAGGATCCACACCCTATTCTGTTAGGGGTTAACACTTGGTTGATAGAGGACCCATGACCTAGTCCTCTAGGGGAGAACCACTCGATAGATAGATTATCCTCACCCTATTCCATCATGGGGTAACACTAAATATATAGAGGACCCTCTCCCTATTCTATTAGAGTGTTTTCCAATCGGTAGATAGATAGAGGCGTATGGGTATCCCTCACCCTGGTATGATAGGGGGATTAACAACCCCAAACTCTCTCAGATTATCCTGCCCAATCACGTCCATCATCGAGTGCCACCTAAAGAAGGATCATTCTCGTAACATCTCACATCATATAAAAAATACACTATGAATGAAACCATGGAATTCTATATGAAAAAAAACACTTAGTATAGGATACTCACAGGCCAAAATCCAAGTCAAAACAAAAGAGATCCAAGAGGTAGAAGATTTTCATGAAGTACATGGTGTGTAAGGGGTCCACACGGGGTTTGGATCCCCTCATATTCCAAGGAATTTCCTTACCAACACACGACTTTCTGGCCATGTAGTATAACACGGTGTATATGTGTACAACACATCATGTCTTGACTACCTAGGATCTTCCCATGCTCTCCTAGCCATGACCATGTACACCAAGAGTACACGGCTTGTCCTACCACATGGGTTCTAGGAATGTGATTCACGAACATGGAATGGGTTCCCAATTAGGGCCACATGGTGTATGGCCTAGCCACATGATGTGTGATCCATATCTCCCCCAAAACGCTAGTTGTCACACCTGGGTGGGGCAACATAGAATGTGTTAATCAGAATACATGTTGTTTAGTCATGTTTTTCATAGAAACACCGATTTATTCATTAATTTATAGATACACATCTCCCACTTCCAAGTCCATCATTTGAACACCTAAAAATGATGGTAATCACCTCAGGTTATTGATTTCATCCCCCTTTTGGTCGGAAATCAAAATCTAATCCTCCAGTATGAAGCCTCAGTCCCAGATTCGAAATCTGCACAATTTATCACCTGAATCCCATGATCTATACAGATCCATCTTCTAATATCCAATATGTTCTTCACACATGAATCATCCATGAATTTATGGGTTTCTATCACTCTTGAACCTACCCAAAAAAGTTAAATTGTGACCCTATAGGCCAACGATGAAGAATGTGAAGAAAGATGGGGTAAAAGCACAATGGAAAAGGTGATAAAGATAATTTTCCAAGAGTTCTTTGCCAAAAAATTCAAATAGGGGAACCCAATGTGGGATAATGGAATATTAAAATATAATAAATTGGATAAAAAATTATTTATAAATATGGCTCATGCGATGGGTATGAAAACACATAATCAAAAAGAGATTCAATTTATGCTTCAAATATTTAATTAAAAGTGGTTGAAAACCATAATTGATGGGACCTACCTTGATTTGTATCAATTATTAGTGAATAAAATTGTTTAATATAATCTATAGGACCCATTGTGTTCACTGTGACTCAATTTTCCTTGATCTGGTTGTCGGTCATCTCCTAATCTTGATTCTCCAACGAAGGATGGTGAAACCCTCCTCTCAACGATCTCAAGGTTATGAAGCTAAGCTTGTAGGCTATCTATAACAACATATCTATAAAAGAAAAAATGTTTTGGTCATTAATTGAATTAAATTAATTATATAATTAATTAATTTACTTAACTTTACCAGCAACAACTACCTCATTTGAACATCTGGGATCAACCAACTTTAGGTCATGCCAAGTGTAAACCCCATGCTCTAGATTCAATTGTGGTATCATATTTTTAATTTGAGAATATATTTAGGATAAATTTAATTATTTATAAAAAACTATTTAAATGTGATATAAAATATATTTACTATTTTTATAAAATTAATTCCATGTTCAGTGGGCCTCAGAATCATGTGTTGTCTCAACAGTTGGCTCTAAATACACATCTTAATATATTCCAAAGTATTACAAGGAAAAAATATTCCATATAGTAATCCCATAATCATAATTATATTTTAATATATCTATGACACTATATTTATTATTTTAGTATTTCTAAAACATATTTAATGGATGACAAAGAATAAATAAATTTGAAAGAGTTGTGAAAATGATTACCTTCTCTGAGATAGACCTCCTTTAGGATCTCTTCTTAAGGACCCAAGAGTTGGTATTTTGTGTAGACCAAAACATCTATAATATTTATAAAGATGTTGGGATTATATTTTCTAGGTTTAACGGAGTTATATTATTCATTATGTGTGATTAATTGAGGAGAGGAGGTGACATGTTATAATTGAGGCGAGTGACACACTTGTATTTTTTTAGAGATTAAAAATATTATTCTGTAAATTTCTAGAAAAATGGCTCCAAAATGTCTCATATTATAAGTATTTTAGTTTAAGGTTTAAATAAATCCAAAAATATGTTTTAAGAAATTTTTTAAGTCATTTTAATACTTATCATTTTAGATTATCCCTCTAGCTATACATTTTTACCACAACCACTGTGAAAACTTTATCAATTTTAAAGATTTATAATTATTATTATAAAGAATAAATTGGCCTATAAATGTCTAGTTAATGAAATTAAAGATAATTTATCATCTTAATTTTCCTCATGAAATATTTTTAGGATTTTAACTAATTTAATAAATTATAATTTTGCGTAAAATATTATTAATATGATTTTCTACATCAGTATTTTAATTGGACTTTAAAGTCATTGAGATAGAAGTTGAATTTAGATATAATCCTTTAAAACACACCTAATTTGTTATATTAATATATAAAACTCATTGGTCATTATATATCATTCCAAAAAAATAACTTTTATAGGTTATAAACATAATTATTTAATTGTTGAAATACTTATTTAGAAACAATCTAATAATTTTTAATTCTTATGTAAAACATTTAATGACATTTTTTTTCAATAGAGGGTTATTTTTGAATTCTCTTTAGTTTAAATAATATAAATTTCATTATTAAGGGAAAATAGGAAAAATGACATATATATTAATTTAGAATTCATATAGATATAGATATATCCTAAAAAGTGAAATTAAATCATGTTTGGGTTGATTTTGAGACTTTATGTTATGGTTTGAACCCTATTTTACCCATTTAACCTAACTAGAGTGAAATAAATTTACCAAAGATACTATTCATAATGAAAAAAAATAAAAGGAACCTACTAACCATATTTAAACCTATTGATTCCATATATGGTGTCCTTTTTTGATGATTCTATTCATAGAAGGGTAATAAATTAATTTTAATATAAAATTGTAAAGCCCAAAGAAATGTTTTTAATAAAAATATATATTTTAAGTATAAGAAAACTAATGAATATCTAAATAATTAAAAATGATCGAATTAATTATATTATTATAAATAAAATTGATTTTATTTCAATTTAATACCAAATATAAAATATATTTTTTACTTTTAAATCTAATAAAAAATGGAAATATTTGAAAATTGGTATTTGTTACTATTCACTAAAAATCAATCATTTCAGAAACATATCAAAATTTCATCATAAATTAATTTTAATATGATAATATCAAAAATGGAATTAGTTTCTGAAAATTAAATTTATAAAATTTGATAATTTAGGTTTGAATCACACTATTGAATAAAACAATGTGTATTGTGCTATTTCTTCTTTGGAAAGAAAATATTACAAAAATTGAAGCTCAAATGTTGCAAAAATGTATTCATCACTATGAATACAAGTGAATTAAATTGGTTAGAAACCCCAGTTATAAAATATAAATAATTTATTTGACACCCCATCTAGTTCTCTTATCTAATTGGTTAGACACCATAATCACAAGCCCCCAACAGCTGGTAAGACACCCCAACAATATGGTTCTTCTAAAAAAATGATCTAGAGATTGAAGGATGTTCAACCTAGATATTATTCATACACAAGAAAGATGGATTCTTGTTCCATTTTTATAATTCATCAAGGTATTCATCAATTTTCCTGAATAATATTTTCTACCTCAAGACTCCTTTTAGATCATACATGATATGAAATCTCTAAATCAAATAATTGGGTACATGCAATCACCTTCTTTAATAAGTACCTAAATTTAACACTCTTTTGTCAATACAAGGATTTATAAATATCTCATTATCCATCATTTTATTTTCATAAAATAAATTTTAAGAAATATTTATGATTGTTTTCATCTCCCGAGTACATGAATTATATGTTTTTACCTCATATGAAAGATCCTCTTCATTATGTGACATTAACACTTAAGTATTTTTGTTTATGCATGGTAAATGCGTGAATATTGTGTAAAAATAGAGTAACAATGTTGTGCTTACACTATCCCACATCAGACTTTCTCCTGATTTAATTATACTATATAATACTCAGTGTTCACACTGATCATTCAAGCCGATTCCAATATCGAAACCTTAATACACTATTAACCCATGATATTCAAGGGTTGCACAACACCTATGTTGGACAAACATCCCACTCCCAGGCTCTCTCACTCGAGGTCACTCTTATGTGAACTATTCATCCACCCACACTCCTTCCCACATCCCTATACACACAGGTGATCTCTCACTAATGCATATTCCTTTCTAGTTAGAAGTTTACCATTCCCACATAAGTAGGGGTTGTGGGTTCCCTTAGGATATCTAGGTGATTGGCCTAATTTTTTTACTGAATCCCAAAATTTGTTATCTAAAATTTTCATCTAATGAAAACCTATAAACAATTTATTTATGGAAAGTATTTTTTTCCATAGTCTTATTTAATTCCTATTTTTCCTAAAATTATTTTCTAAAAAAATGTGTCACTATTGACACATGTCATTGAAATTACATATTAGTACATAAATCATCACAATTAGCATAGAGTAATGTTAAATAATAACATCCAATTCCATAAAATGAATCTACAAAAATTATCTAATAATCACTAATTCATTTTAAAGTCACCAAACCCATATTGGCACATCATTAATAAAAAATGCAACACTTGGGCTAAAAAATCCCCCCATCATATTTTAGTGGCAATAGATCTTCACATTATTAATGTTAATATATGTGCTAAAAATTTTATCCCCCTTATTGAAAATAAAATTCAAAGGATAAATGGGGTGTTCATTTATCATTTTTATCCTCAAAATCACCTTATCTTATTTTTAATGAAATAAATGGTATCTCATGATACATGAAAAGATCCTTAAGTTAATCAATTATAAGTCTTCATGGGATAAACCATTAACAAAAAGATAAATATAACCATGGTTGTATAATATGTATATAAAATACACAAATATGAAATCATGATCCAAAATTCTAAATTCTTTAGTTAGGGGTTTAAAAATATTATTTATTAATGAAATGAAAAAACCTTTACACACATTAAAAAACACATCATAAAGTTTAGATGAACAAGAATAACTCCCCCATTGTCTCATATTTTCGTCATCCCATCACTAGCTTTAGTGAATACAACTAATAATTAGGGATGATATTGTTATTAGAATAACATAAACTCATGTAATATTATACAAAAGAGATCCACTTATTCATCATCATATAAATTGAAAAAATACACATTGAAAAATCCTTCTCCTTCAATTCCCTGTTTGTTATCTCATAATAGATAAAATAATAGGGAATAAAGAGAAACACCATAGTTTCTCAGAAATAACTCTGAGGTTGAGATATTCCTCTCAACCTTGGCCACTCTTCACTTCCTATAGCTTCCATTTATTTTCCATTGATTGGAATATTTTATTTTTATATTTTCCTTCATGAGAATTTTTGAATCAAAACTTTTATTTTGTTTACTCCTTAAGGAAAATTTTGTAGATGCCGAAATCGTTCATAGTTCCTAATGGGAGTTCCGAAATGATGAAGCGAAGTCATATTCAGACTTGGAGGCCCGGTTTGGAGGGCCCGGAAGTGGTGCGCAAAATTAAGGAGGAATTGTGTGAGAAAATGTTGCCCGTGCGAAGGAAGTATGGGATATGTGAAAAAGCACCGGTGGGGCGCGCAATTTTGCGCGCCCGGTTCCGCGCGGTGTGGCCTTTTGCCCCGACCGGTCCTGGCGCGGAATATTTCACGCGTCGCTTAGATTCCATGACGCCTGAGACCTAAAAATAGAAGGATACCCCTTCCGTTTCGGGGCTGCAGAATTTGAACGAGCTCTCATGTACTGAATCAGCATTCCGCGCGCGCAGTATGGACTTCGGGCCTAGTTCTTTTCGCACCCAGTATCCCTGGGGTCCGCCTTTGTGCAAGATCCCCTTTGTCTTAGACTAAAATCCAATCCCTTTAGGGTCCGCCCTTGCACGCAATTCCTTCTTTTGCACGAAGGCCGACAAAGTTGCACGCAATCCTTCCTTTGCGCACACACCCCTTCCGTTGCACGTAATTCCTTATTTTGCGCGCAATCCCTTCCTTCGCGTGAAGTCCCTTCGAGTCAAGCGCAAAACCTCAGACCCCATATTCCGCACCAAATCTCCCCAATTTTGCACTGACTCAGTGTTTTCCTTGAACTTTTAGTTCCAGGATGTTGGGATTTCCCATTGTGCCCCTATGTGCACCCACCTTCAACCTAGGGAATACCATGATTTAAGATACTCCTCTTCACATAGTGAAACACCTTGAGTTGATATATTCCTCTTGGTTCGTTTCCTATGTCATGAGTTGATATTCTCATCATCAATTCCCCTGAGTAGAATGCACTATCATTCAATAATAGTGTGCCTCTTGTTCCCAACAAGAGATGCCTTATGTGATAATAATAAGATGCATAATTCCATGATTACAGTGGAATAGTTTCAAGAGCGTTGGAATCTGTTCAAACATTCCATCACTCCAACTCATGCTTTGCGTGTCCTTCATTCAGATTTGCATCCAATTCCAAGTCTGGAGGGACCCCCTAACGGCCTGGTCACATGCCGCATCGGCTCACCTACCGTCCTGGGCCAACGCTCTGGAAGACATTGGGTGACACTATGAGTCAGGTCCTGTGTTTCGAATATGGTCAGCAGTCGACCTTCATTTGTTTGTCCCCATTTTAGGCTAACGAGAGAGGATTCTATGTTGCGAACATGGTCAGTAGTTATCCTCTATCTCCACGCCACACTCATTGCATTCTAAATGCCAGGAATGTGATTCACACTTTTCATATCCCTTTGTTCAGGCCGATTCCAATGCCCTTGGCATTATCGCGCTTGTTCACTAGCGCATAGGTACATACCTCAACCCATTGGTGATATGGGATGCCCTCATGGCCAGACATAAGGAAGACATTACGGGCTGCTTCCATGTGTAAGACCCATCCATCGTTGCCACTCCTTAGTGGCACCTGAGCAGCTTCCATGGGTAAGCCCCATCCACCATAGCCACGCTAACGTGGACCCCTCGATGGTTCGCCCTACGGCCCCCCTTCACAACGGCCTTGTTGATGCCTTCCCTCCCACAAGGGGTAGAGGGTGCTGATCATGTAAGCCCTAGGGGTGTGGCACGAACCCTCCTCATCCGAGCTGCAGGACATTAAACTTCCAATCACCTCGTCCTCAACACATGACGTTAAACTCTGATCTGACCCCGTGCCTCGCACGCAAGGTCCCCCTGGCTCATACATTCTTTACGCCGCTCATCTCCACGGGAATGGAATCTTCCTTACATGGAATGATATCCTCCCTTTTGGAGTGGAGTTTGTCCATGGGGGAAGTGCTGCCTCAGAGCATAAGCCCCTAGCCTCTCTTGCAGAAGGTAGCACTCAGGCACCTCCGTACTTCCCCACCACCAAGGCCAGGGGAGGGTGTGATAGGGAACAAGGAATCTCATTTGTTCGGACCCAAATCCCTATCCCTCTGTGCTTTGTCGCATCACGGGCCTCCATCCTGGAGTAATCCCTGGCACCAAGGGCCTCTCAATGCATAAGCCCCTCTCTGCTTCTCATGGATGCACCCTTCGTGACGTGATCATATGGTCCCTGCTACCTCTTGTTTCTCACACCGAGCATGACTCACGTGGGCTTAGAGTGAGCATCGACCATGACATCCTCCTATGGGCCGCCTCAGAGCATAAGCCCCATCCCGGTGAACTACGAGGACTTTGATCCATGCTAAAGCATGGTACGTAGGTAGCCTCCATGAGGTTCAAGCCCACCACCCACTCATTCCGACCTCTTCACGTTGGTTTGCCAACACTTTGGTCCGCCTCAAAGCTTAAGCCCCAAATTTCCCGTCCAGCATGACGTTAAACTCTATGCCCATCCAGCATGACGTTAAACTGTTTACCTCGTCCCGCATGACGTAAAACTGTATACCGTCCCACATGTTGTTAAACAGTATTCCTGAACTACATGGACTTTGATCTGTGCTAAAGCATGGTACGTAGGTAGCCTCCATGAAGTTCAATCCCATAACTCGGTTGTTCCGACCCCTTAGTTTTGGTTCACCAACCACCATTATGGGCCACCTCAGAGCGTAAGCCCCATATCCACCATTATGGGCCGCCTCAGAGAATAAGTCCCATATCCACCATTGTGGGCCGCTTTAGAGCGTAACCCACATATGCACTATTTTGGGCCGCTTCATAGCGTAAGCCCCATATCCACCGTTGTGGGCCACCTCAGAGTGTAAGCCCCATATCCACCATTATGGGCCGCCTCAGAGTGTAAGCCCCATATCCACCATTGTGGGATTCCTCAGAGCTTAAGCCCCAAATTCCCCCATCCTACATGACGTTAAACTGTATGCTCGAACTACGAGACTTTGATCCATGTCAAGGCATTGTACGTAGGTAGCCTCCATGAGTTTCATTCCACCTTCACTTCATCACCCATCCTGATTCCTACCATGGCCACCATATCCCGGTGGGATCATGCCACCTCATTCCACTCCATAGTATCCGGGAAGCCGCCCATGTACTGACCCCAACATCGAAGATCCCTTCAGGGGGTTATTTTATCTGATCCACTCTCAGGGTTCCGATCAGTCTGATCCGTCTCCGCAATACGTTTAACTCATGGCATACCCTGTGTTAAACATGGGAAGCTGAGGAAAACCTCAAATAAATGCCTATGTCATGCCAATTCCTCTTGTTCGATGTGGGATGCCTCGGGCTTCCACGCCCTCAAGAAGCCCTATAATAAGGTACATAAGACAAACATGTCAATCCCCCAGCGTCAAGACATGCCAACGATGCCCCATCGTGACCATTCTCCTGACCGAAGGTTTCTGCCCCGACCAGACCCCTTGGAGCGTCTCGACGGAAGTAGGATAATTAACTGGTGTCCATGAAGATATGGCACCGGGAACGAGTTTCATGAATATGTCTTAAATCTATGAGGGAGACCCGGACTAGGTGACGAGTTCTGAGGAGGAATCCATGGAAGGAAGAACCGACATCCCATCATCCCGGTTTCGATCATGGAGCAGTCATCCCTGAACAAGGAATGGATACCGCCCACCTTTGGAAAGTGGGAATGAGGTGTCAGAAGCCGCGTGTCCTCCCCAGCGCGACGGATGTGAGCGCACCCCCCGACGAAAGCATCGGAATCAAATTCATATTTCTTTTCTTTTATTATTCTAATTTTGATTATCATGTTTTCATATCTCTTCAAATTTTTCAAATTTATCATTGTTTCTATGATTTTCATGAATTGAAATATAATGAAAAAATTCCATATATTTGTGTACAAACTTCCAGCAACACTAAAAAAATCCTATGAATCTCTTTCTATTCTTCTAAGATGTAGTTTCTACAGATTTCAATTATTATGAACCCTATTTTCTTTGAGTGGAACCTACACTGTTTTTGACACTTCTTAGGGAACAATTATTTATACATATTTTCTTATTCATACTTGATTTGGTTGGTTTATGAGTATTATCCACCATCCTTACATTACTAGAATTTTCCATTAAACTTGTACTAGTAAATGAAACAATATTAGTGAAAAAGAAATTTCCTAGGTTATGGGATACTTTATTCTTGGTGGATGTTTCCATTTGATAATAGGATGATCTCATGTTATCCATTCCAAAAAAATTTGTCTTCTTGGGTCATGACAGTTAATGTATACTTGAGTGGAAATATCTCAATTTAAAACAACTTGGGAATTTTAGATTGTAGTGATTCTTGATTTTTTTAATCTCACCTCCAACACAAAAAACTTCTTATTAAGGGAGTTATTTTTATCCTAAATAGATCTTAGACTATCTTCCCAATCCTCATTCATCTTATTTATTTTTTTCATGAATTTAAGGGATTACTTTAAGTAATTTCCTGATCCTTCACCTTTTTTCCTTTAACCACTAATTGATCTATTTTAAACCCATAGAATCTCATGTTCATGAGAATATTCTAAAGAAATATAAAACAAATTTATAATAGGCATACATTTACAATTATTATTCTAGAATGTATAATGGATTTATCCCTTTCTTCAACTAGGTCTATGAGAGTGACGAACCTTAAAAATTTATAACTTAGTGAAACCTCCAATTCTAATCATTCTTAATTGAGATATTCTTTATCATAAAAATCCCCTTGATAGTACCAAAAATACATTCAATAACTTACTTGGGAACTTTCTTCAAATGGTATTTCAATTTAGAATAATGATCACTAAATGATTCATTATCATCACAACTTAAATATAATTAATAAGAATAAATAGAAGAAAAATAATTATGACTTATACCACTCAAATTACCTTCAATTAGTGGTGTTTTGACATTTACTTATGGATTCTTCTTCAACTTTCTTATCTCTATTTTATTTTAATTTTTATGATACATAGTAGAAATATCCCTCTAAGGTTACTTAAAAACTTTCTAAAATATTCACATCATAAAAAGTATTAAAATAAATTAGGGTAAAATTTTGGATCTTTAGTGGGAACTGCCCTCTAACACCAATTATAGAGTCCATGGACAGATTAGGTTCCACTGAGTGGGGAGAGGGGTGAGTCATTAGTATCCTCATTTTAAAAATTATTCTATTTTTAAATTTAATCACTTTAATTAGTTAAAGTTATAGATCCAGTAAATGATTTCTAAAAACATCACCTTTATGTTTAGTAATAAATGATAGAGAGAATCACATATTATTTACAAGGTTTTTCAAAAACAATTACTCCTTTATAAGTTGTTTAGACACCCCAACATGTATTATTCACTATTATTCCAATTTAATACAACTAGTTAGACATACCAGATACAATATATCAATAATTGGTTAGACACAGAAACTACACCTATTATATGATTATTTATACACCCCAATCATAGGCATACAACAACTAGATAAACACACTACTATAAGATTATTCTTCTATAATGATCTATAAATAGAATGATCTTTTTCACAAATAGTCTTCCTTCACAAAAATATTGGATGCACCTTCCTTATGTAAAATTTGTCAATGTCTTAAATAGTTTTCTTGAAAAATATTTTTATCCTTGAAACTCCTTTTAGAACATGAATGATCTAAACTCTCTAAATAATTTATCATGTATATATGAGCACCTTATTCAAGAATTACTTGGATTTGACTCTCTTTTTTTGACATAAGGATTTATCAGGGTCTCAACATATTATTTTAAAATAAATGTTAGGTATCTTATTTTTTATCAACATTATTCTATGACCTATAATATATTTTTATACGATAATTATAAAAATACATTTAGTGTCAGTTTTTTCCTTTACACTATTTTCTCTTTCACGGCTGCATAAAACCAAAAGAAGTTATTCTTCATTTTAATTTTGTCAGAATTAAACCCTATATTATATTAAAATTTATTCTAAATATTATCTAAACAATATCTGTGAATTATTATATCTTAAATAACCATTAAAATACCCCAAAGGATATTGTATTTTTCCAATTTTTTTTGAATGATTTGGACTCATTTGAATATTCACATTATCAGGTTTAAAATTCATGCATGAATCAAAATTATTCAATTTAACACCTACATTTATAATTCTTGAAAGTATTATCGCTTATATTTGCATGAAATTTACATGTTAGTGATTTCTAAAAATCCTCATTTACCAATATGTCAACAAAAAACTTCAATTTGAATTCCTTTATCCTATTGGCTATGTCATTCACATGTACAAATGACTATATAAAACCTTCATCTATGTGGTTTAAGAAGACATTGAACTCATATGAATATGGATATGTAAATATTTGGCTTTGTGGATTAACTAATGATGTAGTTCTCAATTGAAAATAACTCTATGATTTTTTGGATATGTAGTAAAATATCTATGTAAATAAATTAATCATTTTAGAGTAGCCATTTCATTATCCATCATTTGATTTTCATTCATTCATTGTGATGATGCATGTATAATCATTTTGATCTCCCCAGTGCATTAAATTTGGGATTTAACTTCTCAAAATTGCTCATATTCATCAAGAGACATTATGACTTGAGTATTTCTTTTCATGAATTGTAGATGAATGAATATCACGTGAAAATATTTCTTCTAACTTTCTAAAATATCAAGATGTATACAATTTTGATCATGGGATTAAATATAAAACAAATTGAAATGAATGATCATTTTTTCTTCAAAAATGGTAGAATAAACCATGAATAGATGAACCGTCGATAATGAGATGAATTTGATGATTATCAAAATTGATCCAATGATGCAAGTCAACTAAATTAATTGGTTTTTTATTTGTATCTTTGTAAATTGATCTATAGTGTATCACTTCCACTATCCGAAATCATACATTCTCCCAGTTTATTTATTCTATATAATACTTAACAGTCATGTTAATCAATTAATCCATCATCAGGTTCAACACTAGGATACACTATGCACCCATGGGATTGATGAGTTGTGCCTCACCTATTCTGTCCCACCCAGACACTCCCATGTGATCCCACTCAAGTGTGTTTTTATGGGCACTATACCTCCACCTGAAAACCTTACTTATTTCCTTCCAATTAAGGTTCTCTATCACCCATTCCCATACCTTGTTGGATGAAGTTTAACCCTTCCCACCAAAGCTTTGGATGGAAGGTCCCTTAGATTGGCAAAATATGTGGCCTAATTATAATTAGACTCCAAAAAATAGTTATCCAAAACTATAATCTAATTACAGGACATAATACAATTATTCATGAAATAATATTTTTCATGGCCTTATTTAATTTCTATTTTTTAAAATGTTGTTGTAAATAACGTGTCCCCAATAAAAGTAGTCACCCACATTAAAGATATACATAACAATGATTATAATTAACAAGAATAATTGTTTAAATATGGAATCTATTGATATAAAATGAATCTAATAAAATTATCCAAGCATCAACACATCATATTAAAGTCACCCAACACATATTGAAACAACATTGAAATTAAATGAAACACTTGAGATCAACATTATATGATCCAGTTATGAGGTTTACCTCGATGTTCTAAAGAATTCTTTAGAAATCTATGGATATAAAGCAGTGTTTCAGTTCCACTTATAATCTTAAAATAGATCATCAATCTAATAGAACAACTCAAAACCTAGAGGATTTACTAAGATATTATTCTATAGACCTCAAATATTGTTGGGATCAATAACTTCATCTTATTATATTATTTAATAAATATATATTTTATTAGATAATTAAAATGGATCCATATGAAGAAATACATGGAATGAAGTTAAGAACTCTGAAATTATAGGATGAAGTTGGATAAAAAAACATGGGATCAAATTTTTCTAATGAAATAGTATAGAAGTTTAAATCCATTAAACAACACATCAAAGTAGTTCAGAGTCAAGAAAAGAGTTCTGATAAAAATCATTGATAACATATGAATATAAAGTTGGTTACAGGGAATTACTATTAATTTCTCTTTTTAAAAGGTTATGATATTGTAATATAAGGGAAATATAAACCCTATGAATATTATACCCTTAGATATTCATGATTAATTAGTGAAGGGATCTTATCACTTGGTTCTCCCACCAAAAATCTCTCAAGTTTATTAGGTATTCATTATATGTAATTTAAGGAAGTAAATATATAATCCTTCACATGTTCTAAATATAGAGGTTATACAACTGGAGTATGATATTTCGAATGATGAAGAACTAGTAAAAATATTTGATTGTAGAGATAATGTTCTATGGAACAAGACTCCCCAACTAGTTAATGTTCTATAGCTGAATAAATAATCCAAGGAAGATATATAAGAACCTAAGAATGTGATGAATCCAAATATATTTAGACCTTATATTATCTTTACTTTTATTTACTGGCCATTTGGGACCACATTCACAAGAAAAAGACTGAATTATTTAAATGTTTCAATTAATTCCATGTGCCTCCCTCACCTTACATATAAAAGTGAGTCCATTATCCACCATTACTCAAAAAACATTGATCCCTCTAGATTGAAAAAAACCTAACAAAAACTTATAAATTCCTTACCTTTATTCTTGATCCCCCATTCTAACCCTAATATCATCATAATAATGCTTAATATGCAGGACAAAGGATGTCTCTTAAGGAAAAGGTAATCATCTTAGCCGAATATTTCAAATATTATTTCTTATTTTACTTCCTGAAAATATATTGGATCAATTTTAAAATAATGACTATATTATAATCAATAAACCTGGATATTATACATATTATGGGACAACCATTTTCCACCTCATTTATATCAAATAGGAAATGAAAGTATCACACGAGAGTACGTGTGAATTATTGTCTCTATGTAGCGATACGATTCATTTTTCATCATTTCCTAAAATTGATGGATATAATTATGGGTTAAAAATATATATATTATATTTATAATATAATAATAATTTCATAAGGAGAAAACACTTTTTATTATTCATTATTTCTTTTCTTTAAATTAAAACAACACTCATTTGTATGTACAAACAACAATCACCAAGAATGGTATAAATCATTTTTATCACTAAATATTATAGAAATTTATAAATATATATATAATGATTATATATGATACTTATATAATTAATAAATTTTAGAAATGGTAAAAACTAGATTCAGTTTCAAGGACCATAACTATCAAATAAAAACATCCATGAAAAACAAAACATTTATCCCATGTAACTGAGATTTTAATAAAGAATTTATAATAAAAAGGTGAAAAAATGTTATAATTGAATTATATATGATATTATATTTATTAATATGGTCCTATTTTATAATTATAATAAATTTAAATTTATTATAAAGGTGGTTAAAACCACTTACAACGAATGTTAGACTTTAGATAAGAATTTTATGTTACTATCACCCTTTTTATTGGGATCCCTTATGCTTAAATTTATGATGATGAAATTATATAATATATCTCTCACTAATCTTATTTATTTTATTATTATATATTTATTTGGTTTTATTATAAGTTTTCCTATCATTTTCCTCTCTCTAATTACTCAAAATTATAAAAGAATATTTTTAATAAAAACTAACATTATTTCTCTTTTTAGATGAGAATATTTTTTTCACATCCATATTTTATTTTAAAATCATTATTATTTTTTTAATATTCACCAATTATTGATTAAATTAATTTTTCCATGTTTTAATTACTATAAAATTATTTAAAAGGTATATTATTATCATTTTCTATATGAGGAACTTTTTAATAATGGTGTGAGTGAAATCATTGTTTTCATGCATACCACACTAACAAAATTTCCCTCCGTTATGAAAAATATTTTCATTAAATATTTCCTCACAAGTTTTTTATAGTTATTTTAAAAGGAAATATTTTATCAGTAATCTGTAAACTTTATGATCTTAAATAAACAATTCAGAAATTAAAAGGTTAATTACCTTAAGAAATGTTCTAATATTCTTTTAATTATATTTTCATCTATGACAACATCCATTGATGTTACTTTGTTTCACTGGAGATATGATTCAATGATACCATAATTATTCTTTCATTGTATGTTTATTGATTATGATGATCAAATATTGATGAACCCATTTTACTTTTTATAAATTATTCTATGAAGAAATGATAAATATTTTCATGATATTGTGGAATACATATGAATGGTTTAGGATTACCTGATGGGTGTTTTTTTATACCCTTCAATGAATTGGGTATTGATTAATGTTTTATGATATAAAAGGGCATGCATGAAGTAATTCCAAGTGAAAATAAGGTACGTAGGTGGTTATTACAAGACCAAAGTCATCACATGGGTGGTTATCCCAGTCCTAACAAGAGATAAATGTCTTGTAGGGTGTGCTTGATATATAAATTCTTGGGTAATGATTATGAAACACTTATTATGTAACTCTCTATGAAAATTTATTATTCCTATGTTATGATATCAGGGTTCAGGATATTTTATTCTTGTATGACTCTTATCTTATGAACTTTAAAATACATACCCAATGATTTTAATCTATGAATTTTTGGGTTTTATTTTAAAATGTTAAGGTCATATTCTCATACACTTCTGTTCATGTTATGTATATATATGATCATTTAATGACATATACAATGTTATACCTTACCAATCATCGAAACCCACCCTTTATTATGATTCATTTTCCCAGTTTATTAATAATGGTTTTATATAGTGTATTCTTAATAAGTGTAATATATGATACAAACATTGTGAGTGATGTTTAATATATTTCATAAAATAAAATGATTTTGTATATAGTCCCAAATGACATTAAACATTTACCAATAAATGATGTATATTATTATTAGATATATTAAAAATTCATCTAAAATTAAGTAATATTTATGTATAAATGTTTGGGTTTCTTCAATCATAATGATCAAAGTATTTTATGTAAAAAAGTAGTGAATGATACAGTCATCATCCACTCAAGAACAAAAACTAATTTATTCAATTTGGTTTATTCCCACTCATTTATATATATAATTATTCATTAGATTATAAAATCACCACCCCAATAGAATGTTATTGAATTATCTGTGAATACTTATAGTTGTGCGGTGATAACATCCTATGCTTATAACTCTTATATGATTTAATTTTGTAGGAATGTGCTTCCATAAAAACTTATTATTATCCCTTTAGTCAAATTTGAGGCAATTTTTAGATTGAACCAGCTCTCAATATATTGATCTTATATTAAATATTAGAATAAAGAAATCACATTTCATATATCAAATCAATGTATAATCATATACTAATGAAAATGTTATTATGAACTCTCTATGGAGGTTACATAACTTATATGGGTCCTATTACCTAAAAAATAGGGTTATATAATTCAAATGGTTTTGGGAAACTCAACAGTGAAGATATATCAGTTTTTGGGAACATATCAATGTATTTCTACAAGTGTTTCTTATTATTACATTTCATTATGATGTTGAGTTTTCAATAGAATTCATACTAAGTGTTATGCCTATATCAAATACTCCATATAGAATGAATATAATTAAATTAATGGAATTAAAAAATCCTCACTAAGAGAATTTGAACATGGTTTTTATATTTCCATTTACTTCACAATTGGTTCACCAGTTCTTTTTGTTATTATGTAATATATATAAATGAATCTATACACTTATTATCATAAAATTCATAGTGTTATGATCTTGAGAAAATATCACCTACCCTATATTGATGAATTGTTTGATAGAATTTGACGAGAAAAATACTTATCAAAGATAGAACTTTTATTAAGATATCATCAATTATGGGTGAAAAAGATTATATACCCAATCGATCCTTCCATAAATATCATCACTATGAATTTCTAGTGATGCTATTCAAACATAGAAATTCCCCTATTATGTTCATGGATATTATGAGTTGAATCTTTATATATTACCTCAATAAATTTTTGGTAGTCTATATAGATGTAATTATCCTATCTTATAAGATAGATGAAGAGCATTAAGATCACTATAGTGTGGTGTTTTAAGACCTTGAGAAATGATAAACTTTATAAAAAATTTACTACATGTAAATTTTGGAAAAATAAAGTATCATTATTTGGTCATGTAATTACACATGATGGTATATTTATTCACCCCTCAATGATAGAGGCAATATAGAAATTTTCCAAAACCAACCATAGTAACATAGATCCATATTTTTATTGGATTGGAAATATATTATTGACGTATTGTGATAAATGTCTCTTGACTTTCATAAACATTAACCAAGTTATCTCAAATAGAAATCAAGTTCCTTTTGATAAATTAATGTGATGATAATTTCACAGATCATAAAACAATTTTTGCCACTTCACCTATAATCATGCTACCATGTTGTTGATAAGGGTTTATGATAAAGATTGATACATTAAATAAGTGTTTGGAATGTTTCCTCATGAAAAATGGAATGGTGGTATCTTACCCCTCTCATCAAATAAAGGAACATTAGAAAAATTACTCGATGCATTATTTAGAGTTAGTAGTGGTAATATTTTTATTAATTATATGAAGGATTTATCTCTGTTTTGAAAAGTGTGAAATATATTATGACCACAAAAGCATAAAGTATATATTCACATAGAATGAGTAGAACATGTGTATTCAAGACACTTGGCCTTGGGCCTTCGGGCTATGTAATGGGTCTCCTTCTACCCAGTTTTAAAGAGGTCTTTGCATTAAATAATAAATTGAGGCTTCAGACCCAGCCTTTAAAAAAATGAGTAGAACATGTACTAAAGGAGATAATTGGAGTTGATTAAGGAAAATGACTGATCAATGTATTACCACTTTGTGAAAGTGAATTAGGTATTCTATACTTTATGTTAAAATTATCAAGCTACTTTATGGATGATGAGGATTGAATAGGACTGAATACTCTTGGATTAGTAATGGATGGACCTTGAAATCATAAATGAAAGGGATAAATCCTGTATTTCCTAAATAGTTTCTCAACCATCCATCTATGTGAAGATTTAAGAGGTGTAGAAGAAGGATATGAAACCATAGAATAAGTTAAGGAATAGTCTAGAGTTCAACTTTGAAATTAGTAGAATTATAATATTTAGGAAATTAATATGTGTCCCTTCAATACCAGAATTGAAGGAGTTATTGGATGATACATATAGCTCAAAATTCATTATCCCTCATGAAAGTCCAATAATGTATAGACATCATAAGGATAATTTATGGTGGGAAAAAATGAAGATAGAAATTGTGAAATATATATATCTCCATGCTGGTGTACCATAATGTTATGTCGGAATGAAAAAGTCTTATGGGATGATGCACCCATTACCCATAACTGTATGAAAATGGGATAACATCACAAAAGATATTTTTTAGGCCTACCTAGTACTTCTAAAAACCATAAAACCATTTGGGTTATTAGTGATAAACATAATAACTCATCTCATTTAATGGTTATTTGATAGGATACACAACAAAAATAATAATTTACAGATTATTTTTAGTGATGCTTTTTAAAAATGTCTTTACTTTTTAAATTTAGTGACACATTTTAAGAAATGTTGCTAAATTAGAAATGTTTCCCCAAAATTGTCACTAATTTATCGACATTTCCCCAAAAAAATCTATTTTAGTGATTTCTCCCAAAAAAAATCACTAAATTAGCTATGCTTCCCCAAAAACATCACTAAATTTGCGACGATTCCCAAAAAATGTCACTAAATTAGCAAAGATTCCACAATAAACGTAGCTAAATTAGCGACGTTTCCACAAAAATGCTACTAAATTAGTGAAGATTCCCAAAAATGTTGTTAATTTAGTGACTATTCCCTAAAAAAATTGGTAAATTAGATATACTTCTCTAAAAATGTCGCTAAATTAGCGACGCTACCCCAAAAAGGTCGCTATATTAGCAATACTTCACCAAAAATGTCATGAACTGAATCTGGTCACCTTCAAAATTGGCACACGACCCAGTCTGTGGAAAGACTCTAAGTGCATTCCTGATCCCCACGGGCTAGAAGAAGTGCCCAGGTATCATAAAATGATGTTTTGGAATGATTTACCTGAATTTGTAAACATAAAACAACAAACAAAACCAACAAACCAAAACTAGATTTTTCAAACCAAAACATATTTTACTAAAATTAAGAACTGAATTACACAATATTAAACAATTTATGAAGACCATTACAAAGGTACAAAACCAAGAAAATACATCCCAATAACATCCACATGTAAAGAGGCACCTCCCTCAAGCCATCTTCACAACATTGAATCACGATGGACTGCTAAAAACTCGAACAAATGACATTAAACCTGTACCCAAACCTGTGACACAAAATGAGAAAGTATAATTTCACACAATGGAGTATTTATGGTCTGAGCCAAAGCCCAGTAGGATACAACCACTAATATATTCCATGCGATAAACATTTAAAGACGAAAAGCATGCATGTTTTCAAAAACATGAAAAGCTAGTTAAAATTTCAAAAAGAAGAAACTTTGATTAAAAAAAGTTTTAAAGTGGTCTATTTTAAAGGGTTAACACTTTTAAAATAAACACCAAAGATACTGAATTTTCCATCCAAATGTACCATATGCAGACGGTAAGTATAAAGTAACAAATGAGCACAAGAAATAGGAAATAGCCCCTAGGTAGTAGCTAGCTGTGGGTCCCAGGTACCTCATATCTCGGTAAGAGTAACCATAAAAAATATCCATTCCCATGCACGAGCCACTAGTAGGGAACATACCCAGAACCTAGTGGTCCCCAATCATCATAATCATAGTTTAGTTAGAGTTGTAAGCGTCAATCTTGCTAAGTGAATTTGAGGAAAAACCCCACAGATTCAATAGGATACTTGTACTCGTCCACCCACATAGATACCCAGGTTTTCCCCTTGTGCTAAAACAAGTTCAACAAGTCAAGAAATATATATTGAACATGAAAATATTATTTCCACATAAAAAATTCACCAAAAATCCCACATGTATACCACACATGTCACAAAAGTCCATTTTTCATTCAAAATGATTTTGAGATCCGACTCACACCAAAATAGCCCACACCACATTTCACATTTCTTCAACACTTCCACAAAATCATTAAACAATTTTATAAAACAATTATAAGATATTTCAACTCATATAACACCCCAAACACATGGAGCATAACACTCCTTTCATAATTAAAAATTCAATTTTTCACATCACACTCACACAATACAGTCCACATGACATTCACATCTCTTTCACAACCCAATATATCCTTCAAACAATTTAATAAAATATTTAAAAGATGGTACATATCACATAACAGACTTTTAAAAAATTAAATGTACCTTTTAAAAATATACTCCTACCAAAACAGTTTTCTGATATAGTTTCACCTCTTACACAACTCAATAAACCATTCATAACTTTCATAAAACAATTATAAGGAGTATACCCAAGCATTACATATAAAACCCATTTCAAAAACCTCTTTTTAAGCCAAAATCACACCAATACCACACAAAAACATAATTGGAAGACCAATAAACATGTAATAATCCACTTTCGAATGTTATATAATCACCTTGAACAATATCACAAAAGATACCCATGAAAACACACAAATCCATAAAAAACTTTCAAGGAGTATAACAAGGTTACACACATAAAACCCATTAAAAGAACCCCTTTTTTAGTCCCAAATGACACTATGTCATTACCCAACCAAAATTTTCAGCCCCTTTCAACATCTAATAAACCACTTCCACATTTTACAAAACTACCACAATAGATAACACATGAAATACATTTGAAAAATACACACTTCAAACAAAAATGTAACTTTAATACCAAATACTTTACTATTGCTACCAAAAATGGTTTTCACATAATGTAAATCATATAAGTAACATGAGAAATTATTTAATCAATCAAACTAACTCTTCATTAAATGGTTACCCATAGAATCACCTACCGAAATTGTCAAATCCCTCAAAACATGGTGCAGAATATCAACCGCACCACCCCGACACCCCAAGGATGTTAAATCTAGCCCTAGACCACATATTTTCACCAAAACGACTCATGGATAAACCCTAGGTACGAACCCTAGGTTTTGGACACTTTGGAACATCAAGCAAGAGGGATGAAACCCTAAGGAAATGGAAGAAGTGGAAGAGTGGAACACTTGCCTTGAAAACCCTTGAAGAAATTACCCCGAATTAACCAAATGTTGAATCTCAAAGCATCAAAACCTGATAGTGAGGCTCTAATAATGAGGAGGAGTTCATGTGGGGACCTAAATGGGGGGAAAAGAGTAAATATTTAAGGATATATGAATGAATGAATTCACCTCATTAAATCTGGGTGATTTGATAAATTCAGAGAAGAATCTCCCTCCTTCGGGGTAGAAATGAGCTCCAAAAATGAAAAAAAGATAATGGTGATGATCCTAGGGATAGTGTCGTAGAGAGGGAGGTGGAATCACCAAAAAATATAAAATAAAAGAAAATATTAAATAATTAAAAATTAGTTTTAATGTAGGAAATGGGCCTTCGGGCAGGCCCAATCCCTTAAATAAAAAATGAAATACACCATGATGAAGGATTTCTAAATGGTCCAAATTAATGTGGTGGTGTTATTAGGTTAGGGGAGACTAATTAGGAATTGGAATGGATAAGAAATGTGAAAAATAAAGGATTTATAAAATAATAAAAATTAATTTTTAAATATGGAATTGGGCTCACGATTTGGCCGAAATCATGAAAACTCACCCATTTCTCCAAAAATGCCTAGGAAACCCCCAAAACAAAGAAATAATGGAAATTAAATTAAAAATAACATTAAAATAAGTTATTTATGTGACACAAAACTTTTCTAAATTATTGAATCTTCCCAAAAAACGTTTCTAAATTAGCAATGCTTCTAAAAAAATGTCACTAAATTAGCGACGCTTCCCCTAAAATTTTGCTAAATTAGCAATGATTTTCCAAAAATGTCACTAAATTAGAGTTGATTCCTCAAAAATGTCATTAAATTTGTGACACTTCCCAAAAAACATTTCGAAATTAGAGACACTTCATGAAAAACATTGCTAAATTTGCAACAGTAATGCAAAAACGTCACTAAGAATATATATATATTTATATAGCCCATTCTCCCACATCATTGTAAATATCTATTTAGATATATATATATATATAAATATATATAAACACAAAAATGTATATATATATTAAAAGGAACACACAGACACACATAAATATATAAATATATATAGATAGACACACACACACACACACACACACACACATTTTAAATTTAGTCACATTAAAAAAACGTGTCTATTTTAGTCGTATTTTTTACCAGTGTTTTAAAACATAGAAACTTATATATATATATATATATATATATATTAATGTATATATATATATATATTTTAATGTATATATATAATTATAATTATACATACATACATACTCATATATATTCACACACACACACACACATATATAAACTTATATAAATATATACATAACCACACACACACACATAATTTATATAATCATAATATATATATATATTTATATATAATATAAAACATAAACACATATAAATATAATATAAAATAATCATATGTAATTTATATATATATACATATTTAAACATAAAATATAAAATATAAATACACACACAGACATATATATATATATATATATATTTATATATATTTAAATATTGAAATCTATTTATATATATATAAATATAACACAAAAAATAAATATTTTAAATTTAGTCACATTTTAAGAAAACATAATTATTTTAGTGACATTTTTACCAGTGTTTTAAAATGTCGCTAATTACACACACACACACACACATATATATATTAATAATTATAATTATATATATATACATATGCGTATACATATATATTTATACAAACACACATACACATATATAAACATTTATATATATAATATAATATATAAAAATATATGTAAAATATAAACATATATAAATATATATGTATATATGAACATAAAATATAAAATATAGAGATAAATTATCAAATATAAAATATAAATATAAATATTGTAATATATATATATAATATTAATTTCTTAAATATTTAAATCTATCAATATATATATATAAATTAAAGATAATACCATTACATAACAAAATCTGAAGTAGTTTGGTTGGTTGTGTATTTTGTTTGAAGGTTACTCATCAATTGTTCGACCCCTGGGAGGTGCAACATTTATTTTTTTAAAGGGTATATGAGTGCAGTGCATGGTGTGTACAGGTGAATGGGGATTGGGGCATGGAATAAGAGGGAGAGGTTAGGTGTGGTATAAGAGGGGAGAGTGTTAGATGGTTGGGGTACTGAAGGTAGAGTGTGGGGTATAGGAGGTAAAGTGACATGGGTATAAGAGGGAGAGCAAGGAAAGTGAGGGAATGGGTATAGGAGGGAGAGAATTGGGGTATTGGTGGGACAATAATGGGGGATTTTATATTTTTTCCAAATAAAAAATTTCATAAAAAAATATAAAATTAAAAAATACAATTTACTAACATTTTTTAAAAACATCAGTAAATGAGGTGTTGCTAAATTAGCGATGTTTAAAAATGTCCATAATTTAGAGATGTTTATTTACTAAAATTTATAAAAAATGTAGATAAATCATGTATCTATAAATAATGATGTTTTTAAATGTTTCTAAATTAGTGACTCCTCATTTAGCACTGTTTTTCAGAAATTTTGGTAAATAAATTAGAGATGTTTTAAAATGGCGCTAATAAAAAAAGTTGCTAATTAGTGTTTTTTGTAGTGATATATAAATAGATCTCTTGGAAATATATATATAAAGAATCTGGTTAATATACAAATAGATAATATTTAAAAACACTTATCATCCTCAAACTACTGGTCAATATGAAAAGACCATTAAAAATGTAGAAGATATTCTGAGATCTTTTTCAATAGATCTCAATGAAGTTTGAGATACAAATTACCCAATTAGAGTTTTCATATAACACTATTTTCAAATCTATAATTCAAATGGAACTATTTGATGCTCTTTATAGGAGTAAGATAAAAAAACAAACATGTTGGGCTAAAATTAGAGAGTTTAACCTCATGGGAACATAATTTTTAAATAAATATGAGGGAAGATTTAAATCATTCAACATGATTTACGAATGAAATAAAACCAATAGAAGAGGTATACTGATAATATTTAGTGAGATTTGGAGTTTGAAATTTTATATAATGTATTCTTTTGAATATCACCATGAAAGAGGGTTATGAGATTCATGAAGAATGGAAAGATGAAACCTATATATATTAACCCTTTCGAAATCCTTGATCATGCGGGGATAGTTTCTTATCATCTTACACTTCCAATAAACCTTTCCTAAATGAATGATGTGTTTCATGTATTTCATTTTAGGAATTAAATACATAATCTATCATATGAACTGAATTTAAAGGTTATATAGCTGAAACATGATCTCTCTTTTGTGGAATAACTAGTATAAGTATTTAATCATAGAGATAAATTACCATGAATAAATGTAAATCACAACATAAAGTTCTAGAGTAGGATCAAATGTTTTAAAAGCAATGAGGAAAAATGAAAATGTAATGTGTAAGAAGTAAAATCTTTAGTTTTTTCATGACCCGAACCACGCTGGGGCTTGAGCTACAACTATCCCAATACTGCATCTATAGGACAGGTGGTGGCGACTAGCACCGAAGGCACAAAAACTTGGGGAGGCCTGTGGCTAAGTACCTGTACGCACAAACGTAGCCAGATCAATGAAAACGTTCAGAGGAAAAAGAAAGTAAAAGGTGCAACCTACAGAAAATAAACCAAAGATTGCATGGACTAGTAAAATGATATGAGTTCAGTAAATTATGATTAAAGGGAAAACATTAAAAAACACACCCAACTGAAGAAAAGTCCCAACCTGATAGAAAAATGAGATTATAACTACTGAACAAGTCCCGCTCCTAAAACCCAACTATAACCACCACACGAGGTCCAAGATCCTGTAACCCTGAGCTCCTTTGGAGTTGTGATCAGACATGTACATCATCTTCATAAAGTACAATACATGTGGGGAAATCCCATATAGGGGTGAGTATAAACATACTTAGTAGGATACACTAAAAATAACAGGGATAAGTAAGATATACAAGAAGAAGAGAAGTACAATATATAAAACATTGTATAGTGAAAGAGTGCATCTTATCCCAATAAGAGAATGAAGTATGATCATCGGAACAAAAGGGACTAGGAATGGTGGGAAGGTGAACTTATCATTTAGTCTTCACTACCTGTAGTAGGAGAGTAGACTCATCTAACCATTAGAAGCTGGAAATGGAAAGCACATGGAATACACCATGCGTCTTCACCTCTCCTATACGGCGAGTAATCACATCCCATAGAGTGGGTACTAAAAAAGGTTATATATATTTGGTCAACCAAGGAAACCCAAATGAGAGAGTAAGGGGATCTCCATCTTTTAGCTCAACCCAGGGAAAAGAGTCACTAATAGTCCCAGAAGAAACCACCATTGATACCCAGTATTCCTAACATATTCCCTAAACTGAAAGTCAAAGGGGCTCAAACACAACACCTTGATACTATCAACTTTGGGTGGGTCTACCTTGCCCACATGGTTTTAGGTTTCATCACAAGAACATGTATCGGTTGGGAAAGCACCCATCTTACTCATGAGTCCAGGGTTAAGCCAAAACATATATCGTCACTGAATTGTTAGCGAACACCACTACCTAGCCCCATTGAAGGGTGATATGGTGGAGGGTAAGCCTCAAAGATAAGATGAAGAATACCAATTCCCATCCCCACTGGAGGGTAAGCCTGGAAGAGAATACGGTGAATGCCCCTACCTAGCCCCATAGGAGGGTAATCTAGGAAGAGAAGACGCAAAAAATCCACTTCCTAGCCCTACTAGAGGGTAATCCAAACAGAGAAGATGGTGAATGCCACTACCCAGCCCCACTAGAGTGTAAGCTCAAAAGATTCATCGAGGAATTACACTTCCCAACCCCACTGGAGAGTAATTAGGTACTCTATAGTGATTATGAAAACATTACTACCATAATCGAACACAGCTAGATGAGCATCAGGATCAAGACACCTTGCATCATAACCCAGATCCCAAAACTGGGGTTATCATATTTCTTACACATAAAAACATACAAGATATGTTATTTATTTTCACAAAATAGACAACTGGTAAAAATGGTGCTTTTCATATCAACACGCCCGGATGGGCATTCCTAGGGCCCTCATTCTGACCCAGAACATCAAATATCTAATTTTTCTAAAATGGTCTTTTCAAAGAGAGGAACACAGTACAATAGAAGACACATTAAACAGATTCCCAGTTTAAAAATTACAGGCATTTGAATCTAAATAAGTGGGTCTAGTGGCCGATGGATTGGCTCATGGTCAGTCCACCTACTGCCATGGTCGACTGTCGGCCGACCTGGACTGACTCCGGATCTAACCTAGGTCTGACCTGCCGGGTTGGACCCAACCCACTTTTATAGCCTGGACCATTGGGTTAGTCCATCCCATGGTTGCCCAACTTAGTCCGCGGGGCAGTTCTCCAGCCGCGTCAACGCAGCCGACCAACCGCGTTATTGGTGGTGGGTGTCACCACCCGGGGTTATACTCCGGGACCCCGCCTAGCCAACTAGTCGGCCCACGTGGCCTTCTACCCCGTGGCACTGCCGTTGTTCCACAGACCATCTTCGGAAGCCTCCATTGGTGCCCCTGTGGTCCGTTCCGTAGACCACTGGGCTCTATCAGGTCACCGAGAATGATTCCATTAGCTGATCAAGGACCCTTAAAAGGATGGATTCACTGCACCACCCTCTGATCTTTGATCCATTGGTGGTTGGTTCTGACCAAACATTATAGCAGATATCTATAAAGAACTGATGAATAAATATGTTTTAAACATAGGTCAATGGCCATGTTCGTACAACCATTAATGATTTGATGATAAAACAGTGAACATAAACACAGAAATAGAATATTCGAAGTAAAAACTGAATCAAAACTAAAAAACAAGATAAATAATACTTCGATTCAGTTGTTCGTTTTATGTGAAACATCTATGGTTGTCTTTCTTCAATCCAATGAGGTTATGGCATAGATTTCTCTTAGACACAATGAAGAAAAACTAATAATGACTAGAGAGAGAGTAGGAGATTAGTTTTAGAGATATAATGGATTAGGTCTAACCCTAATCCAAAATCACTAAATTTTTATTTATAGGAACTCTACACAGTGCATAATATGAAACCATCACACCCCCTAATTTTAATGTCACACATAAGAAAAAAATCTAATTCCAAACTCAATGGAAGTATCATATTTTCAATCCGAGTCCCCATTTGAAATTTATTTGATTCGGCGTTAGGGGTAAAATAATTAAGTTTAATTATTCTAATTATGATTTTCCCCTAGATGTATTTTTCCATAGAAGTTCTTCCCCAATGAATGTTATACCCCGCCTAGGGTAAAAGACGCATTCCCAACTCAACTATTGGATTGGATTTATAATTCGAGCCATAATTTAAGAGTTATCACATTTAAATTGCATGCATAGTATAAAATATACTTAATATTTTTATAAATTTATTCTGGGCACACCGGGCCTTTGAATTGCATGCCGTCTTAGAGCCCAACATTGGAAATATATATATAAATATTTTAAAGTATTTGAAGGTGAAAAATGGGTTTCTACCTCATTCCCTCTTTTAGGATTTTCATCCCTGAAAAGGAAAAACTAGGAATAAAACTTGGGATACTCATCACGCATCTGAATTTCCTATTCCCAAGAACTCTCCAACAAGTTTCCATGAGACCATAGGACATGAACCAAGGGGATGGATAATCTATGTAGCGTCTATCCTATCGATACTCGATCACCACTGGGTGCTCTGTAAAGCATGCCCTCTTCAATTTTCAGCTCACCCCTATTGATGATGTACAATGGATCATGCACATATCCCCTCAATTGTAACACATGGAAGATGTAATGCACCCTCTCTAGTTTGGGGGTAGGGAAAGGTATTATAAAACCTCACCAACCCTTTTCATGATCTCTAACGGCCCGATGAACCTAAAGGAAAACTTTCCCCCTGGCCGAACCTCCTCATTTCTCATCGTGGCGAGATGATCAAGAAGATGTGGTCTCCCTCCTCAAACTCCAAGGGCCTATAAAGATTGTCCTCATATGATTTATATTTTCTCTGGGCCATCTTCATCCATTCACAGATCACCTACACCTTCTAAGTCATGGATCGCACCAACTCTGGGACCACCAGGGATGATTCTACAAACTCTATCCAGCACAAAGGTAACCTACATGGTCTTCCATATAGGGCCTCATATGGTGCCATGTGGATAGTAGAGTGGTAAATGTTGTTATACACAATCTCTACAAATTAAATATGATCCCCCCAGCTCTGGATGAAATCTAGTATGCAAGAACTCAACATATCCTCCAACATCTGGATAGTGTGCTTAGTTTTCCCACTAGTATGGGAGTGAATGTCTATAATCATCCACATCCGGGCCTCTAATGGATCCTACAGTCCTCTCCACAACCATGACATAAACCTGACATCACGATCAGATATAATCATCGATGGTACCCTGTGAAGTTGGAAGATCTCCCAACAGTACAAATTCCCCTAACTCTCCATCGAACTCTGGTCCTTGATAGAAAGGAAGTGAACTGAATTGGTAAGACGGTCCACTATCACCTAGATGGAGTAATGGTCTTTCTTTTTTCATGGAATACCTATGATGAAGTTCGTGGATGTGCCATTCCACTTCCACTATGGGATGTTGAGAGGCTATAGAAAACCCACTGGAACATGATGCACAACCTTCGCATGTTGACAGGTAGTACATCATTATATGAAATATGATACACTTCATCTCATGGATGACCACTTAAACTGCCACTAAATATTGCTGCACATCTTCCCCACATCGGGATGTACAACTAATAGATAAGTATGGAACTCCCACATCACTTGTTCCCACATCGTGACTGAGATCAATCTTCTCCCCTGAAATAAGATATCATGATTCCCTCTTTTATAATACCCATCAACTTCCTCACCTGTAGATATATTTTCATGAAGAACTTGGTAGTCGATATCTCCCAATTGGGACTCTCTCACACGCTTAAGGAGTGAAGGAGTCCGAACCATTGATTGTAGAAAAGCGGTACCATCCTAATCCACCAGGTTCAAATATAGGGAAGCTAACTGCTATAAAGATTACTAAACTAGGAAAGATTGGTACTTCCTGTTAGGGGAATATACTACCAAATTTCCCTTTAATTGAGTATAGAATATCTTGAAGTAATAATCCTCTAGGAACTCCAACCCGCGTCACTCCCTCAGATTCAAATCTCTCCATGTAAAGACATACCCGAGGCTCTGGTGGTCTAAGTAAACCATAAATCACTCTCCCAAGAGGTAGTGTTTATACATCCTTAGGGATAAGACTAATGCTATGATATCTAAGTCAAGATTTGAATAGTTCTTCTCATGGGGTATCAACTGAATCAACCCGTATGTGATGACTACTTATTATTGCATCAATATGCAACCAAGCCCAGCTCCTGGGGCATCAAAATACACTACAAACTCAACAACCTCCTCTAATAGTCTCAAAACCAGAGCACTCATCAGTCTCTACCTCAACTCCTCGAATCCCTTCTTTCAATGCTCAGACCAGGTAAATGGTCGTCCCTTCCTCAACAGAGTGGTCAAATGAGCTGCAATCCTAGAAAAGTCTGCCAAAAATCTTCTATAGTACCCAGCCAAACACAGAAAGCTCTGCACCACTGATGCATTCTTAGGTAGCTTCCAAGAAATCACTGCCTCGATATTTACACGATCCATGGATAAAACCTATTCAGAGATAACATTCCCTAGAAAGTGAACCTCATGCATCTAGAAATGGCACATAAAAAGATTTCCCTAAATTTCGTAATCTCCAATATAATCAAGTACCATCATCAGATTCTTTTTCTGGTCCTCCTTTGACATTGAGTAAACAGGTATGTCATCTATGAAGAAAAAAACACTGGTCCAAGTACAGATGGAATACCTTGATCATCAGAGCCATGACAATGGTGGGGGTCTTTATCACACTGAAGGGAATCACTAGGAACTCATAATGTCTGTAGAAAAAATGAAAGGATAACTTCATAATATCATCATAAAAAACCCATAGATGGTGGTAGGTAGATATAAGATCGATCTTAGAGAATCATCTTACACATAGAAACTAGTCGAATTGGTCTTTGATCCTCGATAATGGGTACTTATTATTTACCATGGCCTGATTCAGGTGACGATAATCCACAAAAAGATGAAAACTCCCATCTTCCTTCTTCACTTACAGAATCAGAGCTACCCATAGGGAAAAACTAGGTCTAATGAAAACCTTCTCATGAAGGTCCTCCAGCAGTAAACGTAGAACTCGATGCTTGGTGGGTGCAACCCAATATGCCGCAGTAGATATCAGGGCAGTCCCTTGTTTCAAATCTATGAAAAACTCCCACTGACACCTTAAAGGTAGTCCCAAGACCTATTCAACGAAAAAATCCATGTAATGCTCCACAAATGAAGGAACCCAGGTGCCTAAGGAGTCCGTTTCACCAAGGTTCTTGCTCAACAACTAATGGGATAAAGGTTGTAGTCTCTCTCAGAACACTCATCTACCCTCTTATGAGGCCTAATTCACAAAAGAAGGTGAACCCTGTTCCACCCATGTGTAGGAATATGACTAGCCTGCGGTGACAATCAACCTTGACTCAAGCCATGGAAATCCAATCCATTCACAACATGAGTACTAGTAGGTCCCACATGAAAATTTATCCTCCACAAAAAATCTTGCACGGTTAAAATATGAACGAGACAGATGACGAGATTCCTGTAGTAACCTCAATATAAAGATGCTATGATAACACCTCTACGGGGAGCATCGACTCCCATACCAGTAGTAATGAGATTAATGAGTTACTGGCTCATATGCCAACTAATACTGAAGCAATATTAGAGTAAACACAGGGCATACCTTAGATCATCTCATGTGGTGGATGGTCATGATCATCCATAGCCTGAAGCTATCCACGACCCTGGATGCTAGCTCCCTGAGCCTGATGTGGGCTGCTTAGTAGTGGTGGTGGGGGAAACTTGTAATGCCATCCCCCACCAGCTGATCATCCTACTTCTACTCATATACCAGCTCTACCTCCCTGGGGACCACACTAGTCACGACGCTACCTCTGTCGCGGTGGTCCACCTGCTGCTTGACCAGGATGCTCAACTTGTGGTGTTGGGTAGTCTCATGCCAAGTGACCTCATCCGTCAGATTCGTAGCATTGTCCCTCTCTAGCCTATCCAAGTGTTGTGCACTACCCTACTACTGTCTGACCATGTGGTTGATCCTGATCCTGGAAATGTCTTGTGCCACGACTCTGCCAACTGACACCCACCAACCACTGTAAATATCCCCACTCTGAAGCGACCACTGCCAGTCCCTACCGACTATCATCCCTTTGATAGGAAACTCTCTATCACGAGCACTCATTCTATCACCCCATCATAGGTAGGGATTCACATGGGCACAATCCTCACACATATCTCTTAGAGGATACCCTACCAAAACTTTCACGCTCAGAAGTAACTATCACCGATCATATCATGGGAGCAACGTTCAAGGTCAATAAACCTATCCGTGTATTCAACAACTGTCATGGCTCCCTACTGTAGCCCCAAAATATATTGAATCTTGATATAGTGCAAGCATGAGGGGAAATACTCCTCCAAAAATAGCTATTGGAACTCATATCATAAGAGATTTGCCTTGTCCTACATCTGGGAGAACAAACTCCGCCAGCGCCCAACCAGCCCGAGAAAATGACTGGCTTCTAAATCCACCATCTGGTATGTCGGTGTCTGTGCAAGCCTAAAGAGGCATACCACTGATGCCAACCATTCCTCTACTACCTGGGGATATAGCTCACCTTGAAACCTCAGTGGCCTCTAGTATTGGAACTCACAAAGCATGATCAAACTATGCTCATCCTCGACCAGTACTGCTGGTACTAACTATTTCTCCCTAGATGGAGGTGCTACTACTGGTCAACAAGGAGGAATAGGATCATGTGATAGCCCCTGAATTGAGGCGTCATCGCTCTATAGTTTGTCTTCACGATCCGGAGCTAGTAACCTAGCTGACTGTCTTCAGGGAGGCATCCTGAAAATTATCAAGGAGTACCACGGTTAGATGAGAATATATATATATATATATCAAGAACATAAAAAAGGGGAGATGATGCAACAAGGATAGTCAAAGAATCAATCTTATTTGATGCATGTACTGATGTTCCCTACAACAATGTCTCAACATGCTGAGTCGACATGCAGGTGATTGGTGAATGGCTACGTCGACTGCCACACCATCACTGGATTCCCTGGCTTGAGAGCCTCGATTGAGACATGTTAACATTGTTTCCATAAACCCAAAAAATTCCTTTTTAGGGATCATCCAAACGACGTCTCAAGGAACAAAACACCTCTGATACCACTTCGTCTCGACCCAACCCATACTGGGGCTCGAGAAACAACTACCCCAAGCCTACCTTCATAGGCATGGGGGTGGAGACTAGCACTGAAGGCACAAAAACTCCAGGAGGCCTTTGCCTAAGTACCTATATGCACACACACAACCATCTCAATGCAAAAGTACATAAGTAAAATAAAGTAAAAGATGAAACCTGTTGAAAATAAACCAAATCATGCATGAAACACTAAAATAGTATGAGTATAGTAAAGTAAGTTGAATGGGAAAAAGGGGAAATATAGATTCCCAAATGAAGAAAATTCCCATCCTGATAGAAAACTAAGAGTAAAACTACTGAATAAATCCCACAGCTGAAACCCAGCTGTGACCACTATATGAGGTCCAAGCTCCCGTACCCCTGAGCTCCTCTAGATTTGTTACCAGACCAATTCATCGTCTGTATAAATTATGATATGTGTAGGAAAATCCCATGTAGGGGTGACTATAAAAATTATCATTAGGATTCATTGAATAGAAGGTGAGAATTAATAGATACAAGAGGAATATAATCCCAATAGATAGAACATGGTATAGTGAAAGAGTAAAGATCAACCCAACAAGAGAGTGAAGTATTTCAATCTGAACACAAGGATCTAGGAATAGTGAGAAGGTGAAATTCTCACAGAGTCTTCAATACCTGTTGTAGGAGAGTATACTCGTCCAACCATGAGATGATAGACATGAAGAGAACATGACATACACCGCATGTTTTTGCCTCTCCTAGAAGGTGAGTAACCCGAACCCAGAGAGTGAGTACTAAAATAGGTTATATATATATGCTCAACCAAAGAAACCCAAACGAGAGAGTAATGGGATCTCTATATCATAGCTCAGCCCAGGGAAAAGATTCACTAATAGTCCCATAAGAAACCACCATCGATACCCAGTATTCCTCACATTTACCCTAAACTACAAGTCAAAGGGGATCAAACACCATACATTGACACTATCCTCTTTGGGAAGGTCTGTCTCACCCACACGGTTTTTGGTCACATCATAAGGATGAGTCTCTATGGGGAAATCACCAATCTTACTCATTTATTCAGGTTTATGCCAAAACATGCCTCATCACTGATTCTTCAACAAACACTGCAGTGCAGCCCCCCTGAAGGGTGATACGTTAGAGTGTAATCCTAGAAGAGTAGATGATGAACCCTATTTCCTAGCCCCACAGGAGGGTATTACTAGAAGAGAAGATGATGAATGACAACACCTAGCCGTGCTGGAGGGTAAGAATAGAAGAGATGATGGAGAACGCAACTGCCCAGCCCGACTGGAGGGTAGGCCTAGAAGAGAAGAAAGAGAACGCCACTACCCAGCCCCACTGAAGGGTAATCTCAAAAGATTCATCGGCGAATTCCACTGCTCAGACCCACTAGAGGGTAAGTTGGTACTACTCTAGTGATTCTAAAACCATCACTATAATCATCAAACACCTCTAGATGAGCGTCCGGGTCAGGAAACCTCGCATTATAACTTGATTTTTCCCTGGGATGAATTTTTCCATAGAATTCCTACACCAATGAAAGATATTCCCTACCTAGGGTGAACGCCTCATTCTGGACTCAACCGTGGGCTTGTATTTTATATCCAAGACACCATTTAAGAGTTATCCCATTTTCGTCACATGAATAGTATAAAATACCCTTTATATTTTCATAAAATTAATTCTAGGGACACCAATCCTTATAATTCCATGTCGTCGCAATAACTAAATTATGATATATATATATAGAAATATTTCAAATTATTACAAGATAAAAAATGGGTCTCTACAAGTTTTCATTAGAGTAATTAAATTTTGATGGAGTAATACATTTATAGTTGGGAAAATGTAACACCCCGCAATTTATGTAGGAATTTACCATTAAATAAATCATGTGTGTTTGATAGGTTGTGATACATGCAACACCAAATTACAGTGAACCATGATTTATTACGGTAAAATATTAAAATACAAAATTAAATAAATTATGTGATAACACAATGAATCATAATTTGTTGAATTACCAATGGATTGATTAGTGAAAGAAACAAATAATATACAAGATATAATTAACTAAATATAAGGAATAATAATATAATTATTCAGGCCCAAACTAGTAATTATTGATAATTTTTTTATTATATGTTATAAGTGTTTATTTAAAATTTAAAATTCAAAAATTTCAATTTTAAAATTTAATAAAATTTATTGTATATATATATAATTAATGAAAATTCATGAATCTATTACTAATTAGTTAATAATAAAGGAAAAATTTATTAATTTTAAAAATACATATTTTTCAAAGAATTATTTTTCTATATATTGTGTATTTTTTTAATAAATTAAAAGAAAATTTTTAAAGAATTATTTTAATCAAATGAATTATTTATATTTATATTAATTTTATTTACCAATCATCCAATCATCTTTACTTGGTATGAAATATGAATAAATTCATTTTTTTTGTCTAAATTTTTTTTTCTTAAAATTGTTTTTCATCTGTTATGTATATTTATATTAAAAATAAATATTTGTCTTATTTAAAAATTGAGTAGACAAAAATACTTTTAATATTTTAATCAGAATGTTAAAATTAGTTAATAAGGTCCACATCATTTTTGGTTATAAAAATCAGTTACCAATGAAAATATTAGTCACTATAGTAAAGGCTAAACTGATATAAAAGAGTTAAATTAAGGGACATAGTCATAAAATATCATAAATATTATCTATAAATGAGTGAATTTGGCCATTATCAACTACCCCTTAACCTATATTTAATATTTTTCTACCTTTTGTCCACTTCCCAAGGAAATGAAATTCCTTTTATACAGATGTAACTTTGTATAAGGTAACCTACAACACAAATCTTCAATTTTTGAAGAAGAATATTTTGCACCACTCTACCTTTTTATTTCCTAGGAAGAAGATTGATTCAATTAAAGTGGTTGGATAGTAATATATATTAAAGTTGACTAAATAGATACCTTATAATATAACAATATACCTCCAAGAGTCACTGTGAAAATAATAAAAACTGATAGTGAATGCATTGCAAAGATATAATCTATTCATGTGCCTATTCTCATTATATTTCACTGAAATTGAATAGAGTATTAACTCAAACTATCTAGATTTTTCATATTCAATCAACCAATATTATTCCTTAGAGAATTATGATTAAGAAGAAAATATACTTATTTAGAAAATTATGGAGATCCTAGAACACATTAAATATTTTATAGAGGTAGTACATGAAGGAGAAGAATACATTGTGGCCCTTACTAAAGATAAATACACACAAATAGATAACATTGGGGGGGAAATTTTAGATCTAAATTAACCATTATTTATTATATTCAAATATTGTTTCTAATAATCTTTCTAATGGATGAACATTATGATGAAGAATCCCTAGAGATGGCCCTAGATGAAGCCAAAAAATAGTGGTAGATGTTGTATTGGACTCTTAACTACTACCATCACTAAAATAAAGGTTGTATCTAAATTCTAAAGGGTTTTGTTTATATTACACTCATCATTTTATCCTCTATTACTATTGTGATGGGATGTACTCAAGAATAAATGTATTGTGGTGGTTTCTATAATACACCATCTGATTTTGGATAAAAAATAGTACTAACTCACCGGGGTATGTAAAAACCTTGATCATACATAGAGGGTCTAAAATAGTTTTCCTATATATTTTTCCTTATTTGTCATTTTTATTATTTTTATTCTGAATTATTTGTTATTATTTTATTATTTTTATTTGGTAGGATGACGAAGGCAGTGGCTATGTGATTAAATCTAGCCACCACTTCCCAATAACCACTAGGATATATCTTTGCATCATCTTAGATGTCATCTACCCTACTACTAATTTGTATTTTTACTATAAAATTTATAACTATTATTAAAATAGGGTAGTAGAAGAATATGGGTTGGGGAGTTTTTACTAGTCTTATTTAGCTCCTGCATGTTTTTTAGAAAGTTTTTAGGATATCTCAAGTTGAACTGAATACCATGGGTTGAATTTAAATTGTCTTGTATGTTTGAGAATATTTACCTATTTAAAAAAATAAATATTTAATTTATTTCTGAAATAGATTTCTATCTCAATGTTCCTAACTGAATATTTAATAAATTTGGATATAATTTGAAGCTCATGCGAAAAATTGTTGTTCAATGTAAAACTCCCCAACCTGAGAGGTTTTTATGATTTTTTACATCTTTTTAAATTTAATTTTTTCTTATATTTCTTAAGGAATTGAAGGAATTCTAGAAATTTTTATTTCTATATTTTTAAAAGTTGTTAGAGCTTATGAATATCATAAAAAAATATTGATACCTCATTTTGTTATCCCATTTTACAATAAACTTATTCTCTATACTACCTTGACATCCAAACATTATAATAATCTAATATAATCCAAGAAATACTTTTTAGGAAACCACGTTACAATATTAAAACCCCTAACTAACCATATTTAGAATTAAATGTGTGATCATAGTTGAACTCAAGTGTGGTGGGAAGCTATTTTATGAGTAGAGCCAGGGAGAATAATCAATTATAGTAATGATATAAGGGAAAATATCATTTAAAATTTGGAAAGTAATTTCACATATTTGTTTAAATATTAATGGATCCTCATTATCTTCAAAATTAAAATATGTGTAGAATTGATGTGAAAAATATTAAGAATGAAAATTATTATACTAAATGAATAAGAGAAAAAATTGTTGAAGTGCTTATTTTGTGAACATTCCATGAAAATAAAATGTAGTTGGAGGTAAGTCGTTAGAATGAGGAGTGAGTGATGATACCATTCATGAGTGTAAACAATTAATAATTTATTTTTCTTCATTGATAGAAAAAAAACTCATTTTTCATATTATATTTTTAATATTATAACTCACCAACCCATACACATAATACAACCAATAAAAAGGCCTCATGATTGATTCATCACTGTGACTCAATGAAGTGGAGAGATTAAGATTAAAACAGGTTAACACAAATTATTATTTTACATGATAATGATAAAAACGATATATAAAATGTATTGAGTTATGAGAGATTTATTAAAATGAAGGAAAGTCCTAGACAACCATGTTTATTAGCGGAATATTGTTCTGATTTTTATTAATAGTGGGGAATTAGGGAGTTGAGATCCATATAAGAAGTATGATATTTCTAATATTGTGAAAACTTAAATGTGGTAAAAAATCTAAATCAGAATGTAGGATTTCACCACTATATATGATGATATTTTGGGAGTGAAATATCTAAATGTGTGGGAATATACGTGAAATATATTTTTAGTGTCCATAATTTTAAATTAAGTGAATTTACTCCCACCATTTTCATATTTTATGCATAATTATCACATATTTAATTTATAGGGGTATTTTGGAGTTTAACTAAAAAATGGATGAAATAATGGTTTTTAATTGAAATTATTCAAATAGAAATTATTTAAATTATGCCTACAATAATTTAAAGTTAAAATATGGGAAATTAATTTATATTATGTCTTGGTGAGAAAAATAATGCATATGGGTTGAACTAAAAATCTAGTAAAGTTAAAATATTATGTAGAATGATTTTTCTCACAAATTAAATTATCTCTTGTGTACTGATATTATAAAAAATCAGTATTTGAATTTCAATTATTAATATTATGAAGATCTCTGATAAAAATTAAGAATTATTCATCCAATCATATAAAGATATATTTTTATATAAAATGAATTGCGTGCTCATGGGGTGACTTCTTGGGTTTTCCAAAAAATGAACCATACATTATAAAGGAAAATTTATGCCTTTCCCAAAAAATGGACCTTATGTTCTCAATGTCACTTCATTCGTTATTAAAAAAATTAATATTTGAATTTCAATCGAACCATAAAAACTTTTAAAATTATATTAAATATCTCGTAACATTTTTACAAAATTCTATTATTTTTCTTCAAAAACTATTTAAATTTATATTACATATGAAAGGTAGAACTGAATTTTCTTATGTATCAAAAATATGTTATATATCACCTTATAGATTATTCCTTTTCTAATTTTAGTAAACTCTAAATATATTACATAAAAGAAAAATATGTTATGTATGCTAAGAAACCTTTATGACTTTATGAAATAATAATTCATCCAAATATATTAAATATAAAGGGAGACTTCAAGGAATTATGAATTATTTCAATCCCAGAATTAATCTTTTGGAACTCTTATAAATATATTATATCTGACAGATGAGCCCATTCAAACCAGAGAATATCCAATTTTCTAAAAAGTTTCATAAAAATATGCATAAAATTTTATCTATAATGATTTCAAATGTTTTAATTCCTATTTCAAGTGTGTTAAACACAATTCCAAGGAAATATTAACCAAGAGAAATCATCATCCAACCTTTCACACACACTTATTCATCTTTAATAATTCTCATGATTCTTCATCATAATTTAAAGTCCATGAATGCAACTTATGATACATTTCCACAGTCATGTTCCCTAAAAAGAGCATACATTATTAGTCAATAATAAATCTAATAATAATAAACAACTTTGATTTATAGCTGATTTAACAATTCATATTACATTGGTTTTTAGCTAATTCAACACTTACATTAATCCTTTTATATTCCATAAATCTCCCCATTTAGATTTTTTTAAAACAATATCAATGATCAAATACTAAATAAACTTAACAACCCATATTTTATGATTTATTATATAAATATATACTTAATACGACCCTAGAAGATCACGAGGCCTTGTTCATTTGGGAAATTAGGTATATAACATAACAACATAAAATATAAATAAATTTATATAAAATAATACATAACATGATTTTAAAAATTCATTTCTCTTCTAAAACTGCATGAGATAAACTGAGGACATACATAAGAAAGGGGTGAGATATAAATCACAATAAGGGAATGAAACAAGAAAAGAATAAGTAAAATAAACACATTTGAGACAATATTCATATCAAGGTATAATAAAATTTGTGAGAGTCATTATCATGAAAAATGAGGCATGATATAACATGATAACATAAAGGGAAAATTATAATGTGGAAACAACATAAAATATAAAATCCTAAACATAATTCATGGATAAACACTAGAAAATAATAACATAGTGTTCTTAGTGTAACCTCCCATGCACTATATATGGAATCACATGATATAAAAACACAACCCAATGTATTGGATGTCTATATAATTTTGATCCCATACATCACTTTCAAATCATGTATATGCATAGGTTTTCTACATAGATCATATGACATAAGGATGAATTTCAACACTTTTAATCCCATGATTTAGGAGTGTGAGATACTCACATGGAATTCCCTAATAAATTAAGTCTATTTACATTTTAGTGAAAAACATTCAGTGAAAATGGGTAAAGGTATTCACTACACAATTCATTGGCATGAAAAATCATTGGATAATATCGGTAGCATAACAAAAATATATAATGATTCATATAATCAATTATTTAGAGTGAAAGTGTTATCTCATAATTCGAACATAAATTTACAGTAATAGGTATATGTAAGAAAAAAATCCAATATGAATAATTTGGAATAAAAAAGAATAATACAAAGAAGGTTCGTGAATAAAGAGGAGAATGAGAGGATCAATTACATTTCGAGGACATTTCTTTAAAGCTTAGGTGGAGATTCAAAAGTGATTGGGGGAAAACTTGGGTCAGATATATAGAGATTGGGGAGAGTAAATTTGTTATCCAATTGTTTTGGGTTAAGAAGAATGGGAGGATGGGTGGTTTTTTATGTAAAATTTAGGAAATTATTTCTTAATTTCCCAACATAGGTTTTTTATTCTATATGATAAATTAATCAGAACCATAAAACATCCCACGATTTTTCTCGTGGTTTCAAAAAAATAGGTATTGGTATCATTGCTTTATAATTCCAAGATATGAACTCCTTAAAACAATACACTCAGTGATGTGGTGGTGATTCTTTTTCATAAAGAATTGATTTTAAAACCTTAAAATATAATAAAGGCTTTGGAGGATTCATTAAGTATTTTAGAATTAATAATATAACTTAAAAAATAATATTTAAAGGGTAACATATTTATTTGATAACTTTAATGGAATATATTAAATCACTTTTGGGTTATTATTATGTCATAATACACACCATATTTTTAAAATGTATTTAATTTTGACCCAAAATTTAATTGTCTTTATAAATTATCAAAAAACCCCATTGGATAATTTAAATGTGCTGATTCCATAGCTACTATTTATCTTATCCAAATAATTCTCTATGTATGTGAATTTACACTTTTAAATCAAGAAATCTACAATTATTAAAAGAATTATTGTTTTGACAATAATAGATTCCTTACCATTTAAAAAATTATTTTTTACTTAATTAAATTGTATTATAATATATATTTAATAAATATTATTTAATAATATTATTTATTAAAATATTATTTATTTCAAAAAATATTTAATCCATTAAAAAGAGTGTTTAATCAAATCTATATATTTCTAAATAATTACATTTGTGTTTTATCATATCAAAATCAATTTTTATCGAACTAATTATTTATTTATTTAAAAATTAATATTAAAATTAAATAAATATAATTATTATTTTTTTGGGAGAAAATATAAAAATTCAAATTTTTATAGTCTAGATTTAGTTCCCTTTATTACTTTAATGAATTACCTAAGGGTAAGGTGTGCGATGGTGAGATTTTCTTGGTGTGGTTCGATGTACATGGTTTGAGCCATGATCTTAATGAGCCTTACCATATCCTATAAATTGTTTCATTCATTCTATAATTATTGAATCTCATCTTGGGATTGTTCAAGGGAAATTCTAAGTAATATTATATCTATTAAGAGTTATGATAAATGGAATTCATATGGTATAAAACTAATGGTCGATGCCATCCCTTAATTTTTCTATGTCAATTAGAAATTATCATAACCCTTAATATCTACTAATCCTAAAATCACTTTATAACTACTATACTACAAATGGTTATGATTATGGCAACCCTACTTTTATTACAAACTTAAACATGATTTATTACATAAAACATCACTAGATACAACAAAGAAGATCGAGAGGTTTAGTGTATTTGGGGCATAGGATCATTACATAAAAACTTGAAACCTGAAATACAACATCTTTATTAAAAACTTCCTTTACATGACCACTACATTCCCTCGTACTTAGCATTGCATGGGATAACCTGAGGACATGCATAAGAAAAGGGTGAGCTATAAAGCCCAGTACGGGTGTACACATGGAATAAAATGAGGAGTAAAATACATGTCAGAAAATAGTAATATCAATAGAGCATAAAAGAAACATGAACATAAAGGCATGATAAAGCATGACAATCATAACATTGAAATGTGGCAACAACACATAACATGGAATTAGCACGAGACAAGGCTCATTGCACATGGAGCATGAGTAAATACTCATTGCATATAAAGCATGAGTAAACCCTCATTGCACATGAATTAGCATGAGTCAACACTCATGGCACATGATGTATCATGATACTATAATTTACCCAATGCATTTGAGCGCTATAAGGTTTCACCCTTCTTAAACATTTCATTTCATGCATAAGTGTGGCACATGGATCATAAAACACGGATTCCTAAAACATAATAATTTATTCCACGATAAAGGAATGTGGAATTAATACATTAAACTTTATAATCAATAAGTAAATGTTCATAAAGGTGAATACCCTAGATGGAGAAATGGGCATGGTATTCACTACACAAAGACATTGGCTTAGAAAATCGGTGCGATTTCGGCAGCGTAACAACGTGACATAAGAATTCATAAAAAACGGTTGATGAGAGAGAAATGGGTTACTCATCATATTTACATGTAATTGAAAGTAAGGAGGTCATATAGATACATTTCCCAACAATTGAAATGGAATTTAGATTCATGATACAAAAGTATTGCTTGAATGTAAATGAGGAGAGAGAAGTTCCTTAGGAATATCGGCATAGTAACGGCTGTACATGGGGGGATTTAATGAGAGACAAAGGGGTCTCCCATCATTCAAAAATAAAGAGGGCAGTATGAGAGAGGTGTGAAACCATACCCCAACATTCATAATTGAAATTAAAAGGGCAAAACAACTTAAAGAAAATTGGACAAAAAAGATAAAGGAAGAAAAAACCATTACTTGGAAGTGTGCTTCCAAAGGCTAGAGAGAGGATTGTGAGAGGCTTCTTGGGAGCTCGGGGCACCTTGGGAGGACTCTAGAAAGAGTAGGGAAGATTTTGGATGAACTCCAAGGGCTTTGTGTGAGGATGAAATGGGAGATTGGGTGGGTTTATATAGGAAAGGTGAGGGAATTCTTTATTATTTAGGTTTGGGTCCTCTTACATTAAATTAATCCAAACCACAAACCATCCCATGGTTTTTGCCCATGGTTTTAAGAAAATGGAAGAGGAAAACGATATTTTATAAGATCCACGTCCGAACTTCTTAAAATATTAGGGTTGATTATGTGGAGGTGAGTCACACTCCCATGGAAATTAATTTAAAAAGGAAAGGTGTTGAATAAGTCTTGAGGGGTCCATTAATGCTTTGAAAATTAAGTCAAACAAACCCAAAATCACATTATTTTAATGGTAAAACATATATTGGCTGAACGTAAAGATTATAGTATTTTGTTACATCACTATTGTGTCATTATGATGTCATAAAACACATTATATATTTAAACGGTATTTAATTTTTACCCAAAAATTTGACTCTCTCAAAAAATAATGAAAAATTCACTGTTGGATAATTTCAACGTCCTGATTCCAGAAATAACATTTATTTTATCTAAATTATTTTCTATATATGTTAATTTTCATTTTTTAAAAAAAAAATTTGACATTTATAAAAAATTCACGGGTTTTGACAGAAATGGCTTTCAAACCTAAATAAAAATTTTAATTGCATTCATAAAATTATAAGATCATTTATATTTTAAAAAATATATTTAATAATAATATTATTATTATATTAAAATATTATTTAACTCAAAAATCCCTTAATTTAATAAAATAGATTTCTTAATTAAATAATAACTAAAAAAATCATTTGTACTTAAAAAACTATTTACAATGTATCAAAAATGACTATAAATTATATTCAATATTATATAAAAAAATAATGTACATGAACATAGTACTACTTATTTGTTACATAACCCCTTAAAACAGCCGCATAAGACCTAAGGGTAAGGTGTGCAATGGTGACAGACTCTTGGGGTGGCTCGGAAACATCGCTCGAGTGGTAATTTCAATCAACTTCCACTTTTCCCGTAGACGATCACGTTTGAGCTTGAAATGATGAAGCTCAACTTGGGATTGGTCAAGGGCGAAGCCCAAAGACGCCACCTCTTTTTCGAGCTATGACAAATGGTCTTCGTATGGGGAAATTATATGGGATGAGGCCATCGCTTCCTTTGTCTGAGTAAATTAGATTTGTTAAAGCCCTATATTTATACTAATCAGGTGATCACTGTTCAATGACTATATTAGAAATGGTCATTAAACCAAAGATGTTGAAATTTTATATAAACCTAAAGAGACATTTAATTATATCAAGAGGGGTTTTCATTAATGAAACTTTGGGTCATTACAATATTCCCCCCTTAAGAAATTTCTCCCTCGAAATTTTCCTTTTACCACACTAAAACAAATGTGGGTAACTTAGCTTCATCATATCCTCTGATTCCCAAGTCGCTTATTCAAACTTTTGGTTTCTCCACAACACCTTGATGAGTGGAATTATCTTATTTCACAGAACTTTTTCTCTACGATCTAAGATCTTCACTGGTTGCTCCTCATAAGAAAGATAATATTCTAATTGTACCACCTCAGAAGAGAGTACATGTGAAGGGTCTGGTATGTACTTCCATAAGAGGGATACATGAAAGACATCATGTACATTGGCCATGATAGGTGGAAGTTCTAGTCGATAGGCCACAACCCTGACACGACCAAGAATCTTGAACGGGCCAATGTAGCTTGGACTTAACTACCCTTTCCTTCCAAACCACATGAACTTCTTCCACGGAGATATGTGTAAAAACACCATGTCTCCAACATTAAACTCAAGGTCTCATCAACGATTATCTTCATAACTCTTATGTCGACTCTGGGCTGCCTTGATATGCTGCTGAATGGTTTTCACCTTCTCCACCATTTCCTCGACCATTTTCGGTCCAAGCAGCTTACGTTCACCGACCTCATCCCAACATGCCAGTGTTCAGCACCTTTTCCCATACAGGGCTTCATATGGTGCCATTTGGATGCTCGAGTGGAAACTTTTATTATAAAAGAACTCAACCAGAGGAATATGTTGATCCTATACTCCTTTAAAGTCCATTGAGCACTCTCTCAACATATCCTTAAGTGTTTGTATAGTCCACTCGGATTGGCCATCAGTTTGAGGATGATAGGCCGTACTGATGTTCAGTTCAGTGTTCAGAGCATGTTAAATACTCTTCCAAAACTTAGAGGTAAATCTCAGATCTCGGTCAGACACAATAGATAGTGGTACTCCATGCAACCTTACCACTTCCCTGATGTGTATCTGTTCCAGTTGATCCAAAGAGAAATCCTCCCGAATAGAAATGAAGTGTGCAGTCTTTGTAAGACGATCCACAACAACCAAGATTGCATTGTTGCCTTTGGATGTCCTTGGAAGTCTGGTGACAAAGTCCATGGTGATGTTCTCCCATTTCTATTCTAGTATGGGCAATGGTTTCATCATCCCCTTAGACTTCTGCCTCTCTTGCTTCACTTGCTAACACACCAGGCACTTTGAAATATATTCAGTGATATCCTTCTTCATATTATCCCACTGAAAGTTTTCTCAGAGATCTTGATACATATTTGTGCTCCTAGGTTGAATAGATAAATTTGAACTATGTGCATCATCCAAAAGTTCCTTCTTCAGATCCAAACTCGATGGAACACATAGTCTTTTCCCAATCAGCACGATTCCTTCTTCATTAACATTAAACTCTGAGGATTTTCCCTTTTTGATAGCTTCCACTATTTCCTGAATTCCAACATCATCCTTTTGAGAATCCTTTAACCTTTCCAAAAGAGATGGTTGAGAAATTATTTGTGAAATGATTGATGATGTTCCTTTCTTTATGATTCCCACGTCCATCTTCATCAAGTCAAAGAATATTGGATCCTTCTCAATTCTCATCCTTGATTGAATCGCTGGGTCCTTTCTACTTAGGGCATCTGCCACGTTGTTCGCTTTCCCAGGGTGGTAATGTATTGAATAGTCATAATCCTTGATGAACTCTATCCATCCTCTCTAGCGTATATTAAGCTCTTTCTATGTGAATATATATTTAAGACTCTTGTGGTCAGTATATATCTCACATTTCTCCCCATAGAGATAATGCCGCAATATTTTCAGGAAAAGATCACCGCCACTAACTCCAGATCATGCATTGGATAGTTCCTCTCATGGATTTTCAACTACCTTGAGGCATAGGATATCACTTTATCATTATGCATCAACACACAGCCTAAGCCCATATTTGAAGCATCACTGAATACCAGAAAAAGTTCCCCACTTGTGGGTAAAGTGAGAATGGGCGCAGGGATAAGTCTCCTTTTCAACTCCTTGAATCTTTCTTCGCATTCATCATTCCAAGAAAAATTTACTCCCCTTTGAGTTATCTTGGTAAGAGGGTTGGACAATCGTGAGAAATTTCTCACAAATTGTCGATAATATCTAGCTAACCCCAAGAAGATACAAATATTCGTTACCGATGTTGGCCTCGACTATCCCTCAATTGCATCTGTTTTGGAGGGGTACACAGATATCCCATTTCTGGTAATGATATGGCCCAAGAATGAGACCTCCTTCAACCAGAACTCACACGTTCTGAACTTTTCATAGAGCATCTCCTTGCGTAAAGTCTCTAGTACAGTTTTTAAATGCTCCTCATGATCCTCCTTTGTTTTGGAGTATATTAGAATATCATCTATAAAGACTACCACAAATTTGTCAAGGTAATCTCTAAAGACTCTATTTATCAAGTCCATGAATATTTCTGGAGCATTGGTGAGTCTGAAAGGCATTACTATGAATTCATAGTGCCTGTATCTTGTACGAAAAGTAGTCTTGGGGACATCTTCCTTTTTCACCATTAATTGATAATATCCCAACCGCAAGTCCACCTTGGAGAAGTATTGTGCTCCACACAGATGATCGAACAAGTCATCGATCCTTGGGAGAGGATACTTGTTCTTTATCGTGATTTTGTTAAGTTTACAATAATCGATGCAAAGCTGCATTGATCCATCCTTCTTCTTGACGAAGAGGACTGGTGCACCCCATGGTGAAGCACTTGGGCGTATAAACCCTTTATCCAGATTCTCCTGTAGTTGTTTCTTTAGCTCTTCAAGCTCAAAAACAGCCATTCTATATGGAGTCTTGGATATTGGTAGCTCCCCCGGTATAAGTTCAATTGAGAACTCAACATCTCTTCTAGGAGGAAGACCAGACAGTTCCTCGGGAAACACTTCAGCGAATTCCCTTACAAAAGGCATTTCTTCAAGGATGTTTTCTTCCTTGGACTCAATCATCTGAGGCAGATATGCATTCTCATAGGGCAGTAATATCCATGCTTGAGATGATGGATCTAAAGGAGATTCATCTTCCTCCTAACACTTGTAAAGAATCGGGGGTTGATTCTCTATATGGAGTGTGACTTCCCTCTCCTGAAAATTTATATTGGCTCTATATAAGGCAAGCCAATCCATGCCAAGAATTGCATCAAATTCCACCAGAGGGAGTATGATGAGGTTCTCCGAGAAATTCAATCCACAAACTATAACAGGGGAGGACTTATATTCATGGAATGCAATGATTTCCCCATTTTCCGTACTCACTGACATCTTTACTTCCATGATTTGTGGTGGTGCTGGGATTGTTCTAATAAACTTTAGAGATATAAAAGAATGCGTAGAACCTGAATCAAAAAGTACGTTCACTATTCTTGAATGAATAACTAGTGTACCTGTCACCACTTCGTTGTCAGGGTTCACTTCGGCAAAAGTGATGGAAAAATCTCTTCCTTGCTGCCTTGGAGGTTGTTGGTTGTCTCCGAAAACCCTTGGATTAGGGAACTGATTTGCAAAATGACCCAGTTATTTGCATTTGTAGCATTGAACAACACGTTGAGGTTCAAACGGAGCGTTCATCTCCTCTAACACAGCCGCGGGACTTTCTTGCCGACAATTAACAGCTAGGTTCCCTTCTCTTCCACACCTGAAGCATTTTTTCGTCCCCTTAAGGCAATTTCCAGGGTGCTTCTTTCCGCACTTTTGGAAAGTGGGGTGCTGGATCTTCTTAGCACCATTGGATTTATCCACCAGACCACTAGAATTGAAGTCTACCTTATGATTCTTGTCCCCATGATAACCCTGTGATTCCCCGATCTCTATTTCAACCTTGAGGGCACATCAGACAATTTTCTCATAGCTGTCGAAGTCACGGATCGCTAATGCTTTCCAAAAGCTAGGCTTTAGCCCACCAAAGAAGCGGTCAACCTTGTATTCGGGGGTAACGTTAATGCCGGAAGCATATCGTGCAAGCCTTGTGAAGTTATCCTCGTACTCTCCAATAGATTCTTCATCTTTTTTCTTGAGGGAAAGGAAGTCCCTTTCCATCTTAAGTCGGAGGGTGCGCGGAAAATATTTATCGAAAAACATATTCCGGAAATCCTTCCATTCCAACGCCTCGATCTCCTCCTCAGGATTCATATTTTTGATCAACGTCCACCATTGATCAGCTTCACCCTCCATATGACAATCCACTAGGAGAACCTTCTCTTGTTCAGAACATTTGAGGATGGAGAATATCTTTTCAATGGATTTGATCCATTGTTCATCGATCTTGGGATCAGATGATCCACTAAAAGTAGGAGGCCTTTGTCTCATGAAGCTCTCGATAGCGACCTGTTCCTTCTTAGGGGGGTTTGGACATTCCTCTTGACCCATGTTTCTATTCAAAACTTGAGTTAGCTGAGAGAGAAGCGTGACAAAGTTTTCGATTCCCACTCCCATTAGATTGGGAATCTCATTAGTACAGTCATCACACTGATCTTCACAACGGTTGTTAGCTCGAGTACTCCTATTACCGGCCATTGGCTGGAATAAAAGGAAAGTTAGGGGTAACACATAAAGGGTAATCCAAAGACAAAAGTTGATGACTTATAAATAAACTTTTATTTCCTTACTCAAGAGTCTATAGGCTCCAATCTAGGCCTTTCATGATCTACTTTCTAACATATATTCGTAGGGGAATTTTTTTGAATTCCCTTAATAAGGGTTCAAAATAAGCTTTTGAATTTATCAAAAAATATCCCCCAGGAGTTTCGTAACCAAGAATGCATCAAGGCCCGTTGTCGTGCACCAGTTCCCGTTCGAGTCTAGCTCAAACTGGTGTTTTCGGGTTTTACCCCTAGGATACAATTGTGCCAGAGCTGCCTCTACCTGCTCGTATCCAGACAGGGATGTATTTGTTTGATAAACCACTCACTTAGTATTTACCAAAACTTAGGGATGTTTTTATTACACTTAGTCTTGTATCTAAGGCATTACTAGGGTTTCATAATCCCAAAAATATCTAAACCTATCCTCTGATACCAACTATGGAAACCCTGCTTTTATTACAAACTTAAACATGATTTATTACATAAAACTTCACTTGATACAACAAAGAACATTGATATTTTTAGTGTCTTTGGGGCTTAGTATCATTAAATAAAAACTTGAAACATGAAATACAACATATTTATTGAAAACTTCCTTTACATGACCACTACATTCCCCCATACTTAGCATTGCATGGGATAACCTGAGGACATGAATAAGAAAAGGGTGAGCTATAAAGCCCAGTAAGGGAGTACACATGGATTAAAATGAGGAGTACAATACATGTTATACAATAGGCATATCAATAGAGTATAAAAGAAACATGAACATAAATCCATGATAAAGCATGATAATCATAACATTGAAATGTGGCAACAACACTTAACATGGAATTAGCATGAGCCAAGGATCATTGCACATGGAGCATGAGTAAATCCTCATTGCACATAAAGCATGAGTAAAACCTCGTTGCACATGAATTAGCATGATTCAACACTCATTGCACATGACGTATCATGATACTATACTTTACCCAATGCATTGGAGCGCTATAAGGGCGCACCTTTCTTAAAAATTTCATTTCATGCATAAGTGTACCACATGGATCATAAATCATGGATTCATAAAAAATAATAATTTATTCAACGATAAAGGAATGTGGAATTCATACATGAAACTTTAAAATAAATTAGTAAATGTGCATAAATGTGAATACCCTTGATGGAGAAATGGGCATGGTATTCACTACACAAAGACATTGGCTTAGAAAATCAGTGCGATTTCGGCAGCATAACGGCGTGACATAATAATTCATAACAAACGGTTGATGAGAGAGAAAGGGGTTAATCATAATATTTACATGTAATGGACAGTAATTAGGTCATATAGATACATTTCCCAACAATTTAAATGGAATTTAGATTCATGATACAAAAGTATTGCTTGAATGTAAATGAGGAGAGAGAAGTTCCTTTCAGAATTTCGGCATAGTAACGGGTGTACATGGGGGGAATTTAATGAGAGAGAAAGGGGTCTCCCATCATTAAAACATAAAGAGGGAAGTATGAGGGAGGTTAGAAACCATACCCCAACATTCATAATTGAAATTAAATGGGCAAAACAACTTAAAGAAAATTGGACAAAAAAGAGAAAGGAAGAAAAAACCCTTACTTGAAAGTGTGATTCCAAAGGCTAGAAAGAGGCTTTTGAGAGGATTCTTGGGAGCTTGGGGCACCTTGGGAGGATTCTAGAGAGAGTATGGCAGAGTTTGGATGAACTCCAAGGGCTTTGAGTGAGGAGTAAGTGGGATCTTGGTTGGGTTTATATAGGAAAGGTGAGAGAATTCTTTATTATTTAGGTTTGGGTCCCCTTACATTAAATTAATCCAAACCACAAATCATCCCATGGTTTTTTCCAATGGTTTTTGGCAAAGGGAATAGGAATAAAATATTTTATAAGGCCCAATTCCTAACTTCTTAAAATATTAGGGTTGCTTATGTGGAGGTGAGTCACACTCCCATGGAAATTAATTTAAAAAGGCAAGGTGTTGAATAAGTCTTGAGGGGTCCATTAATGCTTAGAAAATTAAGTCAAACAAACCCAAAATCACATTATTTTAATGGTAAAACATATATTGTCCGAACATAATGATTATAGTATTTTATTAAATCACTATTGGGTTATTATGATGTCAGAAAACACATTATATATTTAAACGGTATTTAATTTTTTCCCAAACATTTGACTGTCTCAGAAAATTATGAAAAATTCACTCTTGGATAATTTCGACATCCTGATTCCAGAAATAACATTTATTTTATCTAAATAATTTTCTAAATATGTTAATTTTCACTTTTAAAATAATAACCGTCATTTATTGAAAATTCACGGGTTTTGACAGAAATGGATTTCAAACCTTAATAAAAAATTTAATTGCATTCAAAAAATTATAAGATCATTTCTATTTAATAAAAAAAAATATTTAATAATAATAATAATATTTTATTAAAATAATATTTAATTAAAAAATCTTTAATTTAATAAAATAGATTTCTTAATTAAATAATTACTAAAAACACCATTTTACATTAAAAACTATTTACAATGTATCAAAAATGACTAGAAATTATATTCATTATTATATAAAAAAATAATGTACATCAAAATATTACTACATATTTCTTAAATAACCCCTTAAAACAACCACATAAGACCTAAGGGTAAGGTGTGAGATGATGAAAGACTCTTGGGGTGGCTTGGATAACATCGCTCGAGTGGTAATTTCAATCAACTTCCACTTTTCCCGTAGACAGTCACGTTCGAGCTTAACATGATGAAGCTCATCTTGGGCTTGGTCAGGGGAGAGGCCCAAAGACGCCACCTCTTTTACAAGATCTGACAAATGGGCTTCGTATGGGGCAATTCTACTGGATGAGGCCATCGCTTCCTTTGTTGGAGTAAATCGGATTTGTTAAAGTCCTATATTTATACTCATCATGTGATCACTATTCAATAGCTATATTAGCAAAAGTCATAAAACCAAAGAAGTTGACATTTTATATAAACATAAGGAGAAATTTAATTAGATCAAGAGGGTTTTCCAATAATGAAACTTTGGGTCGTTATAATGATGCTTTATGATCTACTAAATCTTATAAGATATAGCCTCTAATGTTCCAAAATTTTAAAATTTATGTATGTGTTTTCTATAATATTATTTATTAATAAATAATTTATTCATTAAAAATGAAATTTCATTTTCAAAAGTTAAGGCCATTACAGTTTTCCACCTTCATAATTTTCCCTTGATATTATCAGCGCATAAACTAAAATAGTAGAGGGTACATGTATTTCATCACCTATTCTATTTCCCATGTCTATTACTCAGACTTTTGGTTCAACCAAAACACTTTGATCTGGTGAGTTGTCTTGTTTTATAGAACCTTTTGAGTATGATCTATGATATTCACCATATTCTCCTTGTAAAAAATCATTCTCCAATCGTACCACATCTGGATTTATTATGTGGAAGGGTTCTGGTATGTACTTCTGTAAGAGGGATACAATAAAAACATCTTGTCAATTAGATTAGTTAGGTGGGAGTGCTTGTTGATATAAAACCACTTTGATGTGATCAAGGATCTAAATGGGGTAGATGTATCTAGGACTTAGATTCCCCATCTTCCAAAAATTTAGTAATTTATTCCATGGTTATATAAAAATGAACACTTTATATCTAACCTCAAACTCAATTTCTCTATAAATATTTTATGGATATATTTTTTTCAACTTTGTACGGACTTCATTTAAAGTTGTATGGTTTGAATCTTCTATATCATTTCTTGGATAATATCAGGGACCATTAACTTTTGATCTCTAACTTTATCTCAAAATGTCAGAGTCTGAAACCTTTCCTATATAGATCCTCATAAGGTGCCATTTGAATTATTTAATGTAAATTTTTTATATGAGTACTCCACTTTGGGATGATGTTTATCCCAACTTCCTTGCAAAGCCATTGAACATGATCTTATAATATCCTCAAGAATTTGAATGGTTCTTTTAGACTAACCATCCATTTTCGGATGATAAGAAGAGTTGAATATCAGTTCTATAACGAATTATTTTTGAAGTATTTCCCCGAACCTTGAGGTAAACCTTAGATATCTATTAGATAAAATTGAGAGTGGAAGTCTGTGAAATATTCCCACTTATAATATATATATCAAAGAGAGATGGTTGAGAGAGAAATATTCCTTAATAATATTGAAATAAGGTGACCTTGTAAGGTGACTGACTACCACCCATATAGAGTTATTATGTTTAGGGATCTTGGGGATTCCTACATCGATATCCATAGTTATATTTTCCTATTTTAATACTGGTATGGGAAATCATTTCATTATACCCTTATAATTCTATTATTCACCCTTTACTTTTTGGTATACCAAGAATAACTCCACAATCACCTTCTTCATGTTATCCCATCAGATGTTTGGATTCAAATATCTACACATAATTTTGATTCCTAGATGAATAGATATTTATGAGCTATGTGCATTATCTAAAATTTTCCTCTTCAGTTCAGGTTTTTATGGGACAAATATCTAGGATCCAAACATTATAACACCATTTTTATTAAAGTTGAAATATATAACATTCTTTAACTTCTTCTATAGAAGCTCATCATCTTGTTGGTAATGATTGATCCTATCAAGAATAGATGGTTGATTAGTTATTTTAGAAATATGGATGAATATACTTTTATTATTCCCATATCCATCCTTTACATGTCCATGAAGATTTGATCCCCTGCAATCCCCATCATGGATAGTGTTGTAGGATCCCTTCCACTAAGAGCATATTCCACTATGTTTTCTTTCTTATGATGGTAATGGATTGAACAATAATTACCATTGATCAGATCTAGAAACCATAATTTGATCATATTAATCTCTTTTAAGTTGAATATATAATTGAGTATTTTATGGTCTGATTATATGTCACACTTCTCTCTATAGAGATAATGTTAATAAATCATCAATGAAAATATCAATGACACTAATTCTAGATCATGTGTTGGGTAGTTCTTGTCATGTAAATTTAATTAGAATGAGGAATAGGCTATCAATTTTTCATATTTGGGAAGTATACAACCCAATCGATTTTTGAATACATCACTATAGATCACAAATCCTTCCCCACTAGTATATAATTTGAGAATAGGTGTAGTTACTGGCCTCTTTATAATCTTTTTAAAGATTTATCGACATCCATTAGTCTAAATAAAATTGAATCCATTCTGAGTAAGTTTGTTTTGTGGTATGTAAAACCATTAAAAGATGCTCTAAAATCGATGATAATACCCAGGTAATTCAATAAAACTACATATTTTCATTATAGATGTTGGTATTGAACATACTTTGATTGTCAATATTTTTTATAGATCCACAAATATCCCTTTACTGGTGATAAAATCACATAATAAAGTTATTTTCTCTAACCAAAATAGAAATTTGAAATAACATACATATATATTTTCCTTCCATAAGGTCTTCAGTATGGTATTTAAATTGTCCTCATATTCCCCTCAACTTTTGGAATGGGTAATAATATAATCTATAAAGACTAATACAAATGTGTCAAGGTAATAACTAAATGACCTATTCATTAATGACATAAATATTAATGGAGAAATAATGATTCCAAATGGCATCACTATGAACCCATAGATCCCATTACTTGTATTAAAAGTAGTCATATGGATATCCTCCTTATTTACCTTTACTAGATAATATCCCGACCGAAGATCCACCTTAGAAAAAATGTAGGCTCCACATTGATGATCAAAATAGTCATCAATATTTGGAAGAGGATACTTTATCTTTATCGTGATCTTGTTCAGATTATGATAATTAATTCATAGGCCCATTGAACCATCATTATTCTTGAAAAAGTGTAATGGTTCACCCTAGGGGGAAGCACTTGGGTGTATAAACCCTTTATCCAGATTATCCTATAATTATTTATTTAAAAATTGAATTTAAACAATTTCATTTCTTATAGAGTATTGGATTTTGAAAATTTTTTGTGTATGATATTGACTAAGAAATCAACCTCACAGCTACGAGTAAGACTATGAAATTAATTGGGAAACACGCCAGTGAATTACCTTACAATAGGCATGTCATTATAGATGATCATTTATTTATTCTGAATCATTAGAGGTAGGTATTCTTTCTCCTAAGGAAATAATATCCATGCTTAATATGGTGGTTCCAAAGAAACCATTCCCACTAAATTTCACTTATATAGAATCAAAGAGAAATTTTTGATGTGGAGGGTGATTTCAATCTCTTGGTAATTTATGTAGGATCTATATAGTGAAATAAAATCCATGCCCATAATAACATAAAATTAAACTAATGGGAGTTTCAAATGGTTATCTGGGAATTTCATCCCACAAATATAGTTAGGGGGAGTTATAAACTTGGGAGGATATAATTGACTAATTTTTCATCTTCACCAACAAAAAAACTTCCATGTTTTTAGGAGGTTTTTGAATAGTTATAAATAATGTTAATGGTATTAAATAAGGTGTAGAACCAGAATTTAAAACCATGTTCACTATTTTTTAATGAATTATTAGCGTATCTATCACCACTTTATCATCGGGATACACCTAAGAAGTTGTGATTTCATACACTCACCCTTTCTCTATAGGCCTTAGAGGATTTTTTTCTCTATTATATTCGACAAACCATAACTTATGGCATTGATTCTCATAGTTTCCCTATTACTTGTAATTTAAAAATTGGAAAATAGAGTGAGGGTTGACTAGGGAATTCCTTTATTCCAAAACATTGATGGTTTTATACTATTGGAAATCACAATCTATGTTTCCTCCTTTCAATGTCTAAAGAATTTCCTTGCCCCCCCTTTAGAGAATTTTCGGGATGCTTCTTACCATACTTTTGAAAAGTGGTATGATGTAATTTCTTACCTTCTAGATATTTTTCTCTTATATATATATATAATTAATGTCCATTTTCTATTTCTTGTCTCCAGAAGTATGAGACACTTGAGATTTTCTAATCTTCACATCCATTTTGATGGAACATCATATATTTTCCTCATAGCTATCAAAACTCCAAAAAATCATATTATTTTCATATATTCAACTTTATTCCACCAAAGAAGAGGTCTAATTTACATTTCAAGGACATGGAAAAGATAGAGGTGTATCATAAAAGTATTTTAATGTTTTCCTCATACTCTCTAATAGATTAATTAACCTTTTACTTGAGGCTAATGAAATCCCTCTCCATTTTTTTAGTGGGTGTGCATAAAAAATTTCAGGAAAACCATTTTCTAGAATATCTTTTAATCCACCGCTTTGATCTCCTCATAAGGCTTCATATTTTGGACTAAAGTCCACCATTAATCATATTCTCCCTCCATATGATAAACAACCAGTAAAACCATATCTTTTATAGATCATTTATGGATATAGAAGATATTTTCAATTGAAATGATATATTTCTCCATGATTAAGGGATCATAAGATCCACATAAAGGTGGAGGCCTTTGTCACATAAAGGTGTCAATTTCAACATAATCTTTCCTTGGGGGATTCATTAATTCATCATTATTCAAGTATTGGTTTAAATTTGATTCAATTTAGAATATATTATCATGAACTTCGTGATTCGTACTCCCATTACGTTTGAAATTTGGTTTGGGCAGTCACTAAATTGTTCTTTACATTGGTTTTTGACTCAACTCCTCATATTCTAAGACATTGGCCAAAATTAAAGGGAAAATTAGGAATGATAATTTTATGAACTATTAAAAACATAACCATGAAACCATGAAAATTAGATGGACTAACCATGGATGATATATATTCTTAAACCTATGGATTTATAGGTTTCAATCTAAGTTATCTAAAATCTATTTCCTAACATAAAATATTTTTGGAATTTTATTTCCCTTAATATGAGGTGACCAGTGGATCATGTAGGTACAATAAGGGGGGGTGGAATTAGTGTACACATGTTTTACTTATTTTAATTTATAATATCTTAAAACATTCTCATTAGAAACTATTCACCTGCTATATTGAAGAGATATTCCCTGTTTACAAAAAAAGCTATACCACATGCAAGATAGAAAGTAAATAAAGCCTAGCACAAGATATTTTTACTAGGTTCTCCCCCAATGTGGGTGACTAAATCATTGTTGTGTTCGGGATAATGTGAGACACATAATTTCAAATAGTAATAAACAATGTGATTATAAATATAAACAATATCCTAAAATTCCTAACAGAAAAACACTTATCATTCATGATCACAACTGATTACTTTGGACTGTATCATGATAAGATATTTAGACTGGTATCCGACTAGTTTTCATTATACCCAATCTCTCCATTTGTTCTATCTCCCAAAATCTCTTTTTTTATACCAGCTTCCCACCAGTTCTTCAAATAATACTTCTTATGAATAGGTCTTTATCATCCACCAACATCTAATGCAGTGATCTGTTGTAATTTTTCTTCTTCAAGTCCAATCAATATAATCATATGAATATCTTTCAGCCTTGATCACATAAAACCGATCACCTATAAATGGTTAGCTGTCTTAATTCAAAAATACTCAGAAAATTCATTCTTCTACTGAAGACCTGACCTCACTCAAAACTATAAAAATTAGATACATAATCTTCTAAAATACTAATAGTAAAACTATAACAACTTCAGTCTCAAAATACTACACCCTAATTAAGAAATATAAATTTCACGTGCAATTTTAAATCTTCATGCATATATAAAATACATCACATGGTCTTCGCAATTAATTCATGCACTGAATCATATACATGAACACTGCATCTTTCATTATTTGCACACACTCTTTGATTATTTCTCAATTTTGTACACAATGACTTATGTCAACATACACATAACACTTGCACAACCTACATGAAAACCAAATTTATGTACACATTTCATGACACTTCATTCATCAGGAATCATATATGGTCTTCTAATACATACCGCACAAACTCGTTGAACTTTTAATATGTTTTGTACAACAGTGTGTTTCCCTTTTTACAAAAAATGTTCACAGTCATTGATCAAACCATTTGTAAAAAATTGGATGCTTGTTAATTATTATATTCAAATATAAATGGATATATACATAGTTCATGTAAGGCCTTCTACATGATATGCTGTGTGTGTACACACATTTTTTAGTTCCTCATAATTGTTCATGCGAATACCAGAAGATAAAAACATTAGAGTATAATGTTATCTTGTTATATTTTATGAACCCTATTCATCGTGAAAATATTTTATTGTGAAAAGAACATGTCAATCACTCACAACCTCCAAGTCTTCTTTGTAAAAATAGAAGTAGCCTAGAATCCTTCGCAAGAGAGACACTCTTTGTGATCTATTTCTCTAGAAACAAGAGTATCTCAAAACTCACTAGTATCAAAACCGAATGCCTCAAATGGTATTTATATGAAACTAAGATCATATTAGAATCTTATATAATATTTTAGATTACCCAATTCATCATCTTAAACACTACACATCATGTTCGGTTCTCATGATATTACTATCACAGATTATCAATCTTTTGCAACTCACTGTATTTCTTCAATTCGTTATTTGTTTTCAGTTGTAAATGGAATTGCATAATATTTTTATCTTTATAGAATTTTTAGAGAATGTGTAAGATAATCATAAGGAATGGTTCAAGATTCGGTTGAGGAATTATGGAGATTTGATGAATTGAGCTTCTTCGATGGCTTCCTAGAGAAGACGATGTACAACTTTGTTCGGATGACACATGATTCCCATCAAGTTAATCAGATGGTCATAGAGCATGGATGATTGATATAATATCCCAGATAAAATGATCAAAAATATTTGGCAATGTAATTTTCCCCCTACTATAGTAACCCGAAAAACTGTGATCCCACATCGAAACGACCCCCCTTATGACACTCATTTATAATACACGATGCATCCTTCATTGGATAGAATTGGTTTCTAGTCCACTCCTCTCACCACTTGACACCACTCTGTGCCAGTCGCTCCTCCACCTCTATGCACCCCCATAAAGTTTCGCTCTACTGGCTCCCTCACTCACCCTATGGGCATACACCTACGCACACTTCACCCGTTAAATTGGATGGCTGAGGGTAGATCTTGGATACCCTTGTGGTGTTGCTCTCCTTAATTGGATGGATAGATTGTGGATATATTTTTAATGTATAAAAAATTCACTATCCACATACTTGAATAAATAAAATTAATTACCTTCATGAATTAATTCTACAAATATCAAATCATTCTCCTTCTCATACGTGGCCCCTTATTTATTTTTTAACTCGATTCACTATTGTAAAAATTGTGTCAACTTAGAAGATCAATGACACATGTTCTATGAACTACTATCTATCTTGAAAATCATTAAAATTAATAACTAATTAAATTTTCATCTTATTAAGTAATTGAAACAATTTAAACCGCAATAAATCACTTGATCTATTCAATCTCCCCCTTTGTATTTCTTGTTAATACTCATTCCGTCTTAAAATTCAATGATATTTTCTTCCCCTTATGGAAAAATAAAGACAAAGATAAATTTATGTGAAGGAATTATAATTTCAAAAATTCAAATCCTAAGAATACCCTATTGTCTTTTGACTCATATTTTTGGAATTATTTTTAAAAATGATAGAATCAATAATAGCGTAGAAAAGAGATAAAATTAATCAATTATAAGTCTATGTGATTAATGTTATGTGTATAAAATAACAGTGATCAAATTTAACATCAATGTTGTCATTAAACATCCAGCATGTGACACATATCACTAAAACCTCTTTTTAGGGGTTTCCAAATGATTTCAAACAAATATCCTCAATAAATCTTAGAAAATAGATGAAAAATATTCAAATGCAAGAATTTATTTCCCCTTTCAAATTATTATTTCTTTTATTATCTAGTAATACGTATCTCTTTTTTCCTAGAACATATTTTTCATTGTAAAAAATGAGAGATTATAATCAACATACCTCAATGATTACTAGCTTTAATTTACTTAAAATTTTATAATTATGATATTCAAACCACACTAGAACTTCTAATATTCATATGACATCGATTGAGATAAAAATATCTGAAGGATTATCTACTATGACCCCCCTTAAGAGATGAATTCAAAACTTCTTCATCGTCATTTTAATTCTTCAAGAATAAACTCTAAGAAACGTCTAATATTATTTAAGATGTTTCAAATAATTAATATGATGCCAATAATCTTCTGCGTTAGTCATATTTCTAGCTATAAGATATTCATAGCTTTTATAAATTTAGTTATCTCCTTGAATATATGTTTCACCTTCAACTCCCTTCATGAAAAACAAAACCAAAAATATATGGGGAAAAGGTGGATCATCAATGCTTACATAGTTAGATAAACATGGATGAGAGTTACTTCAAAACCCAATAATATTATTAAATGAAAAAGGATTCTTCACATTTGATAACAAGTAAATTTCATTCTTCTATTCCTGCGCTAACTTTTTATCCAATTATATCTACTTTAGACATATGAATAAAAATTATTTTGGTATATTATCAGAATTATTCTTGTGTGTAGACTCCTTCTTCATAGTAGCATTATTAGAATAAGAATCCAATGATGCTTCTCTTTTGTTTTTCACATGTTCTATTTGTATAGGAAATCATGCCAAGAATTTATTAGCAATATGTCCAGAAATTTTTCACCTTTCACAAAAATCTCCAACAATCACAGGGATATCCTTTTGAGACAACCTCTCATGAAATTATAGTTTTCTATATGGATTTTTACGCACCAAACCAGTCCTGTTACTTATTTCTGAGTTTAATTTCTTTTTTTTCTTCACCTAGTTTCCACTATCATCGGTTTTTATGAACGGTTTTCAAAATTCTATGATATGAACTTTTCTTTCACAGTATAAGCATATTATAACTTGTATGAAATTTATATCATCATTCATCTTGGATGTAGCTTGACTCATCTTTTTCTTAACTTTCTTCTTCTTCTCACATCCCAATGAAGGTTTACCTACATTTATTATTTGCCTCTACATTTTATATGATCTCTTCTCGATATCAGCATATGCATAATGTATGGATGGTATATACCACCACTCATCATAACTATGACTAATTTTGTTGAAATAATCACAAAAGTCTTCAAAATGCTCAAATATATTCATGATAGATAGATTCTTCTTCAACTGTGAATTATGATTCTATTCAATAAGATTTTTCGTCACATATGATTTGATCCCCATAAAAGTTGTCCTTCTGTAATTATATTAAATAGACATATTATTCTTATAGTCAATATCCTGATGCCAAAATTTTTAAAATCACCGAAAATAGCCAACAAATCTTGATTTCTTATTTTTTGCTACCACTTGGATGGATTTGATATCTTGTTTTTTTGGATATTATGATTCTACCTTTATGTTTTTTTGTAGGGAAAAATAATTCCTATACTTCTTCATGTCCACATTTGATGAAATAGATTATTTTTCAATAATTATCTTCATCCATGTTTTACAAAAATTATTTTTAGAACCTATACTTGTATATTAAACAATATTAGTAAAAATAGAATCTTTTGGATGAAGGGTTTCCAGATTAAATGACATTTCATTATATTTATTTTTAGTTAATATCAATCTATTCTTGCCACTTTGATGACCCTTTTCATAAGTAATTCTCTTTTCAAAATTACACTTTCAAGATTTTATGATCTCAAAATTTTGTGAATATTATACATGAATATTTTCAATATTTCTAAACTTAACCTCCAACTCAAGATATTTCATATTCAGAGAATTATTTTAATCTTCAAGTGATTTCACCTTATCTTCACAATCTTTCTGGAAATTATTTAATTGTGTTTAATTCATATTTTTCAAATTTACTTCCATTTCAAGACACTTCATTTTAAAGAAAATTTTTCTCATCGTCAAAAGCTTTCATTTTGTCTTCCTAGTGACTCTGCATTTTCTGAACTTGATCATCATGCGTTTGATTTTCCACTTGTAGTGAATTATTAAACTCTTTAATTTTCTTTTTCGTAACCTATACCTGGGATTATTTAACATTAATAAAGTTTCTGTGTAGTTTCTACAATGCACAAGTCAATTCTGTATAAACTTTCAGAATCACATCCTTTTGAAAAATAGTCTTTTTTAATTCATCTTCAATCAAAGTAAGTCTTTCATTGTAATGCAATATAGATTGTTCTTTTGATTTTTCATCTTCGGTAAATATCTTATCCTTGTATTTTATTTCCAAATAAGAGTCCTTAATATTAATTAAATCTTTATGAGATTCTTTATGTGTGTGAATTATCTCAGTAAGAAACTTATCAACAATTTCTTTCTCACAAATAATTCTTTTCAATTGTTCTTTGACATAGGAGAAATTTTAATTACGAAGTGATATAGATTATTATTTGGCATCAATAATTTGTGATAGAATTTAATATCTTTGAGACTTATTTTATAAGGCTTTCTCTATATCCTCAAATTCCTTTTCATGTTGTGAATTTCCATCATATAGTCCCTTGATAAAGGCAAATATGAAAGAGGAAACTTTAGCAGGAACATTATTTAGATAATTTTTTATTTCTGAATAAAAATAACTCAGTGATTCAATTAATTCTTCTCCATTACCACTTGAACCGTATTCATCAAAAGAATAATTATCAAATGATTTAACAGATATTTCTGATAGACAAACTCTATTACTATATTTATATTTTGATGAACCTTATTTCTTCTTCAATTTATCTCTTAGAATTTTTGCCTCTTTCTTCTATCTATTTTTTAAGGATTTCATAGAACCCTCTTTTTTGACACATACAGAGATAAGAACTGAAATTTCCATCTAAATCACCTCTTTTACTTCATCAAAATAAAATCTACACTTTATATAATTCAAATTCAAACAATTGGTATAATAATATAGATTTAATTAGTGGTGTTACCTATTCTCTAATACCAATTGAAGTGCCCGGTGGATCATGCAGGTACACTAAGAGTGGGGGGGGGGGTGATTAGTGTAGACATGTTTTTCCAATTTTCTTTTTTTATCTCATAAAAATTTTAATTCAAACCTCTTCACTTGTTAGATAGAATAGATCTTCCCCATTCACAAAAAAAGTATACATCTTGAAATACAAAATGTAAATGAAACTCATCACAAGATATTTGTACTAGGTTCACCACCAAAGTGGTTGAATACATCTTTTCTATGTTTGGGATAATACAAGACACATACATTCCACTAGTAATAAGAAATATGATTAAAAATACATAAAATCTCCCAAAATACCTCATATATGATCTCCCATAATTCCTGATCACAACAGATTACTATGGAATATATCCCAACAGCATCTTTAGACTATCATCCCACCAATGTTCTTTATACTGACTCCTTCTAGTTGAACTATATCCCAAAAATCTCTTGTTTTTTATACTGGTATCCCCCAAATTATTCCAATAATATTTTTTTTGAATAGTTCTTCAACTTCCACTGACTTCTAATATATTGATTTGTTGTCCTAATTATACTTCAAGTCCACTCAGTATAATCATCTGGTTAACTATCAACCTTTATCATATAAAAATGATCACCTGTAAATGGTCTGCTATCTTAGTTCAACACTACTTAGGAAATTCCTTCTTCTGCTGAAGACCCAACCCCACTCAACACTAAAAAACATAGATACAGAATCTTTTGAAATAATGATAGTAAAACTATTCTGACTTCTATCTCAAAATACTACACAATGATTAAGCAATATAAATTTCACGTGAACTTATCAATCTTAATGCATGTATACAATACATCGTATGGTCTTAAAAATTAATGCATTCATAGAATCATGTACATGCACACTACCTATTTCATTATTTTCACACACTAATTGATTATTTCTCTATTTCTTACATGATGTTGTATGACCACATACACAAAACACTTACACAATCTACATGCATGTAAACTAGGCATGAAACTACATTCATCGTGAATCATATATGGCCTTCTAATACATAGCACACAAACCATGTGAAATTTTAATATGTTTTTCACAACAGTGTGTTACTATTATTACCCAAATTGTGTACACTCACTGTTCACGCCATTTTCAAACAAAATAGAATGCTTATTCATTCTTACGCACAAACCCAAATGAATATAGACATAGTGCGTGCAAGGCCTTCTATATGGGATGTTGTGGGTGTAAACATAGTCCATGTTACCTCATAATTTTTCTCACAAATATTAGAAGATATAGGCATTAGATTATCATGTTATCTTGGTATCTTTGTGGAACCTTTTTAATCGCAAATTTATTCTAGTGTGAAAAGCACATGTTGAGCACTCCCGACCTCCAAGTCTTCTTTGCGCAAATAGAAGCAGCACATAATCCTTCACAAGAGATACACTCATAGTGCTCTGTTTATCTGGAAATGGGAGCTTCTAAAAAAGTCACTAGCAACAAAACTAAATGCCTCTGATGGTATTTATAAGTAACGAATATCATCTCAGAATATATGAGAACTCAACTTTGGGAAAGTGTTTTTCCCAAAATCCTTGCAATTCCATTGAACATGATCTTATAATATCCTCAAGAGTTTGAATAGTTCTTTTAGACTAACCACCAATTTGAGGGTGATAAGAAGAGTTAAATATAAGTTTTATATCCAATTATTTCTGATGGATTTCCCAGAACCTTTAGGTAAACATCAGATATCTATTAGATAAAATTGAGAGTGTTACTCTATGAAATATTCCCACTTATTATATATATATCATAGATAGATGGTTGATAGAGAAATATTCCTTAATAATAATAAAATATGCCGACCTTGTAAGGTGATTGACTACCACCCATATAGAGTTATTATCTTTAGGGATCCTAGGTATTCTTACATCGATATCCATAGTTACATTTTCCAATTTCCATACTGGTATGGGAAATAATTTAATCATACCCTTATAATTATATTGTTCTCCGTTGACTTTTTGGTATACCAAGCATAAATCCAAAATATCCCTCTTCATGTTTCCCCATCAGATGTTTGGATTAAAATATTTAAACATCATTGGGATTCCTAGATGAATTGATAATTATCAGCTATGTGCATCATCTAGAGGTTTCCTCTTTAGTTCAGGTTTTTATGGGACAAGTTTTTGGTATCCAAATATTATAAATTAATTTTTAGTAGAGTTTAAATATCTAATATTCTATAACTTCTTCTATAGAAACTCATCCCCTTTTTGGGCCTCATTGATCCTCTCAAGAATAGATGGTTTATTAGTTATTTTAGAAAGATAGGATGAAGATACTTATATTATTCCCATATCCATCCTTTACATGTCCATGAAGATTGGATCCCATGAAATCCTCATCATGGATAGTGTTGTAGGATCCTTTCCACTCAGATCATATTCTACTATGTTTTCTTTCTTAGGATGGTAATGGATTGAACAATCATGACCATTGATCAAATATAACAACCATAAGTTGATCATATTAATATCATTTTATTTGAATATATAATTGAGAATTTTATGGTCCGATTATATGTCACACTTCTCCCTATATAGATAATGTTAATAAATCATCAATGCAAATAACAATGCCAATAATTTGAGATCATGTGTTGGGTAGTTCATCTCATGGATGCTTAATTAGAAGGAGGAATAGGTTATCAATTTGTTATATTTCATGAGTATAAAACCCAATCTCTTTTTGGATACATCACTATAGATCACAAATCCTTCCCCACTAGTGGATAATGTGAGAATAGGTGTAGTGACTGGCCTCTTTATAATCCATTTAATGATTTATTGACATCCATGAGTCTAAATAAACTTGAATCCCTTCTTATTAAGCTTGGTTAGTGGTATTAAAAACCATTATAACTTGCTCCAAAATCGATGATAATACCTAGGTAATTTAATAAAACTATAGATTTTCATTACAGATGTTGGTCTTGGACATACTTTTATTGTATATATTTTTTATGGATCCAAAAAATACCTCTACTGGAGATAAAATCACATAATAAACGTATTTTCTCTAACCAAAACTAAATTTTACTATAGCTTACATATATATTTTCCTTCCATAAGGTCTTCAATATATTTTTTAAATTCTCCTCATATTCCCCTCTACTTTTGGATTGGATAATAATATAATCTATAATGACTAATTCAAAGGTGTCAAGGTAATCCCTAAATGATCTATACATTAACAACATAAAGATTTATGGAGAAATAATTATTCCAAATGGATTCACTATGAACCCATATATATCGTACCTTGTATTAAAAGTAATTATATGAATATCCTCGTTATTTACCTTTACTAGATAATATCCCAACCAAAGATCCACCTTAGAAAAATAGTAGGCTCCACATTGCTGATCAAAATAGTCATCAATATTTCGAAGAGTATACATTATCTTTATTGTGATCTTTTTGATATTATGATAACTAATTCATAGGCCCATTAAACCGTCCTTATTCTAGAAAAAGTGGAATGGTTCACCCTACGGGGAAACACTTGGGTGTATAAACACTTTATCCAGATTATCCTTTATTTATTTATTTAAAAAATCAAGTTCAACAATTTTTTTTCTATATGGAGTCCTGAATATTGAAAAATATTTTTGTATGATATTTACTATTAAATAAACCTCACAACTACGTGGAAGACTAGGAAATTCATTGGGAAACACACCAGTGAATTACCTTACAACACGCATGTCATTAAGGATGATCTTTTATTTAGTCTGAATCATTAGAGGCAGGTATTATTTCTTCCAAGGAAATAATATCCATTCTTTAGATGATGGTTCCAAAGAAAAATTTCTCACTACATTTCACTAATATAGAATCAAAGAGAAGTTTGTGATGTGGAGGGTGATTTCATTCTCTTGGTAATTTATGTAGCATATATATAGGGAAATCAAATCCACACCCATAAAAAAAATTACACTAATGGGAGTTTCAAATGGTTATCTATGAATTTTATCCCACAAATATAGTCAGGGGAGGATTTATAAACCTAGGATGATATAAATGATCAATTTTTCATCCTCACCAATAAAAAAACTTCCATGTTTTTAGGAGGTTTTTTAATAGTTATACAAAACTTTAATGGTGTTAAGTAAGGTGTAGAACTATAATTTAAAACCATGTTCACTAATTTGGAATGAGTTATCAGTATATCTATCACCACTTTATCATCAGGATACACCTAAGAAATTGTAATTTCATACAATCTCCCCTTCTCTCTAGGTCTTAGATTCTTTTTTCCTCGATTATATTTGAAAAAAATTAACTAATGGCATTGATTCTCATAGTTTCCCTATTAATTGTAATTTGAAAATTGGAAAATAAAATGAGGGTTGACCAGAGAATTCCTTTATTCCAAAACATTGATGGGTTTCTAACATTGGAAATCATTATATATGTTCCCTCCTTTCCATGTATAAATAATTTCCTATCCCCCATTTGAAAATTTTCAGTATTCTTCTTACCATACTTTTGAAAAGTGGGATGATGTAATTTCTTACCACCATGGCATTTGCCTCTTTTATATCTAGAATTAATGTCCATTTCTATTTATGGTCTCCAAAAGTATGAGACCCTTGAGATTTTCTAATCTTCAAATCTACTTTGAGGGAACATCATATATTTTCCACATAGCTATCAAACTCCCAAATATCATATCATTTTCATATATTTCACTTTATTCCACCAAAGAAGAGGTCTAATTTATATTTCAAGGACATGGAAAAGAGAGAGGTGTATAATAAAAGTATTTTAAAGTTTTCCTCAGACACCCTAATGAATTTATTAACATTTTACATGAGGATAATGAAATTCTTCTCAATTTTGTTTTAGTGGGTGTGCAGAAAAAATTTCTTGAATTTTGTTTCTAAAACACCTTTAATCCACTGCTTTGATCTCCTCCTAAAGCATCATATGTTTTACTAAAGTCCACCATTAATCATATTATTCCTCCATATGATAAAAAACCAGTAAAACCATCTCATTTATAGATCATTAAAGGATGTAGAAGATATTTTCAATGGAAATTATATATTTCTCTGTGATTAAGAGATCATAAGATCCACTTAAAGGTGGAGGCCTTTGTCACATAAAGGTGTCAATTTCAACATCATCTTTCTTTGGGGTATTCATTAATTCCTCCTTATTCATGTTTTTATTTAAATTTGATTCAATTTAGAATATATTATCATGAGGATTGTGATTACTACTCCCACTAGGTTTGAAATTGGGTTTGGGTAGTCACTAAATTGTTTTTTTACATTGGTTGTGGACTCAACACCTCATATTCCAAGACATTGGACAAAATTAAAGGGAAAATTAGGGATGATAATTTTATGAAATATTAAAAATATAAACATTAAATCATGAACATTAGAGGTATTATCCATGAATGATAAATATTATTAAACCTATGGATTTATAAGTTTCAATCTAAGTTATCCACAATCTATTTCCTAACATATAATATTATGGGAATTTTATTTCCCTTAATATGAGGGGCCCAGTGGATCATGTATGTACACTAAGGGGGGTGGGGGGAATCGGTGTACACATGTTTTACTAATTTTCTTTTCTTATCTCTTACACCTTTTTAATTGGAAACTATTCACTTGCTATATTGAATAGATATTCCCTGTTTACAATAAACATTATACCATATGCAAGATAGAAAGTAAATAAATCTCAACATAAGGAATTATTACTAGGTTCTCCCCCAATGTGGGTGACAAAATCCTTGTTGTGTTCAGGGTAATCCGAGACACATAATTTCCAATATTAATGAACAATGTGATTACAAATGAAGACAATATCCTAAAATTCCTCATAAAGAAACTCTTTTAATTCATGATCACAACTGATTACTTTGGATGTATCTTGATGGGATACATAGAATGGTATCCCACCAGTTTTCTTTATACTCACTCTCGCCATTTGATATATCTCCTGAAAATTTCTTTTTTATACGAGCATACCACCAGTTCTTCAAAGAATAATTCTTATGAATAGATCTTCAACTTCCTTCGACTTCTAATTTAGTGATTTGTTGTACTTGTTCTTCTTCAAGTCAACACAATATAATATTATGATTATATTTCGGCCTTGATCAAATAAAAATGATCACCTATAAATGGTCAGCTGTCTCAGTTCAACAATACTCAGAAAATTCCTTCTTCTACTGAAGACCTAGCCTCACTCAACACTGAAAAAATTGGATACATAATCTTCTAAAATACTAATAGTAAAACTATCCCGACTTTAGTCTCGAAATACTATACACTGATTAAGAAATATAAATTTCTCAAAAAATTATCAATATTCATGCTTGTATAAAATACATCACATGGTCTTCACAATTAATTCATGTATAGAATCATATACATGAACACTACCTATTTCATTATTTTCAAACACTCTTTGATTATTTCTCTCTCTTATGTGAACATACACATAACACTTGCACAACCTATATGATAACCACATGTTTATACACTATGCATGACACTTCATTCATCGTGAATCATATATGGACTTATCATACATATGGCACAAACTAGGTGAATTTTTAATATGTTTTGTACAATAGTGTGTTATTCTTCTTACACAAATTTTTCACACTCACTATTCACACCATTTGTAAAAAAAATGGGAAGCTTATTCCTTATAATATGAAAATATAAATGGATATAGACATAGTTCATGCAAGGCCTTATACATGAGATGTTGTGTGCATACACACATTCTGTAGTTCCTCATAATTATTCATATGAATCCCTAAAGATAAAAACATTAGAGTATAATGTTATCTTGTTATATTTTTGGAACCCTATTCATTGTGAAAATATTTGATTGTGAAAATCACATGTCGAGCACTCGCATCTTCCAAGTAATCTTCACGCAAATAGAAGTAGCACAGAATCCTTTGCAAGAGAGACACTCTTGGTGATCCATTTCTCTAGAAACAAGAGCTTCTAAAAACTCACTAGTAACAAAACTAAATGCCTCAAATGATTTTTATATGAAACTAATATCATATCAAAATCTTATATAATATTGTAGATAACTCATTTCATTATCTTAAACACCACACCTCAAGTTCAATTCGCATGATATTACTATCACCGATTATCAATCTTTTACAACTCATTGTATTTCTTCAATTAATTCTTTGTTTTAGGTTGTAAGTAGAATTGAATAATATTTTGATCATTATAGAATTTTTAGAGAACACATAAGATAATTAGAAGGAATGGTTCAAGCTTCATTTGAGGTCTTATGGAGATCCGATGAAATGAGCTTCTTCAATGGCTTCCTTTAGAAGATGATGTATAGCTTTGTTCGGATGGCACATTATGCTCAACAAGTGAATCATATGGTCATAGACCATTGATTATTGATAAAATATCTTGGATAAAATGATAAAAAAGACCAGGAAATGATATTTTGTTCCATGCAATAATAACCCAGAAAAATGTGATCCCACATCAAAACTATCGCCCGTACATCACTCCTTTATAATACTCGATGTATTATTCATTGGATATAATTGGTTTCTGGTCTACTCCTATCAACACATGGCACCACCCTGTGCTAGTTGCTCCTCTGCCGCTATGCACCATCATACATTTGTGCTCCACTGGCTCTCTCATTCATCCTACGGGTATGCACATGCGCACACTTCTCCCGTTACATTGGCTGGCTGAAGGTAGAGCTTGGCTACCCTTGAGGTGTTGCTCCCCTTAGTGGGATGGATAGATTGTGGCTATATTTTTAATGTATAACACATTCACTATCCACATACTTGAATCAATAATAAAAATTCACTTCATGAATGGATTCTACAAATATCAAATCATTCTCCTTCTCAACCATGGCCTCTTCTTTATTTTTTAACTCCATTCACTGTTGTAAAAATTGTGTAAACATAGATGATCGATGACACATGTTCTAAGACCTACTGACCATTTTGAAAATAATTACAATTAACAACTCATTGAATTTTAATCTTATTAAGTAATTGAAAAAAATTTCAACCTCAATAAATCACTTGATCTCTTCAATCTCCCCCATTGGATTTGTTGTTAATACTCATTCCATCTTAAAATTAAATGATATTTTCTCCCCATTATTGAAAATAAAGACAAAGATAAAAGTGTGTGAAGGAATTATCATTTCAAAAATTTAAATTCTAAGAATAACCTCTTGTCTTTTGACTAATATTTTTTGATTTAATTTTTTGGATAGAATCACTACTAGCTTAGAAAACAAATAAAATTATTCAACTCTATATCTATGTGAGAAATGAAATGTGTATAAGACAACAGTGACCCAATTTAACATCAATGTTGTCATTAAACACCCATCATGTGACACCTATCACTGAAAACTCTTATTAGGGGTTTTCAAATGACTTCAAAAAAATATCCTAAATACATCTCAAAAAATAGAAGAAAAATATTCAAATGCAAGAATTTATTTCCCCTTTCAAATTTCTTTTTATTTCATTATCAAGTAATATGTATCTCCCTTTTCCGAGAACATATTTTTCTATGTAAAAATGATAGAATATAATCAACATAACTCAATGATGACTAGGTTTAATTTTCTAAATTTTTTAGAATTATGAGATTCACACCTCACCAGAACTTCTGATATTCATATGACATCAATTGAGATAGAAATATTTTATGGATTATCTACTATGACCCCAGTTAAGAGATAAATTCAAAACTTCTTCATCATAATTATAATTATTCAAGACTAAACTTTAAGAAATGTCAAATATTATTTAGGATGTTGGAAAGAAATAATATGATGCCAATAATATTCTATAATAGACATATTTCTATATGTAATATATTCATAGATTTTATAAATTTATGTGTCCCCCTGAATATTTGTTTCACCTTCAACTCCCTTCATAAAAAATAAAACCAAAATTATAAGGGGAAAATGTGTCTCATCAATTCTTAATTAGTTAGATAAATAGGGATGATAGTTTCTTCTCAACCCAATAATATTATTAAATGAAAAAGGATTCATCACATTTGATAATAAGGAAATTTCATTCTTCTATTCCTGCTCCAATTATTTATCAAAATCCAGTTACTCTTGACTTATGAATAATTTTTTTGGTATATTCTTTGAATAATTATAGTGTGTAGGATCCTTATTCAACGTATCATTTTTTAAAATATGAATCCATTGATGATTCTCTTTTGTTCTTAACTTGTTCTATTTGTACAAGAAATCATGTCATGAATTTATTTGAAATATGTCCAGACATTTTTCACCTTTCACACAAATCTCCAAAAATCACAGGGCTATCCTTTTTAGACAACCTCTCATGAAATTCTAGTTTTTCATCTGGATTTTCATACACCAAACCAATCCTGTTATTTATTTCTAAGTTCAATTTCTTTTTCTGCTTCATCTTGTTTCCACTATCATTGGTGTTTATGACCTATTTTCAAAAGTCCATGATATGAAATTTTCATTCACAGTATAATCATCTTTTCACTAGTATGATATTTAAATCATCATTCATCTTGGATGTAACTTGCTTCATAGTTTTCTCAAATTTCTTCTTCTGCTCACATCCCAATGAAGGTTTAGCTACATTTATTCTTTGCCTCTAAATTTGATATGATCTCTTCTCTATATCAGCATATTCATAATTCATGGCTGGTATATACCATCACTCATCATAACTATGACCAATTTTGTTGCAATAATAACAAAGGTATTCAAAATGCTCAAATCTGTTCTTGATAGATAGATTCTTCTTCAACTGTAAATTATGCTTCTATTCTATATGATATTTCTTCACATCTGATCTGATCCCCATAAAAGTTAGCCTCATGTAATTATATTGAATAGACATGTTATGCCTACAGTCAATTGCATGATTCCCAAATTTCCAACATCACCGACAATTGCCAACAAATCTTGATTTCTTATTTTGTTCTACCACTTGGAAGGATTTGACATATTGTTTTTTTGGATATTATAATTCTTTATTTGAGTTTTTTGTAGGGAAAAATAATTCCGAAACTTCTTCATGTCCACATTTTATGAGATAGTGGATTTTTAAATAATTATCTTCATCCATGTTTTACAATAATTATTTCTAGAACCTATACTTGTAGATGAAACAATATTAGTACAAATAAAATCTTATGGATTAATGGTTGACTGATTAAATGAGATTTCATTAGATTTATTTTTAGTTAATCTCAATCTCTTCTTGACACTTGAATGACCATTTTAATAAGTAAGTATCTTTTCAAAAATACTCTTTGAAGATTTTATGATCTCAAAATTTTGTGAATATTTGACATGAATATTTTTAAAATTTATAAACTTGACCTCCAACTCAAGATATTTCTGATTCAAATAATTTTTCTGATCTTCATGTGATTTCATCATATCTTTAAATCCTTTTCGGAAAGTCTTTAGTTGTGTTTACTTTATATTTTTTAAATTTACTTCTATTTCAAGACACTTAATGTTAAGGAAATTTTTACGATCTTGAACAACTTTTAGTTTGTCTTCCAAGTGAATGCATTTTCTAAACTTGAACATCATGTGTTTGATTTTCCTCATGTAGTGAATTATAAAACTCTTCAATAATATTTTTCTTTACCTCTACCTGGGATTCTTTAATATTAATTGATGTTCTGTGTAGTTTTTACAATGCCCAAATCACTTCTGCATAAACTTTCTCAGTCACATCCTTTTCAAAAATAGTCATTTGTAATTCATCTTCAATAAAATTAAGTCTTTCATTGTAATGCAATATATATTGTTATTTTTATTTTTCATCTCAGGTAAATATCTCATCCTTGTATTTTATTTCCAAATAAGATCCCTTAATATTAATTGAATCTTTATCATATTCTTCAAGTGTGTGAATTATCTCAGTAAGAATACTTCTTATGAATAGGCCTTCAAATTCCACCAACTTCAAATGTAGTGATCTATTGTAGTTGATCTTCTTCAAGTCTACTAAATATAATATTTTGATTATCTTTTGGCCTTGATTACATAAAATTGATCATCTATAAATGGGAAACTATCTCAGTTAAATAAAACTTAGAAAATTCCATCTTCTACTAAAGACCTAACCTCACTCAACACTGAAAAAATTGATTACATAATCTTCTAAAACAATAATAGTAAAACTGCCCCGACATCAGTCTCAAAATACTACACACTAATAAAGAAATATAAATTTCACATGAACGTCTTAATATTCATGCATGTATAAAATAAATTGCATGGTCTTCACAATTAATTAATTCATTGAATCATATACATGAACACTGCATCTGTCATTATTTGCACACACTCTTTGATTATTTCTCAATTTCATATGTGATTCCTTATGTGTACATACAGATAACACTTGCCTACATGAAAACCACATATATGTACACTTTTCATGACACTACATTCATTGGGAATCATATATGTCCTTCTCATACATACCACACAAACTAGGTGAACTTTTAATATGTTTTGTACAACAGTGTGTTACTCTTCTTACAAGAATTTTGCACACTCACTGTTCACACTATTTATAAAAGAAATGGAAATATTTTTCCTTATTATACACAAATTTAAATGGATATAGACGTAGTAGATGCAAGGCCTTTGACATGAGATATTGTGTGAGTACACACATTCTATAGTTCCTCTTAATGTATTAGCAAATACACTGTACATACACTTGAATCAAGAATATAAATTCACCTCATGCATAGATTGTTCTACTAATATCAAATCCATCTCCATATCATAAATGGCCTCTAATTTATATTTTTAACTCCATTCACTATTGTTAACATTATGTCAACTCAGACGATCAATGACACATGTACTAAGAACTACTAACTTGCTCGATAATTGTCACAATTGATAACTCATTGACTTTTCATCTTATTAAGTAATAAACAAAAATTTGAACTTCAAAAAATCACTTGATCCACTACGGGAAAAACGATTATTGAGACGGGGTATTTATGACGGGCCTTATTCCCGTTGCAAAAACTCCGATGAATAGAGTTTTTGCGATGAGAATATATTCTCATCGCAAATGGTTAGTTATTTCTGACCGAAATACAGGTCCCGTAGCAATTGCAATGGCGCGGTTTGTACGCCTAAACGCGGGAAGTCTATTTACGATGGGTAGAAGGCTACCCGTCGCAAGTACCCAGTGGTGGTAAATAGTATTTGCGATGGGGAAATTGCTCCGTCGCAATCAAATATTCCCCTGGTATTATTTGTGACGGGCCCCGTCGCCAATACCGGCCGCTGTAAAGACTATTTGTGACCGTCACCTACAACCCGTCACAAATACCCGGCGGTGGTAAATACGTTTTTGAGACGGGACTATTTACCCATCGCAACATAGAATCCAACGGGTGGTATGTGCGACAGGACCCGTCGCAAATACCGGCGGCGGTAAATAGGAATTTATGACGGGGATATCCGCCCATCGCAAATACTGGCGATGGTAAATAGCAATTTGCGACGGGGATATCTGCCCTTCTCTAATGGTGGGGCATTTGCGACGGGCCCATCGCAACAACCCTTTACCCACCACCCATAATTAATGCGGGAAAAGGTATTTGCGACGGGCCCTGTTACCAATAACGGCGGCGGTAAATAGAAATTTGTGACGGAGATATCTGCTCATCGCTAATGGTGGCTATTTGCGACAGGCCCGTCGCAAAAGTCCTTTTACCCGCTGCCTGTATTTAATGCGGGCGAAGGCATTTGCGATGGTATCCCGTCGCAATTCCTAGTATTTGAAACGGTCTCCCATCGCAAATACGACCATCGCAGATAATCTAAACTATATATACACCCCATCTGTTTTTTTCCATAACATTCAGATATCTATTCTTCTCTATCTCTAATTTTATGTTCTGAGTAGAATTTTTTTTGTTTTAATTTTTTCTTTCGAGAAGAGGAAGGAAGGAGTTAGAAGGCGCAAATTACTAAAGGTATTTATATTTTTTAAAATTGTTAAATTATTTTTAATTGTTAATTTTATTTTTAATTGTTAATTTTATTTTTTAATAGAATGTTTAGCTATATAGTATAATTAGTTTATGTGCTTGTACCAAATAATCCTTGTCTAGATACGAACAAGTAGAGGCGTCTCTGGCACAAATGTACCTAGGATTGAAAACTCTGACAAGGTGTTTCGAGCTTGACTCGGGGCAACCTGGTACACGAAAACAGGGCTTGCTGCACTCTTGGTTCGACACTCCTGGGGGATGTTTTGGTAATAATTAGAAATAAATATATAATTATCAAATAATTAAGAAATAATTAGATTTAATTAAAATAATTATCAAATAATTATGAAATAATTAGATTTAATTTATTAGAAATAATTAAAAAAATTAAAATAATTAGGAAAAAATTAAAATAATTAGGAAACAATTAAAATAATTAGGAAACAATTAGATTTAATTAAGAAACAATTACAATAATTAGGAAAAAATTATATTTAATTAGGAAACAATTACAATAATTAGGAAACAATTAGATTTAATTAGGAAACAATTATATTTAATTAAGAAACAATTAGATTTAATTAAGAAACAATTAGATTTAATTGGGAAACAATTAGATTTAACTAGGAAACAATTAGATTTAATTAGGAAATAATTAGATTTAACTAAGAAACAATTAGTAAAAAATTAAAAAACAATTAAGAAACAATTAGGAAACAATTAGGAAAACAATTAGGAAACAATTAGAAAAAAATTAGGAAACAATTAGGAGAATTATGAGACAATTAGGATAATTAGGAAACAATTAGGATAATTAGAAAATGTGATTGACCGCTCATCTACCTCAATTTTCTTTTCATTTGTGTGTTGAGGCTTGACAGGAAACTTCTACCTCCATATGTAATATCTTCTTTTACTATCAAAATTATCAACCTCCTCGCTAATATAGAGGTGAGGAGGTTCATAATTTTGACAGTAAAATCACATATTATATGTGGAGGTAGAAGTTTCCTGTTAACCTCAACACACAAATTAAAAGAAAATTGACGTGGATGAGCAGTTAATTACATTTGTTTTTCTATTCATTGATTGATTAACCACCCACCCTATATGCATATCTTCATATTTCTAATTAATAATATAATTAGTAACATAATTAGTAACATAATTGGTAATATAATTAGTAACATAAATAGCAACATAATATAAAATATTATATTACTCTAATATTAATAGTTAAATAATACTTATAATATAATTATTTTATTATTATATGTTTAATATTTATAAAAAACATTAATATTATTAAAATTATAAAAAATTTATAAAATATTATAATTATCAATATTTACAACAAGTTTTTCTTTATTCTTAACAGTTCAAATCTAAAAGGGTCGCCAATTTTCAGGTCATTCCCAATAAAAATTTTGCATCAACCGTGTCCAATGTAAACTCTATAATTGTTCTTGCTTGGTTGATCACTTCGCAAGTAGCATTGCAACAGGACAACCCAAGTCATGTCTTCTTCATTACTTGTGTCTTTCTATTGCAACACTACCTGTGAGATGATCAACCATGTAAGGACAATTATAGAGTTTAAATTGGAAAAGGTTGACGCGAAATTTTTATTGGGCATGACCTGAAAATTGATGACTATTAAAGATTTGAACATGTTAAGAATAAAGAAAAATCTGTTGGAAATATTGTGATTTATAATAATTAGTAATAATTAGTAATATAATCTTCACAACGATGATTACAAAATTTTATTTCATTATTCAAGCATATTTCATTTTTCCAAGTATTGCTAAATTAATAACAATTAGTGGGGATGATTACAAACTAACCGTGTCGCCTATATTTGTTGGTAATTACTAATAAATAACTGTAATTATGTATCTTCTTTTTTTAGGATATTATTTCTTATATCAAATTATTTAACAATAGTAATGGTTTTAAATTTTGTAGAAACATATATATGAATATGGAACAAGGAAATAGACATCAATCATTATTAGATGATCGTGCTTGGATAAATCAGCGCAGAAATCCAAACGATTCTAGTTTAAATCCTGTATATGTTGATGGCGTTGAAGACTTCTTATCATTTGCATCATCAACCCAGAAATTTGTTTCAGAAGGGACAATTAAGTGTCCTTGTAAAAAATGTGCTCTGAGAATGTTTGAGACATTTGACATCGTTGGGAAACATCTCTTGCATTAGGGTTTTCAATCAGATTATATTTTTTTGGTATCAACATGGTGAACACAGTTCCAGAGAAGATACTAATAATTTGGTTTTGGATCCATCATGGTTTCAGAATTTAGTACATGATGTTGCAGGGTCATCCGTTCAACAAACAGAAATCGAGGATGATGTTGATTTACCTTCCGAGTGGGAACCATCTGAATTTGCTGAGTTGTTCAGGTCTGCTGAGGATGCATTATATCCTGGTTGCAAATAAGAAAATTAGAATCAGTTGTAAAATTTATGGATATTAAATCAGATAATGGAATTTCAAATAACTGTTTTGATCAGATATTTTCTTTGGTTAAAGCAATGTTACCTGAAGGAAATGTGCTGCCTATTAATTATTATGAGGGAAAAAGACTCGTTCGTAATCTAGGCATTAGTTATTAGAAGATCCATGAATGTTCAAACGATTGCATCTTATATTCTGGTGAAAATGAGTCGTTGGATAGTTGTCCCACATGTGGACAATCGAGGTATAAAGAAGCTCAATCAGGGAAGTCTGGATTTATTCCTATAAAATAGTTGATATATTTCCCGCTTACACCCAGGTTGCAACGTTTATTTATGTTTTAGAACACAACGAAAATGATTTCATGGCATAAAACCAATATTTCAAATTGTAAAATCTTGATTCATCCATATGATGGTGATTCATGGAAACATTTTGATCAAGTGCATCCATCTTTTGCTTTCGAATCCCGGAACGTGCGATTGGGTCTTTCTACTGGTGGTTTTTGTCCTTTTGGATCTTTTGGTAGTCAGTATTCTTGTTGGCATGTCTTTATAACTCCGTACAATTTTCCTCCATGGATGTTGATGAAAGAGCCTTATATATTTTTAACATTATTAATCCCAGGAAATCCAAAAAAGAATATTGTTGTTTATTTGAAACCACTGATTGATGAGTTAAATTAATTGTGGAGTCATGGTGTTGCTACATATGATGCTGCTACGAAACAGAATTTTGTAATGAAATCTGCTTTGATGTGGACAATTGGTGACTTCCTGGCATATGGTATGTTATCTGGCTGGAGTACACATGGTCTAAAATCATGTCCTTACTGTATGGGAGAGAACAAAGCATTTATGCTCGTGAATGGAAGAAAACCTTTCTATTTTGACTGTCATCACAGATTTCTTTCAAACTATCATCCTTTTCGGAGGAATTGATCTCATTTTAGAAAAGGCAGAATTGAGAGAGATGAACCTCAAAAAATGATCTCAGGTACAGAGTTACAATTAGTTGTATTTTCATTACCTTCCATCACTTCTGGACCGACAATAAACCAACAGAAAATTCATGGTTTTGGGAAAGAACACAATTGGACAAAACGGAGCATTTTTTTGGAATCTGCCATATTGGTCCGATTTGTTGGTCCGACACATGTTGGATGTCATGCATATTGAGAAGAAATGTTTTGATAATTTATTTCATATAGTTTTGGATACACTGGGTAAAACCAATGATAATGTAAAGGCACAATTAGATCTTTCCCAAATTTGCAGGCGACCAGAACTTGAATTGTTTGAGAATGTCAGATCACAGAGATTAATGAAGCCAAAAGCAACTTATACACTGAGCAAAGAGAGTCACTTATTATTTTTCCAGTAGATTGCAGATTTGAGACTTCCAGATGGCTATGCTTCCAACTTGGGCAGATGTGTTAAAAATGGTCATATTACTGGATTAAGAAGTCATGACTGTCATGTTATAATGGACAGACTTATGCCTATTTGATTAAGAGGTTTGTTGAATTCTACGATTTGGGATTCAATAACAGATATATCATATTTTTTCTGAGACATGTGTGTGGCGACAATAGACTACGATACACTAAGAAAACTGGAAGAAGCTGTTGTTGTAATTATATGCAAATTGGAAAAAATCTTTCCGCTGGCTTTCTTTGACTCGATGGAACATTTGATATTTCATTTTCCACGTGAAGCAAAATGTGGAGGTCCAGTTCAGTTTCGATGGATATACCCATTTGAGAGATGCATACAGAAATTGAAGAAAAAAGTCTGTAACAAAGAATCAGTTGAAGGCTCAATTGCTGAAGCTTATTTTCAAGAAGAAATTGCTTTATTCTGCTCTCATTATTTTGAATCAGAATATCCCTCAAAATTTAACCGCATGGGCTGGAACGAGGGGAATGTTGATGATGATATGAACAATCAATTATCAGTTTTTAATCAGCCCGAACTTGGCTTTGGTGGAGTTCATGATAGATGGATTTCAGATGATGAACATCATAGAGCTCATACATATGTTCTTCTCAACTGTGAAGAAATGTCACCAATTGTACAGTCAGTGCTCTTATACCTTATTCTATAGATTCTGTTACATGAAATTAATCATATTTTATTTATAGGTTATATGATGATCATATCAAGAAATAATTTTTACAAATTACAGCAGCTGGCTTAGAAGAACGCCGGCAAAAAAAATTCCTACTAGTTTCAAAAACTGGTAACATACATTCTTTTTTGGTTTTACATATAAAATCAATTTATTAATTGTAAGAGTGATAAATGTTTTCAAATTTTCAGGTATTTGTACATGCTGATAAGATTGATAGTCGATTGCGTATATTGAGTATCCCACCATCCAAAATTGTCAAATCTTACAATGCATATGTGGTGAATGGTTATCGCTTTCATACATGTGCATATGGGGAATCAAAGAAAACAATTAATAGTGGTGTTTGTTTGAAGGGATCACATCATAGAGATATTGAAGTTGACTTTTATGGCATGCTTGAAGAAATTATTGAACTGTGTTATTTGGGACAGAATTATGTAACAACATTTAAATGTCGATGGTTGTATACTGAGAGAGGATTTCGTATTTATCCGACTCATGGAATTGTTGATATTAAACATAAAAGTCTTCTTATAGTAAATCAACCATTTTTATTGGCTCATCAGGCACATCAAATTTATTATGCAAAATACTGTGCTACTAAAAAAGAGTTGGATGATTGGTGGAGTATAATAAAAGTTAAATCTTGAGAAAATCAGTTTACTCAAACAGAATGTGGTTCCACTGCAGTGCAAGGAAATGAAATTTTTCAGGACACTCCTCAAAACACATCTTTTTTACAAAGAGACATGAATATCGAGGATGACACCCCACAGTTAAGGGTCGATGGTGAAAATGTTGTCAATGATGTTACAACTGAATTTGAAATGATAAGAGATGATGACAGTGAAACTAATATGGAAATTGATGATGTTGATGAGGAAGATGAAGACATTGACATTGACAACTATGAAGATGATCATGAAGATGAACATTGACATAGTAAAATGCTGGTTAGAATCATAAAAAATATATATCTATACATAATAGTTATTTTCAACTGTTTGCTAATAACAATCATTTCATGTTTCAGATGGACTCGGAAACGTTTCATCAGTTTCTGGAGGCTGATCTACCTATGGATGATGAGGTTCTTGAGTCATCTGACCCTTAGGCTGTTGGCACTACCGGGAGCACTCGGAGGGGCGTGGTCTTGCCAGACTGATGATTCTAGATCATATCCCAGAGCGACGTCCACCTCTTGGATTCGATGCGCACACGCAGTGGTATGGTAACCTGTGTATTTTAGTTATCTTTCATTATAATTTATTAATATTATAATTGTTTGATTATTTGTTCTTTTTCTACAGTTTTACGCATATAGCTATTGGACAGGGGAGCGCTATCTTGCGCAATTATTTTTCTCAGCCCAGGCTCACATGGGATCAGATTCCCGCTGATGTGTAGGCCTCCATGTTCGATCATTGGCTGGTACATAATTAAATTTCATTTATTTTGAAATTTAATTCATTAATAACTTTATATTAGGGTTTATAGTATCCCATCGATGAGAGCATGCGTGCCACTATCCACACGGCATGGGTGGTGTCTATGCATGACTGTTTCCGTCATTTTTTGCATAATTTGAGAAAGATGGCTATGAAGAAAGCCAGAGTGACAGAATTTGATGAGTCCTATAGAACCCACTGACCAGAGTACATTTCATCTCACATTTGGGATGGATTATGTACACACTGGTTGGGTGGTGGGTTTCAGAGGAGATCTGCATAGGGTCAACAGAATCGGGGGAGACAAGAGGTGACACATCGAGCTGGTAGTCGTACATTCAGTGCGCATAGAGAGCATCTGGTAAGTAATTTTTTTTAATATTTTATACAACTTTAAATATAAACAGTTATTTTATATTTATATAGGAAGCCGAGCAGCCCGGTATTTTGGCGTACGGCATTTATTGGAGGATGTACACTGACCCAACTACTGGAGAGATCTGAGGTGACTGCCAGCGTCAGATTGTGGTCAGTATTATTTTCTTTTCAGTTTGAAAATTAAATGCATAAAATCTTTTCATTATTTTAATTTCTAATTGAAACTTAAGGAGTAATATGAGGTCGTGACCTCTCAAACGCAGGCTGAGAGTCAAGACGAGACGGGCGATCAGACTAGTGCCCCCCATTTTGATGAGACAGCATGGATGCAGGCGACCCAATATGGCTTTGAAAAGGGCCGAGTAGTTGGTATTGTCTCTCATTTGACTCCTGCAGCTTATTATGGTACTGCTGCGATGTCAGCGTCCAGCTAGAGAGGAGCTCCTGGAGAGACATCATCTTCTGCCTCACAGTATCAGGAGCAACTATGTGCTCAGAGTCAGCTTATAAGGGATTTGTGTTAGGGGCAGGAGAAGATGTGTCAGCAGCACGATGTGGAGATGTGTCGATGGCAGGAGCAGATGCGTCAGCAGCAGAATGAGGAGAGACGTCGATATGAGGAGCAACATCAGGAGTATATGGAGTATATGTGTTGTCTGACTCATAGTTTAGGGATGAAGTTTCCTCCACCACCTCCTCCAGGTCCTCCAAGTCCTCCAGATTATCTACCCCCAGTGATTTTTTAGATGTAATAAACAATTGAGTTCGTAGTTTATTGTCATATTAACTATTTACAATTCCTCTTTCATATTGGTATGAATATTACGTGATTTAATCTGTTTTTATTTTTTTAATATATTATTACTTATTAGTAATATTTTTAATGTCTTCTTATTTTAGTAATATTACTTTTAATATTTTATATTTATTTTTAATATTGAGAAGTTTATAATTTTATAATTTTATTAATATTAATAATATTAATATTATTTTTTCATAAATATGTATGTTTATTTTAATAATAATAATATTATATTAATTTTTTATATTAATAATATTAGTAATATTATTATAATTTTTTGATATTAATATTTCATGATATATAATATTATATTATTTAAATTCATATTATTATTATTTTTTGATATTAATATTTCATAATTATATTATATATATATTTTATTATTAATATTATAATAATATTATTTATTTATATTATTAATATTATTATTATTATTATATAGAAAGTTTAATAATAATAATATTATATTAATTTTTTATATTATTAATATTAGTATTATTATATTATATTATATTATTTATATTCATATTATTATTATTTTATATTAATATTTCATAATTATATTATAAATATTTTTTTATTTATATTCTAATAATATAATTTTTTTTATATTATTAATATTATTATTATTATTATATAATATTATACAATCTGTAATAATTATTTTATTTTTTTTATGTTTTTTAATATTTGCAACGGGAATTCCCGTCGTAATTTTTTTTTACTATACCATTTGCGACGGGATGAATACCCGCCGGGAAAACCTTTCTGCGATGGTCCATCGTAAATACCTTCGTCGCAAGTATTTTTTTTAAATTTCACATTTGCGACAGGACTCAGACCCATCGCAACTAATATATCTGCGACGACCCGTCGCAAATACCTTTTTTATATATAAACGAAAACTCATTTGCGATGGGGGGAAAATACTGGTTCAAATAATCTTTTTGCAACGAGACCGCCACAAAAACACCTATTTGCGACGCCGTTTTCGGCAACGGGCGATTTGTGATGGAGCCCCATCGCAAAAGTCCTTTTGCGATGAGATCCCGTCACAATTCGCCCGTCGCAAATATTCAGTTTTCCTGTAGTGATCTCTTCATAATATTGGTTTTTAATGAGAATGTGAGTTTATCAAAGCATTCCCCGTAGGAGTTTTAAATCAGGCTGTGAAAAATCAGGTGTGAAATAAGGTTCGTTGTCATGCATAGGGTGATGACCAAGTCCATATCAATACACCCATTTTCGGGTTATTACACCTAGGTACCTTTGTGCCACAACCACATCGTCTAGTAGTATCCAGAGAGGGGTATATTTTCTTGGAAACCACTAAATCTATAATTTACCAAAATTTAGGTATTTTTTTTATATTTATTATTATCCATAAGTATTTCACTAGAGTTTTATAATAAGAATCCCTAAAATAACTATATTTTCTCTAATACTAACTATGAGAATCTATATTTTATTACACCTCATTTTATGATTTATTAAAAAAAGATACACTTAATATAACCCCAGAAGATTGTGAGGCCTAGTTTCTATGGGAAATTATGTACATAACATAAAAAATTTAAATACAAAAACATTAACATAAACAAAAACTCTATAAAGTGCACTTAAAAAATCCATTTCTCTTTTAAAACTACATGGGATAAGCTGAGGACTGACATAAGAAAGGGGTCAACTACAAATCCTAGTAAAGGAATAAATAATGAAATGTTTAAGGAAAAGTAGTACATGTGACCAAGCAGACATACCAAGGTATTATTAAAGTGGTAAGATTCATAATCTTGGACAATGACACATTAGATAACATGATATCATAAAGGTAACATGAGAATGTGGAAACACCATAAAACATGACATCATAAAACTAATTCAATGTTAACCACAAAGAAATCATAACATAATGTGACTAGGATAACCTCAAATTCACCATACAAGGAATCTCAGGAGATAAAAATATTATCAAATGCATTGGAGGGTTATATAATTCCATACCCACTCATCACTTTTATATCATGTACCTGAATAAGTGTTCCACATAGATCATACAACAAAATGATGTCTTTAATAAATTTTAATCACAATATTAAGTAGTGTGAGATACATATATTAAATTCACCAATAAATGAAGTTTAGGTAAATCTAGATGAATACTATTGAGTGGATACATGGATGGGTATTCACTACACAATTGTTTGGCGTGAAAAATCACAATAAAATTTAAGCGACATAATGAGGGTATATAAAGATTCATAGAAGGGATTAATGACATTGAAAGGGATCTATCATGATTTATAAATCATAATGAAATTCAGAGGGATATTTAAGAAAATAATCCAATATAAACCATTATGAATTAAAATGTATAATAAAATTAAGGTGATTGAATAAATAAGAGAAGGAGAGGATCCCTTATCTTGAGAGGGAGTTTCTAAAAGTTTGGGACGAGATTATTAAGATATTAAGGGAACCATGGTAGGTCTATAGAGAGGGAATGGAAGTGTAATATTATGATAAAAGGGTTTTATGTGAAGATTAATGGGAGTGTGGGTGGGTTTTTATATATAAAGGGAGGGGAATTCATTATTAATTTCTAAACATAGGTATTGGAATCTATACAAAAAATTAATCAAAACCAAAAACCTTAGCAGGGGTTTTGGACATTTTTTTCAAATAGAAGTAGTTTTTATTTTTTCTAATATTAAGAACCAAAATCCTTAAAATAATACCCTTGGTGATATGGAGGTGAGTCATCTTTATAAAGAAACATTTTTAAAATATTTAAATATAATAATGGGTTTGGAGGATTAATTAAGGCTTTATAAAATTAATCAAATAACTTTTAAAATACATCATATTTAAGGGGAAGTATTTATTTTGACATGGATTCCTTTTATTGAATATATGATGTCATAATACACACCATATATTTATACTAAATTTAATGTTGACCGAAAAACTAAAATACCTATGAAAATTATGAAAAGATCAATATTTTAAAATTTCGATTTATTGATTTCAAAAATAATACTTATTTATCCACCCATTTTCTATGTATGTGAATTTTAACTTTTAATTAAAAACTCCATAATTATTGGAAAATACTAGTTTTTTTATAATAATTGCATCCTAACATTTATAAAAATTACCTTGGAATTCATAAAATTATAATATCATTTAAATTTAATAAATATTATTTAATAATAATATTTTATTAAAATATTATTTATTTCAAAAAATATTAATTTTTTTAAATATAGTGTTTTATTGAAACTATATATTTCCTAAAAATAAAATTTATGTTTCATCATATGAAAATATTTTTTTTATCCAAATAATTACTTAATCATTTAAATGATAATATTAAAAAACAATAAATATAAATATTATTTTATTTAAATAAAATATAAAAATTTATATTGTTATAGTCTAGATACATAACCCTTTATTACACCAGTGAATTCCCTAAGGGCATGGGTTCTGACGGTGAGGTTTTATTAGGGTGATTAAACATACATTATTATGGTTGTGATCTTGATGAGCTTGAAATTATATAGTAAATGGCTTCCCTTATGCTATAACTATTTAATCTTGGCTTGGGATTAGTCAAGGGAAAATCCCAATGATGTTATAGCTTTGATAAATGGGTTTTATGGGGTACAATAGTATTGGATGAGGCCATTGCTTCCATTGTCAGTCGAAATTGGACTTTTTTATAACTCTTAATGTATAATAATCATAATATAACTATATAATAGTTATACTATCAACTGTTATGATGCTTAATGTTATTTTAAATTTGATAGGATGTAATATATAATGTCCAAAATAACCCTTGTAGTGCATGTATTTTCTATATGTTTATTTATTAACATGGTATTTATTCATTAAAAAATGTAATTTCATTAATAAAAGTTTCGATAATTACACTAAACATAATAATCCCACTCATTCACTTCAATTAGATCTTAAATTTTCACTTCTGTCACATGATGCCAACCTTTCATATTCATGATTTTTTTACTTAAAATTCCTTGAGGATCATGATTCTATCTTCCCACACTTTGAAGTTAAATCAAAAGAATATCAATTATAATTAATAAATACCACCTTTTCTATAACTTTATATGTGACTTTTATTTCATAAGTATAATATTTTCTTAATATTTAACTTATAAAATTCTTTTGGGACACTAATTTCTAGAATTCAACTTGTTAAGATACTACACTAGATAGATTTTTAATAAGTCTTATCCCCTATGTAAATGAACTCATTTTAATATATTAAGTGAGACTAGTATCCCCCAATCTAAATATACTACAAGGATCCTATAATTTAGGATCTTTATCCACCTATTAACCACATTTTATGAATCAATATCACCTATAAAACATAATTTTATATAAAACTTTTAGGATAAAGAAACTCGACTAACCATGGTTGCATTCTAAAATAAATTCAGTGAGTGATCACAGAACGTAGAAATAATACATACAAAAATATCATAGTCTAAAAATATAGAGGTCAGTGTAGGAAAGAATATATTAAAGCAACTACATTATTTTTTTCCATTTTACTTTCCTTACTTTCCTTATTTTCTGGCAGTCACAATTCTCAGTTTATTTTGGGGAACTCTTCCTGTGAACTTAGAAAAACCATAAAAACTAGTAGTGAACAATAATTAATTACACCATGTGTGATTAATACTATATTTCATATTCAATATCACCTCTTAAAACAAAAAATGATACAAATTAATAAAAAAACATACCACTTTGTTAAGAATAGATTTCAATAATTTATTTTCTAGGTGTATTTTGTTGGTTGAGGGGGATACCACCTTTGGATATTTATATCCAAAATCCTCCTAAAATAATAATCTTCATCATGGAATAATAAATAAATATCTAATATGAAATTCATCTAGCTCCAATAGATTTTAATATCTAGAGATATATAGATGATATTAAATATTAAACCACATACTATTTTCAAATAAATAAATCATGAAAATAATTATTTTGATTCTCTATGAGGATGTCCAAATATATAACATCCTTTTACTATTTTAATCTATTACTAAACCCCAATTTTTGAACTTTTATTGGTTGGGTTTTTTTGGGGTTGAATTGGGTAAAAGTGTGATTTTTTTGGAAGTTTCTAAGCCAGTGCATGGTTGGAACAGGACTGGCGCATGGTTTTCCAAACCATGCACCCTATTACAGCAAATTAGAAAAAATTTACAATAGGATTTACATAGCTTGAGCATGGTTTTAAAAACCATGTGCCCTTTTTCACGAAACCTTACAACCCAAATAATATAGGCACACAGCTTTCTTACAGTTTGACTAAATCTTGCACCTCTACCTAGGAAACCATACAGACACGTTTTTCCTCAATATTATCTTTTTTTAAAATTCTCAAACCCTCCATTTAGATCCCTGAAAAACATACTTCGACCCAAACCAGTTTCTCCCTTCCTTAGATCACCCAAGAAGGATTATTGGTCTTACGAATACCTCCCAAAAGCGATCAGAATATTTTGGTTCACCAATTAATTTTCTCTTGGTTAGTTTCCTTTTGTTGTTATCAATATCCTGTGGTATGGATTCTTCTCCCTAGGGTTCCATGAATCCCCATGTTGGATTGTGGATCTAAAAATATAGAAAAATAGGGATTAAGTAGTGGTTTTTTGTGTGTGGCGGTTTTCTAAATCACCGCTAAAAGTTTTTCCGGATAAAATTGGGTGGAATTTTTTTATTAAAATTATTAAAAACCACCTCTATATGTTTTTAAACTATCTTTATAATTTTTTTAAATTATTTTTTAGTGGTGATTTAAAAAATAGCTGTGAAATTGCAGCGGTTTTTTTAAAACCGCCATGAAATAAAAGGGAAAAAATATATTTAAGTAGTAATTATTATTTATTATTTACCCTAATATATAGTTTATTATATATAATTTTAATTAATTATAATGTGTTAGTTAGTTAATTTTTATAATTATTAGTTAAAAATTACATGAAAACTAAAACAAGTCTAAAAAAACTGAAAAATAAAACTTTGTTATTAAACGAACATAACTTTCGCTCCAAGATTCCAATTCATATCTACAACTAGTAAAATCGAAGCTCACTAAATGAGATAATACCAAATGAGATTTAAATAATTTGATAATCAAAGGAATATAATATATTATTGTTAAAAAAACTTAAAAATGGAAGTCGAACATCAAACGACCATAACTTTTGATTGGGGTGATCGTTTTGGCTATACCACATAAAAAATTGAATCCCACAATGGGTTCTATGACATAGATGGTATCAGACTAAGGTCAAAGAGCATTATCTAGTGTTTCATCCTTAGAAAGGCTCAGAAGGCCTCTAAAACTGATTTTTTTGTCGCCGACCCAGTTTCTTTAAATTCAAACGACTATAAATTCTGATTTATGTGTCTGTTCATCCTGTAACACATATCCTATCGAGTATCATTTCATGAGCTTTGATTTGACTATTTGTGGAGCTGAAACAGGCTTTCAAATTATAATTTATGGTCATTTCAAGGGTTTTAAGGGTTTTAGGGTTTTCAATGTTTCTTAAAAATTTTATGTGTTTTAAGTGTACCCTAATTTTTTTAACAATATATGGAATTTCATTCTCATTTAAGGTGGTATTATTTTCTTTTCTAGTGGCGACTCAATTTATTCTCAGGGATTACATTCATATTGATATTGTGGTTTTGAAACATTACTATTTTTCACAATGTAGTTTTATTTATAATTATATATATGCATATTTTCTAATATTTTATTATAATATATCACTTTTATAAATACATATTTACATAGAAATTTATTTTTATGTGTATAAACCAAATAGAAATAATTTTTTTATTCATTTAATTTAAAATAAATAAATATCGATTTTATATACAATTGTAAATATTTCAAAAATATTTATGTTTATATTTTTATATCATATATGTGTAGATATATATAAATATATAGGTATTTATATTTACTTTTATAAATATATATATATATTAATATTTATATACAATTATAAATATGAGTGTGTTTATGTATATTTTTGTAACATAAATGTGTGTTTATATATATTTATGTAAATTTAGTTATAAGTATACATATTTTAATATATTTAACTCATTTTATCATTTTATGATAATATTATTATATTATTATATTATTACATAATTTATTGATTTTATTTTAATTATATATTATTTATTTTTATATTGTGTATTATTTATATATTATTTATTTGTAATTTATTTATAATTTATTTATTTATAATTAATTATTTATTAATATTTATTTATCATTTATCATTTATTATTTTTATTATTTATTTATTATCATTTATTTATTATTTTTTAATTTTATTTTCATAATTTTATTATTTTATTATTTTATTTTCGTAATTTTTTTGTTAATTATTATTATTATTTATTTATTACTGACTTATTCTTATTTTATTTATTAATTATTAATTATTAATTATTAATTATTTAGTTTTTTATTATTATTTATTTATTATAAGTTATTTGTTATATATTATATATTATATATTATATATTAATTATTATTTGGTATTTCTGATTTATAATTTATAATTTTATTATATTATTATATTATTGTATTTATTTTGTTATTTTCTTATTTTCTTTTAATAATTTTATTATTTATTTATTATTATTATTTATTAGTTATTTATTATTATTTATTATTTATTATTTATGATTTATTATTTATGATTTTATGATTTTATGAGTTTATTTTCATAATTTTATTATTTGTTTATTTATTTATTAATATTTATATATTTATTATTATTATTTATTATTTATTATTATTTATTATTTATTATTTATTATTATTTATTATTTATTTATTAATTAATTAATAGTTATTTATTGAGTAGTGATTTATTTATTTATGGTTTATTATTATTTATTATTTATTATTTACTACTGGGAAAAAATCATTCAGGATAACATTGCAACATTTTTTGGTTGGTTGTGTTTGTTGAAAAAGAAGGTTTTTATGGTGAATTTTCAAGTTCTAAAGATGTTTTTGAAATTCCACATTGAAAAAGAAGCATGAAAAAGGAATAGAAGATTTGGAGGCAGTACAAAAGAACAGATACAAGGTGGAACCATTTTATACTGTTTGCCAAAATTTTTGGGCCCAAAATTTGGGATTTAGTGAGCATCACGAAAAGTGGATTTCCTTGAAGATCTCATCAAAATATAGAAAAGTCATGAGTTTTTCGAAGATGGGATTCATGAATTGTATTTCACAAAGATATGAAGAATATAGATGGTGAAATCTATGATTACGATTAGCTTCGCAAACAGTAGAGGTAAAGAGCATTGAGGCAACAATATAAATTAATTGACAGAATTCTCCATGATTATGAAGATCTCTATGATCCAAAAATTTCCATGTTGATTCATGATATAGAGAGAATTTCAAAGGAAATTTCGGAGCTTTTTTATTTGAGCTTACATGACATGGAATTTGCGCAGAAGGTTCCCAAGTCGGTGGAATCGCTTATAAATAGGCCTCCACCCCATTGAGAAGAGTGGAGAGTTTTTCAATTAGAATTTACAGCTCTCAAATCGCAAAGGAGGATCACAAATGTAGTGTGCTTTGTAAAAGGAATAGGCTTCGTGGCAGCTAATCTAGCTTTGGGAAAGCGGTGTGTTCTGCATTGGCCCACTGAGCTTCATGAAAGAAGCCTCTATGTGACAGCTTGAGCTCTACGACGACCTTAGCTATGTGAAGGCTTGAGCTCTGCGAAGCGGTGTACTCTCCGAGGTAGTGTGCTCTATAAAACAGTGCGTTCTGTGAAGCAATGATCTCTACGAAGGTGTGTACTTTAGGAAGAAGTAGGGACTTCATGAAGCCTTGTTTGAGCTTTGTGAAATTAGAAGCTTTGCGAAGTAGAGAGCTTTATGAAGGTATTTTCAGATGTTGTTTCCCAGTGATTAGTGGAAAAGGGGTATTCATTAGTGGATGAAATTTGGAATTCAAAATAGCATCTATATATAGTGAAGGATGCATTCATTAGAGACAATGAACGGACCTACAAGTCTTTAAACTGTGATTGGATCTGCTGATGAAGTAGTGAGCATACTTTAGTTGAGAGAGAAGTGATCTTTCATTTGTGATTGGTTGTAAATCCATAGGGACAGTGAGTCCACTACGAACTTCTAAATAGTAGTGTGCTTATTGTAGATTTTGAACATCGGTACATCGCCAGTTTATGCTCCTTAGACATAGCCCAATGAGGGTGAACCAAGTAAAATTACTCTGTCCTATGCATGCTCTAGGATTTGCTCATACTCTACAATGAGAAGGAGAGAGAATAGTGTTTTGTCTAAAAAAACAAGATCTAATAGGGGAGTTGTTTTAATCAATCATACCCTGATTCACCACCCTCCATCGGTATCTAGCCTAGTGGACCTAACATTTATTATTTATTATTTATTATTATTATTTATTATTATTATTTATTATTTAATATTTTTTATTTTCCATTTATTTTGATATCATTCATTGATTTTTTATTATTAATTTTTAATTATTAAATATTAATAATTAATAATTAATAATTAATAATTAAATATTGATTATTTAATATTTATTAATCATTATTTATTAATCATTATTGATTAATAATTTGTGATTTTATTTCTATTTATTATGTATCATTTGCTTTTTCAATTAATATATATATACATTAAATTCTATTTATTCACCAAATGAAGATCCTGATGGAGTGGCAAAGTCTTTGGAGAATATGCAAGAGCTAATGAGTTCAAATCTCACCCAACACCGAATTTCTATATATGGATCATGAATGTGCATGTTCATTTACATGGAAATATACAGTCAAAAATAAAAAATAAAAAATAAATAATAAATAATAAATAATAAAAAATAAATAATAAAAAATAAAAAATAATGAAAATAAAAAACAGTAATAAAATAATAAATAAATAATAAAATCATGAAAATAAAATAATAAAATAATAAAATAAATCCAGATAAATTTAAAAAATTAAAAAATTAAAAATGTCGCTAAATCGTTCTATGACGGGTTTGAAAAACCGCAGCTAATTGACTTCCAACACATGATTTAGTAGCGGTTTTTCAAAACTGTCACTGAACAATTTTGATGTGATTTAAATTACTGTTAAATAAAAACAAACTACTGTTAAACACAAATTTTGGATTAGTGTAATACTTATTGTTTTGGATCTAAACCTAGGTTTGATTCAAAAATATTCATTTCTATCGTTTCCCTTGGGATTTTTCCGATTACAATGTTGTGATTTGAGATTTGTTAATCCTAAGGTAGGTGGTTTTATTATGATGTTCAATTAAAATTAACCCTAAATTTATTTGTTTAATTTTAATTATTTTAATTAAATACAATTGTTTTATTTTGGATTAAATGGATTTAAATTGGTTTGTTCAAAAAACTAAATTCCATTGAATTGAGGTTTTGAAGAAAAATGGGGTTTTTGGCATGAAATTAGAAAAACCATCAATTCCATTGAATTGGGGAGTGTTTATATAATTTTGTGGAAATTTAAATTGTGGATTTTATGGAAATTAATTCACTTAAAATTTTGTAATTAATAATGGAAATAGGTTTAATGTAAAATAGTGAAAAACACAAATTTCATTGAATTGGGGGTTTGTTATAAAGTTGATGGAATTTTTTTAAAATTAAAATTTCAAATTTAATTGGTGAAAGTGGATTTTGAAATTTCATGAATTGGTTTCATATCCTTATTCATGGAAAATGAATTAAAAATGTTTTGATGGAAACCTTAGGGTTTGATCTTTTTGAAAAGGAATATTTTTTGAAAAACCTATTATGGGTTTTAAAGGGCAAATTGGCACATTTGAAATAGAGAATGCGGATAATTTTATTTTAAGAAGTCTTGAAATAAATTTCCCATAATTGTTTGGTACTAGAGAACATGATTGTCTTAGGTAGTTAGAATGTTATTTAGGGTGGCACTTTACAACTTACAACGTTCTAAAATAACATATCAGCACATCACGCACCCTTAGTGATGGTGATGAATCTCATTTTCTTTATTCCCCAAGGGGCGTATGTTTATATTTTCCATTTCATAGTGTTAGTCCCCTATATCCCAAAACTATCATATCTAATTTGGGAAATGACCATGTTTCTCTCTTTTTTGAATTTCAAATGAATATATTCTATTATTTTAAACTATTTTACTTGCCTTCCCGATTTATAAAAACTATTTTATATGAAAGTGTTTATTTAATTAATTTTGTGAAAAGTTCCATTTGTGTAAATCAACCTTTTTTTAAAGTAAAATTTCATCATTTGAAATGTATTTCAATTATTGGAAATGTTAGGCATGGATTTCTAATGTATTTCCATCCTTTGAAATTTAAAGCATGATTTGTTTAAATATTTTTTTGAAATTTGAAAACTATTTGTTTTAAATTGAAAGAAATTTCATGGTTAATTTTATATTGGTATCTTGTTATGATATATTTGGGTGAAATCCTATTAGGATTTGGATCACACCCTACTTACTGTTTTTGGTGTTTTTAGATTAGCTCCATTTAGGATCGAGTAAGGGAAAAAGATTACTTAGAGGTGGTTCTAGATGTTGATCTATGGATTTGATGAGTTGCGTCTGAGTTTGGACATGGGTAGTTTTTTCTATTTTTGGTACTTGGTTTTAGTACTTGGGCTTGTTTATGCCAGTTTGAATTTTGGTACATTACCCCCAGTGGAGTATCTTCTGATATGCATACCGCCTTGTTTTGTTTACTTCCTCAATTTTTATGCCAAGACTGTTCCCACAATCAATTTATATAATTCCAGGTTCTAGTTGCTGACCCATGGAGATTGAGAATTCCCTTTGGGGTATGTAAATATTGGCACCTTTATCGGGTTAATAGGGTTTATAATCTAGTTATGGACAAAGTGGTATCAGATCTAGGTTGACCCTTTGTCTTGAAGTGAGTATGCATTGTGAAATCTTTTCGGGACTCAGGATATATTTATGATTGAGTATCTGTCCATTTCTCACCATAACAAACCATAATTTATATGGGGTAGTTATGGAAAGACATCTTGTGGATTATTTCAAGTTCTTTCCATATTTTGATTTGGATACAGTGAAGTATAAATCTTGTTTGTTATATATATTGGGATTAATTTTCCTTGTTTCTATGTTTGAGTGTAACCTGATGTCTTCCTTATTTTCTACCGATGTTTGGTAGAATCACACATTTAAGAAGACCTTAAAATCAGATCTAGGAGGAAGATGATGTTGATTCTCAATGAGTGAATCCAATTGTAGATCGGAATATAATTGAGGTGATTGTGTACATTGTCAAAGCTCTGGTATACACACCACCTCCAGTTCCAATTCAAGATCTAGCTGTGAAACCTCAGAGGTACATTATCAAGTTTTTTTTCTCAAGAGTTCTTTCCTTAAAATTAAAAACCATTCAATGGCCCAAATGATCCTCAAGAGACTAAGGAGTGGTTAAGAATAATGAAGTGTTTTTTTTCGGTTCTTGGATACTCCTGGCGAAATCAAAGTGAAGTGTGTCACCTCTGTGATGGAAGGACTAAGTAGTAGATGGTGGGACATGATGATAATGGAAAAGAAACATGAGGTATTAGAGTTAAAAGAATTCAATGATCATTTTCGCAACCAGTTATGTCCATATTCAGTGATGTTGGCCAATTCTACTATGTTTTTCAAACTTGAGCAGGCTGATAAAAATGTGACATAATACACAAATTGTTTTTATAAGCTCGTACACTTTTCACATGAGATACTATCAAATGATAGGATGAATGATTTCCAGTTCTATTTGGGAATTCATTAGGATATTTGTTCTCAGGTTTTCTTGCTGAAGATTCATCTTATACTGATGTTCTAGATAGAGCACTGATGGTTGAGAAAGACTTGGCTAGAAATTAAGGGTTATTAGGAATTTTTTCACTCCAAGTGTTAGTGTGCATTCATTTAAGGGAAAGATGAATAATGATGATTTCCTATGGTGGTTATTAATGGTAGGGGTTTTCTAAACATCTTAAATTTCCTGGATGAGGTCCTTTGGTTAGTTCCTAGCATGGAAAGCCAAGGCGTTCAAATAGGGTTTTCACCAAGGCACCTAAAAAATGTGGCTTCTGTGGATGCTCGAGTCACTTGAAGAGATTCTTCCATATTTATTCCACTCCATGTAGTACCATGATATCATTTTAAACTTATAAAGCTAAGAAACAATCAGAAACTTCTTGTGAAAAATGGTTTTAGACATTGACATCCATAATGAAGCATCTTCACATAATGGCAGAGCCTCCATATGAAGTTGATATAGGTCTAGTGACCATGAGAGGTACCATTACTATAGCTTCTTCATCAGTTAATTCTCTATCTGATACGTGTACATAACATTCATTTATCCCAACCTATATTTTTAATATTCCTAATCTTTATATGAATATTTTATCATGTGCAATGGATATTACTACACCCCTTAGTATGAAGAGAGAGAAGGGTCTGTGTTGTCCCACCTGTGTTTTCAATCTATCTGATGTTGAGATTTCTTGGAGTTCTCTGATTCTCAACATCAAATATATTAATTCCATTTTCAGGTTTTATTATCTCATTTACAATAAATCATGGATTGATTGTTATCCTCGATGGGTACCTTTACTACACCCAGTAGTGTGTGCCATGTATTCCAAGGAGACTGGGACCCATGGTCAAGTAGAGCAAGTACTCATTATTTAAAGTTGGTGAAATTGATATTTGTGTTTTACTTTAATCTAGAGTGGGAATATGTGATTGATGATCTACCTTTAGAGGTCATCAAGTTTTCTGATCTGTTTCGTTATTACATCTCTGGTTTACTACTGGTAAGGGAGGTTGATTTTTCAATAAAATAAATTACTAGGACTCAACCAATTTATATCCCTTATTATTGTATTGGACCAGCTGAAATAAAGGAGTTGAAGTACCATCTAGATGATTTTTAGAGAAAGGATTATTTTGACCTAGTGTTTCATATTGGGTGGTGCTGGTTCTCTTTGATAATAAATTCAATGGTTCACTTTTTTAAGTGTTGATTACCGAAATATAAAACAAGTGATGGTAAATAACAAGTATCTATTTCCATGGACTGGTGATATGTTTGATCAGTTGAAGGGGTATAAGTGGTTATTGAAAGTTTATCTTCACTCTGGTTACCATTAGTTGAGGATAAAATAATATAATATTCAGAAAATTGCCTTCTGGAGAAGGTAAGCTCATTATGAGTACTTTTTTAGGAAATTTGGTCTAACCAATGCTCCTATAGTTTTCATGGCTTTAATGAATATGATTTTCCATGATTATATTAATATCTTTTTGTAATCTTTGGGGATGAAATCCTTGTTTACTCTAAGTCTGAGGTTGATCAGGTGTATCATCTGAGAATAGTTCTGAATCAATTGAGTAATCATTGAATTTATGCTAAGCTCTCAAAATATGACCACTTGATTTAGTAAGTAAAATTCACAGGACACGTGGTTTTAGAACATGGTTTTTCAGTTAATCCCAAAAAGTTGAAAACTAATATGACATGGGAAGAACCATGTAATTTCTTCAAGATTTGGAGATTATTGGGTCTAGCGAGTTATTATAGCCATCTTGTTAAGGACTTCTCAAAGTTGTATTCTATGATGAATTCCCTAACATGGAAGGGATTAAAGTTTTCTTTGAATTGATGACATCGGAATTATATTTTTCATTTCAAATTTATTTTGACTATTACACTAGTGTTCAATCATCTAGAGGTTGAGTAGGGATATATGATCTTCTGTGATGCATCAAGTTCGGTCTTGGGCTACATTATTATGTAAGGTTATCATGATGTTGCATATGGTTCTCATCTTCTTAGGACACATAAGAAGAATAATCCAACCCATGACCTTGAACTTGTAGTTGTGATGCACATGCTTAAGATTTGGAATCGTTACCTTTATCGATAATGGTTTATTGTGTATTCAGACAAAAATAGCTTGAGTTATATATTCTCTCAAAAATATTTGAATCTCTACCAGATAAATTGGGTAGAATACATTCAATAATTCAATTTTGACATCTTATATACCCCTGGGAAAGGTAATTTCATTGAATATTATTTGAGTATGAAACTTACGATCTTGGAAGAGAAAGAATATTCATAAGAGTGTAATTTTATGTCTCTCTCTGTAGAGTTGCATATTTTAGTTCAAGAGAAAGGGGATGATGTTTCCATTGCTAGTATTCAGTTGAAATCCACTCTTCTCCAATTGATTCTTTGGGATTAGTAGCTTGATGAAGAGTTATATAACATTAGAGACTTTCTTTATGGTGGGGTGATAGTTTCTCTCCAAAGAAGGCATTCTATGTTATCAGAACTATTTGGTGGTACCCTATTTGATAAGGAACAATGTGATATGGGATTATCATAATTTCCAGTGGGTAGTGATCCCAAGAACCATGATTATTTTCAATGAATTGCGGTATCAGTTTTGGTGGCTTCGTATGAGATGGGGCATTTCTAAATTTGATTCTCACTATTATACATGCCATTAGGTTAATGAAGAGAATTATAAACCTTCAGGATTTCATTAGCCACATCCATTTCATACTTGGAAATGGTATGAGATATCTATAGAATTTTTTGTTGGGTTGTCGCATACTAAGAGAAAGAAGAATGTGATATGGTTTGTGATTGATTATTTGAGGAAATTTGATCACTTTTTACCCATTCATGATACAACCAAAGTTGAAGAGTTGAGGAAATCTCAATGTGAATGAGATTGTTTGGTTTCACAAAGTTCCTTCTGTTATAGTTTCTGATAGGGATCCTTAGTTTTTTAGGTAGAAATGGGTAATAATATATGGTTTAGAGGGGGGTTGAATAGATGATATTAAAAAATTTAAATAAATAAATTAATTAATTAAAGTAATTATCAATGTTAATTATTAAAGTTAAATAGATGTGGAAAAAGTTAATAACATAAGTATTTTTTTTATAGTAGTTTAGTCTAAAGTGGGCCTACTTTACTCTTATACCCTTCTACTCGACGAGAGATATATGTGCACTAAAAATAATTTTCTTGGGGAATCATAACCCAATTAAAAAATCTTTTTCTAGTAGAGGGATAACCATGATACCTAAATTTGTATAGAGAGTCACAAACCATACAACCAGACTTTAGAAACTGGGAGTCACAACCAAAATAGTCTAGACTTTAGATACATGTAGTCACAACCCGTAGATATTGAATTTAGAAATTAGGAATCACAACTTGAGGAAAAATAATAACAAATTATTTGTTGTGTGTAAATCCATAACCGTAAAAATAGATGGTCCATGTGAGATATCTGAAATATTATTACAAACTCAGAAACTAGACAAGAGAAGATAAACAATGAAGTCACTGGTACTAGTTATTGATATTTGGATTAACACATCTTATGAAGGAAATTGTAGAAAAAGTAGAATTTATTAAACACTTTAGAGAATGTCTAGGTGATGAAATAGAGTCTCAAAGATCATTTCAAATGCATAATAGGTTCAAGGTTCACAACTATTTATCTTTCAAGAGAAAAAAGAGTATCAAAATATGTTAACCTATATGTCTTTTTGTATTTCTGTTACATCTTTAACCTGTAAGAGATAAATTTCTATATAGAATAGATATTTAATTGATATAGTAGCTCTAAAACCTTTAGATATTCAAAATAAATTGATTGAATATCTTTCATAAATATCAAAATAAAAAATTACATCACCTTTACCTCTTTATTAATATATAATAAATATTAAATCAATGAATTTAAAATAATTTGAACAAATATTATAATAATATCTCCAAAAAATAGAGTAGTGAATGATTTAAAAATCCAGTTTAAATCTATTCTAATCTCATTAAATTTACCCAAAATAGTTCCTAATAACTAACAGCAAAAGCCAAAAGTAAATTCCAATATTTTAATTTAAATAAACTGGATACCTTTGAATTTATTAGAATAATATATTGAAAAATGTATTAATTTTTCTCTTTAAATATGGTACCAAAAACATTGAAAACACTTCAATCAGAATCCTTATATTTAATGAGTATTTTTACAGTAGAAAAACCATTCAAAATAATTCATACTTATTTGCATCAGATCAAATTTTAGCATAAAAGTTGGAAATGGAAGTATAAAGTTAGGGTATAGGAAGTATGGTATGAATTGTAACTTAGGGAATGAACAATAATATAGACAATGAATAGTAACATAGTGAATGAATAGTATCATAGGGTTTATCAAAGTAGCATAAGGTTTATCAAATTAATATAGGGTTCATAAAAGTAGCATAGCCAAACCGTACTTTTCGAAAGTAGGGTTGTCGAACCGTACTTTGGGAAAGTAGGGTTGTCAAACCATACTTTACAAAAGTTGGGGACACCATACTTTAACAAAATTCAATTTTTAAAGGATATTAACATTAGATTCATAATTTGGTGAATAATAATTATTTGTATAAAAACTAATTATCTTTCCAATGAATCATTAATTAAATAGATCTAACTTGCACAGATCCATAAATTATAAAAATATAGAAGTGACTATATTCTAAAAGAACATAAGATATGAAACAACTTTTCAGAACTTACGATAATTAAATGAACATTAAAAAACAATTTTAGACATATATGTAAACTAATTAAATCATGTTAAACATGTTATATTTCAACAAAATCAAGTTTCATGAGAATCTGATATCTTAATAACTCACAGTTAATTAAATACTAAAACTTTTAATAATTATAAATGGTAAAGTCTCTAAAAATGTATCAAAAAATTAATTGAATTTTAAGAGTAATAGAAAAGAATTCTTAGAATACCTCATAAACTAATTAAGTTTATATAAATCTCTTATATATCCAATGTGGTAAGAATAACACAAAACAAAACACTATAGTTAATGATATATGAGCCCATAAGGGGAACCCTGATGCTAGGGTTCCCCCTACCACCACCACTATCTTCTCCAGCTCTATCTAGAGGAGTCCTCATTTGGTAATTCAGCTTGGAGAATCAGGGTGTGGCTAGAAAATTTTGGGCTCTCATTCTGATGATTCCCCGATTTCTGACCTGCCTCCATTCCCTATCCCTAAACTTGATTGTGCTTTTCAAGGCAGTGTAGTGAAGGCTTAGAGGCCATGTTCTGTGTTCGTGGGTTGCATTTGTGGCTGCTCTGGGTGAGTTAAGAGGTTCATTGTGGGATTAGAGTGCGGTCACGAAGGTAGAAAATATAATTCAGTTCTTGCTTGTGGTGGAATATTCTTCCATCGTATTGGTGTCTGGGTGACTGGTTGAGTCAGTCTTCGCCTCTCTTCCGCCGTAGGTCATCTTTAAATTTTCTCTTTAGAGCTTCTAATTGGAAATTAGTGTTGTCAGTTCTTCTCCCAGAGGTTCATCATCTCAGTGGGCACATTTTTCGTGCAGTTTTGTTCTGAGATGGGTGCACTTGTAGTGGGGAGAGTTGGTCTCCAGGTGCAAAATTGAAGGTGGAGAAGAGATCTGGTTCAATTTTCAGCTTGGCCTCATGGATTCCTTTATGGTTGTTTTTTCCTTGATTTTTTAATCCTTTGAATCATGTTTGGGTGTAGTTGTGGATGGTTCTAGGTTTTGTTTGGGATGAGTTTGATCTAGTGCGTTCTCTTGGATTTGGGTTTTCACTACTTCAGAAATACTGGAAAGGGGTCAATGGAGTGTCGATTGGTTCGAGGTTGCATTGTGGTTGTCTGTATTTTAGGGTGTGGCGTATAGACAACCTAGTCTTCCTCGCTCTATTTTCTTTGTTTCCCTTTATAGAGGTGATCTTTTACAGGTCTATCTCACATTGCTGGAGGGTTTTGAGAACTCTGACTCAAGTTCGACGGTGGGTTTGTGGATTTGGGATAGTGTCGACAGTTGCATCAATGGGTGTTTGAGGAGACTAGTTCTGAGGTTTTTCTAGCTTTTTTGTTGTTCATATTCCCTGGTTTGTGGTAACTCGGCCTTCTCTAAATGATTTCGGATCCATCTATGTTGGATTTTCATTATGAATGCTTGAATTTATTGTTCATCCATTGCACTTATATGGTTTTAAGTGGTGAAGTGGTGATGTGGTGAATTAGTGATGTAGTGAATTGGTGATGTGGTGAAGGGATGATGTGATGTATGGTTTCTCACACTTTCCTTAAAAGTGTTTTGATGATAATAATAAAAAAAATTCTGTTAGTAGTTAATGGTATCATCAAAATATGGAAAAGGTGTTCAAAATAAAATCACTTGTAGTCAAAAAAATCATAAAGGGATAAAAAATGTAAAATAATATGTAATTGAAAAAAATAATAAATGGTTAAATATTTTTAAATCATATAAAATAAATTAATAGAAAAATAGGCACATACATTAACAATATTCCCCTTTTTGTTTGATTACAAAACCAAAACATTCAAAACATTTAAAATCAATTTTAAAAGTAGCTAAGACCAATTTATTTCTCCCTATTTTTGAAAATAAAAAAGTGAAAAAACTCCCTCTAAACAAAATCAGTTATAAAATTTTAAATTTACAAAATTCCAAGATCAAATTTCATTTATTCAAAATGAGAATAATCAAAAGGATTTGTAAAAATACATGCTCTCTTATTTTCATAAGAAATAAATTCTAAAACAATACTAGCCATGTTCCCATGATCTCTAATAAAATATAATCTAAGATCAATGTGATTAGTTATAAAATCCTATAAGGGATTTTTAGAAATATAAATTTGAGAAATATTATCACAATAAATAGATATTTTACCAATATATATACCAAAATCACATATGGTTTGCTTAATCCATAAACTTTGAGTACAACTACTAATAATAGAGAAATAATTATCTTCTACCATTGATAAAGCAATATATAATTACTTATTAGATGACCAAAAAATTAAATTTTTTCTTAGAAAATGACACAAACCTGATGTGATTTTTCATTCAATTCTACTTCCTCAAAAATTACAATAAGAATATAATGTTAAAAAAATAGTTATATTTTGGAAGAAATAAACCAGAATAAAAAATTTCATTAACATATCTAATTATTCTTTTGAAATCATTTATATGAATTTATTTAGGATCAAATTGAAATATTGACCATAAAAAATACTAAAATAACATTGGTTCTTGATGCAGTTAAATATAGAAATATATATGTCATGCCTCTATAAAATTTAATATCAACAGATTCTCCAGATGCATCAATATCTAATTTAAAATTAGTACCAATAAAAGTTTTCATAAATTTAGAATAATGAGGACCAAATATTTTAACTAACTATTTAGCATAATTAGATTGATGAAGAAACATTCAGTCTTTTCTTTGACAAATTTTAAGTCCAAGAAATAATTTTAATTATCACATTAAGCTCATTTGAAATTCAAAGGACATCAAAGATAAAAAATCATTTCATAGTAATTCACTAGAGAAACCAAAAACTATATCATCAACATAAATATATATAATAGGAATATCATTAAAATTTATTTTAATAAAATGAGTTCGATTAACATTACCTTCCTTAAAATCATTATTTAAAAAAACAAAGAAAGTCTTTCAAACCAAGAATAAGGTTCTTGTTTTAGAACATATGAATCTTTGATAATTTAAAATCATGGTTATGAAATTTTTCACTTTTAAAACCAGGGGGTTGAAAAACATAAACTTCTTTACTTATAAAATCATTGAAGAAATCACTTTTTACATCCATTTTATATAATATAAAACCTTGATTTTAAAAAAAATCCAACAAAATTATAATAGCCTCTAACTCAGAAATAGGTGAAAAATAACATTCAATGTATATACCTTCTTTTGGAGAGTATTTTGGAGCAACAAGTGTGTATTGGTTTTTAAAAATCATTCTAGATTCATCCAGCTTGTTTTTAAATATCCAGTTAGTTAAAATCAACCTTTTATCATTATGAAATTATACGAAAGTCCAAATATTATTTCTCAAAAAATAATTTAGTTCATATTTTATAGAAAAAATATAGTTTTAATTTTTTAAAGCATCTTTAAAATTAAATGGAACAAAATAAGAAAAAAAATTGTAATTTTCATTAAAATTTAAAAATTAATTTCTAGTTTTCACACTAGAATCAACATTGCCAGTTTTATTTTCAAGAAGATGATATTTGTTAGTCTTCCATGATTTTGGTTCGTCAATAACTATAGTTCTTTTATTAAAAACTCTTTATGCTATACTATTATTATAATAGCCAATAAAAATACCTTCATCACTCTTATAGTCTTATTTATCTAAATTATCATTTTAATTTTAAATAAAAACTTTAAAACCAAAAACTCTAAAGTAACTAACATTAGTTTTTTAATTTTTAAATAGTTAATAATGATTTATCATTAACAAAGGTCTTATGAGAATTCAATTTTAAATATAACTTGTAGAAAAAATTCCCTCATCCCAAAAACATTTAGGCAAATTATATTCAATTAATGTAGTTCTGTCCATTTCATTAGGAGTTCTATTTTTCCGTTCTACAACACCATTTACTTTAGTGTTCTAGTAGCTGAAAAATATGAAAATACATATTCTTTTCAATTTTGTTTAGAAATATAAATTATGAAATTCAACTACTTTATAACTATGAATACAAGTAATCATACAAAATTTTGTATTTTGAACAAATTTACAAAATATAGTAAATCTAGATAAAGTATCATTTTTATGACCAATAAAGTATACCCAAGTAAATATACTATAATCATCAATAATGAATAAAGTATACTTCTTTCCACCAAGGATGGAAATTTGAGTAGGGACAGATAAATCAAGATGTACTAACTATAATGGTCTATTAGTAATTATATGATTGATGGGTCTAATATAAATTTTTTGTTTCTTCCCTTTCATGAAAGCATCACAAAAATTAAGTTTTTCTTTCATTAAGAAAGGTTGATGTAACACATTATAATGTTTTTAGAGTTTATGAAACATTATAAAATTTTCATGAAATTAATGTCTATTCCAAATGATTTTTTTATTTTGTAAAACATTCAAACACTTAACATGATGAACAATTAGTTTAGAAAGATCAATAGTATAAATATTATCTTTTTGATTAGCATAAAATAACAAGGAGTCATATTAAAATACTAGAAATTTATCATTTTGAAACTTAACTTCCATTCCATTATCTCATAATTATGAAATAATAATTATATTATTTTTTAAACCTTCAATATATAAAAATTTATAAATGAAAGTATAATTTTCAATACTAAATTTACCAAAACGTTTTACCTTACCTTTGGAATTGTCCCCAAAAGTAATAGTGCCTCCATAACAAGTTTTTTAAGTGGTAAAATTTGATGGGTATATGGTCATATGAATAGATCATCCACTATCAATGTAAAATATTTCATTATTGAAAAATCTAAGGAATTTTTCATACAAAAATAAATTACTTGACAATTTTGGTACCCAAGCTACTTTAGGTCCAATAGGATTAGTAATGAAATTTTTAGGTACCAATACAGAATTTAAACTAGTGTTGTAAGCTACTCTAAATAATAAGGATTTAGAAATATTAGTTTTTGTAAATTCCAAATATTGTTTAAATCTAAGTGAATATTCAGTTTCATAATGACCTTTCATTCCACATTTTAAACAAGTAACAGTTGAAGTAGAAACATTTTGACTTTTCACAAAATTCTTTTTATACATTTGGGGAAAACTTCCATCATAGCCAAAACCATATTTTTTTATCAGTTTTAGTCAAATACATCATCTCATGATATTTTTCATGACCTTGAATAAAATAAGATAACATTTCATTAAGAAATTAAATTCACTTTTTCAAATTTTCATTCAAATCATGAACGAATTTAAAATTTTCAAAAACTTTTGAATTAGAAGTAGAATAAATGTTACTTAGTACTATTAAAGTATTTTATTTTCAGAAAAAAGGGAAATCATTCCATTCACAATGCTTTTGAATCTATGGAACATTTGGTTTAATGTTTCATCTTCATCCATCCTGAAATCTTGGCACTCAACATGAACCATTCCAAGTTTGGTTTGGATTAATTTTTCTAAGCCTAGGAGAGTGACTTGTAGAATCATCCCCATTTCATGAGATGTCTTACATGAAGACACATGACTAAAAATACTTCTATTAATAGAACAATGTATGATATTAATAACTTTGTAATTTAAAACATATCTAGTAGCATCAATTAAGATTAGATTATCTATGTCAACTTGAGGTAGTTTATACTATTTTGACATGATAGAAGAGTACTCAATTATCAACTATTGGATGTAAGCCTCCATTTGGGATCTCCAATACCCATAATCATTACCATCAAAGTGAGGTAGCTTTTAAGGTATCCAAGAATCATTGTGGTTCTATCATGGAATCTTATAAGATATTTATCCTTAGACTAGGATTTCTAGGATTAGGTTAGCACAATTAATTATAAAAACAAACTCTCTAAAAGGGGTGGCTAATTCTGAAAGTAATCACCTATGATAACAATGTTTGGTATCAAGGAAGATAATGATAGAGGTAAACTATTCTTAAAAAGGTTTTCATTTTATACTAATTATTAGGTAACGGAATGAGAAAAACAGAGCTAATCAATTTAAAGAAATATTATCCTCTCTTTGATACCATTTTCTAGGTTAGAATAGATAATTATAGATAGTCTAGAGCGAGGTGGGTGAATAGGCCAAGAAGAAAATTTTAAACAAATAAATTCATTAATTAAAGTAATTATCAAAGCTAATTATTAAATTTAAATATCAGTGAAAAAATTAAATTAGAGAATGCTGTTTTTTATAGTAGTTTGGTCAAAAGTGGGCCTACTCTACTTTGTACCCCTATTCTCGGTGAGATATATGTGTACAATAAAAATTATTTTTATCAGGGAATCAAAATACAATTACAGAATCATTTTATAGTGGAAGGATAACCACAACACTAAATTTTGTTTGGGGACTCACAACCCTTACAACCATACTTTAGACACTAGGAGTCACAACCAAAACAATCATAACATTAGATACAGGGAGTCACAACACTTATATCATGACTTTAAAATTCAAGAGTCGCAACCTAAGGAAAAAGATTAAAAAATATTTATTTTGTTCATAAAATCACAAACTAAAAAATAGAAGGTCAATGTAAGAGATGGGAAATAGTGTTACAAACTTATAAACTAGACAAGATAAGATAAAAAAGGAAAGCACCTGTACTGGTTTATCAGATTTGGATTAACACATCTCATCAAGACAGTTTTAGTCAACGTATAATTAATCCATAATGTTAGAGAATGTCTAGGTGATGAAATAGATTCTTTCAGGACATTGAAAATTCATAAGAGGTTCAAATTTCACAACACATTCTCTTTAAAAAAAGAGTATCAAAATATTTTAACCCGCATATCTTTGTGTGTTGCTATTACATCTCTAACCCGGAACAGAGAAAGATATATATAGAATAAATTTTCAGAAATTACAAAAACTCTTCTTCTTTCAGATATTCAAATTAAAATGTTTTATGATCTTTTATAAATATCTTAATAAAAAATCAAATAATTTTTGCCTCTTTATTTATGTAAAATAAATATTAAATAAAATAATTTAAAATAACTTTAATAACCTTTTCAAAAATATCTATAGAAATATGGGGTATTGAATGATTTTAAAATATGGTTTAAATCCACTATAATATCTTTAAATTTAGTCAAAACTATTCATAAAATATAGAAGTATAAGTTGAATGTAAATTCAAGTATTTGAATTTAAATAAACTTGAAAATTCTTCCTTTATTAGAAAAAGTCATTAAAATTTTTATTAAACTCTCTCTTCAAATATATCACCAAAACATTAAAAACTCTTTAATCATAATCCTTAGATTTAATGAGAATTTTCTAGTAGAAATACCTTTGAAAGTAATCCATATATATATATATACAGTAGGTCAATTTTCATCATAAGGTCATAAAGCAACAATAGCAAAGTAGGGTACAGAAATTAGGGTATGAATAATAATATAGGGAATGCATAGTAATGTAGGGAATTGGTAATATCATAGGGAATGAATAGTAATGTAGGGAATGAATAGTAATATAGGAAATGAATAGTAATATATTGAATGAACGGTAATGTAAGGAATGAATAGTAATTTAGCAAATGAATACTAATATAGGGAATGAATATTAATGTAGAGAATGAACAATAACGCATGGAATGAATAGTAACTTAGAGAATGAACAATAATGTAGGGTTCATCAAACTAGAATAAGGTTCATTAAATTAATATAGGGTTCATCAAACAAGTGTATCCAAACCATACTTTGTGAAATTAGGGTTTTCAAACTATAATTTTTGAAATTAGGGTTGTCGAATCATACTATATGAAAGAAGAGGACAATATACATTAAAAAATTTCAATGTATTTTTAAAGGATCATAATAGTAGATTACATATTTAATAAATAAGCGTTATTTTTAAAAAACAAATTATCTTTCTAGTGAATTAATCATTGAATAAATATTACTTTCAAAACTCTTGAAATTATCAAAATATATAATTAACAATATTTTAGAAAAGCACTATCTATGAAACAATATTGTAGAACATCAGATAATTAAATAAAAATTGGAACAACATTTTTATACTTAGATTTAAACTAATTAAATCAATAGAAACTTGTTATATTTCAACAAAATCAAGTTTGATGAGAATTATGTATCTATATAACTTTTAGTTAATTAAAAACATTAACTTTTGAAAACTATAGACTATAAGTATCTAATACTGCAGGGTCAACTTCATTGAATTTTTAGAGTACTATAAAAGCAATTTTAGACCAACTCATATACTAATTATGTTTAGAAAAATATCTTATATATTCGACATGAAAAGAATAAAAAAACCAAACACTATAGTTTATGATATTATTAAAATACAGAAAGGTATTTGAAAGACAATCACATGTAGTAAAAAAATTATAAAGGGTTAAAAAATGTAAATTCATATGTAATCAAAAAAACCATAAAGGGTTAAAAAATGTAAAATAATATGTAATAAAAGAAAATAAAAACATTCACATGCACAAAAATAGTTTAATTCTCATTTTTGGAGAGGCCTTTAGGATGTACGTTGATCTCAAATCCATTTGAGTACGACATACCATCCAAAGTCAGATGGACAGATGGAAATATCTATACATATTTTTGAGAATAGGATATGTGCTTGTATTCTCAGCATTGGTGGATCTTGTAATGATAATTTGGTGATGGTTATGTTTTCTTATAAAAACCATTACTGGTCCGTGATCAGGATGGCTGCTTTTGATGCCTTGTATAACTGAGATTTTAAATCTTCGTTATGCTGGTCAAGGATTAGTGAAAGTTCCTTGGTTAGTCTTAGAATGGTATAAGAGATAATATCAAAGATCTAGTTGATTCATCAGATAATGTTGATGGAACATATCTGATATATGTCTTATGTTGATCCTTATCATAGACCTTTGTAATTCATAGTTGGTGACCTGGTGTTCTTGAAAGTTTCACCTTAGTTGGGTCATCGACGACTTGGGAGGAAAGGGAAGATTGATCCTCATTTTGTGGGACCTTTTGAGGTTGTTGAGATAGTTTTTAAATATTCATAACATTTATAACTACCACTAAATATAATATCAATACATAACACATTTCATGTATCATAGCTTCAAAACTATCTATCTGATCCATCTCATGTTCTGAGTTAGACTGATCTTGAAGTTGAACTTGATTTATCCATGACTGAATGAATAGTGAGGATAGTTTATTCTAAAACCAAGGTACTTCATGGGGGGGAATATACCTTTATTATTTACTATATTTCAACAAATTTCTGATTCTCATGAGATGCGGGAGAGGGAGGCACTAATGAGAGGGCATTGGCCTCATCTTTTTATTATGGAAGCTTCATCATAGGATTTCTAGGGTCATAAAATTTATATGGTGAGGATTTTGTAACATAATATTATTGTTTTCAAGTATTCATAAACCCATATTTTTGAAATTTCTTTTGTTGGGATTCGTTTGGGGAGTAATTAGGTGAAATTATTAATTGTTTGGAAGTTTATGGGCTAGTGTACGGTTGGCGCACGGTTTCCCAAACCGTGCACCATGCTATAAAGAATTAGAAAAATTGGACAGTGGAATTCATATAGATTTCACATTGTTTTACAAACCATGTACATTTTTTGAGGAAATAATGTGGCCTATATAAAATAGCCACCTGGATTTCACACAGTTTGACTAAACTATGCTCCTCTGCCAAGGGAACCATATAGATGTGGTTTTCCTCAATCCAATTTTTTATAAAATTTTTCCAAACCCTCCATTTAGGTCTTTGATGGAACTCATTAGACCCAAAATTATTTCTCCCATCCATGAATATCCCAAGATAGATTATTTTTTCCCAATATCCTTCCCTGAATCGTTCCAAATAATGAGATATACCCTTTGACCTTATCACAATTAGTTTCATTTTTTCCATTTTCATTCTCCCGCAGTATCTCTTCTCGTCCATAGGGTTCCATGAATCTTTGTGTTATATTTTGGATTTAATAGAAATTTTTTTGATATAAACCTAGGTTTAATTCATAGACATTCATTTATATACTTCCCCATTGGAGTTTTCTAGTTACGACATTGTAATTAAAGATCTGTTCAACTTGAGGTAGGTGGTTCTGTTATAATGTCCAATTTACAATAACACTAAATTTAATTATTTATTTTAAATTATTTGAATTAAACTAAATTATTTGGTTTTATATTAAATGTATTTCAATTTGTTTAAAAAAACCAGATCCATTGAATTGGGATGTGTTTATAGAATTTTTTGGAAATTTAAATTGTGGATTTGATTGAATTCAATTCAATTACACTGTTTAATTTAATTATAGAAATTATTTTGATAGAAAATTGTGAAAAACCCAAATTCCGATGAATATGGGGTTCCTTATGAAATTGATGGAATTTGTTAGAAAATTAAATTGTTGAATTCAATTTGTGGAAGTGAATTGTGAAATTTCATGAATTAGTTGAAAATAATTATTTATGAATAATGGATTAAAAATGTTTTGATGGAGGCTTTAGGGTTCCATATTTTTGAAAAGTCAATTTTTTTTATATTAAAAACCCATTACAGGTTTTAAAGGGAAAATTGGAATATTTAAAATAGAGAATGGGATTAAATGTATTTTAAGAAGTCTTGAAATACATTTACCATCATTGTTTTTTACTAAAGAACATGAAAGGCTTAGTTAGTTAGTAAGTTATTTTGGGCAGCACTTTAGAACTTACAAAATTCTAAAACATCGTATCAGCACATCACATACCTTAAGAAATGGTGATGAGTCCCCTTTAGCTTTAGCCCAAAGGGGTGTATATACATAATTTCCATTTCACAGTGTCCAGTTCCTATATCTTGGAACTATCATACCTAATTTGTAATATGACATTGTTTTTTTCTTATTTTAATTTCCAATGAATATATTCCATTGTTGTAACTATTTTACATGCCTTGGGAATTTATGTAAGATGTTTTATATAAAAGTATTTATTTGATCCATTTTTTGAAATGTAAAATTTATATTAAGAACCCTTTAATTGAATGAATATTTCATCATTTGAAATTTAATTCAATCATTTGATATGTAAATCATGAATTGTTAAAATATTTCCATCAAAAAAATGTAAATCATGTTTTTTTAAATATTCTTTTGAAATTCCAAACCTATTTTTTTAAATTGAAAGAACTTTCTTGGTTAATTTTATATTGGAATATTATAATGGAATATTTTGGTGAAATCCTACTGGGATTTGGATCATATTGTACTTGTGACTTCAGGTGTTTTTAGATTACCTCCTTCTAGGATCGGGTTAGGGAAAAAGATCACTTAGAGGTGGTTCTAGATTTTGATCTATGGACTTGGTGAGTTTGTCTGAGTTAGGACTTGGATAGTTTTCCCTATCACCTTATCCACTAATTATATCAATTTGGGACCTTTTAAAACCGAAACACATTTTCAAATAAAGTAATATTTCTTACTTTCCAAAAGTGCCCCTCCTCTCCTCTTATAAAAGGCCCCCACCTCTACCTCATTTCACACACTCCTAAAGCCTTTGTCTTGGCCAAACCCTGCCCATTTACTCTCTCGACATCCCTCTCCTCATCCTAGAGGATTCCATTTGGGCATAATCCTTTCAAATGAAGCCTTTAGGCTCAAATCAAAAGGAGTTACAATTTTAAAGGTAATTCATTCTCTCATGTTCATTTGTTTTATTTTGCTTCTCCAACCCCCTAAACTCTTTTTATTTACTTCTTTTGTAACAACACCAGTATCTTCAATATACTAGGATGTTGTTATAAGATTTATTCGAGCTACACTCTCACACAACTACATCAAATGGTTAAAGAACATACGGTTTCCGTGGATGGTGAAATTGTGCCTCCCGAAACAATGATTGTTCAATACTCATTTAACACCTTCAAAGGTGGCCATTATGATGTCACTATTTTTATATATGATATATAATATGTTTATGTTTTACTTATGCTTCTGTATTTTTCATTTGTGTCTTACCTTTATGGCTTCCATTATGGGTATACGCGATATCTTCATTTTAGGAAGTGCGGACTACCGCCCCCTCAAAGTGATGTGATTCGTTAATGACATACGTGGGACGTATAAAGGATGGATTTAATGTTATTATATATGATGTTATACTGGAATTATTATATACCTCTATATCATTATTATTTCTTTCCATTAAAGTATGAGATAGAAATGAAAATAGCGTTCATGCGTACGTACGGCTTACCGTCTCCATGAACGGTGCATTTCATTTCTTATCCCCAAATGTAATGTACTATTATAAGTACATATATATAATGGATATATATGATGTATGATACATCTAAATGATTAATATAATTCTTTAATTAAAATATACATACCTCTCATTTAGTTTTAATTCCATTAATATGACAAAGAAATGAAAGTTGCGTTCATGCGTACGTACGGCTTACCGTCTCCATGAACGGTGCATTTCATTTCTTACCTCTAAATGATTATGTAATATTATAAATACATGTATATGCTGGATATATATGATATATATGATATCCAAATCAGGAATGTCATTCTGGATATAAAGAACCTTTGACCACACGAACAACATGTAATTGTAAGAAGTCCACTTTCGACTTAAGAACCAAATATCGGCAAAACAAATATTATTAACTTAAATGATTAAATAATGTTTATGACATGTTAATAAGTGGTATAAAAGTAATAATGAACTTGAAAAAGGTTAATAAGGAAGTATAAATTAACTCATGTTTATTATTCAGGAGATTAAAGAACGATCGAGTCAAGTCAGACCCGAGGTAAGGGATCCTACTCCTCTCTTTCTTTTTAAGTACACACTTTTTTGTAATTCCTTTTAAAGCTCATATTTCTTGTTATTGGGATGATCTTTTATATTACACTTACTGTAATTTTTATTTTCATGTGATGAGAGACCCTATTCTATCTCATCAATCCATTTTGGAAGTTTTGAGGGACGCTGTTATGCTGCCGAACTTTCGTAAGAGATCTAACCTCTTTCTTTTTAAGTACTCTCCTTTATGTAACTTCTTTTAAGCTCATCTTTGTAATGTTGGGGGATGTTATTTTATTTTCCTCTTGATGTACATTTTATTTTAATTTGATGAGATACCCTATTTGATCTCATCAATCCATATTCGGATGTTTTATGTGGCGCCGTTAGGCTGCAGAGTTTTCGTAAGGGATTTTTCATCTCACTTTTATTCCCGTGAGATTTATGCTACATTTGCCACAAATTCCATTGAGTGGTGTATGTACTACCCATTATTCTACTCTTTGTGTAATATACTTTCGTTTATGAGTATTTACATTAATGATCTATTGTCCTTCTTTCATGGGGTGTATGTTTTCAAAGATACACAAGTCGGTAAGGGAACCTTTCACCCTCCTTTTTTTAAAAGACTTCTTTTGTTGGGTCTTTTAATTTACATATTGTTATGTTGGGATATATTCTCATATATCCTTATTGATATAAATTTTATGTCCAAGTGATTAGATACACTTTTTATCTCTCATCAACTCATTTTGATGTGATGTCGTTAGGCTGTCAAGGGAACTTTTTAACCCAATTTCGATTTCTTTGGGTTCAACATGTAGTCATTGAATATGTCATCCATTGAATATGTGTGAATGAACTTTTATTGTTTTACACTTAATATCCACTTATATTGGGTGTATTTATATTTGTCACACATATTTTTGAGATTGATTTGTCCTTAATTTAAGGATACCTTCTTTATAAGGGATTTCATCACATTTGACATTTCTATTGAGGGTTCATTGTTGTTATGAACCAATTAACTCTTATATGGTGTATATACTGTCCTTTGGAGTATTATATCATGAATCCATTTATTCTCATGATATTATAAAGTTCTTACTAAATGTTATTCCTCAATTATTGTATTCAAGTGTCTCTAATTTTGGTAAAACCCCTTTAACCAAAATATCGTTTTAAATGTTTTAATTATTTGTTCTTATTAATATCCATGTTTTCAAAATGGTTTTAAGGATTTATTTATATGGATATTAATGTTTTAAAATTTTAAGCTTCAAGGTGGTATGGGACACTTTGATTCAAAAATCTCTTTATTAAATGTTTTAAATGGTTTTGGAAATGGTTTCTTTTTGAATGGATTCATTATTTCAATATACTAAAATGTTATATTGTGATTGAAATGTGGAAATGTTATGTTTCCTTTTTGCATGTTTTATGTGATGCATTTATGTTATGGTTCTTGGGCATTGTTATGAAAACTGGTGGTTCCATGATAAACTAAGGGCGGGTGAGCCCGATATAGCTGTCCAATGCATTGGGTAACGCGAAGGAGTGAAACGTTAAGGTTTCTCTGAAGAGATTTAGGGAATATACTGTGATGGGTATTCCAAACGTAACCAAGAGGGTTACTCCCTACGTAAGAATGTTATGAATGCATCAAGTTACCTTTATGTATTATGTTTTCTATGATTTATTCATGATTTGATATGCCTATGTTTTATGGGTAAAGTGTGATTTCATTCTAATGTATATATGAACTCATGTTTCCTTTCCATATTTTTATAACTCTTACTGAGCTTTTTATGCTCATCCCAAGTTTTTGAAATGTTTTTCACAGGTCAAGGGAAAGGTACATGATGTGATGATAGTGTCAAGGATGTGTCAAGAAAGAATCTATGTTAAATTTTCAATATGTTTCCGTTGATGGGAAGAATGAATACTGTCTTTTATGTAACCACTTTGTTTAAATGTGGAATGTAATGCAGGTTTCATGATTTAATTCTCTAAAACTCTAAACCTGAAAAGATCCTCAATGTGTAATCTTGTAATAACTCAAGATTAAGTAAGGTTTAAGGCTGGGGCCTTATAGTTGGTATCAAAGGTCGGTTTAGATAACTTTAGAGGTTAGGGTATTCTCTAAGCACAAGTGACATTACCATAATGGTTAGGATTTCAGAAAGAGTCCTAGTTTTAGATAAAGTGAATGAGTAAGTGTATCTTAGTGTTTACCTTCCTCATTAGTACATGATGGTTTTGTTGATATACTCACACTGACATTTCTATTTTTAGTGAATGGATGGATCTAGCAGGCACCAAAGAGACAACAGGTTTGAAGGAAACTGTAGTGGTTCTCTGATTAAGATACTAGATAAAATGGAGGATTCAATGAGGAAACTCGTGGTTGTTCTAAACCAAATATCAAGGAGTCATGATCAACCACTTGAACCTTGGTATGTTCTGTAATGCATCATGTACGAGATGACTAATACATGTGGAAGTTCAGGTAATAATTATAAAGGTAACCATTAGAGTTTATATGATCCTTACTTTTGAGGTAATTATGGGTTATTATATGATATGCTGGAAAATGAAAGGCATGAGATAAACTTGAGGTTAAAATATGTTATGATCATTTTTTATGATTTTATCTCTTTTTGGGGAATGATTTAAGAATTATATAGTTTTGTAAAAAGGACAACACTCAGACCGTGTGACATCCCATCGCGTCGGACAAAGCTGCGGGAATCAAACCCAAAACCAAAGTGCGACTGGTATTTATCTCCTACCACTGGACTACGTGAAGTCCCTGGTTAGTTTGACTGATTCTTTCTAGTTATATGATTTTATGAATTAAGAGTAAGTTGATTTTGGGTTATTTATGAAAATGATTAACCTATCATGGAGGATATGTGATTAGGTTAATTACTTTTCAATACCAGACTTTAGGAGCAACTGATGTTGTTTGGAGATAAATGTTACAATTTAACTTGGAAGACTATGTGACTAAATCCTTCGAATATTTGGGTTTCAATCTTATATTGGTTTACTTTGAAGAATTTTATGGACAAATTGTTTATCGGATGGTCCATGTTGAACTTTGGGTTTTTTTGGACAAATTTTGGAGATTAAGCATGGATTTTCTTTTTAATGGGTTATCCTTTTCTGGATTATCTGACCTTGTACTAACCTTTTTGGTTTTGGTTTTGGTTAAAGCCTAAAGACATGGGATGTATATAGTTATCTTTTGTGGATTAGGTGATTCTCTAGAAGTTGATTATAGTACCCTTAATGCGAAAAAGTCTCCCTATATACTCGTCTTTTGAATAAAATATGAGTTTGATTAAGGAATCTAGTAAAAGTTGAAAGTCAACATGATAAGTTATTATGTTTACTTATGAATAAATTCCTCAATAAAAAGTAACTTAAAACAAAAATGTTGTCTATTAACTTTTCCTACTGGGGAACCCAACACCGTTTAACCCATCACAAGTTTGTGATTTTCTTATTGTTAACTTTCTCCTAAACATGTTTTCTATCACTCTCCATCAGAACATGACCCTATGTTTTCTCCTCCATGTCCATGTTTTCCTACATGGAATCCTAGTATGGGTTAACTCGGGTGACCTCTATACTTATCTTTCTTTATTTTAAAGTGATTGTTTTACCGACTCTTGTTCCGATGTGGGACATTCAAGGATGTTTCCAAGCCCAATTTTAAAATTGCGAAGACGCAATTCCCAAAAGGGGGGAAGGATGTAACACCCCAGGTAAATAAATAATATGACATTTCATATTTATCCATATTTGGGAATAAAATATTGAAATGACTTTAAAGGGGACGCTATGCTCGATGGCGTACCCAACACGCAACAACGAGTTTCTTGGGAATCTTACGTTACACTCTAATAATAAAATAATATTATTTTAAATGGTAGTTAACATGTAGCCATTGTATTGGCGGTAATGTATATAAATAACTAAAATATGATAATATATGTTTTTAAATGTTTTTACATTTATCCAATAAAAGCTAAAGGCTTAAAATACGGAAAGAATTCAATTTTAGGCGTATATGCCCTGGTTTTCACTAAAGGGTCACTTATCACCTTTTAATGGCGAACCGTCATTAAATATAGTTTTGTTAACTCTTAAACATTCTTTTGGACCAAATAAAACTCTTATTAAGAATCGGGACATCAAAATTTACTTTGTGTAATTTTTTGGTATTTTTCCGATAAAGTTCATTTTTAATGAATAGTGTAAAATGTTGTGTTTTAATTCAAAACCTATTTTTAATATAATTTATTTATATGATTAGATAATATTTTGAATTGGTTTTAAAGTGAAATTAGAAAATATTTTTACCATTAAATCCAATAGTGGTCGTTGGAATTAATTTCACTTTGAAATCAGACTTAAACTAGTGTCAATCTTTTGATACTTATTGTTTTATAAAAACACGCTATTTGCTCTGACAGCGGGAATTAATTATTAAATTAATTAATGTGACTTATATGTTTTTAATTTTGTAAAATAGACTTCATTTTTGAATTCGGAATATCAAATATAGCTTAGGGTGAATTTTTGGGATTTTTCTGAAAAACTTCAATTTTTGATGAATAGTGAAACCACTAAGTGGTACTTATAAAAGATGATTTTTTGTTTAAATGAAATTTTACCACTTATATGTTTTGAATTTAAAAAATCCGACATACATGGTTGTCATTAAGAATTAAAATGTGGTTCAATGGGATAAAAATAATTTTTTGGTGAATAGTAACTTATTAAGTTTTTAATCGCGATTAGTGGTAATTGGTGTAGTTTAAGGTAAAAATAATGCTTTAATAAAATGAAATGAACTTGACACATGTCCTAACCTCATTGTATGTGTAATGGCCGACCAAGACAAGCCATTGGTCAACTTGGGGACCCCATGGACCCACTTTGTTTGGGAAATGACATAAATAACTTTTTATTTAATGTAAAAGTAAAAATAACACAAACATGATATGTTTTACTAAAACAATTTTTAAGTGGGGTTATACAAGTCATATTTTTGATTATAAATAGTAATTAGAAAGATAAAAAGATTTCATACTTCATAGTATTTTTTTTATAATTTTAGACATTAAATAAATTAAATTATTTATGACATAATAATGATGCAGTGATGACATCATTATTTGACGATTTAAATAAAATGGAAAGATAATGTAAAATCTATGAACTAAACATGTCCAAAACTTATTGGATGGATTTAATTTGAACCCTTATCACCTTATCCACGAATTATATCAATGTGAGACCTTTTAAAAGCGAAACACATTTTCAAATAAAGTAATATTTCTTACTTTCCAAAAGTGCCCCTCCTCTCCTCTTATAAAAGGCCCCCACCTATACCTCATTTCACACACTCCTCAAGCCTTTGGCTCGGCCACCCCGGCCCATTTACTCTTTACACATCCCTCTCCTCATCCTAGAGGATTCCATTTGGGCATAATCCTTTCAAATGAAGCCTTTAGGCTCAAATCAAAAAGAGTTACACTTTTAAAAGTAATTCATTCTCTCATGTTCATTTGTTTTATTTTGCTTCTCCAACCCCCTAAACTCTTTTTATTTACTTCTTTTGTAACAACACCAGTATCTTAAATATACTAGGATGTTGTTATAAGATTTATTCGAGCTAAAATCTCACAAAACTACATCAAATGGTTAAAGAACATACGGTTTACGTGGATGGTGAAATTGTGCCTCCCGAAACGATGATTGTTCAATACTCATTTAATACCTTCAAAGGTGGCCATTATGATGTCACTATTTTTATATATGATATATAATATGTTTATGTTTTACTTATGCTTCTGTATTTTTCATTTGTGTCTTACCTTTATGGCTTCCATTATGTGTATACGCGATATCTTCATTTTAGGAAGTGCAGACTACCGCCCCCTCAAAGTGATGTGATTCGTTAATGCCATACGTGGGACGTATAAAGGATGGATTTAATGTTATTATATATGATGTTATACTGGAATTATTATATACCTCTATATCATTATTATTTCTTTCCATTAAAGTATGAGATAGAAATGAAAGTAGCGTTCATGCGTACGTACGGCTTACCGTCTCCATGAACGGTGCATTTCATTTCTTATCCCCAAATGTAATGTACTATTATAAGTAAATATATATAATGGATATATATGATGTATGATACATCTAAATGATTAATATAATTCTTTAATTAAAATATACATACCTCTCATTTAGTTTTAATTCCATTAATATGAAAAAGAAATGAAAGTAGCGTTCATGCGTACGTACGGCTTACCGTCTCCATGAACGATGCATTTCATTTCTTACCTCTAAATGATTATGTAATATTATAAATAAATGTATATGCTGGATATATATGATATATATGATATCCAAATCAGGAATGTCATTCTGGATATAAAGAATTTTTGACCACACGAACAACATGTAATTGTAAGAAGACCACTTTCGACTTAAGAACCAAATATCGGAAAAACAAATATTATTAACTTAAATGATTACATAATGTTTATGACTTGTTAATGAGTGATATAAAAGTAATAATGAACTTGAAAAAGGTTTATAAGGAAGTATAAATTAACTCATGTTTATTATTCAGGAGATTAAAGAACGATCGAGTCAAGTCGGACCCGAGGTAAGGGATCCTACTCCTCTCTTTCTTTTTAAGTACACACTTTTATTTCATTCCTTTTAAAGCTCATATTTATTGTTATTGGGATGATCTTTTATATTACACTTACTGTAATTTTTATTTTCATGTGATGAGAGACCCTATTCTCTCTCATCAATCCATTTTGGAAGTTTTGAGTGGCGCCGTTAGGCTGCCGAACTTTCGTAAGAGATCTAATCTCTCTCTTTATTTTTAAGTACTCTCCTTTATGTCACTTCTTTTAAGCTCCTCTTTGTAATGTTGGGGGATTTCCTTTTATTTTCCTCTTGATGTAAAATTTATTGTAATGTGATGAGATACCCTATTTGATCTCATCAATCCATATTCGGATGTTTTATGTGGCGCCATTAGGCTGCCGAGTTTTCGTAAGGGATTTTTCATCTCACTTTTATTCACATGAGATTTATGCTACATTTGCCACAAATTCCATTGAGTGGTGTATGTAATTCCCATTATTCTACTCTTTGTGTAATATAATTTCGTTTATGAGTATTTACATCAATGATCTATTGTCCTTCTTTCATGGGGTGTATGTTTTGAAAGATACACAAGTCGGTAAGGGAACCTTTCACCCTCCTTTTTTTAAAAGACTTCTTTTGTTGGGTCTTTTAATTTACATATTGTTATGTTGGGATATATTCTCATATATCCTTATTGATGTAAATTTTATGTCCAAGTGATGAGATACACTTTTTATCTCTCATCAACTCATTTTGATGTGATGCCGTTAGGCTGTCAAGGGAACTTTTTAACCCAATTTCGATTTCTTTGGGTTCGACATGTAGTCATTGAATATGTCATCCATTGAATATGTGTGAATGACCTTTTGTTGTTTTAAACTTAATATCCACTTATATTGGTTGTATTTATAATTTTCAAACATATTTTTGAGATTGATTTGTCCTTAATTTAAGGATACCTTCTTTATAAGGGATTTCATCACATTTGACATTCCTATTGAGGGTTCATTGTTGTTATGCACCAATTCACTCTTATATGGTGTATATACTGTCCTTTGGAGTATTATATCATGAATCCATTTATTCTCATGATATTATAAAGTTCTGACCAAATTTTATTCCTCAATTATTGTATTCAAGTGTCTCTAATTTTGGTAAAACCCCTTTAACCAAAATATCGTTTTAAATGTTTTAATTATTTGTTCTTATTAATATCCATGTTTTCAAAATGGTTTTAAGGATTTATTTATATGGATATTAATGGTTTAAAATTTTAAGCTTCAAGGTGGTATGGGACACTTTGATTCAAAAATATCTTTATTAAATGTTTTAAATGGTTTTGGAAATGGTTTATTTTTTAATGGATTCATTATTTCAATATACTAAAATGTTATATTGTGATTTAAATGTGGAAATGTTATGTTTCCTTTATGCATGTTTTATGTGATACATTTATGTTATGGTTCTTGGGCATTGTTATGAAAACGGGTGGTTCCGTGATAAACTAAGGGTGGGTGAGCCCGATATAGCTCTCCAATGCATTGGGTAACGCGAAGGAGTGAAACGTTAAGGTTTCTCCGAAGAGATTTAGGGAATATACTTTGATGGGTATTCCAAACGTAACCAAGAGGGCTACTCCCTACGTAAGAATGTTATGAATGCCTCAAGTTACCTTTATGTCTTATGTTTTCAATGATTTATTCATGATTTGATATACCTATGTTTTATGGGTAAAGTGTGATTTCATTCTAATGTATATATCAACTCATGTTTCCTTTCCATATTTTTATAACTCTTACTGAGATTTTTATGCTCATCCCAAGTTTTTGAAATGTTTTTCACAGGTCAAGGGAAAGGTACATGATGTGATGATAGTGTCAAGGATGTGTCAAGAAAGAATCTGTGTTAAATTTTCAATATGTTTCCGGTGATGGGAAGAATTAATACTGTCTTTTATGTAACCACTTTGTTTAAATGTGGAATGTAATGCAAGTTTCATGATCTAATTCTCTAAAACTCTAAACCTGAAAAGATCCTCAATGTGTAATCTTGTAATAACTCATGATTAAGTAAGGTTTAAGGCTGGGGCCTTATAATTTTGGGTGAAGAAAATGAATATAATGAAAAAATAGAATTAAAAAGTTGGAAACATGCCATTTCAAAAAAAATAATTTGGAAGGAAGATAAAAATATTTTAAAATCTATGGTTATGAAAGTATCCATCTAAGAAGATAGGAATTTCAAGACTCATATATCATATAGTTTTTTTTGAACTCACATGATGTTAAATTTTAATCTCTTGAAAAATATCCAATCATGAAATATTTGACACAACTATATCTAATTATAAGTCTCTCTCACACTAAGACTAAGTTGAAAATATCTCATAAAAGTTAAATAAATTTTATATTAAGAGGACTTTTATATTAATGTATTTTAGCATATCGTACTTAATATAAGTAAGAATTATGATTTATGATACACTATTGAATTAAAAAAATAGTCTTAATAATAAAGATAAAAGGAGAAGATATTTTAAAATGAATAAGAGAATATTTGGATTTATATTACATCATATTAATTCAAAAAAATGAGATAAATATAGATTAATATTGAATATTAAGATAATATATTCATTGATAATTCTGCACATACTTGTGAAGAATGATGAAAGAATATTAGATAAACATGTTATCTCAAGAGATGAAAAAATAATTATTAAAACACAAATGATCAACCATATATGGTTTCATAAAATATTATAGTACATTCTCATTACCATATGTATTCATTATTTTTTAAAAAAATTTATGCAAGTTTTGTTGAAAATATTGGGGAAGGTTATACGATTTAGGGGTAGGTTTTTTTTTCAGGATGATTGTTTTTAGTATTTGTTAAATAAAGGTTTATTTTAAATAGTAAGTAATAGAATTTAATTGATGGATTATAGGTTTTAATCAATAAATCTTGTTTTCTACAAATAGTTATACCTATCCATGTTAAATTGGCTGATTTATTATTGTTTACAAATATTTGAAAGTAATTTCCAAAAAATTAGTAAAATTATTATAAGCATATAATTGTTAGATTTTGTGTCAAAAGGGAAAGAAAAGTGTGTCATAAATCCTTGAAGAAAATATTATTTAAAATTTTTTAAAACTTTGTAATAATATTCTTGTTTGAGTTAAGAATAAATATAAAACTTGGTATCATTTCACCCCTATTGAGATTTTTTTATATTTTTTTAACTATCATGATAATATTTTTTTTGGAATTAAGAAATGAATAATTCAATAGTTTTTTATATTTTAACCAATTATAAGTATGCTTGTTAAAATATCTAAATATAATTTTTATTTTTTTTGAACATATTTTTTGGAAGATACCTGATGGCCTTGATAGTGGTTCAATGTGTTCTAGAATAGTTAAAGTAATTTTTGGGTAATATATGTGATATATTATTTGAGGATATATTCAATTTGGGTTATATAAAACAAGAATTGTGGGGGGGGGTAATTATTCTATATATACAAAACAATGTTTCGTAATATACGGGATGTAACACCATGAAATTTTAAAACAATAAAATTGGGTTTGATGGAGTATAATACACGTGAAAACGAGATTATATTAGCATGTAACACCCTAATACTATATGATATAATTTTTTTTAAATAAATTCTATTTCTTTGATATCTTATGTAACACATAACAATGAGTTTTAAGAAACCACGATATACTATTAATATTATTATTTAAATAAGATCATTATAAACTATAGATTAAATAGGGAAGTATTAATATGAATAAATAAATTGTGAAAAATAATTTTAAATGTTTATATAATGAAAATATATTTATAAATAAGTAGTTAAAGTTTTGAAATGTCTTCATATGCTTTGAAAATACTTATTTATCAAGAAATTATTTTAATAGTTTTTTTTGAAAAAAAATATTAAATTATTTTTTGGAACTTTTAGAAAATATATTTGAAAAAATTAACTTCATTTTTTTAATAAATTTTTTCAATATTATATTTGGATTAATTTTTTGGATTTTCTTGAAATGATTAATTTTTCAATGAATAATGAAAAATACTGGTTATTATTGAAAAATTCATTTTCTTTAAATGAATATATATAGATATTTTTTAAAATGGTTTTAAAATTAAAATTAGTTTTAATATATATTTATTAATCCATTTTTGTTCATTGGAATCAATTTCATTTTAAATTTTGATATTATAACATTCTCTACTTATGAAAAGTTTCTCTTTAGAAACCTACTTTTTCATCTCATCTTCAGGTTTAATTTTAAATTAAAAATTTCCTTTTAAGTGAAGGGAATTTATAAAAAAGGATTACATATTTATATTCATAATAATTAATAATATATGTTATGTTAAACTTAATTTTGGATCATAATGAATTGTGCAAACAAAAAAAATTAATTAACATGGTTAAATTAAAAACAAGTTTACCGAGGGGTCAAACTAAAATTATAAGGGACCAAAATGACCCTAAAATTGTCTAATTACTATTGAAATGTAATAAATAGACCTTATATCTAATAAGGTTTGATAAGGGGCCGTTTTTTATCCATGTGAGTTGTAAAAATGTGTGTATAATTATCTCTTACAAAAAATTCCATGTGTGTCCTATCCCCCACATATAACATTCCACCCCTAACCTGTAATCTTCACACTATAAAAACACTTTGGTTCAGTCAATAAATATATAAATATTTTAATTAGTTCCTTATACACATCCTGGAGGACTTTTTTTAATTATTAAACCCTCATATGATGGTTTTAGGAATAAACCTAAAGAGGTTCTCTGAAGAAGAGTAAAATTCTTAACGTATTTATTTGTATTATTTATTCTTCAAACTCATTAAAATATTATTAAACTATAATAATATAATAGATCCAATATCTCCTATGTACCTATATGTTATTATTTAAATTTAATATTCTATATCTATCACCACTTTAATCAAATGGAAAATGAAATTGTCGGTTTTGAGTACGATGGAATACCGCATCACGAACTGATGTATTTCATTTTACATAACCTTACTTAAAGGATGAATATAATGATGGATTTAACTTATATATAATATATTTTTGAGATTATTATACTTATATAAGTATTATATCACTTATACCATTATAATTTCGATTGTGTGTGTGTATACAATAACATTGCTCAAGTGTATGGAGGACTACCGCCTCACAAAGCGATGTGATTCATTTTTCACTTATGATTTAAATGGAAGGTACTAAGGATAAAATTAATGAATATATTTAATATTTATGACCTAAAAATTCATCTATAAATATTATATCACATCAAAATCCTTACCTTCCAATCCATTGGAAAATAATAACATCGCTTGTGCATACGTATAGACTACCTCCTCCACGCAACAATGGTATATTTTTTCATTTTATTTTTAAATGGATGGTATTAAGAATGAATTTTATTAGTATAAATTATATATATGATAAAATAATTAATCTGTAAAGGTGAATTAATATTTATTTTTCTTTCATTATATCTGTTGAGAAAATGGGATCAACATTGATGTGTGCATACGACCAACCATATCCATTAATGATGTAATTTATTTTCTGTATTTAAAATTTTTGGATTAATATAATTAAATTTATAATGAATATATATTAAATTTATATATTTTTTTAAAAATTTTTTAGATTTTTTAACAATAAATAAAAATAAAGGACTAAAAATAAGAAATCAAAACATACATAAAAAACAAAGATGGTATTACCTGAAATGTCATTTTAACAAGGAATTGTTAATAAAAGGGTAATAAAAGGTCATAAGTAAATCATATATGGTGTGATATATATATATATATATGGTTATATAAAATATTTATATTATTCCTATTTTTTTATACAATAGGTACAGACACACATTGAAGAAATCAGACCTGAGGTATGGGATTTTGTCTGAATTTCTTTCATTGAACCATATTGTAATGTTATGAACCCAATTTATTTATATGGTGTATAAAATTCCACTTTTTTATGTAATATAATTAATAATTAATAATTCATGTTATTTTATGTTTTAAATTTAATTATTCCATCAAAAGAGTTTTTACTTGATAGTTAACAAGTGGTAAATAATTTCATACCTCAATTTAGTTTCATTAGGTTATATTACTAGGTAATTGTCTTTGATATTATAAGATTATGTATTTAATTAATTTTGAATTATATTATGTTTTATTTCCATTTTTTATGTGTAATAACATTTTTTACACATAATTTATTCATTGATTAATGTTTACTACAATGTCATGATCATTATAAGGGTTTCTCATCTCAAATTGTATTCTTTGGGACATATATTATGTTATTCACCTATTATATATTTTGAGATTTATATAATACCAATTTGATATGTTATATCATGAATATATTGTTACTAATGGTACTCAATTTTTTCCTTTGAAGCTATTTCTTTATTGGGGATTATGAATCCAATTTCATGAAAGTGGTATGAGATTTATGTTTCAATCCCATTTTAATCGGGATTGTTTATGTTTGAATTTCCATTGAAAGAAATTATATAAAATTTATATTATAAAACCATTTAATTTTATTATCCACTAATTTTTAATTAAATTTTCAATCAATAGTTCTATTTTCAACTTGTTGGTAATTAAATTGATTGAGAAAATATTTATAAGAAAATTTGACTTTATTCATATCTTTAGTAGAAAATCGATTTTATTTATAAGGCCGCAGCCTTAAAACATACTTAATCTTGAGTTATTACAAGATTACACGTTGAGGATCTTTTCAGGTTTAGAGTTTTAGAGAATTAGATCATAAAACTTGCATTACATTCCACATATAAACAAAGTGGTTACATAAAGATAGTATTCTTCATTCCCATCAATGGAAACACATTTAAAATAAAACATGGATTATTTCTTGATAGATCCTTGACTCTATCATCTTATCATGTACCTTTCCCTTGACCTGTGAAAAACATTTCAAAAACTTGGGATGAGCATAAAAACTCAGTATGGGTTATAAAAAAACATGGAAAGGAAACATGAGTTCATAAATACATAAGAATGAAATCATACTTTACCCATAAAACATAGGCACTTTAACATACCTCATAAAATCATGAATAAATCATATAAATCATAAGACATAAAGGTAACTTGAGGCATTCATAACATTCTTACGTAGGGAGTAACCCTCTTGGTTACGTTTGGAATACCCATCACAGTATATTCCCTAAAATCTCTTCAGATAAACCTTAACGTTTCACTCCTTCGCGTTACCCAATGCATTGGAGAGCTATAACGGGCTCACCCGCCCTTAGTTTATCACGGAACCACCCGTCTTCATAATAATGCCCAAGAACCATAACATAATCATATCACATAAAACATGCATAAAGGAAACATAACATTTCCACATTTCAATCACGAGATATCAATACAACATATTGATATAATAAAAACATTATGAAAACCATTTTCAATACCAAAGTAAAACATGGTATTTATTTTTTGTTTAAAAACAAAGGTATGGCTTGTAGAGGAAGCCGAAACTCAAATAACGGTCATGACAGCGGAGAAGTCATTGTCGCCGCATACGTACGACAAAAACATTCCCTTTTGTCGTTTAGTAAACGCTTCGTATAAAAAAGATTCCTTTTGAATAAACGTAAAAGTCAAAGGGGTTTATACACCGTATAAAAGAAAGTTGTGTATAAAATAAAATATGCCTCAACGAAAGGAGATTGAGACGAAGTCCCATACCTCGTATCCGACTTGACCTGACCGTTCTTTAAACTCCTGAATAATAAACTTGAGTTAATCTCTACTTTCTTATGAATCTTTTTCAAGTTCATTATTCCTTTTATACCATGTTATGAACATCATGTAATCATTTAAGTTAATAATGTTCATTTTGTCGGTATTTGGTTCTTAAGTCAAAAATAGACTTCTTATACTTACATGTTGTTAATTTGGTCAAAGGTTCATTATATCCAGAATTATATTAATTATTTGGATAACATATATATCATATATATTCATCATATACATGTATTTATAATATTACATCACATTTGGAGGTAATAAATGAAATGCACCGTTCATGGAGACGGTAAGCCGTACGTACGCATGAACGCTACTTCCATTTCTATTTCATATTTTCTGGAATGGAATCATGATTATATAAGAGTATATTATAATTCCAGTATAATAACATATATAATATCATTAACTTTATCCTTTATACATCCCACATATGGTATTAACGAATCAAATCACTTTTAGGGGGCGGTAGTCCGCACTTCCTAAAATGAAGATATCGTGTTTTACCCATAATGGAAACCATAAAGGTATGCCCAAAATGAAAAAAACAGAAGCTTAAGGAAAACATAAACATATTATATATCATATATAAAAATAGTGACATCATAATGGCCACCTTTGAAGGTGTTTAATGAGTGTTGAACAATCATCGTTTCGGGAGGCAGAATTTCGCCATCCACGAAAACCGTATGTTCTTTAACCATTTGATGTAGTTGTGTGAGAGTGTAGCTCAAATATATCTTATAACAACATCCTAGTATATTGAAGATACTGGTGTTGTTACAAAAGAATTAAATAAAAAGAGTTTAGAGGTTTGGAGAAGAAAAATAAAACAAATGAACAAGAGAGAATGAATTACCTTTAAAAGTGTAACTCCTTTTGATTTGAGCCTAAAGGCTTCCTTTGAAAGGATTCTGCCCAAAGTGAATCCTCTAGGATGAGGAGAGGGATGTGTAGAGAGAAAATGGTCAGGGGTTTGCCGAGCCAAAGGCTTGAAGAGTGTGTGAAATGAGGTAGAGGTGGGGGCCTTTTATAAGAGGAGAGGAGGGGCACTTTTGGAAAGTAAAGAAACATTACTTTATTTGAAAATGTGTTTCGGTTTTAAAAGGTCCCACATTGATATAATTCGTGGATAAGGTGATAAGGGTTCGAAATCCACTCATCCAATTGGTTTTGGACTTGTGTAGGGTTTAGATTTTTCATTATCTTTCCATTTTATTTAAATCGTCAAATAATGATGTCATCACTGCATCATTATTATGTCATATATAATTTAATTTATTTAATGTCTAAAAATTATAAAAAAAACTACTATGATATAGGAAATAGTTTTAGCTTTCCAATGACTATTTATAATCAAAATTTGGACTTGTATAACCCCACTTAAAAATTGTTTTCGTAAAACATATTATGTTTGTGTCATTTTCACTTTAACATTAAATAAAAAGTAATTTATGTCATTTCCCAACAAAAGTGGATCCATGGGGTCCCCAAGTTGACCCATGGCTTGTCTTGGTCGGCCATGACACAACAAATGAGTTTGGGACATGTGTCTAGGTCATTTCATATTATTAAAGCATTATTTATACCTTAAACTACACTAATTACCACTAATCGCGATTAAAAACTTAATAAGTTACTATTCACCAAAAAATTATTTTAATCTCATTGAACCACATTTTACTTCTTAATGACAACCATGTATGTCGGATTTTCAAAATTCAATTCACATTAGTGGTAAACTTTCATTTAACTGAAAAATCAGTTTGCTTGATTACCACTTAGTGGTTTCACTATTCATCAAAAATTGAAGTTTTTCAGAAAATTACCAAAAATTCACCATAAGCTATATTTGATATTCCGAATTCAAAAATGAAGTCTATTTTAGAAAATTCAAAACATATAGGTCACATTAATTAATTTTAATAATTAATTCCCGCTGCCAGAGCAAATAGCGTGTTTTTACAAAACAATAAGTATCAAAAGATTGACACCAGTTTAAGTCTAATTTCAAAGTGAAATTGATTCCAGTGACCACCAATGGATAAAATGGTAAAAATATATTCTAATTTCACTTCAAAACCAATTCTAAACATAATCTAATCATATAAATAAATTAGATTAAAAAGCAGTTTTGATGTAAAATGCAGTATTTTTCACTATTCATTAAAAAATGAACATTGTCAGAAAAATACCAAAAATTCACACAAAGTAAATTTTGATGTCCCAATCATAAAGGATAAGTTTATTTTGACAAACATAGTTTATAAAATTGTCAAAATATAGATTCAAAAATGGTTTTCCATCAAAAGGCAGTAAAACAATCTTTTAAGAATATTAGTGTATGCCATGCATAAGATTGTATTTATTTTTATTTTAAGCCTCTATAACACTATCTTAATTATTAAAAGACATAGATAAAAATATCTATTATTCATTACTTACTTGGGATGTTACATCCTTCCCCCCTTTAGAAAATTGTGTCCCCGTAATTTATTTACTTATCGAATAAATGGGGGTACTTATCCCTCATTGCATTTTCAGATTCCCATGTTGCCTCTTCAATCATGTGGTTTTTCCACAAAACCTTTACCTGATGAATCACCTTATTCTGTAACACTTGCTCCCTGTGGTCAAGAATCTGGACCGGTTGTTCCTCATAAGATAGGTTCTCTTCCAGCTGAACTACCTCTGGACTCAAAACATGAGATAGATCTGGCATATACTTTCTCAACATCGAAACGTGAAAAACATTGTGTACCTGAGATAAACTCGGAGGTAAAGCCACTCGGTATGCAACTGATCCAACTCTCTCCAGAATTTCGTATGGTCCAATGAACCTTGGACTCAACTTTCCTTTCTTACCAAATCTCATCACACTTTTCCAAGGAGAAACCTTGAGAAAAACATGATCACCTACCTCGAAAGATAGATCCTTCCTCCGGTTATCCGCATAACTCTTCTGCCTGCTCTGAGCTGTTCTCATGTGTTTCTGAATCAGCTGAACTTTTTCTGCCATCTCTTCTACCAATTCCGGTCCCATCAACTTTCTTTCACCCACATCATCCCAGAAAGCTGGAGTTCGACACCGCTTCCCATATAATGCCTGAAATGGTGCCATCTGTATACTGGAATGAAAACTGTTATTATATGAAAACTCAACCAAAGAAAGATGTCGGTCCCAACTTCCCTGATAATCCATAGAACAACCTCGTAGCATATCCTCCAATGTCTGAATTGTTCGTTCTGACTGCCCCTCTGATTGAGGATGAAAAGCTGTACTAAAATTTAATTCAGTACCCAACGACTTCTGAAGGCCTTTCCAAAAGTTAGAAGTAAACCTGGGATCACGATCCGATACAATGGAGAGAGGAACTCCATGTAACCTGACTATCTCTTTAAGATACAAACGGGAAAGTTGATCAAGAGAGAAAGTATCTCGTATAGCAAGGAAATGAGCAGATTTGGTCAAGCGATCAACAATAACCCAGATTGAATTATTACCTCGAGATGTCTTTGGTAATCCAACAACAAAGTCCATGGATATATTCTCCCATTTCCACTCTGGCACTGGTAAAGGCTGAAGCATCCCTTTCGGTAACTGCCGCTCTGCTTTAACCTGCTGACAAGTCAAACACTTCACAGTAAAATCAGCAATATCTCTTTTCATTCCATCCCACCAGTAATACTCCCGCAGACCTCCGTACATCTTAGTACTACCAGGATGAAAAAACCACTCATTCTTCAACTGTGAATCACAAGGCACACATAACCTCTTCACAAACCTCAAAACACAAACACAAACTTATCCAATAACTCATGGAAAATTTTATTCATAAGGTCCATGAATACAGCAGGTGCATTGGTTAACCCAAAAGGCATAACTACAAATTCATAATGGACATATCTTGTACGGAACGCAGTATTCGGAACGTCTGCTTCTTTTACTTTCAACTGATGGTACCCTGACCTCAAGTCAATCTTCGAAAAATACTGAGCTCCCTGGAGCTGATACCACTTCATTCGATGGCCCAACATCTGCTGAAGTTGTTGCAAAGGATTTCTCCACCCCTTTCCGCTTGTAGTCTGGCTGCATTCCCCCAGTTGAGTTCTTCGTTGGATACTCATTTGCATAATGACCCATTTCATTACACTTAAAACATCTTACCGTTGGCTTTTCATTTCCTTCTTGATCATCTTCCTTACAGTTACGAGCAATATGAACAGACTTACCACACCGAAAGCACTTACCAGACTTGGATAAACATTCTCCAGGATGCATTTTACCACACTTCTCACAGGATGGATATTTGGTTTTCTTACCTCCTTGCTTCTTTGATGAATTCTTCCCCTTTTCCTGCCAACTAGATCTCTTATTCTGTTGTTTGTCATAGAACACCTGATCATCGGCAAACTCCATTTCCACCTTCTCCGCACATAGAACAAGTTTTTCATAACTTTTGAACTCACGAGAAGCTAAAGCCCTTCGATACTTTGGCTTTAACCCTGAGTAAAAACGGTTTATTTTACTATCAAGATCTCGTATGAAGTTTGGAGCATACCTTGCCAATCGAGTGAACTTTTCTTCATAAGCAGCCACTGAATCATCCTCCTGCCTCAATTCTAGGAACTGTTTTTCCATCCTAAGACGAACCACCTTAGGAAAATATTTCTCAAGAAACATACCTTTGAATTCGTCCTAGTGAAGATCCTCAATCTCATCACTATCCCTTATATTTTTCACCATCGACCACCACTGATCAGCTTCACCTTCAAAACGGTAAACAGCAAGACTAACCTTTTGATTGTCTGAACACCCCATGACATCAAAAATCTTCTCCAGTGCTTTAATCCACCCTTCAGCTAGCACAGGGTCAGATGATCCTCTGAATGATGGTGGATGTTGCCTCATTAAATGTTCCACCACTGACATGTTCCTCTGCGGTTGATCTGGCTGATTTCGTGCATGGATACCACCGCCATTTATCGCTTGAGTCAACTGCGCCATTACTGCAACAAACTGTTCAGTTCCAATTCCGACCATTTCTGGATGCTAATTCGGAAGGTTATTTCCTTCTGTATGCCTTCCTAGCACTGCTTCCCTGTTTCCTCTGCGGAAAACCATTCTGAACAAACATGTCTTAGATGAAGCAACATGGTAATCTTTAAATGCTATATCATTTCAAAAATATATATATATATATATATATATTTTTGGATAATCATTTAATAGAATTCTAACTCCTAAAGTTATCTAAACCGACCTCTGATACCAACTATAAGGCCCCAGCCTTAAACTATACTTAATCTTGAGTTATTACAATATTACACGTTGAGGATCTTTTCAGGTTTAGAGTTTTAGAGAATTATATCATAAAACTTGAATTACATTCCACATATAAACAAAGTGGTTACATAAAGATAGTATTCAAAATTCCCATCAATGGAAACACATTTAAAATAAAACATGGATTATTTCTTGACACATCCTTGACTCTATCATCTTATCATGTATCTTTCCCTTGACCTGTGAAAAACATTTCAAAAACTTGGGATGAGCATAAAAACTCAGTATGGGTTATAAAAAAAACATGGAAAGGAAACATGAGTTCATAGATACATAAGAATGAAATCATACTTTACCCATAAAACATAGGCACTTTAACATACCTCATAAAATCATGAATAAATCATATAAATCATAAGACATAAAGGTAACTTGAGGCATTCATAACATTCTTACGTAGGGAGTAACCCTCTTGGTTACGTTTGGAATACCTATCACAGTATATTCCCTAAAATCTCTTCGTAGAAACCTTAACGTTTCACTCCTTCGCGTTACCCAATGCATTGGAGAGCTATAACGGGCTCACCCGCCCTTAGTTTATCACGGAACCACCCGTCTTCATAATAATGCCCAAGAACCATAACATAATCATATCACATAAAACATGCATAAAGGAAACATAACATTTCCATATTTCAATCACGAGATATCAATACAACACATTGATATAATAAAAACATTATGAAAACCATTTTCAATACCAAAGTAAAACATGGTATTTATTTTTTTGTTTAAAAACAAAGGTATGGCTTGTAGAGGAAGCCAAAACTCAAATAACGGTCATGACGGTGGAGAAGTCGTTGTCGCCGCATACGTACGACAAAAACATTCCCTTTTGTCATTTAGTAAACGCTTCGTATAAAAAATATTCCTTTTGAATAAACGTAAAAGTCAAAGGGGTTTATACACCGTATAAAAGAAAGTTGTGTATAAAATAAAATATGCCTCAACGAAAGGAGATTGAGACGAAGTCCCATACCTCGTATCCGACTTGACCCGACCGTTCTTTAAACTCCTGAATAATAAACTTGAGTTAATCTCTACTTGCATATGAATCTTTTTCAAGTTCATTATTCCTTTTATACCATGTTATGAACATCATGTAATCATTTAAGTTAATAATGTTCATTTTGTCGGTATTTGGTTCTTAAGTCAAAAATAGACTTCTTATACTTACATGTTGTTAATTTGGTCAAAGGTTCATTATATCCAGAATTATATTAATGATTTGGATAACATATATATCATATATATTCATCATATACATGTATTTATAATATTACATCACATTTGGAGGTAAGAAATGAAATGCACCGTTCATGGAGACGGTAAGCCGTACGTATGCATGAACGCTACTTCCATTTCTATTTCATATTTTATGGAATGGAATCATAATGATATAAGAGTATATTATAATTCCAGTATAATAACATATATAATATCATTAACTTTATCCTTTACACATCCCACATATGGTATTAACGAATCAAATCACTTTTAGGGGGCGGTAGTCCGCACTTCCTAAAATGAAGATATCGTGTTTTACCCATAATGGAAACCATAAAGGTATGCCCAAAATGAAAAAAACAGAAGCTTAAGGAAAACATAAACATATTATATATCATATATAAAAATAGTGACATCATAATGTCCACCTTTGAAGGTGTTTAATGAGTGTTGAACAATCATCGTTTCGGGAGGCAGAATTTCACCATCCACGGAAACCGTATGTTCTTTAACCATTTGATGTTGTTGTGTGAGAGTGTAGCTCAAATATATCTTATAACAACATCCTAGTATATTGAAGATACTGGTGTTGTTACAAAAGAATTAAATAAAAAGAGTTTAGAGGGTTGGAGAAGAAAAATAAAACAAATGAACAAGAGAGAATGAATTACCTTTAAAAGTGTAACTCCTTTTGATTTGAGCCTAAAGGCTTCCTTTGAAAGGATTCTGCCCAAAGGGAATCCTCTAGGATGAGGAGAGGGATGTGGAGAGATCAAATGGGCAGGGGTTGGCCGAGCCAAAGGCTTGAAGAGTGTGTGAAATGAGGTAGAGGTGGGGGCCTTTTATAAGAGGAGAGGAGGGGCACTTTTGGAAAGTAAAGAGACATTGCTTTATTTGAAAATGTGTTTCGGTTTTAAAAGGTCCCACATTGATATAATTCGTGGATAAGGTGATAAGGGTTCGAAATCCACTCATCCAATTGGTTTTGGACATGTGTAAGTTTTAGATTTTTCATTATCTTTCCATTTTATTTAAATCATCAAATAATGATGTCATCACTGCATCATTATTATGTCATATATAATTTAATTTATTTAATGTATAAAAATTATAAAAAAAAATACTATGATATAGGAAATCTTTTTAGATTTCCAATTACTATTTATAATCAAAATTTGGACTTGTATAACCCCACTTAAAAATTGTTTTCGTAAAACATATTATGTTTGTGTCATTTTCACTTTAACATTAAATAAAAAGTAATTTATGTCATTTCCCAACAAAAGTGGATCCATGGGGTCCCCAAGTTGACCCATGGCTTGTCTTGGTCGGCCATGACACAACCAATGAGGTTGGGACATGTGTCTAGGTCATTTCATATTATTAAAGCATTATTTATACCTTAAACTACACTAATTACCACTAATCGCGATTAAAAACTTAATAAGTTACTATTCACCAAAAAATTATTTTAATCTCATTGAACCAAATTTTACTTCTTAATGATAACCATGTATGTCTTATTTTCAAAATTCAATTCACATTAGTGGTAAACTTTCATTTAACTGAAAAATCACTTTGCTTGATTACCACTTAGTGGTTTCACTATTCATCAAAAATTGAAGTTTTTCAGAAAATTACCAAAAATTCACCCTAAGCTATATTTGATATTCCGAATTCAAAAATGAAGTCTATTTTACAAAATTCAAAACATATAGGTCACATTAATTAATTTTAATAATTAATTCCCGCTGCCAGAGCAAATAGCGTGTTTTTACAAAACAATAAGTATCAAAAGATTGACACCAGTTTAAGTCTAATTTCAAAGTGAAATTGATTCCAATGACCACCATTGGATAAAATGGTAAAAATATATTCTAATTTCACTTCAAAACCAATTCAAAACATAATCTAATCATATAAATAAATTATATTAAAAAGCAGTTTTGATGTAAAATGCAGTATTTTTCACTATTCATTAAAAAATGAACATTGTCAGAAAAATACCCAAAAATCACACAAAGTAAATTTTGATGTCCCAATCATAAAGGATAAGTTTATTTTGACAAACATAGTTTATAAAATTGTCAAAATATAGATTCAAAAATGGTTTGCCATCAAAAGGCAGTAAAACAATCTTTTAAGAATATTAGTGTATTCCATGCATAAGATTGTATTTATTTTTATTTTAAGCCTCTATAACACTATCTTAATTATTAAAAGACATAGATAAAAATATCTATTATTCATTACTTACTTGGGATGTTACATTATTCCAAAACCATGTTTTCTAAAAATGTTCCCAAGAATGTTTTTAATATTAAAATATTAGTTTTAATGTAATTTTTAACCATTATTATTTTTTAATTTTTTTAAAAGTAATATTCCAGTCTTTTTTCCAATAACATACTTTAAATAATCTTAAAAATGTGAAAGGAAAATTTTTTTATGCACTCATCAGGAAAAAAAAACATTCCCACCATCATAACCACTAATTTATTTGGATATTACTTTACAATAATATAATTTTTTATTTCAAAAAAATTTATTTCCCAATATTTTGGAACTTTTTAGTATTAAATGTTATTTTAGTGAAAAGGGTATTTTCCAAAATGTTTTTTTATATATCTTTCTAAAGTATTTTTTTCATAAGTAATAAAATCCCTTTATTTTAATTTTACTCCACTGATGATATGTTGTATTTATAATATATTTGTTCTTTATCTAGATGGTTTATGTTCATTTTGACCATGTAATGTATTAGAATTAAATTTAACGATTAATTTTGAAGTCATTAAATTTCCCATGAATCATTCAATATCTTGTGATATTTTCTCTTTACATTTCTCTTAAATAATCATATTCTTTTTATCATGGATATGATTATTTATTAATATATATACCATTTTCACATACGGTATTTTACTTTCAAATACATTTTATTAATAGGGTAAATAATGATTTACATGTATCTTTTACTCAATATATATATTTATTGGTAAGGAACACTGTTCATGAATTAAATAAATCTTACGATATTTGAGGAATTGTTTGGGCATGAAAGTGATATTCGGGGAATGGTTATATATGGTGTCATGATTCATTTGTAGCCTAATGAGATGAATCAGCTAGATAAAATTATTTGAATTGGTTTTTGGTGTATACATAACCAAATAATTAAACTATCTCATTAAAGGGATTCACAACATATATATTAAGATGAACAATACCATAGTGTCAATAATTTAGGATTTAATTCAATGATAATTTATTTATTTATTTTTTCCATGATATTGTTGTATTTTTCTTATCTATGGATGTATTTCATAATCTTTTTATTAATTAAATGTCACATGTTTTCCCTTATTTACCATTATATATTGATTATTTATTATCTAATAATTATATTAAATTTACTAATTAAATACTCGTTTGTTTAGTTATTTTCCTTTCCATGTTAATTTTTTCTTGTTGATTGTTCTTTATTTAATCATTATAGCTTCTTCTATATGTAACCCTTATTATGAATTTGAGATCACCCTTTTTTATTTCTTTTCCCCATGATATGAAGAAGGAATCTTTGAATTATTTTAAGGATGAATAATTTTTTAATTTTACTATGGTGTATATTATGTTTTAAAATTTAAATGAGATCAAAGTATGTATTAACTTTACGAATACTAATAAACTATTTAGTGTATTGGGATGCACTCACTTGTATCTAGTGCCAATGTTTTTAAGTAACTATAGACTCTAGGATTCTGAGGCAAGGTTCCTTACAGTTTGTATGTGAAAAAGTATAATAGAATCATTAAGAACTATATTTAGGACAACATATATTAGGAAATATTAAACAATGATAGATTTTGAGGATAATTATATAAAAACAACTTAAATTTTTGGTAAGGAAGATATTATGTGGTTTGTTCCTGAAAATACATCCCTTTCTGGACACTACAAGTGGACATGGTTCTAGAACTAATAAACCTATGTATAATAACTCTGAAAAAGTCACATCAAGATTGAATTTAGTTCTACCTTATACATGAAAATGGTCTATATAGTGCACTAGGTTTGAAACTATCAAGGGATATGCTTTGGATAATTCACATTTTCATTACAAACCATTATAAAGGATTTGAATGAACGATGAAAATGAATGAACTAAGATAAACCTAAAGTGAATTATATTTAAAATATGGTGTCATAATTTATAAATCCTATAATAATTTATATGGGTTTCCCACTATGATATTTTATCACAATATACATTTTTCGTTTTATTAAATGGATAAAACCCAAAGGAATCATGTCAGCATCGAATATGAAGTACAATTTGGTAATAATGAGAAACCTAATGGGGTGATGAATGAATGATATCATGATTATTCCTAATCATTTATCTTGAAATATGATTAAAACACTACACCTTAACCATCTCCCAAATTTACTGATTTAGAGAAGGATGAGTTTTTCTAAGAGCTTGAGTGATGGAGACCATAGAGGAAATAAGGCTCAATGTCCTTCATATTATAAATGTGGAAGGAGACACCCAGGAAAGTGTATCAAAGGAAAAGGAAAATGTTTTATGAGTGGAAAATAAGGGAATAAATAATTGGGTTATAAAGGAAAAAATAAAGAGTATGATTTAAGGAAATAAATTTCATCATAGGGATCAATTTATAGTTTTTTTCTTAAATGTGGGGAACTAGGGAATTATATGAGTCAATTTATTATTTTAAAGGTTAACCCCTTGTCCAAGGAATAACCTATGTTAAAATAAAATGGTTAAATTATTATTTTTTGGGATTTAATAATTAAATAGTATAAGTATTTTAAAAAATGGTATTTTGGTTATAAGAATAATTAAACATCTAAGAACTATGTTAAATTTTAGAATCATATATGTTTTAATTATATTAATATTTATAGATAAAATCATGAGTTTCTAAGTTTAAGGATGATCTTTAGTTCAATGTCCTAAAACACATTTCTAGGTTTTATGTGATGGGAGTCTGCCAAGATTAAATATACATAAAGATACATTTATAGTAATACAACCCATCAGTTTAGAATATATTTTAGTAAAAAATTTATTTAAGGAAGAATTTCCTTACAAATTTTAGGAATAATTTTAAAGGTATTAGTAATATTTTGGGTTTATATTACCTTTCAATTTTAAGTAATTATGGGTTATTAGTTTTTGGGAAAGTTATAGAAATTATATTAATATAGTCTTAGAAAAAGGACAACCCGTATATTGGGTGACAACTATAATGACCCAAACGCAAGGTACATAGACATTACATTACTTTTTCAAAATACATAAAACATTAAAAAAAATAGATGTCCAAAGACCGTATTAGCCTTGTGCACTTTGAAACATGGAAACATGAACACTAGTATATAATTAAGCTATATTATCTCCCACTAGGTTATTCTTGACTAGAACCCTTATTAGACACATTATACTTAATACACATATTCATATCTCGATGAAGGAACCATAAAAGGGGTTGTCGTTAGACGCTCAATAATATTGAATAGGGGATACATGTAAGCATAAACATGAGTATAAAAGTATGATAATGTGATCAAAACTTTTGATTATCATAACCATCATATCAAAGATCATAAACGCAAACGATGACGTAAATATTGATAGTTCATAATACATGAATCATAAGTAAATAAGGAACCTAATCTATGAAATCATAACATAAGAATAAAACATGGAAATATGGAAAACACAGAAGCGTATAATATGATTTCTATAGTATCCAAAACATCAGAACCAATACCATCCTAGTAGTATGGGTTCACTACCCATACCATCTTGGTAGTCATGGTTCACTCCCATGGCCATATTATTAGCACAGGTTCACTCTTCATACCTCTTGGTAGTCATGGTTCACTCCCATGGACATCTTAGTAGAAACGGTTCACTCCCAAGATCATCTTAGTCTATCTAATGAGATATAAATCTTTACCCAATGTACTAGAGGGAGATATAGGTTCCACCCATTTCATAATGAAATCATACATACATGTTCCACAAAATCATAACAAATAATATCATAACCCATTAAATGAAATTGGAATTATAAACATGTAATCATATCATAACCTATGAAAAAAGATACATGTTTTATAATCATTTCATCAAAAGCATAACATGTGAAAGAAAAATAGATTTCACAAACATATAACCCATTAAAGAAAAATGGGTTTCATAAAGACCATGACATCAAGAATAAACCATTCAGAGAAATAATATGAATGGACCCTTTGGATCATTTTCATGAATGTCAAGAGTAATATCAATATATTTTATCTTATATGAGCCATAATATTGAAAGATATTTTAAAACCATTTCTTGAGGAAAATGTTCTTCTTCTTTGAAAATATATTTTTAAAACCTAAAACCATTAGAAAACCATTTTATTATAAAATTAACATGAAAATATATAAAATAATTTCGAAAAAAATGTGAATTTTTTTTTTCATTGAAACTTATAAATAAGTTTTAAAACCATTTCAAAACTGGTTTCTTTGAGAACTCATAAAAGACTCTTAAAAAACCTTTTGAAACCTAAAAAACATTAAATAAATATCAAAGAAAGAATATGTAAATACACATAAATTTAATAATATGTATCATAGAATACATTAAAAATTAGTATATACAGCACGCAAAAGAAAACATTGGTGAACATTTTATGTATCTCATTGATCTAAAAAGTGAGATGAAAATCCCTTACCATGTGTCTCAAATCTCGTCGTACTCATACAAAATTTCTGTATAATAAATACAAAATTATTGTAAATATATTAAAGAAACATATTTTTATATGTAATATCATATATGGTTTTATTATTACTTTATATAAGCCACCTGTTACCAATTCTATGTTATGGTTACCCTCCGGGTAATATCCTCTTTGTTCTTAGCATCTTTCTTAATTTGTTATATCGTTGGTCGTTATACTTATATAATGATTTGTAGACTTTAAATCATGATATAAGTATCATTAATATTCATTATATTTGTATTATAATAATCTATATAATATATAAGTATGAAATGGAATACACCGTTCATGGAGATGGTATGTTGTACGTACGGAAGAACACTGTTTCCGTATAATTGTCGTATTGAAAGAAAGAAAGTAAATGAAATATATGTATATAGATGTATATATATCATTATTAAAATATAAATATTATATTATATGTATCATATAATTTAAATAAAATCATTCCTAATCAATTCCATGTTGTGTGTGAATGAATCACATCATTTTGAGGGAGGCAATAGTCCACACTTCCTCAAACGAAATTATCATAATTTCACAAAATGGAAGGTATAAAGATATGTTCTTTTAAAGAAAAAAAATAATATTAAAAATATCATAAATATCATATATATATATATATTATAAAGTGTTTACATCCTAGTTCTCACCATCATAGGTGGTAAAGGAAAAATGAACAATCATCGTTTTGTGAGGCGGTAGTTCCCCGTACATGTAAACTGTATGTTCGCTACCCATTAGAATGAAGTGTGCATAAGGGTAAGTAAAACCCTTAGTATAATAACATATAAATATATTTTATATTTTTATATTATATAATCAAATAATAATGATATTTTAGGTATTTGGGAATGAAAATAAAAGAAAGGGGTTTGATGGAAGGTGTTACCTCTTAATCAGGTAACTCTTTTTGGTTTTAACCAAAGGGATTCCTTGGATGGATTTATGAAAAAAGGTAGGATTCAAGGAGGATGGTAGATATTTTTAGGATATAACTAGGATTATATTGTCCATTATTCAGTGTCTTTAAAGGTTTTTTAAAGTTGGAGGAGAGGATGTCCTTTACAGTGGAGGAGGAGTGACAATCTTGTAATATTTTGGAAGAGGGAAACCCCACCCATATTGTTTTATTGAAAGTGGATCAAATAATAATCCAAATTCAATATTATGGATGATATGGTCAAAATATTACCATACAATGTATTTTTTACAGTTTTATATGCCATATTAGGCATTATGTTTAGTGTTTAGTCCCTTGTTATTCTTTATTTAATCATAATCATTGTAATTAATTTTAACTACATTCACTAATATTTTTGGTCAAAAACTAAGTTGATCTTATTAGATATTATATATAATTCTGATTAAAAATATGGGATCTATTTTTATAATTTAAAATAACTGAATTTATGAAATTAATTTAAATTTAATCCTATAGACGGGATGACAAATCAGGGTTTTAAAGTAAAAACATTCAAAAAAATTCTAGGTTTTTATAACCAAATTCAATGTGAAATTAATCCCAATGAACTAAATTGGATAAATTGATAAAAAAATTTATCTAATTAAAATTTATAATAAATTAAAAATATAATTTTCCCTTATTAATAAATTAGATGAAAAAGTAGTTTTGAGTTAAATTTCAGTATTTTTCACTATTCCTTAAAAAACAAAACTTCATCGAAAAATACCAAAATTCACCCTAACATAATTTTTATATTTTAATTTAAAAAATATAGTTTATTTTGAAATATAATATTTATAAAATCTTCAAAATTTGTATTTAAAAAAGGTTATCCATCAAAATGCGGTAAAAGTACCTTAATAAAAATATAGGTTTTTATGTGTAAAATAGGGTTTGTTCTTATCTTATGCCTATAGAATCTATTGAATGAATATAAAAAATAAAAAAAAATTATTGAGCATAAAAATAGATTTCTATTAATATATTCTATTTATATTCAATTGGTTCATTAAAAGTAATGAATTAATTTTATATTTGTGTAAAACATATTTTTTTATAATATATTTAGAACTATTCATAACTGATAACGTAATTTTAAGGTTATTTCATAATATATAATTTTTTAATAATATATTGTTGTTTGGTAAAACTCCTCGTTAGAGGTAATGTATGCCAAGTCAGTGCCGTTTAAAATGAATTTTTGACATAGTGAATTGAAAACAAAATCAACAGAAAATTAATTCAATTTGAAGAAAATAAAAACATTTCTATTAAAACTAAGGTATTTACATTATACCCCCCCTTAAAATTAATTTCTCCCTCAAAATTCATCATTCCGGTACAAAAAATGAAGATAATTCTGCTTCATTATATACTCAAGTTCCCAAGTAGCTTCCTATAAATTGAAATTTCTATAAAAAACTTTGACCAGGTGAGTAGTCCTATTTCATAAAACATTCTCTGTATAATCCATAATATCAACTATTTATTCATTTTAAGAAGGATCCAACTCTAGTGGTATGACCTATGAGTTCAGTACATGTTAAGGGTTAGGTATATACTTCCTCAAGAGAGATACATGGAACAGATCATGGACTTGAGAAAGATTTGGAGGAATTTTCAATTGATAGGATTACATCTTGATATGATCAATAATCTCAAATGGACCAATATAACTTGGGATTAGTTTCCCTTTATTTCTGAATCTCATAACCTTATTCTAGGGAGAGATTTGTAGAAACACCATTTCCCCAAATTTAAATTCTAGATCACACTGATGGTTATGAACATAACTTTTCTACTAAATTTGAGATTCCTTAATATGATATTTAATGACTCTAAACTTCTTTAACATTTATTTATAGATCTTAGGTCCCAATATATTTCATTCTACAACTTTATCCAAGCATGTTGGAGCTTTACATTTCTTTACATAGAGGGATTCATAAGGTTCCATATGAATGCTTCCGTGAAATATTTTGTTGTAAGAAAAATAAACTAGAGGAAGGTGTTGATACCCATCACCATTTAAATATAAAAACATGATCTCAACATATCCTCCAGGGTTTGAATTGTTCTTTTAGATTGACCATCCAACTGAGGATGATAATAAGTGCTGAAACTCAACTGTGTATCAAGTGATTCTTGATGACTTTGTTATAAGTTCGAGGATAACCTCGATTCCTGATCAGATACAATGGAATGTGGTACTCCATATAGCCTTACCACTTTTTAATGTATATACTAGAAAGTTAACCTGGGGAGAAATCTTCTTTGATAAAAATGAAGTGTTCTGACTTAGTAATGTAATCCACTACCACCCTTATAACATTGAACCCTTTAAAGGTTTTGGGTAGTATGAAATCAAAATCTATAGTGATGCTCTCCCATTACCATTCTGGTATGGGTAATGGATGAATGATCCCTTTATACTATTTTAATTTAGCCTCAAATTTTTGTCATACCATGAACTAAGATAAAAACTCTGCGATATCTCTCTTTATGTCATCCCACAAATAATATTATTTCAAATACTTATATATATTTTTAGTTCAGGGATGAATAGAGAATGAAGAATTATTAGCTTCCCCTAATAGATCCTTCATCAAATCTTGTATGGAAGGGAGATATACAATATTATTGAATCTTGTCATTCTATCATGATCAAGGTTAAAACTAGAAACATTTATAACTTTCCTTTTCATCTCTGTATCTTCATTTCATGACTCCTTAATATTTAATTTGATAGAGGGTTGAAGATTACTTTGAGAAAGATTTTATTTTCCCCTTACTTCAAGATTTCTAGATCCGACATTTTCAAATATAGAAATTCTGGATCTTTTGTGATCGTCATCACGGATAAGATTGAATGATCTTTTCGACATTAAGCATCGTCCACCTTGTTCACTTTCCTAGGGTGGTAATGTATTGAGCAGTTATAATCCTTTATCGGCTCCAACCATCATATTTGAAACATGTTCAAATCCTTATGTGTGAATATATATTTCATAATTTTATGATCAGTATATATATCACAATTTTCCCCATAAAGATAATGCCTCCATATCTTTAATGCAAAAATTATCACTGCTAAATCCAAATCATGAGTTGGGTAATTTTTCTCTTGAATATTTAACTATCATAAGGAATATGCTATAACCATGTTATTCTTCATAAGAACACATCCAAATACCTTCTTGGATTCATAACTATATATTACAATACCTTATACACTATAGGGTAATGTAAGAAAATTTGCAATGAACAACTTATTATTTAGTTCCTTGAAATTGTCCTGATATTAATCTGTCCATAGGAACTTGACACCTTTCTGAGTGAACTTAGTTAGAGGATTATATAGTCTTGAGAAATTATCCAAAAACCATCAATAATATCCAACAAAACCAATAAGTTTATGGATTCCAGTCACTATGGTTGATTTAGGAAAACATTCAACAGTCTTTGTCTTTGATACATCTACTTATATACTATCTATCAAGATTTTGTGACCCAAAAATGAATCCTCTTTCATCCAAAATTCGCAATTCATAATTTATTTTATAGTTTCTCCTTCCATAGTGTCTTTCGTACAATTCTCATGCGGTCTTCATGATCTTACTTTCTATTTAAATATATAAGAATATCATCTATAAAGACTACCACAAACTGATCGAGGTAATCTTTAAAGACTCTATTCATTAAATAAATGAACATAATATGGGAATTAGTAAGATAGAAATGAATTACTAAATATTTATAGTGTCCATAACATGTATAGAATTTCATCTTGGATAAATTCTTCTTCTTGACCATGAATTGATGATATCTAGAATGAAGGTCAATCTTGGAAAAGTATTGAGCCCCATATAGTTGATCAAAAAAGTCATCAATATTGGGAAAAGGTACTTATTCTTGATTGTGATATTATTCAAATTTTTATAATCGATGTAGAGTCACATTTATCCGTATTTTTTCACAAAAAGAACTGCTTCACTAGAAGGCAACACACTTGGCCTATTGAATCCCTTATCAAGGTTTCCTTAGAGTTGCTTATTAAATTCATGCAACTCAAATGGGGCCATAAGGAACTCTTATATAAAGAAATATGAAATTTCTATAACAATTGGAATATCATCGATGTCAATTTTCTATCCAACCATTTGAGAAAAAAATCCTGTTTGAATGGAAATTAAGACCCATACATTGGATATAATCTCTATAAGAAGTTCATACATATAACAAAATGATAGAAAATCATATAAGGGTATGAAATATCAAACATAATTTCCCTTCCCTAATAACTGATGTGATATTTATGCAATGAATTTCAATCTATTTCTAATATGAAATCAAATTCAACCAACAGATGAATGAAAGGATTTTTAGGAAGCACATTCTGAAAAATTTCAACCAGAGAGGAATCATTGACATGTGATGCAATCATCATACCATTAGTGGTTTTTATTGGTAATTCCATATATAATAATTTTTGTGGAAAATTAACACCCTTATAAAATTATGTAGATATGAAAATGTGGGCAGGTCCATAATCAAATTAGATATTAACAGTACTAGAGTGGATGATAAGTGTACATTTCACCATTTTTTATCACACCACATGTCAGAAATTGAGATTTCATGAGATTTCTCCTTGTCCATAGGCTTAATAGGTTATTGATTTCAATCATCATCACCATCCCTTAGGTTTGGGAACTTGTTATCATAATTCCCATTATCCTTACACTGGTATCATTGAAGCGTGGGTGGTGCATTCTCTACCTCTTTTTCTCCATTCACACTATTAGTTAACTTCTTCCAATCAATTTTGAAATAAATGACTAGTGAAATTTTATTCCATACTTATAAAATTTATTATACCCTTAAGGAAATTTACTCCATGCTTCTTCCCACACATAGAGCATAAAGGAAATATCATCTTCTTATCTTCTTGGTTTTTATAGTTTCCTCTAAACACCATCTTTATTTTATTGTCAAAACCATGGGATTGATATATGGCTCCAACCTCCATTTAAAATATGATTTAACAACACAAAATTTCTTTATAGCTACGGTTATATCTCATATCCAATGCCCTTCTTGTACTTAGATTTAAGACACTAAAGAACCAATCAAGTTTAATTTTTTTGTTGGATGATAATTCCTGAATCATACGTCAAAAGTCTCATGAACTTTTCCTCGCAGGTACTGATGGATTCATCATCCCTTTCCTTAAAAACAAGGAAATATTTCTCTATAATTATAATAATAATAATAGGAAATTACTTATTGAAAAATAATTTCTTGAAATCATTCCAATCCATAGATTTATCTTGCTGCCTTGTATTCTTAATTAGATTCCACCACTGGTCTGCTTCGTCTTCTAACCGATAAAAATACAGAATAAATTTCTCATTCTCCATACATTAGAGAATAAAGAATATATTTTCAGTAGTATTGATCCATTGTTCATAAACTAGTGGATGAAAAGATGCTTTGAAAGAAGGTAGATGTTTCATCATAAAGGACTCAAAAAAATGTTGTTCCCTACTTTTATCATTTGGAAGTCACCCATGATTCATAGATTTAGAAAGCTATGAGAGACTGACAACAAGATTTTTATTATATATTCCATAGAATTCAGTTTCTCAAGAGGATAATCATTTCATTTCCTATTACAATAACCATTAATATAGTTCTTTCTGGGTTCCATACATTTACTAAAAACAAAACAAATATAGTAAGAAACAATTATCATAATGAGGGACCACATAATCTTGAAAATTTGGTTATAGGATTTCTAAGTTATAAAACCTACCATAATCTAAGAAAACATAGGTTTATCTTCTGATATTCATAGAAAAACTATATTTAAATCCTTAATTATGGTTCATGAAGATTTTTTCAATTCCTAAAGCACATCCCCAAGAGTGTCAAACCAGGTGTGCATTAAGACCCATTGTCATGTACCAAGTTACCCCGAGTCAGGCCCGAGACACCTTGTATAAGTTATTACTATTAGGTATATCTATTCCAAAACCACATCCACTTGTAGAATCCAGATATGGATTTATTTATATGAAACCACTCACTCTATCCTTTACTAAAATTATAGGTTATTTTAGTATAATTTTCCTTATCCTTAGACTTATCCTATGAAATGTACTTAGAGTTATCACTAAGGTTTTCTCATCCTTGTTTCCAAAGGTTAAATAAATATTTTCTCTAATACCAACAACAGAAAACCAAAATTAAGGTAAACAGAAATTAAATCACTTTTTTATAATACATGAAACATTACAAAAACAGATGCCCAAAGACTGTATTAGTCTAGTTCCTTTAGAAACATAGAAACATGAACATTGGAACATAAGTGAGCTACATTATATCCCATTAAGTTCTTATTGACTAAAACCATTCTTATACACATTATAATTAATACACACATTCATATCTTATGGAAGGAAACATAAATATAAATGATCTATATTCTTAGTAAAGGTAAACAAGGAAGACATGTAAGCATAAACATGAATATAAGAGTATGATAACGCGATCAAAACAATTTAAGATCATATCCTTCATATAAAATATCATAAACATGAATTTGGGAATAAATTTTTAGTATTCATAAGACATGAATCATCAATAAATAAAGAACACAATACCTAAAATAATGATATATGAATAAAACATTTAATTATGGAAAATAAATAATTATATAATATGATTCCCATAGTAGCCAAAAAATCACTTCCAATACCATATTACTAGTATAAGTTCACTTTAAAAACCATATTAGTAATCATGGTTAACCACCATAGGCAAATTAATATCATTATTTAACCCTGAAAACCTTTTTTATAGTCATGGGTCACTCCCATGGCCATGTTAGTAGTCAAGGTTCACTCCCAAGACCATCTTAGTCTATCTCATGAGATATAAAAATTTACTCAATGCTTTGGAGGGAGATATAAGTCCCAACCATATCATAATAAAATCATACAAACATATTCCACAAAATAAAAAAAATCATATCATTACCCATGTAATGAAATTGGTATCACAAACATGTAATCATATCATAACCTATGGAAAAAGATACAAGTTTCAAAATCACTTCATCAAAAGCATAACATGTGAAAGAAAAATGGATTTCATAAACATATTACCCAGGAAAGAGTAACCTAGTTCACAAAGACCATGACATTAAGAATAAACCATTAATATAAATAATATGAATGTAACTTTATATCATTTCAAAGAAAGGTATACATAACGTCAATAAATATTATCTTCGATGGGAAATAATTTTGAAAGACCTTTTAAAAATATTTCTTGAGGAAAATATCCCCCTTCTTTGAATTTTTTTTCATACTAAAACCCTTTGAAAATTATTTTCTTTTAAAAGATAAATTAATAATTATAATATAATATTTAAAACCTTTTCCCTTGAATCTTATAATGAAACTTGAAAACCATTTCAAAATCTTTTTCCTTGAGAACATATAAAAGGATATTAAGAAACATTTGGAATCATAAAAACCATTAAAAAAATATTATAGAATCGGTATATAAATCATTTTAATAATAATATTAATCATATAATACATTAATGAGTAGTATATAAACCACACAAAATAAATGAGTGGTGAACAGAAAATGTATCTCACTGATATAAAAAGTGAGATGAAATTCCCTTACCTTATGTCTTGACTCTCATCATACTCCTAAACAAATCCTATATAATAAGTATAATTTTATTATAAATCTATAAAATAACCATATTTTTATTTATAAAATCATATATGGTTTTATAATGACTTTATAGTACCATATTATTACGAATTCTTTGTTACGGTTTCACTCTGGGTTACATCCACTTTGTTCTACACTTGTTTCTTAATTTTCTATATATTTGTTCATTATAATTATATCGAGATTTATAGAATGTAAATAATGATATTAATATCATTAATATTAAGTATATGTGTATTATTATAATCTATATAATATATAATTATAAAATGGAATACACTTTTCATAGAAATAGTAGACCGTGCGTACGTGTGAATGCTCTTTCCGTTTAATTTCTTTATTGAAATAAAAGAAGTAAATGAAATATATTAATATATATGTATATATATCAATATTATAATATCTTGATTATATTATATATATATATATATAATATGTTTACTAAACTCATTCTTAATACATTCCTTGTATTTTGTGAACTAATCATATCACTCGAGGGAGCGGTAGTCCACACTCCCTCAAATGAAAATATCGTATTTACAAAAATGAAAATTATAACGATATGTGCTGTAAAAAATTAAATATATTGAAGAAATTATTAAAATAATATTATATATATATATATAAATATATATTTTTCATCATAATTCCTACCATGAGAGGCGGTGATGGAAGAATGAACAATCATCGTTTTGTGAGATAGTAGTTCATTGTACATGTAAACAATATGTTCGATACCCATTAGATGGAAGTGTGTGTAAGTATATGTAAAAAATTTAGTTATATAATATATTTTCATATTTATTTTATTGGTTTTATTATATAATCATGGAACAATTATATTCTAAGTGGTGGGGAAATAAAATAAAATAAAGGAGTTTGAGGGAATGTGTTACCTCTTAATCATGTAACTCTTTTTGGTTTTCACACTAGGGCTTCCTGGGAAGGATTTATGAAACAATGGAGACATACATGAGAAAAGGATAGATTTTGGGGAGATTATTATATATATATTGGATGAAACTAAGTGTCTTTATAGGTTTGTGGAAGTGGGAGGAGAGGAGGCCTTTTATAGTGGAGGATTAGTGACACTCTAGTATTATTTGGGAAAAGGGAAACTCCACCCACATTATTTTATTTAAAGTGGATCCAATAATGGTAAAGAGTACATAAAATGGGGTATAGGGTCAAAATATGGCCATAAATGTGATTTTGGACCTGTTTATAGTTCATATTAGGCCTTAAGTTTAGGGTTTAGTCCCTTGTTAAGCTTAATTTAATATTAATCGTTTTAATTTATTTTAATTACTTTCACTAATATTTTTGGTCAAAAAATTAGTTGATATTATTAAATATTATAAATTATGATTATTATAAATTAGGCATTAATTTTTCCAAATTACAATAGTATAAGTGGTATAAATTAATTTAAATGTAATCCCACAGACGGGATGACAAAGAAGATTTTTAAAGTAAAAACATTCAAAAGTTTTCTAGGCTTTCATAACCAATTTCAAAGTGAAATTGATTCAATATCAAAAAATGGATAAATTTATAACAATTTTATATAATTAAAATTTAAAATAAATTATAATTATAATTTAATCTTATGAATAAATTTGATGAAAAAATAGTTCTGAGTTAAATTTTAGTATTTTCCCTATTCATTAAAAAATGAAACCTCACAGAAAAATACCAAAAATTCATCCTAACCTAATTGTTAAGTTTCTATTTATAAAAATGAAGTCTATTTTTTATATATAAAATTTATAAAAGGTTCCAATATTTAAATTTAAAATAGGTTCTTCTTCAAAATTTGGAAAAAGTACTTCAATAAAAATATTGGGTTTTTTGTGTAAAATTTGGTTTGTTCTTATCTTATGAATATCCAATCTATTGGATGAATATGAAAAACATTTAATTGAATATATAATATAAATATATAATTAATTTCACTCACTAATTTTAATTAATTTAATTTATTAGGGTTAAACAACTTTGTGATCATATCATTTTCTGTAAATATATGCCACGTATATTTAGTTGGTTCATTGAAACTTATGAATTCATATTATATTTGTGTAAACCATAGGTTTTAATAATTTAGTTAGTACTATTAATAACCACTAACTTAATGGATAGGTTAAATCTTAATATATAATATTTCAATAATATCTTGATTTTTGTTAAAACTCGGTGTTGCATGTAATGTACGCCAAGTCAGTGCCGTGTGAAAGCAATGTTTGACTAACTGAATTGAAAAACATTAATGAAAAATAAAAATAATCCCATAAAAACTCAGGTTGTTACAATAAACCATCCCATCCGGAAAGGTTGAGTGTCTTAAACCCACAACCAAAGGGAGACAAGGGTGGAGAGCCTATTAATGGCTTATATGATGTACTGGTTAGTTTGACATTATTTTTAAATGATTTTATTAGTATATAATTATGTAATGGATTAAGTTTAATTTTTTGTGTTTCTATTGAGGTTTTAGAGATTAATATACTATATTAGATAACTTATTCTGACCATTCTTTTTTGGTAAATATTTAGAGACATGTCAAAGGACTTGCCAATATTTTATGTATTTAAAGATATATTAAAAATAAATTTTAGTGTTTCAGTAATAAAAAGAATTATATTTGATATTATGCCCATAGAGTAATAGTTGAAATGGAAATAGATATAAACACAACTAATGGATGAAATTATCATTATAAAATTTAAAGATAACAAATTATTATATTTCCTTATTTCCTTGAGCAGTAAAATAATTTCTTAATAATAGAAAAAGGATACTGAAATAAAAATATGACCCTATTACCTTCATATTTAATGAATACATAGTAAATTAACTAGTTAATTTTTTATTATTTTGTGAGTAATAACCTTTATCACTCTCTATAATTATTTTTACTTTTCTTCCATGTATTTATCATCACTTACCTCTAATTTTATTATATTTATAAATCGAGTATGTGTTATTATAGATGACCTTCGTACTTACCTTTCTATATTATTAGAGGATGTATTAATAACAATTTTTATGATGTGGGTTTACAGAAATGGTTTATTTCAAATGTCAATCCCATGATTACTGAGATCAAGATTAAATTTCCCAGACACAATTTATTTAAGGGGTTATAATGTAATACCTTAAGATTTTAAAAGAAGAGGATTGGGATTGACAAATTATGTGAAATGAGATATCTAGTTTATAAGAGAATGTAACACCCTAAGAGTTAATGATATAATTATTTTTAAGTGAAATCAATTTCTTCAATAACTTGTGAAACTCACAACAAATTTTTTTAATGAACCATGATATAATATTAATAATATTATTAAAACATGACTATTAAAAACAAGATGTTAAAATTAGAGGTATGAATTTGAATATTTTATTTTAAAATAATTATAATGGTTTTAGATAAATAAATATATTGATAAATTAGTAATTAAATTTTGGTAAAGTCTCTATATGCTTTGAAACTACCATTTTCTAAAACATGATTTTTATTTATTTTTGTGTAGAAATAACATAATTAATATAATAAACTTGTATAACTTTTATTTTAATAAATTCACTTATTTTTTCAATAAACATGTCAGAATTATCTTAGAGCGATTTTTTGGGGATTTTTAATAAAATATTAATTTTTCGATGAATATTGAAAAATAATGGTTTTTATTGAAAAATGCCTTTTCATTTAAAGAATTTATAAGGATAGATTTTATTTTAAAATAGATTTAAAAGTAAAATTACATTTATTATATATTTATTAATCCAATTTATGGCATTTCAATCAATTAAATATTAAATTTTGATATTAAACTTTATATAATTATGAAAATTTTCTCTTTGATAACTCGATTTTTCATCCCGTCACCAAGTTTAATTTTAAATTATTTTTTTCACTACTATTAGTGGAATTTTGAAAATGGATTACTTATTTTCAATCAGAATAATTAATATTATCTAATATGGGAAACATAATTTTTGACTATAATGAATAGTGAAAAGAGTAAAAATTTATTATCGCAGATAAGGTAAAAATGGGGTTATGAGGGGTTTAACAAAAAATATAAGGGTAAAGAATGATCCAAAATAAGTAGAATTCCAGTTTAATGTTTATATTTCAACCTTATATTTTATATTGTTTTTGAATGGGCCTTTTTGTAGCCTTTTGTAATATACAAAGATTGGTATAATTATTCTTTTCAAAAAATTCAATGTGTCCTCTCCACTTATAAACAACCACCCCCTCATCTCTTCCTTAAACCTCCAAAATGATTTGTTTCATCCAATATGTGAACAAATATTTTCGTTAACTCCCTCCCCAAATCCTGCATTACATACTATACTTAGTAAACTATATATACATTATACTGAGATGTTATTATATTAATTTAATAATTTATATATATATATCCACTTACATCAAATGGAAAACGAAATTGTCAATCATGTTTATGGCGGACTATCACCTTTCAAGGCTGGATATAATATTCAATTTAACACACACACACACATGATATTTATTAAATTATTAAAATTATTGAAACATGATAACACTTATGTCACACCCCGACCTAGTCGTTTATTTTATTTTATTATTTCTATATCCTTAAATAATTTTTGCTGGGGTTTGGGGTGAGTCCCGGATTATGTTTCTTGGTTTATGTTAAAAAGTGTGTGTTACGGGTTCGACATCATTGGATGCATGGGCGGAGCACGACCTCACAAAGCTTAGCCCAGAAAACCGTGTGACCCTTTCTTCTTTGATGAATTAAAGTGGATAAATAAATGTTAATTTATTATGTCATTTCAAATTTTTATAATCATTAAGAATTTAATTATTTTTATTTTTGGTGAAAACTAGACTTGTTAATTTTATTATTTTAGTATTATTCTTATTCTCATTACCCTTTTTTTCAATTTTAATTATTATTATTAGTATTATTATTATTATTATTATTATTATTATTATTATTATTATTATTATTAAAATATTAAAATTATATTTAGTTTTCATTTTATTTTATTTTAGATTTGTTTTTATTTATTTATTTATTTACTTCTTTTTTTCTTTCTTTAGGTTTCCTTAGAGCCGCCCCCCCACCCCCCCCCCCCCCCCCCCGCCCCCCCTTTTTGTGTGCGGCGTGCCCTGGCTCTCCCGCTATTTCGGCATAGCAGCGCCTTCTCCACCTCATGACCCTACAACCCGGCACCGCTCCCCCTATCCCGGCGCATTCCACCCTACCAAACTCCACCTTATATGCAAGAAAGGCCCCTTACACCTCCCTCCTTTTCAAGCAACACCCCTCCGCTGCCCCGATTCCCTCCTCCCTTGAAACCCCTCACCACCCAACCTCCGCCTCTTGCTCCCCCTGTCCACCGGTGCAGACCGGTCTTGGCAGCCCCTTGGCTGACTTCTCCCCCAGCAGCTCCCTCCCGCTCAACCGCTAGTCTCCCTACATCTCTGATCATCACAACCAGTGCGAACCCGGATGCGACCTCCGACTGAGATCCCTTCTTCCCTGCTCCACCAGGAGGCGCAACCCCCTTCTTCGACGGCCCTCACCTAGCAATCCCTATATAACCCTCTGACCTGCATGCTCCATCCGACCATCCCTCGGCCTCCTTGTAGTAGGCCCATCGCCCCCACTCACCTCCTGCCCTACACACTCCATTCAGCCACACCCACCTCTGGCCAAAAACCCTAGGCCTGCCCTCTGTTAGTGCACACAACCCCTTCGACCTTCTGTCGGTGCGCCACCCCCTTCCGGTGTGTTTCACACCTCCCATTCGGTATAACCATCTTCTCTCTTTGTCTTATTTTAGTTAGTTTGGGGGTTTTATAGTTAGTGGTTATTTTGGTAGGTTTATTATTTTTAAAACGCTTGCAAAGCGGTCTCGGGTTTTTCATTGTAGCCGCGCTTCATTTATGAGGTGCGGGTTTCTCCCCTCCACTTGGTTTCACATACTCTAGTCGGGTTTTTATTTTTGTGTGTGTTTAAGTCCTTGATATTTATTTTGCAGTATGTGGGACCTTACCTTGTGGTTCCAAATGTGCGTTGTTTTTGTAATGCTATAAATTTGATGTAGGCATCCCCTTTCACTTACCATCTTTAATTTACAGAACTCTAATTCTATGTTTTTAACACATTATATATATGATAAATTTTTTTGTGCAACCTTCTGTTTAGTTTCTTGGTATGCGCTTGATGTTAGAAGTCTTGTTTTAAATGGTCTCATTGTACAGTTAATTTGAAAGTAGTATTTTTGTTTAAAATTGAGTGTGTTTTTATGTTGAACTTTGTTGTGACTCTGGATTTGTGTTTTATATAACGTTCTCAATATTGATAATATTATTTTGGTCTTGAAAATCATAAAAGCTAGTGTTTTTGGGGTTCGTAATATTTTAAGAAATTATTTTAATGTGCGGAATGGTTTGTCGAGTTGTGAACACTAGGAGTCTTATAAAGATGGTCTATAATGTTAAAAACAATGTTTAAAAATATAAACAAAATTTAGGCCTATAATTGGTGTCAATATTTTGTTTGGTATTAAATAGAAATTGTTTTTGTAAACATTTCATGCCTTGTGTTTTTATATATAAAGATGCCCATTTGGATTTTCCGAGCAAAGTGTGATGTAAAATAAAATGTTGGGGTTTATAAATGTGTCATTAGTGCGCAAAAAAATGTTTTGGGTTCTTTTTGTGGTTTCCCAAGTGGGTTGGCTTTTACAAAAGTATGGTTTGTGTTTTAGCATGTTTTGGCATTTCATTAGAAATGGTTGGGTCTTGAGTGTGTAGTCTAACTATATTAAAAATATTGCTATCAATATTTAGATATGCTAAATGAAATGTTTACATCTTTTTGGTAATGTGGAAATTATACCTTTGATAAAAGTGGGTTTTGTAAATAGTGTTTAAGGGCCCGTTTGGCAACTTTAAGAAAATGATGTAAAGTGTTTATTGTAAAACCCCCGTGGATGTTCCTCGTGCATTGTTGACATATGATGGCTAGGATGCCCCTAGTATAGAATCCTCGAGTTCCCTTATATGGTTTCCTCAGTTGGGAACCCTTGATATTTATTGAACTTAAGTTATGAGGAAAACCCTTAAGGAGACTTGGGGTGAGACTTGCCATGAAATATTATTATACATATAGGTTGTGATTCATGGCTTGGAAGCATATATTGGTTCAACTCCTTTTATACTTGCGACATACAAACGTGACATATTTAGAGAATTGTCTGAGATGAGTACCACAATGGTAGGTTATGATACTAACCATTGGCCCATAGTAGGTAGATATGTTTGTGTTTATTGCTATGGGATATTCCCTTAGCCTTCCCGAGAAAGGATGGCCGAGCATTTTGGAGCACTAGATTTCATCGTATGTTGCATGATACTGTAGGTGGGATCACATGTATAGTGTCATCTGGATTATTCTCGATCTCTTGGGTTCGCCTATGTCTAGTGATATTTAGCTAATGAACTGTTGCTGAGATATTTTCATTCTTATTTACATTACCCTTTCTATATCTGCCTTGGTACCCTTATGTGTTGTTTTTTATGGAAAGTGACATTTTGGTTTTCCTAACTCTTATGATAATGTTTTCAAAAGAAAATGTGTTTTAAACTCTTTGGTTCTAGTTTTTCAAATGACTATGGTAAATGGTTTGTACTTTGTTTTCAAGTAAAAATTGTAGAAATACATATTTTAATATATTTTAGTTCAATCATAGAATTGATGTTTCTTAATTTTAAATGTATTACATTGGAAATAGATATCAGGCTAGCCTAATGAGTTTTATTTCCCATGCCTATTATTCTTTTATGTTTTTAGTGTTTGTGTAGGATCTAGTTTTGGTGTACTCACTTTGGGTGAAGTTTGATCGTTGAGTCAGAGAGTGACCCATAGGGTCACACAGAGCTAGTTCGGTCATTAAGTTTGGTTAGTTTTTATCTTCTTTCAGTTTATTGTTTAGTTGTTTATTTGGTTTATTTATTCTATGCCGCCCTTTATTATTTCCTCTACTTTTATTAATTGTATTGGGAGAAACCATTCACACAGTCTCTGTTGATGCCCTGACACTTGTCGCCTACCCGGGAGGATCGAGAATGCCTCTCAGGCCATGTTGTGGATCAGCTCAGGTGATCTCTTCAGGGTCAACCTGGGTTGGTTCATGACAACTTATACCACATTACTTTCCATACTGTGGGGGGATACGATAACATCACTTACATGTACAGTGGACTACCGCCTCGTGAGTTAATTTGATTTATTTTTTACTAATGATTTACATGGAAGGTAGTAAGGATAAAATTAATTAATATATGTGATATTAATGACATAAAACTAATTCTATAAATATAATATCACAACTAAATTATTACTTCTATTACATTGGAAAACAATTACATCACTCGTGAGCATGTGCGGACTACCACCTCCACATAGTGATGTGAAATGTTTTTCTTATTTTTTACATGGACGATAATAAGGATATATTTGATTAATATAAACTCAATATATGAAACACTAATTATTATAGAAAGGTTAATAAATATCTATTTTCCATTTGCTCTATCCGTTGAGAAAATGGAAACAACGTTCATGCGTACGTACGACCTACCATCACCATAAATGTTGTAATTCATTTTCTATAATTAAATTTTATGGATTATTATAAATATACGTATAATTAATATATAATATATTTATATCGTGTTTTAAATTATGGATATTAGTGAACCATGATTAAAGATAAATGACTAAAAATAATAAATTAAAACATACATGAAAAAAAATCAATAATTACATGAAATATATTTTTAACAAGGAATTGTTAATAAATGGGTGATAAAAGGCCGTAAGTAAATAATATATGGTATCATATATATATAAGTATTGTTCAAAAAAGATTTATAATAACCTTATATTTATTATATAGGAAATACAGACATGTAAAAAGGAAATCAGACCAGAGGTAAGAGATTTTGTCTCAATTTCCTTTTATTGAGTCATATTTTACGGTTATTCACCTAATTTATTTATATGGATTATATACTACAGCTTTTACCTGTAATATAATGAAACATTCATAATTAATGGAATTTTATGTTTATTGTTAATTATTTTATCTAAGTGGTTTTCATTTAAAAGTTACCAAGTGGTAAAGAATTTCATAATTCTATTTCTTTTCATTGGTTTATATTACTTCTTCATTGTCTTCGATATTTTACGATTATGTGTGAAATGAATTTTGATTATATTATTTTTTATTTCTAATATTTTTATTTGGATTTATATTTGATAAACATAATAATTTCATTGATTAATTATTACTACAATATTATGATCATTGTAAGGTATGTTCATATCAAATTATCATATTTGGGACATATATTAGTTTATAAACCTATGTTATTTTAATATTTGTATCTAATAAAAATTTGATATCTTATATCATGAATATATTTATATTAATGGTTTTTAATAATTCTATTTGTGTTATTTATTTCATAGTGCTTATGATTCATAAATTACCAATATAGTAAGAGATTTATGTATCAATATCATTTTAATCGGGTTTGCCTATGCATGAATATAAATTGAAATAAATTATACCATATTTATATTATAAAACCATTTTATTTTATTATACGTTATTTATTCATGAATCTTTCGTGTAATAGTATGATTTTAAACTCTTTGGAGCTAAAAATGATAGAGAATTTGTTTTAATAAAATACAACATTATTTCTCTCTTTGGTTAGAAATCAATTTTATTCCAAAACCATGTTTTATAAAAAATATTTCAAGAAGTATTTTTAAAATTATCCTATGAGTGTTTAAATTATTTTTTACCCATTATTTTATTTTTACAAAATGTTTTAAAATGAATCTTTATGTCATTTCACAAGAAATGTAATTTTGAATCTTCATTCGAAATGTGAAAGGAATATTTAAATTAACATACTCAGAATGAATAGATTTTCCCTTAATTAGGAAAAATCATTTCTTTAAGGATTAATTTCCATGTTTATAGTTTTTTTAAATAATATGGTTTTCCTAATATTATAAGAGTTTTTAGTTTTAAATTTTTTATTATGATGAAAATGGTATTTTCAATAAGAATTTTTTTAAATATATTTTTATGGTATCTTCATTTATCAACAACAAAAACCCTTTATTTTACTTATAATCAACTAGGTATATATTATATTGATTCCATAATTATTATCTCTCTAGATTTTTTATGATCAGTTTGACTAGAGAAATTATTGACAATCAATTTCTTAATTAATTTTGTAGTCGTTAACTTTCCCTTCAATTATTCACTATCTTGTGATCATTGGTCAGTAAATTTATCTCAAATATCCATATTCATTATATCATGGATATTATTATTTCCTAAACCAAATTCTATTTTTACATATTATGTATAATTTTTAAAGTAAATTGATTAAATGTGGATATAATGATAATTATACATCCTTTACTTAATACATATATATGTTGATAAGGTATATTTTTTATTAATTTATCCCTTATTTAATATATGAGGAATGAATTTGAAATTCATGTGATGGGTGGGTCCTAGTTAAAAATAGTCCCTCAATTAATGAGTAGTCCCATAAGACAAATCATTTGGCTAGCCTTATTTATATGGGTTTTTAGTGTATACCTAGCCATAGTATGAAACTATCTCGTGAAAGGTCTTGACCGCCTAGATACCATGATGCCTAAGATTATGGAATATTATAAGTAAATATTTTTCTTCATTCATAATTTAGTGATTATTATTATCCTTGAGATTTTCTCATTGATATTTTCTATGGACGCATTTAATTCTTAGTTTATTGATTAAATCAAATGTGTTTTCACTGATTTACCTTCACATATTTATTATGAATTATCTAATCACGATATTATATATACTTATTGAATGAAATTTTTGTTAAGTTATTTACATTTATTTATTTATTATATATTATTTATCATGATTTATTTATTCATCATTTCTTCTGTTGTATGTAACCCTTAACAATAATTTGAGCTCACCCTTATTCTGTTTCTTTTCATGAGAATATGGAGAAGGAATCTTTTAATGAAATCAAGGATGAATATTTTTTACTTTCATTGTGTTTTATCTACTGTTTCAAATGTAAAAAAGATTCATGTATGCATCTATTTTACCAAGACTACTAAACTATTCAGTCATTTGGGATGTGATCCCTTGTATCAAATGTCAATGTAATTTAGTAACCACTAACTCTGAGCTACTCTGGTTAATGTATTTAAATGGAAATTTTTGGAGGAAGCATATATCATAAGTATGTATATAAAAATATTTATAGTTTTTTCTTCCATCATAGGAAAGAGTTAGTGATTATTTTTGCCTATGAAAAATATGATTCTTTTATAAAATGAAATATTAGAAGAAGTGTAACACCATGAGTTTTTATAATTTTTTTGAATAAATTAAATTTCATTGACATATTTCATTATTTGATACACAAAATTAATCTTTCTATATACACAACACCATCTTATCTTGCGTTACATTCAACATTGAGCTTCTACAAAACATCATTTTATTGTTTTAATTATTTAAATAATACAATTATTACCTAGACATTAGAATGGAGGGTATGAAGAAGATTAAATAAATCATGAAATATAGTTTAAAAATGTATATATAATCAATTATTTTGTTACTGGTTATTTATAAATTAAAATAAAAACCCTTTTGAATATAAAAAGAAACCATTTTTTTGAAAAACTATTTAATTGTGAACAAGTTTGTTTTATACTAACAAATAAGAAAATCAATATTTTTAGATTATATTAATGATATATATATATATATATAATATTAAATATATTGTTTAAAATTTATCCTATGTGTTTTCTAGACATGATATAAGAACAGATCCAGTTATACTAATAAAATATGTATTTTTCTAAAAAGACAGTTTTTCCACCTTTTGATGCAACATGTTTTTTAAATATAGCTGCTGAAAATTTTATGAAATATATTTGTTAAAATAAACTTCTTCCTTAAAATCATAACATAAAAATTTACTATTTTTAATATTTGGTATTTTTATGATAAGTTTCATTTTTTGATGAATAATAAAAAAATACTACAATTTAATTAAAAATTGAGTTTTCATATAAATAATTTATAATTTTAAATTATATTTTAATTCTTTTTAAAGTAAAATTATTTCAAAAATACATATATTAATACAATTATTCCCATTTTAATATGATTTACGTTGAATTTGGATATAAAAATATTTCAATCATTTGAATGTTTTCACTTTTAAAACCTGTTTTTTGTCCCATAAACATGATTAATTTTAAAATAATTTTAGCCAATTATGAGTTTCAATTTAAAAAAATTGATTCAAAATTTAGAATCATAAGTTCCAAATTTAGTAAATTTTTCCCTTTTATTTCAGGATGATATGAAGAGTAACTTTTGTAATTTTTATTACCATGGTTAAGGGTAAATCAGGTAACAAAAGGTCAAAATATTATTATAAATATTAGAAAACTACCCTAAAACATTCCCAAATTTTATTTAATTAATTTAATTATACACTAAACACCTAATTTTTAAAATATATTTTTTATTGGACACTTTTCCATAAAAATAACTTAGATATTATTAAAATCAAATGGAGTGACAAAATTTCAGTCTCTTACTTTTAATAAGTATAATAATTTTAGTATGGGGCTAAATATAATATATTCTCAACTATAAATATTATTATGAAAAAAAATAATCATATAAATCGTTATTTTTTAATTTTAGTGAATAAATAGTTATCATAAATAATTACACAGTGATGATATAACAATTATTCAATTAATGAAAAACTCAATTAAGTGATATTAAAAATATTAAAATAAATATAATTTGATTTAATTACGATTATAAAATGATTTTATAGGTTAATATTACATATTAGGGGTGTATTAAATAATTTTTTTAGACGTTATGTTTTTTAATTGATTTTATTGATGTCAATATAATGAATAAGGTCAAAATTGACACTAAAAATATTTTATGAAAATAATATTTTATTAATTTATTTAGAAATCATAAAAACACTAAATAAGAACAAATGGGATAAAATATATTATGAAACATAAAAAATTACCAATATATGGTTCAATTAATAGCTTATAATAACCATATCCACCTTTTAATATTGAAAATGTTGTTATTGTAGTTAAAATTAAAATAGGTTAACTAATGGTTAATCAATTATAAAATGACACCTCCTCCCTCATATAATTTCACAAATTATATTATTATACATCAACCAAAAACTGAGAAATTGTCTTTTTTACTTCACTATACACATTCTAGTGGTTATGGTCCTTTTTAAGGACCAACTATAGAGTCCTTTAGAGGAGATATAAAGGAGTTGTTTCGAAGAAGAGGTAATCACTCTAACCACTCACTCTCACCTTGTAATCATCTATACCATATATAAATATATGATATATATCATAAAATAATATAATAATAATCCTAATTTTTTTAAATGTTTTTATTTTTATTAATACACCATTATAGTACTCTTTACCATCGAGTAATAAGTGAAAGTATTGCTCGTGCAGACGTGTGGCTTACTATCTCCATATAACGATACAATTCATTTTCCATACCAAATATTTTATGTATGGGAATTATAATGGGTTTAATATTTATATATGATATTTATGATAGAAATATTATTTTTTAATGATAACATAATATCTATCTTTTTACAACTTAATCTTTTGAAAAATGATAACGTCGCTCGAGCATTTTTATGTCTTACCATCACCATGATGCGATGTGATTAGTTTTTCATATATATATTTCACATGGGGGGTAATAAGTAAGACTTTTATGAATATATATGTTACATACAACATAATAAAGAATCTATAAATTATTATTCCATGATCAAATTATAAGTACCGGGTCTGTCAAACCGAAACAGGTTTGGAAAATGAGGCAGATATCCCCTTGAAGTTTGATTTTAATTATTAATAAATGGGCGATATGATGTTATAAAAAATAAGTAAAGGTATGATTTATTTATTTATTTTTAATACATTTAAAATTAATCCATTTTTATTATACATGTGGTTTTAATGTGAATAAGGAAATGCGATACATGTGGTAAGATATTTTTGTATAACTTTTATTTCTATGGGCACATGCCTTATACACAACTTATTTCTTCTACGTGGTATATATTCTACCAATTAATGTATATTAGGAGTATAATCATAAATATTATGATATTTTAATATAAATATAATTTTATTTCTTTCAAGGGGAATACAATTAAATTGATTATAAATTGGTAAAGGATTATTTCACAATATCATCAATATTTGGGTTTTTTTCATTTTAAATATCCATTGGGGAATATTTATCTTCCACATACCTATTTTCTATTTTTTTTAAAATTTCATTATTATTATCCTATGAATATTAATTTTATTTTTACCCATGTTTTACTTTTTATAAAATGGTTTAGAATGAATATTTTTTTTATTTTCTAAAAAATACACTTTGTGACTTTACCGACAAAAATATATGGAAGGAATGTTTTTTTAACTTATAAAAAATGGATGGAATATCCCACCATCATTAATCTAAAATGATATTAATATTACTTTACAATATTAAATGTTTATTTTAAAATAAAATATTTTCCTTCACAATTTCACATATCTTTTAAAAAAAGTTTTCATAAAGGATATAATATTCTACTCAAGAATTATTTCAAGTGATCATTCAAAAATCATTTTACATCTAAGATGACATTATTTTATGCAATTTATGATTGAATAGGAATATTAAATAAGGATAAAATTATTATTATTCCACTTATTGGTTTATATTTAGTATTTCATGATATTTATGAAACCTATTTCTTTTACATGACTTATGTTATGATTAATTGTTTATGAATGTAATTTCTTTACATGGGTTCTAAGAAGGTGAATGATTTATTGTCTTGTGAACACATATTTATAGTTTTAATTAAGTGATATTTGGGACTTATATGTACCTCAAATTAATTGGATAATGAATTATATCTCGTGATATAGTTATGTGAAACAAGTTGTTGATCTTGACTTGTAATGGGAAACACATGGATGTGCTTGATTCGTTAGAGGAAATAGGTGATTAAGCCTGATCTGAGAGTCTTGGAAGTAAAATTTGAAATATTAAATGTTTTTCTATACTTTTGATTATGGAAAACACATTTATTACTTGAACATATGGTTCATAAATTGGTTATGATGAATTTTGATTCTTAGGGTTCATGTTAATGTTTTATGCTATAACTCATGTTTATGATCCATTATAGGTTGGGTATGTAATTTTTATATTATTATCATGATCACATACCAATATTTATTATATTATGATTTAATAAGATAATAAATTTATATCTTTCATGTTAACCCATACTAATCATCTGAGATTACCCTTTTCTTATGTTTCTTTTCCACATGATATGAATAAATGTGTTAAGTGTGATATGATAAAAGGTATCTAATTATGAAGAATTATGTGAGAGATGATGTATATATTTTTATGTACCTGTTTTTTTTATGTTTCTGAGTTGATAAAGTAACTATAAATTTATGATTATCTGGTATGTATTTTTATGATGAAATGAATATTCATCTAGAAAGATGTAGGATCTATGTATGAAACGTTTGGGGTGTTTTTAGAAGTGGTATGTGATATGTTGTTAAGGTGATAAAATGTGTATGTTTGAAACAAAAATTAAATATTGGTACGGTGTATCCAAGTATAAAACATAAATAGAAAATGTGAAATGATATAGATTTGTATTGGACCACATATAGTGACAATGGGATACTGTATTGTAAAATATGGATCGTAATCATAGTTTAAAGAGGAAGACATGTTCACGAGAGAAACATATATAATGATACAATTGTAGTGACCAAAAGCATTCATATATAAATATCATCTTTTATTATATGAATATTTATTACATAACATTTCAATCTATACCAAAACCACAAATATTTAGAATTTTTGGAAATGTGGATACATAAAAAATTACTAAATAAAATATTTAAATCATCTCCCACTAAGTAATCTCCATCTATAACCCTTCCCAGACACATCATACATAAAAAATCCCTTCATGTCCTGGGGAAAATGAAACATAATAAAGGGTTAGCTTAGATTATCAGTAAGGGTTAACATAGGATATATCCATCGATGATCATATGAAAACATAATATAAACATAAGCGTATGATATCATTAATACTCCATATGGATGTTTTCCAAAATAAATAAAGTATATTTGATCAAAAATCATGGAATAAGTCATTATCATAACAAAAAAAGGCATATGTATTCAAAATAATCAAAAATAAACCCGGAGTAATGAGATAATATCATTAACCTAAGAATTTGGAAATAAAATAATCTTATAACATTATGAACATGTATAAAGAGTAACAAGTCAACTCATTAAGTTAAATACAAGAAATTAGGTCCTCAAATAAAATTTTAGACATGAAAATAGGTCTAAACACGAACTTATGGACATGAAAGCATGTCCAAATATCAACTTATGGACATGAAACTAGGTTAATGCATAATATAGTGAACATAAAATCAAGTTTACATAAAACATAGTTATCTCATTAGTTATCCATCTTTACCCAATTAATTGGAAAAATATAATGGTTCAACACATTATATAAATTCAAACCGTAGAATTTACACAATATCATAATAAATTTTCTTTTTTCATAGAAAAACCCATGGAAATGAAATGGGTTTAAAAAATTCTTAATCATAATATAAATAACTAAATGGGAAGGAAACAATTTTCATTGAATCATCCTTAGATCATCATCATTATAAGACATATAAACAAATAAAGTGGATGTTATCATAATATCACATCCCTAGAAAAGTATAAAATTCAATAAATAATGTTAACATAGATGAAAAATACCTTAAAAATATCATCTTAACTATTCCTTGAAAACATGAAAAATATCCTATTATTCTAATAGAATTTTAAAAAAAATACATAGAATATTGATAAAATAATATCAATTTAAAATAAAAAAGAAAACCTTTAAAGGAATCTTAAATCAAATTAATTTTCATGGTGGTGGTTAAATCGATTCATGCTATATACATTAATGGAAAACATTACTTTCATAATTTTGTAAAAAAGTGAACAGTGAATGTTTTGGGAAAAATTAAGAAATATAACATCATAAACCTTTAAAAATAAATTCAAAGGTTGTGTAAATGAAATTTTTATAGTTTTTATATTATAGGTATAAAAATTTATAAATAAATTATTAATATTATGGACATGGAATAAAAATTGTATCAGCCAAAGAGGAAATAAGGACATATTTTATTTAAAAAAAATTTATCAATCATTTTAAGTAACAAAGAGAGTGAAATGGTACTAATACATTAAAATCTAACAAATAACAATATAATTATAATATTTTTATTTATTTATATGGTAAATATCCAAATATTTTTCCACACCATAAATTTAGTATAGTCAATCCTAAAAAAATGAGATTGTGACAAAAACGCTTACCTTAAGTTACATCTTGCTTCACATTCATTTAAATACCATTTTATTTAGTAGAAATCATTTTGATTCCTTATTAAGGACAATTAAAATCATATATTAAGAAGTATAAAACCTTCAAATCATTCATATGGAATTTGAGAAGAGAATTGGGTAGGGTCTGGTCTTGTTTGGTGGCTTAAACATTTGTAGGAAAAGAGATAAGGGGTGTCCTTTTATTAGTGGGAGGAGAGACACAACTTGAATATTTATATGGATTAAAATTTTCATGGATAAGTGTAAGAAACAATTAAATTTTGATGTTAATATCATAATAGTAAAAATATAATCATCCAATAATAATTAAGATGAAAAATCATGGCCTTATCACTTAGTTTTAACCTATGTTAACACGATTTTACCCCTTTTCAATGGTGAATTATTTAATGTTTTTACTATTCAATATGAAAAAAATTAAATAGAATTTATTAAATACTATTAATTAGTATAAATAAAAATATATAATCCATTTTATAAGATTCAATTTCTAAAATTGGTTTAAATTAATTCTATGATAAACATGAAAAAAGAGATGAAAAAACGGGTTTCCAGAAAAATGAATATTATGTAAAAAAGTAATTTTATACAAAGAAAAAGTATAATATTAATATAAAAGTTATAAACTAAATTATTTTTAGTATCATGAAAATAATAAATTCTTTATGCAAGTACAAATTAAATAGTTCTTTGAAAATAATTAAATCTAAAAAAGAATTTTCTTAAAACATTTTTATTATAATTATCCACCAATATAACAAATTTTTCAAAAAAATTACAAACAATTAACATAGTATAATTTTAATTGGATTATTTCATAAATTATTTTCTTTATATAAAATAAAACTTTTAAATTTTGAAACAATAATTGTAATATTGAAAAAAAAATTAAACAAAAACTATTTTCCAAGAAAACATATTTTCAAAATTGAAAATATTTTATATAAATTCCTATCATAATAATCACCCTTATTTTAATTTAAATTTAGTTTATTGAATAAATGATATATAAATCTTATTTTAAATCATTCATTAATATAGATTAATTCAATTTATTATGATAAAACAACTTTTCGAAAAAAAAAACTATTTTTTGAAAATAAAATTTTTTAACATTATATGACGTTATATTAAGTTTCATGTATTATATAACTGAGGTATAAATTATTAATAATTTATTATTATAAAGTATCAATATTTTTTTATTAAAATAAATAATAAATATATTTTATTAAAAAAATAAAAATATGTTAAAAAATAAAATTCTTCAAAATATAATTCCTTTTATCGGTATGTGATTTCGATAATTGGGTACTATACATAAATCATTATATTTATATGATAGAAAAAATTGTGTACTTGTATTTCATAATTTTTTTGATCATATTCATACCCTCAGATACAACAACTATTTTATAAGACGGCGTGATTTCTTTTAGAGTTAGAGTGGCATGCAATACATGCCTTTGAACAACAGAAATTTATTTTAATTAGAAAAATATATTTCAAAATCCTATAGATTGATATGGTGGAGAAAAAACATACAATAAATTATAGAGAATGATAGATAATCTGATCATGATAAATCAAATAACTACAAAACCATATAATAGTAAGGGGTTAGGGGAAAGCCAGTAATTCATTAGAAATATAATTAAAAGAATAATTTTATTCAAGATCCATTTACTATAGTTGAGGGATTATTTTACTATCAAGAGAGAGAAAATAGGAAAATACAGTCACTTAATTTATTTCCATTTATTATAAAAAATTCCAACCTTTAGTTGTGCTACGATCAATTCTCACTTCCATATCATGTCTTACTCAAATTAGTGAACATTTAAGATGATTTTTTTCTTGTGGAAATAAATTCAACTTTTAATGGATCATATGATCTAAAAAATTGTAATAAGTCATTTTTCTTATCTTTAGATATTTACTAAAATAAAAAATGGTTATAATAGATCTCCCAAAATGGATAAATCATTATATGATGAAATAACACATCAATCTCAAAAATCATAACAATAAAACCCAAAATTCATCTTAAACCATTCCATAAGTAGTTAAACTTAATATTCCTCTAAAATAAGTCTAACCAAATTCCAAACCCAAATATTTTATAAATAGGGTCACTAAACTTCCAAAAATCAACTTAAAAATTAATATCTAAACAACATAATGTAACTCATAATGCAACAATCTAAACATGTGAATACATTGACCATATATTCTCTTAAAACATTCTAATAACCTAAATCGACATAAAATATCAATGAAAACATATATGTTTCCAAAAATATAATCTTTAATTATTAATTAAATGAAATAAGTGACTGCCAAATATAGTAAAATTCCTCAAAAATAACATAAACCATTTCACCATAAAATCACTCATAAATTCAAATGTCATCAACACTATTCAATTCACAGTAGAAATATTAATCATATATTTACATCAACTAAACATTATTATCTCCATGTTAGGAACATATTATGGGTTTTATATTATTAATTCATGTTTATTACATAAAATTTTACCTTACCACTATATCACTTTTCTAGGTTGTTGGCACCATTCAATATATTTTTGAAAACCCTTAAAGAAAAAATATTCTAGAATATTCCTTATAATTTTCATGGTTCTTATAATTATAATATAATTTATATAACACCTATACAACATTACTATTGAATCTTAATGCTTAAACAATTCAAATTTTATAATTCAATGATTAGAATTACATTGGATCTTCCTTGGTTTAAGTGTGTTTCCTTGGATTGGGGTCTGGAATCAGATAATCCCCAAGATCCAAAAACAAAATAAATTAAACTATAAACAATACCCAAGAATTATCTTTATTTTCTTCCATCAAAATTTTTATTCTTCTAAAAAATTACTTACTTTATTCCCTTTTCTTACACACATTAATAACTTTATGTTCTATTGAGTCATTTAACTTAGTGCTTTTTTCCACATATTTATTAGGGTAGAAAGAAATATATCCTTTTATCTGTGGTCCTAATAAACTGAAATCCCATGAAACTTTATATAAAGTTTTTATTTGTGTTAGAAACCCACTAATGTTGAGGTTGTTAATACTATAACATGAAACATGATTAGGAATAATCACCAGATTTCAAATTCCATGTCCTATTTCATTCGGTTTCCAATGAATACATTCATTCCATTATCTTTCACATTCAGTATTAATAAAAATCCTCATTATTCTAGAATTAAAAAACACAAAAAATAATAGTGTGAGAAAAATAATCATAGCGAGTAACAATGTAATCATGAAAAGTCATCAATTGGATGTGTAAATAAATACACTTACCTTTCAGTATATAACACCTTAGTTTTAACCCAGGTCTTTTAGGGTCATTATCAATTCAAATAATTCGTAATGGTTCATTAATAGAATATGAATTTACCATAACATAACCCATAATAGTTCTTATCTTGGTGTGTTGTCTTAGACCTACTCAACATGAACTGGTTATGATTGAGTTAATACCAATTGTACCCCATTTATAGTTATAAAATATAGGATGATCTATGCAAAAAACACATCCACTAGATAGTATATAGACAAGGATTTATTTTCATATAAAACCAAACTCATTTGTTTAGCATAACTTATGATATTCTATTATACTTTGTATTATCTTAAGGGTTATCACTAATGTTTACTCATACTAGTTTCTAAAGTTAATAAAACCATTATTTGATATAAAATATAAAAACATTGGTATTTCATATATTAATATTACATCATGTTAGATGGATATTTAATATATAACATTATGATTTTTTTCCAAAAATGTAAAGGTTTAGTGCATTTGAAAACATGGATAGATATACAAATAGTACATAAATTATTTTCATCATATCCCATTAAGTTATCAAAATCTATCACCCTAATTAGACATATTATTCTTAATACTAATATTCATTAACTATTTAAAAGGAAACATAATAAATTGATAGTTTAAATTCTCATTAAGGGTAATCATAAGAGGTATCAATCGAGGATCATATCCAAGCATAAAATAATCATAATTGTATAAAATCAAAAATATTCTATAAGGAAGTCATTCATAATCAATTAAATATTTTTAATCACGAGTCATGGTATAAGGAATTTTTATAATAGAAAAAACTAATATGAGAATAGAATAATAAAAAATAAATCGTCATCCCTGAGAGAATATCATAATATTATTAATGTACTAAAAATGTCAGATTATAACACCATGAGCTTGAATGAATAGTAATAGTTTTACTCATTAAGTTAAGGAAAAAAAATTAGGTCCTCACAGAAATTTATGGACATGAGTCTAGGTCCATGTATGAACTTATGGACATGAAAATAGGTCCACCTATCAACTTATAAAAATAAAACCTTATCCCTGGATAATATTGGGAACATGAAATCATGTTAATGCATAACATTTCTATCTAAAGAATTATCGATCTTTATAAAATTTATTAGAGGGATATAATAGAACCCCCTATCATATAAATTTAAACCATAAATTTGAAATGATATCATAAAAATATTTATATATTCATTACTTCATAATTTGTGGAGAGGAAATGGATTTCATAATCATTTATTCATTTCATCATAACATTACCCATAAAAATAAATAGGCTTCATAAATATCACATCATCATAATCATTAACTAACTTGAGAATGAATAAGGTCCATATCATTACATCATATCTCTAGTAAATCATAAAAATCCTTAATGGACAATAAAATAGATTAAAAATACCTTTAAAAGACCATTCAACCCTTTAATTGAAAACATGTTAAAATATATTTTCTTTTTGATATCCTTTTAACTAGAAATTCTCTAAATATTGAAAAATTAAGTTTCTTTGAAAATAATCATGGAAATTTTTGAAGGAATCTTAAAAGAAAATAATTTTCTTAAAAAATGGAAAATCCATTCATGCAGTATAAATTAAAATAAAGAATTCATTTTATACTTTTATAAAAACCTAAAAAATATATTGTTCTAAAAATTTAAAATTATTGTAAAAGGAATTGAAAATTACTTTTTAAATTTTTTTAATTATATATAATAAGATTCATAAAATAATTCTAAAGACTGTTCAAATGGAAGAAAAACTTCATCAACCATCCAAGAAATAAGATCTTGGTTTTATCAAAAACATATTCCCAATCATTTTATGTACCAAAGATGAGTTTTTTTTACTAATTCATAAGAACATTCGAAATAAAAAATGTGGAGAAAATATATGGGGTTTAAATATTAAGAAGAATATAATTTTCTTCTAAGGAAATTTTAAAAATATAATTCCAAAAGTAAATGATATTGAAAAAAAATCTTACCTCCAATTTCATCGTGCTTCATACACATTCAAATATCATATTCTTCTATAGATCTCCTTTAGATCCATTATTAGGGACTCTCAGAATAGTAATTTAAAATACCATCAAATATAATTTTTGGTTATTTAATTGTTTAAGATAACTGGTTAGGGTTTGGTTAAGCTAGGTGGATCAAATTAGAGTAAAATAAATAGAGGTGGTGCGTTATTTTAGAAGTATGGGGGACAAACCATGAATATGATAGAGTATTAAAATATTATTAAGTCCTTTTATTTGAAAATTTCCCATAAAAAATTAAAATTTTAGACTATGGTGATAATTGTCAAAATAACTTTAGTGAATAAGAATTAATATAATAAATTTTTTCTTTATAACTTACTTTTATCTTATGTTAACCCAATTTACCCTTTTAACATTGTGATAGGTTTTTACCTTTTTTAATATTAAATAGGGAAAAAATTAAGTTAAACATATTAAATAATAATATTTATTAAGATGAAAAAATGGAATCCATTTTACAAGATTCAATTTCTATAATTATGATAATTTTTGTTAAATTAAACCAACAAAACATGATGAAAAAATAGCTTTCTGAAAAAAAGAATTTTTATGTCAAAAAGTATTTTGATACTAATATCTTGTATAATATTGATCCAAAATATATAATTGGAATTATTATTAACATTAATAGATTATTTATATTTTAAAACCAATCCAAATAAAAATGGGTCTGTGAAAATACTAGAAAATATAAGACAGTTTTCTTTAAAAATCAGTATTATCGCTATTCACCCAAAAAAATTAACTTTTTGAAAAAATAAAAATAAAAATTTCCCACTAAGATAATTTTGGAATTATGAATTCCAAAATTATATTATTTATATCAAATAAAACTTATAAAAGTGTAAAAAAATTAACTTTAATATTTTCTCATAAAATGTGATAAAATCCATTTTCAATAAATCTTATATTTAATGAAAATAATATATTTATATTCATTAAATTTTTAATGATAAAAATTATATGAATGAAAATTTAGTATATTGAATATATATTAAATAAATTTATTTAAAATTATTCATAATTATTGATTAAATGTATTATATATATACAAACATATTGTGTAAATAAAAACTATTTTCTTGAAAATAACTCTTTTTTACCTTTAAATGATTTTATATTCATTCCCAAACATTAGATAACTAGTGTATGAATGATTAAAAATTTATTAATATATGGTATAAATATATTTCATTAAAATCATTAATGAAAATATTTTATTCACAAAAAAGATTTAATATGTCGAATAATAAAATTGTTTTAAAAATAAGTCTTTTAATCATTATGTGATTTTTAAAATTTAGTGTTATGAATAAAAAATTATATTTATATAAGAAATTTTTTTCCTTACATTTCATAATTTAGTTGATCCTATTCATACCCAACATCTAACTGCTAGTTTAGAAGGTATCCTAATTTCATTTAGACTTAAGGTCGTGCTCAAAGAAATATTTGGAATAATGTAAATTAATTTTAAATTGAAAAATACAATATAAAATTATAGGTTGTTCAGGAGATAATATATAAAGATTTGTTATAGTATATTATGATATGGTATAGTGTAACTCATTAAAAAATAGAATGGTTTCATTTATACTCTATAATATGGAATATTATATGACTTTTCATATTATCTAAGATAATAAAAAAAATGTGAACACACTATATGATATAGGATTTCTATAAGTTTCAATTTGAGCCTATTAAATCATACCCTATAAAGCAGATATATCATAAGACTTGTGTTTCTTAAAAATTTGATTACAAGTTTTATATAGGTGAGTCTATCATTAATATATATTTAAAAATAATAACCTCGAAGATAAAAAGTTTTTATATATATAGATTTGGTATAACTATTAGTGTATTATGCTAAAATATAGAGTTGTACTATAGATCAATATTTTAGTTTATACACATGTTGTTGTGTCTCTTCTATGGATGAAAGGTGATGAAAAAAATTATTATAGATAAACTGACTATAATGGTTGAACTATATGAATAATATTTACAGAATGTAGAGTGATCCTATAATGTTGGAGTTTTATTGGTAGAATATACTAAACATATAAAGAATGAATGCACTAACTCAATGATATATTTGAGTAATGAAACAAGAATTCACTTGAGGGTTTATGTGAAGGAAAGGATTTTATTATTTTATTAACTAGAGATTATACAAAAAAACTAAAAGATGATATATTACAAAATATATAAGATAAATAAAAATTAAGAGTTGAGCTGATTTTATATCGAAGGGAAATTAGAAAAATGAGTGTAGTTAAGAATGAGGGGATCCTTAAAAGATAATGAAAATATAATAAAAATAGTAAATTATAAATTTAAAATCATCCATTAATATTATTAGAGACTATTTGAGAACCACTATCACACCTAATAGACAATATTTCTTTCTATTATATTTTATTTTTGTTATTATACATGTATGGGTTAGTGAGATACACTGGTAGTGACTAATAAGAAATCTTACTAAAAAAATTTAAATTAGCATTGATCCATGAGTATGAGTGAGTACGCCAAACCATGTACTTGATCAAATAGCTCTCTTATTCATCATTTTTAGTAATAAACATACCACACATAGAATATTAGCCTCTATTTTTAGATGAACCAAGTAAATTTTAGTTCCCTTTTTGATTTCTTTATATATTCCAATTCATGAATTACATGATGAATTTGACAAGTATATAAAAATAATCCCAAAAAACATGGTAATAATATTGAATTATTAATAATATATATTATCATTAAATGTGAAAAAATATAGTATCCCAAGCCATAAAGACATATAATTCAGGTTTTTTGACAATCATTTCCAACAAAATAAAACCAAAGATCGAGAGTTCTAGTGTCTTTGGATGAATAGAACGATAAATACATCATTTTAAATGTAAAAAATCATCAATATTTAAAAATCCACAAAGTGATTATAACTTCCATTGATTTTCTAAAACTACATTGGTTAAACTATGGAAATAACCACATAATGAAAAGGGGGATCTAGAAATCCCAATAAGGGAATAAACATTGAAATAAAGCATAACATGTGAGCCAAAATTCATAAAATAGTATCATAAATAAGATGATAATAATCATGGAAACATGAAATATGGAAATGAAATCATATTATCATGGTATATGTGGAAACAACCTAAGACATGATAATATAAACATACATCAATTGTTAACGACAAGACTATCATCACGGGGTAGACAAAGTCCCATAGAAGATTAGGTTCATCCCCTAATCCATAACATAACATAACATGAGAAACAATTATTTTAGCAATGAATTATAGGGATATATAATTATAGGCCAACCCTTCACATAATGTAAATCACTCATATTAATTCTGCATGAGTAAAATAAACTATACATAAACCATAAACATGATTAAATCCATAATAAGGAATTCGATTTCATAATTTATATTCAAGGAATAACCAAAGGATAAATCATAAGTATTCCAAAAATAATAAGGAATTACTTTTTCATAGTTCTATTTTTGAAGAATGAAAAAATATATTTAACTTGGAGTTATAATATAGAAAATTCATTGGAATAATCGTGGAGAATAGTTGATAAAAACAAACCACCGAGGGGATGCTTTGTGAAATAAGTCAATGATATTTTTAAAGAATGAAGGATCTTATTGTTTTCTATAAAACAATAATTGAACCAAGAGGATTATATATAAAAAAATATTTTTTTAAAAGTTTTTCATGGATGAAATTTTTTTATAGGGTGATTCTTTACTTGGAGAAAGAAATAGGAAAGTTTCCTTAAATCAAGTTTACTTAAAATTTTGAGGTTCAAAGGAAACTAAAAATATGTATAATATCATAAATGAAAGGATATATTTTTAAGTATATATTTAATATATATATATATATAAACAAAATTTGGATAATATTTTTTAAAAGTTAATAAAATAAAAGGAATGTGTAAGTAACAACTAAAGAGGGTGGTACTGAAGATCCATTACCTCAGGTCCTAATCCACTCTACACATACAATTAACTCAATGAATTATTTAATTAAGATTATGAAATACATTTAAAATATGATAATTAATATTAATTTGATATTATAAGTTCTATTTATTATCATTTAGTATTTATTTTTAATATAATGTCATCTTATGTTGGTTACTTACGATTGATATATTATTCCTTCATAATTACTTATGTACATCATCCAAGGAAAATGTGTTTTCAAATATAATAATAATATATACAATTTAAATAGAATCATTTAAATCATTTATATATATATAATGATTTTTTAAATCCTTCCATGTTGGGTGGTGATGAAATATGAAATTCCTCACCCGTGAATGCGGTTATCTGCACATACGAAGGATTAATGTTTACATTTCTCAAAATTTGATAGGTAATTGAGGTATATGATAATGTGATATTTAAAAATAATATTTATATTATATATATAATATTTATTCATCGACACCATTATTAAACCCAACCTTTAAAGAAAATATGAAAAATGAAATATGTCAATGTGAGGATGTTGACGTTCACACACACTCACTAATTACACTTTTTATTATTAGTGGATGGAGAGGGATAAAAATGTTTCTTATATTCATTTAATAAAATATAAGTATAATAATTTGACGGATATCATTATATTTTTGTGGATATAATACCTTACAAAGAGGAAGATTAAGTAAAATATATTGAGAAAGTGGAAACACTTACATTGACAGTTTGAGTTTTCTTATAGAAATATCCTTATAAATGGAACCATCAAATAACTAATGGTGACCAAAGGATTTAGTAAGTAAGATAAATCTCTAGGTGTCAAAAAAATATATATATTCACACATAAATTCAAATATAAATTTTAATATTATGTGGTGGAATGATCATATATTATAAGCAAAGAGAAGGAAACATCCTTATATTTTCAATAATATAATGTTACAATTCAAAAGTAAATGCCTGAGAAAGGGATAAAATTAAAAGGTAAAATCATTTTTGGTCAATTAAAACATAAAAAACTATTTGGAAAAATTTTATTCATATATTTTCTATCATGTTTTATGAGTAATTCAAATTTTAATACTTTTACTTTTACTAGGTTAATTAATTTTCAACCTTAGTAATTAATTTTAATGAAAAAAATATTTTTTATTTTCAATAATTTAAAACTTACTTTTTCATAATTGAAAATACTATTTTCGAATAATATTTATAAGGAAATAACCTAAAAAATTATATAGTCTAGTGTTTTTGAATTGGAATTCAAATTTGATAATTCTTTTAGTTTAGAGTTTTAGAAAATTAGGACAAACTCTTACATATTAAACCCATACATTAATAATGGACACTTATACTCACTATCAATTTTTACACCATATAAAACTCTTTAAATAAAAACATTATTTCTTTAATGAAAACTCCCCATGACACTCTACATAACTTCATCCTTTCCCTTACACATCCTATAAAAGGCATTCATAAACAATATATGAGAAAAAAATACCATTAAGGTATAAAAGTGAAAGGAAATCGTCTGTCTAGTGAAAACATGAAAATCCAATAAAATTTTACTTTATCTGAAAATTTAAATAAGAATATATAATAAAATAAATCCAATTGAAAAACACACATACATTTTTTTCAAAGAAAATCATTAAAATCCATAACAAGCTATTAAAACCAAATTTTGTTACTCAGAGAATCGTATACATAAAACCATTTCAATTAGAATAAACATACAAGTAAAATATAATTTTATTATTACCCAATTAATTAGGTATCTATAACGGGGATCACCCTTCATATAAGCTATATCAATCTCACTCATGAGCTGCAATGGAGCTCAACCCTTTATATAATCTATATCAAGCTCACCCTTGAGATATAATGGGGTTCAACCCTTTATATAAGCTATATCACCCTCACACATTTCATAAAGTTCTTTAGTGAAATTTCACGAATAATATAATTTCATCATAAAACCCTATTAAAAACTCTTTAATCCCATGTGAAAAACACTTTCATAAAAAAATACCATTTCCATTTAAAAACAAATTTTATATATAAAAACACAATTTTCATTGATTTTTTTTAAATTAAAATATAAAAAATATAAAAAATGATTTTACCTTTAATGAAAAATGTACTATTTAAAAGAAAGATAGAAAATAAAAAATATTCATGGTGTTAGAAATGTTATTTTCATCGTGTACATTAAAAATATAACATTCCTTTTATCATTTGTTAATATGTTCTATATAAAACGCATAAAAAGATTATTTTTAAAAACATTTGAATAAAATTAAAAATGGAGACAAAATCTCATTTGTAATAATTTTATATACATATAAATCAACATATAAAATAGTAACAAAAAATTGACATGGAGGAAAATATTTTGAAATCAAATCTTTAAAATTATTTTAAAATGATTTTTAAATCAGTGTGTCCCATGTCACATTGAAATATTTGAATCATAATACCCCTAAAAACAAATATATTTAAACAAAACATTAAATAATGTGATAAAAAATAAATTCATAATATGATATTTCAAATGAGACGTATATACAGCTCATGAAATAAGGTTGGTGTATAACATCAAAATATGTCTCAGTGAAAGGATATTGAGATGAAGTCCTTTACCTTGAGTATGATTCATAATGTATGTCATTTATATTACTTAATATTAAAATGATATTAATTATATAATTTATTGAAAAAAATTTCATTTATATTATTATTTTTATATAATTTATTACCGTGTTATAACAAATACTTAATTATTTATGTTTACGTCAGAAATTTTGATGATATTAAGTACTTGAGTACAAAATTAATTTAGTAAGATGTCTATATTAAAAGTGATAATTAATACATAATATAAAACATAATATTTATGATATAATAATCAATTTTATAAATCAATTATACTTTTGAATAATTCTATTATATATATATATGAAAAATTAACTACTTTACAATCAAGGAGATGGTAGGTCGTATGTACCCATGAGTAACATTTACATTTTTCATTTATCAATATGGAAAGTAGGTTATTATAATTTTAACTCTAAAGATTTATTATAATATAATAATTCTCTAAATATATTTATATATATAATTCATGTGATGTGGTGATGAAAAGCATCACATCTCTGCATGGAGGTGATAATTCACACATATGCACGAACGAAGTTATCATTTTATTTGCATGGAAAGGTAAGAAAATAAATGTTATATTATATTTTCATAATGATAAATATTTAATTAATATAATATATGAACATTAATTCAATTATTATTACCATTCTTGAGATACAATAATGGAAAACGAATTACATCTGTTCGTGAGACGATAGTCTTCCATACACATGGACGATGAACTATTTTACCATTTGAAGGAAGTGAGGATGTATATGGATCATAAAATTAAAATATTAACATATAAATATGTTTTGGATACTGGATTTATTAGTTTTTTATGGTTTAATATTATTTTAAAGATTTGGAAGAGGAAATAAAAAAGAAACCCTTGATTAAAAATGATACCTCCTGTTGAGGAAAACTCTTTTTATTAACAACATAATAACAATAAGGTTGGTGTTATCCCTAAAATAGGGCATCTATAATGTGAGTAAGGACTATTGGAATGTATTTGGGTATATTTTGGATGAAAAAATAGGGTTTAAAATGTGATTAATAGAGAATTAGAGGAGTCATTTTGTTGGAGATGGGAGGGGCACAATTATATTTTCTCAAAATATAAAATTAATATATATTAATTGTTTAATCCAAATTGATATAAACAAATTTATTTCAAATATAAGATGATTATAGGTTATAATAATCTCATAAAATAAAAATTATACATGTTTTGACTATTTTTATAATCCTTACCTTTTGGCTAAAACCATTATTTAACACCTTTACTCTTATTGTGCCAAGGTTTATTTTTTTTACTTCTAAGGGTTAATATAGTTACTATAAAATGAAAAAAAGACCATAAATAAATAAAGTATGAAATTTTGGACCTTATACCAATCAGTTGGATTGTTTTTATTTTTATGATTTTTTAATCGTTTATTAAAATAATATTTATTTTCAAATATCATTAATTCCATTTTGATAATATTCCTTACAAAACTCTTTAAAAATATAATAAAAAATTATATCATCATACCAAATCTTTTAAACATCACTAACATATCACATCATTTTAGAAAATTATTTGAATGACATTAATTTTGTATCAACCTGACCCCAAAAATTTTGAAGCTAGTTTCCACTAGTATTACATTGGCATGATTACAATAAATAAAATCTCTAAGGACCGAAGAGAAATGTTGTCTTGGTAAACCAAATTAATACATGAGTATTGTATTACTAATGAATACAATAATTACAACATATACATTTTTATTTCTATAAGATAACTTTATTCCATTTAGAGTATCCTTGAATATCTTACCAAGAACACTTCTTTGATTTATAGGGAACATAAGCATAATAAGGGTGATCTTAAATGCTCAGTAAGGGAAAGTAAAATAGAAAAATAATTGAACAATAAAAATAATAATTATGTTAAAGTAAATAACTAAATAAACATTCCATATAATTAATATATTTAATGGATAAACAATATGGAAAGGTAATGACTGGAAACAAATGCAATTAAAATAACTAGATTAGGAAAAATCAACAAAAAAACAAATAACTAAAACACATTCCATTTAATCAATGATATGAGAATGAAATTCATCCATAGTTATATTGATGAAAAATATCATGGATAAATAATATCTGAATCTAAATGAGGGAAATGACTAATTATTGGATGCCAAGTTTCTTAGGTACATGGAACCATTACTGTCAATAACTTTCATTATACAATTTAAACTACTTATATTTAGAATCAAACTCAAAGGATTTTTCACCAATTTATCTCATCCCGTGATACTACCGATACATCATGAAGATTTCATTAATTGGTCTCTAACCCACATGGATTTCCTTAAACAATCCCTAACCTGAGTCTTTAATGTCCCAAGCATTCCTCATACCAAACAAACAATATGACTTATACAATATACATACTGAATAAAGGATACAAATTTATCCATATATACCCAAATAATCAAACAATATTAAAGTAAGAACTATATAAAACATGCTATATGGTATAGTAAATGAACATATCAATGATAAATGATATGTATAATTAGGGAAAATTCAATGTTGAATGATCATAGATATTTAGATATTTCAAGGGTACTGAAAGGAATCATGTAAGTAAATTTAAATATTATCCTTATAAAAATAAAAAATAAACCTTCCAGATAAAGAATAAGATTTGTATCGATAAAAAAATATCCCAAGTGGAGTAAGGATAATTCTATGACATCATTGATGAATTATAAGAATAATTATAAAATAAATCTTGTGGAAATTATCCTTTTGTTTGGAAAAACCATTTCTTTAAAAATCCCTTTTAGAAATATTTTCTTTAAAAAGAAAATTTTAATCTTTAAGATAATGATTCTATAAAATTAGAGAGGGTAAATCCTTACTTGTCATACAAGGTAAAAAGAAGATTCTTTTTTCCTGGTAAAAAGGTTAGAAAAAATCATTGTTCATAAACTAAGAAGAATATTCCCTTGAAAACATTTTCCAAAGAAAAAAAAGGATAAAAATGTCTTTAATATATAATTTTGGAAATGTAAAAAAATTAATTTTTTTAAGAAACAATTTTTTTATAAAAACAAGTTTCTATGACTAAATAGAGAAATGAAGTTGTGTTTTCTTGAAACAAATTTCTAAGACATTTTAATTACCAAAGAGCCGAATAAATTGCACAATTATTTGATAAATGTCATGAATAATCAGAGGAGAATAAAATGATAGAGTTTATTATATAATGATAAAATAATTTCCTCTATTATAAGTTCAGGTTTAAACAATATTGAACAAAAGAGGATTTTAATGTAAACCCTTTAGAAGTTATTAACTTCTAAGTGAGAATCAATCAATGAGTTGATTATGTGTATCAATAGTAAATCCACATAAATAAGTGGAAATAAACCAACAGAGAGTAAAAGTTGTTATACAAATAATCATATAATATTAAAAAAATGAGGTATTAGTATAACCTAATGAATAGAAATTGGGTTATGAAATTATCTTCCCTAGGGATATTTTAACTCAAATACCCTTAAATGAAATGATTCAAATTAAAACTCAAAATATCATGAAGAATCAATGAAACATGATATTATTTGATAAAGTGGATGTATGTGCACCATATATAAGAAATTAGGTGCACAAAAATAATGTGATTATTTCAATAGAATGTTAACAATCACAAAAGGATGCGAGATTGCAAAGATAATAATTAAAAACATTCTGAACAAGAATAATCTTTAAACCTTCCAAAGTGTCCCATACCACTTTGAAACATTGGAATTAGAATATCAATGACTTAATAACATTGAATGAAACTTATAATATCACGAGAATAAATATATTCATGATATAAAATTTAAAAGGTATGTGTATGCATAATATAAAAGAAACTAGGTGCATAACAATAAATAAGTCACAAAGCAATGTAAATTGAGAAGAGATCCCTTACCTGGAATTTCCTTTTTGGTTTAACTTCCTTTAAAAAAATTTATAATGGTTTTAAGACTGTTAATAATTTATTAAATATCTATATTCATGTTTATAATATAATATATTGTCTTCTCATAATATCTTATGACCCTTTTGATAACAATCTTTCATTATTTTCACTATTTTGAGTGTTAATTTCCTAGTCTGTTGAGTATGTTTTATGATGTTTCCTTTTGTAATTATTAGTTAGATCATGGTTTCATCATCAATATAATTTAAAACATTATGTAAATATAATATATATATTCATTATATATGAATTTATAATAATCTATAATGTTTAGAGATAGGAAATGAAATGAACCATTCATAGAGAGGTAGGTCGTACGTATGAATGAATGCTAATTTTATTTCCTTGTTGTATTTTAAAAGAATTTAAATTAAATTAAATATAATTATATTTATATTAAAATTCCAATATCATATCTATTTCATATATTTTATAAATTTTTATTAAAACCATGCTTTATACATTCCATGTATAGTGTGAATGAATAACATCCCTTTGAGGAGGTGGTAGTCCAAACTTCCACAAACAATTTTATCATATTCCTACTAGTTGAAAAGCATAAAGTTATGTTATATATAAAAATTTAAGAAGTATCAATAAATTATAAATTTATTATATGTCATATATAAATATCATTTTCATAATAATTCCCACCTTGAGAGACGGTAATGGAGGAATGAAAAAATCATCATTTCATGAGACAATAGTTCACCATACACATAAACGGTATGTTCATTACACATTAAATGGTAGTTTGTGTAAGTGTAGGTAAAAAACCCAGATAAAAAACATATCAGTATATTTTGGTTATGCGTATTATTTTATAATTTTATAATAACAATAATTTAAATAGCGGAGAAAGAAATTATACTAAAGAGTTTGAAGAAGGATTGTTACATATTATTCAGGTAACTCATTTTGGTTTGAACCAAAAGGATTCCTTGGATGTATTTATTCCCAAGTTTAGGATTATAGTATTATAGGCGGTATCATTAGGATCTATTTTTGGTATATATTATTGAAGAAAAAGTCACTTGATAGGTGTGAGGAATTAGGAGGCTTGAGTTCATTTTTATAGTGTAGGAGGAGTTTCACTCTTATAAATCATAGAAAAGGGAATTATACCCAACACAAAACTCTCAAAATATAAATTGAGAGATACGTTTTTTCAAAAATATATAACTGAAGTTAGAGAAAGTTATTGAAATGAGAAACCAAAGTAGATTCACCAAAAGTTACCTTCAAATGGTAAGAATAAATATGGAATTGTTTCTAAAAGGAAGAATGCAGATAAAGTTATTTATGTGGACAAGACTAAATTTTTTGGAATTTAGAAGTCTCAAAGAAACCTGAGTCCAAAAATGTTTTAAAATATTATGGATCCGGAAAAGTTTCAAATATTTTTTATTTTTATAATGTATAAAGGAAATGGAAATCTCTAATTGACAATAAAATTGTTGATGGATCAGAAAAGAAATAGAATAAGGTGACCAAATAATGTATTCATAATTCCGCTAAGTATCGAAGTTTCAAAGGAAAATAATGATTTTATGGATACTGCTGGTATTTTTGTGGATTCAAACACATAGAAAATATGTTTTGGTTCATCCAACAACATTAATATTTTTATACAGGTTCTGAAATACAATGGATGAGGGGGAGTCAATCTCCTCAAAGGAAGAAGTATTAATTTTTTTTAAGAAACCTAAGAAGGATGGAATAATGGGTAAAAATAGGTTCTAACCATTAGAAACTATCTGTGAAAGATGTGATCATCCTAGAAACCATAAATATGGATGTCTTGTTTTGTTACTGGACTAAAAAAAGATTCTTAACAATTCTCAGAAGCTAAAGATGAAGAAGGAAAAGGAATAAGAAAAGGATCATGTTGTTGAAACTTCCTTGAAAGCTATAAATGATAATGACTTTGGATTCTTAAGAGTGTGTGTTCTTCTCATATGAAAATAGATTTTACATTTCATAAGAATGTGACATATTTTAAAGAAGGCATTATTACATTTGGCAATAATGAATTCCTAAGAATCAAAGGTGTTGGATCTTCCATTATTAGAAAATAAAAGTTCAAATATATGGAGGATTTATATGTTCTGGGTTGAAACAAAATTTTCTATGTGTTTCAAAATTTTGTGATGAGGGTAAAAAACGTTTCTTTAGAAAATATGGGTTTTTTTGTGAAAAGTGAAGAATATGAAAGTATTGTCACAAGAGGCCAACATAAAAAAGGAAATTTGATTCAGATTGGTGAAATACAAAACTATTGTTACACGAGTATGGTGGAAGAGAATAAATTATGGCATAAAATGTTGGGACACATGTGTCAATAAAACATGAGAATGTTATCTATAAAGATAGTGTCTGAGACATTTCTGATTTTCAAAGAATAAGAGATTGGTGTTTTATTATTTTTCACAAAGTAAAGATTAAAAATGGTGTGCATAAGAAAGTTGAGATTTGTTCAAGACAAACCTTAAAGTTGATACATTATGATATATTTACGCAAATGATAAAATAATAAAAAAATTGAGAGAAGTAATTTATCACTTTCATTTATTATTTTACTCGCATTACATGTGTTATGTATATGAAAGAAAAATCATATTCATTTAAATTTTTAAATGTTATAGAAGGAAAGAAAAAAAGGAATGTGAGTTTTCAGTGAAGAAGCTGAGAATATACAATGGTGTTGAATACCGAAGTTAAGAATTCAAAAGTTATCTTGAGAAGAATGAAATCCATCATGAGTATAGTTCCCTATACACTACCCAAAAAAATGGGGTTTATTAAAGAATGAATAAAAGTTTAATGGAAATGGGGAGAACAATGTTACTTGAACGTTGTCTTTAACATTACTTCTGGAGGAAAGCCATGAGTGCTGCTATTTATATTTATAACAATTGTTTCTATAGAACCCAATTAGATATGACTCTATATGATTTGTTTTATGAAAATAATACATGTTTCAAACACTTAATAGTTTTCAGGTGTCCTTGTATAATAATGAAGAATTTTGGAAACTCTTGATAGTTTGAGAAGAAAGGTGAAGATGTAAATTATCATGGATTTTCTCTGGAAGGAAGACGATATATATGTTTCAACAAAGAAACATGAAGAATTTTTTATATTATTGATGTAAAAGTGATTGAAATATCTGAGGAATAAAAACATGCTTTGGAAGATGAGAAAGTTGAGCAATATTATTTTGAAAACTATTATGATAAGGATACAAAAAATTATATTCCAACTCAAGGGGAAAAATCAGACTTAGCTAGTTCTAGTGATAAGGAAGATAACCAAAAATATCATTCTTGACTGAGGAAGAAAGTGGAATCTCATTATATAATTGGTCATCATCATTAGAAGGTTCAAATAATAAAAAAAGGATATTACACATACTTATTTATATTCAAGTGTTGACGAATGATGTGAAAGACTATTTTGAGTATCTAGATTGGGTTCAGGCCATGAATAAAAAGTTGTATCATATTGAAAAGAAGGATACATGGGAACTTGTACCCAATCATGAAAACAAAAACATTATTATCACAAATTAGGTTTTCTAGATCATGCTAAATGAAGAAGGTGAAGTGATAGAAAAAAAATAATTATTTGTGTGGAAAGGGTATTCACATATTTAAGGTATTGATTTTTTTGAAACCTTTTCTCTATTGGAAATATTAGAAAAAATTAGAATATTTCTTGCTATTCCTGCGTAATGAGGTTACAATATCATTCAAATGGATGTTAAATCTGTATTATTGAATGGTAATATTGACGAGGATGTTTATATTGAGCAACCCTGTGGATTGTTTTTTTGAAAAAAATGAATGTTATGTATACAGATTAAATATGGCCTTGTATGGGATGAAAAAAATCTTTGTGGGAATGGTATTCCAAATTCAATACATGATTAAGGGATATGAGATTTAATAAAGGAAGAGTGGGTAAAAATCTCTACAACAAATAAATTCAAGAGTATTCCCTTATTTTTTTTATTTATGTTGATGAAATTATCATTGATGGAAATTTTGAAAAAAGTTGTGAATATTTTTCTAAAGAAGTGCAAAGTTTTTTGAAATTTCCTTGTTGGGGGAAATGAAATACTTTCTTAGGTTACTAATACAACAAAGGAAGATAACCATTTTCTCTCTCATGAAAATTAGGATACAGAACTTATTAAGAGTTTCAAAGTGGAAAATTAAAAATCTGTTTCAAAATTAATATCAGGGGGAAAAATGTTTTCTAATGATGGAGGAGGAAAAGAAGTTTATCAAAAATAATTTCAAAATCTAATTGGATATTTTTTATATTTTATTTCTTCAATACTTTACATTTTTTATGTTGTTACTCTATGTTCAAGATTTAAAAGTGTTCCAAAAGAATCACATTTACTTTTTGTAAAAATAATTCTTATATATATCAAAGGCATAACTAATTTTGGAACAATGTACGATACCACAGATAGTATTTATTTTTATGGATATTTATATGTTGATTGGGTAGGAAATGTTGATGATAGGAGATCCATGTTTGGGGGAGTATAATTTCAAGTAAAGAATTTTATTAGTTGGCATTTTAAGAAATATAATTCAATAAATCTCAGTATGGATGAAGTTAAATAGGTTTCTGCTACTCAAACTACTATTCAACATATGTGGATGAAAACTCAATTGGATGATATACTTGTTGAAGTGATATTACCCTTTCTCTTGGGTTGTTATAAAAAAAATTACAGTCAATATCACTAGGAATATAGTTTAACATTTTTATTCAAATCTTATTGATATCAAATATCATTTTATTAAAGATTATGTGAAGAATAATTAATTTATACTAGAATATGTTCCAATATTGGAACAATTTGATGACATTTTCATAAAACCTTTACTGAAGGAATCATTCTCCAAGTGGAGGTTAAACATGGGGGTCTAACCTCCTTCCAATCAAGGTTGAGGTATGTGGTTTTATACCCTCTCTCATCTTACCTTTGGGTAGTGTTGTCAAGGGGGATAATGAATTATTTCATAAATCTATCATAATGCATGTTAAAATAGAGAGTTGTGTGTAAGCTATGAATTTATCATTGCACTATGTGACTACTATTCTGACTATTTGTTTTAGTGGTTGCAGGAAAAAGATTTTATTGTTTTTTAGGAATAAAGAAGTGTTGAGAATGAAATATGTGGAAGAAATGTGAATAAAATTTTAATAATAACTTCTTTTGGATAACATGGCTATATTTTCAATGATTCATTTTTTCTTACAATGAGTTTGATTATGCAGTATTAGAATTATTGATAAGTAATCCATTGTTTAGGACACAAATATTAGTGATTTATAAAGCTTGGTTGGAAATTGAATCCAAAGGGGGAGATTTATGGACCAAGATTATGATGAAAGTGGTTTTTCTCAAGTTTTGTATTTTGTTTTCAATAAATGTTTTTAAAGAGAGTAATTCAAATCACTTTGTATTTGGTGAATATCAAACTCACAATTTGTTTTTAGAAAATATTAGACTCACCTTGGGTTCGGTATGGGAAAATATCATAATTATTATAATAATATTCAAAATCATTCTAGAAATAAGGGATCAATCATTTTTAGGAAGAATCATTAAATAATTAAATGGTCATTGGATTCACTCTAGATCTGATGTGAAAGAAGTGTTCGTATTGTTTGAGAATCAGAGTCTTAATGACTGTGATAAAATAAATGTGATGATGATTTAGTATTTTATAATTCTCATAAAACATAAGTATGTTATGGAAATTATAATGAAATCTTGATGAAATAAAGTGAGAGTGAAAGAGATGCGACAAGTTGTTTTAAGATTGACCAGACCTGAAAAAAACGGAATAGAGGTGTTCCTAATTATACCCAGATTTATCGTATCTGGGTGAGAAGATAGAGATAGATCCAATCGTATTCAAGATGATCATATCTATATAAAAAGAAAAGGATGTTGATGATAGTATCTAGGATCGGGAAGAAAAATATATTGGTGAACCTGAGGAAGAAAAATATCATACTCAGAATGATCATACCCAGAATGATCATTTCCAGGACAATTGTACTCAGAGAGATCGTACTATTGATAATCGTACTCAGGCTGAGTTATAAAGAAATATGGTTTCATTTGACACCATTACATTGTATTTGGAATTTCATTGTACTCAATGAGAATATATTTTCAACCGTGTCCAATGGAAAAGTAATTGAGAAGAAGTTGATGAATATCGTAACGATAGAGACCAATCAACAATGTAGTCAACCATTTAAGATATTTGAATGAATTGATGAAGGAATATATAGATGACCTCTAATTTTTTTAAAATTTATTCATCATGTGGGTCAAGAGATGAATTAATTTGTTTCCTTTTCAAGTGAATTTATATCAAGTGGGTCAAGAGAAAAAGTAAAGAAGTAAAAGTGGTTCGAGAGAAAAGATAAAGGTGTTTATAGAATGTACTGCCAATTGGAGCTGGACATTCAAGTTAATGATATTATTAAATTTATAAAAAGTATCTTATTCAGAAATCCTAATGGTATCCATTCATTAATTCATTTAGATTTAACCGATATAGTTCTTTGTTTTGAATAATCTGACTAAGAAAATCAGACTCAGAAATTGAAATCAGACTTGCAATAGAAATGAAATTCTGAAGAAGTGATGAAGGTTAAATAATTTTAGAAAAGGATATAGAATCATTGAATAAGTAAAAATGAAACCAATTTAATTTGGGGAAATTTATAATTGGGTGAATTCTGTTTGAGCGGGACAATTTTTGGGATTCCCTCCAAAACCTCTTATGGATCACTTATAAAATTGTTAAAATTACATCATACTTTTCTAATGAAGGATGTATTTTTCCCTATAGAAAATATTATTAGGACCCGACCTTAAACATTTCATAATAATGAGTTATTTAAATAATTAATATTGAGTATCTTTTCATGTTTATATTTTTTTTGAATTAGACCGTAACAATTACATAACATCTTATGTTTTATAATTTAGACAAGTCTACATGCTATCCATTTTTTCATAATCTAGAACATAATAAAATAAAACATTACTTATTTTATTGATAAAAATATTCTTAACTTCTTGCTTTATCTTAGAAATCCTTAAAATTCATGGAAAAAATTTCAAAAACAAAGGATGATCACAAAAAATATAAGTAAGGGGTATAAAATAAGGAATGAGACCATTAGTCCATGAAAACATTTCCTCAAAATCAAACTTTTCACCCATAAAACAAACTCTATTTAACATACCTCATGAAATCATATGATTCTTGAAAATACTTATTAGATATAATAATTCACAAAGGTAAATTGTTACATCCATAACATACTTACATTGTTGCTTTCACAGCTACATATGGAGAAACCTTCATGGTTACATTTGGAATACGCATCATATAGTATTACCTAAATCTCTTAAGATAAACCCTATCATTTAACTTTGTATCATTACCCAATGCATTAAAGAGATATCATTGTATCACATTCCCTCATTTTTTTATTAAAGAACCCATATACAAAAACATTTACCAAAACCCATTACATAATCATAACACATAAAATAGATATAAAATAAAAAAAATAATACTTCCCCTTTAAAATAAAATTTCATTTTTACAGAAGTGCACGATTAAAAATGAATACAATTTATTTGAAAATTAATGTGTAAACATGTAAATTAAATAAACATTAAAGAGGCATAAAAGTATGAAATTTGGTTTATGATGTATATGTTAAAAAAATAGTTTCAAAGCTATTGAAATAACTAATCCATTTTGAATACATATAAATAATTTTAAAAGAATATATATTAATCAAAGTGCCCCATACCACTTTGAATTTTTTTTAAAGGATTAAAAAATTTAAAACATTAATGTCCATATAAATAGATCCTTAAAAGGTTTTGTAAATATGGACATTAATAATAATGATTTAGAAGAATAAATCTTTAAAACATTTAAAATGATGTTTTAATTAAAGAACCCTTACCAGTTGAGAAACACTTGAATAAAAATAATTAAATTATATAATTAAACATAACTTTAAATATCATGAGAATATATTAATTCTTTATATAACAAGTTAAAAGGGTCGTATGTACACCATAAAGGATAATATAGGTGCACAATATCATGATATGTCTCTATGAAAGAAGATTGAGACGAAGTTCCATTCAAAGATAACTTTTGTTTATAAAATAGATATATTATGTGTATTAACTATAAATACACATAATGAAATTATAAATAAATAGTAATATATCCAAAATTCATTTATCATATAGTCATAGCATTACATAATAAATAATTTGAATTTTAACATAGATAATGTAAATTGGGTTATGAAATTCCCTTACCACTGGTAATATGTCAAATTGTATGGCCCATAAAAATAATAAAAATAATATTAAACATTTAATATCATCAATATAAAAATATTAATGATATCTAATATCAAATTTCATTATATATACATCACAAAAAATTAATTAGTGTTGTATAATTTATATATCTCACAATGATAAAAAGTGAGATGAGTAATTCCTTATAGAGTTTGTATCAAGGACATTAGAATTTATAAATGGGATGATTATGTGTAGAAAATAAATTTGCACAGAAATAGAAGTTTAAATAAAACATAAACCCATAAAAAGTGATTCTACACATCATCTTGTAATAATAAAATCAACGAAGTAGACATATAACCTAATGAATTGAAATTAAGTTAGAAAAATCCCTTACAAAGTTCATATAAATGATGTAAGAATTTATTAATGGGGAAATTATGTGTAGAAATAGTATATCAAAAAACGAAAATATAAATTAAAACATAAATAAATAAATATTTAATCTACATATAAGTGTTTCATAATATAATCAACAAACTATGTATAAAACCCAATGAGTAGAAATTGAGTTCTTAAATTTTGTTACCTTGAGTCCTAATCATCAAGACAATCATTATATTCCTAAATATTAGAATTTGGATAATTTATAATATCATTATAAACCTTTTAAATTTTATTATTCTTTTTATATCACTTATTAACATGTTATAAAAACTACAAAAAAATTTATGTTCATATCGGACGTTTTGTCGATATTTTGTACTTGAGTCAAAAATGAACTTGTTTAAGATGTAAATTTCCCATTTGACCATATGTAAAAAATCTAAATAATATAAAAAATAATATAAATATGTTATATATTCTTTATATAAGTCTTTATAATAATCGTTTATGACAAACTCAAAACAGCATTCATGGGGACGGTTGGCTGTAGGTACGCACGAACACAATTTTTGTTTTTCCTATCGTATTGACAGAGTGAAATTAAATTAAATGTATATAAATATGTATAAATATATAATATAATTATAGTAGCATTAATATTTCAATTATATCATATATTTTTACGAAAAAATTCTTAATACATTCCATGTGATGTGTGAATGAATCACATAATTTTGAGGAGGTGGTAGTCCATATATACCCAAAAACGGTTATTATATAACAACAATATAGAAATCATGAAGGTATATTTTATATAACATATAAAAAATATTAAATAATTTATAATATACATATTAAAATATTACCTGACTATAAATTTTTTTAGACCAGAAATGAAGGCAGTAAATGAAAAAGAGAAAAAACATTATTCACGAAGGCCATGAACCAGCTTAACTTGAACAAAGATTTCATTTATTTAAATAATTGGAGGTTAGAAATGAAATGGCTATGGGATATTCCATTAGAAAAATAAAAATAAATTATATAAATTATTCTGGAGAAATCATGAATTTATGTATGAAGTAGGTGAGGATAAAGTAAAACCAGAAAAGAAATTAAGAGAGGTACTTTGAGAAAATTACTTCTTGAATATCCCTTCCTAGAAAGACCCTTGATGACCATGGATTTGGTATTTTGGTGAGAAAAACAGAATTCGGACATTGAAAGAGTGATTGGGAGATGTTTGGTCAGATATTTGATGACTTACAAGGATTTTTGGGTCAAAAGAGCGTGGTGGAGAGGTGGTATTTATACTTGAGGAGAGGCAGGTTCGAATGGTTAATTTATTGATTATTTTTTTATTAAAATAAAATCATATAGAGGTGGAATTAAATTACATGACTTTGGATTGTAATTAATGTTTTATTAGTTGGTTAGGGTCGATAAAAACTCAAAAAAGCATTAAATTTTACAGTTTTTAGGTAAGTTATGCTTACAAATTTGTTACATTAACCCTTGTCATAATTTTACTTTTACTAGGCTAAATATTTTTTTTTACCATGGTAATTTTTTAAACATAAAAATTAACTTGACATTATAAAATAATTTTTACATTATGATTCCAAATATGGAATCCATTTTATCTAATTCAATTCACTTTATTTGTAAAATGTGAAATAAAATTAATTTCACAAATAAAACAAAAAGTGGGTTTTTAAAGAGAAACGTTAAAAAGTATTAATAATTTTCATATATAATTTCAATTTTAAATTAATTACAAGGACCAAAATTATATTTAATTATAAAAAATAGTCTAAATATACTTTAAAAAAATTAGTATTATAATATAAAATATATAAATATATTATAAAAAAAAATTGAATTAAAAGGTTTTATCTTTCACTATTCACTAATATTTGAATGTTATCATAAAAATAACAAACAATTATCTAAAAAAAATTTGATTACTAAATTCCTAATAAGAAGTTTATTTTTCATATAGAACATATAAAGGTTTCAAATACTATTTTTAAAATGGCTTCTGTATCAAATGGAGGTAAAAATACCTTTTAAAAATATTAAAGCTTTTATGCCTAAAATTTGGTTTATTCTTATTTTAAGCCTCTAAAATTTATTATAAGAAAGTAATTTTTTTAATAAAGATGCGTAAACATGATGTAGTTTGTTTTTTTCATTCTCTCAAACATAATGACTAAGTGATAACTACAATTTAAAATAATAATATTAATAATGTATTATTTTTCTATATATCTCAGTCTTGTGTGCAACATAATATTTTCGAGGAAGTCATTATTGTTTGTCGATTATGCTATTGTACGAAGAGTCCCATTTACACTAAAATTAAAATATAATTCATAAATATTATTAGATATGAAAAATCATTATTATATAATTACCTAGGATGTTATATTCTCACCTATTTTGGAAATTGCGTATTCACAATTATAATTTGGGGTCAGTAAATAAGGTATGAATTTTCAATATTACTTCATTGAAATCGCACATTGGAAAAAGAGTCAATAAAACATAAACTTTAAATGAAGTAAAGTTATGTAAAAAGGTCACCTGATATAATACACACAAGGATTCCATGTAAGAAAACATGGATATAGAATAAAAACTAACTATTATGTTTTGATGGAGAGTGATAGAAAACATGATTTGGAGAAAGTTAAAAATAAGAAAACCAAACACTTGTGATGGGTTAAGCAGTCTTTGATTTGGCAGTATAAAAGGTAAATGGAAAAGGTTTTTTTAGATCATTTTTATAATGTTGAGGAATGTTTTACTACTAATACTAAGAACATAAGTAAATAGACCTACTTAAAAATTATAGTTTCATCCATTAATCAAATTCCACCACAAACGAAAATTTTTCTCCAAACGATGAGTATTTAAGATGATTTTTTTCATTCCTGAAGCACTATAATCAACATATAAAAACTAATATCAACCAAAAATGGTTAAAAATTTATTTCTTATATATTAAATCATTTACCAAAACCAAAATGGTTAGTACAAGATAATATAATTTCCCTAAAAAAATAATCTTTTATAAGGATAAGGACTATATTTAATATCCAAAATTCAAGAGTAAAACCCAAAGTTCAACATATTCCATTCAGAAAATAATTGTCCCTAAAATTCAACAGAATAATCCAAACTAATATCGAAACCCAATACTTAGAATAATTTTATCACATAATATTCCAAGATAAATTTTAACATTTATCTCTAAATAAAATCAATCATTCTAAATGTATCATAAAAAAATTAATTAACCCAATCACATTTTCTCCATGATAGGTAAATCATTTTCATAAATAACCTAAATTGCCATATCTATAAAATTAAAAGCATATATTATTCCAAAAATATTATTGAAATATTACTCCTCAATTAAAATACCATAATATTCGATTTACCATAATCATTTAGAGTTCCCAAAAATATTGAAAATCTCCCCAAATAACATTTACCACTTAATCACTAAATCATTTTCCAATACCATGGTTATCTACTCAATAAAATATATGTATACCAAATAAACATATTCTTAATCCATAAAGTCATTTAACTAAAAAAATAATAAGTTGTTCTAACCACAGACTTCACATTGGCTAGTGGTAGGCAATAAATCATTACCGTGCTTCGGTTGTGGGTTCAATTCCCACATCCTTGTCTGATGCAATGATTATTCACACAGTCTTCATGTTTTCCTTTTTCAAAAACAATAAAATTCTTATAAAAATCCCAAAATGAGTTGAAATCCAAAAAAACAACCACAATGTATTTTAAATACAAAGGATATATCATACCTTTCATTTGGAATCTCAAAATGTAATATCCCATAATTACCTAAAAAACAAAGATCATATAAATACTAAAGGTTATTTATACCTTTATAATTAATTCCACACAAGAAAATATAAATCTTACTCAAATTAAATTTTCACATAAAAATCTTAGGGTTATACATACTAAAAAAATCCTCCAAAGTTATCCCATTATCAAAAGAGTATTAATAATTTTAAATATTTCATAATCCATAGATCTAACATAACTCTCGAATCCCTTATATATATACTTATAAATAATTAATCATTCTTAAAATTCAATTAACTACAATTTTCTATATTAATCCTTAATACTTATTTCATAAAAATGAAAACATGAATCATGTCCTAAGATTCAATAATTCAACAACATCAGTCAAGAAATATTCTATACCATTAAAATGTCATTTTTAGTTGCCTCATCTTCAATTAGAATGGAATTAGATATTACTAAAAATATATTTTTATGGTCCTACTAATAGAATTCCCTATCCTTCTTTATAAAACATCTACTTGAATAATGACCATACTCACTACATTTAAAACATTCAATTGATAGCACAGAAAGTACGTATTTCCTTTTCCTGGAGTAAACTGAGAACATATTTTTTCCTTGGAAGGTCATTGATTTATTACATTCATTGCCACATCTATAACACCATCCCATACCTTTAAAAAAATTTACTAGTTTTTTCTTTCCATACCATTGACACATATATTTATAAATATTCTTAGCTTTATGGTTGTTATTACCCAAACATACATAGATATTTATTTCTCTCATATATGATGCATTAAAAAAACACAATGTTTTAAGTGGTTAATAATTACTGCCAATAATTGGTTTAGAATAACTGAGAGATTTCTCATTGTATGCACCAATTCATTTGGTTTCATATTTATAGAACCCCCACATTTTCCTTCACATCCATTGTTACTTTGTTTCCTGCTTGATCCATCCATTTACTAAATTAAAAAATGTTAGTGTGAGTATATCAATAAAATCATCACCTATGGAAGATAAAAACTGTTATATACTTATCCATGTTATCTAAAAATCATTCAATTTATCTAAGATTTATATGACTCTATCAATTATGCTAACAATTGTGGTTATATATAAGTTGTAACTTATGCTCAAATATCACCATAACCTCCATTGTTATCTAAACCATCCTCTAATACCAACAATACAGCGACATCCTTAAACATTACATAATATTGAGTTAATAAAATAATTCACACTAAGGATATTTTTTTGGCTTATAGTTTTATAGAATTAGCCATAACTATTACATAACATCTTAAAATTTACAATATAGACAAGTCTACATGCAATCTATTTTTTCTCATAATCTAAAACATTATAAAATAAAACACGATTTAATTTTTTGATAAAAATATTATTAACTTATTCCTCTATCTTAACCATCCATAAACCTTATGGAAAACATTTCAACAACATGGGATGGGCACAAAAATATCAACAAGTGATATAAAATAATAATGAAACTGTTAGTTACTAAAAACATTTCCACAAAATCATAAATTTTCACATAAAACATAAGCTCATTAGCATACCACATGAAATCATAAGATTCCTGAAAATACTACTTAATAACCATTAATCCTAAAGGTAACTTCTGGAATCCACATCATACTTACATTGTATATTTCACAGACAGATAGAGTGTAACCTTTATGGTTACATTTTGAATACCCATCATAATATATTCCCTAAATCAACCAGAAGAAACCCTATTGTTTAACTCTATATCATTTCCTAATTCATTAGGAAACTATAATGGGATCACCCACCCCTATTTTATCACATAACCACCCATATAAATAAACAATTTCTAAGAATAATAACATAATCATAACACATAAAACAAGCATAAATGGAAAATTTAACATTTCAACTTTGAAATCAAATTTCATTTTTACAAAGATGCACACATAAAAATGAAAACACATTATTTTGAAATAAGAGTTTAAAATTTTAAATTAAACATAAAAACATTAAAGAATCATAAAATTGAGATATTTATTTCATGAGGTATATGTTAGAAAAATACATTTAAATCTATTGACATAATAAATACATTTTAAAACACATTTAAAATATTTTAAAATAATGTTTTTGAAACAAAGTGTCATAGAACACTTTGAAAACATTATAAAGGTTTCAAAATTTTAAATAATTCATGTATATATAAATAAATCCCTAAAACCATTTTAAAAACATTGACATTAATAATAATTACTTGTAATAAAAAATCATTAAAACTTTTAAAAGAATGTTTTAATTGAAGAGTCTTTTACAAGTAGAGAAACACTTGAATAAAAATAATAAAAGAAAAACATTAAGAAAAACATTAATATAATAAGAATATATTAATTTATTATATAACATGTAAAAAGGGTCTTATATACACAGTAAATAATAATAAATGTGAATTATATCAAGACATGTCTCAATGAAAGGAGATTGAGATGAAGTACCTTTCAAATATCATTTTGTTAATAAATTAGATTGATTATTTGTATTAAATATAAATCCATGTTAATAAATTATAAATACAAGATAATATATCCAAAATTCATTTCTCATATAATAATATCACAAAATAATAAATAATGAGAAGTTTAACCCAATGAATGGAAATTGGGTTAAGAAATTCCCTTAGCACTTGTAATCTGTCGAATTTTATGACCCATAAAAGCAATAATCCTTGAATGAAAAATTTAATAACATTATTATAAAAATATTCATTATATTTAATATAAAATTTCATTATATATACACCACACAAAATTAATTAGTGTTGAATAATGAATATATCTCATAGTGGTAACAAGTGAGATGAATAAATACTTACAAAGTTCGTATCAATTACATTAGAATGTATAAATTAGGTTATTATGGGTATAAAATTTATATCCACAAAAATATAAGTTTAAATAAAACATAATACAAAAAAAGTGATACCACACATAATATTGGAAAAATAAAATCAACCAACTAGACATACAACCCAGTGAATGTAAATTGAGTTAGAAAAATCCCTTACAAAGTTCGTATATATTATGCAAGAATTTATTAATGGGATGATTATGTGTAGTAACAACATATCCACAAAAAGGTAAGTGTAAATTAAAACATAAATAAATAAATAAATAGTGATTCTACACATAATGTAGGAATAATATAATCTGTCACGACCCGTCCTCGGGGCCCGTGCCGTGACTACCCCAAGCCCGCCTTCCATAGGCCAGGGGCTGGCGACTAGCACCAAGGCGTAAAATCCCGGTAAACAGGGAAGGCATTGCCTTTATAAGTAACAACCACACAGAGTCAGCAAGCGGAAAGTAAAGTGCAGAAAAGTAAAGGGGGCCGGAATACAAGCCCAACTGTAAAGTACAACTGAAAAGTAAAGTACAGCAACTGAAGAAAAGACGGCGGCCTCGTGTCGTCCACTGGCAATCCCACCTGAAGGGTGGGTACAGATAGCCTCCAGGCTCCTCGGGTCCCACGTCCGCTCCGAGCACGTCCCGCCCAGTGGTCCACCTCCAGGTACCGTCCTGCTCCACGCCCCAACCGTGATCAGCGCTGTCCGTCGTCTGCAACCAACACAACAAGGTGCGGGCATAGCCCGTGCAGGGGTGAGTATAAGATACTCAGTAAGGACCCCGAGACCCCCGAAGGTCTCCCGAAATCCACAAAGGATATAGCACAAAGAGAGATGCAATCACGAAGTAACATCTGACTCGACTTAGGTATATGCCCATACATATACCTAAGTCCCCAATTCTAGCTCTGCTCACGAGCTCCCGAACAACTCAATCCACAAAGGAAAGCAAGACTCAAATCCACAAGGAGAGTAAACAGTAAATCCACAAAGGATAGTCCAACACAAACCACAAAGGAGAGAAACATAAGATTCAGCTCAACTAGGTATACTTTTTCAGATGACGTCAAAGATGATCACTGATCCATCTAAGTCGTCGGACCCACGAAGGATCGATAGGTACTAACCCCCGCAAAAGACCCACACAGGATCGGGCTCACACAGAACCTGTAGGCAGTGGCTCACACAGAACCGGTAGTAAGGACCCACATAGGATCGGGCTCACACAGAACCTGTAGCACTGATCCACGTAGGATCGCTGAGTGCAGTAGTCGATGCAGTCCACTGAGGATCTCTACACGGTCGTCGCCGCAGTCCACGAAGGATCTCTGCTCTGCCGTCGTCGCAGTCCACGGAGGATCTCTGCTCTGCCGTCGTCGCAGTCCACGGAGGATCTCTGCTCTGTCGTCGAAGTCACAGCCAGCGCTAGGGTTCCCGCACTTAGCGAGCTCGTTTAGGAGGGTCCGCTCCACGAGCCGAGAGGCTGATACATCAACTGACACGTAGTCCGAAGTTGATGTATCCAAAAGTTCCGTATCGACAATAGGATCTCAACGCAACAGACGGCGCGTCAATCGGACGCCCGGTCTGAGAGTTATTGGCATTTTCGTCCCAGGGGCCCGGTTGGTTTTTAGGGCAAAACCAACCCGACCGTACTCCGCCTGTATCCGATCCTCAGGCGGAGTATGCCAAAAGTTCCGTCTCACTTAGAGGAAACTACCACAGCTGACGGTACGTCGATCGGACGTCCGTAGCTCAAGTTATGAGCGTTTCTGCTCCGAGGGCCCGGTTGGTTTCGTGTACGAACCAACCCGGCCGAACCCAAAGTCTTCCGAAACCTTGAGTGTAATATACCGAAACGACCGTCTCTATCCAAGGATCGCGTAGCCGCTGACGGTTCGTCAATCGGAGGTCCCAGGCCCAAGATATGGGCGAAAGACCGAAGAGGGCCCGAAACGGGGGTTCTGGGCCCGGGGCGACCCGGCCCGACCCCCCCCCCCCCCTGGGTCGGCCGAACCGGGTCGGCCCGACCCGGCCCGACCCGGCTAGGCCGGGTCCGGTCCGGCCTGGGCGCGGCCCGGCCGACCGGCCCGGCCGGCTCGGCTTCGGCCGGGCGGCCGAGTGACCCGCCGCGGGTTTGACCCGCGGCTTTGGAGAAACGCGGCCCGCGCGGGCCGCGTGCTGGGTGGCCAGACCGCGGACGCGGTCCGGCGGTTCGCCGCCGCCGCGGCTCGGCCGCGGCGGACTCCTCCGGCGGCGCGCCGGGCGCCGCCGCCACCTTCCGCGGGCCGCCGGACTTGCTCCGGTGGCCCGTTTTGCCTCCCGTCTGCGCCATTGTTCCTCCCGGGACGCGTCCTTCACTGCGGAATCAACAAATGGCCCTTGCGTCGTGCTTTTGCCGTCGCTCGCCAAATCCGCACAAAAAGGAAGATCGGCGGAGGGTTGTCGAGTCTTGTTCGTTAGACCCACACCCTCCGCGTTAGTCATAAACAACGGGAGAAACAAGAAACGACCAAATCAACAATTTTAAATAAATTTAAAATTGTTCCATGATCGGTTCCTTATTTTAAAAGAAATAAAATCACGTGAAAGGAAAATATTTCAAATCAACCCTTACCTCGCAGCTGTCGTTGCCGAACGAGGGATCGTTGCGGGATTGCTCATCGTGGAAGAAGGGGGATCGTCGCGTCGTCGCGGTATCCGGCGTCGCGTCGCCAATCTCCGGATCAAGATCAAACGGATTTAATTAATTTAAATCCGTTGATATCGAAATTAAAAAGGGAGAATTCAAACGATTCGTTTCTCACCATAGTTGCCGAACGAAGATCGGCTGCGGAGGAAGGGGCGTCGCCGAAGAACGTCGCGGGTAAGGCTCGTCGACGTCGCAGATCTCGGTGTGCGTCGTCGAATTCCGGTCGCCGGCGTTCTTCGCGTTCTTCACGTTCTTCGCGTTCTTCGCGGGGAGACAAAGAAACAAATATCCTCTCAAATCCTTTCAAAGGATTTTTAGGTTGGTCTTATTTTATAAACATGCCAACAAACGCAAAAGCGTAAGTAACGACCCATCAGTTCGTTGAATTAATTCAACGAGCGAAACAGCCCATTTAATTCACGAAGGAAACAACCCATTTAATTCACGAAATAAACCGCCCAATTAAATGGTCTGTTAAGAAATAAAGAAAACGCGTCGGTTGACTTTTCAGTTACTTTGACGGGTTTTCGCGGGTGCGTTACTTAGCGAAAGAAACGGCAGGGCTCGTGCGGGCCCTGCCTCACAAATATCCTACCAAGGGGGTAGGATATTTCTGGATAGCATCCTATCTAGTTCAACTCAGTTCAAGCCGCCTTTAAGTGGCTTCAAGTGGCTTCCAAGCAGCTTAAGTGAAATAAAATAAAGTTGTCGCACAAACTTTATTTTATTTCTGACTTAAAGCCGCAAAATTTAAAAACCACGTCTGAGCAAATGCAACTTCGGAAGAGGCGTTTCTAAGCAAATACCGGCGCTGCGATTTCATCGGTGCCCTCAGAATTCGATTCCGGGCACCGGTTCAAAAGATAGAAAAACCCGCTCGTCCGTTCACTGAACGTACCCGAGCCAAACTTCGGAAATTGATTCCGGGCACACCGGGCCTCGGAATCAGGTGCCGTCTGAAGCTGCGCTCTTGAAAAATTCCAAAGAAAATTAAGAAAAAAATTTCCTTGAAATTTGCGGGTCTTTACATTACTCCCACCTCAGGGCTTTACGTCCCCGTAAAGATACATCAAAAACTAGGAGAACAAATGGGGGTACTGAGCACGCATCTGAGCCTCCCGCTCCCAAGTGCTCTCCTGGAGGTTCCCGTGCTGCCATCTGACACGCACAAGAGGAATCGACCGCCCACGTAGGACCCGCTCCTGTCGATCCTCGATCTCCACTGGGACCTCCGCAAAAGTCGCCCCATCGTCCACGTCCAGCTCCCCAAAGTCGATGATGTGCGTCGGGTCGTGCACGTATCTCCTCAGCTGAGACACGTGGAAGACATCGTGCACCCGGTGCAACTGAGGTGGTAGATCCAGGCGATAAGCTACCTCTCCTATCCTGCTGAGGACCTGGAAAGGCCCGATGAAGCGTGGAGACAACTTGCCGCCTCGGCCAAATCTCCGTAAACCACGTCGAGGTGAGACACGCAAAAAGACGTGGTCGCCATCCTCGAACTCTAGTGGCCTCCGCCTCCTGTCAGCATATGACTTCTGCCGGCTCTGAGCTGTCCTCATCCTCTCCTGGATGATCTGGACCTTCTCTGTCGTGGCTCGGACCATCTCTGGTCCCACGAGTGCTGACTCCCCAGGGTCTGTCCAGCACAACGGTGATCTTCAGGGTCTGCCGTACAACGCCTCGTATGGTGCCATCCCGATGGTGGAGTGGTAGCTGTTGTTGTACGCGAACTCCACCAAGGGTAGGTGGTCCTCCCAGCTGCGACCAAAGTCGAGAACACATGCACGGAGCATGTCCTCGAGTGTCTGTATGGTCCTCTCCGTCTGACCATCCGTCTGAGGGTGGAAGGCTGTGCTCAGATGGAGCCGCGTCCCGAACACCTCCTGCAACCCCTTCCAAAGCCGGGAAGTGAAACGAGCATCTCGATCGGAGACGATAGACGATGGCACACCGTGAAGCCGTACGATCTCCTGAACGTAAAGACGTCCCAAGCTCTCCACTGAGCCCTGCTCTCTGATGGGTAAGAAGTGTGCCGACTTGGTGAGTCGGTCGACAATCACCCAAATGGAGTCGTGACCTCTGGAAGTGCGTGGAAGTCCAGTCACGAAGTCCATAGATATGGCATCCCACTTCCACTCCGGGACCTCCAAGGGATGTACCAAGCCTGCTGGTACCTGATGCTCTGCCTTCACCTGTTGGCAGGTGAGGCATCGTGAAACGAACTCCGCCACAGCTTTCTTCATGCCCGGCCACCAGTGCTGTCGTCTGAGATCCTGGTACATCTTCGCCACTCCGGGATGCACCGCCAAGGGAGAAGTGTGAAAATCTCTCAGCACCTCCTCTCGTAAAGCGACTGGTACGAAGGTACGTCCTCTGAAAAGGATGTCGTGCTCTGCTCCAAGGGAGAAACCATCAGGCGCCTGACCTGAGGATATCAGTGCACGTCGGGTCTCACAGTCAGCGTCCTCACGCTGAGCCTCTCTGACCCGCTGTAGAAGTGGAGGAGAGACTGTGAGAGACTGAAGAAAGACTGCTCCGTCTCTATCCACAAAGGATATCTGTAAGGAGGCTAGCTGCTCCGTCGCCTCCTCATGTAGCTAAATGCCCGTCCTCCTGCTGAGGACATCGGCTACCACGTTCCCCTTCCCAGGAGTATAGACTATCTCAAAGTCATAGTCTTGGAGGAACTCAAGCCATCTCCGCTGTCTCAGGTTCAGGTCCTTCTGAGAGAAGATATACCTGAGACTCTGGTGGTCAGAAAAGACTGTGAAGCGCTCGCCCATCAGATAGTGCCGCCAAGTCTTCAGAGCGAAGACCACTGCTGCCAACTCCAGGTCATGAGTGGCGTAGTTCTGCTCATGCGGCCTCAACTGACGTGATCCGTAGGCGATCACGGCCCGCTCCTGCATCAGGACGCACCCGAGTCCAGTCCCTGATGCATCGCAGTAAACTACGTATCCAACTCCCTCCTCAGGCAACCTCAAGATAGGTGCGCTGGTCAATCTCTGTCTCAGCTCCTAGAAGCTCTGCTGACATCTGTCTGACCACACGAAGGGTTTCCCCTTCTTCGTCAACGCTGAGAGTGGTGCCGCAACTCTGGAGAAGTCTGGCACGAATCTCCGATAGTATCCGGCTAGGCCCAAGAAGCTCCGCACCTCTGTCACGCTCCTGGGTGGCTCCCAAGCTAGTACTGCGTCGATCTTCGAGGGATCCACTGCAACTCCCGCCTCAGAGATGACGTGCCCCAAGAAGTGGACCACACGTAACCAGAACTGGCACTTTGAGAGCTTTCCATAAAGCTGGTGCTCTCGGAGCGTGTCTAGCACAACTCGCAGGTGGTAGGCATGCTCCTCCTCAGTCGTCGAGTATACCAAAATGTCGTCAATGAAGACCACGAAAAATCGGTCGAGGTATGGCTGGAAGATCCTGTTCATGAGGCTCATGAACACTGCTGGAGCATTGGTTATGCCGAACGGAATAACCAAGAACTCATAATGGCCATACCGACACCTGAAGGCCGTCTTCTGCACGTCCTCGTCTCGAACTCTGAGCTGATGATAGCCTGACCGGAGGTCTATCTTCGAGAACCACCGCGCTCCCTTGAGCTGATTGAAGAGGTCATCAATCCGTGGCAGCGGATACTTGTTTCTCACTGTCACCTGGTTCAGGCGACGATAGTCGACACACAGTCGCAAGCTCCCGTCCGCCTTCTTGGCGAACAAAATCGGGGAAGCCCAGGGTGAAACACTGGGTCGGATAAACCCCTTGCTCTGCAAGTCCTCCAACTGTACCCGCATCTCTCGAAGCTCGGCGGGGGCCATCCGATATGCTGGAGTAGATATCGGGGCTGTCCCGGGGTACAAGTCGATGTAAAAGTCTACCTCTCTACGAGGAGGTAGCCCTGGAACGTCATCGGGAAAGACGTCCACGTACTGGTCCACCACTGCAGGAAAAGCTGGACTCCGCACGTCCACTGCTCCTAGGATGAGGCTAGCCAACTGATGAGAGATGGGCTGCACTCTCCTCCGCGGAAGTCCATCCTGTGCTGCAAAGGTTCCCTTCTCGCCGGTGAAGGTAAACCTGCTCCCGTCGGTGCGAACACATCGCACCTTGCGCCTAAAACAGTCGATCTGGGCATGAACCGTGGATAGCCAATCCATGCCCAAGATGACGTCGTAAGGCCTCGACGCCGCTACAAGGAGATCCCAGCCGAAGCTCTCGCCACCTAGAGTAAGCTCACACTGCCGGCACCAGTGCGTAATCGTCGAGTCTGCTCCCGTAGGAGTCTCTAGCCGTAAGGATCGAGCCAACGGCTCAGTCGGAATCTCCGAGCTCCGAACAAGGGCAGAGGCTATGAAAGAGTGACTTGCTCCTGTGTCTATAAGTACTGCAGCAAGGGTGAAATAGACACAGATCGTACCTCGAATCATCTCTGGCATGTCGGGGTCGTAGGCCTCCACTGCCTGGAGCTGGGCCTGTCCCTGCCCGCTAGCTCCCTGTGGTCGAGGTGGCCCTCCTGGTGGTGGTGGGGGTAGAGCCTGGAAGCGTCGCCCACCACCCGCTGCTCGGCCAACTCCTCTGCCTCGTCCGCCTCCTCCCTGCGGACCGCCACGGTCGACCCTCTGCCTCTGCCTGGGTGGACCCTCCACCGTCTGCTGCTCCTCTGATCGGCGAGTTGGGCAGTCACGAGCCATGTGACCCTGCCCGCCGCAGGAGTAGCATAGCCTGCCTCTCGGAAGGCTGGCACTCCGCTGTGTGCCCCGTACTGCTGAGCCGGTGTCCTGAGGCCGTCTGCGTGGGGGTCTGGTCTGCCTGGACCCGAGAGTCATCCGTCGGCTACCTGCTGCCGAAGACTCAGCTACCTGCCGCCCTGCGCTAGGTCTCGCCGCTGAAGAAGGCTCTGCCAGGAAGCTCTCGATCAGGAGGGCTCGCTCCAGCACTCCCGCCTGGGTCGGAATGCTGAGGGAGATCAGCGACGCCCGAATCTCCTGTCGCAAGCCCTGCTCGAAGGTCCGGGCCCGGAAGAAGGGGTCCCGTACCATGTCGGTCGAGTAGCGAGATATGTCAGTGAACCTCGCCGCATACTGAGCGACCGTCATGCTGCCCTGGCGCAGCTGGAGAAGCTCCTGGATGCGCACTGCTCGGAGGGTGGCCGGGACGAACTCAGAGCGGAAGAGGCTCTCGAAGTCCGTCCAGAGCAAGGATGCCTCATCGTGAACCTGGAGCATCAAGCTCCACCATCGTCCTGCTGCCGCCTGCAGGAGGCTCGCCGCGAGAATCACCATGAGATCCGCTGGTGTCCTCACTAGCCTAAAGATCCGTACCACCACCTCTAGCCAGTCCTCGGCGGCCTGGGGGTCCGCCTCACCATGAAACCTGGGCGGTCGCTGGCTCTGAAACTCATGCAGTGCCCTGAGGCGACGCGCATCGTCAGCGTCTGGTACTGGTAGCATCGGTGGCTCGGCGGGTAAAGCTACTGCCGGTGCCACTGCTGGCAAAGGGCCCTGCACCGAGGCCTCGTCGCTCGGTGGGCTGCCGTCGCGCCCTACACTCGGAACCCTAGCTGGCTGTCGTCGCGGGGCCATCCTGAAAAGGAGAACAAGAGCACCACAGTCAGAACAGTATACCTGGTGAGCTGGAACAGGTAATCACAAGGAAAACTTGAGACTTTCATAAAGCAGATCAGTATACCCGGTGAGCTGACACAAGTAATCACAAAGAAACTTGGGACACACACGCAATCAATGTTTTCATGCATTAAGTCGGAAATCAGGAGTCAGGGTCCTGGTGTACGGATACGTCGGCCGCCGCACCAACACTGGGCTCCCTGAACTGATAACCACACTCAATACACTAAACACTATTGCTTCACATAGATAGAAAAGACGATCAGAGTCTGCGGTAGAACCGACCACCTTTGATACCAATTTGTCACGACCCGTCCTCGGGGCCCGTGCCGTGACTACCCCAAGCCCGCCTTCCATAGGCCAGGGGCTGGTGACTAGCACCAAGGCGTAAAATCCCGGTAAACAGGGAAGGCATTGCCTTTATAAGTAACAACCACACAGAGTCAGCAAGCGGAAAGTAAAGTGCAGAAAAGTAAAGGGGGCCGGAATACAAGCCCAACTGTAAAGTACAACTGAAAAGTAAAGTACAACAACTGAAGAAAAGACGGCGGCCTCGTGTCGTCCACTGGCAATCCCACCTGAAGGGTGGGTACAGATAGCCTCCAGGCTCCTCGGGTCCCACGTCCGCTCCGAGCACGTCCCGCCCAGTGGTCCACCTCCAGGTACCGTCCTGCTCCACGCCCCAACCGTGATCAGCGCTGTCCGTCGTCTGCAACCAACACAACAAGGTGCGGGCATAGCCCGTGCAGGGGTGAGTATAAGATACTCAGTAAGGACCCCGAGACCCCCGAAGGTCTCCCGAAATCCACAAAGGATATAGCACAAAGAGAGATGCAATCACGAAGTAACATCTGACTCGACTTAGGTATATGCCCATACATATACCTAAGTCCCCAATTCTAGCTCTGCTCACGAGCTCCCGAACAACTCAATCCACAAAGGAAAGCAAGACTCAAATCCACAAGGAGAGTAAACAGTAAATCCACAAAGGATAGTCCAACACAAACCACAAAGGAGAGAAACATAAGATTCAGCTCAACCAGGTATACTTTTTCAGATGACGTCAAAGATGATCACTGATCCATCTAAGTCGTCGGACCCACGAAGGATCGATAGGTACTAACCCCCGCAAAAGACCCACACAGGATCGGGCTCACACAGAACCTGTAGGCAGTGGCTCACACAGAACCGGTAGTAAGGACCCACATAGGATCGGGCTCACACAGAACCTGTAGCACTGATCCACGTAGGATCGCTGAGTGCAGTAGTCGATGCAGTCCACTGAGGATCTCTGCACGGTCGTCGCCGCAGTCCACGAAGGATCTCTGCTCTGCCGTCGTCGCAGTCCACGGAGGATCTCTGCTCTGCCGTCGTCGCAGTCCACAGAGGATCTCTGCTCTGTCGTCGAAGTCACAGCCAGCGCTAGGGTTCCCGCACTTAGCGAGCTCGTTTAGGAGGGTCCGCTCCACGAGCCGAGAGGCTGATACATCAACTGACACGTAGTCCGAAGTTGATGTATCCAAAAGTTCCGTATCGACAACAGGATCTCAACGCAACAGACGGCGCGTCAATCGGACGCCCGGTCTGAGAGTTATTGGCATTTTCGTCCTAGGGGCCCGGTTGGTTTTTAGGGCAAAACCAACCCGACCGTACTCCTCCTGTATCCGATCCTCGGGCGGAGTATGCCAAAAGTTCCGTCTCACTTAGAGGAAACTACCACAGCTGACGGTACGTCGATCGGACGTCCGTAGCTCAAGTTATGAGCGTTTCTGCTCCGAGGGCCCGGTTGGTTTCGTGTACGAACCAACCCGGCCGAACCCAAAGTCTTCCGAAACCTTGAGTGTAATATACCTAAACGACCGTCTCTATCCAAGGATCGCGTAGCCGCTGACGGTTCGTCAATCGGAGGTCCCAGGCCCAAGATATGGGCGAAAGACCGAAGAGGGCCCGAAACGGGGGTTCTGGGCCCGGGGCGACCCGGCCCGAACCCCCCCTGGGTCGACCGAACCGGGTCGGCCCGACCCGGCCCGACCCGGCTAGGCCGGGTCCGGTCCGGCCTGGGCGCGGCCCGGCCGACCAGACCGGCCAGCTCGGCTTCGGTCGAGCGGCCGAGTGAGCCGCCGCGGGTTTGACCCGCGGCTTTGGAGAAATGCGGCCCGCGCGGGCAGCGTGCTGGGTGGCCGGACCGCGGACGCGGTCCGGCGGTTCGCCGCCGCCGCGGCGGACTCCTCCGGCGGTGCGCCGTGCGCCGGCGCCTCCGGTCGCCGGCGCCGCCGTGCCGGCGACCCGCGCCGCCGCCCCCTTCCGCGGGCCGCCGGAGTTGCTCCGGTGGCCCGTTTTGCCTCCCGTCTGCGCCATTGTTCCTCCCGGGACACGTCCTTCACTGCGGAATCAACAAATGGCCCTTGCGTCGTGCTTTTGCCGTCGCCCGCCAAATCCGCACAAAAAGGAAGATCGGCGGAGGGTTGCCGGGTCTTGTTCGTTAGACCCGCACCCTCCGCGTTAGTCATAAACAACGGGAGAAACAAGAAACGACCAAATCAACAATTTTAAATAAATTTAAAATTGTTCCGTGATCGGTTCCTTATTTTAAAAGAAATAAAATCACGGGAAAGGAAAATATTTCAAATCAACCCTTACCTCGCAGCTGTCGTTGCCGAACGAGGGATCGTCGCGGGATTGCTCGTCGCGGAAGAAGGGGGATCGTCGCGTCGTCACGGTATCCGGCGTCACGTCGCCAATCTCCGGATCAAGATCAAACGGATTTAATTAATTTAAATCCGTTGATATCGAAATTAAAAAGGGAGAATTCAAACGATTCGTTTCTCACCTTAGTTGCCGAACGAAGATCGGCTGCGGAGGAAGGGGCGTCGCCGAAGAACGTCGCGGGTAAGGCTCGTCGACGTCGCAGATCTCGGTGTGCATCGTCGAATTCCGGTCACCGGCGTTCTTCGCGTTCTTCGCGTTCTTCGCGTTCTTCGCGTTCTTCGCGGGGAGACGAAGAAACAAAGATCCTCTCAAATCCTTTCAAAGGATTTTTAGGTTGGTCTTATTTTATAAACATGCCAACAAACGCAAAAGCGTAAGTAACGACCCATCAGTTCGTTGAATTAATTCAACGAGCGAAACAGCCCATTTAATTCACGAAGGAAACAACCCATTTAATTCAAGAAATAAACCGCCCAATTAAATGGTCTGTTAAGAATTAAAGAAAACGCGTCGGTTGACTTTTCAGTTACTTTGACGGGTTTTCGCGGGTGCGTTACTTAGCGAAAGAAACGGCGGGGCTCGTGCGGGCCCTGCCTCACAAATATCCTACCAAGGGGGTAGGATATTTCTGGATAGAATCCTATCCAGTTCAACTCAGTTCAAGCCGCCTTTAAGTGGCTTCAAGTGGCTTCCAAGCAGCTTAAGTGAAATAAAATAAAGTTGTCGCACAAACTTTATTTTATTTCTGACTTAAAGCCGCAAAATTTAAAAACCACGTCTGAGCAAACGCAACTTCGGAAGAGGCGTTTCTAAGCAAATACCGGCGCTGCGATTTCATCGGTGCCCTCAGAATTCGATTCCGGGCACCGGTTCAAAAGATAGAAAAACCCGCTCATCCGTTCACTGAACGTACCCGAGCCAAACTTCGGAAATTGATTCCGGGCACACCGGGCCTCGGAATCAGGTGCCGTCTGAAGCTGCGCTCTTGAAAAATTCCAAAGAAAATTAAGAAAAAAATTTCCTTGAAATTTTCGGGTCTTTACATAATCAACTGAGTATGCATAAAACCCAATGAGTGGAAATTGAGTTCAGAAATTCCCTTACCTTGGGTCCTGCTCCTCACTTAAAATAATTATATTCATGAATAATAAAATTAGGTTAATTTATGCATTATTGAGAAATTTATTTTGAGTTTATTATTCCTTTAATATCATTTATTACCATGTTATAAAAATTACATAATTATTTAAATTCATATCGGACGTTTTGTCGATATTCTATAATTGAGTAAAAAATGAACTTGTTTATGATGTAAATTGTCCATGTGGTAATAAGTCCAAAATATAAATAATATAAAAAATGATATAAATATATTATATATTCATTATATAAGTATTTATAATAATCTTTTAAGACAAAATAAAAACACCATTCATGGAGATGATAGGTCGTACGTACAATGAACACTATTTTCATCTTTCTTGTCGCATTGAAAGAGTGAAATTAAATTAAATATATTTTAATATGTATAAATATATAATATAATTATAGTAGAATTAATATTTCATTTATATCATATATTTTTACAAATTATTTTTAATAAATTTCATGTGATGTGTGAATGAATCACATCATTTTGTGGAGGAAGTAGTCTACACGTCCCCAAATGAAGTTATCATATAACAAAAATATGGAAAGCATGAAGGTATGTTTAATATAACATATACATAATATGAAATAAGTTATAATATAAATATAAAATATTATTTTATAAGAAAAATGGTATTAATACTAGTCATGAAGACGGTAAAGGAAAAAAAGAACAAACACATTATTCATGATGGCAATTAACTATCACAACTTGGAAAATAATTACATTTATTTAAATAAGAGGAGTTGAGAAATGAAATAGATATGAGATATTCCATTAGAAACGTATAAATACAGTATATACATGATTATATAGTTTTATTTAATTTATGTATTATGTAGGTGATGAGAAATTAAAAAATAAAAGAAACAATGAGAGGTGCATTGATAAAATTTCCTATTGAATATCCATTCCTTAAAAGACACTTGAGGACTTGGATTAGATATTTTGGTGAGAAAAACAGAACTTGGACGTAGGGATAGTGATTATAATAGGTTTGGGGAGATATTTTAGGAGCTAAAACGATTTTTGGGTCGAAAAGGGGTTGGTGGATTGTTGGTATTTATTCTTGAGGAGAGGTGGGTTCAAGTGATTATTTTATATTAAAATCCAACCATATAGAAGAGGCCTTAAATGTCATGATTTTTCCTTGTAATTAATGTTTTATAGGATGGTTGGGATTTATCCACACCTCAAACATCTATTAAATGTTGTATTTGTTTTATGTATGCTAACCTTTTATCTTTTCACATTGACCCTTGTCAAAACTTTTCTTTTACTATGGTAAATATTTTTTTTACCATAGAAAATTTTTTATAACTGAAAATGAAATTTACCTTACAACCTAATTCGGACCTTATAATTAAAAATCTGGATTTTTTTTATCTAATTCAATTAACATTACTGTGAATTTGTTTATCAAATTAATTCCGTAAATAAAACTAAAAAGTGGGTTTTAAAAGTGAAACGTTCAGAAGTTTGAAATGTTTTCATATCTAATTTCAGTTTGAAACTGATTAAAATTACTAAAATTAGATTAAAAGTTAAAAATATTCTAAATATACTTTATAATCAATTAATTTTATTATCTAACAATATAAATAATTTGGACAATAAAATGTTTTTCTATTAAAATACAGTATTTTCATTATTCACTAAAATATTAAAGTTATCAGAATAATGCCAAAAATTTATCAAAACAAAATTTAGATATCCCAATTAAAAATAAGAAGTTTATTTTAAAAAAATAGAATACATAAATGTGTCATAAAATATATTTAAAATTGGTTCTCCATTAAAAGGAGGTAAAACTACATTTTAAAAAAATTATAGCTTTTATGCCTAAAATTGAATTTATTCTAATTTTAAGCCTCTAAAATTTATTAAAAGAAAGTAAAAAAAATTAATAAACATGTGTAAACATAATATAGTTTATTCTGTTCATTCCCACAAATAAAACGGTTAGGCGATAACAACCATTTAAAATAATAATATGAATAATGTATTATTTTTTGGTATATTTCAGTATTGTGTGCAACATAAGATTTCAGAGAAATTCATCCGTGTGTGTTAGGTATGCTATCACATATAGTGCCTCCTTTAAACTAATATTAATATATAATTCATAAATATTAATAGATATAAAAAAGTTTTATTCTATAATTACTGGGGATGTTACAGAGAGAGAGGCTCTGCCTTTTAGAGAGAAGAAGAAGTTTTCATACTGAGCTTTTGTTGAATAAGTTTCAATGAAGAATTTAAAGGATAAGATAAGAGATAAAAAAATTGTATTCAGATAATTTTCATACTCAGTGATTATCATATTAAAAAATTACCATACTCTTCTTGTCAATCATACTCAAATGAACCTTGTATTGGGCTGAATAATCCGATTAGGATTTTCGTACTTTGATTTCTGGAATGATGAAGAATCGTACTACATTTTAAATACTCATAATAGAAGTGGTGAAGATTCATATATATTTTTTTATGTCAAAGTAATATATTTTTCAGACTCAGAGAATCATACTCAGAAGAATCAGATCTGGAGAATCGTATAGAGAAGAATCGTACTCAGAGGAATCAGACTGGGAAAAATGGTTTGATTTTTACTTAACAAAGTATATGAAGTTCATAACATATTTAGGGTAAGAAATTGAAGAATTTTTTTCAATTGAATACATTTATGGAATTGAAAAATAATCACATGTAACATGAATTGTTATACAAATTTTGTTTTAGGCTATTTTTGCTAAGAGGGTGCACCCACATTATTGGAATTGTTTACATAGTGCTACATGAGTGAAAGGGTATATCCTCTCATTGTAATCCAAGGATTTTTTTCTAGTGTACTCCATAGAATTGGATCATTTCCAAACCATACCAAGGATGTATCTCTTCTTATTGAAAAGTTAAACTTGTAAATACTTTGGTTCCTTTGGATGTGTTTTTAATTGTTTTCATCATAGAGTTGAATCTTTAATAAGAGGTGAAGGTTGTTTCAAGGAAACATAAAATAAAACATTTCACTAATTCAACCCTCCCACTCTCAGTGATACAGTCATCCGGACCAGGAATTTTCAATATGGTCGTAAGATATGATATGAGATATTCCAACATGATTCAAAAGAAGGTTATTTTACCTCGGTTATGTGGTGATGATTGGAATAGTTGTAAGACATTATCTGAGAGATTATTCCATAGAGAAGAATCTGGTTATGGTTGTATTTTATTTATTATTGATTTAATTAATAAATTTTTTTATCAATTTATTGCATATATTAGACTGTTTTGGTTTAGACCTAGTGGTATAGACCCACTGAGTTATAGTCACACCCTATTTGAACCGTCATTTGGCACTTGATTAGATTTTGTGGATATAGGTTTGGGAAAGGGAAAATGACCTGGTTGTTGATTTCTTGTTTGCTATTGGGATGTATTTCAGAGATGGGACTGACATGGGGTTCAAGACTTGGGACTCTAAGTCTTTTATTTGAGTATTATAGTCTTTTATTAAATTGTTCTAGTATGTTGTTTAGTTACATTCTATCATGTAATTACATTATTTTCTTATCTATTTACTAGATTATTTATTTGGATTTTATTATTGTCTTACATAATGTATTTAATATGAATATTTTTTTATATTTATGAATTTTTTATTTAGTTATAACACTTCATACCGGTGAGCATGTCCCCACTATACTATTCACACCCCCACTACTAGTTGGTAGGTTCTGGCATATGAGGAAGTGTGCTTGAGGCCTCGTAACCAACCCTTTCTAGCCAGATGAGTGAATACCAGATTAGGGGACGTTATAAATTGGAATCAAATGGAGGTTTTATTTTTTCATTCTTTAATATTTGGATAAAGGTAGAAATAAGAAAAGGATATGTTAGGAATTGGTCATGGACTTTTTCATCTGTGTAGCTAACCCATATTTGGGGAAAAATATGAGTGCCTAGGGATGAGATTGTTTTTGTGTGTCATTTTCTTCTTATGGTTATTGTTATTTCACCTTGGTGGTTCCCATTTTGTGTGAGGTTATTGTTTTATGATATTACTATTTCTTTAAGTTTGTACTCATGGTTGGGTATGGCATGATCTAAGAATACATGCATCATAATAGGTATATATGGATATATTATAATGCATTTTTCATGACAGCGGATATCTATTTTTTTACATGTGATATATAATTCCTATTTAAATTTAACATAAGGTAACGATTTCAATGGATACATTAAATTAGTTGACATGTTATGATAAAATACTTGTAAGCTGTTTCAAGAGAGACCAAGAGTTAGTGGTTCTAGGTTGTAGTCACCTGTTGGGGTTGAACTTATTTCTAGATAGTTCTTTAAGGAATGTGTTTTTATTGTATAGAAAATTACTCCTCTTCATCTTTGACTTGAGCATATAGAGAGTAGAAATCATCACGATCCTAATGAAGATGAACCAAAACATCCTATAGTTCCTAAGGAGTATATGTATTTTCATTTTTGTGACTGCTTCTTGAGGATCATGTGATCCATGGAATGTGAGACTATTTGTATCATTATATCAATGTCTAAACTGATGAGCGAGTTTCAACTTCATCATCAACCTGTTTGTATTGGGGAAGGGGGGCCCCAAGTAATAAAGTTACAGATCATTTTGGTCCAAAAAATCTTTAAGCATCTCGAGACACCTGTAGAAAGAAGGGTGAATCATTTTGTATATATGCTTCACGAACCTACTAAGTGTTAGTGGGATATTCTGGAGGAATTCGGGAAGTAGGATGAGAAATCTCGGAAGGACTTCAAGATGAAGATCATGATCCATTTGTATCCCAAAATAGTGAGGGATGAAAAATCTCACGAGTTCTTGCATCTGACACAGAAGGATTTTTCAGTGTTGGACTATGCCAGATGTTTTACTAAACTACAACACTTTTCACCATATTTGGTAGTTGATGAGATCTCTAGGGAGAGATTTTTTTAGCATAGTTTTAATTATGAAATTAGGTCATAGGTAAATGTTTTATATTAAATTAGTTTTGAATACATGATAAATCAAGCACTCATTATGTTATAAAATCTGAGAGAGGCCCCGAGTAGCTGTCACGTTGTTTCATCATGATGATCTATAAGTTCTACTTGAGTGTTAAAAAGACCTTTTATAACAGTTTCTTCCAAAGAAATAGTGGGTAGAAAAGTCAGCGAGGTGGACTACCATCTCAAGATCATGTTCCATTCTAGTGTTCTTAGTATAGAATGTTAGGAAATAAGATCCCTCTGTGTCCTTACCAAATATTCATGTGTCGTATCTATGGATGACTCATTCATATTTAGATGTTATATGTAAACTTTATACTGAAGAACAATGGAATATGAGCAGGATAGGAACCAATATCGATTATGGGCTCAAATACCCCTTAAAAGGCAAGTAGTTAGAGTTCCACAGGCTGTTTCGGCCAAGGTAGGGATGTGGAACCCTAGTGCCTGATCAACAGTAATAATCCAGGAAAATTGCTTAGGTTAGTAAAACAGGATCCCGGTGAAGAGGGATTAGTCAGTTTCTTGTTATTAAGACTATTCTGAATAACATGGATAAGGGACCATCTACTATCAGAGGTATGGTACTTATATCATCTATCGTAGCTTATGTTTTATTTCATACAGAAGCATTACACTATTTTATATCTTCCATTTATGAATTTTTTGGGGCTTGGATGAGGAAACTAAATATAGTGTTTTAGCCATTGACACACCATTGGTTGTGTGGTTAGAGAATGTCAATCTTTAGAAGGTGTGTTCTCTAGGTATTGGTGGTTACCATTTCTTTTGGGAATTGTTCATAATAGGAATGATAGAATTCCACTTGATTCTTAGTATGGATTTGTTAGTTCTATATCAAGATCATATAAACTATTATAGGAGGAGAGTTACCTTCCCATCACAAGAATTAAGAAGCTATTATCAATAGGGTGAGTGAGATCTTTAGGTTGGTTATATGGGAAAAATTATGGGCCTATTAGATTATCTCATGGATCAAATATCTAGTCTTCCTCTAGATAATTGTTGAATATAGTGGGATTATTTTCCCCTAGAAGTAGAATAATTTTTGGAATTTTTTCTTAATGATTTATATGGAATACTGCCTAAGAGATAAGTTGAGTTCATGACTGATTTGGTGCCAGGAGAAGAGCTAATTTATATCCAACCATACCAAATTGCACTATATGGATTCAAAAGTTGAAATTTCAATTGGATGATTGGGAATTTAAATGATTCATAAATCCAAGTAAATATCCTTATGGTTCTATAGTTCTATTCTCTAAAAATAATGATTGATCTTTGTTCTTATGTGTGGATTATTAGTGGTTGAACTAGATGAAGGTCAAGAACTAGTATCCACTTCTGCACATTGAAGATATTTTCAAACAGGTGAGTGGTACCAAGATCTTATCCAAGATTTTTTTGAGATTAACATATCATCAGTTAAGGGTGGTACTATCAGACATACCGTAGACTACTTTTAGGAGGAGGTATGATTTGTATTAATTTGTAGTGATGACATTTGGGTTGACTAATTATTTTTTCATATTCATGGCCTTAATGAATAGGGTATTTCATCCGTTCCTAGATTAGTTTATGGTTGTTTTCATTGATGATATCTTAGTGTACTCTATATCAGTAGATGATCATTCTAAACATCTTGACATCATCCCGAGTACATTGAGAGAGAACCAAATTTACACTAAGATAACTAAATGCAGTTTCTAGACAAACAAAGTGAACTTATTGGTACATATCATCATAGAGGAGGGAGTTTCAGTGGACCCCTAAAATTCACATCCATGTTATCTTGGAAAAATCCCAAGAACTTATTTTTTTTCGCTTCTTATGATTAGTATGTTATTACCTGAATTTTCTATATGATTTCTCATTTTTGGAGGCACCAATGTCTGGGATGACTAAGAATGGCATATGGTTTGTTTGGTTTGATTCTTGTGAAATATCTTTTCAACAGCTGAAGGGAAGGATCACCTCAACTCCTATCATCAATTTACCTGTGTTGGGTAAAGCATATACCATGTATTGTGATTCATCCTAAGTGAGTCTCAAAGTAGTTTAATGTAGGAGGATCATGTGGTTTCTTATGGCTTCATGTGGATGAGGCCTCATGGGAGGGATTTCTCTACTCACGATATTGAGTTATCAGCAGTGGTACATACTCTGAGATGTTGGAGACACTATTTCATTTGTTATTGGTCTGTGGTATACAATGATCATAAGAGACTCAAGTACATATTTTCATAGCAAGACATGAACCTTCAATAGAGGAGGTGGGTTGAGTATATACAGTCTTTATATTTTGAGTTGGATTATATATTACGAAAGGGAAACATTATTTCTAACTATTTAATCCGGAAGACACAGACATAGGTGGTATGGGGGTCTTTTGATGATTGGTGGATAATTGCATTTTTTACAGACATGCATATAGATGTTCATAAATATCAGGGAAAAGTAACTAAGACTTCGACATCATTTATTGATGTAAATTTCGATATAATTAAGACCATGAAATAGTTTGATCTGGAAGTCTTAGTTCTAAGAGAAAAATTATATGGTCTGGAGACACCATCAGGATGGTCTCTTAGTAGTGGAAATTATATTATTTTCCTGGACCAAGTATGGGTTTCTACAAGCTTGCATGAGGAGTTGATGAGGGAGCTTCATCATCTAGATGGTTGATGAATCCTAGTTTATCAAATATGTATCATTACCTCCATAGAAAATAATTATGGTTATGAATAATGAAGGATGTTGAAATAATTGTGGATATATGCTTCACTATTCACTAGGTGAAAGTTGGGAATTAGAGGCCAGCTGGGCTTTTACAGCCTTGACCCATTCCGGAGACGAAATGAGATGTTCTCATAATGGATTTTTGTGAACTGACTACCTAGGATGACCTATAAGAATGATGCAATATAGGTTTTTGTGGATCAAATGACTAAGTAATCTGACTTCTTACCTATTAGAGAAACTTTCACAGTTGAATATCTCTAAAATCATTACATGCATGAGGTGGTTTGGTTTCATGGTGTTTCGAGGTGTATGATTTCAAAAAAATATCCTTGTTTCAAATTATGTTTATGGAAGGGTCTTCAAAAATCCAAGGGATCATAATTTCTTTTAAGCACTACTTACCATCCACAAATCGATGGTCAATTTTAGTGGACTATTCAGGTTATGAAGGATGTGTTATGTGCCTATGTTTTATTCTTTTAGTGGTTCATGCGAGTAATATAAGGAAATCGAGGAGTTTGAATTTAATAATATATTCCAAGAATCAATCAAAATGGAACTATTTGAGTCTTTATATGGATGGTTATGTTTTTAACCTCTTTATTGGACAGAGATAGGTGAGTCAACACTTGTTGGGCCTAGTCTCATATAGTATACATCGGAACATATTATGTTGCTTGGATAATGTGTGGAGACCGTGCGTAGTAGGAAGAAATCATATGATGACCATCAAAGATGAACTCTAGAATTCAAGGTTGGTCATCATTTTTTCCTTTGGGTGTCACATATATTGGGGAAACACCGTATAAAGAAGCATGGAAAGATAAAACCTAGTTTTTTTCATGCCGTTTGAAATAGTTGAATGTTTCAGTCCAATGGCATACTGTTTAGTCCTTCCACAGATCTACAATTCTAGGCACAATGTGATCAACGCGTCACAAAAATGAGGATGTCATCTATAACCTTACCATGTGATATACATAGAATACATTGATATTTGTGCCAATGTGTCCTTTGAGGAGCATTTGATATGGGTTGTGGATAATAGCAATAAATATCTTGGTGGTCAGACTATACTATTGTTTTGAGTGTAGTAGCAACATGGGTGAGTTCAAAAGGAGACATGGGAGAGGGTGTCTAATATGCGAGAACAATGGCCCAACTTGTTCCCTAATACCTCATAGGGATTCTTATAGCTTCTCATGGATGGAATGTTATAAGGTGGGGAGGTTTTAAGATACTTTCTTTCTCAAGGTATGTATCTTTTTGAGTTTTTCATTTTATCCTTGGTGGTTGTGTCTTGTTCAGAGATGAAAAAACTTGTTGGGGAAAATGACCTAAATTTTTGGGATGTATAATCATTTGAATGAATGGGTTATGTGTTTCATTGGTTCATGGAGAGTTAAGAAACTTTAAAAGGGGTTTAGGTTATTTAAATAAAAAATAGGATGAAAAATCAAAGCTCTAACATTTACACATCAGGTAAAGGGATTAAACATCATGTAATTTTTTATGGATTTTAATAAAATAAATCTTAGGCAGCGTGTTTTTTTGGAAATATCCATTAAAAACATTTACACAACGTGTAACCACAATACACACCATGTAAATTCCTGAACTACTATTTTAAACATTCTATGTGAATGAAATTCATTCCATTTCATTTTAAAGCTTCTCCCCTTAAACCTAGGTAATTATCTAGGAAATTTTGGAGTGACAACCTCCCTTCTGGACACCCGTTTTCATCCTCAATCCTTGGTAAGTTCTGTTGGTTAGGTTTCTTCTTTATTCCCTTTGGTTCTCTAACCATTGTGGGGAAATTATTTGGATTATTACATTGTTGTTTTTTATATTGATCAGTTTTGATCTAGGAACCACTTTGAATCCATACACACCTTCATCCTTGTGGGAGTTGTGTTGGGCATGTATTGTGTCAACAATACTCAATAAATCTTATTGATTTTGTTGCTCACAAATACACTTGTTTGTTAATGATGATATTACTTTAACTGTATTTCAAGAAATTAATATTCTTTATAATCCTTATTTTTGAATTATATTCCAGCATATTATTCACATGTAATATTCATCAAAGTGTTTGGAACACTCTTAAGCATATTCAAGAAACACTCTTCATACCCTATGTTGAAGAACGTAATGTAAGGGAGAAATCCTACATTTTTATTAAACCATATATTGAGAGATCATAGTGTAAGGTTAACCAACATTACCTTGATAGAAATTTATGGATAAATAACCTTACATTTGGATGGAACCTTACTTTTTACAAAGATAAAAAGTATGGTTAAAGCACCCTATGTAAGTATGGAACCCTATATTTCAGAAGATTACGCAAGGATCATCAACCATACTTTTGTGATCAACCTTACATTTCTAGCCTTACATTATCGACATTATGTTTTTAGAATTATCTCGATGTAATTTAACCATATTTTTGGTATTTTTTAATTTTATGAAGGAACCCTAAATTTGACTTTTAAACATCAGAGATTTGAAATTACGATTTTATCAATGTTTTGTGCAATGGTCTTTATGGAATATCATGATGATTTAAAGATAATTTTCCAAAGATTCAAATATCATTATGATTGATTTAAATTATCATATTTAGTGGAGAAATTCTCTTATATTCCTAATGGAAGTTTTGAATACTTTGAGCTATCTTATTAATTTGAATTCTTACAATTTATAAGGATATTTTCTTGGATCTGAAATTACAAATCAGGCACTTTTTTTATTTATTCTATCGGTATATCTGTTCAATATATATATATATATACATATGTGTGTGTGTGTGTAATAAGAAGAAATAGAAACACATATATTGAGACACACATATTGCGATATATTTTTGCTATTACATTCTTGTGAAGATCTTTTACAGATCTACCACAATAATCAATTAGACTATGTTATCTATTGAAGAGGATACACTTTAGAGATATAGATGTTATGGATCTCGTATTTACATTAAGTCTACTACTAGTAATTGTTGCGGATTTTATTCAATGATCTATTGCAATCAGATTGCTTCATAACTAATATTTCTTGAAGAAACAATTTTTCAGAAGAAGAAGATCTATCTAATGTCTATTCTTATTACAACTATGAAGTTCAATCAAAATATTTTTTAAAAATATTTTTTTATTGAGAATTTCAATTTCTCATACTCAGTTATGGTGGAGTATCATCTTTTCAATCAATGTTGTGGTTATTTGGTTCTCTATTAATGAATCAGAAGGATCTATTTTAGCCTTATTTTTAATGTTGTCAACTGACTACACTCAATTGTGGATTGGTCTTATGATATGTGGACCTGAAGAGTGAAATTCACCAAACTCATAGAGAGAATAATTTGTGGAGGGACTACGGGATCTTTATGTCCTGAACCACTATAAAGAACCATGTTCTGTATATTTATTTTATCCAATTCTCATACCTTCATAAAGAAGATAAACAATTCTTATTCGCATAATCTACAGTTTTCCTAAAAAGGAATATTTGTCAAATATTTTGAAAAGAAACAATTCACCCTCATCTTATGTATATTTTGTATTCCAACCAAACAATTGGTATCAGAGGAGTGATTTTGAAAAAATATATAACAAACTAAAAGTTTAAGGTCTATACAAAAGATGGAAATGACTAATCAAAGAGAAGTAATGTCAATGGTTCATGCTATTTATTTCAATGGTGAGAATTATGGAAGATTTAAATCACAGATAAATATCTATTAGAAGAATCTGGGATTAAAAGTCTACTCCAATATCATTACACCTTATGTAATTCTTTAAAATTCTAAAACATGTACTACTGCTACAAAGGATGAGTATGAAACATAATATAAATCTATTAATGTTATTATCTGTGGTATTGGACCAGATGAATTAAATCTTGTCACACAATGTCCTACTACTTATTAAATGTCTAAAACCATTGCAGTTTCCTATAAAGAAAAAAATAATGTAGGACAAATGAGGTATGCAACAACAAAGATGAAATTTTACACATTTAGAATGTTTGAAGGAGAAAGTATCACTCAGATGAATAGAAGGCTTAAAAAGATTATCAATAATATTAATAACATATGTGATCCTATCAAATAAACAAATCAATATTTGAATGTATTGAGAGCACTACATACTAAATGTAATGGGATATAAACTACAATTTGATTATCATCACCGGTAAAAAATATGACAATGAGAGAATTAATTGGGGCACTAATGATTTATAAAGCTTAAACTCAAGATAAAGCTGAAGATCATAAATTCATAGTGATAAAGTTTAATATTTCCCTAAAGGTAACATCTCAGATGCAAAGTAGAAGAATAAAGAAAGAAGTCAGAGAAAAAGAAAATTCAGATACATCTAGTTCCAAAATAGAATTGGATCAATTAGCCAGAAAGTTTAATAAGTTTTATAAGAGGAAAATAGGATTCAAAAAACCCTTTAAAAGGGATGATAATGACTCAAGAGAAGTCAAATGTTATGAATACACGAAATCAGGTCATATAAGACCTGGTTATCCTCACCTAAAGTGTGGAAATAGAAAGATAGAAAATAAATATAAAAAAATAATGATTATGAGGAAAAAAGAAGAGAAATGAAGGATACTTGGATTGTTTCTAAAGACTATATAAGATCATCAAAATTTGATCCAGAAATGGAAGAATCAAATATATGCTTCACGGACAAAGAAGATAAGGTAAAAAACTATTATTCATCTAATTCCAATTCAGATTCGAATTTAAGTTGTTCATATGATAAATTTTCTACCTAATACACAATTCACGAAGAAAAATATGAATATTTATTAAATAAGAAAATATATTTAAAGAATACTCACAATGATAGTTTAGGATAATGGGATAACTTACTTAAACAACATCAAAAGTTAATTGAAAAATTTAACTCATCCACCACAAACTGTGCTAATCAAGAAAATAAAATAAAAGAATTACAAGATAAATTAGAAACTTATAAAAGTGATTCAATCTTATTTAAAAAAGGAGAAAATATTTTGAATGAAATTATAGGTAAAAATTTCATTAAAAATTAACGATTTGGAATAGGAAATTAGAGTCAAAATTCTATAAAATAATTATTTTGTTCCCAACTCAAAAACTATTTTTTGTCACATTTGTGGAATATGACATATAACAATAAAATTATTTGAAAAATAAAAAAATAAGTGGAATTAAAAGATATTTTTTTTCAAAAATTTTATCTAAAAAAATTATATGTGTTATCGAAATACAAAGCAGATATGGATTCCCAAATCACTGCTAGCTAACACGGTTGGACCGAAGAGGACATGGGTACCAAATTTTTTTTTCTAAATTTCTTTTAAAGGAAGCATTCCATAGAAAAATAAAACCTATATGGTATATGGACAATAGATTTTACAGAAATATGAGTGGAAACACATCAAAAATTAACACACTACATCAAATAGATGGATGTCCAGTCACTTTTGGTGATAATTCCAATGGAAAAATAATTAGACTTAGAACTATTAGAGATCAAAAAATAGTCTCAATCATCAAATAACTATATATACAAAGGCTAAATCACAACCTGATAAGTATCTCTCAACTATCTAATGATGGATATTTAGTTGATTCTTCTAAAAATTTCTACTAGGTATTTAAATATAAATTGCTAAAGTTTAGAGCACCTAGAACTAATAATGTTTATACTTTGGATTTAAATTCCTAATGTACATAAAAAGTGAATTGTTTAACTGCTAAGATATATGAGTCATGGATTTGTAATATGAGACTTGGTCATTTTAATATTTATTTTTTACATAAATTATCAAATAAATTATTATTTTCTGATTTACCTAGTGATCACATAACGATTTACTATTCAATTCCACCCTTAAACCAGTATTTTAAACTAGTTTTGTAATGAATATTACAAATATAATAATAAATTAAAATTTATGTTTGATTCAATGAATTAATTTTTTTCAATATTTAATTGGGAAATTTTACTTGTTTCAGTGTTTACATTGTAGGAGGAGGTGATTTGGATAGCCTGTGATAGAATTCTAGCAAAATGGGCCAAACTGCCTGAGAGCCCAAGCATGCATGTGGACTTTAATATGTACTGTGGATAATCTGTGCATCAATTGGGCTAAAAATAGGTGTATGGAGGAAAAAAATGTGGGATACATTTCTTTTGAAGAACACGAAGCCCAATTTGTCCATTTGGAGGCCCAAAATAGGCCAGTAATGTGAAGTAATTTTGGTCGGGCCAGATTGGACCACCCATATATATTTGGCCCATAACTAGGTCCTTAGATATCCAATTGGGATCATTACACATTCCATGGACTGATAACACTATGTCCCACCTCTCCACCAAATTACATGACAAATGAATTCGTTTTGGTCTCTAAACCAGCTGGATAAAAATGATTATAAAGACATTCTTGTATAGTGACCTAGTCCCTTAGGCACTTCACCTCTTTTATGGAAAGTATGGTGTTTTTTCCATAAAATCACCCCTCCCCCTCATTCTCTCAAAGCTCAATACTAGGGGTGAAGGTTTGTCTAATTGTAGAGCTCTCTTAATCCATTTTAGTTCTCTTCTCCCTCATGTACTTCTAGACCTCTTAGTGGTCAATTTGGGGGGTGTCCTTTGTTGTAATCTCAATCTCCAGACCTCTAATTTTCATAAGGTAATTGAATTTCCAATTTTTTTTCAATTGTTATTCATTTATAACATTTAATTTGTGTTTATTCTAGTATGATCAAATACAAATCAAATAAACAAGAATCCTAATGCTTTCACGCGAAACCCGGATCTTGTGATGATTTGAGTGTGGTTGCCTCTTTTCTCACCCATTCCCTTTCATGAGTGTGTGAATGTATTATGTTGGTTGATAAATTACTGGAGCTTGAAACCCTGAATATTCATGTTCTTGTATTGTGTAATATTTTATCATCTACACAAATCTGGTCATCTCATCATGTTGTTGATGTGATGCCTTGATTGAGTTCCGTTTTTTTACCTCAATTCAAGTTTTTTGATTTTGAGCAGCCACCAATAGTCAATATCATTGATCGATCAAATCCGAGGTGGTAACCAAGTAATAACTCACATACCAAACTGGTTTCAATATTTATAAGTCATGGATTCAATGATCCTTACTTTTTCCATGATATTGATGACAGATTGAGAATCAAGGGATAGTTACCCAGGTTGATCATGATATCTCTAATCAGTTTCTCTTAATAATAATATAATTTTAATTTATGTTTATAAAAGAAAAAAACCCAAGTTTTATAAATCTCTATTCTCCTTTTAGTTTTTTAATAATAACCTCCTTTTAAAATTAATGATCTAAGGCTCCGTCGAGAGATGACCTAGGGTTGCTACTATACTGCATAAATTCTAGTTAAAACTAAACAAATAATATTATGCACTCGACAACATGATCACTTAGTATTAAATTTGTTAGTAATAGATTCTGTGATAAATGTAAAATTGTAAAGAACACAAATATTCCTTCAAATATATTTACAAAATCTCTACATCAAAACCTCTTGAACATATCCACATGGGTATGTTTGGACCATTAATAGTAACAAGTTTGGATAGAAAATTATATGTAAATGTTTTAGTTGATTATTATTAAAGATTTACATGGGACTATTTCTAAAACTCAAAAGTGTAGATTTTAATATTTTTGAAAGTTTCTCTAAAATATTTCAAACTGAAAATTGTTTTATGATAATTTCTTTAAGAATTGATTGCGGTGGAGAATTTGAGAATCATGAATTCAATTTCTTTTTTTCAAATCTAGGTATTAAAGAAACCTTCTCTGCACCATGAACAACTAAAAAAATGGAATTCTTGAAAGCTGAAATAGAACTATTCAATAAATGTCTAGGACTATGCTAAATGAATACAATCTTCCTACCTACTTATGGGAAAAATATGTAATCACATCCTGCTATATCATAAATAGAGTTTTAATTTGAACTACATCCAAAAAGACACCTTATGAACTTTGGAATAATGAAAACCCAAATGTAATGTAATTTAAAGTTTTTGGATGCAAGTTGAATATTCTGAACACCAAGGATAATCTTTGTAAGTAAGATCCAAAAGCTAAGGAAGGAATATTTTTAGGATATTCTACCACCTCTAATGCCTATATAGTATTTAATAAAAATTTAAGGATTATTGAAGATCAGTTCAGGAAAATTTTGATGAAACAAGCCTTTTTATTAAAGAAAAAGACCAAATTGATGAAATTACTGACTCTTTTCACAATATAAGGCTTGAAAACCAAAAAAATGATTTTGAAAATAATATAAATAAAATTCATTATAGTTCAGAATAACAAGATACCGATGAAACTAAAAGTGTTTTACCTAGAAAGTCTAGAACCCAAAAAACCATCCTTTAGAAACTATTATAGGATACATAAATATAGGATTAAGAACTAGAAAAAATGTAGGAAACCTAGTTTAATTCTATGTATTTCTATTTGAAATAGAACCTAAATCTTTTGAAGAAGACATAAAAGGTGAGAGTTGGATGTTATCAATGTAATAAGAGCTAAATAAATTAAAAAGAATTGAAGTTTTGGAATTATTTTAAAGATCATAAAATTACATAGTTATAGGAACTAAATATTTCTTTATAAAAAAACAAGATGATCATGGGATTATAACTAGAAACAAAGCTAGATTAGTAGCTAAAGGATATAATTAGGAAGAAGGTATAGTTTATGATGAAACCTTTTCCCATGTAACTAGATTAGAAGCAATTAGAATCATTTCATATTATGAATCTAATATGAACATTTAATTATATTAGATGGATGTTAAACCAGCCTTTTTAAATGGATATTTAAGGGATGAAGTTTATGTTGAACAATATCCTAGTTTTGAAAATTCTCAAAAACCAAATTATGTTTTTAAACTTACTAATGATATCTATGGCATTAAACAAGCATCTAGAGCTTGGAATGAAAGATTAAGTTATTCTCTTTTGAAAAATGGATTTATTGATGGATTGGAAGATCCAACTATTTTTAAGAAAAAAATTTGATCTAATACTTTATATGTTCAAATTTATATTGATAATGTTTTTTTTGATTAATTTAATGAAAATATTTGTAATGATTTTTGAGAACATATAAAAAAATTATTTTAAATGAGTATGGTGGGAGAATTAAATTTCTATTTAGGACTTCAAATTTATCAAAAAGATTATAGAAATGTGTTAAAACAAACTAAAAAAATTATTTATTTATTGAAAAATTGTGTCTTTAAAACAACAAGACATATTCAAAACCATGAGGTTGTTCAAAATAAAATTCCTCCCTTAAATATAAATTTAAAAAGGATGATTTAACATCTATCTAATATTATTTAATGTTTATTTTAGATGCATAATATGAAAGGAATATAATTTCTTCTAACCTAGATACATGGGAAAAAGGTTTCATCAAAAACTATACCTTCTTCTTGATTGTATCCTTTAGTTACTAATTAAGCTTTGTTTCTAGTTATAATATCTCGATCATCTTGTGTATTTCTAAAGACACATTTAGTTCCTATAAATAGATAATTTTTTGGTCTTTCAACTAATTCCCAAACAACATTCCTTTTTAATTGGTTTAGCTCTTCTTACATTTCTAACATCCAACACGCATCTTTTATGGCTTCGTAAAAAGTTTTAGATACTATTTTAGATATTTAATTTCTCAGAAATGATGAATGCCAAGAGAACCGAAGAAGGTGAATCCAATGATCCAAAGTGAAAATGAATTTATAGAAGAAATATTCTTCAAGGAAAAGTAATAGATTTTGAATGGATCTACTAGATGAATATTCTCTTAAAATAGGAATTAGCCTTTCGATGTCTAGAATCTATATTCAATAAAGCAAACTCAGCATTTCTCTATGAGGTAAAAATAAAATTTTTCTACAGTAGCATACAATTTAGTTTTGGTGATTATAAAAATATTGTTTTTGCGAGAATATAGGATAAGGATTTTTTCATTTTTTCCACTGAAATTTCACAAATTTTAAACATTCCTCACGAGGGAGTATGCTATTTTTGATCTAAGGTCTATTGTGGATAAGGGTAATAAGTATGAATACATTATGTTTTACTTTTTTGTTCAAATAAATAAGGAAAATGTTTTTCAAAGAACTCAATGAAGACCAAAAAAATTTAGTTAAATTTATTCAAATTGGAATTTCTCCAAGGACGACTGAAATGGTGAAAATTATATATACATAAATGTATATCATGTTTCTATTTTTATGTGAGATAAAACTGAATTTTACAAGGTATATGTTCAGATATCTTCAATACTACTTTCAAACAGATGCAATGATCACTTTTTATCCTTATAGAAGGATGATTTATTGTATTTTGTTTTAAAAAATATGATTTAATTAATTGATTCTAGAATAAAGTGTCATCACAGTAATGTATTCAATGTGGGAACTCTAAGGAAGTTAGGATTTTTTTGGAGTACAGTAAAAGAAATCATTTTTCTGATTAGTGATGACGAGAAATAGGGTTTTGGAGATTTTTCTCAGGGGGAAAAATTTTCTATTGGAAATAAAGGAATTTTAGAAAACAGAGGTGAAGGAATTTCCAAACCTACCCAAAGAAAATTATGTTTTATTGAAGAATAAGAAGAATAAGAAATGTTTCTAGAGGAATTGGAAATTAAACCAAGGAATATATTAGATACACTAGTTGAAGAACAAGTGTTGGGTTCAGGTGAAGTTATAAGGTCAGTTTATTTGGATGAACCTATTCTTGAAGACAAACAACACGTTGAAAGTCAAATTCGAGATTTTAAAAGTGTTGTTATTTTATTTTTCTAGTATGAAGATTCATCTATTAAAGAAGAATGACAGATGCTCAGATTAGAAAATATTTCTTCATAAATAATTGAGAATCTTGTTTACTATATTTTTTATCATTCATGTGAGAGACATCAACATTCTTCTGAAAAAATATAATTTCTTTATAGTTTTTCTTGTTCATGTGAAAAATTAGTTGAAAATCAGTGGATATGTCTGTGGTGAAGGTCACTTCAAGATCTTTAGAAATTGTGGAAGTTGATCTGTTACTACATCCAAATGAAGGGACATCTGATTCCCTAACTAATCAGGCTGAAGAGGTTTTGATTAAGTTCAATAAATCTCAGGAAGAAAATTTCAATCTTCAAAAAGATCTTGAAGTTGAAAAGAAAAAGTTATTGGATTTTAAAAAAAATTCTATTTCCAAAATGTAATTTGATGCTTTCAAGAAATAATTGTTCAATGAGGATGGAAGGATTATGTATGATTATTTTTTTATATCAAAGTTTTCAGATCTAAAGTGGTATTTGGGGAGTAAATTTGAGTCATTCAAGGTATTGTAAGTCAAACAAGTACATCTACATCTATTCCTACTATCTGTCTAGATATAATTCGTAGTTTTCAAGAAATCTCAATAGTTATGGATGAAATGAATGATTGTCTACAACATCTTCAGTGCAATAGCGATATGTTGTCAGTTCTACTGGAAAATAAAAAATTTATAGTTTACCAATTGACACAGAATGGATCAATTATCATATTTATACTGAACAAATTTAGAGATAAATTGAACCAATTTATAAAGCAATAGGTGAGTTTTCATGACTTTGTGAAAGTCAATATTGTTGAAAATTTACATATTAGTCAAGATCGAAGTGTTTTGATTATGCAGTTGGGTGATAGTCTTATGAGAAAGTTGTGGTTACATATGGAAGGGATGAAAGACATGTATCAAGCCTTACAAAATCCTACCCAACCACATCTACCCTAACCATATCAGTTGGATAAATTTTTTTCCAGTCACACTAACTATTTTACTTATCCAATTTTTGATTAATAAAATTTCTTTATTATTAATTTCATTGATTTATTTCATATTATTTTTTTTCTACTACTAAAAATCCATCCATATTTACATAAACATATTATTACAACATTCACATTATGATCTATGAAAAATTAAATATGTTTTAATCGTTTTCTATACTTTCTTTTTTATCTCACAAAAGGTGGAGAAATTTGGATAAACAGAATATTTATTTTTATCAAAATAATTATTTTCAGTTTAATTTTGAATTATTATTTTCTAAATTATTTTAAAATTATAAATTTTGTTACATATTTTATGGGTTTTGTGATCATAGAAAAGGGGGGAGATTGTTGGGCATGTATTGTCTCAAAAATACTCAATAAATATTATTGATTTTGGTGCTCAAAAATACCCTTGTTTGTTTTACTAATGATATTATTTTAAGTATTCTTTTCGAAATTAATATTCTTAATAATATTTATTTTGGAATTATATTCAATATTATTATTCACATGAAATATTCCTCAAAGTGATTAGGAGACTCTTAAGCGTATTCTGATAACACTGTTCATACCCTATATTGAGGAATGTAATCTAAGGATCAAACCCTAAATTTTTATTAAAACTTATGTTGAAAGATTAGAAAATAAGGTCAATCAACCTTATATTGATAGAAAATCATAGATAAATAACCTTACATTTGGATGGAACCTTACATTTGAAAAAAAAGAAAAATTATTTTTAAAGAACCCCATGTAAGTATGGAAACCTACGTTTGAGAAGCAAATGTATGGATCATCAACCTTACTTTTTAATCAACCTTACATTATCAACTTTATGTTGTCATCCTTATGTTTAGAGAATGAATGCTACATAGTTGAACCCTACATTTTATATTTTTTCATTTCATTATGAAACCCTACATTTGAATTTTAAACATCAAAAATCTGAATTTACGATTTTATTGGAGTTTCATGAAATAGTGTTTACGAAATATCTGGCTGATTTATAATCTCATTTTCAAACAATTCAAAGATTATAATGATTGATTTAAAGAATAATATTCAGTAGGTAAATTATCTCATATTTTCAAGGGAAGTTACAACTACTCTGAGTTGTCTTATAAATTTGAATTCTTATGATTTATCAGGAGATTTTCCTGGTTCTAAAATTTTAAAGTAGGATCTATGTTTTATTTATTCTATAAGTGTATTTGTTAAATATATATGTGTGTGTAATTCAAAGAAGTAGATAACCATATATTATGACAAATATATTGTGATACATTTTTTTATTTCATTTGTGTGAAGATATTTTATGGATATACTATAACAATTGCTCAAAATCTATTATTTATTGAAGAGGCTACACATTATAGATATACATTTTTTAAATCTTGTATTTTTTGTAAGTCTGTTACATCTAATCATTGCTTCTTTCATTCAAAGATCTATTGCAACCAGATCACTTCGAAACTACTCTTTCTTGGAGAAACTATTTTATGAAGAAGAAGATCAATCTAGTGTCAGAAGTATATTTTTTTATCCTTATTTGTAAAGGTGTCAACTACTTTCACTCATTTGTGGATTAGTTTTATGATATGAGGACCTGACTAGTGAAATTAACCAAACTCATAGAAAGAGTAATTGGTGGAGTGGAATCGGAGATATTTATGCCCCTAACCACTATAAACAACCGTATTCTGTATTTTTGTTTTATCCACTGCTCATACATTCACACATAAGATAAACACTGCTTATTCACATAATCTATAGTTTTAATCAAAATGAAGAGTTGTGAAATATTTTTAAAATACACAATTCACTCCCCCTCTTGAGTATATTTGTTTATTCTAATCTAACACATTGACCATTAGAAGGATTGTTGGATCACTAGTTAATCGTATGGGGTTTAAATCTTAACCATGTGCTTTGATTATTTTCATATTTTTGAAATATTGTGATAATTCATATGTGGTGTGAACCTAAATAAATTTAACAGATGAATGATATTATCCCTTGAAGCAATTTATTTCAATTGGATTCCAAACTAACTTGTGGATACCCATTGGGTGAGAAAACCATTTAATATAATTGAATTGGATATTTTCTTAATGTGTGTTTAGAATTACATGTGACCAAGGCTGATTTATTATTATAGAATCCCTGAATCCTGGCTTCGTTCATTTTTATATAATTAATAATCGATTTTGAATTAAATTTTAAGTGGAATATAAATGAATAATGCTAATTCATATAATTAACCATTGATATTTGGATGTGATATTGTGATATCCATGCTATATTGTAGGGATTATGTTTTATGATGTGATGCTTATATATCAAGCTCAACCTTGGAACTTGCATACTTATATGCTGTAATGAAGATATTGAGTGGTCTCAGACCGGTCCCATGTTGTAATGCTTATACAGAGTGGGATATACCCAGTCCCATTCTATAATTCTTAATTTGATTTAACCCAGAATGGTACAATGATTATTGGGATTTGACCTAGATTGTTGTAAAGATACAATGGTTATACGGTGTTGGTTGGCATATTCATAAGAAATTATCAGAGATATTCTCCCATAGAGTCGAATAAAGTCATTTTAACTTGGTTATATGGTGCTGGTTTGCATGGTCATAAGACATGCTCAGAGATATTTTGGCATAATTTTGAAGAATGCTATTTAACCATGGTTATAGGGTTGTGGTTGTTATGTTCATAATACATGCTTAAATATATTCTAGAACAATTGTGATTTTGTTTATCTTTCATTGGTTATATGGTTGTGGTTCGCATGGTTGTAATAAATACACAGAAAATTCTTGCATGGAGCTGAAGTAGGTTATGATTGTATTTTATTAATTTTTGAATTAATTAATACACCTAACTTTCACTCTATTTCATAAAAATCTTTTCAGACTAGTTTTTTAGACATGGTGGTGTCAATGTAATGAGTTATACTGACACCCTATTTAGGCCACTTTTTTGAACCCAACCAGATTTCAAGGATGTAGGTTTGGAAAAGAAAAAATGACCTTTTTGTTGATTTCTTATTTATTGTTGGGATAGAGTTTGGATATCGGACTCATGTAGAGTTTGAGAACCTACACCTTGAGTATTTTATTTGAGTCTTCTAGTATTTTGTTGTACTATTATATTATGAAATTTAGTAACATTCCAACACATCATTACATTATTCATTATCTATTTGTTGGTTTATTTAGTTGGAATTTATTATTTTATTCTGCAATGTCTTTACTCGGATTATTTCCATTTATTTATGAAATTATTCTACTACTATAACACATTATACCGGGGGTATATTCTCCCCACTATACTATTCACACACGTGCAACTAGTTGGAAATATCTAGCATATAGGGAGGCACTTGAGGTATTGTAACCAACCCTTTTTGACCACATGAGAGATTTCTATATTAAGTAACATTACATGTTTGTATTAAAATTTAAATATTACTTTTTTTATATGGTTAAAAATAGGTATTATAATTTATTAAAAATATATTTTTTAAAAATAAATTTATTCCCCGAATGACTATTTGATCTATTAAATGGTTTTATAAAATTTTATTAATTTCTTATATACTTATAAAGTAATAAATGTCCTTGTTTTGAGAAAAAATATATTTTTTAGCATTCATCTAAAAATAAATTATTTAAGAAAAACCCAAAAAATTCATATTTGGAAAAAATTTAAATGTTTAATTCCAAAATGAATTTCATTTTTCAAAATTAAAATTATATAATTTGAAAAACAAAACATATAAAAACACGTTTTTTTTGCAAAAAATTGAAATGTTTAATTATTATTTATTCTTAACCATATTTTGTAAGACTTTTTAAATTACCACTATATTTATATTTATGATATGTTTTTTTATTATTATTATTATATCCTTATCTAATATTTTTTGGATCATTTTAGCAGTGTCATGTGTGAAAAAAGATTTTAAATATTGTATTTATTTAAGGAGGAATATTTACTAAAACATGGGTTATTGCATAAAATGATTTTAACATATTATTAAATTGATTAACCAAATCCCCTCTAGGACCCCATCACTATTGGGACATTTATCATTTTTACCAATAACATCACTTAATAAACATGATTTATTAATACACCTACATTCATACCCACTAAAATATACATCATTAAGATCTTAAATATAGAAGTATATATAATGTAAAAGTAAAAAAATATAAATAACCCAAAAAATATATTCTTTTGTAAAATAGGTTACTAATATAATATTATAATTTTTAATAGACCAGGATTAGAAATCATCCTTTTTGACTTATTTACTAAGAACTATAAAAAATCATTTGAAATATTCTTCAAAAAAATTATCATACTCTGACCATCTCACCATATCATTGACTGTAAAACAAAGTTTATTTTTGTAATTGATATAAATTATAAAACATATCATTATCAAAAACAGGATAATGTCTAATTATTAAGATATTAATAATATATAGTATATGACTTTGAATTTTGATGTGAAATTTTTCATTTTACATTTTTATGGATCAAAAGCTCATATATACACTTTAATTAATAGAAAATAAATCTCATAAAAGCAATTATTTGAAAGTGAAAAATTTAAATAAATCTATGAAATCAAATAATTCTAAAATTTTCATCAAAATATAAGCTAAATGTTTTTTACTTCCTTATAAACCACATAAAAAATAATTTTAGTGATAAAAGTTTCCTAAATATATTTTCATATTTTTATAAACAATGAATTATTAAGATAGATAATCCATGTAACCGATTGTTCTATATTTTTATTAAAAATATTTTTTAATATAATTTATATGTTTTTCAAAAACGAAGAAATATGTTGTAATTTTAATAGAAAAATTAATATAATTTTCTAGGCTGATTTTTTTATAGGTTTAAAATTTCAAAAATATGAGTTTTGTTTGAAGATAAATACAAAATATAAATATGAATTGTTGGAAAACTAATTATTAATTTAAAAAATATTTCATGGAAACCAAAAAATTTGAAATTTTTGGGCAATTAAAATGATTTTATTTCACATGAATAATGTATCGTCTATTTAATAAATTAAATAGATCATAAATTTCACTCTAATACCATTTTTTATGATGGAAATTTTAATTGAGAAAGAATATGGGTGAGGGGAAAATAATAAGAAAACATTTTTATATGTAATATAGAAAGATATAGGGATTCATTTATTAGAAAAACATTATTTATAAGGCCCCAACCTTAAACATTACTTAATATTGAGACATTTCAAGAATACACCTTGAGGATCTTTTCAGGTTTAGAGTTTTAGAGAATTAGATCATAAAACATGCATTACATCCCACATTTAAACAAAGTGGTTACAATAAAAGATAGTATTCATATTCCTTCTTGACACTTCCTTGACACTATCATCATATCATATACCTTTCCCTTGACCTGTGAAAAACATTTCAAAAACTTGGGATGAGCATAAAAAGCTCATTAAGGGATATAAAAAAATAGAAAGGAAACATGAGTACATGTATACATTAGAATCAATGAAATCATAATTTACTCATAAAACATAATCACTTTAACATATCTCCTCAAATCATGAATGAATCATAGAAATCATAAGACATAAAGGTAACTTGAGGAATTCATAACATTCTTACGTAGGGAGTAACCCTCTTAGTAACGTTTGGAATATCCATCACAATATATTCCCTAAATCTCTTCGGAGAAACCTCAACTTTTAACTCCTTCGCATTACCCAATGCATTGGAGAGCTATATCGGGCTCACCCACCCTTAGTTTATCACGGAACCACCCGTCTTCATAATAATTCCCAAGAACCATAACATAATCGTATCACATAAAACAAGCATAAAGTAAACATTAAATTTACATATTTCAATCACAAGATATCAAAACAACACATTGATATAATAAAAAAATTATGAAAACCATATTCAATACCAAAATAAAAGAAAAGTAAAATAAGGTATTTATTTTTCTTTTCTTTAAAAACGTATGGCTTGTAGAGGAAGCCAAAACTCAAATAATGGTCATGGCGGCTGAGAAGTCATTGTCGCTGTATACATATGACAAAAACATTCCCTTTTTCATTTAGAAAAACGCTTCGTATAAAAATATTCCTTTTGGATAAACGTAAAAGACAAAGGGGTTTATACACCGTATAAAAGAAAGTTGTGTATAAAACATAATATGCCTCAATGAAAGAAGATTGAGATGAAGTCCCATACAAAGATCAATTTTTAAATAAAATATATCTATTATGTATATTCAATATAATTACACATAAAGAAAGTACAAATACAAGATAGGACATAATAATATCATGACATAATTTGAAATTAGGAGATTAACCCAGAGAATGGAAATTGGGTTAAGAAGTTCCCTTACCTCGGGTTCGACTTGACTCGATCATTCTCTAACCTCCTGAATAATAAACCTGAGTTAATTTATACTTGATTAAGAACCTTTTTCAAGTTCATTATTCCTTTTATATCATTTATTACCATGTAATTAACACTATGTTATTATTTAAGTTTATAACGGTCGTTTTAACGATCATTGGTACTTGGGTAAAACATATGCTCTTTATAATTACAATTTGTTCATGTATCCATTATATATAGAGTTATACTAATGATGTAGATATCATATATATCATATATATCCAGTATATACATGCATTTATAATATTACATAACGTTTAGAGGTGAGAAATGAAATGCACCGTTCATGGAGATGGTAAGCCGTACGTACGCATGAACGCTACTTTCATTTCTATTTCCTATTTAATGGAATGGAATCATAATGATATAAAGGTATATTATAATTCCATTATATTATCATATATAATATAATGAATTACATCCCTTATACATCCCACATATGGCATTAACGAATCAAATCACTTTGAGGGGGCGGTAGTCCGCACATCCTAAAATGAAGATATCGCGTTTACCCATAATGGAAACCATAAAGGTATGACATAAATGAAAAATACATAAGCTTAAGTAAAACATAAACATATTATATATCATATATAAATATAGTGACATCTTAATGGCAACCTTTGAAGGAGTTATATGAGTGTTAAACAATCATCGTTTCGTGAGGCAGAAATTCGCCATCCACAGAATCTGTATGTTCTTTAACCATTAGATGTAGGTGTGTGTAAGTGTAGCTCGAATACTTCTTATAAAAACATCCTAGTTTATGTATGATACTAGTGTTGTTAAAAAGAAATGAATAAAAAGAGTTTAGGGGGTTGGAGATGCAAAATAATATATAAGAACACAAGAGAAGACACTACCTTTAAATCGAGTAACTCTTTATGATTTGAGCTCAAAGGATTCCTTGGGAAGACTTCTGCCCAAAGTGAGGCTTCTAAGAGTTAAGGAGGGATTTGGAGAGAAACAAAGTGCAGAGATTGACCGAGCCAAAGGCTTGAGAAGTGTGGTTAAGGAGGTAGAGGTGGGGGCCTTTTATAAGAGAAGAGGAGGGGCACTCTTGGAAAGGTATAAAACGTTACTTTATTTTCAAATGAGTTTCAGATTTTTAAAGGACCCACATTGATGTATTTCGAGGATAAGGTGATAAGGGTACGAAATATACTCATCCAATAGGTCTTTGACAAGTGTATGGTACAGTTTTAACATTATCTTTTCATTTTATTTAAATCCTTTACTAATGAGGTAATCGCTGCATCATCATGATGTTATAAATAATTTAATTTATATAATGTCTAAAAATTATAAAACAAATACTATGATGTAGGAAATATTTTTAGTTTTACAATGATTATTTATAGTCCAAAAGATAATTTATTTAGAAAAAATTAAAAATGTTTTACTCAGGAGATACATACTTTGTTACATTTAACTTTCTTTAAAAAATAAAACGATAAAAAGTCACTTTCCCACAAAAGTGATTCCATGGGGTCCCAAAGATTGGCACAAGGCATCCCATGGTCGGACATGAGACAAACAGTATCATTATGACACATTTTGGTGTCATTTTTTATTATTATGATATTACTTTATTATCCTTAACTACACGATTACTCATTAATCAAGATAATTAAAGATAATTACCGCTGTTACTATTAATAATGTCCAAAAACAAGAGTATTGATTACATAATTTAGACCTTCTTATTCCAAATATGTAATACATTTTACCAAATTTCAAACACATAAATTTCAATAATTTATTTAAATATATTTCCCGTTGTCAAAACAAATAGCGGGTTTTTTTAAACAATATCTATGAAAAGATTGGCATTAGTTTATGCCTAATTCCAAAGTGAAATTAATCATAATGACCACAATTGGATTAAATTGTAAAAATATATTCTATTTAAACTTTGAAACCAATTAAAAATATAATCTAAATTTATAATTAAATTAGATGAAAAAGCAGTTTTAATGTAAAATGCAGTATTTTTCACTATTCATTAAAAAATGAACATTGTCAGAAAAATACCAAAAAATTATCCATTGTAAATTTCAATGTCCCAATCATAAATAATAAGTTTATTTTGACAAATAGAGCTTATAAAATTGTCAAAATTTTGATTTAAAAAGGGTTTTCCATCAAAAGGCAGTAAAACAATCTTTTAAGAATATTAGTGTATTCTATGCTTAAGATTGGATTTATTCTCATTTTAAGACTCTAAAACAATATCTAATAAAAATATCTATTATTAATTACTTAATTGGGATGTTACATCCTTCCCCCATTTAGAAAATTGCGTCCCCACAATTTATTTACTTATCGAATAAGTGGGGGTACTTATCCCTCATTGCATTTGCAGATTCCCATGTTGCCTCTTCACTCTTGTGGGTTTTCCACAAAACCATTACTTGATGAATCAACTTATTTCGTAACACTTTCTCCCTGTGGTCAAGAATCCAGACTTTTTGTTCGTCATAAGATAAGTTCTCTTCCAGCTGAACTACCTCTGGACTCAAAACATGAGATGGATCTGGCATGTACTTTCTCAACATCGAAACATGAAAAACTTTGTGTACCTGAGATAAACTCGGAGGTAAAGCCAATCGGTAAGAAACTGATCCAACTCTCTACAGAATTTTATATGGACCAATGAACCTTGGACTCAGCTTTCATTTCTTACCAAATTGCATCACACTTTTCCATGGTGAGACTTTGAGAAAAACATGATCACCTACCTCAAAAGAGAGATCCTTCCTCCTGTTGTCCGCATAACTCTTCTGCCTGCTCTGAGCTGTTCTCATGTGTTTCTGAATCGACTGAACTTTTTCTGCCATCTCTTCTACCAATTCTAGTCCCATCAGCTTCCTTTCACCCACTTGATCCCAGAAAGCTGGAGTTCGACACCGCTTACCATATAATGCCTCAAATGGTTCCATTTGTATACTGGAATGAAAACTGTTATTATATGAAAACTCAACCAAAGAAAGATGTCGGTCCCAACTTTCCTGATAATCCATCGAACAAGCACGTAACATATCCTCCAAAGTCTGAATCATTCGTTCTGACTACCCATCTGATTGAGGATGAAAAGCTGTACTAAAATTTAATTCTTTACCCAATGACTTCTGAAGGCCTTTCCAAAAGTTTGAAGTGAACCTCAGATCATGGTTAGATACAATAGAAAGAGGAAATCCATGTAACCTGACTATCTCTTTAAGAAAAAAACGGGAAAGTTTATCTAGGGAAGAAGTATCTCATATAGAAAGGAAATGAGCAGATTTAGTCAAGCGATCAACAATAACCCAGATTGCATTATTACCTCGAGATGTCTTCGGCAATCCCACAACGAAGTCCATGGATATATTTTCCCATTTCCATTCTGGTACTAGTAAATGCTGAAGCATCCCTTTCGGTAACTACCACACTACTTTAACCTATTGACAAGTCAAACACTTCATAGTAAAATCAGCAATATCCCTTTTCATTCCATCCCACCAGTAATACTCATGAAGATCTATATACATCTTAGTACTGCCTGGATGAACTGAAAATGGAGAACTATGAGTTTAACATAACAACTCTCTCTTCAATTGTGAATCACAAGGAACACACAATCTCTTCCCAAATCTCAAAACAAAATCATTATCAATGTTGAATTCAGGCAACTTAAACTTCTGAACCAGCACTACCTTTTTCTGAAACTCACTATCTTGCTTCTGTGCTTGCTTGATTCTGTCTAATAGAGAAGATTTAACTGATACCTGAAACAGAACAGAAGGACATCCTGCATCAAAAACATCTATGCCAATGTTCATCGAATCCTTAACCAAAGGATCATGTTCAAACACAACATTTTTAATGAAGCATTACTTTTTCAAATCAAAGCATCAGCCACTTTATTTGCTTTTCTCGGATGGTAATGAATTGTACAATCATAATCCTTGATTAATTCAAGACATCTCCTCTGTATCATGTTCAATTATTTCTGAGGGAATATATACTTTAAACTTTTGTGATCAATATATATTTCACACTTTACTCCATACAAATGATGCCTTCAAATTTTTAAAGCGAAAACAACAGCAGCTAATTCCAAATCATGTGTAGGGTAATTTACCTCATGAGTTTTCAACTGGCGTGATGCATAAGCAATTACCTGATCATTATGCCTTAGGATGCAACCAAGTCCATTCAATGAAGCATCACTATAGATAAAAAACTCCCCATTCTTGGAAGGTAGTGCGAAAACTAGAGCATTCACCAATCTTCTTTTCAATTCCTGAAAACAATCATCACATTCTTTTGTCCAGATAATCTTAACACCCTTCCGAGTTAGCTTAGTCATTGGACTACATAACTGTGAAAAATTTCTAATAAACCTTCGGTAATAGCCTTCCAAACCAAGGAAACTACGAATCTCAGTTACATTTGTGGGTCTTGGCCAATCTTCCACAACCTTTGTTTTTGCAGGATCAACAGTTATCCCATCTTTAGAAACAATATGACCAAGGAAAGAAATTTGTTGCAACCAAAACTCACACTTTCTGAATTTCCCATAAAATTTCTTTTATTTTAAGGTTGGAAAAATAACACTTAAATTTCTTTCATGATCCTCTTTACATTTAGAAAACACCAAAATATCATTAATGAAAACAACCACAAACTTATCCAAGAACTCATGAAAAATTCTATTCATTAAGTCCATGAATACAGCAGGTGCATTGGTTAGCCGAACAGGAATTACTACAAATTCATAATGGCCATATATTTTACGAAACGCGGTCTTTGGAATATCTGCTTCCTTTACCTTCAACTGATGGTACCCCGATCCCAGGTCAATCTTTGAAAAATACTGAGATCCCTGGAGCTGATCAAAAAAATAATCGATATAAGGCAATGAATATTTTTTCTTAACAGTGATATTATTCAAGGCTCTATAATCAATGCAAAGTCTCATTGAACCATCTTTCTTTTTAAAAAATAAAATAGAAGCACCCCATGGTGATGTGCTAGGTCGAATGAAACATTTCTCTAATAAATCTTCCAATTGCACCTTCAACTATAAAAGTTCAATTTGAGCCATTCAATAAGGGGGTTTTGAAATTGGCTTAGAATCAGGAACTAAGTCAACAGTAAACTCAACTTCCCGATCTGGTATTATTCTAGGCAACTCATCAGGAAAAACATCAGGATACTCATTTACCACTGGCACATCATTAATCTGAACAGTTCCCTTATTTTCAACAATATGTGCAAGGTAACATTCATTTCCATCTTTTACAAGTTTCAAGGCCTCTTGATACATTATCAATAGTAAGGGTTCATTCTTGTACACAAACTGAATGTCTTTCTGAAAAGAAACTTCTTTATCTCTACAGTCAATCTTAGCATGGTAAATAGAGAGCCAATCCATACCCAGGATAACATCAAACTCTACTAGAGGTAAAACAATAAGGTTCACAAGTAGGTTCTTTCCACGGATAAGGATAGGAAGATTCTTATAAATTCTTTTTGCCTCAACATTTCCCCCAGGTGTTTTTACCAAAAGTTCAAGAGCCACTTCTTGCGATGGTATTCCCATTTTACTAGAAACCTTTTCAGAGATGAAATAATGTTTAGACCCCGAATCAAACAACACACTGGCATAATCTGAAAAAACAAACAAAGTACCTGATACAACTTCATTTGATGGCCCGACATCTGCTAAAGTAGTTTCAAAGGATTTCACCACCCCTTTCTGCTTGTAGACTAACTGTTTCCCATCACTCAAACTCTTTGTTGGACACTTGTTTGTATAGTGACCCATCACATTACACTTAAAACATTTCACTAACTGTAAATAAAATTTGGACTTATCATCACATTGATCTTTTTCAGTGAAATCATGAGCCTTATGTTCCATCTTACCACATCGGTAGCACTTTCCATAATTCAAGAAGACATTCCCCATCATGCCTTTTACCACATTTACCCAAACTGGAAACTTAGTTTTCTTACCGTCAGACCTTTTTGAAGAATTCTTTCCTTTCTCCTGCCACCTCGGTCTCTCCTTCTGCTGGTTGTTACAGAACACTTGATCATCGTCAAACTCCATTTCCACCTTCTCAGCACATCGAACAAGCTTTTCATAACTTTTGAACTCACGAGAACCCAATGCCCTTCAATATTTTGGCTTTAATCCTGATTAAAAATGATTGATTTTACTATCAAGGTCTCGGATAAAATTTGGAGCATACCTTACCAATCGAGTGAACGTTTCTTCATAGGCAGCCACTAAGACTTCCCCTTGCCTCAATTCCAAGAATTGTTTTTCCATCCTAAGTCGAACAGCATTAGAAAAATACTTCTCAAGAAACATACCTTTGAATTCATCCCAGTCGAGAGCATCAATCTCATCAGCGTCCCTGATATTTTTAACCATCGACCACCACTGATCTGCTTCACCCTCCAAATGGTAAATAGCAAGACTAACCTTTTGATTTTCTGAACACCCCATGACATTGAAAATCTTCTCTAGTGCTTTATTCCACCCATCAGCTAGCATAGGGTCAGATGATCCTCTGAATGATGAGGGATGTTGCCTCATGAAATGTTCCACCACTGAAATGTTCCTCTGCGGTTGATCTGGTTGATCTCATGCATGGATACCACCACCATTTATCACTTGAGTCAACTGCACCATTACTACAAAAAACTGTTCAGTTCCAATTCCGATGACCTCAAGATGCTGATTCGGAAGGTTCTTTCCTTCCATATGCCTTCCTAGCACTGCTTCCCTATTTCCTCTGTGGAAAACCATTCTGAACAAACATGTCTTAGATGAAGCAACATGGTAATATTCAAATGCTATATCATTTCAATTTGACCATAAAAAAATATTTTTGGATAATCATTTAATAGAATTCTAACTCCTAAATTTATCTAAAACGACCTCTGATACTAACTATAAGGCCCCAGCCTTAAATATTACTTAATCATGAGATATTTCAAGAATACACCTTGAGGATCTTTTCAGGTTTAGAGTTTTATAGAATTAGATCATAAAACATGCATTACATCCCACATTTTAACAAAGTGGTTACAATAAAAGATAGTATTCAGATTCTTTCTTAACACTTCCTTGACACTATCATCATATCATGTACCTTTTCCTTGACCTATGAAAAACATTTCAAAAACTTGGGATAATCAAAAAAAGCTCAGTAATGGATATAACAATATGGAAAGGAAACATGAGTACATGTATACATAAGAATAAATGAAATCATACTTTACTCATAAAACATAAGTACTTTAACATACCTCATAAAATCATGAATGAATCATAGAATTCATAAGACATAAAGGTAACTTGAGGCATTCATAACATTCTTACGTAGAGAGTAACCCTCATGGTTACCTTTGGAATACCCATCATAGTATATTCCCTAAATCTCTTTCGAGAAACCTCAACGTTTAACTCCTTCACATTACCCAATGCATTGGAGAGCTATATCGGGCTCACTCACCCTTAGTTTAACACGGAACCACCCGTCTTCATAATAATTCCCAAGAACCATAACATAATCGTATCACATAAAACATGAATAAATTAAACATAACATTTCCAAATTTCAATCAAAATATATCAATACAACACATTGATATAATAAAAACATTATGAAAACCAATTTCAATACCAAAATAAAAGAAAAGAAAAACATGCTATTTATTTTTCTTTTTTTTAAAAAGGCATGGCTTATAGAGGAAGACGAAACTCAAATAATGATCACGACGGCTGACAAGTCATTTTCGCCGCATACATACGACAAAAAAATTCCATTTTTTAGTTTATTAAAACGCTTCGTATAAAAAGATTCCTTTTGGATAAACGTAAAATTCAAAGGGGTTTATACACCCTATAAAAGAAAGTTGTGTATAAAACATAATATGCCTCAATGAAAGGATATTGAGACGAAGTCCCATAAAAAGATCAATTTTTTAAATAAAATAGATCTTTTATGTGTATTCACTATAATTACACATAAATAAAGTACAAATACAAGATAGGAAATAATAATATCAGGACATAATTTGGAAGTAGGAGATTAACCCAAAGAATGGAAATTGGGTTAAGAAGTTCCCTTACATTAGGACCGACTTGACTCGATCATTCTTTAACCTCCTGAATAATAAAATTGAGTTAATTTATAATTGATTAAGAACCTTTTTCATGTTAATTATTCCTTTTATATCATTTATTACCATTTCATGAACACTATGTTGTTATTTAAGTTTATAACGGTCGTTTTAACGATTATTAGTACATGAGTCAAAAATATACTCTTTATAATTACAAGTTGTTCATGTATCAATTATATCCAGAGTTATACTCATGATTTAGATATCATATATATCATATATATTCAGTATATACATGCATTTATAATATTACATAACGTTTAGAGGTAAGAAATGAAATGCACCGTTCATGGAGACGGTAAGTCACACGTACGCATGAACGCTACGTTCATTTCTATTTCCTATTTTATGGAATGGAATCATAATGATATAAAGGTATATTATAATTAAATTATAATATCATATATAATATCATTAATTATATCCCTTATATGTCCCACATATGGCATTAACGAATCAAATCACTTTGAGGGGGCGGTAGTCCGCACTTCCTAAAATGAAGATATCGTGTTTGTCCATAATGGAAACCATAAAGGTTTGCCATAAATGAAAAATAAAGAAGCTTAAGTAAAACATAAACATATTATATATCATATATAAATATAGTGACATCTTAATGGCCACCTTTTAAGGTGTTATATGAGTGTTGAACAATCATCATTTCGTGAGGCAGAAATTCGCTATCCACAGAAACAGTATGTTCTTTAACCATTATATGTAGGTGTGTTTAAGTGTAGCTCGAATCCTTCTTATAACAACATCCAAGTATATGGAAGATACTGGTGTTTTTACAAAATAAATGAATAAAAAGAGTTTAGGTGGTTGGAGAATCAAAATAAAACATAAGAACACAAGAGAAGACACTACCTTTAAATCGAGTAACTCTTTTTGATTTGAGCTCAAAGGATTCCTTGAGAAGACTTCTGCCCAATGTAAGGCTTCTAAGAGTTATAGAGGGATGTGGAGAGACAAAAAGGGCATAGATTGGCCGAACCAAAGGCTTGAGAGGTGTGGGTAAGGAGGTAGAGGTGGGGGCCTTTTATAAGAGGAGAGGGGGGGGGGCACTCTTGGAAAGGTATAAAATGTTACTTTATTTTCAAATGCGTTTCGGATTTTTAAAGGTCCCACATTGATGTATTCCAAGAATAAAGTGATAAGGGTTCAAAATATACTCATCTAATAGGTCTTTGACAAGTGTAAGTTATAATTTTAACATTATAATTTCATTTTATTTAAATCCTTTATTAATGAGGTAATCACTGCATCATCATGATGTCATAAATAATTTAATTTATTTAATGTCTAAAAATTATAAAAAAAATACTATGATGTAGGAAAGCATTTTATCTTTTCAATGACTATTTATAGTCTAAACGATCATATATGTAGACAAATCTAAATTTATTTTACTCAGTTGATACATACTTTGTTATATTTAATTTTCCTTAAAAAATAAAAAGATAAAAAGTCACTTTCCCACAAAAGTGATTCCATGGGGTCCCCAAGTTTGGCACAAGGCATTTGATGGTCGGTCATGACACAACCAGTAGCATTATGATACATGTTGGTGTCATTGTTTATTATTATGATTTTACATTATTATCCTTAACTACCCGATTACTCATTAATCAAGATAATTAAAGATAATTACCGTCGTCACTATTCATAATGCCAAAAACAAAAGAGTCGCGATTACATAATTTGGACCTTCTGATTCCAAATATCCATTTTAACAAATTTCAAACACAGAAATTGCAATAATTTATTTAAAAATAATTCCCGTTGTCAAAAAAAATAGCGGGTTTTTTTGAAACAATATCTATGAAAAGTTTGGCATTAGTTTATGCCCAATTCCAAAGTGAAATTAATCATAATGTCCACCATTGGATTAAATGGTAAAAATATATTCTATTTATAGTTTAAATCCAATTAAAAAGATAATCTAACCATACAATTAAATTAGATGAAAAAGCAGTTTTGATGTAAAATGCAGTATTTTTCACTATTCATTAAAAAATGAACATTGTCAAAAAAAATTATACATTGTAAATTTCAATGTCCCAATCATAAATAATAAGTTTATTTTGACAAATAGAGCTTATAAAATTTTCAAAAGTTTGATTTAAAAAGGGTTTTCCATCAAAAGGCAGTAAAACAATCTTTTAAGAATATTAGTGTATTTCATGCTTAAGATTGGATTTATTCTCATTTTAAGCCTCTAAAACACTATCAAATAAAAATATCTATTATTCATTAATTACTTGGGATTTTACATTATTATTATAGTGACCTGAGTCCCAAACTTCTATATGTGTAGAAAATAATTCTGTATATTTTTTTATAAAAGCGAATTGAAAATATACAGTCTATTATATATCTGAGGATATTTTCCAGTCTAGGATTTAGAGGAAAAGGACTATTATTATAAAAACCCAGTGTTTAAAGAATCATTAAATAGTTTGTTATTTAACTTTGGTCTCACTAGATCCTTATCAAAGCTAAATCTTTATAACTTCTAATTGATCGTGAAAATGTTTCTAAAAACATATGGTGAGCATGATTTCCCAGTAAGTTTTTTTGAAAACAAGCGAAAAAATGTTTTGAAAATACTTTTTGAAAACTCATTTGAAAAAATTTTAAAAAATTTAATAACCTTTGGAAATAATTTTTTTCTATGAAAAAATTATTTAGAAAATATTTTTCAAAATATTATACCTTTGAAAATACTTATTATTTGAAAATATTATTTTGAAAACACTTTTGAATATATAATAACTTTAAAAATACTTAATAAAATATTCTAGTGGCCTTTCAGATGGTATTATACAATCTTGGAATCAAAACATTGGGGACAATCAGAACATTGATGGACGTCAAGGGCCTACCCATATTAGAAGGTCTAGTTCACTCCATAGGTCCCTATCATTATTATAATGTCCAAATGCAATATTTTTTATAAAAAATTTTGAGATTATCCTTATATATAATATTCACTAGAGGTTTTATGTTTTTGAAAACATGAAATGAACATATATATATATACACACTTATACATATATTTATAAGACTATCGAGATAATCTTTGGGGAATGTCCATAACTATAGTGATGAATAAAATTCATACAACTTAATGAATAGATAATATATAAGAAAATAACTTTTAAAAATATTTGAACATGAAACATATATAAAATGATAAAATTTATCATTTTAAATTACACCTTGAATTAGGTAATAAGATGATCATTTTCTAAGTCCATTCTTTATCTAAATATTAATAATAAGAAGTATTGTTTTACACATAAAATATTGATATAAATGTATAATTCCTACACATGAAAAAATAGTGATTTAAATAACTATTTCATACATAAAATTATACTTAAAAAAATAATGAATTTTATAGTCACCATTCATTTATTATAAAATCAATTATATCAATATTTAAAAAATTATAGGACACATAAATTAAAAAAAATATTCATTAAGGGGTTTTTTTTAGTAAAAGCGTTTTTTAAAAACCAATTTTCTATTATTAAAAAAATATTTAAAGAGAATAAAATATGATTTATAATTTTTGAAAAAATAAAATACAACATACGAAAAATAATTTTAGAAGAAATTTGAAATCCTCTTGCACGACTAGAAATCAATAGATCATAACTTGAAGGTAGGTTAAATTCTCACATATGTAATGATACTATTTTTTTCCTTGAAAAGTTCTAATTATATATCAATATTTTAACACAAACTCACAAACATATATATGTACACACACACACCCACATATCATATGAATTTAGTAGTTCCTAAAGGAGATAATTTCTAAAAATAAATAAATATACATTGATTAATCTTAAGTGTAAATATATAAGTCTTTAAAAATTAATAAACATGAATGTTTGAAAATAATATATTCATATATATACTCCATTACATAAAATATAAAGGTTTATTTTTATAAAAAATGGAAGTACTGAAATTAATTGATCTTATGATAATATACAATCCTATAATTATAAAATAAATAATTTTATAATTTAGAAAGTAATATTTATATATATCCCCTTACCAGTTGAAATAAACCAAAAAAGTAGGGGGATGGACTGTTTGACTGCTTGATCTAGCAGGAAGGAGAGAGAAAAGATGGGAGATTCTTCTTCCTGGGTATGGATTATTTCCAAAATGAAGAGGGGGTTTCCTCTGTATAAGTATATGATTATATATAAAGTGGTTTATATTTCCTACACAGTCTTACAGTATAGGTTAATATTACTTGAATGTGTAAACTAAAGACCTTAAAATTGTATCTATATGATACTATAATTTTAAATTAAGGTGTTTAAAAGTATTTGCTTCATGTATAAACATCTTTACAGGTATATCCTGATAAAGATAGAGGTTTTTAATATTAGACAAACCAATTTTAGTTTTTAAAATAATAATAATAACTGAATTGATTTTTGATATATTTATGTGGATTCGGGTTATTGGTCAAGTTGATCTTCCTCAGGAAGGAACAATTGCTTATGGGTATGGGTTTGTTATAGATTCAAACCTATGGATGTAACCAAAGAAGATGGTTTTTCATTATATAAAAAAATTAATTGATAATAGTAAAATTATTATATCTATGTTTCTCGTACTTTTTCTTACCTACACTGGAAGCAAGAGATAAATACAATTGAGCCAGAAAGGATACTCCTGATGGCGACTTCAGATTGGCTTGTGAGGGAAGCCGAGTGAATAGTGGGGGTCATGGGGTAAATGATGACCAAAGGGATATCAGATGGATATGGTTCAACTGATCCTATTAAAATGATCAAAATGTTATTTATAAAACTCATGTAAAATGAATGTGGAGAGAGATCCAACATTGGATTTTTCAATCAACTGAGCGCTTACATATAAGCTAAGCACTGACATTCTACCACCACTAAGCAATAATAGGTTTCACTACTTACCATACACACACACTTGAAGCTTTCATCCCACTAGACCCTTATAAGAACTAATGGGCCTATAAATGACCCTTTAGGTGTGAGCCCAAGCTATGCTCTAAATCCACGTGAGGCTACTGGGTGACCCTACCACTATTAGGGTTTTTCATGGGTGACCCATCCCCATAGTTGACCCTATTGGGTCCCACATGAGTGTTTATGTGTCCTTTTATGCCCTAGTAGTTTCCAATTTGTTTTATAGATTTCCATCATATAAACTATTAAAAAAATTAAAACTATTTCTTTTGACTTAGTATTATTTTTTTACATTGCATTTTAAGTAATTCGTTTAATTTAAAATTGATTAATTTTTATATAAAAAGTATCAATGAATCATTATTTTATAAAATTTTATTATAATGTATTTAATAAAAATAATAATTATTTGATATTATCACACATATAATAATTCTGTAACTAATAAATGATAATAATGTTTTTATACTGAAAAAATATATAACTCAAAAGCAATGATATTATGAACATAATATTAAAAAATTTACATATAAAAATAAAGTAGTTAATATTAATTAAATCTTATAAATTATATATAACTTTAAAAAAGTGATTCTATTAAATTTTAAATATATATTTACATAGCCTTTATGTAAAATTAATTTTCCCTTAAAAATAATAATATATTCAAAACATAAAATATTAAAACATGTGGTTTTGAAAATGGTATTTTTATGTAATGAATCACGCATTTAATATATTTTTTGAGAAACATATAATTTTTTTTAAAATATAAATATCATAATTTTCCATAATAATAAAAATGTTATGTTTAATCTAAATTTATAAAATAAATAAAAAATGAACATGGGAAAAAATATCTAAGTTTATGTTGAATGTTTCTTTAGTTAGTTTTAATTATAAGAAAATTTTATTTAATAAACATTTATTCATATTATTAAATTCTTGGGATGTTACATTCTACCCCCTTAAAATGAATTTTCTCCATCAAAATTTATTTTTAATACTTAAGGAAATTATGAATTTCCATTTTTAGAAATTTAAAAACTATAATTTCTAAAATTTTATATTATTAAAGGTCACTTGAATTATAATTACCTAGAACCTCCAAGAAAGTTTTATTTCCAATCCAAAAAAAACCCAATCTCCAATGTTTTCTAAACCATCAATTTGATACCATGTGTAGTGACCTGAGACCTGCGCTTCTCGATCTGGTACAAAATAATGATATATATATTTTGTTTATAAAAAGGAACTAAAAATATAAAGTCCATTATACATCTAAGGATGCTTTATTATTTAGGATTTGGAGGAAAAGGGGTACTATTATAAAACCCCATTATTTAATCAATACATAAATATAAAACACTTTGAATTTCCTTACACCAGGTCCTTATCAAATCTATCTTCTTGAAACTGCTATATGATATGGAAAACATTTTAAAAAACATAGGGTGATATTAATTTCACAAAAAGGGTTTTTTTAAAACCAGTGATTGTTTTTTGAAAATAATTTTTGAAAACTCATTTGAAACTATTTTTAAAAATATATCAACCTTTGGAAATACTTTTATCTTTACAAAAATTATTTTCAATTTTTCTTAAAATTATAATATCTTGGAAAATAATTAGGCAATGAAAATACTATTTCGAAAACACTTTTCCAAATATAATAACATTGAAAATAATTTATAAAATAATCCAATGTTTTTTCAAAAATTATTATGAAAGCATAAAAGAACCCTAGGGACACTTGGAACATTAAAGGATGTCAAGGGTCGACCCATATTGGAGGGTTGGGCTCACTCCTTGGGTCCCTATCATATTTAAAATGTCCAAGTGCCAAATTTTTTATAAAACATTCTGAGCTTCTATAGATATATATATATATATATATTTAGTGGCATTTTTTATCTTTTTGAAGACCTAGAAATTAATATATATATATATATATATATAAATAAAATTATACATACATGCATGCGACTGTTAAGAATATCTTGGACACACATCCACAACTAAGGTCACGAAAAAAAATTAATATGTATTAATGAATAGATCATGCATAAAATGATATATTAAAAATCTATTTGAACTTGAACAGTACATATAATGATAAAATTTATCATTTTAAATTACACATTGAATAAGAAAATTGGATTATCAATTTCAATAACTTTCTTTATTTAAATTTTAATTCTTAGATGTATCATTTGACACAAAAAATAATGATATAAGGGTATAAGTCCTTCAAATGAAAGAATAGTGATTTAAAATCACTATTTATCTTCTGAAATAATACCTAAAATAATATATAATATTAAAACCATAACATGTTTCTTATAAAATAAATTATATCATTTTGAAATAAATTTTAATGAACACATAAAATTATAAATATTAAATAAATGGTTTTTTCAATGAAATAAATTTTGAAATTTTAATTTTAATTATTTAAAAAGAATATTTAAAGGGAATAAAATATTGTTTAGAATTTTGGTGAAAAATATTCACATTAATAGAATATTTTGATAAGAAATTATAAATCCCCATTAATTATTTAAAATAAAAAAATAATAACTTAATGGTAGGGTAAATTCTCACACATCAAATGCTATTATTTTATTCCTTACAAATTTATAATTATATAAAAATTATACTGCCCCAACCTAATTTACCCAGAATCGGTGCATTATTACATAACATTGGCTTGATATAAGGAATCATATACAGAAAGATTGACCAGTTTAGTATCCTTGGAAGTGAAAGATACATATATAAGTTTTACAATACATCATAAAATAAAAAACAACATTGTGTCCCCTTTGAACACTCTTATATCCCTTATCCTCTTCCTATAGGTTAATCGTAATATACATCTTTTCATCTTGAGAAAAATAATACACAAGAAAGGGGTTTGATCAGATGTTTAGAAATGATAACAGTATAGCAGAAACTGTCATAAATAAGAATAAACATTTAAAGAAATGTATAAGACTAGAACCAAGCCCTTTAAACTTAATCTTAAATATAATATAGAAAAGATAAATCAAATAATGCCATTTACTTATTCACATGGATATTATAATAGTCGAATAATCACATGTAATATCAATCGCCAATTTCATAATGATGGAATGCATAATTGCAGACATCATAACCACGTAGTCAAGTCCGTATTCCAAGACTAAAAATAAGATTTTTTCAAGGCCTTGTGAAAGATGCTAGTTTGTCTCATGAGTCCTACCAATGCATCAAAGAGCTATAACGGGCCCCACCCTACACTTAATATGTCCAATGCATTCCTCATATAAAAAGGTTTAAACATAACATAAGCATTTGTATTAAAACTAGTATATGAAATGTCAATACATTATCCCTAAACCACGAATGGTATAAAAATAAAACATCCAAAATCAAAAATATCACAAAACATTCAATACAATAAGAAATAATTGTATCAGAATAAATCAACATCGATCAAGAATAATATCTTTTAAAGGATGTTGACATAGATGAAAATGATTAATATAAATATTTGAGAGAAATATCCCCTTTTCATGAAAATATTTAAAAGTCTTTCTATTTATCTAGATGCTATTTAAAATAGATTTTTGAATCAATGTGTTCCATACCACGTTGAATCATTTAAAAGGAAGTTAAATTTTAAAACATTAATTTCCATATAAAAAAAATCATAAAACCATTTTTATGACATGGACATTAAAGAGAAATATTTTGAAGAATAAAATTTTAAAACATTTAAGATGATATTTTAGTTAGACTTCCTAACCAAATGAGAGACGCTTGAATACAAATAATTTTGGTAATAAATTATTAATAATATCATGAGAATAAAGGTATTCATGATATACTATGTCAAAGTGCCTTATATACAACAAATAAAAGTGAATTGTCACATAACAACAAATAAGTCTTAATGGAATTTAAGTTGATATGAATTCGTTTATAAAGACCATATCATTATGTTAAGGATAAATCAATAACATAATTATGTGTGAAAAATATAAATATAATCAATATTATTGGATATTCAGTGTAAATCAATTTGAAGATATTCACACATATTCTTGTAAAAACCACACCAATGACTTGGAAGTTTAACTCAATAAATAGAAATTGAGTTAATGTTTCTCTTATCAAGTTTAAATCAATGACATAAGAATTTATCAATGGAGTGATTATTTGTATCAAAAGTATATCAACAAAAAGGGGGATGAAATTACTATATAAGTAAATAATTAGTGATTTCCCATATAATCTTGGAGTAAAGTAATCAATGAAGATTGCGTAGAACCGAATGATTGGAATTTGAAATTTTAAATACCCTTACCGATGTGGAAACATACGAAACATACACCCCATGAAATAAGGATAATCCAATGATGTTGTAAATACCTATAAATTAATGTATATAATTCAAAAAATACAACCATGAGCAGTATATACACTACACAAATGTTAATAGTGGCAAATATAGCATGAATCTAACAAGAATAAAAGGGAGATGAAGACCCCTTACCTTGTAAGCTTTCTTAGTATAGGGTAGTTTAACATCCTATATAATGGTGAAATTATTGTTATTAAATTATAAAAGAACCAAATACATAAATATTATATTATATATGATCTTCTAATATTGATTTTTTTTAATAATATTTCAGTAGAATCATCGTTTTGGGTGTTAACTGATTCGTTATCGTTTATATGCTTGGTTACGTAAGACATGTTTGTTATGGATATGCTGTATTTGATTCAAATAAATAATGATATTATGTTTATAAAAATTATTTTTAATCATAAAAAAAATTATTCTTGAATTATTATGATGGGGAATTAATCTCATTGTGTTCATGGAGACGATAATCTGTACGTACGCACGAGTGACAATATCATTATATTGATGGTGAAATCATATGTAATTTGATGGTATAAATTATATACAGAATAATTATCATGTTATATTTATTATTTATATCAGTTATACTCATATTTATGCCCATCTATATAATGAATTGTTTGAATAACAAACTACACCATGACATGGAGACGGTAAGCTGTACGTACACAAGTTTGGAGAATTTTTCATTTATAGGATGGATAGAATAATGAATATGGTTGTACCATATTTTTAATAACATCACAGTATTTAGAAGGTACTGGAGTTATTATTTTGGTATGGAAACAAAAAAGAAAGGGGAAGTGGAAGAAGAAAATAACTTGAAAGAGGGTGGGGAAATTATTACCTCTCCCTCAGGTGTTTTATTTTGAGTTGATAAAAAGGTATCCTTAGTTTGGATTTATGATCAATGTAAGGACAATATTTTGATTTTAGGGAAGTTGGTAGGATATTTGGGTAGGGGTTGGCCGATCCAAATGGCTTTGGAAGTGTGAAATTAAGAGAAGAGAAGTACCCTCTTATTAAAGAGGTGAGTGTCACTTTAGGAAAACCTTAAAATATTATTATATAACACAATCATTTTCGGATTATAATGGCAAAAAAATAGTTTATTTCAACGGTAAGGTGGGTATAGGTCAAAAACATCTCAACCAATAGGTTTTTGACAAGTTTAGGATGCAATTTTAACCTTATCTTTCAAATTTTACTCTTAGATAAATAGTTTAACTTTTACCGTGTCTTTTTGTATTATTACAAAATTTGGTCAATAGACTTACTCTAAAATTACAAGAGAACCTAAAGTGGTTCATTAATGAAAAATTTAATGTTATTTAATCCCATTGTCCGAACTTTAGATTTTAGGAACGTTATATCAACCAATAATATAGTATTTATTTTAAAAACTCATTTATGTAAATTTTGACATTATTTAGTATTTGGTTTTTTAAAAAATAATAACAACATGATTACTTAGAAAACAATTTATTTAATCAAATATATCTGGTCATATTAACCTATAAAATTATTGTAATTCAACAAAAGTCTCAAATTACATTTATTTGGATATTTGTAATGTGAATTATTTCAATCATTAATTAATAAGGCAATTACTACATCATCATTGTGTCATACATAAATTTAATTATTTAATATCTAAAAAATGTAACTAAAATAACATTATGTATTAAATCATTTTATCTTACTAATTAATATTTATAGTCGAATTTATGTTTTGTATAACACTATATTAAAAATGGTTTAGTTATTCAAATTTGAATTTAACTCTTTTAAGTCTCCTTTAAATAAAATAATAATAAATGTGATAATCTAATCCAATTGGACCAAAGAGGATCATATTTTATTCTTGAGGTTGTTTTTAGTCTAATTAAACTTATCAAATAGAATTAGGACATGTGTTAGGGTAATTATAATATCATTTTTACCCTTAATTACCATATTTACTTTTAAGCATGGTAAATAAAAGTCAAAAGTTACTATTCACTAAAAATTATTTTTTATCTTTTTAAACCCCATTTTACTTACTGATTTCAACTGTGTCTCTTGTATTTTTAAAATTCAACTTCCAAAATAGGTAAAATTCTGTTTTATGCAAATTTGAAAATGCTTCTATAAGGTGGGTAAAATAAGGTAAAAAGTTCAATAAAATTTTATACAAATATTTTTATTAGAAAATTACTTCAGTGAATTACATTGAACATATATAGGTATTATATATATTTTGACTTAAAATATATTTAAATAAAATAAATAATTATATAAATAAAACGTCGGTTTTAAACAATAACATAGTATTTTTTACTATTCATAAAAAATTGAATGTTTTCAAAAAAATAACAAAAATTGACCCTAAGATAATTTTGATATTCAGAATTAAAAAAATTAATTCTATTTTTCCAAATTAAAAACATAGAAGTTGCATTATTTAATTTAAAACTAATTCCAGTTGTCGAAACTGAAAAGCGGGTTTTTTAAAAATAAAAACTATTTAAAGAATGACAAGTTCTTATGTCAAATTTAAATTTGAAATTACATATAATGACCAACATTTTATTAAATTATAAAAATAATAATACTTTAAAACCATTAAAATACATGATCTAACCCTATATGTTATTTCGATTAAAAAGGATGTTTTCAATTAATATTTAGTATATTTCAGTATTCATCAAAATATGAATGTTATCAGAAAAGTATCAAAAAATAATACAAAATATATTTTTATGTCCTGATTCTAAAGAATAATTTAATTTCATTAAATTGAATATATAAAAGTGTCAAATATTTTTTTTAAAATGTGTTTTCCGTTAGAAGGTGGTAAAATAACATTTTTTTGAAAAATAATTACTTTATCTAAAAAAATGACTTTTTTATTATATTATGTCTAAGAAACGTATAATATGGATTCTAAAATTATATAGAGTAAATAAAATTCAAAATTAAGTTAATAATATTCATAACTACTTTTGAACGACTAGTTTGGTATGTCGTGGTGCGCTCAAACTCAGTGTTGCATGTAGCGCAAACTATTGAAATACTTTAATGAAAATAACTTATTATAAAATCTTGGGGTGTTACATTCTTCCCCCATTTTGGAAATTTCATCCTCACAATTTTAAAATTAGGCTTGGGAACTTTATTGAAATTCCCACATCAGAAAAAGATTCAATAAAACTATCACTTTAAAATAAAGAAAGAGAAGTACAAAGGTCACCTGAGATAACCCATACTAGGATTCCATGTAGGAAAACATAGATATGGAAGATAAACTAAGTGTCTTGTTTTGATGTAGAGTGATATAAAACATGATCAGGAGAAAGTAAAAAACAAGAAAACCACAAACTTGTGATGGGATAAACGGTCATTAGTTTCCTGGTAGAAAAAGTAAACGAACAATGCTTTATTTTGTTTTATGTTCCATTTCATAATGTTGAGGAATTTATTTATGATATTGAATAAGAATATAAAAATATATACATACTTTTTAATTATAATTTCATACTTTAATAAATTTTTACCACTAACTCATCTTTTTTTCAAATGATGAGTATTTAAGATGACTTGGTCACACCTGAAGCACTAGAATCAACTTCTATAGAATCACATGATCCACAAAAAATAAACTATATATTTAATTTGTCTTTAGAGATTAACTAAAAAAATGGTTAGTACAAAATCATATGATCCCCAAAAAGGATAATCATTTATAGAATGAAATACTAATCTTAATTTCTAAAATTAGACCAAAAATATCAAAAGTTCAATAATTAATATCCTATTAACAATTGTCGTTAAAATCATTCAATATAATCCAAACTAATATTGAACCCCAAAACATAGAATAATTTGATTATGTAGTCTTCCACGTTAAATGTTATCTCCAAATAACATCGACTACTCGTAAAGTCACATACTTAAAGAAATTAACCTAATCACATATTCTCTATGATAGGTCAATCATTTCCATAAATAACCCAAATCTCTATAAATACACAATAAAAACATAGATAAAAATCCACCATTACTCTTCAAATTAAATCTCATAGTATTCTATTTTCCTTAGGCATATAGTGTTCCCAATAGAGAGAACATCTTCGAAAATAGAATTTATCACTTAATCACCAATTTATTTTCATATACTAAGGATATCCATTTGATAAGACATAAGATAAAAAATCATCTTATTATTGATCCATAAAATCATTTAATTAAAAATAATTACTCACACTAACCATGGACTTAACATAGTCTAGTGGTGGGCAATAAATCCCAACCGCACTCTGGTTGTGGGTTCAATTCTTGTAGATTTTTCCAACACAATGGATTGTCACATGGTCTGCGTGTTGTCCTTTTTCAAAAAATATATTTTATAACATTCTCAAACTGAGATAAATTCTTCAAAATTACCATAACATAATTTCACCAAAAATGTTATCTCATAACTCTCATTTTAATCCCAAAATTTAATAACTTGTAATTTTCCAAAATTAAACGATTATATAAACCCAAATGGTTATTTATAACTATAATATAAAATATAATTCTTCCAAAAATAGAATTTTCACATAACAAATAGCAGGGTTACACATGGAAGAGAAAAGTCTTCCAAAGTAGTCCCATCAAGAAAGAGCACTAATAACTTTAAAAATTTCTCCATCCATTTATTTCCACATAGGTTCTTCCTTGACCAAGAGGTTATCCTAATTATTAGGGAATTCACTCAGTTAATTCCTAGGTACCCTATATTTATGGAAAATAATTGTAAATGGATTCTTGGGATCATTTTTATTTTCTCCAATAGAACTGTTCATTTTTACCCATCAATTGTTTACTTTATGTCCTTATTTCCCAAACATAATGCTTTTATTGGTTCAATTGAGACACTTTCCTAGGTGTCTCTTTCCACATTTCCTGCATGGTGGAAATTGAGCTTTATTTTCTCCATGGTCTCTACTGACGGAGCTCTAATCATTCACCGCCTTTCTCTTCTTTGTTGAGTCCGGGAGTTGGTTAATATATATGTTGTTGATCATATTTTTGGAAAACTGATTTGGCATGAACATGATATATTTTACATCTATCAACAACCCATTTTCTTGCTCATTTCCACCACTGTTCCCACCCTGAAAATCATGTTCAGTGTTACTATGACTTCCTTGGAATATATCCATTGACTCACACAAGAAATAATAATGTGAGTCATAAAATCATTGAGAGAATATCATAACACCTTATTTTAAATCTAAAACACATTAAAATCAACCAAGTTTATTTATTCTCATATTATATTAAAATCCTTCAAATCAGTTTGTAACGAAAATGTGAATTATCATAAGAATATCCCCTGAGAGTGTTGTAACCAAGAGTGTAGTAAGGCCCGTTGTCATGTACCATGATACCCTAGGTCAATCCCAAAACTCCTTGTCAGAGTTTTCACTCCTAGATACATCTGCACCTAAGACTTCTCTACCTGCTCATATCCAGACATATATTTATTGCTTGTAAAACCAACATAATATTTACATTACCAAAAATTTTAGATGTTCTTATATTCTAATCCTAAATGTCTATATTAGAGTTGGGTTTCCTAATCGATTTTTTTTTCTAAATCTAGCTTCCAAGGTTTGTACTAAAACTCCTTTAATATAGACTATAATGCCCCAACCCTAGTTACCCATAATCGGTGCATTATTGCATAACATTGGCATCATATAAGGAATCATGTCCTGAAAGACTGATCAATTTATTAGCCTTGGAAGTGCTAGATACATACATAAGTTTTACATTACATCATAAAATAGAAAAACAACATCTAGTCCCCTTTGAACACTCTTATATCCATTAGCCTATACCTCTAGGTGAATCATAATATAATTTTTTTCATCCTAATAAAAATAAAACATAAGAAATTGATGAGATTAGATGCTCAGCAAGGATAACAATATAGTGGAAACTGTCATAAATAAAAACATACATTTAAGGCAATGTATAAGACTAAAACACAAGAATTTTAAACTTAAAATTAAACATAATATAGCAAAGATAAATAAAATAATTCCATTTACTTATTCACATGGATATTCTACTAGTCTAATAATCATATGTAATATCAATAGACAATTTCATAATGATGGAATGCATAATGCCGGACTACATAACCACATAGTCAAGGCCTTGTGGTAGGACTACAAATAATATTTTGTCAAGGCCTTGTGCCATGCCACAAGTTTTCCTTATGAGACCTACTAATGCATCAATGAGCTATAGAGGGATCCACCCATCACTTACTAAGTCCAATTCATTCCTCATATAAAAAGGTTTAAACATAACATAAACATTTGTATTAAAACTAGTATACGAAATGTGAATACTTTATCTATAAACCATGAGAGGTATAAAAATAACACATCCACTATCAAACATATAACAAAAACTTCAATACAGTATGAAAAATATGTATCATAAAAAATCAACCTCAATCAAGAATAATATTCTGTAAAGGGTGTTGACATAGTTTAAAAATGATCAATAATAACCTTTGAGAGAAATATCCCTTTTTCATGAAAACATTTTAAAGTATCATTATTTATCAGGAAGCCGTTTAAAATAGATTTTTGAATCAAAGTGTCCCATACCACTTTGAAAATTTTAAATGGAATTTAAATTTTAAAACATTAATTTCAATATAAATAAAACCTTAAAACCATTTTTAAAACATGTACATTAATGAGAAATATTTATGAGAATAAATTATTAAAACATTTAAAATGATATTTTAGTTAGAGTCCCTAACCAAATGAGTGATGCTTGAATAAAAATAATAGAGGTAATAAAAACTTTATAATATCTTGAGACTAAAGGGATTCATGATATACTATCTCAAAGTACATTATATACACCAAATAAATGTGAATTGGCGCATACCAACAAAGAAGTTTCAATGGGATGTAAGTTGAGATGAATTCCTTTTTAAAGATTGTATCCTTATGTTAAGGATAAATCAATGACATAATTATGTGTAAAAAATATAAATCCACTCAATATGATTGGTTATTCAGTGTAAATAAATCAAAGGACATTCACACATATTCTTGTAAAAACAACACCAATGACTTGGATGTTTAACTCAATGAAAAGAAATTGAGTTTAAATTTCTCTAATCATGTTTATATCGATGACATGAGAATTTATCAATGGAGTGATTATGTGTATAAAAATTATATCTACAAAATGGGGAGTAAAAATTACTACATAAGTAAATAATTAGTGATTTCCCACAAAATCATTTAGTAATTTAATCAATGATGTTTGCGTAGAACCGAATGAGTGGAAATTGAAATTTGAAATTCCCTTACCAATTTGGTTACTTACAAAACATACACCCCATGAAATAAGGCCCATTAAATGATGATGTAAATTCCCATAAATTAACATATATTTTGCAAAAATACCATCATGGGTTGCACATACACCACACAAAAGGTAATAGTGGAAAATATAGCATGAATCTCATAGGAATAAAAGTGAGACGAAAACCCCTTACCTTGTACTTTTCCTTAGGATAGGGTAGTTTAACCTCCTGTATAATGGTGAAACCAGTGTTATTAAATTATTCGAGAACCAAATAAATAGATATCATATCACATATGATCTTTTAATATTGCTTTGTTAATAATATTTCAGTAGTATCATCATTTTAGGTGTAAACTGATTCATTTTCCTTCATAAGCATGGTTACATAAGACATGTTTGTTTTGAATATGATGTATTTGATTCATATAAAGAATGATATTATGTTCATAATTTTTTTAATCATAAAATAAAAATTAATCTTGAATTATTATGATGGGGAATGAATCTCATCGTGTTCGTGCAGATGGTAATCCGTACGTACGCAAGAGTGACAATATCTTTATTTTGATGGTGAAATCATATATAATTGGATGGTATATCATATATAAATAATCATTGTCCTATTATATTTATTATTTACATTAGTTAAACTCATTATTATACCCATCCAAAAACTAAAGTGTTTGAATAAGAAACTACACCACGACGTGGAGATGGTAAGCCATACGTATGCACGTATGGTCACTTTGTCATTTATAGGATGAATAGAATAAAAAATATGGTTGTAACATATTTATAGTAACATCATAGTATGTATAATGTACTGGAGTTATTATTTTGGTATGGAAACAAAAAAGAAAGAGGATTTGGAAGAAGAAAAGAACTTGAAAGAGGGTGGTGAAATTTTTACCTCTTCCTTGGGTGTTTCCTTTTGAGTTGATCATAAGGGATCCTTAGGATGGCTTTATGATCAAAGGATGGACTCTAGGTTGATTTTATGGATATTGTAAGGATATTTGGGCATGGTTTGTCCAAGAAAAATATCTTTGGAGGTGTGAAATTAAGATAAGGGGAAGTACCCTTTTATAAGAGAGGTGAGGGTCACTTTAGGAAAACCATGAAATATTATTTTATAATAAACTAATTTTAGGTTTGTAATGGCTTGAAAATGATTTATTTAGAAGATAAGGTTGTTATGGGTTGAAACCCTCCCATCCAATAGGTTTTTGACAAGTTTAGGTCACCATTTTAACCTTATATTTTAGATTTAACTCTTAGTTAAATAGTTTAAATTTTACCATGTCTTATTGTATTCTTACACAATATGGTTAATAAAAAAACTCCAAACATCCAGGAGAACCTCAAGTGGTTCATTAATGACACGTATAATATTATTTATTACCTTTGGCTGGAAGGCCTTACTGACCTGAAGGCATGGGTGGCCCGAAGGCCTTAAAGGACTCGAGGACCAAATCGGTGGCAGATGCGAACCAGACAACCTTCAAGGAACATGCTCTACATAAAGGATGAGAAAAAAATATTTAACCATAGTAAAAGCTAAAAAGATTTCAAGAATTTGAGGGCATGGAAACTGCCATCAGGAAAAGCCTGTGCATGCACGAGAATGCCTAGCTGAACAACCATGTGAAGGTGGAGAGTTGATTTCACGACGAAGATGCTGGGGAAGAATAGTTCCAATTTGTTATTCTAGGTTTTATATGATGTTTGAATCCAATGGGAAAAGAATTATCTATGGCCTATGGGCTATGTAATAATTATGCCTATGATCCTTGTAAGGGTTCCACCTCACCCCTTGAGAGGTGGACTATCAAAAATCAATAACAAATGAATGCCTTCGAGCCATTGGATGGACCAAATAGGATCATATTTTATTCCTAAGGTTGTTTTTAGTCAAATTACACTTATCCAATAGAATTAGGACTTGTTTTAGGGTAATTATAATATCATTTTTACCCTTAATTACCATATTTACTTTGAACCTTGGTAAATAAAAGTTAAACATTACTATTCACCAAAAAATATTTTTATATTATTAAACCAAATTTTACTTAATGATGTCAATTTTGTCTCTCATATTTAAGAAGTTCAAATCATAGAAGCAGTAAAATTATGTTTTATAAGAATTTGAAAATGCTCTTAGAAGGTGGGTAAAAAACGGTAAAAAGTTCAATAAAATTTTATACATATAATTTTTTTTAAAATGACTCCTATGAATTAAATTGAACTTATATAAGTATTATATATATATTTTCACTTAAAATAGATTTTAATAAAATAAATAATTATTTAAATAAAACGCCTGTTTTAAACTATAACACATTGTTTTTCACTACTCATCAAAAATTCAATGTTTTCAGAAAAATACCAAAAATTTACCCTAATATAATTTTGATATTCTGACTTGAAAAATTTATTATATTTCACTAAATTCAAAACATATATTTTTCATTAATTAATTTAAAATTAATTCCTATTGTCGAAACCGAAAAGCGGGTTTTTAAAAAGTAAAAACTATCAAAAAATTAACATGTGTTTACATCAAATTTAAATGCGATATTTCTTATAATGAATTACACTGTATTAAATGATAAAAATTTAATCTAATTATACTTTCAAACAATTAAAATGAATGATCTAACACTATAAATTATTTCAATTAAAAAGAATGTTTTCAATTAAAATTTTGTATTTTTCAGTATTTATCAAAATATGAAAGTTATCATAAAAGTAAGAAAAATTTATTCAAAATAAATTTTTATGTCCCGATTCTAAAGAAGAATTTAATTTCATTAAATTGAATATATAAAATATTCAAATATTGGTTTTAAAAAGGGTTTTCCATTAGAAGGTGGTAAAATTTCATTTTTTGAAAAATATTTCTTTTATCTTAAAAAATTAAATTGTTCTTATATTATGTCTAAGAAACACATAATATGGATTCTAAAATTATATGGAGTATATAAAATTAAATATTCTGTTAATACATTTTCATAACAACTTTTGAAAGACTAGTTTGGTATGTCGTGGTGCGCTCAAACTCGGTGTTGCGTGTAGCGCATGCTATTGAATTACATTAAATAAAATAACATACTTTGAAATCTTGGAGTGTTACAAAAATAGTTGAACACATATATATAGAAATATATATATATAGTAATTTTTATATATATAGATATATATATATAAATATATATTGGGAATTTAAATGGTTTTAGTGGAGATAATTTCAGAAAACAAATAAATATCATTTACTTAAACATAACTTTCAATCTATAAGTCTATAAAAATGAATAAACTAGATGGTATGAAAATAATATATTCATATATATAAAACCGTACATAAAATATGATGGTTTTTTTCTTGAAAATGGAAGTCTTTAAATTAATTGATCTTATGATAATATACATTCCCATAATCATATATATATATATATATATATATATATATATATCCCCTTACTAGTTGCTGAAAACCCAAAAAATTAAGGGGTAGCCATCTTAAATACTCTATGTAGTTAAAAGTAGAGGGAAATGAGGGGGTGGATTCTTCTTCTTGTGCAGGTATTATTCTAAAAATTAGGAGGGGGTTTAATATATATATTTATATTGATATATATATATGGATTTCCCACATAGACTTGGGGGAGAAGATTGTATTCCTTTAACATGGTGACTATAAACCTTAAAACAGTATGCTTATTAAACTATAAGTCTCAACTAAGGTGTTAAAAAAAATCCTTTCATCATGTATAAACATTTATAAATGTTTAACTAAAAAAAATATTTTTTAAAATAAAATAAAATAAATTTTGTTTTTAAAATAATATTAATATTTGATTTTCAATTATTATTTATGTGTTTTGATTCTTGTTATTGATCTACATATTCGTCATTCGGAATTATTGATTGCCATGGGGTCATGGTTTGGTGTAAGATCAAAACTATGGAAGTAATCTAAGAAGAACAGTTTTCATTATAGACAAAAAGAATTTGAAATTGGTATCATTAATGTATATAGGTCACTCGAACTGTTGTTTCCTTACACTGGAAGGAGGAGATGAAGAAAATTGACCTAGGAAGGATGAAGATGATGGTGTCTTTGGCATACAATATGGGTGAAGTTGAGGAAATAATATGGGTCCTTAAGAAGATGATTACAATAGGGATATTGGATAGTTCTTGTTTGATCGATCTAGAAGATGTGATCAAAACATCATTTTTTAAATGCGTGAACATTGTATATAGAGAGAGATTCCATATCATCTTTTACATCATTTGAGCACTCATATATAATCTATGTACTTTCATTCAACTACCATAATCATTAATGGGGTATTCTTCCAACCACACACAAACACTTGTAGGCCAAGGCCCACCAGACCAATACACATGCTAACTGGCCTTCACATGCCCCTGTGATCATTTTCCAAAGCTATGCTTTTCCTCAATGAGAGGCTACTGGCCAAACCTACAATTACTAGTGCTTTCCATTAGTGACCCTTCCACATGGTGACCCGATTGGGTCACATATAACTGCTGAGGGGTCCCTTGGTGCCTGAGTAGTTGGCCAATTTTTTATAGATATCAAAATCATAAAATATTAAGTAAAAAAATTATTTCTTTTTACTTATTATTTTTCTATAAATTCCATTTTAAGTAAATCTTATTATTTTAATTTTATAAATTCTTTACCAAAGTATCAACGATTTTTTGTTTTATAATTTATTTTATAAGGGATATAATATAGATAATTATAATTTTATATTATGACTCAAATAATAATATTACAACTAAATAGAAAAATAAATATTTTAAAATAAAAAACATGTAATTGAAAATAATGATAATATTAACATATTATTATTCTTATTAAATATATAAATGAAGTAATTAAAATCCATTATGACTTATAAAGTGTATATAAATTTCAAAAATGGATTTTATAAACATTTCAACGTATATTTATATATAATTTATATAAAAGTTATTTTCCGTGAAAAGTAATAATTTATTCAATGTTTATGATATTAAAACATGGCGTTTTGAAAAGTGTAATTTTATGTACAGAATCATATATTTAAGATTGTTCTGAGAAAAATTCAATTGTTTAAATAATATAAATACACTCACATTCCATAACAATAAAAAGGTAATATTTTTTCTCAATTTCTTAAAAAAAATCTAAAATGAGCATGAAAGAATATCTAGGTTTATGTTAAATTACACTTTAGATTGTTTATTCCATATAGTTCAGGACATGGAAAATTCAATGATCCTAGAAATTTCTTGAATAAAAAATTACAAAAGGAGAAAAAAAATAGATGACATGGTAAGACTAGTGAACTCCACATCTTAAAATAAAATATCATAACCTATCATTTGTCTCTACCACCCCTCCCATGAAATCCACCCATGTTTTTAGTGTGTCTTCATTGCCTCTACTACTTTAGGGTCTTCCAACCACCACCTTTCTCATTATCCATCACATCATCAACTACTTAATTCCCTTGGACATAATTAACCTCTTAATCAACCTTGTTACCTTTTCCATCCATTAGGACATAAATTAAGAGTTTCCTAGCATATAAGACATTTGCTTCATCCTGTTTTGACACTGATAGAGAGAAATTATTCAAGGGAGTTTCATATTTTTTTGTACCTTTTCTCTCATAGATTTCCTTGTAAATCACATCAAATTCAACTGAATTTATGGACTCCAAAATAATGTGCAATATTTTTCCCAAGCACCAGTAACATGTAAATAAATAGATGTATCAGTATTTTGACAAGAACCAGGGGCAGATGAAGCATTCCCATGAGAAATAACACCCCAAACTGATTCTTTGTTGGTATCATTAGCTGTCAAAACATCATGGTTAGAAGAAGCATCACACATAAGAGAAACCCTCATGATAGCAGTAATTGAGGATTCCTATGTCCCCCCCCCAATTAGGTGAAGTATCTAGAAAAACAAGAGAATTTTCAAAACTAGTGGAATTTGTAAGTGAATTCCCCAGAGCATCAACACCCTGCAGAGGTTCCTCATTATCTACTATCGAAATAACATACTGAGAAGTAGTAGAAAGAGGAGAGGCATCAATCCTCAATCTAGAAGGATTATCTAAGGCATATCATGCCTACCCTAAACCATGTAAAGCATTTCCCTTGGGTTCCTTCACCTGCTAAGATCCTATAGTAACACACAAATGTGTACTAGATATCCCGGAGGGATGCAGTTGCCTCCCAACCACACAATCATTCCTTTGCAACTGAGGTGAACAAGAATAAATTTACCTTTTGGATAGAAATTGATCTTCTAATAAAATTTCAAGATCCATATCATCTAAATAAGAATTAAAATCAACGTCAACCCACTTAGAAGAGGACTCTCTATGAAAAAATGAATATATAATGCATGTGGATAGCACAACACCTCCATCACCATCACTATCACATTGTAATATGACATTGGATTTCCTAACAACAACATCCGCAAAGGAGGGAGGGCCCTCATTCAGAGATATGGTTTTCATCAAGTTATACTTATGGCATGAAGGTTGACCCTTCATCCCCTCAAGGGTACCCATCTTCTTAAACACATTATCAACATCACTATTAGATGCCATTTTAAACATTTACTTTTCAACAAGGTGTCCATATATGGAATGTATTCAAATAATCTAAACATATGAGGAAGTTTTATAACATCATGTTGAGAAACCGCTTGTTAAGTCTAGTGTATAATCGAGTCAAACTAAGTGACAGATCAATTAGGGTGTGACCAATTTAAATATTATTTTAACTTTTAACTTAATTCAGTGATATATTAGGCCACTATAAGTCAAATATATTTTAAATTCCATTATTTAATCATATTTAATCACACTCACAAGCATTAATTTCATAAAGTTATGTACAAATACTTGTAACTTACTCATATTGACTTATAATATAGATTGTTTCATTTATGATGTAGGAAAAATCATTATTTCCATGTAAAAAATAATAATTTAATGTTATCGGTGGATTTATACAAGGTCAATCATCACTAGGGATTATTATTTGAATAATATTTAGGTATGAATCACCACCTCCCAATGTAAACATTCTATACAATATATAGGGTGTACTACCTTAATAATTTTCTGGATTATTGATAATAAAATATTCCTAAAACATATTTACAAATATATGAAAATATACAAATATAGTACATAGTATATCTAATGGATTCACGTGTTATCTATACAAATAGTTTTCTTTCTATTTCATCTTAATTGAATCAAATATTTAATTTTTCTTTAGAAAAACACTTATTCCAAAAAGTTTCCCTAGATTAACAATAAAACATAACCATATCACCACCTCTATTAGAGAATCTAAAAGATTCAATATCATTTTGACTCACTTCTTAAGTATTAAATATCAACTACATCCTTCATAGATATAATGTGTCTCTTTCTTACTCTTCTTCTTTAATTTATATATATATATATATATATATTTTAGACACTTATTATTTACATGAAAATTATGGAATTGTTTCCCCCTTAAAATCTTCTCAATGCATCTATCAAGTTATTTTATCATGAGTGCATATCTTCAACAACACATTATGTTCTCAAATTTAGCTGTACTATAAATAAAAAATTTCATCTCCAAATTTATACTTTTTGGAAAACTATTTGAAGTATAAAACTAACATCAATCAAACCCATGACATTATTCATTAATAGTTATAATATCAATATTCCTATATCAAGTAAGATCCCCAGAAAATGTATCCATTGAAAATTTATGTGAGGTTTAGTGAAATTATTTTGAGATAAGTGAAAAAAAGAATAAACCACGACATGGAAAGATTCATTACACCATGTTTTATATTAGATACTATGATATGGTGCCCGTGATGAATGATATTGATTATCATATTTTTCATATATTTATTATAATATTTTATTCAGATTTTTATACTTAAAAAGATGATGTGTAGATGGTTTAATGGTTTATAATGGATTTTAATATTCACTAGTAAAAATAAAGAAAAATTGTAATTGACACACTAGGAACTAAAGAGATAGTCATTTTATAAAAAATAAAACAATTGAACTTAATCAGAATCCATCATTAAATTTAATAGTTCTATATAATGATGTTCATAGATCTCATTTCAATAAAAAATGTAGATAAATCATTTAATATGACACTCTATAATGATCTTATCTTAATTTAACATTTTATATTATAATTTATCACACGATTGAAGGGAATTTTTTTTTAATGATTTAGGTAATTTTATTTCAACTGGTAGATATCATTTGAGGAATAATCCTTTAATTAATACAAAGGGATCTCATTATAAATCACTATTGTGGAGGATTCACATGGATTGTGATGTGATCGTTTTTTTATATTTTTTATTTATTATTATTATTTTCTCTCATGGTATATCTTCTGGGTGGGTTTTGTATGTTTATACCACTATATTTGAAAATAGATATGCCCTACAGAACCCTTCAGTTGTATTAAAACAATTTACAACAAATAATCGTTAATACAAATTTTAAAATAATTTTAAAAAATAGTTAAGAGTTTTTTCAAAATCACATCCATGGTTTATATAACCAAATCATTGTTTATTAAATTTTTTAGATAAATAGCATGGTTTTGAAAACTTGCCCCATCTTTTATCATGGATAATGGGTCACATTATAATTATGATTAATATATGATGATTCAGACTAAAATTTACATGGTTTATTGAAATTATATTTCAAGGATGATTAAACACAACATGTTAAAAAATTAATAATTCATGGTTCAAGGTATGTCCATTAAAAAAAATATATTATTTATAGATTCCAAGGAGTGGTTCAAGATGGAACCATTAAAAAATTCTATATTTGAAATTACCTATATGATAAAACCATGTCATGGTTCTAGGCTGTGGTTCTTTAGTAGAATATTTATATTGTTTTATATCACAAGTAAAACATTTCATATGTTCATTTATTTATGAAATCCTTATTTTAAAATTTGGTATATAAATATATTATATTATGAAATTTTGTACACTTTTGTTTATTTTTTTAAAAAACATATAATTTCATACCATGAATATAAGAGTTTAATTTTTTGTATGTTAAAATATATAATTTCATTCAACCAACACAATTTTTTTTATTCTAGATATATGTTTAAAGATTATTATTAATTGTGATTTATATATATTAGTTGTTATAGTTTATTCAGAATTATGGTCTCTTATGAGTACTGTTTTATATATAGTGGGAAATTTTTTAAGAGTTCTCAGTACTCTTTGAGCTTAGGCTATCTTAACAAAGTTGGGGGTTTGCTACCAATTATACCGTACTTTATCTTATAGGGATTTTGGTTTCATACAACTTTAAACCTGTTCATAATACGATTTCATATACCATATGAATGCAAAAGATATTGATTTGTATATATATAATATATTTATATTTTCAAGTAAGAAACAAAAATCAAGAGTTATATATGGTGTTATAAAATAATATATATATTTGGTTAAAGGAATATAATTTAAAACAAAGACATCAAAACCATGCAAACATAAATGGATAGCAAGATATGTAATGATTTTATGAGATATAATTGTTATATATGATATGCATAAGATTATTATTGAAATGTTGTGACTTAATTAAAACCATATAAAACTAAGTGTACAATTTCTTAGAGAGAGAACACATATCTAGAAATTGATCATCCAAATGGGATAGTCAAACCGAAACTAGGTACCCATGGAATTTTTGTCTAACTTATGCTAGGTATTAGTGATTATTTTAGTATTATGTACCATTATTAAATTATTACCATTAGGCTACACCTATTTGGGCGACCTTATTTTCATTAGGTTCCCAAAGGAATATAATTAGGATAATTCATATCCTGATTTGGGAATAGAGTAAATCAGTTATCTATAAAAGTGTCAAAATGTGACATTACTACCTAAACTGCTAAGTGGTAATAAATATTTCAAAAATACACAATATTAAGTGAAATATATATCATATAACACTAATATATTTAATTTACCTGATTATTATTTTTGTATAATTTAATTAAATAAAAGTACTTATTGAATTGATAAAAAACATTATACTTGCCTAATGAATATGTCTTATTGTGGGTAATAGAATTTATCATAAAAAAAATTAAGATCATTTATAGGTTGTAAATATTGTATAATATATTTCTTTCTATGTTAGATAAGTACTTTTAATGGGGAATGTTTTTTAACATGGATTTGTATGTTATACAAATCAAATACACTAATTTTGACTTGTGGGTATTGAATACTTGTTGCACATGACACTTTTATTTGATGTGAAAAGACTCATACAAAAGAGAGAATTGATAAATGAGGAAGTGTATTTTATGCATTTAAAGGGGGTAAGTTTTGATTCATTACAAGTAAAACCTTTTAATTTATGTTCACCTGGAGAATTTATTCTATAATTGGAAAATTGTTATTATGTTTTGGATATAAATATAAATTTGATTCCTATATCTTGTTGGATGAAAAATATATTTTAATTTATGATTAAGAATAATAATTTTTCAATATTTAAAAATTAAATTTGATAGTTTATTATGAATATTATGAATTATTTACACATTATAGATATAGAAAATATTTTATATAACATTTACGATATTAAGACCATCATTTATTTTAACACTACTTACCATTAACATTGTCACATTAGGAATATAAATTATAAATGAATCCACACACTACACATATATATATATATTGTCTAAATTATTTAATTTTGAGAAATTTCATAAATGAAAATCATATTGGTTAGGAAAAATCACAAAATCACTTTTTATTATAAAATGTTAATGATATAGTGGATTATTGAATTTTATACATAGTGATGCATGTAAACCAATGAGTACAAAATCAAGTGTTCAGTATAAGTACTTTGTATCCTTTACAAATGTCCTCTATATATATGGTAATGTGTTTATGATGAGGAAGAAATGTGAATACTTTGAAATTTTCAATGTGTTTTATATTTAAGAATATAATCAATTTAGAAAAATTGTTAATATTATCAAATCAAAATGGGATGGTGAATACATGGGAATGTAATTTTTAGATCATTTGAGAGATTGTAGAATTGGTTTACAACTATCTCTTCCTAGAACACAATAGTGAAATTATTTGTGTATGAGTAGTATTCATAACGTTTACTCATAGATTAATCAACAATGAGTTAGTGTGACCTTACTATATCATTTTATAGATAAGATTTGGAAACATATCCATTGATAATTAACTATATTATATCTAAATAATTCATAATTTCATTATAATAGATATGTTTAGGGATGGAAATAATTTAATATTTTATGAGTATTTAGGGTTTATAAGAATAAATATAAGATCCCATATTTTTTCAGGTATTTTTCTCTAAATGTTTTTTGTTAAATTTTCTTTCGAGTAATTTGTGCCTCATCTTTAAACCAAACATTGTAAAGATAGATATGATCTATGTAGAAGAATTATTTTGGGGAAAATTTCTTAAACCCTAGAGATGTATGTTTATCTAAATTAATGGAGTCTGGGTATAAATGAGTTAAGGGTTTCATGGGTTCTTGGTTTGTTTAAGAGCTCTAAAGGGGGTTTGGGTTGTTAAGGGAAAATGTAATGAAGAACTATGTACTGAAAATTATCATGTCATGTAAATGGATTCAACATCATATAATGTCTGGATGTTTTAAACAAAATAATACTAAGTGATGGGTTTTCTAACATATCCCATTAAAAATAATTACACAACATGTAACTACATTACATGCCATGTAATTCCATGCAATGCTACTTTAAAGTATTATGTGAGGTTGAATTTTATTATAATCCACCACGTATCTTCTCCAATTGACCTAGGGAAACCCTATATGTTATTTTGGAGTTCCTACCTTCCTTATGGACATCTTGATAATAACTTTGATCCCAGGTAAGTGGTTTTGGTTTAGTTTCTCCCTTCCCTCTCATGGATCTCCAACTGTTGTGGGGAAATCCTTTGACTGTGAAAGTTATTGTTTTTGATCATGATCATTTTTGATCATGGGTTCTATTGAATACCATCCCAACCTTATTCCTCAGGGTGGTTTTTCCATTGGAAGCATTGTTGGATCATCATTTTAAGGTAGCAGGTCAGAATCATAACCCTGAAGTTGGATAATTTCCATGTTTAGGAAATATTGTGATTGCACCGACATAATTTATGCTGAAACAAATTAAGTAGTGAATGTGATTATTCATTGGAGTCCCTTGTTTTTAATTGTTTTCTATCCTAGATTATGACTACATATAGGATGATAGGAACATGAATATGATTTAGTTAGCTCATGGATTATAGTTTTTTTAGCATGACATGATACCTTAGGTGATTGATTAATATTGAATCCCTAATTTGTGTCTTCTTTCTAATTGATATGACTATTAATAAATTATGGTTTAATTGAATGTTGTGTTTGAATGATAAATTGTAATTCATATAATTGATGATTGAGATTTATGATGTGTTGTTATGATATTGATGTTGTATGAAAAGACTTTTATTCTATGCTGTAATGATTATATATTGGGCTTGGCCCTAGAACATGCACACTTATATGATATAATTGTTATATTGTGTAGGATCGAACCAGTCTTATGATATAATGCTTACGATGAGAGAGATTTTCCCATCTCCATGTTGTAATTCTTATAGGGATTTGACCCAGATACTATAATGCTTACAGGGTTTTGACTCGGATTGTTGTGACTACACCAGGGTTATATGGTGGTGGTTAGAATAGTTGTAACAGATATTCTAAGACATTCCAAAATGGAATAAAATAATGTTATTTTACCATGGTTTTATGGTTATGGGGGACATGGTTGTAATATATGCTCAGATAGATTCTGGCATAGAGTCAAAGTAGGTTGTTGTTGTATTTTATTAATTGTTGAATTAATTAGTACACATGTTTACTGATTAACTACATACACTTCTTATCAGACTCGTTAGTTTAGACATGGTGGTGTCAAACCTTCTGAGTTATATTCACACCCTTGTCAAGCTGTCGTTTGGTACCTAAGATGACTACATGGATATATGTTTGGAAAATGGAAATGAGAGTTTATATCGATTATTTTATTGCTAAATGAGCTAGAGTATGGAGGTGGGACCATTGGGGGGTTTGGGATTGGGGTCATTTTTTTGTCATTATTTTAGTCTGCTAGTCTTTTACTTATAAATTTTCTAGAATAAAGTTTATTTACATTCAAACATGTAATTAGATAATTTCTTTATTATTTATTGGATTATTTAGTTTGAACTTATTGTCGTTTTCTGCTATGTCTATACATTTATTTCGTTAATTTATATGGTTTATTTCTACTACTATGACTCTTCATACTAGGGGGCATAGTCTTCCCACTATACATTTCATACCCCCACTACTTGTTAGAAAACTATGGTGTATGGGGATTATTTCCTTAGATATCACCAATCCTTTTTGCTACGGAGAGGGTGCCAAATTGAGGGACGTTACAATGTGGTATCAAAGGATCAAGTTTTCTTTTCTTCTTATTTATTATTTTGGAAAGGTATAAATGATACTGGTGTTTGTTAGGAATTGTTAATGATCATGTGTATGGGAGTATCTAACCCATGTATGGGGGGAAATTTGAGTGCCCAATGATGGTATTGTAGTTTGTGTTGTATACTTATTACAAATGATGTTATTTCACAGTGGGTTATTCATATGCCTTGTGAGGTTATTGTTTTAGGATGTCACTATCTCAAAATATTTTTACTCATGGCCTGGTATGTCATAATATGATAATACATGCATCCTAATAGGCACATAGGGATGTACTGATAAGCATTATTCATGATAGGGGTGTTCCTATTTTTCCACATGATATATAATTTCCTATTGAATTCTGATATGAGATATTTGTTTCACTGGATAAATAAAATGAATTGATGTGTCATGCTAAAAATATTGTAGTCCACATTTAGAGAGACCATGGGTCAGTGCCTATCTATTTTAGTCACTAGCATATTTTGACCTTATTGCTCACCTGTTCTCTAAGGTGTTCATTTAACATGTAGTGAAAATTCATTCTCATCATCTTTGACTTGAGTTTCAGGAGAGTAGAAATTAGAATACTCCTAATATAGATGAACCAGAACATCCTATAGTTCCTAAGGACCATATGGATATTTAGCTTTATGATATCTTCCTTAGGGTCTTGAAATCCATGAAAAGGTAGACAGTTCCTACCATTCCTCAAATGTTTGAGCTTAAAGGAGAGTTTCAAATACAACACCGGCCAATGTTTTATAGGGAAGTAGGACCTCATAATTCCAAGTTCCATATCGAGTTAGACCAAATGATCCTTAAAAATCTTGAGACACCCATGGATATAAGGGTTAATCTTACTACATATAGGATTCATTGACCTGCCAAGTGATGTTGGGATATTCTGGAGGAATCTTGGTTTTATTTTGAGCTATCTTATAAGAAAATTTAGAAAACTTTCTTGATCCATTTCAATTTTATATTTTTATGGATAAAAAATCTAATGATATCATGCATCTAACTTTTGAGAGAATTTCACTGTTGGAATATGTTAAATCTTTCATCAACTTACAATAATTTTCACTATATTTGGAAATTTATGAGATCTATAGGGAGAGAAATTTATGGGATGTTCTTAATTATGAGATAAGTTCATAGGTATTTTTTTCTTGAGTAGTTTTGAGGATGTGATGAACCATAAAACCATCATAGAATCAAATTAGAGAGAGGCCCCGAGCAGTGGCCCTGCTATTTCATCAAGGTAATATGAGAGATCTTTTTTGAGAAGTAAGAAACACCTCTATGATAGTTTCTTTTAAGGAAGTAGTGGGAAGGGCGGATAGGGTAGTGGAAATCCATCCCATGACCATGTTCTATTCCTGTGTATCAGAATGGAAAAAGTGTCCATAAGCACCCACATTTTCCTTAACCTGTAGTCAGGTGTCGTCTCTATGGTATCTTGGGTCATTTCAATAGGTTTTGTGAGAAATTTCTATAATAGACCATTGGTAGGGGATTAGGATAAGAACATGAGTCTAGAAAGGGCTCAACGACTCTTCAGTAGGCTAATATTTAGAGTTCCACTGGCCGTTTAGGCCGAGGAAGGGGATGTGGTACCATTGTGAATGAGTATAAATACCAGGCATGGAAAATAGCTCTAGGTAGTCATCATGGAGCCCAGGGAAAGGGGAAAATTCAGTTTCACATTATTCAGACTACTCCAACCATCATGGATGAAGGATCGTCGACCATCATAGGTATGATTCTTATATCAACTTCATTAGTTCATGTTTTGTTTGATACATTATTATCACATTCTTTTCTATGTTATATATATTTTAATTGTTTTGGGATTGGATTTAGAAATATTGGATGGTGCCTTCACCATTGACACATCATTGAGAGTGTGATAAAAGAATATTAAACATTAAAAGAAATTTTCTTTAGATATTGGTTTTTTACTATTTCTTTTGGGAACCATTCATGTTGTAAATGACAGGATTTGAAATTATAATTGTTTTGTATTGGTAATTTCTATAATAGTTATATATTGAATATTATAGGAGGAGATTATCATTTAAATCTCCAGAAGGAGGTTGTTGTTTCCACCAAGGTGTGTGGGATCTTCAGGTTGGTCATGTGGGGCCAATTTAGTGCAGATTAGATTGTCTCACATCTTAGATAGTTGTTCTTGCACCATATGATAGCATAATGTAGCAAAATTCTTTTCCTATTGTGGTATAATTTATCTAGGAAATTTCCCCTGATTAGTTCTATGAATTACCTCTGGAGTGAGATAACATGTTCACGATTTTATTCATAATGGAGAAGATCCAGTTTCTATCACACCTTATAGAATATCACTAAAAGTGCTTCAAGAGTTAAAATATCTGTTAGAATAGATAGAATCTGAGGTCTTCATACGACCTAGTATATCTCTATGGGGTTCTACAATTCTATTTTCCATGAGGTCTAATGGGTATTTGGGGCACATGATCCTCAACCCAGTTGGTGATGTATCCTTAAGTGCATCCACAAGACCCAGGTTCAAACCCAAGTAGAGACATATTTCTGGTACTGCAGTAGTAATGTAGCAGGCACTTTAGCAGTACTATAGCAGGTACTCTTCCGTACTGTATCAGCTGTATCTATTCACCTAGGGCCATCGGTTTGGGCTTAGAGTCCTTAAGGCCTTCGGGACACTCAGGCCTTTGGGTCAGTATGGCTTTTGGGCCACCTTTAAGGCCTTCGGGCCACCTCAAGGCCTTTGGGCCACATGCAGTTTCCCGAGACACACTACAAAAAAAAGCAACCCACAAGGAGGATTTAGAGCAGGTGAACTCATCAGAGTAGAGCCAAATGGATTTTTCAGAATGATAAGGTATGGCTATGCCATCGGGACAAGCCTGTGGTTGTACGGTATGTCTAGCTAGACGACCATGCAAAGTTGGAGAGCTACTATCATGATGCAGATTCTGGGGAGGGATAGTTCCTTGTAGATAGTCTGGTTTCATTCCCTAAGACCTTCGAGTCATGTAATCTCATAAGCCTACGGTCCGTGTAATCTCAATGCCAATTGGCCTTGTAAGGGTTCTCCCTCATCCCTTGAAAATGGGGTTATCATAAATCAATTAAAATGAAGGCTTTCAATCCATTAAGGCTAATGGGTATTTGGGAATATGTGTTGATTGTACAAGGATGAACCAGATGAAGGTCAAGAACTGGAATCCACTATTATTCATTGATGTTATTTTTTATCAGTTGATAGGTGCTAAGATCTTATCTAAAATTTACATGAGATTTGGGTACCATTAGTTATGGATGATTTCATCAGACAAACCATGGACTACTTTTAGTAGAAGATATGGCATGTACTAGTTTTTAGTGATTCCATTTGTGTTGACTAACACACCAACAATATTCATGGAATTTATTAATTGGATCTTTCATACTTTTCTAGACTAGTTTGTGGTGGTGTTTGTCAATAATATCTTAGTTTAATCATAGTCAATAAATGATCTTTACAAACATCTTAATTTTTTTTGAGTTTATAGAGATAGAATTGTATTTACACCAAGATAAACAAATGTAGTTTCTAGATTAATAATGTTCACATTATAGTCCATGTAATCTTAGATCTAGGAGTATCAGTGGACTTAAAGAAAGTCACAACCCTGGTTTCTTAAGAATATCATAATAAATTCTTATAGATTCAAATCTTTTTGGGTATATAATGTTATTATTAGTTCTTTATCAAAACTTTATCCCATCACGAATCACCAATGTCTGAGAAGACCAAGAAATGGGTGAAATTTGTTTGGTATAATGACTGCATGATACATTTTAAAGGGTTGAAAGGTATGTTTACCACATCACCTATCCCCACTTTACATGTACTAAGTAATACATATACTGTGTACTATGATGCATCTGTAGTTGAAATTAGAGTAGTTATAATGTAGGAGGATCAATTGGTTTCTTAAAACTCTAGACAACTGAGACATCATGAGAAAAATTTCCCTACTCTTGATCTGGAGTTAGCATCAGTGGTATATTCCCTAAGATATTGGAGACACAATATCATTGGTTAGAGGTTTTTGGTATACATGGACCACAAGAGAAATATGTACATCTTTTTATAGTGATATTTAAACCTTCAACAGAGGAGGTCGGTCAAGTATCTATAGTCTTTTAACCCTAAATTGGCATATACACTGGGAAAGGGAAATGTAATTTCCATCACTTTGATCCAAAATACATAGATTGAGGCATTAGGGGAGTCTTGTGATGAGTGGAGGATAACAGATCTCTTTTCTAACATAAGTTTGTATGTTCATGAGTCTTATAGATGGGTAGATAAAATTTTGACATCATTTATACCCATTATTTTTTACCTGATTAAGACCATGTAGTTTTCAGATTTGAAGAGATCAATTTTGAGAGAAAAATTATATGGTGTGGAGGTAACATCCTGATGGCCTCTTAACATTGGTAATTATCTTCTTTTCCATGGACACATATGGGGTTTTATGGGATTAAACAATTAGATGTAAGGGAGTTTCATGATTCTAGATGGGTGGTGAATCATGGTTTTACAAAGATATATTGTTATCTTTGTAGACAATACAGGTGGTTAGAATTGAAAAAAGTGGTGAAAATAATAATGGCTATATGATTCATGTATCATTAAGTGAAATCCAAGAATCCGAGTCCAGTTGGGCTTTTATATCCTATTCCCATTCCTATGTGGAAATGGGACAATATCACAATGGTGTTTGTGACAATATTTCCAAGGGCCAACTATAATAATTACATTGTATTGGTTATTGTGGTTTGACTGACTAAGTTCAACCACTTCTTGCCTATCATAGATACTTTCACAGATGAGGAGTATCATTTCCAATAGATATCATTGTTTTACAACATGTTTTTGGTAGGGTCTTCATAAGGATCTAGGATCCCCGGTTATTTTGAAAACATCCTATAATCCACATATTGATGGTCAATATGAGTGGACTATTTAGGTTCTAGGGGATATGTTACAAGCATGTGTTTTTGATTTTTGTACTTCATAGGAATAACATATGGCACTAGTGGAGTTTTTATATAATAATAGCTTCTCGGAATCAATTCAAATGACTCCTTTTGAGGCATTGTATGGTAGGCCATGATTTTTTCCTCTTTGTTGGATTGAGGTAGGTGAGTTAGTAATTATTACTCATAGTATCTTGTATAATTCATCTGAGTAGGCTTAGTTGATTAGTCAATTGTTAGTGATTGTGCAGATCTATTAGAAATCACATGCTGACCATGATAAAAAACATCACGAATTTGAGGTTTGTCACTACGTTTTCCTTCAAGTGTTACCTAGGTTGGGGAAAAATTTTATCAGGAAATAGGGAAAGATAGTGCGTTGGGTTTTCAGGACTCTTGAGATAGTGGAAGGGTATGGTCCATTGGAATACCGTCTAGCCCTTCCACAATGATATAGTTCAATTTATAATATGTTCCATGTGTTTCAACTATAGCGATATCATCCAGACACTTCCCATATGATAAATTTAGTATATGTTGAACTTTTTTCTAATGTGTCCTTTGAGAAGAATCCAATACATGTTGTGGATAATGGTGAGAAATATATTTGGGGCTAGTATATATCATTGGATTGAGTGTAATGGTTGCATAATAAATTTTAATAGGAGACCTAGGAGAGGGTGACTAGTATGAGAATATAATGTCTAGACTTGTTCACTGAGATCTCATAGTGATTGTTCAATAAAATCGTAGATGGGTTGTTATTTGGATGGGAGGTTTTAAGATCCTATCTTATTCTAGGTAAGTCTATCTATGAGTTTTTTTTTGTTAATGTTTCATTTAGGTATGTTTTACCCAATATTTAAAACAAAATTGGGAAAACTAAAGAGGATCTACACGGATAGATTTGTTTGGGAAAATGAACTAATGTCTAGAAATGTTTTTCTCTCTAAATAAATAGATTCCAGGTAGAAATGGTTTAAGTGTTTCATTGGTTCATGGTATGTTGAAAATATTTAATGAGGTTTGGGTTGTTTAAAGGAAAAATGGGATGAAAACCCATATTCAAAACATTTACACATCGTGTAAATGGATTACTTGTCATTTAATGTTAAGAATGTTTAAATAAAATAATCTGGGGTTATGGGTTTTTTGGTTCATCTCATTAAAAATAACTACATGACGTGTAACTACATTAAATGAAATGTAATTCTACAACCTACAATTTTATTATATCATGTGTAGTTGAATTTTATTCTAATTCAAAACATATCTTCTCCACTCAACTTAGTGAAACCCTCAAGGTGATTTCGGAGTTCCAACCTTCCTTTCTAACATATCAATAATGCCTTAGATCCATGGTAAGTGGGTTTTTATAGTTTCATCCTTATCTTCCTTGGTTCTCTAACCGTTGTGGTGAAATTATTTTATTGTGTGCATTGTTTGTTTTTATATTGATCACTTTTGATCTTGGATTCTCTTAGTGACCATCCATACCATATTCCTCATGTGTGTTTTCCATTGAGAGTATTTGTGGAACATTATTTAAAGGTAGGGTGTCAAAATCTTAACCATATGGTTTGATAATTGGAATGATTTGAAATATTGTGATTATGAAAATATAACGCATACACAAAAAATTGTAATGAATGGGATTATTTCATGAAGCCTTTGTAATAAATTGGATTATATGATATATATGGCTACCAATAATGTGAGAAGACCATGAATATGATTTAATTGTCCAATGTTTTAAACTGTGTTTAGCATGAAATGATACCTTCAATGATTTATTGACATAGAGTCCCTATGTCGTGGCTTATTTCTTATTTTTATAACTATTAATAATTTTTTATTTAGTGGAAATTGGTTTATCCAAGATAAATGGTAATTATCATAATTAACCATTTATGTTTATGATTTGGTATTGTGATATCCATGCTATATGATAAGATTTTTCTTCCATACTATAATGATTATATATCTAGCTGAGCCTGGTAACATGCATAAATATATACTATACTATTGATATTGAGTGGGATTGGCCTATTACCATGCTGTAATGCTTACAAAGAGTGAGGTCTACTCAGTCCTATACTGTAATGCTTATAGGGATTTGACCCAGATGTTGTAATTATTATATAACTTCGACTCATGTTGATCTCACTATACCATGGTTATATGGTAGTGGTTGGCATGGTCATAATACATTATTTGAGATATTCTGGCATGGTGATGAAGTAGGTAAATTTACCATGGTTATATGGTTGTGTTTTTAATGGTTATAATACATGATGATAGATATTCTATCACAAATCCAAAGAATTTTGTTGTTTTATTTTATTAATTATTGATTTAACTAATACACATGTTTAACAATTTATTACATAAAATTCTTATCATACTATTTAGTTTAGACAAGGTGGTGTCGACCTACTGAGTTATACTCACACCCTATCCAGTTCACCATTTGGTACTTGAGAAAATTATATGGACATGTGATTGGAAAAGGAAAGTGGACCTTTATACTGATTGTTTTCTTGCATGACGGGAGAATGTTTATATGTGGGACCAACATGGGGTTCAAGACGGGGGTATTTCTGTGTATTTATTTGAGTTGACTAGACTTTTACTTATTTTTTTTTAGGTATGACCTTTAGTTACATTCTATCGTATTATTACTTTAGTTATTTATGGGCACTATACATTTCACACCCAGCTACTAGTTGAGGACCTATGGTATACAAGGAGGCACGATTGATGTCTCTTAACCAACCCTTTTTTCATCTAAGAGAGTTTCAGATCATGGGACATTATAATAAATATGAATTTTTTTAGATAAATATAATCCAAAATATGAAATGTTTTATCTATTTATTATCTTAGAGAAAATAAGGTAAATTATTTCTATAAACTTGTCAAACACAAAGTTTATTAGGACTACATTGGAATTTTTGCAGTGTAGTAATATATCACTCAAGGATAAATGGGTTGAAAATTAAACTTGGAGAAGTTTAAAACCAATATTAATGAATGGTTTCTGAGATTTAATTTGAGTTGGTTCCATATAAGTTTGTTGAAAAATAATTGTATCAGGTTATATAAGAACCTAATATATCTGATTGGATTTGTTAGAAGTCTATGAGATATGGGTTTAATTTGAAAACTTATATTGATGTAATATTAATATATGATAAACATATAACCTTAAAATAGTATATTAATATTTCTTATCCCAATAAATTGATAGATGTTATGAAATAAAAGATAAACTTCATATACACAAATCATGTTTAGAACATTTTAGATAAACTTGAAAGGTTGAGACTCATATTGATCAAGTGTGGTTTTCATAAGAAAAATAACATAGATGGTATACAAGATTTCTATAAAAATAACTAGGTAGAATAGGGTAATAAGTAAATTCTTATTATTAACAATAAAGAGACATTTTCACCAGTTGTGATGATAAAACTGATTTAGATATTTATTCCTATAATAATAGATTCTGATTATGAGATGTATCAAATAGATGAAAAACTAATTTTATTGACCCTAAATTAATTTAGGATGTGTTAATAATATAAATATATGGTTTTTAAATACCAAATTATATTTCTGAGGCATAAATTTCTCAATAATCCATATTTTATTAAAGGTAACTTCTCAAAGTTAGAACATCGGGTTTAATGATGTAATCATAGTGGTTTTTTACACCAAGAATATGGATAATTATCATCTTTATAAGGGATTAGTTTTATTTTTATAGTAAATATGTTATGTAAAAAAATAAGTATCATTATAAATGATATACACAATTTTTATTATGTAAACATATGGCTGATAGAATTTTTTCAATGGAATAAAAAGGTGGAGAAACCTACATTGTAGGTATGAATATTAATAGATATAGATCTAAAAGCACACATGGTTTGGTTCATAATGCATTTATTGGTAAATTGTGAAATGGTTTAAGCATAGAGAAATAAAATAAGAGATATTTACTATTATTTTATGGAATAAGCCTTTTGAATACTCAATTTCTTTTTAAATAGTTAGAAAGGAAATACATTGATAGGATTTTTAAATATATTCCATTGATCTATCAGGTATACCTTATTGTGTACAGGGAATAATGTCTCTTCCTCTTTGAGTATAACAAGTAAAAAACAATAAAATCATTTTTAGTGTTATGATATTGTTGTTGAGAATGTTCTTATGTATATTAAAAGAATAGAGGATTCATTCTGGGTGTTTTAAGGTGACATTGAGTTCATTTTAAGTGGTTACATTGATTTTTTATTTTAAATATTAAAAATCATATAATATCCCCATTTAGATTCTCATGTCACCTAAACTATAGAGTTATCATGTAGAGGACATCAAAACATCCCACCATGATTGAATCAACAACATAGTTGGTGAAAATCAATGCATCAAATTATATAAAGGAATCAACTAGGATAAAAAAGTTCATTAGTGAACTTCGTGCGATTCCTTGAATTTTTGGAGTAATTGAACAATAATATGACATCAATGGAGTTATTTATTAGGCCTAGTAATATTGGTCTCTCCAAAATAATAATCAAATAATTATAAAATGTTATCTCATTTGAGAAATTATTTATGTGGATAATTTAAAGATCTTTTTGGTGGCAAAAAAATTATATATAATAGATATATTGAAAAAAACATTACCATAGAAAAAAGGAAATACATATAATGTATCTTGGTATCATAAACATGGGAGAAAATATTTAATGGTTATTTTCAATGTATAATGTTTCATGGATTTATAATAATGTAAATATCAATTTATTATTCACTTATTATTGATGTGTATTTTATATAAAAATTGGGGTGATGAAAACCTTTCAAAAAGTATGAATTTTATTTTTCTGTAATCAATGATAATCATGGGGTATTATGGGTTAGATTAAATGTTAATATTATAACACATAGATGTTTATATATGAAACATAAGAGACTCATGATGTAATAATTAGAGACTTATTATCAAAATTCAACTACCAAATTATATCACATGAAATATTATATGGTCTTTAATATACTTATGGGTGTTTGAATTGTATGAATCCCCATTAAAATATGTTGATATTATATTTAGTGTGTGAACATTAATACATTGGAACCATTCAAATGTCATCTATATTGTTGTTCTAATTAGGGTTGGTTTTGTATTTCGAAGATTATGTTATCAATTGAGTTGAACAAATATGATATTTATACTCTTATATAAAAAATATAACATATAGGCTTCTAATTTAATTATATCAAGGAAACACATAACCATTATTAGTTTAGTAACAAGTGATACTCGTAAATATTTATATAATGGAATATTTTTGGTATTAACTCTATCTGGTCAATCTATTTTATTTAATTGGGAATATAAGAGAAGACCTATACAATATTGACATATTCCATGTCTAGATGCCACTTAATATATTAAAAAATGTATTATATAAAAAATTATATGATTTATATATTCACTTATTATGTTGGGCTCGTTCATATGGATATATGATTGTGTTTGAAGGAAATCACACTTCCCCCCTTTATAGATTGAGTATCAATGAAATTTTACCAAAGGATACTCTATGATTGAAATTTTGTGGTAGGAAATTCGTAATTGTTTTCAATGGTATAATGGTTTATATGATCACACAATAGGTTGTGGAGTAAAGATTAATTTGGATACAAAGTGACTATTTAAAATTTGAGTGAGTTTATATGATAATCATATAAAAAGTAATTTGAATGGATTCATAAATAGTTATGATGTTTTTCATCAAATATGGGAGGATTAAGTACATGTTCGAGATTATTATATATATACACTAAATCATAAAATATAAATTATTGAGTGTCCCCACTTTATGGTTACTATTATGCCTTGGTTTTTGATACTATAATATTATGTTCATGATAAATAAGAGAGGATATCATTTGGATAACATTCCTATATTGATTATCATTTTTATTCATCTTCTGACACATTATGTTATGATTCATTTATAGATTATTGATTGATAAAGGGGTTTAAAAATTAGTTATATAAATGGTTATACATAACAATTGATACAATGGGGGCCCAAGAGTTTTTTATTTTATAATAAATGAAGCTTTAAAATTCCAATAGGATCCTATATTTAATGAATGCGTTTTATATAACAGATTTCATGAACAGGATTTTCAAACATAACAGAGATAAATCTGTAAATATAATATCACACACTATTCTCTTTATTTGTATTTTTTTAATAGGTTCTATATCAAATTAGAAGAATAAGTGGTTTTACCCAGGAAATATATGATTTAATATCACTCAATAGATGGATTCGCAGGTAAGACTCCATTTATAGATTTTGAGGAATCTTAATATAAAATAACAGTTGTGTAGGATTCAACATGGATAGTGAGGTATGATTTATTTTTATATTTTTCATTTCATTTTATCATTTTATCACATGATGGATATTTTGGGTAGGTTATGTAAATTTCTTTAACTATATTTATCAATACACCTTTAATAAAAAATCATTCACTTATATGAATTAAAAAATATACACTATATCCAATAGAAATTAATTTTTTTCCCTGGTATACTTTACCTAAGAAATATACAAAACTACACCTTTTCAATGAACATTATAGATTCATCCATTAGAATTTATTTTTTCTATATATAGAAAAATATTATACCATATTCACAACCTAAATATTCACTTATAACCCCAATATTGAATATTTATGGATTTATTCTTCAATGGTACTAGGAATATAAAGTCGGATTCAACCACTAATGAAGCGTCTAAAATATTGAAAAAAATTCTTAACAAAAAAACTCCACATGCATAGTTTTTCTTCAACATCATTGTTATTAGATTCAAATTATAGAAATAATATTTTTAAATTACTAATATATGAATCTAGTTCTAATACAAAATGTCTTCTGAGACTTACCTTAAGCACATTATCAATACACCACCTTAATAATTCAAATAAATAAGAGGCATCCAAAAATAAAGTATATTTTTTCCCTTAACACAACATGATATATTATATAATATGAATTTTTATAATTCAATAATGAAATAAATATGATGAATCCTTAAATATTGTATCACATGTCCATGAATAAAAAAATAAATAATATCACTTAATTACCCTAATTTATTTATTAACCATCATCCATACTCATGTGAATATACATAATTAATACATTGAATACAAAAGGATTATAATGTGAAATTAAAACAACATAAATGTTTCAAAGATAAAAAACATCCTTTAAGACGCATTCTATTGTAGACTTACAACAAGAATTCCCAATATACTTGAATTGAAAACCAATATATGCGACTTGTTTACAAAAAAAAGTATAAAAATAATTGAATCCACCTAAAAAATTATCTTAATCTAACATTACCATTTCACTATTGAATAGAAAAAAATTATTTTGTGCTATTAATAGAACTTTTATACCATGTCCTTATCTTCAATTGATTTTTGGTTAATTATAATTTTTTGAAACAACATTGTTTTTCGAAATATATATATACAAACTTCTAATCCATTAATGAGCTTAACCTCTAAAAAATATCAAATTTATTAGTAGTAAAAAAATAATTATCAAAATATTCATAATAAATAACATCACTGAATAACTTTTATCAACAAAATAAAATAAATAAAGATATTTTTTTAAAATAACACGTAATTTTCATAGTGTAAATTCCATTTAATTCATTCACCTTTGAATAATATTAAATATAAATAAAAAATTTACATTAAAACATTTAAAGGAAACTATCAATAATTAAAAATAAAATAAAATTTAGAATGACTCAACACATATTTGATATGAAACACTTATTTTAAAAATGTCTTAAATAAATAAAAAATGTAAATTCCAAAAGCACACAAAAAATTGAAAAATAACTAAAAATGTATATATAAAAAATTTATAAAAAAGAATCATCCGTTATAGAAAAAATATAAAATAAAAAATCAACACGACATAAATATTAAAAGTGTTCTACAACCAACTGGATTCAATAAAACAAAACATTGAAATTAATTTATTACCATAATCACAAGAAAACATGTTATTTCAAGAAAATAAGGAGAAGAATAAAAATAATACTGAAATAAAGTTTACTATTTTAAAAAAACTAAAAGATATTATCCTTTATTATGAAAACTAAAAAATCAAAAAAATTAAAATTTTTACCAAAATAAATGAAATAAATTAATATGGTTACACCATAACATTGGTTTTCCATGAAAAAAACTATTTTTAAAATCCTCATTTTATAAAAAAGGAAATATTATATACATTTTATTTTTTTAATCATTATAAATTTATTCATAAAAAAATTAAAAAATATAAAAAATCACATTTAACGCCACCTAAAATTTATTAATCTATATATTAATAAAAAATAACAAATTATATATTCATATTAGAAACATGTATAAATAGAACACATTTTATATTTTAAAAAAATAATGAAAATAATATTTTAAAATACTAAACTATAATATATTTTTAAATAAAAATGTTTACATATGCATTAATTATATTAATATTTTTTCAAAACATATCTATTGTTTCCATGTTTGGACCAAAAAGTAGTTAAATGAGGTTGATGATTGAATTTAATGGAAACAGTTGGGTAGTGGAAATATTCATAAAACAAAATCCCACTAAAAGACTAGTTGGATGTCATCATACTTGTGGTGGGAAAGGAATGAGATGTTATACCTACCATTGAGGGTCTAGTGGGATGAAACATTAATCTCAACAGAATACTAGAGTTCTTGTGGGAGTACAATATAAGTCTGATGAGACTACAACCCATAATTTTTAATGAGGGGTGGTATGATTATTTATCCTCCTCCTAATTAATTTAATACAACTAGTTTCATAACTCATATACCACAAGTATCTATATAACCCCCATCCTTGGGTTACTTGGGGTTTTTCATCCCTCTTATCTGTTTCTCTTTGTATTGACGTTTTTTCTGTTATGGTTTGTGTAACGACTTGATTTTTAAGTAAAATATTTCTTCTTAAATAGATAAATATTTTTGATTTATTTATCTACTCTCAAATACAAACCCTAAAAAACCAAAATTATTTTTACTAATATAGATATTGACCAATTTATGGTAACCATTAAATAATTAGTCTCAAATAGTTATAACCAAATTTTGAAATAATGGCCCATTTAAATATTACTTCAACAAGTTCAATTAATCAACTAATGATTTTTTATTAAAATCTATTTTATAGAAAATATATTTTTCAAGTCCAATATATTTATGATTAGTACTAATTTTATAAGTATCTATTAGTATACCGAAAAAATGAATTCCTATAAAAAATATATATTTTAAAATATTTTATGATTTATTATAATTTTGAATTTATAAATTTTATAATGTGAATTATAAAATATTAAATTCATTTTTAACATATTATAAAAATATTAACTTTAGATTATTTATTGATATTTTCCTAGAAGATTTATTTTTAGGTGAATGGTGAAAATAAATTTTTTTAAAATAATATGACTTGTGGGAAATTATCTTCCAATAATTATAAATTGGAAAATCGTGAAATATTTATCTAAGAAAGAATATTTATATTATAAGTGACGTTATTATTCAGAAAAAGTTACAATCCCATATTTCATATTTTAGAACATAAGGTATATTTATTAAAAAGTTTCTTTAATATATTATTAATTTAGTATTTTGAAATTGATTATTTTATCATTTATATTGTTAAAATAAATAATGGATTTTAAATTTGGAATCATTAGGTCCAAATCATGTAATAACTACTGTTTTATTTTCAAACATAAATTATAAGTTAATTTAGTAAAAACTAGTTACCATGATAAAAATCAAAAGTGGTAAAAATGGTTTAACCAAGGGGGAATAACAAAAAATGTTAAAACAATGTTTGGGAATGGATATTTCAATCTTTTATCAACCTTATCCATTCACTTAACCTTTATTCCCAATTTTCTAGACTCTTTCCCTATGAGTGACTTCCCCTTATTAAATTTTCTTCATATTTGAAAAAATGTAACCCCTTTCACTTTTAAAAGGGGGCCTCGCACCTAACTCTCCATAAAAACACTTATTTTATCCCAAAAATATACCCAAAACACTTTTTTTAAACCTCTTGCACCTTAAATGGGTTATGTGTTTCTCCAAATACCACTCCTTAAATTCATAACCCAATTTCAAAAAGATAACCCAAGAAGTGAGGAATAAGTTTCTAACCGCTACTTTCTCATTTATATTTATTTATATGCACAAATTATTCTAAAAATTAACATTGAACTTCTTAAAATGACAAAATCTTTAACATTATTATATTGGTTTCTTATTAATATGGTATATACATTAACCACCTTTTCCATTACCTTTACGAAAAATGAATACATGGATCATGTATACTTGCAGACTTTGGCCCCTATGAAGAAACTTGTTTCATTTTACTTTATTGCCTAACCAAGAGGGACCCAAAGGGGAACTAACTAATTATTTTTTATATATATTTCATATTTATGTTTTTAAATTGATAAAACAAGTTACTTTTAACTCTCTTCAAAAAATTAAATCATTAACCATGTATACATGTGTACTACTGACTCAATGGAACGATGCATTCCGTCTTTCACTGAAACATTTATGGATGGTTTTACTTTATAATTAATGATTATTTATAATATATAAATATATGTATATAAGTAATATATAACAAGAAAATTTTTATTTATAGATAACACAATTACAATGATCCATATAAGGTAGTCTATAAATATTATCAAATAACCCAAAACAAGTTCAACACCATTTGTTTCTTCATCAAACACTACTAAAACTACTAAGTGGAGGTATTATAATATTTTATATATTTATAAAACCACAAATATATTATATTTAATGTTTTTTAATGATTATAATTAGGAGAAGAAATAATTCCAACATTTATTCTAGGAACCTCGTTATAAATGGTTAAGAATATTAACACTTGATATTGAAAATATTTTATAACAATCTAATACATTAAGACAATTGTTATTAGGGAAGATTGTTATTGAAAATTTATGTGAATAATGTTATGAAATATTTAATTAATATGTGTATATTTAGTTTATATGAGGTTAAAGTACTTTTATAGAAATAATGAGTAAAGGTAAGTGACCTTGTAAATCAAACCACTTTTTGAGTTATATAATTTCTTATTAAAATATTTATTCAATGAAATTCCATTTGTAATGATATTATATCATTTGTTTCAAGGAAAAAGAGTTTTTAATCTATATACGCTTTGATGAATGGTCCTTTTCAATTCTTTTAAAGAATTGGAGACCTTTTAAAAGAGACTCAAACCTATTTATTTTACTTCAACTTATAAATGAGGTTTCCAAGAACCCACTTTTAAGGGTTTATTGTTCATTTTAATATCTATATTAAAAATTAACTACCTATATTGGAGTTATGTTTTTTGTTTCACTATATATTTTTCTCTTATTATGTTATTATTTTGATATAACATGTTTTTTATCAAACATTTTATTTCATGGTGTTATCTTATACCATTTGGATGTTTTAAGAATATAATTTTATTTCCATATGTTCTTCAGGGAAATGTAAATGAATTTCATTTAAAGGTTTTATGAAACATATTTTATTTCCTTGGGTTATTTATGAAAAGATAATTATTTTCATTTGAATGTTTTATGAAACCCTTCTTATTTCCGTGGTTTTTTTTTATAATTTCATAAGTGAAATATTTTTACATGAAACATGTATATATAGAAGAATGATGGGTGGTGTCTTGTATTTCAAAAAAATGCATTAGTAAATAATTTATATGTCATGGGATATGTATTTTTGAGTATATTTTATTTTATCATATTCATGGTAACTGATGCTGTGAATCAAAAAAAATGTTTCCATATTCTAATATTTTTCCTATAGTTATAGGATTTTATTAATTATGATTTAATCCTCTCATGGTTCTTGGTTTTTTTGAATGTTTCTAAGCTATGTTATAGATATTATTCTTCAATTAGATCATTATTGGTTTTAATTTCTTATGTCATGTATTTTTAAGCTCACATAGTTCTTATGATTATCACTCATGAAGTTATAATATTCCCCTTATGTTCATGTTTTTTACTTCTTATTATCAAATCATCCATGATGAAATGTTTATTCATTCATTATTAACAATTTTTACTCACACATTTCTTTTTTTTATTCCCCAGGTTTTGAGGATGAGTCATACGAACGAGTTATCTTTAATATGGAATAGTATGGTAACACTAAGAATAAATGATCTCATGTATTGTAAAAAAAATATAATTATATATATAGTATCTTAAAACATCAAACTATCAATCCTTAGGATATTATTGTTTTTTATGAAATATAATTTATCAAATCATTTAAAATAAAGGCATGATTATCTTGTGTATCCATATTTGGTATTAGAGGAAAGGACTAGTTATATTTTGAGATTAGTTTAGTTACCTTTTAGTATTATGGTTAGAGAACCTTAGAAAAAACACTAGGTATGAGTCTATGTATAAGGATATATCTTCAAATATTGGTAAAGTCTTTATTAGGTTGTTTTTCTAGAATTACATATTTTCCTAGACACTATAAAGTCATTGTAGTGGTACCATAAATTCATATAGGGGTAATCACCCTAAAAATGGTAGGTTGAGAAATGAATGAATAATCACTCTGATGCATGATGAGTATGCCCAAGATTTCACACTAGAATGGATATTCCAAGGAGATATTCATTTTTTAATAATAATCTCTTTATGAACCAATATGAGTGATTGATTTCCTATTTACTTTGAGGTATATCAAGATTATGTGATTAGAGAGGAATTTAGTATTAATGAAATGACTATTGTATGGGAATATATTGATGTATTTTTTAATGAAATTCATGGTCTTTACCTGGAGTGTGATGTCGATTCCTTCATTGAACTTATACCAATATCATTTTATATCTCAAGGTGTCCATAAAGAATGGATCCCGTAGAATTTTTGGAATTAGAGAAATTTTTGAAAGCAAATATATAAAATGGTTTTATCCACCTTAGTAATTCCTCATGGGTTTCACCAGTCTATTATGTCAAAAATAATATTGAAACAATGAATTTTCTTATTGAATATATTATTCTTAAAAAGTTCATATTATGAACAAGTATCCTCTACACTGTATCAACGATTTGTTTGAATAGCTCAAAAAAGCTCAACACTTTTTGATGATTGACTTGTGATCTTGATATCATAAGTTATTTTTCAAAATGGATGCTATTTAAAAGAGATCTTTTTGAATAAGGTATGGAAAATATGATTTTATATTTATTCCATTCAAATTGACTAAATTTCCCACCATAATAATTGATCTAATGAATAGATTATTTTGAATATACGTAGACCAGTTTTCAGTTGCCTTCATAGATGATATTCTTATTAATACTTAGACTAAGTACAAACATAATGATCATTTTATGATTTTTTTTGATGAATTTGTGAAAGGATATGTTGTATAAAAAATTTATCAATTGTGAATTAGGGATGTATAAGGTATAATTTTTGGGTTATGTAATCACCATTAAGGGAATATATGTCCTCCAAAGGAATAAGTTATTAAATAATATCTTAAACAAACCACAACAACCAAGATCCATATTTTTCTCAAGTTATCTGGATACTATCGAAGTTTTGTGAGAAATTTCTCATGGATATCAAATCCACTATTAATGTTATCATGGAAGGTAGTAAAGTTCCTTTGGATGTATGGATCTGAAGGAAATTTTATGGAAATAAAGAAGAGATTGGTCATAATTCCTATAATTACATTACTTTATAATGGGGCTATTTTATAATATATAATTAAGCCTTTATGAAGTGATTGGGATGTGTCCTCCTATAAAAGAAAAATGAATTTTTTAATGCCTTGTAATAATTAAAAACTCACGAGTAAAGTTATTAGTCACGTGTTTTAGATATATAGATGGTTTTCATGGAATTAAGAATTTTTATTATTATCTCTATGGTGAGAAGAGTGACATTTATATTGAACACAATATTTTAAAATAAATATTCACATAGAAGGATTGAATATGCAACAAATCTGATGGTTGGAACTAATCAAATACTATGATTTTTGAATACATTACAACCCTAGGAAAGAAATGAAGGTGGATAATGCTTTGAGAAGGAATTATCATGCTATATTATCTATGATGATGGTTGAAAGAGACCCAATATTCCTGGATCTGAAAAGGTTTAATCATAAAGTCGTTAATAAAAGTAAGAAATCATATACTTCCCAAGGTAATACTCATTAATCCGTTTACATAAATATAAAACAATATCATAAAGACGATTTAGAGCTTTAAAAAAGGTAGTAAGTATTTTGGAGTTCAACGTTGATAGGAAGGAGTTACAAGCTTGGGAACTTAGATACATTTCCCATTAAAATAAAAATTGAAGAATGAAATTTTGGACGATTAACATAGATCATCCTTCTCAATTAATCATTGAAGTATAATGATGTATATATACCTTAAAAGACCCCTTTTGGGATAGGATGAAGAGGAAAATTTAACAATACACATCTCTATGTTTGGTAAGATAGAATGTTAATTCCAAATGAAAAACTCTAAGGATACATTGAAACCATTAACTATACTAGTATTTAAATGGGAGAACACTGTAATTGATTTTATCACAGGACATCCTAAAATTTCTAAAGGCCATAATTATGTTTGGGTTGTAGTCAATCACCATATGAAGTCAACGCATTTTGTTATAATCAATGAGTATTTCGATCCCAAAAAACACACCATGATATACATAATAGAAATGGTAAAGATTCATGGGTGAACAATATTCATTATATCTGACTACGATATATGTTTTACCTTGATATTTTGGAGAATTATTATAAAATAATTAGCTATAGAGCTATGTTTTAGTACTTATTATTATCCTTAGATGGATGATAATTCATGAAGGACTATTGAAACTCTATAGGACATGTTGTTATCTTTTTCGGTGGATTTCCCAGGATGTTGTGACCAACACCACCCCCGAGTTGAGTTTTCATATAATGATAATTTATATTCTATAATTTATATTAAAAGATACAAGGACCTTTATGGGATAAGATTTATAAAACCAACATGATGTGATGAAGTTAGAGAGAGGAATCTGATAGGACCTAAACTTGTCCAAGAAATAATGGAGACAGTTTAAACCATTTAGAAACATATGTAAGTGGAAGAAATTTTACATAATATTTATATATATAATCTTCAATGAAATTAATATTCTGAATTGGGAAATTAGGTGTTACTTTAGATATCTCCTTATAATTAAATTATGAGAGTTGGGAAGAAAGAGAATAAGATTCCAAGGTATATTAGTAACTTCAAGATCCTTGATCATTTTAGGTCTATTTATTATCACATATCACACTATATATACTACTCCCAAGTACAATATATGTTCCATGTATAAATTTAGAAAGCGTTCATACCACCCTATTTAGTGGACATAACTCGAAAGTAATGCAATTAAAGAATTATCTCTCATATAAGGAACAATTATCAGAGATCACAGATCATAGAGATATGTTTTTGTTGAACATGACCATTCATATTTGTTAGAGTAGGTGTCCTAGGACTAATGTTTTTTACATTGATGACATTAATACTCAATATATTTAATATTAATAAAACTTTTTATTATATATTATATTTTTTTCATTCATGATTCTAATATAATAATTTTCTAGAGTATATGATGATTTATTAAGGTCATAACAGTACCCCAATATGATGAGAAACTTGGTTCATAATGTTTATATTCTTAAATAAATTTATACGGTTAGATAACTTTCTGTGATGGGACACATATTATATATACTACTAGGTGTGAGTACTCATAATAATATGAGACTTATTCCCATGAATTTTTCACATGGTAAAATACAAGAATAGAGATTATGAGAATATGACCACTGGTAGAAATGATTCCTGTTTTGATGTCATAGAATATTTATATCTATGAGCATGTGTGATGGTCTTTAGACCTTAATATTATTATGAATTCATGTTACAACACGCATACTCAGACATATATAATAATCCATGATGATAATAAATCATGTAAAAGTTGGATATGATGGGTGTGTTATGAGTGACATGTCATTAATGAATAAGTAGAGGAAGGATTTTCCCATCCATTTTTATGGAAAATGATATCTAGGCCTTTTTATTAGAATACAACCACTAAATTAAATTTCATGACTATGGTTTAAAAATATGTTTATTTCAGGTAGTAAAATAAAGACATATTTATCATATAGGTTGGTTAAATGTATGTGAAACCTGATTGATAAGATGTTGTGACATAGGGATTTTATTAAAAATTGAGCGTTCATATGTATTTTTCGATGTTGCAACATTATGTTTCTTCTCTTGGGTTCCTTGGACCATTGCTAGAGAATAATCTTGTACTTTAGACAAGTCCACCTAATAAAAACAAGAAATTATACTTGAGTTTTAATGGAAAAAATATTATTCTCAAGTATAAGGGAAATATTTATTAAATTTATCACATAAATAAAAAAATATTTATTTTCTGGCTTGTGAGTAAATTATTTATTTTATTTATTAAATATTTTAATAAATATTTATTCACTAGATTGTGAACAAAATATTTATTTCTGAATAAAATATTTATTAGGTTGTTCAATAAATTTCAGAGGAGTATTAGTGGACCAATATTGAGTATGGAGTCAAATATTAATTAACAAGAGCTTTTAATAGTATTTGGTGTTGTTAATGTTGGAACACACCACAAAATAATAATAATATAATTATTATTATGTGGAATTTTGTTTATTAAATGTAATAAATGTTATATAATGGGTGGTATGTAATTAAAAAATATTTCAAATTAGATACTTACTTTATAAATAGAAAATATGTCTATTGTGTTGGACATCCAAAAATTACGAATATTTAATTGTTGTGTAGAATGAATTATCTCTCAACCCATCCTTCTCTCTCCCTATCAAGAACAATAAGTGAAAGAGATATTTATTCAATACCGAATAATGAGAAATCAAGAATGAACAACCTAATACATTTGACTCACCATAATAGTACTCAGAGATCTAGTGGTGTTTCTTGGAGATCATAGAATAACATGTGGATCACCGCTAGAGCGACTCTATCCTTATATCCCCAAAGTTCAACAAATGTAATCCAAAAGTGCCTTTTGGATGATTAACATTCCCTAAAAAATAATTTTCCTAATCCCAAGTATTTATTTCTTCAAATATTAAAAAAATTAATTATAAATTTGATGTTTAAGATCATCTCTCTTGGTTTTGGAAAATTATTATAAAGAAGTTTTAATATATCACCTACCTCTACAGTAATAATCAATTCATAGAACCATCAATCTTGTCATAGTTCATTAGAGGAACCAAAAGTTTGAATAATCCATATGGGAACCTGAGATTGTGATGAGACAAAATTAATGGTTTTAGGTGTAGTGGAAGCCTATAGAGATAGGAAATATATTAAAATTTATTTTAATAATCATTTTCCAAAACCAAGAGTGTGGATATTGCACATCAAATTTATAATTGATTTATTTAATATTTGAATAAATAAACACATAGGCTTAGGAACTTTTTTTATTGGTGATTTAGGATCATTTGAAAAGACCCTTTCAGATTACCTTTGTTACGCTATGAGGATCTAAGGATTGAATACCTCTAGCGGTAATCCACACATGCTCCTATGACATCTGAGCAACAAAAATTGATCTATGGGTCCTTGTGTGATGAGAAAAATTTCCTTCATTTTTATTTATCAATAACTCATTCTCCATTATTGAATAAATATCTCTTTCTCTTCTCATTCTTGAGAGGGAGAGAGGAGGGTTTGAGAGAGAATTCATTGTCTTCAACAATTCTCTATTATTAGTTTTTTTGGATTCTCTACATAATAGATGTTGAATCCCAATTATAGAGTTGGTATTTAAGCTAAAATATTATTTAATTACATATTGACCATTAAATAACATTTATTACCTTTAATAAATACCATTATTGCTAATAATAATCATATAATTATTATTTTTTGATGCGTGCCAACTTTCATGAAAAAAAATATTGTATAATGGTATTGTTAATTAATATTTGTCACCAGATTCTGTCTCAGTACATTAAAACTCCTATAACATTTAATAAAAAACCAACTAAATATTTTATTCATAAATAAATATTTTATTCACAGTCTAGGGAATACATATTTAATAAAATATTCAATATATAAAATAAATATTTTATTCACAAGCCATTCAATAAATATTTATTCAATTAAAGCGATCAATATTAAATGAATAAAGTTATTCTTGGCCTTGAGAATAATATTTATTCTATTGATTAAAATAAAATAGAATTCAGTTGAGATCAATATACAAAATTAGTGTTTGACCCTCTATGATTCATTCCCATTAACATTAAGAGGGCTTTCCTAATGTCCCTAATTATTAACTAGCAATGGGTAAAGGCGCCTAAGAGAATTATCTTAATATCACAATGTCAAAAACCACATACAAATGATCACTATGTAATATAATCCCTTTTTAACAATATCTCATCAAGTAGGTTTTACATTCGTGTCACCAACTTATTTGCTCAGTATATCATTATTTGACTATCTGAAATAAAAATGTCATTAAACTACAACCATGGAATTTTATTCTATTGTTTAATTCAAATAAGATTTCATAATTATGGAAGGGACAAATCCTTCCTCAACTTATTCATTAATTACATGCCAGCTGGAACACACTAAACATATCCAAATTCACCGTGAACTTTTATCGACATGGTTTATGAAACACATCTAACTACGTGAGCTGTAACATGAATTAATAATAATCTTAAAGTCTAAGGACTATCACACATGATCATATATATAAATATCTGATGACAGAAAAATATATAAAATTATTACAGAAGGGTTTGTTCTCATAATCTCTAATCTAGGATATTTCCATGTTTGAACCTCATAAGAAGAAACCTCATCTTCTAATGAGTACACTCACATAACATTCTATGTACTATGCATCCCATCATATTATATTATCCAACCACAAACCAATATTTGGTCATATCATCATAGCACATCAAGGTTATCACCATAGAGGGGAATTTCTATGACCTTATTAATGTGTCATATACTCATGGACATTATTACATTATATTCATACATAATAATAAAAAATATGTAATAATTTTTTTATTAATATTAAATACATCAAATTTATATGTAATCAACGTATAAATTGTTGGTCCTAGGACAAAAAATCCAACAAAATCCCACTAGTACTAGAGACAAATTCCTATGAACTTCAGTCCCCTAGACCTCACATGATAGTCATGTTTCTTCTAAGTCAAGTCTTTAGTCAAGGGGTCCACCACATTATCTTCAATGGAAACACTCTTGACTACAACTTCACCCCTCTTAGAAAAATACCTCAAGATATGATACATGTGAAGTATGTGGTTATTCCATTGAGGTAATCATGTATATTTTTCAAGATCCACCACTATAGTATTATCATACTAGATTATGATAGGATATTTACTTTTAGATACTACATCATGATCTTAGATGACATTTGAAATCCATATTTATTCTTTATCTACCTTAGAAGCTATAGTATACTCAAACTCTATTATATAATCTAAAACCTCAACCAACTTTTAGCTCTTACAACTTATAAAAAATCCATTCAATGTAAAGATGTATCCTGTTTTTGAATTCATGTCATCTTGATCAATTTAGAAACTTGCATCTTTATATCCCCTAAAGACTTGTTTCTCATATCCTCTATAAACTAGGAACATATCCATAGTATGCCTCAGATAATTAAAAATAATCTTGGATGCCATCCTATGGAGGTCACTGAGAATATCTTGTTATCTTCCTACCACACTTAATGTGTAAGTGACACCTGGACTACTAAATATCATTATATACATTGACCGACACAATCACTAATTTATATAGAATCCTTGTCAATTTGTTTCATTCCTCATATATTTAATGACATATTTTCCAAAAAAAGATGAATTCCTTGTGATGTTGGAAAAAATCCCCTCCTGTATTTTTCCATACTGAATCTCATTAGTATCTTGTCAATGTATATACTTTAAATTGGGCTGAGAAACCTCTTGGATTGGTCATGATGGATCTTAATCCCAAGAATATATGCTTCTTCACCGAAGTCCTTTATAGAGAATCATTTATTCAACCATAGATTAACTGATTGTAAGACTGGTAATTTTTTTAATGTGTAATATATTATCAACATATACTATTAAGAAAACGACTTAACTAATGATGAACCATTTATAGACCTGTGGATCATATTTGTTCTTTATGAAACCAAATTTCATTTTTACCTTGTCAAAATAGATGTTCTATGACCTAGATGATTTCATTAATCCTTAAATAGATTCTTTAAACTTGCATACATTTTTAGAATCCTTTGGAGTCATAAAACCTTCTTCATTTATCATATATACATATTTCTAAAGGTTCCCACTATGGAAGGTTGTTTTGACATCCATTTTCCAAATATCATAATCATGGAATGGGTCAATGTAAATTCTAATTCTGATGGATTTTAGCTATGAAACTATTGAAATGTTTTCATTGTAGTAAATAAATTGACTCGTTTTAAACCCTTTTATAACAAGGCACACCTTATAGGTACTAACCTTTCCATCCATGTCGAATTTCTTCATGAATATCCATTTTCAACCAATAGGATTTAAATGTACTAGATGGTTTACCAAAATACAGACTTCATTTTGGTACACATAATCCAGTTTATAATTCAATGCTTCTTTCCACTTGGAAACATATGTCACACTTTCTGCTTCCTTGTAGTATGGAGGATCATTACTATCTACAAATAATGAGTCATCATCCATAGTGATTGGAAAACCATACCACTATGCTTCTCTAACCTATATAGTACTTCCATGTAGTAGTTATGTCACTAAAACAAATTCTTCTTCCACGAGGTTTTGTAAAAACGTTTCCTATGTTAAATCATGTGTATCTTGATCCTAGACATAATCTGATTCTATATCACTCCCACTAAATCATTTATAGATAAGATCCTTCTTAAGAAATATTGGACATCTTTCAACAAAAACAATTTTTTCTAAAGGATTTTATAGGTTTAATCCCTTTGTTTCTTTGGGATATCCAATTAAGATACACTTTGTGCCTTTGGGTGAAATATTTTTACCTAAATTGGCCTTAATAAATTCTTTTAAACCCCACATAGGTAAGTAAGATAACACATGTTTCATTCTATTCCATAATTTTATTGTATAACATCTTTTTCACTAGTTGGCACTCGGTTTAGTACATATGTTTGTGGTCGTAAATTGTATCCACAAAATGGTAATGGAAGAATCACATTATTCATCATTGATTTCACCATGACTAGTAAGGTACAGTTCCTCCTTTGATTACACCATTCCATTGATTCTTATAAGGAGGACTGAGTTGAGATAAAATCTTAAATTCTTTGGAATAATCAGTAAATTCTTGATTAAGATATCCTTCACCATGGTCTATGTGAAGTTTCTTAGTCTTCTTACTAATATAGTTATCAAATTCATTCTTTTATTCCTTGTAATTACCATAATTTTCTGAATTACACTTCATTAAGTAAACACATTCATATCAACTAAAATAACCAATAAAATTTATGAAGTATTTGTATCCACCACCTAATTCAACATGAAACGTTCCTCACACATCAATATGAGCTAATTAAAGAAGCTATATATCACTTTCAACTTCCCCACTAAATGTGGGTTTGGTCATTTGTTCTTGTAAACATGTGTGACATGCACCGAGTGGTTTTAGTTCAAAGGAATCTAAATATCCATCTTGAGGTAATTTATTCAAGCACATTTCAATTACATGACCTAGTTGGTGGTTCCAAAAGTTAGGTGTCGTGTGAGGCATATGTAGTAATTTTTTTATCAATTTCTCATAGTAGGGTCACGTAATAAAACACATAAATACCATTATTTAAATGGGTCTTACCATAAATAATTATGTCTTTATAAAATAAGAAATATTTATTCCTCAATTTCAAAATAAATCCTTTCATTTCACATATGGATATAGAAATAATGCTTTTGGTAACTATAGTCACATAATAACAACCCATTAAAACCAAGATCATTACATTCAGAAAAATGATAATGTAGTCCTCGATAACTGAAACCTCAAGTTTATCACCATTGGATGCTTGATGATCTACCTATCTTAGATAAATCTTTCTAAATATACTTTGTTCATGTGTTTGAATAAATATGTGAGAACCAAAATCTTTATCTAATATCCAATTTGTAGAAATAGATAAATTTCACTCAATAACAATCTCACCTAAAGATTCCCCTTACTTCTTTGTATGGGTATCATTTTTCTTCAAGTAGCCCTTCTTTCTGCATGAAAAATAGACATTATCATGTTCCCTCTCTTTCTAATTCATCATCCTCTTCTAGGAAGGGTGTGAAGAATCTTTTTTCTTAATGATCTTTTCCTAACCTTTATATTTTCTCACTATAAAGATGTAAGGTTTTTTATGCTTCTTATCCTTATCTATTGAGAGAATATGAGCAACAAGATCCTGTAGAGACTTCTCAATTTTTTTCATATTAAAATTCAAAACAAAAAATGGAGAATATCTGAGGGAGTGATGCTAGAATGTTGTTAGTGCCCAATTATTAAAGGATTTTTAAACCCTATAACCTCCAAGTTCCCAATGTATCTAATGATCTTGACTACATGTCACCCAAATGGGACACCCTCCCCAAGATTTATATGAAATAACACCAAAGAAATCTCAAACAGTTCCTATATCTCTCTCTCTCTTGTTATATAACATTGAGGTGCTCAATTAGGTTATACACATCCATGTTTTTGTGAGACTTTATTCATTTACTATACACTGATGAAATCATAAAACATTTAATTCCGACCATATTTATCAAATTTTTTCATAAACAAGGAACTATTCATCACTTACCTCTTTAGTAGGGAAATTAGTCATTGGGGATTCTAACAACTAATATTTCCATTAAGGGAATAGAAAAACCCAAAGGTGTATAAACAACTCATCAAAGTCACTTCTATTTAGAAGGTTATTTTTCTCCAATATTGATCATAGGGATGGTGTGGATAATTAAATTTTCATTTTATTATACAGTTAAAATAGAATATTATTATTAATTTTCTTTATTGAAAAATAATTGAGATAAAATAAATTAAATAGTTTTTCTATTTATTAAATATCCCATTATTTTATCAAGTTCAATATCCCTCAACATTGAACTCGGAATATATAGTTTCTTTAACATTTGTTTTGGAAAGGATCTCCATTACATTTTTAGTGATTTAGAATTTGTCCATGAAAACCATAATAAAGTAATTTGGTAGGTGGTATTTCCAATTGCGGACTTGCATCTCATTGATCCATTGAGTAGATTCCCCTATCCTAAAATCCTGACATAAATTTACTCAACACTTTTCCAGCAAATTATTATTGAACAGACTTTGGCCACTACTCTCAATACAATTTAAATTAATTCAACCAAAAAATCTCTTGATAACTCCAAGATAAAAGTTAGTGTCCATACATTTTCCATAAGCCACACTAAGTTCTATGGTTTCATTCACAATAAAGTAATGGAAGACTTAGTCTGGATTAATATTTAATTGAGTGATTTAAATTTAATATTCTCAAATTTTATCTTGTTTTATCCTTACAAATATTTTCAATATTAAGTGGATGTTTCTTAATTAATTAGCGATGTTGTATAATTTTTTTTGGCATAATTCAATTATTTAATATCCATATTTGCACATTATTTCATTTATTTATGTCATCATGGCCTTGAATCAATAAAATAAATCATTACATAGATAGAAATAAATAACAAAATAAATGAAAAATTTATGATATTTATCTAATGGTTGATTTAATGAGGGGACATTAAATCAAACATTGACATATGGGAAATAACTCTTAATTTGGTCCTGACATGAGTTACAACAATCCAGCTGTCCACCAATGTATCACCTGGGTTGGTATTATTATGGTTCCATCTTGAACCACCTCCATGCACCTTGGGATGCTCTATTAATTAAAAATATTAATCACTCACACAAAGGTGAGGGAAACCAAAGGATTGGTTAAAGGGGGTTACATAAATATCCTTGGACACATAGGTACTATATAATAATGGAGGGAGGGATTACTCGTACACCATCATTTAATTTAATATTAAATAATTACAAAATCATGTAATAAATCAAATTAAAACATCAAACACATACATAGGCCTTGGTCAAACTCATGAACAACCTTACATGAAACAAATACGCAAAGGTAAATAGATATCATTCATTAATTCATTAATTATTTTATTATTACAAATAAACGTGCATGCATTATTTAATTAGTTAATTAATTAATTAATTCCCTTTCATCTTTAATGGTCGTCCAATCTTATTTGTAGATACCCATCATTAATGTAATTCCTAGAAAATAAATGAAATAACTAATAATGACATATTAATTATAATAAATTAATCGAGCAATTAAAATTCTCTAAAACCATTATAAAATTATCAAACACATAATGGTGTGTCAATAAATATAATAAGTTTTTAATGCTATGATTTTCAAATTTAAGGTAATTTTAATTTTTTTATTAATTGGAGACTTCCAAAAATGTACATGCAACCACATGCCATTTAGCTCGATTGTCATATATCCAAGTCACATGCATATAGATTTAGCATGTTAACTCAGATGGACTACATGGTGTGTACATACCAACTACACACCCTGTATCCACTTAATGTGTACCAAGTTGGCCTAGTTAGTGCACAATGTGTAATAAAATCACAATGTGTAATTAATTTCTCAATGAATCCAGATACAATGTGCATCAGTATATGATGTGTGCTTTGGAGGTATGTCGTGTAACTCAGTTTTAATGACCAATTATTTGACACTTCTTGAAGACATCATTATTAGTTCTTTATTTTTATTTTTTAAAAAATTATGAAAATGAATCAATGAACAAACATGATTAATATATTTATAACATGTTAATTCAAATTGGATTAGATAAAGAATTAATTTAAAAGAAAATCTAATCAAAATTGTGCATATAAAACTACAAAATAAATAATTTAAAATTTAAACGTGATCACATGGACACCTATTGCTGTTCTCAGGTGCAGTGGAAGCATGAATAGATGCATGATATATTAATTTATTTTAATAGTCATTTCTTGAAACTAATAGGGAAGATATTGAACTTAAAATTCATAATTATTTTATTTAGTATTTGAAGAAATATACACATAGTCTTTTAAAATTTCTTTGTTGGTGAATGTTGATCTTTTGAAAAGTCCCTTCAAAATTATATTCATTTCTCATTAAGGATCCAAGGATAGAATCCCTATAGCAGTGATCCACATGTTCTCCTATAATATATGAGAAACACCACTCGATCTCCAGGTGTCGCATGATGATTCAAATGTATTGTTTTGTTCTTCCTTGATCACTCGTTCTTCGGTCTTGAAGAAATATCTCTTTCACTTCTCATTCGTGAGAGTGAGAGAGGATTTGAGAGAGACTTTGTTGTGCGCAACAAGTATCTATTCTCTTTTATTTTGGATTTTTCCAAACAATAGACATAACCACTTTTTTATTGAGTTGGAATTTAAGATAAAATATTATTTAATTGCATAACGACAAATATAATACATTTATTACCATTAATAAATCCCATGCCACATAATAATAATTATATAATTACTATTTTTTAGTGCGCTCTAACCTGTATGATAACATATATTATATAATAGTCTTGTTAATTAATATTTGTCACCAAATTCGATATTATTCTGTTTGAACTCCTCTAGAATTTATTGAACAATTGAATAATTATTTTATTCATAAATAGATATTTATATACAAATTAGCGAATAAATATTTATGAAAATATTAAATAAATAAAATAAATATTTTATTCACTAGTCGATGAATAAATATTTATTTAGTTTTTGTGATCAATATAACATGTATAAATTTTTCCTCATGTATGATAATAATATTAATTCCATTAATTAAACTCAAATATAATTAAATTGGGACCAATGAAAACACTTCATCTGTGAACCTCTTGGATTATTTCTTATTAGGATTAGGTGGGATTGCCTAAAGTCCAAGATTTCTATTTATAAATAGGTCAAGGCATCCAAGAGAAAAAAATTATAGTCACAACATTGACATTCACTAATAAAAACGAAGGTTTCACAAATGATCACTATGTAATATAATCTATTTTTCAAAATACCTCACCAAGAAGGTTGAACATTCATGTCACCAACCTATATAATCGATATGTTTTTCTTTGACTATATGAAATAAACACATCTTTACACCCTGTCCATTGAATTTAATTATACTGTTCTCTTCCAATCTAAGGGCTAGAATATCTGCTTCCATAAATATAGATGGGATGAATCCTTCCCCAACATATTTATTAATAACATCTCACTTGTGATGTACCCGACGTATCTAGCTTCTCCATGAATTGTTATCATCATGGTTTATGAAATACATCTAAGTACATAAGTTTTAACATGAATTAGTAATAATATTAATGTATAAGGACCATCACACATGCTCACAGATAATAATATACAATGACACCATAACATGAAGAATTCCAACTGGTGGGACTATTCTCGCAATCTCCTGTCTTAGAGATTACCAATTGAGAACTTCATGAAAAGAAGCCTCATCTACTAACGAGTACTCACACATGATAATCTATATCCTCTGTGTCCCATCATAGTTTTTTATCCAACCATATTAAATTATTTTAGAATATTGTATATCACATCATGGTTCTCATGAAAATGGGGAACTGCTATGACCTTATCAATGTGCCATATACTCCATGAAATTATTACATTAGATTCATGTAGAACTACAAACAATATGTTATAATAAGTTTTATTAATATTCAATACATTGAATAAGTAACATGTTGATAATTAGTTTTATAGTTTTAAATAAATTTGGTTAATTATGCATCTTAATTTACAATAATAAAACTTATAAATAATTATATTGAAAATTTATACCTTTAAAATTAATTAATGTTCTAAAACAAAATACAATTTTGTAGTATTATTTGGTGTAAAATAATATTTTAATATATATATATATATATATATATTTAATTATTAAATTATTCATTTTTACCAAAATATTAGTTAGTTAAATATTTTAAATTAATAGGAACAATATATATTTGTTATTCTAATTATTTTGAAAAATAATAAATCTTGCTATGAATATATTCACTATTAATATGGCACCAGAAATATTTTAAAATAAATTGAATATATAATGCATGAAACGTTGAGTCCCTATAAAATAAAACTTTATTATAACCTAATGAATAAAAATAATTTTTCAACTTATTTGTTTTGAATTTAGAGAAACTGACATACACAGTTGCATTCAGTATGATATTCGGGGTCTGACGGAATCAAATTATTTCTTGGTGAATAGTAACTTATCCTTTTGAATAGTGTCATACCCTTATGAATAGTAACATGACCCATATAAATAGTAATGTACCATTATGAATAGTAACCACACTCATGTAGGTATACATAAATTTTAGACACCTTATAAATGAAAAAGAGTATTTTAGAAATTAATAATTAAGTGTTTGTATTTCTTGAGTAATAAATATTTAAATATAATTTTAAATAAATTAATTTATTTAAAAAAATTAATTTTCATAATTTTTTTTTCAAAATAAATAATTTTTAGTCCTATAATTTTAGGATAATTTAATAATTCCTTGCATAATTTTTGTAAGTATTTTAAAGTCAGTTTTAAATTAAAATCTATATTTACCAAGTAAATATTGATTTTATTTAAAAATAAAATTTCTATTATTAAGAAAATTATTTTGATAAAATCGAGTATATTTTTAAATTCTACACATTGAAAAATTTTAGAGTTAATTTTTGGGATTTTTCCAAAATACTAAAAATTTTAGTGAATAGTGAAATTTGATAATTTACGAAAAATGCTAATTAAGTGAATTTATGCATCATGCTTGAGTAATGGATGATGTAAATGGAAATTGGTTCTATCTAATAATCTCATATTACTTTTATTGGTCCCAAGAATAAATATTATTTCTTATCTTGTGCAAAATAATAAAATATGAAATAAGATAATAAAAAATCATCCTCTCCTCAACTATAAAACCTCCCTCACTCCCAGTTCCCTCAACTCATCTCAATAATTTTTACTTTACAAAATTCTTCTCAAATGTCCACTAAATATCCTACCCCATGTACATTAGAAATTGTTCTAACAAAAATACCAAATCCTCTCACCTAAACAAACTATCAAAGAAGATTAATTCTAGAGGTAAATTCCTCTTTTCAATTATTTTGCTTTCTTTTCAAGTTATTTTGTTTTCTTTACATTACTCAACTTGTACTCATCCAAATGTTATGAAAAATATATTACCTTATATGTAATTTAATGTTTTTGTGATTATGGAATATGTTATTATCATCTCTCTTTATCCCTTCCTTTATGCTTGTAGTAAAAAACACCATCCGGGATGTGCTAATTTACCACATCGAAGGATGTTGGGTTTTCAATTTCTATTACCATCTTCAATTATGGTCATGAAACCAATATTATGGTTGAAAAATACAATAATATATTTATTATTTCTCATATATGGTTTTGTAATCATTTTGTAAACATGTTTTTTATTTATAATGAAAAATGAGTCCATGGTGTTCAACAACTACTAATTAACCCAAAAAGTTATCATTAAATAATTTATTTAATGATTCATCATCAATTCAATAAAAAAATGAAATTTAAAACCATTAAAACTTATATGTGTTAAATAATTCCATATAACTTAAATTCTTGAAAACTATCTTCTTTTTACATGATTCTCTATTCATATATATAAGTATGCCATTCATGAAACAAACGGACCCGAACAATGAAATTAAACCTCTTAACCCATCAAAAAGGCCATGAATGAACATAAAAAGGTTATAAAAAATAAATTAAATGAAGATGATTTTCTTTAATTATTTATTAATTAACTTAAATTTTATTAGTCAGGTCATTAAGATCAGGTGGAGAACACCTTCGGATTTAAGGCAAGGGTTTCTTAATCTCATTTCCATTTTTTGTGAGATATTTTTTATCCAATACTATTACTTATGTATGGTGTATTTATACCACCCATTGATGTTTTATATCATGAATATATTTATTATCATGATATTAAATTTCTCATTTGATGATTATTAATTTTAGGTAATATGATTCAATTGATTACAAAGTTGTAATAATTTACCAGAACCGTCATTTTCATTTGGATTTCTCTTATTCTATGCTCACCCCAATAAAATTATTATTTATTATTATGTACTCCTCATAAATTAGGTGTGAATTTTCTCTATATTTTTACCAATAATGCTTATTTATTTTATGCCGAGTTACACATTTTAAAAGAATCTTTAAAATTTTCTTCCAAAATGCACACTCGATTCAAGTAACATCTCGAATTCTTACCTTTTTTGAAGTTTGATATATAATATATTTTAAGAAAAATTTATTTTTCTAGAATCACACATTTCAACATGAAAAGACTATTTTGGTTCATTTCTGGTTTTATGAAAGCTACCATGCCTTTTCGCTGGAAAATATTTTTAATGAATTCCGTAAATCGTATTAAAATGTTTTAATTTTAAAGCTTCTTTAAAAAATTAACATGTTTCAGCTTAGTGGGACATCATTTATGCATCAAATGTAATCGAAAAGTCATTAACTTTTCTTCTCTGGTATATACACGTTTAAGACCATATTTATGGAAAATACCAATGATTTTATAAAATAACTATTATTTCCAAACTAAGATAGATTTTTCTCACCACACTTTAACTCTTATGTGATATATGCCTTATTGAATACTTATTCCATGCATGTGGTCTATGTAATACCCATTTTAATGTCATATCAAGAGTATCCTTATTATAATTATATTATAAGGGATTATTATTTTAATTTTTTATGGTGGTATGGGACACTTTAGGATGTTTATGGATTAGTTTTTCAAGAATATCTCAATGGTATCATTTAAAATTATCTTTATTTATGTCAACATTATTTGATGGATGTTGTATTTGAAAGAGGATTATATCTTATTAAATCATCTACAATATGTTTTTGAATGGTTTTTGATTAGTTTGAATATGGATGTTCTATCTTGATACCATTCACAAATTTACTTCGAATGGTTTGTGTTTATGTTTAATGTATGAGGAATATTACTTACATTTCATATGTTAGTTTCAATATGAATTTATATGTTGTTTTTTTATCTCCATTAATAATAGGAATTAATTTGACATAGTAAGTATTGGGTGGGTCCTACTATAGCCCCTTTGTTCATCGGTAGGTCTCATGAGACAAACCATGGTCTTGGCATGAGGCCTTGACAAAATGGATATTTAAGGTCTTAGAATGAGGCCTTCATGGTATAGTTATGATGTCCCTCATTATGCATTCTGTCATTATGAAATTACTAATTGAAAGTTCATGTGGTTATTCGACTAGTATAATACACTGATTATGCTTTTTATGGAATTATTTCTTCATCTCTTACTCTTACCATAATGTGTTCATGTTTATTTTAAAATTCATGGGTTTTTAGTAATTCACCATGCCTATTATTTATGTTTATGACATATTCCACTGTATTGATTAATCTTACTAATCATCAGAGCTCACCACTTTCTTATGTTTCAATTTCTCATGACATAAATAAGTTTATTATGAATGAACAACAGGGATAAGCTTAGAGTTGTGGATCTTACCAAAAAAACTTATATGTTGTATTTCGTTTATAGTTGTAATGTTGAACCTATGTATGTATATAGTTCTCAAAATCTACTAAGCTACTCAGTCCATAGGGATACTACTTTCTTGTAAGCATACCAATGTGATGTAGTAATTCACTAGTTCTAGGAAACTGGGGTTGAGGGGTTACAGTTCGTATCAAACGAATTTTAATAGAAAACATTGAAACTAAATTTAGAAAATGTAGATTGGGGAACAAACCCCTAAGATAGTATTTGAGAATAAACATACAATAACAACCTATAAATTTGGTAAAGAATAGATTATGTGGATATTTCTAGAAAATATATCTCGGTCTGAATACCACAACTGGGCATGGTTCTAAAAAATATGTACCTAGGAGTAACAACACTGACAAGGAGTTTTGGTATTGACCCAGGGTATCCCTGTACACAACAAAGAAAATTAATACTCACCTAGTTTGACACTCCTAGAGGATATGCTTTGGATAATTAAAATTGTTGTTACAATCCATTATGCCCCTAATATAACCAAAGTATATGGTTCGAGGAATTATGATGCATAAATTTATGTTACGTGCTATACCATATTTAGAGTTACAGATATTTCATAATTTTAGGGGATAATACATAATATGGAATTTTTGAGAAATGGAGTCTAGTAGAAGGAATGATAACTCCACCAATACACATGATGCAAAGAGTTAGAAGGACCATATCTCTAACGGTCTTAAGTCATAATTTCAAAGGAAGATAGTCTCCCATGTACCCTCATCATATGTTTAAATAGTATCATGTGTTAACAAGATATGTAAATTATTCTATGAGTTTTATGGATTGGAAGGGAATAAAGAAATGAAAAGGATGACTGGGAAAAAGATGGGTAAAGGGAAGTAGGGAAAGAAGGGTTTTACCAAATGTGATAACTGTAGAAAGATTCATCCAAGTAAATACTTTAATGGAATGTGAGTTTGTTATAAGTGTGTAAAAAAAGGAAACCAAATTCGTGATTACTAGGGTAAGAAAAAGTTTTCTAATGTAAAATGCTTCAACTGCAAGGAGATGTGACACTACGTGAATCAGTGTCCCAAGCATCAAATTAATATACCCCAAATGATGTTACGTGATAATGATCAAGTTATGATAATTATATAGATTAAGAGTAATGATTAATTGTTCTAGTCAAGAATCATGTAATTTTAATATTTTATCTGTAATATACTAGTTATAATAATTATGGAATATATGAGGATTGTACAACACCACTATTTCATTAAGGATATGAGGTTTTATGATGAATGGTACCAACGAAAAGTTACTGAGTAGCAAGTTAAAAATTAGAAAAAATATATGGATAAGGTAAATACAACCATTAATATGATCCTGGAACAGAGATATCAATTTCATAATAAAGAGATGATTTATTTGGATAACTTAAATTTCTTAGAACTTACTATCTTGGATCTATAAAATGGACTATTGAAAAAACAATTGAGTATACAACATTTTTGGACTAAATTAATCTATACAAATTCCTATTATATAAAAGAATGAATGTATTCAATAAGGGTTTATGGTAATTACCATTATTTAAGAGAATATAAAGAGAATGTACTCACATGTTTGTATGTGATGTTAAAGATCAACTTCACGTTTCTTAATAAGTTTATCAGGAAATTTAGTCATCTAATTTTTAAAGTTCTAGATCATGATATTTTTTAAAAGGTAACCAACTATGAAATAGTTTAATTTGATATTTGGTCATTTGTTAGAGATTATTTTACCCTATGATAAAAATTATTCCATGACATGAAGTAGGAATAGTAAAAGGCACGACTGAAGGATAAGAAAGTGTTTATATAAACATATCAAGTACTTATATATCCATACATTAGTATAGAGTGATAGAATTTCTCATCATTGGGGAAAGGATCCAGAAAAAAAATCTATCATACAAATTTTTTCTCATGAATTGAATGGTTCTTTACATCATCACAAATTAATGGCCTTTGGAATGTTAACATTCTAAATGACCATGTTCTCTATCTCTTTATATTAGAACATAATGGTTATATTATTCATCCATGTACATATTTTTTCATTATTTGAATTCATAGTTTTGTAGTAACCTATACATCTCACTTTACCTCTTATTAAGTGAATATTTTATTAACCCTATTTTCAATGTGGGTTTCCCACAAGATAATTTTCATGTATCAACCTTTAAATTTTGAAAAGAAATTTCAAATTATGAGGAAGAAATTTATTGATAGAGGGGAGAATGTAACACCATATAACATGGTTTATAGTTTTAAATAAATTTGGTTAATTATGTGTTTTAATTAACAATAACAAATCTTAAAAATATTTATATTACAAATTTATAGCTTTCATATCAATTAATATTCTAAAAATAAATATTATTTTCCAGAATTTTTTTTTGTAAAATAATTTTTTAATATATATATTTAATTATTATAAAGTTAATTTCTACAAAAATAATATTTAATTAAATATTTTAAATGAATAAGAAGAATATATATTGGCTATTATAATTATTTTGATAAATAATAAATCATGCTATGAATATATTCACTATTAATATGACACCCCAAGGATTTACCAACAAATTTAATATAGAATGCATATAACACTGAGTCTCTACCAAACAAAACCATGTTATAACCTAGACAACATACAAAATTTTACCGCTTCTAGGTTTTAAATTCTGGGAAACAAATATACATAGTTGCATTCAGTATGATATCTAGGGTCTGATAGAATCAACTAAATTTTTGGTGAATAATAACATATCATTATGAATAGTGACATACCCTTATCAGTAGTAACATGACCCACATGAATATTAATGTAACCATATTTATAGTAACCTCACCCATGTAGGTATATAAAAAATTTATACACCTTATAAATGAAATAGAGTATTTATGAAATTAATAATTAAGTGTTTATATTTTTGGTTGTAATAAATATTTAATTAAAATTTTAAATCATTAATTTTTTTTAAAATAAATTTAATTTTTATAAAATGTATTCCAAAATAAATATTTTTTTCTTATAATTTTGGATAATTTTACAATATATAATCTAATTTAAGTAATTATAAAATCATTTTTAAATTTAAATATGTAATTTTCAAGTAAATAATGAATTTACTTCAAAATTATATTTCTCTTATTTGGAAAATTATTTTGATAAATTGGAGCCCATTTTTTAATTATACACATTGAAAAATGGTGAGGGTGAATTTTTTGAAATTTTCTGAAATACTCAAATTTTTGGTGAATAGTGAAATTTGATAATTTATGAAAAATGCTAGTTAAGTGAACTTATAAATAATTCTTGAGTCATGGATGATGTAAATAGAAACTTTTTAGAAATAATGGAAACATATTACCATTTGTTATCACATTAGTTAATTATATTGCTTCTCATGAGAAAAATAATAAAATATTGAATAAGATAACAAAAAATCACTCCTCTCCTCAACTATACCCCCCTCCCCCCAACTCCATCTTCTATTCAATCCTATATATAATTATACCTTGACTAAATTATAGCCAAATATCCTACCAAACTCTTTCCCCATGTACATCATCCCTTGCTCTCATAAAAAGACCAAATCCTCTCCTTTAAAGAGACTCTCAAGGAAGATTAATTCAAGAGGTAAATTCCTATTTTCAATTATTTTACTTTCTTTTCAACTTCATTTTTTTATTTTCTATCCTCACCTCCCCTCATCAAAATTTTATGACAGCCCAAATAACTTACATGTAATTTAATTTTTTCATGTTTATGGAAGAATTTATTATCTTCTCTACTTTAACATTCTTTTATGCTAGTAGTAAAACATACCATCAGAGATGTGCTAATTTACCACATTCAAGGATGATGGGTTTTATATTTATATTACTGTATTCAATTATGGTCATAAAACCATTATTATGGTTGATCTATACTATAATATATTTATTTTATCTCATATATGGTTCAATCATTATTTCTAATCATAGTTTTGATTTGTAATGTAAAATGCATTCATTTTGTTCAAAAATCACTAATTAACCCAAATAGTTATCATTAAATAATTTATATAATTATTAATCTTCACTCCAAGTGGCCAAATTTAATTAAAAAATAGGTAAAATTATCGATGTTCACTAATTACATATAACTTAAATTATGAAAAACCATATTTATTTTAGATGATTCTCCATTCATGTACATATGTATGGCGATCATGAAACAAACGAACCCGAACAATGAAATTGAACCTTTAAACCCATCAAAAAGGAAATGAATGCACATAATAAGGTTATAATAAATTAATTACATGAATAGTAATTTCAATAATTATTAATTAAGGAACCTAAATTTTATTATTCAAGTTATTAAGATCAAGTGGAGAACACCTTCAGATTTAAGGTAAGGGTTTCTTCATCTCACATCTATTTTTGAGACATATTCTGTATTCACTACTATTACTTGTGTATGGTGTATGTATACTTCCAATTAATGTTTCACATCATTAATCTCTTTATTTTTATTATTTTAAATGTATCATTTTATGATTATTAATTTTGGGTAATACGATTCAATAGATTATAAAGTTGTATTTATTTTCTACCCGAACATCCATTTTCATTCGGGTAGCTCTTATTCTATACTCATCTCAATGAAATTATTATTTATTATTATATACTACTCATAAATTATATTTTAATGTTATATATATGTTTACCTAGCATAATAGTTCTTTAATTTATACTTATTTACACGTTTTTAAAGAATCGTTAAAACATTATTTCGAAATGCAAGCCCAATTCAAGGAACTTCTCAAATTCTTACCTATTTTGATGTTCACTATATAATATATTTTAATCTAGATTTATCTTTCAAAAAACAAAAAATTTAACATGAAAAATATATTTTGGTTAATTTATTGTTTTATGAAAGAAAATATTCATTTTCTCTTTAAAATATCTTTAATTAATTCCTTAAACCGCACTAAAATGTTTTAATTATAAATCATCATCAAAAACACTTTTTACATGATTTAAATTCAGTGGGATTCCATTTATGCCTCAAATATAATATCAATTTCCTTCCATTTTTTTTAGGTTATATACATGTTTAAAACCCTATTTATGGAAAATAAAAATGATTTTCCAAAAGAACATTCCTTTACAAAGTAAATAGTTTTTTCTCAGCTCACCTTATCATTTATGAGATATATTCTTTGTTCACCAATTATTTCGTGAATGTGGTGTATTTTATTACCCATGGTATATCATATCAATAGTCTCATTATTATCATAATATTCTAACCGATTATGATTTGAATATTTCAAGGTGATATGTTACAATTTGGATTGTTTAATGATTATTTCCACAATGATTTCTCAATGGTCTCATTTAAAAAGTATATTTATTTATGTAAACATAATTTGATGAATCTTGTATTTATTATTGGTTTATAACTTATGATATAATCTACAATATGTTGTTTAAGGGTTTCTAATTTGTTAGAATATGGTTGTTATATCTTGATTCCAATCACCAATTTACTTCTAATGGTTACTGTTTATGTTTAATATACAGGGACTTTTATTTACATGTCATATGTTAGTTTCAATATGAATGTATATGTTATTTATATCTATCCCCATTCATAATAGGAATTAATTGGACTTCGTATGTGTTGAGTAGGGATAGTTATTTCTCCTTAGTGCATTGGTATGTATCATGAGACAAACTATGGTCTTAGTACGAGGCCTTGACAAAATAGATATTTATCGTCTTAGCATGAGGCCATGATGGTATGGTTATGATGCCCCAAATTATGTATTTCCCCATTATGAAACTATTAATTCAAAGTTCATGTGTTTATTTGACTATTATAATACCCATGATTATGATTTTTAATGACATTACTTATTTATCTCTTATTCCTACCATAATGTGTTCAAGTTTATTTTTAAAGGCATGTGTTTTTAGTTATTCAACATTACTATTTCTTATGTTTATGATATCATCTACTATATTTATTGCCCATAATGTGAATTCGAGCTCACCACATTCTAATGTTTCATTTTCTCTGGATATGAAGAAGTTTTTTAGGAATGACTAGCAGGGATAAGCTTAGATTTGTGGATGTTCCCAATAAAACTCATGTGTTGTATTTCTTTATAAGTTATAATGTTTACCCTAAATATGTATCTGGATTTCAAAAACTACTAAACTACATGTTCCATTGGGATACAGATTTCTTCTAGGCAACAGGGGTCGAGGCGTTATATAATATACATGTAATCAAAGTAAAAATAGTTGGTCTTAGGACACATACTCGCACAAAATGTACCCTCACATTTATTCTTTGATGTAATGAAATTTCAGTGATGAAATTACATTAAGGGGTTATAATGAAATGAACTAAGATTAAAGTAAAATATTTCAATTTAAGTAAATATTATGTTCATTATATTTTTCTACATTAAACCCAAAACCCTAATAACCACAACTCATTTTATTAAAATAGATATTGAATAATGTATGGTAGTTATTAAATAAGAAGGTGCACAATTTTATAACCATTTTATGAAATAAATACCCCTTTTAATACAATTTCAAAAATTGTGGAGAAGAATTTATTAATTTTATTTTAAATTTATTTATAAAATATATATTTTTCATGTTTTATATATTTATTATTATATATAAATTTTTATGATTAATTATTATACCAAAAAGTGAATTTTTTAATTCTTTCATATAAAGTTGAGTTTAAAAATTTTTGAATTTAAATTTCACATAATTAAATTCCCTTTTGAAGTTATCATTTAAATATTAACTTATTTTTTTGATATTTTATTAATAGATAGATTTTTATCTGAATAGTTAAAAATAAAGGATTTATAATTAATATGACTTTTATCACATTATTAGTATATAATTATGAATAAGAAATTAATGAATCCATTTTATAAAAAAATTATTTTATAATTGAATATATAATTTCAATATTTTTTTTAATTTACCTACTCATATTTTATATTTTAGAACATAAGTAATACTTTTCAATAAATTATTTTTAATATATTATATATTTACAATTATAAAATAAACCTTTATCACATTACAAAAATTAATATAATAAAATTTATTTCAAATTTTAAATCATTATGTCCGAATTATTTAATATTTACCATTTTATTTTCCATAATTAAGTATAAATTACTTTGGTAAAAACTAGAATCCTCCCAAAAAATCAGATGGGGTAAAGATGGTTTAACAAAAAATGAAAGACCACAAACATGCTTAAAACATGTGTCAAAATGTGTTTTTGAGACCTTTATAAACCCCATAAATTATATTATCCAATATTTCCCAATTTTGGACATACATTTCTTGAGAGTGAATTCCCATTATTTTAAAGATCTGGGTATTTAAAAAATTGCCATCCATTTTCTCTTATAAAAAGGGGAAGTCCTATCCTTACTTACCCTCACACAATAACCCTATTAGTTCTTCCAAATATCTATCCAAAACTCACAATAACATTAATATCCACCTTTATGTTGTTCTAAACTTATCCAAATACAATCCCTTAATGGCTTAATCCCCTTTGCAATGGAGATAATACAATAAGTGACATATAAATTTGTAACAACTCCTTTATCATTTCAAGTTATTTTTTGTTAACTTTTTATTCCTATAATTGAAATACCACATATTAAAATTCAAAAATAATTATCATCAACATACCATTATTTTATTAGGATAATGGTACAAATATTAACCACCCTTCCATTTTCCTTTAAGAGAAATTAAAATGTGAATTGTACATACGTGTAGAATACCACTACAATGAGGAACCATGTTTTGTTTTCATTCACTACCTATCCTAGATAGTGAAAAGGTTAAATTAACTAAATATTTATTATTTATATATAATATTTAATTATATTCTTTTACAAACCATGTTACTTCTTTCTTTGCCCTTCAAAAATATGAAATCATCAATCATGTGTACTTGCGAACTACCACCTCCATGGAACAATGAATTCCTCTTTCATTACCACCACCATGGATAGCATTAGTTTATATTTTTTTAGTATATATGATATATTTAAAAGTATTATATATAAGTAATATGGTTTTTTATATATAAGCAAAATTTTAATGATCCTTATAAGGCAATCCATTGATATAGATAAATAACTCAAAACTTGATCAACACTAATTTAATCTTTAAAACAAGAATAAAACACCCATGTGGTGTAATTATAAAATTATAGGTCATTATAAAACATTAATTCAAGTACCACTAATGGTTGTTAATGATGAAATATTTCAGAATAAAAAATATCAACACCACTTTTATGAACCTAGTTCAAAATATTCAAGATTACTAACACCCAATGTTGAAAAGAGATTTTAAGAATATAATAAATGTGGAGAATTGTTATTAATGAAGAATACAATGAAAATATATAGGAATTAGGTTCTAAAATAGGTAATTAATATGTTTATATTTATGTAAAATCATATTAAAAAACGTATATGAAAATCAATGATAAAGGTAAGGAACTTGGTAGCTTAATCTCTTTTCTATATGTTATATAATTTCTAATTAACAATTATTCTTCAAATAAATTACATTTTTAATGTTTTTATATCCTTTATTTAGTGGGAAAATATGTTTTATCCAACTCCACTTTCATGAAAGGATTTATTTCCAATTTTTATAAAAATGCTTATTTTTGAAAAAAGGCACATAACTATGGCTTTCACATTGATGAAAAAAAAAATAGGATATATCTCTTCATGATTTAGTTTTAATTTTAGTATTTAGCTTAAAAATTATATACCTCAAATGGTTTTTTGTTTCATGATTCAATATATCTTTTAATTTTAATATGTTATTATTTTGGGTGATCATGTTTCTGATATCAAATTACTTTGTTCATGATTATATTTTAAACCATTTGGATGTCTTAAGAAAACTAATTTATTTCTATGGGTTAATTAAAAAAGTGAATTATTTCTATTTTATGTTTTATGAATCCTATTTTATTTCTATAATTTCATTATGAAAATTTATTGATTTCCATTTGTATGTTTTATAAAAAATAGTTTATTTCCATAGGTTTTTTATGATATAAAAAATGAAATATTTTAAAGTGTAAATTGTAAGGATGAATGATGGGTGGTGTCCTATATCACCATCCAATGTAGTGTTGAAATGTTGAAATCTCATGAGATAGGTATTCAATAGTATGTTTTATTTTCAAATAATTATGGGCACTAATTGTGTATCTCATGAAAGTAATGTTCCCCTATGCTAATGTTTTGGTTATAGTTAAAAGGTATTATTCATTTTGATGTTATTATATTATGAATCCTGGTTTATATTTAATTTTTCAAAGACATGATATAGATATTATTATTATATGTGATCTTTTTTTATGTTCTTATTCCATGTACTTTAATTCTTAATTATTTATTATTATTATCACTCAGGATGTTATGGTATTTACCTTATGCTCATGTTTTTTTAATATGATTACAAATTTATCCTTCATGAAATGTTTATCTATACCTTAATAGGAATTTTATCTCTCCACTCTCTTAATTTTTCATTACCTTGGTTTTTCGGATGCGCCTTACTAATGAAATATCCATAATATGTTCTAGTATTCTGCCATTGAGGATAATTTTTCTCAAGTATTGTAATATATAATGATTATTTAGTTATTCTCTAAATATAATAAAAATATTTTTCTATGAGATATTATTGTTTTTTATGTAATTTAATTTTTTAAATCCTTTAAAATAGAGTAATTTTTAGCATGTATTTTTTAATTTATTTCAAGGAATAATGTTAATGTTACAAGACTATTGATTCTTAGTTTCAGTTATATTTTTATTTTCCTATATCTCAGATTCCTAAATTAGGGGAGTTTGGAAAGTTTTATAATTTCTATTGAATTAGGTCTACTAGTATAATGATTTATTATTTGTGATATCCTATGACTATATGGTGGGTAGTCTCTAAAAATTTTATAGTTTTATATTAGTTTCATGTGAAATTTTTTTGGGGTTATAATAGATGTGTTCATATGACCTAGAATGTACTCGAAGAATTTACCTTGTTACCTTATGTGTAGAGTAAAGATAATCAGGTACATAAACAGTCCATTGAGTATCAGGTTTTGATTAATTAGTCATTAATGAACTTATCCATATTGGAAAGTGTGGTGAATCTTTCATAGTGTAACCAAAGAGGGGGTTTCTATTTAAGAATATAGAAAATGGTGATAATTTCCTTGGGATCCCCTTGAGGATGGAGAACTCATATATATAAGGATCCATAATGGGTTCTAACCATGTATTGATTGTTTGGTTAAATTTATGAATATTTGGCTTGTTTTATATGGGGATAAGGTTAGGTTTTCCCATATTTAAGTTATTTAATTATAGGAATAGTGTATCTTGGATATATGATTGATAGAAGGGGTTGTTGGTATGGAACCCAACCTAATGTTTATTGTGATTGGAAATAGAAATTATGAAAACCATTCTAATGAATTTTTTTTTGTATATTTGGGATGTGTTATATGATATTAATTTAGAGATTATTGATATATGATGTTGTATATATCGTATTATGATATCTAGGCATATTTTTAGGTGGATGAAGACATTACTACTTATTTGATCCTTCCCACCTATTTTCTATACTTTTTATTTCTTCTTAATAAATGGTCAGAAGCATTTCTTCTGAATAAGAAAAAAACTTAAAGTGACCCATAGAATGGGATGAAATTACATTTTCTTTGATGTTAGTAATGGTATGGGATGAGATTACAACTTATCATGTTGTTACTTATGTATAGGTATTTTATGCACATTTAAGTGACGTTTCATATATAAAGTGATGTTGTGAACAAATATTGGTATTTAAATGGAAGTTCTTGAGATTCCAATGTATGTTTAGATGGTAATAGGTATTGGATGATATGATTACATAGCCTTGGTATTGTATTTATAATGGGCTTATACCCTCACTTGTTATTGATATAGAATAGGTATGAGATAATATCACAACTTGGATATAGTCATGATGATGCATGGGATGGTATTCCCACATGGCCTCAATATCACATAAAGAAGGGGAAGTTATTTTCACTAGTATAATATTTATTTCATATGGGATTTTATGACTATACAATGCATTTTTTTATGTTATAGGATGTTATTACCACTCACTGGATATTGTGGTATTATGGAATGTTATACCCTTTTTTTCTGATTTCCATTATGTCGCTAGATGATATTCCATTTCACCACAAATATAAATTAAGAGATAGGATGTGATTCCCAATTGATATTGTATATTATGATATAAAAATCATTATGCAGACTCGTGGTCTTATAGGTATTATAATTTCAATATGAAACCTAACTTTGATTAAGAATGTTTGTGTCACAACCTGTCCCATGGGCCCATGCCGTGAATACCCCATGATCACCTCCAGATGGTCAGGGGCTAGTGACTGGCATTGAGGGAATTATCCCATGTGGGAGGCATTTTCCTGAGTAATTATATTCACACACACACACTCATCCATACCACAATGCTAAAAAGTATACAAGCACACTACCAAGACAACCACTGAGAGTAAAAGTATAAAACTAGAAGTAACAAGGCTAGAATAGAATCCAAAAAAACGATAAGTACAAGATCTTGAAGTCTGTATATGGTAAAACCTACCGAAGGGAAGGTGAAGGGGGTGCCTCCTGAAGTCATAGAAGTATGCCCCATCTGTCAGATCTCACTAGGAATCTCCTAGTGTTGGGCCACCAAGGTCTCTATCGAAGCATCTGTCATCTGTATAAGATACCACACGCTTAGGAGGAGCCTGTACAGGCATTAGTAACACACCACTCAGTAAGGACCCCAAAACACAAAGGTAATACCATAATGGAAAGTAGGAAAAATATAAACTGCAAAACAGGTACACGATGTGTAGCCTCTAAGAAGTATAATGGGGAGAGAGATTCCATAGAGTCACCTCAAACAGGTATAACATAATGTATAGAAATAGTAATATCATTCGTAATGGGGAAAATCTTGTACTAATAGGGGATTCATCCCCGATTAGTCATCAGGGTCTACTGGGCCACTGAGGTCTGCTCGTGTGATGGGCCACTGATGTTTCCTCATCTGCTGGGCCACTAAGGTTCACAAGTCTACTGGGCTATTGAGGTCCACTCGTATGCTTGGTCTTAGAGGTCCGCTCATCCCATGGGACACTAAGATCCACTCGTCTACTTGTCCACTGAGGTCTAATCCACTACTATTCCACTCAAGTCTGCTCGTCTGTTGGTCCACTAAGGTTAGCTCATCTGTTGCCCCAATGAGGTCTTCTTATCCGCTCATAGCACACTTGATAATGAGAAAATATTGTTTTCAAGCCATTTTATGCATTCCAAATTCCACTAAAACTCACATGGATTATGTTAAAAGGACCATATCATCACAAGGGTCCCAACGTCACAAATTACTTGTCAATCGGACACAAGGTTTGTACGTAATGGTCATTTTACTAAAAATGGGATGGTGGGGTCCGGTCTAGTCCGACCCACACCTAGGTCCACCGACCTGATCCAGGTTTGTCCCAACTAGAATCCACCCTAGCCCTACTCGGATTTTCCAGGCCCTAACTTTTGGTCTATGGGTCTGGCCAACTAGGCAGTGGTTCCAGCCCAATGGGCCGCTCGGGGCGGCCCGCCTTCTCCAGCCTAGCCTATAATAGTGGGATTGTTCGATCTCTACTAGATGAGGTTAAGGACATGTACCCTCCATGTCACATGGCTTTCAGTTATCCGACCACCTACCCCACACCTGGTCCCGTGGACCACGTGCACTCATAGACCAGTAGCCCATCCCCGATTCATCCAGAAACTGGTGGCACGACCCCCTGGTCATGGACTCTACCACTACAGCGCACACTTCTGCCATGTGCCTCCACTAGTCACCAACACATTCCACGAGAGGTTTCTTCTTCTAGCCACTAGACATTATCTGGTGGTTTGTTCTTCAATCAAAAGGGTGTTTCAGAGTCCTCATATCGTCATCTCACCTACCATGGGCTCTAAATCATCTTGTCATTAATATGGGAGTCTGGTTGTTCTTGAAACCTCCTGGAAAAGTCTAACTCAACCACGTGGGTCTATCAGATAAGAATGTGAGGTGGAGGAGAGATCATAAGGAACCACTAAAGCGATGAACATTGGCCCTATATGTTTGTACTTCACTCATCGCGTTACAAAAAGGGAAGACATCAAAAAGGTGTTTATTAATATCCCCCTTTATTTAATACTTTCAAAAGAGTTCCCAAAACCACAAGAACAATCAACATGTTGATCAACTTGTTAGTAAGTTAATCCAAATTTGTCATTTATAAAGAAATAACGGGGAAGTGAAAATCGCTTAGAAAATAACCCCTTACATTAAAGTTGGATCATTTGACAGTGAATATCAGAGTAGCACCATCATTGCTTGTCGTTCCTTGATCCTCAATCTATCGATGGTGGTGATTATTCATTCATCGCTCACCAACACAGATCCTCCAATGGATCTGAATAATACAAGATCATTTTCCCATGACCCAGTATTTGATTAATAAATTAAAATGTGGAAGCACATTTAATCATTTCTTTTACGCCGAGTCACAGTGTCATTACACTGTTTCATTTATTAAAAACCTTTTCTGTTACGCTTTGGTTTGAGAGTCATTTTGTTGTTTCATTTATGAATTGAAATATCCAACGTGACGTTCGGTCATAGCGAAACAATTTTGAATAAAATAAACTTTTTATGTTTATTTTATTATTCCTTAAAACACTTAAAAATAATTTTTTCCCTCAACCTGCCCTGGTCGAGATTAGGTCATTTTTTGGCAATGTCATCATTCTGGATGCCAAAGTGCCTTCAGATTTCTAATTTGGCCCCCCATTTAGAATCTGCCAAAACCATGCACAAATTGTTTGTTAAATAAACTTATATAAAGTTCAATCACATATTATGGGCTCACCAGGACACATAATAAAGTGTATTCTAGGTGTCTAGTGTTGAAATGATCCCATATAATTTAAAAAAATTACATGGAATTTATGGGACATTACATTCCCCCCACCATAAGAATATAAATCCTCGTAAGAAAAAACAAGGGCTAAACAGGGGGGGTACTGATCACAGATATAAGACTCCCTCTTCCTTGTTATCTCCTCGAGATTCACATGCCACCACTGAATTTGAGCAAAGGAAGGGACCATACACGATGTACTTACTCTTGTCAGTCCTCAATCCCCACTAAGAACTCCGAAAATGTCACCCCATCATCGATGTCCATCTCCCCCTGTCGAATACATGTGATGGGTTATGAACATACCACCTCATATGGGACATGTTGAAGAATTTATGCACACAGTGCATCTAAGGTAGAAGAGCTAGGTGGTACACTAGTTCACCAAATTTCCTCAGAATCTGGAAATGGTCGATGAATCTTGAAGACAACTTATCATCTCAGAAAAATGTCGGCAACCCTCATTGGGGTGAGACCAGAAGGAATACTTGGTCACTCTACAAGAACTCCAAGGTCCTCCATATCCTGCAACATAATATTGTTTTCTGCTATGTGCAGTCCTTATCCACTCCTGGAAGACCTGCACCATCTTAGTATTAGCACGTACTAACTCTGGACCCAAGAGTGTTGAATCCCTTGGGTTTATCCAGTATAATGGTGATATGGATGGTAACCCATATAATTCATCGAATAATTCCATACCAACAGTGTAGTGGTAAATATTATTGTACATGAACTCTGCTTGAGGTAGATGGTCCACACAACTACGACCAAAGTCCAATATTCAAGAAGAAAAATTGTCCTCTAAAACTCAGATAGTCCTCTCTGTCTGACCATCTGTCTAAGGGTGGAAAACTATTCTCAAGCAAAGATGAGTCCCAAACACCTCCTAAAATCCCTTAAAGAACTAGGACTCAAAGTGTCTATCCCAATATAAGACTATCTTCAACGAGCCTTTGTGGATTCGAACTATCTAATGTACGTAGAGGCATCCCAAGCTCTTGACTGAACCATTCTCCCAGATGGGTAGGAAGTAGGAATACTTGGTGAGTTGGTCCAAGATAACTGAGATGGTATCATGCCCCCCAATCCATGCATAGTAAACCTATCACAAAGTCCATCAAGACACCATACAACTTCCACTCAAGCACCTCATGTGGTTGAGCCAAGCCTGCTAGAACCTGATGCTTTCCCTCACATTCTGACAAGTGAGGTACTGAGAAATGAACTCCACTACTGCCTTTATTATCCCTATCCATTAGTACTGACTGCAGGGATCTTGGAACAACTCCTCCCCTCTTGCAGGCACCGCCAAGGGTGAGGGGTGGAAATCCCTTAGAATCTCCTCTCTCAACACTGCTTGTACAATGGTGCACCCTTTGAAAAATATTATGTGCTCCCCTCCTATCAAATAACCATCTGGGGATTCCTGTGTGTATAACTAAGCACATTGAGTCTCATAGTCAACATCCTCAATCGTTTTCTCCCTAAATCACTATAAGAGTGGGGTAGTGTAAACCATTGACTGAATATTGGATTCCCCTTCTCCATCCACCATGGATATACTGATCATGGCTAATTACTCTAATGCCTCACCCAAAAACTTTAACTCAGTTCTACTACTGAGAAAATCCACCACCACATTCCCTTCATAGGAGTATATAATATCTCAAAGTCATAGTCCTAGAGGATCTCTTTCCACCACCACTGCTTCATGTTGAGGTCCTTCTAGGAGAATATATACCTAAGACTTTTGTGGTTGGATGTCTCGAACCACCTTCACCAAGGTGAGGGAAGGGATAAAAGATTTCCACACCCTTCCTTATTCAAGTTGAAGAGGATATAATGACCCCCATGAACCACCTTCAACAGGACTCGAAGCGGCGACGAACACAAAGGGTATAGAATCACACACGAAATGGAAGGCATTACCCTTTTTGTTTAGTAAGATCAGGAGATAAGATATTATGTCCCAAACAACACCAAAACTAGAAGTAAAACTAAATCCCAAAAAATCCCATTCCCATATGCATGTTTCAAATAATAAGTTCTATAATACTATAAAACTCCAAAGGTAAATACCAAATAAAGGAAAAACAGAAACAACAAATGTCCCAACATCTGAACTAGTACGGTCTTGCACGGTCCACAAAGTCATCCTGGAAACCTGAAAGCAGTTTTATATATGTAGGGTGAGTATACAGGTATACTCAATAGGGAAAACAAAATCTCTCGTACAAATTTGTGGAGGCATTCTAATGCCTGGTGAAAAAAAAGAGATAACCAAGAACCTAATAAGGAAACTCTCCACCCAAACCTCACCAAGGCACACTCCCCAAATAAGTCAAGTCAAGTAATGTAATAGTAATAACACATCAATGTTTGGGCACCCCGCACCACTTTCCCAGTACTTATTGAAGACATCCTACACATCATACATTCCCCACCATTTTCATCGTAGTCCCATTGTCGTACCCAGCTCGCACACACCTGGGCTACCATAACCAATCACCCCGCCCACAAACACCTAGGCCACAACCACACATAACCACACCCGCAGACACATGGGCCACAACCACACATAACCGTGTTTGTAGAAACTTGTGTTAGAACAACTACAACCGCACCCGAAGACTCCTAGGCCCGAACAACTGCAACCATGCCCAAAGACACCTGTGCCTCCTCCCAAAGACAATTGGGAAATGACATGCCTGCACATACCTAGGCTAACAACCACAATGTTCCATGCCCAATGAATATTGGGCTATAATGGACCTTAGGCTATCATATCCTGCCTGAAGAGTCTTGAGCTACTCTGGAAAGGGAGCAGAAAAGGAGCTAATAACCTACCACTCATAATAGTGTTGGGAACACACCCTCCCCCGTTGAAATGGGTGTCTTTAGCACGAAGTGCTCATCTTGGGTGGGGAGAGAATAAAAAAAATAAGAACTAAAATATACATATAGGTAAACAAGAACTCATCCCAACCAAGGGGTTCCAAAACCAACCTATACACAAATACCCTCATTACTATTCATTCATAAAAATTCACACCACCCACAGCCAAGTCACAAATCGTTCCCAAAAAACAATTCCCCCTTGAACCAATTCTTGATATCAAATTAAAGTGGTTTTGTTTTAAATAATTCATTACTACTCGGAAACTAATAGGCATAGACATAATCCAAGGAAAAGAAACCAAGTAGCAGATTAACCATTCACATCTGTTTCTCTTGTAAAGTCACAACAAAATATTGATTCGTGAGATCCCTCAAAGTACTAGAACCAAACCAAACCCCACCATACAGACCCACATGGACTTAGATTCACAAACTAACAATGAACTACAATATGGGATCACATACCCATCCATGTCACTCTACAAGAATCATGCAAAAGAACCACACATATTTCCAAGATAGATCAAGGTAGTTTCCAGATATTATGACACCATTCATTGAGTTTCTTGTTTTCGTTTGGTTAACCATTATATTCACACATAGATTCTTGTTCACTTTAAATTCATTTAATCATTCGAGTCTAGATGATTAAACCATTTCTATCTTATATCTATTCAATCATAAAAGAATATTGGGATCCATTAGTGTGCAAGGAAAGACCACCAACGTCCATGATTTTCAGTGGACACAAGCCCATACAGTTCACAACATATAAAAAGGGTAAAAGAGTACAACAACATCATAAAAAAAAACCCTTTATTCATTAAATATTTTCTTGTTATATTTATTAAGGATTTGTATCATCCATTCCTATTGAAACGTTACCATACCCACCCTGCATGATACATAGTAAAGAGAGACGAAAGAAGAACCCTGCCTGGATGATCAACAATCGAAGTCTTTCCCCATGCGCCAAGAACTAAGGATGCGTGACTTGTAGGGGAGGAACTTCTTGGATTAAATGACTATGCAGGAAAGGCTCTAGCATAGGCACACTAATTTCTTTGTGAAGGGTGACTCCAAACACACAAATGAGAAGAAGTAAAAGAGACTAGCCTTGACAAAGAAAAAATTCACGTGCGATAAAAAGGTGAGATCCTAGAGTTACGGGATATCAAAAATCTTGAATGGATTTAATAGAAGATAGTGTTTTCACCTGAAGTTGGGTGGTTACACATGATGGAATTAATTTTAATATAATAATTATCATCAGAGAGGTGGTCATAATAGCAGTGCGTTAAACAGTTTCCTTCAATCAGAGGAAAATGTGCAAAAGGGGTGGAATTGGAAAGTATGGGAGAAGGTTTGACACCAAGGGAAAGCCACACATTTTGGTAAGTCAAGTATCACTCAACTCTTGTGGTATTTTTGATATCCTTTATGAGATTTAAATGGATTTGAAAGGGGTATTTAAAACTCTAATAAATAAAAAGATACAAAGAGGGAGCAGAACAGGAAAAAGAAACAAGGGTGGGACACTATTTGGTGAGACCCCATAAGTAGTGCTATGGTCACAGTGCCACCGTAAGCAGTGCCACCATTTCAATGTGCGACAGCGATGGTGTGACTGTTACAATGCCATCGTCACGGGGATACCTTCTGCGGTGCCACCATTTTGGTGTGCGGCCGTGATGGTGTGACCATTACGATGCCACCATCAGGGTGCCACCCTCACGGTTCCACTGTCATGGTGCCACTGTCACGGTGCCACTGTCACGGTGCCACTATCATGGCACCGCTATCATAGTGCAACCATTAGTGGTTCCACCATTTGCGGTGCCACCATTTTGGTGTGTGATCATGACTGAAACCACCATTTTGGTGGAAATATTTTATGGAACAGAGTTTTTTTGTGTGTGGGAAACTCCTTAATGAGTCATTGTCTGGGACATTACATCAGATAACACTAAAACAATTCTCACCCTTGAGAATTAAAACTAGACCCGAAGAAAAGAGAGGGGTCCGAACAATTGCCTCGAAAGATACCTCTTAGGAGAAAACCACCTCCCCATCTAGGAACTCCTCTCCCTCAAGTAACCACACAACATATAAAGGTGTCACTTTCCATACATATGGATTAGGGATTCCCCTCCCTCATGTCAAGATACTATCTGTTTTGGGCAGCACTGACTCACCCACATGGGTTTAATCACATCCACCATAATGCATTTTGATTAGGGATTGGGTCCTCCCTTCCCCACAACCAGGGCTCTTCACATGCATTTAGAGAACAAGGAAAACAACACATTTCATAGTTAATAAGGTCAAACACTATATCACAAAAAAGTAAAAAATAGAATAGAAAAAAATAAAAAAAACTCTGGGTACTGAGCATGCATCTGTTCCTCCCATTCCTAGGTACTCTTCTCAAGGCCACCATTCCTCCACAACACATTAACCAAGGGAGTGGTTCATACATGAAGAACCTTCTCCTCATGATCCTTGATCATCACTGGTCACTCTACAAATGTCACATTGTCATCGATAGACTACCTTCCCAAATAGAGGACATGTGAATCATCATGTAGATACCGATATAGTTGAGACACATGGAAGATGTTGTGCACTCTCGGTAGCGGTGGTAGAAGCGCCAGCTAATAATACACTTTGCTGACTCGCCACAACACCTCGACGGGGCCGAAAAACAAGGGTGAAAGCTCCCCCCCATAGAACCCCAATTTTCCACGTCGAGGGGAGACCTTCACGATCACATGATCCCCTACCATGAACTCCAAGAGTATCCACCTATTATCAGCATACGACTTTTTCCAGTCCTGGGCCACCTTCATCCTCTATCATAAAAACTGAACCTTCTCTGTCATGCTTCGCACCACCTCAGGGCCAAGAACACATACTTCCCCAACCTCTGTCCACCACACGAATGAGCGACACAACCTCTCGTACAAAGATTATAATGGATCCATTACAATGGTAAGGAGATAGATATTATTGTAGAAAAACTCTACTAGATTCTAGTTCCGTACCAACGATCCCCAGAGTACAAAACACATGCTCATTGCATATCCTCCAACATCTGGATCATGTGCTCTGTTTTCCCATCTGTCCTGGGGTGGAAGGTAGAGCTGAGGCATAACTTGGTGCCAAAAGCATGTTGAAAACCTTTCTAGAGCCATGACATAATCCAAGTATCCCGATCAAGGATTGTGGACATCATAACTCCATGAATCCGCACCACTTTTTCCATGTACCACTATTCTAGGGCATCCATCACACTCGACTCCTTGATTGCCTGGAAGGGAGCTAATTTCATCATATGGTCCACAAAAACCCAGATGGCATCGAAACCCTCTTGAACTCTGGGTAGTCATGGGATGAAATCCATCGATATTTCATCCCACTTATACTTGGGGATATCTAAATGTTGTAATAGACCCCCTGGGATGTGATGTTCAGCCATCTTCTACTAATATACGAGGCACTTCTCCATGAATTCTACCATTTCCCGCTTCACCTCGGGCCACTAAAATTGACCGTTAAATCTCAATACATTTTGGAATCTATTGGGAGCACTGCTAGGGGTTATTTGTGGAAGTCACTATGAACTATCTTGTGCATTTCCATCAGAACGAAAAACTTCCCATGGAACATCATTTGATTATGCCCATCTTTCGACCATCATCTTGGAGAATCACCCCGGATAACACGATCACACATCACTTCACCCTTTATGTCCCCCCAATGAGACTCCTGCACCTACTAAAATAGAGAGGACCACACAGTCATCGGAAACAAAAAACCTCTTCCACCCTCCACCATTACATCTAGGAGCATGACAACCAACTCCTCTATCACCTTCCAAGTATCTACCAACTATTGAACCACATCAATCTGCAACTTCGTAATCAAGGAATCAGCCACCACATTCCCAATACATTCATTTTAAGAGATTTCAATGTCGTATTCCTGAAGAAACTCCATCCACCCCCATTTCCGCAAGTTCAAGTCCCACTAGGAGAAGATACACATCACACTCTTGTGATTTGTGAAGACCATGAAGCACTCCCCAATGAAGTAATGCCACCAAAAGATTAGTGAGAACATGAATATTATAAGATCCATATCAGGGGTGGCATAGTTACTCTCATGGGGATGTAACTGCCTAGAAACATAACAGATCACACCCTACTATTACATCAGTACACACCCCAAGACTTGGCCTGAAGCATCACCGAATACCTCAAATGTCACTCCTTCTAGAAACCTCATCACAGGGGAACTAACTAAATTCCCCTTCAGATAACAAAAGGATTACTCAAATTTCCCATCCTACACAAAATCTTGGTCCTTCTTGGTCAAGGATGTAAAAGGTATTGCAACTTGGTAGAAGTTGGGAATGAATCTCTGGTAGTATCCTTCTAGGCCCAGGAAACTATGAACCTCATCCACATTCTTGGGTGCCACCCAATAAAAAAATTCCTTAACCTTTGATGTGTCCTCTGTTATTCCCTACTCGGACGCCACATGTCCCAATAAGTGTACTTCTCATGTCCAGAACATGCACTTGGTCAATTTCCTATTTAGTTGGTGCTATTGGAGGACCACTAAAACCATCCTCAAATGCTCAGTAGGGTCCCCCCTTTGATCTTTAGTAAATCAGTATTTCATCAATAAACACAACTATGAACCGGTCCAGATATTCCCAGAAGATGGTGTTCATGAGCCCCATGAACACAGATGGTGCATTTGTAACGCCAAAAGACATGACTAAGAACTCAAAGTTTTCATATCTACACCTAAAGGTATTATTTGAAATGTCACCCTCTTTCACCCTCATCTGGTGATATCCTGACTATAGGTCTATCTTGGAGAACCATTATTCCCCCTTCATATGGTTAAAGAGGTCCCCTATCCTCAAGAGGGGGTACCAGTTCTTGACTGTTACCTGATTCAGTCTCCGGTAGTCTATGCATAGCCTGAGACCACCATATTCCTTTTTCGAGAACAAGACCAGAGTGGCCCATGGTGATGCCCCTGGTTGAACAAAACCCTTATTCATCAGATCATCAATTTGAATTTGTAACTCCTGCAGTTTAGAAGGCACCATCCGATAGGGATCCATTAAAATCAGACGGGCACCAGGTTGCAATTCTATCCCGAAATCAACTCCACATTGAGGGGGTAGAGTCACCAACTCCTCATGGAAGACATCCATGAACTCACCAACAATCCCTGAGACATCCACCATATTTTTATTTACCGATTGTACGGACAACTTGGCTTACAAGGATCGAAGGGGCTCAACTATCCAGCTGCATTCTTGGAAACCCCGCTTACTGAAGAAAGTCACATGTTGTCCCCCCATATCTGAAAACACAATCCTTATTTGGAAACAGTCGATAATATCATATATGGAGGACAACCGGTTGATGCTTAGAATGACATGATACAGCCGCATCTATAGAAAAATAACGTCCACAGTGGACTAATGTGGTCCTGACATCAGTCAACATCTTTGGAAAACACGAGACCAGATGGTGTGACCTCCGACTGGTGTACTCAAAAGTAGGTGTACAAGAAGTTTCTTTAAATCTAGGTCCAATACATGGGCTAGACTTGGTGAAACAAAGGATTAAGAATCTTTTAAATCAAACAAGGGACGGTCAAGATCACTGAACAAGATGATCATACCTTAAACGAATTCTGGACCTACTGGAACTGCTGCCTCTACAGTGTGTAACTGCCTACACCCAGCTCCTCTTCCCCCTGGCTATCGGCCTTCTCCCCTACCATATCCTAGTTCAGTTCCTTGAGGAGCTCCCTAAGTTTGTAATCCTCCTACAACTTCTATTCTTGGAGGAGTGGGAGCTCACTGTCTCTAATGCTGCTGCTGAAAGGGTATGGTTGGAAACTATTGATGCTACGGTGGGCGCTGAACCTACCCACCCACACTATATTAAACTCGGTCCAGGTACTAATTCCAAAGGTGCCCATGGCTTCCACAGATGAAGCATCTTGGTCCTGGGCTTGAAAGGCAAGGGAGAGGACCAATAGATCGAAACTGGAACTGTTGGGTCATGCTCTCCACTAGATGAAACCTAAAAGGCCTTGATGCTGGAGGCCTACTACTAACATACTTCCCCTTGGACAATCCCAACTGGCTCCCCTCTCACTGAACACCTATAAGTGTGTGCATCCTCTCTACCACTTTAGCCTTCTTCTAGACCTCCTAGTATGTCGGTAGAGTTAAGGGAGTAACAGAATACTGGAGAGAAGTTCGGAGTGCATCCTCTAAAAGTCTCGTTCCAGACTACTCATCTGGAAGGAGGTATGGAACAAAGCAATGGAGATCCTTTAACATTATCCCCTACCCTCTCACTGACATACCCCCTGCTGAAGGGAGTGTATCTCCTACCTCTTCTCAGCCTTCATCATGGGAGAGACGAATTTCCCCTGGAACTCCCTCTCGAAGTCAGTCCACGTAACCTTAACCTCCATCTTCTCCCCAATATAGAGCTCCCACCACTGATGTGATGCTCCCCACAGCTGTCTTATAGCCATAGGAACCCAATACTCCATCAGAGCCTGGATCAAGATGAAATCTATCACCAGCTCCATGAGATGGATATCTGTCTCTATTTCTGAGATGTTGCCCTAGTATTTCCTGAGGGTCTGTCGCTAGAAGACACACCACATCCTCTCACACTGATCATCCTCCTCTCAGTTATCCCTCTTCCGATCAGTCAAATCAACCTCCATGGCCTTGATTGCCTACACTTCTCGTTGCCATCGTCCAGGTGCCATATCTGCAAGGTAAATAGGGAATGCCTAAGCCTGAGTAGTGTAGAAAATTGATTTTAATTTTTATTATACTTTTTATTCATTTTAAATCCCCAAAACGAACAATACACGCAAGAACACATGTAATTATGATGCATGTACCTTTCATAAGGTCTCTACCCTACTATCAGTGTATCCTTACATGGTCGCTCGGTAGGCCAAGGTTCCTTGCATCAGATCATAGGGGACCCTAAAATCCTATGTCCTAGCCGATCTTCCCCGACTTATTCCATGTACCAAGATTGACTAAAATGGTTGCCCTACCATCCCATGTAATACTCACCGTGCTTAACCCTGAGCTCCATCCTATCTCTCAACCTCCCCTCGGATAGCTTTCTATCACGACCCACCATCACCAAGGTGAGGTAAGGGACAGTAGATTGCCAGACCCTTTCTTCTTCAAGTTGAAGGAGAAATAATAACCCCTGAGACCCACCATCAATAGGTCCCAGAGTGGAAACTAGCACCAAGGGTATATAATAACATGCAAAATAGAAGCAATTACCCATTTTGTTTAGTAGGATCGGGATATAAGGTAGTTGGTCCCTAAAAACACCAAAACTGAAAGTAAAAGTAAATCTCGAACAATACATTTCCCATATTCATGTTTCAAATAATAAGTGCTACAATACAAGAAAACTCCAAAGGTAAATGCCAAAGAAAGGAAAAACTGAAACAACAATTGTTCCAACGTCCGAAATAGTATGGTCCTGCACAGTCCTTGAAATCCTCCTAGAAACCTGAATGCAGTTTTATATACATTGGGTGAGTATACAGGTATACTCAGTTGGGAAACAAAAAGATCTTGTTTATAAGTGGATAATCATTCTAATTACCTATGAGAAAAATGAGATAACCAAGCACTGAATAAAAAACTATCCACCCAAACCTCATCAAGGCACACTACCCAAATAATTCAACTCAAGTAATGTAATAGTAATAACACATCGATGTTTGGGAACCCCACACTAATTTACCACTGGTTATTGAAGACATCCTAAACATCAGACCTTCGCCACCATTTTCACCACAATCCCACTGCCATACCCCACCCACACACACCTGGGATACCACAACCACTCACCCTGCATGCAAACACCTGGGCCACAACCACACATAACCTCGCCCACAGACATATTGTCCACAACCACAGGTAACCAAGCCCGCGGACACCAGGGCCAGAAAAACTACTGTCATGCCCAAAGATACCTGGTCCCGAACAACTTCTGCACGCCCGAAGACACCTAGGCCTCATCCCAAAGACACTTTAGAAACAACCTGCCCGCACACACCTGAGCTAACCACCAAAACGTTCCCTTCCCAATGAATCTTGGGCTATAATGGATGTCAGGCCGTCACAGCCTGCCTGAAGAGTATTGGTTTACTTAAGGAAGGGATAAGAAAAGGATCTAATACCAGCCACTCGTAAGAGTGTTGGAAAAAACACCCTACCCCATTGAAATGGGGGTGTTCAATATGAGGTGATCAACTTGGGTGGGGCGTGAATAAGAAACATAAGAACTAATTTATAAATATATGTAAACAAGAACTCATACCAACCTAGGGGTTCCAAAAACCAGCCTAATCACAAAATCCCTCACAAATATTCATTCATAAAAATTAAACCACCCGTATCCATGTCACAACTCGTTCCAAGAAAAAAATTCCCCATTGAACCTGTTCTTATTATCACATTCGAGTGGTTCTGTTTTAAATAATTCTTCACTACTAGGAAAATAATAGGCATAACCACAAGTCAAGGAAGGGGAAATAACCAAGTAGCATATTAATCATTCATATCTGGTTCTCTTGTAATGTCACAACAACAAAAGGGATCCATGAGATCCCTCAATGTGTTGGAACCAAACCATGCCCCACCACACGTCCCCATATAGCCTTAGATTCAAAAAAAATACACCACAATAGGGGATCATATCCCCATCCTTGTCTCCCAAAAAGAATCAAGAATAAGAACCACACATATTTCCAAGATAGATTAAGGGAGTTTCAAAATTATATCCCACTATTCAATGAGTTTCTTCTTTTATTTTGGTTAACCGAGGTGTTCACACATGTATTCTTGTTCACTGGACATTTATTTAATCAACCAAGTTTACATGCTTAACCTATTTCCATGTTACAACCATTCAATCATCACAGAAGATAGGGGTCCATTAGTGCGCAAGGAAAGACCACCAAGAACCATGATTTTCAGTGGACACAAACCCATACTATTCACACCATATAATAAAGGGTAATAGAGTACAACAGCATCATCAAACACACCACTTCATTCTTTAAATGTCTTCTTATTATCTTCATTAAGGTTTGGTTTCATCCATTCCCATGGAAACTTTAGCATACCTTCCCCGTATGATACACAGTAAAGAGAGATGAAGGAAGAACCCTGCCTGGATGATCAATGATCGAAGTATTTCCCCACATGCCAAGAACTGGGGATGTTGGACTTACAGGGGAGGAACTTTGGGGATTCAAAGACTGAGCAGGAAAGGAATTAGCATAAGAGCACCACTAGCTTCAAGAAGGGGGACTCCATACACACCAAGGAGAATAAGGAAAAGAGACCAGCCCTGAAGAAGAAATAATTCACATGCGATAAAAAGGCAAGATCATGGAGTTATGAGATATCAATAATCTTGAATGACTTTAAAGGTGGATTTTGGTTTCACCGCGTGGTAGGGTGGTTACAAATGATGGAATTAATTTTCATTTAATAATTCTCATTAGAGAGGTGGTCATAATAGATATGAGTTAAAGGGGTTCCTTAAATCAGAGAAAAACACATAATAGGGGTGGAACTAGAAGGTTCGGGAGAAGGTGTGACACCAAGGAAATGCAACAACTTTGGGTAGGTCAAGGGTTGCTCAGATATTGGGGTATTTTTTATATAATTTACAGGATTTAAATGGATCTGAAATAGGTATTTAAAACAATATTAAGTCAAACGATACACTGCGGGAGTGGAACTGAAAAATGAAACAAGGGTGGGACACTATTTGGTGAGACACCGTAAGCGGTGCCACAATCACAGTGCCACCGTCATGGTGCCACCGTCACAGTTCCACTGTTTCAGTGTGTGACCATGACCAGCACCACCATTTCAGTGGAACTATTTTTTGTAACTATGTTTTTTGGAAGAATCGTTAATGATTCATTGTCCATTCCATTACATTGGAGTAGACAATAAATCACTCTATCATCAAGTAGTGTTTCCACAACTTCAAATCAAATACCACTATAGCTATATCCAGGTCATGGGTCCCATAATTATTCTCATGATGGATCAGCATCCATGAACCGTAGGTAATCACTACATGTTCCTGCTTCCAAAAAAACCATTTCAAGTCCTGAATGTGTCACATAATACTATTTACCAAATTCCATCATATGGTAGTCTCAAGATGGGAGCCCTCGTCAGTCTCTGCCTCATCTCCGGAAAACCCTATTTTTACTTCTCTTTCCACAAGAAGGGCTATCCATTTGGTGTTAAAGATGATAAGGGTACTTCTACCCAGGAAACTTTAGGTACAATCCTTCGATATTATCCATCCAAACCCAAGAAACATGTCACCTCAGTCACACTCATAGGTGGCTCCCAAGCAAGTAAAACCTATATCTTTTCTAGATCCACTACAACTATATCCTTCTAAAGGATGTGTCCTATAAAATACACCTCATGAATCCAAAACTGACACTTTGAGATCTACCCACAATGATAGTGGTCTCAGAGTGAATCTAGGACTATCTACAGGTGTGTCGTGTGCTCCTCGTTTGACCCTGAGGACATCAGAATGTCATCAATGAATACAATGAAACACCGGTCAAGGTAAGGATGGAATATCATTTTCATGAGTCCCATGAAAACTTTTGGGTCCTTGGCCGCACCGAAAGGCATCATCAAGAACCCAGAGTGCCTATACCGACACCTAAAGTCTATCATTGGTACATCCTCGTCCCTTACATGAAGCTTATGGTAGACTGATCTAAGTTCTATATTTGAGAACCATCTCTCTATCTTTAGCTGATCGAAGTGGTCATCAATCCATGGTAGTGGATACTTGTTCTTAATATTCACCTGATTCAAGAACTGTAAGTGCACACACAAAATCAAACTCACATTTTCATTCTTGAAAAATAAAACTGGGGTTTCCCAAAGTGAAAAACTGCGCCTCATGAATCACATCTTCTACAGATCCACTAGTTGTACCCTCAAATCATGAAGCTCTGTGAGATCCATATGATATAATGGTGTGTATATCGATGCTACATTGGGTACATGTCAATGTAGAAGTCAACCTATCTGTGAGGGTGTAATCATAGAATAACCTCAAGAAATATGTCCTCATACTAGTCAACCACTGTAGGGATGTGAGGAATCTACTCGTCCACCACACCGAGGGTGAGGCTAGCCAACTGGTGAGTGATAAGCTACACCCTTCTTTGAGAAAGTTCATCCTCCACTATAAATATTCCCCTTTCTTCGGTAAAAGAAAACAAGGTCCCATCTCCGCAGACAATCCACACTCTATGCCTAAAACAATCAATCCGAACATGGACAATGAATAACCATTCCATACCCATAATAACATCATTAGGCCCTTATGCCGCTACTAGGATATCTTATCCCATGTTCTCACCTCCAATAGTAAGCTCTCACTGCTGACACTAGTGTGTAATCATCTATTCTCCCCTGTAGGAGTCCCTAATCATAAGGATCGAGCCAACAAATCCACCAGAATATCCGGGATCCGAACAAGGACCATGGAATGAAAAGAGTGATGGGAACCCGTTTATATACTAAATTAAGCTAAGGTGGAGTACACAAAGATCATACATCTAATAATCTCTTGATTTCAATGGTCATAAGGCTCCATCACCAGAAGCTGGTCTCACCCCTATCCATCCGCTTCCAAAGCCCATATTGGACCTCCTAGTGGTGGTGGTGGTGGTAGAACCTCAATCCTCTATCCCCTGCTTGCCACATTGTTTACTCCCTAGCCAGATCTACCTCCCTATGGACCACCCTAATCATGCCTCTACCTCTACCCTGGTAGTCCGTTGACTATCTGCTGAACGTTTTCACGGTGAGTCGGGCAGTCATAAGCAATGTCTCCCTAACCGCCACACAAGTAGCACACGATGTTCCTCTACTGACTCCCTCTTCCCTATGGGCCCTGAAATTTTGATCCTGTGTCCTAGGATAATCCCATGATCCACTTGACCTGATTGGGTCTCTGCATCAACTACCTATAACCAACTGCTGAATGCTCTGCCTCCTGGTGTCTACTGGTAGCTCATACTGCTAGTGCCGACTCTTCTAGGAAGCTTTCTATGAGTAGAGATCACTCTAGCACGCCATCCTGAGTAGGGATGAAGAGAAATACCATGGACACCTTGATCACTAGGCATAGTTCCTATTTAAAATATCAATCCTAGAAGAACATGTCTCATACCATGTCTATAGAGTAGTGAGAAAGCTTAGTTAATCTCACTGAGTACTCTTCCATTATCATGCTACCCTACTATTGTTGTAGTGGATCTTGTATGCATACTGAGCACAACATCCCTATAAATAAATCCTCCAAAAAGAGGAACATAAATTCATTATATGTGAGGTTTGCCTCATCATGTTTCTGGATCGTCAAGCTCTACCATCTCCACACCGATCCATGAAGAAGGCTCAAAGTTAAGATCACCATATTGTCGAGAGGTGTCCTCACTAGATGGAAGACTCACGTATCTTCCTCAGTCCAATCCTCAGCCACCTGGTGGTCAGTCTCACCCCTGGTCCTTGGAGGCCTCTACCTATGGAACTCATGTAAGGCTCTAATACTACGTGTTTATTTTACTAGTAGCACCAGAATCAACATCTAATCAACGAGTGGTGGGAAACATGGTGCACCTCTAAGTGGGTCCATCTCTAGTACTATTCCCTATATCGACTCCTCATCACTGGGTGTATCATCCTCATGGTCATGCACCAGTATCTTGGATGACAATCTCTATTGTGGCATCCAGAAACAGATCAAGATGATCCATATTCAAAAGATTATACATGGTGAGATGACTTTGACTCAAGAAGGACATGAGAACACCCTTAATTACTATATGATGCATTCAACTATTTTTTTCATATAATGAGTCAAAAAGTAGGATTTAGGGTTCAGGTTTATGGATACAATGGACACTCCACCAACACTAGACTCCCCAAATCTGAAAGTCAAACTCAAAACATTTAACATTGTTGCCTTAAATCAAAACTACATACTCCCTATCTTTAAGGTAGAACTGACCACCTTTGATACCCCTTTGTCCCGAGCTATCCCCTGGGGATCATACCATGACTACCCCTGGCTCTCCTCCCAATAGCCTGGGGCTGGAGACTAGTACCAATGATATTATCTCGTAAGCTGGAAGCATTTTCTTGATTATATGTATACTCGCACACATGCACACACATCCATCCCAAAATGCAGAAAAGTAAATGAGAATTCTTCTAAGATATACACTGAGAGTAAAAGTACGAAACATGATGTAAAGGGTCCATAATACAATCACAAAAAAAGACAAGTACAAGCTTCTGTAGTCTATCTGTGGTAAACCCTACCAAAAGGGTAGGTGAAGGGGGTGCCAACTGAAGTCATATAAGTATGTATTGTATATTGAAACTCTCTCGGTATCGCATGTTACTAGACCACCAAGGTCTCCGTAGAATTGTCTAATGTCTACACAATACACAACACGTGCAGGCAGAGCCCATGTAGGGGTGAGTAACACAATACTTAGTAAGGACCCCAAAACATAAAGGTAATACCACAAAGGAATGTATGCACAATGTATACAACCCAAGAGGAACACGAAGTGTATCTTCTAATAAGTAAAATAGATAGAGTGTGCCACTAGATTCAAGTCACACAAGTATAACATAAATTGTAGAAAGCAGGCGTATCAGTCGTAATGTTGAAAATCGTATACTAATGAGGGACTCATCTTTGATGAGTCACCCTGATCTGCTTGGACACTGAGGTTCACTCGTCTATTGGTCCACTAAGGTATGATCGTCTGCTGGGCTACTGAGTTTCTCTCATCATCTGGCCCATTGAGGACTGCTCGTCTGTTGGGACACTAAGGTCCACTTCTCCACTGGTCCATTGAGGTCTTGTCATCTGATGGGACATTGCAGTCAGATATTATGTTGAGCCACTGATTTCCACTAATTTTTTGGTCTACTCAGGTCTGTTCGTCTTCTAGGACGTTGACGTCCTCTCATCAGTTGGGCCGCGGAGGTCCGCTCATCTACTTGTAGCGCACTGAATTTTGGGAGAATCTACTCTTTAAGCCGTAGGTAATATTTAAAAATTCACAAAAACACACATGGAGTATATCAAAAGGAATGTCTCCACACAAGAGTCCTAAATTAATGAATGAAACTTCAATAAAATTCAAAAGTTGGATGTTTTCCCCGCTTTACTAAGAAGGGAACGGGGGGGTCTGAGTTCGGACAGACCCGATTAGACTTACTCGACCCAAACTGGTCCGGGGTTCACCAATACGACCCAAGTCTAACCCTACCTAGATCCAAACCATCCCACTGAGCATCCTAGGATGGTCTGTCTTCTCTAGCCCAACCCTCTACTGTGGGCCGGTTCGGTCTCCACCAGACGTGATAATGGCCATGTCCTCTCCGCGTCACATGGCTGACAGTTTTCTGGACACCTCCCCCACATGCAATCCTATAGACCACCCACCCTCCTAGACCCCTAGCATAGTCACAGGTTCTTTTTCCTATTGTGGCACCCCACTGGCACCCCGGTTTCCCACCACCTCTTGCTGATATCGGCCATTGCTGGCGCCACCGATGCTTTCATCTGCAGGCCACCAGGCTGGCTTCATTAGTCTGTTATTCCACCCAGAGGGTGTTCTGGAGCCCTTGGATAGTCATCTCATTGGACATGAGATCCAACTCATCTTTCTATTAATTCAGGGATTCAGTTGTACTCTAAAACTCTCGGAAAAGTTTGACATGACCATGTGGGTCCATTAGTAAATAATGTGAGGAAGAGGATAGACCACAAGGGACAACCAAAGAAATGATCATTGGACTTATTCGTTTGGCCTTCCTTCATTGTGTTTAAAAATGGGAAGACATCAAACTTTTATTAATTGATATCCCATTTCTTCAATCCCCATAAAAGAGTTCACAAACCTACAAGAAAGATTGACCCACAGATCCACTTGATAGTGAGTTCATCCGCATTCGTCGTTTATAAATAAAAAACGGGGAAGGGAAAATCACATAGAAGAGAACCCCTTACTTTGAGGTTGTATCATTCGACGAGGAAGATAAAAGTAGCACCGTCATCACCTGTTGTTCCTCGATCCTCAATATGTCATTGGTGGCAATTCATCATTCATCGATTCCCAACAAAAATGATCCCAAGGTTCTGAGTAATCCTAGAACTTTTTCCCACAACCTCGTATTTGATTAATCCATTAAAAGGAGGAAACATGTTTCAGCATTTCTGTTACCCTGAGTCACAACATCGTTACACTGTATTATTGATGAAACAGTGTTTCTGTTACTCTTTGGTTACAAAGTCATTATGTTGTTTCCTTTATAAAATGAGATAGCCAACATGACATTGCATCCCAATGAAACAATTTCAAATAAAATAAGTGTTTTAAGTTATATATTATTCATCCTTAAACACCTGAAAACTAAAATTTTCACTTGACCAACGCCGGTTAAGGTTTATTCCTTTCTAAGGTAATGTCATCATTCTAGACGCAACTGTTCCCTCAGATTTTAAATTCAGGAACCCATCTAGAAGCTTCCAAAATTATGCACACATGTTATTTTAAGTAAACTAAAATAAAGTTCAAACACTCATTCTAGGCTCAATGGGTCTCAAAATAATGTTCCTTCTGAGAGATTGTCCTCAAAATAATTCCATATAAGTTAAACAAAATTCTTGGAATTTCCAAGACATTATAGCATTATCACCCACTAAGTGTTTTGTGAAACTCCATAGGAAATGAAATTTATTATTTGTGTGATTTATTGTTTATTTTTTTCATATCAGAACACACATGAACTTATAAATTCTATATTTTTTAGGGACTCCATTTTTTGGTGGATTATTGAGTTGTACTAATGCCCCACACTAATATTTTGGGGTGTGTGTGTGTATATTTCATGTCTCAAGAAGCATTTAATAGAAAGGGTTATATGATTGATGATTAATCTAGATTTATGGTGGGAGCAGAAAGTAGTATTTGGTGAGGACTATGATCCAGTTTATTTTATGAGTGGTCTCCAGTATTTTATATATTTTGAATAGTTGTATCTGATTTTTTATAAGAAATCCGATTAACTTGTGTCTAAATCATGTGACATTGTAATTATTCCTCATCATTTTATATAATGAGATATTTCTCTTATATTTGGCCTATATTTTTATTTTTCATATGATGTTTTTAAATTATGATGGAGGTTTATTATTATTTATTCAATTTTTTATGGTTATCTGATCCACATTGTATAGTTTCTCCACATGACCTATTGATCCCCAATGTTAGTCGATGGCCATTGGTCTAAAAAGAGACATGAATGAGGTTATGTGGTGTTCCCAACTTGGTATTTTTTGAGTACTAGAAATGGTTGGATGCTAAAATATTAATTATAGATTTATAATATCAAAATTTTATTAAATAAATTAAAAAAACAATATTAATGAAATTTTAAAAAGAAAAAACATTACTATAATATTAAGGAAATGAAAAATTAAAACATTAATAATAAAAATAAAAAAAATTCTTTAAATAAATTAGTTAAAATAAAATCCTAACACATGTTTGATGTTATATTATGATTTTATAAAAAAAATATTTTCTATTAATCCTTTAATTTTTTAAATATTGTACTAACACCAAAACATGTTTTTTGTATGAAAATAATAAACAATATACAATTATATTATTATAATGAGTAATAAATGAAGAAATATAACATATCTTGACCAATAAGATTTACATATTTACCACAAACCAAAATAATTATTTGATTAACTAAAATAGAATGTGTGCTTTTTAATGGGGAATATAAAAAAATTTCAATTTCCAATAAATCATTAAATAATAAATTATTAATAAAAAATATCATTGACATAAAAAAAACTAACAAATACATATTTATAAAAAACATAAATACATGCATTTATTTAAAAAACATAAACTCAATAATAATTCATTGTTGTGTTTAAACAGTCAAATAATTAATGATTTAACTAAATATTGGTCGCTTTCTTCCAAATAACTTATTGATTAAACCATTGAATTTTTGAAAAAATTATTCCTACTCAAACTCATGTAATGTGTTTGAAAATATAAAAAATTTTAAAAAATAAAAGGAATAATTAACCAAAAAACATTAATTTATCTTTAAAAAAATAGGTAAATTTTTTAGATTATTCTTAAGAATCAATATGATTTAATTCAAAAGTTGACTCTATTTATTATTTTAGCTTGAGTGTTAATTAACCTCATTGAATTATTTTTTGGACGGTTCATTGGAACACCATAAAAAGTTTTGAGTGAAAATAATAAATAATCATTTTTGTGGAATAAATGGCCTCTATCGGAAAAATGAATATATTTTTGAAGTTAAGTACCATATTAAAAAAAATTAGCATAGTATTTATCGAGGTAACAAATTTATGTTTGGAATTATCTTTGGAAAAAAATTCGAAGACCCATGATAAGCATGCTTTATCTCTCTCTCTCTCTCTCCATATATATATATATTGATTCTCTTAACAAATTATTATGATCATATAATTCAAGGACCTTGTAAAGAAGAAAACTCAAAGGAGTGATGGTTGAACTATTAAGGTATTATATTAAGCTTTACTTGGATAATTTTATTCAAGTATATTGGTCATCCATGATTTATCATAACATATAATATTATTATTAGATATTTATATATATATATATATTATTGTGGGTAATATGTTTTTGGAAAGTTTGTCTAAGTAGTTGAGAGTGTTATAACTTAATAATGTTCTTTATTTTAGGTAAAGATATTTTGTATTTGAATCTCTAAAATGTAAAAGGATATGTGTATTCATGTCTCCATTGAACTATTTTTTCATATTTATAATTTTATTAAATAGGGGGACGTGACTTTATTCCCCATGTCTTGATCCATTATTTATTTATGTTGTTGTTGTTATTATTATTTTTTCATTTTCACTTTGTATCCCCTACACATAATATATTATTTATATTATCCTTATTATTTAATTATTCTATTTGAAAGTGGAAGCTAATATTTTCAATTTAAAAATAGTCAAGAAAATTGGTTGTTTTTTATGTGACCACTACTAGTTATAATAACATCTAGATCCCCATAATTCTACTAGTATTTAGGTGGGAGTCAGAGTTAAAACTCCTCTAGGGAAGAATATCTACAGGCTAATATTTTTCCCCATTTTACACCTATGGTCTTCTGTGATTGAGGGTTTCAGGACCAAGGAAAATTTTATCTAAAATAATAATAAATAAATGATGAAAACTCCATCTAGTAAATAAGTTATGTGATATTGGGAAGAGGGAAAAGGAAAAATCTTGATTGTTTAGTGAACAAGAATTAGATTTAGTAAAGGGGTAATTTTTTTGTGAAGATAAGGGCCAAATATATTTCATAGATTATGAATTATAATAAGTTTATTTTTTAGGAACAAGATTCAACCTAGGAGGGGAATGATACATGGGTCATGAAAAAAAAATTCAATATGTTATTGAAAAAGGTTAGGCTTGTCATAGATTCTATGAGTGTGGGGCTAGGTTAAGTGGTTGATCCATGGGAAGATAATACAAGGACAACTAGTCCATGGAGAAGGTGAGTTTAGATATCCTAGTTGGTGGCTATAGTATTGGCACAGTCCATGATTTAGTTTGAGTGAGATTGTTGTAATGAGTCAGTTGGTCATGTAACAACCAGATATAGATTACCCTAAACTCAATTCAAACCACCACTAACCAAAAATTAACTCCTTTGAATCATCATATATTTCTTACCATTAGATATGGTAAAATAAATTTTATACAAAAAATTATTTTACTTAGATGGATCATTTAAATAAGATAAAAAATAAACAAATTTAAATAATACCGAATATATATATGGGATATATGAAATAAAAAATTAAATAAAAAATCTATATACACATATTATAATATAACCATTAAAATAACTTATTAAATACATAAAATAAAAAGTAAATAATATAAAAATACCTAAATGGTACACATAAACTTTAAGGACAACCTTCACCCATCAATTTATATAAAATCCAATGGAGACGTTAAGTCTCTAAACTATTTTAATGTAACTCAATTATAACACTAAATTATATGCATATAAGAGAATATTTATAAGGTTATAATATAACAACGTACCAAATTGGATTTTCCAAAAGGGATTCCAAAAAATCCAACACAAATCTAAACCAAGTTTCTTTGTAATATTCTTGTATAAAAATGAATAAAACAATCCTTAAGTATAAGGAAATATTACAACATATTTGGGAAATAAAAAATAAAAAATATTTAATATATATCAAAACAATACACCTTTTTCCTTTCTAATCCATATAATATAAAATTGAGAGAGAGAAACTTATTGAAACTAAGGAACGATACAAGGTAATAATGAATAAAAATAAAGATAAAAAGTGAGATAAAACCTTGTTAAGGAAACACTAAACCCACAGTAGATATATTTCTGTCTTAGAGACAATTAGTTTGGCCCAATACCATGTTAAATTGATCCTATACCATGAAGACTTACCACAATTCATCTCGAGTAAGTTTTATTAATGTGGACAGTTCTTTTCTCATTCCAAAAAATTCCCAAAAAATCATTATTCAAAAATAATTCCTTCCAATGTTGTTAAAATACATTTAAATCAAATAGAATATCAATTTCCTTGATAGTAACTATTTAATTACTAGGAATATTTTTAACATCCTTATTAAAACCACCAAGCTAAATTTAGGATTAAAAAATACCCATACCTTCCAATATATAAATGATATTCAGTTTTAAACACTTCATGTAAGCCAATAAAATACCAAATTAGGATCTCAATTTCATTTTATTGAAATTCAATAATAAAAAAATTTACATATTTTTTTAAAATTAAAATAACCAAACACACCCTTAATGTTAAAATAAACAATTAAACCCATTTATCACAAAGATACACATAATACCACTTTTTTTGAACAAATTAATTAGATGCATAAGGATCCTCTTAACATTATATACCAAAATAAAATTAATAATTTCACATATCATAGAAGGTTTTAATCATTGAGAACTATTGAATCATAAACAATAAATTATGTAATTTAAAAATATTTAATATAGATTGTAGATTAACCCCAAATCAATGAAAAGCTATTAAAATTTATTTCAAGAATGATAAAACATATAATGGTGTGTTTTCATGTCATATTAGCACCCCATAACCATTCTTAACATAATTCATTCCATTAACATGGGTGTATAAATAATTTGAAGAAAAAATTGTTTCCAAATTAGGATAAAAAAAATTCCATTAATGAAAAAAAACATAAAAATAAGAAGAATAAGAAGAAGACCTACAATATCATTACATTAATCATAATTAAAAGGGGATTTTGATTATTTTCAGCCTACCTAAACTAATTTAAAACAAATTTTACAATGCTATATGGTTTATAGTACGATTTATATACTATAAAATAAATCATGAAAGATCACTACCCTAAAATTTGAACGATGCACGATTTTATCACTCAGATGAAAGGTTTATAAATCATAAAAAATTGTAGAAATTAATCCAAAATAATGGAGAAAATTAGTGGGTGTTATAATTCTCACCATTATAGAGATCTTCATACTAGAAAATACATTGGTACTATAACCTGATAAAATACTCATTAGGCCATTCTAGCCCCAATCATATGAATTATTAGTTTTTACATGGGTTTTATAGAAACTCCATCTAGGTATTCTCTATAATAGAGGTATTTCAATTTCATGAAACTCATGATCAAATGTTAAGGAAATGAGTATTATACATACTATGACTAATGAAATATGTTTGCACTATCATCGCCCTTAAGACCACTCTACAAAAGAGCAGTAACCTTCACCACATTAATTAAATCAAAAAAATTTCCAACTATAGGGTCATTAACATTCAATACCCATCAAAATTTTGTTGTAAGGGTGATAACCCAAAATAAGAGTTATATATTTTCTTATATATAAGGTTATGCAGACTCTTTCACTTCATTATAATATTAATACACTAATATAAATTTTCATATCCTATTATTGATAACATTACAAGAGTGATCAAGGAATGTTTTAACCATGAATAACATTTTATACATGTAATCAATAATATTAACAGAATAATTAGAATAGTTATATTTGATTTGACAACTCATTGAGCTAAAAGGGACACCCTGATCAAAATATATGTCCATTTGAATTTAAATTTATATTTTCCAATTATTTTACGACATATTACAAGTCTAAAAACATTAATTTTACATTTTAATTTATATAGGGGTCAAAGAGAAATTTATTAACATTCATAGTTTTTGTGAATGCTTTATAAATTTTTTATTAAATAATGAAAAAAACACTAACCAATTTTTATCACTTTTCATGGTTTGTGCTTTTTTTATAGACTATGCATAATACCGAGATGATCTACTTTTTGGTTTTTTCAATGGAGAAAAAAGTTTAAATCCCACAAAAAATTATACATAGAAAAAATTGTGTAACTACAGAAAAATGTATAGTTGATTCCTACTATTTATAATTAATAACCCAACCTTCGATGAGAAGATTAAAATGATTTAAACTAGCTATTAAAGGTATGATTAAACCTTTATAATCACCATACACCATGGTTTATATTATTATACCCCTATTTCATTATTTGCCTTCATAAAATATATGTAATTTCACTAAAAAAATACCTATATCAATAATTCACTCCCAATTTCATCAAAAAGACAAACCAATATACATATTTGGGTATTTTAAATAATATTAATGCTTCAAAACCAAATTTTGAATCAATGATATTCTTTAAAAAGTTATTCATATCACCCTATATAACCTATCTTATCCAAAACCAAACAAAAACAACATAAACCAATCCAAACACAATATATTTCCAAAATCCATCCACTCTAAAACTAAGATTTCATAAATCAATCAGCATCTTCATTGAACTAATTAAATAATATTTAAAAATAATAACCATCTAAAGTAAAACACATTATACTAAAAATACCCTAATCCATACAATTTCAAGATAACCCATTTTCTGGATAATTATATTTTGGGAAACCTAATCTGAAATAACTACTCAATGCATTCCACACAACCATACCTTAATTTAAAATACTTATCAAAAAAAATTCTAACTCACTCATCCCATTCATGGATAATAAAATTATTTTTCTTTTTAATAATACTTCAATAAGAATTAAAAAGAGGAGGAAAGAAATTCATATTCCAAATAAAACTTAATATTTTATAACCTTGGAATACTATCCATTAATTAAAATAAAACCATCATAACACAATTAAATAGGTTCTAAAAATACTGTATTCAATTCATAAACATATATATATAATTAATAACAACACATTAATATATATCATGTAAATTTATAATAATCTATTAATATAATAACTCATTTTCACCAAAAATTTAAATAAACACACATTTTAGTAAAATTTCCTAACCCAAAATTCACTTACACACAATTCATCCAAATAAAAAATTTAATTTTAGGGTCCATTATAAGAATATAAAACATATAAAAATAACTTATTTTGAGAATCCCTTTCAATTATATGTTCTTTGAATGATGAATAATTTAATAAATCAATAAAAATGTTTTTGATAAGTCAATATGTTATAATCCATTCATTTTAAAAATCCCAAAATAAAACCATTTCCCCTTTTCCAATGTATATTTTTTTTATCAAAAACCCTTTAAATACTTTTATAACCACTATCACAGAGATTATAAATAAATTTATACAAAAAGATATTTCTAAAATTTCATATTAATTCCAACCCATCTGATTTAAAAGAAAGTAGGATTCACTGAATCCATTTGGAATCTAATTGATGTTTTCAAAAAGAATAAAAATATTATTTTCCTAAATATTAATTGAAAATATTCATTAAACTATAAAAAATAAATATAAATACAATTTATAAAATCCATTTAATTGGAATTACAAAACACTATCAAAACATTTAAATCCCAAGAAAAAATATTTTAAAACTACCATCAAAGTCATGAAATTTACGTAATTATGGAATGTTCATCAAAATTTAACTAACAAAAATATAATAACCACAAATTTAAGATTAAAACACCCTAAAATATTCCTTATAATATATAAAAAACATAATAATTCTATCAAACAAAAACACATTTCTTAAAAAATTTCATATTTTAAATTTTTTATTTTACAAAAAATAATAAAATTTGTATAATCTAATTCATACATATCCAAGGAAAAAAATATTTATTGAACAATAACTTATATAAAATAAACCCTACAACAATAAAATCAATCTACAACACCCTTACATATACTTTAATACTATAATGAACCATTTAACACTGGTTATATGTATTTTGGTGAATTTCAAAATAGATCATGCTTTATACCATTTTATGATGTCCTAATACTAGTCCAAGAGACCAAATTATTATAAATTTTTTAATTAAAAATTATAAAAAATGTATTAGTCAAGGGGTAAAAAATATTTAATTATTTCAACCATTTATCAATTCAAATAAAAAAAATTAAATTGCGCTAAAATAAATTCATAAACATTGGAGAAAAAAAGAAAAAAATGTGTAAGTGCCTTAAGTCATTACATTTTAAAAAATACTAAAAATAATTTTACAATATATCTCATTTCAATAATTATAAATTAAATATAAAAAAATGAATAAGACTATCAAAATTATAATTAAGATATCACATTTCCCCCATTTAAAATGTGAAATACCTTAAAATGACTCCAATATGTTTCATAAAACCAATTGAAAACAACCCATGTAAAATTATTAAAATATAAACCTTTATTTACTAGTATTTAAATACCTAAAATAATATTTATTTTTGAAATTCAGCAACTATGTTTTCCCATTATTTACTACAATTTATTGTTTCCTAAAGCTATAGTTTAAGATACAAATTTAAAATTACATTACTTAAATAATTTTATTAAGTCATTTATAAAATACACAAAGTAAAAAAACACAATACATTAATTTCTGTTCTTTAGTTAAAAATTAATTTCATATTTTTTTTCATTGTATATTTCTAACAAACACATACATTTTCATAAAAAACCTATTTCTTTAATCAATAAAGTGTAAATAAATGTATTATATATCATTTCCATTAAAAAAAGTAAAATAACTTCCAAACAAGTGGGCATTCAATACTTGGTTTTGTATGTCTCCAACCATGATAAAATATAATCCAAGAAGTACAATGACATTCTTATTCCTTCACAACCATTGAACTTGGGTAAAATACATAAAAAATAACACAACCACATGGTAAATTGACACATCATATTACCCAATATTACCTAGTATCTCAATTAATTATATAAAATTGATGATCAATAATTTATTTAGGTATATAATGATATTTTACCATCCTATCTCCACCTCAACAACTAATACAAAAACAAAACCCTATTTGATAACATTTTATAACAACCAATCTTTGGTTACCATAATTCAGAGAAAGACTAACACTGACCACTACTGCACATCCCTTAATTATTCGATGTTACCAAAGTTTATTTTTTGATGCCCACTACTTGTTTCTAACCTGTGGGGACCAAGAACACCCCTTGGGACATTCTGTGTACAGGCTTGGGTGATTGGTTCAAGGTCAACTAGGGTTGGTTTATGACAAAATGGTATCATAACATGCACTTATTAATTGGTGTGTCTGGAAGATGGATATCGGGACTATCGAGACATGGGATGTAGGTGTAGTATGGGTGTCATGAAACCTTTCTCGTTTTGAACCTCAGGTCACCAGAGGTGATATGTGATTTGATTCTTATCCCTTGTGTTGATTTGTATTGAGAGATGATAAGGGAGGTGAACTGATTCCATATTACTGCTTCACTTGGGGTGGTGGCCTCTGTGGATTCAAAGTTCCCAGTTCAATGCCCTCCCAGTTTTATGCCTTAATTGGGGTATGGCCCACCAGCATTCCATCAGGTCAGGCATAGACAATAGTCCCTCATTCTGGTGGCTCGTCACTGAGTGTGTCCCATTTGGGTTTCAATTGATGTGGGTATATGATAAAAATGAAAATAATTTATAAATAGGGATGAACATGAAATCTTGTAAATGGTTTTAAACTGGTAATGTGGATTCTAATGTTTAAAGTGTTTTGGGTTTGAGAATGTGGATTGGATGTGACCCTTGGTATTCATTATTGATGTTGACATGTATGTGGGTATGTGTGGAATGTTCATATGCGCATGTCAGGATAAAAATGGAAGGACACACATGTAATAGTCTATAAGATACTATGGGTTGGGTTATGGAATTGATGTTTTCGTGGTTTTCATAAGGTGTATTTGAATGAGAAAACGATTTGAAAATAATTTTTTTATTAAATATGGGTTTTTAGTAGTTGGAAATTCACCTTGGAAGAAGAAAATTTTAAATTTTAAAAGGGAAATGGTGGTTTTTAAAAGGGGTATTTGGTGGTGTTTATGTTCGGTTGGACTCTGAGATAGTTGTTTATTGTTATAAGTGTTATTTTTAGTTATTCTTTAGTTTGATGTTGGATATGGTTTTCATTTCTTCTATGGATTAGAAATGCCACCCAAAAAGGTCTTTAAGGTCCATAATGAGTCATGAAATGTTCTCATTACTTCTCTAATGTTGCATATTTTTTAGGATGATCAACGTCCTCTTGAGGTTGTGGAGTGTCTTGAGGAAGTCAGGTGTGTTTTTAGGTCATTGGGAACTCCCGATGTTGTTAGAGTCCATGAAGTTTAGAGGTTGTTTGAGGGTCCAACCATGGACCAGTGGGAGTTGGTTGCCCAATCATCATTATAAAGTGATATAATGTGGTATGTTCTTAAGTACACATTTTTCAAATGGTTCATACCAGTGGAGGTGAAGCTTAAGAAGGTGGTAGAGTTGTGGGTTGTTCAGTAGGGTTTGTAGTTAGTAATGTCTTATGTTGACCATTTCAAAGAACTAGTCCCATTCCTTTTAAAAGTAGCATCAAAGGATCATATGAAAGCCCCTCTTTTTGTTTGGGGTCTTTATCCTGAAATTGAAAATAACTTTCTCTCATTCTTTGAATCATGTGTTGAGAAGTTATTGGATTAGGCATTCATTACTAAGCTACTTTTTAGGTTAAATCAATTGATAGTTGGATCTTCTAAAGGTTCACCATATAGTGAGCGGGGTATGCTAGATGATCCTGATCCTGGAAAGTATCTTTAATCCGTTCCAACTTCCGGTTTGATGGTCTGTTATCTTGTATGTTTCCAATGTAGTTGGGTTGGACACTCAAAGACGTCTTTTTGTATCACCCCTAAGACTTTCTATCACTATGGCAGTTTAGGCCATCTGCAAAAAATTTGAAGGAAGAACTGTTTGAAAAAGAAGTCTCTAATGGAGGATGTGCTGACTAACTGTGAAGTAAGTGATGATTCAGCCATCAGAGCCCCAACTAGAGGCCTCATGGTAAAGCTCATACACAGTCACGAGTTGCATGGGGTACTAGAAGCCTAGGGATGGTGTTCAATTTCAAAAAATTTTGTGATTCTAGTTGTGTTTTGTTCAATTTTTTTAGGTAATGGTGTTATTGAAATGTTCTACAACAATTTTTATAGATTCGTTTATTCTAAATTTATACCCTTTGAATCATTTATTACTCACAATAGATGTTTGGCATTTTAATTAATGTGTTTTTTTTGGGTTTCAATTTCAGTTTTGGATTCCTCGGTGATTGTTTGGAAAATGTATGGGTTTTGTGAAGAGGTTGAGTAGTAGATTCGATTGTTGGTTGGTTTTAATTTGAAATTTTTTCATGATTTTTCCCTGATATTAGATTAATTTGGCCGGTGTGGAGAATTGGTTTGAGTTCTAGTGGTGTGATTTTCACCCTTCCATGGGGGGTTTGTCGGTCCATCTTAGATATTTCCTCATTTTGGTGCTTGGTATTCTAGGTTTATTCTTGGTAAGTTCTCTATTTAGGTTCTTATGGTGAAATGGTTTAGTTGGTACTATAATTTGGGTAGATTCTAGTTGGTATTTTCCGCATTCCCCTCAGGGGTGGTGTGTTGGTGTTTTGAGGTATTCAAGCTAGTGTAATTCTTGTGGTGGGGAGAAATATCTTGTTTTCCCCCTCATTTGGTGATGCAATTTCTCTTTTATCTGTTCGGTGTGACCTATGGAGATTGAGGTCAATCCATAATCCTTATTTTTGGCCATTTTGTTTGGTCATGGACTCAGGTTTTAGTTATCTAGCAGATGGGTGACTTTATAGGGGAATAAGAGTCTATGGTGAGGATAATTATCACACCATGACCTTGGACACTTCTTATTTTTATCCATTTACTATTATTGGATCTTTGGGTTGAGGTTAAAGTTTGAGTCCTCGTGGAAAATTTTTATTTTTTCTGTTTTTTTTTGGAATTTTGTGGGTGAAGCACAGTTACCTCGGTGTTAGTAGTAACAGTGTGGACACTTTGCACTCTTTTCTAACCAGACAGAGCTGACCACCGGACCTATACATGACCATGTGATATGTTATAGGTAAGTGAATGGTATCTCTTCCATAAGAGAGAGTGTCACATGGTTACCACACGATTTAGAAAACTATGCGGCCCCACTAGGTCAATAAAATTCCATCTTTTTATTTCCCTCTCTTATCAATTTTTCCTTAACTTGGTTATCTCCTCCTTCCCTTTGTCTTAGTGCACCAGGGGTCCTCCCTAGGCCTCATCCAATGCTCCCAATTATCCGGGATGGCCTCACCTTTGGATTCAAGGTATGGTTTTAGGGTTTTTGTGTCACTTTTCCTCCTTTTCCCCTTCTCCTCTCCTTATCCTTGTTTTTCCTTAGCTTTTTATTTCTAGGAAAAAAAGCTACCATCTTGGGATTATGTTTAATTAATTTTTTCATTATCTATAGGGTTTACAAATAATTCGTGGGACCCTTTTCTCCCTCTCATGGGAGTTTCATTCTAATCACATCTTGTTTTAGTCTGTGTTTTCAAGATTTTCTTTACTAAGGCCTTTCATTTGATGCTTCGAATATTAAATAAATTTATTATGTCAATTCACACCACTATAGCACCATTAATAATTATATAATGGTATTTTGGATTTGTTTTGTTTTTCTAAAAATATGTATTAAGTGAGTTTTGTGTAAATTTTCTATCTTTATAATACCTAGGATGCTTGTTTGAATTTACATTGTTATTTAAAATAGGAATTGGGTCTTATATGAAATATATAGCCATTATTATTTTTTAAGAACATTTTTTGTTAAGGAATTATGTTTGGTAAGTATGATTTGGTTATGTTTTGTTTTGTTTAATGTGTTGAATCACCTTGGAGAGGGTTCAATGGCTCAAATATTGTTTTTTATGTTCTTATAATGATGTGAATGGGTGGTTTCGGATTTAATATAATGGTTATTGTATGGAAATGGTTTTCAAATACTTTTTTTGGAAATATTTTGTTCCATTGGATGTTGGCACATTCATGGGTGCACTAGGTGCACCCATGGATGTGCTTTCAAATTATGATGGCACTATAAAAATAGTGTTTCATTATAAACCTTGGTTTCATAAAATGATTATTTGTGTCCTGCTATTGCTAATAACTCTTGAGATGAATTATATACATTTACTAGTCCAATTAGACTTCATTTTTTATTGACATGTTCTGTTAGGATGACCTATAGTTTTGAGTCAACCATATAGTATAATGTTACTTGATTACTAGTGAGATACCCAAAAAACATAGTTAATATTGTGAATTTTAATGAAATATTATCCCAATAATTTATTATATCCCCATTATTTCATTTGATTATATGAAACATTTCTTCAATTGGGGTTTATTTTTTTGTGGTTATTGGATATCTTAGTGTCTATTATGCTTGTTTTATTTTCCAGGGACAATTTTGATTTAATTAGAAAATTAATTTAAAAATGTCTTCGAATTTGTAGTTGGAAATGAGAATAATATTTTATGAATGTGGTAAAAAATAGTATTTTTAATAATGTTTTATAGAAAATGTTGTGGTTTTTTTTATCAAAAAATAGGTTTTTAAAGAACCATTTTGGGAAAGGGTAATGAAATGTGGTTTTCAATTTATTTATATAACTTCTGAAATCTACATTATGATGTTAAGAAGATCTTATTTAATATTTTGGTTTTGATATTTATTTTGAAAGAGACAAGAGGAGTTGGATGTTTTATAAAGTAAATCATTGTTCTTGACATTTTTTTAATTATAATCACCTGAAAAAACCTATTTCATAATTGATGTAAAAATTAATATTTACGAACTATTTAATGAAAGGAATTTTATAAACCCCTTAGTGATATCCTACTAGACTTACTATCTCAAACCGTACATATGAATATATGTGTGGGTTTGCATGTAGACCTACTATTTTATAGAGCTTCATGGTTTTTTTAGTTTAACTATAATTTTTATCGACTAATTAGTGACTTGGGATGTGGTGAGTGACCATGGATTTCATGGAGGAGTTTTGGATGTTAGTTTTTTATTTACGGTAGGATGTTTCTATATCATCCAAGATGATATATATTTTTCTTTCATTCAATTCCTTTTATTTATCCCTATTGTGTATTATTTTGTATTATGATGTATAGTTATAGTAATGGGGTAGATCACATTCATTGGTAATGACTCCTATATTTCCATTATTTATTAAGTTCTTATTATTTGAGTTTTTATAGATATCTAATATACATACTTTCAATGTCGTATTGTCAATAAAATGATCTTCATTATTTTTACATATTTTTTTATGGTAAAAATGTTATCTTGAGTATACCCCATGGTTCTCATATACTAGACTCCAACCCGTGGGGATCATAAATTCCCTCTAAACTTATAAGTAGGCCAAAACCGGAGAAGTTGTAGGTCATCTAGGATTGATTCATTTTAAATTTGATAAAAAATAATTATAAAATTATTATAGGAAATAATCTGATAATATGAATGAGTATATAAAATGTTTCCTTGATTTTCCCAAAAAAATTGAGTATAGATGAGTAGTAAATGGGTTGTTGTTGATTTAGTGCAATGTTGATGGTACATAAGAGTAAAATTTTAAGATAAAACAAGTATATTGGATGGTTAAATTTTCATCCTATATCATTAAAATCTACTATATTTGTTAAGAAGGATGAGTGACTATTAAGGATAAAATTTTAAAAAATACAAGAAGGGGTTTTGAGAAACTCTCTGAATATTCAATGTAATGTATTAGTTTTATAGAATCAAGTATTTAATTTTGAATAATATATCATACAAAATTAATATTTTATAATTATTTTATATATAATAAAGTTTGAGACTGATAAATTTAATGATCAAGTATGTAGTGTTCATTTATGTTGAAATGGTTTCTACAAGGGAAATTAAGAAATCAAAAAAATATTTCATGTTCAAATGGATCGAAATAAAGGATGTGTATTTTCATTCTCAGTAATAAAATATATGAATAATAATTAAGTTTTATCTTTGGTTTCTAAAAATAATATTAAACATTTAATTCATTAGGTATTGTTATTTTTTAGTGGGAATCATAAAAAACCAGAAAACATAACATTTAGTTACAGTTTATTATAAACATCTGATAAATAATTTAATTAGAAAAAGATTGTCAGAAAACCACCACCAAGTGATTTGAAAGAAATTAATATCCCTTTTACTTTCCATTCATCTTCCCCTCTCCCCTAATCATGAATTCCCCATTATACATCCTTTTATCCATCAATCATCCTTTTACATCGATGCACAACCCTATGACCATTATTTCCCTCCACCTATCATCACCAGATCCCCAAATCTTCTCTTTCCCTTCCCTTATTTCCACCCATATAATTGAATCCTACAGCTATCATCTCCTCTTCCCCTATCATTACACTACCTCTCCCATCACCTCCCCCTTCTAGTTGGTTTTCATTTTATTTATTTAGCTATTTATTTATTCTATGATTTTACTCTGTTTTTTTTCATATGATTATAATTCCATTTGGAGAATCATTACAAAACAACCTCAAAAAAATTACTCCAAATTTTATTACTTTTTTGATTAATATGAAACTTGTGTTTAATTAAAACTAATGCAAGTGTATTAGGAAAATCATCATTGTTGACGTTTTTTTTAAATCATGTAAATTATTTTGACGTCTGATATTATTTTAAATATTTAAAATGGTAAAAGAATATTTACTTATTAATATGAAAAATATTTTAATGGTTGGTATTTTATGATCATTTTTGAAAAGTATAAAAAATTGTTTTTGAAAATTGATTTTTTATTTCATAACTATATTGATAGATAAATTTTTAAATTTTTGAAAGTATGTATTCTGAAAAATAATTTATAAATTTTATTTCAAATAGGAAAATTAGAAGGTTTCTATAAAGGTTTGATATTTCTTAATGATTCTAACAAACAAAATTATGTTATTTCAAAGATATTCCTTTGATAATCATGTTATCAATGTCATTTTAAATTTGGTCTTCTTATAAATATTTAATTTTATATGATTATTTTAGTATTTAAAATATTTAGATTGACAAAATATTACTTATTTGTGCATTAAAATTGTAATATTGAATGTATTATAGAATTAAAAGAAATGTTTTGTGTGAAAATGGTATATGTAAGGTGATGACATTATATTGAAAATATAAAGCTAATGGTTTTTGTCAAATACGACAATTATAATAAGAAAAATGTGTCTATTTTTATATGAAGAAATATCTTTTCCATAGTAATTATCATCAATCAAAAGAAAGGTATGACCTTCCGTATATTTCATTGAAGAAAATTACTATTGAAAAGAGATATGATAATATAAAAATGAACTAACGTTTCTTGGAATGGTGGTTATTTGAAAATGATTACTAGCTAGTTATTAAAAATATGGTTCTTCTATGATTGGTTAATAGATTTTCTCATAAATATATATGTGTGTTATGTTAAACAAAATTTGTTTCTAATTATTGAAATACTATTGTATTTATTATCACAAAGAAGTGTTTAGTACTCCCTATATTATAAATGTTATATCAAATTTGGCGTTTTACCCAGAACACATGTTCCTAACATGAATCCAATATCTTATCACCCCCAAACCATCTTCTCCTTTCTGAAATGAGGTAATTAAAGGGAACTCATATGCTAATAGGCCCGGAAAACTTATTTGGTTTTTATTACCTTTAAATATATATAAACTTATATATGTATATTGTTTTTAGTTTAAAAAATACTAGTGTGTCATATTATGTTTGTTTATATATATGTATATATTTTTGTATAAATAAATATTTTTTATATTTCTAAGAATAATTTTTTAAATATATAATTGTATTTATATTTAATATATTATTATTTATATTATTTAATTATAATATATATATTTATATTTTTTTCTAAATATATATAATTATAAATTTATAATATATATAATCATTCAATTATATTTATTATTTTTATTTATAATATATATGCATATATATGTAAATATATATATATATATTCATAAATCAATAATTTTTTTTAAATTTATAATATATTTTGAAATTTTATATTTATATTTATAATTTATATATATATAATGTATTTAATATTTGTGTGTGTGTTTGAATATTAATATTTAAACTATATGTGTTTGTGTATATATATATATATTTATAAACTTATAATATATTTATAAATTTAGATTATATTTATATTTTATATATATTTATTTATGAATTTATACATATATATTCATTTATATATTTATATTTTATATTCTTATATATTTGTGTATGCATATTTTCTATAAACACACACACATATATATTCTAATATATTATTATATTAATATATATTTTTAAATATAAATATATTTTTCAATTTATAATATATATACTTCTATGTTTTTGTGCACATGTGTGTTTGTGTGTTTATATCTATATCTCTAAATATAAATTATATATATTTTATATATCTATGTTTTAAAATATAATCATAAGCTATATATATATATATTTGTGTACAGAAAATATATTTATTTATTACATTTATAAATCTATAACATATTTATATTTATACATGTCTTTACAAATTTATAATATATATATTCATATTCCTTTATGTATACATATATATATTTACATTGAAATATATTTATAAATTTATATATATTCAAAAATGTATTATGTGTGTGTGTTTATATTAATATTTTTAAATATAAATTTATAATTTTTTTGTGCGGGTGTATTTATATACACTTATAAATCAATATATATATATATATATATATATATATATATATATATATATATATTATTTATATTTATCTTATATGAGTGTGTGTGTGTAAATTTATAATGCGTGTATATATATATTTGTTAAACATTAATTATATTTATATTTTTAAATATATATTTGTGCATGTTAATATTTGTGTATATATATATATTATTAAAAATATATCTGTCTATTTAAGAAAATATTATGTTTTAATATGTTATAAAATATATATGATTTAAAATAAATGTTTTTTTAAAAAACATAGCTAAATTAGATATTTTTTAGAAAAAATTTATCTAAATTAGCCATATTTTAATAAAACATTGCTAAATTAGACACGTTTTTATAAAGAATTTCTAATTAGCTTTATTTTCTTGAAATAATGAATAATAAGATATGTTTCTGAAAAATTACCGCAATGTAGCTATGTTTTTTAAAAATCACTACAAAATGATGTTTTTTACTAAATATGGTATATTAGAGTTATTGCATCTTGAGATAAGATCTTAACACACCCAACAAATAATTAATTTTCATATTTTTTTACTAAAATGTACTCCTTAATTCTTATATACTTATATAACCTTTTTTATTTGAACATGTTGGTAATCAACTACTTATGGATAAAACTTGGATTACCTTACATGGAAACATAGCTCAGTGTAACAGCTTGGCCTGAACTATCAGGTCTGATATGGGATTCCACATGACATCATATGCACTTCCCCATACACATGAGGTGGATGACTAGTAGTGTGGACCCATGGAACAACACTGGGTGACTATACCCTCACTACTAGGTAAACATCATAGTACAAAGAAGGAAGTGATAACAAATAATTAAAAATAATTAATAAATAAATAACCATTATAGTAGAAGTATATACAAATAAAACCTGTCCATGAACTATCAATATGACATTAAAGAAATATAAACCAAAACTAAATCAAAGGAATAAAATTTATGATTTTAAGATAATAAATAAAACTAACTACAGATACCAATCCTGAACTCCCTCTAGAATCATCAAACATCCCCTTACTAACCTACTCATCCATCCACCCCTAGGCCCCTTCCCTTTTTTGGATTCTTATTCATGAAATCTACAAGCACAGTAAAATGCCCAAGTAAGGTGTGATTACAAGACTCAATATGACACCACAAGCTACCTTAAGAATATCTTTATAAGTTATATAGGCACACATCATGAAACTAAACAATGTACATATAAACAAATACAATATCACATAACACAACATATATGCATATTCTTTAGAGACCATCTCTAACTTCTTCAACACAATGGTTGAAAAAACATCGATCATCAACCTAACACCCCCCTAATGGGATAACCCAAAAATTAATGTGGAACATCCTAATGGTCGTGATATCCCAAGTACATTCTGACTAATTTCTAACACATCACTCTTGGGGGATGGTCTAATAAGATCAACATGAACACTCAAATGAAGATGAAAAATGGATAGTATATATGACACATGATAACAGTGATAGATAAAAATCACATTTTATAAACAAATAATCATAACCCATAACAACCAATATGCATGAAAAACATCAAACATGGGTATCATTTGGGCTACACATGTACACTATATGTGATGAAGCATAAAACACAGCTATCATTAGGATACACACAAATTCCAACATTCATTTCATGAACCTATAGAAAATATGTGTGAAAGTTAATGGCTTCTATCATCAAGTGAAATGCTTATCGATAGTAAGGGTCACCATATGAGTCCCAAATCACTATAAGAATACATAAGTAAACCGAAATTTACTTGATTTAGAAATCTAGTATCAAGGTTGTTAATAAACCACACCGTAAATATAGGTAAAGGCCAAAGATATACAATATGATCAACTGTCCATAATGGTCTTGGCCTGATTGATGGAAGATGCCAATTCCTTGAATCTAGATACTAATTCTACCAATAATCAATGAAAACCTCATCATACAATGAGAAAACCTATATATCTCATCAAAATAACTTTGATATAATATATTTTCATTAAGGAAGAGACAAGAAGAATGTTTGAGAACAATGAAGGACTCATTGGATTGGAATATGGAGATCAATTAATCATTTGGGAATTGAATGGAGATGTTTTAAGGTAGTGAGAGAACCCAAAGATCATTTGAGAGGATCCCAAGTGGACTAGGATTTGAAGAGATAAAGAGGAAAAAATTAAAATTGATTGGGTATTAGGATTTATGAAATATTCCTATAAAATCATGGTACTCACTAGGCTATGTCAAATGCCACAAGAATGCCACATTCAACTTGGTATATTTTGTTCTTCCTATGAGAACCACCAACAAGATAGTGGCTTATGGGAAGATTTATGTCTACCCAATAATTGTATTGACTAGATAGTGGCTCCCCTCTAGCTCATTGGTGGGACTATTGAAACTTTTCAAGTTACAACACATCCACCTACCATGAATCATAGAATTATAGCCTACAAAATGATTCTATCATGTTTATTAAAACTAAAAAATGAGAGAAAAAGAAATCTAGAAATTGAAACCGGGTATACCTAAAATAGATTTTTCGAAATTCTACCCTACCTATTAATTCTAGTCCTCGATAAGTACTCCCATATTTCTTCTCAATCAAATCATTACAATATTCCTAAATGTTAGCTTCCCACTCCCATGTATCATTCAAAATATGATACTACTTCTATATAACTCAAAAGAGAAGAATTAAATTTCCTTAGAACACTTTATCAAATCGGTACACTATCTGAATAGGTATCTCAACAAAATATGCATCTGGTTTCCACTCAATATCCTCTTAGTTGATCACATGTCCAAAACTGGGCTTGAACCTTCAAATATGAGAACATAGAACACTTTGTTCAGACCTAAATACCATTGAGGAAGATCCAAATTTTAAGCAACTATGTAGATGCATTTGATTATATAAAATATCCAAATATACCATATCTCCAATGTTCCATGTCTCCTCAAATGCATCTTCCCTTTATAAGGGGACACTTGAAAGTAGACCTTGTCACCCACAATGAAGTCCATGGGTCAACTCATTTAATATGTATAAAACAACTACGTATTTTGATCTATAACCTGCCATTTTTTAACAATTACACCTTTTATGAGGTCTCATGTACCATAATAATCCCAAAAACTAATGATTCACCAACCTCTTGTAAACATAGTGGGGAATGACATGAACTCCCATATGAAGCATCAAAAATATCAATTGGAATTTAATAACATAATCTATTATTATATGAAAATAAAATAAATTCAATTTTTCAAACCAACACCTCCAAAATCAGGAACACATGATCAATTAATATCTTGTAATGTTAGGATCATTCGCTTTTATTGCTTGTTGGTCTAAGGATCAATGTTTGAAACCAACTTCAACTAAGTTCCCATCTCCTTTTATAAGTCATTTCAAAACTTCTATTTAAAATAGGCCTCTCTTTTAGATACCATTACTGAAGAAAATTCATAAAGATAAAAGATCTATTGAACATTGATATTTCCTAGCTCATCCATTGAGTTCATCTCTTGGATCAGTATAATGTGATAATCCTTTGTCAGCTAATCCACAACCACCCAATAAAATTATTAACCTCTCTGTATACTAGTATAAATTATCATGAAGTATGTCATCACCCTATCCCAATTCCGAATAGGCATTGGAAGTGGTTGTATAAATCCACTAGGTCTCTAATGCTCCAACATGATCATTTAGCATGTCAGACAATGAGAGACAATGTTTGCATTGTCTCTCATAATGTTATGCCAACAAAAATGCTACATTACATCCTGACACATCTTGGTTGACCTCAGGCTCTCTTCCCACTGAAAATAATTGGGGGTCTTATCTAATACTCTCTCATGGAAGTTAATATGATTACCCTACCATGAACCTGAATGACTCTATATTTATCAAAGGCCTAACCAAAAAATCGAACCATTTTTTGTGACCTCCTCATGTATCATGATACACTTTGGATAAAACTTCTGACTAGACTTCACTCACTCCACCAATGAAGAATTATTTTACAGGGGTACAAAATCCACAACCCCTTGATGCTTAGATATTCCCACCTATCTACCTACCTTTAAGTCTTAATATTTAATTTTACTTCTTACATATACTCCCCAACCACAGGTTTCTTCAAGCTTAGTGAATCTGAAAATAAATTGACTTTCCTATGAAAATAATCCATGTCAAATTAAAATTTCTACAAGTACTCTACTCATCTCCTCTAATAAATATTTATGTCATATTGGGTGAAAATATACAATAGAATCTTATGGTCTTAATACTTGAAAAATCTATCACTATAGAAGAAGTTTCACCAACAGTTCAACTCATGTACCGAAACATCCAAATATAATTCATGATCTGAGTAAATCCTCTTGCAGGAACACATTTGATGATACCCATAGGAAATTATCATATCAACATCAATCAGAACAGTTCCTAAGACAATTCCATAAATGTCATAATATATTGTATACGCACTTATAGTCTCAAAAATAATTAGGATTTGATACAACTTCAACCTCATCTTTATCTCTAAGAACACATCTTCACACTATCATGTCCATTCAAAATTCAATTCATTCTTCATCAGCATGGTCATGGGAACTACCAGGTCAGAAAATTCTTGAATCAGCCTCCTTTAGTACCCATCCAACCTAAGAAAACCCTAAATTTAAAAAACTATATTTTTTCCTGCCCAATACACAAATACATTAATTTTATTCAAATTAATTAATAGTCCTTCATAAAAAACATTGTTCCTATGAAATCATGCCTCTTATATAAAAAGAGTGACACATCAAGTACATGGCGTAAAGACGGTGTACTCAATGAATGCTTAATATGATATCAAGAATTCATGAATGTGATTCTAATGTCTTGTAATATATTAGTATATAATTGATGAATGATGAATGAGTACATGTATAGGGGAAATACCTTGTTCGTGTGGGATATGAAAACTTTCAAAGCATTATTTAGTATAAAAGGGACAATAAGATATTGTTATAACTTGTACCTTCTCTTAAACAATTTCTTCAGTATGTATTTCTCTATGACCAAAATCTAATGGTAGTGAGAATTTAGATTAATATTTTAAAACCATCAGGATCCCATCATTTGATCAAACAAGTCAATAGTTCTTGGAAACAAGTATTGTTTTATCAAATTTAACTAATTCAACATATTTTTGTTTACAAAAAACTTAATACAACTATACTCCTTGGAAAAAAACTGGAGAACCCTAGAGGGAGTTCCTGGTTTGATGAAGCCTTTATACTCTAGATCTTCTAAATACACCTTGTATTCTTTAATCTCAGATGGTTTCATATGATATAGTTCATACACCGGACACTAGATTAATCTCAAAAATAATTCCCATAGGTAGAATAATTTGTAATAAGTCTTATATAAATACATCTCAGTGAAGGTCAACCACTGGAGAAGAATAGTAGGGGTTCACCACCTGTTCCACTACCAAGATCATACTAGCTACCAGTGCTGAAAATGTTTCTCATTGATGAGGGCCGATCCCACTCTGACTACATCAACAACCCACACACTGGTCAACTGAAACTTCTCCCCTGTAATTAATTTCTAATTTAATCATCTTTTATAATAATAGATGTTTTCATTATATTGGGTTAACCAATCCATGCAAAAGATCATATCGAATCCTATCATCTTTGTAATTATGAATCTCAAAATATACTCTTTGCTGAAATCCACTATCTGGTAGTATGGATAGAAATGAAGAAGATATAACATCTTTCCTAAAGTTGTATTGAAATACATTATCTCAGAAGATAATTTAACAAATAAATCCACCTAAGAAACAACTTGATCTAATATTAATGAATGGAACATATCATTGTCAATAAATAAATAAATAGTGTAGAATAAATTAAGACCATACCTCACACTATGGAAGGTCCATCACCACCATCTTCCAAACCACGATCAACCACATAATCCCTACCAAAAACTATTTGATGACACAATAGAGGTTTATGAGTCACCTATTTCATCAATCCTTGTAGGGCCCACACCTTCTACTGAGGTCTCATGTCAGCCCTTTCAATGCACATACATGAAAACTTATCACAGAACATCTTTAGATTCCTTGTATTAAAACACCAATGAAAATTCTTAAGATAATAGTTATGTTCTTTGAAGAACTGTCCCTTCCTCTCATGGTTATAAAACATGTAAAATTTATCTCCCATAGATAAAGTGAAGGAACCTCTTATTTAATCTAATTAAAAACAATCTCCTTGCTGTCTATCCTCTGACTTCCTCTTATAATTCCTAAAATAAGAAATTGGGACTGCACTGAATAAGGCACATATCAATCCACTTATATATTTAATAATACTTGAATCTATTTTTTCCTAAAATACATAATAAATAATCAATTCCATTTGAAACACTACAACATATGACAATAGATAGAAGTACATGACTTAGGGATACATATCTCATATAGGATCAATCCCAAATCTTATAGCCTTCTAAGCATCATTACCATCCACAAGAAGAGAATATTAATTCATTTATGTGAACTGTTTGAAATAGTAGGGATCATTAATTTTTTTCTTATAGAGAACCATGTACTTCTGATCATGGTAAAACTTAAGTGCATCTAGAATTAACATGATGAATAAGAGATCCTTGAAGGTCTCTCATGTCATCTGTTTACATCAACTCGTGTATTTTAGGAAAATATACCATTTCCCAACTACGACTCAGAGCATTAGGGTCTCCAATCTTCTGCATACTAAGAGAATCTAGTGTCCAATATGGATGGGGGTACTAGAAATATAATTCAAGAGAAAATTGGATCATTGTCATCAAGTCCATATAGGACCCCCTACCCTAAATATGAACTAATCAAAAGAGTCTTGGTTGAAATTATTCTATATCTTGACCCACATGAGAAAAAAATTGAATATTATAGGATGCACCCTACTTCATAATATATGGTAAAACTAGTTGCATTAGACATATGTGGTGTGTAATTTCCCATGTTTCTAAAAAAAACTTAGATAATTCCAATATCTTTTACAATCAAACCATTTAAAGAACATAGGGACACACAAGGGTTCACAATAAAGCTCAAACTAATGGGATACCCATAAGAACATGGATAACCCATAACACTAACCAAAACCAATTCTAGGACTATAGTACCTTCATATTTATCATATTCACATATATACACTCTATCATATAATACAATGAGATTAAATAAAAGTATAAAAGAAATAATTCACCAAAATACATATCAAAATTTAAATAGAAATATAATTATTTGGGATTTTTTTAATGTAAGAAGTTTTTATGTTCCATGTGATCCTATGTGTCTATCATTATACCTAAATGCACACCAAATTAAAAAAAAATAAACACAACATCATGTAAATCACCCAAGGTGAGTTTAAATCATAGGTAAAATCAAACAAAAAGAACATAAAATCGCACTTTTATGGAAACTTAGTGGTCCACCATAATGTGTTGGTCAAGAACTGACATAGATACCCTTCTTAAGTCATAATATTTTTTCTCATATCTACCATATCACAAATCAAGGGAAATAGAATAAACAATTTAGTGAACATGGTTGTCTAATAGCCTTTTTTAACACCTAAACTCAACAACTGAGTATGAGATGGGATTCCACATACCCTCACTCACACATCACTGTATATAACTGGTAACCGACTAGAAGTGATGACCTATACCAAAACATAGGAAAATATTCCCTTGGTAATAGGTAAACATCAGAGTAAAAATAAGGAATATATAAACAATAATCAATATATAAGGAATAAATATATAATGGGCAGTGTAATAGCATATATAAATAGAACAATCCCATGTATTATTAATATGGAGTGTCATGTACATAAACCATAAATAAATAAAAGGGGTCCAAAGAATGAGGTAAATCCTATAAATAAAATTAACTATAAACATGCATCCTAAACTCAATACAGAAATGTCTAACATCCTCTTAAAAACAAGATCAATTATTCACCATAGGGACCTTTCCCTTCCCCGGATCACTTGTCATGAAATCTATAAGTTCACTGAAATGTCCAAGTAGGGTGTGAGTAAGAGACTCAATAGGACACCACAAAAAACCATTAACATAAGTGAATAAGATATACAGGTTCATGACATGAATGAAAAGAAATTATAGATAAACAAAAATTATATCACATAACAAAAAATATATTTGGAATCCTTAGAGACCAACTCTACCTATTTTTTGAACCATACCAGAAAGACCATTGTTAATCCTTATACTACATCCCCCTAGATGGGATAGCAAAAAAACATCTATTAAACATCTCATAGGTTGGGAAAACCAAATTATGTGACAAAACAATTGTAGGTTTCAGGCGCAATAAAAGCATGTTGGTGGGTGTACCCAAGTTTGATTTTATCATTAACATCGATAAATCCATGATCTGTCATGATAATAAAATTCCATATCTCTGGAATAGAACGAAGAAAGAAAAATAAAGAGGGGATTCCTAGAACCATAAATAAGATCATCATATTTGGTTATAATTAATTTAATTAATTGACATGAATTACCTTGATAGACTTATTTCTTCGTTGATGTTTCTGTTCAGGATCCGATGTGATCCATCATTTCATTATAGAATCCACATATATGATTCCTCTAGTGCGGATCCATACATGCTAAACATATCTCTAGACATCCTCAAAGGGAGATATAGGTGCTAGCGCGGAAGTGACTTTGCCTACGATGGCCACCTTCAACCGCCTTGATCCAGTGGAGGTGGATCTCTCTCTCATAGCTTGAGAGCGTTCTCAGTGGAAAAAACAATTCTCTTTTGGCTTGAGAGTTTTTCCAAATCTATTCTACAAAACCAGAAAAAAGGCTAGGATAATGAGAAATATATATTTGGGATTTTTAATTACATAGAATAATAAAATGAATTAATTACCCGAAAGCATAAATTCATTTCATTTGTCTTTGTAATACCCCATGTCTAATAATAACAGTTGACTATTATTATTACCAGACATGCACCCAGAGAATTACACCTAATATTATTTAATTAATTAAATAAAATTTATTTCTCATAAATTCTCAGAAAAAAATACATGGCGTGTATATTTAATATACACTAGGTGTACTTTTATTTTTCCATTTTTCATCATTTCCTCCACTACATTTATTAGACCTTGAGTAGTGGTTATTTATATCTAAAATAAATATCTCTACATTACTCGCTAATAAATATATTTTGCACCCACAATATATTATCTAGAATAACTAGTGTCGAAATAAATGCAATCGGGCATCCTTAAATAATTATTAAACAACAATCGTGAGTAATCCTTATTTAACATGTTAAATTAATATTTAACTAAGATACATAGACACATTTAGTGTTTGACCCTCTAGGGATCCTTCTCAGTGGAATTAGGTGGAGCCTGCGTAAAGTCCAAGGTTAGCGTCTAGAAACAAGCCAAGGCACCCATAAAGAAAGAAGATAATTCCGCATTGATGTGTCATCTCCTAAAAATTCTTACAATGTAATATAATCCCATTCTCTCGATATCTCGAATCAAGCAGGTTGCATGCTACTGCCATCCACCCATGTGCTCGATTATTCTTTCTTTGAATTTACGAAATTGAACTTGCCCATTCCTCACCATAGCCATAGATTTATTTAGGCTATATCAATTCCATAATAGGGCTTAAGATATCTACTTCTGTTATGGAACAGAATGGAAAAATACTTTCTTGAATTATATATTAATGTAGTGTCACTCGTGACGAACCCAACGTATCCAACCTCGATGTGAATAGTGTGTCATCACAGTTTTTGACAATGCATCTTAGTTAAGGAGTTGTAATACCGATTATTAATAATATTAATGTTTAAGGACCAATACACATGTCCGCAGATGGGAACATCCAATGACACTATAAAATGTGGATTTCCTACTGGCGGGTCTCGTACTCGTAATATCCTCCTGAATATTACCAAGGGCACGCACCATGAGAAGGGTCCTCAATGTTTTATGAGTCCTCACCACTAATGTCCTGTATTATTTGTGGCCCTCAAATAACAACATTCAGCCATAGAACATATATTAAAGAACAACTTTATGGAACTTCCATGTTCTCATCATAGTAGGGATCCACTATGACCCATTAATGCAACAACTATCCTTAGGACATTATCACATGTATTGTCATGCAGAAGGACAATGAAGATGTGATAAGGTATTTATTAATGAATAAAGTACAATGTATTTGGTTCAAGGCCACAAACTCCAACAGACTCCCACTTGGACTAGAGCAAATTACTAATAACCTTTAACCCGCTAGCTCTCACATGATATTCATGCTTCTGTTGAGATAGGACTTTAGTCATGGGGTCTTCCACGTTCTCTTTTATGGACACTCTTCTCACTGAAAATCCACCCATTTGATAGAAATCCCTCAAGAGGTGATACTTCCAAAGTATGTGATTTTTCTATTGATGTGGCCTTGGTTCTTTTTCAATAGCCACTGCTATAGTATTATCACAACACAATGTGATATGATCTTTTATGCTAGGCACAACATCAAGAATTGGGACAATGATCTTAATCCAAATGAATTCCTTGAATGCATCAAAAGCCTCTATATATTTGGATTCCTCTATAGAATCTGTGATGAATGGTTTCTTTAATCTCTTCCAGCTCCCAGCTCCTCCATTGAGACAAAAAAAATATCCAGATTGAGACTTCCAATCGTTCTGAAATATCTGAAAACTAGCATCATCATACCCTTTAATGACAATATACTCATCTCTTACATACACCAGGAACATATCCTTAGTTCTTCTCAGATACTTAAGGATGGTATTAACAGTATTCCAATGTGGTTCTCTTGGATCTGCTTGATATCTGCCTACCATGCCCAGTGCATAGGCAATATCAAGTCTGGTACATAACATGGCATACATTATGGATCCTATAGCCGAAGCGTATGGGATCTTACTCATTCTATCTTTCCCTTGTTGTGTTTGAGACACATTTTCTTGGAAAGATGTAGGCCATGTGATACTGGAACCAATCTCCTCTTGGATTGTTCCATACTAAATCTATTTAGTATCTGATCAACGTATGTACCTTGATTTAGTCTAAGAAGCCTCTTGGATCTATGATGAATGACCTTGATCCCTAGAATGTAGGTTGCTTCACCCAAGTCCTTCATAAAGAAACACTTTTTCAACTAGTCCATAACTGACTATAAGGATGGTACATCATTTCCAATAAGCAATATGTAGTCAACATATACTACTAGGATAATGATCGAATTCTCACTAAACCTCTTATAAAAACATGGCTCACATTCATTCTTAATGAAACCAAATTCCATTATGGATTCATCAAATCAAATGTTTCATGACTTGGATTCTTTCTTTAATCCATAAATGGATTTATGCAACTTGAAAACCAGTTTAGCTTTACCTAGTGTCACAACCTCTGCTAGTTGTGTCATATAGAATTTTTTTTGAAGGTTCCCATTAAGGAATGCTGTTTTGACATCAATTTTCCAAATCTCGTAGTTATGGAAAGCTGCTATGGAAAGTATGATTCTAATGGATTTAAACATGGAAACTGGAGAGAAGTTTTCCTCATAGTCAATTCCTTGACATTGTCTGAATCCTTTAGCCACTAGCCATGATTTATAGGTGTTAACATGACCTTCCATATCCAATTTTCTATTGAATACCTATTTGAATCCAAAAAGCTTTACATCAACTGGAACATTGACCAGAACCCACACATGGTTCTGATACATGGAATCCATCTCACAATTCACAGCTTCTAGCCATCTTGTAGCTTCTGAGATTTCTACTGCTTCCTTGTAAGAGAGAGGTTCATCATTGTCCAATAATAATGATTCACCATACTCGGTGTATATAGCTAATATCCTTTCATTTCCTTGGGATATCCTATAAAGATACACTTCGTGCCCTGGGGTGCTAGTTTTTCTCCTGATAAGGCCTAAAAAAATTCCTCGCATCCCCATACACATGTGTTCGAGAAAATGATTTTCTTTCCATTCCATAACTCATAGGGAATTCAATTTTCTACCTTGGTTGGTACTCGGTTTAATGTGTATGCTACAGTCTGTAATGCATATCCCCAAAATGATAATGGAAGACTTGCATGACTCATCATTGACCCCACCATGTCTAACAATATGTTGTTCCTCCTTTCACTAACACCATTCCAATGTGGTGTTTAAACAGGAGTGAGATGAGATAGAATCCCAGAATCCCTTAGAAGATCGATGAACTCTTGGTTCAGATATTCTCTACCTCAATCCGATCTAAGCTTATTTATCTTCTTACCAAGATGATTCTCTACTTCATTCTTGAATTTCTTAAATTTATCTATGTATTCTGAATTTTACCTCATTATGTAGACATAGCCTTATCTACTCAAATCATCAGTAAAGGTAATGAAGTAAGAATATCCACCTTTAGATTCTACTGGAAATGGTCCACACACATTCATGTTCATCAATCATAGAAGCTCAATGGACCTTTCACCATATCCACTAAAAGAAGGTTGACAATTTCACCCCGTAAACAAGCATGACATCTATCAAGTGGTTTTAGCTCAGTAGAGTCTAAATAGCCAACATGGCAGAGCTTTGTCAAGCAGTTCTCGTTTACATGACCGAGAAGGTGATGCCACAACTGGGTGGTGTATGAGCCATGCGAGTCTATTTTTTTATCGATTTCCATCACTTGGTTTTCATAATTTAATACTTACAAACCATTATTTAAATGTTCCATACCATAACATACATTGTTCCTATAAAAAAGACAATTCTTATTTCCAAACATGAAAATAAATCCATCCATCTTCAAACAAGATACAAATATTATGTTCTTGGTAACACTAGGTACATAATAATAGTTATGCAAAACCAAAATCATCCCATTCGGCAATGAGATGTGGTAATCTCCACTGGCCAACACAGCCAACCTCGCACCATTGGCAGCTCGAAGATCAACCTCTCCTCTGGAAATCATTCTAAATCTACTTTGTTCCTACATTTGAATACATATGTGAGCCCCACAAGTTGTATCTAATTCCAAATGTGTATAAATGGAATGATTACACTCAATAACGAATGTACCTTTATCATCACCATGCTTTTGGGTGCAGTTCCTCTTCTAGTGGCCTTTATTGACACATGAAAAACATAACGCCTCTCATTCCTTACCATACCTCTGGGTCTTCCCTTTCTTAGTGGGACGACACTCAGGGGCTTCAGACTGTTTATAAGTCTTTTGAAACTTTTCCTTGCCCTTCTATTTCTTATTCACCATAAGAACTACATGTTTGTCGCGCCCCATATCCTTATATACTTGGTGAATTAAGGTCAGAAGTTCTGATAGTCTCTTCTCATTGTAGCTCATGTTTTAGTTGACAATGAAGCAACATAAGGTCTTCAGCAGTGATGATAGGATGCGATCTATACAAAACTCATCTGAGAAATTAATCCCTAAGATGTCCATGCATTCAATATAGCCAATGAGAATGACTACATGAGGCCCTTCGGGCGCATATTATCCATGCTTACTTCTAAAAAAATCATTGGAGATATCATATCTCTCATGTCTCGCCTTCTCTTGATAGAGATCCTTAAGGAGAGACATCATGCTACACGTATCCATGATTACATGTTGCTTCAAGAGCTAATTAGACATGGACGAAAGTATAGAACACTAGAAAAATGTGGAACCATAGATGTGTATCATATAGAGAGATAGTTCCTCATCAGTAGCCTCTTTTACAAGGACAACATGAATAGGCTCTTCCAACACATACAATTTACTCTCGTGGTGAAGGATGACGTGTAAACGCCTCTAGACCTCTTGGAAATTGGTGTCAGTGAGAAGGTTTTCCTTCTCAAGTATGATTTGAAATGATATGTTTGATGACATTTCTCTACCAGTACTACAAATTAAGTTGAGCAAAGGTTTAGTACTTTATTATGATAAAAATGATACAAATAAATATATTAATACTTATTAGTCTCCTACTATTTTATCAAAATCCAATTTCCCTCACCATTGACTTAAAAATCTTATGTTGCCTGAATATTCTAGTGGAAAATATCCATATTTCCCATCGCATTACCCTGAATAGGTTTGGTCAAGTAACTGGTAGAGTTTTAGGTGGGAATTTTAAATTCTAACTATATTAACTCACTGCTCTTTGATCTGCTAAGTGGACTCCCCAATCCTGAAATCCTTTTATTTATTGGATTTACTAAACATTTTCCTCTTAGTCACACCAAGTATTGCTATGACAATCAACCCTTAATGCAAACCAAGTCAAGTCAACACAAAACCTTGAATTTAGAATTCCCCAATAATTGAAAGCACCCCAACCTGGGTTGGTCATGTACTTTGAATTATGGTTCGATTCTAGCCAATATTATGAAAGGCTATACCGACTTAATATTTATTTGAGAGATTTAATCCTTATACATAAATTGACATTTAATTATATTTGATTACATGATTGTTCATAATAAGTGGGATATAATTAAGTGGTTAACCATGTCTAAGATAATATTCACGCATAAGTCGATCTTATTTTAGTGCAATCTGGAATGCTTGTTTAATTTATTAATTGTGTGATCGTGAAATCACACCCACAATAAATAAACTAAAAAACTGACAAAAATAATATAAATAGTATGATCATAAGCTTGTTCTGTTGGTTAGTTTATCTAGTGGTTTGATAAACTAACCCAAGACCTAGAGGATAAACACCATGAACCTTTTGGGTTCGTGTTTGTAGCTTTCCACCAGTCCACCTCTGTATCTCCTTGGATTAGTTTCACCTTGGATCCTGACTTGAGCTACCTCCACAAGCTTGGGAGCTCCATCAATTACAGATGCATTTATCTCAAATGCAGGTGCGGGGTAAAAAGGGGGGTTTAAATAAAATAAACATTGGGCACACATGCCCTACATATTAATGAGGAGAAGGATCACATGCCAACCAATTTAATTTAAATAAATAAATTAAATGAAACCATTCACATACAATGGTCTTGGTCTAGCTCATGATCATCCATACATGCAATGATATTTATGAATAAATAAAACTATAATTCTGTTCTTTAATCATTCTTGTTTAATATAAATCACGCTTAAGTCAATTAATTATCTTTAATTAATCAATCCTTTTATCTTTAACCCCTTTTCTAAATTTTCTTAAGAGTCTCATCCATCATAATTTTAAACCAATAAATTTATTTAAAATTATCTATCTACGTAAATTGTACCTTGGAGGAAACCTAGTGAATTCCCATTCATAACTACCCAATGAATAGAAATGAACATTATGCAGATGTTAAATTAAACACATATATATAAAACACCTAGCACATGTTGTACCTCATCCTTACAACTGCACTATGGTACACATCTCAAGGGTTTGTATAATATAATAATAAATTTTAATAAATCTATGTAATTTCGATGAGTACATGGCGTGCAGTTCCAACTACCCAGGGTGTAATTTTGTTCATCATCCATCCAATGTACATGCCCGTAGACACAACGTGTATAAGTAATTCAGAAATTTTCAGAGTACATGATGTCTTCAGTGGGACACATGTTGTTTAGTATCCGCGTTACATGGTTTTCAGTTGGGAAATTCATTTACGGGGTACACGGTCCATCCCTATTTTGAAGGAAATTCATGCTGTGTTTAGTGTACCACACGATGTGTAATCCGGAAATAGTGTGCCACCCATTCCGAGTTAACACACGGTGTCCTTTATGACTTAGGAATACTCCAACACATGACCTGATTTTTTGGACCAGTCCGATGCATTGAACCAAGACAATACGACTTGTACTTCCGAATACACACTGTGTATTATGGTGTTTTACGGCAAGGAATGTTTGGAACCTCTGGATGATATAATCTATTTTACTTTACCTAAAAGTAAAAGAAAATTTGAATTCTATAAGGTGAACGAGAAATGACAGAGGAGGAACAGATCTCGAGATTCAAATTTTATAAAATGATTAACTTGAATTGAAACAGCTAAATTATTAAATGAGTAAATAACCAAATAAAAACTTAATTAATTATAACCAATGATATAACCTCACTCTGATACCACATATAGGTTCTGGGAATAAAGGAAGTGCGTTGGAGGGTGTACCTGACTTTGATTTTAGCGTTAATAATGATCAATCTAGGATCCTTCATGATAATAAAATGATGGATCTTCAAAATAGAGTAAAGAATGAAAAAGAAACAAGGGAGTCCCCGAACCATAAATAGGATCATCATATGTTGGTTATAATTAATTTAATTAATTGACAATAATTACCTTGATGAAATTCTTTCTTTGTTGATGTTTCCGGTCACGATCTGATGTGATCCATCGTTGTATCGTAGAATACAAGTGTAGGATTCCTCTAGAGATGATCCACACATGCTCTACGTATCTCTGGACATCGTCGTTGGGATCTCTGGGTGCTATCATGGAAGAGCCTTCACTTGTGATGTCCGCCTTCAATCGCCTTGATCTGGTGGAGTTGGATCTCTCTTTCGTAGCTTGAGAGCATTCTCGGTGGAAAATAAATTCTCTCTTGGCTTGAGAGTTTTTTCAAATTCGTTGTGCACAACCAAAAAAATAGCTAGGCTAATGAGAAATATATAATTGGGATTTTGAATTACAAATAATAGAAAAATCAATTTATTACCCAAAATAATTTAGTCATTTCATTTAATTCTTAGTAATACCCCATGTCTAATAATAACAGTTGACTATTACTCTTACCTGATATGCGCCCAATGAATTACAGCTAATATTATTTAATTATATAAATAATATTTATTTCTCATAAATTCCCAAAAAAATACATGGTGTGTACTTTTATTTTTCTATTTTTCATTATTTCCTCCACCACATTTACTAGACCTTGGGCAATGTCTATTTATTTCTAAAATAAATATCACTACATTACTCACTAATAAATATATTATTTCACCCGTAATATATTCTATCGAATAACTAGTGTCTAAATAAATGTCATCAGGCATCAATAATTATTAGACCAAAATTGAGAATAATCTTTATTTAACTTGTTAAATTAATATTTAACTGAGAAACATGAACAGACTTAGTGTGTGACCCTCTAGGACTTTTTCTCCGTGGCATTTGGAAAAGCCTACTTATAGTCCAAGGTTAGCATCTTGCAACATGCCAAGAAACCCATAGAGAAATAAGTTAACACTGGAATGATGTGTCACCTCCTACGAATTATTAGTGTGTAATATAATCCCTTTGTCTCGATATCTTGAATCAAGCGGGTTGCATTCTAGTGCCATCAACCCATGTGTTAGATTATTATTTCTTTGACTTTCTAGAATTTAACTTTCCTATTCCTCACCATGGACATGTATTTGTTTAGGCTATATCAATTTCATCAAAGGGCCTGAGATATCTACTTCTATTATGGAATAGAAGAAACAAAAACTTTCTTGCATTATCAATTAATGTAGTGTCACTTGTGACACACCAAATGTATTACACCTCATTGCGAATAGTGTACCGTCATAGTTTTCGTCAATACATCTTATTTCGTGAGTTGTAATACCCATTAGAAATAATCTTAATGTTTATGGACTAATACACATGTACGAAGATAGAAACATCCAATGACACTATGAAATGTGGATTTCCTACTGGCGGGTCTCGTTCTCATAATATCCTCCTAGATATTACCAAGGGAGCACACCATGAGAAGGTTCCTAAATGTTTTATGATTCCTCACCCCTAATGGCCTGTATTATTTGTGTTCTGCAAATAACATCATTCAGCCATAGAACGTATATTCTAGAACAACATTATCTCACTTTCGGGTTCCCATCATAGTAGGGATCCTCTATGACCCTTTAATGTAACAACTATCCTTAAGAAATTATCACATGTATTTTCACAATGAAGAACAATCAAGATGTGATAATGTATTTATTAATAAATAAATTACGAAGTACTTTTTTCTAGGCCACCAAATCAAACAAAAGTTATATAACATCTCTCATGGGGGATATTCAAATAGAAAAATCATGGACTCTAAACTACATATGATAGAATAAAATCACATAAAACAAAATATACCATTGATAGAACAAAATCACACTATATCAAGAAAGAATCAATGTTTGTAATGATTCATATGCAAGAAAAAAATCAAGAATGGGTCTAAATGGGTCTACACATGTACACCAAATATGATCAAGCATCAAACATAGGTCTTAGTAGACCAATGATATATACTGAAACCCTTTCCAAGAACCCTTAGGAAATATTATCTAAATCAATGGTCTTACTACCTCAAGAGAGATGATGATCGATAATAAGGGTCACATTCTGAGTCCAAAATCACCACCAAATCCTAGAACCAAACCTGATTCAAAATAATTTATAAATATATTATCAATGGTTGTAAGTAACCATACCCTAAATGTTTTTCAAGGTTATACATACCTGATGTGATCCGCTACCATAAAATATCTCGTTATAATTGATTTGAAGATGAAAAATATTTGAAACTAAGATCCAATTATATAAAAAATCCATGAAACTCTTATTAGACCTTTCGAAACATAAATTTATTCTAAAAAATATATAATCTAATCTATTTTTTCAAAGAGAGAAATATATAATGATAAAAAGTGATCAAGGAACAAGTCCTAAGAAATATTCCAATAAACATAGTTTCCTCACAAGGATTAATTGAATTCCACCAGAGAGATGATGGCCACTAATCATTTTTCATTCTATTCATGATAAACCACATACTAGATAGTGTATTATAATAATAATTACACTACCATAGGAGACTCATCGGAAGGTTGGTAGCTCCCCAATAGTTGGATGGTGGAACATTTATAATATTATAAGATTTTTGAATAGCGATAATGTATATTAGAAATTAATATTTAAAAAAATTATTCCAAAATATGAATTGTGATTTGAAATATAATATTAGAGGATACATGACGTTTGAGTAGTTATATCCACCTTAAAAAATGAATAATTTGATTCCAAATAGTGGATAATAAAATATATGACTTCAAAAATGATTCTTGCAGCATGGTAGTGAAAAATCATCAACATTTTAAGACATCTATTGATCCAAATATTGATCACATATATTTCAATAATGTTTCTATATCTCTATGAGAAGCTATTCAATTTGATAACATATTAATGGATGGTGTTTTTCAAGACTAATACATGGAAGAACCCAACTGAGTAGACAAATTAATTTAATGAATTAGTTAATGATGAAAAAAAATAATTGTTTGGCGGATATATGAGGTATTGAATAATTTATTTTTTGATTAAAGTTATGAAACATAAATGGTATATTTGGAATTATAAACAAAATAATGTCTATAGTATTGGAAAATTTTATGATAAATTTTCAAATGTTAAGATCCCTAAATAATTTCATGATATGAAGATGGTAATTATCAATCTTAGACACAATTATATAGAGATATACAAATATCCTAATGATTTTATGTAACATGGGGGAGAAGATTCAAATGGAGTAGGGTAAAAAAATGTTTAACTATTAGATAGAAGTAAAAAATAATAATAATTCTAATATGAATTAATGTACTAAAATGAGAATGGAAAAAAATAAAACTCGTCTAAATGATTTATATTATTTCACTTTTAAACTATGACTATGAAAACTCTTTATGTAATCTAAAATAACTATGTATATGAAGTTGAATATTGTTAATAATACTAAATTTTAGGTCATTGGTACTAGAAATTTTAGCTTAACTAATTTTTTCCCAAACCATTTTCTTATAGGATACAAGGAAAGGTCAATAATAACTTTTATTAGGAACTAGTTGTATTGATTTGTGATTTGAATTTACCAATAGATCCTTAAAACATTTTTTTATAAATATCCTATAACAATAGTTGAATGGAACAATTAGTATAGGTCACTCCACCAGGCTACATATTTACCCCTGTTAACAACCTACAAATAATATATAACACTCAAAAAACAAAACATGTACTCAACTAGTAACAATACATATTTAAAATATGAAATATTATATAGTTTACATTCAAATAGTTAATAACATAAAAAAAGATGTGAAAATAAATATAGTACTAGAAAACATCCATCCACAAGGTTGAAATTTCATAAAAATAAAATAAAAAATGTATTGGATCAATGTCTCACTTTAAAATATCTGCATCAATGTAACCTCTATCATTATTAGAATCACTACCATTATGTTTGATGGAACCAAGGATGTTATTTGATGAAAATAGAGTTTGTCTTGTGTTTTTTTCAATACATACATGTAAGATCATGGGGATAGAAAGGAAAGGGATATTATAGATCAAGTTGACAACATTATAGAAAGTGGCATCATTTTCCAGTGTTTACCAAATTTTTTGGGTAACAAATCCAGAGGAAGAGGCTAGCATTGGGACATAGTATATTATAGAATATACACTTCATGAAACTGGTAAATGCACGAGGTTCATGAATTATGGGTTGAGGATCATGAAGATTGGAGCATCACGAATGGTGATGGTGATCTTTATGAATATTAGAATAGGATTATCGTGACTACGGGATGTGTTAACAGTGAGTTCCATGACTACGTCAAATTTTAGTGGAGCATTGTGAAGGTAGAAACATCATGAAGATATTGTGGTAGATCCAAGAATCACTTTGTAGGTAGTGGATCATTGTGAACAACAATCCTATAAACATAAGACTACCCCTATTCACTTCACATGAAGATTTTCATGGAAAATCTAGAATCATGTTGATTTTGTGAAGCTAGGGGAGATCTGAATATCTGGGTTTCTAAGAAAGCATGAGCATCATGAAAAGAATAGTTTAGTATTGAATGATTAAAATGATTATGAGTAAAGTTAGCTATTATATTATTGGGTATATCGGGATGAATTAGTGATCTTCGTGAAGGAAGTTTGTTACGTGAAGGAATGTGTTCTTCATGAAGGAGTGAGATTCGTGAAGGAACTTCTCAAATGGTAGTGTCTGACTTCAGGTTTAAAAGATCATTACTTTTATAGTGCATCAACTCAGTTATATGGTTCAAGAAGAGCCTCATTATAATTTAGGGACAAAGAATTTAATACACATCCATTGAAGCAACATTCAAATCGATAAACTGATTTAGTCTTCTCTCAAAGTAGTGATTTTGGGGGAGTCAACAGAAGTGTTTTGAGGGACACGATGAGATATCCCCATAATCGTGTAAAGATATTGTTCCTAGAACAGAGTTCCTGTGTCTGAACTTCTATATTTCATATCTAGTTAATAATAGTGGATTTATGTTTGTCTAAAACATAGTTGGCATATGCTCCTTGGATTTTCCTTTTATGGTGAACCAAGTAAAATCGATGTGTTGTGTTTCTGTCTGTAAATGTTTGATTTCAGATCATATCCATCATATAGTTTTAACGAGTTCCTACCAATTAGGAAAAAATATCCATCAAATTAAAAGACAATGTTTATAACCTGATTTACCCCTCCCCTCTCTCGGTTCTCCAGGGCCATACAATTTTTATCAAAAAAATAATCCAAAGAATCATCTTTGTGAACAACTTCATCATAGTCACCACCCAAATTTTTATTACCATTATCATAACTAAGATCATCATCTCCAACTCTTATAGATTGTGCATCATAGATAGACATCTACCAATGACCATATTAGAATATGGTGTAATTTAATGACACATATCCATTATTTTTTCAGGAACTATATGGTGAATTTTTTTATCTCTTTCACATTCATGGACTACTATTTTTTTGTCTCTGCAGTTTCTTCATGGTATTCTTGAAACTACTACTCAGTAATATCATAGGTGGTTAAATTCCATGATGTGGGGGAATACCTATAGGGAATGATAGACTTTATAGTTCAACAACATAACTTACCATGTTGATCCTAACCTAATATCTTCCATAAATGATCATTGAGGTTGAAGTTCCAATATTATTTCTCTTAAAGAGCCTCTAGTGAACATTATTGAAATTATAAAATCAATAACTATGTATGAAACATATTCTAAAAATTTAAGGAACATAATAAATATTATAATCATTTCTTACATCTCAAAATTAATAATACTCCCCAATTTCTTCCTTCTACTTTATAAAAATAATTTCTATCATTGTATACACCCTCAAATGATCAACATAATTATCTATAGAAGTTAATGCATGTAAAAAACAATATTCACTAATTATTTTACTGATTGAAATTTTATAAGGAAAAACTATTCTCACCACATGTTTTTTATATTCAATAAATCCTAAAAAAATAATTATTCTCAAGTGTACTCAAAAAATACTTATTTTCTATCATGATTTGACATTGTTGTTCATCCCAAAATGTCGACAGACATCATAAAAATCTTATTTTTTGTTTTTTTAGAATAATCCGATAAAATAAAATTATTATTTTATGAATAAAATTGTTGAATGAAATCAAAACCATTTTTGATAAAAAAACAATAATATCCTAAATTGGTAACTATTCTAATAGGAAATCACCTCCTGATATTGTGTGTCAGGACCATTATTAAGGGTAAGTATAACCTATAAAACTATTCTGACTCTACCATCCCATATAGTATATAAATCATATTCATATTCTATATATATATTACCTGATTCCATCAATCATGTATCCCATATAGATTCTATATCAGAAAACTTATAGTGAATGTGCTACCAAAATATTAATTTATATAAATATAATAACAATAATATAAAATTTAATTTTCTTACCCATATTCAATCATATTTATTATCCCTGATTTAATCACTTATTTTCCTCCATGATACTGGCTTCATAGGAATCACGTCACTATATTTGGAAATCTTCTCTATAAAACTACAACATTCTCTATATTTTTTACAAATCAATATATTATTTCAATTATACATGACCACTTCCAGTGTTACTAGGTTTTATAATCTATTCATGTGAGTACACCAAAATCTCATTATAGTGATAGATATTGTTATTAATGATTAAAAAAAATTAATAAATATTTTTAATGAAAATAAATTATGGTTATATGATTTAATAGGGATATTTAAATATTCCTACTCTTGGAAGATCAATGGGTACTGATGTATCCATATACTATGATGAATATGTATCCTATATTGTATAATTAAGATCTAATGTATGCTCACAATGATCAGTATAGGTTGAATGATTAAAATGCACTATAGAATAATTCAATGGAGTATAAACATAAAATAAAAGTGATAATAGGGATATAAAAAATAGTGGTAGAAAACTATTTGGTGGAAAAGTATAATAGGGATGAGAAGTAGGATCCATAATCATGTAATGAAATGGTAGATGAGATGCATGATTAGATGATAGTGTTGGAAATAACATATAAAAACATAATTTCCTTATTACCTTTATGGTTTTTATCGAATGAGAAAAGGCCCTTGATGGTATATGTAGTGAAGGGTCTACGTGTGATTGGGAATGATAAGTGTTTTAAGTTTATCTAATTACATTCCCTTGATCTATTAGCCCAATAACCACTAATACTAGTCTTTATAGAGAAAAATTAACTTCATGTTGGTTATTCCTAATTAAAATTTGACAATGATTATTGATGTGACATTATATGTTATTTGATATATATATATTATAAATAATATACTCACAATGGGAACTATAAGATGAATTCCCATATCTCTCATGAATGGATTATTTTTGGAAAATATCTTCTTATGTGTCTTTTTTAATATTTTTATTTTTTATATTTGAGAATAAATATAAATTTAACTAGATATTCATTAATAATTGATAATCTAAATAATAAAAAAGATGTGAAAAAAAATAATTAAGGGATAAAAATTTCTAAGACAAACAAGGTATATATATATAGGGACATAATATAATAATGGAATATTTACTGTTATGAAAAAAATAAAATGTGTGGTATCACATAACCCCTACACACTAATGATTATCATAAATATGTGTAATATATTTATTTTTTCTTTTATGAAAAATTAGTTCCCATTTAGTTTGGGATAGTTTTAATCAATTTGGATTAATTTAGTTTGGTTCATTTTTATTTGATTTATTCTTATGTTTAATTTGTTCCATCTTGGTTGTGTTTATGGAAGTTTGGTTCAGCTTATGTGAGTATTGGTCGCTTTGGATCATAATTATTTGATTCAAGCCTATTTAGTTACGGTTTTTATTGGTTGAGTAGTTTTAGTTCCAGGATAATTGTGTTATTTCTCATTTCAATTAATATACCAAAAATTGTCATAAAACCTTTCAACTACACCAAAACATGGTTTTACCATTAAAATATTTTTTTTACCTAAATGTTAAGTGATTCCTTGCCTTTTTTTTGTAAATTTATATTTTGATAATTACATATGTCTCATCTCACTTTGATTATTCATCATTTATTTGTTTCTTAATTATATTTTTCTATTAATGTTGATTATATTATGTATTGTTTAATTAATTTATATTATTTTTTCATTGATTTGTATATAATTTTTTAATTATTATATTTCTATATATTTTTTAATTATTTTTTTAGTTTTTTTTATTTCATGTTCTTCTATTTTCTTATATATGGTAAGTGGATCCTTCCATTATTTTAGTATTTCCTTGTGTGTCAATTTTTATTTTGTGTTTATTTGTTTTTTTTATTTTTTCTTCGTTTTTTATTTGTGTTTTTTTATTTATTATTTTTATTTCAATTATTTATATTTTGTTTTTTTGTTAATTTGTAATATTAATTGTAATTTTTTTTCAGTATCTTGTTTATGTATTTTTTTGTTAAATGTTCATAATGTTTATTTTTTATTTTTCCAAATAATGTATTATATTGTTCTTTATTTATTTTTTCCCTTGTTCTTTAATATTAATTATTTGTTTCATTGTTATATTTATTTTTTTCATTAGTTTCTTTTTTACATATTTTTTTCATTATGTATTTATTGTTTCATTACTCTTTGTTTATGTATTTTTAATCTATGTAGTTTTTATATCTATGTTTGTTCTATATTTTTTCTTATTTTGGTTACTTTGTCTTTTAATTTCATTACTTATTCTTGGGTTATATATCATTTATTCTTTCTTTATGAACATTGATTACTAATGTATTTGTTTTTATATTTTTTTTGACATTGATTATATCATTATTTAAATCTTTTTTTTCTTTTTTTTGTATTTTAATATTTATGTTTATTTTTTATTTATTTATATGTTCTTTATGATTATTTTCTTCACTTTGCAATTCAATTTTATTTATTTGTTTATTTTTTATTTCTATGTAATTAGTTTTTCTTTTTTTATTGTTTTCTTCTATTTTTGTGTCAGATTATTTATTCTATTTGTTTTTTCTTTGTGTTTAAATTATTTTTACTTTGTGTTTCACTTATTTATTTATTTTTTATTTATATAAATTTTATAACTTATAATGTTTTTTCTTGATTAATTTGTATTATATTCATTAATGTTTTATGTATTTAATGTATCTTATAGTATTCTTGTGGTTTTTTTGTTATTTATTTTTCAATTTGAATATATATTGTTTTTAACAATTTTTGTTAATTATATACATGAATTTTTTATTTCACTTTGTGTATCACTTTTTTCTTCAATTTTATTACTTTGATGTATTCCACTCCATTCATACTTAATTTGACCAAGTGGTTAAAATTAAATTCAATATCATTATTAAATTATTTTCTATAGTTATAACAACCTTTAACATGATTAAATAGTTTTTCAAATATAGTGGAGAGTAGCCCTGAAATACTTAAATACCATTCTCATCATAGGAAAAAATTCGCATGATTATCCAACAACTATAAAAGATAAATATCCCGAAGCAAGGTTTAAAATTATTCATAAATAGTAAATGGTGACATGAATTGTGAGGTAATATCCCCACTTTATGTGTCTCACATATTCCCCATTGAACTAATATTCTAATGAATTTAACCAACATCAATTGAAAAAATGGTAAAACTCTCAGGCATGAGATATTGAAAAATGTAATGAGAAACTAGGAACTTATATTATGATATTTATAAAGTAAGGTGTATTTTGACCATAACTTAAGAAGCCTTAGGAAATTTAAATATAGAGCAATAAGTTATGTAATAATTAAAGGGTTTCCCCAATTAAATGTTCCTATGAACAACTTGACATGGGAACCCCACTAAAATTTCATATCTTATGAAATTTATAATTTATAATGTAAATTACAGAGATGAATCTAGAATTTTAGATTTAGTGAAATTGGTTTTAACTTATTTTAAATAGAAAATAAAATATCAAAAAAGCATAAATGACTAGAAATGTGGTGAAATTGTTTAAGAAATATCTATAATACTTCATAACCCGTATTCATACACTTTAAGGGAGCTTAGATGTGGTTTAAGGAGTAACTAATGGTCATAAAATCTCATTTATTTCAACAAAATAATTATAAATAGATGTTAAGTATGGAATAATATTTAAGGAATAAGATGAATAGAAAGAGGATAAAATTTCCCGTCAAGATGTAAAAATATCCAATGGTGAATGATAATTGTTTCAAGGATAAGAAGGTAGGCCATCCAAGAGAAAAAAGTGTATATTTTATTAAAGAAATAATTTTTTTTGAAAGAGATTCATAGTTAAGAGGGAAAAGATTAGATTACATGATACATCCTTGAAGTGCATATAAATGAAAAAAAATCTAGAAGAATATGACAGATCTTTATACATTGTGTAACCAAGCTATAGGATTTTTATTTTATTTTTATTTATTTATTTTGTTTTATTTTGAATAATTCGATAACCATTAAATAGAACTTGCTTTTTTTGTAAGACCTTAAATTAATATAAGGTCAATGACATTAGAAACAAGAAAAGGATACACACACTTTGAAGGAGAAGAACCATAATATAAATGGGTATTATACTATATTTTTATCTCAAATATGATGGAATGTGATGTTTATATTGTTAATATACATCAGTATGATTGTAAATTTATTGATCACACACTTAAAACCAAGTGTTGGGGAGGAGAGAAAAGTGGTTTAATGATGTGTAATTTAAGTTTTGAAAACATTAAGGCCCCATACCATTGCTTATATATTTCCCTCCACAACTTCATCTTCATAGTCAACATTGAAAATTTATTTATTTGATTGATCATATAAAACATATTGGTCAAGACTATTTGGGTAAGTGATTGTGTAAATTTTATCCCCACCATCATTAAATATATTTATCAGAATCGATTCAATAATAAAAAATAGGATTTGGAAGATCATTCTCATAAAAAACATTCTTTCCCACTAATGCTAAAATATATGGCTCATTAGTATCTAAGAAGTGATTCATATCATTGAATCTAAATCTATAGTCATCAATAAATGTTTGAAATCCTGTCATTGAATCAATGAACTTTTATTTGATCGTAATCACTCATCAAAGGTGATAAATATTGAATAGAAATATTTTATCACTAAAATTATAATAAGAAACATTTTCATATTGAGACCATCTATCTCACACACTAGAATAATATACTATCATTCTGGGTAACTTAATGCTAATATGTTTTATTCTCATGTTCAATTTACAAATATTTATAACCAATTTATGGTAATTTATCTCCAATGATATTTATTCATGACCTAAATCATTTAGTCCAGAGAAAAATGCTATTATTTTCTTAGATACAATATTATGTGGTAAACTAAAAACTGTAAATATATATTAATATTAAGATTTAATGAATATATATTATTTATTTTATAAAATATAGGTCTTAAATTCAATTTAAATAAATCATAAAATTTATTTCTATGATAGTTATAGATTTTTCATAAAAGAAAATAGATCATGAATTCTACTTATAATTTTTTTTATTACCTAAATAAAAAGGGAGTAAAAGTTTAATATTTAAGAACTATTACATAGTATGGGATATCATACACATGTTCAAATTTCTCACATGATGTGGTAATCAAATAAATATCAATAAAACAAAACTACTGATGTGACAGATCTAGTTATTTAAGAAATTAATAAATTTAATGTATATTTTCTAGTAATTACACCTATTTGGGGATGTGATGAAAATGTTGTAACAATTATATTATTATTTTCATATTAATTTATCATTTTATATTTTATTATCACTATCACATCATCCAAAAACATTGAATATAAATTTATACATTGATGACCTAAATAATCCTTCAATATAGAACATTTAGGATGATTCATGTTCCTACAGAAAGACACCATATTTTACCTATTTAATTTTATTCGATACATCCAATGAAATATAATGGGTCCCTGAAAAATTATTTAATTGAAATATGGATTATTAGATGTAGCATGGAAGTTGGAAAATGTTGTAGGAAATTGTTTTTATAAATTTCAATCAATTAACGGACCTGCTTCCTATATGTTTTTCAAGAAACACATGGTTAGAATTTTAGTAATAAGATCAAAATAAAACGGTTCAATAAAATCAGTTCCACTAATCAATATTTGGATAGTAAATGATGGATTGTTATTATAGTAAATTCCTAGAGAAGGATGTTATAATCCTGACGTTATAAATTTTTAATTTTGAACTCCATTTTGTTGAATTTTTTTTATATGTTTCTTAAATAACTACCAAGAACCATAACAGTCTCAATTAACTCAAAAATAATTTATTTAAATAATTTTTTCATCCCATAAGAATCATAAGTTACATTATAGTTATTTTTTACTAATACAATCAAGATGAAGTTCTGGTCTTAAAAACCAATCAACCAAGTCATCATATAATCATAAATGATATTTGGTTTTCCTCTTGTTATTTATAATTATTGAAAGAAACATTATACATTTTTTTCAATGAAAACTATGTCAAAATAATGATGAAAAAAATTTCTCGCCCAATAATGAAAATCAAATAGGATACTTTCTCCCTCCATTTATAATTGTATTCCATGGAAACACCCTTACTATTTCTAAATTTAATCTTACCATTACTGAATGAGAAAATTAAATATTTAAAGTAATTAAGAACATCAGTTATATACATAACCTAAGTTAGATTATTGGTCACTATGGAATTGTTAAACCTTCTATGATATTTTCTATATAGATGATACATTGGAAAGAATCATTAATGTTACTTGAAACTATAAGTACAGTGATATTTAATACTTTTGGAATTTATATTATTCATAAAAATGGGACATGAGCGTTTTAACTTCCTGATCCATCTAGAAAACATTTCATAAGTTGTAAAATCATTTTCCATCCTCACAAGTGCATCATAGATATGAAATATGTATTTTGAAAAACCATATTATATGATTAAACTACCATTACAATTTTCATTTAACTCTTTTATTAATGGTTGTATTTAAATCTATATATTGTTTCAAGACTAGAAGGAACGGATTTTAGAATTCTAACGAATGTATATAGTTTTTTCATTTACAAGCAAGGTAGAAGGTTATAAATGAGTATGAAAATTATAAACAGGTCGTGTGAAGAAATAATTTGACCAAATGGATTGAAACAATCCCTAGATATACCAAACAATACATTACACCCCTTTGTAACAAAACCAATATCTCGTGCATTAAATTGTTTTCTTGTTAATCCATCTGTAGTATAAACCAAAGGATCATAATCTGAAAGTATATCAACATCATTTCATCACATAATTTTTTCTGAGATTTAATTAGATATGAAAATATTATTCATCCTAGTAAGCAATATAAAGTTCAATCTTACCCTCTATGGAACATAAGATGGTATTATGTCAACATTTGGCTTCAATTATGATGTAGGAAATTATTTACATTCATTTAGGCTTGTAGTTTTCTCAAAAATTAGGATGCAATATTTTGGGAAAAAAATAATTTTATTAGTTGGAAATCATGTATTATTAATTAATTCTATTCCATAAAAATATTGGAGTGAAGGTATACATCATCTAGTAGTTATTACTTAAAAATAAAAGAGAATAAATTAAAATATTAAAAATTAAAAATATGGTTCTCCCATGATAAGGTTGCTTTAATAATTCTACATTGACATTTTACCACATACATGATATATAAGTTTCATTGCATTATCAATCATGTCTTTCACTCGCAATATTATAATTTTCATAAGTTTAATCATGTGTACTTCTACGGTTATATTATTTTATTATAATACATTTTTTCTCATGGTGAAGAATAGAAAGAAGTTGATAAAATATAAAATATTGCATTGTAATCCTTTCATTTCGACCATGAACAACCTTCGATTTTGTTTTCTATCCATTATTTTACCAAACATATTAGTTTGTTTGAAAACCATCATTTTATATTATAGCTTACTTCATTATATGTAAACCAAGGTATTCCAAGATAAATATAACAAGGTAAGTGTATAAGTCCAAAATTAAAATAAATTTTAGGAGAAAAATATAAAAATTCCAACTTGTTTTGAATCTTTGTTGAGATTAAATCTGTATCATACATCCAACTTTTATCCATTCTATTGAAAATATATTTTATTAATAATCATAAAAGACTATAATTAAAAAGTTCATGACCTAAATGAATATTAATAATAACAATTAGGATAAAAAATAATTTCACAAATGAATATATATATATTTTTATAATTGAATGCATTTATAAAAAAACTCATACATAATAATTTTTCAAAAAATATAAATAGTGTATATAAAATTGATTTTTTGTTTAGAAAAAGAATTTATGCTCAATTTTTTAAATTAAATTAACCATATATAAATGTATTTAATGTTTTTATTAAAAAAAATTCACGCTTATATAATGTACTAATGATGGATTAACATCAATGAAACATCTTAAATTCTTTTCTTAAACTACAACAAAAATAGAAAAACAAGTTTTATACTTTATCTAAGATAAAAGTGTAATAACCATAATTAAAAGAAATATATTCTTCAATTAATATAATATAAAAACTAAGAAATTTCTTAAATAATACTAAACATGAAATAATTGAATATCACATTTCTACAGAAAATATCCAATAAGATAATAAACATTCCAATTTTATTATGAAATACGTTAAAGAATTTTAGTTGCTTCCCAAATTATCCTAAGGGAAGGAATATTATATAATAAATTTATAATCATAGTGGCCCAAACAAAGTATAAGACATGGAATATGAAAAATTAACACATAATAGTAGTATACCATTTAAAACAAATGTCTTGGAATAATCAATAAGAATGAAATTATAATAGAAAAATTGCATGTTCCATATCCAAATAAGTTTTCATTTTTAAAACATAATTTAGGAAAACATATATGTAGGGAAATAGATAATATCCAAGAAAAAAATGGGTTTTACACATTTATCCCTATCAAAAACATTATTGTTTCATTTATATAAAATATTGTTACCTATAAAAACATACAAAATGGACCAAGTACGTGTCAGAATTGAAAAATGTGATCAAATTATTAAAAAATAATAAAAAATGAAATAGTATATATTAAAAAAATAACTCATATAATTCATGTTTCATTCAAGAACTAACCCATACCTAAATTATATAATCCCATAATATATGCAACAAAAACTTATTATTATTCAGTATAAACCATTCACACTTGTTTTGAAAATAATAATATCTTATCTAAATATAATTAACACACAATATATATTGTAAAATAATACCAAAATTTTCACATAATGTTTCAATAAAAATTCTATTTTCTATAAGCAACTCATGTATCAACTAGTAGGAATAATCACAAAACATCTCATTTAATCCATCATTTTGAAATCATTGTGTTCAAAATACCATAACAATGACTTTTATAAACCCAATATTCACATATACCAAGATAGTTGAGTAAAAAATCACGTACCCATACTTAAAAATTAATTTTAAAACAATTCAATATCATTGTTTTGAATTTAACATACCTTTATAAATTATCTCTACAATTAGTAATAGTATTATTCAAACATTTCATGCCACAATAGATTAATGTAAATTATTAAAGATATTATCATCCATTTAAAATAAAATTATTACATGGAAAGTTTCTTAACCACATGATAAGTCAAAAAAATAAAAAATTACTCCAATGATTTATTACATAATACACTAATATATATTATACAAAATCATTATGTTTGATTTTGGTAGAAGTAGTGAGTAACTAAATTTTAAAAAAATACATCAGTTATGGTCTCATTTATTATTCAATACAATAAAAATTATAATCCAAATGAACCCTGGTTTTATGAATCATGATTAATCAAGACCCAATACGATGTCAATTTCAATTTGATTACATGAAAAAAAAGAAACTGATCCTCATAAAAATGGGCAATAGACCTGAAGCATAAAAATTTAATTTTAAAAAAGAATAAAATCAATAAATGGGTGAATATGGGAGATTCACCAAGGAAAAACAAGGGAATGATTTTCTAGTAAGGGGGATAAATTATGGATCATTTGGTTATATAAAAATTTGACATTGATTTGGAATATGTAGTAATGTTTTTTAAAATTGTTTGATTAGTCAACCGTATAATAATGATTTTTTAAAACTATTAGTAAAGTGTATTGGTTTTGACTCTATACAACAGTTTTTTAAAAGAATTGGTATATATACCAACATACCCATGGTTATGAAAAAGAATTGGGTATAGGAGAATAGGTATAACCATACTTCATGTAGTGAATATTACATCTATAAGACTCAAAATCATGGAAGGCATTTGATTCATTACATAAAGATTTATACTCTGATCCTAGAAATGTATTATTAGGAATATAAAGAAATAGATTCAACACTTTAAGGAAATTATGTTTTAGTTGTGGAATATTGATAGTTATTTTAATCCCTTATAATATAACCTCATTTATGTACATAAAAAACATATTTCATCACATAAAGGACTAAAACAAGTAATAATATGCTTAAAAATTACATTGATGTACATTTTTATCATATTATCAAATAACTACATGAGTCATATAATTATAGATTAGAAACATATGATATATAAACCACTAATATGTCTAAAATCCATGTTTCCATAATGAAGAATAATGAAGACATTCATAGAATATGAAATTTGGTCAGCTAGAACACACACTGGTTTTTCTTATCAAGTTTGTAGCATAATTTTTATCCTCAATGATTACCTTTGAGAAAAAGGTGGTGTTTAATGTTCCATAATAAATTACCTATATATATATATATCATAGATTACAATCAAATAATTCAATCTTGAATGAAAATACATGTATAAGTATTCCCAAGTAAAATTATGTGGATCATAGATATTGAAAGAATTATCAAATATTTGTACAGTGTATGGATAATATGTTTTATTTTATTGAATGTGGGAAATATGTTTAAACACAATTATATACAACTAGAAGAAAACAATGTAAGGAATTTTTTTTTCATAATTCATTATTCGGAATTACATTTTTTACATCATAATGTTGATGTAATGAACAATGAGATGAATGTGTTTTAAAATGTGTGTTTTTACATTGATTAATTAGTTAATGATATAAAAAGATCATCTAAATTCTTATTAAAATCTAAAATAATTGAATTCCAAGAATGATCAATTGGAAAATGGGAATTGGAATTATCCAGCATATTTTTTCACTATAAATAAATAAATAGGCTTTCTTTTGTAGATTAAAAAATATACAAGTACCTGATGGATATTTAAGTTATTTTTAACGATATATTAATATTAAAGGACCTATATATTACTCGTGGATATATCCCATTGTGAGGTACATAATTTTAATTATCCTTTAATAAATTATTTATAATTTATTAGGTTAATACATATTAGTTTTACTTATCAATTTTAATATATTATTAATTAGGTAAATATTTCATTTTAATACTTTTGTGATAAATAAAGATACTCTATATTATTATATTTTTTGAACGTTACCTTTCTAGAGAGTGCCACATTTTTTTGGGTAATTTAGATTCAATAAAAATAGGGTTCTATAAATTAGGATATATTGATGATAAAAAGAGTCAATCTTAGAACATAAAAAATGTATCAATTTTTTTAAAATTTATGTTTAGAAGCTATAAAGTATTCACATTTTTATTTATATATTTGTATTGGGGATAATAATATAGATATATACTACCTGATACTGATATTTATGATCCATATATTGAATAATAGTGGGTAAAAACAAAATAATTTCTTCAAAGTTGCACTCTAAATGAGTAAATTGAAAAATAGTTTGTCAAAAAAGGTAATATTGAATGGTTTTCACATCATATAAGTTATTATTACAGTGTAATTTTTGAATATGTTGATAACTATTTAGTGTATGGAATAATATTATATATTAGTTTTTATGGATGATTAATGTTTATAATTTATTTAAACAATCAAAATTTTTATATTATTTATTCCAAGGTCCTATAAATCATGATTTGAGATTAAAATCTTACAATAAAGGTGGTTTCATGTTTTGCAATATTAATCCCTAATATTTTATGAAAATCGAGAGTAATAATATTTTTATGTTTATATATTTGGGTTAATATGGAAATCTATTTGATATTTCGATGTTAAATTTCCAAGGAAACTGTTAAATAATTTTATTTGAATGTCAGTAGTTAAATATTAATAGGGTAATAAAAAATTTTCCATAACAATTTAAATCAGTATACTTCTCTTGGTTGATAAATTATAGTGGGAGGGAGGAAAAAATTCACATATTTTGGAAATTCATTATATAAGAGTATATTATATGAATGATATAGTTAAGTAGGGATGAAGTGTTTTGGCGTACATGAAACTGAGGGTAATGTTTTATGAGTGATAATGTTATAGTAATTTGTGAATGTGAACCCTATCAGTAGGAACACATTGAGTTGTTTCTCCCAGATGATATTTGAAATGTTAGTATTATAATGTACGGCAAAGAAGAGGAAGAATAAGTATAGTTAATCATGGAAGATCAAAATAATATGGAAAGTAATGAACAATTTTATTGTTAGATATATATATTTTTTAAAAAAAAATATTTAAATACATAAATGAAAATGTTATTACTTATAACTATTTAATGTTATTTTTATAAAAATATAATATTATTTTCCTATTTAATCTATTATAATAGAAAATATGAGGTCTATTTTTAGAATAATTTATTAAATGTAAATATAATGAATAGTTATTAAAAGGCATGATTATTTAAATTAATTGTTTCCATGATAATTTTTTCATTAATGCCAAGCTCAAAAATTTTAAGCGTTGTTTTCCACTATTGTATACAATGATCATTTTACTCTTTCAACACATTGTATAGTGATGATACTTGGTATTCATTCTACCCCTACTAATAATCCTAAACATCATCACCTACCATGAATATTTACTTTCAAATTATTTGAAACGATTATAATATGTTTTCATCTATATGAAAATTTGTTGTGGTGTAATACTCTATCATTATAACTTTAACATTGTTTCCATTGAGAGGATATAGGAATGTCACCATTATTATTATGTATTTCAGCATGGTAACATTAACCACTAAAATATTAAAACAATTTTGATATTTTATATGTTAAAAATATAAAAAACAAATTATATAAAATATAAAATGTAATAGTCATTTCAAATATATATAATACATGTTTTCAATGATCTCTAAATAGTTATTTTCAAATAGAGCCCAAAATTTTGTTCACTTTTCAGTAATTATTTTCAAATTGACCCTAGTATATTTTATTCTTAATATTTGGGGTTTCTATTCATTTTATTTTGATTTATAAATGAGATAAATGTTTTTGATTTTATAATTCTTCATAAACTATAAAAAATATTAAAGATGGTATATTAGTTTGCTTGGTGCTATTTTATTCCAATATGAAATATTTTTTTGGATGGGATTAAATTTGAGTATTAATTTCTAAGAAAATATCATTGATAGGTATGTTACAATATTGTGTGTCTCTATTTCATATTTAAATTATCATATTTCAATTTTTTTATTATTTTCATTAGTAATATACATTTTACTATTATAAATGTTGGAACTTTAGGAAGTTGGTAGGAAGTTAAAAACCTACAAGATTAATCTAGATATAGAATATAGGGTATGAGGTAGTAGATGATTCTAAGTGTCTATTTAAATTTTATAACATACAATATTAATGAAAACTTGGATTATTCACATTTTATAACTTACAATATTATACAGAAATGTTCTGTGTGTTTATGGATTTTTTATTGAATTTTAATGGTTGAAATAAATTCTTATTGTATTTTATTAATGAATATATTATATATGTACTGGACATTTCTCTTTTCTAATACATGGAATATAATAAAATGAGTATAAATAATACCACATTTTTTACTGTGGTTCCAATTATCATTACATATAAAACACACTAAAATATATAAACATATTTAGAAGTGATTTTACAAACTATCACTAAAATAATTGGTGGAACCATAGTAATTCCCTCTAAGAATTAGAAAAATCAATAATATTTTATTAAAATGTCATTTATGATTTATTTATTATTTAGATATATTTTTTGAAACCACCATTAATAAAGTAAAATCACACCCAAATAGAATTTTCATGACAACCCAAAAAAGGAATAATGAAATAATAACCACAGCCACCAAATTGAATATAATATATTTATTCATGATCGTTTATACAAAACATTTTGAAATAATATAATAGTGGTTAAAAATTCTATGAAATATAGAAAAACTAATGAAATTTTTACAACTCCCTTTAGTGATCTTATTTTTTCTTATATTAGGGGATAATATATTTAAAAAGAAAGGGTTTCTATAAAAAATATGAGATAACTTGTTAATAAAAATGGTTATGATTGATCCCAAACTATAACATGATTTGAAATAAGTTAAGGATAAGTGTGTTTATCCATGATAAAATTGTTTCTCCATGATATTTGTTAAAATATTATGGAAATATTTTTCAACACCAGAATATAGAATATAATAAAAAAATAAAGTCTTCGTTTTAGAATATTACTCTGAACACATAAAATACCTTATTAGATATGGTTATTAAAAATTATATTTTTAAATATTTCCACTAATGTAAATAATTTTTTTCCATATATAAAATAAATTTTGTTTCTTTGGATGGAATATGTTAAGAAAATATATTTTATAAGAAATTAGAAGGAGTATGTTAGGACTTATAGAAGTTTAAATAGTAATAGATAAATTATTATAACAATAAAATTTGAGGTGATGAAAATTTTATATTTAAGGAATTTAAGGTATGTTGGTAAGTAAATAACATGTAAAGAGTTACATTTTTTTCAAAATTATATGAAAGAAATTTTTGAATGGAGAAGTTATAAGATGATAACGGTGAAGTTTTAAGGGTATTATGTTTAAAAATGAGTTATTTAGATCAAAACATTAGATGATTATAAATAAATAAGCTTGAATGCTTATTAAAAAAAAAATAAACATTTGGATATGATTCACAGTCTTACCATTATTCAAAAAATAATTCATTATATATGTTACTCAGTAATGGGGTTATGTGTGATATTTTACAAGATGTTCACAAAGACATTTGAACGACATTACCACGAGATGTAATGAGTTTTAAAAAACATAAATTTTTAGTAAATATAAGGATACTCTTATAGCCCATCATATAAGATATGACTATATAAGTAGATATGTTTGATTTAAATTTTATTATTCAGGAAGTTTAATAATGTAAAATATATCATGTTAAATTATGGATGTCTCCATTTTATCATTAGTTCATGTTGGATATATATAATCCCTAATTGAAATGATAATTAACATCTCAAAGTAATACATTGAGTAATACATAATGAATTTTTATTCTGGAGTATTATTGGTTATAATGCAATGGTATAGTAAACATGGATAAGATTCTATATAGAGATATAGAATATTATCCTGAGATGCAAGATGGGTCTATAGACATATCTATACCAATTCATTGTTTAAGAAAATTTGAAATACATACTGAATATCTTAACAAGATAAAATGATAAAATAAAATTGTAAAATGGTTATACATGTGTTCCTTAAGGTAAAATATTTTGGTCTTCATTGGCCATGATTTTGATTAAGTTACCTAAGAAACAACCAATTTGTTCTTGCCATATATGTTATCAAAAACCACATGAATAACTGAACATTTAAGTCGGAACTACTTCCTCCAAACAGTGTCATAACACATCTTCCTTGAAATAAAATAGAGAGAATATGAATTGAGATATTTCTAGATATGTAAGAAAAATACCTGGTGTACCAAATGAGGAAAATGAATCTCTTTTATATTATCCACCTTTATTAAATAAATTATACCTTTTATTTAAAATGTTTCAAATGTTCTGAAATACAAAACCAATATAATTTTACTCATTAAATAATCCAATTATTAAACTCCTTTAACAAATGATATTTTATCTACACACCATAATTTCATGTTTCAATCAGAAAAAATATATGAGATTAATAGTAAGGGAGAATCATTTGAATAATATCAAATTTTATTATTCATATGCACCTGCCATTGTATCAAATACCACATAAAATCATAAACTATGGAATAATAACTTCCACTATGTCATTATTTGTTCTTTAGTGCATAAAACTCAATAATCTTCCTATTTCCTGAAATATATACAAACCTTATTAAAACATTCAAAAATATTAGTAAACCCATCCAAACCCTTTTGAATATGATTATCATAAAATCTATGAAATTTTGAACAAATACGATATACAAAAAATTATACCTAATTCTAGGAACATAAGTTCATCTTTAAAGGGATTCCTAGCATTTTAAAAAATTATTAATTCCCTAATCCATAATTATAAAAATAGATTTCGCCTCTAGAAAGATATTATTTCCAATCAATATATAAAGGGGTATAGCGTGATCTTGATAAAAAACACTAATATATACATATTAAAATTTCCACAGCAAGATACACAAACACACACACACACACACTATATTTATGATTATATAATCCCTTTTTTAAGAAATTAAGTGATTAATAGACTTAGAACATGTCAATCTAGTATAGGATAACTCATAAATTCATGAATCACTAAAATAGAATGAACATTTTGAATGAATAAATCATATTTGATTCATTCATTTTGTTGGGAACATTATAGTTTCATCAACTATGTGTGGCCATGAATTACCTCAGTATAATTTATTCAAGGTCTTGAATGCCATTTTTATTCAAACAAGTGGAAAATTCCCATTCGGTTTAGGCTCCAACTGACAATATGATCAACAACATACCCAAAAACACATTAATTAACTAATCCTTAAGAATTTTATAATAAATGTATCAATGTATTAAAGTTATCATGATAGTTATCTACCTAAAATACAGGGATGGATATTAATAATTAGCATACACCCCTACATATTTCAATAATCACATGACAATCCATGTGATATAATTTATTAGGCCACTCTAAAAAATAAGTCTTGAATTATTATGTATGTAGTTTATTCTTTTTATATTTCGTAAATTTTTTATTATCACAAATAATATTATACTAACACTACTCTTAACATATCACCATAACTTATAATACATTGTTATGTTCATTTATTTGATAAAAAACCTTATTTTGAGGGGATATTATCATTATGTTTTTCTTGTAATATATAAATGATTCAAATATGAATAAATTTTAAATAGCGATTACCTTTAATATACAATTGTGATATATTTTAACATCCTTAAATCTAATCACTCATTTATGTAATACCAATAGATTCAATAAAAATCACAAGATGTTTTTGGGATAATGGTTTTTTCAAAAGATCTACTGCATTTTAATCTATAACCACCCAAAAAATATTTATTCCACCACTTTAAATGATCTCTAAAATGGAATATTATTTTTGAAGGATGTCTTTGGTTATTTATTGAGATAGAAGTTATATAAAGTGAAAAAAAACTCTATTATTTTTATAGTAAATAACAATTTCTCCTTCAGAGAAAGGGACCACACTAAGTTTAGAAATAATATTTTAACCTAAACTAATTTCTACAGTACATCAAATATAGTGATGTACGTTTCTTCTTTTATGGTGTTAGCTATAGTGGATTATTTAGAACTATTTAATGTAATTACACCACCATTTAGAACAAACACAAAATTAGAATGACATATCATGTTATATTTATTGGATTATAAACTAGAATCAATGTAACCCCTTATATAAGCTCATATTTAGATCTAAACACCATTTATATTCTCTTTCTTTTTAAGTACCTAAGTATATTCTTATCTATAATGAAGTGACTCTCATAGGGATTGTGATGGTTTTTAATTATTATACATAATTTATATCTAAAATACGATCAATTATATTATATAGAATATAATATAAATCCTACGGAGGATGTGTAATGGATATTAGTAATGCTTTCTAATTCCTAATAAATTATTTAAATATTCTTTAATGATTTTTTCCATGAAAAACTGGTAAAGACGAATTCTTATAGTTATACATGCTAACCCACTTTGGAACTTCACTAATATATGTGTTTTTACTTAGTCTAAGAAAACTCTAAGGTCAATCTTTATATATCTTTATACCCATAATGTTGGCTGATTTACCCATGTATTTCATCAGGAATAAATTTCCTAAATACATCTATATAGACTATTAAGTCAAGATATAATTTTTTAATAAGAAGTATTTAATCCATGTACAAAATCAAAAATACCATAGTACTCCCACTAAACCTATTTTATAAATAATAATCAACTATGTTTTTACTGAAACCAAACTCTCCAACCACACCATAAAATTGGATGGTCTAATATCAAGAAGGTTATTTCAATCCATAAATGCATAATTATAACTTTAAAACTAAAACAGACTCATTTGGAACTATAAAACCTCTTAAATATATCATTTACAGATCCTCAACTAATTTTATGATAATGAGAATTGTATTAATATTTATTATAAATATATACATTAAAATGAGTTATTATGGAATGAAATATCTAAATGGGATTTATCATCACAGTTGGAGAAAAGGTTTATTCAAATACAAAACCACGAATTTTTTTAACTCTTTTCACCACCAAATTAGATTCAAAGGTCTAAAATCTACCATCCATGTTAGTTTTCTTATAGAAAAATCACTTTAAACCTATGGGATATCCCATTAAATTGTTTCCACTAATTATAAAACATTTTTTGTGTAAATGGAGTCCATAAAATATTTCATGGAATGTTACACTTTTTTAGAATCATAACCCTAAATAGCCTCGTAGAATGATGTAGGTTCATCATTTATCAACAATACATCATTTTCATTTAAAACAATAATTCTTCAAAAATACTTCCCAATTTTTTAGGTACTTTTGACTGAAAATCCATTTTTTTGATTTTTGAAAAACACCTTTTGGTTAAGTGAGAACCCACAAGTACAAAATCACTTTGGGGCTAAATGAGAACCAACGAGCCATCACAATGAGCCATAGACAGAATGGGAACATTATAGACACAAAACAGACCAACCAAAACAAAACGAAAAAGACAACCTGTTCATGGGGATCCACCATTGCAAACACGAGCCAAAACAAACCAAACAAACATGATCTGAACAAAGAACACAGTAAGCTAGAAGAAAATCTCGATTAGGGAATTCAAAGGAGGATTAACGGTGGTGAAGGCTTTATCAACATACCTCTACAATGAGAAAACAGGAGACCGCCGAGACGCCATAGACAAAGAAACCAACAATCATATGAGTATTTCATTATTCACCAAGGTCACAAGCACCATCATAACCTCCTCCGATCCATAAAACCCGAAAAAATAGGAGTCGAGTGTGAGGAAGCATGACGAAATGGCAGAGGAAACCCAAAAAATGAGAAATAATTGAGACACGGAAACCTTGGCAATAGTTGTCATCATCACAAACTGATCTCAGGTCATGCCTCCATCTGTTGTGTATGCACCAGCTAGTGATCCACACTGCGACTGCCCACAAACACGCCGGGTGACGATTTTATGATCAGAGGACACCGACTTGATGCTGAAATAGGAATTGAAGAGACACGAACACAATGGTGACCAGATCTAGACAGATATGGATGGATCTAGACTGGTGGCACACTAAAAAGGGGAGGGTTGGCTACGCGGCAAGATGATCCATCGGTGTTGTCGACTTTGTGGGAAGCGCAACTCAGGGAAGATAGGAAACACCGTCAAGATCCCTGCTGCATCGGCAACACCAAGTCTTTTGGTGTAAAGCCACTCACCAAAAAGAGATCTCAGCATCAGCGGTAACCAGAGTTGCTACATCACGCAAGGAAAATCTTAGCACGATCCAAGACATGGCAATCCAGCAGCGAGTGATGGTAGGCAAAATTAGCCGATGGGGATTTTTTATTTTTTTATTTAATTAAAAGGGTGTAGGTCACTTTTAATTAGGGGAATGGGGTTCATGAGCGCCAATCTAAATGGCGTTTTGTGCTTTTCTTTCAAAACGCCACTTGAAGTGGCGTTTTTGGCATTCCCCATCCAAACCCTCCTCCCCACTTTACTATTTTATATATATTTATATATTAACAAATAATTAATATAATATAATATATTTATATTTATATTTATATTTTAAATATTTATAATTAAATTTACAAATATATATTTTGTTATAAATATAAATTTATTGAATACATTTATTAAATACACTTCTTAAACACATTTATTTAATAAATGTATTGTATTTAGAAATATATTTAATAAATGTATATTAATAAATGTATTATAAATGTTTATATATAATAAATGTATTATATTTATAAATATTTATAACAAATGTATTTAATAAATGTATATTTATAAATATAATACATTTAATAAAAATACATTTATTAAATACATTTATTATATTACATTTATTAAATGTATTATAATAAATGTATTAAATGTCTATTAAATGTATTGTATTTATACATATATTTAATAAATGTATATTTATACTAAATGTATTATATTTATAAGTATATTAATAATTGTATATTTATTAAATATATTATATTTATAATTATTTATAATAAATGTATATTTATAAATATAACACATTTAATAAATATACATTTATTAAATACATTTATTATTAAATGTATTATAATAAGTGTATTATATATTTATTAAATATATTATATGTATACATATATTTAATAAATGTATATTTATAATAAATGTATTATATTTATAAATATATTAATAAATGTACATTAATTAAATGTATTATAATAAACATATTATATATTTATTAAATGTATTATATTTATAAATATTTATAATAAATGTATATATATAAATATAATAAATTTAATAAGTATATATTTATTATAAATATATATTTATTAAATACATTTGTTAAATACATTTATTATAAATATACAATTTTTAATATATTTAATATAAAATACAATTAATAAATATACATTTATTAATATATTTATAAATATAATACATTTATTATAAATATACATTTATTAAATATATTTATAAATATAATACATTTAATAAATATATAATACATTTCATAAATATATAATACATTTATTATAATACATTTATAATACATTTATAATAAATATACATTTATTAATATATTTATAAATATAATACAGTTATTATAAATATACATTTATTTAATATATATATAAATATAACGCATTTAATAAACATATAATTCATTTATTATAATCCATTTATCATAATCCATTTATTATAATAAATTTATAATACGTTTATTATAATACATTTAATAAATATACATTTATTAATATAGTTATAAATATAAAAAAATTATTATAAATATACATTAATTATAATACATTTAATAAATGTATTATAAAAAATGTATTTAGTAAATATATATTTATAATAAATGCATATTTATTAAGTGTATTATAATAAATGTATTAAATAAATGTATATTTATAATAAATGTATATTATAATAAATGCATATTTATTAAATGTATTATATTTATAAATATACATTTATTATATATATTTATAAATATAATACATTTAATAAATATACAATACATTTATTATAATATATTTATTATAATACATTTAATAAATGCATTATAATAAATGCATTTAATAAATTTATATTTTATAATAAATGTATATTTATAAATATACATTTATTATAAATATTTATAAATATAATACATTTAATAAATATAAAATACATTTATTATAATACAGTTAATAAATATACATTTATAATAAATATATAATTATAATAATTATATAATTGTAATCAATATAGAATTATAAATATATAATTATAAATATGATAAATATATAATTATAATAAATATATAATTATAATAATTGTATATTTATAATAAATATATAATTACAAATATAATAATAATAATAAATATATAATTATAATCAATATAGAATTATAAATACAATAATTATATAATTATAATAAATATACAACTATAATTAAAATAATTATATAATGTTAAATATAATAATTATATAATTATAATAAATATACAATTACCATAAATATATAACTATAGTAATTATATAATAATAACTATAATAAATGTACAATTATAATAAATATATAGTTATAATAAATATATAATTATAATAAATATATAATTATAAATATTATAATTATATAAATATAAATATAATAAATATATAACTATAAATATGATAAGTATATAATTATAATAAATATATAATTTTAATAATTTTATATTTATAATAAATATATAATTACAAATATAATAATAATAAATATAAAATTATAATAAATATATAATAATAAATATAAAAATTATATAATTATATAATTATAAATATTATAAATATATAATTATAACAATTATATAATTATAATAAATATATAAATATAAATATAATAATTATAAATGTATAATTATAATAATAAATATAATAATTGTATAATTATAATAATAAATATAATAATTATATAATTGTGTAATAATAAATATAATAATTATATAATTATATAATTATATAATTATATAATTATTATATTTATAATTCTATATTGATTATAATTATATATTTATTATTATTATTATATTTGTAATTATATATTTATTATAAATATACAATTATTATAATTGTATATTTATTATAATTATATATTTATCATATTTATAATTATATATTTATTATATTTATAATTCTATATTGATTATAATTATACAATTATTATAATTATATATTTATTATAATTTTATATTTATTTTAATTATATATTTATTATAATTATTATTATGTAATTATTATAGTTATATATTTATGGTAATTGTATATTTATTATAATTATATATTTATTATAATTATATAATTGTTGTCATTATATATTTATTATGTTTGACATTACATAACTATTGTAATTATAATTGTATATTTATTATAATTATATAATTATTTAATTATATATTGATTATAATTATATATTTATTATTATTTTTATATTTATATATTTAGTATAAATATACAATTATTATAATTTTATGTTTATTATATTTATAATGATATAATAATAGTAATTATATATTTATTGAATTTATATAATTATAATATATATAATAAACATAATTATAATTTTATTATATATTTTTTGTGATTATATTTATTATAAATATATTTATTATAATTATATTTATATAAATATAAATATATATAAGATATATATGTGTGGGGAGGTTGGGGAGGGGTGGTATGAGCATTTAGAAAAATAATAATTGTTGAGCGTCAATTCAATTGGCGCTATTGGATAAATGGTTGAGCGCCAATTCAATTGGCGCTCAAGAACCCCATTTAACCAAATAAAAAAATGCAAACCCTTTAAATTAAAATAAAAAATAAAAAAATCCTCTGAACCAAATTTGCCAGTGATGGTATCTAGGGCACTGAGATGCGGGTTGTCAGACTTTGCGTGAGGGGGAAGCTAGAGAAGCATAGAAACCCTATGACAAGCAGAGCGAGTGATGTCGGGTGGTCCTGCGGACAGAGGTGGATCAGATCTGTGTCTCGCAGGAGGAAGGCAGGATGAGAAGTTGAAGACAGAGCTGGGGTAGGAGGGCGGTGCAAACCCTAAGCCATCAGGAGCTCCCGAGCGGCTACATCGCGCTATCCCCACCTTAGGTTCTTTTGTGAATGAGTTCATTTAATTATTTATAACTATCTATGGAATTATCTCAACTTAGACATCAAGAATAATTCTTATTTATTAGTATTTAAATTCTCAAAAATCACATTTACTCTAACTAAATCCATGATTTTTGTGATGTCTCTCTTTGAGAAAAAACCTTACTAAAATGCTTCAAAACGTAAAATAATCATAAAAGAAAATTGGAAAACATCTTACTATATATATCATATGGTGTATTTTTTACTACATTATAGGTCGCTTGATTATGTTGGAATGTAGTAGTTTCCATATTATATCCTCATAATAATATAAGAAGTTTACATCAAATCATTATCGATCTAATTGTGTACAAAAAGGTATAATTATTCCACATAGATACACAATTCCATAATGGAGTTATATAATGAGTGCATTGTGAAATAATTCTATAATCTCATGGATGTTCAAGGAATTTCCATATCAAGTATTCACCACCCAAATCTAATAAAATAATCATAAACCTTTAACCCAGAATATTATATGCATCGTAATGAATCTATTGAAACTATTAAAAATTTTCAAAGTGGTGTCTTGACCAAAACACATAATCAACTAAATTTATAAGTAAAATCTTTTATGTACCTAAAATCACCCCTTTCTTGAGTACTCATTGGTTCAAATACGTCACTATGAATGATAATTTGATCTTCTCCATGTCAAAAATGTATAAAAAATTCACTATGTTCCAAACTCCATAAAATATTTCATTCATTTATATATAACAACTCTGATTATTAATAAAGAATGAATATTCCATGTTTTCCTAACAATATACATAAATATGTTTTTAATTGAAGGAACATAATAACCATTTCATTATTCTTGAATGAATCCACTTAGTGGACTTAGATGATAATTTAAAATCTCCAATGAAGCATCTCTTTCCCCATTTCCATCATGAAGATCCAATTCACCTTTTTTTAATTCTATCTTATGTTTATCAGCACAAATGTGTGATGCACACCAAATATCTATTACTCATGAGTCCAAAATAGAAAAAGCTGATATTTATAACATTCACATCCATATTCTTGTAATTATACTATTAGAGAACAGTTCTCAACCTTTGATACCAAACTAGTATTATTTTATTTGTCATACCTATTACAGATCTCATAGTGATTATCATGATGTATGCTATTATCTACAATAAATCCACGACAATGGTTGAATAATATTTTTATGTTTTTTTATTAAATACTTATTTTGTGGGTGGTCCCACTAAAATGATTAACTCATAAATCATTACTTTTGACAGTCCAATATCTATATTTCACTAATTAATGACTTCATTTTGGCATGAAACACGTTTGTTATGCTATTTAAGTCGGCCACTCTTTAAATAATATCACATTTGACTCCTGGATGGTTGAGTAGAAATATTTATATCATGTATGGATCTATTTAAATAATTTAAACAAAATAACAAAATAATAAAATCATATAAAAAATTTATTTACATAAATAGTTAAATATAAATTACTATAGTTAATAAAAAAATCTATTATTTAACCTAAGATAATTTTTTATATAAAAAATTTATCCAAACCATTTTTGATATGGTATCAAGTCACATAAATTCATTGAAATCCCTTTAGGACCTACCCAATGAAGATTTTTTGATTTATCACAAAAATATAATTATCCTTGAAAATTATCCTAAATGGCATGCATTATGGAATAGTGAATACTATTTTAGACTTCAAAAAATTCCATTTTTTATACCCTTTTAGGATTTTATTTTAAATTTATATAACATTTCTTTCATTGTGTTTTGAGATTTTAAGTTATTTTGTGAAATGGGTGGGTGATTGTAAGTATGTCATGGAAGTCCTTGTGGTGGAGCTCAACCATGAAACATATACCACTGTCTCACCATGGCATAGATTATTATTATTTGTTGATTTTTTTATCAATTCCCAAATGTCAATTTCAGTTTCATTATGGTATAGTTAAGTAAAAAAATAAACTTAAACACCCATTTTAATGAAGTCCATGTCATGGTCATAATGATACAGAAGTAAAATGGGATTCCTGAGGTAGAAATATCATGTTGCCTATATTGATTCCAATTTGTGTTCTCTTATGGGATATTCACCCTAATAATTATAATATTTAATTACTTTAATACTACTAATGGGTTTTATTGGACATCATTATGCCCATTAAAAGTTGAAGAAAAATGAAATCAATACCTTAGATCCTAATATGATTAAATATATAATAAAATAATTATATGATAATCGATGTGTAAATAATTGATTAATATTTATATAATTATAGGTAGTGTGTTTAATCATTTTCCTTGATTAACAACTTCTATGATGGTATCCACCATCTAATGGAATCACTGAACACTTCATCCAGACATCCTTTCTCCAAATGATGTTCTAATACCACTTAATTTAAAGAAAATGCAGAGAATATATATTGAGTGAGTATTAGTTACAATTTAATAGTTTTATTATATAAACTGAGGTCTATGAATTTCCTTTATGTAGTATTACATCATTAAATTATTTATCCTCATAAATTTACGTTGTTTGAAATGTTTCGAATCACAAAACAACTAGAATTCTCCTCATTTAAAAATTTAATGATTGAAATCAATTAACAATCAATTTTTAATCTACAAATAAATTAGTGATATATCAATAATCCAAAATAAATTTCATTAATATAAAGGGATAAAAAGTTAAATGACATCAAATATCATTCATCATATACACATGATGTTCTATAAAATTCTATATAAAATTGTAGACCAGAGCATGGTGACTTAAACCATGTTGTGGTCAGAACTTTAGAACATAAAACTCAATAACACAAAATATGGTATGTGAGACTAAATAATATAATTATTAATATCCATTAAAAATATATGGTTTATCTACACATCATCATATGATGTGCAAATAGGAAAACATAAACTTGATTTTTGGCAACAGAGATTCATTTAAATTATATAAAATATTTGTTATCATATACAAAATATGTGGTATGAAATGCCACAAAAAATAATATATCATGGATTGGATATATACACCATTTCATGGTCGATTTTTAGTATATAAAACTCAATTACACAAAATGAGTTTTGATGCTGGATGACCCAGCAGATATACCACAAGGAGTGCCATACACTTTATTTTTAGTATTTAATGGGGGTGTGTTCCATATGGAATTACCATACATGAAGTTATAAATGATACCTATCTTGAGAACCATTATACTCTGATACCTTTATTATGTCATCCATAAATATTACCTAATCAAGGGGTGGTTGGGTATGTTTTTGATTATGTAATAAATTAAATTTTAACTAAGATGATATTTTTATTCTTGTATATTGAGTATAGAATATGGAACCATGATTTAGATAGGCTAATGGAGTGTATATTCATACCTATATAATAGAATATGAATTTAAATTATTTATTTTGTGGGGGAATGTGATGTTCTCATCTATAAAGAGGAATAGAATTTGACTTTTTTCATTTTCATGGTTAGTCGGTGCATAGAGAATTGAGAACATATGAGTGACTATATAGGATTTAAATACACTATATGTCGCAGTTACCTTATATATTTGAAAAAAGGATTATATTATTATTCATAATTTTATATGATACAACTAGTTGACACAAGTATAAAGATACATGTATTTGATAGATATCATGTAATATTTATTTTTATCTTGAGTAGGATTGATTCCTTTCTAGTGGATATTAATTTCATAAATTTATGAATTTAATAGTAAATAATTATATTAATTGTTATAAATCCTATGGGGTTTTACTTTTTAGATTATTGAATAAGGAATATATATTATCATACATAGATAGATTCTTTAGAAACGTTTTAGTGTTTATCTAAAATTATCTTAGGATATATATTCTCAATGTATTACATATGATCTCATACATGGTAAAATTAATGATAGCTTTCACAAAATGTTTTGTAATTATGAAAAAGTATTTTTGGATATAATATCCCATGTTATTATATATGATGTTATATAATATTAAAAGGATCCAAGACTGTGAGGTCATAGTGAAGGGGTCATATTAATATAGATATTCTGTAAGGTGTCTTATACATTTTATTTTTATTATCTTATATCATAGTATGTAATATTTTTATGTAATAATATGAGACATATCTAAAATCATGAGTTATCATATTCCTATGTATGGGATATTGTAGGGTGTAGTATAGAAGATATCATACCATATAATATACAATATAATACTATATTATATATTTATATAGTTAATTCCATGATTTTTTTTAATTATATTATATGGTTAACAATAGGAATTTTATGATTAAATGTTAACATTCAAGTCTTCTTCTATGCAGGATATCATTATTTATTATGTTTCAAATGATGAAATATATAGGAAAATCAATTTGATATATATAAATGTTGAATGAATTCATATTTGGTTGATGGATTCTGAAGGGTTTGTAACCATAATACATTTTTTCAAAAATCATGAATATTTAAGTAAATACAAGGGGACTCTGTGATGTTGGAGTTGGTTCCCTATAACCGACTATAGTGTACTTTATGATAAACTCTATTCATATTTTTGAATATTAATAAACATCATATCCCATTATGATTTTTATATTGTGTAAAATATTATGTGATTATGTCCTATGAGTTGAAGTCATACTAAATGGTCGTAGTAGTTCCTCACTAGGATGAGAACCCAGAAGTATCATGTAAGTATTTTTAAATGTATTTGGATGAAATCATATTAGAGACATAAATGATACATGATATATAGGGTGGAGACTCATAGTAATTTTAGGAACATTCTCATATTGTACACTCTTAATAATATATATTGTAGGATATTATGATAATAATACTCACTGATAGGAAATCAACATTTATGTGTCATTATATAATTCTATATTGGAATGTCTGTATTGATCCTTAGAATTTATTATTACAATTAATCTATATTACAAGCATTATAATTCTATGTATTGAAGATGACCATTAAGACATATGATCATGGTGGGGTAGGATACGTTGAGTGGGTCATCTATACCTGAACTTGATGATTCCTACACTGATGTTCAGATATTTGTGGATCATGTTTGGATCACTACTAAAGGTAATCTGTTTCTTATTCCAATAATGAAACCATGGTATGACATAGATACATTATCATGTTAATAAAAATGAATTTCTCACAAGGTAATTCATTAATTATTAAATTAATTATAAATATTATGTGATGATCCCATGGTTTGGTTTTAATGTTTTATCCATTATTTTTATTATTTGATTCAATTCTGTTGATCGTGATGTTTATCGTCGTGTAAATATCATAAAAATTATCGACCATGAACCAAAATCAATGTTCAAGATGATCTATCAAACACTTACACTCTTTTTTGGAACCTATATGTGGTATCAAATGGATTTACATTAATATTTATCGTTATTTAAATATTATTTATTTATTTACACATTTTTAATTTAGTGTTTAATTCGAGCTTAATCATTCTTAATTACAAATTATGATATCTACTTTATATTATATTTTTATCATAAATATAATCATATATATTAATTTTATTAATAATGTAAATTTTAGGATCTCATCTAGTGGTTCTGAGGAATCCATCCAGATAACACAAGAGTACACACTATGCAACTCAGTGGTACATATTGTGTAATAGTGTTTAACGCACCAAGAATTATTTTTAATTTAATTCAATGCATGTAACAGCCCAAGTCTTTGTGAACATTTTTTATAATAAATTTTATTTTTTTTGTCTCTTGTTATACACTACACCATGTTAATAATGCACTATACACAACACTATTTTAGCTTTGTCACATGCAACACAGAGTTTCTATGAAACGTCTTTTTATTATTGTAATTATTTAAACAACAAAATTATTACTTGGATGTTAGAATGGTGGGTATGAATAGGGTTAAATTATTATAAATATATGGTCTAAATTTTTGTATATAATTAATTATTTGGGGACCAGTTAATTTTAAATTAAAATAAAAACCATTTTGAACATAAACAGAAATCGTTTTTTCCCCGAAAACTATTTAATTATGCACAATTTTGTTTTATACCAATAATTAAAGAAATAAATATCATTGGATTATATTAAAATATATATATGTATATATATATATATAATATTTTCAATATAATATTTATTATTCATAAAACATGTTTTCTAAACATGAAATAATCACAAATCCAATTTTACTCATAAAGATCTATTTTCCCCAAAAAAACTTTTTCCGCCTTTTTATAGATAAATTGTTTTAAATGTATATTTATCACTTTTATAAAATATATCTGATAAATTATACTTATTTTATTAATTATTACTATTAAAAATTATATTGTTTTAATTTTTGGTGTCTTTCTGATAAGATTCATTTTTTGATGAGAACTAAAACAATACTTCATTTTAATTGAAAAATGACATTTTATCTAAAACATTTATAATTATAAAAAATATTTTAAAATGGTTGTAATGTAAAATTAAATAAATAATAAAAATATTGATCCAATTAAGTTTATATGAATCTTTTTCACTTTGAATTTGGACATAAAAACATTTCTACCTCTTGAACTTTTTAACATTAAAACCCTATTTTCTCTTTCCAAAAACATGATTAATTTTTAAATTAAATTTTTGTAATTTTGTGTTTTAAATTTGGAAAAATGGATTCAATATTTTTAATCATAAGGTATAAATTTAGTAAATATGTTTCTTTTATTTCCAGACAATATTGATAGTGACTTTAGTAAATTCTATTACCACGATTAATGGTAAATCAGGTAATTAAGGGTTAACAAAATATTATAAATAATATAAAACTAACCTAAAACATGCACTAATTTTTTTAATTAATTTAATTTGACTCTTAAAACCTAATTTTAAAAATTTATTTATTCTTAGTGGACACTTGTCCATGAAATTGACCTAGAGATTATTAATATCAATGAGAGTGAAAAAATGTCACACTCTTACTTTTAATAATTATAATAATTTTTATATGATGTTAAATAGAATATAGACCCCACTATAAATATTATCATGAAATATAAATGTTTCTGTACATCATTAAAATTTTATTTTATTTTTAAGTAAAGAAATAATTATCATAAATAATTACACAATGATGATGTAGTGACTATTCAATTAATGTAAAACTAAATTAAGTGATAATGAAAGTATAAAAATAAATATAATTTGAATTACTTAAGGTTTTACATAAAATTTATACTTTAATATTAAATATTATGTGTTTATTAAATAAATGGTTTCGAATTTTTCTCCCAAAATTTATTTTCTTAAAGTTAATATAATAAATAGTTTCAAAATTGACACTAATGATATTTAAAAAAAAATATATTTTTAAATTAGTTAAAAATCATAAAAATTATAAATAAGTATAAATGAGAGAAATTATGGACTTAAATAACATAAATTAAAAATTTATGGTCCAAAAGAAACCTTATATGTAAAAATATCAAATTTATATATTGAAAATATTATTACCGTTGTAAAAATAAAAATAGGTTAACCAAGTGTTAGTCAAAATGATAAGGTATAAAATTACACCAAAAATTATCTAAAATATATATATTATTCATGGTATTAACATCATTTCCAAAATTTTATTTCAATAACCTTCCATTTTGAGTTATTTGGATTGATATTTAATTTATTATAATTTAATCTTTTGAGAAATTTCAAAAGTTCCCTCACATTCTTAAAAAAGGACACTTAATTCCTCATATAATTTCATCAATAAGAGTCTTATATATTGACCAAACTCTTAATATTTATCTTATAATCTTATATATATACATTATAGAGGTTTTGGACTTCCCAAATCACCAAATATAGAGTCCTTTATAGGAGATCTAATGGAGCCATTTCGAAAAAGAGGTAATCACTCTAACTTATAACTATCCATTTATACTCTTATATAAATCCTAAAAATATATGATATATATCATAAAACAATAAATTAAGAAACATAAATTTTCTAAAATTTCATTATGATTATGAACACACCATTATATATCCCCTTTCCCATCAAACAAGAAGTGAAAGTATAGCTTGTTGGGATGTATGGCTTACCATCTCCACATAGAAATACAATTCATTTTCCATCACCATAATTTATGATTGATAATTATGATGAGTTTAATGTGTATATATATATATTATAAATGAAATAAATACTTATGTAATGATAATATCATATATATATATATATAGATATATATTCACACAAAATATTTTGGGAAATGATAATGTTTCTCTTGTGTATGTAAGGATTACCATCTCCGCGATGTGATGTGATTATTTTTTTCATATATATTTCACATGGGTGGTAATAAGGATACATTTTATGAATATATATGATATTTTTAACATAATAAATATTTGGTAAATGATGATAACATAATCACTGTATAAGGATTGGGACTTCCAAACCGAAACATTCTTGGAAAATGAAGCTTATATCACCAAGAATTATGATTTTAATTATTAATAAACAGGTGATAAGATGTTATAAAAAAATAAAAGGTATTATTTATATATGGTTTTTAATAGGTGTATAATAAATACATATTTATTATACCAGTGTTTTCAATACAAATAAAGAAATTTGATACTTGAGGTAAGGGGTTTTTATCTCAATTTTATTTATATGGAACACATGCCTTATACAAAACTAGTTTCTTCTTTGTGGTGTATACACTAACCCTGAATGTATTTTATGAGTATTACCCTAAAAATTATGATATTTTTATATCCATATAATATTCTTTCATTTTGTGGGAATATTATTTAACTAATTATAAAGTGGTAAAGTATTATTTCATAATATCATCAATATTAGAGATTGTTTCATTTTAAATATCCATTTGGGAATATTTATTATCCACATCCATGTTTCATGAAAATATATCAAAAAATGTTTTTACTATTCTTCTATGAATAATTCATGTTATTTTTACCCATGTTCTAATTTTTATGAAACTTTTTGGAAATAATATTTTTTCCATTTTCTAAACAAGGTTCTTAGTGACTTTGCTAACAAAAATATACAGAAGGAATGTTTTTAACTTTCACAGCATGAATGGAATCTTCTACCATCATGCCACCTAAATTATTTGAATATTATTTTAAAATATTAAATGGACATTTTCATGTAAACGTTTTTCATTTATAATTTTTTGGATCATTAAAAAATGGTTTTAGATAAAAAAAGATATTTTTGATTAGAATTATTTCAAGTGATATTTCAAAAAAAATCCAGCTAAGAATAATTTATTTTATGTTACTTATGATTTAATGGGGATATGAACTAATTATTACATTATTATTATTGAAATTAATTTTTTATTTTAATTATGGCATGATATTTATAAAACTTATTTATTTTACTTGAGTTATGTTATTATGAAGTGTTTATGAAATTCACTTTGTTACATGGGTTCTTTAGATGATGAATGATTTATGGTATTAAAGAACAAATATTTATGGTTGGAATAAAGTGATGTGTGAGAACTATATATATCTCTATTAATTGGTTAATGAACTATATATTGATAGATAGTGAAGGGAAACAAGTTGATGAGCATGATCTTTGATTGGAAACAAGTCGATATACTTGATCTGTTAGAGGAAATAATTGATAAGGCCTGATAGAAGAGTATTATTAGTAAAAATTGAAAAATTAAATTATTTTTTATACATATGAGGATTATAATCACATTTATGACATAATCATATGTTTCAAGTATAATTTACCGTGATGTTTCATTATTATGGATCATGTTAATGTTTTATGCCATAACTCATGTTTATGATCCATGATAGGTTGGGTATGAACATTTTATGTTATGATCATGATCACATAACCATATTTATTCTATTATTATTTCAAAATATAATAAAATTTTGTCTTCCATGTTTCCCTTACTAAACACAAGAGCTCACCATTTCTTATGTTTTCCTTCCATATGATATGAAGAATGGTGTTAAGTGAGATATGATAAAATGGATCTAATTATGATGAATTAAGTGGGAGATGATGTAGATATTTTATGAACCAATTTTTTATGTATATGAGTTTACAAAGGCTATATACCTTTATGATCCTTATAAATTTATTTGTATAATGAAATTAATATTTATCTAAAAATATGTAATATCTATATATGAAATTTTTGAGTCATTATTTTGGGTGTGAGAGAAAAGGGTTAGGTAACCTTAAAAATTTTGGATGATAAAACTTTAGTATGTAATTTATGGATAATTATATGTATAGGATAAAATCCAAGAGTTTTATTATTTATTATGAATAAACTCAATTAATACAAAGGTTTTATAGATGGTTCTATGATTTAATACATTTTATAAATACTTTTTCATGATTCATCACTATGATTATTATTTCACACAACATGATTTTAGATTTTTTTCAATGGTTAGAACTAAAAGGAATCATGTATTTATTGATTGTGATGTAAAATTCAATGATTATCCACCTAAGCAACAAAATTATATGGGATTTAAAATACATAACCCTGATTCCATGCTAACCCAACTTTATTAGGCCATGAATCGTAATGATTTTCCAAATGATCAAAGTAGTCAACAACGTAGTGTTGAATCACTCAAGAGGAAAAATCCACCTTATTTTAGTGGATATTGTTACCCACAAGTGGCTGATAGATGGATCAACACCATTAAGAAAATATTTTATATTATTCAATTCCTGGGACATGTAAAATTTTTCATAATTATTTATTTTATATAAGGTGAAGAAAATCAATGGTGAAATATTTTCAATAAAATAGGGAAAGAGGAAGAAATTGAATCCATGGAATGGGCTGATTTAGATAACTTGTTTTTTATAAGTAATTTCATTATATTCTTTAAAAGAATATGGAGAAAGAGTATCTCAAAATAAATAAAGAGGATGATGAATTATTTAGTACTTATATGGAAAAGTTTACAAAACTTTTAAGGTACGCTTCTTGTATTATTATCCAACATGAATGTATGATTGACTGATTCTTCAATGGAATAAAACCAAGTCTCCAAATGGAGTTATCCATAATAAACATCAGTTACTATGAATATTTTGTTTGATTCGATATAAATGTTTAAATGGAAATTAATGATACCAACCAATAACATTTGTTTGATAATAAAATAAATATTGAGTCTCATGAAAAGTCCAACAAATAACACGGTGGAAGGAAATTCCAAGCATCTAAATTCTAGAAATTTGGGAATAAAAATCAATGTAAGTGTTTAAATGGAATTGGGAATTTCTTTAAATGTGGAAAGGTGGGTCATAAATCCCATTAATATCAAAAGGAAATAAAGAGGCTGGTTAATGAAATAGGGGAAAAGAAGAGACCAACTAATGCACCAACCATGCTCTAATGCTATAAATTCAAGGCGTATAAACATTATGAAAATAAGTTCATAAATTTTAAGGTTTTTTATGATTAGTGACAATATCCTTGAAATCAAAAATAAAAGGTAAATATCTGGTGATCATGAATTTGAAGTGGGTTATTAGAAAGACATAGTGAAATATAATCTTTTAATCAACTCTAAAATAGATAATGTATTATTTGATTCTAGATCACCCTTCTATTTTATTTTTAAATAATTTTATAAGGGTATTGCAATATCAAATAAAAAATTAGATGTTGGGTAAATTGGGAAGACTCATAATGGAATAATGGTCACATCTGATGGCTATAGTTATTCTCCGATTGAAGTTTTTGGGAAGGTACTTATAGAGAACCTTGTGATTCTCCAAATTGTTCAATTTGATGAGATTAATGGTATGGATTGGTGTATCTATATGTATCTCATATTAATTTCTAAGGAAATGTAGTCACATTCCTTTTTTGTAAGGAACCTATAATCATTTATTGATGTAATGATGAATATAAACATCTAGTACAAGTTACTTCAATCTTGTGCATTATAATTCCTGTACATGAAGGTTATCTATATCTGTTGGATAGGGAGAAACTCAACCTAGATAATAAACCTATTTTATGGATGTTTTTTTATTTTACACCAAAAGTGTTTCTAGTTATTCCACCAGATTTTAGATTTTTTATTTTTATAAGACTCATACATGGTGGTAGGCCTATTTGAAAGGATCCTTATAGAATGGATCTAATTTAGTTTCATGAATAGAAGAAGAAAATCTAGAAGAAACTTGATGTGATATTCATAAACCCCAGTTCAACAGATTAGGGTACACATATTCTATTTGATAATAATAAATATGTAGATATGAATCTTTATATTTATTGTTGAGATCTGAAAAAATTTTCAATCAAGAAAATGTATTTATTTCCTTGTATCAATGATTTTTTTTTCATCTATGCAATGGTCAATAATTTTTTAAAATTGACTTCCATGGTAGTATTTATTGGTGATATTACTGTATATTCAAATATAAATGAATAAGAATAATATCAATTTATGATTGTGTTGAAGACCCTAATAAAAGAGAATCTTTAAGAAAAATTTACACTATGTGTTAATTTTGGCTTCAGAAAGATTCATTTCTAGGACATATATTCTCAATAAAGGGTATATCAGTAGATCAATCAATGAAAAAAGTTATTGAGAAATGTCTTAGAGAAACTACGGTAACAAAAATTTTTAGTTCTCCTGGTATGGATAGATATTATCATTACCTTATGGAGAATTTCTCTCAACTATCCAATCCACTCACTATGTTAACTCATAATGGTGTCATGTTCTTTTAAAGGAATGAATGTGATTTTTTAAGGAACTAATGAGATTCTTGGTCCATTTATCTATGACTATATTACCATATAGTCTAGAAGGTTATTTAATTTATAATGATGAATCTAAGAAAGGATTGAGACAAGTTCTTATGAAACATTACATTGTTATAGCTTATACCGCTTGAATACTAAATGTTCATGAGAAAAATTACTCAACTCATGATTTGGAATTAGATGTGGTAATATTTTCATTAAAAATATAGAGGAATTATATTTATTGTGACATGTGTCATATTTATACTTTTTCATAAAGCTTAAATTACAAATTCACATAGAAGGAGATGAATATTCACCATAAGAGATGGTTGAAACTAATAAAATATAATGGTTTATCAATACATTACCACCCTGGAAAAGAGAACAAGGTGGGTGATTATTTGAGTTGAAAGGACCATACTAGCTCATATATAATGAGGATCACAAAATACTTAATATTTATTTATTATCAATGGATTTATCTATAAATAATAAAGAAATAGGATAAATGCTACCTAGTATAAATGAATTCTCAACAATCAATCCAATAGAAGATTAAAGAGGAAAGTATGGAATATGCGGGGATGAAAAAGAAGGTGAAAATGTTCCAGAGTTCAGCCTTGATTATGATTGAATCATTAGGTTCATGAACCGTGTATGTGTTCCTAATATAAAAAATTTTGAAGAAGGAGAAATTGGATGAGAATCATAATTTATAATTCTCTATTCATTATTAGATTAAAAATGATGTATTAATACTTTAGATAATATTTCCTGTGGGTTGAAATGTAGAGTGATATTGGAAAATATGTTTCATGGTGATTGGTTCGTTAGAAAGTTAAGGTTTAGGGACCAAACATTAAGGGTATGTTACAATAACTAACCACACATGAATGGAAATGAAAAAATTTCACTATAGATTTTTTTGTTGCACATTACAATACATCTATAGTCTATAATGGTCAATGCGTTATAGTCGATCACCTTAAAAAGTTCACACACTTAATTTCAATTAGATACGATTTATCTATTGACCTGGTTTCCAAAATATAAATTATATAATTGTTAAGATTGCACATAGTACCACTTTCCAATATATCTGATCTGGATCCAAGGTTTACTTCAAGGTTCTAGAAAAGTATTCTGCAGGATCTAGATACTGATTTATGTTTTTTAATTCCTTATTATCTTCAGATATATAGTTACTCTAAGAGGAAAATTAAAACTCTAGAAGACATTTTGAGATATTTCTATATATATTTAAATGGTGGTTTGGATAAACACATTAATTTTTTATAATTTTCCTATAACAATTGTTTTCACTCTAGTTTTCATATTTATCATTATAAATCCTTCTTAGGTAACAAGTGTATAACTCTAATGTGGTAGAATTATGGTGGGGCAAGAAATCTATTGGTAGATTATCTAACAAAGGAAATGGAAGAAAAGGTTAGATCCATTCAATAACAAATAATAGAATCTTAGAGTCCACAAAATCGTTATGATGAAAATCCTCTTAAAGATCTAGTGTTTTAATTGGGTGACAAGGTGTTTCTATGAATATCTTCTTGGAAGAGAGTAATGAGATTTTTTAAGAAGGGAAAGCTAATACTTTGGTATATCGATCCTTTTGGAATTCTTGATCAAATTAATATGGTAGCTTATCTATTAGATATTCCACCATATATCTCTCAAGTTCATGATGTGTTTCATGTATCTCTCTTAAAGAAGTACATAGATGATCCTTCATTTGTACTAAAATTAGAGGTAGTACCACTGTAACAAGATCCTTATTATGAGGAAAAACCGGTAGAGTTTTTTTATTATATAGATAATGTTTTATAAATATGACCACTCATATGGTAAAATTTTGTGTTCAAAACACTAATTTGAGAATGTTTCATTCTATCATTAGGATGTGATGAGTGAGAGGTATCCTCATCTATTTTTATCCGAGTGATTTATTTTGAAGAAGATATTCAATTTATGGGGGGTAGAATGTAACACCCCAATGTTTTATGATTTTTATATAAATAAATAAAACTTCATGGTTGCCTTTTGATATAATCTACATTATTTTTAGCCTTTACTACACACAACACTGTCTTATCTTGTGTTACACACAACATTTAGTATCTTGAAAACATAATTTTATTATTTTTGTTATTCAAACAAGACAATTATAACCTTATATTTAAAATGGTTGGTGTGAACATGATTAAATAAATTATGAAAATATGGTTTAAACATTTATATATAATTAATTTTTTTCTTACCAATTAATTATAAATGAAAATAAAAATCCTTTTGAATATAAAAGGAAATCTTTTTTTTGAAAAATTATTTAATTGTGAACAATTTTGTTTCATACCAATAAATAAAAAATCACTATTTTTGGATATATTAAAGATATATATATATATATATATATATAATATTGAATATAATATTTAACATTCATACTTTGTGTTTTATATACATGATATAAAAATAAATCTAATTTTACTTATAAAAGATATTTTTTCTAAAAATACAATTTTTCTGCCTTCTGATGGCGCACTTGTTTTAAATATACTTTTTTAAATTTTAATAAATTCAATTTTAAAAAATAAACTTGTTATATTAAATTTAAATATAAATAATTACTTTTTTTACTTTTTTTATATTTTTATGATAAGATTTACTTTTCGATGAATAGTAAAAAGTGCATTTTAATTAAAAACAGAATTTTCATCTAAATAATTATTAATTTTTAATTACATATTAAATTGGTTTTAAAGTATAATTTTATAAATAATACCTATACTAATCCAATTAATATCATTTTATAATTTTTTATTATGAGGATTGTATATAACCATTTATTTATTTGGAACATTTTCACTTTTAAACCCCATTTTCTCATTCCATTAGTGGGATTATTTATAAATTAATTTTATCCAATTATGTGTTTTAAATTTTAAAAATGGATTAAATAGTTTGAATCTGAACATACATATTTCATAAATAGGTCCCCTTTATTTCTGGAAAATATTAATATCAACTTTAGTATTTCTTATTACCATGGTTTATAGTAAATCAGGTAATTACGGGTAAAAATAATATTATAAATATTAGAGAACTACTATAACAATTTAAAATATGATATTGAAAGACTTTAATTCTATAATTAACACCTAAGGATCTAAATTTAATTTTTTTAATGGAAAATTTTCAATGAAAATGACTTGGGTGTTATTAAAATCAAATAGTGGGACAAAATGCCACACTCTTACTTTTAATATGTATAATAATTTTAGTATGGGTTTAAATAGAATCTATTCTTGACTATAAATATTATTATAAAATATAAAATAATTATAAACTTTATTAAAATTAATTTATATTTTTTCGTAAAGAAATAATTTCATAAATAATTACACAATCATGATGTCATAATTATTCAATTAATGAAAAACTCAATTATTTGATGTTAAAAATATAAAAATAAACATAATTCAAATTAATTATGGTGATAAATGAATGTTTTGGTAAATATAACATAATAAGGGTGTATTAAACTAAATATTCCATTGTTATCTTGCTTAATTTACTTTCTTGAATTCAATATAACAAATAGTGTTAAAATTGAAAGTAATGAAATTTTATGTAAATAAAATTTTATTAAATTTATTAAAAATAATAAAATTAATAAATAGGGATTAAGTGGATAATTTATGGTCTAAAATATCATAAATTTACCTTTTATGGTTCAATTTACACCTTATAAGTAAAAATAATCACCTTTTAATATTGAAAATTTTGTTACCATAGTTAAAATTAAAAGAGGCTAAGGGTTAATCAAAATGATAATGAATAAACTTGAACCAAAACTTGTTTATAATATCTGTTTAGGGTATAAATAATATATAACACATTATACTACATTAAATATCCATTTTTAGGAATTTGGATGATGATTTAATTTATTATAATTTAATATTTTGAGAAATTCTAAAAGAGCCCCTCACCTCCCTTATAAAAGGACACCTCCCACCTCATCTAATTTCACCACATTGCGTCATCAATATTTATCAAAATCTTTAAAATTAACTTATCCACTTACCTATCATCATTATAGAGGTTCTTTTCTTCCCAATGTAATAGATCTAGTTTCCTTTAGAGGAGATCTAAAGGAGTTGTTTTTAAGAAGAGGTAATCACTATAACCAATCAATATCTATTTCCAGTCTTCTATACCTGTTGGAAATATATGATATATATAATAAGATAATTACTTCGGTATAATAAATATTCTTAAATTTTACTATGATTATGAACACACCATTATACATCCCATTTTATATCAGACAAGAAGTGAAAGTATCGCTCGTGCGTATGTACGACTTACTGTCTCCACGTGGAGTTACAATTAAATTTTCATCCGAATATTTTAAGAGTGAGAATTATAGTGGGTTTAATGTTTATATATTATATTTATGACACAAATATACTTATGTAATCATGATATGGAATATACCTTTTCAAAAACCAATCTTTTGGGAAATGATAATGTCGATTGTGTGTTTGTTTGACTTAACATCTCCAAAATGCGATGGGATTTATTTTCCATGTATACATCACATTTATCATAATAAGGTTTTTTTATGAATATATATTATATATAACAAATAAATATAATTTCAATGATGATATGATGATAAAATTATAATGATCAGGACTGCTGAACCAAAACATACTTGGAAAACAAAGCAAATATCACATAGAACATTGGATTCAATTATTAAAAAATGAGTGATAATATGTTACAAAAAAATAATAAAAGGTATTATTTATATATGGTTATAGAATACATGTATAATAAATCCATATTTATTATATATGATGTTTTAATGAATAAAAGGAAAGGTGATACGTGAGGTATGATATTTTTGTCTCACATTTATTTCTATGAGTCATATGCCTTATCCACTACTTATTTATTATATGTGGTGTATATACTATCCATGAATGCATTTTATGAGTAATAAAAGGAATATTTTTTTTTATTTTTATATCCATATTATTTTATTTCTTTTAGGGGGCATATGATTCAACTAATTATAAAGTGGTAAGGGATTATTTCACAATCACATCAATATTTGAGTTTATATTGCTTTAAATATTCATTGGGGATTATTTTTCTTCCAATTACATGATTCATATAAAATTTCAAAAAGGTTTTTACTATTTTACTATGAGAATTTAGAATTATTTTTAAAAATATTTAAATTTTTATGAAAAAGTTTGAAATGAATATTGGTATCATTTTCTAAACACGGCTCTTTGTTAATTCACCGACAAAAAATACAGAAGTAATTTTTTCTAACATATATGAAATGAATGGAATATTATTCCATCATTAATAATTAACAATTTTAAGATTGTTTTTCAATTGTAAAAGGTTATTTTCAAATTAAATGTTTTCATTTATATTTTAGCGTCTCCTTAAAAAATTATTTCATAAAGGAATGGATACGTTAATCAAGAATTATTTCATGTGATGTTTAAAAATTTATTTTTGATATAAGATGAAATTATTTGATGTTACTTATGATTTAATAGGGATATGATACAAGTATAACATTATTCTTCTATCATTTAATGGTTTATGTTTATGATGTAATGATATTTATGAAACCTATTTATTTTACATGAGTTATGTTAAGATGAAATGTTTATGAAACTCATTTCTTTACATGGGTTCTAAGATGGTGAATGCTTTATGGTCTTATGTCTCAAATATTTATAGTTTTAATTAAGTGAAGGCTTTGAACTATATATCCATCCAATTAATTTTGTAATGAAATACATCTCATGATATTATTAAGATAAATAAGTCAATCGGATTGATCTATGATGAGAAATAAGTTGAAAGGATTGATCTATTAGGGGAAACTGGTGATAAGGCCTAATTTTAGAGTCTTGGTAGTAAACATTGACCTATGAAATGGTCTTATATAATTATGATGATGACACACACATTTATGTTTTTAACACTTGGTTTAAGAATTATTTATGATGAAGTTTCATTCATTTGGTTCATGTTAATGTTTTATAATCTAACACGTGTTTATGATACATGATAGGTTGGGAATGAACATTGTATTTTATTCTCATGATCACATACCCATATTTATTATCTTATGATTTCATAGGATAATAAATTTATATGTTCCATGTTTACCTTTAATGAGAAGCAGACGTCACCCTTATCTTGTGATTCCTTTGCAATATATATAAATAAAGTTGTTTAGAGTGATATTCTAAAAGGGATCAAATTATAAAAAATTATTTGGGAGGTGATGTTGATATTTTATAAGCAAGTTTCTTTATTTTTATGAGTTTACAAATGCACTAGACTATTTTGATCCTCAAGCGTGTATTTGTATAATTAAATGGTTATTTATATAAAATGATGTAATATCTATGTATGAAAGAATTGGATCCTTATTACACATGTTCATTTATTTAATGAAGTGAATTTAATTATACATCATGTGTTGATTAGGATGTCCTAGTGCACAGTTAGCTAGAGTACATGTCATGTAACTTCCATACATGGTGTGTATTTCTTAAGTCAGGGACGAGTTGTGTATCTTATTACCTAACATACCTAACCGGTGATAATGTTACTTATATACCAGACATCTTTATCCCATGTACACATTCGTCACTCAAATTTTCTATGGAATAGTTACACACTGAGTCCCTAGGTGAGTGCCTGGGATAAATAGTTATAATATTACATGTTAAGTAGTTTTCTTGTAAATTCCCTGTACTTATACCAAATTAAATAGAATTGAAAATTAATTAATTATAACACATAAACCTTATCAAAATGTTCTTTCCTGTGGTTATTAAATTGACAAGACAAACCATGTGATGGGTTTATATATATATATACTTAATTTCTACATAATGTTCAAATCTACATATCATGTATAAGTCATATTGTAGTGATTACTCAATGAATTAAACCACTATAAGAGACCTTAATAAAATAATCATGTAAATTTTTTGATAATTATTTTTATAGTACATTTCATGATATTACATGACTTTCCTTGTATGCCACATGTCGCAAGATTAAATAGTATACGTGTATAATACACATTTTTTTCATCCAGATGGGTACTCATAGTGTTTCCTCCAACGAAAATTTTTATTATACACAGTTAGTTTTAAATAAATTTAATTAATTTTCTTATCATTATGATGGATGAAAATATCAAGGAAATTTATATAATAATTAAGATAAAAATAATTGATTAATAAAATAATATAATTAATTGATTTGTTTACTATTTCTCTTAAATAATAATGATTAAGAAATGAATACTAAATTTATGAAATCCATAGTTTTTTTTCATGCATATATAAGACATGATCTTAGACCACACATTTTTATGTCATTCATTTCTTTTAATTTAATATTAAATTAAATTTTTGGCCTTTGATCCATATCCCCTCTTATTATGTAAGTTCTTACATACCCATGGTTTCTTTATTGTAAACCCCTTCCCCTCACCTACATGAGAGTAAAATAATATTTCATGGATGGTTCTCACAAGATTGGGGAGGAAGTTCATGTATGGATCCAAGTTTAAACTAATCCCAGAGACATTCATTGGTGGATAGGTTGAAATCTCCCACACAAGATGTATTTAGTTCAATGTGTTTTCCACATCAGTTGACAGTTAATTTATTATCCCCTAGTTAAACTAACCATTAGTAAAATCTCGTGATCATACAACTATATTATTATATTTCTATAATGTTTTATGGTTATTTCATTATTGATATTTTTCATGATCGCTTGAATTAATGAATTTACAAGCATGTAATATATATAAAAGATAATCTATCTTATGAGGTAATTTTATCTAAGACATTGTTACTATCATAAATAAATAAACTCAATATTATGAAGCATATAATAAGGATAATAAATGAAAATTTACTTATAAAATATAAAATCCCTAAATTATATATATTAAGTCGATATAGACTTCTACTACCTCAGTTAAAATGAATCCGTAGTTCAAATTTCATGACTAGAAAATTTTGGGGTGCTTTCTATTATCAGGGAATGATAACATGACGTTTTGGGTTGAATTAAATTAGATCACATAAATGGTTTACTGATAATGTTTGAATTGGTGAAATTAAGAGGAAAGGGTTGAAGAAATCCATTTTAAGGATATTAGGATTGGGTGTCCACTCAACAGACCAAGGAATTTTGAGTTAATGTTGTTAGCATTTTGAATGTCTACCTAAAACCCTTCAAATTTCTTGATCATCCAAATTTGGAGTGATGGGAAAGATAATATGGATCCTCTACAATATAATTTCCAATAAATAGGATAAACCAAAGCCAATGATTTGGGACATTGGGTTTTGATAAAATAATGGTATATTGATAAATATAATATTTATTTATTTTTCCTAATTTTATTAGATAAATTACTAACATTTACTCATCTTATTTGTAGAAATAGAAATTAAAATGGCATAAAACACATCACTATGTTCCATTCCTTATAAGGATAACCTTCTCATAATCATAAGTTTCCAAGAGTGAAAAACATTCTTACACGTTGTCTTATAACATGAAAAAAATTGTATGGGCTCAGAAAATCTATTCCTGATTCACTTGGTAATGAGGATTTTAATAAAACGTTAATTCTCTATGAGAAAAATTGAATGAATCCATATATATTCAGTGTCTTATTCTATCATAAAAGAACAATTATCTTTTAATGAAACATAGAGACATGGATGTGTATACCATGATGTCTCACCTTTGGGATATTTGTCAAGATAAGGCACGAAAAGAGAGATACAGGATCTCCAACTCTCTCTTTACAACTATGTTTGGAGGGTACGAGTCATTTTCGCATTATGTATTCAATATTATTGGATAAATTGAACACTTATACATCATAGGGATTAAATTCTTAGGATATTTTCAAAAAATATCATACTCTTTTAACTACCCAAGACCTTCTCCATTTTTATTATTAATTATATCATGGAAAATACGGAGAAGATACTTTTGGGAATTTGTACTCTGATTTAACAAGTGGATAAGGACATGGGGTGTGAAAACCCCACTATATTATTGTTAATAAGAAAAGTAACAACATAGAAAAATGTAACCAAGATCCATAACAATTCTAATTCTCCCAAACACCTCCCATCCAAGAAGAGAAAGATCTGAAGGAAGGGAAAGGAAAAATAGGCAGTGTTATCTATCTTGGGGAAAGAAAGGCCAGTAGAAGAGAAACTGTACCTAGAAGTATGGGGAAGCTAAAGTTCTATTCATTATCAAGTGTAATATTTTAATTTATATACATTGGGTATTATATATAGCCTGTGATGATCACATATGAATCTAAATTTAGGAACCAAGTATATTCTAAAATATTTTAAGGGGAGAGGTAATTTTGTGAGGTACAAATAGTGGATGATATATTCTCTAGCCATAGATGACTAACACCTATCATTTCTAACAATAATGATATTGGTTTCAAGGGATTGTTATTCTGTACGTACTATTATGAAGAACATAATTTTTTTAATCAAGCCTAGATGAAGATGGTTTTTTAAAATTTTTGGAATAAAAGTTGTCTCTTTTTTAAAGAAAAAATATGTTATGGTATGGTGAATTTTAATAATAGTATTTTGTATTAAATTATGATAACCAAGTATTGTAAAAATATAATGAATCATATTCAAATGAATAATAAAAAACACATCTATAACACCACCATATTTGTCATGTAAATGAGAACTGTTTGAAAAATATCTATCAAGATGGTTATTTAGACTCTTTGAAGATAAAACCACTTGAAAGATATAATTTTTTTTGAAATGAAAAATGAAAAAACCACCATTCAGTGAATAGGATGAAAGGGACACATAGCTTTTAGGATTTGTACACACTTATGTGTGTGGATCATTTATAGTAGAAGCTAGAGGTGGATATTATAACAAATATTCTCTTTATTAAATACTTAAACATGATTTATTACATAAATATTCACTTAAGACAACTTTCAGGATTAATAAGATTAGTATTTTTGGGAAAATTAGGAAAATTATATAATAACATAGAATATAAAACACAACATTTTTATTGAAATCTTCTTTTACATGACCACATAATTCCTTCTTGTTTAGCATTACATGGGATAACCAGAGGGCATGCATAATAAAGGGTGAGATATAAATCATAGTAAGGGATTAAAAAGGAATAACATGAAGAATAGAGTACATGTTATACAATAGGAATATCAATGGAGTAGAAAATAAACATGAACATGAAGGCATGATATAACATGATTACCATAACTTGGAAATGTGGCAATAACATTTAACATGATATTAGCATGATCTAAGGCTCATTGCACATGGAGCATGAGTAAAACCTCATCTCACATGACTTATCAAGAGTAAATCCTCATTTCAATTGATGTATCATGATACTAATCTTTACCCAATACATTGGAGTGCTATTAGGGCACACCCTTTATAAACATTTCATTTCACGTATAAGTTTTCCACATGGATGGTACACCACTGATTAATTAAACATCATAATTTATTAAACAAATAAAGGTGTGGAATACATAAATTTATGTACTCAATTAAAAAGTACATGTTAATGATGGTGAATACCCTTGATAGAGAAACATGAATGGAATTCACTTATACAATGATTTTGGCATGGAAAATTTTGGTGTAACTTCATCAGCATAACGAAATCAAATAGAAATTACAAAATGGGATGATGATAGAGAATGGGAAATATAATCATTTATAAATTAAATGGAGAGTAAGGGGGTCATTTAACATAATATCCAAACATATTTAATGGAATTTAGATGAATAATATTAATAATTGCTTGAATGTAAAAAGGAAGAGAGAAATTACTTACGGAATTTCCGCATGGTAACTGGTGTACATTAAAGTAATTAATGAGATAGAAAGATGTATATCATCATAAAAGAATAAGTAATGTAGTATGGGGGATATTAGAAATCCTACATTAACATTTTTAAATGTAAATAAAAGGGTATAACAACTTAATGAAATTTGGATAGACATGAGAAAATAAGAAATCCCTTACTTGGAAATTTGATATCAAAGGCTTGAGAGAGGCTTGATAGAGGATTCTAGGGATATTTGGGAACATTGGGAGGATTATAGTGATTTGAGGTAAGAGGAAGGTTGATCTATAAAGGTTTTTAGTGAATATTAATGGTATATTGAGTGGGTTTATATAAGAAAGGAGAAAGAATTATTTATTTTTCAGGTTTTGGGCACCACTTATTAAACTAATCAAAACCACAAACCATCACACAGTTTTTCCAATGGTTTTTGAGAAATTTGAGTTGAAAAAATTATTATACAAGAGAAATTATCTAACTTACTAAAATATTAGGCTTTCTTATGTGGAGGTGAGTCACACTATCAAGGAAATCATTTTTAAAATGTAAAAATATTTTATACATCTTGGAGGGTCCACAAAGGCATTGTAAAAAAATCTAAAATCACATTATTTTAAATTTAAAACATATATTTGATGAATATAACTTTTATATTATTTTATTACATCACTATTGGGTGATTATTATTTCATAAAACTCATTATATATTTAAACGATATTTATTTTTCACCTAAAAATTCGGTTGTCTCAAAAAATTATGATAAATTTACCGTTTGATAATTTTCGATATCCTAAATCCAAAAAATTATTCATTTTATCTAAATAATTTTTTAAATATGGGAATATTTAATTTTAAAATAAAACTCTATATTTATTAAAAAATCATGGGTTCGGACAAAAATATGTTACAAAACATAATAATAATTTCAATTGTACTCATACAAGTTATCATATCATTTAAATTCTATAAAAAGTTAATTTGTAATAATATTTTATTAATATATTATTTAATTAAAAAACCCATTAATTCATAAAAATAGATTTTTTAATAGAATATTAACTAAAAAACTATTTAATATTTAAAAATCATTTACAATGTAACAATAATAAAAAGAATGTTTATTCATTATGCACATAATCATAGTGTTAGGGTATTGTTCTATAACCCCTTATAACACCTGCATAAGACCTAATGGTAAGGTTTGTGATGGTGACAGACTCTAGGGATGGCTCAGATAACATCGCTCTGGTGGTAATCTCTATTAAATTCCTCTTATCACATAGGTAGTTCTGTTAAAGCATAACATGTTGGAACTCAGCTTGGACATTGTCAAGAGTGAAGCACAGTGTTGCTACCTCTTTTCCGAGCTCCAAAAAATCGGCATCGTATGTAGAAATTTTACTTCATGAGTCCATCACATCCCTTCTCTGAGTAAATTTGATTTTTCAATCCCTATATTTATACTAATCATGTTATCACTATTAAATATCTATATTAGAAATAGTAACAATTTTTTGTGATATTTTGAAATACAAAAACATAAAACCAAGGAAGTGAAAATGTATTATATAATCATTTTACACAATAATGAATTAAATCAGATCAAGATGAATTTTCTTTAATAAAACATTGGGTCGTTAAAATCTTCCCCCCTTAATAAATTTCACCCTCGTAACTCTACCTTATCACTTCCTATGGTTCCCACTTTATTTCTTCAAACTTGGGGTTTCTCCACAACACATTGATGTGGATAATTATCTTATTTTGTATATCTTTTTCCTATGATCTAAGAAATTAATTGGATTCTCTTCATAGGAGAATTCATTCTCCAATGATACCACCACTGGATTGAGTACATGTGATGGGTTAGGTATTTAATTATTCAAGAGAGATACATGGAATACATAGTGTACTTGATATAGGTTCGGTGGGAGTTCTAGTTGATAGACCACTGATCTAATGCAATCAAGGATCTCAAAATGGGATGATGTACCTTGGACTAAGCATTCCCTAATTCCCAAATCTCATCACTCTCTTCCACAGTGATATGCGGAGGAACACCATGTCTTCAACATCAAACACTATGTCTCGTGAACGATTATCAGCATAACTCTTTTGTTGACTTTGAGAAGCATTAATGTGCGTCTAGATTGTCTTAACCTTCTCCACCATTTCTTCAACCATTTTGGGAACTTGGAGTTTTGACTCCCCAACTTCATCCCAACATGCTGGTGTTCTACACCTCTTCTTATAAAGGGCTTCATAAGGATTCATGTGGATGCTTAACTAGAAACTGTTATTGTAAGAGAACTTAACTAGATAAAGAAGCTGATCCCATACTCCCTTGAAGTCTATTGAGAATGATCACATCATGTACTCTAGTTTTTAGATTGTCCACTTAGTTTGGCCATCAGTTTGAGGATGATAATCCGTACTGAAATTCAGATCAGTATTCAGAGTGTATTGGAGACTCTTCCAAAAAATAGAGGTTAATATGGGATCTCGATCAGATTTAATAGTTATTGGTACTCCATATAAACTTATGACTTCACTGATGTATATTTGTTCCATTATATCCAAAGAGAAATCCTCTCGAATTGTAATGAAGTATGCAGTCTTTGTAAGACGATCCACAACAACCTAGAGATCATTTATTCCTTTGGATGCCTTTGTATGTCCAGTAATAGTGTCCATGGAGTTGTTTTCCAATTTTCATATTGGTATGGGTAATGATTGCTTCATCCCCTTAGACCTCCACCTCTCAACCATCACTTTCTGACATACCAGACACTTTGATGTATATTTTTCAATCTCCTTCTTCATATTATCCCACCAATAATGATATCTGATATCTCGATACATCATTGTGTTTCCTAGGTGAATGGTGAAATTTGAACTATGTGCATCATCCCAAAGTTATTTATTTATCTCCAAATTTGATGGAACACATATTCTTGACCCAAATATCACAATTCCTTCTTCACTAACATTGACCTCTGAGGATTTTCCATTTCTGATAGTTTCTAATTTCTTATGAATTTCAACATCATCCTTTTGAGTATTCCTTATCATTTCTAAAAGAGACGGTGATAAATAATTTGTGAAAGGTTTTATTAAGTTCCCTTCTTTATGATTCCTATGCCCATCTTCTTCAAATCTAAGAAGATTAGAATCTTTTCAATTCTCGTCAATGATAGAATCGCTGGTTCCTTTCTACTTAGAGCATTATATACCTTGATATCTTTACCAAGTTTGTAATGGATTGAGTAGTAATAGTATTTGATCAGTACTAACCATCTTTTTTGGCTCATTTTCTTCTCTTTCTTTTTGAATATATAATTGAGGCGTTTGTGATTCTTATATATTTCACAGTTCTCCCCAAAGTGGAAATGTTGCCAAATTTTTAAAAGGAATATTACTACATCCAAATCTAGATCTTGTGTTGGATATTTTTTCTCATGAACTGTCAATTTCCTTGAAGCATAGATAATGAATTGTAATTTTACATAAACATGCACCCCATACCCTTCTTCGAAGCATCACTAAATACCACAAAATGTTATCCACATATGGGTAGTCTGAGCATGGTGCAGTGATAAGCCTCCTTTTCAACTCTTTGATGTTATCTTTGCATTTATCACTCCATGAAAACTTGACTCCCTTCTGGGTTATCTTGTTTGGAGTGTTTCCCAATGATGATAAATTTCTCAAAAATCAGTAATAATTTTCAGCAAACCCTAAGAAGATATGGATATATATCACCGATGTTTTCCTCAACCATACCCCAATTATATCTATCTTGGAGGGACCACAGATATCGCAATACCTGTGATTATATAACCCAATAATGAGATTTTCTTCAACCAGAAATCACACTTAATGTACATTGAATATAGCTTATCCTTTCGCAAGGTCTCTTGTTCAATGCTAAGATGCTCCTCATGCACCTCCTTAGATTGGGAGTAATTAGAATATCATCTATAAAGACTACTACAAATATGTCGAGGTAATATATAAAGACTCTATTCATCAAGTCCATGAAGATTTGTGTAGCATTAAAAAGTCCGAAAGGCATTACTATGAATTCATAGTGCTTGTACCATGTATGAAAAATGGTTTTGGGGATAGCCTTCTTATTCACCATTACTAGGTAATATCCCGACTGAAAATCCACCTTGGAGAAGTATTGTCCTCAATATAGCTAATCAAAAAAGTCATCAATTTGGGGTAGAGGATACTTGTTCTTTATTGTGATTTTTTTATCTCGTGATAATCAATGAAAAGGTGCATTGACCCATCCTTCTTCTTGGCTAAGAGGTCTGGTGCATCCAATGCTGAAGCAGTTGGGAATATAAACCCTTTATCCTGATTCTCTCGTAGTTATTTATTTATCTCCTCAAGCTCCACAATAGCCATTATATATGTATTATTGTGTATTGGTAGATCCCCTGGTTTAATATCAATTGAGAATTCAACGTGTCTTCTATGAGGAATACCATGTCGTTCCTCAGGAAACACTTTAGGCAATTCCATCACAATAGGCATGTATTCAAGGATGGTCGCTTCATTAGACTCAATCATCTGAGAAATATACGCATGATAATAGGGCATTAATATCTATTCTTGAGATGAAGGTGCTAAAGAATATTCATCCTCCTCCTTGAACTTGTATAGGATCGTGGGTCGATTAGCCATATGGAGTGTGATTTCCCTCTCATGGAAATTTATGTTGGATCTATATAGGGAAAGACAATCCATGCCAATAATTTCATCAAATTCCACTAGAGGGAGTATTAAAAGTTTAGCTGGGAAGTTATATCTATAGATTATGATAGGGAAGGAGTTATATTCATGGGATGTAATTATTTCCCCATTTCATGTTCTCACTGAGATCACTAATTCCATGATTTCGGGTGGTGTTGAGATTGTTCTACTAAACCTTTAGTATATAAAAGAATGTATAGAACCAGAATCAACAAGTAAATTTGATATCATTCAATTAATAAGTAACATACCTATCCCCACTTCGTTGTCGGGGTCCATATCGACAGTTGTGATGAAAAATGATCTCCCTTGCTGCCTTGAAGTTTGTTGGTCTCCTCTTAAAACACTTGGATTAGAGAACTTGTTTGAAAAGTACCATGTCTCTTTTTAGTTGAAGCAATGAACAATGTTTTGAGGGTCTAACAGAGTTTTCCTCTTCTCTATCACAGGAGTGGGTTTTTCTTGTCGAAAATAAATGGCTAGGTTCCCTTCTCTTCCACACCTAAAGCATTTCCTCATCCCCTTCAAGAAATTTTTGGGGTGCTTCTTTCTGCACCTTTGGCAAGTTGGGTGATGAAATTTTTTAGCACTGTTGGATTTATCCATTGGACCACCCGAAATAAAGACCACTTTTCAATTTTTATCCCCATGATACCCCTGAGATTCACCGATATCTATTTTTACTTATTAGTCACATCATAAAATTTCTTCATAGATATCAAAGTCACAGATCACTAGGGATTTCTATAGGCTAGGTTTTATCTCACCAAAGAAGCGGTCAACATTGCATTTGGGGGTAATGAAAAAACTAGAGGCATATCATGAAAGACTTGTGAAGTTCTCCTCATATGCTCTGATGGATTCATTGTCATTTTTCTTGAGGGAAAGGAAGTACCTTTATATCCTAAGTTAGAGAGTGTGAGGAAAATATTTATTTTAAAAAAAATTTCAGAAATAATTTAATTCTAAGGACTCGATCTCCTCCTTAGGCTTTGTATTTTTATTCAATTCCCACTATTGTTCAGCTTCACCCTCTATACGATAGGAATCTGGAAGAACCCTCTCTTTTTTAGAACATTGAATGATTGAGAAGATATTTTATATGGAGTTGATCCATTATTCGGTGATTGTGGGATCAGATGATCCATTAAAGGTAGAAAGAAATTGTCTCCTGAAGCTCTCGATTGAGGCTTGTTCTTTATAGGGGGGGGGGGTTATTGAATGTTCTTCGTGACCCATGTTTCTATTCAAAACATGAGTTAACTAAGAGAGTGTCATGAAAGAGTTTGTGATTCCTGCTCCCATAAGATTGGGAATCACGTTAGAATATTAATCACATTGACCTTCACATCAGTTGTTAGCTCGAGTCCCCCTATTACTGGACATTGGTTGGAATAAAAGGAGTGTTATGTATAACACATAAAGGTTAATACAAATAAAAAATGGGATAAATTATAAAGTACATTTATTTACGTAACTTGTGAATTTATAGGATTCAATATTGGTTATCGATGATCTACTTACCAAAAAATATTCTTAGGGGAATTTTTTTATTCCCATAATAATGGTTCATACTAACCAAATGAATTTACAAAATCACATCCCCCAGGAGGGTCATAACCAAGAGTTCAATAATGCCGGTTTTCGTGCACCAGTTCCTATTCGGGTCTTGGTCAATGTGGTGTTCTCAGTTTTTACTCCTAGATACATCTGTTCCAGAGCCACCTCTACTTGTTAATATCCAGATAGGATGTATTTTCATGACTAAAAACTTAATCTATAATCATAAAAATTTAGCTATGTTTTTATTATACATAGTAGTATCCCTAAGGATTTCACTATGGGTTTCTAATCCTAATCCCAAAAATAATTAAAAACTATCCTCTAACACCAACTATAACAACCCTTATCTTTATTACACACTTAAAAATGATTTATTACATAAATGTGAACTTTATACAACACTAAGGATTGATAGGTATAGTGTCTTAGGAAAATTAGTAACATTACATAACAACTTAGAACAATAAACACAACATCATTATTGAAAACTTCTTTTACATTACCAAAACATTCCGTCATACATAGCATTTCATGGAATAACCCAGGGACATGTATAAGAAAAGAGCGAGCTAAAAATCCTAGTAAGGGAGTAAACAAGGTATAAAAAGAATATTAATTTACATGTTAGAAAAAATTTATATCAATGGAGGAAAATAGAAACATGAACATAAAGGCATGATATAGCATGATTACCATAACATAGAAATCTGGCAACAATAGTTAACATGATATTAGCATGAGCCAAGGCTCATTGCACATAGAGCATGTGTAAAAACGTATTACAGTTGAATTATCCTGAGTAAAACCTCAATGAACTTGAAAAATAATTATACTATTCTTTACCCAATGCATTGGAGCGCTATTAGGACACGCCCTTTATAAAAATATCATTCCATGCATAAGTGTACCACATGGATCGTAACACATGGAATTATTAAACATGATAATTTATTCCATGAATAAAAGATGTGGATTACATAAATATATGCACTTAATCAATAATTACATGTTAATATAGGTGAATACCCTTGATAGATAAATGGGTATTGTATTTACTTACACAATGATTTTTTCAAGGGAAATTTTGGTGTAACTTCCTCAGCATAACAACATCAAATATAAATTGTAAAATGGGTTGATGAGAGATAAATGGGTATCTAATAAATTTTCAATGTAATGGACTGTAATGGGGGTCATGTAACATAATATCTCAACATATGTAATGGAATTTAGAAGCACAATATAAAATAATTTCTTGATTGTAAATAAGAAGAGAGAAATGTTTTGCAAAATTTCAACATGGTAATGGGTGTACATGGGAGGAATTAATGAGATAAAAAGAGGTCTCTAATTATTAAATCATAATGAGGGAATTATGGGGGATGTTAGAAATCATATCCCAACATTTTTAATTGAAAAAAACGGTTATAACTTCTTAAATAAATTTGGAAAAAAATGAGAGAGGAAGAACTCCCTTACTTGGAAGTGTGATCCCAAAGGCTTAAGAGAGGATTTAGAGAGTATTCATGGCATATTAGGTCACTTTGGGAGGACTATAGAGAGAGTAGGGAAGAATTTGGTCGTGCTCTAAATTTTTTGGGTGAATATTAACGGGAGATTGAGTGGGTTTATATAGGAAATGATATCGAATTCTTTATTATTTAGGTTTTGAGCAGCATATATCAATCTAATCAAAACCACACACCATCCCACGGTTTTTGCCCTTGGTTTTTTCCAAAGTGGAGTGAAAAAAATTATTCTATATTTAAAATGGGTTAATATGTTAAAATATTAGGCTTTCTTATGTGGAGGTGAGTCACACTCTCAAGGAAATCATTTTAAAAATAAAAAATATTTTATAAGTCTTGGAGGGTCTATTAAGGCATTGTAAAATTAATCAAAAAAATATGAAATCACATTATTTTAAAACTAAAACATATATTTTCCTAATATACCTTTTATGGTATTTTATTTCATCACTATTGGGTCATTATGATGTCATAAAATACATTAAATATTTAAATTTTATTTAATTTTTACCCAAAAATTCAATTGTCTCAAAAAATTATGAAACTTTCACCATTATATAATTTCGACATTCTAAATCCAAAAATGATATTAATTTTTTATAAATAAAATTTCTAAACATTTGAATTTAAATTTTAAATTTAAAATCGACATTTATTGAAAATTCAAGGGTTTTGACGAAAAAAGCATTCAAACCTTAATAAAACATTCAATGGTACTCATAATAAATATACGATCATTTACATTTAATAAAAAAGTTCTTTAGTAATAACATTTTATTAAAATATTAATTAGTTCAAAAATCCATTAATTTATCAAAATATAGTTTTAACTGAATATTATCTAAAAATACTATTTGTGCTTTAAAAACCATTTACCAAGTAACAATAACAAAATGAATGTTTATTCTTTATGCACAAAATCATAGTGATAGGGTATTTTTACATAACCCCTTATAACACCCACATAATACCTAAGGTTAAGGTGCAGAATGATGATAGACACTTGGGGAGACTCCGATAACATCACTCTGGTGGTAATCTCTATTAACTTCCACTTCTCCTGTAGGTGGTTTGGTTCAAGATTAACGTATCGAAACTCCTCTTGGGATTGGTCTGGAGTGAAGCCTAGCGACACTACCTACTTTCTGAGCTCTAAAAAATGGTCTTTGTATGGAGAAATTCTATTATATGAGGCCATCACTTCCCTTTTCTAAGGAAATTGGATTTGTTAATGCCCCATATTTATACTAATCATGTTATCATTATTCACCGACTAAATTAGAAACGGTAACAATTATTAACGATATTTTAAAATAAAAAACATAAAACCAAGTAATGGACTATGTCTTATATAACCATTTTACATAATTAGGAATTTAATCAGATCAAGAGTTATTTTTTTAATAAAATCATGGGTCGTTATAGATTATATTACTTCATAACTATTACTGATGATATGAGTAGATAAGGTTGTGTTTACTTAATGAATTATAAGTATAATCCCTTTAATAAATTATTTTAATTCAATAATGATGTACAAAATAAGGCAAGAAAGAAGATAAATAATCACTGATCAGATCGAGGTGGTGAATATCATAACTAATAGATTATTAACTTTTTATGGGATTTTTTGATTATATCTCAACTCAATCCACCTAACACATAACAGTGTAATGATGTTAGTCGAAGGAGGAACTATAATTTTTTAGATATGTAAAGGTCGATGATGATTCATTCATATCTTCCATTATCCTTTTGGGGATATTCATTACAAACTACAACATATACCAACTAATCTGAAAAATTGAATTCCATTCGAGTTATGGAGTGTGAAGAAACCCATTTTTTCACATACACATGTATGGGGCTATGAGGAATTTGTTATGTCCTTGTGAAAAAAATAAACTATCACCTAGCGGTGAAAATTTTATCCTTATAGGGTATCCTACGGAAATAATGGGATACTAGCTATAAAATCCCTCAGATATGGAAGTGACTATCATAAGACTAGTTTTCTTTCTTGAGAGGGATAACATACTCAAAAGGATAGTTGGATAAATATTGAATTCGATGAAATTGATTCTCAAGATACACAAGAGTTGGTAGAGGAATAGATTTCATAGGTCCCTATGTAAGAAGTAGTTCCAAAAACACATGTAATTCATTTGAGAACAAGTGGAAATGGAAGTAGTGAGATATGGTTTCCAAGTAACTAAATAGGGCGACTCGTTAGTGGTTGATAATGATGAACATATATGCTATAAATAGGTAGTATAGGGGTTATAAGCTCCAAGATGGAAGGAATCCATGAATTTTGAAATGGATTCCATGTATCAAAACCATGTTTGGGTTCTGGATGATGTTCTAATTGATATAAATCCTATAGGGTAAAAATGGGTATTCAAAAGGAAACTAGTCATGAAAGGTAAAGTAAATACCTATTAAGAAAGTCTAGTGTCTGAAGGGTTTAAACAGAGTCAAGGAATTGACTACGATGAGACCTTTTCACTAGTTACCATGTTTAAATCCAATATCATTCTACTTCCAATAGTATCTTACCATGACAGTGAAATTTTGAAAATGGATATCAAAAAAGATTTGAATAATGAGAAAGTTTGAGAATATTTCTATATGAAATGTCCAGAAGGGTTTGTGACACCTGGTGATGAACAAGTACATTCATGTTATATAGATCCATTTATGTATTAAAATAACAATAAATTTCATTGAACAATTTATTCAATAATGATATAAAATAATTTAGTTTCATTAAGATTGAATGTGAGCCATGTGTTTATAAGTGGTTTAGTGGTAATGTGGTTGTTATTATAGTTATATATTCTATTAAGATATTACTTATTGAAAATGAAATACATGTCTTATAACATGTTATGGATAGGTAAAACAAGTGTTTCTCTATAATGGAATTAGGTTATGTAGCCTATATTTGAGGGCTAAAGATAATTCGACATAGATCAAAGAGGATTATAGGACTATGTAAAAGTGCATACATTGACCAGATACTAGTGAGATTTAGTATGGATAAATCCTAGAGGGGATTCGTTCTAGTGTCACAGGGTATAGATATTTAAAATAAAATGTGTCCTTAGATGTAATAGTAGAAATAGAGGAGTAAGATCCCATATTCTTTGGTGATAGGATCAACCATGTATTCCATGTTATGTACTAGACTTGACATTTCCTATTCATTCATAATAGTTGAAATATATCAAGATGATCCAATAGAATAATAGTGGTATAATTTTAAGGATATCCTCAAGTATCTAAGAACAACTAAGGATATGTTTCTCAATTATGGAGGAGATGAGGATCAAGTCATCCAGGGTTATACTGATTCTAGTTTTCAAATAGATCTGCATGATCTAAATTTATAGTTCAGATATGATTTCTATCTCAATGGAGGAGTTGTTAGATGTAAGTGTTAAAATTAGATATTTGTTGCTGATTATACAATGGATTATGAGTATACAATATATTCTTATATATAAAAGGAGTATATTTTGATAAGAAACGTTTCCCATGATCTTGTTATGATACCTAGCAGTGAAGAACTTATCACATTTTATTGTGATAATATTGTAGTGGTGGATCCTGAAAAAGAGACAAGGTCACACCAAGAGACAAAGAATATATTCTAGAAGTATCAGATCTTAAGGTATTTTTATCAAAGGGGTGAAGTTGTTGTAAGAAGAGTTCCCACATAATATAATGTGTTATACCCTTTGAATAGAATCATGTCTTAGTAGAAGCATGAATATCATGTGGGAGATAACATAATAAAGGTTGTTAGTAGTTGTTGCTAGTCCAAGTGGGAGTCTATTGGAGTTGGTTCCCTATAAATAACTCATGTTTAATTTTTGAAAAGATGTATTCATAGTTTTTAATATTAATAGACATATTATCAAATCATGGTATTTTTCTATGTAACATCGTATGTGATAATGTCATGAGAGTAGTTATTACACTAAAAGGTCATAGTAGTTACTTGCTATGAAGATAATCCAGAAGTTCCACAATAATATTATTAAATATATATATTCTATAGTTGAAGGAAATAATTTGAGGGGATCGAATGATATAAGATATCAGGGGTGGAGACTAATAGGAATTTGAGTCACCTTTTCATGGTGTACACCATCAGTAATATCTAGTGTAGGATATTATGATAATGATATCTACGAGTAGAAAATAGACATTTATATGTTCCATTGGATGTTCTTATCTAGGAATGTGTACTTTGATCTTAAAAATTTAAGATATTTATTAATGATTATTATAGTTCATGTACTTTTATGTATTGATGAAAACCATGAGGACAAATATTCACAAAAAGGTAGGACACATTGGGTGCATCATTAGTAATATTGAATAATGTGAGAAAGGATTTGTGACTTATGTTCTTTAATGGATTTTGACATCTAAGGCCCTTTAGATGATATCATATATCCTAAATAATTCAATGTCATTGGTGTTCTATAGGAAAGTTCAATTTCCATAAATTCTAATAAAGAGACTTTGAGAACAAAGGATGATAGAACCAGCATACACCCTACTTGATTATAGATATCATGATATAGGGGTTATATTAAATAGTGTGTTTACATATGTGGTATCATGAAATTACACCATTAACTTATTTCTTTATGGGTGCCTTTTCATGTTACAAGATGCTAAACTTGGATATTAGGATGCTTCACCACATTCCACTAAGAAATAGGTGTAGAGTGTCATACACTAAGTGTATCCAAAATATCAGTAAAATAATATATTATTATTTATTATTTAATAAGTTGATGGAATATTATTACAATTAATTTTTAAAAAAATTATTCATGTTTTATTTATATCATATATTCTGTCAAAAATTATTTGAGATATTTTTCTGTGATCATAATATTTAATTGATATTTATATTATACTTAGTGAATATAAAATTTATTTTTTTATAGGAAAATAAGGAATGATATTTATTTATTAAATAAATATTCATTTTAACAACCCGTTATTATTCTAACAAGTATGACTTAAACCTTTTAAAAATTTTCCTTTTCTTTGATGGGGTGGGTGGAGTTTGTATTGGGAGGATACCGATAATGGTGAAGCTAAATATTTTTTTGATTATCACCTTCAAATATGGATTTTCATGCCGATTTCCATTTGGTTTTAGGCCGTGTAACAGGCTTACACATTGTGTAATGGTCCTTAAAATAGTTCATGATCAGCTTCATGCTGTGAAAGGTGCACATCATGATTTTTAACTACACGTCCTAATGGAATTAATGGTCAGTTTTTAATGTAGAGAATTGAGATTTAAGTTGAGGTGATTCATTTTTTGACAGTTATGAAATTTATGTATTTCATGACATGTATTGGGATTACATAATATGTAATACCCCATCTACATTTTTATAACAGGCAGTGCCATTGGTTAATTCTTGTTGGATCCTCTTCAATTCAATCCACTCAACAAAAGGATTTCCCAAGATATATCGAATTTTTCTGACCCTTTAGGATAAATTTCTTTAGAATTCAATCATCATTTAACTTGCATTGTGATTCCCTAGAATGTGTTTTACATCATTCGTCAAGTTTCTCACTTTTTCTCTCTTTGGTTTTCAACCGATCATCTTGTAATTGATGTATCTATGCCCTATGGTTTTGGATCATTCTTCTAGGTTGCGTTTCAAGGTTTTATACACCATAGTTCCCATTGACGGGTTCCATTGTGAGTTTTGACTTTCAGAAAGAGGTAGGTGGTTCCATTTTGAATTTCCAAATTGATTAACCTTGTATTTCTTGATTTATTTCAATCATTGATTTAAATTCAATTTCTCAAAATTTCGTTCAAGTAAATTTATAAAAACCCAATTCCAAGGAATTGGGAGATTTGGAAATGGGTTTGGCATGGGAATTTTAAAAACTCCCAATTCCATTGAATTGGGATGTGTTTATGGAAATTTGATTATTTAAATTTTGGGTTTAATGAATTTTATTTTCAATTATGATATTGAATTTAATTGTGGAAAATTAATTTTGAAAAGGGTTGAATTGGTTTTGAATAGATTTCAAAACATTGAAAATGGATTAATATGATTTGATAGAAACCCTGTGGTTTTATCTTGTAAAAATGGAATGTTTTTAATTAAAACCTAATTTGGTTTTAAATGAAAAAATGGATTTTTAAAATGGAAGAAAGGGATTTAATTTTTTTTTAAAAAGTCTTAAAATAAATTTCCCAACATGTAAGAGCACATGCAATCCTTAGGTAGTGAGTGTGTTATTTGGATATACTCTACACTATTAAGACATTCCAAAATATACCTGCTATGGGTCACATCCCCAATGGGAGGGTTATGAGTCACCTATGGCCTGTCTCTGGGGGCATGAGTATACTCATTTTTATAAGATCACTTAGAGAGTGAAAAATCCTATAGATGGATAATACTATCATACCTACTTGGAAGAAGACCATGTTACTTGCTTGTTTATTTATACATGAGATATAAATGTATTCCAATGTTCTAAAACTAATTTACATTCCTTTTCTAGATTTACATAAATTTCTTTATGTAAATATTTTACTTAATCCATTGTTTTAGAAATATTCCATCTCTTTTAAAGTAAATCTTGTGCCTTAAAAGTATTTTCTATCATTTTGGATTTGTATAGCATGTTTTTGTTTAAATATTCCTTTTAAATTACCATTAATGTTTCTTTTGAAAATTGAATGCTTTTCTTTGGAATATATGTAAGTAGAATCCATTATTAAATATTTAATGGTATCTTAAATGTCTTAGGATCACAACCTAATTTTTCCTTTGGATGTTTGTAGAATTTCTTATTTTAGGTTCAAGCCTTGTGAATAGATCTATTAAAGGTGGATTCGGCCATTTAACCATGGTCACGGTGAGTTGTGACCTTAGGTAATTGGTCAATTTTTCCCCATTTAGTACCTTGGTTGTGGTATTTTTTATTTTTATGCCTTTATGTATTCGGGTACATTACTCATATTTGAGTTTCTTTTATATGTATATTGACTTGATTTTCTTTATTTCACCGTGTTTTGTGGAAAATTCTTTCAACATGCATGTTGTACGATGCCAGGTGCTAGTCACTAACCAATGGGGGTTACGAAAACCTTTTGATCTATGTTACGGTTATCTTGGTTATTTGGTTACTAGGGTACCTTGGCTAGTTTATGAAAAAGTGTTATCAAAGGATGCTATCAAGATTTTGTCATGAAGTCAGTATAAATTTTAGATTTTTTTTGGGACATAGGAGGTATTTTTGATTGAGTGCCCAACCTTCTCTAACAACAATGAACCTTAAGTCACTAGGGGTAGTAAGAGAAGGATGTATTATGGATTTTTTCTAGTCCATTCACTATTCTAATTTGGATAGAGTGGAATCCAAATATGGTTGTTCCATATGTTGGGATTTATGTTTCCCTTGCTACTCTATTTGGGCATTCTCTAAAGGTTATCGAATGATGTTGCATAGCATCTTTCCTCCGAGAAGATGTGTGAATCAGATCCAAGATGAGGTTTCTACTGAACCATAGCTAGCGAGTCCTCTAGTGGAATAAAATAGAGTTATATGATCATGTGCACAATCCATGCTTTGGGACGAGAACCACCTCTAGTCCCCATTCATGCTCCATCTATGGACCCTCAGGGGGATGTTCTTCAGAATCATTTTCAAGATTGAAATTACTAGAACACAAAAGTTTTCAAATGCTCTAATAATCCTCAACATGTTGAGTAATGGTTGGGAAATATATAAAGTCTACTAGATTTCATGGAGACACCAGATTTTATTAAATGGTTGGGGCCAAAGCCTCAATTTATTATTAAAACAAAGCCCTCTTTAGACTGGGTAGAGGGTGACCCATTACATAGCCCAAAGGCCCATGGCAAAGTGTCCTGCATACAAGGCTAAAAAGCCCATTTTTTGGCCCAAAGGACCCCTCGGTGAACAATACTCCTACAGTAACCATGCATCTATAGTACCTACTACAGAACCACCACCGTTACAATACGCTGCTATAGTCCGTCTGCTGCTATAGTGCTACTGCTGCTACAGTCCGCCACTGCTACAATACTGCTGCAGTGGCCAATTACAGTACTGTTACAGACCAGTTCTATCAAAAGTCATTTTTTTTGGATAAATATGTGGAGTTTTTCAAGAGTAAGTAGGCTAAAAAACCAATGAATGATTATTCAATTTATTTTGTTGAGTTGGTGTAGTTTTCACCTGATATAGAATGCAATGAAAGGATGAAGGCTCAATTCTTTGAGTTAGGACTTCGATCAGATATCCATTCTCAAGTTTTCATGTTGAAGCTTCCCACTTTTGTTAATGTGTTGGATATAGTGATGATGGTTGATATGGACATGTATGGCATGTCTGGGTTATAGGGATTTTCTTTTCCTCCCAGTGGAAGTTTTGGTTCCTTCAATGGAAAACAGAAGTGTGATGATTATCAATATAGTTCTCCATTGTTGAGTTTTTTCAGACCTCCTATAGTACCTAAAGGAAGTTATTTTATTTGATACCATTTTGGAAATCCAAGAAATTATAAGAGGGTTTTCACTCAGGTACTCAAGAATTGTAGATCTTGTATATGTTCAGGGAACATATAGAGATTCCTCCATCACTTCTCTACCTAGTGTTGTGAAACAGGATCATCAGCTTCTCCTAAAATAGTAGGGAAATGAAATACACCACTTAAAAAATGGATTGAGCCAGAGGAGTCCAGAACAATGATTCTTCACATAGCGGAAGAGTCTCCAGTGGAAGAATACATGGGTATGGTGATCAAGAGAGGAACCATTACTATTTCATCGTCATTAGTGACTTCTCTATTTGATACTGGTGCATCTCTCTCATTTATTTCAACATGTATTGTTAATGTTCTTAATATTCCTATGGAGATTTTATCTTGTGTAGTGGATATTACTACACCCCTTGTTACAAAGTGAGAGAAGGGTCTTCGTAGACCCGATTCTATCTTATATCTATTAGAAATTGAGATTATTTAGAGTTTTCAAGTTCATGATATGAAATATATTTAAATCATATTCAAGATGAATTATATCATTTCCAATAAATCCCTAATGGGTTTTTATCTTCGATGGGTCTACCTTACAAAACCAAGTGTTGTGCTTCTTATCTTTCAAGGATAATGGAACCCAAGGCTGAGCAGAGCCGGATCCTCTTATCTAAAGTTGGGTAATGTGATATTAGTGATTTCATTTTATGTGGAGAGGGATTAAATGATAATGGCTCTTCATCTAGTCTTCGTTGTGTTTCCCGACATGTTTTCTTCTAACTTCTCTGGGTTTCCACTGATGAGGGAGGTTGAGTTTTCCATTGACTTAATGCATGGTACCCAACCAATTTCAATACCCTCTTACCATATGGAACCAACTGAACTGGAAGACATTAAGTACTAGTTTGACAATATTCTTGAGAAAGTATTTATACACTCAAGTTTTTCACATTGGGTGTTGCTAGTTCGCTTCTTTAAGAAGGTTGATAGTTCTCTTCGCATATGGGTTGATTACTGAAAGCTCAATCAAGTAATGGTAAGGAATTAGTATCCATTTCCACATATTGATGATTTTTTGATCATCTAAAAGGTGAGAATTAGTTTTCAAATATTAAAATTTGGTCTAGGTACCATTAGTTTATGATAAAAGAATCTGATATTTTGAAAACTGCATTTGGGAGTAGGTACGACCATTATAAGTACATTGTTTTCACTTTTGGTCTAACAAATTCTCCTATAGTTTTCTTGGATTTGATGAAAAAAATTCCCTAAGTATCTAGATAACATTATGTTAGTATTTTTTGAGGAAATCCTTATTTAATATATATATATAAGGAGGATTATTTGAAACATATAAGAACAGTTCGGGGTCTATTGATAAATCATCGACATTATGTCAATCTTTCGAAGTATGACTTCTGGATTTGGGAAGTGAAATTATTGGGACACATGATGTCTAAGCAGGGTATATCATTTGATGTTGAGAAGGTAAAGGATGTTATGACATGGTAGAAACCACGAAATGTATTAGATATTTAGAGATTCTTGGGCCTTGCCATATATTCTCATATGATCATAGAGGACTTATCGAAGTTGGATTCTCCGATGGCTTCTATAACTCAGAAGGTAGTGATGTTTGTATGGAATGATAAATGTCAGAGTTATCTCATTGAGTTGAAACATATTTTTACTACTACAACTATGATGACTCCTCTAATGGCTAGGCAAGGCAATGTTGTCTTTTGTGATGCATCTGGTGCAGGGTTGGGCTGCATTGTCATGCAGGGTGAGCATGTAGTTACTTATGGATCTTGTCAGCTTAGGAAATAGGAAAGAACTATCCTACCAATATCCATGAACTTGTAGTTGTGATGCATGAAATAAAGAGTCAGTGGCATTGCCTTTATGGTGAAAGGTTTACCATGTTCTCAGACCAAAAAAGATTGAGATATATCTTTTCTCAAAAATATTTAAATCTCTGATAGAGATGTTGGGTGGAGTACTTGCAGTCATTCAACATTGAAATTTCCTATACCTAGGGGAAGTGGAATGTCACTTCAGATGCGTTATGTATGAATATTCCATCCTAAGTAGTGGAAAAATCTTTATAAGAGTGGAATATTATGGCACTCTTTGCACATTTGCATCTTGGGGTTTGGGAGAATAAGGACGGAGTTTTTTAGCTAGTGTTCAGTTGAAAATTTCTCTTCTCAACATGATTCTTCATCATCAACAGCTTGATGATGAATTCCATAGCATTACACACACTCTTTATCATCGAGAGACAGTTTTCTAGTGGTTGTTATCTAAATAGGGTGATCTATGCTATCAGAATTGCTTTGTTGTTCTTTTATTGGAAATGAAGACTATGTTGGGGGATTGTTGTAATTCCAAGTTGGTAGTATACCAAGGAAAAAACATGTTTTATGATGGGAAGCAATAGTTCTGGTGGACTAGGTTGTGATGGGGAATTACTATGTTTGTATCATATTTATATACATTCCAATAGGTGAAAGAAGAGAAACAGAAACCTTCAGGTTTACTTCTTCTACTTCATGTCCCTACATAAAAGTTGGATGAAATCTCTATTGAATTTTTTTTGGTTTCCATGTACCTATATAAAGGTAAATTTAATATGGGTTGTGATCAATATTCTGAAAAAGTCATATCACTTTATACTCATTCATGTTATTAACATAGTTGAGGAGTTGGGAAATCTCTATGTGAAAGATATTGGTCATTTTCACAGAGTTCCTTCTACTATAGTCTCTGATAGGGATCCTTGGTTTACTTTTCACTTTTGAAGAGTCCTTTAAAAAGAAGTGGGATCTCAACTTTTTTTGTACATGGAATGCCATCCATAGTTAAATGGCTAGACAGAGAGAGTTGTACATATTTTTAGGGATATGCTTCGTGCTTTTGTTCTCGACATTAGAAGGGCTTGGGATGATCACTTAGGATATGTTGAGTTCACATATAATAGAAATTATCAGTCCTCAGTCACGATGGCTCATTTTTAGGCCTTGTATGGTCAGTATTGTCAATATTCATTGGTCTGGTAAAAGGTTGGTGAAAGTTACATGGTTGGACCAAGCATGGTACATGAGATGATAGCTAAGATTTGGATGACTCTTCATAGAATTTTCACAGAACATAGCTGATATAAGACTTATTTTGATCAACATCATATACATTTGGAGTTTTTAGTAGGTGATAATCCGTTCTTGAATTTTTCCACCAGGTTGGGTCATCGACGGCTTAGGAGGCAAGGGAATCTTACTCCCGAAAATGCATTGTGGTTCTGGGGAAAACCCCAATGGGATGTAAAGACTATTCTTACCTACCAAAACCAATGGAAACATGGTTGGCCAAGAAAGTTGGGAGCAAGTAAAGAAAGGCCCCACAAGATGGAGATAATGGTGGTCTAAACCGAGAACCAAAGGTTATAGAAGAAGAGGTAGGGGAATTATTGAATCTCATTTTTCACTCCAAGGAAGAAATTATTGAGAAAGAAATGAGGCCCAACACGTCAATTGAGGTAATTGATAGAATTTAAGAAAGAAGGTTTCAAATTAAGGCCACTGAGGAGCAGGGAGTGTGGATCGACAAAGAATATCAAATAATTGCTCTGGGTTTCTATCAAGGAAAAATATCTCTGGAAGAATTCATTTAGACAATGGAAAGGATGATCTCACATATCTAACGACTTCTCAGGGATGATCCAAACACATTGGTTATCACTTTGCACTGGGAATTATATAGAGTGGCTAATTAAAATAACCTTAGTCTGGTGCTTAAAAATTTTTTGAGCTCCCTTAGAACATAGTGGTTTTGGTTTTCCAAATGATGGTTTCCCACTTGTCCTTAATGTGACTTTTTTAATAATAATTTAAATTTTGTGGGACATTTTGAAGTTGTCTATCAGGTGGGGAAAGTTTCTTACCGTTTAGCACTAACATTGCAGTGGATATTGACACATGTTGTGTTGCATGTTTCATAGCTAAGAAAGTATCTATTTGATCTATCCAACATTTTGAGCTGGATTGATCTTGATATTGAGACTGATTTAGCTTTGAATAAGAGACCAATTAGGATAGATGATTATCACATTAAGGAACATCATGGGAGGTTGATACCTTTGGTTCGTGTGTTATGGAATCACGGTTCTGATAATCACATGTCATTGGATAATATTACAATTATGAGAGAGTAGTGGCCTCATTTTTTTGGCATGGGGGATTCTTCATAGGATTTCTAGGTTTTGAATGTTTTTATGGTGGGGAATTTATGACATCCAATTTTCATTATTATAGGTATTCCATAAACCTTTTATTATGTTTTCCTTTTATTTGATGGGGGTATGGTGGAGTTTGGATTGGGAGGACAACTATAATTGAGAATTCATATATTTTTTGGATTCTTACCCATAAATTTGAATTCTCATGAAGACTTCTAGAGGGTTACATGCCTTGTAATAGGCTTACAGGTCATGTAATGGTCCTGAAAATAGGTCATGATTAGATTCATGTTGTGATGGGTACACTTCATGTGTTTTCACTACACGATGTGAAATAATTAATGATCAGGTTTTAATTTGGAGTGTTGGGATTTAAGTCGTGGTGATGGGGTTTTCAGCGGTTATTAATTTTAAGTATTTCATGATGTGTATTATGATAACACGTCATTTAATAGCCCAAATGTGTTTTTAAAATATGAAGTGTGGATGGTTAATTATTTTTAGATCCTATCAAAAATTATTCTCCCTCGATGAAAGGATTTCCTAGGTGATCTCGAATTTTTCCAGCCCTTCTAGTCCATTCATTTGGTGTTTGATCATCTTTTTTATTGTGGTGTGATTTTTGGGTAAGTGTTTTCTCTTGTTCTTCAATATTCTTTCTTTCTCCTATCTTGGTTCTTCAATGGAGTATCTTTGAAATACCTGATCTAATCAATGTGGTGTTGGATATTAATTTCAGGTTGACTTTTGAGGTCTTCTACACCTTTGTTCTTGTTTATGGTTGCCCTTGTGAGTTTTGAGCTCTGGGAAGTTATATGTGGTTCCATACTGAATTTCCAAATTGATTAAACTTGTATAGATTTATTTATATCAATCATTGATTTGAATTAAATTTCTCAAACTTTTTTCAATTAAATTGATAAAAATATGATTCTAGTGCATCAGGATATTTGGAAAAGGATTTGGCATAGACATTTGAAAAACCCCCAATTCCATTTAATTGGGGTGTGTTTATTGAAATTAGATGACTTAAATTATTGAATTTAACTTGTGGATTTGGTGGAAATGTTTTCATTTAAATTTTGGAATTTAATTTTGGATGATGAATTGTGAAAAGAGTGGAATTGGTTTTGAATGGATTTCAAACATGTGAAAATGGATTAAAATGATTATATAGAAACCTAGTGGTTTTATCATGTGAAAATGGCATGTATTTGATTAAAACCTGTTTTGGATTTAAATGGAAAAAATTAGCATTTTGAAAAGGAATAATAGAATTTAATTGTATTTTAAGAAATATTAAAATAAATTTCCCATCAAGTATGTGTACATGAAAGCCTTATGTAGTTGTTGAGTTATTCAGATACACTCTACACTATTACAACATTCTAAAACATACCTATAGAGGGTCACATCCCCAATGGGAGGGTGACAAGTCACCTATGGAAAGTGTTAGTGCGACGTGAGTATAATCGGTTTTTTTAATATCACATAGGGAGTACAGAATCTTATAGTTGGTTAATACTATCCTACCTACATGGCATATGACCATGTTTCTCACTAGTTTATTTATAAATGAGATGTAAATGTATTTGAAAGTTTTAAATCTTATTTAGGTATTTTTGATAGATTTACATTGAATGATTTATGTATGTTTTTTTATTAAATCCATTATTTAATAAATATTTCATATCTTATGAAGTGAATAAATTGATTTAAATGTATTTTCCATCATTTTAAAACTGTATAGATTGTTTTTTAAATATGATTTTTAAACAACCAAACTTTTTTATTTTGAAAATTGAACGATTTTATTTGGAAAATATGTATTTGGAATTAATTGTTGAATCATTAGTGGTATCCTACTGGCCTTAGGCTCAAACCTTACTTTTTTCTTTGGGTGTTTTTAGACTACCTTCTTCCGGGTTCAAGCAAAGGGAAGGGATCTCTTAGAGGGGGATCTTGCAGTTGAACCATGGTCATGGAGAGTTGTGTCCTTATGGACATGGGTTATTTTTCTCTATTTGGTTATTCTGTTGTAGTATTTCAGATTTTTATTCCTTGATGAATTCTAGTACTTTACTACCAATGGAGCTTCTTTTATATGCATATTGAATTTCTTTTCTTTCATCAGCTGTGTTTTGTAAAAAATGTGTTCCCACTTGCTTGTTTTATGATGCCAGGTGCTAGTTCCCAACCCTTGGGGATTATGAATGCCCTTAAAGATATGTATTGTATGGCTCAATTATCAGGTTACTAAGGTACCTGGGATGGTTTATGACATTCATTACTCATGGCCTGATAAATATTATATAGTAATTACAAACCAAAATTTATGGTCTGGTGAGAAATAAGTTTTATTGAATGTTATTTTAATAAATAATATGTAATTTTAATTTCTGATTTTGACACTTGTTAATAAATTCTAATAATAATATTATTATTATAGACATTGGGTTCCACAAGGATGTTATAAATAATAAATTGAACCTTTGAAATTATTTATTTCTAACCTAAGAGGTACATAAACGAAATTATATTATTTTCGAGAGATCCAATTAATTTTTCTATTAGTTGTTCACAAAGAAATATGAAGAATTTTCTTGAAGTCCTTGAGATATCCCTTTTAGAAGAATGATCCCAAGAATAGAGGGAGATCTTCCACCACCTTTCACTGTCTAGTCCAGAGAGATCAAAGATTATCCATTGGATGTGATTCTTAAGGTGATTAAAGGAGAACGATGCAAGGAACATGATCTATCATACAAGAACTCATAGATTCCAAGGGTTATGTTAAGATCTTTGTGAAACATGTTTGTATCACTATTTTAGGGAATAAATTATTGATTCATATAATTAAATGAAGGTATGACATATATTTTTTTCCACATTCATCAATGGATCAGTAATTTTTCATAAGATAATTCATTATGTCATAAATTAATTATATATAATATGTGATGATCATGAAGTTTGGTTTTGTTATTTTATCCATTCTATCTATTCTTTGATTCAATTCCCTTTATCATGGAAGTTATAATCATGTAAATATTTTATTTGTCATCGATCATAAAAAAATGAAATGTTGGAAATAACCCATCACATGCTTCTATAACATGTGAAACCTACAGGGGGAATCCCAAGGACTTATATGAAAGAATCTATATATAAGTACCCATCCTTAAACATTACATGATCTTGAATTAAATGGTAAATTCACATTGAGGATATTTTTAGGTTTAGTGTTTTAGAGAATTTGGTCATAACATTTACATAACAACATGAATATTACATGTAGACAATTCTACTCAGTATCCATTTTTTTCATAAATTAAAAACTCTAGAAAAAAGAGTCATGTCTAGTTCTGTGTTTTAGATATCATGAATTTTCCTTGATCCCATCCTTGACCCTTATTCATCTTATGTCCTATGGAAAACATTTCAAAAACTTGGGATGAGCATAAAAAGCTCAGTAAGGGATATAAAATAAGGAATGAAAACATTAGCCCATCAATAAATACAAAAGAATGAAACCATACTTTTCAATCATAACATACCTCATGAAAAAATAAGATTTATGAACACACACAAAAATTATATATCTTAAAGGTAACTTGTGAAATGCATATCAAACACACATTGTAGCTATCATAGCCACATAAGGAGTCAAATTTGGAATAACCATCACAATATATTCGTAAAATATCTTAGGAGAAACATTCATGTTTACCTCCATCATTTTATCCTATGCATTGGAGAGCTATCTCAGGCTCACCCACCCTTGTTTTATCACCGAACCACTTGTATGCATAAAAAATGCCAAAGAACCATAACATATTCATAACACATAAAACAAAAATAAAGGAATGATAAAATTTCCACATTATAATCACAATATATGATTTTAATATATTGGCATAACAAATCCATTATCAAGACCATTTTCAATACCAAAATACGTAAAAAGAGTATATGGTATTTATTTTACCTTTAAGAACATTACGTCTTGTTAAGGAAGACAAGGTTCAAATAATACTCACGGTGGCGGAAAAGGTCGTTTCCACCACTTACGTTAAAGAAAAACATGCTTTTTTTTTGTCGTTTAGTAAAACACCCCATAAGAAAAAATTACCTTTGAATGAAATGAAGATTCAAAGGTATTTATACGTCGTATAAATTAAAGATGAGAATAAAATAATATATGACTCAATGAAAGGAGATTGAGATAAAGTCCCTTTAAAAACGGTATCCTTATATTAAGAATAAATTAATTACCTAATTATGTGTGAAAAATATAAATACACCCAATATAAGTTGATATTTTGTTTAAAACAATAATAGGTTATTCACACATATTCTAGAATGACATAATCAAGTAGTAGATATTTAACCAAAAAAGTGAAATTGTGTTAAGGAGTTTTCTTACAGAAATTTGACAGCCTAACGACGTCACTTTAAAATTCATAAAATATGTTGATGAGATTAAAAATGATAGATCATCACATGGAAAAAATTTACATCAATAAGGATATATAAGAACATATCCCTACATAAAAAGATATAAATTAAAAGACATACCAAAAAAGTCATTTTAAAAAGAGAAGGGTGAAAGGTTCCTTTACCGATTTTTTAGCTTACGAAACATACACCACATGAAAGTAAGATCACACAATGAATTTTTAAACACCCATAAATGAAATTATATTAAATAAATAATACAATAATGGGAATTACATCCACCACAAAAAATGAAATAGTGGTTAATATAGTATTAATCTCTTGGGAATAAAAAGTGAGATGAAAAATCGTTACCACGTTGCAATCAATCGAGTCATTTGAGAAAAAGTTAATAATCACCAAATGAATCACATAATACCATGAATATAAAAAGAATCATGATAATATATATATAATATGGAATTACACAATACAACACATTCAATAAATAAGTGGTGAATAATGGAAATCTCAGGGAATTAAAAGTGAGATAAGAAATCACTTACCTCGTGTCCAACTTGACTTGAATGTTCCTTGTTCTTCATGAATAATAAATGTAAGTTAATTTATACTTGCTTCATAATGTTTTTAATGTTTATTTTTACTTTTATATCACTTATTACCTTTCAATAATAGTTATTTAATTATTTGAGTTCATATCGTACATTTTGTCAATGTTCGGAATTTGAGTTAAAAATGAACTTGTTATAATTACAATTTTTCCATGTGGTCAAAACACCATTATCTACAGAATGATATTAATGACATAGATATCATATATAGTATATATATCCAGTGTATATATATACATATTTATAATTGTACATAACATTTAGAGATAATAAATGGAATGCACTGTTCAGGGAGATGGTAAGCCGTACGTACGAATGAACGTTACTTTCATTTATATTTAATATTTAATGGAATGAAAACATAATGATACATAGGTATATTATAATTCCAAGATAATATAATATGATATATATTCTACATAATTTCATTAACTCTATCTTTATACGTTCCATTTATGTCATGAACGAATCATATCACCTTGAGGGGGGGGGGGTAGTCCGCACTTCCTCAAATAAAATTATCATGTTTAAACATATTGGAAGGCATAAATTTATGTTTGTAAATAAAAATCACATAAGAATATAAAAAACATAATATATATCATATATAAATATATTTTCATCATAATGGCCACCATGAGACGCGGTAGAAGATAATTGAACAATCATCGCTTCGTGAGGCATTAATTGGCCATCCACAGAAACAATATGTTCTTCACCCATTAGATGAATGTGTGTGTAAATTTAGTTCAAATAATTCTCATAAAAACATCCTAGTATATTGAGGATACTGGTGTTGTTATAAAAAATGAATTAAAATAGTTTATTGGTTGGAGAAGTAAAAAAAGAAAATAATTTAAGAGAAATTGTTACATTTATTTTCAGTAACTCCCTTTGGTTTGAACTGAAAGGACTTCTTGAAGTACATTATTCCTAAGGTAAGGCTTATAGGAGGAGGATAGGGATGTAGGTAGCTTACTTGGGTAGAGTTTTTATGAGCTAGAAGGCTTTATAGGTGTAATTAATTGATTATAAGTGAGGGATTTTTATAATGGAGAGGAGAGGCTTTATACGAAAGTTTGAAACAATTATTTTATTATAACCTCATAATTGGTTTCAAAAGGTCAAATAATCATTAATTTCAAAGTTACTATCACTCATGGTTGAAAATAAATCATAAAATAATAATTGGAAAGGTTTTGGATATTTTTTTAATATTTATAATCTTATTTAATTAAATCATTTAGTAATGAGGTTAATATTTCATCATTATTGTGTCATAAATAATTTAATTTATATGATCTCCAAAAATTAAAAAAAAAACATGATGTAGAAAATATTTTTATCTTTCCAAATAATATTTATATTCTAAAATATAGCTTATATATCCCCATGTAAAACATGATTTAGTAAAAAATATTTGTTTATGTCATTTTTGTCTATACTTTAAATTACTTAATATAATGTGTCATAATTACTCCCATGTGGCACTATGGGGTCCCAAATTCGACCCAAGGATGACCATAGTCATATATGTATCATAAAATAATATTAGGACACATGTTAGTGTAATTTAATATTATTATAATATTATATTTTACCCTTATTAACTATATATACCCTTTAATAAAATATTTACTGAAGTAAATATTTAAAATGACTAAAAATAAAAGTTACCTATTAACACAATTTGGACCTACTGATTCCAAATATGGAATACATTTTTCAAAATTAAAAACACTTAGGTGGCAGAAATTAATTTAAAATTAATTCCCGTTGTCAATGCAAAAAACGTATTTTTAAGAAATAATAACTATCAAAAGATTGACACTTGTTTATGTCCAATTTAAAAATGAAATTAATTCAAATGTAAAACAATGGATTAACTGGTAAAAATATATTCTAATTACACATTATAACCTATATAAAATATAATCTAGCCATAGAAATAAATTAGATTAAAAGGCACTTTTGAATTAAAATTCAGTATTGTTCACTATTCATTAAAAATTAACTTTATCAGAAAAATACAAAAAAATTACCCAAAGTATTTTCTAATGTCCTGAATCAAATGAGGAATTTTATATTTTCAAATATAACATATAAAAATGACCAAAACTATATTTAAAGACTGTTGTCCATCAAAAGGCCGTAAATCGACCTTTTAAAGATTATTAGATTATTTATGCTTAGATTCATTCACATTTTAAGTCTCTAACTTTTATCAGATAAATGTAAAAATATTCAACAGACATGTATAATAATATTTTATTTAGTTCAATTCATTATCACCAATAAAATGTCTAGGTGTTAACTACCATTTAAAATAATAATATTATAATATTAGTGTGCAACGTAAGATTTCAAAGAAACTCGTTCTTGCGTATCGGGTACGACATCAAACATAGAATCCCATTTAAAGTAAAATTAATATTTAATTCCCAAATATTAATAAATATGAAAATTATCATGTTCTTTATTTATCAGGAATGTTACATCTTTCCCCCTTTTAGTAATTGTGTCCACACAATTTTAAAACTGGTCTTGGAAACATCATTAAAAGTCCCACATCAGAAAAGAGTCAGTAAAACTATCACTTTAAAAGAATAAAAGAGAAGTACCGAGGTCAATTGAGATAACCCATACTTGGATTCCATGTAGGAAAACATGGATATAGAAGAGAGAAAAATAGTCATGTTCTAATGGAGAGTGATAGAAAACGTGATTTGGAGAAAGTAAACCACAAGAAAATCACAAACATATTATGTGTTAAACGGTCATTGATTGCCCAAAAGGAAACATAAAAAAACAATGTTATTGTTTTATGTTCTGTTTCATAATTTTGAGGAATTTGTTTACTACATATAGTATGAACATAATGAAATTACATACCTTCAAGTAGAGTTTCATCCTTTAATAAGTTTATACCAAAAACTAATCTTTTATCCAAACAACGAGCATTCAAAAAAGACTTGTCCACATCAAAAGCACAAGAATAATAGTGCAGAGAATCCCATAATCCAAAAATAATAACTATATAATTCCTATTTCATTAAACATCAACTAAAACCAAAATGGATAGTACGAGATCATATAATCTCCCAAAAAGGGTAATCCTTTATAACAAAAAGTACCCAAAGTTCAAGAAAGTCCATTCAATACACAATTTTCCTTAAAATTACTCAAAATAATAAAAACTATAATTGAAACCCAAAACATAGAAGGATTTAATCACATAGCCTTTCATAGTAAATCTTAACATTTAACTCAAAAAACATAGACTACTCTTAAGGTCTCATACTGAAGCATAATTAGCCAAATCACATATTTTCTATGATAGGTTAATAATTTCCATAAATAACCTAAATCACTATATATCCACAAAAAATAGATATTCTTCCAAAATAAAATTTCAATCATTACTCCACAAATAAAATCCCATATTATTTTATTTTTATTAAGCATATAGCGTTCCCAAAATATAGAACATCTTCCAAAATCACTTTTATCACTTAATCAACAAATCATTTTATTATACTAAGGATATCCATTTAATAAAACATAAGTTTCCAAAATCAATATATCCTTGATCCATTAAATTATTTAACTATAAAGAATAAGTCATACTAAAGAGGGAGTTCACGTAGGATATTGGTTGGCGATGCACCCTTTTCTCCCTTCGGTTGTGGGTTCGATTCCTACGGCCTTTCTGGATGCAACAAGTTGTCACTAATCTTACCGGTTGTCCTATTTTTAAAACTCAAAAATTTCCCTAACATGTTTTAACCTCAAAGGTTTTCTGATACCTTTCATTTTTATCCCAATACATTAAGACCTCGTCATCTTATATATTTTCATTTTGTTCACATCTATATTATAAAATAAAACTACTACCAAAATAATGAACATCATACCTTGATCATGGTGTCCGTATGGTTTCATCATCATCTTGTTCTCACAGGTAGAAGTTCCATGCATTGTAACAATGATTTAGAAATAATTCAAAATAATTTGCTTCCTTCATCCAAATACGCCTTGTACAACTTTGGTCATATAGGTGTTCACAGAAAAATAGTTTTGGAAAATAATCATGCATGACATATAATTACAAAACATCTAATAAAAATTGATTTCTATAAAATAGTCGGAATAAATTTGAGTGCAAAACTTTCAATTAACTGTCCTTTTAAAATACCATAAGTATGTGCTGAGAGAATATATTTTAAAATCAAATATAAATAGGTTGTGCAAGGGCCTCTATCTTCAGAACCTATTTCAAAATCATAATATGCTTCAAAATCTAGTGATAAGATAAAATATTTGAAAATTCCTTGAAAATATTTAACTTTATTGAAAATATATGAATATTGTGAAAATAGGATTTGATTAAATAAAACCCATGATCTATGATGATATAGGGGTATAATGGAGGTGTTCGATATCTCAAAGAATTGCTTGTAAGTGAGTTGTATGTTAGAAAATGTTTCACAATCATCTGAACTGAATGTTGCAATAATTATTGCAAGTAAGTCATCAAGAAGAGATAGGAATGTCGTTTGAGATCCTCCCCCTTTAATTTGTAATAGAAATTCCTTGATCTGAAAAAGTTTCAAAAATAAGGATTTAACTTAAATAGTATACATAGAGATTAACCATGTGTCAAAAAAACTCATAATCCCTAAATTTGTCTAGACTGACCTTTGATACCATCTATAAAGACCCTCCCTTAAACATTACATAATCTTGAATTAAATGTATAATTCACATTGAGGATCATTTCAGGTTTATATTTTTAGAGAATTAGGTCATAACATTTACATAACAACATGAATATTACATGTAGACAATTCTACTCAGTATACATTTTTTTCATAAAATAAAAACTCTTGAAAAAAAAGAGTCATGTCTAGTTCCATATTTTAGATGGCATGACTTTTACTTGATCCCATCATTGATTGTTATTCATCTTTAAGACATATATAATACATTTCATAAACTTGTGATGTGAATAAAAATATTAGTAAGGGATGTAAGATAAGGAATTAAAACATTATCCCATCAATAAATAAAAAACAATGAACCATACTTTTTAATCATTACATACCTCATGAAATCATAAGATTTATGAATAAAATACTGAAATCATAAATCATAAAGGTAACCTGTGGAATCCATATCAAACATACATTTTAGCTATCACATCTACATAAGGATTCAAATTTTGAATACTCATCATAGTATATTCACAAAATCACTTAGGAGAAATATTCATGTTTACCTCTGTCACGTTACCCAAGATGAAATCAACATTTCCTTGAAACGTAATTCCCTTCTTGTGCTCAAAGATAAAATATATAATAAAATCATCAAAATAAAATGTCTTACTGATAGGGATAGAAATTACATGTTTTATAATGCCTTGCAATAAATTAGGAAAGTTTACCGACCTCTTTCTTCCTTAAGGATAATGAAATTCTTTTGGACACTGAACCAGCCATTTCAAATCATGTTTTCTCATAATTTAAGAACATTTTTAATGGTCCTCCCATTAACAAAGATCTCACTCCCAATATAGTTCCCTCTCTTATTGATGAGTAATACAATCACTAGATTCTGAGAATCCCTCTTGATCATTAAATTAATGCTACTGTCTTTGATCTGAATCCTGAAAGTGCCCTAGGTCTAGATGGTTTTAATAACAATTTTTATCAACATCATTGGGATGTTATCCATGCTGATGTTTCTAAGCTTGTTAAAACATTATTTTCTCATGGTAACCTCCCTCATGGTCAAAATTCTCAATACCTTACTTTGATTCCTAAAGTATCAAATGCTTCAGGAATTCATTTATTCCAGCATATTCCTCTTATTAACTCTATTTATAAAATTATTAATAAGATCATGGCTAGTACCCTCTCACTTATCTGTAATAAAATTATTTCTTGAAACCAATTTGCATCATTAAATACATATCCATTCAAGATTTCATTTTCTTGCCTTGGTATGTACCAATGTTCTTAATAAAGATTTAAGAAGAGGCAATGTGGCCATTAATATTGACATTAGAAAGTCCTTTGATACCATTTACTAGAACTTTATATTCAAGGTTATCTATAAAGTTGGTTTTAATGAGGTTTTTATTAATAGGATTCACTCTTTGTTCACATATTCTAATATTTCTATCCTTGTCAATGTCTCCCCTAAAGGATATTTTAAATGAACCAAGGGTGTCTAAAAAGGAGATCCTTTATCTTCCACCCTTTTTTCCACTGTGGAAGAGTATCTTAGTAGAATTCTCTCTAATTTGGTTTATCAAAATACTCTACAACCGATCCAAGCTACTCGAGGCCTTAATGATACAACCCATGTTCTTTATGCGGGTGACATTATCCTCTTTATTGATGGAGACAAAAGAAATATTCTGAATCTTAAGAACGCTTTATCTCATTATGAGGAGGTTTTAGGTCAAGCTTTCAGTTAAAAGAAATCTTTTATTTTCTTTGGAAAAGGTTTCCCTGCCAACTATAAAATCAACATCATTGAAAGCCTATGCATTAAGGAAGGTATATTTCCTTTTACTTATTTAGGTGTACCCTTATTCCGGGGAAGGCCTAAAGCTATGTTTTTCTCTTCTGTGGTGGACCAGATTCTTCATCAACTCTATTCCAATAAGGGGAAATCTCTATCCATGGATGGTAGAATTTTCCTTGTCAAATATACTATTATTTCCAAAATGGTTTACTCTCTAATGCTTTACAAATTTCCAGCCTCTCTTCTTAAAAGAATTAATGGTTATATTAAAAACTTTGTTTTGTCTGGCATCACTGTTGAGCGAAAGCTTGTCACAGTCCCTTGGCCTATGTGCTTCAAACCGTTGGAAAAGGGAGGCCTCAGCATTAAGAATATCAAGCTTTTTAATGATGGGCTTCAAGACAAGATCACTTGGAATTTGATCATTCAAAATACTAAAGCCACTAAGTTTCATAGAAAAAGATTATTGAAAAAGATTAAAAAAGGTAACTTGAGTTATTTTAGCTCCTCTATCTTGCCCTCTATCAGAGAAACTTTTCACAACATCATGCATATTTCTAGATTGTCGGTCAGTAAAAATTCCTATATGGATTTATGTCTTGATAACTAGTCTGGATCCCCCCTGATCTTCAAGTTATCTCCACACTCCCCTCTTAACTCCATAAATCTCTCTATACAGGAGGTTATGATTGACCAATATCCCAATATCCTATAATCTGTTAAGTAAGTGTTTGATAGTCATAACTTCATTAATGTGGATGATTTCCTTGTTTTGGAACCTTCTCATAATTGTATCTTGGATTCCAAGGCTTTGTATAATCATAATTTTTCTTCATATGAAAATATTTTTGGGTAGATCAAACATTTTTGATAATCATTGGATCGAGCCCTCTAGATATAATCTTCTTTAGAGAATTTCCCATAATCGTGTTCCTACTAAGGTTTTCCCTCAAACCTTTGGCACCCAAATTTTTTCTAAATGTCATATGTTTCAATAGTATAGAGAGGATACCAATCATCTTTTCTTATCATGTGCTACAACTGCTTCTCTCTAGAATTTTATTACTGACATGTTTGATTGAAAATGGATTTGTTCTGATTAAATTATTACTCAGCTTAAATGTTGTGTGGATCTAAACGCCTCGAAGAAAATCAAGAACCTTCTTCTTACAGCTGTTTCTATGATCCTCCACCTTATATGGTATGATTGTAATGATATTTTACATAACAAGAAATCACTCAATCTCAATGCAGGTAGCTAGATAATTCTCACTGCTATTAGGGATTCCACCTTGATTCAAAAAGACTTTTATAACAATTATGTTGAAAACTTTGTGATTCTTAGACATATCTGGGTTTTCAGCATCTACAAAAAGCCGCGTCAATCAATTGAGGTGTTCTGGAAAGCCCCTATTCTTGGGTGAATCAAAATAAACGTGGATGGAGCTTCAAAAGGGAACCCGGGTCCAGCATGTTTTGGAGTTTTCTGTAGGGATTATCTGGGACACTATCATGGGTGCTTTTATAGAGGTTGTACCATCACCACTTCCTTAGAAGATGAGATGGTGGCGGTGATCCAGGCTATTTATTTTGTTCGAAGGAAGGTCTGGAATGAAATTTGGATTGAAAGAGACACTACTTCCATCGTCCAAGCAATTTGGAATGTCATGGTCCACATTTCCTTGACTCTTATATCTCGTTGGATGAGATGTATGACCTCTCTTTGGGAAATTAGATATATTTCCACTCATGCCTACCGGGATGAAAATATGGTGGCTGATGCTCTTGCTAATAAATGTATCAATTGGGAAGCTACATGGTTTGATAATCTGCTGGTTGATCTTCTTCCTCGTTATGAAAGATACTGTAATAAAATCCCATCTTTCATACTTTTGTAGTTCTCTTCTATGTTTATTAATAAATTGTGTCTTGGTATTTGACCAAGAAATTTCCTTTATAGTATTTTCCCCTATTGTATTTTCTTTGTGGGTTTAGGGTGTCCTACTGGGAATTGTTATACTCACCCCTGTACGGGCTTTGCCCGCATGTGTTGTGTCTCGTGTAGACGAGTGAGCCTTTGATAGGATTCTAGGTGGACCAAGACTGGATGGTGCTCAGTGAGATCAGGCAGGCCGCGATGTGTTCCCACGACTATATATTGCAGTCCCAGTACCTTTCCTTACAAGTTGGAATTTTTTACAGACTTTATTTTGGTGGCCCTGTACTTTTGGCCTAGGAATTTTACACTAACTGTACTTTACATTCCAATCATACTCTGTTGGTTGGGATTTTAGTGTATGCATGCATTTCCATTTTTAGTAGTTCTTAATTTTCAGCTTTGTGGTCTTGGAGATGTGTGTGCGTGTGTACAGGTTTATAAGCAATGCCTCCCATGTTAGTGATATGCCTACTCGGTTCTAGTCACCATCCCTTGGCCTATGGGAGGCGGGCTTGGGGAGTTGTGGCTCGGGCCCCACTAGGATGGGTCGTGACATGTATCATCTAAAAATCCTCATATTTTTTCATTTAGTGAAATAATTTCTAATAGTGAAATCATGTGTTCACTATATCATAATAAAAGGATGGAATTTATTTCTATATTTAACAATAATTTTTGAAGTAACTCTGTATCTTTAAGTGTTTATCTATTGATATTACTAATATGTGTATCCTGGAAGAAGAAATGATATAGATTATTTAGATTTTTCACCTCTCACCTTCTGAAGGACATCATGGGGGAGAAAGGATAGTTGATAAAGTTAATTAATAAGGTTTCTATTTGACCCCCATGTTCAGGGATTCTAGTAGCATTTTAGTGGGATGTGATAAGTGGAAATGGTTGGGAAATATTATAATGAGATAAGAAATACAAGAAATGGAATATTAATGGTTGAAATATTTTATTATTATAATACATAGGACCATTACAACCATTTCATTTCAATGAGTAAATCCTATTAGCTTTGGATAATGTTTTAAAGTGGGTTGAGGCTGTGCGATAGACTAATAATCAAGTATTTGGTGAAATAAAATTCATGAATAAAAATAATTTCATAATTTTTTGGGGCTTAGAAACATATCATCATGGATAAATCAGTTCAGATTATAAATATTATATTGAAAAACATTATCAAAACATATGTGACATCCCATAAAATATTTATAAATTAAAACAAAAAAATAGTGGAAAATATAAAAAGTTTAATATAGAATTATTGAAAATTTTATAGAAGACATTGTGTGGTTCAAGGAATGATTTTTATATTGAACTAGAATATGTTTTTGGGTCTATAGAACAACCATCCAAAATCCCTTATGTGTGTACCATATTGGTTTATTTTATGTAATATAATTCCTTCTACTATACATACGCGAACAAAATTAATTTTGTGTATCGTAGGATTTGAATTATCACTTTCAAAATATAAGAGAAGAGATGGTACTAGGGATAAATTAACTGAATGAAAATAAGAGGGATTCATTTGAAAATATAATTATTAATAAATAGATGATAAATTATTTTCATAATAATATTATTCAAAAGAGGGATTCTATAGAGAAAGTGTTGTTAATTGACTAAGGATTTAATTTTTTCCAGGAAATCTAACATAAAAATGTTCTTTCCCATTTACAATCAATCAAGAATTCAATAATTGGGTTATAGAGCTAGTAATAGAGGCTAATAACAATTTTTTTAAATTTATATAGGGAACAATATCACTTTTAGTGGTAAACCATGAATTTGATTGATGCGTTCTCACTTAGTGACTGAAAAATAGTTCAGACTAAAGAGTTTAAATTTAATGATTTATATAAGTCATCCCATATTTTTTAAAATTAAATTTTTCTTGGATTTCTATATTATTACTAGAAAATATTAAAGACCATTACCTTCCATCTAGTTAAATATTTATATAATTGACCAATTAAGCCTCTATGCTAGTGTATTTAGTGTTGAATGGAAGTTGTATGAAAGGTTGAAGTTTTTACTGGAAATGAGAAGGGAAAAGGATGATTCCACATAGATCTAATGACATGGGAGTACCTAGTATGAATGGGATCTAGGATGGAATCTATTTTTGGTGAACCGATTAGGTACTTAGTATCCCTAGGGTGTGTAAAAGTTTGTTACATAGGAGAAATGCCCTTAATAAAGGGATTTCCCCTTTTATGTTATAAAATGAACCCTTATTAGGATAGAGCATCAGATTTAAAAAATTTTCCCTATATTTACACCCATATCCCATTCATCATTATCCAATATTCTCTCTAAATAGGTTACTTTTTCTAACATGATTTAATGTGCTCTAAGTGATCTCATGAATATTCTACCTCCAGGGTAAATCCATGGTATTTTTCTATTTTTTCCACCAGCTTTCAAAAACGTATGTATAAATCTTGTCTTCTAATTTGAAGAATTATGAAATAGTATTAACTCTTCGATCATATTTAATTTTGGCGTCTACAGAAGGTTAGCTTCATCAATATCATTTCATTCCCCTTTTTCTTCTTAAATTTTGTATTTTTCATAGAGTTTGGATGAATTCCTAATTATATTTTTTCCACATGTTATTTTATAAATTCATGTGGGGGTTTTATTATCTCTTATGGATACAACAAAGTTACTTATGAAATTTAATATATAAAAATACTCCCTTATCCTATCATATTCATAGAGAGTTGTCCTATAAATTTTCTAAAAAGCTGTGAACTTAACTAAACCATGTGTTTAATATTAAAAAAGGATGCTTAAAAATTTACAGGGATAATGATATATCTATTGAATGATTAATTCTATGAAAATTTAATTCTATGGATTAGGTGATGGTCTACCATTGGTTTTTTTCTTCCCTAGAATAACAAATGATTATTTACATGTTGAAATATAATTTAGTTAATTTCTTCTTGATAGTTTTACACCATAATTTATTTTGATGAATTTTGATGAAATTTTTTGTCACACACACATATTATATAATGTATTATTTTTATCACATTCACTGGATAGGTTATACATTTCATGTGTGTGGTGTTGAATTATATGAGATTTTACTAGTACTACCCACACCATTAATGGTAGAGAATTTTATTTTCTATGATAGACCTAAATCCTTGAATCATTATATTATTTGATGGGTTGTATAGGGTCACATCACTCCAACTTGACATACCCATTCCCCCATTACCTAGGATATGTTATGAGATCAATATAATAATCTTGGCCTAATCATGACATTGGATTGGGTCCTGAGGACCCTGACTTCTCCTTAAAAATTCACCAATATGTGTAGTTGAGTAAGTGTATATGTGTAAGATTAAGATTGGTACCTGGATGTTCTTTTATCTTGGGATAAATAGATATTTTTTTTAATATTTTACTAAAGAACAATGTAGATTTGTTGATATTTAACCTTCCTACTTTGGGAGTTAATTTAAATCGAAAATGATTGTGTTAATATTTTCATTACTCTATATAATGTTTTAATTAATTATTTATATATCTTCATATTATTTTCAACATACAATCTAGTTTCGGATAGGTTGTTCAGGGTGGGGTGATTAATGCCTACCGAGTTTTTGTACTCCTTCCATGTATGATCCCATATTAGATTGTGAGAAAATATATTATTTATTATCTAGTTAAGGGGAATAAACTTGACCATTTTTTCCAATAACATAAGAATCATAAGGGTTGTAGATAACCATTTTTTCTTTCTTGGGGAGTAGGACATGGGTTTTACTCAACAAATTTTGGATGGTTTTCAGACTATTTATTTTTTTATTGGGTCATTAGGCCAATATTGACCTATGAATTATTTTACTTATGGTGTTTTGGGGTATTTTAACATTATCTCAATATATTTTCCATCGTTGATGAATTTTTTGTGCTGTATGTTTTATTTATATCTCACTTTTCTATTATCACAATATAATGTCATTACACCACTTTTATTGTGGGGGATATATAAACATGAACAATATAAAAAAACAAGGTTGGGATTCCTTTAGGCCCAGATCATAAAGAATTTGTTTCTTATCTAAAGGGGGAAGTCTCCACCCATTGGTATACTAGTTGGTCCATGGTGTTTAAGCCATCCTTTGGTGATTGGATGATGCACCTAAGGTGTTGTGAAAACATAAAATTGATGATGTGTATAAATTTTGATCATAAAGACATATAAATAATGATCTTTAATATCTATAAATTTTTATAACTTGAATTTATATGAGCTACCCATTATTGTTGAATCTTTCTACTAAAATAATGAAAAAATATGTATATGATTTATTTTTTAACCCCTCTTGTTTTTTTATTTTACTAAATTTTCTATTATAATTTATTTTATGATTATTTCTTATATTATATAAATTGAAGTATCTAGAAACTCAACCATTATAGGAGAATATTTTGTATATGGTTGAACATTACTTGATAGAGATAGACGACACCTTGAGAGTATTTTCTTCCTTATTTTACATGTTATTATACTTTCAATACTTACTCAACCTATGCATAATGATTTTTATTGTGAATTAAAATTTGATTTATGATTTTATTTAAAAATATGCACAATACTTCCTTCTCTAAATAATTATTAATTTTTGTTGGATTTTTTTTCTATAAATAATTCTATTTGGTATCTTTAATGTGATGACATTAATGCTTATTTTTATGTTTTATTTTATATTTTATGAGGATTTTAATTGAAAACATGCATAACTGGCTATTGATTGGAAATTAAAAAACCCATTTTTCAGGTTCTCATCTTATTGGAAAAGTAAAAAAATAATATACAAATATGAAAAAGGAAATTTTTAAAAATAAATAAATAAATAAATATTAATCACTAAATAATAGGAGGTGGTTCTTCGAAATATAGTTAAATAATTTTTTAAAATAAAATTATTTAAAAAAATTATTAAATAGATGAAATATATCCCTAAACACTATAATGCATCACTAAATATCATTGTGAAATATTTGAAATTAGTTTTATAAATTCATTGTAAAATAACCCTCCAAACATGATTTCACAATAGTTTTTAAAATAGACACAAGATTGATTTTTTTGGAATATTTCCACTCTTGAGTCTCTAAATATGTTTTCATATATCTTATATTAACTTATGAAAATATTGAGTTTTGTGTTGTTGTCTTTAAACTACTCGTAGATTGAATAAATTATCCTTGATATATAATAATGTATTATAATTACAGCTTCTTTATAACGATTTGATGAGTTAAACAATGTTTTTCTTCATAAATGATAATGGTTGAATCATTATCTGTGAAATGTGATTATGAATTAAAATTATTTTAAATGGCATCATCCCTCTTATCAACAAATTATTCTTCATTATCTTCACTTATTGGACATACTTCTTAAAGTGTGAATTTATTCATTGAGTATTCAAAAAAATTCATAGAAACCATATCCATACTATTCCATGATTTAGCATTAATGAAATGATATACTCTTCCATTTATAGGATATCCATGGGAGATGCCTTCAACTCCTATTTTCTTGAACTTCCATCAATTTTCACCATTCGAAATGATAATATATGGGATAGAAAATACATGAAATTATTTAAATCATGAAATATTATTGTAATTTATCACATATAACATTATATATAAATTAGTTTGGCACAAAAAAGGGTTTTTAATCAAAACAAATATATATATATTTCCTCTATAAAAATAAATAATTAAATGGGTATTCTAATATAGTGTGATCCATTTCCACAAATCATTTATTCTATTATTCATCATTACCATTTTTTGTGGGGGGAATATAGTGTATTTTATTAATTATGTATACCAAGATTTTCATGATATACATAAAATTTTATTCTTTAATATTCTGCACCATTGCCTATGTATAACCACCTTAGGGAGAAACCCCAATTCATTTCATTACTTCCTCTAAAAATATTATACATCTTAACCAACTATGAATTATCCATCATGGGCCTAATTCATGTAATATGTGTTAATTCATTAGTAACTTAAATTAAGTAATAATTATTATTTTTTTATTTCTTTATAAAAGGTCCACTAACATCTGAATGAAAAATATATATTGGGTGATATGTTTTAATCATATCTTTTTGTGTGAATAGTTAACAGTGTAACCCATTTCACATGTAAAGGACATACAATTTCATTTCTTATTCGTTATTGGTACATCATAAACATTCTTTCCTAATGTAATCTTTCTCATATTCTTATAACCAATGTGGCTAATTTATCAATGCCAAAAATAATTTTCATCCTTCAAGCTTATTTAGAAATAATTTTCAACATCACTAACTTATAATAAATTACCCCATTTTTTCATTCAATTTTTTAAAACACATCCAATTTTTTTCCAATTTAATAAAAAAATTCATTATTAAATAACACTTAATTTTATTTTTAAGAAATTCAATACATTCTTATTATGTTGTTTTTTAACCCATCCACAAAAATGTTTTCATATATTTAAAATTTTATTTTCTAATGACCAGTTTTTTAGTATTTTATTTTGATTTAATTACATTAATAGTTTTTTATTTGATAAATTAATTAATTTAAATTTTTTATTAAATTAATTTTTAAATATTTAATTAAATCCTCCTATTAAATTCTCATATTTTTATAACGTTTTAGGTTCTCAATTTTATTAAAACTAAATGTTTTTTAATTAACCAATATTTTTAATATATTTTATAAAATATTTTTTAAATTGGGTTTTAATTGTTATGTTTTATATTTTATTTTTTTAATGATGCAGATGTTTTAATTATTTTTTAAATTAAATAAGTTAATTTGTTTTTGTAAAAAAATTTCCCCCACACTTCTTAAGGACCACTAATCTATCCCTCAACCACTTAGGGGACCATTAGGGTCAACCCTATGGGAATGCCTGCCTTAGGGTTGCATCATAATTTGGTTGGAGTACATGCCCATAGTGCATTACTAAGTCATGTGTGTCCCATTTATATGGCCCATTAGAGTGTATCTATAAGAATAGAAGTTGTCTTAGTCACCCATTGGTATGATTCCCCCATGTGTGTGCTTGTGTTTTAGTCAAAACTAAGGATCAATGCGCTCTGGCTGATAAACTGGTCAGATGCCTTGTCTATGAATCGATATCATATGATATTGTATCGTTATTGTTGGTCTATCTTTCAGTATAGTTCAAATATTCTATTTATTATTATCTCCACCATTTTATAACTTTTTTATCCCACAAATTTTAATTTGAAACCCCATGTGTCTCACCCTTCAAATTCTTTTCACTTGTCTTCCTCAATTTCCAGTCTTATTCTGAGGTCTGACTGCTGACTTCTAGTAACTATGTATATCTTAAATGTTTTAATAAATAATACATATATGTTTATTTAAGTATTATATGTTATATATTTTAGTTTCAATTTTTACTTGTGCTCATTCTTTCTATTTTCAAATAGTAGCTCTTTGTATTATTCTTTGGTTTTCTCTGATCTCACTTTATTATTTTTTTATTTGAGTTTTTCAGTGGTTCTTATACTTCTTCATCTCAAGTTATTATTCTAGTTTATTTATTTCTTCCTCTGATTGGTTCTTTATGAGTTGCCATTGGAGAATAAAAATTGCGGGCGTTGAGTCATCATTGGTTTTTTTACCATTATTCGGTGTTATTATCCACCGTTGGAACCCAATGGGGGGTAACTGAACCAACACCAAACATTAATGATGGGTGATATTACCCACCATTGGATATCAATGATGTGTGATTTTTCCCACCATTAGACTTAAATTGTGGGTTAATTTTTACCCACAGGTCATGTCTTCTCTTTATTTTACAACCTTTGGTACAATATCACTCAAACTCTAATAGGAGTTGTTCCAACTACTTTAATCATTTTTTTCAAATAGTTTTCTAGTTGATCATTATTTATTTTATTTTATCTTATCCTTTACTATGAAGATAGATTGTAGAAGCTAATCAAGCTTTGGTAAGATTTATTCCATTATTTTATATTGTAGTTTACTTATTTATGATTTTGTTGATTTTTTATTTTTTATTATATTAAATTATATGTTATTTATTAACCATGTTATTTGGAATTTTGCTTAATGGTTTTTACCTTATTTCCGGTTGTAGTTATTATTTATGGTTATATATATGTTATAATGTTTTTTAGATTTGATATATTATTCTAAGAGGATATTACTAATCTATTAATTTTCTATTTTTTAAATATTTCTTCAAGAATTTGTTAAAAATATGTTTTATTCTTATTTTTAATGATATTTTATATATTATTTATTTAATTATTCATATTTTGATTATTCATGATCTTTGAAAATATATTTGATGATCCACCATTAGATATTTCTAATGGTTTTTCAAGAGACACCATTGGATTCATACAATTGTATGTTGTGAATCACCACTATAAATTTCCAATGGCGAGTAATGGGTTACCATTGGACACCCAATAGTGGGTAATTTTTTATTCTTCACATAAATACTTTTATTTTTAAGACACATGGAATAATTTTTAGTTTTTATAAACTCATTGTTTTCTTAAAATAGTAACAGTAGGTCATGCTATGTTTAGCCACCATTGGAACTCAAAGGTGGGCCATGAGTCACCATCAGTTAAAATTTAATGATTGATTTTTTTTTCTTATATAAATTAATATTGATTAAATAATTTATTTTAATCATTGTTTTATTATTTTATGTGGAAAATAATTTTACAGAGTAAGTTAAATTAGTTGTTATATTATTTTATGTTTGTTTATTTATGTAGTTTATTGTTCATATGATGCTTTGTTTTAATGAATTTTTTCTACATGTATAATCTAAAATATTTTATATATATTTAATTTTTTTTCTATTTTAAATTGTTTAAAATGATATAATCAATTTATTAAAATTTTCTTATAAATATTTACTAAATAAATATAAATCTAGACTATAATTCTACAATAATCCCGTAAGGCTTTAATCAAAAAAAGGTAATGGTCATATAAATTTTCACTAACAAGTGTCGTGTGAATATTGGTTATGTGAATCCTCCTCATATAAAATAGTTTTAATGATATATGAGATTTATTAAATATATAAAAGACATCCATGCGAATTTTCATTCATTAATATCTCTTTTTGTACTTATTCAAAATTCTACTCCTCTAAATTGTTCATTATGTTCTGCACCTTCTGTATTCTTATTGTTATCACTGAAGGATACCATCATTGACATTTTTCCTTGAAGTGATCATTGATCATCGAGATTAAACTTCTGTAACAATATGATCATATTCTACATATCTTTTATTTGTTTTATTCATTTAATCCATATTTTTATCTTTTTGAAATTTCTGGTGTATGGTTTATTCTTTGCCCCTAAAAATTTGTTATTTCATTTATATGGTAATTATATCACTAAAATATATGTTTGGGTTTTTAATCCTGATCAAAATTCAGTATATTAAATAGGTTGATTATCCTTAAAAAATATTGGGTTATTCCTCTTGGTTTTTAAAATACAGAGTTTGTAATAAGGTTCTCCCACCATTAAATGTGAGGTTCTTAGTGGGTAACAGTCTCCTTAATGAGTAGAGGAGATTAAAGAGTGGACTATGATATTGGTGATCTGAACCCCTATAAATACTTTTGTTTGTTACTTTTTATTTTCACTACATATTAACTCAAGAACATTTCACTAACCAATGTTTAATATTTTATAGACTCTATTTTTATAATTAAAATTTAAATTGACAAATCACCACTCTCTAGCCATATTTTCCATCATTATTGATTCAAAGTGGTCAATTATCCACTCATATATTGATAAAATTAACATTTATAATGGTCATTTATCTTCCCTTTCACTTTTAAACATATTTTAAGAGATTAAAATATCCTGTAATATATTAATTCCTTCCATTATCTATGAACAATGGAATTTATTTTTTTTGATTCATTGAGTTACACTTTAAAAATATATCATCAAATTTTATGTCACGTTCTTCTTATAAGACGTCTGAGTGTGGAGCATTATACTAAATTTATATGGTATTATAGTGACATAATCTTTATAAAATTGTCTTAATTCATCAAACCCTTCATGAACTTCCATTAATGATTAAATTATTTGTCAACATTCAGTAAAAAATATCACATTGTTTCTAAACTTTTCTTTTATAAGTGGGTTTAATACCCCTTAAACTTTTCCTCACATATGTTATACATTTCAATTAATGTTGTTTATTATACCATAATTTCATTTTTATTTTCTAAAAAAATCCAAAATACAATTAAGATCCCTGAAATGAGTACTTTTTATTTAACACTAATTTTTGTCCACTCATGGAACCCAAATATTCTTCAAATTTTTATCCATTGACATTAAATCCTATTTTGGATCCAAAATTATATATGGCTCCCAAAACATTATTCTTTATACAGATCCTCATTCTTAACCTTTTTTAATTTCCATTTATAGAATATTTTTCTTTTGATATAAGAATCCTTCAATTAATATTTTTCTATGAACTATTTTGATTTTCCACATATTTTAATTTCACCATCAATTTTTTATCATGTACCTCTACAACCATCCTATACATTGATATTTATCAAACTTATTAAATATAATAATTAATTTAATATTTATACTTGTTCAATTACTTTACCTATTATATTAATTTCCATCGAATAATTTCAATTTCCTTCTCTTTTAGTCCATATAAATAATATAAACATTGAATTATTTTATTTATTATTATAATTATTTAATAAATTAATTTCATTTATTACATTTGACTCCATTTGATCAAGTGATGTGTATTTATTACATAACGATTGGTTTTTTTTGTTCATATTATTCTTCTTCTTCTAAATTTTTTTAATCATTAGAAAACATTCTTTAAGATCACACATCAACATGAACTCCATTTATATTTTTTGATTCCTTTTATAGTTATCCTCATGTATCATACATGATTATTATATAATTTATTAGATAAATAATATAATAATAATATAATCTGGGATCAAAAGGTTTAGTGCCTTGGGAAAATTCAGTTTATATAAGAAGATTACAGATATAATTGTAAATATTAGTTATATTGTTTATAACGGCCCTTATAAAAACCTACACAATCCTTCTAATACACATAATCACTAATTAAAAAACATAAAATAATGGGTGTGTGAGAAGCGAGGTAAGGTAAGTAATAATTGTAAAGGTACATGATAGATGAATAAATATAGTATATGGGTGAGCATAGTCATCATCATCATCATATTCATGATGGAATACATTCAATGATATATGGAATGTTAATTATACTTAATAAATAAACATTACAACATTTTTCTCAATTCTCACACATGACTTGTTAAAAAATCTAGTATCATGTTCATGCATAACATATGAGCTGAAATCACAACTTCAAAAAATGTGATCAAAGAAACATTCTGGTTCAAAAATAATTTGCATGATATCATGAGATATAGCACATTACCAAATGATTGGGATATGTAATTATATTACCACCCATCACATAATAAAATTATCATTATCATTCATACCACATTGGAATGAAACTTATATCATTCAAAAACCTGAAATAACCACGCGAGAAATGATTGGGTTTTTTAATGGTGTCGTAAGGCATTTATTTATGAATAAAATATAGAGATTTCCCAAAATAATAAGGGAATACATAATTTTGTTCATTTATTTAATATAACTAAAAATTAAAATTTTATATTTCATTGAGAGTATAAGTATAAACATAATAATAATTGAAGTTCTTTTCATGAAATGTTTTGATCAAATACCCTAAAGGTGTGTTCGAATTTATCCCAATGATGTATCAACATGTATATCCCAATAAGAAAAGAAAATTAATATAAAATTTTGTATGAATATAATTTTAGAATAATCATAGATAAAAGATAAAATATTAGAAAATAAACCCAAAAGAATAGTTTGGTTCGAGTGTCCTATTACAAAAATTATAAGTCCTTACTTTAGAAAAAATATTCGACAAAAAAATGAATGGAAATGTAAATACCAAGAAAAGGTAAATAATAAAATTAATAATATACGTGGAATAAAAAATATATACAATCTATTTGAAATAGGATTTGTCAAAGATAATTAAGTTGAAGTGATTGATCGAGAGAGAATCCCATTCCTTAGGTCTCATTTTGTTTTTTCAAGTTTAAATCATCTGTATAATAAAATTATATTTTTTAAAATACTCATATATAAGTGTATTTTAATCAATTATGTTAATATTTATCATTATAATATAGTTTTTATCCATTTTAGGTTTTATATGAAATATTTTGATGGATTTTGTTTAACTATTTAATTTCCATTACGAATTCATAAACTTGATTCATAAAAATTTATCTCATAATAAAATTTAATTTAGAAGATTATAATAAAATAATTATATGAATTTAATATATATATATATAGTATATAATAAAATTTTTTATGAGTTGATATGTAAATCATTGACGACGTCCTTATAGGTGGATGAAACTAAATTTTAATGGGAAATATTAAAAAGATGACAGAGAGAGATTATATATACATTAAATGGAATAAAATAGTTATATCACTCAATAATAAAATTAATATATTATATAAATATAAATTCATTTGTTAACTAGGTATAAAGAAATTAATTTTGATTTTAGAATGAATAAAAGAAAAAATGAAAAGAGATGATTACAATATTACCTCTTTATTGAAGTTTTACTCATTTTCTATGGAACTAAATCCTTAGAGGATTACTGCTGGGCAAGACAACAATTACCATATGGTTATAAGAAGATTTATTTTGTAAAAATTGGGTAGAAAATGGTATTTTATAAGTTTATGGGAAGTGATTTTCCAAGGTAAGGTAAAGGGGTAATTTATAAATGTATGTAGGGTTATTTTAGGTATAAAATATTAAATAAATTAAAATTTCTACATTAAAACATAAAATTATGTTATTTTTAACATTATAAAGTATATGTTATTAAATATATAGATTTTTAGGACTTTAAAACAATATAAAAAACTAATTGTTTACTTTATTTAAAAATAATGGAGAAAAATGTATTTTTAATGGAATACCTAACACTTATAGACCTTCAAAAATAAAAATTCAATTTAGAAATAATTTTATTATTTCAAAATAGTTAATTAATCTTATTAAGTCAATTTTTTGGTCAATATAACCATTTTTTATATATTATTTTATTATTAAATCAATAATATGTTTAAAAATTAAGGGATTTAAAAAAAAAATTTACTACGGAACTAAAAATTATTGTTTTGTATAAAATTTTATAAAAAATCATCGAAATATTTGATTTTATTAATCCAAAAATAGAATTTATTTTATCAATATACTTTTCTAAAATAGTTAATATTAATTATTAATATTAAATTTATTGTTTTTATTAATAATTTTAAAATATACCTTTTAAAAAATATACTAACACATTCTTTTTATTTATAACTAAAATATGTTTTTTGAATTTTAAAATTTATATTGACTCGAATTATTCATATTAAATTTTACTTATATTTTATTCGGATAATCTAATGGTTAGGTTACTATTATAATAGACATTTTTACTATTCCAATTATTATATTAGTTTTGTAATTCATATATATATCTTATATTTACTTTATGAATAATTCAATTTAATTACTCTCAATGTTCTATATACTTCATTTTCAAAATTTTGATTTTATTAATAATGTTTTTTTCTTTTTTACAATTTTTTTCATGGGTGTGATAATTATTGGAGATCAAAATTATCCAATTTTTTCTACTATAGTTGTTTTCTTATTTTTCCACAATGTATATTTTTTTAATTTTAAAAGGTGTATTTATAATTCATAATAATGTTATTATATTGATGAAACAAATTATTGATTTATTTTTCTTATTCTTTATTTCACATCATATAAAAAAATATTGAAAACATATATATATTCAAAAGGAGAATTCCATATAAGAATGTCAAGGATGTTATATTCTTTCCCACTTTATAAATTTAAACCTTGAAATATCAAATCATATACTTAGTCAATAATTTATTATAGTAATTCTGATTCATTACATTAGTAGGTTTCTCGTTTTACTATTTTTACTTATTATTTCTTTAAATTATTTTAATAAGGTGAGTTGTTATTTTTTTTGTTGAACATTGTCTCTAAAGTATGATATCATCACTGGATCCTACTCATAAATGGGTTAATACCCCAGTTTTAGTATGTAGATATTTAGTAGATATGATGGATTGGTTGTGTACTTACTCTGGAGAGATACGTGGAACACTTCATGAAATTGATCATGGCTTAGTGGAAATTATAGTTAATATTTCATAACTCTTATGTGACCAAGGATCTCAAAGGGGAAAATGTACCTAGGGTAAATGTGTCCTTTCTATATAAACCACATGAATCCCTTACCACATGATATTAGAAGGAGAAATATACCTCTAACTTAAAACTCTATGTCTCTTTGACCATTATTAGTATAGTTTTTATGTTCATACTAAGAGGATTTTAAATATTATTTAATGGATTTAAAATTATCTATAATCTATTAAATATGTCTAGGTACTATTTTCATTTTATCACCATATTTACCTAAATATTTAGGAGTTCCACATCTCTTCCCATATAGAGCTTAAAATGGATCCATCTGTATATTTGAGTGGAAACCTTTATTGTATAATAGCACACCCAATAGAATAAATTAGTCCCAACATCCTTTAAATTCCATATAACAAGTAAATAAATAACTTATGGTGTCTAAATGGTCTAATAATATTTACCAATGGTATGGGATGATAGGTTTTTCTAATGTTAAACTCCATATTTGGGGAATGTTGATGAATTCTCTATAGCTTAAAGGTCACTCTAGGATCTTTTTTTCATTTGATAAAAATTGGTTCCCCATGAAGCCTCCATTATTTATTGACATATATCATAAAAATTTAATCCCTAAAAGATGAATTAAGTATCCTTGGTATGTCAATCAACCATAACCCATATAGAATTATTTCTATTAGATGACTTCATATGATCCATAAAAATTTAACCGTGATATTCTCTCATTTCCATGTTGTCATGTCTAATGGTTATATAATACCTTTGAAATTTTGATTGTCTAATTTGACTTACTAACATACAAAGAACTTAGAGGTTTACCTAGAAATCTATGTCTTCATGTTATCCCAACATAATTTCTATAAAATATATCAATACATCTCAATACTTCTAGGATGGATGGAGAATGAGGAGCTATTTGAATTTTCCAATACCTCTTTCTTTATTATTATGGATAATGGAACACTTATTCTAGTTCCAAAATAAATGAATCCATATTTATTTATGTTTAATTCATGAATCATTCTTTCCATTTTTTTCTCTCACTTTTTTTAGTGATCCAAGTCATCAATTTATGCCTCCATGATTTTATCTTGAATTGATGGTTGTGAAATCATCTTTGGATGGGAGGATTTCATCTATGCATTTAGAATTTATAAATACATCCTATAAATTCCTTAATGATAATGTCATTCTAAATTCCCATTTTAGATACAGTATTAAGTTTATTTCTTCTAAGATAATTGGTTACCTTGTTTTCATTTTCTAGGATGGTAGTGATTGAGTAATCAGTGTCTTTGACTAACTCAAACAATATTTTATGATGCATGTTCAACTCCTTTTGTGAAAATATATTCCTTTGCTCTTATGATTAGAATACATTTCATAATACTCTAGATTGAGGTACTGTCTCTAAATATTCCATTAAAAGATCATAACTGCTAACTCTCTATCATGTGTTGGACAATTTTTCACATTTATATTCAATTTTCAAGAGGTATAGGCTATCATTTTAACATTTTTAATGATTATAAATCGTATAAATTTATTTTTGTCAAAACTATACACCATAAATCCACCACTACTTGAGGGTAGTGTGATTATAGGTTTTTTTATTCATTTATTGATCTATTTAAATAATTCCTAAAAAGATTTCATCTAGGTAAACTTATCCCCTTTCATTGTTAACTTAATTTTTAGGCTATAAAATTATGAGAATTTTTCTTCAAAGTATTGATAGTTCCCAGATAATAAAATAAAAGTGAATTTATTTGTGGAAAATATTATTTTAGTACATTCCTAAAATTATTCAATATTGTATGGATCCATTGAATTTTTGTCACTTATGATCACATTCCCCATGAATGTGGATTTATAGAATTCAAAAGTTACACTAGTTGAACATAGAATACAACATCTGCAACCTTAAAATAACAATAACAATCCTTATAGAGCCTTAGTGTTCCTTTTTTTCTCTTAAATTATTTAAAATATCAATAATAAATACTACCAACAATTTATCAAGGTAATATCCAAATAATATATCCATTAATTTGATGATGATTTTTAGGAAATTTTTATGTCCAAATGTAATCACTGTGAACTCATGGTGTCCACAACTTACATGTAATGTTACCTTTTTAATGTATTGTCTCATTTTTGATGATTATATCATGAATGATGATCTAATTTTTAGAAGTATTGAGCTCCTTTGAATTGATAGAATAAGTTATCAATTCATGGTAGTGGATACATGTTTCTTATAGTGATCATGTTGAGTTCTTGATAGTGAATGTAATGATTCATTGACATATCCTTCCTAATAAATAAAATTGATGAACCCATTGATTATGCATTAGGTTGTATAAACACTTTATCCAATTGTTCTTGTAATTTATTATTTAACTTCTCCATTTCTATTAGGGACATCTTGTAGGGTCCCTTAAATATATATTTGGATCTTAGTATGTGTTTTTTGAGAAAAATACCTCATGATCTGGGGGAAGAAAAATAAATGAATTTGGGGATTACCATACAATGGGTGTTTTCTAATGATTGTTATATTACAAGGTCTTGAACATTTAAGAAATATATTCTTCTTCATTAGGTATCAACACTCACATCATTGAGATATTTTGTAAAATAGATTCATAATCATCCTTCCATTTATATAGGATGATGGTATAGTTCAATATATAGAAAGAGATTTCATTTTTGATGTTATATATATATATATATAATGAGAGTCAATTATTTCCTAGTATAGAATCAAATAATTTTAAAAGGAGGATAATAATATTCGTTGGAATAATCATCCCACATAAGTTAACAATATAATTTTCCAACACTTAGGTTGTAATGATTGAAATAATAGATGATTTCACATATATCTCTTCTTCAAGTAATCAAGGTTGTGATTTAATAGTTATAGAAAATTTACATGATATGAAGGAAATTTTAGAACATTGATCAAACATATCATTGACTAATCTTGATTTAATAGTCAGTATACCTTTTACTAGTTCATTTTATTGATCTAACACAATGGTGGTGGTTGAGAATAATTTTCCTTAATAAATTGGATTATATGGCTATTTTTGTTGATTAACTTCTAATACATTAGGTTTATCACACTATATTTCATGGTTAAAATGTTCCTTGTAGTTGAATCATTGGACTATATTGTTGTTCATTGGGTGGTGCCATCATTTGTTCAATCATATTGCCTTGATTCTTTATTTCTCAAAAATATTAATGATTTTGGTTACATTCTCTTACAAACATGAATCATTTCCCCATTATTTTAAGGAAATTCATATAGTGTATATTTTAATATATTTAACATGTGTGTGGATGTATCTTCTTCAATCCATTAACTTTAACACTAAATATTGAAACACTATAATTTATTTTTTCTATTAATTTTCATGAGACCATTATCCAAAATCCATATCTAATTTTAATGAACACAAAACTAACTCTTCATTACCCCCAAATTTATATAATTTCATGATCTTTGAAGATATTTGGAGTAAAATTATAAAATAATATATCTATTTTGTTATCATTATTGATAATATAACAAGATGAATACCTTAAAATCCATTTAATGTTTTCCTCATAAGTTGTGTGATGTTCACTCACCATCTTCTTTAGCTCTAAAAATTTTCTCTCCATCTCAATATAATGAGTTTTAGGGAAATACATGTTAGTAAATATGTTTTTAAATACTTTTTAATCTATTAATTCTAATTCATCTTTTATATTCAAATTCACCATTAATGTCTATCATTAATAAAATTCTACTTCTAAATGGTACAATATCAGAATGAATTTTCCCTTTTGGAAGAAAAGATACATAAAAATGATAATTTATAGAGATTTGACCTTTTTTTTTGAAGAAAGTAGATCTAAAGATCCAAAAAATGTTGATGGTTTTTAGAGCATACATGACTCTATGGTTTATTTCATCTTCATGGGTGAAATGATATTATAATGCCTTGTACCATAAAAACCCATAATTACATTATTTATAATAAAGGTGAAAATTTATTTTATTTCTAGGATAATTTTGGTTTATAGTTTTAGATTATTTGGTAAAATAATACATAACAAAGTGAAAAATTACAAACAGTATCCATTATTCTATAAAAAATTATTTATAAAGACACTCTTTCTTTATTCTATATAACTCCCAAATATGGAACTCTGACATCATTAACCTTTATACACATCTATAATCCCTATGAAAAAACATTTTAAAACTTGGAATGCAAAAATATCTTAGTAAAAAAAATGAAACCTTTTAGTCCATTTGTAAACATGAAAAATCCATAAAAAATATTTTATTTTTCAAAATTAACAATGGAGATCAAATAAACATTCCTTTTCATGAAAATAAATTAATTTTTTAATTTATTTCATAAATCATTTCATATGAAATAATAAATAAAATATCATAATCCAAAGGGTTTTATGGAAAACATGAAAACATTTGATCAATGTTTAATGAAAATAATCATTTCAAATATATTTTAAAAGAAATTCATTAACTTTCCATAATCTAATAATCATATTTCTATAATTCTGAAATCCGAAAATTTCATTTATAAACCATTATATGTTTATCATATAGGTACCTTGGGCCATTATCCATACAATAACCCTTAAAATAGAATAAGCTAACAAGATAATTCCCATATTAATTAGGAGTAAAATATAACCAATAAACTCCACCACATTATCCATTGCATTTGAGAGATATATCAGAAACACTTTTTATCAGAGCTATATTGGGATCACCCATCATTCATATAAAATTTACAATAACCATAGAATTAAAAGAACACATATATATTACATAGTAATAATAAAACTCAATTTAATTGGAATTAGATCCCATAAGAAATAACGAGTTTACATATATCATAAAGATAAGAAGAAAAAAATGTACACTTAGAAGAAATTTTTAAAACTAAAACATAAAACAATAATGAAAGAGGGATATTATTTAATAATAATAATGGAATATTGTAGATGAATATTGATATTAAATAACTATAATGATGTAAACAATAAAATTTAAGTCGGGTATGTTAAAAAATAACATTTATTTTCAACATTGGTATAAAAAGCGTCAAAATAAACCATACAATAAATGTTTTAAATAATAATTTTAAAAAAATAAAAAAGTTGGTAAAATTTAGATGAAAATGTAATTTAAAAATATTATATGTATAAATAATAACATACCTAGAACATTATTAATAACATAAATATGGATGAAAAATATTTTAATAAAATACTTTAAAAGAAGGTGTCAAAGTAAAATCAATTATCATAAGTCTTGTATTGGTTTATACATTCTCTAACAGCAAAATACTAAAATTATATTATTTTTATAATTTCTAAATGAGAAATTTCATGGTCATTTAATTACTAATATTATTTTTATTTCGTTTATTACCATATTTATTTTGTTACTACAATGGTTATGTCCACATTATATATTTTTAGGACTTTTGGTTCATAATAAAAAAATAGTATCGGTAGGATGTTCATGGTCAAAGGGTTCATAATTCCATCAACACCAAAATCATAATAAAGAAAAAATTATAATTATTATAATTTAAAAACAATTTTATATGCATCTAAAATATACAGACATCAAAAAAATAATTACATCAATTTGTGTAGGTGGTAGACAACATGTACACATGAATGACGTTATCAATTTTCGATGGATTAAAAGGTATGAAACTATATGATATATTTTATTTAATGAGTGATAAATATTTCTAAAATATAATATATATTTATTAATATATCATGTTGACCATCATTTTGAGGTGGTTATGAAAAATTAAACACATCATTTCATGGAGGTGGTAGTCAACACATATAGATGAATGATGTTTTCATTCCACATGGGATGTAAAAGGAGGTAAAAATAGATTTTTTATTTTCATAATAACATTTAAGTATAGTGGAGAAACTTTTTATATTATATCATTATGTTTTTAGAATATTTTACTAATGTATAAGATAAATTAAATTTAAAATTATCAGTCAAGATTTATTCATCTTCTTCAAGCAATCACTTTTGGCTTACTACTTAAGACTTATAGGTTAGTATTTTGATGAGACTGTAGAATATATTTCATGGATTGAATCATTGGGAATTAATTTTTTTAGGTATAAAAAAAACTAGAGTGCCCAAAATTTTGATTAAGGGAAGATAATATGATCCTTTTTATATGTGAGGAGAGGGGCACCCTTCGTTTTAATGAAGTATTAAATTAATATAAATTATTATTAATTATAGAGTTGTACCAAATTATTTTTTTTTGGAATATATTATGACTATGAGTCTATATCCTCTCATATTATAAATTTGGAAAAGTTTAGGATATTTTTGTACCCTTATATATTACTTCCAATCACCCTAACCATTTTGATGATTACAGGGATATCAAAGTTTTATACTCCAGATGAGTCAATAAAGTTACTGTAAAAGGAAAAGTATACCATAAGTGTAAATTTTTTTATATTATTGAACATACCCCATTATCATGGAAAATATAATATTCTTATGATTTTTTAATCATTAAATAAAATATTATTTTACCTAATATTCCATTTAAGTCAATTCCCAGACTTTTCACATAGTTTAACATTAAAGACTTCAATATTGTTATGGAATTTGAATCTAAAATTTTTAAACATCACTCAGAATATTTATTTATCTAAATATTTATTTTAAATTAATAATTCATCTTAATTTTATTACATTTAATGTTTTTCAAAGTCATTTATGAGTTTTTTGATTAGATGATTTTTCAATTACTTGAACAAGCACTGTGTCGGCATTCTGTAAGAACTTAAGTTTATTATTTTATAAATATAAATTAATAATAAATTATGATTATAAAAAATAATTAATATTTCAAATAACCATTTATAGAAAAACATAAACTCTTTTTCTCTAAATGGAAAAATATTATAGATATTAAAACAAAGAGAGTGAAATTTTGTTTTTATTATTAATTAAATTCATATTAAGGTCGTTATCCAAGGTAATTGGAAAGAAATTGCCAAATTTTTAAACTTGGAATGATTATGGTTGAAAAAAAATAATTAAAAAAATAAATACAATTTTATAGATATTTTTAGGCCATATCTCATACTTTTAACTCATTTTTACCTGTTGTACCCTTACTGAAGTAATAAATATTTACAATAGATACTATTCATATCAAACAAAAAATGTAACATCATACCCCATCCCATTGGGTTGAGAGGGTGGAGGAATTATACATGGCCTGAAAAGACATTCCTAGGGCGCCAAGGGTTGGAAATAAATGCTAAGGGATTCAAGAATCATTGGGGAATGATTTTACCTTATGATAAATTCAACCAACCAAATGTTCCATTACCAAAAACGCCTACATGATGCATGTCCCCAAAATAATCCTAACTATACATTGTCCAAAAGACAACCAATTTGTTCCACAGATGATCCTATGGATCAATACAGCCAAACCCAATAATCAGAGAACCAAGAATAATACTACAGAAGAAGACCCCAAAAGAACTAAGAAACCATCCATAGCTCCACACAAAGCTCCATGATCCAAGAACCACAACATCACCAAAGAATCATGTCGAACTGCTAGCAATATTAGGTGATATACCCTTACCTGCGTCCCAAAATACAACATCTGCAAAAGAACCCATGTGCCAAAGCAAGGGTGATTAATAATACACAGTAGGATTTCCCCATATGACTTCCTTACACATGAAACTATTATAAAATCATTAGCACATTTATATAAAATAGTTCATATAAAAAATTCAAAAACATAACAAATTACAAAAAGAAAAGAACTCTTTTACCAATAAATTTTCACCAAATTCCCTCAACACATAGGAAAGCCAAAAAACTAGTACACAATCCCTTCCACCCTATCACATTACCACCATAACATTCATTTTTTATTAGCAACATAGAATATGAAAAAAAATTGGTGGAACTTCCCATCCAAACCCTTTAACTACTTTACAAATCAAGTGGTAATTCCCACCCACCTATCCTTGATGATGTCCCTTCCATGTACTCTCCATCCTATTTTTATAGTAGAACTCCCCAACCACTTTACATCACTCTGACCACAATATATTATGAACAAGCCAATAACCATGAACATAACACACCAAGGCCACAACAACATTCCAACAACCATTTCATAATCAAACAATCCCTTGAATCATCATCCATGGCAGATCACATTTTAATAAAGCAACCCATTTTTAATGAAAATAATTTTCTCAAACTATTTCTATAAAAAAACAAGTTATCAATTTTAAAATCAACATTTTAAAATCCAATAACAATAAAATATCACTGCAAAACCCATTTTCCCCAAAAATCCTGAAAACATTATGAGAGGGATTTCTAACCGATTTTTCACATCAAAACCACCAATTAATTTAAGAAACCCCAATTAAATGGAACAAGCCCTAAAGTTCTAACAACACGGAGTCAAGAGATAAGAAACATACCTTCAAAGTTCTGGTGAAATTGACCCACAAGTAACCACATCACAAAACTGGAAAAACGCTCCACTAAAACCACTCTATATCTCCTTACCTACCATAAAAAATCCTTATTATCAACATACAAGGAAAAAAACCCTTGATCTACATGAAATGAATTTATATCCTGGTAACCAAGAGATATGGAAGAGTATATCTATATAAAACCAAAGATAATCCAAGAGGAGAGACTTACCCATGAGAAACTACCTTCAAACCACCTTTAAATCCCTTCAAACCAATTCCAAAATGAGTGGGAGAGAACCCCTAGACCTTGGAAACCCAAAACCCCTAGTTATAATTGAGTGGTAGAGAGTTTTGGAATTTTTAGAGCTATCTAGACTGATCCTAGATTTTAAAACCGAATTTTTAATGGGCGGCATGGTTAGCTCACATGGTTAGACAAACCGCGCAGTAACTGTGTGCCTAATGCTTCCTCCAAAGGGGCACATCACACAACCCAAACTTCATGGTTAGGAAAACCATGTGCAAACCATGTGTACCCCACTACCCACAAATTTCATCTCACACAATTTCCCTAAACCATTCTCAAACTGTAATGCTGTAAAAAGGCCTCCTACCTTATTCAAAACCATTCCATACTCTCCAAACCTCTTCCCAACTCATCCCAAGTACTTTAAACACCTAAAATGGAATCAAAAAGGAAACATACCTCAAAACAGGGTTGGTAAATTCTCTATACCATTGTAATTTCCATCCTTGGAAATTAGAGAACCATCTCATTGTCAAAACAGATTGGGCCACTACTCAGCCATCTCTTTCTCCCACTCCCAATACTCCTCTTGAATCTGACCATGATGTCACAAAACCCGAACTAAATTGATTATTTTACCATATAAGAATTTATATTTCCTATCCAAAATCCACACTGTCATGTACACCAAGGAAGAATCTAGTTCTAGCTCAATATGGTCTCAACGAATAACATGGTCCTGATCTAGTTGATACTTTTTCAACTGCGACACATGAAACACATTGTGCACCACAATAAACCGTAGTGGAAAGGCCAACTGATAATCCTCCACTCAAATCCATTCAAATATATCAAAAGGCTCATTATAACTTAGAGATAACTTACCATTCTTCCCAAACCGATGATATCCCAACCTAGGATAGATTCTCAAAAACACATGATCACCCACCTCAAATGATAATGGTCGATGCCGATGGTTTGTATTCGATTTTTGAAGAATTTGAGTAATCTCTGTCCTATTTCTGATCAACATGATATTTTCTATAGTATCCTAGACAAGTCTCGGTCCAATCATCGAAGTCTCAACCTTTTTCACCCAACATAGTGGAGAACGACACAAATGCCCATACAATGCCTCAAATGGAGCCATATGTATTGAATCCTGATAAATGTTATTATAGGATAACTCCACCAATTGTAAGTGCTCCTCCCATTAACTAATAAAATCTATCACACAATCCCTTAACATGCCCTCCAATGTTTTTATCGTCCTCTTAGATTGTCCATCCATTTAAGGTTGATACTTTAAGCTCATCATCAACTGTGTCACAAGGGCTTGCTACAATTATTTTGAAAAATGATATGTGAACTTCATATCTCAATCTGATACAATAGAGACTGGAATACCATGCCTTTTTACCATTTCCTAAATATATATTATGGATAGATCATCCACCATATGGGATTCACAAAAAGGAATGAAATGGGCCGACTTTGTGAGTTGATCCACAATCACACATATGTCCTAAAGTTACCTAACCATTATCGGAAGACCTTTCATAAAATCCCTCGCTATCTGCTCCCATTTCCACTCTAGGATAGGTAAGGACTACAACATTCCCACTGGACACCGATGTACTACCTTGACTTGTTGAAATGTGAAGCCTCTCGAAATAACCTTATCCACTCTCCATTTCATACCAACCCGCCAAAATTACACATTGAACACCTTATACATCTTCTGAATTTCAGGATGGACATCCCACCTAGAATGATGATACTCCTTGAGAATTCCTCCTGAAAAGCCACTAGTAATACCATCTAATTCCGAAAAGAAAATATTGAATTTCCATTAAGTTCTCATCTCTCAATGGTCTCTGCTCCATTGAGTTTCGACCTCATCACCATACATTCAGAATCAGATGCTTGTGCCTATTTAACCAAAAAAACCAAGTGAAGAACCAATGAAACAAGAAAGAAGTTCACTCTATCAACCTAGTCCTCACATTCCAATCACATTTCATCCATGATCAATATCAAATACCACTGATTTGATGCTTGTTTCACCACTTAAGAATATTATTTTCTAGTTAATGCATCTGCCACTAAATATACCTCACCTGGTTTGTACATTAAGTCAAAATCAAACATCTGGAGATATCCCATCCATCTCCTTTGCCTCAAATTCAAATATCTAAATGAGGAAATATTATTTATGCTCTTGTGATAGGAAAACACCATGAATTACTCACCGAATAGATAATGATGCCACATTTTTACGGAATAAACCACTTCCACCAACTCCAAATGATGTTTTGGGTAGTTATTCTCATGAATCCTCAACTGGTGTGAGACATAAGTAACCACAGGATCCCACTACTTGAGAACAGACCTGATCCCCAATCCCAATGCATCACAAAACAGAAATTACCCTTTACTTATTCAAAAAAACCAAGATTGGTGCGAATATCAGGTGATCCATTAGCTCTTCAATGAATTTATGACACTACACACCCCATTGAAAAGGAATATTATTCCTTGTAAAAGCTACTGTTGGTGAATACAACTATGAGACATCATGCAAAAAATGTCGATAATAGCCAGCTAGACCAAGGAAACATTGTATCTCGAAAACATTCATTGGTGATTGCCTTGAGACAATTACCTATGTCTTTTATGGATAAAAAAGAACACCTCTCTCAGAAATAACATGGCCAATGAAATGATCCTCCTATATCTAAAAGTTACACTTTGACAATTTGGAATACAACCTATGATCCCTTAAGATCCCCAACACTATCACCAAGTGCTGCTCATACTCTACCCTCTTCCTGGAATACACTAGTATATCATTAACAAATACCACCAAAAAGGAATCCAAATATCTATAAAATATCTTATTGATCAATGCCATGAACACTGATGGTTAATTTTTTAGACTAAATGGAATAACTACATTCTATTCCTGGCCATATATACTTCTGAAAGTTTTTTTGGGATATCATCTTTCCTCACCCGAAATTGATGATACACTAACCTCAAGTAAATCTTGCAGATCAACTGAGCTCCCCTAAACTGGCCAAAAAAATCATCAATGTTTGGAATTGGATATTTGTTCTTTATCGTAACTTGATTAAGTCTATGATAATTAAAATAGAGTTGGAGAGTTCTATATGCCATTTTGACAAACAAAATTGGCACTGCCCATGGATATGTGCTAGGTCAGATAAACCCTTTATTTTCTAACTCTTCCAACTGCACCATTAATTACTACAATTCTACTGGTGCCATACAGTAAGATGAAAGTGAGATAGCACTGGTCCCTGGAAGAAGATCAATCGTAAACTTCACTTCTCTTGTAGGTGGAATCCCTGAGAATTCTTTGGGAAATACATCCATGAACTGATCCACAACTTCTGGAATAACACTCTAAACAATACCTTCCACTGATGGAAAACAAAAAAATCCAACTAATATGAGATCATTCCAACAGCTGGTATATGGCCCCAGCCTTAAACCTTACTTAATCTTGAGTTATTACAAGATTACACATCGAGGATCTTTTCAGGTTTAGAGTTTTAGAGAATTAGATCATGAAACTTGCATTACATTCCACATATAAACAAAGTGGTTACATAAAAGACAATATTCATTCTTCCCATCAACGGAAACATATTTAAAATAAAACATGGATTCTTTCTTGACACATCCTTGACACTATCATCACATCATGTACCTTTCCCTTGACCTATGAAAAACATTTCAAAAACTTGGGATGAGCATAAAAAGCTCAGTAAGGGTTATAAAAATATGGAAAGGAAACATGAGTACATATATACATAAGAATGAAATCATACTTTACCCAGAAAACATAGGCACTTTAACATACCTCATCAAATCATGAATGAATCATAAAAATCATAAGACATAAAAGGTAACTTGAGGCATTCATAACATTCTTACGTAGGGAGTAACCCTCTTGGTTACGTTTGGAATATCCACCACAGTATATTCCCTAAATCTCTTCGGAGAAACCTTAAAGTTTCTCTCCTTCGCGTTACCCAATGCATCAGAGAGCTATATCGGGCTCACCCACCCTTAGTTTATCACGGAACCACCCATCTTCATAATAATTCCCAAGAACCATAACATAATCGTATCACATAAAACATGCACAAAGGAAACGTAACATTTCCACATTTCAATCACAAGATATCAATATAACACATTGATAAAATAAAAACATTATGAAAACCATTTTCAATACCAAAATAAAAGAAAAGTAAAACATGGTATTTAGTTTTCTTTTAAAAAGAAGGTATGGCTTGTAGAGGAAGCCGAAACTCAAATAATGGTCACGACGGTGGAGAAGTCATTGTCGCCGCATACGTACAACAAAAACATTCCCTTTTGTCGTTTAGTAAACACTTCATATAAAAATATTCCTTTTGAATAAACATAAAAGTCAAAGGGGATTATACACCATATAAAAGAAGGTTGTGTATAAAACAAAATATGCCTCAATGAAAAGAGATTGAGACGAAGTCCCTTACAAAGACGGTATCCTTGGTTTAAGGATAAATGAATTACATCATTATGTGTGACAAACGAACACACCAAATATAAGTGGATATTAAGTGTAAAATAATCAAATGTCATTCACAAGTATTCAAAGGATGACATATTCAATAACAACATGTTGAACCAAAAGAAATCGAAATTGGGTGAAGAAGTTCCCTTGACAGCCTAACAACGTCACATCAAAATGAGTTTATGAGAGACAAAAAAGGGTATCTCATCACTTGGACATAAAATTTACATCAATAAGGATATATGAGAACATATCCCAACATAACAATATGTAAATTAAATGACCCAACAAAAGAAGTCTTTTAAAAAGTGGAGGGTGAAAGGTTCCCTTACCGACATGGGTATCTTTCGAAACATACACCTCGTGAAAGAAGGACAATACAACATTGATGTAAATACTCATAAAAGAAGGTATATTACACAATGAGTAAAATAATGGGCAGTAAATACACCACTCAAAGGAAATTATGGCAAATGTAGCATAAATCTCACGGGAATAAAAGTGAGATGAAAAATCCCTTATGAAAACTCGGCAGCCTAACGACGCCACATAAAACTTACAAAAATGGATTGATGAGATCAAATATGGTATCTAATCATATTAACGTAAAGTTTATAGAATGAGGAATATAAAATAACATCCCCCAACATAAAAAATAGGAGCTTAAAAGAAGTGACATAAATAAGAATACTTAAAAAGAAAGAGAGAGGTTAGAACTCTTACGAAAATTCGGCAGCCTAACGGCACCACCCAAAACTTCCAAAATGGATTGATGAGAGAGAATAGGGTCTCTCACCACATGAACATAAAAATTACAGTAATATTAATATAAAATAACATACCAATAACAAGTAAGATGAGCTTTAAAGGAATGACATAAATGAGTGTACTTAAAAAGAAAGAGTGGAGTAGGATCCCTTACCTCAAGTCCAACTTGTCTTGTTCGTTTCTTTATATTCCTGAATAATAAACTTTGGTCAATTAATAATTGCCTAATTACCTCTTTTAGAGATTATTATTCAGTTCATATCACATATTATAATGTTATAATAATTGTTTAATAATTTTAGTTCATATCAGACGTTTTTGCCGATGTTTGGTAAATGAGTCAAAAATGAACTTGTTTGAAAAAAGATTTCTCATGTAGTTATAAGTAAATAATTTCCAGAATAGTATTAATGATTAAAATATCATATATATCCATTAAATATTCATTTTATACTTTTCCATATCATTTGGAGATATAAAATGAAAAGCACTGTTCATGGAGACGGTAGGTCGTACGTACGCATGAACGCTACTTTCATTTTTTGTTATATTAATGGAATTAAAACAAAATGAGATATATATATATATATGTTATAATTGCAGAATGATATACATAATTTAGATTTAATATATTACATATATATCCATTATATATATGTACTTATAATATTACATAACATTTTGAGATAAGAAATGAAATGTACCGTTCATGGAGACGGTAAGCCGTAGGTACGCATGAACGCTACTTTCATTTCTATTTCACATTTAATGGAATTAAAACATAATTATACATAATAGTATTTTAATTCCAGTATGGTATCATATATAATATCATTAAATATATCCTTTATACGTACCACATATGGTATTAATGAATCAAATCACTTTGAGGGGGCGGTAGTCCGCACTTCCTTAAATGAAGATATCGCGTTTACCCATAATGGAAACCATAAAGGTACACCATAAATAAAAAATAAAGAAGCTTAAGTAAAACATAAACATATTATATATCATATATAAATATAGTGTCATCTTAATGGCCACCTTTGAAGGTGTTAGAAGAATGTTGAAAAATCATCGTTTCGGGAGGCAGAAATTCGCCATCCACGGAAACAGTATGTTCTTTAACCATTAGATGTAGGTGTGTGTAAGTGTAGCTATAATAAATCTTATAATAACATCCTAGTATATTTAAGATACTATATTTGTTACAAAATAAATAAATAAAAAGAGTTTAGGGGGTTGGAGAAGCAAAATAAAACAAAAGGACACAAGTGAAGACATTACCTTAAAATCGAGTAACTAACTTTTTTTTGAGTTCAAAGGATTCCTTGGGAAGGATTATACCCAAAGTGAGTCTTCAAGGAGTAATATAGGGAAGGGGAGAGACTAAATGGGCTGGGTTTGGCCGAGCCAAATGCTTTGGGAGTGTGGGTAAGGAGGTAGAGGTGGGGGCCTTTTATAAGAGGAGAGGAGGCCCACTCTTGTAATGTTACAAAATGTTACTTTATTTTCAAAGGAGTTTCGGATTTTAATGGTCCCCAATTGATTTATTTCAAGGATAATGTGATAAGGGTTCGAAATCAACTCATCCAATAGGTTTTGGACATGTTTAGGTCTTAGATATGACATTATCTTTCCATTTTATTAAAATCGTTAAATAATGAGGTCATCGCTGCATCATCATGATTTCATAAATAATTTAATTTATTTAATGTCTAAAATTTATAAAAATAATACTATTATGTAGGAAATCTGTTTATCTTTCCAATGACTATTTAAAGTCAAAGATATGACTTGTATAACCCCATGAAAAAATTATTTTAGTAAAACATCTCATGTTTGTGTCATTTTTACATTAACATTAAATAAAATGATATTTATGTCATTTTCCAACCAAAGTGGCTTCATGGGGTCCCCAAGTTGACCCATGGATTGTCTTGGTCCGCCACGACACATCCAACGAGGGTAGGACATGTGTCTAGGTCACTTCATTTTATTGAAACATTATTCTTACCATAAACTACACTAATTACCTCTAATCACGATTAAAAACTTAATAAGTTACTATTCACCAAAAAATTATTTTTATCCCATGGAACCACATTTTAATTATTAATTAAAACCATGTATTTCTGATTTTTTAAATTCAAAACACAAAAATGGAAAATTTTCATTTAAACAGAAAAGTCAGTTTTTATAAGTACCACTTAGTGGTTTCACTATTCATAAAAAATTGTAGTTTTTCCGAAAAATCCCAAAAATTCACCCTAAGCTATATTTGATATTCAGAATTCAAAAATGAAGTCTATTTTAAAAAATTCAAAACATATAATTCACATTAATTAATTTAATAATTAATTCCCGTTGTCAGAGCAAATAGCGTGTTTTTATGAAACAATAAGTATCAAAAGATTGACACTAGATTAAGCCTGATTTCAAAGTGAAATTAATTCCAACGACCACTATTGGATTTAATGGTAAAATATATTCTAATTTCACTTTAAAACCAATTCAAAAGATAATCTAATAATATAAATAAATTAGATTAAAAAGAGGTTTTGAATTAAAATACAACATTTTACACTATTCATTAAAAAAAATGAACTTTATCAGAAAGATACCAAAAATTTACACAAAGTAAATTTTGATGTCATGATTCTTAAGAAGAGTTTTATTTGGTACAATAGAATGTATAATAGTGAACAAAACTATATTTAATGATGGTTCGCCATCAAAAGGCGATAAGTGAACCTTTAGTGAAAACTAGGGCATATACGCCTAAAATTGAATTCTTTCCATATTTTAAGCCTTTATCTTTTATTGGTAAAATGTAAAAACATTTAAAAACATATATAATCATATTTTAGTTATTTCTATCCATTCCAGCCAATACAACAGCTACATGTTAACTACCATTTAAAATAATATTATTTTATTATTAGAGTGCAACGTAAGATTCCCAAGAAACTCGTTGTTGCATGTTGGGTACGCCATCGAGCATAGCGTCCCATTTAAAGTCATATTAATATTTTATTCACAAATATGGATAAATATGAAAATGTCATATTCTTTATTTACCTGGGGTGTTATATCCTTCCCCTGTTTTGGGAATTGTGTCCTCGCAATTTTTTAAAATTGAGCTTGGAAACATCCTTGAAAGTCCCACATCAGAACAAGAGTCGGTAAAACAATCACTTTAAAATAAAGGAAGATAAGTACAGAGGTCACCCGAGTTAACCCATACTAAGATTCCATGTAGAAAAACATGGTCATGGAAGAAAAAGAAAATGGTCATGTTCTTGAAGGAGAGTGATAGTAAACATGTCTAGGAGAAAGTTAACCATAAGAAAATCACAAACTTGTGATGAGTTAAACGGTATTCGATTCCCCAGTAGCAAAAGGAAATAGACAACATTTTTCTTTTAAGTTACTTTTTATTGAGGAATTTATTCATAAGGAAACATAATCACTTATCATGTTTACTTTCAACTTTTACTAGATTCCTTAATCAAACTCATATTTTTTCCCAAAAGATGAGTATTTAGGGAGACTTGTTCGCATTAAGAGTACGATAATAAACTTCTAGAGAATCACCTAATCCACCAAAGAGAACTATATACCTCCCATGTCTTTAGGCTTTAACCAAAACCAAAACGAAAGAGGTTAGTACAAGGTCAGATAATCCAGAAAAGGATAACCCTTTAAAAAGAAAATCTATGCTTAATCTCCAAAATTTGTCCAACAAAACCCAAAGTTCAAAGAGGACTATTCTATTATCAATTTGTACCTAAAATTCATCAAGGCAAACCAAAATAATATTGAAACCCAAATATTTGAAGGATTTAGTCACATAGTCTTCCAAGTTAAATCGTAAAATTTATCTCCAAACAACATCTGTTGCTCCTAAAGTCTGGTATTGAAAAGTAATTAACCTAATCACATATCCTCCATGATAGGTTAATCATTTTCATAAATAACCCAAAATCAACTTACTCTTAATTAATAAAATCATATAACTAAAAAGAATCATTCAAACTAACCAGGGACTTCACGTAGTCCAGTGGTAGGCGATAAATACCAGTTGCACTTTGGTTGTGGGTTCGATTCCCGCAGCTTCGTCCGACGCGACGGGTAGTCACACGGTCTGCGTGTTGTCCTTTTTCCAAAACTATATAATTCTCAAATCATTCCCCAAAAAGAGATAAAATCATCAAAAATAACCATAACATAATTTAACCTCAATTTTATCTCATGCCTTTCACTTCCATCATAACATATAGTAACCCATAATTACCTCAAAAGTAAGGATTATATAAACTCTAATGGTTACCTTTATAATTATCACCTGAAATTCCATATCAATTGGTAATCTCATACATTATGCATTAAAGATCATACCATGGTTCAAGTGGTTGATCATTACTCCTTGATAGTTGGTTTAGAACAAGCACGAGTTTCCTTATTGAATCCCCCATTTTATCTAGTATCTTAATCATAGAACCACCACAGTTTCCTTCAAACCTGTTGTCTCTTTGGTGCATGCTAGATCCAGCCATTTACTAATACCAAAAAGGTCAGTGTGAATATATCAAAATAACCAACATGTACTAATGAGTAAGATAAACACTAAGATATAATTACTCATTCACTTAATCTAAAAACTATGACACTTTCTAAAATCCTAGCCAATATGGTAATGTCACTTATGCTTAAAGAATACCCTAACCTCTAAAGTTATTTAAACCGACCTTTGATACCAACTATAAGGCCCCAGCCTTAAACCTTACTTAATCTTGAGTTATTACAAGATTACACATTGAGGATCTTTTCTGGTTTAGAGTTTTAGATAATTAGATCATGAAACATGCATTACATTCCACATTTAAACAAAGTGGTTACATAAAAGACAGTATTCATTCTTCCCATCAACAGAAACATATTTAAAATAAAACATGGATTCTTTCTTGACACATCCTTGACACTATCATCACATCATGTACCATTCCCTTGACCTGTGAAAAACATTTCAAAAACATGGGATGAGCATAAAAAGCTCAGTAAGGGTTATAAAAATATGGAAAGGAAACATGAGTTCATATTTACATAAGAATGAAATCATACTTTACCGATAAAACATAGGCACTTTAACATACCTCATCAAATCATGAATGAATCATAGAAATCATAAGACATAAATGGTAACTTGAGGCATTCATAACCTTCTTACGTAAGGAGTAACCCTCTTGGTTACGTTTGGAATACCCACCACAGTATATTCCCTAAATGTCTTCAGATAAACCTTAACTTTTCACTCCTTCGCGTTACCCAATTCATTGGAGAGAAATATCGGGCTCACCCACCCTTAGTTTATCACGGAACCACCCGTCTTCATAATAATACCCAAGAACCATAACATAATCGTATCACATAAAACATACATAAAGAAAACATAACATTTCCACATTTCAATCACAAGATATCAATACAACACATTGATATAATAAAAACATTATGAAAACCATTTTCAATACCAAAATAAAAAAAAAAGTAAAACATGGTATTTATTTTTCTTTTAAAAAGAAGGTATGGCTTGAAGAGGAAGCTGAAACCCAAATAATGGTCACGACGGCGGAGAAGTCATTGTCGCCGCATACGTACGACAAAAACATTCCATTTTTTCATTTAGTAAACACTTCATATAAAAATATTCCTTTTGAATAAACGTAAAATTCAAAGGGGTTTATACACCGTATAAAAGAAGGTTGTGTATAAAACAGAATATGCCTCAATGAAAGGAGATTGAGACGTAGTCCCTTACAAAGATGGTATCTTTGGTTAAAGGATAAATGAATTACATAATTATGTGTGAAAAAAGAATACACCAAATATAAGAGGATATTAAGTGTAAAATAATCAAAGGTCATTCACACATATTCAAAGGATGACATATTCAATAACTACATGTTGAACCCAAAGAAATCGAAATTGGGTTAAGAAGATCCCTTGACAGCCTAACGGCGTCACATCAAAATGAGTTGATGAGAGATAAAAAAGGTATCTCGTCACTTGGAAATAAAATTTACATCAATAAATATGTATGAGAACATATCCTAACATAACAATATGTAAATTAAAAGACCCAACAAAAGAAGTCTTTTAAAAAGAGGAGGGTGAAAGTTTCCCTTACCGACATGGGTATCTTTTGAAACATATACCTCGTGAAAGAAGAACAATACAACATTGATGTAAATACTCATAAAATAAAGTATATTACACAATGACTAAAATAATGGGCAGTACATACACCACTCAAATGAAATTATGGAAAATGTAGCATAAATCTCACGGGAATAAAAGTGAGATGAAAAATCCCTTACGAAAACTCGGCAGCCTAACGACGCCACATAAAACTTACAAAAATGGATTAACAAGATCAAATAGGGTATCTCATCATATTAACATTATGTTTATAGAAAGAGGAATATAAAATAACATCCCCCAACATAAAAAATAGGAGCTCAAAAGAAGTGACATAAAGGAGAGTACTTAAAAAGAAAGTTAGAGGTTAGATCTCTTACGAAAATTCGACAGCCTAACGGCACCACCCAAAACATCCAAAATGGATTGATGAGAGAGAATAGGGTCTCTCATCACATGAATATAAAAATTACAGTAAGATTAATATAAAATAACTTCCCAATGACAAGAAATATGAGCTTTAAAAGGAATGATATAAAAGAGTGTACTTAAAAAGAAAGAGTGGAGTAGGATCCCTTACCTCAAGTCCAACTTGTCTTGTTCGTTTCTTTATAATCCTGAATAAGAAAATTTGGTCAATTAATAATTTCCTAATTACCTCATTTAGATATTATTATTCAGTTCATATCACATTTTATAATGTTATAATAATTGTTTAATAATGTTAGTTTATATCAGACGTTTTTGCCGATGTTTGGTACATGAGTAAAAAATGAACTTGTTTGAAAAAAGATTGCCCATGTAGTTATAAGTAAATAATTTCCAGAATAGTATTAATGATTAAAATTTCATATATATCCAGTAAATATTAATTTTATACTATTCCATATCATTTGGAGATAAAAAACTAAAAGCACCGTTCATGGAGACGGTAGGTCGTACGTACGCATGAACGCTACTTTCATTTTTTGTCATATTAATGGAATTAAAACAAAATGAGAGAGATATATATATGTTATAATTGCAGAATTATATCCATAATTTAGATGTAATATATTACATATATATCCATTATATATATGTACTTATAATATTACATAACATTTTGAGATAAGAAATGAAATGTACCGTTCATGGAGACGGTAAGTCGTACGTACACATGAACACTACTTTCATTTCTATTTCATATTTAATGGAATTAAAACATAATGATACATAATAGTATTTTAATTCCAGTATGGTATCATATATAATATCATTAAATATATCCTTTATACGTACCAGATATGGTATTAACGAATCAAATCACTTTGAGGGGGCGGTAGTCCATACTTCCTTAAATGAAGATATCGCGTTTACCCATAATGGAAACCACAAAGGTACGCCATTAATGAAAAATACAGAAGATTAAGTAAAACATAAACATATTATATATCATATATAAATATAGTGTCATATTAATGGCTACCTTTGAAGGTGTTAGAATAATGTTGAACAATCATCGTTTCGGGAGGCAGAAATTCGTCATCCACAGAAACAGTATGTTCTTTAACCATTAGATGTAGGTGTGTGTAAGTTTAGCTCAAATCCTTCTTATAAAAACATCCTAGTATATTTAAGATACTGTATTGGTTACAAAATAAATGAATAAAAAGAGTTTAGGGGGTTGGAGAAGCAAAATAAAACAAAAGGACACAAGTGAAGACATTACCTTAAAATCGGGTAACTCCCTTTGGTTTGAGATCAAAGGCTTCCTTGGGAAGACTTCTGCCCAAAGTGAGGATTCAAGGAGTAAGAGAGAGAAGTGGAGAGACAAAATGATCAGGTTTTGGCCTAGCCAAAGGCTTTGGGAGTGTGGGTAAGGAGGTAGAGGTGGGGTCTTTTTATAAGAGGAGAGGAGGGGCACTCTTGTAAAGTTACAAAATGTGACTTTATTTTCAAAAGAGTTTTGGATTTTAAAGGTCCCACATTGATGTATTTCTAGGATAAGGTGATAAAGGTTCGAAATCCACTCATCCAATAGGTTTTGTACATGTATAGGTCTTATATATTACATTATCTTTCCATTTTATTAAAATCCTTAAATAATGTGGTCATCGCTGCATCATCATGATGTCATAAATAATTTAATTTATTTAATGTCTAAAATTTTTAACAAAATACTATGATGTAGGAATAAATTTAATCTTTCCAAATACTATTTATTTTCAAAAATATGACTTGTATAACCCCATGTAATTTTTTTTAGTAAAACATTTCATGTTTGTGTCATTTTTACTTTAACATTAAGTAAAAAGATATTTATGTCAATTTACAACCAAAGTGGCTCTATGGGGTCCCCAAGTTGTCCCATGGATTTTCCAGGTCGGCCATGACACATCCAATGAGGGTAAGACATGTGTCTTGGTCATTTCATTTTATTAAAACATTATTCTTACCATAAACTACACTAATTTCCTCTAATCGCGATTAAAAACTTAATAAGTTACTATTCACCAAAAAAATTATTTTTATCCCATTGAACCACATTTTACTTCTTAATGACAACCATGTATGTCAGATTTTTGAAATTCAAAACAAAAAGATGGCAAAATTTTATTTAAACGGAAAAATAATTTTTTATAAGTACCACTTAGTGGTTTCACTATTCATCAAAAATTGAAGATTTTCAGAAAAATACCAAAAATTCTCCCTAAGCTATATTTGATATTCCGAATTCCAAAATGAAGTCTATTTTACAAAATTAAAAACATATAAGTCAAATTAATTAATTTAATAATTAATTCCCGCTGTCAGAGCAAATAGCGTGTTTTTATGAAACAATAAGTATCAAAAGATTGACACTAGTTTAAGTATGATTTCAAAGTGAAATTAATTCCAACGACCACTATTGGATTTAATGGTAAAAATATATTCTAATTTCACTTTAAAACCAATTCAAAAGATAATATAATCATATAAATAAATTAGAATAAAAAGAGTTTTTGAATTAAAATACAGCATTTTACACTATTCATTAAAAAAATGAACTTTATCAGAAAGATACCAAAAATTACACAAAGTAAATTTTGATGTCCCGATTCTTAAGAAGAGTTTTATTTGGTCCAATAGAAAGTATAAGAGTGAACAAAACTATATTTAATGATGGTTCGCCATCAAAAGGCGATAAGTGAAACTTTCGTGAAAACTAGGGCATATACGCCTAAAATTGAATTCTTTCCGTATTTTAAGCCTTTATCTTTTATTGGATAAATGTAAAAACATTTAAAAACATATATAATCATATTTTAGTTATTTATATCCATTCCCGCCAATACAACGACTACATGTTAACTACCATTTAAAATAATATTATTTTATTATTAGAGTGCAATGTAAGATTCCCAAGAAACTCGTTGTTGCATGTTGGGTACGCCATCGAGCATAACGTCCCCTTTAAAGTCATATTAATATTTTATTCACAAATATGGATAAATATGAAAATTTCATATTCTTTATTTACCTGGGGTGTTACATCTGGTGCCAAAAAATTCATTTCACCCAGCTTTTCATTCTATCCCCTCTAAATAGTTGTTCAACACCATCCTACATCATAAAACTAATTGTTCGCGCATAGTAATCGATGTGGGGCTTAAAATTCTCCAACCAATCCATTCCCATGGTTATTCCATAAGCATCCATCTCAATCATTGAGAAACCCCACATCCATTCAATGTCATCCACAACTAAACAACACACTCTATATAAGACGGATCGACACTCTCATTGATGTAGGGGCTTGTAGTTTCAAAATAGAAGACATCATTTATAAGACCACCAGATTTTATGAGATAGATTATTTTTAATTTCATTGATGTCTTGTGTTTAATTATACACTAATATTAGATTTCAATATATGCAACACCTTATTATCTTGTAGTATACACAATAGTATTATTTTCTTGTGTTCCACATAATTTCAAGTTCTTTTGATTGAATTCATTTCATGCAACACTAAGTATAGATATTGTATAATATATAAATGAAATAAGTTTGGATTATGTTATATGAAACACCAAATGAATCATTAACTACTCACAACACATACTTGTCTTGTGTTACACACAAGAGTCACCTTCCTTGATATCTTGCGTTGTATGTGATACCGAGTTTTACTAAACAAAGATATATTATTAAAATATTATTTTTTAATGGGATATAAACTAGCAATTATGAATAGTATTAACCACATTTTTAATTTTATATAACATTATCATTCATCTTTAACATTTTATATAACATTTTATGGGAACAAAATAAATTTTTTCGGATAAAAGAAGTATTCTTCAAAAAATGCAGTTTTACCGCCTTTTGATGGAGCACCCATTTTATATCTAGTATTTGACACATTTATAAGTTAAATTTTGCATTATATGCTTTTCAATTAGAATAGGGACATAAAAATTTACTTTTGTTGATTTTTTTGTATTTTTTTGATAAAATTCAAATTTTAATGAATAGTTAAAAATATTGCATTTTAATTAATAACTGCATTTTCATCTAATTTATTTTTATAGTTAGATTATATTTTTAGTTTATTTTAAAGTATAATTAGAATATATTTTCATCATTTAATCCAATTTTAGTCATTTTAAGTAATTTCACTTTTAAATTGGACATAAACACATGTCAATCTTTTTATAGTTATTACTTCTTAAAAACCTGCTTTTTGGGTTTGACAACGAGAATTAATTTTAAATTAATTACTAAAAATTATTTGTTTTTATTTTGAAATAATGGATTCCATATTTGGAATAAAAATGTTCAAATTTTTCAAATAGGTACCCTTTTTTTGTCAGTATGAATAGTAACTTTAGTAATTATTTTATTTACCATGGTTAATGGGTAAATCGGATGAATAAGGGTAAAAATAAAATTATAATAAAATCAAACTACACTAACAGATGTAATATTTCAATTGGATAATATATTTCCGACAATTTTCAACCTTGGGTTTATTTTGGGACCCCATGGATTCACTTGGATATTAAAATGACATTTAAAAAGAATTAATTTAAAGCAATGATAATTACAACCAAAACATATATAATTTTCTAAATCGATTTTAATTTAGGGTTATATAACTGATATCTATGTATATAAATATTCATTTTAAATCTAAAAATATTTCATACATCATGGTATTTTATTTATATTTTTTAGACATTAAATAAATATATATTTTTATGACCCAATTATGATGTAGTGATTACCTCATTAATGAAAGATTCAAATAAGTGAATTTATAAATATTAAAATATATTTAATTTTAACATTTTTATGTCATTCATGAATTTTCATGATGAAATTGAAATATTAGTGATATTTTAAGTCCTTTGGTGTGATGGAATCATGTTATAAATTTTCAAAAAGTCATGTATGAATAGTATCCAAAATTGAAAAAAATCGTAACTTAAAGCATAAAATTGTTTATTAAATGATATTAACTTCCTAAAAATCTAATATTATGAAAAATGGTTAATATAAGTCCAGATATGATATAAATAACCATTTTTGGGTCTTATTACATGATATGGTAATTAAATAAACCCAAAATGTGTAAATAACATGATATCATGATAAGATTTAAAAGGGGAAAATAAAGGGTAAACAAAAAAGATAAGTATAAAAAAATATTAAAAACTACTCTGAAAAATATTTTATGGTGAATATTCTAAAAAAATCATCTTATATTCTAATTTAATAAGTTTTCTACTATATTAAATCCAAATATAATTTATAATAAAGTAATATTTTAGGAAATTGTTAAAGTTCCCCTCTCATCTCTTATAAAAAGCCAGCTTATCCCTCTCATCTTCACTCCATTTTAAGCCTTCAATCTCATCAAAACTCCTTCCATTAATCTTCTAAACATCCATATTAACATTGTATATGTGATTTCATTCTCAAAATACCAACTCTAGAGCCCTAATATAAAATTTCAATGAGGCACATTAAGGAAGAGGTAATCTCTTCAACCAATTCATTCAAATGTATTTGTTCTTCTACTACCTCTTATTTAGTTGTTTCATTATAAAATAATAAAAAAAGTATCACTCTTATTCTGATATGTTATTATAAATATGAAACAACTCTATTTCACCTTCTATCCATCCTATGGAAAACAAAATCACTGCACGTTCATGCGTACGACTTACCGTCTCTAAGCCATGGTTTTATCTGTTTTTCACCACCACATTACTTGGATGGGTATAATGGTATAAATAATAACTATATATTATTATTATAACATAATAATAATTCTGAGATATTATACACTATCCACTCCAATAACATTCAATAATTATGAGAACGATATCGTCACTCATGCGTACGTACGGCTTATCGTCTCCACGACGCGATGAGATTCTCAATGTTAACCATTCAAGAATGATTATAAAGTATAAATAATAAATAATAATGAAATATATGGAATGATAATGATACATTATATATATATATATATATATATATATTTCTGTCATTTACTTACTTCCATTCAATTCAACAAGGAAACAAAAATAGCCTTCATGCATACGTATGACCTACCGTCACCATGAATGGTGTATTCCATTTCATTTCTCTATCTATTATATATATTTATATACAAAATATATATAATATATAAATAATTTTCTACATTCTGGAAGTAACTAAATCATGATATAAGTAACAATATATAGAATAACAATTCAAAACACGAATGATAAATAAAACGATTATTAACCATTATATTTCTTTAACATGGAATTGAAAAATGAACGTGTAATATAATATTTTAATTGAATAATATATGATATCATAAATATTATTATAGTTTTATTAAAAGTTAATAATATGTTTAAACCCCACTATACAAGTGTTTCGGGCACCTACGGATGAAATCAGACCAAATGAAAGTGGTAACTTTGCAATCTCATTTTTATTCGAGATTGTTTATTCGTAAGTATTTATTGGGGTATATTTATCATCAATATCCATGTTTTCAAAAATAATGTTTTTATTTTTTATATGAATGTTTAAATTAATTTTTACCCATTTTGAATTTTCAACATGGTTTGGAAGGAATATTTCTTATGTTGACCAATTATGACCTTTCTGTAAAAAGTACAAAAAGAATGATTTTTATAACTTATATGGCTTGAACATATTTTTATGATTTCTGGACACCTTAAATTTACTCTACATAGTTTCACGTTTTTTTTCAACAAGATTATTTTCTTTTAAAATTTCATGGAATTTTATGAAGAGAAAATATGTTTGAAAAAGAAAGGATATTTTCTTCAGGAATTAAGTTCAAGTATTTTATTAAAAAAAATACATCTAAGATTACATAGGGTTATGTTTCTATCCCTGTTATTACTTTGATTTAAATATGTTTATTATTGAATTATTTTTATGAAGTCCATTTATCTTATACGGATTATGTTTCGATGACATGATGTTTAATAATCCCATTTTATTTCATGGGTTCTGTTATGATGAATAATTTTTTTATTTGTGGAAAATGTAAGATTGATTTAATTATGATATGGGTGGGACCTATATCTCACTCCAATGCATTGGGTAAATATTTATATCTCATGAGATATACATTGCTATAATGGAATGTAAACCTGGTTCCGTTATGGAGTTCATCCACTATGATGGACTTTATAGCAATGCCTTGGATACTATGGAAATCATATTGTGATATTATTTATTTTCCACAATTAAATGTTTTCTACCAATGCTATTATATCATTTCTAATGTTCTTTATGATACATGACTTAAGTACTATCATGATATATTTCATGTCTCAATATTTTGATATTTAATCTTTATGTTCATGTTTTTAAATTCAAAATTTTAAGGTTTTTTTGTTCTCTATGTTTACCCTTACTGGGCATTTGAACTCACCCTTTTTATGTTTTTTCCCAAGTACATAAAGCAAGGTTTTAGGTAGGAAAGAAAAATATGAAGATCTTTATGGAAGATATTGTAGATCTTTCACCATTGTTATAATATTATGTTCTGAGTTTTGAAAGACACTAAACTTATACAGTCTCTGGGCATCTGCCTTTTTCATGTACTAGGTATTATGTAAAAGAAATGTAATGTCCATGTATTTCAAGCTAGGGTATCTACAGTTGGTATCAAATTGAATGTTTAGTTAACCATTGGAAACTAGGATGCAAAAAACTTTAGTGATAACCCTAGATATATTTCTAAGGATATGTATAGGGATATCCTTAGGATATGTAATGTATAAGTTACAAACCTTGGTTCTTCATGATAATTATAAATTACCTAGGGTTAAACTGAATATATCATAGATTGAAATATTATAAGTAAATTTACCTTAATTATGTGTTTCTAATCTTTGATATGTTTTTTTCCACACTTTTCTTTGTTGTATTAGTCAATATCAAGAACTAAATAGAACATGGTTAACCATAAAATGTTTCATATATGGAAATTATGAGAATAATGATGATAAATTTCTTAAGTGTAAATATCATGAATAGAATCATGATGATGGTACAAGTATTGGTAATCCATGTCAGTATAAATAGATAGTAAATGACATGTGAAATGTATTCGATGTTCTTCTAGTATTGTTTACATTTAACCTAAGAATCTTGAGGTTGATAAATGAATAGACCTGATTCATATTTTATGAAATATTAAGATGATGGATCATGAGTAATGGTTTAAGAAAAATTTTGGATGATTAAGTTGTATATGTTTCAGAATTCAAATATTATGTTATATGAATCATGAAATATATAAGTGTTTTTGGTATAAGGATTTGAAATGATATGATTAATAGTTATATGGAGATAGAAAAGTGATTTATGGGTAAGGTAATATTCTTTTAGAACACATAATTAAGGGAAAGACAACCCTTAATATGTCCATTATGTTAAGAAAATGATGTTTGTACAATGATATGTTGGATTTGAATAATTAAATTTGATGAATCTAGTTTATTGAAATCTAATTATGGAGTTATTAACAAGAGGGTTATGAAATCATGAATGAAGTATTTAACTTTTTGGGACATAAGGAATATATCCAATAATATTATGAATTATGTAACATGTATGTTTTCAGAAATGATATCTGTTAATTTTGGTTGCTACCGTGACTCAATTGGATACAAGATTAAGGTATTCAAATGTTTGGAATGTGACAACCAAGAACTACCTTCTGATATATGGGAGATATATGTTATGTCAATTTAGATCTTCTATTTATAAATTTGTATATTTTAGGTTTTTTGAAGGATTGTGATGTTATAGATTTATGGATAGTATAAGTTATATTATTGTTGAAGTTTTTTAGATTAATGTATTATATTAATGTAAGTGGACTTATTCATATTTCATTTCCTATGCTAACATTTTTGTCATAAAGACATATGGAATGACCAATCATTCTGTTTATGGATCGAATTATCTTCTAAATCTTTAGTAATTACAAATTCAAATTCATTTATTTGAACAATAACTGACGTGAAAATTGTTTAAGGCACGACCAATGATGAGATTGTACTGAAATAAAGTAAGTATTTCATCTCATGATCTTTAACTTTTGGAAAAGGATATTGAAAATAAAAAATTTTATCCTAGTACATTTTTATCAAATGAATCATATGGTTTCTTAAATCATCATATATTTATGGATTTTTAGTAGTTAAATTTTTCCAAAACTTATTCCCTATCACTATCTATCAGAACATGATGTGTATATTTCTCTTCCATATCCATGTTTTCACTTCCCACCTATGTTATATTATATGAAAACCCAATGATGAGTTACATGGGTTAACTGTTATGTTTCTAATTTTCCTTTATAAAATTTATTTTTAGTATTACTTTTTTCGATGTGGGTTTCCATGAATGAAATATTCATGTAGAAAACCATATATAACCCCAATTAATTTCGAGGGAGAAATTAATTTTATAGGGGGTATAATTTTACACCACAAGATTTTATAAGATAGATTATTTTTAATTTCTTTAATTTCTTTTTTATATGTTACACCAATATTATCTTGAGCAATAAACAACATCGTATTAGCTTGAAGTATATGAAACACTATTCTTGGCTTGTGTTGCGCATAATTTCAAGTTCTTTTGATAGAATCCAGTTCACACAACACTTAGTATAGATTTTGTTCAATTTATAAATGAAATAAGTTTAGATTATGTTATAGACAACACTGAATGATCTTGTACTACTTGCAACACTGACTTAGCTTACATTACATGCAAGAGAGACCTTCCTCGATAGCATGCATTGTATACGATAACGAGTTTCACTAAACAAATATATATTATTAAAATATTATTATTTAATGGGATATAAAATTTCCTCTAATAATATTATTAACCACATTTTAAATTTTTTATACCATTAGCATTGATATTAAACATTTTATAGAGCATTTTAGGAGAACAAAATCAATTTTTTCGGATGAAAGAAGTATTTTTTTAAAAATGCAGTTTCACCACATATTGATGGTGCACTGATTTTATATCCAGTTTTTGAAACATTTATAAGTTAAATATGACAATATAAACTTCTTATTTTTAATAGAGACATAAAAAATTAATTTTTTGTATTTTTCGAAGAAAATTAATTTTTTAATGAATAGTGAAAAATACAACATTTTAATTCAAAACTGGATTTTCACCTAATTTATTTATATAGATAGATTATATTTTTAAATGATTTTAAAGTATAAATAGATTATGTTTTTATTATTTAATCCAATTTTGGTCTTTTTAGGAAATTTTACTTTTAAATTAGACATAAAAACATGTCAACATTTTGATAATTATAACTTCTTAAAACCTTATTTTTAGTTTTGACAACAAAATTAATTTTAAATTAATTAAAATAAATTATGTGTTTTGAATTTAGAAAAATGGATTCCAATTTGTGAATCATAAGGTTAAAATTGTCTAAATGTGTACTTTTAGTTTTGTACATTATGAATTGTAACTTCAGTAATTATTTTATTTACCATGGTTAAAGGGTAAATCTGATAAATAAGGGTAAAAATAATATTATATTAATAATAAACTACCCTGAAACATGCCCTAATCATATTTAATGAGATAGTTCCAGCCATGGGTATCCTTGGGTTGATTTTGGGACCCCATGGATTCACTTTCATGTAAAAGGTTTTTTATAAAAATTAATTTAAAGTAAAGATTATTATAACCTAAACATAAATCTTTTACAAAATTGATTTTAATATAGGGTTCTATAACTGATATATATGTATATAATTATTAATTTGAAATAAAAAAACAGGTTAAACATCATGGTATTTTATTTTTAATTTTTAGATGTTATATAAATATAATTATTTATGACAAAATTATGATGTAGTCAATATCTCATTAATAAAATAATAAAATAATTGAAATTTGAAATTTTAAAATAAATTTAATTTGAACATTTTGATGTAATCAAAGAATTTTTTGGATTACATTGACATATTAGGGAAAATTTAATGCCTTTTTTTTTGAATTAATCAGGTAATTATAAATTTATGAAAATTCAATATGAATATTGCCTAAAATTGACTTAATTCATAACTTAAAGAACAAAATAGTTTATTAAATGATATTAAATTCATAAAAATATAATATTTGAAAAAAAATGGTTTATATAAGTCACAATGTGTCATAAATAACTTTTTGGGGGTCATTTTACATGATATTGTAATTACATTAATCCACAATGTGTAAATAATATGATATCATGGTAAGATTAAAAAGGGTAAAATAATTGTAAAAACAAAAAGATAAGGATACATAAATATTAAAAAATTCTCAAAAAATTATTGTATTATGGGTATTCTAACCAAAATCATATTATATTATAATTAAATGAGTTTTTCACCATATTAAATGGAAAAATGAATTTATAATAAATTAATATTTTAAGACATTCCTAATGTGCCCCTCTCATCTCTTATAAAAGGGCACCTCCTCCCTCACCTCTTCTCTCTATTTTGAACCTTCATGAATGGAAAAACAATACCATTTTATCTTCTAAAATTCAATAGTTATATTCTATATGTGCGTTTCTTCTCAAAATACCAACTCTAGTTATCTAATAAGAATTTTAAAGGAGGCACATCGAGGAAGAGGAAATCTCTTCTACCTATTCCTTCAAATTTCTTTCTTCTTCTACTTCTTCTTCATTAGTAATGTAATTATTAAATAATAACATCAGTATCACTCATGTATTTATATTTTATTATAAATATAAAACAACTCTATTTAAAATTCTATCCATCATATGAAAAACAAAATCACCACGTGTGCGTGTGTACAACTTACCGTCTCTGTGCCTTGGCGTACTCTGTTTTTCACCACCACCTTAATTTTATGGGTATAACAGTGTAAATAATAACTATATATTATTATAACATTATAATAAATATGAGGCTGTATACACCATCAATCCAATAACATTCAATAATTATTGAAATAATATCATCGATTGTGTGTATATACGGCTTTCCGTATCCACGACGCGATGATATTCTCCACCTTAAGCATTCAAGAATGATTACAAAGTATATATAATAAACAATCATGAAATATATGATGTAATAATTCTACTGGATATGTGTGTGTGTGTTTGTGTCTATATATATATATATATGTGTGTGTGTGTGTGTGTGTGTGTGTTTCATTTACTTCCACTCAATTCAATAAGAAAATGAAAATAGCGTTCATGAGTACGTACGACCTACCGTCTTCATGAAAGGTGTATTAAATTTAATTTATCTATCTATTATATATATTTATATACATAATATATATAATATATAAATAATTGTTAACATTATGGAAGTAATTAAATCATTATATAAGTAAAAATATAATGAATAACAATTCAAAATATGAATGATAAATAAAACGATTATTACCCAAAATGTTTCTTTAACATAGAATTGAAAAATGAAAGGGTAATATAAAGTTATATGTGAATCATATATGATATAATAAATCTCATTATGGTTCTATTAAAATTTAATAATATTTTTAAACCCACGAAATAGGAGTTTAGGACACATGCGAAAGAAATCATACCTAAGGTATGGGATAACATTGCAATCTCATTTTTATCTAAGATTGTTTATTCGCAAGTATTTATTTGGGTATATATATCTTCCACATCCATGTCTTCTAAACAAATTATTTCTTATGTTTTTTTTAAATTCATTTTTATCCATTTTTACTATCACAATATGGTTTGGAAGGAATCTTTATTATGTTTACCATAGGAGGTACTTTATGACCTTTTTGGAAAAAGTACGAGATGTATGTTTTTTAACTTATATGGCATGAACAGATTTTTATGTTCTCATGACACCTTATTTTCATGAAACATTATCTACATGGATTCAAGTTTATTTTCTCAAAAAAATTATTTCTTTTAAAATATTGTGGATTTTTTAGAAGAGAAATCTTTTTTGAAAAATAAAGGATATTTTCCTCATGAATTAAGATCATGTATTTTATCAAAATTATTTTCCATAGAAGATGACATATGGTTATGTTTCTACCCCTATTATTACCTTGATTTTATTTTTTTAAGATGGAATTATTTTTATGATGTCCATTTATCTTATATGGATTATGTTATGATGACATGATGTTTAAGAATCCCATTTTATTTAATGGGTTATGTTATAATGAATGATTTATGTATTTGAGGAAAATGTAATATTGATTTCATTATGAGATGTTTGGGACCTATATCTTCGTATCATTCATTGGTTAAAGATTTATATCTCATGAGATAGATATGGATGGAAAGTAAAATAAATTTGGTTCAGTAATACAAGGTTGGAACAGCATGTAAACCCAGTTCAGTAATGGGCTTCGTCCACTATGATGTCCTTGGAAGCAATACATGGGCTACTATGGAAACCATATTGTGTTATAATTTTTTTTCTAAAATTATATGTTTCATGCCAATAATATTATATCATGGTTAACGTTTCTTTATGATCCATTCCTTATGTACTTCAAAGATATATTTCAAGACTCGATATTTTGATGTTTAAACTTTATGTTCATGTTTTTACATTCAAATATTTATGGTTTGTTTTTTAATTATCCATGTTCACCCTTAAAGAGAATTTGAGCTCACCCTTTTTATGATTTCTTTTCCCCAAGATATAAAAAAAGGTTTTAGGTAGGAAAAAGGGGAATTTATATATGGGAGATGTTGAAGATACTTCACCATGATTAGAAGATTATATTCTGAGTTTCCAAAGACAATAAAATAATATGGTCTTTGGAAAAATGTTTGTGTCATGTATTAAGAATTTGTCAAAATAAATGTAATGTACATGTACATTAATCTAGGGTATCTATATAATTTCCATAGATAAACCCGTAAATTAACAACAAAATAAGCAAGAAAAGAATGCGAAGAACCCATATAAAAAAAGACTGTATCAATGTGGAATTTAAAAGAACTATACCTCACACCCTGGGTCATCCCAAATGATCATCCATCACATCCTTTTCAGCCCAAAACAACTTATTTCATTCCAAACTCTTATCATTATAACCTTGCTGAGGTGTTGTTGTATTCTGAGAATCACCATGACAAACTTTTCTATAATGTCAAGGTATAAGACCCATGCAACCCCTACGACCACTAAGGAGTGTCATAGACACCCAACCTTAAAGCATTATGGAAATACTACTAAAGATTCCCTATATTAATACAATTATTACATGCTTGAGGTTGTTCCATTTAATACCACTTTATTTTCCTCATAGAGACAGACTGAAAACATCCCATCTTAAGCTAAGGCTTTAAAGGAAGATTCACTGATCCTGCCATCGAATTCTGAGCCATACTCCCACCTTGGAAATAAGTTTCCCCCTTTCTCTTGAACCTAACGTTCAAGTTCCCACTATTTTCCATGGGTTCCAACAAACATCCCCTGCCTGTATCCCCCAAAAGGTATAAATCATCCACTATAGATCTATTCAACATTTTTGTGCAATAATTTATACATAGCACTAATATCTTGGAAAGAATTTCCTACCTCAACCCAGATTCAAAAATTTGTACCTTCAAGAATGTATTACCCTTCACCTCAGGTGAAAACCACACAAAGTTCATAAAAATAGAAGTATATTATTCTACTGCCATGTTCCTTTGCTTCAAATCGAATAAATCCATTATACACTAAATTATGAATGTATGAGGTTAGAATTGTTTGTTAAACAATTCCTCAAAACCCTCCCATGTCACACTTTGGTCCATCCCAATATGGATTTCTAGCTTCCTCCACTGAAGGGAAAGATCATAAAAAATATACAATGCTAGTTTCAATTTCAACTCTCCAGGTATTCCCATGAATTAAAATATCTTATTAATTCTGTTCAGCCATACCTCAGCCCTTTCTAGCTCTGAATCTACCAGAAACATGGGTGGATTCTACCTTTGAAACTAAACTGCATGATCCAGATGCTTTGATTCACCCACTTTATTCCCACTTTCCACCACTTACAAATCATTCACTACACTCTTCCCTAGCTTCTATTTCACCTGATGCTTAGGGGAAACAACATTTTTTGTATCTTCCTTTGGTTGGTCTCTACAACGCCTACCCGATGCTATTTCTATCAACACAAAAACAACCATAAGTCCCACCCCCTTAATAAGGAAATGGTATAAAATTTTCAAATTCAATACATTTAAAATATCACAAATAGTCTTTATAAATGTTCACATTTCTCATGTTTCACGATCCTGATAAATCCACAATGTTTTGAAAATTGACCCATTTTCAAAATACTACATGTTTCCATTTTTCAAATCCTTCGGTTTTGAAACCTAATTCAAATTTTTCAAAATCCAAACATTTATATCACACCATAATTAATTATACCCAAATAAAATATTCATCCTAGAGGGAATTAATTTCTACCATGCATGCCATTCTCAACTCATTCGATACAACAATGCCAATTTGAATTCCAATTCTTATAAGTGTCACCAATCACTTATGTACCAAAATCCCTAGTAACTTGAAGTTCAGCAGAAAAGTATTATATACATCCTTTAATGCTATATAATTCACGTTCCAACAATCATATTTCTTGCTACCATCTGTAATCCAGAAAAATGCCAAAAACGAAAGTGCCACCATCAAGGATAGGTGGGTGGGAAGTAACACTTTATTGGGAAAGTAGTAAATGGGTTTGGATGGGAAGCTCCACCATTCTTTCTACATTTGTTTGTGTTATTATGAAAAATGAAAGTTGCGGTGCTAATGTGAAAGGGTGGAATGGATTTCGGCTTGGTTGTTTGGATTTCATATGTGTTTCAGGAATTTAGGTGAAAATGGATTGGTAATGGAATGTCTGGATTATTGTAAGTTGTTGCGCTATTGAATGTTTTATATAAAATATATTATATAAATGTGATAAGAATTTTATCCTAGTGGTGTGTGTATAGAATTCATTTGGGGAAATCCTACTATGTATTATTACTCACTCGTTCTTTGGCACATGGGTGCCTCTGTAGATGTTATATTTTAGGGCATAGGTATGGGTAAAGCACCTCATTTTGCCAGTGGTTCAACATGATTCTTTGGTGATGTTGTGGTGCTTGGAGCATGGATCTTGGTGTGAAGCTATGGATGTAATCCTAGTTATTTAGGGGTTTTATTATGTAGTCATCTACTTGGAACTCTAATTATTGGGTTTTGTTGTATTCGTCTTTGTAATTTTCAATAGAAAAAATTGGCTTTCTTTAGGGCAACACATGGTTTGGATTATTTTTTTTGATATGCATCAGGTAGCTCTATTAGTAATGAAACATTTGATTGGTCAATTTTATCTTAAGTGGAAATTGTTCCCAAATGATTATTGAATCCCTTGGCATTTATTGAAAACATTTAGTGCCCTAAGAAAATTTCATAAGGCCATGTAGCATTCCTCCACCCTCTGATACCACTTGTAAGATCCCACCCCATACCATCAGCTTGAGAGGGAGGAGGAATGCTATTTGGGCTTATGCGGCATTCCCAGGGTTCCAAAGGATGGCAATAAATGTCAAGGTCTTTAAGAATAATTTGTAAACGATTTTACCTTACCATAAAATCAACAAATGCAATGTTCCATTACCAAAAAAGTTACATGATGCATTTCAAAAAAACAATCCAAACCATACATTTCCTAAAAGGAAACTAATTTGATCTATAGGAAATACCAAACACCAATACAACCAAACCCAATAATAAGAGTACCCAGAAGAAGACTACACAATAAGAACCCCAAAAAACAAGAACACCATCCATAGCTCTACACCAAGCTCCATGCTCCAAGAACTACAACATCACCAAAGTATCATGTTGAACCACATGAAAAATGAGGTGTTTTACCCTTACAAATGTCTTGGAATACAACATTTGCAAAGCACCCAAGTGACAAAGAAGGGTGAGTAATACTACTCAGTAGGATCTCTTTAAATTACATCCCTACACATTCCACTAGGATAAAACCATTATCACATTTATATAAAATATTTTTTATACAACTTTCAATAGCGCAACAACTTACAACAAACAAAACACTCATTTACCAAGACCTTTTCACCCAAATGCCCGCAACACATAGGAAAGACAAAAATCTAGTCCAAAATCCATTCCAACCATTCAAATTAGAACCAAAACTTTCATATTTCATATTAACAGATAACAAGGCAGCAAACACGGTGGAACTTTTCATCCAAACATGTTTACTGCTTTCCAAATCAAGCTGTACTTCCCACCCACCTATCCTTGATGGTTTCCCTTTCTTCTACTCTCCATCCTCATTTTATAGTGGTACTCCACTCCCAATCCATATCATTCCAACAATAATATATCACGCATAATGTTACAACTAAGAACATAACACACCAATTCCACAACAAGATGACAATAACCATTTTATAATCAAACATTAACTTGAAGCATCATCCATGTCATATCACATTTCAATAAATCCACTCCTTATTATTGAAAATAATTTTCTCAAAAAATTTCTATAAAATAACCCAAGTTATCGATTTTAAAATTAACCTTTTAAAATCCAAAAACAATGACATTTCACCGCAAAACCCTTTTTTCCCAAAAAATCCCCTAAACATTACCAAAGTGATTTCTAACCAATTTTGTCCTTCAAAATAACCAATTAATTAAATAAAACCCAATTAATGGGAACACTAATTCTAGTTCTAACAATGTGGAGTTGAGAAAGAATCCACCTACCTTTAGGGTTCAGATAAAATTGTACCACCAGCTACCAGATCACAAATCCAGAGAAATGCTCCACCAAACCTACTCTAGATCTCCTTCCCCGCAAACAAAAATCCTTAATATAAACATCCAAGGAAACAAAAACCCTATATCTACATGAAATACATGTTAACCTAGAAAACCAAGAGAGGGTGAAGATTAGATCTAGAGAAAACCAAAGTAAAACCAAGACGATATACTTACCTGGGAGAAACTACCTTCTAAACGCATTGAAACCCCTTAAAATCCATTCCAAAATGAGTGGGAGAGAACACCTATCCCTTAAGAACAAAAATATCCTAAGTGAGAATCTAGTGGAAGAGAGTTTGGGTGCTTTTAGGGAAATCCTAACTAATCCTGGATTTTAAAAACCTTTTTTAAAGGGTAGTATGGTTAGATTTCATGGTTAGAAAAACTGAGCGCTAACCATGCACCTTCTACTACCTCGAAGAGGCACCTGGCATGGCCCACCTCGCACAGTTAGGCAAACCTTGCACAAAACATGTGTACCCCACTACTTGCACGGTTCATCTTTTATGACTTCCCCTAACTATGATAAAACCTTGAAGCCCTAAATAGGCCAACTAACTTATTCAAAACCATTCCAAACTCTCCCAACCTCTTCCCAACTCATCCCAAGCACATTAAACGCATATAAAGGCATAAACAAAGGCTACATACATCAAATTGGGGGTGCTACAAAAATAAAAGTGAAATTGCTACCAAATTTGAACCTCATGATTTCAAATATAGAATAAATTTTACAAGATTCAATTTCTTTATGTGTCCTAAATTACATTTATTATAAGTACACCAAATACAAAGAAAAAGTTCGTTTAGAATAATATTTTTGAATTAATAAAATGAGCCCATACCAGAGTCAAATATTATTTTGATCTATATGAAATTATTTAATTTTTTTAATAAAATAGATATAATATTATATTAAAACAAAATTCAAAATATAATGGTACTTTTAAATTACATTATTTAATTAAAATAAACAACTCCTGAAAAAAATTGTCATTTTTTTACTATTCACTCAAAAATCAATTTTTTTAGAATAATCCCAAAAAAACATCTTACAATTTTTATTAAAATATTATTTAAAACCTTAATAAATTTTAATTCAAATAAATTTTATTAATATGTTATAAATTAATTGTAATATCTATGCATAAAATTCAATAAAAACCAGTTTTGAAGAAAATGTATTTTTGATGTGTTAAATTATTTTATCCTCATTTATTTCTAATTAACCATAGATAAATGAATAATAATTAAATAAATTATTTATATAATATTTTTATTTCATTATAATTATTTATAAATAATGATAAATTTAATTTAAAAATATAAAAATATTTTTGCACACATAAAAACAGTTTTATGAGAAACACCCTCTTTACCTTTAAAATATTTTATTGTTATTTTCAACAAATTTATAATAAATATATGATTTATTCTTAATTTATTAATTAAATTAATTATAAATTTATTTCATATTTTGGTTTTTCATATTTATAACTAATAAACCAATGTCTAGGTCATTATCAAAATATTTAAAAAATATTATTTTGATGTTCGTTTAAACATGGTATTTCTTATACCACACACAGAAAAAATTATTTTTTAAAGATAATAAATTATAAAATCATGGGGTGTAACATTATATTCCCCTTAAATAATTTTCATCCCCATAATTTTATCACTTTTCTATCCAATATTATTTAAAACACATTCCGAATCAATTCCATGGACTTGAATAAAATATATTATCGTTAATGAAAAAAATCATTTTAATATTTGTTAGTACATTTAATTAAAACACTCACCATATAAAAGGATAATATAAAAATACTTTAAAAAATAATGTAATTGAAATATAAAGGTGTTTATAATAACACATTATTGGGTTCCCAAATAGTAAGACCATCGGTGGGAAGTGAAAATATGGACATAGAGAAAACACATAATATCCAAGGAATATTTGTGTGTGATAGAGAAAATAATCATGATAAATTTAATGTCCAAAAAACCATAAATCATTAAGGTTTAAATAAGACTATAGATTCTTCTAAAATAAAAGTAATAAGATAATATTTTTATTCGAAAATACTTTTCCTAAAGTCAAAGTATTTTTTTTATTATCGAGATAGAGAACATTATAATATATAATTAGTAGTTTGATTTTCATTTAAAAAGATAAATTATATCATTTGGTTGTTATTAAATTAATTTCCAATTTTATATAATTTCTTACTCTAATAAATGAATATTTCACAATAGAATCAATAAAAGTTTCTTTCAAGGGATCAGAAGAACCATAAAGTGATGACAACTTATTTCTCATATTTCGATCCATTAACCAAAACAAGAAATTATTATCACAAGATAAGATAATATATAATATGAGTAATCATTAATTTTATGATATACTACGTTAAACTCTATAGACACAATAACAACACCAAAAGATAATCTTTAAAAATACATACATAAATAACCTTAAAACAATTCAAAATATGCCTGACCAAGTTCAAAACCAAAAAATTAGAAATATTTGACCACATATTCTTTCATGATAAAGAGAAAAAATTATCTCAAAATAACATGAATCACTCCTAAAATTACAAACCAAAAATGTATATAAAATAATCATACATTCTCTAATGTATTCCAATATTTTTCAAAAATATCTCATATCACCATAAAGCTATAATAAAATTGTGTATAGTTATTCTTTATTCCTAAAATAAACTCCCATATAGATTTTTTACCATTTACCATAATCATATAATTTTCCGAAAAAAGTAAATGACTACACAATTAAATTTAATCACTTATTCACTCAATAAATTGTTAATCTCATGGTTATCTATATTATATATCATATATTCTGAAATGTGATAATCGGTTTATCTTAGTTAACTGTAATTAACTAAACATATAAGATCTTTTTAACCCAAAATGATATTAGTAGATTTAAAATTATATCCAAAAGATATAAAATCATTTATAATCAAATAACCTTTTTACTAAAATAGTTAAAAACCCCAAGGGTTGTATTACTACAAATGTAAATAAATATTCCCTTATACAACTTAAACTCCCATCAGAAAAAAACCTCACAAAGTCATTTATTCATCTAAAATCATTTTAAACTGTGGACTTATTAACCCATGATGATATCTAAAAATATTAGTATATACCCATATAAATCATCCTAACATCTGAATTTGTTTAAACCTTTTCTATGGTACAAGCTATAAATCGTTGTTTCATGAAAAACCTATAATTACAAGAATTAAAATAAGAATTTTACTTGTATATACTTCCATGATATTTTCAGTTTATTATTTTATAGAATGAGATTATATAGAAGAAAAATTAATTTATTGTTAAACATAGTATCAATTTCTCCCACAAAAAATGTTTTTTATGAACATGCACTTGTTTTTTTTAAGTAAACTCTCAAATCTAGCACTTTGAATTTATTAGCTTTTCTACCAATACTGATGCCCTATAAAAAATGATTTAATTTTTTTTATAATAAAAATAAATCTTATTAAGATACATAAAATAAATGAAACACTCTAGACCATTTTTAAATCTTGAAAATCTATAAGAGATTTCACCATTTCCACAATGAACATTTTACCTCAAATATTTTTTACTTTTTTAGGAAAACAATATAAACTATTAATATATTTCATAAATCTATTAATATTAAATTATAATGGAAATATAATAATCAAAAAAAATTCATAGAAAACATGAAAACTCTTGAATACCTTTCCAATAAAATAATACATTCACCTTTATTTTTAAAAAATTATCATAGACTTTCATTAAAAGTATAATCTCATTTTACTACCTTTTAAAATAAAAATATTTAATTTATTAAATATTTAAAGCATATAATGAAGGTAACTTGGTAAATTATCCTTATAATGGAACCACATATCTATATATTTTCCATATCTATTAAGAGTAACCTATAAATATTGAACTCTTTTCTTTACCAAATACATTAGAGATCTATATCGAGCACCCATATCATTAGAGAAATATTGATCCCACCTCTCATTCATATAAAATTTACAAGAACTATTTCATGAAGAAAATGAATATAGAATGAACATTAACCATAAAACTTATTTTAATTTCCATTAAATCCAATGACAATTAACAATTTTATCTCTTATTGGTGAGAAAAGTTTTGTGTTTCCTTAGAAAAAATTATTAACACTAAAAATTCCCTGAGCATCGATGGAAATATTTTATTGTAAAATAACCATTTAATATTTCAGAGTAATATTGATCATGAATAATTATTATGATTGAAGGTTATATCAATAAATATGTGTATGATAAAAAATAACATTTAATTTTCACTTTGGTAAAAAAAATGTCAAAATAACTCATACGGTAATGTTTTCAAAGATTAATTTTTAATCCTTTCAAAATAAGGTCAAAATTACTTGAAAATTAAAATTAACAATATTTTATTAATAATTAATAATGTACATCTAACATTTTTACTAATATGGATATGGATGAAAAGTATTTTAATGAAATAATTTAATACAAGGTTTTAAATAAAAACCACTTAAGTTAATTCTCATATAGATTAAAATATTATTTAACTCCAAACTAAAAAACAAATTATCTTTATAATTTAACAAGAATATTTTTATCTCTCATTTAATTATTGTTATTAATTTTATTACATTTTTACCATGTTTTATTTTTTTACTAATATCATTAAGTTCACGATAGACACTGTGAGGATATTCAGTTTGGAATCCCAAAACAGCCTCAGTAGGATGACAATGGTAAAGGGTTTATTATTATAAAAAATAAAAAATATTAATAATGATTTCATTGACATTTTTATTTATTAAACACAATTTTATAACCATGTATTAAAGGTGTAGAAGAAAAAATAATCACATCATATCGTGAAAATGATAGTTCTCACGCATGCTCGAATGAAATTATCATTTTTCAATTTATGGAAATGTAATAAAATAGATGATATATTTTATTAATAGAATTATAATTATATAATAAATATCATGTATACTAATTTAATCCGTTATAAAAACCATTCAGGTGAGATGGTGATAAAAAATTAAACAAATCTCTTCATTGAGATGGTTGTACACACGCATGCGTGAATGATGTTTTCATTCCCCATAAATTATAAAAGGATATTAAATAGGGTTTTACCATATACATAATAACATTTAATTAAATTGGATATACTTATTTAATTATATAATCATGCTTTATGAGTATTTGAAGAAGGTAGAATAAGTAAAATGAAAATGGTCAGTTAAGAGTTACACCTCTTACTAAAAAAAATTATCTTTGACATATGGATTTGACCTTATAAGATGGTATTTGGATAATAATAGAGCCCCTATTTCATGGGTAGTAATGTTTGGAAGGTATTTGGGTTGGTATTGGAAAAAATGGAGTACTAAAAAGGTATTAATAAGTGAGGGGAAGGACACCCTTGGAATTTCTCAAAGTATTAAATTAATATAAATTAATTTTCATCTTCAAGGGTTAAAAAATAGAAATATTCACAATAAATTATAATTATGGGTTCTTATCCTCTCATAAAATCGAATAGGAAAAATTTTAGGTGTTTTTTACCCTTATCTCTTAGTTTTAACCCCTTGAAAACCATTTGATGATAACATTGATTTATTATTTTTCTACTCTATAATAGTAAATAATGTTACTATAAAATTAAAATTGTCCCATAAGTGGATAATGGGTTCTATTATAGATCATATCACATTCAATTGGACAAAATAATACTTTTTTGAATTTTAAATCATTAAATAATTTATTATTTTTCTTAGTATACCATTAAAGTAATTTTTAAGACCATTCCCATAGTTTTACTTTAATGACATAAATATATAAATTTTATTTAACTATTACTTTTAAAACGTCAATAAAATGTTATATTTTTCTATGAAATTACTTTTCCATAATAATTCATCAAAATGATATGACTTCTAATGTTCATAAAATATTGTTACTTGGTTTTTCTATAACTTAAACAAGAACTCTCTTAGTATTGCAGAAGCACCTATGTTAATATTTCAGTCACTAAATTTTAAAAACAATTATCATGATAAGAAATTCATTTATATTTTAACTAACCATTTATAACTGTACATAACCTCTTTTTATCCATTTGAAAATATATTATAAATATTAAAACAACTAGAGTGAAATTTTATTCTTATTCTTTACCTAAAATCATACCAATGTCTTTATTAGTGTAAAGTGGTTAGAAAATTCCATATTATCAAACATTGGATGGTAATTTTGAAAAAACATATCCAAGAAAATAAATATATGTGTTTGGGAGATATTTAGGTCTTATCTCAAAGTTTTATCCTTGTTTTTTCAATTGAACACTTACTATGGTCACACATTTTTACTATGGTTACTATTCATAATGAAAAAAAATAAAAGGGGATTTTTTAGAAATATAAATTATTGATCAAAAAATATGGAATCTATTTGTAAATATTTAATTTCTATAATTGTAATAGAATACTTTAAATACAAGTTCACAAAACAGAACAAAATATTGTTTAAGAAGACTGTGTTTTGTGTATAAAAAGGATCTTATACCAAAATAAAATATAATGTTAATTTCTATTTAATTATTAAAAATAATTTATATAAAATATATTTTATTTTATTTTTAAACCAAATAAATATAGAATAAGTCTTTTAAATTTCATGATTTAACGAAAATAACTGACATTTTAAAAAAATTCAATCATTATAGTGAAAAAATAATAATAATAAGCCTGTTATGAAATGGATTATTTCAAAAAATATTTCACTTTTTTCAAAACAAATTATAAATTTTGTTGAAATTATTTTTAATTTCTGTCAAAAAAATTATTTAAAACCCAATTTTGAAGAAAATATTTTTTAAAAGCATAAAATGATTTTATTTCGATTAATTTCTGAATAACCATAATTAAATGTATGGTGATTAATTCAATTAGATATATAATATAATTATTTCATTATAATATTTTATCTTTATTTATAAATTTAATATATTAAGATAAACATACATTGCACACACAAAAAAGTTTTATTAAAAACATCCTCTTTACCTTCAAAATTTTGTATCTTCATTTGCAACCAATTGATAATAAATGTATGATTTATTATTCATTTATTAATAAGATATATATATATATATATATTTAATAATAAATTTATAAAAATTTATACCAACCAAAAAATTTCTAGTTCATGATGTACATATTTAAATAACAATATATCGATGTTCTTTATGGTCGGTGTCCCATATTCCACACACTCAGAAATATATTATTTAATGAAAATAAATTCTAAAATATTTGGATGATATATGGATGTTCCACATGGCCCACATTTATATTGTATAACTCAACAGATGAAATTACTTAACACCATAAGTTTTTTAACTCCACCTACCATTTCATTATGAATGTCGCTCAAAGAATCATTGCATTTGCTATCACATGGGTTGTTCATTTGTATTCTCTTTGTTCGATCCACTATTTTATAAAATATAAATTTTTAAAACAAAACATTATCCAATAATTTATTGATAAATAACTTATTCACAAGCATAAATTAATTATAAAATCTTCTCCTATGGGATCCCTAAGTTTAGAATAGCTAATCATTCAAATAGCACCCTTGGTTTCATGTAAGTAACCCTTCCATCATGCTTTTTATGTATTTAAATTGGTTGGGTGAAGTCTGTGAGGGTTTTTAGAACTTTTGGAATGATATTTTGATTTAATGAAATTTATCATTTTGATCATGATCATTAGAAACTATGAAACTCATACATAAAACATTACACAGTGAGACCGGGGGATCTAGGTAGGCGTTTGGTTAAGGTGAAAAGTTTGGAAAAACCATGTGACCACCTTTTATAACCATGAAAAGTGGGATAGATATAATTTTCATGGTTGTAACACACTTCTTCTAACTGTGTGGTCCATCAATTGTTTTTACTTCTTGAGGTAGGGTTTGGTGAACGATTATCACACAATTTTCCTAAACTTGTGAATAACCATTTTTGGTTTAATAATGAGATCCAAAAAAGTGAATATCAATAATTTTCTCCACTAATCATCTATTTTTTAAATATTATCTTCCCTAAGTAATTTTTTCTTCCGCCCAAAGGGCATGGAGTCTCTCCCCTTTGTACCAGAAGCCATCAGCAGGATTTTCTTGGTGAATTAAAGTATGATTCCCTTGCTATGTTTTTGTTTGTGGTTGTTTTTATTAGATCTAAATTCCTTGACTCTCTATAAATCCTTTATCTAGTTAGTTGGGGGATAGATCTATGATTTTTTATGCTAATAATGATGATATATGGTTGTGGTGATGTTAGGGAAAGATATCCAATATGGGTTTTTAGATATTTAACATGGTATTTTTATGATTTTATATTGTTCTTCATTTTAATAATAATTACCAACGTATTAGGATTCACACTTGAATCCTCCTATTAAAACATGAAGGTTTAGTTTCCAAATTTTTAAATTTCATGAAATTTATTGTGAAATTTATTTGAAAATATTTGTAGAAACCCTCTTTAGTGATGGTCTGTGAAATCGGGGAATTTCTTTGTGAAAATTTCTTTGTTTTCTCAATTTTAAAATGTGGATTATAAAATAGGGATTTGGTATATTTATGGAAGTTCTTTTTGGAATGGTTTTCAATAATAGAATTGTTTTATTAAAATGGTTTAAATTATTAATTTAGCATGGTTGTATCCATAAATTGTTTGTTTGATGTCATATTTCATATGGGGTTTGGTTGAAAAATGACTTGGTGCTCTATGCAAATGGGGTAATCGAACATGGGATATTGGTTACCTTGTGATGGATTTTTAGATTTAAAATAGACCTATAATTAGTATGGAGCTATCACCTAGGAATACATATGCAGATATGTGGATATGTGGAAAGGAATGGGTATGCGAAAATGGACGTTTGAGAAATGGTTTTAATGTATTGTTTTGTTTATTTCTGAGGAAAATATTTTGGTTGCAAAACGTTTTTGGTTGGAAAATTGTTTTTTTATGAAGCTACATCACTTTGATATAAATAGTGAATTTTTTTTTAATTTGTTTCATATAATTTTTTTCATTAATGTGCTAACATGTTCTATCATAGTGGCGTGAGTAGGGAAGTCATTTGGGGAAAACCAACTAAGTTTCATTACCCACCACTACTTTGGCACATTGGTGATTTTGTAGATATTATCTATCACTATATAGGTAAATTTAAGTCATCATACTTATTTTTTTGTTCCTAATGATAATTGGGTATGGATTTTGGGTTAATGTTTTGAGGATATTGAAAGTTTATATGTTGGGGTCTTTGGTGTCTTTGAGTTTTTATGGGTTTTTCTTCTATTCTGTACATTGATGTTAAGAGTCTTCCATTGAAGTACACTATCGTAGTTTTCTATTAATATCAATGGTTTTAATTTAATTTGTTTTACATTTTCATCATGTATTATTTACTGGTTATTTTTATGGTTTTTTTGGTTGGGTCATTTTATTTTCAATAGGAAAATAATTCCTCAACTTTATTAAATCCCTTGGAATTTATTGCTAGGATTTGGTTTCTTGAGGATATCTCCTAAGCCCAATTATCCTTTCTGCCTTAAATCAATACAATAAGGTGAGGTGGGATGTTACAAGTGATTTTATCATGTGAAATAATTCAAAATCCATACTTCTGTATCTGGTACAAAAAACACAAGCTTTACAAATGTTACCTAATTTTTCCATCAAAACATACAACATCAAAAGAAAATAATGGATAACTTACATACCCAAGGTACTATTTGGTTTATATTTTTAGATAATTAGGAAAAAATATATCATAGATTCATAATAACTTGTTCATAAAAATTTACACAATGTCCCATTGTACCCATCTTTTTTTATTTCACAATTGGGAGTTAGTATCTTTCATGTGAAATACATCTAGAAAAAAATCATTTTACATCTTCCCACATATCCTAGGAAAAATAAACATAATAAAAAAGTGATCTCAGATTCTCAGTAAGGGTAAATATATAATATATCATAATCATATCATAATCATAATATATAAGAACATAACTGTAATTCTTGATAACTATATCATGCATACAAAATAATCATGATATCATATCTTTGAATAAATAAAATTAGTTCATAAAAATAGATGAACATATTACATGAGAGAATAAAATAATATGTAAAATTGTGGAAAACACATATGAAAAGAAAATAATTTTCATATTATTCAAGTCTCAATTCCCAAAGTATAATAGTGGACAAATACCTTTACTAAACATGGTCTACTCCCTATTCTAGAAATGTATTACAGAACAAGATTTACTCCCATTCAATTCCAATATTACTGAACTGATTTGTCTCCCATTCTATCCTTGAATTATTGAACCAATTTTACTCTCATTCGATTCCAATATTACTGAACTAAGTTTACTCTCATTCTAGTCATGTATTACTGAACCAAGTTCACTTCTATTAAAATACAGTCTAGCTCATAAGATAATAATTTATAACCAATGAATTAGTGAGAGATATAGGTCCCATATATCATATAATTTTAAACATACATATTTTTTCCCAAGTAACATAAATCATTCATCAAATCAGAACCCATGAACTGAAATAGGTTTCACAAACATCATTCAATCATAACATAACCCATGGAAAAAATGGGTTTCATAAATATCCATCCATAATAAACATAAACCAACAATAGGAATAATAGGTATATTATCCTAGGAAAATATCCCAATTAAAACATAATTAACATCAAATAATTTCATCATATAAGGAAAATAATTTTCAATGATCAGTTGAAATAATTAGTAAAGAAAATATCCATTTTAATTTAAAAAATATTTAACTCAAAAAAAATTTAGGAAACCATTTTTATTGATAATAATCTTAAAAACATATAATGTATTATTTAAACACCATATAAAATATCTCTAAAATACATTTCTATTAAAATTCATATAATATTATATAAAACACTTTTAAATCATTTTAAAAAAATTATTTCGAAGAAACATATATTTCAGACGAAATAGAGAATAAATTCACATAAAACATATAAAAGAATAAAAATAATAGATCCATTATACAAAATGTAAATAGTTATTATATAAACCTTGTAAAATAATATATATTCATAATATAATATTTGTCTCAAAGAATGAAAATTGTGAAAAAATACCTTATCGATTTGGAAACTTTTGAAATGTAAACCCTATGAAACATAGAGGATAAAACTGATATTTAAATACCCTTAAATTTTTATAATAATATTCATAACGTAAATTCTTGTTCATTATATAAACCACATAAAATAAACAAGTAGTGTATATGGAATGTGTCTCATAGAAATAAAAGTGAGACACAAATCCCATTACCATAAGTATTGACTCTCATCATACTCATGAAAACATGTAGTTCAATAAATATAGGCTTATTATACATATATGTAATAATCATATTAAATTATATCGAACCATATTTTCATTACTTATTTCCTTTTAGTACCCATTTATTAACAATTTTCATGTTAAAGTTACCTTTTGTGTAATAACCTCATTGTTTTTCACAAGTGATTTTGATCTGTTTTTTCCTCTTAGTTATATCATGATTTCATAATATCCAAATTTATAAAAATGATATAAATATCATATATATTTATTACATAACTATTTATAATAATCTATAGAATATATAAATTTCATACATCATTCATGGAGATAGTAGGCCATACGTACGCATGAACGTTGTTTTCATTTTCTTGTTATATTAAAAGAATGAAAAGTATATGATATATTATAATTCTAGAATAGTTTTTTATTTTCATATATCATATATATTTATAATATTCATCCTTATTTCTATCTATTTGAAATAAATTTGGAAAATTAATTGTATTACATCATGGAGATGGTAAGCCATACGTAGGCATGGGCCACATTATCATTTAATAATAGATTAGATAGTAAAGAGGTAGATATGATATTATTATTGTAGAAGTGTAATTATTTAAAAAATATAATATCTAAGCATTAAACCCATCATTATTCTCACTCATAAAATATGGTGATTGAAAACGAGTTGTATCGATATGTGGAGATGGAAAATAGTACATACGTATGAGCGATACATTCATTTCTTGTTCGATAGGAATGGAGTTGTATAGTGGTGTGTTCATAATCATAATAAAATTTAAGAATATTTATTTTTATGATTTTATTATTTTATGATACATATCATATATTTAAAATAGGTATAAAAGTGCATAAAAATATTGTTATCGGTTAGATCGATCACCTCTTCTTCAAAACAGCTCCTTTAGATCTCCCTAAAAGGACTATAGAGTTGGTCTTTTAGGAATACCAAAACATCTAGAATGTGTAAAGGGAATTTTATAATACAATTTTCCATATTTTTTTAAATGTATAAGTCTAAAATTAGTTCATTTTTGTGAGGGAGGTGGTTCCCATTTATAATTGAGGTCAGGGGCACTTTTAAAATTTCAAAAAATATTAATATTTTTAAAAATAAAACTATTACCTCTGAAATGACATTTGTTAGAATTTAAGTTGATATAAGGGTTTAATTTTATCAACCAATATATTTTTTAAATTTTTAGTTATTATTTAAAAACTTATAATTTTAATTAATACTTATTTAAACAATTTTACTTTTAATAACATTTACAAATTCTTTAATATTAAAACATTATAATTTTTACTTATATTGTATAAATTATCCATAAGTAATTATTTTATGATAAATTATAACTTATAATAATAAATTTTTATTTTTAAAGTTTTTTAATATTTTTAAATAATTTAATAAAAAATTATTTTCATAAAATATATGAGTACAGATTTTAACACTATTCATTACATGGAAATTTAAAAATATCAACATGATAATTTGGCTTCAAATTCTTTTTGTGTCACTAATGGTTAAATAGAAATAATAAAATTTATTTATAACATTAATTAATTCAAATTATATTTCTTTTCATATTTTTAATATCATTTATTTGATTTTTCTTTTAGTTGAATAATTACCGCATCATAAATGTGTAATTATTTTTTGATAATTATTTATTCACTAAAATGCTAAAATAAGTTAATATTGTGAAGATAAATTATATATATTTACATTTAATATTTATAATCTTATTTATCTTTCGTAAAACCCAATATTAAAAATGATATAGTTATTAAAAACATGAATGTGACAACTTTGACTATACGTTAAATAAAATATTATTGATGTCATAATGTTTTCCATTTGGATACCAATGTTCCTTAATTATAAAAATGGATTATTATTGTTGATATTTACTCAAAAAATATTATTTATTCATGGTTTTTGGTCTTTTAGTATTTCTTATCATTTTAAATAAAGTCATTTTATTGATATTTCTACTGCTTACATAAGCACTACATCAGTGTTTCATAAGCATTATAGGTAATTATTCCATATTTAGAATCAAAAATAAATTACTATTATAAAAATAAATAAATAAATAATAGTATAATTCTTTATATTTATTCATAATTTAATTATTTACCTATTTGGACACAAAAATAGGTATTAAAAAAGTGGCATTTCATGTCTTTCATTGATTTAAATATTATATAAGTCATTTTCATTGAAAAGTGTCAATTAAAAAAACATTATTTAACTAATTATGTGTTAAGGGTTGAATTATCATTATTAAATAAAATATTATCTTGTGTTGAGGTCAATTTTTTGTCTTTATCATTTTATTTTTTAACCCAAATCATCAAATTTATCCTTTACCGTGATAACAAAATTTACAATGTCTACTATTCATATTGGACAAAAATAAAAGTGTTTTATTCAATAAATTTGAACATTATGAATCCAAAATTGGAATAAATTTCTAAAAATTAAAAATATATAATATTTAGAATTTAATTTATAATAATATTGATAAAATTCCATGAAAAACAATTTTTCGGAAAAATGCCCTTTTAAAACATAAAATATTTTTATAAGAAATTCATGTATGAAATAATAATTAAAAAAATAATATAGGGATTATTTTCCATTAAAATTAACTAATTAAAATGTTTGAGTAACCCAAAATGTAATTTTACCTTGTAATAGATTTAAAATAAAATAATGTTTTAATAAAAATAAGTATTTTCACTATTCATAAAAACATGAAACTTCTCAAAAAAATACCAATAGCTCACCCAAAGTAAATTCTGATATCCCTATTCCAAATAAGAATTTTATTTTGAAAAATGGAAACGACAAAATTATCAAAAAAATATATTTTTAACAATTTAACCATCAAAAGGGGATAAAACTTCTTTTATAGAAAAAAACTTCTTTTATGCATAAATTGGATTTCTTCTTCTATCATGTTTATAAAAAAATATCGTGTGAATGTTAAAAAGTATAATTAATAATATATATGTATATTTTTTATTAATAATATATTTTTTATTTATTGGTATAAAACACACTATAATGCATTTTAATGGTTTTTCAGAAAAATATTTATCCTTACTTTTTTAAAAAAACATGTTACATTCATTTATAATGAATTGGAATGAGATTTATATTTATGTTTCTAAATCATAATTTCATAATTTTGGTAAAACTATTCTTATCTTCCATTATAATGGCAAGTTTATTATTATATATTTTTTAAAAATTATAATAATGAGAAAGATGTTTCGTAGAAACTCAGTGTTGCGTGTAACGCAAGATAAGACGGTGTTGCGGGTAGCATAAGACTAACAAGGTGTAGTATGAAATGAAATATATTAATTAAATTATATTATTTAAAAATATATTTGGTATAAATATTAGTTTGTTACATTCTACCCCCTTAAAATGAATTTCGACATCAAAATGTATCTTGTTTATCAAATGTTTAATACTGGAAGGTTCATTTCATAGAAACCCATATAAAAAAAATAAATACAAAAACTCCCTTTAAAAAGGGAAAGTTGGAAACATAATAGTTACCTAAAGTAACTCATAACTAGGTTTCTACAATGATTAACATTAGTGAAAAGTTAAAACATATACATGGAAGAGAAATGTAACTATCATGTTCTAAGGGAGAGTGATAGAGAATATGGTCGTTATAAAGTTAACCGTATCAAAACCATTATTTTTTTTATGGATTAAGAGACAATTGATTTCTCGGTAAGAAAAGTAAACTAATGAAATTTTTTACTTAAAATTTTAATTTAAAATTATTTACCTATAGTTTAGGAATTCATTTACCATATATACTAATAACAGTAAGAAATGTACTTACGTGAAAATTAGAGTTATTTTCTTTAATCAATGTCCACAAAAAACTCAACTTTTTCTTCAAATGATGTGTACTCAAGATGAATTATTTATTACTAAAGAATCTAAATTAACTTATTCAGATCAAAAAATTCAAAAAATAATATAAAAAACTATTCTCCCTACGTTTATTAATTTTTCACCACAAAAAATAGTTAGAATGAGATAAGATAATTTTATTAAAAAGAGTAATCTATTATATCAGTAATACATAAAGTTAAAAATTAATTATTCAACCATTAACTAAAATTAAAATTCCTAAAAAATATTGTAAACCGATATTGAAACCAAAAAATCAAAAGGATTTGATCACATAGTCTTCTAATAAATATTTTAACATTTATCTCTGAATAATACAATTTTCTCTTAATGTCTCATACCAAAATGAAGTTTCCATAATAATCCTCAAGGAACGATAACCATTTTAGTAAATAACTAGAATCACCATATATAGAAAACAAAATAGTATATAATTCAACCTTTACTACTCAAATAAAATATCATGGTGTTTCCTTTACCTTAATCATATAGGTTTTCCAAAATAGTGAATGTATTCCAAATTAACAGTTGTCACTTAACACCAAATAAATTTATAATCTTATAGTAATCTATATAATAAAAATTATTTTCCCAAAATAAAAATAACCTTTATCCATCATTTATTTTAACTAATAAGAAAATTAAATACCCACTAGGACGTCACATAGGCCAGTGGGAGGTGATACACCCTTTTTACCATTCGATTGTGTGTTCAATACCAATTTCATTGCTGAACGTGACATACTATCACTCATCCTTTGCGTTGTCCATTTTATAAAACTATATTAATAATAATATTGAATCATGATAAAAACCCAAAAAAGTAAACATGAAATATTAAACATTAAAAAAAAATTAACATTAAAAATTATCTCATACCTTCCATTTTGCATCCCAAAATGCAATATACCTTAATTACCTTATAAAACATAAATGTCTCCAAGAATATCATTAGCCACCTTAAAATTTCATAACTTAAAACCTAAAAATAAATTTCAAAGGCTCTGAACATATTTTCTTATATACCCATTACAGATTCTATAACTCATAAGAATTTTTTTCATGAAAACATCGAAATCAACAATGTTATCTAAACTATTTTATCATAACAAATAAAATATCCTAGAATACACTCTTTTGGATATAGTACAAAAAACAGAATATTTACAAATGTTACCACCTTTTTCCATTGAAACATGCAACAGAAATTGGAAATACTAGATCACTTACATACAAAATAACCTATTTTGTTTATAGTTTCAGATAATTAGGACAAATTGCAACTCAAATCCATAAAAGTTTTTTTATAAAAATCTATTTCATCTCCCACTATACCCCAAATTTTGTATTTTTCACTATGTTATCAATATCTTCCAAGTGAAATACTTATAAAAAATCATTTAATATTTTTCATGCTTTCCTTGGAAAAATAAGCATAATAAAACAGTGATCCCATATAATCATTAAGGGTAAAAATAGAAGATATAAAATCATATCATAATCGTAATACATAAGAACATAAAAAAACATTTGAAAACTATATCCTTCATATCAGTGAATCATGATATCCTGTCATGGAATAAATCACATGATTCATAAAATTCAAAGAAAATATTACATGAGAGAATAACATAATACAAGAAATTTTGGAAGACACATAATTATAGAAACTTATTTCCATATTAGCCATGTATTAATTATAATATCATCATAGTGGACAAAGTCCTCTACTAAACTAGGTTCAATTCTCATTCTAGCCGTGTATTAATAAACCGACTTTACTCTCATTATATCCCAATGTTACTTAACTATGTTTACTACCATTATAATCTTGTTTTACTGAACTGAGTTTACTTACACTCGAGTCCTATATTAGTAAATGAAGTTTACTTACATTCTTTTTTTTGTTTTACTAAATCGAGTTTACACTCGTTCTAATCCTGTATCACTGGATTGAATTTTCTCGAATTCTTGTCCTATATATCTCATGAGATGTAAATATTTACCCATTTTATTATAGGGGGATATAGGTCCCACCCATCCCATAATAAAAACCATACATATGTGTTCTATAGAAATATAAATAATTCTTCATATCAGAACCCATGGAATGAAATAGGTTACAAAAAAAATCATCAAATCATAACATAACCCATGGAAAATAAATGGGTTTTGTAAATATCATTCCATAATAAATATAAAATAAACTTAGGAATAATGGGTATATTAACCTGGAAAAATATTCCCATTAAAACATAAGTAACATCAAATAATGTTATTGTGGATGGAAAATCATTTTGAAAGATGATTTGAAATAATTCTTGTGGAATATATGTTTCTTCTTTGAAAAAAACTTTTTAATTCATTAGAAATTTAGGAGAAAATTCTTTTAGAATTAAATTTAAAACATATAAAGTAATATTTTAGTATCATTTTAAACATATTTGAAATAAATTTTCTTTAAAATTAATATATGATCATTTAAAACACTTTTAAAACATTTTTAAAAACATTATTTTTATCATACACATATTTTAAATAAAAGTTGAGAATAAATTTACATGAATATTATAAAATCATGAAAATAATGATATTTATCATGAAATATGTCAAAGGGAGATATATAAACCTTATAAAAAATTATAGTTGCATAATATTACATGTGTCTGAAAGACGGAAAATTGTGAAAAAACTACCATATTGATATAGTAACTTTTGAACTGTAGCCCCCATGAAAGAGAAATAATAAAATATATATTTAAATACCCTTATATTTCATAATAATATTATTATATTAAATTCGTGGGTATTATATACACCACACAAATGAAATGAGTAGTGTATATGGCATATTTCCCACATAAATAAAAGTGAGACAAGAATCTGTTGCCTTAAGTGTTGAATCTCATCATACTAAAAAAACAAATGTATAATAAATATAAGTTTATTATAAATATATTAAGGAATAGAATTCAATTATATCATACCATATGTGTTTTAATTATGGTTTTCTATTATGATGTTATAAATAATTTTCATTATAAAGTTATGTTTCTCTTAATAACCTATTTTTTTCACATGTGTTTTTGATTTGTTATTTTTTTGGTCCTCCGACTTATATCATGATTAAAAAATATCCATTATTATAAAAATGATATGAATAAAATTTATATTTAGAATATAGGTATTTATAAATATATATAAAATATATAAATGAAATACATCATTTATAGAGACGGAAGGTCGTACGTACGCATGAACGTTGTTTTCATTTTCATGTCATATTAAAAAAAGAAAATTATATGATATATTATAATTAAATAATAATTTTTATATTATATTTATCATATATATTCATAAAATTCATCCTTATTACCATATATGTGAAATATAGATAAAAACGGATCACATCGCATTGTGGAGATGGTTAGCCATATGTACGCATAAGAAACATTATCATTTCCCAAATGATTAGATAGTAAAAAGGTATATATGAAATTAATATTAAAGAATTATAATTATTTCATTAATTTCATATTTAAAATTATACCCATCATAACTATCACTCATAAAATATGATGATGGAAAATGAATTTTATCACTACGTGGAGACCATAAGTCGAACGTACACACGAGCAATAATTTTATTTCTTAATCTATGGGAAAGGGTTTTTAGAGTGGTGTGTTCAAAATAATAATATTTAATAATATTTAATTTTATAAAGTTATTATTTTATGATATATAATATAGATTTATAGGTGGTGTGGAAGAGTATAAAAAGAGAGTGATTGGTTAGAGCGATTACCTCTTCTTCGAAACAGCTCCTTTAGATCTCCTCTAAAGGACTGTAGTGTTCGTATTTTGAGAAAAATAAAACATATCGAATGTAGATATTGAAGTTTAGAATATAATTTGGATGATTTATCAAGATATAAGGATAAAATATATTTGAAAAAGTGAGGGTGGTGTTTCCCTTTTAAAATTGAAGAGATTGGCATTTTTTGAATTTCAAAAAATATTAGTTTAAAAAAAATTCAATATAATACATCTAAAATGAAATTTATTAAAAGATATTTTTATATGAGGTTTTAATTTCATTATCCAATATATATTTTTAAATTATTTATATTATTTTAAAACTTCTAATTTTTATTAACACTTAGTTAACCCATTTTACATTTAATTATGGTAATAAATTACTTAATATTAAAAAAAATCAATTTTTACTTATATATTGTATAGTATCCATAAATAGTAAATTTATGGAGTTTTATAACTTATCATAATATATTTATATTTTTAAATATTTTTTATTATTTTAAAATGAATTAATAAAATATTATATTTAGAACATTTCATTAGTGTCAATTTTTACACTATTAATTACATGGACATTTAAAAATATCAATATAACAAGTTAATTTTGAACAGAATATGTTATTATATCCCTAATGGGTCATGTTAATCTATAAAATTTGTGGATAACCATAATTAATTAAAATTATATTTTTTTTAATAATTTTAATGTCAATTATTTTATTTTTTCATTAGTTGAATAATTACTGCATCATGAATGTGTAATTATTTTTTGATAATTATTTATTCAGTACAAATTTAAAATAAAAAACTATTATTAATATAAAATATTTATATTTACATGTATTATATATAATTTCATTTATCTTCTAGAAAAACATATATTAAAAAAGTTATAGTTATTAAAAAGACGAATGTGACAACATTGATTATTCATTAAGTAAAATATTATAAATTCCATAATATTTTACAAATAGATAAAAATGGTCATTAATTATACAATTTTATTATTATGGTTGATATATACTCAACTAATATGATTTGGGCAAGATTTTTGGTGTTTTAATGGTTCTTAACATTTTAATTATAATAATTTTATTTATTTTTCAACTACTTGAACAAGCACTACATCAGAGTTTCATAATTGTTAAAGGTAATTGATTCACATATAAGAATTAAGAATAATTTAATATCATAAAAAACGTTGATCTAATATTTTATATTAATTCATAACTGATGTTTTCCCAATTTGGACACAAAATAGATATTTAAAACAAAGAAAGTGATATTTTCTATCTTTCTTTAATTTGATTATTATAAAAGTCATTTTTATGGAAAAAATGTCCATTAAAAAACTAAATTTCAATACTTATGTGCTAAGGGTTGATGTAAATTTATTCCATAACGTTTTGGAATGTGTTCAGATCATTTTATAATCATTATCATTTTATTTTTAATTTAAATTTCCCAATTTACCCTTTACTATGGTAAAAGATTTACCAGCGTTACAATTCATATTAACAAAAAAAGATACTGATTCACCAAATTTTGAACATATGAATCAAAATTTGGAATTAATTTTTAAAAATTCAAAACACATTATTTTCCTTATGTGAAATTAAATAAAACTCGTAAAATTCCATGAAATGTAGTTTTTCATAAAAATACCTTTTTAAAATATAAAATATTTCTAATAAATTTATTTATAAAATAATTGTAAAAAATAATAATTAGATTATTTGAAATTAAAATGAACTAATTATAATTTTAATCTAATCCAAAACATAATTTTACCTTGTAAATAATTTAAAAGAAAAACAATTTTTAATAAAAATCAGTATTTTCACTATTCATCAAAACATGAATATTCTCATAATAATACAAAAAATTCACACAAATAAGAAGTTTATTCTATCAAATAAAATCTATAAGAGTTTAAACTGTGTTTTTAAGAAGTGCATCATCAAAATGATGAAACATTATTTTTAGAAAAATACTACATTTATTTGTAAAATTTAATTTGTTCTTATATCATGTCTAGAAAACTCATAATATGAATTCTAAAAAATATATTTAATATTATATATATATATATATATATATTTCATTAAAAATAGTTATTTGTTAGTTTATTTGAATAAATAACACATATACACATTTAAATAGTTTTCAAAAAAAAATTTTACTTTTAAAAAATGTTTTACATTCATTTATAATTAATTGAAAAAAACTTATATAAAAATGTCTAAAACATAATTTCACAATTTAGTTAATCCTACTCATACCCTCTATTCTAATGGTTAGGATATAATTTTATTATTTAGAAAAATTACAATAACATAAAAAATATATTTATTAACTCAGTGTTGTGGGTAACCCAAGCTATGATTCTATTATGTGTTTTGGAATCATAACCTGCTATAGCATGAAATGAAATATAATAAAGAAATTATATTATTTTTATATCTATTTCATACAAATCATGTGGTATTTTGGCCTTTTCAATCCTTCACTTACACGTAGTATTAGTTTGTTCAATACTTGGTTATCACTTGTCTCGATCTTGGTGTTGAAATTAATTATAGTCCATTTATTGTGTTTGGATGGTAGAGGATAGTATGATTATCATGACTTGAAATTTAGAGCATAAAAAGACATCTCTAAACATTGTATTTTGAACTTCATATTACTAAGGACTTGGGAACATAGTTATTTTGAAGACACTTATAGGATTTGTGATCTCATTGTCATAGGTTTAGCCAATAAGAAGATCATGATATGTAAAATAGAAATGACATCCCACTATGAGGGAATATTTAATTTTGGGTAATGATTTCTGATTTTTGGTGCAAATATGTTTGTTTTTGATAATTATTGAAAATAAGTTTTCAAATGAAAGATTTTCAAAATGACATGAATTTGTATTTTGAAAATGGTTATATTTTTAAAAACATAATAGAATTTTCATAAAATGGTTGAAAGAAGAAAATTTTGAATTTTGAAAGGTTTGTTTTGATAGTGTTGTTGTGGTAGAATATCAAATTTTTAAGCCTTATGTTTCTATAGAGTGAAACTTATGGCATTTTTCTTATTTATATAAATGGTACTCGATAGGTGTCATAGGAACCAACCAGAGAAGGGTACTAAGAATCTAGTTGCACCTCAGCCGTATGTGAACCAATAGATAGTTCAAATTATAGTCCAATATTTTCAAACTATGGATAAAGGTAACCTAATTGATGATCCAAAATAAGTGTATTAGTCTGCTCAGCTCCAAATGAAAAATCTACCGTTCTATCGGGGTGATTCGAAACCAGAGAAGGAATAGGTGTGGTTGAATATAAGGGATTTAATATTTGATTTCATAGGAATACTAGTTGAGTTGAAAGTTAAGTTGGTGATATTCATACTGGAGGATCTAGCACACCAATGGTGGTATTTAGCAGTTTAGACTAAATTAGACCATGGCATGGAACGTGAGGATTTTTAAGAATTATTCAACAAAAAATTCTATTCTCACACATTCATAATTCAACGAACGATGAAATTTTTCATCTTGAATCTAGAGAACCTTTTGGTAATAGAGAATAAAGCTAAATTTATGAATTTATTCCTATTTTCACCTGATGTTTCTTCCAGTACATCCTTGAAGGAATTCATTTTTAAATTAGGGTAGAGACATGAGATTTGATTAAATATTTACATTGTTTGTATAATAAATTACATATAAATGGTAGAAGAATATGAAGTATTTGGATCTATGGGTGTAGGAATCATGTTAATATAAATATATGGGAAATAATGGGAACTCTAATGATGGGAGAAAGAGGAAGAGGGGCACACATTTTGAATATAGTTGGATGAATTAAAATCAGATGATTAGGTCAGTAAATCTTCCTCCAAGACCCAAGATCAAGGTTGATTTTTTCAATATGGTTCATTCAACCACATGAAACAAGAGTGTATGACACCACCGGGATCATGCCATAACTCCAATCTGATGGGGAATCTTCAGCACTATTTTCATAGTGCTCTGAGTTCAGGTGCTCAGGAAACATCTCATATATCACATACATCATATATTTTGAAGATATGAGGGTATAAAATACCTATCATATATAAAAAAAGATATATACAGGGTGATTTGAGGAATAAAATGAGTCCATAATAAGTGAAACCTTAACATGATAATAAGGAATAGAGCACACCGAGTAAGAAATTATATGATGTTTAGAAAGTTATTGTGGATGATCAATATGGACCATCGATGGTGAGTGGTATGAGTCTTTCTAAATCTACTCTTATTTAAGATTTTTTTGATATAGGTACATCCAATTTGTTTATTTCTTCTCATGCTATTGATTTGCGGGGTTTAAATGTTGAGATAATTCCTTCTGTTTTGAGAATTAAAACTCCTCTTGGATAAAGAGAATATTGATCCTTTATGTGTAAATATTGTTCTATAATTATTGATAGATTTTATTTGTTATGGTATTTATATATGCTTGGAATAAAACTTGTTTGAGATAATCTTGTGTATTGATTTATTTTTAATTTTCAATTATCATATCAATTGTTATATCCTTAGGGTTAGTTTTATGACAGAGGATGGAGTCGAACATCTCTTAAAAGATTACCCGAATGTAAAGTCATGTGTAATGGTTTTTTTGGAACTATTTGTTTGAATTATCTCTTAATAGATGGAGTATTTTAATTTGGAATCGATGTAATAGATTGAAGATGTTGTTTTTCCAGTGGTTGTGGATAAATTTCTGAATGTTTTCCCAAAAATTTATCAATGTTTCTACCCACGAGATAAGTGGATTTTATGGTTGATATAATTCCAAGTACCGGTCCTATCTCCCTTCCGTATTATCATATAGAACCAATATTATTATTCAAAATCAATTTTTTTGGAAGAGGTAAGAATTAATGGATTTATTGGGATGATCATGTCTTTGTGGGCAGCACCGGTCTTGTTTGTAAAAAATGTGGATAGAACTACCCAGTTATGTGTGCATTATCATCTGCTTAACCATGTTATGATAAAGAATCTATATCCATTTTCATACATTGATGATCGGTTTGATCAATTAAAGGGATCCCAATGGATCTACAAAATCTACTTGTGATCATGATGTCACCAATTGCGGGCTCAGAAGGAGGATTATCCAAAGACAACTTTTAGGAGTAGATATAGCCATTACAGGTATGTGGTTATGCCTTTCGGTTGTACAAATGCACTAGTGGTATTTATGGATTTAATGAATTGGATAATACCCAAGTATCTAGATAATAGTTTATTGGTATTTATGGATGACATATTGTTGTATTCAACAAATAGGGAAGAATATGAGAAAAACATTGCAACGGTGTTGGTAATCCTTTGAGATCATCGTATATTATTCAAATTATCAAAGTGATATTTTTAGATTCAATGTGTTTGTTTCCATTGGCATGTAAACTATGAAAGAGGTATTTTTAAAAATCAAAAAAATTTTGAGGTTGTTATCTCTTCGAAACTTCCAAAGAATGTGTTTGAGATATATAGTTTCCTTGGATTGTATGGTCATTACTGGGACATTGTTCGTAAATTATGATGACTGGACCCACCTATGAAAGCTTTAAGAAGAAATAATTTTCTATTCAAGTAGAAAAATTAATGTTAGAAATATTTTCATTATCATTTTTTCCACCATACAAAAGCACCAATGCTGATCTTTCTAGAATTAGGACTAGGGTATGTTGTGTATTTTGATGCTTTAGGGTCTATTTTAGGATGTGTTATCATATATGGAAAGCATTTTTTGTACTTATGGATCAGGATAGTCATATTTTCATGAGAAGAACTACCCAACACATGATTTGGAGTTAGCTAATCTAGTTCATGCTTTGAATACATAGTTTCATTACCTGTTGAGTGGAAAATTTACTATGTTTATGAATCATATGAGCAAGAAACATATTTTCTCATAATGGTACTTGAATCTAAGATAAATAAAATTGATAGAGTATCTCAAATGTTTTGTCTTTGACCTGATGTAAACACTGGGTAATTTCACTGTAGTGGCAGATGCCTTAAGCATGAATTCTTATGATCAATTGGAAAAAGTGGATTAAGATTTGAAGTAGTTGGTGTTGACCATAACCGACATGAACATGGATTGTGAAGAATGAGGTGAAGTTTTGATTTTCACTCTAGTTTCATACATTCCTAATTTAGTTGAGATAGTTAAAAAAAGACCAGATATATGATTCTAAATGTGTTTCTATGACATAAAAAATCAATGGCGGGGAGACAATTTAGTGATGGAAGCAAGATAAGAGCCCAGTATTTTGGTTCTGAAATATAATGGTCATACCTATGGATTTTATGTAACAATTTCTTCCTATTTACATCAACTAGATATGGGAAGTTCATCCTGGAATATAAAATATCTATAAGGCATTGAAAGAATATTTTTGGTGAGTCAGTGTGAAAAGGAAGATGGTTGATTTTGTTTTCAGATACTTTACATAATAGCAACTTAAGGAAGAAAATCAACTACCATAATATATCCCAATAATGGTTTGTAAACACGATCCCATATGGGTGATAGTGGATCAACTTATAAAGTGACATCATTTCATCTCTATTCCTGAATAACATATGATGAAGGTATTATCCAAAAATATATATTAGGGAAGTTGTAAAGAGGCATGGTGTACCAATTTTGATAGTTTCACACAGATATTTGAGGTTTATGTATCATTTTTTGAAATCCATTTAGAAATCCCTTGGGACTCCATTGACCATGAGAACAATGTATCATCCACAGACGTATGGGCAATTAAAAAGTACGATACTAACATTAGAATACATGTTGAGGTATTTTGAAATGGATTTTGGTGCCTCATGTGAGGAGCACATTCCATTAATGCAGTTCTCTTATAATAACAATTATCAAGCCTCAATACATATGACTCTTTTTGAAGCATTATATATGTGTCCTTATTGCTCTCCACTTTGTTGGGCGAAAATAGGTGATACTTCAATTGTTTGGTTGAGCCTTGTTTTTTTATTAAAATAGATATCATTAATGACAAAAATTAGCAAAAGTACAAGAACAAAGCCAAGCAGGGAAGTTGTCCAGCCAGTGCTGGATGGAGTCAAAAGGGCCTGAGGCCGCCAGCTGATGGGCCACATTTTTTCCTTCCCTTTTTTTAAAGGATAAGGTTCAAGAAGGGAAGCACTAGACATGTGAGAGAATCCTCCTAATAATGGTACCAAAAGGTTGGAGTCAACCATCTTTGTTGTTGATATAATTAATGACGGTAAGGTAGTCAGACTCCACAAAAATGTCGCTCCATCCAAAATCCAAAGCAAATAGCAAACCAGCAAGTATGGCCATGGCCTCAGAAACTGCCGGTTCCCAGAAGGCCTGGTGCGGATAATATTTTGCAGCAAGTATTTTCCCTATAAGATTACGGGCCAGAAGGCCGAGGGCTACAAGCCCATCCTTTTGGAGAGACACGTCCACGTTAATTTTAAGAGTACCTTCCGTTGGGGGTTCCACTGAGAGGGTGGGATGAGGGAAGCTCCTCTCAAAAAAGGTCTTTATGGTCTTTCCAGCCCTCAATCCAGGAAGAAGCCTTGTCAATCTAGAATTCTAGAGGTTTGTGAGCTTGAAGAAACATGACATTGTTGCGTCAGATCCAAATAATACAGCCCATCGTACAAAGAGAACATGAGAGAGCATAGGGAAGATAGGAGCACCAATGTGTCAGAAGGTTGGTAAGGTCAGAGGCCAAAGCCAGTAAATCGGTAGAGGATGGGTCCCATTTACTACATACTTCCTTAGCTCCCGGACAGTGAATGATGGCGTGCAAAGCGGTTTCAATAGTTCTCGGGCAGAGAGGGAAAAAAGAAGAACTGGACATATGTGGGTAAGCGAGAAGGCTCATGTTTGGGAGGGTACCCTTGAAAACCTACCACCAAAAATGGTGAATTTTAATGGGAATGTTGAGTGTCCAGATCAATTTCCAAGGTCCCTCATCCCGACCAGTAGTGTGGTGGCCAAGGGCCAGTCTGTAGCTGGACCTCACTGTGTATTCGCCCGTGATGTCATTGGTCCAGAATAGGTGGTCGGGGCCTGCTTTAGGGATCCAGGGAATGCTAAGGATTATTATTTGGTCCCTTTCATTAAAAAAATCAAGGATCTTTTCCACACACCACCCTTGACCCTCGTCAGAAAAAAGGCAGCTGACAGTGGCATCTTCAAAACCTGGTTGGACGGGGGATGTAGCCCGTATACCATCCTTATCGATAAGCCAAGGATTATTACAGATATAGACCGATGAGCCAGACCCAATCCTCCAGCCCAGTCCTTTATACAGGTGCCTTTTTACCCCCCAAATTCTTCTCCATAAAGAGACAATAGATTAGATTCAGAACAAGAAATGTATAGAGACATCTCAAATTCATCAAAGATCATATGTGGATCATTTTCGATGGCCATTATCTTTTTAGGTGAGTGATAATGTGTTCTTGATGTTCTCTCCAAGCTTGGGAGTCATCATTTTGGGAATCATTGAATGTTATCTCCTAGATACATGGGCCCTTTTGAGATACTAGAACAAATTGGTGAGGTGGAATATTGGTAAGATTTACTACCATGGTTCAGTTTAGTGCATAATGTGTTTCATGTATCTGAATTGAAAAAGAATCAACCTAATCCTAACCATGTGATTCCATGGGATCATTTTGACCTAGATTTAGATACTTCATTGGTTGACATGCCAATGTGGATTGTGGATTGTAAATATGAATTCTTTCATGGAAAAACCATTGGTTTAGTACGGGTTTTGTGTAAACATGGTTAGATCTTAGCTGAAACATGGGAATAGGATAATGAAATTATCGAGCCATGGCCCAAACTCGTTCAAGTCAACTATGGTGTTATACATTTCAAGCATATAAATTCTAATGTTGGGGAGAATTTAGCACTCCCATTTTCAGAAAAGTAACCATTTCTTCATTATTTTTATTTATTTAATTTGTTTGAGTTAAGTATATAAGGTTTTGGAGAACATTTGGAATGTTTTTGGGGTTTTTATAAAATTTCATGGTTTGATCATTGTTAGTAAAAATTTTGAAACTCTTATTGGAAATCGTGAATAATAAGATAGGTGGATCTGGGTAGGCACATAGTAATGGAACACAATTTGGAAAAACCATACATTCACTAGGGTGTCACTGTGGAAAGTGGAACAGAGAGAAATTTCATGTTTGGTGCATGTTTTGTCTTCCCGTGTGTGATAATAATGTGAGGTGATTCTAGATGTATGGGTTAGAACATAGTAATCACAATATTTAACAAATTGTGCAACTAACCATGCATGGTTTAAATGTGAGATCCTAAAAAGGATAATCTCACTCGTTATAACATCTAAGCCTCTCTTGTTTTCCATATTTTAGGCCCTAGTTTTATTTTTATTCCCCCCAAAGGTTGTGGGGTCTCTCCCCTTCAAATCAGAATCAATATGATGGATTTTCTTGGCGCATTGAAGCTTGATTTACTTGATAAGTCATCGTTTGGGGAAGATTATCTCAGATATACTTTCCTTACCTCTCTCAAAATCCAAGATCTAGTCTATTAGGGATAGATATATGATCTTTTATGAAAATCATGATGAGATATATATGTGTTGATGTTAGGTAAATAAATCTAAGGTGGGGTTTTGAATATTTAACACAGTTTTGTGGAAAAATTCATATTTTTATTCATTTTCTTCATAATTATTTAGGTGTGTGGATTCACCATTGACTCCAATTATTAGAACATGAAGGATTAGTTAAACATTAATTGAATTTATTGCAATTGACTGTTAAAATTATCTGAAAATCATGGTAGAAAACATTTTTAGTGATGGTTTTCGAAATTTTCGAAATTGGTTGTGCAATGTTCTTTTTTTATTGATTTCCAAATATTGATTTTAAAATATCACATTGTTTGATTTATAAAAATGGTTTATTGGAATGGTTTCCTATAAAATAATGGTTTTATTGAAATTGATGAAATGTTTGATTTGGTATGGTATTTGGTATAAATAGTTGGCATGCATTCATATTTTTACATGGCCTGTTTGAAATATGACTTAGAGATTGGTTCCAAAGGTCTAATAGAACATAGGATATCAGTTACCTTATGAAGATTTGATATATTGAAGAGATACCACTCATGAGTAAGCAACTGCTACCTAGTAATGCATGTGTGGACATGTGGATATGTGTAATGGAATGGGGTATCCAAAAGTGATGTTTGGTAAATGGTTTTAAATTATTATTTACATACTTTCCTTGGAAACTGTTTTGGTTGGAAAACTATTTTGGTTGGAAAAATATTTTGGTATGAAATGTATTGTATTTGATATTAAATGTAAAAAGGTCTCAATTGTTTTATATAAATTATTTTATACAAATGTTCTAACATGTTCTATGCTAGTGGCATGAGTAGGGCAGTCATTTGGGGAAACCCTATAGGGTTTCATTATTCACCAAATATTTAAAATATTGGTGATTTTGAAAATAGTTTCTATCAGGATACATGTAATTTAAAGAATAGTAATTCTTTAGTGGTGTTTTATGATACTTGGAAATGGAGTTGGAGTTAAATATTTGAGATTGATGATAGTTTCTATGTTGTTGTCTCTTTAGTTTATGAGTTTATATGATTTTTTCTTCCACTATGTACTTTTATGTTAGTAGTCATTAGTTATGGTACTTTTTGGTAGTATAGTTTTGTAATCAATGGTATTACATTGAGTTGTTTAACATTTTTATCATGAATCATTTAGTGGTTACTTTTTTATGGTGTGTTTCATTGGTTTTTTAGATTCAAATAGAAAATTATCCCCCATCTATATTGAATCCCTTTTCATTTATTTTCGGCCTTATGAATACTTGGGATGTCACCTATGGCCAAGTGGTTATTCTGCCTCAACTCAAGATAATGTGGAGGATCAGGATGTTACAATTCACTTGCCTACTTCCAAAATACTATAGAACATGATCTAGTACCAATTATAGATATCCACATCTTTCATACAATTTTATTACACTATTTATAATATAAATAATATAATAACAATACAATATAAAATTGAAAGGTTTAGTTCCACGGTAAAATTAACATCCAAAAACATAATTACATTTGAAATTCAAAAAATTATTTAAATCCTTTCTTATGATCCTCAAAAAATCATGAATAATCCTATTAATATAAGTAATCACCTGAGTAAAAGCAATAAAAAATGGTGAACTAAAATCCTATCAAGGTGATAAATATAAAGAAGGTATATAATACATGAATGATAGCCTATATGTTATTGTTAATTTCCTATTGGCCAATAGAAATTTAGAAAGTAATAAAACATGGATAACTAAACTAGAAAATTGTATTACATGATCAGTCCATGTGATGAACCCACAAGGAAGATCTACTTGAACTAAATTAATATATGGAATAAAAATACCAATTTATTGATTGATTGGAGAGACAGAAAAATAATGATCCAAATTCGATGCTTAAAATAAAAAGACGAGACATGCAAGGTTGAGTGATTTTCAAGATCAGGTTCTAGGGATTAAATTGATTATGGGTTCATTCATGACTTGTAACTACTATAAAACTGGGTCTATTCAACACTAGGGATTTAATAGTGCAAGAAAAAAAAGAAATCTTAAAGACCCCCTTTGTCAATGCTTTTAAAGGGGGTCTTTAATAGTGGTTTTCTAGTATTGTTAAAGGGGGAATTTAGCAATGTTTAAGGAAGAATAGTTAAAGCAGTCTCTTTATCAGCGATTTTAAAAAAGCACAGATAATGTGGGCTCTTTATCTGCACTAATAATGTGGGGCCTTTATCTACACTTGTAAAAAATGCATTGATAAAGTGGTGGGGGACTATATCACCAATTTTTTAGAAGTACTGATAAAGATCTCCCCTTTATCTGCACTTTTTTACTAGCACTGATAATGGAAATATTTGAAAAAAAATCTATATTAATTTAAAAATAATAAATTAATATATAAATATATTTATATAGATATAAATAATATATATATTAAATATGTTTTAGATAAGGCTAAAAAAGAATTTTCGTATATTATATAATATATTTAGTGAAAACATCTTATAAAATAATTTAAAAAATATTTTTTTAATTAATAATTTGAAATTTATTATCAAGTAATAGTCATTTAATTACATTTTTAAGATACTAAAAAACAAAAAATTAATAAATATCAAAAATAAGTTTAAAACATAAGTCAAACTTCAAATGACCATAACTTTTTATCTCGGTGACTGTTGGAATATACTACATATCAAATAGAATCTTGAGATGAGATCTACACCATGTTGACCGAAAGGGGGACCTTGTCACTATTTTTTTAGGTAAAAATAATCCCAAAAGGCCTCCAAAACTATGTTTTCCGTTAGGATAGCCCGATTTTTTAACATTTTATGTATTTTTCTCCTCGTTTAAGTGGGTCTTATAGTATTTTTTCAGTGGAGGCTAAATTTATTCCCATGTGTTACATTCATATTGATATTATGGTTTTGATATTTTATTATGTTCCATACTTTTCTTATATATAATTAAATATATAAATATTTTATTATATTTACATATAATAAACCACTTGTATAAATACATATATCAAAATATTTACATAAAAATGTATTTTTAAATATATAAAAAAATTATCATTCATTTAATTTAATTTAAAAAATTATCCATTTTATTTACTTTCTAAAAATGAAATAATATTTATATATAATTTTTATATATACATATGTGTGTCTATTAATAAAGATATATATATATTATAATATATAGAAATTGATATTATTATATATGTTATTTAAGTAAATATAATTGAATGTAGATATATAAAAAATTTAACAATATATTTAAATAAATAAAAAAGTCATTAAATATCTGACAAAATACAAATGACATAGTGGTAAGCAGCATTAAGTCAGACAAGGGAGGTCCTGAGATCAAATCTAAGTTCACGGAGGTATTTATGATGGCCTTATAGTGTTATGATAGGGGTTGGGGTGTGTGATTGAGGATGGGGTAGTGGAATGATTTGAGAAAGTGAGCATCGGGGTGTGTTAATTTTTTTTTCTATTTTTACAATATTTTTTTTGTCATTTTTAAAAGAAAACAATTAATTGTTCTAAAAAAGTGTTGTTAAAGGCACCCTTTAACAACAATTTTCCATCAATGTTAAACCCTCTATCATCGCTCACAAAATCAGCACTTTTGAATTGCTGATAAAACCCTATAACTAGTGTGGTTAAGCCTCCGATTTTAAGTAGTGTGGTGTCAGAATTGTGTATACAGGTAATGCTAGTCTTCTTACCCTATGCTAATCATATAATTACACTGTTGGAATGGTAATATACTAGTCTAAATCAAAAAACTAGTTTACCCAAAACCCTATTTAAAATAACCAAATTATATTTCATAATGTCCATCGACAAACTAGCCAAATTAATTAATTTAATGAAATAAAACTCCTTAAATATCAAATAATGACCACACAATATGAAAATAAAAGAAATTAGAATTTATAAATACAGTAGTAAAAATCCAAAAAATGTTTTAAAAATAGAAATAAAACCTTGAAGCACTTCCACCTAAAATAACATCACCCAAAACAATGAAAACTAATCTATCATGTTATACGTGATGAGAACGAGCAGTATGGATACCCATAAAAGAATGGTGGTGAATAAAGGAAGAAATGTAGTGAAATGTGGTGTAACTCCAATATTAATCATTCATTTATCCATGATATCTCCCTTTGTATAGTCTTGCTGCATGAGAAAAGGCTATGAATATATAAGGTTTCTATTAAAACCCTCAGCACCAACATATTAAATAATATGATTTTCTTGTGAGTTCTCGATGTGTATAGTTTACATGTTATGTAATATACATTGGATGAATTTGTCTATATTTTTACAAATCATATATTGTGTGGAAGCAACATGTTCAAATTTTATCTCCTTCGATAAACACAAATCATGAATTCATCTCCTAGCATGTCAATCACAGGTTGTGTATCTTTATTTCACAACTGGTTGGGGTGATGATTATAAAAATATTATTCCGATAAAACTCTCACATCATGTATTTCTTCTTATCCATAAGATTTTGGCTTCTGAATTCATTATTCTAGTGTCATGCCTCGATGCTCCTATATTCATATCATATTTTCATTTTTCAAATATTGGATGTATCCTACCATAAAACACAAAACAACTGAAATAGATAAAAAAGGAAAATAATAAAAATGAAATGATAAAAATTATTACAATAAAATACCATAAAACATATGCATCAAATACACATATCAAATTCCCCCACACTTGAATTAAGACTCTTCTTCATGGATAGAATCTTAACATACTACAAAGAATGTTCAATCTACCATGATTTATATTCAATGTAAATAAAAATAATTGATATAATATGAAAATAAATATTTGAGCCTCAAACATAGAAAAATCATCAATGCATCATTTTTTCAAGTAAAATATATAAACCACATATTTTAATTTTTCTCTTTTGAAATAGACACAAACCATCACTCATCCATTCTAATTTTTCAATTTATTATTTATATGCATTCCATTTTCAATTTACCTGACCTGAATTTTATTTATCACAAAAATGGTATAATTGATAATAGAGTTCAACACATACCTTAAGAACATGTCTATTACCACGGGATTTCAAGGCACATAATACCTCCACCGTGTAAAGTCCAAAATCACAAATCATTATACGAGAGTCATCATGATGTTAAAATATCTATAAGGATTTAGGAAAGTGGGTAAATGATGTGAATAAATAAGTCTCATAAGAGGGTAAGACTCTAAAGTATAATGTGTGATATCAAAATATAATCTCAATATAAATATCTCTCTCCATATTTTATCTTTCTATTCCCCCTAAAATCTCAAATTATGCTAAGGATACATATAAAAACAATGAATGAATAAAACAATCTTTTTGAATGATTTGTTTTTATATTTTCTATTATAATTTTATTTTTATAATGTTATGATTAAGAAAAATCTCACATCCACCACCTAACAACATATGATCAAAAGATCATTGGTCTGGTAATGGTGATTTTTGATCCTATTAATGAAAAACCTAAAAAATAGCAAAAGTGAAAAATAATAAAATACAATGAATGATATCATGGGTTCTCCCAAAATCATGAAAACCCTAGAAATTTTTTATCAATGAAAAATATAACTTTCTACCATGTAAATGTTCTTCCCCACACTTATTTTTTTAAATATCATGCAACATAACTAGATGAAGGTATTATTGGATAGAAGAGACTTGTAACTTGGCACATTTACAATACATGCTATTTAAGACTACTATGGTTTTAGAGGGATTAATATAATGTAGGTCCAATGATAAATGGTTAAAAACGATGCCTCAATAATATTAATGGTGTTTTTTTTGTAGTAATAGATTCAATAAGATGCCAAAAAATTTCAAGAATAGAATATTCTCGAGTATATCAAGAAATATAATATAAAAATAATTGAAAATATTAGGATCATGGGATATCTCAGGAATGAGAATGGTGGTTGGGAGAATCACTCATGGTAATGAATATTATTAATAAAAACAATCATTAAAAATATAAAAAATTTAATGTAGGATAAATATCAAAATAATCATTTACAAAAAATAATATGCTCCCCAAAATAATAACTTGTAAAATCCAAATAATACATGCTTATCATTAAAGATTATTTCTAATATTTTTATTATTCAAATTTATTGACATAAAGTTTATATTTATGGCCTAATAATTATCCTAGGTAGTTTATGTCTCCATATTCAGATGAGTAAAGAAAGAACCAAATGTGGGGAATTCAATTAGTAGTTAAAATATCTAAAAAATTTAAATGTGGGGAATATAGTAGAACTTTATATAATTAAAACACTTAATACCCATTTTATAAGTCCCCAAACAAGGTTACATAGGCTTTACCTGCACCTGATTCATGACATGAATTTGTCACACAGCTTCTTGGTATGCCTCATGCTTCTTTCAATTAGTTTAGGTCTTGATGGTCCTACAAAATTAAAAATACACATGTAAAAGTAATTTATATTATAACTAAAATTTTTATATATTTTTGGAAGGTTTAATATTCCTAGAAATAGGGAGTAAGAAAATAAAAAATCCTAAATATTTGGATTGCCTCTTAAAATCAATTCTATTTAACATCATTGGCTCGACATTTCCTTCTTCATCTTAGGTGGGTTTTTATAGTAAAGCGGTTACTTGATCAAGATATATGAAATGTTGAAATAATTTTCCCTCTAGGTAGATGGGTCTCATCAATGTTTCAAAAACTAAATTTTCTCTTTCATTGGTCAGTACCATCTCAATTTTCATGGGATCAATCTAGCGGTTCTTGTCCAAATTTGAATACTAAAATGGAAACTCAATTACTATCCCAACTCATTATCCTTCATTGAAATCATCTTGGATGAAATATCCTCCACTATCTTCTACTTCTGCAATCAATTTCTTACCATTTTTAACTTTTTCATACATTCTACAACATCTAATTCAGCTCTTCATCCATGGAAAACACCGTCGTCAACATGTAGTACACTATATTTTGAGAATTCATCAATGATTTCTTATTTTGTGTTTATTTACAACAGAAATTTGAACTTAACATATGATCCTATAACTCTTAAACTATATTCCACATTTTGAACAAAAATTAGTACCATTATTGTATCTGAGAATGCTCCTAAAAAGATTATTGGGACATTATCTTCATCCATTTCCATAAACAAGAAATCGATGAAAAAATAGAACTTTTCGACCTTGATGATGACATCATCAAGTAATCCTCAGGGATGTCTCAATATTGTTTCATCTTTTTGAATCATAACACAATTTGGTTTTTTCTCTCTCAATTCTAAACTCTTTAATGTTTCATATGAAATTATATTTACACTGGAACCTAAATCAAACAAATCACCAACAAAATTTTATGAAATAATATTAATCAAAATGAAAAAACTACCTATATCACTTATATTATTTTTAGGATTCTTTTTAATACTATTGAACATTCCCCTGTTAGTGGAATTGGGGATAATTCTTCAGGATTATTTTTTTTTCATCACCATATCCTTCATGAATGTTTTTATATGAACATATATTTACTTGCCTTTGTAAATTAGATGTTGATATGTATCTTTTTTAACATCTTTAAGAACATTTATTTTCATTAATCAACCATTACCAACTTTTACTGATATAGAAATTGTATTGAAGGTTGGTATAATGGTGTTGCTACCTCTTCCTGATGATCCTCATCTTCTCTGTGATCTTCTTCCCTTTCATCTATTAGTTGACCTTTATTATTTCTTATTAATTATGTAGCATTTATTTGTGTCTTATTCCCACTTATAAGCAATAAAAATTTCATATATATATGATAATTCTTTCATGGTAATCCTAGAAGTAATCCTTTAGACCTATCTCTATGTTTCTTAACAATCTGGGTGACTTGAGTTTAGATATTCTTCATTGCTTACCATTTCTTTCTTGAGTCATATCTCAATTATATGTTCACAATTACTTGATCCTTGGAGTCTGTTATCAACTCTTTAATTTTAGATATTTAAGTGTTCATAAAGGTTTCAAGGGGATCCCCTAGTGAATGAACGTGACTTATTAGGTTTTCCCCTTGGTGTTGAGGTTTAAAACCATATTGTATTGGTTGAAATACATATCCATTGATATGATTATGCTCTTATGTTTTTTGTGGACTCTGTCCTAGTGAATAATTTTGATGATTATAATTAAAATAATTTACAAATGTACAGTACATACCATGGGGATTTTGGGTTTCCATCTTTATATTCATAAACTCCATTTGATCAGCTATCCAGCCTCCACCATTTTCACTCTAATCATTTGGGTAGTTTCTATCTTCCATTGGAAATTATTTCTAGACATCTCATCATGAATTGTATATCTCTCCTCAAGTGACATAATCATTAGAAATCCTCTGGATGAATGATATATAATTAACTTATTATCCTAATATTGATTATAAAATGTTCGAAATCCAAACCATGATTCAACACCAAGATGAGATAATTTGTGAGTTAAATCATTGAATCTTTCATAAGTTATATAGATAGAATCATCATCAGACTGATTAAAATTTCAAATTTATACCGTGATATTCATTGATTTAGATGGTGGGAATATTAGAGTCTTAAATTTTCTCACTGACTCATTGCAATTTTTAATATAATGAGATAGTAAGCTTTGAATCCATTCCCTTTATTTTTATTTCAGTGAAAATAAAAAAATAACTAAGCCTAACTGCATATATTAAAAAATTATTAAATTTAAACATATTGCATCATTCAAGAAATCATTCTATATGCATGTTGGGATCCTTTTGCATTAGAAAAACAAATTTGGATTGATCTTGGAATCATCTATATAATAGATGGTGTGATCTAAAACTGTTGTATGAAAACTAGAAGCACAATAATTCTAGGTAGAATACCGACCTAATTTTTTTTCATTATTCATAAGTGTGCACTTCTCTAGTAGTGATCTTGTATCTTATCTATCTATAACATACTATTGCTTATCAGCATCTTCATTCAATTTCCCCTAATTATGTAAATTCTTCTCTATATTTGGGTCGAATGCAAGATAATCTAATTTTTCCTTATATAAATTGGAGTATTCTTGTAAATGATTCTGAACTAAGACAATAACACAACATGAAAAAGTGTAAAAGAAAGAATAAAAAGTAAAAAATATGGCAATTACTAATTAATTAAAACATAATAGAAACAATAATTGGAAATAGTTCCAAAACTTTGACTACTCATATGGCATTATAAATTTCCAATGGGGCTACAAAAATTTATAAATGTCTAAAACATGGGAAACCTAACTGAAAAAGTGTGATACTTCTTTATTTTGTGTATCAAACCCACAAGGATGATCTGTATTCACACAATTAATTAATGTAACTTAAATTTCAATTTATTTATTTACTGTAGATTTTGATAAAAAAATTTATCAATGTCAAGATTTGATATCAAGAGATGAGGTATACCAATATTAGTTTTTTTCATGTTTCTATGATTGGGAATCAATTTATTTTGGGTTCATTAAGGAGATTATTTTAGAATTTTTTATTTAGGGATCCTTGGTTTGGGTACCCAACACTAATCATGTAATATCACCATTGGAATGGTCATCTACTATGCACAATCAAAAAACTAGGAAACCCAAAACCCTATTTAACCATAATAGACCAAGCTTGTGTAACATGAATAAAAATCTAGGTAAATTAATTAATGCGGAGAAATAAAAATCCTCAGATCAAAAACAATGATCATGTGATATAAAATGGATAATAATTGTAATTGATAAGTAGTGTTTTGGAAATCCAAAAAAATGATTAGAAAATGGAAATAAACCCTAAAAGTAATTCCCCCTACAATAACATCACTCGGCCCAAAGAAAACTACATTATCATACTAGACTTGATGATAATGAGAAGCTTAGATACCCATAGAATAGTGTAATAAATAAAAATTACTGAAGTATGGCTCTGTGGTTTCACTCCTGTCTCATTAGTTCATCCATCTATGATCTCACCCTCCATGTAGTCTCAGTGCATAACCGAAGTCTATGAATACAAATAGTTTCTTGTAAAACCCTCAGCACACAATCATTAACTAATTTTATTCTTCTATAGGTTCACAATGTGTATATATTACACATTAGGTAATATGTAGTGCTAGCGATTCTCTGTATTTTTTTTGCCTCATAATTACCAAGATGGTTATTTATTTACTCTTCATGTATTGTGTGGAAATAGTGGGTTCAAACTTATATCTTAGTCGATATACTCAGGTTATGAATTCAACTTATGATGTTTAAATCATTATCCATGAATCTAAATTTCACATCTATATAGGGTGATTCTTATTGAAATATTCCTATCCCAAAACACTCACATCATCTATTGTTTTCACTCTGCATTATGTTGGCTTCCAGATTTATTATTTCGATGTCACGCCATGATCTCCTATATTCATCTATTTTTGTTCCTTTTTCAAATGTTGGTTATATACTTCCATAAAACATTATTCATTTCCAATAGTATGAATATTATCCATAATATAAATAAAATAACAAAAAATATAATATTAAAATACTGTAAAAAATATGCATGAAATACTCATATCATTGAATTAATATAGTACATGAGTGAGGATAATCATCATCATCATATGCATGAGGGAATAATTTCAAAGATATATAAAATATGGTATATATAATGTTATGACACATTATAATATTTTGGTCAAATCCAATATAAAAATTTTACAACAATCCACTATCATGTTCAAGTATAACATATGTGTATAAATCATCACACCAAAAAATGTGAATAGTTCTAGAATCATATTGATGAAATATACACATAATCCTGTAAGATATTTCATTTGACACAATTAATTTAAATGCTATATAATTTTGGTCCAACCCATTTTATCATAATATTCAAATAATCACGAATTCCACAAAAAATAGTAACTTATATCAATCATAAACACGAAAAAAAACCATGAGAAAAAATGGGTTTCTTAATGGTGTCATAAGGTATATGTCAATGAATATAACATGGAGGTTCCCAAAAATAATAATATAAGGAATAATTTTTTATACATAAGTGTATAATTAAAAAATAAAATATTATATTTCATGGAGAGTAGGAGAATAAACTTAATAATAATTGAAGAGTGTTTTCTAGAAAAGTATTTGATCAAAAAACATGAATGTCTCTTATAATTCATCCCATGATAGTATGAACATGTATATCCCCAAAAGAATAAAATTTAATGAAAATTTAAATACAACTATAATTTTTTTATTAATCATAGTGGAAATATTTAAGATGATAAGATAATTCCAAAATAAAACATTGGACCGAGATTCCACTTATGAACACTATAAGGTGTCACTTTAGCATAAATAGTTGAGATAAAAGTGAATATATATTTAAATCCCCAAAATATATTTTTAGAAAAATATATAATATTTTTGTATTAAAAACATAAAAGAAATTTTAAATTTTGTTTGTTAAAGAAAGTGCATCCAAAGAGAAGGATTGAGAGACAAGCCCCTTAACTAAGGTCTCATTTTGTTTCTTCATGTTCACACCTTCTATATAATAATCATATATTTATTAAAATAGTTATATGGAAGTGTATTATATTCATTTATTTTATTATTCATAACTATAATTTATTGTTTATCAATTTTTTGTTATAGATTTAATGGTTTGATGACAAGTTTTCTTTTAATTTACACATTTTTTTCATTTTGTTATTTTGATTCATTATAATTTATATTTTAAAACATCATCTGAAAGATCAAAACAAATTTAAATGAATTTATATATATAATATATATTTTACACTAACCAAACTTGTATGTGGTGATAGGAAGATAATTGATAATATCCTAGTAGGTAGATGAAACCAACCATTAAAAACACAATTTAAAAAAGGTAGAGAGATAGTATATATCCTTTAAATAGATTAAAATTGATATACTATATCATAATAACACTAATAAGTAATTTACTTATAATTCAAATTTTTATGAATGTAAAAAGGAAAATATATTAGTAGATTAGAATTAATAAGACATATGATTGCAGAGAGAGGATCATGGAATTTCTACGTTGTTGAAGTTTTACTTCTTTCCTATTAAAAAGAAATCCTTAGGGGCAAGGATTTTGATGAAACTAGAATATACCTATTGTTTTAAGGAGTCGTATAAGGATTTAGGTTATTATATATTGGGTTTTAATAAGTGGATGGGATGTGATTTTCCAGGGGAATAGAGAGGGTGTATTTATACTTAGGTATATGGGAATTTTTTGTTTAAAATACTAAATAAACTATTTTTTCTAATATTAAAATTTTAATAGGGGTACTATTTTACTATATTAAAAATATTTTATTAGAAATATATATTTTTATTAATTTTCAACCATATATTCAACAAATTTATTGGTTTATAAAAAATTAAACAAAAAAATGAAAAATTATTTTATATGGTAACACATTACATTTTTAGTCATTGAAAATTAATTTTAAGATATTTAAATTAACTTTTTTTAAATGACTCATTTATCTTATTAAATAAATTTTGGGTATAAATGACCATTTTGGGATTTATTAGGTCATTATTATATCATTTATATGTGGTAAATTATATGGTATTTGAAAAACTCTATTTTTTTACTATTCATGTAAAGAATTGATTTTAATGGAAAATTATAAAAAATTAACTCTTAAAAATTCTCTAAATGATGATTTAAAAAATGAAAATAATTTGATCAATATATTTTTCTAAAATATTTCTATTTAATTATTCCGATAAAAATCAGGGTTTTAAAAAATACATTAAAAAATAATATATCAAAAATATACCTATTCTTTCATTTATTTGTAAATTTGAATAACAATTTTATGGTATTAAAATATACATATTACATTAATATACTCATGGTAAATATTATTTACATTCCATATTAATATTCTAATCATCAGGTTACTATTCTAATGTGAGGTTTTTATTCTTAATATCAATGTTACTATTCTGAATTTTCATTTTTACTATTATGGAAGTGATATTGGTTTTTTTACTTACTATAAATATATGTTATTTCTATTATTAATCATTCACTTAAATTCTAATCATGGTTCTATATCCTTCCTTTTCAAAATTTCGATTACATTACTGACATTTTGTTTCAATTTAATATTGTTGTTTACAAGTGTGTAATTCGAGGAGATTAATATGATCTATAATTTTTAATTATAGTTATTTTATTTTTTGATTAATTGTATAATTATAATATTTTCAATTTCATGAGGTTATTTTATACTTGGTATGTAATGTTCATGTGGTGGTGAAATTAAATCTTATGGGTTTATTTTCATGTGATGTATTGTATATTCTATACTTAAATGTGGAATGATTATATATTCATAAGGAAAATATCATATAATAATGATTGAGTCATTACAAATCCATCATTTCTTCACTCGTTACTATTAGATTATACCAAATTCCCTTTGGAAAGAATTATACTTTATCTAACTTCACTAGAAGTCTAAACATCCTCTCCAATATCACCGTTAACATCATCTTTAAACATAGATTATAAATTTATCTTCTAGGTTTTAGAAAAAATGTAAATTTCCCTATTTAAATAAAACATTATAATTTCACATTTTGAGTCTTTCTTCTTTGATAAATTCTTTGGAATATCATCCCCATTTTTATAATCCTCTTCCTTTTATAAATTATAAACAATTTCATTCAAATTTCAAATTGCTCTATACATCCAAAATTTGAGTGGAACCATAACCCGATAATTTCCTCTATATCTTATAACACTTCCTAAAAATGAATAAATGAATTTTTTGAATTTTTATTTCAATATTTTATTCTTTATTATAATTTTCTTCTTCCTCAGTAACTTGTTTATACTCTTATCTTATTTCAATTCCAAAATTATTTTTCTTTTAAACTTTATCATATTCTCTGAAGAACCCCATTTCATCAAATCATAAGAAATCAAAATTTTATGTAAATCATCCATTGGAAGTGTATTATGACCATAGAAATCATGGAAAAAATACTCTGCATCAAATTTAGCTGGAAATATGCATAGTATCTTCTCAATAATTGTATAATCCTTTAACTTCTCAGTAAAACCTCTGATGATGCTGAAGATTTCATTAACTATAGTAAATAATTCATTAATTATCACATAATCAATTATCCGGATATATTAATATTTTAATCTCTAAAACCATATCTTGTATTAATCAAATTTCATGTTACCTTAATAAATTTTTTCTAATTTTTCTTAAACACATTTGGTTGTTGTGACATATTTAAATATAATAAAATCCTTTTATAAAAGTGAGAAAAATATAATATTAAGATCATTTTCATATTTATACACATTAATTTTATATTGCATTTTTATAGAATCATATTTATCATGAGGTGTAAACCACTGGTTTTAGCCTCTAATATTTCCAAACATATTAATAAAATATATGGTAGCATTAAATATTTCATTATATAATTATTATTCCCATCAAAATTGGGAATTCTTATATTATTCAATGAAATAAGAGATACATACTAAATTTAAATATTCAAACATTGAAACTTCAAGGAAATATGAACCTCCCTTTGATAAACACCATGTAGCTAAATCATTTTCAAAAGAAATTCGGGAATCTATGATACCAATTAAAAAGAGCCAACACAAATAGTAATTATTCAATGAGAGGAGGGTGAATCAATGAGGAGACAACCATTTAAGTTATTCTATAAAATAACCTCTGAAACTTATTAGGGAAGATGAAAAAATATCTTTTTAGGAACATAAAAAATAATAATACACAATGATAGAAGTAAAAAATTGGTTTTTTATATGGTTCACCACTCAAAAAGAGTAGCTATATCTTTAACATGAACCAATAGAACCCATAACTATGTGGTTTTGTAACCATTATGGATTAAAAAAGAGTAAGTATTATCCTTGAAATTATTATATGAAATGTGTCTCCTAACTTTTTTTGGGCTTCAATGGATGTGAAAAAACTTTGTATAAATTGCAGAATCAGTTGAGAAACCGAAATCCAAGATCAAACCACGATAAATAATTTAAATGATGGGTAAACTATAAATAAATTTTTCAATATACCATATAATAATAATATAATTTGTATTGATATTCACCCAGGATTAATGAATATCATAGTAGAGGCATATGAATTAAATCCCTCCTCTGGAGGTATCCATGGGTTAAACCTGGATCTCTCATCATACGAGTAGGGTCCTCCAATAATTATGGAATGCTATTTAATTTTCTTGTAAATAAGGTTGAATATTGGATCTTTAGTATGCGGGATTTTTTTATAAGTATTTGGTAGACTTGGACTCTTACCCATTACATAGTTAACATCCCATTAAAATTACCTTAATGATACTCCTATAGTGAACTTAATGTTACTAATGTATTATAAAACATGATTAAATACCATTAAGCCATTTCATTAAACTATTACAAGAATGAATATTTCTTTTGTTTCATATTATCAAATGGTTAATTTATGATTTCTAATATTTAATACCACTTCAAAATTAAAATTTAACCATCAGTGTCCTAAAAAATCATTGTGTGTTAAAGTGTCTCATATAATACAATTGAACACTTAAAACTATTGTACAATGTTTGAAACAATACCTTATGATTAACCAGCACTAGAATAAATATAACATGATTTAAAATATCCTCAATCATATAAAACTACATATCCAAATGCATAAAATGAAAAATGGATTTAGGAAATATCCCCTTAAATCTTCCACTTTTACTAAATCCTTAAAGACTAATATTCCAATTCACATGATATTTTACTGTATAAAATAACTAATAAATCTACATAAAAAATTAATTTGGATATATTCCAAAAAATTTGAAATCTATAATATATTTTAGCCTAAATCTCATTATTTGTAATACCTTGTGAATACCCATAAAAATATATTTTGGATTAAACTATAAATCACTTTTAAATCATTGCTTTGTGTCAAAATCAATCGTTATCCAACCAACCACAAAGTGTTTATACATAATACCTAATATTATTGAAAACAATTATAAATATCTGAATCCATAAATTTAAGATAACAGTTTCCTCTAGAAAATTATAAATTATATTTAAACTATAAATAGATCTAGTGTGATCTTCATTAAACACATATATCTCTGTAACTATATCAAAAAATCATGTCACATGCTAAATTGAATTTTCATATTTTCCCTCTATTACTGTCATTGTGGGACCAGGGTATATAAAGAATATTAATACAATATGTCCAAATCATATGTTCTCAAATCTATCAGTATAGAATGACAAATTTAATGAATATATCACATATGATTCACCTTTATGAATGTGAGGGTCAAAATCCTTAATTTAAATAGATAAGAATATAAAATTTAGTGACTATCTATAGTCACACAGTACAGAGTATATTTCAAACAAGGTCCTAGAAGTGATAACATCAATATAAGAGGAAAAATTCCATATTAGTTGAGCTCCAACTGATGAAATAATCAACAACTTACCAAACCACCCACAATAGGTAACCTTTAAGTCTTATGTAAGAATAATAAAAAAGTATTAATGTTCTAATAATAGGTATCTATAGATATTCAGGTAGTGGGTACAAATAAATTCATCCACAAACTTCTATTATAAATAATACATAGTGTATAACACTCCATGTGGTTTATTAAGTGGGTTATGTAGTGAATAAAAACTCATTTTCTTTCTTTTGAGTATATTCCATAACTCCATTAATGAATCATACTCACATTAACCTTTACATTTATTCATAACCTATAATACTTCATAATGAACATCAGTTAAAGATAACTCAATGTTTTATATTTATAGGCCAATTATCATAACACTTCATGAAATTTATATCCATATATACATATATGAAAGAAACATTAAATAATGAGAAATTGGATATTGACTCTTTTGTATGATATATTTTATATTCCAAAATTATTTTACAAATACTAAACAAAAAACTACATAAGTATCCATAAATAATATCATATATGATAGATTATCATATCAACCTTATTTTTGCTACACTTTATAGGGTTTTATTAACTCATTACATCTATATTCAGTCCATGACACATCTCTATGTGACCATCTAATAAATCACTCTATATAATACTATTATTGATCAATACCATTGAAGAAATCATGATTGAATAATGGTGATATTTATGAATCATATTCATAATGTTCAACTCCTTGAAAATATTCAAACTCATTAACTTCACAATATAAAATGTTACAATGTCAACTATTTTTCTCTACTAATAACTCTTTCTAAGTTGAACATAATCATATTTTGAACCCTTTCCATAAAATCTTTTCCTTGAGATATTATGGTAATTTATGTTACCATTTGGATTATTAATTACTTCCACATATTAAATTAGTATAGGTATAATTGTCATTTAATTTGTTCCAATAACTAAATATAACTCTTTAAATTTATATTTACCACAATAAGGGATAATAATTTTAGTATATTATGTGAAATTCAATTTTAGTTTTCAATGGTATAATTCTTTAGGATATAGTGATATTAAATTTCTCATGATAATTAAATGTAACTCTTTACATTTATATTTATCATCACATATCTAAAACTCTTTAGGATATTAAATGTAAATTATTTGTAAATTTTTACTAATATAATAATTAACTTATTATCTTTGAACTACTTTGAGTTTAAATATACGCACATTATCCCATTAGACATTGTATTCTCTTGAGGATGTCATGATATGATAGAAAAATGATTTTTTGATTGTAAAATTAATCTTATTTCCATTTCTTAAGAATATTTAAAAATAAGTTATTGTTTCTATATCATATATGGTATTCCCTATGTGTGGGAAATGTTTTTAAAAAACTAAGACATTATTTTTTTAAATATACCACTTATGGGTTGTTGGAACATCTTCCATTATATTTTAACATATATTTTCATAAACACTTTATCATAGATAAAAGGAATATCTATCTACTTCTCAAAAAATGTTATTGAATACTATGTATCCTAAACCATTTATTTTACCACATTTTTATCACAAAAACAACTTTTTACCAAAAAAAATCATATAATATAACAGAAGTGGGATAAATAGTCATGTCCTTTACTTGAATCCATATGATCTTGAAAATTTAAATTTTTTCTAGTAAAAACACCATGTTTTATCATTTTAATGAAAAGTATAAGCTCTATAAATTCATCAAATTATTTTGAAGTACTTTATATTTAAAAACATTTTTGCATATATTTTGTATCATATACAATGAAAACATATAATTTGATTACTATCACATCGATACTTGATATGGACAATCCATGGAGGTTTACAAACCCCTTTAGGTATCTTGAATAATTCCATCCTACGAAATCATTTCTTCATCCTATCTAATTTTACTAGGTCTGAATAACATTAATTGGGTACTATAAATGAAACCCAAAAGATATTTTTATTTATTTATTTTTTAACTAAATTTAATTTATTTAATATATTTGTTTACGTGAAACACCATGTTTAAACAAACTGCGATATACTGTTGAATTATTATTATTTAATGTGATAGTTATCAACTAGATGTGGGACTGAATATTATAAATAGGACCAAATAAATTATAAAAAATTAATATATACACATTTATAAAATAAATAAATTAGTTATAAATTTATTATGAAAGAAAATAATAGCATTTTAAGGTCAAAAGAGTTGTTTTTTTGAATAATAGATTTTATGTGTGTAACGAATTTTTATCTTAGTAGGTTAAAATAATCTCGATTGATGAATTATTTTAATTTGATGTATAGATAATATATTCATAAAAATTGTTTCCATTTTTATAATCATGATAATTAAAATTATGTAATATGGTTAACATAATATTTAGTTAATAAAAATATTAATTGAGTTAAAAATTAATTATTGTGGTAAAGGTTAAAAAGAGGTTAATGGGGGTTAAACTAAGAAGATATGGGTTAAAATGACATAAAAACTTGTCTAAATACTATTTTAAGTATTTATTTCTATTGAATATCATCCAATTTTATTATCTTTAACTAATTTGGATCCCTATTCCCTTGATAGTCACTTCATTATATTTTAATATTCTTAGTAATTTTAAGTTTTCCACTCCCCTCAGTTATAAAAGGGAACCCCTATAATCTCTTCTATACACAACTTTATCCCTTCAGATCAAACAACCCCTACCCAAATCTCTTAAAAACTTCCCCATAATCTTCCTAGATATTCTTATATTCTTAAAATACTATCCCAATGGACCTTAAGAAGACATTAAAATGATGTTTCTCAATGAATATCTATATGTCACTGTCGATCTCTTTCAAGTTTCATTCTTATTTTATAACTTTAAAATATATTGTATCCATCCTAATATAATTAATCTATAATAACCAATAAATTTAAATGTTACTATTATTATATAAAAACCATTTTCCACCTTAATTCCATAAAATAGAATATTTAAATATATCCCATGTTTACATGTGGACTACTGCCTCCGTATTGCGATCTAATTCATTTTCAATCAATATCATTCATTATAGGTTATTATGAAGTAATAAAAGTGTATATATGATATTTTCAACAAAATAATGATTATGTAATAATAATTTATTGTATACCTTCTAACCACCCCATCTCCTGGAAAACAATAATGTGGATTGTGTGTATGTATGGAGTACCCACCTCCACAAAGCGATGTGATTTGTTTTCCATTTTCTCTTTAAAAGGATGATAGTGAGGGTATAGTAAATGAATATATATGATATTTATGATATAATAATTATTTTATAATAGTGAACTATTATTTACATTTCTTTTGTTCCATCAATTTAAAATTAAAAACACTTCTTGTGCGCACATATAGACTACCTTCACTATAAAGTGATCTAATTCATTCATCACTTCTATTTTATTTTATTATTTATAAATGATTATGAAATGGAAAAATTTGATATTTATGACACGATTTATATTATATATTTGAGTAAAAAATAAACAATGTGCATAGACCAAAGCTATCAAATCGAAACTTGTAAAGAAAACGAACAAGATTTCACTCGAATAATGATTTTAATAAAGAATTATTAATAAAGGTGTAATTTGAATTTATATGTGAATGATATATCGAAATATATATCTATATATTAATTTTTTATTTTAAATTCATATTAAGGTAAAAAAAATTATTCCTATTATTTAAACCCCATCTATTTCATTCTCATCTGGTTATTTTTGGGGTTTTATTGTTTTTCATTCATTATCCTCACTTTTGTATATAAAATGATCAAGAAAATGATTTTAAAAAAATGAAAAATTATTTACAATTTGATAGGGAATATTTTTATTCCATTTAAATATTTTATTCAAAAAAAAATCATTAATAACTTTACTATTCTTTATTAATTGATTAAATTCATTTTTTTCGTATTTGACTTTCTATAAAAAGGTTTATAAATAATTTTCTTTTTTTATTTTCTGAATAAGGTACTTTCTTATTAAAGTTATAAACATAATATTTATTTTAAAATTTATTTCATGGACATCATTCCCCACTTTTATGTCTACTCTTTTATTTTATGTTTCATTTACAAGTTTACAGGGATGTTTTCAATGAATTGTTTTCCTAATATTTTGAAAATTTATTGATTTTAAATAAGTGATTTAAAACTATAAAATTTATTTTCCTCAAGTAATGTTATAGTGTTATTTTAAAGGTATTTCCATCTATGACACCATCATTTTATGTTACTTATTCTTCACTAGGGACATGATACAATGATACTGTTCTTATTTTTATATGTATTTGTATTGATTTTGATGATGGAATCATGATGAAACATATTTTTTTTCCACAAGTTAAGCTATAATGAGATGATAATGGTTTTCATGATAATATGACATGTATATGAATGAATTATGATTATTTTATGGTTGGTTGTGTTATGACCTCAAATGCATTGGGTAGTGCAATAAAGATACCTCATGAGATAGTGATAATAAGCATGGACATTATTGTGAATAACTATGTTCACATATTGATGTGTGATTATGATAATTTTTATAGCTATTATCAATAGATTATCAGTAGAAATGATTATGGATAGATATGTTCACATATTGATGTGTGGGTATAATCACATCCAAATATGCTCTCAATATTATGAGTGGACATGATTCTGAATAGTTATGTTAAAAAGGTTATTATTTCTTATGATTATTATGACACATTCCTATGTTTTGACTATTGAATAATTATTATTTCTTTGATTACCCTATTAATAATATTTTGGTGTCTGAATTTATTTTAGAGTTTATGATCTTGTATTTTCTAGGTATGAATCTTCAATGGTGTTAAAATGCACTTGATAATGTTTTCATACCATTATGGTCAACTTATTCTCTCTTATGATAGGTATCTACCATGTTTAACCATAATGAGAATCTAAGATGCCCTTTTATTATGTTTTCATTCCTCATATATTAATAGAAGGTTCTAAGTATGACATTACTAAAAGTGTACTAATATGAAGAACTCTATAGGTTGTATTAAAGATAATCTAATAAATATGTTGATTATGCATATAGTCTAAAAATATATTAAACCTTTATAGTGCACAAGTGTGCATAATTGTGATTTGTATCAAATAATTATCTAAAATAATGTAATATTTATGTTTCTTATGATCAAGTAATATAAATTGGTATCAGATAAATGTTTAATTATTATATGGAATTAATGTTAGAGAAATTTGTGGAAAACATGGGGATAAGTCTTGATATAGGGTAACATCCAAAAGTTTTGGTAAAGTAGATATTTTATGGTTTTTCGAGAAAATACATCCCTATATGAATATTTTATGGTGGATGAATTTATGGAAAAAATTAACATTAGGTTAACAACTCTAGAATGGGAAGATTAGGTATTAACTTGACCATCATCACTTTATAATTAGTGGGATTAAAACATAACACCTCACTAGAAACATTTGGAGGATATGCTTTGGGTTAGTTTAGATTTTCTTTCTGAACTATTATAATTAATGAGAGGATATAACCTATGATAAATGATTATAATTCATTGTGGTATGACACTAACATAAATTTTTATGGGTTGAAATAAGGGTTCATAATTTAGGACATCATAAGAATGTTTTTCATGGCCATATGATTGTTTACTCTGATTATTGATGATTCATACTTAAATAAAGCCTCCTGCATAATTTTTTAGGAATGTGACTATCTCGCCAATGAAATTTTATGTTATTTTGGGAATGGATTATAATTCTTTATATAGATCCCATATCAATTTCTATAGAATGAATTTCACCTTTGATATTCTGAATCAACCCATGATGATCCTTTTCTATGAATAAGAATATGAAAATCCATGGGAAATTACTCCAATTATATAATATTTACTACATATTCATGAGGGAGATCTATCATAAATGGTTGGAGAGAAACTAAACATTTAATATTTTCTTATTATTCAGGAATATGTTTTTTTTATTTCTTGAGGACTTGTCTATTCTTCCCATAAATCATTTTGTTGATATTTTAAAATAACGCATACCTAGTGCTACACCTATTTAAAATACCCCATATAGAATGGTCCAAATTGTGTTTTAGGAAGTTAAGAAGCTATTATAGGTGAATATTGATATTTCATACATTCATACTAGTTATTCAACATGTAATCACCAATTTTTTTGTTCAGAAAAATGGTTGGTCAAAGCATATTTGCATTGATATTTAAGAACACAAAAAGATCAATATTAATAAAAAGTATCATATAACCTATATTGATGAACTATTTGATCAATAATGGGGAGAAACATATTTTTCCAGTATTGATCCTCAATCTTGATATCATCTGTTAAAGGTCAAGAATGATGATTATATAGAACTGTTGAAATAGGTGTGAAATGTTATTGAGGTCCAACATGATTGTGATGGAATGATAAGGGTCAAGAACCAATTTCGTGTCCTATAAATAATAGAATTTATGGATGTGGGTAATAACCTTATATTAAAAAATAAATACTATGTTAAATATCATACAAGATATGAAATACCGAGCTTAAATGAATAATGAATTTTTGTTATTTAAATTTGACTGTTATAACCTAGTCGTAAAATTAGAGAGAATGAATAATATTAAATTCATTATAAAATATATAATTTACCTAGAAACTAGTTAAAATAATTTTTTAATTAGTAAATTTTTATTTCAAAAAATCGAATTCAGGGTTTTAAATGTATTTTAAAATTGAATTAAGGATAAAAAATTTTAAAGTTAAAATGTGCATTTGCCTGAAAAGTAATTTTTCATTGTTTTTTTAGATTTAGTTTTAAATAAAATTATAATAGTAATATATTTTTGAATGCTGAAAAAATGATTACATATTTTGAATAAGTTAATACAATTTTATTAAATAGATTCTTTTTCTTTCGGGTCAATATGAATAGTACCATCAGTATTTTTTGTTACCACGATAAAGGGTAAATCTGGAAATTATGGGTTAAAAATAAAATTATAAGGACAATGAAATAACCCTAACACTTGAATAAATTTTTTTGGTTGATTAAATCTCATACATCATTATAAAAATTTCCAATATATCCCATTTCTTTAATTTGTATGAGATTAGGACCTTTAAAATATTTTATTTATAGAAATATCAAAAATGTCATACTGTTGTTTTTAATAAATATAATATTTTTAATAGGAGGAAAAAAAGAAGATATTTTAGGTTATAAGTTTTATTTTCAAATATAAAAGATTAATATGTATCATGTTAATTTATTTTTAAATTTTAGTGAATAAATGACTAACTTAAATGCTTACACAATTCTGATGGGACAATTATTCAATTAATAGACACAAATGAAATAAATGGTATTAAAAATTTGAAAAGTGATTTAAATTGAGATAAATAATGTGACAAATTAGATTTATAGATTAAAATTAAATTTTAGAGACGTTATAAAATTTCTTTTCTAATTTTACTTTTTTAATTTTGTTATTAAAATCAAAGTAATGAATAGTTCATAAAATATACATTAATGATATTTTATAATAAATAATAATTTATTTAATTATATAAAATGAATAAAAATATTATCTTCATGAAAGTGATTATTATATAGTTTATAATATCAAATATAGTTCTTTTTAAGGTCCTTTTTTATATATATGGTAACTATATTGACCCTCAAAGAGTACAAATCTTTATCGTCATGATATGGTAAAAAAGGGTTAATGATTTGTTAAAATCAAATGATAAGGGTAAAATGTGACCTAAACTTGTCCAAAAAGTATTTTATGAGATTATATCGACCCAAAATCATCCTATTTTATAAATAAATGAGTTTTTATCAATTTATAATTAATAATTAATTAATACCAATTTATTTTTTTAGAAATTATCGGAGTTCTCTTCCCCTCTCTTATAAAAGGTAAACCCTTTTTCACATTACTTCACACTTTCAAACCCATTTATCTGACAAGACCTATCCAAATATATTAATAAAATACCTAAAATATCTTTATATATTTTTATTAATGCATAATACCAACTTTATAGGGCTTAATGTGTTAATTAAAGGAGACCTTCCAAAAAAGAGGTATAGTTTTTAACTGCAAGTTTTAGTTTTATTTCTTCATCCACATCCTTAAAATAATCTTTAACAATTATTATATAACAATAAAAGTATATTATATATAAGAAGGTGATGTTATTTTAATTTTTTGGGCCTATATCCATATCCTCATCAATCAAATGGGAAATGAAACCATCATTCTTATGTAGAGTAGAATATTGCCTTGCAAAATGATATAATTTATTTTCCTTCACTATCTCTCAAGACTAGTTATAATTATTGAATTACTATTTATATATGATATTAATTACATATTTATAACTATTAAAAAATAATATATCATTTACCATCTTACTTTTTATTCACCGAAAAATGATAACATCATTTGTGCGTACGTGTAGACTACCACCTCAAAAAAGTAATGTGATTTTTTTTCATAACCACTTAAACTTTATGATATATATATATGTATATTTAAAGGAGTGATATTATTTATAATATACTATTAAAATTATATAAAAATAAATTAATACTTACCTACTTTCCAAAATGATCGTTGAAAAATTGAAATTTTACCTATGTGCATGTATGGCCGACCATCTCCATGATTATAACATAGTTAATTTTTTATAACCATATTTAATGGTTGGATTTAAAATTATAATTGATATATATAAATGAAAATTATTTCCCGATTATTATTCTGGATATTATGTAATAATAAACTATTTGACCATTTTTGACATACCAAAGTCCTTTTTCACTTCTGAACTGAATATCCTAAAAATATACGAAGTGAACTTAATTAATCACATAACTATATATAAATGGAATAAAATAAAAAATTTGAATGAATAACATAAAAAATATTCTTAATAAATTTGAAATTATCTTATTTTTTTTATTTGGTAATATAAATAATGTATGTGATGATTTAGGCTCAAGTTAAGGGGATTTCATTTAAAAATATTCTGTTAAAGTTTCTATTAAAACAATCTTCTTCTTCCATATCCATATTTTTTAAAAATTGTTTTTAATTTATTTTTTAAAATTCTATTATTATTTTTTAATATAATTTTTTATTATATTTTACTTTTTACAGAAAAATTTAAAAGGATTATTTTTGTTTTTTTTTCAAATGAGCTACTTTCTGAATTTTCTGACGAAAGTATGGAACAAATTTTTTTATAAAATTATATGGAATAAACTTTTTTTCCCTTTATCATGAATAATATTTTACTTGAAACATACTTTAAAAGTTTATAAGGTTCTCTTTAAGTTAAATGTTTTCATATTTAATTTTTAGTTCTTTTATAATATTTAATCTCTGATTTGAATGGTTATTTTCCTCAATTATATTTTTATATGTTTAATGTATGAAATTGAAATATTTTATGTATTTTGATAATTTTATGGTTCTATAATGATTGTTAGTTCTGTTATAAACCATGCATTTTTTGTTAAATTTTTAACCAAAGATGGGTGGCTTCATGATAAACCAAGGATGGGTGGGTCGATGATAGCCCTTCAATGCATTCATTATGAAAGTCAACCATATGGTTGTTACATTTCTAAGAGTGGTTGTAAGAGTGATATGGGAATTATTTTCAATGTAACCTACATGTTTTATCTATGATTTATATGGGTTTCTACATGAATATTACAATTTATCTAGTTAAGATAATTAACTTATGTATAAATGGAATCATATGTTACTTTTAAGCGGTGAAAATTATAACTTTGTAAGAAAAATATTATGAGTTTTCATGCTTTCAGATAATACTTTATGAGTAATATTTTTTCATTGTGATTTATTATGAACTATTTTATGAAATTATTTACAAAAAACAATATGATATCTTGGTCAATAATGTTTTTATTATGAGCCCAAAGTTCATTTTGAAAATGAAAACTTTGATAAGTATTAATGGAAAAATAGTATGTTTGTTTCCCATTATTTCCCTTACTAGCATTTTTTGTGCTTATAGAATATTCATAAAAAAATTCATAATGTTTAAGGATGATTTGGGACAAGGATGAGTTTAAGATCAAAATTTTAAAGATGTGTGATTATAAAAGAACTTGTTATATCTTAAAAGTTTTATTTTCTGAAAAAAAATTGATAGTGAAAATGTAGAGACCCTGTTTTTTCCTTAGAAGACATTGGAATATTTATTCATATATTTCTAGCACTAGGCACTGATATAAAGTGCAACTATTAGGCCTAGTGTGCCCGAAATAAATTATAAAAAAATATTTAGTTTATTTTATATTATGCAAGTAAAGGAAATGGGATATCCCTCAAATGGAAGCTCGAATCATAAATATGAGGCCACCGTTGGGTCATGAGTGTGGTGTTTACCCTAGGTGGATAATAAATTTGGTCGGTGTGGGTATTCTATAGAAAATTTCACTGAGGGAATTTTCATAAATAAAATAATTAAAATTAATTGTTTTTCCTTAGATATTAATTTGATTAACTCTTGAATGTGTACTTGGATTGGAAATATGAGACCATTATTGAGTTCTTAATGGGGTTTCTTCCCTTGGGGTGACCTCAAGTGAGAGGGAGTGGGAGGATTAGATTTTGCGACCGCAGGTAATTTCTTATAAATAAGAGTTTAGAGAAATGACCAAAAGTTAGCTCATTACACTCACAGATGGTAGAGATATATCCATCTACATTCAATGGAGATTTGACATCTGAACTTCATCAAATCATGATGAAAATGAAATAACTAGTATATCAGAGCATAGTGAAAAAAACAATAGATTCAAAATCAAGTTACAATTTCTATTTTAGATTCTGTATCTCCTCAATTGAATAATTTCTTGTCATTTATAACTTTGGATCAATTTTGGTTTTTTTGAATCCTTTTTTTATGGTCAAACTAACAACATCCATCAACTATTTAATTTCTAGATTGTGCCTTCTTGGCCATTCTTCAACAGTCAACTTTTTGTCTTGCTGAAACGATATTCGAACATCGAGTGGTGAATGGTTCTGTGATGGATGTGATCCGAGGATTATGGGACTATGATAGTTTCATTTTTTTAGGAACCAGTGCAATGATGAGTAGATGTGGTGGAAACATTTTTATATTCGGAAACATAGATGGATTGTTGAGCGAACGATGTGTCAGTGAAGATCTCATCACATGGAGTCCAAATATGGTATTGGAGTGAATATTTGGATATCAGGGTGCTCTTGGTGTCTTGTGAGGTAGCGGAGGAGCCTCACGGTGGTATCCAAATGTGAAGGAACTCACAATAGTATGCAGGTGGTGGTGCAGAACATCGGCATGGTGGGGTGGAGAAGCCGCAGCGGGCAACAACAGAGTGGGTCTGGGCAGTTTAAAATACTGAAAACTCTTAAACAGAGCGTTTATTTTAAGTTTTTTATATACCCACACATTCATATTATCAAGATAGATCTTTCTAGACTAATTTGTGACTTTTTTTCATGGAATGGATCTAGAAAAAATCTGAGTTTTATAATAGTAATATAATTATTATTTTTCAGAAATCTTAAATTGGACCTAGCCTGCAAACTAGACGTTTGATTTGCGTGCCTTATGTGGAATTATAACCCTTGTCTTGAAGTGAATTTTTTAGTATATTTTTGTATTTTTATAATTCATGATCAAGACTCGGTTGCAAGAAAATTCCAAAAATATTATTATTATTATTATTATTATTCGGGAAACTTGTATTTGACCGCGCATTTGCATATGAGACTTGATTTATGCACTGTTATAGGAATTGGAACCCGGGAGTTGAGGCAAATTTTTTGAGACTAATTTTGGGTTCTTAATCATAAATGGAGATGCCAGCCCCATAAGCCTTGATTTGGGCATTTGTAGTGAAAAGTAACTTTTTCAAAGGGTGTCTGTTTGGGACAAATTAATATCCAATCCCATGTTCTTTTCCGAGATAATTTCAATGGTGCAATTAATTTGATGCATTCCAAGATCTTGGTGTGGGTCCCATGAAGTACCTATAATGTGCAATGTTGTAAAATGAGATTTCTTCATTGAAAGTCTAATTCGGGTGAATGAATAGTCTACCCTAAGCATTTTTTCAAAAGGATCCTAATGGTGTGATCTATTTGATAATATGGGTATGTTTTAAGAGGTGTGGTGGTAGAATTATGTTTTATCCCTTCAGATAAAACAATGAGCATAGTGCTCTTGTCATCCTTTTGGGCCAGAGGTTCTGTGTACACTAGGAGTATGCTGGCACACCTAAGGGGTGCTTGTTCATGGTTTAGTACCTGAGTATGGGTAGGTACATGACCAGGTGTTGAGGTGGGGTCACTTTTTATATAGGACCCACACTTGTCTTTTACCACTTTACGAATCTTCTATCTCTTGTATCCCCTTCTCCTAAACTCATATTTTGGAATGTGGATAGCCTATCCTGAGTGTTCGTCCATGTAAAATGTGATGGTGCCCTCTATAGTGTATTTCTAAATACAATGAGAGATTTTCCAGGTGTGTCGCCTATCTGAGGTGATACCCGATGATTGTAGTGTACTTTCTCAATGCTTTCTATGAATTCCCATCTATCAAGTATTTCCGAAGTTGTACTGGATTACCCTCTAGTGGGGCACGATAGTGGAATTCATCATTGACTCTTCAAAGATTACCCTCCTGTGGGGCTGAGCCATGGCATTCACCATCTACTCTTTTGGGCTTACCCAACTGCAGGGCTGGGTAATGGAATTCAACATTGACTCTTTAGGGCATACCCTTTAGATGGGCAGGGTAGTGGTGTTCTCCTATAACACGTTTGGGCTAACCCATCAGTGTATTACCCTTCAGTAGTGCTGGGCAGTGCGTTTTCGACCATAATACATGATATCTCGACTATGAAAATTAGTTAGGAGACATGTTTTGATGTATATTTGGACTCTTGAGAAAGAGGGATGATTTCCACACAAAGATACATCATTGTGACATGACCTAAAACTTTGTGGGTGAGACATACCCACACAAAGAGGATAGAGCCAAGGTGTGGTGATTATTCCCTATTGACTTGCCTGTTTAGCGCATATGTGAGGGATGTTGGGCATCATTAGTGGTTACTTCTGGAACAGTTAGAGACTCTTTCGTTGGTTGAGTTATTAGATGAAGATCCTCTTACCCTCTTTCATTTTCAATTCTTTGACTAAGTATATATATGTATCCTATTTTATTACCCACTCATTGGGTTTTGGTTACTATTTTTCTAGGAGAGGCGAAGAGCTGCGGGGTATGACACATTCTTTATGTGTCTAGCTTCTCCTAGTTGAATGAGTCTTCTCTCCTACTATAGGTAGAGAATACTCGATTCGAATTTCATCTTCTCATATTTTCTTTGTCCTTGTTCTTTGGATGAGTTTACATAACTCTCTTATTGGTTTTAGATGCACTCCTTTTATTATACCTTTTTTATCTATTTTTCACCTCTTTAGTGTATCTTTTGATGCACCCTTGAGCCTCCTGGGAATCCTATTGGGTAGTTTTATACTTAATACTTCATGGGATGTTTCCACACATGGTGTGCCCTTGCAGATGATAGACATTTTGATCGTGACTTTAGAGTATATTAAGGATATGGGGTTCTTTTACTACATGTTGTGGTCATATATTGGGGTCCATGAGAAGGGCACTCTTAGCAGTTTTACTTTTCCACTTTCTATCGAGGTGGGGCACATTTATGGTTGGGTGTGTATTTCCCCCATTTTCTATTTTAGTTTACATTCTGTACTATTATTGTTTAGTGGTCGATGAGTACTTTTGATTTATATATATCAATGTTGTATCTTTTCCTTTTCCTACTCACCTTTTCATTGATTTCGTTATGTGCGTGTGTACAAGTTCTTAAGAAAATGCATCCTTAATATTGTTGTTACCTCAGTGTTAGAAGCCACCCTTGGCCTATAGAGGTAGGCTTGGGGTAGTTATGGCTGGATCCTCGACATGGTTCGAGTCTAGAAAAATTTGTATCAATGATGATTCAACCCATAGGATGTTATCTGGATGTTTCACTAACAAGTTCTTGGTTGGGTTTAGGGAAACAATGTCTACCTGTCTTGATAGCATCTCTCTGGCCTAGGAGTCCACTGATGGTGAGACGGCCGATGTAGCCATTCACCAGGACCCTGATTACCCACTTGTCAACTTGGCATGATAAGACATTTGTTTTAGGTAACTTTGGTACATGAATTTTATTGGATTGAGTCATTGAATAACCATCTTGAGTCAAATCCCATTTTTAACTGATATATGTATATATATATATATATATATATGGTCATTTGACCGTGGTACTCCTTGATAAGTTTCAAGATACTACCGTGATAGTAGACAGTCAGGATTCTAGCTCCAGTTCATGATGATGACCCTATGAGCGATAAGGACTCAGTTCATGATCCATTATACGATCCACCTTCCTATAGGTGTATAGGTAACTACACCTCTTCTTGAGTAGCAATTTTACTTAAAAGATTTTTCTAAGGATTTGTGAAGGTTGATTTCACTTCATGAGTTCTAACATCAGAGACTGCTAAGGTTCTGTGGTGAGTCATACCCTTGGGTAGTGGAGGTTTGGATAGAGTCTGTGGTTCTCTCCTTTAGTCATTTTCATTTACTGACAGATCATATGGTGGATTTGGGAGCCAGTCTTTTCCACAGAGTAGCTAGATGTTGGTGGAGTCCAGTTACTCAGATACATGAGAACTCAGTTCTCTCACTAGATGTCTTCTAGATGTTGTTCCATGTAGATTAGTACCCCTACTTCGTACACTTCATCTGTATTCAAGAGCTACTTCATTTTTTGTAGGGAGGGATGACTGTGGTTTAGTAGGCGACTATGTTTGTATACCTTCCATGTTACACTCTAAACATGATCCATGAATGCTAATTTCAATCACGAAAGTTTGAGTAGGGACTAGATAGAGACATTTGTGTTATTATATGACCCTTTTCCATTACCACCCATGTAGGGTTTCTGTACCAGGAACTAGTGATAGAGATCTTTCTGTCAAAGGGTGCCATACAGCTAGTTGTGGATGTGGGTGCAAAATAGATGAGATGTCTGCCAAATCTTGCAGGCATTAGATAATAAGATCTTGACATAGGAGGCCTCTCCATAATTGGTCTTAGGAATCAAGTCTTATGTGGCTGAGGTAGCATATAGAATGGGTACAACATAGGGAGTATCGGTGTTATGCTTGTGAAAGGCAAGGTCACGTGGCATGAGACTGCTTGACCATATGTGTTGATCTTTCCAGGCATATAGTAAACAAACAGCCACCGATGGTGTGATGATTTGATCAGGGATCACCCAGAATGGGTTAGGGTGGTCCCTAGGAAGGCGATGAAATTTGGAGATCATAAGGGGTTGTGGTTGGTGGATGACGGTATGAGATCATTACAATACCACCTGGTGGCCCATGTCAGGCTCAGGGACCTGGTGGTTGGGGTCGTGGGAATCTTCATTTTATGGATGTCTATAATCATGTATCACATGAGATGATAAGAGATATTCATGCTGTCTTTTCTAAATTTTTTCAGTATATCTTTTTAGAAAATTGTTTATGTACTATTATATCCTTTCATTTTTTTATTATGGTTTCACCAGGGTGACATGGTGCATTGGTGTAACCTTTAATAAGTTTTGTTTGAAGTAGCTTTGAATGCATGAAGAATAGGGATCCTTCCTCTATAGAGACATGTTTTTTTTTGAGAAAAACAATGAGGGAGAGTCAGTGTCATCCAAAATGGATAGTATTGAGGTGTGGTGGATGAGTCCCTATAACTTGTGTGTTTATGGTATGTTTGTACAGTGTAGTTTTGGAGAATGTAGTGGAATTGTTAGTGGAGTTTTTCTTCGTCAACTTCTATTTTATTTAGATGAAACTAGTTATTATAGTAGAGTATCAGGTTTGGGTATTACTCTCCTTCAAATGGAATCAAAGACATGTGGGTTATTCAACATCTTTTCCATGTCTATTTCTTGTAGTTGGATGAGTTTACTGACCTTCTCTATTCATTGGTACCTCTATGTGCTCAACGTCATCCTCAATACAGTAGTTACCAAGTATAAGTTGAGGTCATGAAGATCCCTTGTATAGAACTACATGACTCACTATATGGTGTTAGAATTAGTTTTCTTCAACATGAGGGTGTGAAGACACTAATTTCTGGAGGAACTCCTTGTTTTTTGTATAGGACACCAGATTCAGAGGTACTTCTTCACGGAGAGAGACTTGAACCTAAGGCAGCGTTGCTAGATGAACATCCTATAGGACTACAAAATCGAGATAATATATACTCTGGGGAAAGGTGATGTTGTAGAGGATTCCCTTAGAAGGAAGTCCCATACTCTCTTAGTGGGGGAAGTTTCAGAGCAGTTAGCTTCCCTACTGCTGACCCTAGTGGAGCAAGAGGGTACAATTTTATTTAGTTGATGGTGTTGACTACTTATCATCTTTAACATATAAGAGAGTATCTCTTGTGAGACATTGACTATGAAATATTTCATAATAAAATATCCTTATGTGTTTCAATAGATTGGTATTCTGAAGGAAGGAATCGCATGACCTTACACGTGGTACAAAAAGTGATTCTAGTCAGGATAAAACATTTAGAGGTTCATCCATGGAGTCAAACTATCCCCCGAGTTTCATCAAGTCGTTAGAGACCATTCAAATAGATGGTGAGGTTGTCTACCACCTCACCCTACCCCTAATATCATGAGTGGGCACGTGATGTCTCCCATGTGTCATAGTTGAGGATATATGTGCATGATTCTATGCACATAATTTACAAGAGTATACCTTATGAGGATGGATCATCCCTTCGGTTCATGGGTTGTGCCAACATGGAAACATGTTGGTTTTCTTACAAGTAGGAGATCTTGGTGTGATATTAGTAACTCGAGATGTTTTCCCAAGTTTTTTGTTTTGGGGATGAAAAGAATGAATGACAGAATGATGTAGAGACATGGTTTTTTCCTTATAAAACTAAGGAATATTTTTATATACATATTAAGATCTTGGAACTACAATGACGTGCCATTTTAAGGCCCGGTATTCCCATAATAAATTATACTAAAATATTTAGTATATTTTATACTATGAATGTGATGTAAATGTGTTATCTCTCAAATGGTAGCTCAGATCAGAAATACGAGGTCATGGTTGAGTCTGCAGTGTGGCATTTACCCTTGGTAGGATATAACTTTGGTCAGTATGGGAATTCTGTAGAAACAACCATGGAGGGTGCTTTCAGAAATAAAATAATTAATGTAAAATATTTTACCACATACGTTAATTCGAATAACTCTTGGATGGGGACTCAGATTGTAAATTTGATACCTCTGTTGAGTTTTGAATAGGGTTTTGTCCCTAGGGGTGACCCTTGGTGAAAGATCATGGGAGGTTCTGATTCTTAGACCACTAGAAAGTTTCTATAAGTAGGTGTTTAGAGAATGAGTTAGAGTTATCTCATTTCTATCATGGATGTAGGATCTCTAGCTATATGCTTTCAATGGAGATTAGACGCCTAAACTTTACTAGATTGAAATCAAAATGTAGCCTCTAGTAGATCAAAGCACAAAGAACACAATGGCAGAACCAAAATCAAGGTAGGATTTCTCTTTCAGATTCCCTACCTCCCTGATTGATGAATTTGTTTTCATTTCTAACTTATGATAATTTTTTCTACTTTGAAATCCTATATTTATTGCAAAACTAATAATGGACATCGACCATTTAATTTTGAGATCATTTGTTCATTGTCATTATTCATATTCTTCATCGGTCAACTTTTCAGTATACTAAAACAAAATCTAATCATCGAGTGGGGAATGGTCATATGAAGGTCATGATCTAGGGATTCTGGATCTACAATGGTTTTTTGTTTTGGGTGTCTGAGGAGGTGCAGTGGAGAACAGAATCATAAACCACTTTTTGATATGCCAAAACATCGACATATCATCAAGCAGAGGCTGTGCTAGTGAATATCTCATCTAAAGGAGTCCAGATATGGTCTCAGACTAGATTTTGGGAAATTGGGGTGTTCTTGGTGGTATGTAGAAGCACTACAGGTATGGCAGTGGAGCCTCGCGGAAGAACCTGCAGCAGCCGTAGGTTTAGGTAGCGGCACGGGGGGTGAACAGGCGATGGCGTGGAATGATGATGCAGCGGGGTGGCAGAGCCACTGTGGGCCGCATTAGAGTGGGTCGAGCTATGCTGAAGGAGGTCAGGCCGAGGTGGTTATGTCGGGCTGAAGTGGTCAGACCGGGCCGGAGTGGGGCCATGTAGTTTCAAACCCCGATAACTCCAAAGCGGAACATCCGTTTTATATTTCATATGTAGCCACACATTCTTATTATCGAGAATGATATTTTTAGACTAGTTTAGGAATTTTACGCTTTTTTCGTGACTCAGTTCCACAAAACGTTTGAGTTTAAAAATAATAAAATAATTATTATTATTCATAAATCTTGTAATGGACCTATCTTAAAAACTAGATATCCAATTCACATGCCATCTACAGAAACAAGACACTTTGATTGAGGAATACCTTTTTATGTTGTCTTGGGATTTTTACAATTCATGATAGAGACTTAGTGGCACAAAAAGTATGATTATAATAATAATAATTTCTTTATTATTTTTCGAGAAAAATTTATAAGATCGTACATCTGTATATAATGTCTTGTTTATGAGCCGTTTGGGGCATTAAAACCTATGATTTATGACAGACATTCCAAGACTGATTTTGGGAACTTAAACTAAAATGGAGGTGCGGGCATCCTGAGGCCAGATTAGGGCGTTTGCAGTGAAATGAAAAATTTTCAATGGGTGTCCTCTTCGGACAGTTGAATAACCAATACCATGTTCTTTTTTGAGGGGATCAAAATGGCAAAATCCATTTGATGTGTCCATGATTGTGGTATGGGTCCCACAAAGTACAGTTTATGTTCAATTCTACAAAATGTAGTTTCTTCACCAAAAATCTAATTCTAGTGAATGAATAGTCGATTGTGTCCATTTTTTTATAAGGATCGTGATAGTGTGATCTGTTTGATTACCTGGGGTCATTTGAAGAATCATGCTAGTAGAATTATGTTTTATCCCTTCAGATAAAACAACAAGAATCATGCGCTCATTAGCCTTTTCTGATAGAGGTTCCATGTACTATAGGAGTACACTGGCATGCCAATGGGGGTTCTTGTTCACAGTTTAGTACCTAGGTATGGATAGGAACATGTCCAGGTGATGATATGGGGTCACACATCGGGTGGTCCTCACATGGGATATGTACCACTTTACAAATCTTCTATCTCTCATATCCATTTATTTTGAACTTAGATTTTGGCCAGTGAGTATCCTATCCTGAGTGTTATTCTACGTAGAATGTGATGGTTCCATCTATAGTGTCTTTTGAGATATGATGCATGATATTCTAGGTGTTTTTTCTATCATGGGTGATTTCTGGTGACTACAGTGTATTATCTATATGCTTTCTGAGATGCTAGAGTTGTACCAACATACCCTCTTGCATGGTTGGACAGAGTCATTCAATGTGAAATCTTTAGTACTTACCTTCTAGCGGGGATGGGTAGTAGCATTCTCCATTTACTCTGGATGGATTTCCCTCTAGTAGGGATGGGTATTGGAATTATCCATTTATTATTTATTGATTACCCTCCAGAGGGGATGGGCAGTGGTAGTTATCGATAACACTTTTAGGATTACCCTCCAACGTATTACCCTTCAGCGAGGTTGGGAAGTGGCGTTCACTGATGGATGTACCGATCATATAGTCTAGTAGGGATGTGCATTGGTTTTGGACCTTGAGACATGATCTCTCAGCTATGTGGATCAGTTCCAAGACATGTTATGACTTAAATTTTCACTCATTAGAAATAAGGAAACATTCCCAACTAAGACATGTCCTTGTGATGCAACCTAAAACTATGATGGTGAGATAGACCTACACAAAGTGGACAATATCATGGTTTGGTGATTGATCCCCTTTGACTTCTATGTTTCGGGTAGCCATGAAAGATGTTGGGTATACTTGGTGGTTACTTATGGAACTATTAGAGACACTTTCTTGGTTTGAGCTAAAAGATGGATATCCCCATACTCTCTTTAATTCGGGATTCTTATACTAAGTATATATATGTATCCAATTTTAGTACCCACTGCTCGGGTTTTAGTTACTTTCCTTCCAAGAGAGGCGAAGATAGCTGGGGTATGCGACATGCTTTCTGTGTATACCTTCTAATGGTTAGAAGAGTCTAATCTCCTATTATATGTAGAAAAGACTCGATGAGAAGTTCATATTTTCACTATTTCTATCTCCCTATGTTTTGGATGATTTTACTTCTCATCTTTAACATATGTGTGAAGCACTTTGATGTTATTAAAAAGGAATATTCTTACCATTTAATGAATGATGTTATTTTTACAAAATGTGTGAATAAAATATTTTATTTAACGTATACTGCATACATATTTTTTCCACCATTATGAATACTATTTTCATTGATGATTCCTTTACATGTTTGCATTGTACTTTTTAAGTAAAAATTTTTCCTAATAAACTATAAATTTTTATATTTTAAATAATTGATTTCAAACTTAAAAGGGTATTTTCCTCAAAATTGTTCATGTTATATATTAAACATATTCTCATCTATGACAATGTTCTTGGATGTTACTTTGAATTCAATAGGAACATGAACCAATGATACCATCCTTATTTTTCATTAGATGTATATTGATTAAGCATATGAAATATTAAAGAAAATATTTTTATATTGTATGATTTAATCTACAATTAAGTGTTAAATGTTTTCATGATATTATGTAATATATACGACTTAATTATTATTATCTTATGGTTGGGTTTATTATAACCCTTCAATGAATTTTTTATTGTGATAATAGATATATGTCAAGATTATGATGATAATAATGGAAATGGTTTTGAATAACTATGTTCACCTTTTGTTGTATGAGTATGATTACTTCTTGATATGATCAAAATATTATGTTTGGAAAAGATTGTGAATATCTATATTCACATTTTGATGTGTGAGTATGATCTCTTATGGATATTCTCAAAATATTATGAGTGGACAATATTATAAATAACTACGTTCACAATATTATGATTAACTATTATTATGATTCCATAGGCCTCTATCATGACCCTTGAATGATGATAAATTATTTGATAGTCTTATTAGTCCTTCTTCTATATATGACTTGATTTTAGAGTTTATGATCTAACATTTTCTTGGTATGAATATTTTATGTTTAGATCATGCACTTGATTATGCTATTATACCCTTATAATCATATTATGCTCTCTTATGACAGATATCTCTCATGTTTACCCTTACTAAGCTTCTTAGCTCACCCTTCTATTTTCCTTCAACATGTTTTTATAGAAGGTTCTAAGTATTATATGTCTAAAGAGATTCTAATATCATGATATTTATGTCTAAATTTGAAGATAATTTAAGAAATAAGTTGATTATATATCTAGTCTCCAAATATGCTAAACGTTTTTTGTATTTTTTCATGTATAATTATGATATGTAACAAATATTCATATAAAATTATGTAATATTTATGTTTTCTATACTTGGGACGCCTCAATAAAAAACAATTTTATACTCTAAAAATAATTTTTATTATTTTTCTTTGAACTTTAACCCACTTTTAATATAAATAGACTACTAGAACCTATACATCAAATTCCAAATTCACCAATTGTCAACATTTTTGGAATATCAGGTAATCATTTCTTAAACTTATTCAAATTATTAAAACCCGTACATTAATAAAAATATAATTAATCCATTAACAATAATGACAATTAAAGAAACTTTTAATCTCACTAAGTCATTATACCCAATAATATTGAGTATATGAGAATGGACTAAAACTCATTTGGAAAACATTCATATCATGCCTTTCACAAATTATGTGGTTCATCTTATCCTTCTAGTACTCAAATATATTCTCCCATTAAACAAATTTAACACTTAGTTTCTTTGTAAGGGGTTTCTCTAATACAGACAATCACTCATTTTACTTCAGAACTTTTTTAAGTTACCAATCATAAAATATTATTAAATTAATTTCCTCTTTTATCTACTGTTGATCTAAAATTTTGGATTTTTTATAATGATGTTATTATATAAAATAAATTATTTTATTAGATGGGTATGATGTTTTAATAAAATTTAATAATGACTTATATGAAATGGCATCCCAATAAAATGATGACGCATTTAGAATCACATCATATCTATAATTGGACTAAGATCTATATTTCACTATGAAATGATACTATTAAGACATTATTTTTAACACTAAGTTATTTTGGTAGTTATTCATTAAAATAATATCATATATTACATTTGGTTAATTTAGTGGATAACACATTTTTTAATCCATCAAATCAATATAATCCACTTTAATACTATAGTATCCTAACTGTTAGTGTCTCTGAGTTATGTGTGTCCCAAATAAAACTCCAAGAAAAGGGAACTAACTATTAGACTCACATCATTACCTACTTTCTTTATGAAATAAAATCTAGGGGAACCCAACTATTTCATGAATCTACCAGGTTAGACGACCTGTGTTTTAACATGTTCCATTTATAAAGGAATCAAACACACAGTATTTTGAAGGGTATTTAATCCTCATCAAATTATCTCATTTTATTCCTTTTTATAAATAGTTCTTGTCTTTTATTTTAAATCACGTTCCTTACATAAAACCAATATATTAATAGCATATTCATTTGAAACTCTTTACAAACCCAATAATATTTGTTAATTTTATAAAAATAAAATAAAAAATTATTTACAAATATCCAAAAACATATCATGGATAAGGGATATTTTTTTATATAAAGGTTTAGAATTATATTAAATTGGAATCCCCCATAATACTGATCGGAGCCACAGATGACCACCCCCACCATTCTCTAACAAAACATAAACATCCATGCTATTTGAGAATCTCATCCAAAGTCCCTCGACCCAAGCACACTTAACTTATGAGAGATTTTAATTCACCATTACTCTCACACAAAATATGTGTAAACACTATTCAAAAACTAAATTCATCATATTAAAATTATGTTCAAATTGAAGACAAGGTGGATAAAAACTAAATCCATTAGCATACCTAGAATGTAACTTTTTAATTGCATGTAGGAGAATCTTATAAGCATTTTAACAACATTAAAATAATGTATAAACATACCCACATTATAAAAAATATATCCATAAATAATAAAAAATATAATATCTTTTAAATGAATAAGGAATTATCATATTTAAATTTGATATTAGAATTTATGTATGATTCATAATTCAATTATAATAATAAAAACTTTATAAATTTAGTTATTAAATATAATCATTCCTTGGTCTTGAAAATAAACACTTCGTATTCATTTTATAAGAATAAATACTTTATATTATTCATTATATGAAATTTTACAATAAATATATGAAATTTTATAAAATATGAAAGTGATATGATGATCTATTTTTAAAAACACAATATTATAAAATCATAGGATACAATATTCAGTAGTTATAAACTATGACTATTACAAAAAATTTTCCTTGTCCTCTTTATCTTATTAATATTAACATCTTCTTATCACTATTATTCTTCTTTATTTTTCATCCATTACCCTTTCAAACACAATATTTATAAGAATATTCTTCTCTCCACCCTTTCATAGTAACAATAAATATTCCTCACAATCCAAATCTGAATTCAAAATTCAAATGTAAGAGAGAAACATCCACTTCATATACTCTCAATTTATATGGATTCATTGGATGAATCTTGGACTTCTTTAGAAACATGTATATGATTCTGGAGTTAAAGGATTAAATTAGTTTTTCTTTTAAAGAACTATGTGGGTTACATCAATAAAATATTCATTTTCATAATTTTTTATCGATCACGGTTCGAAAATATTTTTATGGTAGGAACATGTTCTTTATGGAACAAACATGAGACACTAGGTATGATGAACATTTTACTTTATAATTTATCTAAAACATGCATGTTGGTTCATGCATGAACAACTCCTTTTTATATCGGACATTAACTCCAACAATTCCAGAGTAGAAAAAAAACTTAATGGCCTAATAATTGTAGTGTGATTTGATGCTCCTTAGGGCTATACACTTCTTCACAATGTATTCACTCTTACCAAATGCACACCATTTTCTCATCCAGGTTCTTTGAGGAATCACTTTGAAATGTCACAGTGTATACTATTCTTCTTATAAAAACATTTACAATAAGAAATCCATTTGGTTTCATTGTGATGTGAATTCCATATCATGAAGAACCAAATCTAGTATTATTTGATTTTTAATATAAATAATGGCATGATCCAAACCATTACAGAATGAAAAACTCTAACACTACAATATTTACTCTTACACAAAATACCTTTTGTTATGACAATAAACCACCATGGTGTAATTCTTTCTAACTTCACTTAAACAACTATGAACATCCCCTTTTGACATCCAAACTCATTTAATTCTCCTCCAAGCATCTAAAACATATTTTCCATATATGAATCAAAAGGATTCACTTGATTTTAAATGTGATTCATTAATTGTCCAAATGTGTTGTTTTTTAGAAAAAAAGGTCAACACTTATAAAAAAAATTACATATTTAATTCACATTAACAAACTAACCCTTTCACCAAAACATCAATGTTGTCGGATTCATCATCCTCAAACCTCAAAAATCTCCACCAAACATCTCTCTTCAAAAAATTCTTTGACTTGGTCTCAAAATATTTTTTGAACAAATTAATATTTAGTCTAATTTTATCAATTTATATAAATATATTATGTTGATGGATCATTAAAAATGAACAAATGACCATTAATACTCAAAATTGAGTATGGGTTGTTTGGGGGTTGTCTTATAATTGTTTCACCACCATAGATCACACCTTTCTTAGTGTTGGATTTTATCAATGCTAAACATAAATCACTAATAAAAGGGTAGTTGTTACTAGTACTTGCAAAAAGCATTGATAAATGTAACGTTTACTAACACTAAAAAAGCACTAATAAAGGTGTACCCCTTATCAGTGATTTTCTAAGATTTGATAAAAACATTTCCAAAAAAATATTATTAATATATATAAATTATAATATTTATATTCAAAAAATAATGTTTATTTATATACATTAATAAAAAATGAATGTATATAATTAATATAAATATGCTATAATAGTATATAATTTTTAATAATTCAAATATATAAATCTTGTTTGAAAAAATTATTTATAAAATTAAAAATAAATAATTATATATTTAAATAATTATAAAAACATAGTAAATATAATTATTATATTTATAATTATCTATATTTGAATATTAATAAATATATATAAATATATAAATATTTTGATAATTATATTCAAATATTTATAAATATATTTATTTATAATTTTAATTATATATATATGTATATATGTATATATGTATATCTAAATAATTATAAAATTAAAATTAATATATTTATATAGTAAATATATTTGTAATATTAAAAAATATATATACATATATAATAATTAAAATATTTCTAATTATATAATAAAATTTATAAATATATTTATTAATAATAATAATTATAAATAAATATGTATTTATTTTAAAACATTATAATAATTATAATAATTAAATTTAAATAATTATAAAATTATTACAAATAAATTTAAATAATAAATATTTTTATTATATTAATAATTATATATAATTTTATATATTAATACATGTATATATATTTATATATATTTATATATATATAATTATATAAATATGCTCCAAATGGTTCTCATACCGAGCATACTCAGCCCTGAAAATTATTAATGAAAATAAAATTTCAGAAACAACAACAAGAGTGTGGCACAAAAGTAACCACCAAACATAATAGTGCAAAAAAATTTCCACCCATAAAACCACAACATGAATGGCCTTGAGACCCACCCATGAAGATCCAAAGGCCTAGAAACCATAAAAGACAAAAGGCTAAAAGAACCTTCACCAGTAATCAACAGACCCAAAGGCCCATCATTAAAGGAAACATAGCCAAAGCAATGCAACTAAAAGCCCGTTAAAGGCTAAGTCGAGACCCCATCTCTACACATCAACCATTGAATTTTACCTAGAACCATTTTGCGTTGAAGGGTTCCCAATATAGTACTTGAAGACACCTATTTCCAAGCTATGCAACCCATGTCCTGAGGTCCTTCTGCAACTGAAGGTCCTTCCATGTCCCGATTCCATCATGGTCACCCCATGCCTCAAGGTCATCCTTGTCATCCCCAACATGATACTTCATTGTCACTGGTAAGTATTGATTCCCATATTCAAACACATCATCTTCTTCTTCGTGCTAGCTGATACATCATCCTCTAGTAGCTTTTTCCCAGTCTTCAACCTCATTTCTATAGTTCTCTTCATCTCCTCCATTATCTTCCTCTGGAAAAACTTGTTCGGTTGACATCTTGTCACCTGTCTTCAACCAGAAATGATTTCCTTCTCCAATTATGATAAGGTAATCCCACAACTATGTCACTAATAGTTTCAATTAGGGATGTGATTCTAACTTCATCCCCAATCGCCACAAAAAAAAGCACTCCACAAAAAAGTTGAGTTTCTATTAACCTTCAAAAACAATAATAATCCACCGAGATCTCGCCTCACCAGGATCCCAAACAATTTTTCTCCTTCTCCCCACTTCTTGGATCCACCACCAACTGTAACTCCAACTCAATCATTTAGCACCCCTTGAAGAAAAGTCATGCATTGCAAAACCCTACTGAGATCTTATCTGCACCTGACACAGCCGAGGTCCCATCATCAATCCACTCATTATCAGTAACCACACTAACATCCCTAGGAATCTTGCTCATCACATCTTAGTCTCATCCCAAAACATCCCTATTAGAAATAGTAGGAACACCGATTTTCACCCCACGACACTCCATCTCCATCCACCATCATCAGGGCACCATCATCAACCATCGTCGTCAGGTCACCATCTATATCTGACTTCTTCATGGTTTGGTCACCTACTTACAAAATTGAGGTACCATCGCCCACCGCCAACAAGTCACTTTCACTATTCTTTTTCATCAAGGCACCATCACCAGACATCATTGAGGCTCCATCTTCAACCTCCATCTTTTTAGCTAGTAGCTATCATTGATCTACAATATGACACCCGACAGAAGCTGAAAATAGGTCACAATGTCCAAAATTCTTATCAAAACCTATGTTGTTGGAGTGATCACCAGGAAGAAGCAAGATAGGATCTCTAGTTAAGAGAAAGAAACTCTTCATATTTATATAAATATATGTAATTATATAAATATTTTTATAATTATATAAAAATATTTATATATATATTTAATTGTATCTAAAAATATAAATAAATATATATATATATACATATATATTTTTATAAATGATTTATATTATAATACTCAAAATAGTGTGAATCATGAGCAATCCCATGATGCCCTAATTTATTGAAAAAATGATAAAGTACATGAAATAAGGATGAAGTGGTTAAGGAAAAACAAGCCGAATGTCAGTAATCAAAAATAGAAATCACTTTCTCATCATCTGCTACCCCCTTTCGTGGGGATGTTGACCTCTTCTCCAATTCATAGTGATCCATGCCTTTCGATCCAGCCTATTTTCTTCAATCAGAAGTTCATTTTGTGTCACCACTAAATTAGTTTCAATTTTATCAAGCACAACCTCTTTGCTTCCACCAAGTTCCACTTCCACTACCCCCAGTGCAGTCCATGCATGATCAGTTTGATCAATGTTCAACACTAACATCACTTGAATCTATATAATGGGGAAACATTTACATGTTTGAGTCATGTTACAAATATACCTAAATTTTTCCACTTCATAAATATATGACTCCCGGCTTGCAATAACATTAATATGGTCAAATGTTTAATAGCTTACTGAGAATGTTCAGGACCCGAGCATGCTTAGTCCTAAAAAATTTAATAAAGAAAATAAATTTCATATAGAAAGAGGATGTATAGAGTCCAAAAAAGGCATGCACTCATCCATGAGAAGAAGAATATAAACCCAGTGTAGGGTTATTTCTATAATCATGATCTGAGTCCTCATTATCAACAGTGATTCCCCACTCTAAGTGTGAGTTCCTTTTTTTGGAGAGCACTGAATATGTTTACATGAGAGTTTCTTGTTCTAGAGTGAGTCTCTTAGAAGCCCCATACCAATGTTAATAAGAATATTTACCTCAACCATTCACAAATTTAGAAACCTTTTCATCACAACCACACCCTTTTCATTTACTTTTTGGATAACGTCCCCATATCAATGAGTTATCTTGTTGCCAATTCTCATCAAGAATGTTCATCACATATGTGTCCTAAATTCTTTTCTCCAAAGATATAAATGGTGGATCAGTCTTCATCACCTCATCAACATCTGGTGATTCTTCAACAAACATATTTTAGTTGCGAACCTAAGATGAAACATTTTGTTTAACCAAAGGTAGAGTAGAACTAAAGTCCTACACTAAAGTCCACCCTCAATCACCACTTTTGTCTTTCCATTTTTATTGGACAAAAAGTTTTCCTCTTATCTCAAATCAGGGTAAACATCTCTTTGAACCATCACCTCATGATGATATTTCCCAGATAATGGCTCATTCTTATTAAATTCCTTCTCCCTCTCAGTAGCATCTTCCCCTGAGACCCTCTGTTTGATTTTACCACCATCCATTTCAACATGCCTCTTCCCCTATTATCATTCATGACCTCTAGAGATAGGTGATTCTTATTCACACCTTTATCCTTATTAGAAATAGACCTTCTGGGACTACTAGTGTTTTTAAGAACATTATCATATGAAAATCCTTCATGTATGGGGCCCACTATAGGCAAAATACTCGCATCTGAGCATCCATGCCTGAGTCTACAATCACTAGATACATGAATAACCTTCTTAAATAATGGAAAAAATCAATTTCATGTGATATTTATCAAATATATTCCTAATGAAATTACTTGAAGAAAGAAATATATTCTTCCTTTTATATTCAACTAAATGTTCAATATGATTCCCTACAACATCAAGAATTATTGATTGAATCAAAGTGATTGAGAAGTAAAACTGAATAATAATTCTTGAAAATATCCCATATCATGACCATTATATATTTCTCTTAGGCTTGATCAGCACACCTATAGAAGAAAAAATATCCCAATGTATTTCCGGTTTCTAGAAAAACCAGCCGATCCCAAAAATAAAAACCCGAGATTGGGAAATACATTTGCTAACATACTTGATATCAAAAAGGAGATACTGATCTAGGATATTTAGAAATCAAGGTTTAAGAGACGCCAATACATGACCCCGTGCATTTCATTTCTTCTCAGTCAATGGGAAAACAAGATGATAGAAACCCCTTTCAATCGAGCCAATGCTCCAGCTATCAAAACCCCATAACTGAATGAGGTGATTTCAAAACTAATCAATATTCCATGGGTTTTACTCCAGAAAAATAACTAAGAATATAATAATAGATAACTTAAATTCTTCAATTCTCTCATCCAAGATGTTATAATTCACTTCTACCATAGCTAGATACCAATTGTGGGTGATGTGATTCCCATTAGAATCACCCAGGAGGTATGAGAAGAACTACAATCACATAGAGTCTATAAAACAACCATTCTTTCTAGGGGTCAAAGAAAACTTTACACCTTCCAAATGTCGGATCAGATCGGTGGAATGTCCTAAAACAAGGGATTTTTGAGCAAAAAAATCCCTTATAGATGTCAAATATTTTAGAAATGAAGACCGAATCTGAAAATTTTTCACCAGATCTTGCCACACTTGGTGAATCTCAACCAGAATCCACTTGAAATAAGCCAGATGAAATAAGAATCAAACATGTCACCACTGTGAAAACCATTCTTTCCTGGGCCAATTTTACCCTAAATAATTCACGAACTCTAAATATTTATTCCTATTTGTCTAATCCTCTTAAGATTTTGTAGGGATCTACATCTTCAATGAGGAATAAAGATAATGCAGATGATGATCTAAAGGACTTATCATATTTATCTAGATTTTTGTGAGGTTCTTTTTCCTTTCTTAGAAATTGATCATCTCGCATAATTGTTTGGAAAGGTTTCTTAGCTCACATTTTGGCTTTAGATGATGCCATTTCAGAAAGGATAGATCTAATTCTAAATTGAGATATTTCACAAATTTCTTTTTCAAAAGGTATGAAACTTTGGAAAGTTATAGATCAGGTTTCTCGATTATCCTAAATTTGGGGTTTTTTATATTTTAGTTGTGTATCATTAGGTTGTTTATTTTTCTATATTTTAATCACATCTATAAAATTGATGGGGAAATATTAGAGTGTAAGATTACTTAATATTAAAATAGGTATTATGATACTTAAAGAGTATGGTTTTTCCTATAATCTTAATGATTTTAAAGATACCAATTCATAGGTATGGATTAATATTCAAGGAAATAACTAGATTTTATGGAATCCAGATTATTTTTCAATATCGGTTCTACAATTTGAATTCTTATTAGGCTGAATAGTGCCATTGAAATGTTCTGTTTAGGTCAATATGCTCGGGTTTTGGATGAATTTTATTTAAGCTCTAAATTAATTGATAGAGTGGTCCTGTCTATGCTAGATGATGATATTAACCTTAGAATTTAATTTGAGAAAACCACTTTTTCTGGTAATCATGACATGTTTTTAGGAATGAGATGTCTAATTATAGAAGAGGAAGTGTTCGATTTAATTATGAGCATTGGGGTCATGACTCCCAAAATTACCAATGGAAGATTTGTAGTTCCCCCAGTTTCTGGTATGTAAACTTTTAATTATGATTTTATGTATATAAAGTGTAAGGGTGGAGTTTGGGAGAGTTTTTGGAACTTTCAAGGCGTTTTGGGGCTAAATGGAAGGCACACAGGATGCACACAGTTTGTCTAAACCATGTGGAATCTAGGGAGAAACCATAAAGAGCTGAAGATGTTGGAAAATATCTTTGGCACGACATGTTCATGCTTAGGGAGATAGTGCAAGGAGTCTGTGCAAGGGTCTTTCCGGATAGTATCTAACAGATTGTCAGTGCACTGTTTTTCTAACCATAAGAACTAACCATGCATGGGGTTAAAGTGAAATCCTAAAAAAGTGTATCTCGCACATTTTTAACTTTATAGACTTTATTTTTTACCCTTTTATGACCTAACATGAGATTCTATGCATGATACTCATTTCAGTTGGTGAGGTATCTCTAACTGCATCCATGAGACCCAAGTTCAAAACCACATGGAGGCATAATTTTGGGCACTATTGTAGTACTGTTGTAGGGACTGTAGCAGTACTGTGTAGTTACAGTATCAGGTGCTATTTTAGTTACTATTGTAGGTACTATTCAGTATTGTAGCAGCCAAAAAAAGTCACCTTGGTCCACTGGTTTGGACTTGGAGTCATTAAGGCCTTTGGACCACCCAAGGCCTTCGGTTTAGTAAGGCTTTTGAACCACCTTTAAGGCCTTTAGGCTACCTCAATTCCTTCTGTGCGCCTCAAGGCCTTCAAGGCCACCTGATATGTAGATGCCCCGACAGATTCTACATAGAACCAGCTCTAGAGGAGGAATCAAGAGTAGGATGCATTCACCAGAGAAAGGCTAATAGATTTGGAATAATTAGAGGATATGACATTGCCATCGATACCGAGCATGTGCATCTCTACATAGGATAGATAGTCATACATCAATGTAAATGTGGAGAGCTGATCACGGTTCATATTTTGGGGTGGGATGGTTTCAATTAGTAAAAGTCTATTTTATTTCTTTAATACCTTCATGTCCTATAATGTATTCAAGCCTACAGGCAAAGTAATCTCAAAGCCTACGGGCCCTGTAAGGGTCCCCCCTTATTACTTGAAAGGGGGGTTATCAAAAATCAATATAAAAGAATACCTTTGGGCCATTCTGGCCTAACTCAATATTATTCTACAATCAAGGTTGGAGAACCTCTCCCAAGATAATTAGAATCAATTTTGAGCCATTCCTTGGTGTTAAGAAGCCTGATTCTTGAGGTATGTCATCATTCTTCTTTGTTTTGGTCATGATTTCTTAGATATACTTAGATCTACTTCTCATATCCTCCTAATTTCATAGACATACACCATTTTTGGGTAGATCTAGGATTTTATATGCTAGATAATTTGAGAGTTGGTCTTGATCATATTACGATAATATATCTAATGTTGTATCATGGAATTATTTCATGGTTCTGTGAGTGTTCTTCATCCATTTTCAGTTTCCTCAAAACCGTCGAGGTAGGTGCCATCACTCTCAATTCATATTAGTAGAATGGATTTCCATTCTTTCATACTAAATATATTATGTTTATTTTATTGTGAATTGGTTTCTTTACTATTGTTAGAAACTCACTTTTATGGTGGTTTGTGTAAATCAGAATAATTAGTGTTCTTGAATAAATTTCTCAATTATTAATTTTAAAATAATGATTTTAAAATGGGGTTTTTCTGAAATCATGGTAATTGAAATTTATTAATTTTTTTTCAATAAAAGGAATTCTTTTTGTGAAATGTAATGGATTGTAGAAATTATTTGTTTAATGATCTTCTAAAAATAACAGTTTTGTTGAAATGGTTTGAATTAGTTTATTTGAAATGGTTTTGGAATATATGGATTTCATGAGTTCATGTTCGACGTGCCCCTAAATAAGGTATTTGTATCATTGGGGTAAAAGGTGTGTGACCATTTATTGTTGGCATGTGTCAGAGGGAAACAAGGTCATTTGATGTGAGACCACTCTTGAGTATGGAACTATTTGAATAAAGCATGCATGGTTGGGTGTGAGAAAACGTAAACTGGAATGGTTTTGAAAAATTGATACTGAGAAATGGTTTTGAAGAATTTTTGGTTGTTTTTATAGAAAGGTGGCTTTCTATAAAATTGGTTGAAATTTCACTATTTTACTCTTGGATATAAATGGTTTTTGAAACTTGTTTATATTTTGTTATAAACAATTTTACAGAATTATTTTATATAAATGGATTTATATAAATGTTTTTAAATTTTATATCATAGTGGCATGATTAAGAAAGTCATTAGGGTAATCTTACTGAGTATTTTACTCACCCTTACTTTAGAACGTTGGTAATTGTGTAGATTCTAACTTTAGGGACATGGGTAAAGGTAAATTATCACACATATTTTGCACCACCTCGTCATACTTGGTCTGTTTGGTGATGTTGGAGCATGGAGCTTGTAGATCACGGAGTCTTCTAGTTGTCTTATAGTTTCTTCTAATTACATTTAACTCTTTAATTATATAGTTACATATCTTATAATGTTGTAAACATTGGTGTGGTTTTTATATAAGTAATGAATCATATATGAATTTGTTTGGTTATGGTTTTCAGGTTAATGGTTTTAGTTCTTAGAGGGTAAATCATCCCCCACTTTTATTAGAAAACCCTTCAGTAATTATTTCCCACCATTGTAATCTTGGGGATGTCACCTAAGGCCAAGTAATTATTCATCATATTCTCAATCCAATGAGAATAAGTGGGTCTTTACAAATGGTATCAGTTTGTTAGATCCAAATATCATTTTTGAGATAAGTGGTATTTCATTGTTCCTTTCCTTATGGAACAAGTAGTCATCTATTTTCTTGGAAATGGAGTTGAAATTTGTTCTTTTCTATTCCTTGGTATGTAATCCAAGAATGGAGTATGATTTTTTGGACATTAATTTTAGATCATAAAAGTCTTAGTTAAACTTTTTATGGTTAAATTAAAGTTACAAGGGAGGTGGGTACATGGGTGCATTGGATACACTTATTGGATATTGGAATCTCATTGTCATGGGTTTTGCAGATGAGATGAGAATGAAATGTTGAGGAAAAATTCCCACAAGGTTTTCATATTTCATTTGTTTAATGATTTATAATTTTGTGAAAAGGTGTAAATTTTCGAAAAAAATGTGTCAATTGTTTTCAAATGAATTATTTTGAAAAGATCGTGGTTGATGCATTTTAAAAATGGTTTCATTTTCAAAAGATGTAATGGATTTTTCAAAAATGGTTAAACATATAAAAGATTATTTTTTAAAAACAAATGAGAGATAGTTTAAATGATATAATTTGAAATGATAAGGCTTTAGTTTCTAGAGAGTAAAAATTATAGAGATCATTGTCTGTTTAAAAAATGGAACTTAGTTGACATCATAGAAACAAACTAAAAGAAGATGCGGAGAATGTGGTTACACCTAAACCAGAGGTTGAACCAGAGATTGTTCGTAGTATTTTCCATGAATTTAAAGTTGTAGACATAGGGAACCAGAGGTATGAGACATGACGTGTGGGTCATTCCTTCTAGTTCATGAATAATAATCCAACCATTATTTTGTGCATGGGAAACAATGAGAAGTGAAAAATTGGGTTGTGCAATTAGGTGCTTCAATGACACTATGTGTTCAGTTTTGATCTACAAAGGGAGATGTCTTGCCATATAAGATTTTCAAAGAGGTGATAGAGGCATGCTAGGGTGTGGATTTTCGCAGACATTTTCTATGATATAATTATAATTCATGTTTTGATGATAACGTGTATTTTGGTGTACTCTCTGATTACTCATGAAATTTTTTAGATATTCCATATGGTTGGTTACTCTTCAACATTAGAGGGGTTTTCTACATTAAAATATGATCCCCAATTTATTTTATTCTATTTGGTTTTGTGCTTTGTTTACAAATACAATTCTTATAATTATTTTTTCATAGTTGAATTATTATCTTGAAACTGATTCTCTTGTGACCCAAAAACTAGTATCAAATAATTTTATCCATGTTTCTTTATGATTAGATATGTGTCATTCATGATGTGTTGTTTCAATCCACATTGATTTTTTTAATGGGACAAATTATTTATCTCTATGGATGTAATGTAGTAAAAATATATTGTTCCATGAGAAGATATAGAAGGAAATGAATAAAAAAATTACATAATTTAGAGATGATGAATGTTGGTGATTGGAAGTATATGAGATAGTTGGTGACAAGTACAATCTAGGTGTATTTAGGTGATAATACACTATGGGAAGTGATAAATATGATAGATCTAAAGGAGATCTGGGAAAATCTTGAAAGATGGTATAAATCAAAATTCCTAAAAAATGATTTATATCTGAAATACAATTGTATCATTTGTGAATTCTAGATAATTGATATTTAGGTAGACATATTGATGATTTCAGCAAAATCTTGAGGAATGTTTCATTGATGGTTGTCAAGATTGATGATTAAGGTAAGGTGGTACCTGTTTAAATGGAAGAATAAGGAAAATGATTTGTTTTTTTTGGGTTCATTTCCTGATTCATGTGATAATATTATCACCACATTGTTGTTCAGGAAATACATACAAAAGTTAGATGATGTGATTTCATTATTTTTGATGAATGAGACTTGTAAAAGGACCAATTATAGTAAATCTTCTTGTAAAAGTAGTATTCTGGATTTAGTAGAAATATTTAGTAATCTCATATGTTGGTTGAATATAATAATAAAGGTCAAGTATTTATTTTTTGATAAAGAGGGTTATGTGCTAAGAAACAGTTATGAATTGATGAAGATTAAGAAGGAAAATGAGGCACAAGAAACTAATTATGAAGATACTAGTGTATGTAATATTTTGGTTGAGATTGATTTACTTTTAGTTATCATTGATTATCACATATCAAATTTTTACACCATAAGGGTGGTTGATTCAGCATCATCGTTACATATTACACTAGAGAGGGAATTATTTTCTTCAAATAAAGAGGATAACATTGTTAGATTTGAGATTTGAAATGAATTTTATGACGATTTTATTAGTATTGTAGAAATTTGTATCAATGAAAATGATGTTCTTACATTGACGTTGAGGGATGTTAGACATGTGTTAGGTATACGTCATAAATTTTATCTTCTTGTACACTTGATAATGATGGATTCAAGAGAACATTTGGAAATTGAAGATAGACCATTTCAAGTGGGTCAATATAATATGTGATAATTTTTTTTTCAAAAATAAAATTCATTTTGATTATCCAATGAAAAATTATGCTAGGTTATTATTATGCAATTTTTTGTTGTTTGGGATTTTGTCTTGGTAGATGTTTTGTGTGTTTCTTTGTATTGTCTTGATGGATGGGACTCTGTGTTTGTTTTCTATCTAGGCTTGTGGATGTGGTCTTGGTATGTTGGCATGATCCAACCTCCTTCTCATGTACATTTTTGACCATTTATTTCTGTTGATCGTGAATCTCTCCATCCTTGGGTTTGTGTTTCTCTTATTTTCTTATGATCTATGTCGCTACCTCTTGTCCATTTCTTTTCTTCTGTGTGTCTTATGATCCATGTGATTTACTGTGTCTTTATTATCCTCTTAAACAATCCCTTACCCTTATCCAACCACATTTCCTTGGATTCCTGTTGAAACTCATTTATGTCATAGATTCTAACAAAGGAAAAAGGTGAATACATTAAGCACAAAGAGATTCATACTTTGAAGAACATCAAAAATTGACTAAGGCATGAACAAGGAACTCTTTAAACATGGGTTGCGCAAGATTCCTTATCTTCGTGCAAGTATACTTGCACACCAAATATGGGTCGCACAAGTCACATGAGCTCTCTATTCTTTTTTCACCCATGGACCTCAGATGGCCTATAAATACCCCATGTGGGCCCCCCATTTTGAGGATGAAAAATCCAAAACTCAGATTCAAGCTCTGATCGCCCAAGTCTCCGTCTGAAGTCTTCTGAACACTTCTACGGTAATTATTTACCTATAATGGAAGATTTAAAGAGTAAGAATAAGGAATAAGTATTAGAACTCATCAATACTTGTGCGCCTAAGTGTCCAGACCATAAGGGAAGTGATGATACTTGTGCACCGCCTTTCCATATCAAGGAAACTTGTGCTCCACCCATCTGAAAGCCTCTAGAGATGATAATAAGGGATCCAATTCAAAGTCTGCAAAGTATCACATCACATGTTCTTCATCACCCAAGTGAACTCATGTTGTGCAAGTATACTTCCATGGCCACGATCTGCACGCCATACCAAGACTTGCTCGCCTCCTTCCAATTCACTTCCTTTCCTCAAATTCATCTCTCTTATTCAAGATATATCCTTCAAACCCCTCTTCAAAGCCATTTGTGGCATGGTTATTTTCATGGCTTCCTTATCTGAAAGGAATTTTGAGAAGTTCGTTTGATTTGGCACTCATTCTCAAGAGTACGCCCCAAGTCTCAAGTCCCCTTAACCTGGGCTTGCTTTTCAAGAGTATGCCCCAGTCATAAATTATCTTAACATGGGCCTCCTTTTCAAGAGTATGTCCTAGATTACAAAGTTCTGTAATATGGGAATCCTCCTTAGGATTAAGCCCCATGTTCCTTAATATGGGAATCCTCCATAGGAGTAAGCCCCAGTCTTAATTCATTTGATTTGGGCTTCCTTTTCTGGAATAAATCCCAATTATAAGTCTCCTCAAATTTGGGCATCCTTCTCAGGAGTAAGTCCTAAGTTAAGTATACAAATATCCATAAAGAACATATACCTTTATAGACTTTATTCCGGGGCTTCTTTCCTGAAGTAAGTCCTGATCTTCATATATCTGGCCAGTCATCTATACGTAATCCCCACATAATTTTTTATGACTTCATCTTTTGTGGCACAATCATAAGGTTTAAATGATACCTCTTGTTTCTCAAAATGAACATGACTCACGTGAGATTAGAGTGTAAAAGTAATTATGAAATCTCTCCTTGGGCCATTAATCATGCATAATCCTCATACTTATTCACTCAAACCATGTGGGTTCTAATTCCTTCTGTAATAAGGATACGTAGGTAGCCCATCTGTGGGTACGATCCTAACTCTAAAAAAATCCCTGTCGTTCTGAATTCCAATAAAATTCAAGTGCCCCACTGAGTGGATTTAAAACCAGTATGGTTATCATAATGACCAAGAGAGTTATATATTATGTATTGAAGGATACCCCTGACTAAGAATCACTAATTCATATGGATGAATATCTATTGATGAAGAACTTCAAATACATATAAAATATTCTCTAAATCCCCTACATATTAATCATTTATTGCAAGGTATAATGAAAAAACTCATTTTTGTGCTTGGTAAATTAATAAGGATTCATGAACATAAATCAAATCTATAAGAGAGTCCCAGAGTAGACAAAAATTCACCTCAAAAGGTGTGATGAGTCTAACCTCCCATCCTCTCGACCAATGCAAATTCTTAAGTCTCATCAGTCTACAAATAATGGCCACCTACCTTTGGAATGTTGGTCCAAATTGATATAGAATCATTGGATGTTTCCTGTTCTACTAATAAAACCATTAGAAAACAATTAAAATGTTTGAACCTTAAACAAACAAGGTCATCCCCATTTTTAGAAGAAACAAAAATGGTGAACCCGACGTGAAACCTCAACCAAATTAATTGATGTTTTACTTATTTTTAGGCCCCTATTTAACTTAATGTGGGGGCCAACAAAGAAATAAATAATATATGTGCTCATCCAAAAGATGTAGTCTAGCCAAACTTATCTTGATTATGTCTGTTATATCAAACAGGAACTCTTTTCCAAGATCTCATTGCATTACATAAATGTCTTCTTTAAAATTCACACCTATGAATGCCTCAGACGCTACTCCTGATGGATCCTCTTCTGCTCTGAGGACGACATCACCTACTCAGCATCTTCAACGTTGGGTCTCTAGTGCATTGATTAAGAAATACCATCAACACGGTACCATTCGGACATTGTAGGCTGCTCGATAGGCCCTCCAAGTTTAAAATTCACCATGGTTGTCCAGACATCGACGACCAGTGATCAAGAAGCACTTGGTGCCAACCACCATCTCCAACTGTTTCGGGTTGTTATCCCTGAAACACAATCACCAATTTCACCCTTATTATGGGGAGCTGAATGAGGGGGTCACTCAAGGCCTTAATTCAAGAAGACAAGATCCCTTCCCGAGGGCTCCCATCAACAATTGCTGACAGAATCATGCGGTAGTGCACCCTCAACATGATTAGGGTATCTCCTTTAGGGGTTCGGCTCAGGTTCCTCAGACTCGATCACACAAGAAGAACCGTCAAAGGAGAAATTCGGACAATAGGGAGCAAGTTCTTACTTCTTCCCCCTCCAGAGAAGTCCATCAATCCAACTTGATGAAAAATAACGAGCGGGAATATACACCCGTCCATCCTGATATTACTGCCCAGCAGACTCATTTGGAAGTAACATGCCAATCCCTCCAGGCAATTCTGGTGGAGTATTATAGGCAGGCATATACACTTGTTTATAATTCATCAACTAATTAGTAGGATCATCTGACTGTAACCAAAGAAACTCACCCATCAAATGTGGTGGGGAACAATCTGCAGGGGCATACACCTGTAATTCATCAAGATAACCAACAGTCTCGTTTGGTCTCACCTGGAGATGTCAATTGGAAAGCTCCAATGAAAATTAGGAGGAAGACCCAACTCTCTGCCCCCATACATGAGTACTATCAGAATTCACTGACAGGAAGAGGAGGACAGAAGTGGGAATACACACCTACTCCAAGCACAGAATGGACATATATTCCAATTCCAGTAGCTGAAGTCACCAAGAACACTCTGAAAATGGTGAAAGAGAAGAAGAAAATCCCTACCCATATTTTGGGGGCCTTTCAGAATATTATAACAACTTCAACAAAATCACATGTAAAGAAATAAAAATTTGTCCCTACTAGTGGAGTGACTCATCAACATTTCACCCCAAAAAAGATACAAACCTTTGTCCCAGTCTAGGAGGGTTGTGGGGGCATACTCCCCCATGTCATACAGACAATCAATTCAGGAACATACACCCAATTTGAATGGAGATAATGTGCCTATCCTGGCCATTTCTCCTAAGCAATCACATACACCTACCCCTAATAACCACTTTCATCCACAAATTGTTTCCAAAGTGAGTATGAAGGCATATAAGAAAAAGACCCATCCAGTACAGTCAAAAAATCAAGAGCCAATCTGCAATAAGGCCTTGCTCAATGCAGAATTTCTTGATGCACTCAGATAATTGTCTGTTTCAACTCAAGATTCTACTGTATCATTTTTAAATTCCTGAAATAACAATAATAATTATGAAGGTCTTCATCAGACACTTCCTCACAAAGGATTGCTTCATGATAGTTTTCCCGATCTTGAAGTATCATCTTCTGATGAGTGCCACGATAACCCTCTGCGTGGCCAGATGACCATGGAGCAAGAGTTTTCATCTTTTACTATAACCCACCATGGTGGTCCTCCCCATGATGATTAATTTATCTATGAAACTCCTCTCTACAGTAGTAATTCTCATTGCCTGGAAAATTATTCAAAGGACAATGTAGTAACGAGAAAGCCCTATTATCTTGAGGAACTTGCAAATATGAAGCCAGTCATGTCTGATGCTTTACCACTAACAGGTGAAATACTTTCTCAATCAGAAGATAGCCTGGGGTGTAGTTCATTCTCCTAACCACCCCTGGGTCATTCATCTTATTTTTGGATAAATGAACTCTCTACCAATATTGTTGAATCTGATACATCAACAAAGTATCACCAGCTTTGGTCTAATCAGGTAAAAGAATATTCATCGAATGATAAAGAGGAAGTTATGAATATGAGAAAACAACTAGAAAAAGGTGAAGTACCTATCATGTTTTGGCCTTTGGCTGACTCTCAGTATGAAATTCTATAAATATTGATGGAAGATTGTATTCACGATATTTGTCTCCACATGAGGAAAACTCTTTGTCACCTAAAAAAGAAAATATTATCTTATGATTAATATGAAAATCATGTCAAGATAATAAAAGGGTTAAAATACCAAATTGATTTAGAATCTCTCTCAGTTTCCAGACATCAAAATGTTGAAAAGAAACAGAGATCCCTTCAGCATTCATCCCATGGAGCACTAAAATGATTACACCAGTTTATTACCAATGCCCCATCTAGTATTCATATCATAGGATGGGGTGTTCATGGAGCACTGAATTTCACTTTACTCTCTAGTCAACAAAGCCCACCAAAAGTGGTCTCATGCAATGTTACAAAATCATTTGGGAGATATTCAATTATTCTCATAAATCATTACAATTATCATTTAATGGTTGTTAATTATTACCCTTTGATAATTAATCATTATTATTATTTAGTAATCTCATGAAATTATCATTTGACAATCTAACAAAATCATCATTTCATAATTTATTTAATACTTATCTTTGATTATGAAAATTAATTATTTCTTGATAATATTAATAAATTATCCTTGAACATTCGATGTGATTATCATGTCATAAAATGGTAATAATCTTTTAATAATTTAGTGTAATTACGTGTTTCTAATTATATGAACTTATCATTCGATATTTCTTCAAAATTATTATTTTTCTAATTAATAATAATTGTCCCTTCAATATTCTTAGATTAATAATCCTTTATTTTAATAATAAATTTTTACATAGTTCAGAATTAATGAAATAAGGTAATAAATTATATACAAAACTATCAACTCACCTTATACATGTGTACTAAGTATAGTGGAAATGAGGCCACTCCGCATATCTAAGAGGATGAATAACTCATGATTGAATTGATGGGATTCATCTATTTTGTCCTGGGGAGTCCTGGGTTCTCTTGAACTCGACCGAATCAACCAACCCTCAATTTGAAATGGTTCAGTTAGCTTCCTATGACACTATTAAAAACCCAATTCAATAAATTTATTTAAATTAGTAATTTGATATAAATTAATGGTGGATTTTATGTCTAAATTCAATCATTGATTGCAATGAATATTTTAAATCAGTCAACACCATTTTATTTGGTATCTTATTTATTGATGTGGCACCATCAATGGGTGGACAATGTATGAGGAAAAGGTTGAGGGAGTAAAAATAATTTAGTAAATAAAATTCGTAATACATATTAAAAAGTTATCATTGTAATAGATGTGACCAAATTCTCAATGCACACAAATTTTATGTCATACATATGGTAAACCCCTTATCTTGGACCTAATTTTTAACACATATTTCTCATACGATTCACCATTTGGGAGATATTCAATTATTTTCATAAAAATAATTTAATAAAAATACAAAATATGTTATCCTCACATGTGACATTACCAAGTTCCCAAAACACACAAATATTTTACCATGCCTGGGGTAAGCCCATCATCATGGACCTAAAAATTGTTTGATATTTCTCATATGATGCACTGTTTGAGAGATATTCAATTATTTTGGAATCATCGTTCGTTTGTAATATAATATATTTAATATTTCTAATCCTTCTGAGCCGGGTATATACGTGCATTGGAATATCACAATAACTCAATACCCAACTCCCAAAATATTCAATAGAACAATCCAATTTGTTGTTTGGACTTTTACCCTTATCTAACTCCCTTAAATCATCTATTAGGAGATATTAATTGAAAAAAATACTTTTCCAAATAAAAATAACCATAAATTATTATCAATGAGGGGTTTTATTGTATTTAAAAATTATGGTGTTACTATTCTCCCCCTATATAAGATTCTCATTCTATAAAAGAATCTCTAGTTGTATTTATTGAACAAATCAAGAAACCGATCTCCAACATCAGACTCGTGTCCCCAAATTTCTTCTTGGATCCATCCAAGCTGCCACTGAATCTGAACAAGTGGTATCATTTTCTCTTGGAGTAATTTCTCATTGCTATCAACAATTTACACTGGATGCTCCTCATAATATGAATCATGTTCCACTCAATGTCCTCACAATACACAACATGCATAGGGTTAGACATGTACCAATAAAGCTAATAAATGTGGAGGACATCGTGCATACCTCAACAACATGGAGGAATTTCCAAATGGTACGCAACTATCCCCACTCATTCAATGATCTCAAAGAGTCCAACAAAATGAGGTGTCAGCCTCCCCGACATCCACATACGTCTATTCCTTAAACAAGGAGTCACTCACAAGAGAACCTGATCTCTCATAGTAAACTCCAATGATCTCCCCATATGTTCTACATAAGGTACTTATCATCTCTGAGTTATGATCAACCTTTTATTTATCATCTACACTCTCTTAAATGCCTCCTAGACCATGTTGGGGCAAACAACCACTACCTCACCCACATCATGCAAACAAAGCGGTGAGTGACACAAACTCCCATAAAAATCCTTATAAGGTTCCATATAAATCGAATATGGGTAAATATTATTTAATTTGAACTCAATCAAGGATAGGTGATCACCTCATTTTCTACTAAAGTATATAATTAATGTTCAAATCATAACTTCTACTAAGTGTATAGTACACTTAGACTATCTTTTCGTCTGAGGATGGTATGTCATGCTCCATATTAGCTAAGACCCAAGGGAATTATGCAACCCATTCCAAATTCTCAATGAAAAACATGAATCTAAATCTATAAAAATTCCCATGTAAACTCCATGAAGTCATACGATCTCTCAGACATAAATCATTCCCAGATCCTCCATTGAGTGAATCTATTTGATTAGTAAGAAGCTTGTAGATTTAATTAGTTGATCAAAAATCACCTAGACTACACCAAAACTCTTCAGGGTCCTATATAACCCCATAAAAAAGTCTGTCATGATGTCCCCCCTTCCACATTGGTATTGAATGTGGAGGAAATAACCCACTAATATACTAGTACTCGGCCTTCACCCTCTGACAGGTAAGGCATAGAGAGATAAAACTAGAAATATCTCCCTTCCTTATTCGCCCCCAAAACTACTTCATGAATGTCTTAGTAAATCTTCATCACACTAGGATAGACTTCCCATCAAGATGTAAGGTAATCAATCATAAACTACACTATGATGGAATAAGATACTAATACTCTCATATGTACCATGATCACATCATCATTGTCCATAAACCTTCAGAGCATCAAGTCACCTCCAGCTACTTTTTCCCAAATCACATTACACTCTGGGTCTGACTCCCAGATAGTCTTCACCCATTCCACATGTGAGGATATGATCAGTAAATGGATCACAAGTACTATAAATCTGGTCCTATGTAGAATTCATCCTCTAGTCATCCAATAAGTGTTGTAAGAGTGGGTTCCCTAGATGAAACTTGAATAGTAATTTTGATTACGATTACTTGTATAAAGATTGAAATATACACATGTTTTTTTATTCTTAGCATAATAGTGTTGATATTTCTACATTAACTATTTACATGGCAATGTCCTTAGATTATGTGTCATATTAAGAGGTTATAGTATTTTCCATCTATAATTAGTTCCTCGAGATATTATGATAGTAATCATTAATATATATTACCTATGGTCTAGATACATCATACAAAAAGGACACGTATGATTTATGACTATTAGGTGTTGGGGGATCATAATAATTAAGAGTTATTGTCATGAAGTTCACACATGGTGGTCTCTAGTAGTGAGATCATGAGGACATACCCGCCAATAGAAACACAACAAGTTTTATGATTCATTAGTTATTCCTATATGAAAACATGATTATTTGTCTCTGAATATGAGATCATTGATAGTCTGTGTCATTTGATCACATACATTGATGCAAGGAGAAAATAATGATAATGATATAATGGTGATGTAGTTTGTGTTTTTTTGCATCATTGGTGGTATGACATTGGTTGAATGATCAAGATATAATTTTTTCCTTCTGATATGAGGAAGAGGTATCTCATGGTCCTAGGTTGACCAAGATGGTAATAACCTCATAAATACATGGCTATGGTACAAGAAGGTAGGTCTGTCCCGTAATGTTATTAAATATATAAAGCAACAAAAGAAGATGACATAAGTGTGCATCCTTCTTTTTGAGATATTTTGAGACAAAGAGGTTATATTGCATAGTAAGTGTTCATAGGAGGAAGGCATAACATTGACATTATGTATATCCTTAGGAGCCATGATGGGTTGCTAGAATACGCTCTTGTTTTGTTGGTTGAACTCACTGCTATTAAGAAAAGGATCTAGAGGCTCACACACTTAGTGTATCCCCAAGTTCCACCTATTCTAATAAATAGATGTTTAGGATTATGTATGCCCCATGTGCGAGGATGGAGTACGAAAAAGTTTAATTGACCAAATTTAAAACTAATTCAATCATATTATTCAATTTTATAATAATTATGATTGAATTTATTTCTAATGGTATTCACAAGATGTTTGATCACAAAGGGAGATATTAGAAAAATATAATTTTTTGAATGAATGTTGGTTTTTCAAGGATTGCTAAATTATTTGGAGAGAATACGGGCCACATTAATTGGTCATATTTCACCAAGTTATATTTTATAGTGTTTTAAGTGTGTGATAAAATATTTTTGACATTTTTGGAATGTTTATTAATTCATATATGTGCTAAATGATCTAAAATGAAAGTTGTTACTCTCTTAGGACCAAAGTGAATTTTTGGAAAGTATAACCTATGTATAAAAGCTCATTTTATCCTTTTAAATTATAAGTTTCACCAGTTTCACGAATTTAGAGAGATAAAAAATATCCTACTCTCCTCTCAAGTGGATAGAGATTGATTCTAAAAGAAGGGAACGGTTGGATCGATCCCTCTTTCTCGATCGAGTCTGCATTATTCAGGCAATCTAAGGGACATCGTAAATCTCTTAAATTTTCTTTTATATCACCCGAGAAACATAGATCGATGATCTAAAAATTGTGGATCACATGTGGAAGATCTAGAGGACTTCATGTTTGGTGTCTTACATCTGTGACACATCGATGATGACAAAATCCAATCAGTAACTTCAAACGAATGAGGTACCGTTTAAGATTTCAATGGATTTTATTTATTGTGCTTAAATCAAATTATGCACAATCTTTTTAGAAATATGTGAAATAAGTTAAGTGGGTTATAAGCTTTTAACATGAGTACAAATCAAAAATTTAAAATTTCATCTTTTTCGCACATCCGCTATGCCCTGGGTTATTTCAATTGGTATCAAAGTGAAAATATAATTATTTAATTTGAAAATATTTAAATTTCAATTAAATTTTCTATTATTTGGAAATAGGGATTTGATACGGTCCCAAATCAACTGAAGGAATGATGATCCGAGTCTGTATCACTATGATATTGATTACCAATGATCGATGGGTTTCTCCGGAAGGATTCTATGAAAATTATATTTTTAATTTTTAATTCATTTTAATAGAAATAATTGTGATAGATATTTAGCAATAGCACAATATAATCATATTGCATGGTAACTGGATATACTGGATGTTGGATAGGGTAGTATGTTTGAAATACAATCTTTTTATGGAATATTGACTAATTAAACACATAAATATTCTTTGGTATCCTATTTAAAGCTTCGCATGTAATCTTATTTAAATAAAAGTATAAAGAATCTCATGGAATATATTTTAAATCATACCATGGAATCTTGCATAATTAAATTGAAAAATCGTCCCTTTGATGGTTGTTTAAAATATATATTAAAACAGATAATGATTATGTTGGAAGATTGTTAACATTTTATATAATATATATATTTGTGTGTGTGTGTGTCCATTAAATGGATACCCCATATCAAGTTGGGACAATTCTATTTGGGTTTGACTAACCTGACCCCTTTAACCCGTCACTAGTCCTAAATTAATTATCAGGATCTACTTTATGTCCAAATATGCCAAAACAAATGATAAAAAATCATAAATTAAATTTAATTGCCTGTGATTTAATAAAATTATTTTAGGTGCTGTGGAAAATATTGATAATTAATTAAAATTATTTTAATTCATGTTAATGCATTAAAAATACCATTGAGTTGAATTTTAGAAAATTTAGTTTTTCTTATGCAATATACTTTCATGTAGACTAATCATGAGCCATGATAGATTCATTTATGTTAGGTTCTCTATTTATTTAATTCAATTATTGAATTTTAGTTTTATAAAATATAATAATTATTTTATTTTGATGATCTACGCATCTTCCCTCCATATTTAATGTGTATAAGGGTCCATATGTCCAGATTTATGTGCTAAAAATGTAATTTTGAAGCTGAAGTTCCCCTCACCTATATGTAAGTATACATTGTTACGATCGAAGGAGTTTGTGGAAACAGGTTCAAGTTAAGATTCATTATAGAACAAACAAGTGGAATGCATAGGAGTTGCAGGCGCTGTAATTCAAGTCAGGTATTAACATAAGGAATTTTCCTATGGTATTAGAAAATCCATTATTCAATCAATGGATTAACCAATAGATAATGAATCATGATCATGTAATTATTTGTTTATTTTATCTTGTTAATGGTTTATTATTTTTTGAATGAATATTTATTACGGGTGATCATATATTGTAATAATAAACAAAAATTAAAATCTAAAATAAACATGTGTGGTGAATGTTTTATATTTAAAAACATGGTAATGTTGTGAGCACGATCACATAGAACAATAAAATTAAATATAAAAGTATTAAATTTTCCAATTTCAAATTGGAAACTCCCCCCCACCACCACCCTCAATGAAATATTATGTCTTAACTGCCTTCTATCATTCAAATTTGAACAAAACTAGTTGTTTGGGGGTGTTCTTCATGCCATAGTTGACGGTTACTCTTACTACATGGGAGTTCTTATGAATTATGTGGGCTGAATTAACTAAAGATGGTATTAAGTATTATCCATATCTAACTTTTTATAACATTAGATGCAAAGTGTTTAGAAATTAAATGTAATTCTTTGAAGGAGATTGGACTCCACTCAATAGATCATAGAGTCGCAAGTTAATGTGGTTGGATAGTTAGATGCCTACCTTGGACTCTCCGAGTAATGTTATATCCATATCATCTAGACTATGAGGATAGGTTCAAGGATCATTTTCACTAGAATAATCAACTGGTAGAGTATATCAATTCTAGTAAAGTGGGTTCCTAGAATTTGATAAAGTGGAGGGATACATTTAAAATTAATTATTTTAAAATGTATAATAATAATCAAGATAAACAGAAAATGTGAAGGATTTTATTTTGTAGAAAAATTTAAAGTAATAAAACAAGTATACAATGATAAATAATTGAAAAATTAAATTTCCAATACAACATGAAATTCTAAGAGTAGTACAGGCTCTTACGCAAAGTACTATGGTATCAAAACTTCAACGTGTTGATGTCCCCAATACCTGTTCAGTTACCTTAGGAAAAAAGTGTTTAATAATACTTATAACAGGTATATGTATCATTCATATTATAGTTATTAAATAATTATATCATCAATGTTCGATGTGAGTTGCAGACCTAACATCGGGACATGGATGACTTCACCAATTGTCTCTTCTATAATAAGTTAGTGAGGAGATAGAAAAACAAAGATACGAATATGCGATGTTTACAATGGATATGTGTATATTGAAAGATAGATCATGAACTTTCAATAAATCCACTTATCATATCATATAATTTTTACCCATTTACTTTAGTTTCATTTAAGATTAATAAAACAGTTTGGAGAAAATGCTTCATTACCTCTTGTAAGGTTCCGTAAGAAATAAGAACATTAAAGAAAGATGAATATTTAATTATTATGGTGAAGAAGATTAATGACAAGTAGAATAGGCCTATAAAATTTTTCACACAAATGGAACCTTTGAAAAATCCTTCAAATAAATAAGTATTAAATTGGAGAAAATCTGTATTGTATAAAATAAAATATATCTATGGATGTTGTGTGTAATGAATTAAATTGAAAAACCAAATAATCACTTCTTCTTCAGTAATATTCATCAAATTTCAGTAATTTTTTATTTTTACAAATTGGATATTAAATAAATACGATTATCACATATGTTTATTTATATATAGTAACCATGTAAGTAAAGAAACATTATTGTAAGTATGGTGTGGTCTCCCCAAAGTTGAGAAAATATGGTTTCTAAATTAATAGTGAGAAGTACAAAATGTCCATATTTCCACATTTAATGATTCCATTTGAACATTTAGAGTGTCACTAAAACATTAATCTCATGTTTCCATTGGACATAAGGATGCATTGTTATTGTTTTATAATAAATGTTGTTGATGGTGTAGAATATTCATGTCATAGTTCAGTAATACACGAATAATTGAAAATACATGATTAATATAATATGTAAAACTAATATACCCAATTTTGGTTAGAAACAACTTTTTGAAGGAAAGATAATTGTTTTTCATGGATTTAACCTATATGGTTTTATACTTATTTTAGTTAAATACCTTAGGTACTATTGACATACTTATGAACATAGTTTTGGAAAAATAAACCTCTAGAAATAAATATAAGCCATGAAGATTTCAAAAAGATTTAACCAAGAGAGTTTGAGCAATTCCAAGGGTAATATAGTGGTATATATATATTTATATACTCCATAATATTATTTTAATTCTTTATGGAATGAGAGTGAAGTGTGGAATATGCCTAGTCAAAATATAATTAGTATTCCATGTTAACATTGTTTAATAAAATTTAACAAGGGTAAATTACTAAAATCACTTTTCATTATCCACATCCGAGTCATGATGTAAGTAAAAGGAGAATCAATGTTAAAACTCATTCATTACATATACTTCTATTTTAAAATGTATTCCTCACAAATAACAATGTTTTCCCATAACCATATGTCTACTATCCTGAAAAATGTATATCATATGAGCTGTAGTATGATGTAAATCCATTATATAATAATGACATGTTTTTAGGTGCAAAGAGTTTGTTAAGATGTAAATAAACAAGAATCAAGAAACACACAATGCAAATATATATTAACCATCCTAAAGTTTTCTAAGGATATTAAAAACATCCCTATGATAGAAAATATATATTCATGTTATAGGCTATATTTTTATAAAAGGGTGGACATATCTATTTTAGATAGTGCGAGCAAGATGAACTTGGGTTTAGTCAATGATAAATATGCACAAATAGTTAACATAAAAACATGTTCCGCAAGTGCATGTGGAAAATAACGTTCTCGAGACACATACTACGTAGGATGGATAAAACCATGATGATGGAGTTATATTCACCATGGTTGGTGATATATTATTCATTGTGAATAATTATTTCTACTGGTAAAAAGTATATGGAAATTAGCTATGATTGAAACGATCAATTTAAATTCAGTAAAGGATTTCATGTATCATAGTACACGAGCCTTAATAATTTGAATACTATATTCGGTATTTAAATTAGAATATAAATTGATGTTACCAGTGTGGTACCAATAAGGCTTGATTAGTAACACCAAATCATTATTCCTAAATCCATTAGAATTTTACATGTCATAACTAATTTATATGATTATTTAATTGAGAATTGGATATAAAGACAACCAATTGTGGTATATATATATATATATGACACAACCACAAAATGATGGTGACATCTGTGATTGCCAATAAGGGTGCAAGTTACTAAAATCTGGTTCAGGATCAAAGTAATCAACTGGATCATAGAATATTCATTTGGGAAGAATCTTTTCCATGTTTCTACTAGAGGTTAGTGGGACCACTACAGTTTTATTTGGAATTTTTTTTAACATATAGAAAATAGCTATTGGTATTACATTTAATTGAGACCAATATAAAAAATAACTCTCTAGAGATTGATATAAAGTAGCAACCAGAGTTTTAGGGAATGACATTTACTAAGGTAGATCTAACAGTTTCTTAGACCAAGTCAATCGTACATATACTGATACTATTAAAATATAAGTTGGAATAATTTGAGAGAAAATCTTTACCAGTGTTATATGGGATATATCTCTCATGGTAGACATGTCCTAAATATAGGAGGTGATTAACGTGGTGATTTGAATTTCATATGCTTTAGTTATGGATCAATCACAAGTTCCATGATATGTACAAGAATTGATATTTCCAGGATATACTTTATAGTAAGAAAATATTAGTTTTAACCAAGAGAACAATAAGGGATTCATTTAGAACTGACCAATAATACTTGAAAAAGTAAAAAGGATATGAACCTTTTATGTGGATATGAATGGATACTAGTTTTCAGGGGACACAAATTATTCGTCCATGAATCTATGTGATCTAATATCATACTTTGGCTATGTTAATGATCAATATAAGCTCATTCAAGATAGTGGTAGCTATATCTACAAATACTGATTATGTTGCATCTTTTGAGGTAGTTAATAAGTAGTGTAAAATATGCAATTAATTTTTCTCATAATTGGAATCACACCTGGTAGGTAATGTATTATCATAATGTAAATTATGGTACTATTAAAGGACAATATTTGAGGTTTGGATAGAGGAAAAAAATGTATATACATGGGGATTACATCTCCTGTTGAGTTTTACTCAAGGAGCTGGTGTCACACTTAGCAGAATAGCCGGGATGTAGAAATTCAGCATTCCTCTAACTAAATCTATATATCAATATAAACATGATATTATTATCTGAGAGATAATAATTATGGTTAACAAGTTGGATCTAGTGAAAGTGGTAGTGTTGTAATAGTGGGTACCCTATACCAAACATGAGTAGTACTTTTGATTACCATTACATGTATAAATATTGATATATACATGTGCGTGTTTATTCTTACCATAACAGGGTTGATATATATACATACACTATTTATTTGGTAATGTCCTTGGATTACCTGTCATCTCAAAAGGTTATAGATGTTCCCAGCTCTAATGAGATCCACAAGATACTATGACATTAATCTTAAATATATATGTCATATGGTCTAGATACATCATAAAGATTAGAAACATATGATGTTTTACTATAATGTGCTAGGGTATTATAAACATTAACACTTCTTCTCTTTAAATTCTCACTTGCGGAGCTCTATTAATGAGATCGTGAAGAAAGACCCACCAATAGGAACACCACGTGTTTCAGGTATCAATTGTTGTTCCTATCTACAAACATGTGTATTGGTCTCCAAACATGAGGAAATTACCAGTGTGTGTCATTTGATCACGTACATTGATGCAAGGAGAAAACCATGATAATGAAATAGTGTAAAGGTATTTTATGATGGGTGCATCATTAGTGGTATGGAATTGGTTGAATTATCAAGATAGAATTTTCACTTTTGAGATAAGGAAGAGATATCTCCTGGGACTAGGTTGACTAGGATGGTAGTACCTTCATAAATACATAGACATAGTATAAGAAGGAAAGTATATCTAGTAAGGATGTGAAATATATAATGCAAAAAAGGATGATAAAACTATTCTTCATACTGATATTTGAGATATTGTAAGAAAAAGAGAAAATATTATACAGTAACTTTTCATATTAGGAATTCATAGCTTTGAAATTACTTATATATTTAAGGGACATGATGGGTTGATAGACTCCATTTTTGTTCTATGGGATTGAATCCTTAATATTTAGATATGGACATATAGGTTCACACACTTAGTCTATCCACAAGTTCCACTTATTCTAATGAATAAGAGTATAAGATGAAGTGGGCCCCATGTGAGGGGTCAGTGAACGTATGAGTTTAACAGATCAAAATTAAAAATAATTCAATTATATTATTAATATTTAGAATAATGATGATTGAATTTATTTCTTGAGGTATTCAAAAGCTGTTTGATCATAAGCATGAATATGAGAAAAATGTAATTTTTAGAACGAACATTAGATGTTTAAGGTTTGTTAAATTATTTAAATAACTTACAGTATGTGTTAATGGTTCATAATTTAACTCATAACATTTTATAGTGTTAAAAGTGAGTGATAAAATATTTTTGATATTTTTAACAAGTTTATTATGTCATGTCTGTTCAAAAATCTATAAAATGATTGTTTTAACTCTCCAGGGACCAAAGTGAAATTTTGGAAAGTATAACCAAAGTATAAATGTTCATTTTGGCCTCTCGAATTATAAGATCCACCATTTTAATTAATTTAGGGATATAACCTCTATTATAATCTCCACTAAAGTACATAGACTGATATTTTGAAGGAATTATAAGGTCGGATCGATCATGCTTTCTCGATCAAGTCCACTTTCTTCAAATGGTCAAAGAGACATCGTAAACCTGTTAGATTTGTTGCACATTGAGCCAAGAAATGTTGATAGATAATTACAGAATTTTGGAGCATGTATAGAAGATACAGAGGATGTATAGTTTGGAATCTTACCACCATGAAACATCGACGACAAGTCAATCAAAATGGAGACTTCAAATGAATGAGGTGTCATTTAAGCATTCATTTTATTTTATTTTTCCAAATTAAATTGAATTAGATGTGATAATTTGAGAAATAAGGGAATGTGGTTAAGTGTATTATATGTTTTTTATATGAATCCAAACCCATAATATTAAATTGAAACTCTTTCACACATTCAATGTGCCCCAAGTTCCTTCAACAATCCCATCAAGCACCCTACTTGTAACATCCCAGGTAAATAAAGAATAAAACATTCTCATATTTATTAATATTTATGAATTAAATATTAATTTTACTTTAAAGGGGTTTCTATGTTCGATAGCATACCTGATACGCAACAAAGAGTTTTTTTGAAATCTTACGTTGCACACTAGTAATAAAACAATATTATGTTAAATGGTAGTTAACACGTAGCCGTTGTATTGGCGGGAATGAATTGAAATAACTAAAATATGATTATATATGTTTTCTTAAATGTTTCTACATTAATCCAATAAAAGATAAAGGCTTAAAATACGAAATGAATTCAATTTTAGGCATATATACTCTAACATTCACAAAAGGTCGACTTATCGTCTTTTGATGGAGAACCGTCTATAAATATAGTTTTGGTCACTCTTATACATTCTGTTAGACCAAATAAAATTCTTCTTTAGAATTGAGACATCAAAATTTTCTTTGTGTAATTTTTTGGTATTTTTCCGATAAAGTTCATTTTTTTAATGAATAGTGAAAAATGTTGTATTTTAATTCAAAACCTCTTTTTAGTCTAATCTATTTATATTATTATATTATATTTTGAATTGGTTTTAAAGTTCAATTAGAATATATAATTACAATTTAATCCAATAGTGGTCGTTGAAATTAATTTCACTTTGAAATTGGACTTAAACTAGTGTCAATCTTTTGATACTTATTGTTTCATAAAAACATGCTATTTGCTCTGACAGCGGAAATTAATTATTAAATTAATTAATGAAACTTATATGTTTTGAATTTTATAAAATAGAAATCATTTTTTAATTTGGAATATCAAATATATCTTAGGGATAATTTTTGGTATTTTTCTGAAAAACTTCAATTTTTGATGAATAGTGAAACCACTAAGTGGTACATAAAAAACTGATTTTTCATTTAAATGAAAATTTACCACCTTTGTGTTTTGAATTTAAAAGATCCTACATACATGGTTTTCAAGAATAAGTTAAATGTGGTTCAATGGGATTAAAATAATTTTTGGTTGAATAGTAACTTTTAAGTTTTTAATCGCGATTAGAGGTAATTAGTGTAGTTTAAGGTAAAAATAATTTTTTAATAATATAAAATGACCTAGACACATGTCCTACCCTTATTGGATGTTTCATGGACGACCAAGACAATCCATGGGTCAACTTGGGGACCCCATGGATCCACTTTGGTAAGAAAATGACATTAAGAACTTTTTATTTAATGTTAAAATAAAAACGTCACAAACATGAGTTGTTTTACTAAAACAATTTGTAAATGGGGTTATACAAGTCGGATTTTTGACTATAAATATTAATTATAAATCTAAAAATATTTCCTACATCATGAATTTTTTTTTATAATTTTTATACATTAATTAAATTAAATTATGTATGGAACCATGCTGATGCAGCGATGACCTCATTATATTAACGATTTAAATAAAATGAAACGATAATGTAAAATCTAAGACCTAAACTTGTCAAAAACCTATTTTATGGGTGTATTTCGAAACCTTATCACCTTATCCTATAAATTTATAATTTTGGGACCTTGTTTATCGGAAAATCATTTTATAATAAAGTAACCTTTTATAACTTTCCAAGAGTGCCCCTCCTCTCCTCTTATAAAAGTCCCCCACCTCTACCTCCTTACCCACACCTCTCAAGCCTTTGGTTAGGCCAATATCTACTCTTTTTGTCTCTCCACATCCCTATCTTACTCTTAGAGGCCTCACTTTGGGAAGAAGTCTTCCCAAAGAAGCCATTGAGCTCAAATCAAAAAGAGTTACCCGTTTTTAAGGTAATGTCTTCACTTGTGTTATTTTGTTTTATTTTTCTTCTCCAACCCCCTAAACTTATTTTATTCATTTCTTTTGTAACCACTACAGTATCTTCAATGAACTGGGATGTGTTTATGAGATTTATTCGAGCTACACTTACACACACCTACATCTAATGGTTAAGGAACATACAGTTTCTATGGATGGAAAATTTCTGCCTCACGAAATGATGATTGTTCAACCCTCATATAACACCTTCAAAGGTGGCTATTAAGATGTCAATATGTTTATATATGATATATAATATTTTTATGTTTTTCTTAATCTTGTTTATTTTTTCATTTATGGAATACCTTTATGGTTTCCATTATGTGTAAACATGATATCTTCATTTTAGGAAGTGTGGACTACCGCCCCCTCAAAGTGATTTGATTCGTTAATACAAGATGTGGTACGTATAAAGGATAGATTTAATGATATTATATATTATATTATACTGGAATTATAATATACCTTTATATAATTATTATTTATTTCCATTTAAGTATGAGATAGAAGTGAAATTAGCATTCATGCGTACGTACGACTTACTGTCTCCATGAACAGTGCATTTCATTTCTTACCTCTAAATGATTATGTAATATTATAAATACATGTATATTATGGATATATATGATATATTTGATATCCAAATCATGAATATCATTCTAGATATAATGAACCTTTGACCACACGAACAACATGTAATTGTAGGAAGTCCACTTTCGACTTAAGAAACAAATATCGAAAAAACAAACATTATTAACTTAAATAATTACATTATGTTCATGACATGGTAATAAGTGATATAAAATGAATAATGAAATTGAAAAATGTTCTTATGCAAGTAGAAATTAACTCAAGTTTATTATTCAGGACATTAAAGAACGATCGAGTCAAGTCGGACCTGATGTATGGGACTTCGTCTCAATCTCGTTTCATTGAGGCATATTTCGTTTTATACACAACTTTCTTTTATACGGTGTATAAACCACTTTGAATTTTACTTTTATACAAAAGGAATATTTTTCTACGAAGCGTTTTACAAAATGACAAAAAGGAACGTTTCTTTTAATGTATGCGGTGACAACGACCTTTTCCGCCGCCGCGAGTATTATTTGGTCTTTGGCTTCCTTAACAAGCCGTAATGTTTTTTTAAATGAAATAAATACCATATACTATTTTATGTATTTTGGTATTGAAAAGGTTTTTTTATAATGGATTTTTTATGTCAACATATTTAAGTGATATATTTTGATCAAAGTGTGGAAATGTTTTCATTCCATTATATTTGTTTTATATCTTATGATTTTATAATGGTACTTGGACATTTGATGGGTGGTTACATGATAAACCATATGATGGGTGGTTCCATGAATACCAGGATAGGTGGTTACGTTATAACCTCCAATTCATTGGGTATGGAAGTCGGCCGTATGGCTATTCCATTAAGTGATATGTGTGTAAGTTGACTGTATGGTTATTCCATTTAAGTATGTTTATGTCCCAAGTTACCTTTATATGTTATGTGATCTTTATATGGGTTTTATGGTAATCTTTTGGTTACAAAAGGGTAAGTAATGATCTTTTATTCACTGAAGAGTTTTTACTACTTCATAAAGGTGAAAAGTATTACTTTGATAAAGTATATATGGTTTACTTTTTGTTTTGAAAAACTAACAGTTTTCATTCATTGTGTATCCCTTACTGATCTTTTTATGCTCACCCCATGTTTTTTTGAAATGTTTTACATAGGACATAATGTGGAATAGGGTCAAGGATGGGATCAAGGGAAAATCATGCTATCTAAAACATCGAACTAGACATGTTTCTTTTTAAGAGTTTTTATTTTATGGAAACTTATTAGAAGTTTCTACTTCGTAATCTTTTGAGATGTAATAGTTATGTCCTAATTCTATAAAACTATAAACCATGAAAAGATCCTAAATGTGAATTATTCATTTAATTCAATATTAATTAAGGTTTAAGGTTGGGGCCTTATAGTTGGTATCAAAGGTTTGTTTAGATAACTTTAGGAGTTAGGGTATTCTTAAATTAATATCCATAATGTAATTTATGTTAATATTCATATCATATATCATTTACAGATTACCATGTTGCTTCATCTAATATAAGACTGTGTTAAGAATGATTTTTCCTACAGTAAACAGAGCAACTTTTTTGGGAAGGCATACAGAGGGAAATTACCTTTCAAATCAGCATCCTGAGATGGTCAGAATCATAATTGAGCAGTTTAATATAGTGATGGCTCAGTTGATTCAGGTGATATATGGTGGTTGTGTTTATTGATGACATTTTGGTGTTTTCTAAAAGTAAAGAGGAGATTGAAATTCATTTAAGGGTTATCTTGAAAACCATAAAAGAAAATAAACTGTACAGAAAATTCAGCAAGTGTGAGTTCTGGTTACAAAAAATTTCTTTCCATGGCAACATTGTTTCAAAAAAAATGGCATAACTGTTGATCCTGCTAAAAAAAAGTTTTTGAATAATGGACATGACCCACAAATGTAACCGAGATCCGTAGATTTCTTGTTTTGGCAGGTTACTACTGAAGGTTTGTTGAAATGTTTTCACGGTTATCTAGTCCAATGACTAAGCTAACTCAGAAGGGTGTTAAGATTATTGGGACAAAAGAATGTGATGATTTTTTTCAGGAGTTGAAAAGAAGATTGGTGAATGCTCCAGTTTTGGAACTTCCTTCTAGGAATGTCCAGTTTGTTAAATACAGTGATGCTTCGGCCTCATGCAGAATGATCAGGTAATTGGATATGCTTCACGTCAGTTGAAAACTCATGAGGTAAATTACCCTACACATGACATGGAATTATCTGCTGTTGTTTTTGCTCTAAAAATTTGGAGGCATCGTTTATGGAGTAAAGTGTGAAATATATACTGATCAAAAAAGTTTAAAGTATATATTCACTCAGAAAGAATTGAACATGAGACAGTGGAGATGGCTATAATTAATCAAGTATTATGATTGTACAATTCATTACCATCCGGGAAAAGAAAATAAAGTGGCTGATGCTTTGAGTTGAAAAAGTAATGCTTCATTAACCATGATATGTTTGGAACGAGATCCTTTGGTTAATCATTTGATGAAATTTGGCATAGAATTTGTTGGTGAAGGATACCCTTCTGGTTTGTTTCAGGTATCAATGAAATCTTCTCTATCAGATAGAATTAATCAAGCATAGATGCAAGACAGTGAGTTGCAGAAAAAGGTAGAGCTGGTTCAGAAGGGTAAGTTGCCTGAATTCTACATTGATAATGATTGTGTTTTGAGATTTAGGAAGAGATTGTGTGTGCCTTGTGATTCACAATTGAAGAGAGAGTTGTTATGTGAAGCTCATAGTTCCCTGTTTTTAGTTCATCCTAGCAGTACAAAGATGTACAGATATCTGCGAGAGTATTACTGGTGGGATGGAATGAAAAGAGATATTGCTGATTTTACTGTGAAGTGTTTGACTTGTCAGCAGGTTAAAGCAGAGCGGCAGTTACCGAAAGGGATGCTGCAGCCTTTCCCGGTTCCATAGTGGAAATGGGAAAATGTATCCATGGACTTTGTTGTGGGATTACCGAGGACATCTCGAGGTAATAATGCAATCTGGGTTATTGTTGATCGCTTGAATAAATCTGCTCATTTCCTTCCTATTCGAGATACATTCTCTCTAGATCAACATTCTCGATTTGATCTTAATGAGATAGTCAGGTTGCATGGATTTCCCCAATCTATTGTATCTGATTGTGATCCCAGGTTTACTTCTAACTTTTGGAAAGGCCTTCAGAAGTCATTGGGTACCAAATTAAATTTTAGTACAACTTTTCATCCGCAATCAGATGGGAAATTAGATGGGCAGTCAGAACGAAAAATTCAGACCGTATAGGATATGCTACGAGCTTGCTCTATGGATTATCTGGGAAGTTGGTACCAACATCTTTCTTTGGTTGAGTTTTCTTATAATAACAGTTTTCATTCCAGTATACAGATGGAACCATTTGAGGAATTATATGGTAAGCGGTGTCGAACTCCAGCTTTTTTGGATGAAGTAGGTGAAAGGAAGCTGATGGGACCAGAATTGGTAGAAGAGATGGCGGAAAAAGTTCAGTTGATTCAGAAACACATGAAAACAGGTCAGAGCAGACAGAAAAGTTATGCGGATAACTAGAGGAAGGATCTATCTTTCGAGGTAGGTGATCATGTTTTTCTCAAAGTTTCACCATAGAAAAGTGTGATGTGATTTTGTAAGAAAGGAAAGCTAATTCCAATGTTCATTGGACCATACGAAATTCTAGAGAAAGTTGGATCAGTTGCTTACCGAGTGGCTTTTCCTCCGAATTTATCTTAGGTACACAATGTTTTTCATGTTTCGATGTTGAGAAAGTATATGCCAGATCCATCTCATGTTTTGAGCCAAGAGGTAGTTCATTTAGGAGAGAATCTTTCTTATGAAGAACAACCAGTCCAAATTCTTGACCAAAAAGAGAAAGTGTTGCGAAATAAGGTAATTCACCAGGAAAAGGTTTTGTGGAAAAACCATATGGTTGAAGAGGCAACATGGGAATCTGAAAATGCTATGAGGGATAAATACCCCCACTTATTTTGATAAGTGAATAAAATTGTGAGGACGGAATTCCCAAAAGGGGGAAGGATGTAACATCCCAGGTAAATTAATAATAAAACATTCTTATATTTATTAATATTTACGAATTAAATATTAATTTTACTTTAAAGGGGTTTCTATGTTCGGTAGCATACCTGACACGCAACAAAGAGTTTCTTTGAAATCTTACGTTGCACACTAGTAATAAAACAATATTATGTTAAATGGTAGTTAACACGTAGCCATTGTATTGGCAGGAATGAATAGAAATAACTAAAATATGATTATATATGTTTTTTTAAATGTTTCTACATTTATCCAATAAAAGATAAAGGCTTAAAATACGAAAATAATTCAATTTTAGGCATATATACACTAACATTTACAAAAGGTCGACTTATCTGCTTTTGATGTCGAACCGTCTATAAATATAGTTTTGGTCACTCTTATACATTCTATCAGACCAAATAAAATTCTTCTTTAGAATCAGGACATCAAAATTTACTTTGTGTAAATTTTTGGTATTTTTCCGATAAAGTTCATTTTTTAATGAATAGTGAAAACTGTTGTATTTTAATTCAAAACCTCTTTTTAGTCTAATCTATTTATATGATTATATTATCTTTTAAATTGGTTTTAAAGTGCAATTAGAATATATTTTTACCATTTAATCCAACAGTGGTCATTGGAATTAATTTCACTTTGAAATTGGACTTAAACTAGTGTCAATCTTTTGATACTTATTGTTTCATAAAAACACGCTATTTGCTCTGACAGTGGAAATTAATTATTATATTAATTAATGTAACTTATATGTTCTTTATTTTGAAAAATAGAAATCATTTTTGAATTCGGAATACAAAATAAAGCTTATGGTGAATTTTTGGTATTTTTCTGAAAAACTTCAATTTTTGATGAATAGTGAAACCACTAAGTGGTACTTAAAAAACTGATTTTTCGTTTAAATAAAAATTTACCACCATTTTGTTTTGAATTTCAAAAATCTGACATAAATGGTTGTCATTAAGAAGTAAAATGTGTTTCAATGGGATTAAAATAATTTTTTGGTGAATAGTAATTTTTTTGTTTTTAATCTTGATTAGATGTAATTAGTGTAGTTTAAGGTAAAAATAATGTTTTAGTAATATAAAATGACCTAGACACATGTAATACCCTTATTGGATGTTTCATGTCCGACCAAGACAATCCATGGGTTATCTTGGGGACCCCATGGAGCCACTTTGGTAGGATAATGACATTAATAACTTTTTATTTAATGTTAAAATAAAAATGTCACAAACATGGGTTGTTTTACTAAAACAATTTTTAAATGGGGTTATACAAGTCAGATTTTTGACTATAAATATTAATTAGAAATCGAGAAAGATTTCCAACATCATGATATTTTTTTATAATTTTTAGACAATAAATAAATTAAATTATTTATTGCACAATGCTGATGCAGCGATTACCTCATTATTTTAACGATTTAAATAAAATGAAACGATAATGTAAAATCTAAGACATACACTTGTAAAAAACCTATTGGATGGGTGGATTTAGAACCCTTATCACCTTATCCTCTAAATGTATAATTTTGGGAACTTTTTTATCTGAAAATCATTTTATAATAAAGTAACCTTTTATAACTTTCCAAGAGTGCCCCTCCTCTCCTCTTATAGAAGGCCCCCACCACTACCTCCTTACCCACACCTCTCAAGCCTTTGGTTCGGCCAAGCTCTGCTCTTTTTGTCTCTCCACATCCCTATATTACTCCTAGAATCCACACTCTAGGCAGAAGTCTTTCCAAAGAAGCCTTTGAGATCAAATCAAAAAGAGTTACCCGTTTTTAAGGTAATGACTTCACTTGTGTTCTTTTGTTTTATTTTGCTTCTCCAACCCCCTAAACTCATTTTATTCATTTCTTTTGTAACAACTCTAGTATATACGATATAATAGGATGTTTTTATAAGATGTATTCGAGCTACACTTACACACACCTACATCTAATGGTTAAAGAACATACTGTTTCTGTGGATGGCGAATTTCTGCCTCACGAAATGATGATTGTTCAACGCTCATATAACACCTTCAAAGGTGGACATTAAGATGTCACTATGTTTATATATGATATATAATATTTTTATGTTTTTCTTAATCTTGTGTATTTTTTGATTTATGGCATATCTTTATGGTTTCTATTATGGGTAAACGTGATATCTTCATTTTAGGAAGTGTGGACTACCGCCCCCTCAAAGTGATTTTATTCGTTAATAACATATGTGGTACGTATAAAGGATAGATTTAATGATATTATATATGATATTATACTGGAATTATAATATACCTTTATAGAATTATTATTTCATTCCATTAAATTATTAGATAGAATTGAAATTAGCGTTCATGCGTACGTACTGCTTACCGTCTCCATGAACGGTGCATTTCACTTATTATCCCCAAATGTAATGTACTATTATAAGTACATATATATATTGGATTTATAGGATGTATGTTACATCTAAATGATTAATATAAATCTGGAATTAAAATATACATATCTCTCATTTATTTTTAATTCCATTAATATGACATAGAAATGAAAGTAGCATTCATGCGTACGTACGGCTTACCGTCTCCATGACCGGTGCATTTCATTTATTACCTCTAAATGATTATGTAATATTATAAATACATATGTATGCTGGATATATATGATATATATGATATCCAAATCATGAATAACATTCTGGATATAATGAACCTTTGACCACACGAACAACATGTAACTGTAAGAAGTCCACTTTCGACTTAAGAACCAAATATCGACAAAACAAACGCTATTAACATAAATAATTACATAGTGTTCATGAAATTGTAATAAGTGATATAAAAGGAATAATTAACTTGAAAAGGGTTCTTAATCAAGTAGAAATTAACTCAAGCTTATTATTCAGGACATTAAAGAACGATCGAGTCAAGTCGGACCCGAGGTATGGGACTTCGTCTTAATCTCCTTTCATTGAGGCATATTTCGTTTTATACACAACATTCTTTAATACAGTGTATAAACCCCTTTGACATTTACTTTTATACAAAAGGAATCTTTTTCTACGAAGCGTTTTACAAAACTACAAAAAGGACTGTTTCTTTTAACATACGCGGTGACAACGACCTTTTCCACCTCCACGAGTATTATTTGGTCTTTGGCTTCCTCAACAAGCCGTAATGTTTTTTTAATGAAATAAATGCCATATACTGTTTTATTTATTTTGGTATTTAAAAGGGTTTTTTATAATGGATTTGTTATGTTAATATATTTACGTGATATATTGTCATCAAAGTGTGGAAATGTTTTCTTTCCATTATATTTGTTTTATGTCTTATGATTTTATAATGTTACTTGGACATTTGACGGGTGGTTACGTGATAAACCATATGACGGGTGGTGCCGTGAATACCAGGATGGGTGGTTACGTTATAAATTCCAATGCATTGGGTATGGAAGTCGGCCGTATAGCTATTCCATTAAGTGATATGTGTGGAAGTCGACCGTATGGTTATTCCATTTAAGTATGCTTTTGTCCCAAGTTACCTTTATATGTTATGTGATATTTATATGGGTTTTATGGTAATGTTTTGGTTACCAAAGGATAAGTAATGATCTTTTATTCAGTGAAGAGTTTTTACTACTTTATAAAGGTGAAAAATATTACTTTGATAAAGTATACATGGTTTACTTGTTGTTTTGAAAAAATAACAGTTTTAATTCATTGTGTATCCATTACTGAGCTTTTTATGCTCACCCCATGTTTTTTTGAAATGTTTTTCACAGGACTTAATGTGGAATAGGGTCAAGGATGGGATCAAGGAAAAATCATGCTATCTAAAACATGGAACTAGACATGTCTCTTTTTAAGAGTTTTTATTTTATGGATACATAGTAGAAGTTTCGACTTTTGTAATCTTTTGAGATGTAATAGTTATGTCATAATTCTCTAAAACCCTAAACCATGAAAATATCCTTGATGTGAATTATTATTTTAATTCAATATTAACTAAGGTTTAAGGTCGGGGCCTTATACTCCTCCTCTTTAGACCTCTTGGCTTGATCATGCTCAGCCTATAACTTATGAATAATAGAATCTGAAATGATATTACCCTTCCCAGGTGAATACATAATCTCATGGTCAAACATATATTTATACTCAACCCAGTTCCTCTATCTCAAGATCAATTCCATTTCTATAATGATATAGTTAAGGCTCTTATGGCCCGTGTAAATAATAAATAACTCACCAAATAGATAGTGTCTCCCACATTTCAGAGTTTGGACCATATATTCAAGATATAACTAATTATTAGGGTATTTTATCACATGGGTATACAACTAATGATACCCATAAGATACTACCTGATATCATTGCATCAACGCCACTCTCAGAACAAAGCCCAATGCATCACAGTACACTGCATAATGAATATAATGATCAAGGAGTATCATTGTTGGAGTAGTCTTCAACCTTCTCTTTATCTCAAGGAAAAACTATTCACATTGTTTACGACACTGGAAATTCACATCCTTCTTTTTTATCATTATCATGGGTGTTTATAGTCACTAGAAGTCCAAGATAAAAAATTTGTAATATACTGCTAAACCCATATATCTCCTAATCTCAAACTCATTTCTAGGAAAATATCTAGGACATTAAATTATCAACCTTATCTAGGTCTATAGATATACTAGTCCCAAAAACCACATGTCCTAGAAAGTTTACCTCTGTAATCCAGTAGTCGAACTTTTACATCATGGCATAAAACACGTGTGATGAAAGGCTAAATAAGAATATATTTAGGCACCTATCATTCTACTCTAGTGTCAACAAGTATATAAGGATATTTTTTATGAAAAAAATGACAAATGTGTCCTTGTATGGATTAATGGTCTTGATCATGAGGCCCAGAACACTGCTGGTGAATTCTTCATCTCAAACAGAATTTCCAAGTGCTCAAATAGTACATACCTGAATTGAATTTATGTATTTGGAAGTTAATCCTAACTAAATTCTAGGTGATGATATCTTGATTAAATAAATATTTATAGAACAACTGGGCTCCCCATAGTTGATCAAAAATATATATGATCATGGGGAACATATATCGATTCTTCACCATCACCTTGTTTAGCTTTCGGTAACCAATGATTAGCTAAATATTAATGTATTCCTTTATAGAGAACAACATAGACGAATCAAATGGTGGATTATTCATCCTTATCAATCCCTTCATCTCTAATTCATCCAGTTAAACCTTGATCTCTTCTAGATTGGTTGGTGCACTATGATACCAGGGTATCAAAATGGATTGCACACTAGGAATGATCTCAATAACATCTTAACATGTCAATCCTTCACAGTATTGAAAAGTTAAAATACTAGAAAATATATTTCAACCCATTATTCATCATCTTGAGGGACTTTGGTTCTATAGAAGGATGTAAAATGTTGGAGTTGAAAATAATGGAATATTCAACCGTAGTTTTGAAATCCTTTTCCTAGAACAAGAACTAAGTGATTTAATTCTTCATGATATAGACCTATTACAAAAACTGTAGAGCATGTCTGGGATAAATCTCAACTACATTCTCCTACATGGCTATTGGTAATGTTGAAACCTCATCCCTTACAAAAGTATTTCAATATTATATTCATGTAGTCCCATAAGACTATATTAAGAATATGTCTTATATAATGGGAAGTAACACATTTCAGAAAAGAAATAGAGTAGTTATGATAAAACTTAATCAGAATATGGGTTCACACAAGATTTCTCTTAACCAATCTATGTGATTATAGAAGTTTATCTTAAGAGTCTACCCATAATTCAAGGTATACCCCTCCTAGCACTAAACCCAATCTTCATCCCAAAATGTTTGTCATAGTGATCAAACATATACTAAAAAAACATTCTTAGTTCAATTAATTAATTCCAATAATGATATACCACAATAGTACAAAACACATATTTTAAAGATAAACAATCTCGAACAGATAGAAAAAAACAAGGAATTTAATTAATAAACTAAAATATAGAAAAACATCAAGAATATATGTGGAATTTGTACCTACATGACTATTCATGATGCTTGAATGCACCTTAAATTACATAAATCTCATGCCAAAACCATGTGAATCACCAAATTGATTTTATTCAATATAAATAAAAAATCATAAATTCTACACTATAGGGAAACTTAAAGGTCCACTATATAGTGCTTGTTTGGAATTTCAATAGTTCCCCTACCCTAGTCTCAACTATCATATCTTATGTCAATAATGTCTCATAACAATACAAATATATGAATAATTTAGTGAATCACGATCGTTTGATTCCATTTTTTTAACATCATGACCGAACCACGGGGTCTGAGTTGGAATTCCAAATGACCTCATGCACACCTCCCCATATAAAATAGGTTCTAAACTAGGATCAAGGGTTTCAAGTGGAACCATGGGGATACTATACCCTGTATCAGAGTCCACAAGATAAATAAATAACCATGTATAATAATAAAAAATATAATAAACATAGTCAGAATACATGATGAAAGTCAACTAAACATGTCATATAAATAAACAGCTCCCAATGTTGAAAGACTATCTTGAAAGTAAGCCGCATATACATATAGAGATAAAAATAAATAAAAATTATAGGTTGATTCAGTGTATATCTTATCCCAATCCCTCTCCAAGCTCCACTGCTCAACCATCCACCATAGGGATCCTTCCCTATAGTAAATCCATCATGTAATCTATAAGTACACCGAAATTCCCGAGTAGGTTGTGAGAAAAATATTCACTAGGAAACCACCAATGAATCCATATCCTAATTTGATCAAATATATATGTGTATTCCATAATAATAATAATAAATGTTCAACAATCATTGAAACATGCAATCCAAAACCAAGAAATCATGCACTAACCAAGCCACCAGAAACCCCTGACCATACATGCTTCATCTCTATGCCGAAAGGATAATAAAGGTGTTAGAAGAATCAAGGACTAGACATGAGGCTGATGAATCATTCGACTCTACATCATGTGATCTTGAAACCCATCGTACTATAGGCATCAAGAAGAGTTTGTTCTTGGTATACTCCAAGCATCATGTAAGTCATGTTTTCAGAATTATCTAGAAACCGAGAGATACTCTATATTAAATAGGAATTGAGAACATAGCCCTTTGAATCCTCTAGGTATTGAGTTCATCACATGTAATCCATGATGCATCATTTTATACCTACCTTGTGCATATTTCCGTCATTGTTTTCATCGCAGGTCGTGCACACTCCCTCTCTAAGGGATAAACATGTCATTGAGGTCCACCTACCTTGGGCTCTAATAAAAATACCAAAAAAGGATACATAGCATGGTGGGATACAAGAGAAAGCATAAAAATCATCATAAGTAAGGTATCACAAAAATACATGTGAAAACAATCAAACAATAATAACAAGATACAAATTACACATGTCAAAAAAGTGTTACATAAGGTTCTAAAGCCTATAGACACACCCACATGTCATCATAATCTTGCACGGTCATCAAATATTTCTATGCATAAATAATATTAAGGAGAAATCTGTATAAAAATACTGAAAAGGTATGTAAATTCCTGCATAAAATGTTTTTGGTACCAAAGTAAAGGATAAACCACCCTATGTGGTTTGATAGCTAGAGTGGAAACCTCAAAAGTCAAGAACACCTCTTCGTAGCCATATTATCTTAAATTTCAACATGTCAAATCTTATGGTTAATCAATAGTTCATAGCACCAAAACCAAGTATTTTATGTCAAAAATTAATAAAATATCTCATGCGATGATACTTTCTCTCCCTTGGATAATTTCAAAATAATCATTCTATGCCAATGCATGCACTCTTAAATATATCCATAAGAATAATTACCTTTTGATTTTTTTTATAAATTATCATTTTATAATTATCATTTGATAGTATCTTATAAATTAACAATTTATTATTATCTCATGGGAATCTATCACAAATTATAATTTTCTAATAATCTCTTGATAAATTATCACAAATTTTCTTTTTAATTTTTTTTGATAATTTATTTTAAATTATCTGTTTATAATTATATCTTCATAATTTATCAAAAATTATCCTTTAAATTTTATTTTTTGATACTTTCTAATAAATAACTCTTTTATAATTATCTTTTAGATAATTTATCATAAATTATACTTTTATAATTATCTTTTGATAACTTATCATAAATTACCATTTTATAATTATTTCTTGATAATTCCCCATAAATAATCCTTTTTTAATGGTGACAGGAATACCAAAATTTTTAATGCACTTAAACGAGCTAAAAGAGTCAACAAGCCTCTATCTATTCTAAAGGATGGAGACTCTATAATTGATGACAGACGGAGTCTCTCATATCACATTGTCTCCTTCTATATAAATATTTTCAATTACCCCACAAGAAATGAATCTTTGATCGATGGGATTATCCCCAAGATGGTCACCAATACAGAAAAAACTTTTCTTATCTCAACTCCCACATATATTGAAATCAGGGAAGCTGTTTTTGGCCTTAAAAATATATCTCACCAGGGATAGATGGTTTCGCAAATTATTTCTTCCAATTCTATTGGGAGGTCATAAAAGCTTTTTTCTATAGAATGGTTAGGCATTTCTTCACAGAAGGATATTACATTCAAGGCTTCAATCCTCAGTTCATTGAATTAATTCTGAAGGTGGATAATGCAAGTGATATTGGTTAGTTATGTCATATTGCTCTCATCAATACTATCCACAAGATCATCACCAAAATCCTTGTTATTCACCTTGCTCATATTTTTGAGATAATTGTCTCATGGAACCAGTTTGGTTATATCAAAGGAAAGAGAATACAAGACTGCCTCATAAATGCCTATAAATGTATTAATATCTTTCAAAATAAAAAATGTGGTGGAAACACTACTCTAAATATTTATATTATGAAATCCATTGACACCATTGACTTGGGTTTCATTGGGCAAATTCTGTATGATTTTGGCTTCCACAGTAGATTCATTCATTGGGTTAATGATCTGATCAGTTCTGCCCATATTTTTATTTTGATTAATGGGGCTCTGGAAGGATAATTTAAATGTTCTAGAGGAGTGAGGCAGGGAGACCCTTTGTTCGCTTTTATTTCTGAAATTGTTGAGTATTGTCTCATTCATCGTATCCTTGTTAGAGTTTATAATGGAGAGATCAAAACAATTTGTGTTTCCCGAGGTATTTCTGCCCCCTCACATTTCCTTTTTCCTGAAGACACCATCCTATTTATTAGAGGGGATGGAAGAAACCTTAAAAATATCATGATAAATCTTCTTCATTTTGAAAAATCTTCTAGTTAAGAAGTTAGTTGGGGAAAGTCATTCATTTTATTTGGGAATAACATCTCGGCCTCCAGGAAGTAAAGCATGGTTCATGAACTGGGCATAAGGGGGGGGGTCATGTCCTTTCATTTACCTTGGATTTCTAATGTTTCATGGAAACCCAAAGACCTCTTACTATTCTAATGTTGTGAGAAAAGTTAGGATGACGCTCTCCACCTAGAAGGGTAAGGCTCTATCAATGGCATGGAGAATCTTCCTTGTTAAGCATGTGACTATCTCTAAGCTTGTTTTCTCCTTCATAATGTACTCTTGGTCAGCCTCCACCCTTAAAAGTGCCAACACATTAATGAGGAACTTTGTGTGGAGTGGAAGTATACTTGAAAGAAAATTTTAACAGCTCCATGGAAGACTTTCTGCTTGCCACAGAGCATGGGAGGCCTCGGAATTAAAAAAATTAAATTCTTCAACAAATATCTCCAAGCTCATTTCCTTTGGCAACTCATCAATGATAAATCTGAGTCTCTAAATTTCTTCAGATCGAAACTTCTATGATGGCTGATTATAAGAAACATGAATTAAATTCAATCCTCGGTTTGGCTAGGTCTTATAAAAATTTTCCAGAAGGTTAAAATGCATTCTCACTAGTTGGTCATTAGGAACTCCTCCCTCCAATTATGGAGAGACAACTGGACTTGTACCCCAATAATTGATAGTGTTGAGATTCAAGAACTGCCTAGAAATCACAATTCCACTATTAGAAATCATCATGAGCAGCATCATTAGCTTCCATCTCAGATTGTGTACATGGTCTCCTCATATGAATTTATGGACACAGATGACATTCTTATCTAGGAACCGAGCTCAAATGTAATTCTGAACATCAAAATTTTCTTAAATAATATTCTTCATGGTAGGGTTAATAAATCTATTAACTATAATAAAAAAGGACTGCTTCCATCTTGAGCCACTCTCTTATAGTGCCTCCATCTCAATAAACTTCCAGTGGACACTAATCTGCAGCGGGTTGGGGTCTCCCTCTACTCAAGATGCGACCTCGATCAACAGCATCATGATGATATTAATCAATTATTCATGTCATGTAAAACAACATCCTCTCTCTAGAATACATTTTTTACCTGGATTGAGATACAACGACCGCATGTGAACAACATTGAGGACCTTATGCTGCTACTCCCAAAGATTCAATTATCAAAGTAGGTGCATATTCCTTTCCTTGTTGCATGTGCTGAAATCATTTATGTCCAATGGAAGTGAAGAAATGAAGACCAACACACAAATGATAGAATTAATAATGGGTTGTTTCTCTCTCAAATAAAGATGGCGGCTCAACAAGAAAATAATTCACATACTGAAAATCGTCACAACTCAGTTCGGGACATCATTGTTCTGAAACAACTGAATGTGAAAGGTAATTATCCTCGGCCTATAGAATCCATGGAAGTCTTCTGCTTACCTTATTTTGCAGGCTAGATAAAATTCAACTCTGATGGATCCTCGAGAGGTAATCCAGGTCCTACCGGTTATGGTTTTGTCTTCAGGAATCATGATGGTGAGTTTTTGAATGCGGTTCATGGTACGTGTGGACTGGCCACGGCTCTTGAATTAGAGATGATGTCTCTCATCAAAGTATTTTCCTTTGATCAAAGGAAAAATTGGACGAATATATGGTTTGAAAGTGACTTCTACAGAGTTGTTCAAGCGGTTCGAATGGGTCAAATTCATTTGGCTTGGAAACTTACATCGAAATGGATTAAGTTCCTTGACATACTTGATTCAATGCATTATATCATTACACATGTCTACTAGGAATCCAATCAACTTGCTCATTGCCTTACAAACATGGGAGCCTTGGGTGACACTTTCACATATCATTCCAATACTCCTCATGAGTTGCTCCTTATCCTTTATAGAGGTAAATGTAAAATTCCCTGCTTCAGACTTTTGTAACCCTTATTTTCTTTAGTTTTATGAAGCCTTGTTGCTAGTTTTCTTTTTGATAATTCAAAGAAATTATCACGTATAAATTCTATTAACTATGCATTGTTAAATCCATGTGATTATAAGTTTATAATTTGTATTCTATAAATTATCCATGGGTAATCTATTAATTATTATTTGATAATTTAATTAATTATCCTATGATAATCTTACATTTATAGTTTGATAATTCAATGTTTTATCCTCTGATAAATTTGATAAATTATCCTTCTATAAGTCATTGTATTTATCATTTAATGATTTTTTTTATTGTTATCCTTAGATAATTCTTCACTATTATTTTCTAGTAATCTCATGCAATTATCATTTGGTAATTATAGACAATCGTCATTTAATAATTTATCTAACAATTATCCTTTATAATATAAAATAATAATAATTTGGTTATTTTAATAAATTGTCCATGAACATTCGATGTGCTCATCATGTCGTAAAATAAAAATTATCTTTTGATAATTTATTGCATTTACATTTTTTTAATTATATGAATGTATAATCTGATAATTCTTTAAAATTATCCATTGATAATTTATTGGAATTACACCCTGATTATTCTTAGTTTCAAAGTCCTTTATTTGAATGAACTATTTTTACATAATTCATAATTAAGGGAATTATGGAATAATTTGATAACATAAAAAATCCTTGAACTCGGCTTCTACAGGTGAGCCACACACATGGGAAGAGGGACTCTGTTGTGTCTCTAAGAGGATGAATAACACCTTATTTAATTGAAGAGGCTTCATTTATCATGTTCCAAGGAGTCCCAGGGCCACTCAAACATAACCAAATCTACCAGCAGCTAATATGAAATGGTTAGGTTAGCCACCTAGGACACTCTTAAAACCCCAAATAAATAACCCTATTTAAATCTAAAATTAAAATGAAAATAGTTACTGGGTGTCAATGTTCATCCATTAATGGAATTTCATATTTTCAATTGGTCAAAATAATTGTATTTTGATGTGTTTTGATTGATGCATAATCATCAATGGTGGGAAAATGTATGAGGAAGAAGTTGAGGGAATAAAAAATAATTTAATAAATAAAATTTGTAATAAATATTAAATAAAGATTAAAAAGTTATCATTGTGTGTGATGTGACCAAATGATTGATGTACAAAAATTTTATTCTGGCCTAGGGTAAAACCCTCATCCCATACCTAATGGTGGTCTCATATTTCACATTTATAACACCATTTTTGAGATATATTCAATTATTTTTGGAAAAATAATATAATAAAAATATTAAAGTTATCCTCACCTGAAATTTCACCAAATCCCTAATACACACAAATTTTATGTCATTCCTTTGGTAAACCCCTAATTATGGACCTAACAGTGGTCTCAAATTTCTCATGTGATGAACTATTTGAGATATATTCAATTATTTTAATTTAGTCATGTGTGATTAATATAATATATTTGATAATTATTTTCCATATTCAGTAAGGCTCTACATGCCTTGGAATCTCATAGTAACTCATTTCCTAACTCTGAAAATAGTTTATAAAATATTCCAAGTTATTATTTTGGGATTTAAACCTCATGAAAAGCCTTTAAATCAACTATTGTGTGATTTTTATTGAACGAATGCATTTTTTTATATAAAATTAACTGTAAATTATTATCAAATATGGTTTTTATTATTTTTAAAAATTCACGGTGTTACAATTCCCCCAATTTTTCGACTTCTCAACCATTAGAAGTATCTCTAATGGTCCTACTCGAACAACTAAATCCACTAAACTTGAACATCAGAAACATGTTCCCCTATTTCCTATTAGATCTATCCATGATAACACTGAATCCATACAAGTAGTATCATTTTCCCTCGAATTACTCTCTCAATCTTATATTTAATCCACACTATAAGCTCCTCATAAGATGCATCATATTAAAAATCAACACCCAGAAAATCTATAACCTGAATTAGATCGAGCATGTTCCTGTGAAGTTGTGAAATGTAGAACACATAATGAAAGAAAATTTGTCTTTTATTCAAATATGGGTGTGGTACCTAGAAACTAAGAGGTGTCACGACAGGCTAAAGTGGTGCAGCTCGAGGGCATACCCTTGCAAAAAATTAATACATTCCTTGGGAAGTGATCCCAAACTATAAAACACCAACAAAGGATCCTCCAAACTACTCCCCCGTGACAGGGAGTCCGCAGTGAAGTTAGCCTCTCTAAGGGTGTGGAGAAACGAAAAGCCATGTCTTATTTCCAAGGAGAAACATCGAACAAGGTATCTTAGCTACAAAGGGGACTCCACCTTCCCATTTAACACAAGAACAAGAATCTCAGAATCCAACTCCACTTCTGAAAAACTCATTGAAATATTCCTCCAAAGGGTGACACTGGTGTGAATTGCTTTCACTTCCACATCCAAAGAACTCCCCGAGCCATAAAAGCTGCTAAAAGAGAATAGCACTAAACCAAACCTATCCCTTAGTAAACATCCCCCACACATATCCCCATGCATAAATGAGCCATCAACATTCAGTTTGGAACCAGACATGGGTGGACTCCATTTGATCCAACGACCCTGGGGACAGTTTTTGACCAATGGACTGTTGAGCAGTCATCAACAAATCGGAGATTGTTTCCCACCTCTGATCAAGGAACCCAACTCGTGGATCAGCAAATTCATCCTCACATGAAGAAAGGACTATTAAGGGAACATACCATTCCTCTCTTTGTTCCTTGCCTCCCACAATGTCCAAAACAGAGCACTAATAATGATGTTACGAATCTTGAAAACCAATTAGTGTCATTCTGAACCCAGAAACCAGCTCATGATAAAATCATGCATGGAGGTGAATGCAGTGTTGAAATTCCCCCATGTTCACATAGTAGACCAAAGACTATTGGCCCATTAACTTTTAAGAAATTGATGAAAGATCGACTCCACCTAGGGATTGGAATAGCAAACCCAATGGGATGCCATGGAAATCCCCTTCCATTAGATATTATTCTACATTGGTAAACCATGATTGTGAACCATCCAGACAAGAAAATTCATCTTTTTAAGTACCTCCCTGCACCAAAGTTGTAGGTCCCATATGTCGCCCCCTCCCCCTGGTTGTAACATCGCCCGGTACTTGCACCCACTGAAGTGTCCTGAAGGTGATCCTCAGAAACAGCACCGGTCAGGCACCTCCCTAAACACCATCTCTTTAAAGGTGGACAACTACTTCATTCTTAAAATGGCCACAATAAGGTAGGGGAACCATCTCTCCTCCTTAACTGTCATCCCCGAAATAGGGCAACATGAAAAAAATAGCTTCTCACTGATCCAGTTGTCCCTCCACAAGCTGATATCCCCTCTCCCTATCACCCAATATGATGCATCCTGAAGAGTCTCTAAATGGTCCAGTATGGTTTTTGCCAAACTGGTTAGTTTCCTTCTATCCCACTCCTCTCAGTGCTGACCATATTTGGTTCTGAGGATTTTGGCCCAATGTGACTTCCCTTCCTTGAACACCCATGTCATACGGCCTTTACATGGCCTACTTTGATAAGGACACATCTCTAAGGTCGAATCCTCCCTCCTCAATTGGTTTCTCCAAACTGCTCCATGCAACCCAATGAGCCCTTCTCGTAGCATTGGAATCTCAATGAAATGAGTTCATGAGCTTTTCCATCAATGATATAACTCCTTTGGGGGAGTTATAATTGATAATACATGCATCTGTATTAGGGAAAGGAAATTGTTGATGAGTGAAACACGTCCCCCAAATGAAATGAAGCTGTTTTTCTAGCTATGTATCCTCCTGAGTAGTTTGTTGATGAACTCATTGAAAAGGATATTTTTGTCCCAACCATTAGAAATAGGTGCTCTGAGGTAGTTCATTGGAAACTATCTTCACTGAATTCCTAGAATATCTTGAATGGTCTGGGCCCTCCTTCTAGAACATCTGTTAGAAATGAAGACCTTACTCTTACCAAAATTGATATGCTGACCACTAAGGCTACCAAATACCTCCATAGTCATCCCGACGCTGAGAATAGAGGATCTCTTTCCATTTAAGAAGACAATAATATCATCAGAAAATAAGATATGTGAAAAGGTACCATTTCTGGCTTTGGAGTGATATGGCCATATCCTTCTTTCCTCAATTCCACGGAGCAAATTCTGTGAGAGAGCCTCCTGAGATATGATAATCATGATGGGTGAGAGTGTATCTCCTTATCTCACCCCTTGCACACTTTTGAAATAGCCAAATCTTTTACCTAATAGAAATATAGAGAGCCATGGTGATGAATAACCCCAAAAGAAAAGATCACAAACCCATTCTTGAAATCCAAGTTTCCTCAAGATATGAATAATAAAGTTCTAATTGAGCTTATCATATGATTTATTCATATCCACTTGAACAATAAGATTGGAACCAATAACCCATTTATTAATATCATCCTTAAATTCCTTTTCAATACCAATCACACCTTGGATACCCCTTCCCTTGATAAATCCATGTTGCTTATGGGAGATCACCTTTGGAATCACCATGTTTAACTTACCAGTAAGAAAAGTTTCCAGTATTTAGTAATACACATTACATAGACAGATGGGCCTAAAATGATCAATAGATAAAGGATCTTCTATTTTAGGAAGAAAAATAACTCTATAAGAGTAGGTACTCCTGCCAATAGATACTCCCCTGAAACAGTATTGGATAGCTTCAATCACAAGAACCCCCACAAATTCACAAGCTGCCATGTCGAAACTCCCTGGAAAACCGTCCCGTCCTGGAGAGCTATCCAAAGGCATGATACAGATAGTGTCTCAAACCTCCACTCCTTCTAGATCTACCATGAGTATATTTTTGTCCTCTACAACAATCCTGTTGGGAATACAACCCACAAAAAATTCATTCTCCTCCACAGAAACACCATTCAACAAGTTCTCTTGGCTAACATCTGCCAGCAACTGCTCGAAGTGCTATAATGTAAACCTTCCAGAAACCTTAATATCATAAGTGTACAATCCATCGTTGAGTATGATGTTGATTTAATTATTTTGGAGCTCCTTAAAATAGGCATGAAAAAGGCAGTATTCTGATCCCCCTCTTTAAGCCATTTGATCCTTGAACGCGGTCTATATCCTCTTTCAATGTCCAACAACCTATCATCCAAGAAAGCATGTTTATCACATAACACGAGGAAAACACTCTCATCCATCATTTGATGAATCTACTCCTTCAAACTATGAATATCAACCTGGAGACCCTCCATAGATTTATCCACAATGGGATTACTAGAGAACCAATGTGAAATGTCTACCTTGAGATGTTTCAGTCACCCAATGAGCCCATGACATGCCCTCCCAACTACTTCTTGCTTCCAGGAGATCCTTATCATTTTCATGAATTTGTCCAGACAATTCCAGTTGGAGGAATACATAAACGCCTTATATTCCTGCCAACCTTTCTTAATATCAACCAGGAGGGGATTGTGGTCCGACAGTTCTATGGATAGGTGGGAAACCGATGCCTGAGTGAATGTGACTAAACCTTGAATATTAGCTAAGAATCTGTCTAGCTGACTCCATATACACCTAGCCCCCTTGAGATTATTACACTAGGTAAAATTTCAACCATTATTCCCCTGATCTAGTAGACCCTTATTAGACATGATGCTCCTAAAGTAAATCATATCATAGGAAGTATTTCCAAATCCACCTCTTTTCTCAGAAACATCAGAAATCGTCTTGAATTCACCACCGATAAACCAAGGAATACTTGTTGAATCAAAGGACTCAAGGTATTCCCAAAGTGATCTTCTTTCCGACATATCACTACTAGCATATATAAAGGAGAAATAAACTTTGATACCTTTAACCTAGAGCTTCACCAAAACACATTGGCTCGTAACGTAAATTAAAGTCACCTGAAGATTTCTCTTCCAATGAATCCAGATATGATTGTTAACCAGTTGGCCATGAAAAAAAATACCCGAAGCCCATCTTCTTTGTGAAAAAACAGATTCTACTAACATACTGCTTAGGCTCCAGAATGACAGACAGTGCAACACCCTATCTCCGGACTTCGGAGTTCAGGAAATCACACTTTGCATGTCCTCCCAATATGCATGAATTCCAAATAATCAATGAGATCATTAAAAAATGGGGTTCTTGGACTTATGTCTATTATTTCCTGTTCTTGGGAGAAAAATATTCCTACAACACTCATCCTTGGACATTGACTGAGTGACCGGTTTGGACGAGCATTCAGAGTAGGATCCCTTCTTAGGAACAAGAATCTTCTTTTTCAGTGGGCTGTCCACTACATCCAATAAGGGTATTCTATTTTTCGTGGGTGAACAGGGCGACACAGGGCCGCCTTCTCTTGAAACCGAGATATCAACACCAGACGAGAAGGTGACCTATGAGAAGAAATCATCTCCATCGCCACCCCTATCAACATAGGAGGCCTCGAAGTGTTTCCAGAACCAACCAAGGGACGAACCTTTGAAGCCAAGAAGGAAGAATTTAGGTTTTCTGGATAAAGAAGGGTGGTCATATGAATACCTAGTGGAGGTGGAGCTAACCCCATGGGAATACCTGGATTGACTCACGAAACAAAGAGGCCTTTTCTTCCAGAACTGAAGGTATCGACCATTTTTTGATTCATATCCATCAAACCCACTACCCCTAATCAATCGATGATACCAAAGAGTCCTACAAAATGAGGTTCTATCTTACCCTTCCTACCTAATAATTTCTTCCCTAATCGAGGATCCACTCTCAAGAGAACCATATCTCCCAAAATTAAATTCAAATGTATCCTCTTATGGCTAGCATAATATCAATTTCTGATCTGAACAATGATCAACCTTTTCCATATTAGCTGCACTCTCTCAAAGGTCTCTTCAACCTTATTGGGGACAACAACTACTACCTCATTCGAATTATTCTAAAAAAGTGATGATCGATAGGGCCTCCCATAAAGAGAATTATAAGGTCACATCTAAATAAAATCCTAGTAACTATTATTAAATGTGAACATAATATAGGATATGGGATCATCCTACACTCCATTGAAGTCTATCATGCAAGGTGAGAGAATATATACTAATATGTGTATAGTTTTCTAAGACAGTACATCAGTCTAAGGATGTTATGTTGTGCTCAATCACATCCGAATCATTAGAAATTTGTATAGGCCCTACCAAAATCACAATGTAAAATATATCTATATATTTTAGATAATGATAATGGAACTCCATTTATTTGTATGATCTCCTGAGCATAGATCTTTCTCAGGACCTCCACTGTGTGAGTCCTTTGGATTGATAAGAAGTGAGAAGTATTCAATAACGGATTGATAATCACAAAAATTGTGTCACAACTCCTTGAGATCATGATAAACCCTTTCAAATAGTTTATTAGTACTTCCTAACTCATTGAAATAACTATCAAGATTGGGTGTAGCAACCCACCAGGATGATGGTGCTCGAACTTCTCCCTATGACATGCAAGGTATCAAGAGACAACCCTAACAATGTATCTATTCCTGCCTAAACACCAAAACTAACACCTAAAGTCCTAATACTTCTTTATCATACCAAAATTTAATTTCCATATATTGATATGTTAATCCCTCATCATCTCCCCTCTGGTAAAAGTAGGGACTACTACTCTCCCATGTATATTGATCAGGTCATCATTTTCTATCAACCATTTAGGTATCAGCTCACCACCAGTTAGTAATTCCCTCATCACAGTACACTATGGTTCTGACTCCTAACAGATATTCACTCAGTCCTGAAGTGAGGATGTTATCACTAAATATATAACATATAATAAAACTCTAGTCATATGAGGCATCTATACTCCAATCATCTTATAAGATCATCAAGATTCACTACTCCTCTGAGCACCTCTTACCATGATCCTACTTAGACATTATCTTATGGTGAAGACATCTGCAATGAAGTTAACCTTCCCCAAAGTAAATACATTATCTCAAGGTCAAACATCTACATATAATCAACCCATTACATCTATCTAAGATTTATTAACCTATGTGAGAAGATATAGTGAAGGCTATATTGGTCCATGTAAATTATAAATCTCTCAGAAAATAGATAGTATCTCGTTCATTTAATAGCATGAACCATAACTTCCTAATCCAAGTCATGTGTGGAGTATTTTGTCTAATTTGGTCAAAGATGAGGTGAACCATAAGGTGATAATTTATATATTTTCACTTGTACCACTCCTAGATTGATGCCTAAAGTAATATAACACACTACATAACTAATCACAAGACCAGGGAGTATCAGTACAAGAGTTGTCTTAAACCATTAGATTAGCTCAAGGAACACCTCTTCACATTGATCTAATCACTAGAACATCACTTAATTATTTTTTAGTGTTGTTATGGGGGTTGATAGTCTGGATATGTTTCAGATAATCCATTGGTAATATCTTGTTATGCCTATAAATCTTGTAATATCAAACATGTTCTGGGAACATATCCAGTACATGACTTCCTCAACCTTCTGTGGGTTTTCATATATACCATTATCAGACACCAAATTTCCATGTAACATCACCTCTCAAATCCAAAAGTCACACTTGGATATCTCATCATTAATCATGTGTGCTCGAAGTATACTCATGACTATGTCCAGGTTCTTAGCATTTTTCTCTAGTGTCGAAGAGTAGATGAGTATATCATTTATGAAAACCATGATGAATGAGTCTTCGTATGGTTGGAAGTTATTATTCAAATGGTCCATGAACACTTTTGGCATGTTTTTCAGTCCGAACAACATTATAAAGTACTCACATAGTTCATACCTACATGAAAACACCATATTCGGAATTTACTCCTCTCTATATCATTGTTGATGATAGCCTGATTGAAGATCATTATTGGAGAACCATCATTCATCTCATAGCTAATCAAAAAATATATTGATCCTATGAAATAGATATTGGTTCTTCACTATCACATGGTTTAGATTACAATAATAAACACATAGTCGAAGACTACTTTCTTTTTTCTTGGAAAACAACATAGGTGAATACTATGGGGAATTACTCATCCTTATAAATCCATTACTCTATTTGTTTTATAGAAAAATATTGATCTCATTAAACTAGGTTTCTTTCATACAATATAGGGGAATAAAAATGGGGTGTGAACTAGGTATGAGCTCAATCTCATCTTAACTACTCAATCTGTTAGAGTCTTTACTAGGAAAAAGATTCTAAAAAATATTTCAACCCATTTTTCATTATCCTAGATGACTCTAGTGCTCTACATGGATGAAGAATACTGGACTTGTAAATCATGGTATATTTTTACCACAGTTTTGAAATATTATACCTAGGATAGGAACTAAGGAAAATATCTCATGTTGAAGGGTATTTTCTATATAAAACACGCATTATTTTCGGAGAAATATCTACTTCTTTATACTATATGTCCAGTGGTAATATTGAAACCTTTTCCGTTGTGGAATTATTTCAGAATTCTACCCAAGTAGTCCCATAAGACCTCATTGAGGAAAGATATTCTATAACTCGAAGGAACACAATTAAAAAAATAAATAGTGTCATTAGGATAAAACCTAACCAGTATATGAGATACCACAAGGTTTCACTTAACCAGTCTATTAGATTGCACAAAGTTCTCCTAAGACTCTATGATTAACCCACCGTATACCCCACTTAGCAATAACTCTGGTCTTCATCCCTCCATGTTAGTAATAGTCATAATTTATTTAATAACACAACAACATGCCAGGTTCAACTAATTAATTCCAATAAGGATATATCAAAATAGTATGAAACAAATATATATCAAACAAAGAGAAACTATCCCAAACATATAGTAAAAATCAAGGAATTTAATTATGAACTACTATGCAACACAACATCTAGTATATATATGGAATGTGAACCTATGAGATTATTCATCACATTGGACAGAATCTAGAATTCCATAAATCACAAATATACACAATTTTTAACACCCTGAGTGATTTTAATCAACATTAAAAACAAAACATAAATTCACCAGTTTATGGAACTCAATGGTCCACTATACAGTGTTGGTTAGGCATTGGTATAGTTCCCCTACCCAACTCCCAAACTTCATATCTCTTGTCTCTCTTACCTCATCCCAAGACCAAGAGAACAAGAAGTTAGTGAATCATGATCCTCTGACACAATTTTATATAAAATTGTAACCAAAAAACCATTTCTAACCTAGAATGTCACAAGTCCTCATGTGTGCCCCCCCCATACTCAAGAGGTTTTTGACTAGTAGTGAGGGTCTCAAGTTGAACCATGGGGAGACTATTCCCTCTATTAGAGAGGATAATAAAAATACATAACCATGTATTATTGGAACTAAAGATTTTCATGGTTGGAAATAAAGTCTACTTTGTGGTTTTTGTCAATCCACACTGGTTTGATTGATAAGTTTTCAAGAAAAGTGATATTATAGTAAAATCTGTCTATAATGATGAAGGTGGCATAATTTCCCTGTGTTTTCCAAATGGTTTGGCTCAGAATTAGTAGGATGTATCAAGATTCATGAAAGGTAGTTTTCCTTAATTGAGTCTTCCAAAATATGGGTAAGGTATATGTTTTGTGAAGATCGGGTTTCATGAAGACTAGTTTTGGAAGAAGGTTTAGGTTTCATGAAGATATGGAGAATCCTGAATGCATGATGGTAAATGATATATATTTGTGACCACAAGAATTTTATTATTTAAAATGCATGATAAAAATGGTACATTTCCATGACTACGACAATTAATTTTGAGAGTATAAAGGTTTAACGGGATGTCTACGTGACTATTAGAATGTTTTTGAATGAGTTAAATTTACTGGATCTATACAAATGAAGGAGCATCATGAATGTTAATACAGATCTTCAAACAAAACCTTTGGGTTCATAGAATCTTCGTGAAAGGCTGAGCCTATAAATAGGTGGCTACCCACACTTCAATTGGTATGAAAAGTTTGTTCAAAAAGGATGAATCAATCTAAATTTATGATGTTTGAAAACATCAAAAATTTTGCATTCATTGTGAGATAAAGCATTGAGATAAACCTATCATAGTCTTGACCCATGGTTAGGTATCTCGAAAAATTAGGTTTCATGATGACTGTATATTTTATGAGTACATAGTGTTCTGTGAATGCAATTTTCTTTTGAGTGGAGTCTCATGATGTAACTTTGCAAAAAACAGTGTTGAACATCTATTTTAATTGAATCGCGCTTTCATGTTCATCAACTTAGGTCTGTGGTACAAGAATATTCTCATTATAGTAATGGAGAAATACTTAAATGTCATTCTAGTGATGTTACCTTAAATAAATTGAACTATGTAATACTTCACCCAATGTAGTGAGTCAAAGGTTTTATAGATTTGTTCCAAGTTAGGTAGTTTAATTTTCCTAAAATATTGTAAAGGAATTGAGCATAACACAAAGTTATTATGTATAAACATCTATATTCCACAACGAGATGATATTAGTTGATTTAGGTACGACCAAAACACTATTGGCATAAGCTCCATAGACTATCCCTTATTGGTGAACCAAGTAAAACTAATATTTTATCATTCTACATGTGAATGTTTGATTATTTCATGATTCCATCAGACAAGTTCAACAAGTTACAACCATTGTGGAAAAAGGATCCATCACCTTAAAATAAACGTTGACAACCTGATTCATCCCTCCCCTCTTAGGGTGTTCCATGGTACTACAATTATGACAATAAAATTATAATAAACATAATTAGGGTACATGGGGAAAGTTAACTGATCATTTCATATAAATAATTATCTCCCAATTTGGAAATCCTGTATATAAAGTTAAAATAAAATACATAAATAGATAAATAAATAAATAAATATCTTCAGGTCCTCTAGAGTCTTTCCTAAAACACTCCTTCTCCATTGTCCACTGCTCAAATGTCCATCATTGGGCTCTTCCCCATCACTGAATCCCTCATGTAATCTATAAGCACACCAAAGTCTCCAAGTATGGTGTGAGTACAATACATAATAGGCACCACCAATGCATCCTTAGCATAATTTTCTCTGGTATAAAATTTTATACTATAACAATAACATATGTGTAACAAGAATAGTAACACACAACCAAAATCAAGTGATCATACGTTAACCAACCTGCCAAAACCCCTAACTGTACCTATTTTGACTCTATGATCGAAATCCAATAATGATTCTAGAAGAATCAAGAAATATACATGAGTCTCATAAATCATGCTACTCAACATCATGTGATCGTGAAAATCGACATAATCTATACATCAAGTAATTGATGTTATCATCATTTTCTAGGCATCCGGAGCTAATCATCACTCAATAGGCATCGAGAACATACCCCTTGGAATCCTATATTCATCAAGAGTATCACACGACATCCATGAGGAATCATTGTATCTGTACCCTATTCATAGCTCCCTTATTTTCATCATCATAAATCGTTCACAATCCCCCTATAAGGGATAAACATTTCATGATGGTCCACCTACCTTGGGATCAAAGAACAATACAACAAAAGAACACAGTTAATGGTAGGATACATGATAAATCATAAAACATTGTCATAAATAAGGTAGAACAATAATACAAGTGGTCAACATCGAACATGAATAACATAATATAAAGTGATCACGAGAAAAAGTGTTTCATAAGGTTCTCAGGGCCACACACATGCACCCACTAGTGATCACAATATTGCACAGGAATCAAATATGTCTACGCAGAAGTCATATTAAGGAAAAACGTGCATCAAAATCCAAAAAAGGTAATAAACTTCTTAAGTCAAAGGTTGTCGATGTGAAAGTCAAGGATAACCAACCTAATGTGGTTCAATAGCGAGAGTGGAAACCTCAATTGTCAAAAACAATTAACTTCTGATAATTTCTTATCAATTAACCTTTTATAATTATATTTTTATAATTACTCATAAACTATTTTTTAATAACTATCTATCTATAATTTATCTCAAATTATCCTTTTATAATTATCTTTTGATAAATTATCACAAATTATCGTTTTCAAATTATCTTTTTAAAATTTCTCATAAATTTTCTTTTTATAATTATGTCTTAATAAATTACCAAATTTTTTTTTCATAATTATATTTTTAGATTTTCTCATAAATTACCCATTTATAATAATCTTTTTTATAATTTCCCATAAATTATTCTTTTATAAATAGAATTTTATACATTACATAATAGTACCCTTTTATATTTATTTCTTGGTAATTTCTCATAAATTATCCTTTTATAATTACTTATTGACAATTTCTCATAATTTATCATTTATAATTACCTTTTGATAATTTATTATAAATTACCATTTTATAATTGTCTCGTGATAATTTATTATAATTTTTCCTTTATAATTATATTTTGATAATATATCATTACTTATAATTTATAATTATCTTGTACTTATTTATTATAAATTATCAATTATAATTACCTTATGATAAATTTTAATAATCTATAATTTTTATAATTATCTGTTGATAATTTTAAAAATTTATCCTTGGATAAAATCATAAGTATCATTTGATAATTTTATAAACTATTCATTGATAATTGAAAGTAATTATCGTCTATAAATTTTATTATCTATTCATCAGTAAATCCATGAGATTACCATTTTATAATTTTTATTCAATAAATTATCTTTTGATAATCGAGCAATTATCATTTGATAATTTAATAATTTCCCTGTGATAATCTATCAATTATCTTTTGATACTTTTGATAAATATCCTTTTATAATCTCTCAATTATCATTTTATAATTTTAATTGATTTACCATAATAATTCAATGTTTTATCCTGTTGATAATTTTGATAAATCGTCCATTGATAAATCATTGAAATTATCTTTTAATTATTTTTTCATTATTATCCATTAATAATTCCACATTATTATTTTCTCATAATCTCATGCAATTATTGTTTGATAATATTACACAATCACTATTTAATAATTTATTTAATAATTATCCTTGATAATATAAAATAATTATAACTACATAATTTTAATAAATATTCTTTGATCATTCGACATGATTATCATGTCACAAAACAAATATTATCTTTTTATAATTTAGTGCGATTATGTATTGATAATTATATGAATTTATTGTTTGATAATTCTACAAAATTATCCTTTGATAATTTATTGGAATTATCACTTGATTATTCTTAATTTTATCATCCTTTATTTTAATAAATCATTTTTCTATTATTTTGAATTTTGAAAATCATGGAATAAATTTAAAAAAAATATGAACTTGTCTTCTACTAGAACGCCATAGATAAGGGAAAAGGGGCCACACAACATCTCTTAGAGGATGAAGAACCCCCAATTGAATCAATGGGGATTCATATATCATGTGATGTGGAGTCCCAGGTCACTCAACCATGACTAAATCATCCCACTCCCAATCAAAAATGGTTTAGTTAACTACCTACAATACTCTTAAAACACAAAATCAATACCCGGATTTAAATCCATGATTCAACTGAAATTTATGACAGAGTGTCTAAATTCATTCATTAATGGAATTGCATATTTTAAATATGTAAAAAATGTTGTATTTTGAATCTTTTCGATTGATGCAGCATCATCAATGGTGTAAAAATGTATGAGGAAGAAGATGAGGTAATGATAATTAATTTAACAAATAATATTCATAATGAAGAATTAATAAATATTAAAATGTAACCTTTCAAGAAATACGAACAAACTCCTAACGTGAACAAATGTCATGTCCCAACTGGGGTAAATCCCTTATCTTAGACTTAATGGTTCTCCTAGATTTCTCATACGATATTTTATTTGGGAGTTATTCAATTATTTTTGGAAACATTATATAATAAAAATATTAAATAATTTTTCCTCATGTGTGATCTTACCAAACGGATTATGCACATAAATTTTAAGTAACGCTTAGGATAAACCCTACATCCTAGCCCTATCGGTGGTCTCATGTATCTCATAAGATGCACTATTGAAGATAAATTCAATTATTTTGGAAAAATCACACTTGTGTAATATAATATATTTAATAATTCTATTCCATCTTTTCCAAGACTCTACAGGCCTTAGAATATGAAAACAACTTATTTCCTAAAACCAAAAATATTCAATATAATATTACAAGGTATTTTATCTTGGATTTACCCTTACAAGATAGTTCCTTGAAAAAATGAACGCCAAAAAAATGAACGCCAAACATTTCCTAAGGGTATCACTATACCAAAACCATGCAAACAAGATAGTTCCTTGAAAAATGAATGCCAAAAAATCACAGGCACTTCTGATGTCTTAAGGATAAGCTCTCATATGCGAGACACACTAGCGATCCAATGGATGCAATCACCATACTCAGAGTGAAACCCATTATAGTATATCTAACCTAGTAACACAAGGATATTAATTCCCAGGAAAACTATAACACAGTACTAAACATTTCAATTAGTAAGGACAAGAATATTGGTTTCCAATAAATAAATAAATACTAACTACCCCCAAACATCTGAATCCCAATCACCACTAAAAATATGTAATAAACCAAAAACACCATCCTAATATAGGACATACAAAAAATTAATAAACCAAAGATTAATACCAGCTCGCTACATATCCAAATAGGTAGAATCACAATAGAAAAAACAACCTAACAGTGATTTCAATCATACCTCATTATTAACCAATACTCCCAACCAATGATAACCTTACACTAAATCCTTCCTACCATATAAAATTTGTATTTTGTGTCATATGACCAATTTTTTGTACTTTTATTACATGTTTATTCAATTTATTGAATATTAATATAACTTATTATAACATAATGTTTGTTGTTCATCATGACACTAAAATAATAATGTCCAAGATTATATATCACATTTATAATGTCGTAACATTTCCCCGCTATGATGAGAACTTTAATTTTCTATAAATATATTCTCAAATAATTTTTTTTGGTTGGATAAAATACTATGATGGGACACATAGTACATAGACTATTTTATGTGAGTACTTTTAACCAGATGAAGATTCTTCTCATGAATCCCTAACTTGGTAATCTCTAATATGGGATATTGTGATAAGAAACCCGCCATTAAAAAATCTACATGTTTTGGTGTCATCATATATTTCTACCTATGAGAATATGTGATGGTCCTTAGACTTTAATATTATTATTAATGTATGTTACAACTCAATTACTTATATGTATTTCATAAACCGTGACGATAACAGTTCATGGGGATGTTGGATACATTGGGTGCATCATGGGTGACATGTCATTAATGAATAGGTCAAAAAATGATCTATCTCTTCGATCTTTATGGAAGCTAATATCATGTTCCTTTGATTGGAATAGAAAAACAACATTAAATTCCATGTCCTTTGTGTAATAGAGTGTATATTTCAAATAGTCAAGGATAGAAATTTTGAGCATATATCTTGGTGACATGGTTGTGAAACCAGTTTGATGTGATATTTTTTCAAAAGGATTATATTACATAGTGAGTGTTCGTATATGGTTGTTGATGTTGCAACATTAATTTTGTTCTTTTTGTTCCTTGAACCATTGCTAGATAGTAATCTTGGACTTTAGGCATGAACACCTAATGCCAATGAGAAAGAATCCTAGTGGGTCACACACTATGTGTTTCTGTTTATCTCTATTAAATTATATTTGAGTTTAATTAATGGAAAAATATTATTCTTAAGTATGAGGAATAATTTCATTCAAGTTATATAGATCTCATAAAATAAATAAATATTTATTTTCCCACATGTGAATAAAATATTAATTTTATTTATGGAATATTTTAATAAACATTAATTTTTAAGATTGTGAATAATATATTTATTTATGAATAAAATATTAATTTGGTTGTTCAATAAAGGTTATAGGTCTTCGAACATGCTAAGACCGAGTGTGGTGAAAAATATTAATTAACAATACTATTACCTAATATTTTTTATTACAGTAGTTAGTACACACCACAAAATAATAATAATATAATTATAATTATTTGGAATGGAATTTATTAAAAGTAAATAATTTTTATTTAATAGATGATATGCCAAAAATTATATGTCATCTTAAATACTAACTCTATAAATATATGGTTAATTTTATTGTGTAGAGTATCCTAAAATTGAGAATAGATAATTATTGTACATAATGAATTCTCTCTCAACTCCTCCTCTCTCCCTCTTAATAATGAGAAGAGCAAGGGATATTTCATAAAGACCAAAGAATGAGAGATCAAGAATGGAAAACACAAGACATTCAACTCACTGTGCTAGCACCCAGAGATGGAGTGGTGTTTCATGGAGATAATTGGATCATGTGCAGATCACGACAAGAGGGATTATATCCTTGGATTATCACAATGCAACAAAGGTAACCCAAAATGGTCTTTTAAAACAATCAAAATTCACCAATGAATAAATTTCCTAAACCTAAGTATTTATTTGTTCAAATATTAAATACATTAATTATAATTTTTACATGAAATATCCTTTCTCTTGGTTTCAGGAAAAAATTATTAAAATAAATTTTAATATTTCACACACCAATGTATAATTTTGTTGTGACCAAAACCATTAATAGGTATCATAGTGGTGACATTTAAATTTATAATTATTTATTTTATTATTGATCAATCCACAATTGGGGTTATATTTGTATTTATTGTCATTCATTATTTAATCCAATTTGAATTAACATGTTTTTTATATATTAATCATGATCATTCATTGGGTCACTACTCATCCCCTAGGTCCCATTCTGTGACTACCCCAAGCCCACCTTCCGTAGGCCAGGGGCTGGAGACTAGCACCAAAAAGGAGTATCCATAAAATGGGAAGGCATTTCCTTTAAAACTGTACAAACACACAAACTGGTAACATAATAAGAATCAGCCACTATGTAAACTACTATAGTAAGATGTATAGTGAAAGTAATGGGGATAGAATACAAGTCCAACTAAAAAGTACAAGTACAAGTAAAAAAGGTAAAAATAGATCCTGGATCATCCATTGGGGATACTACCTGAAGGGTAGGTACAACTCACAATCAGTAGTAACTGCAGCATGTCACATCAAAAGGTCCACTTTCAAGCACCATCTAGTCTTGGCTCCCTTAGCCTCAATCAACATTGTATTTCATCTGCAAAAAACACAACATGGTGCAGGCATAGCCCGTGCAGGGGTGAGTATAATAATACTCAGTAGGGACTTCGAGACCCCTGAAGGTCTCTCAGAGTTCCACAAAGGAAAAACCACAACGCAAGACCTCAATCAAAAAGCACGAAGAAGTCATCAAATCTACTTGTTTATATTACTATACATATACCAAAGTTATCAAAAGATACCCATCTCAATACAAGAAGGAAGGATACCACAATGGTAACACCATGAAGGTAAGAGTACCACAAAGGTAACACCACGAAGTTAGTACCACGAAGATTAATTTACCACACTGGTAACACCATGAAGATAACACCACGAAGGTAAAAGTACCTCACATGTACACCATGAATATAACACCATGAAGATAATTAAATCATATCATACTAGGAATATAAGTAAGTCATAGAAGTACAGATGATTAGTCAAGAAGCTAGAGCATATTATTCTATCGAGAGGCACTACGGCTGACTATATGGAGTCTGACCCACATAGGATCGATAGTTAATAACCCCCACAATGAACCACATAGGATCTGACCTGCCGAGAGTCGATAGATACTAACCACTGGAATGACCCACATAGGATCTAACCCACATAGGATTGGTATACATTGACCCACACAGGATCGTTGAGCACTGACCCACATAGGATCTAACCCACGTAGGATTGGTGTGAACTGACCCACATAGGATCCCTGAGCGCGGACCCACCAAGGATATGACCCACACATGATCAGTACTGACCCACATAGGATCGCTCATTAATAACATCTGTATGATCTATCCCCAACATTCGCCTCACTGCCATCCATTGGATTCCTGCTCATAGCACATTTGGGAGAACCCTCCTAAAGCCATCGTTCATACATTAACTGCCACAATCTTCCATTAATAAGTATCCCATAGGACTATCATATTGTAAGTGTTCCAACGTGACAGACGGCACATCAATCAGATGTCTGGTCTGTGACTTATAAGTGTTTTAGTTCCGAGGGCCTGGTTAGATTCACGTTCGATCCAACCTGGCCACAGTCCAACTCTCTCCAAAACACATGTGCAGTATACCAAAAAAGAACACCTAATCCTAAGGGTCCCACCACTATATACTATTCATAAAACACTGGATTTCATGCTAGGGTACTTTAGGTGAAACCATCCTAGAAGGGTCCGGGTTCAGTCCGACCCGATCAGACCGACCACGAAAAACCCTTTCTGGGCCGATCTGACCCGATTCGGGCCGATCCGACCCGGTTTGAGCCGATTCGACCCGTTTCGGGCTGATTCCACTCGGTTCGGGCCGATCCCACTCAGTTCAGGCCAATCCTACCCGGTCTAGGTCTGACCCGGCTGGGCTGGGCCACAGTCTGGCCCTGCCTGTAGGGGGCGTATCCTAACCCAAAAGGGCGTAGCCCGCCTATCTCATGTGTCCTGACATGCTGGGCTTGCACGGCCCAGCCGTGGGGGGCGGCCCACTGGCCGCGCGCGGTCCAACATGCGGTGATGCGGCCTGCTAGAGTGGGGTCCACCCTAGCTGACATGGGGGGGGATCCCCACTGTTTTCCCGAATGGCAGAGTGGCCATTTAGCTTGATGGTGCACCACTCTGTCTTCGCCTTTCACAGCCGGGTTGGGCCAGTCATCGTCTTCACCCACCGGTTCTTCGGTTGTTTCCTTCCTACAACAGCGGCGCACGACGGTGCATCGCACCACCTCGGCAGCTGGTTGGTGTTGGCCGCTCTACTAATTTCTGAGGCATAGGTTCATGGAAACCTCCTATTACGGTGTTCCTCCACCATCGTGGTCGGTCGGTGCCACCACACTGGCAGTCTTCCACAGAAAACACAAGGGTAAACAATGTAGCAGAGGGTCTAGGCCAGGTTTTTTTGGCCTTCACCCTCCGCATAAGCTTAAAAACAGAAGGGAGGAATAGGATTCAACAATCACTTGATATTATAACAAATTAAATCTCTACCTCAGGTTTGTTGGATAGCCTTTGCGCTTGAGGAAGATTTTGTGTTCATCATTCTGTGGCACTCGTCACCACCCGCTGGAATGACGCCATCCTCCAAGTGATTGGCATCATGGAACTTTATCATAACTTTTTTTTGGGTGAAGTTGTGACAATACCTCTCCCAAGCTTCATATAAATATGAGAGGGGGTGAGTAACGCATGTGGAATTAATGGAGGTTCATTTAATAGAAACCTTCTTAATTCCAAAGGCTCTGTTACAAAAAAAATTAGGAGTCAATCCATTTAATTTATTGACACGTTGTTGGTCCCTCCACTACCGTTTGTCCGTTGGAGGAAAATAATGAAAGAAATAAAATAACAAAGTTATTTTATTATTCTTTTAAAAAGTCCAATATCAAAATTATTCTCTAGACTTACTATGGTCGAAGTGAATCATACATTGAGAGAATCCCACCATTGCGGATTCAATGTTGCCCTCAAATTTTTATTTTGAGCACCAGTTCAAAACATAGAAAATTTCACCCGTGAATTTACAGAACGTACCTTAAAAAAAGATTAAAAATTCATTTTGGGAACACTGGGCCTCGAAATCACACAGAGTCAATTTTTTCAGATGTGTAATAATTCCATAAAATTAAAAACAACACCAGGAAAATTCAGGTCTTTACATTCTCCCCACATTAGGGATTTTCTTCCCTGAAAGCCATAACATAGACTTAAGAAAAAATGTGGGTACTGAGCCTGAATCTCAGCCTCCCGCTCCCATGTGCTCTCTTGGAGGTTACCATGATGCAAGAGAACACACACACGAGGTATCAATCACCCATTAAGGACCCGCTTCTGTCTATCCTCAATCTCTAATGGATACTCTATAAATGTTTCCCCATCATCAATGTCCAGCTTTCCATGGTCAATGATGTGAAATGGGTCATGCATGTATCTCCTCAACTGGTATATGTGGAAGATGTCATGCGCCCTCTCCAACTGTGGTGGTAGTGACATGTGGTATACTACCTTGAAAATCCTATTAAGTATCAGGAAAGGTCCGATAAACATCCGAGAGAGTTTGACGCCTCAGCCAAATCCCCACAAACCTCATCGAGGTGAGACTCGTAAGAAGACATGGTCTCCCTCCCTGAACTCCAAGGGCCTCAATCTCTTATCAATATAAGATTTTTTTCTACTCTCTGTATTCTTCATCCACTCTTGGATGATTTGAACCTTCTTAGTGGTAGCCCGTACCAACTCTGGACGCATAAGCACTGACTCCCCTGAGTCTATCTAGCATGGAGGTGATCTGCAAGGTCGACCATATAAGGCCTCGAATGGTGTCATACCGATGGTGGAGTGATATTTGTTGTTGTATGAGAACACCATCAAGGGAAATTGATTCTCCTAACTATGACCAAAATCTAGGATGCAAGCACGTAGCTTGTCCCCCAGTGTCTGAATTCTCCACTCCCTTTGACCATCCTTCTATGGATAAAAGGTTGTGCTAAAACATAGCTAAGTCCCAAAAACCTCCTCTAATCCCTCCCACAACTGGGATGTAAAACGAGTGACATGGTCAGAGACAATTGTCGATGGTACCCCATGAAGTCATAAAATCTCTTATACTTAGAGCTATCCCAAGCCCTATTCTAATCCCTACTCTTCGATGGGTAGAAAGTGGGCTGACATGGTGATTCGGTCAACAATCACACAGATGGAATCAGGTCCCCTGGACATATGTGGAATCCCTGTCACAAAGTCCATGCAGATACCTTCCCACTTCCAATATAGTACCTCTTCTGGTTGTGCTTAGCCTACTAGAACCTGATGCTCGGTATTCACTTGCTGACAAAAGAGGCATCGTGAAACAAACTATTACACTTCCTTCTTCATCCCTGGCCACCAGTGCTGATGTCAGAGGTCCTGGTACATATTTCCTACACAAAGATGTTCCACTAAAGGGGATGTATGGAACTCCCTCAACACCTCTTTTTGTATCGCCACTAGTACCACAGTGCATCGTCTAAAGAAGATGACGTGCTCCCCCACCTTCAGAAAATCCATCAAGTTCTTGTCATGTGGTTATCTGAGCACATCATGTCTTGCAGTCAAAGTCCCCATGTTTTGACTCCCAAACTAACTGAAGAAGTGGAGTGATAGTCATATAATGGAGTTAAGCTGCTCCATCTCTATCCACAAATGACATCTACAATGCGGATAGCTTCTCTGTCGCATCACTCAACAATGATAGACCAGACCTCCCGCTGAGTGTGTTTGCCACTACGTTCCCCTTCTATTAAGTATAAACTATCTTAGAGTCAATTTCTTGGAGGAACATTAACCATATTTGTTGTACCAGGTTCAATTTCTTCTTTGAGAATATATACCTAAGACTCTTTTGATCAGATTAGATTGTAAAACTTTCGCCAATCAAGTAACATCTTCAAGGAAAAGACCACTACTGCTAACTCCAGGTCATGTGTGGTGTAGTTTTTCTCAAGCTGTCTCAGCTATTGGGAACCATAAGTGATCATGAATCTCTCCTGTATCAGGACACATCCAAGTCTGGTATCTGATGCATTTCAGTAGACTACATATCCAACACCCTCTTCAAGTAGCTTCAAGATAGGAAAACTTGTCAGTCTCTTCCTCAACTCTTGAAAACTCTTATAGCATCTTCCCATCCGCATGAAGGGTTTTCGCTTCTTTATCACCACTTACATGGGTTCCGCAACTTTGGAAAAGTTGTTTATGAGTATCCTGTACTACCCAGCCAACCCTAGGAAACTCCGCACCTCGGTCACACTCCTGGGTGGCTCCTAAGCTAGCACATCCTCTATCTTTGCTGGATCCACTAAAACTCTAGCCTCCATGATAACATGTCCTAGAATGTGGACCTATCATATCTAGAACTGGCACATTGAGAGATTACCATAAAGATAGTGCTCTCGGATTGTATCCAGAACCATCTATAGATGATAGGCCTGCTCCTCCTCCATCGTTGAGTACACTAAGATGTCATCGATGAAGACCACCACAAAGTGATCGAGGTATGGCTAGAAGATCCTGTTCATGAATCCCATGAACACTAATTGGGCATTGGTTATGCTAAAAGGCATAAATAAGAATTCATAGTGGCCATACCGACATCTACGGGTCATATTCTGCACATCCTCATCTCATACCTTGAGCTGATGATAGCATGATATGAAGTCTATCTTCAAAAACCATCGAACTCCATTCCACTAATCAAAGATATCATCAATCCTTGGGGGTGGATACTTGTTCTTAACGGTCACCTGGTTTAGGCGCTGATAATATACACAGCGTTTTAAGCTCCCATCATCCTTCTTGGCGAACAAAATCTGCGCTTCCCATGGAGACACACTTGGACTTATGAACCCCTTCCTCTGTAAGTCCTCCAACTATAACTGTAACTCACAAAGCTCTATGGGAGCCATTCGATATAACGGTGTAGATATTGGTGTCGTCATATGGTACAGGTCGATGTAAAATTCAACCTCTCTGCATGAAGGTAGCCCTGAAACATCATCAGGAAAGGCATCGGCATACAGGTCCACCACTACCGGATAGCTCGGACTCTCGACATCAACTGCCCTGAGAGAATGGCTGGCCAACTGATTTATGATCGGTTACACCCTTTTCCGAGCATTTCCATCCTATGAAGAAAAGGTTCCCTTCTCTCTAGTAAAAATAACATGGTCCCATCCTTACAGACACTGAAAACTTTGTGACTAATACATTCAATATAATCATGGTCTATGGATAACCAATCCATACCTAAGATGACATCTTAAGGCCTCTACACCGTTACTATAAGATCTCAGCTAAATCTCTCACCTCCTAGAGTATTCTCACACTACCGGAACCAGTGTTTAATTGTAGAATCTTTTATCGTTGTATTCTCCAGCCATAAGGATCGAGCCAACGACTATGTCAGAATCCTGAGCTCCAGACGAGGGTCATGGCAATGAATGAGTGATTGGAACCTGAGTCTATAAGTACTGCAGATATGGTGGAGTTGATAAAGATCATACCTATAATCATCTCTGGAGTTTCATGGTCGTAGGCCTCAGTTCCATGGAGCTAAGCTCATCCCTGTCCTCCTGCTCCATGTTGTCGTGGTGGACCACCTGGAGGTGGTGGTAGCAGAACCTCAAATCACCGCCCACCGCCGGCTGCATAGCCAGCTCCTCTGACACATTCACCACCCTACGTACCTCCTCTCTCTAACCTCTGCCTCTAGCTCAGTATCCCCAAGATCATAAATTGTTCATCCGTACGGTGGGTCAGGTAGTCACGAGCCATGTGATCCTGACGGGCACACGAGTAGCACTTTCTGATCCCCAACCGTCCTCCTATGTCCTGTGAGACCCTCACCATTGACCCTGTAACCTGTTGTCGTCTACCAGAAGTTCTAGACTTCTTGGGCCTGTGCGTCATCCATCTACAACCTGCTACAGATGACTCCACTACCTGACGTTTGGTGGTGACTCTCACTATCGGTGCCTACTAAGCTAGGAAGCTCTCCACCAAAAGTACTCACCCTAACACCCCAGGCTACGTTGGAATGCCATGAGATATCATCGATGCTCTGATATCTCATATAAGACCCTACGCAATGGTTTGGGACCTGAATAAAGGGTCTCATACCATGTCAGTGGAGTAGTGGTAGAGATCAGTGAACCTCTCCAAGTACTGGGCCATGGTCATGTTGCCTTACTGTAAGTGCAGTCGCTCCTGTATTCGCATTGATCCTAGAGTCGCTGGGAAGAACTCTGCCCTGAAAAGTCCCTTGAAGTCTACCCTGGTGAGGGTAACCTCATCGTGTAACTGGTGTGTTAGACTCCACTATCTTCCAGTTTCTCCCTAGAAGAGATTGATAGCTAGGATCACCATCATATTAGCTGGTGTCCCAACTAAGTGAAAAACTTTGGCTAGAGCCTCCATCCATTTCCTAAGCCGCCTGCGGATCTGTCTTGCCTCAGGGCCTCTGAGGCCTCTACCACTGAAACTTATGCAACACGCTCAGTTGGAGTGCACCCTCTGCTGGTGGGGATGGTAGTAATTGCTTTCCAACGGGTAGTGGTGTGGCTGGTACACCACCCGAATGTGCTAACACAGTAAGAGGGCCCTGCACTTAGGCCTCATCACTCGGTGGGATGTCATCATGTACTCTCTCAAGAATCTTCGATGGTTGTCCACATGTAGGAATCCTGAAGGAAAACAGGTGTGCAACATTCAATATGTTATACCTGGTGAGCTGACTCAACGAAAACATAAGAATAACTTTTCAAAACACATGCAATAAGTGTTTTCTTGCACTGAGTCAGAAATCAAAATTTAGGGTCCTAGTGTATGGATACATCAACCGCTGCAGCAACATTGCATTCCCCAAAATTAAAACACACTCATAAAATATAACACTATTTCCACATTGAAAATATCAGAGTTTTAGTTCTTTGGTAGAACTGACTCCTTTGATGCCACTTTGTCAAGACCAATCCCCTGGGTCCCATGTCAGGACTACCCCAAGCATGTCTTCCATAGTCCAGGGGATAGAAACTAGCACCGAAAAAGGTGTATCCCTATAACAAGAATGAATTTCCTTTAAACCATTTCAAACACACAAACAGAGAACACAAAAAGAAGCAACCATGAAGTAAACTACCCTAGGTTGAAGTGTACTGAAAGTAAAGGGTCCAAAATACAATCCCAACAGAAAAGTAAATGTACAACTAAAAAGAGAAAAATAGAACCTGGGTCATCTATCGAGGATCCTACTTAAAGGGTAGGTACAACTCAGGATCAGTAGGCACTGCAACATGTCATGTCAAAGGTCCACCTCCGAGCACTGTCTAGTCCTGGATCCCTCAGTCTCAATCAACGTTGTCTGTCATCTGCACAGGATAGAACAATGTGCGGGCATATCCCATGTAGGGGTGAGTATAACAATACTCATTAAGGACCTTGAGACCCCCAAAGGTCTCCCAGAGTTCCACAATAAAAAAACCACAAAGAAATATCTCAATCACAAATCACAAGCAGTCATCAAATCTACTTGGGTATATGCCCATACATATACCTAAGTTATCAAAAGATACATGTGTCAATACCCGAGGGACGAATACCATAACGGTAACACCACGAAGGTAAGAGTACCACAAATGTAACACCATGACGGTAATACCATGAAGGTAAATATACCACACAAGTAACACTATGAAGGTAAAAGTACCACATTGGTAACACCACGATGATTACACCACGAAAATAATAGACTCAGCTCACACCAGGTATATAAGTAAGGCACAGATGTAAGGATGGTTAGTCGAGAAGCTATATCATCATATTCTATCAAGTGCACTATTTTTGACTATAGAGAGTCTAACCCGCATAAGATCGATAGACACTAACCCCCGCAACTACCCACATAGGTTCCGACCTGGCAGGAGTCGATAGGTACGTACCCCTGAAATGACCCACATAGGATCTGACCCACACATGATCTGTATGCGCTGACCCAAATAAGATCGTTGAGCATTGACCCACATAGGATCGTTACGCTCTGACCCACACAAGATCGCTAAATGATGAACCACACCAGATATGACCTACATGGGATCAATTTTGACCCACACAGGATCGCTCGGTACAAAACTCTATATGATCTATCTCTAACCTCTGCCTCACTGCCAACCACTGGAGTCCCACTCACATCACGCTTGGGAGAACCGCTCCTCAATTCGTCAGTCATACCTCAACCACCATGAAGTTAAACGAAGATGTTTCCCAAAGTATCTCCATGTTGTAAGGGTTCCAACGCAATAGAAGGCACGTCAATCCGACGCCCAGTCTGTGAATTATAAGAATTTTAGTTCTGAGGGCCCGGTTGGAATCGGGTTCGATACAACCCAACCGCCCTCCATATTTTTCCAAAACTCATGTGGAGTATACAAAAAAGGATTGTCTCATCATAAGGGTCCCACTGTCATAGACGGTTCCTCAAACAGATGCCCTGATTTCAAGTTATGGTCCATTATGTGAAACGGGCGTATAAAGGCCCGGGTTAGGTCCAACCCGGTCAGACCGACCCGATCGGGGTTTGACCCAACTAAGGTAGGCCACGGATGGATCGACCTGTTGGGATGTGGTCCAGATTGGCCCGTAGTGGGGCATTTCCTAGACCACAGGGCTCACATGGCCCGACCTACTAGGCTTGAGCGGTGCAACCCACTGCAGTAGGGACTGCCCTAACTGATATGGGGGCGGAGTCTCCCCGGTTTTCTCAAATGGAAGAGTGGTCATTCGAATTGTAAAGTAGCGGTGCCATGGGGAGCCACACGTTCGTTTTGGGACCCGTAAGAGGGAGGGTCCCTCCACTGAGGCGGCTTCGAGTCACGACCTCCTCTAGCGGTGCGCGATGGCGCACTCCTCCGTCTCTGCCTTCCGCTACCTGCTCAGGCCAGCCGGTGCCTTCCCCAGTCACATCTTTGGTCACAGCCTTCCCTCAGCGGTGGCACACCGCACCACCTCCATGGCTGGTGTAACGACCCGAATCTGAATCCCCTCCACTGGTGCCCCGTACCTAGTTCACCACATGACCTCAAGCGTGTTTCCCCAAATGTCAGAGGCTGCCGACTAGCAGCAAGGGCCTTGGTGAGTCGTTGGGGAAATATTCTTTCATTTGGTAAGGTATACTGCGATAAAAACAACAGTCAACAGCGGAAGCAATAACAAGATGCATAACAACAGAAACCAAACAGCGGAAGCAATGTAGATATATAACAATGATGTAAATAATGCAGCAGGTACAAGTATATATGGAAAACAGCAATCACAACAGCGTGCTGGAATACAACGAAAACCATGTCTAAAAGAAAAACAAGGTAGACTCCTCAGCATCACGAGCCACGGCCCGGTCCCATGCTCCCCAGCTCCTGGTGCAATCAAGATCCTGAAGTAGAAGGGGGCTTCCCCTTATCTATACTTGCATCAACACAGTCTGCTTGGCCCCAAAAGCATGGCCCAAATAGGGTGTGAGATAAAATTCCAGTTGGCAATCACCCAAAGATTTGTGCCTAACAGTCAATGAATACATGGTAGTAAAAAAAGAATAAGCATTAAACAGGAAAGCACAAGCAGCTACAATCCAAAGTTCTAACAAGTAAAGAACACAAGTAAGCAGCCAGCAACAAGAAGCAAACAGGTAACCCTCTAGGTAACTCTCATAGCCTAACCCCTATGGTTCAACCAATATTACTAGCAACACTCTAGGAGGCACACACAGCCTCACCCCTCTGGTTCAGCTACACAATTAAGTAGACTCTTTGGGGAACCACTCACCATCAATTCCTATTAAAGTCTCGTATCGTGATAAAGGATCTCTGGGGAATCACTCAATGTCAATTCCCCCTGTGGCCCACGTCGTGGAACTATAGACTATCTGGGGAAGCACTCAACGTCAATTCCCCCTATAGTCTCACGTCGTAATTAAAAGACACTCTGGAGAAGCCCTTCCGTCAATTCTCCCTTTGGTCTACTACTCTAGGTTATCATAGTCCTGGGTATAACTAAACATGCTCAACACGCGTATATCCTCCCAATTAAACCTCAAGAACTACTTGGCTAACAACTAAGGTTCAACAGTATAATAAAACAACAGTTCCACTATCCTACAACTTGGAATGGAAACTGGCCGAATGACCAATAGGAAAAACAAGCATGGAAAAGCAACCTGAGCACAAAATAAATTTTTCTAGTCACAAGCAATAACCTCTACTAAAGAAACAGGCAAAATCAGGAAATTAGCAGGGCAAAATAAGAAACACTCAATACCCCGTTCAAGGGTATTGGTGGAATTTTCACATAATATTCATTAACTTTCTACAGAAAGGCACAAACCACCTACCTAGATCCTATGAGATCGATATATATGAACCAAGATGACATATTCCTCTTAGAACCACATAGATCTGAGAAAATGCACAAAACGTTTATCCCCCGATAACATGGAAATGAGGGGGAATCAAGAAACAAGGCTAAAGAAGAAGGAAGAACTCACCGCTGTGATTCCAACACAATCGACCATGCTCAAATCAGAGAACAGACAGTGAGGCAGGAGCTCAAGGAAGATTCGGTCGTACGGTCGCTCCCAGGTGGACAAAATCTGGAGAAGAATGTGAAACTAGGGGTTAGGCATGACCCCAGCCCATTTAATGAAAAAAAAAGAAAGTACACGACATGTACTTCTTGAGTACACGGCGTGTACTTAATTTTTTCCATACTCCTAATTAACCAGCCTCCACCTCAGCCTTACACATCGTGAGTGTGGCCCGGACATGGACATCACACGGCTTCGAGCCAGAAAAGAGTACACGGCATGTACTCAGAAAGTACACGGCGTGTACTTTGAAAATTTCCAGAAAATTCATATTTCTCAAAAACTCTAGAAAAAGGAATAATGTACCTGAAAAGACGACTTGGGTTCTTACAAACTTCCCCCCTTAAAGAAATTTGTCCCTGAATTTCCCTAAAGAGGAGGAGAAGAAGAAAACCCGAACAGCTTAGGCCATTGTGATCGTACATCGTCCTCCCTCTCCCAAGTCTCATCTTGTACTCGCCTGTGCTACCATATCACCCATACCAGAGGAACAGACCGCCCGCGGAGAACCTTCATACTACAATCGACAATCCGAATAAGATACTCCTCGAACGATACATTCGCTTCAAGATCCACTTCCTCGGGATGAAAGACGTGAGACGGGTCTATAAAGTAACGTCAGAGCTGAGAGACGTGGAAGATGTCGGGCATGGCCCGATACCTCTGAGGTAGCTGAAACCGATATGCGACCGGACCAACTCTCTCCAAAACCTCAAATGGCCTGACGTACCACGATGAAAGCTTACCCTGTCTCTGAATCCTCTTGTGTCCCAACCTCGGTGCAACACGCAGAAAAACCTGATCACCGACCTCAAACTCCAAAGTTCATCTACACTGATCAACATAATACTTCTGTCGAGACTCTACTGTAGCCATCCTCTTCCGAATCAGCTCTATCTACTCTGAAGTCTCCTGTACAAGACGAGGTCCTAGCAATGCTACCTCTCCTACCTCTAGCAAACATAAGGGTGATCAACATGGCCTACCATATAAATCCTCGTATGGTGCCATTTGAATGGTCACCTGAAAACTGTTTTTGTAGGCGAACTCCACCAGCGGAATATGCTTCTCCCAAGAACCGCCAAAGTCTAGAATGCAAATTCGGAGCATATCCTCAAGCACCTGGATCGTGCGCTCAGACTGGCCATCAGTCTGGGGATGGTATGTTGTACTTAAAAGTACATGTGTACCCAAGGCCTTCTGATGTCCTTTCCAGAACTGAGAGGTAAAATGCGCATCCCTGTCTGAAACGATGGAGTGTGGGACTCCATGCACTTGAAAGATCACCTGGATGTAAAGTCATCCCATATCATCAACACTAAAGGTCTCCTTAATCGACAAGAAGAGTTCAAAATTTGTAAGCATGTAGACGACAACCCAAATAGCATCGTTCCCTTGAGGAGACCTCAGAAACCCAGTCACGAAGTCCATCACGATGTTGTTCCACTTCCACTCCAGAATGGGTAGCTGCTGTAAAAGCCCCGCTAGTCGCTGATGCTCTGCTTTCACCTGATGACAAGTAGAACATCTCAAGAAAAAACCAACCACATCCTTCTTCATACCTAGCCACCAATTATAGGAATGAAGATCCTGATACATATTGGTGACGCCAGGATGAACTGCCCAAACAGAGGAATGAAAATTCAGCATCAACTCCTCATGTATGTCTGCTGGCACCCATACGCGTCCCTAGAAACGCACGATCTCATCCTCAACCATTTTCTATCCAGGAAGAGGGTCCTCTCCTGACACACTCTCCTACAGTACTAAGCCCTCTGAGTCTGATAGCTTCCTCATCTATACCCGATCAATAAGTGTAGAGGTAACAGCAACAGAAGAAAGGTAAGTCTGACCCTTTCTGTCATGCACCTCTAGATGCATCTCAGAGAACAGAGCCATAAGCTGCCACTCACAGGTGGCCTCTTGAAGTACCTGAATATGAGTTCTCCTGCTCCACGCATCAGCCACTGCGTCGAACTTACCCGGTGTATAGTCAAGCTCGAATTCAAACGACTGTAGATACTCATCCCACCTATGCTGCCTTAGATTCAGATCATGCTGAGTGAAGATATACTTGAGACTCTTGTGGTCAGTGACGACCAAAAACTGCTCCCCTAGTAGATAGTGTATCCAACCGCGTAAGGCATGAACAACAGTTGCCAACTCCAGATCGTGCATCGGGTAGTTCCTCTCATGTGGCCTCAAATGCCGAGACCCGTACGCAACGACTCTACCCCCATGTATAAGCACAGCTCCCAGCCCGATACCTGAAGCATCACAATAAACAGTGTATCTCTAGCCTAGCTCTGGAAAGGCTAAGATCAGTGCTGACGTCAAACTCCCTTTCATCTCTTGAAAGGCTGACTCACAATAATATGACCATAAGAACTTCGACCACTTCTTGGTCAGACCTATTAAAGGTGATGCTGGATGAGAAAAGTCCAGAATGAAGCATCTGTAGTATCCAGCCAGCCCTAGGAAGCTCCGTACCTCAAAGATGTTCTTCAACTGCTCCCAGGAAACTACAGCTCTCACTTTCTCTGGGTCCACAGATACTCCTACTTCTGATATGACATGACCTACGAAGTGAATCTGATCCATCCAGAAGTGGAACTTCGAGAGTTTAGCATAAAGCCAATGCTCTCTCAGTGTACTCAGAACGATCTCAAGATGTGTGGCATGGTTGTGTTGATTGTGAGAGTACACCAAGATATCATCCACGAAGATCACGAAAAAGGATTCCATGTAATGATGGAACACTCGGTTCATCAGTTCCATGAAAACTGCAGGTCCATTGGTGAGACTGAACGACATGACTATATACTAGAAAAGACCATACCTGCTCCTGAAGGCTGTAAGAGGTATATTTGATGGTCTAACGTGCAACTGATGATAACCGGATCTCAATTCGATCTTCAAGAACACTCAGTCTCCTTGAAGCTGATCGAAAAGGTCATCGATCCTTGGCAAGGGATATCAGTTCTTGACGGTCAACTGGTTCAGATTCTGATAATCCACACAAAGTCGAAGGGTACCGCATGCCTTCTTCGCAAATAGGATAGGCGAACCCCAAGGAGAAGTACTAGGTTAGATGAAACCCATATCCTGTAGCTCCTCCAACTACTTCTTGAGCTCCTAAAACTCAGGTGTGGCCATCATATAGGGAGTAATGGACACTGATGCCTCTCCTGGAATGATCTCAATAGAGAAGTCTACCTCACGCTCCAAAGGCAAACCGGAAAAGTCCTCTGGAAAGACGTCCCTGAAGCGATCCACCAATGGAGGAAAGTCCAACTGTGGAGTCCCCTGGTCATCTAGATAATGACTAGAAATCTGGGTCATCACCCTTCATATCCCTTGATGCTCGAAGATAGTCAGCATGGCTTCCATCCATGACTCTGCAGCCTGAGGTCCTCCTTCCCCCGAGAACATTGGAGGATGCTGCTACTGAAAAACTCGTGTCAAGTCTACCATAGATGTGGCAGGAGGCATCGCTCCCTGGAAGGCCTGCATCATCCTCATGAAACCTTCCATGAACTTCGCATCTGCACCTGCAACTAGTATAATAGTCGGTGCCAAGGTTGGCCCGACTGGAGGATCGGTAGGAAGTCCCTGATCAGCCATGTCTGGCGTCTGATCAATGTCGGATGACAGACGTACCACCAGAGGACGTCACAGAGGTATAGCTATGAATGATCAAAATCCCTCCTTAGATTAGGAAAATAAAGATAGAGAACACAAGAGTGAAAACCGAAAACAGGGGAATGAAAACACAAATGTTTACAAAACTCGACTACAAGGAGTGTATAAAAACTAAACGGCATGTCTTCTTAAACCGCAGACATGGGCGTGTACTCCTACCCTACAAGTTGTGTAACACCTCAACTACACGACGTGTTGACCCCAACACACGGCGTGTACTTGAAACTATTCCCATGACCGAGTCTCTTTACACAGCTAACCCACACGGTCCGACTCAACCTGAGACCACACGGCGTGTTTGAAACAAACACGGCGTTTACTAGACAAGGCTTCGGCGGCCCGTGTTGTTAAGAACATGGCTGTCTACATGGATGAACCTTACACGGCATGCTCCGAGCAAATAAAATGTGTATAGGAAAAGGTGACATCATCCCGTGTTGTTCGTGACACGGCGGGGTACCTGGATAAGACTACACGACGTGTTCCGAACAAACATAGCATGTGGAAAAGAAGGTAAAGTCGGCCCATGTTGTTAGTGACACGGCAGGGTACCTGGTCAGGACTACACGGTGTGTTCCCTCTGGACATGGCGTGTTCTACCCGAGTTTCCCTGACCCGTGTTGTTAGTGACAGGACCGGGTACACGACTTTGAACTTACATGGCGTGTACCTACCGTACATGGTGTGTTCCCGAGGTTACTTTCACGACACCGTGTTCTGATCACACAGTTAGTGACATGGTCTGAAAACTACACGGTGTGTATCCAAAAAGTGCACACCGTGTAATCTGGGTTTTTCTGGGCAGTAGCTCAAAAACTCTCAGACTCCCAGAAACACTAAAACCAAGGCAGAGAGGTTCCAAATTCCGATCCGTGAGGATCCATAACACCTCAAGAACTAAAACATGGCGTTTATTTTAAGAAAGGAACAAAAAAATAGTTTTCTAACATGACAGCAGAGAATCTATCAAGAATCTATCACAACCGCATGCATAATCTACACAGAGTCTATCACAACAGCATGCAATCTCTAATGCACCCTAGATGGCATGACAAGAATGCATGGCATGTGATTTATAAAAGTTAATATATGATTCATGAGATGCCATACCCACATATCATCAGTTTGCGATAGAAATAGAACCAAAATATCAAAACAATAACCGCACATGTCATGCGAATCACTCCAAGTGAAAACATATCAACCATAAAAACTCAAAACCAGCAAACCGCAATTAACGAGGTAGTATGGCCTTTCCCTGTACATGGGTTAGCTACTCCTGGGCACAACTTAATACCAAGTACCCAATCTGTCCTATCCCTGGATAAAGTCTCCAAACAGTAAGGCAGGAGAAAATAACTCCTCTCATACAACTTTGTAACGACCCGAATCTGGAGCCCCTCTACTGGTGCCCCGTACCCAGTTCGCCACATGACCTCAAGCGCATTTCCTCGATTTCCAGAGGCTGTCGACTAGCAGCGAGGGCCTTGTTGAGTCGTTTTGGAAACTATTCCCTCATTTGGTAAGGTATACAGCGAAAAAACAATAACAGTCAACAGCGGAAGCAGTAACAACATTCATAACAACAGAAACCAAACAGCAGATGCAATGTAGATATATAACAATGATGACAACAATGCAGAAGGTAAAAGTATCTATGGAAAACAGAAAACACAACAATGTGCTGGAATATAACTAAAACCAAGTGCAAAAGAAAAAACGTTAGACTCCTCAGCATCGTGAGCCACGACCCTGTACCATACTCCCCAGCTCCTAGTGCAATCAAGATCCTGAAGTAGAAGGGCACCTGCCCTTATCTATACCTGCAGCAACATAGGCTTCTTGGGCCCAAAAGCATGGCCCAAACACGGTGTGAGATAAAATCCCAGAAGGTAGTCACCCAAAGATTTCTGCGTAACAGTCAATGAATACATGGTACTATATAAACAAGAAGCAGTAAACAGGAAAGCACAAACAGCTATAATCCACAGTTCTAACAAGTAAAGTATACAAGTAAGCTGCTAGAAACAAGAAGCAAACAGGTAACCCTCCGGGTAGCTCTCATATCCTAACCCCTATGGTTCAACCTATAGTACTAGTAACCCTCTAGGAGGCACACACAGTCTCACCCCTCTGGTTCAGCTACGTAATTAAGCAGAATCTCTGGGGAAGCACTCATCGTCAATTACCCCTATAGTCTCATATCATGATAAAGGATCTCTAGGGAAGCACTCAATGTCAATTCCCCCTGTGGCCAGCATCGTGGAACTACAGACTCTATGGGGAACCACTCAATGGCAATTTACCCTATAGTCTCGCATCGTAATTAAAAGACACTCTGGAGAAGCCCTTCTGTCAAATCTCCATTTGATCTACTACTCTAGGTTCTAACAGTCCTGATTATAACTAAACATTCTCAGTGCGCGTATGTCTTCTCAAGTAAACCTCAAGAACTAATTGTCTACCAACTAAGGTTCAACAGTATAATAAAACAAAAGTTCCACTATCCTAAAACTAGGCATGGAAACTGACAGAACCCCAACAGGAAAGCATGGAAAAGAGACCTGAGCACAAAATAAATTATTATACTCACATGAAATAACCTCTACTAAAGAAACAAGCAAAAGCAGGCAATCAGCATGGCAAAACAAGAAACACGCAATACCTAATTCAAGGGTATTTGTGGAATTTTCACATAATATTCATCAACATTATAAAAAAAGGCACAAACCACCTACCTCAATCCTAGGATATTAATATATGTGAACCATGATGACAAATTCATCTTAGAACCATGTAGATCTGAGAAAACACACAAAATGTTCATCCCAAGATAACATGGATACAAGGAGGAATCAAGAAACAAGGATAAAGCAGAAGGAAGAACTCACCGCTGCAATTCCAACGCAATTAACCATGCTCGAATCGGAGAACAGACGGCGAGGCGGGATATTGGGGAAGATTCGGCCATATGGTCGCTCTCTGGCGGATGAAATCTGGAGAAGAAGGTGAAACTGGGGGTTAGGCGCAACCCCAATCCATTTAATGAAAAATAAGAAAGTACACGGTGTGTACTTAATTTTTTCAGTACTCCGAATTAACCGGCCTCCACCTCATCCTTACACACCGTGTGTGTGGCCCAGACACGGCCAACACATGGCTTCGAGCTAGAAAATAGTACATGGCATGTACTCATAAATTACACAGCATGTACTTTGAAAATTTCCAGAAAATTCATTTTTCTCAAAAACTCTAGAAAAAGGAAAAACATACCTGAAAAGACAATCCAGGTTCATACAAACTTCCCACCTTAAATAAATTCATCCCCGAATTTCCCTAAAGAGGCTTAGAATAAGAAGCCCTGAATAGATCCGGCCATTGCGATCATACATTGGCCTCCCTCTCTCAGGTCTCGTCCTGTACTCGCCAGTGCTGCCATAGCACCCGTACCATAGGAACAAACCGCCTGTGGAGAACCTTCGTACTGCGATCGACAATCTGGATAGGATGCTCCTCGAATGATGAATCTACTTCAAGCTTCACTTCCTCGGGCTGAAAGACGTGAGACGGGTCTGAAAAGTAATGTCGGAGCTGAGAGACGTGGAAGACGTCGTGCATGGACCAATACTTCTGAGGTAGCTGCAACCGATATGCGACCGGCCCAACTCTCTCCAAGACCTCTAACGGCCCGACGCACCATGGTGAAAGCATACCCTATCTCTGAATCCTCTTGTGTCCCAACCTCGGTGCGACACGTAGGAAAACCTGATCACTGACCTCGAACTCCAGAGGTATTCTCTGCTGATCAACATAAGACTTCTGTCGAGACTACACTGTATCCATCCTCCTCTGAATCAGCTCTATCTACTCTGATGTCTCCTGTACAAGACGAGGTCCTAGAAAAGCTACATATCCTACCTCCAGCTAGCATAAGGGTGATCGGCATGGCCTACCATACAAAGCCTCGTATGGTGCCATTTGAATGGTCGCCTGAAAACTGTTGCTGTAGGCGAACTCTACCAGAGGAATATGCTTCTCCCAAGAACCACCAATGTCTAGAATGCAAACTAGGAGCATATCCTCAAGCACCTGGATCGTGCGCTCAGACTGGCCATCAGTCTGGGGATGGTATAATGTACTCAAAAGTACCTGTGTACCCAAGGCCTTCTAAATTCCTTGACAGAACTGAGAGGTAAAATGCCCATCCTTTTCTGAAACGATGGAGTGTGGGACTCCATGCAGACGAACGATCTCCCAGATGTAAAGTCGTCCCATATCATCAACACTGAAGGTCTCCTTAATCGGAAAGAAGTGTGCAACCTTCGTAAGCCTGTCGAAGACAACCCAAACACCATCGTTCCGTCAAGGTGACCTCAGAAACCCAGTAACGAAGTCCATCTTGATGTCGTTCCACTTCCACTCCGGAATGGGTAGCTACTGTAAAAGCCATGTTGGTCGCTGATGCTCTGCTTTCACCTGCTGAAAAGTAGAACATCTCATGACAAATCCAGCAAAATCATTCTTCATACCCAGCCACCAATACTGGCGATGAAGATCCCGATTCATCTTGGTGACGCCAGGATGAACTACCCAAACAGAGGAATGAAAATTCCGCATCAGCTCCTCGTGTAAGTCTTATGGCACCCATACGCGTCCTTGGAAATGAAAGATCTCATCCTCATCCATTGTCCATCCGGGAAGAGGATCCTCTCCTGACACACTCTCCCACAAGACTAATCCCTCTGAGTCTGATAGCTGCCTCATTTGTACCCGATCAAGAAGTGTAGAGGTAACAGCTACAGAAGAAAGGTAAGTCTATCCCTTTCTGTCGTGCACCTCCAGATGCATCTTAGAGAATAGAGCCTTCAGCTGCCACTAACTGGTGGCATCCTAAGCTGCCTAAATCTGAGTTATCCTGCTCAACGCATCAGCCACTGCATTTCCCTTACCCGAGGTATAGGCAATCTCGAAGTCAAATGACTGTAGATACTCAACCCACCTACACTACCTCAGATTCAGATCACGCAGAGTCAAGATATACTTGAGACTCTTGTGGTCAGTGAAGACCACAAACTGCTCCCCCAGCAGATAGTGTCTCAAATAGTGTAAGGCATGAACAACAGCTACCAACTCCAGATCGTGCGATGGGTAGTTTCTCTCATGTGGCCTCAAATGCCGAGACCCGTATGCAACGACTACATCCCCCTGCATAATCACAGCTCCCAGCCCGATACCTAAAGCATCACAATAAAAAGTGTATCTCTTTCTTGGATCTAGAAAGACTAGTATTGGTGTTGAGGTCAACCTCCCTTTCAGCTCTTTAAAGGCTGACTCACAAGTATATGACCATAAGAACTTCCACCCCGTCTTGGTCAGACCTGTTAAAGGTGCTGCTAGATGAGAAAAGTCCATAATGAAGCATCTGTAGTATCCAACCAGCCCTAGGAAGCTCCTTACCTCAAATACATTCTTCGGCTGCTCCTAAGAAACTACAGATCTCACTTTCTCTGGCTCCACAGATACTCCTTCCTCTGAGATGACGTGACCTAAGAAGTGAATCTGATCCATCCAGAAGTGGCACTTCGAGAGTTTAGCATAAATTCGATGCTCTCTCAGTGTACTTAGAACGATCTCAAGATGTGTGGCATGGTCATGTTGACTGTGAGAGTACACCAAGATATCATCCATGAAGACCATGACAAAGGACTCCAAGTATGGATGGAACACTCGGTTCATCAGTGCCATGAAAACTATAGGTGCGTTCGTGAGACCGAAGGGCATGATTGTATACTTGTAAAGACCTTACCTACTCCTGAAGGCTGTCAGAGGTATATCTGATGGTGTAACGTGCAACTGATGATAACTGGATCTCAAGTCGATCTTCGAGAACACTCAGGCTCCTTGAAGCTGATCAAAAATTTCATCGATCCTCGGAAAGGGATATCGGTTCATGACCCTCAACTGGTTCAGCTTCTGATAATCCACACAAAGCCGAAGGGTATCATCTGCCTTATTCGCAAATAGGACAAGAAAAAACCCATGGAGAAGTACTGGGTCGGATGAAACCCTTAGCATGTAGCTCCTCCAACTGCTTCTTGAGCTCCTGCAACTCAGGTGTGGCCATCCTATAAGGAGGAATTGTCACTGGTGCTGCTCCTGGAACGAGCTCAATAGAGAAGTATACCTCACGCTCTAGAGGAAAACTTAAAAAGTCCTTTGGAAAGACGTCCCTGAAGCGATCCACCACTGGAGTAATGTCCAACTGTGGAGTCCCATGGTCATCCAGATAAAGACTATAAATCTGGGCCATCACCCTTCCTAGCCCATGATGCTCGAAGATAGTCAGCATGACTTCTAGCCATGACTCTACAGCCTGAGGTCCTCCTTCCCCCGAGAACGTTGGAGGATGCTGCTGCTGAAAAACTCACATCAAGTCTTCCATAGATGTGGAAGGAGGCAGAGCTCCCTGGAAGTCCTGCATCATCCTCATGAAACCTTCCATGAACTGTGCATCAGCACCTGCAACTGGTATAACAGTCGGTGCCAAGGCTGGCCTGACTGGAGGATCGGGAAGAAGTCCCTGATCAGCCCTGTCTGGTGTCTGATCAATGCTGGACAACAGACGTATGACCGGAGGACGTCTTGGAGGCATAGCTCTGAATGATCAAAATCACACCTTAGATGAGGAAAACAAAGACAAAGAACACAAGAGTACAAAATGGAAACAAGGGAACAAAAACACAAAAGTTTACAAAACTCAACTACACGGCGTGTATAAAAACTACACGGAGTGTATTCTTAAACCATAGACATGGGAGTGTACTCCTACCCTAAAAGTCATGTAACACCTCAAATACATGGCGTGTTGACCCCAACAAATGGCGTATACTTGAAACTATTCCCCTATCCGAGTCTCTTTACACGGCTAACCCACACGGTCCGACTCAACCTGAGACCACACGGTGTGTTCTAAACAAACACGAAGTGTACTAGAGAAGGCTTCGGTGGTCCGTTTTGTTAAGAACACTACCATCTACATGGATGAACCTTACACGGCAAGCTCTGAATAAATACGGCATGTATAAGGGAAGGTGACACCGTCCCGTGTTGTTCGTGAAACGGCCAGGTACCTAGATAAGACTACACAGCGTGTTACGAACAAACACGGTGTGTGGAGAAGAAGGTAAAACCGGCCCGTGTTGTTAGTGACACGGTCGGGTACCTGGTCAGGACTACACGGTGTGTTCCCTCTGGACAGGACGTGTTCTACCCGAGTTTCCACGACCCGTGTTGTTAGTGACACAACCAGGTACACAGCTCCAAACATACATGGTGTGTACCTACCATACACGGCGTGTTCTCGAGGTTACTTTCATGACATCGTGATATTCTCACACGGTCAGTGACACTGGATGAAAAACTACACTGCGTGTATCCAAAAAGTCCACACCGTGTATTCTAGGTTTTTCTGGGTAGTAGCTCAGAAACTACTCAGACTCCCAGAAACACTAAAGAAAAAGGCCGAGAGGTGCCAAATTCCGATCCATGAGGACCCATAACACCTCAAGAACCAAAATTTGGAGTTCATTTTAACCAAGGAACAAAACAACAGTTATCTAACAGGATAGCAGAGAATCTATCAAGCATATATCACAACAGCATGCATAATCTACACAGAGTCTATCACAACAGCATGCAATCGCTAATGCACCATAGAATTCATGACAAGAATGCCTGGAAAGTGATTTCTAAAAGTGCCAATATGATGCATGAGATGGAATACCCTGATCTCATCGGGTTGCGATAGAAATAGAATTGAAATATCAAAACAATAACTGCACAAGTAATGCGAATCACTCTAGGTAAAAACATATCAACCCTAAAAACTCAAAACCAGCAAACCACAATTAACGAGGTAGTATGGCCTTTCCCTATACACGAGTTAGCTACTCCTAAGCACAACTTAATACCAAGTACCGAATCTGTTCTATCCCTGGCTAAAGTCTCCAAACAGTAAGGCAAGAGAAAATAACTCCTCTGATACAACTTTGTAACAACCCGAATCCAGAGTCCCTCCACTGGTGCCCTGTACCCGGTTCACCACATGACCTCAAGCGTGTTTCCCCGAATTCCAAAGGATGCCGACTAGCAGCGAGGGCCTCGGTGAGTCGGTGGGGAAACTATGCCCTCATTTAAAAAGGTATACAACGAAGAAAAACAACAGTCAATAGGGGAAGCAGTAACAACATGCATAACAATCGAAACCAAACAGCGGAAGCAATGTAGATATATAATAATGATGAGAATAATGCAGAAGGTACAAGTATTTATGGAAAACAGAAATCACAACAATTTTTTGGAATACAACTAAAACCATGTCTAAAAGAAAAACAAGGTAGACTCCTCTGCATCGCAAGCCAGGGCCCGGTCCCATGTTACCCAGCACCTGGTGCAATCAAGATCCTAAAGTAGAAGGGTGCTTGCCCTTATCTATACCTGCAACAACATAGTCTGCTCGGGCCCAAAAGCATGGCCCAAACAGGGTGTGAGATACAATCCTAGTAGGAAATCACCCAAATATTTGTGCCTAACAGTCAATGAATACATGGCATTAAATAAACAAGAAGCACTAAACAGGAAAGCACAAGTAGCTACAATCCACAGTTCTAACAAGTAAAGTACCCAAGTAAGCAGCCACCAACGAGAAGCAAACAGGTAACCCTCTGGGAAGCTCTTATAGCTTAACCCCTATGGTTAAACCTATAGTACTAGAAACCCTCTGGGAGGCACACACAGTCTCACCCCTATGGTTCAGCTACATAATTAAGCAGACTCTTTGGGGAAACACTCACCGTCAATTCCCCCTATAGTATCATATCATGGTAAAGTCTCTCTGGAGAAGCACTCAACGTCAATTCCCCCTGTGGCCCACATCGTGGAACTACAGACTCTCTGGGGAAGAACTCAACGTCAATTCCCCCTATAGTCTCGCGTCATAATTAAATGACACTCTGGAGAAGCCCTTCCGTCAATTCCCCCTTTGGTCTACTACTCTAGGTTCTCACAGTCCTGAGTATAAGTAAACATGCTCAGCGTGCATATATCGTCCCAAGTAAACCACAAGAACTACTTCTCTAACAACTAAGGTTAAACAGTATAATAAAACAACAGTTCCACTATCCTACAACTAGGCATGGTAAATGAAAGAATACCCAAAAGGGAAAAAAATCATGGAAAAGCAACATGAGTACAAAATAAATTATTCTTCTCACAAGCAATAACCTCTTCTAAAGCAACAAGAAAAATTAGGCAATCAACTGGGCAAAACACGAAACACGCAATACCCCGTTCAAGGGTCTTGGTGGAATTTGCCCATAATATTCAACAAATTTCTATGGAAAGGAAAAAACCACCTACCTCGATCATAGGAGTTTGATATATGTGAACCATGATGACAGATTCCTCTTTGAACCATGTAGATCTGAGAAAACGCACAAAACGTTCATCCCACGATAACTTGGAAATGGGGAGGAATCAAAAAACAAGGCTAAAGTAGAAGGAAGAACTCACCGTTGTGATTCCAACGCAATCGACCATACTCGAATTAGAGAACGGACAGCGAGGCGGGAGATCGGGGAAGATTCGGTCGTACAGTTGCTCTCGGGCAGACGAAATCTGGAGAAGAAGGTGAAACTGGGGGTTGTCGCGACCCCCATCCCTTGAATGAAAAAAAGTACACTGTGTGTACTTCTTGAGTACACGGCGTGTACTTAATTTTTTCTGTACTACGAATTAACCGGCCTCCACCTGAGCCATACACACCGTGTGTATGTCCCGGACACGGCCAGCACACGACTTCGATCCAGAAAAGAGTACACGGAGTGTACTCAGAAAGTACATGACGTGTACTTTGAAAATTTCCAGAAAATTCATTTTTCTCAAAAACTCCAGAAAAAGGAAAAACGTACCTGAAAAGACGATCCGGGTTCTTACAGCCGGCTGGTGCTGGATGATCTACTAACTGTTGCAGTATAGTGTCATGGCCTCCTCCTCATGTGGTGCGCGACGACGCACTACCTTCATTATGGTCTGCTGGTGCTTCCATGCTGGTGGTTTTCCATGGAGAATGTGAGGGTAAACAAGGTATCATAGGGTTCGCACCATGTTCGTTTGTTCCGTACCCTCCCTGTTAGCTTAAAAACATGATGGAGGAATAGGATTCAATAATCCCTTGAAATTATAACAAAATAAATCTCTCCCCAATGTTTGGTGGAGAGCCTCCATGCTTGGGGAATAGTCGGTTTACGTCATTCGGTTGGGCTTGTCACCACCTGCTGGAACCGGATACTTCCTCCAAGTGATTAGCATCATGAATCTTTATCATAACTTCATCTCTTGGTGAAGCCGTGTCAATACCTCTCCCCATGTTTCATATAAATAGGATAGGGGAGGTTGAGTAAGGCCCATGGAATTATTGGGGGTTCATTTAATTGGAACGTCCCTAATTCCAATGGTGTTGTGAAAAAGTATTTGAGGAGTCAAGACATTTAATTTCTTGACCCTTCGTTGGTCCTGCCACTACCACATGTCTGTTGGAGGAAAAGAAATAAATAAATAAAATAACAAATTTATTTTATTATTCGTTTAAAATGTCGAAAATCTAACTTTTTCTCCAGACTTACTACTGTCAAAGTGAAGCCTACCTTACACAAATCCCGATGCTGTAGATTCAAAGGTGCCCCCAGATTTTTAATCTGAGCACTGGTTCAAAAAAAATGATGCCCACACATTTAATGTAACGCCCCGACTCCAGCTACCCAGAGTCGGTGCATTACTTCATAACATTGGCATGATCACAAAAGATCAAGTCTCGAAAGACCAATTAGTTTAGTAGCCTTGGAAACACTAGATACATTCATAAAAATTACATTACATCATAAAAATGAAAACTACAATAACATGGTCTCCCTAGTCCACACTCATATCCTCACTGAATATTCTTGCAAGTCAGTCATAATACACTTCTTCACATCCTGGGAAAAATAAAACATTGAAAGGGGTGAGCTCAAATGCTCCGTAAGGATAACAATATAGCGGAAACTTTCATAAGAAAACATAAGCATTTAAGGCAATGTATAACTAAAACAAAAGCCTTGTTGAACTTGAACTTCAGAATAATATGGCAAAAGTGAAATAAAATAATGCCATTACTTACTCACATGGATATTCTACTAGACGAATAATCACGTGAAATATCAATAACCACTTTCATAATGAGGGAATGTATAATGCCAGACATTCTGAAACACTTTGTCAAGGCCTCGGCCAAGACGTCTAAAATGATTTAGGCCTCGGCCAAAACCATAAATCAAATTGGGAAAGGGCCTCAGCCAATTCCATGTCTAGTTGTCTCATGAGACCTACCAATGCATCAAGGATCTATAGCGAGCTCCACCCGTCACATATTAAGTCCAATACATTCCTCATATGAATAGGTTTAAACATAACCTAAATATTCGTATTAAAACTAGCATACGAAATGTCAATAATTTCTCCATAAACTATGGATGGTATAAAAATAACACATCCACAGTCAAATATTTCACAAAATGTTCAATGGAAGTTTTGTATCATAAATCAATTTCAATTAAACTTAAAACTCATCAAAGGATGTTGACATGGATGAAAACAAAGCTATTTGAGAGTAATATATCTCATTTTTGAAATCATTTAAAAGTCCCATAATTATAAAATAATACATTTACTTTGAAGATATTCTTATAAGCTTGTTAGGGAAACTTCGACGAAGTTATAATGGCGGAAAATAGCCGCACCTTCCATATAAGTTAAAAAAAATTCTTACCTTAAATTTGTCAAAGAGGTAAAAAAGTACATTGTTTGGAAAACGAAGGTAAGATTCCTTTCAAAAATGTATAAGGGTATAAATGAATTTAACACATTTTCCATTTAATAGTAAAAATGTTTTGAAAGACATTTTTAAGAAACATGGATGTGGATGATAACGATGTCCCAGTAGATAATTATGTATAAACAACCTTGGATAATGAAGAGGTTGTGAAGTAAACCCTTACCTTGTACATTTCCTTGGTTGGGGTAGGTTAACCTCCTGTATAATGGTGAAATAATTGTTATTAAATTATACAAGAATCATATACATTCATATGATATCATATATGATCTTTTAACATTGTTTTGTTAACAATATCTTAGATTTATCGTTGTTTCGGGTGTTAACTTACTCGTTTTCTTTTATATGTTTTGTTACGTAAGTTGTGTTTTTCAGGGATAGGTTGTATGTTATTCATATACAGAATGATATCTTGTCCTTAAACATTATTTTTAAATAATAAAATGATAATTATACTTGAATGCATACGACGGAGAATGAATCTCATCGCGTTCGTGGAGACGGTAGTCCGTACGTACGCACGAGCGACAATATCATTATTTTGATATTAAAATAATATATAATTGGATAGTATATCATATATACAGAATCATTATCATGTTATATTTATTATTTACATGAATTACATATCATTATTATACCCATCTAAATAATAATATATTGAATAACAATTACACCACGACGTGGAGACGGTAAGCCGTACGTACGCACGTATGGTGACATGTCATTCAAATGATGGGTAGAATACTGAATATGGTTGTTCCATATTTATAATAACATCGCATTATATAGAAGATACTGTAGTTATAATTTTAGAATTGAAATAATAAACAAAGAGGGAGTGGAAGAAGAAAGAAACTTGAAAGAGGGTGATGAAAATGCTACCTCTTCTTCGGGTTCTTCCTTTTGATTTGATCAAAAGGACTCCATAGGATGGCTTTCTGGATAAAGTAAAGATTCTAGGATGAAGGGAGAGAAGTTGGGAGAGTATTTGGGCAGAGTTTGGACGAACCAAAAGGCTTTAAAGTGTGAATAAGGTGGTAGAGGTGGGGGCCTTTTATAAGAGGAGAGGAGGGGCTCTTTTGGAAAGATTGAAATGTTACATTATTATACAATGCTTTTCGGATTCTAAAGGTCCCAAACTTATAAAATTCGTGGAGAAGGTGATAAGGGTTCGAAATATCTTCATCCAATAGGCTTTGGACAAGTGTAAGCCTTGGATTTTGTATTATCTTCTCATTTTATTTAAATCGTTAAATAATGAGGTCATCGCTGCATCATCATGATGTCATAAATAATTTAATTTATTTAATGTTTAAAAATTCAAAAACAAATACTATGATGTAGGAAATCTTTTTAGCTTTCCAATTACTATTTATAGTCAAAAATATGACTTGTATAACCCCATATAAAAATTGTTTTAGTAAAACATTTCATGTTTGTGTCATTTTTTACTTTAACATTAAATAAAAGGTATTTATGTTATTTTCCAACTAAAGTGGCTCCATGGGGTCCCCAAGATGACCCATGGATTGTCTTGGTCGGCCATGGCACATCCAATGAGGGTAGGACATGTTTCAAGCTCATCTCATATTATTAAAACATTATTTTTACCTTAAACTACACTAATTACCTCTAATCGCGATTAAGAACTTAAAAGTTACTATTCACCAAAAATTATTTTAATCTCATTCAACCACATTTTAATTCTTAATGACAACCATGTATGTCGGATTTTTGAAAATCAAATCACAGAAGTGGTAATATTTCATTTAAACGAAAAATCAGTTATTTAACTACCACTTAGTGGTTTCACTATTCATCAAAAATTGAAGTTTTTCAGAACAATGCCAAAATTTCACCCTAAGCTATAATTGATATTCCGAATTCAAAAATGATGTATATTTTACAAAATTCCAAACATATAAGTTTCATTAATTAATTTTATAATTAATTCCCGCTGTCACAACAAATAGCGTGTTTTTAAGAAACAATTTATATCAAAAGATTGACAATTGTTTATGTCCATTTTCAATGTTAAATTAATTCTAATGACCACCATTGGATAAAATGGTAAAAATACATTCTAATTATACTTTAAAACCACTAAATATTATAATTTATCACTATAAATTAATTTGATTAAAAAATTTGTTTTTAAGTATTTTTCACTATTCATAAAAAATTAGAAGTTCTCAGAAAAATACCAAAAATTCAACATAGGATAATTTCGATATTCCGAATCCAAAAATGAAGTCCATTGTGATAAATAAAATTTATAAAATTTCAAAAATTAGGTATTACTATTCACAACGGCTAGTTTAATTAGTTGTGGTGTGTGTTAGAGCTCGAGGTTGCGTACAACACACGCTATTGCATTATTCGAAGGGAAACGTACCGTGGAAGCTTGGGGTGTTACATTCTCTCCTCCTTCAAATAATTGAGTCCTCGCAATTTATAGGGTATTACTACATAAAAAGACTCGGGTGGTTCTTCATTATACGTTCCTCAGGTTCCCACGTTGCCTCTTCCATTTTATGATTTCTCCACAAAACCTTTACCAGACGAGTCGTCCGGTTTCTCAGCACCTGCTCCCTCACATCAAGAATTCTGATGGGCTCTTCTCAATAAGATAGATCGGGTTCCAGTTCTAATTCCTCATAGGTAACTACATGTGTTGGGTCGGGCATGTATTTTCTCAATAGCGATATGTGGAAAACATCATGAACTTTGGAGAGATTTGGCGGCATCGCCAAACGATAAGCTACAACCCCAATACGATCTAGAATTTCGAAAGGTCCGATGTACCTGGGACTCAACTTACCCTTCTTACCAAAACGTATAACTCCCTTCCATGGAGATACCTTTAAGAAAACATGATCTCCCACCTGAAATTCCAAAACCTTTCTTCTGTTATCAGCATAGCTCTTCTGCCTACTTTGAGCTGATTTGATGTGGTTTTGGATTACCTTCACCTTTTCCATTGTTTCTTCCACCAGTTCTGGTCCCACAAGTTTTCTTTCACCAACGTCATCCCAACAGGTTGGTGTACGACATCTCTTTCCGTATAACGCTTCATAAGGTGACATCTGAATGCTTGAATGGAAGCTATTGTTATAGGAAAATTCTACCAGTGGTAAGTATTGATCCCACATACCCTGAATGTCAAGAGAGCATGATCTCAACATGTCTTCTAAGGTTTGAATAGTCCGTTCTAATTGTCCATCTGTTTGAGGGTGATAGGCAGTGCTCAAACAAAGTTCAGTATCCAAGGCCTTTTGAAGACTTTTCCAGAATCTTGAAGTAAAACGAGGATCACGATCAGAAACAATCGATAGGGGTACTCCATGAAGTCTTACAACTTCATTAATATATAATCTTGCTAGACGTTCAAGTGGTAGATCCTCCCGTATAGCCAAAAAAATGTCCTGACTTAGTAAGACGATCAACAATGACCCATATTGCATCATTCCTTCTAGGAGTCTTTGGTAGTCCCATGACAAAGTCCATCGTAATATTTTCCCATTTCCACTCAGGTATGGGAAGAGGTTGCAATACTCCACCAGGATGTTGCCTTACAGCTTTCACTTGTTGACAAACCATACACCTCGACACAAAATCAGCAATCTCCCTCTTCATATTGTCCCACCAAAAATGTTCCTTCAAATCTCTATACATTTTGGTGCTCCCAGGGTGTATAGTGAAATTGGAACTAGGAGAATCATCTAGCAATTCCCTTTTTAGATCAGGTATATCGGGAACACAAATTCTCTTCCTGAATTTCCAAATTCCATCCTTATACACAAAGTCCCTCAATCTTCCATCATTCACATCTTTAATTTTCTTCTGAAATTCTTCATCATTGGTCTGAGAACTCTTAATCCTTTCTATTAATGATGGTTTGGCAACCATTTGAAAAAGCATTGATGTTTCACCTTCCCTAGTTATTCCCATGTCCATGTTCACTAGATCCAAGAAAATTGGATCCCTTTCAATTCTCATCACATTCAAAACTCCATGGTCTTTTCTACTCAAAGCATATGCCACCTTGTTTGCCTTCCCCGGGTGGTAATGTATCGTGCAATCATAATCCTTGAGTAGTTCAAGCCATCGCCTTTGCCTCATGTTGAGTTCTTTTTGTGTGAAAATATACTTCAAACTCTTGTGATAAATCTCACATTTTTCACCATAGAGGTAATGTCTCCATATCTTTAAAGCAAATATCACAGCTGCTAACTCAAGATCATGAGTAGGATAGTTTTGCTCATGAAGTTTTAGCTGTTGTGATGCATAGGCAATGACCTTATCATTCTGCATAAGGACACCACCAAGTCCTTTCTTCGATGCATCACTATAAATAACAAACCCATCATTCCCCGATGGTAGAGTCAATACAGGGGCATTGACTAATCTTCTCTTTAGTTCTTCAAAACATTCTTCACACTCTTTTGTCCAGACAAATTTAATCCCTTTACATGTGAGCTTTGTCAATGGGTTAGCCAATCTGGCAAAATTCTGGACGAAATGTCGATAATAACCTGCTAAACCAATAAAACTGCGTACCTCAGTTAAACTTGTCGGTGCTGGCCATTCTTGGATTGCCTTGGTTTTAGAAGGATCAACGGAAATTCCATCCTTAGAGACAATATGGCCAAGAAAAGAAATCTCATGAAGCCAGAATTCACACTTGCTAAATTTCCCATATAATTCATGTCTTCTAAGAGTCTTCAGTATAATGCATAAGTGATTTTCATGATCTTCGTGTCTTTTGGAGTATACCAAGATATCATCAATAAATACCACTACAAAGTCATCAAAATATTCCTTGAAAACTCTATTCATTAGATCCATGAAAACAGAGGGTGCATTAGTCAATCCAAAAGGCATTACTGTAAACTCGTAATGCCCGTACCTTATTCGAAATACTGTCTTTGGAACGTCTTCCTTCTTCACACACAACTGATGGTATCCAGACCGAAGGTCAATCTTTGAAAAGTATTGAGCTCCATGCAGTTGGTCAAACAAATCATCAATGCGAGGTAGGGGATACTTGTTCATTATTGTTATAGCATTGATCTCCCTATAGTCAATGCACAACCTCCTAGATCCATCTTTCTTCTTAACCAAAAGAACAGTGGCTCCCCAAGGAGAAACACTAGGGCGAATAAATCTCTTATTAATCAATTCCTCTAGTTGTTTCTTTAGTTCAACTAATTCCACAGTGGCCATTCTATAAGGGGTCTTCGATATGGGCCTTGATCTAGGAATTAAATCAATGGAAAACTCAACTTCTCGTTTTGGAGGATGTCCAGGTAAATCTTCCGGAAACACATCAACATATTCTCTCACAATAGGTACATCCTCTATTTGAATATTCCTTTCCTCACCCTCAGTAATTTCCTTATCTTCCTCCCCAATAATTGAATTCATTTGAGCTACTGGGGGTGGATCTAAAAAAGAATTATGTGGCGACGATTCGGCTCTAAAGATAAGGTGTTCCTTATCAACATCATCAAGAATCGTAACCTCTTTCCTCTTACAATAAATTTTTGCATCATGGTCCGAAAGCCAATTCATACCGAGGATTATATCAAATTCAATCATGGGTATGACGATGAGATCAGCAGGTAAAGAACATTTAGGTGCTCTAATGGGAACTAATTGACAAAACATTGTTACAACAATACTTCCCTTAGGGGTTTTGAACGACAACTCCCTTGTTAAATCAAATTGGAAATATCTAATTTTCTTAGCAAACTGGGAAGATATGAAACAATGCGATGATCCAGAATCAAATAATGCATTTGCTAAACTTGAGGAAACCATTAAATTACCTGCCACCACGTCTTTCGGAGCTTCCACCTCAGCATTAGTGATAGCATAAGCCTGGCCCTGATCCTTTGGCCTCTTCTGAGGTAAGTTCCCCTGACGTTTAGGACATTCATTTGCATAATGTCCCTTCTCTCTACAATTATATAATTCCACGTTGACAGCCGCTTTCTTTCCCTTGCATTCATGAGCTTTGTGGCCTTTTTCACCACACTTGTAACATACTCCTTTTCCTTTTAGACAGGCCCCAGGGTGCTTCCTACCGCAATTATCACAGGGTGGAAATTCATTTCTACCCTTCTTCCCTGTTTCCTTATTTCCTTTCCCAGAGTTTTCAGCGGATCTCTTCTTATCTTGCTTTGATTTAAAGTTATAAGACTTAGAGAACTCCTTTTCCGTCTTGATAGTGCACGAGACAATACCTTCGTATGAAGAGAAGGTTTGTGATACTAAAGCTCGACGGAGAAATGGTTTCAACCCATCAAAGAAACGATCAGTCTTACTTCTTGGGTTATGTATGTAATCTGCAGTATACCTTGCTAACCATGTAATGTTAGCCTCATACTTTGCGACATTCTCATCCTCCTTGTGCCTCAGACTCAGAAATTGCCCTTCCATATCCGCTCGATGGTTTCGAGGAAAGAATTTTTCTAAGAACAGATCTTTGAACTCCTGCCATTCCATGTTTGTTAATTCATCATCTTCCTTTGTGTTTTGAATTAGTGACCACCATTGATCGGCATCTCCAGTGAGGCGGTAAACTGCCATGACAACATTCTCCCTTTCACTACTCCCCAAGGCATGGAATATTTTCTCTAAGGAATTTATCCATTGCTCAGCCACTATAGGATTTGTACTCCCATTGAAGGTTGGTGGTTGTTGCCTCATGAAACGGTCTAGAATTGATCCTCCACGTTGCGGATCAGGGTGCTCCATACGAGTAAGGTTGTTATTCATAACCTGCGTGAGTTATCCCAGTATGGTGAGAAGCTGATATGCACCAGTTGTATCACTAGCTCCACCATAATTATCTTGAGTAGGAGGTAAATCCCTACACGGAGTGCGTGCATTGATACGGTTTCCATTCCTTCCACTAGGCGCCATTTCTAAATAATGTCATAAACTAGATTAGTTCATGAATCAAAATACATAATTCCATACTTGTAAAACACTTAACATAAATTGAACTAATTATCGATATAATCCATAATTATAAAAATGTTTTCTTTGAGGAAGTATATACTTGTAACCCTTCATAGTGGTTTGTAAAGAAAATGGGAATTATCCAAAGCATATCCCCCGGGAGTGTCGTAACCAAGAGTGCAGCAAGGCCCGTTGTCGTGCACCAGTTCTCGTTCGAGTCTAGCTCAAAGCGGTGTTTTCGGGTTTTACCCCTAGGTACATCTGTGCCAGAGCCGCCTCTACCTGCTCCTATCCAGACTGGGATGTATTTCTCGGAAAACTCACAACATCTCTACAATACCAAAATTCTAGGAAGTTCTTCTATACTAATCCTCAAAGTCTATCTTCGGGATATGTGCTCTAATCAGAGTTTATCTAAATCTAGCTTCCAAGGTTAGTACTAAACTGCCTCTGATACCAACTGTAATGCCCCGACCCCAGCTACCCAGAGTCGGTGCATTACTTCATAGCACTGGCATGATCACAAACGATCAAGTCTCGAAAGACCGATTAGTTTAGTAGCCTTGGATACACTGGATACATTCATAAACATTACATTACATCATAAAAATGAAAACTACAATAACATGGTCTCCCTAGTCCACACTCATATCCTCACTGAATATTCTTGAAAGTCAGTCATAATACACTTCTTCACATCCTGGGAAAAATAAAACATTGAAAGGGGTGAGCTCAAATGCTCTGTAAGGATAACAATATAGCGGAAACTTTCATAAGAAAACATAAGCATTTAAGGCAATGTATAACTAAAACAAAAGCCTTATTGAACATGAAAATCAGAATAATATGGAAAAAGTAAAATAAAATAATGCCATTACTTACTCACATGGATATTCTACTAGACGAATAATCACGTGAAATATCAATAACCACTTTCATAATGAGGGAATGTATAATTCCAGACATTCTGAAACACTTTGTCAAGGCCTCGGCCAAGATGTCTAAAATGATTAAGGCCTTGGCCAAAACCATAAATCAAATTGGGAAAGGGCCTCGGCCAATTCCACGTTTAGTTGTCTCATGAGACCTACTGATGCATCGAGGAGCTATAGCGGGCTCCACCCGTCACATATTAAGTCCAATACATTCCTCATATGAATAGGTTTAAACATAACATAAATATTCGTATTAAAACTAGCATACGAAATGTCAACAATTTCTCCATAAACTATGGATGGTATAAAAATAACACATCCACAGTCAAATATTTCACAAAATGTTCAATGGAAGTTTTTTTATCATAAATCAATTTCAATTAAACTTAAAACCCATCAAAGGATGTTGACATGGATGAAAACAAAGCTATTTGAGAGTAATATCTCTCCTTTTTGAAATCATTTAAAAGTCCCATAATTATAAAATAATACATTTACTTTGAAGATATTCTTATAAGCTTGTTAGAGAAGCTTCGACGAAGTTATAATGGCGGAAAATAGCCGCACCCGCCGTATAAGTTAAAAAAAACATTCTTACCTTAAATTTGTCAAAGAGGTAAAAAAGTACATTGTTTGGAAAACGACGGTAAGATTCCTTTCAAAAATTTATAAGGGTATAAATGACTTTAACACATTTTCCATTTAATAGTAAAAATGTTTTGAAAGACATTTTTATGAAACATGGATGTGGATGATAACGAGGTCCCAGTAGATAATTATGTATAAACAACCTTGGATAATGAAGAGGTTGTGAAGTAAACCCTTACCTTGTACTTTTTCTTGGTTAGGGTAGGTTAACCTCCTGTATAATGGTGAAATAATTGTTATTAAATTATACAAGAATCATATACATTCATATGATATCATATATGATCTTTTAGCATTGCTTTGTTAACAATATCTTAGATTTATCGTTGTTTCGGGTGTTAACTTACTCATTTTCTTTTATATGTTTTGTTACGTAAATCGTATTTTTCATGGATAGGTTGTATCTTATTCATATCCATAATGATATCATGTCCTTAAACATTATTTTTAAATCATAAAATGATAATTATACTTGAATGCATACGACGGAGAATGAATCTCCTCGCGTTCGTGGAGACGGTAGTCCGTACGTACGCACGAGAAACAATATCATTATTTTGATATTAAAATAATATATAATTGGATAGTATATCATATATACAGAATCATTATCATGTTATATTTATTATTTACATGAATTACATATCATTATTATACCCATCTAAATAATAATATATTGAATAACAAGTACACCACGACGTGGAGACGGTAAGTCGTACGTACGCACGTATGGTTACATGTCATTCAAATGATGGGTAGAATACTGAATATGGTTGTTCCATAGTTATAATAACATCACAGTATATAGAAGATACTGGAGTTATAATTTTAGAATTGAAATAATATACAAAGAGGGAGTGGAAGAAGAAAGAAACTTGAAAGAGGGTGATGAAAATGTTACCTCTTCTTCGGGTTATTCCTTTTGATTTGATCAAAAGGACTCCTGAGGATGAATTTATGGATAAAGTAAAGCTTCTAGGATGAAGGGAGAGAAGTTGGGAGAGTATTTGGTCAGAGGTTGGCCGAACCAAAAGTCTTGAATGTGTGAATAAGGTGGTAGAGGTGGGGTCCTTTTATAAGAGGAGAGGAGGGGCTCTTTTGGAAAGATTGAAATGTTACATTATTATACAATGATTTTCGGATTCTAAAGGTCCCACACTTATACAATTCGTGGATAAGGTGATAAGGGTTCGAAATATTCTCATCCAATAGGCTTTGGACAAGTGTAAGCCTTGGATTTTTCATTATCTTCTCATTTTATTTAAATCGTTAAATAATGAGGTCATCGCTGCATCATCATGATGTCATAAATAATTTAATTTATTTAATGTCTAAAAATTCTAAAAAAATTACTATGATGTAGGAAAGCTTTTTAGCATTCCAATGACTATTTATAGTCAAATATATGACTTGTATAACCCCATATAAAAATTGTTTTAGTAAAACATTTCATGTTTGTGTCATTTTTTACTTTAACATTAAATAAAAGGTATTTATGTCATTTTCCAAGTAAAGTGGCTCCATGGGGTCCTCAAGTTGACCCGTGGATTGTCTTTTTCGGACATGGCACATCCAATGAGGGTATGACATGTTTCAAGCTCATCTCATATTATTAAAACATTATTTTTACCTTAAACTACACTAATTACCTCTAATCGCGATTAAGAACTTAAAAGTTACTATTCACCAAAAATTATTTTAATCTCATTCAACCACATTTTACTTCTTAATGACAACCATGTATTTTGGATTTTTGAAAATCAAATCACAGAAGTGGTAACATTTTATTTAAACAAAAAATCAGTTATTTAACTACCACTTAGTGGTTTCACTATTCATCAAAAATTGAAGTTTTTCAGAACAATGCCAAAATTTCACCCTAAGCTATAATTGATATTCCGAATTCAAAAATGATGTCTATTTTACAAAATTCAAACATATAAGTTGCATTAATTAATTTTATAATTAATTACCGCTGTCACAACAAATAGCGTGTTTTTAAGAAACAATTTATATCAAAAGATTGGCAATTGTTTATGTCCATTTTCAATGTTAAATTAATTCTAATGACCACCATTGGATAAAATGGTAAAAATATATTCTAATTATACTTTAAAACCACTAAATAGTATAATTTATCACTATAAATTATTTTGATTAAAAAAATTTTTTTTAAGTATTTTTCACTATTCATAAAAAATTAGAAGTTCTCAGAAAAATACCAAAAATTCAACATAGGATAATTTCGATATTCTGAATCCAAAAATGAAGTCCATTTTGATAAATAAAATTTCTAAAATTTCAAAAATTAGGTATTACTATTCACAACGGCTAGTTTAATTAGTTGTGGTGTGTGTTAGAGCTTGAGGTTGCGTACAACACACGCTATTGCATTATTCGAAGGGAAACGTACCGTGGAAGCTTGGGGTGTTACATTTAACGAATGTACCTTAAACAAATTTCAGAAATTAATTTCTGGCACACCGTCCATCAGAATCATGTACCATCAATTTTTTCAGACTCGTAATAATTCCATATAATTAAAAAAAATTACATCGAAAATCTGGGTCTTTACACTATGTTTCATTTTCCTAAATATTTATGAAAAAATTAAGAATTTCCAAAGTTGACACCGAGAAGTACCAAATATTAGATCGATAAAATTGGGTTACATGATGTATGGCTGGAGAACCCGTCGTATAACCTTGTGCATTGTATCTAGATGCATTGAGCAAATAATTACAAGTGGTGCTTTTATTGCACACTGAATGTTGATCAGGCTATCCATGTCCCATGGAACACAGATACATGGTGTGTAGCTAGAATTCACACACTATATAGTCTGGTTGATTGAACATGTCGATGCCCCAGGTGTGTGAATTGGATATACGGAAATCGAGGTACATGGTGTGTTGCAAGATGTGCACTGTGTGTTGTCTCCCATTAATGGAAAACATTAAAATTACATTAAATTTTAAAATATCACTATTAAAACCATATTTTATTAATTAGTACCCCATTGTGTGTTTGAAAATTTTATAATGGTTTTAAATAATTTTAAATGCTCAACTAAATTATTGTAATTAGTTTTTCATTATTGGTTCTACAATTTATTTTCTATCAATTCCACTAGTTATTGTTATCGAAAAATACGATCAAATGATCATTAAGATGAAAGAGAATTAATAAATTAATTAATTAATTAATTAATTAATGTGTGTTTATTGTAATTAATAAATAAATGAATAAATAAATTACTTATATCCATTTAAATATGTGTATTTGTTTTATGTATGACCATTCATGAGCTTTACTAAGACCTTTGAATGCGTTGGATGATTTAATTTAATTTGTTGCATGAGTTTTCAATTATTTAATAATAAATTAAATGATGTTTTGTGGTTTATCCCTCCCTCCATTATTGCATAAGACCTATGTGTCCAATGATATTTATGTAATCCCTTTAAACCAATCCTTTGGTTCCCCTCACCTACATGCGTGTAATAAATAATTTTAATCAATAGAGCATCCCAAGGCACGTGGAGGTTGTTCAAGACAGAACCATAATGATGTGAACTCAGGTGATGCATAAGTGGATAGGTGGAATGTATTAACTTACAACAAGTCCAACAATATGTTTTTTACCATAGGCCAAAGGTTGATTTAATGTTCTCTCATAAAATAATCTATTAGATAAATCTCATGAATGGGACATTTAATTAATTAATAATTTATATATATGTAATTATTTATTTTATTAATGCAAGGTCATGATCACTTAAATTAATGAATTAATGTTCAAAGATGAAAATTAAAAAAATAAATTATTTATAAATGTTTTATCCAACATGGTTAATTAATTAAGTAACATCCACTTAATATTAATAATATGTGTAAAGGATTGAACAAGATAAAGTTTACATGTAATAAATTAAAATCGCTCAATTAAATATTAAGTCTGACTAAGAATTGCATTATTTAATTGGGAATGAAACCATAGAATTTAGTGTAGTACATGTAAAAAGTCTTGAAACATACCTTTATCGGGGAGTTCTCGTGAGAGTTTTATGATGACTTAACCAAATTATGAAGATTTTAATAGTCAAAGTCTGTTCAAAAAAAATTTGGACGTAGGTGTTATGGAAATCCAAGTCATGATTTCAAGATAGGGGAATCCACTCAATGGATCAAGGAGTTCCAAGACCATAGTTGTAAAGACCGCCTATGTAAATACATTATTTTTGTTTTAATGGCCAAAGTCTGGATCACTAAGATAAGTAATGGGGATCCTTTCCACTAGTATGTTAAATCATATATACATTCTAAGTTAAATGGTTAGGGCTATTTAGACTTGATAAAATAGTGGGAGATTTAATAAATAAATATATAACATTTAATTTGTTATATCTCACTTGTTTTTTAATCAAGAAAAGCACTAATAATATACTATTTTTAATTGTGGAATAAAATTACAATTTCATCATCCACACAATCCCTATGATCAATATTGGAGAAAGATAACCTCCTAACTAGTAGTAATTTATATGAGTGGTTTAGACTCCTTCAGTTTGTGCTATTCCATGAACATAAATCTTATGTGCTAGAATCCTCAATGTCTGGTCTTCCTACTAAAGAGGAGAGTAATGAAGAGTTCCTTGTATATGAAAAAAAATTGAGTTACATTGTATACGTTCAATTATTGATTCTTTCATTGATTTATAGTGAAATAATAAAGTATCACAAAAACTTGGATGCTTATAGAATTCTTGAGCACCTCTGTATTCATTACTTGGAGAGAGCTAGACAGAAATGGTTGGAGATTTATAAGGTTATATTTCAAAGAAGTCATGGAGAGGGTGCCCTAGTTGGACCTTATGTAGTCAAGCTCATTGGAAACATTGATTTCATTGAGGTTCTAGGGTTTAAACTCTCTGAAGAACTGGGCACTAACCTCATTCTAGCATCACTCCCTCAGAGATTCTCTAAATTTGGTTTGAATTTTAATATGAAAATTATTGTTAAGTATCTGTCAAATATTTATATGCTTCTTCACTAATTAGATAAGGATACAATTTTTTAAAACCCAACCATCCTTATGGTGAATAAAAGGAAAGTATAGGTAAATATATTTATGACCAAAGCTTCTTCATTAACTTATAAGAAGAGTAAGATCAAGGGAAAATCAAGGTAACATGATGTTGTTTGGATCACATGTAGAAATAATGGTCATTGGAAGAAAAACACTTCCCAACCAAAAAATCAAGGGGAAGATTTGGATGCATTTTTTATTGAGATAAATTTATCTTTTTCTACAAATTAGGTATTAGATACATGTTGAGCATCGAATGGAGATAAACTTTTCACTGTATCTCTTAGGTAATTCCACCTCACATTTCTGATTGAAATGATCTTGGTTTTAAAGGGTTTTTATTATGTTCCTTCATTACCCAAAACTTTATTTCTATATCCGTACATGATACAGATTGATTTATTTTCAAATTTGGGAGTAGATATTTCTTTTTCTATAAAGATGTAATTTTTTATTGTAAGGAACTATTGAATAATAGTCTTTATGTGTTGAATTACACAAACCAAATAACAAAAATTGATAACGAAGTTACATCACCTGAATCATAACACACCCAAAGTTGGCATAAATGACTAGATTATGTAAATGAAAATCACTTTACTAAATTACAACAAGAGAGATATTTAAATTATTTTTAACTAAAACCACTAGGGGTATTTGACACGTGTTTACAATGAAAAATGACCAAATCCCCATTCATTGGTAATGGTGAAAGGGTTAAATAAATTCTTGAATTAATTTATACAAATGTGTGTGGAGCATTTCTTATTGAATCAAGGGTTGGGTAATAATATTTCATAACTTTCATAGATGATGTTAGAAAAAATATATGTGTATAATTAATGAGGTATAAGTGAAATTATTTCGATAAATTCAAGGAATACAAGAATGATGTTTAGAAATTGCTTAGTATAAAGATTATGATACTTTTCTTAGATAATGTCAAAAAATATCTTAATCAATACTTCATCAATTATTTATGGGAGTTCAATATTTTATCTCAACTCACTCATTAGATGCCTTAGTGGAATAGTGTAAGAGAAAAGAGGAAGCGCACCATGCTGGAAATGGTGAGATAAATGATGATTCATATGTGTATTACATTATACTTTTTGGGAAACACAATACAAAAAACAACATATGTACTTAACTTAGTGCCAAATAATGAAACATATAGTATACCATAACAATTATGGAATGGAATGAAACCTGTGTTTTCTTACATACATGGGTGCGTTTGTAAATCAAATTTAAGGCCTCTTCATGTAACAAGAATGCACCTCGAGGTAAAAAGTGTGTCTTTAGAAGATATCCCAGTGAAACAAAGGGATACTACCTATGTAATCCTTTAGAAAACAAATTATGGTTGAAAAATGTGCCACATTTCATGAGAAGGATAAAATTTCTAAAAGAGAGGGTGGAAGTGGGTAGACTTCGATGAAGTCTAGGATCAATATAAACAATAAATGGCATTGAAAAAATTTCCAAAAATCCCCATGGAAGAAGAAATTTTCCCAGAGACACAATTACTATGTAAGAGTATTAGAGATATTAGAGAACCATAATTGTATGATTTTCTTGTCACCAAGGATGGCGACACATTATTAGTTCATAATAATGATCCTATAACCAACAAGGATGTAATAAGTGACATAGATGTTTCTAGGTGAAAAAATCCATGAATTTTGAAATTGATTCCATGCACCAAAACCAAGTATAGGTTTTGGTATAACCTCCATTAGATGTAATTCTCATTGGTTGAAAGTGCGTATTCAAGAAGAAACTAGACATGGATGGACACGTTAGTACCTATAAGTTGTGAATGGTTGCAAAAGGGGGTAAACAATGTCAAAGAATTAGCTAAATCGAAAACTTTTCACCATTTGTAATGTTGAAAACCATTATAATTATTCATTCCATTATGGATTTCCATGATTATGAGATTTGGAAAATGGTTTTCAAAATATCCTTCCTTAATGGAAACATTCAGGAAGATGTCTATATGACACAACCTGAATGGTTTGGGACTCCAAAGGATTCTAACAATGTATGCAAGTTAAAAAGGACCATTTATGGATTAAATCAAGAAATTAGGTCATGGAACATTCATTTTTATGAGGCTATAATGGAATTTGGTTTTAAAAAGAATGAATGTGATCCATGTTTATATAAATGATTTAGTGGGAGAGTAGTCATTTTCTTAATAGTATATATTTTTTATGTATTACTCTTTGGAAATGAAATTAAAGTCATACAGTCTATTAAGGCATGGATTAATAAAAGATTCTCTATGATGGACTTGGGTGAGGTAACATATATTCTTAGGTTCCAAATCCATCATGATAGATCTAATTTTTTTTTTGCCTAATTCAAAGCATATAAATTGACAAGATAACAAAGAGATTAAATATAGAATAATATAATAGTGGATTGTTTCTAGTGTCACATGAAATTCATCTTTCCAAGAGATCGTGTCCTCAAACACATGAGGAAATAAATAAAATGATAATGATTCCATACACATCACAGATTAGGTCAGTCATGTAAGATATGATATGTATTAGGCTAGATGTCTCTTATACATTAAGTGCATTAGGAAGATATCAAGAAGATCCATGTGGATGAAATTTGATGGAATTCAAGAATATCATTAAGTATCTGAGGCATACTAGGGATGAGTTACTAGTTTACGGTGGAGATGAGGAACTAGTCATCAGTGTATATGTTGATGAATGTTTCCAAAATGATCAAGATGACATGAAGTCACGAATGAGATACATCTTCACTTTGAATAGCGGTATTGAGATCTTGAAGAGCTCAAATGAGGATATGGAAATAGATTCTACAACACAGTATGAGTATATTTCAACATTTGAGGCATCTAAAGAAGCAGTATGGATGCAAAACTTAATTCAAGAGCTTTATGTGGTATCTAGATGTAAATATCCTATAAACCTCTAATGTGATAATATTGTAGCGGTGACTCTTAAAAAAGGGCCAAGGTCACATCCATGTATGAAACACATACATGAGAAGTATCATCTCTTGAGGGGTTTTTCTTGAAAAGGTTATGTTTCCGGTAGCAGTATTTCCATGGAAGAAAATTTGGTGGACCCCATGACTAAATCCTTGACTCAATAGAAACATGAAAATCACGCGAGGTCTAGCAGACTGAAGGTCGCATGTAGTTGTATCTAGTCTAATTGGGTGTTTATTGGAGTTGGTGTCCTAGTACCAACTATTTTTACTTTGATTATATGTTTATTTAATTCATTGAATATTAAAAAAAATTATTATATATTGTTTATTGTTCTGCATGATTCTAATGTAATAATGTCCTGGAGTATAAATTGCATTGATAAGGTCATAGAAGTTCACTACTATGAGGAGAACCATGATGTTCTATTACAATATTCTCAAATAATTTTCATCATTTGGATAACGTAATATTATTAGACATATAGTACACAAACATTCATGTGCGAGTACTCATAAAAATATTAGGCTTCTTCTCATGAATTTCACACTTGGTAATATCTAATACGGGAGATTAGGATATCGTACATGCCAGTATGAATTATGCATGTTTTGGTGTCTTAAAATATTCCTATCTATGAGAATGTCTAATGGTCCTTATATTTTAAAATTATTATTAATCATTGTTATAACTCACTTACTTAGATGCATTTAATTAACCATGATCATTATAATTTATGTAAAAGTGGGATATGTTGGGTGCAACATGAGGGACATTTCATTGATGAATAAATCAAGGTAGGATTTTTACCTTCATTATATAGGATGATATCTCGGACCTTTTATTGAAATAAAAACATCGCATTAAATTCCATGTCCATGGTGTAACGACATGTTTATATAAGATAGTATAAGAAAGACATAAGGAGAACATAGGTTGGTGATGTGGTTGTGAAACCTGTTTGATAAGATGTCGTGATAATGGGATTATATTATAGAGTGAATGTTCATATATAATTTTCAAGGTTGTGATATTAAGTTATTTATATTGGTGACCTTGATCCATTTCTAGATAGTAAACTTCGAACATTGTCAAGCCCATCTAATTTCAATGAGATATAATCCTAGAGGGTCACACACTAAATGTTTCTATTGATCTCGATTAAATTCTATTGTGGTTTAATTAATGGAATAAATATTAAAGTATAAGGAATAATTGTATTCCAGTTATATTGATCACATGAAATAAATAAATATTATTTATCAGCTTTTGAAAAAACTATGTTCTTTATTTATTGAATATTTTAATAAATATTTATTTGATATATTGTGAATAAAAATATTTATTTATGAATAAAATATTTATACGGTTTTTAAATAAACACCCGGGGAGTTTAGATACATCAAGATCAAGTTTAGTTACAAATATAAATTATTAAGAACATTAAATGACATTTTTTATTTTTTAATTTGGCGCACACCATAAAATAATAATAATATAATTATTATTATATGGCTTGGTATTTCTTAAGAGAAATAAATTTTATTTAATGGCCGCTATGAAATAAAATAATATTGTAACTTAAATCCTAAATCTAAAAATATATGGCTATATCAATTGTGTAGAGTATCCTAAAATTGAGAATATTGAATTCTTTCAGACAATCAATTATCTCTCAAATACTACTTCACTCTCCCTCCCCAGAATGAGGGGTATAGTATAGATTTAGTCAATATTGAATAATGAACGATCAATAACAAACAACACAAGACATTTAAATCGCTATTCTAGGACCTGGATATTGATTTGTGTTTCTCGGAGATCATAGGAGAATGTGTGGATCACTGGTAGAGGGATTATATTCCCGGATCCTCGTATCATAATAAAGGTAATCCAAAAGTGTATTTTTGGACAATCAATATTCAACAATGAAGAAAGTTCCCAAGACCAAGTATTTATTTCTTCAAATATTAAATAATTTAATCATAATGTTTACATAAAAGATCATCGCTCTTTGTTTCAGGCAATGATTATTAAAATAAATTTTAATATATCACCCCACCATACACATCCACTACCCCTGAAAGCATCAAAAACTAGAGACAACACTAATAAGAACTTACCAAAGGATATTTATGCTCTAAAAAAGTTACGATATCATGGGAGACAATAAGGAGATAATAACCATAGATGGTTCAAAACAACATCCAAAAGAGAGTAACTGGCCAAAATAGAATAAAATATCAACGCATCAAAACTGTAAATTCCATAGAAAATAATTTAAAAGAAATGAATAAATTGATTTTTAATTTTTATGAAATGATATTTTTCCCAATATTAATATGATACCAGTTTGTATGGGCTTTGTTGACATGGAATTACTCTTTTTAAACAACAAGATCTAAGTATGCCCTAAATTTTTTCATAAAATAAAAAAAATTGAAAATAAAATAATGGCATATATATTCCATTTTCATGAAAAATTAATCAAATAAACAAGAAAAAATTCATATAAAATGAGTTCATTAAACAAGGAACATCAAATTATATCATGATAGTGAACAAAAAAATTGGAATATCAATGGAAATGGAAACACATCAATTTAATACATTCATGAATTCTTATTAATAAAAAACATTTTTTACATAAAAATTATAAATAATGAATAAATGACAAGAAAATTTAATTCCATATTAAATAATGAAAACCTATAACGATGGACATGTTCTTATATATGATGAATAAAAAAACACAAATTGAAAACAACATCAGGTTGTGATAAAATTATAGCAGTATAGAAGGATTTAACTCATTCTACATCAACAGATAAATTCAGATTTTTTTAATTAAATCGAAGAATGAAAGATAAAAAAGTTAACATCAAACATGTCACGACCCATCCCACGGGACCCGTACCGTGACTACTCCAATCCTGCCTTCCTTAGGCTAAGGGCTGGACACAAGCACCAAAGTCTTATTTCCCTAGAACTGGGAAGGCATTGCCTTTATATCCAATAAACACACAACCAAGAACACAACAAGATACGAACTCAAATAAACTGAATAGTAAATAGATTGAGTACAGTAAGAAAAAGGGGATGGAATACAAGCCCAACTAAAAAGTACAAGGAAAACTGGAAAGTACAAGACAACTGATCGGTGAAAAGCATCTCCTGGATCATTTACCTAGATTCTCACATGAAGGGTAGGTACATATTGCCTTCTCAGCACTCCACATCCACCTGTCTCCTCTGTGAATCGACACATCATATGTTCCACCTCTGAGCACCGTCTAGTCCTAGTACCCTTTTCCTCAGACAACATTGTCTGTCATCTATATCCAACACAACATGGTGCGGGCATATCCCATGTTGGGGTGAGTATAACGATACTCAGTAGAGACCTTGAGGCCCTCAAGGTCTCACAAAATCAACCAAGGATAAAACAAAATGTATGAAATCAATAGATAACACTACTTAGGTATATTCACATACATATACTTGAGTTTTCAAGTCAGCCATATCAATCATGTGGAAAACACAGAGGCACTGGCTCATCTCACACTGAGTATATCTTTAGATATAGTAGTAGATATGATTAGTTATAAATTCTGAATCATCTTATTCGGTTAAGAGGCTCTGGTGCTGACCTAAACAGATTCTCTAGGAGTTGACCAACACATGATCACTAGGATTTAACCCACACAAGATCTCTAGGATCCGAACCACAGAGGATCACTAGGAGATGACCCACAGAAAATTGATAGGATCTGACCCGCACAGGATCGCTAGGAGGTGAACCGCACAAGATCGCTAGTAGCTGACCCACACAAGATTTCTAGGAGCTCACCCCCACAAGATTTTAGGAGATGACCCCCATAGGATCTCTAGGATCTCACTTGCACAGGATCACTAGGATCTCACCCGCACAATATCCCTAGGAGCTGACCCGCACAAGATCGCTAGGATCACTCTTCTCGACACAGCCAGCTAGTGGGTTTCCTCACTAGGCTTTCTCATCTCTGATAGAGTCTGTTCCCCAAGCCATTGGTAGATTATACAACTACCATGATGTCACATAAAGAATTATCTCAAATAATATCCACGTCATAGGGGTCTCAATGCAATCAATAGTGTGTCAATCAGACGCTCGTTCTCTGAGTTATTAGCCTTTTAGTCTCGTGGGGTTTGGTTGAATTCGTGCTCGATTCAACCTAAACGTACCCCATCATAATCAAAAAATCTAGTGGGTTATACTCAATGTGACATTCTCGCTCCAAGGTTTTCAGCACCGTTGGTGGTTCTTTAAACGAACATTCGGTGCCAAAAATATTGCCAAAAGAGTGTAAATGGGTCATAGTGGGTCTGGGTCCGGTCCGACCCGGTCTGGGTCGACCCGAACTGATCTGATGGGTCTAGCCGGCTGAGAGGGGTCACAGAGGGTCATGGGGGTTCTGCGATGGTGGATCGACCGCGGGGCGACTCAGCAGTGGGGTGGGTCAGCCGTGGGGGTGCCTCGAAGGGGGCTCGGCCTGGGGGTGCCGCGAGGGCGGCTCGGTAGGGGGTCCCGCGAGGGCGGCTCGGCCCAGGGGTGCCACGTGGGCAGCTCAGCCAAGGGGTTCCATGAGGGATTCTCAGCCAAGGGGTGGCTCGATAATGTCGTGGGTGGCGCGGCTGGGCCATGGACGGTGGCAGCGGATCAGGTGGCAAGGTCGCAGGCGGCGACTCAATTGCACACGGCGGCGGCGGCTCAGGCGGCGCCTTGGCCGTGGACAGTGGCAGCGGCTCGGGCGGCGGCTTGGCCATGGACAGAGGTAGCGGCGGGGTGACATGCCTTCACAAGAGTCCATTTTAGCCAGCCTCTTTCTGTGTTTGTCGTCGTGGTGTAATCCACCTTCTTCCATTGTGAAGAACACAATAAGTAAGAACACAGGAGGGGTTGGGCCATGTTTTTTTCGCCCTTACCCTCCGCGATAGAGCGGTAGCAAGCGGGTCAACAATATTAGGAGTCAAGAATGACAAAATATTCAATTCAATACAAATTGTGGATCAACTCGTTTTGGTTGATCCAATTTCACAATGATTTCCAAGAATGAGGAAATTAAATGAGAGAATTCGTGAATATAATAATAATCCCTTAACTTGGATTGTTTGTTGACGTTGGAATGAGAAGGAAGTACAGATGAAGATTCATCGTAGATGAAGACGTCCCATGTTGGAGGAAGTCAAAGATATCAGAGTTCATCACTCCCACCACATGCATCTGATTTCGGTCTCATTCATTGGTTCTTCATAGTTGAAAGAGTTCTTCGTCAGCAAGAGAATTCTTTGTTAGAGGATGGAATTCTCCACGATTCTCAAAAGAGTACTCTCCTTCTCCTTTTCCCACCAAAAGAAAGAGGTGCCAATATAATTTGACTTAAGAAGAAATTATATTGGCAGACACACACACACATGTTGGAAAAAATTAAAGTATGGCATTGGTGCGATTAATTTGGAAGAAGTTCAAGAGGATCATCCACATTAAAGTGGGAGACGAGAGGTTTCTCCCACAATATGAGGGGAGTTCAAGAGGATTAATCCTCGGGTGGTCCCCAACAACAAATCCTATCATGGAAGGTTAGGCTTGGGTGGTCCCCACCACCATAACCTCTCATGGGAGGCTAATTTAGGTGGTCCCCACGTATGAAACTTCCACATGAGAGTTTCAAAACAAAATAAAATAAAATGATACACAATTTTTTTTTATTCTTTTCACGAAAAACCCAAAAAAATTAACTTTCACCCTCAACCAACTAGCATCAAGGTGAAATTATTCTTAAGCGAATATCGGTCCAACGAGTTCAACAATGCCCTCAGATTTAAATTCTGAGCACCGCTTTAAAAGTTAAAAAAACCCACTTGCATGTTTACTGAATGTAGCCGAACAAATGTTCTGAAATTTATTTCGGGTACTCCGGGCCTCGAAATCACGCGTCGTCCATATCCGAGGACTCTTAAAATTCCCATTTAATTAAAAAAATTACATGGAAATTCTAGGTAATTACATTCTCCCCACCTCAGGGATTTTTTTTCCAGTAAGCCACATCTCAAAACTAGGAAAACAAGTGGGGGTACTGAGCCCGCATCAAAACCTCTCACTCCCATGTGCACTCCTGGTTGTTCCCATGCTGCCAAAAATCGTGCACCAAAGGTATCGACCATCCGGGATGTTCCCACTCCTGTTGATCCTCAATCTCTACTCGAACCTCCGTAAAAGTATCCCCATCGTCGACATCCATCTCTCCATGGTCGATGATGTGAGAAGGGTCATGCACGTATCTTTTCAGCTAGGATACGTGGAAGACGTCATGCACTCGGTGTAGTTGAGGTGGAAGAGCTAAGCGTTAAGCCACCTCACCAACTCTGACGAGGACCTAAAAATGTCTGATGAACCTCAGAGATAACTTTTCGCCTCGGCCAAATATCTTAAAAACTCATCGAGGTGAGACCCGTTGAATGACATGGTCGACATCCACGAACTCTAGAGGTCTCCGTATCCTTCCAGAATAAGACTTCAGCCTTCTCTGTGTAGTATTCATCCACTCTTGGATGATATGCACTTTCTCTGTGGTAGCCCGTATCATCTCTGGTCCCACTAGTACTGACTCCCCTAGGTCAGTGGACCACAAGGGTGATCTACAAGGTCTCCCGTACAATGCCTTGAATGGTTTCATCCCAATTTTGGAGTGATTGATGTTGTGTATGCAAATTAAACCAAAGGAAAGTGATCCTCTCAACTATGACCGAAGTCAAGGACACAAGAACGTAGCATGTCCTTGAGGGTCTGAATGGTTCACTCAGTCTGACCATCCGTCTGAGGATGGAAGGCGGTTCTCAAATGAAGATGCAACCTGAAAGCCTCCTGCAACCCCTTCCATTGCCAGGAAGTAAAACATGCATCACAATCGAAGACAATTGTCAAGGGTTCATCATGTAGCCGCGCAATCTCTTGCACATAGAGAAATCCCATGCTCTCTACTGAACCCCGCTCTCTGATCGGTAGGAAGTGGGATGACATGGTGAGTCGGTCGAAGATCACCCAAATCGAGCCATGAACTTTAGATTTACGTGGAATTCCTATAAATAAGCCCATGGATATGCCATCCCACTACCACTCTGGGACCTCTAAATGATGAACCAAGCCTGCTCGTACCAGATGTTCTGCCTTCACTTGCTGAAAAGTGAGGCACTGAGAAACAACCTTTGCTACTGTTTCCATCATTATCGACTGCCAGTGCTGTCGTTGAAGATCCTAGTACATCTTCGCCATTATTAGATGTACCTCTAGAGGGGATGTGTGTAAATACCTCAACACTTCCTCATGAAGTGACATTGGTACCATGGTATGTCCTCTAAAGAGGATGACATGCTCCCCGCCTTCAGAAAATCCATCTGGTGCCTGTCCTGTGGATATTTGAGAATATCGTCTTGCAGTCAACGCCCCCACGCTACTCCTCCCTAACTCGCAGATAAGTGGGGGAGTGACTATAATAGAATGAAGAAAAGCTGCTTCATCTCTATCCAAAAAGAATATCTACAAAGTATCCAGCTACTCAGTTGCCTCGCCTAGCAACTGTATACCAGAAATCTTGCTGAGTGCATTTAAAACAACATTCCCCTCACTAGGAGTATATACTATCTCGAAGTCATAGTCCTGGAGAAACTCAAGCCAATATCATTGTCTCAAGTTCAGGTCCTTCTGAGAGAAGATATACCTGAGAATCTTGTGATTAGAGTACATTGTAAAACGGTCTCCCATCAGATAGTGCCGCCATATCTTCAAGGCGAAGGCCACTACTGCTAACTCCAGGCCATGGGTTGCATATTTTTTCTCATGTTGCCTTAGATGCCAAGAACCATATGCAATCACTGCTCACTCCTGCATCAAGAAACATCCAAGTCTTTTCCCAGATGAATCACAGTAGACTATGTACCCTACGCCCTCCTCTGGTAGCCTCAAGATGAGTACACTAGTCAGCCTCTGCCCCAGCTTCTGAAAACTCTTCTCGCATCTCTCCAACCACACGAAGGGTTTACCCTTCTTCGTCAATGCTGATAGAGGTGATGTAACTCTGTAAAATATGGCACAAATATTTGATAGTATCCGACAAAACTCAGGAAACTCCACACCACTATCACACTCAAAGGTGGCTCCCAAGAATGTACTGCCTCAATATTTGCTGGATCAACTGCAACTCCAGCCTCCAATATAAAATGTCCCAAAAAGTGAACCTCTGGGATCCAAAACTGGCACTTCTAGGGCTTCCAATAATGTTTGTGCTCTCAGAGAGTGTCTAGTACTACCTACAAATAGTAGGCATGCTCCTCCTCAGAAGATGAGTAGATCTAAATGTCGTCGATGAAAAATACTACAAAGTGATCAAGGTATGGATGAAGGATCCTGTTCATGATCCCCATGAACACTACAAGTGAATTGGTTATGCCGAATGTCATAACCAAGAACTCGTAATGGCCGTACCGACATCTGAAAGTCGTCTTCTGTACATCCTCATCTCATAATCTGAGCTGGTGATAGACTGATCTGATTTCTATCTTCGAGAACCAATGTTCTCCCTTTAGTTGATCAAAGAGGTCATCAATCCATGGAAGTGGGTAATTTTTCTTCATATTCACCCGGTTTAGGCACTGATAGTCAACACAAAGCCTCAAGATCCCATCCTCCTTATTGGAAAAAAAATCGGGGCTGCCCAAGGAGAAACACGGGATCGGATGAATCCCTTCCACTGAAAGTCCTCTAGCTGTACCAGCAGCTCACGAAGCTCAGTGGAAGCCATCCGATATGCTGGTGTAGATATCCGTGCCATACTGGGATACAAGTCAATGTAAAAGTCCACCTATCTGCGAGGATGTAGACCTGAAGCATCATTTGGGAAGACATCCGCTTACTGGTCCACCACAACACAATAACTCGGACTCTCAACATCAACTGCTCCGAGGGTAAGGCTAGCCAACTGATGAGTGATCAGCTCCACTCTCCTCTGGGTAAGTCCATCCTGTGCTGAAATGGATCCCTTCTTGCCACTGAAGGTTATCCTGGTCCCATCCGTGTGGACACACCACACTTTTCTCATAATATAGTCAATATGTGCATGGACTGTAGATAACCATTCCATACCCAAGATGATGTCGTAAGTCCTCAACACCACCACAAGGAGATCCCAGATGAAGCTCTCGCCTCCTAGAGTATGCTCAAACTACCATCACCAGTGTACAATCCTTGAAACTTCTTCTGTAGGATTCTCAAGCCAGAAGGATTGAGTGAATGACTCCGTCATAATCTCTGAGATCCTAATGAGGGCAGTGGAAATAAAATAATTACTGGCACCTGTGTCTCTATGTACTACAACTATGGTGGAGTAGACACAGATCATACCTTGAATCATTTCTAGAGCGTCGTGATCGTAGGCCTCAGCTAGAAGGAGCTGATCTCGCCCCTGTCCACCTGATCCCTATGGTTGGGGTGGACCTCCTGGTTGTGGTGGCGGTAACATCTCAAAACGTCATCCACCGCCATCTGCATGGCCAGCTACCCTACCACGTCTTCCTGCTCCCTACGGACCTCCTCAGTAGAACCTATGTCTCTACCTGGGCGGTCCCTTGATTGTCTGCTAATCATCCATATGGTACGTCTGACAGTCATGAGCCATGTGACTCTACCGACCGCATGTGTAACACTGCCCACTCTTGGTATTACTGGATCCGCCTCAGGTACCCCGCACAACCGATCCTGAATTGTTCCATCATCCACCTGTAGGTCTGGTCCTCTTGGACCTCTGCGACATTTATTTGCTGGCAGCTACAGAGGACTCTTCTATGTGATGACTGGGGGTGGGTTTCACTACTGGTGACTACTCAACAAGAAAACCCTCCACTAAGAGGGCTCTCTCTAACACCCCCACCTGCGTCGGGATGCTGAGTGAGATCATTGAAGCCCTGATCTCCTGCCTAAGTCCCTTCTTAAAGGTTCGGGCCCAGAAGAATGGTTCTCGCACCATATCGTTGGAGTAGCGTGAAAGGTCAGTGAAACTTTCTATGTACTGAGCTACAACCATGTTGCCCTACTGCAGATGAAAGATATCATGTATTCACATTGTGCGAAGAGTCGCTGGGGAAAACTATACCTAAAATAGGATCTCGAAGTCTTCCCAGAGAAGCGTCCCATCGTTTTGAACCTGGAGCATCAAGCTCTACCATCTCCCCACTACTTCCTATAGAAGTCTGGCAGCAAGGATCACCATGAGATCGACTCGTGTCCCTACCAGTCGGAAGACTCTCACTACAGCCTCCAACCAATCCTTAACTACTTGTGAGTCCATCTCTCCCCTGAACCTGGGTGGCCTTTGGCATTGGAACTTGTGGAACACACTCAAGCGGCATGCACCATCTGCTAATGGGGCTGGTGGCATCGATGGCCCAATAGAAAATGGAACCGCTGGTTCCTCCACTGGTGCTTCTACTAGAAAAGGGCCCTACACCAATGCCTCATCACACAGTGGGATATTAGTGCATGCTACTCTTGGAAACCAAGCTGGCTGTCTGCATGGAGGAATTCTGAAAAGAAACAGCTCACCGCAATTGATAAGTTATACCTGGTGAGATGACTCCAAATATAACAAAGAAAACTCTTCAAAACACACACACAATTAGAGATTTTGTACACTAAGTCGTAAATCAGAAGTCAGGGTCTTAGTGTATGGATACATCAGTCACCACAACAACATTGGATTTCCTAAACAGATAACCACACTCACTACACTTAACACTTTTTCCATTTAAAAATAAATATCAGAGTCCTATGTTATGTTGTAGAACTGATGCCTTTGATTCAAATTTGTCAGGACCCGTCCCCCGGGGCCCGTTCTATGACCACCCCAAGCCCAACTTCTTTAGTCCAGGGGCTGGTGACTAGCACCAAGAAATATTTCCCTAGAACTGGGAAGGAATTTCCTTTATAACCTGTAAACACACAACCAAGCACACAACAAGATATGAACTCAAGTAAACTGAATAGTAAACAGAGTGAGTACAGTAAGAAAATGGGGCTAGAATACAAGACCAACTAAAATTACAAGGAAAACTGGAAAATACAATACAAATGATCGGTGAAAAGAAGCTCTTGGATTTTCCACCTAGATTCATACCTAATGCGTAGGTACAGATTGCCTCCTCCGCACTCCACATCCACCCGTCTCCTCTACGAACCGACATGTCATATGGTCCACCTCCGAGCACCGTCTGGTCCTGGTACCCTTGTCCTCAGTTAGCATTGTCCATCGTCTGCATCCAACACAACAAGGTTCCGACATTGCTCATACAGGGGTGAGTATAATGATACTCAGTAGGGGCCTCGAGACCATTAAGGTCTCACAAAATCCACAATGGATAACCCACAAACTATGAAATCAACAGATAAACAAACACAGGAATATGCCCAGACATATACCTTAGTTTTGAAGTAATCCATATCAATCATAAGGAAAACACAGAGGTGATATCTCAGCTCATAGCAGGAATATCTTTAGGTACGATAGTAGAGATGATTAATTATAAATACTAAATCATCTTATTCCATTAAGAGGCACTACTGCTGACCCACACAGAATCACTAGGAGCTGACCCACATAGGTTTTCCATGATCTGACCCACACAGGACCGCTGGGAGCTAACCCACACATGATCGCTAAGAGCTAACCCACGCAGGATCTCTAGGATCTGACCTGCACAGGATCGCTAGGAGCTGACCCCCACAGGTTCGCTAGGACCACTCTTCTCATCACAACAAGCTACTGGGTTTCTTCACTAATCTTTATCATCTCCGAGAGAGTCTCTTCCCCAATCCACTGGTCAATTCTACAAAAACCATGACTTCCCACAAAGTAGTATCTCAAAGGTTCACCACGTCATAGGGGTCTGAACGCAACAGACGGTACATCAATCAGACGCTTGGTCGGTGAGTTATTATCCTTTTAGTCCCCGGGGCCCGGTTGCATTCGTGCTCGATCGAAACTGACTGTATCCCATTATAATCCAAAACATCAGTGGGGTATACTCAAATGGAAGGTCTCACTCCGAGGATTCTAGCGCCACTGATGGTTCGTCAAACGGACGCTCGGTGCTAAAGTTATGGCAAAAAGATAGTAAATGGGTCGTAGTGGGTTCGGGTCTGGTTTGACCTGGTTGGACCGACCCAGCTCAGCCCGTTGGGCGGCCCAGCCCATTGGGTTTGTCCCAGACCTCTGGGTCTATCCTAGCCCGTGATGGGCAGCCCATCCCGTTGGATAGTCTGGCAGGCCATGAGGGGCCGCCAAGGGCTACAGGGGGTGTTGTGAGGGCGGCTCGACCGCGGGGCGGCTCAGCCATGGAGGGTGTCGTGAGGGTGGCTCGGTCCTGGGGTTCTACAAGGGTGGATCAACCAAGGGGTTCCATGAGGGAGGCTTGTCCTGGGTGTTCCATGAGGGTGACTCGACCAAGGGGTGTCGTGAGAGCGACTCGTCCAGGGGGTGCCATGTGTGCGGCTCGGCAGAGGGGTGCTGTGAGGGTGACTCTGCCGAGGGGGGGATCGACAAGGCCACGGGTGGCATGGCGAAGACATGGATGGCGGCGGTGGCTTGGGTGGTGAGGCCACGGGTGGCGGCTCAGCTGTGGACAGTGGTGGCCTCTCTGGTGGTAGCTCGGTCGAGGACGGTGGCGACAGCAAGGCTGCAGGTGGCGGCAGCGGTTCGGGTGGCGAGGCCGCGGACGATGGGGGGTCATGCCTTCACCAGTGGAAAGTTTAGCCAGGCTCTCTCTTTGTTCATATTCATGGTGTAAGACAATTTCTTCCATTGTGAAGAACACAATAAGGAAGAATAATGGAAGGGTTGGGCAATGTTTGTTTGGCCCACACCCTCCGCATTAGAGTGGTAGTAAGCATCTCAAAAAAATTATGAGTCAAGAACCACAAAATCATCAATTTAAAATGAATCGTGGATCAAATCAGTTTGGTTGATCCACATTCTCCATGATTTCCAAGAACGAGGAAATTAATCGAGAGAATTCAAGAATTTAATAATAACCCCCTACCTTGGATTGTTCGTTGTTGTTGGTGCAAGAAGGAAGTATGGATAAAGATTCGTCATAGATAAATACATCCCATGTTGGAGGAAGTCGAAGATATCGGTGTTCATCGCGCCCGCAACATGCCTCCGATCCTGGGTCCGTTCGTTGGTTCTTCATAGTTGATGGTGTTCTTCGTCGGTGAGAGCATTCTTCATTGGAGGATTGGATTCTCTATGATTCTCCAAAGAGTTCTCTCCTGCTCCTTTCCCCACCAAAAGAATGAGGGGCCAATATAATTTAACTTAAGAAGAAATTATGTTGGCACAGACACACACACATTTTGTCAAAAATTAAAGTATGGAGTTGGCACAATTAATGTGGAAGAAGCTCGAAAGGCTCCTCCACATTAAAGAGGGAGTTGGGGGGTTTCTCCCTCATTAGGAGGGGAGTTCAAGAGGATTAATCCTCGTGTGGTCTCCACCACCATAACCTCTCATGGGAGGTTAATTTAGGTGGTCCCCACCTATGAAACTTGCACATGGGAGTTTCAAAACTAAATAAAATAAAATTTTACACACTTTATTTTATTTTTTTCACGAAAACCCCAAAAAACATTAACTTGCACCCTCAACCAATTATCATCAAGGTGGAATTCTTCTTAAGAGAATATCGGGGCTACAAGTTCCACAGTTCCCTCATATTTCAATTCCGAGCACCGGTTTAAAAGTTAGAAAAACTTGCTCACATGTTTACTTGAATATAATGATCAAACTCATTGATTTATATGATTTATCCAATTGACATTCATGGAGAAGGTAGAATCATAATATCCTATACTATAAAAAGGGAATGTTTTTATGGAAAAAATATAAAGAGATACTTGAAGAATCTATATGAAATATTTTTGTAGAAATAAAAAACAAATAAACATTAAACAATCTCAAGGCCCCCTTACTATGGACTCAACTTTACCTTGTCAATATCCTCCACGCCCAGCTCTTATAGATGTTTTTGTTAAGGATTCCCCCTCATCCTCCATCATAATTGTGCTAAAATTCTCTCTTATATTGTTTTATTGTCCAAAAACATATTAGAAACCAAGGAAATTGTTGGTATTGAAAAAAACATGGTTTCCATGGATTCCTCCTATTTCTCCAACAAAGGCCTCACAGGTGGTATTTTTATTCTTTGGAGAGAGGATTGTGATGTGAGGGGAAAATACTTCTCATCAAACCAAATTCACAACCCCATCCAACAACATGATACCCCACCATGGGATTTTGTATAATTTTTTAGATTTACCTCCTAGAGGGATAATTGGATGTCTTGGAAGCTTATCAAAACCCTGTGAGAGAGCATACAAGGAACTATCCTTTTCGACAAAGACTTCAATGAAATCATGTCCCTAAATAAAAAAAGGTGTGCTAGTAGATCCTATGTCTCAATTTTGGAGTTCTGGAAATAATATTTTGTGGATGGTCTCTCTAACCTAGGACATACATGTAAAAATTTTATTGGTTTTTAGGGAATTTAGAAATCAATCACACTAGAGAGCGTCGAGACAGATTTTTGGGGTTGAACTAATGGTCCAACCTCTAAAGGTTCTTTCATGTATCTCACATGGCACCAAGTATGTCGAACCACATCCCTATCATCATTGATATTTCACATGGCTATAGAATATATAAATATGTGAAAACTTTCAAATTTTAAATCTTTTAAAATAAAGATAAATAATGAGAAGATGTGATATATTCATGTTGGAAGGTTTGAGACCCAGATACGGGTTGGAATATCCCCTATGTAGCATCCAAGATGAAAAGTTTGAGATACATTAAATATCACCAACATAACAACCACAATGATATATTAAATGGGAAGTTGAATTGTCTTTACACTCATCCCCCCTTGGATGTTAATCTTTCTAGAATCGTTCTTCTTGATGTGAAGCTGGATACTGCTCTTCATATTATGGAATGATTCTGGTCCACTAGTTCTCACAAAAACCACATTAAATAAATAGACATTAACACACACTATCTTCAATAGAAGGTCTCTATGAGGTTCCATGAGAAATCCATCTCCATCCTTTCTAATTACAATGGAAGATATTTAAAAAATGAGGATGATATCCATGATATCATCACACTATTTTTTCTAAAGCTTTACACTGCAAGGATTCTTCCATTTCTACTGAAATTGATTACTGAATAAAACCTATGGTTATAGATGAAAGGAGTTATCATCTCGAAATATAATTCTCTAATGAATAAATCTTATGGTTGCTCAAGTAAATCCACTCCAAAAAAACAAGGGATGGATGACTTTCGTGCCTTATTTTTCGTAATATTTTAGTATATTGTTATGCCATATATTTTAGATCTTATGAATGATCTCAATGTGGGTAAATCCAATCTCCTCTCTCACTTGATGAAACCATCAGCAACATTATCCCAAAGATTAAAAAAACCCTTATTTACTTAAACTTGAGGCCAATTAGCTTATGCAATGTATCCCACAAGATCTTATCAAATATCTTAGTCAAATTTCATGTGAATTTGGCTACCTTCCGTTATTTTCTAAAACCTAAGTGCATTCATCATAAAAAGTTTCATCATTGAAAATGATATTATGAACCATGAGGTGTTTTATTCTATGGAAATATGCTCAAATGTGAATGAGAAATTATTTTATGGAAGATGGACATGAAAAGTAATACAATATAGTAGAGCATCATTTCCTTCAATTTGTTATGAATAAAATGGGTTTCTTCTCAAAATGGACTAATATCATCATACATTGGGCCTCTTCAGTGTATTTGAGGATTAAATCTAATGGAGGCCTTTCTCAAAGATTCACCCCCCTCTTGGTGTCGTTGGTATGGGGACCCTATTTTCCATTTATTCATTATTTTTGTGGATGATGTTTCTTCTAATCATATTTCAATGGCCGCGACTAATAATATTATTCATGGGGAAAAGGCGTGTCACCAAAGCACACCCATTTCACAAAATTTTTATTTTGGATGAAACCCTTATCTTAGGCCACCCATGAAGAGTCAGACTCAATTTTTTCAATTAATCTGACTCTATGAGATAGAATCCGGATAGGTGGTTAACCAGGCTATGTATGAAATATTTTTTAGTATAGTAGTTCCATCGACTAAGAAGATTAATCTCATCAAAGATTTGAGTATTTAGGTGGTTTAAAAACAAAATAAATACTGCAGTCTTCCCTTGATTGTTGGTCGATAAAAAAGGGATCCTTTCATGCTTTATTTATAGAATAGAAACAAATACCAGGCTGGACATCTAAGATAATTTTAATATCAGGGAAGGAAACTATTATTAAGGTTTTGGTTTAATCAATTCCAAGCTATGTCATGTCCCATTTCAATATCCCTAGCATAATTTCCAACCAAATCAACTCCTGCATCGCCAACTTCTGGCGGGGTTATAATAATTGAAAAAACAAAATTCATTGGATGGGATGGGTCAAGCTTTGTTCCCTTGATGCATGTGGGGGAATCAGATTTCAGAAACTCCACCTCATCAATGATGACCTTTTTTCCAAGCTAGTATGGTGTCTATTGATTCACCCAGAATCATTCTATGTGTAGTTTATTTATGAAAAGTTACCCCCACATGGAATTTTGAGGATAGGTGTAAGGACATTACCCTATCTTCCTCTAGATAAGACATTGGGGTTCAAACAAACTATTTTATGGTGGGATCTACTAGGGGATTGGTTATACCACTAATGTCAGCATCTGGAAGGGCCCTTGTTTGGCCGACCACAACAGGTTGGTGGAAACTTCTGCAATGGTACCTCGCATTGAGGATTCAACTATCTGTTACATCTCCAATGATGCAAGAAATGGATGGTGTGTCAACAATCTTGGGTCCTGGTTTAATGAAATAGTTTGAAGGATTATTTTGAGCATCCCTTGTGTGGAGGATATGGGGCAGGATGGTCTCTTATAGAGTAAGTATATTTTGGGATCATATTCTGTTAAGTCCAGCTAAAATATGGTGTTTGAAGCCCAGATTATGGAGGCAATGTTCTTTGGAAAACTGTGTGGTATCTGGAGGTCCTTCCCATGGATTGGTACTTCTGGTGGAAAAAGTTTATAGGACTCCTTCCCTCAAAGAAAATTATTTTTCTTATCCATTCTTTTGATGACCAAAACCTCCCTATATGAGTGGTCAAGATGGAATCCCCCCTTGTATTTAATCATATGTTGTCTCAGGGCCAAGGTCGTGTGGAATGCTTAGGTCTCAAATGTTGACAAACTTGTGTATATCGCACCTGATATTTTAATTTTTTTGGAGATGTGTTTATATTATATTCTTATAGAGATGGTGGATTAATTGTGTACCATGGATTGGATTATTTGTGTTAGAATGAATGACCCAAATTTTAATCAGATTTCAAGACCTTGTAACTTTTTTATTGAATGAGATGCTTCTTAGTTTGAATCATGATGGTTAGATGATTCTCTGATTGAGAATACATGTTCTCTCCTATGTTTTTTCCACCCAACCCCCCCTTATGGTGCCTTTAATACCAATGTAGATTATTCCCTCACTGGGGGAGGGCTTACCAGTTTTGGAGTGATGGTTCAAGATCCCTCTAGATGGATTTTTGCAACCATCCAAGAGTCACTTCATGCTCTTTGGGAAACTATGGTGTCATAATCCCATAAATTGTTCTGTTGGAATGAAGTTCACTCTTGAGATAGGGTGGAAATGAATCATTATCAAATCAGATTATCTCACCATCATCAATGCTACCCTTGAAAAATATAGAGGCCTCCAATCATTGGACTTTTCAATCATGAAGATTTAGTCCCTCATCCTTCGCATCTTGAAATGATCTTTCTTATTCATTATAAGATAATGGAATATAGCATCTCACCTTTTGGTGACTTGAGGTCTTTCTGCCAAAGCCCATGTTTGGTCTAATAATTTAACTTCATGGATGACTTCCCTTGTTTCTCCTTATCTTCGATGTTAATATAGTCTCATTTTATTCTCAATTTATATATGTATATATGTTAATTAATTATTTATCCATAATGATCATTTATTTTTTAGTTATTAACAATTTAATTATAAATTTCATGAATCATAATTAATAATATTTAATTTAATTATATATATACATATTGAATTTTCAATTTTATGAAATATTATTAAATGTGTATTATTCACACCGCTCTCTCTCCCCCCTATATAAATGTACATATGTATGTATGTATGCATGAATATATATATATGTGTGTGTGTGTGTGTGTGTGAATGTGTGTGTAATAAAATTTAATAGAATTATATAATATTGAAAAAATGTATGTGTATGTATTATTCAAATGTATTATTTTTAATATCATATAATTTTATTATTTGTGTGTGCCCACACAAATGTGCACAAACACATGTATATATATATACATATAAACTAGTACACTTGTAATTTTAATTAATAAATATATATATATATATATATATATTAATATGTATTTGTATATAGTTATATAATATTATATGGTAATATATTTGAGTAGGTAAATATAAATACTTATAAGTTTATATATTTATTTACATGTTAAAATATTAATATATATATATATATATTAATATGTTTATATATATGTATATATAAATTAATATACCAAACTGTTCAGACCATGGATAAGCTCCATGACTAATGAAATTTATTATACAAATAGATAAACAGCACACAAAGGAAATATTTAATTACGTATTAAATTATTTAGTTAACAATTAATTAGTTAATTAGTAATATAATTATTCATTACATAATAATTAATTAGTTTGAGGTGGTCTGAGTATGAGTTGGAAATCCAACCCATACCCACCAAAAATTTTTATTAGAAAAGAAAAGTAAAAAAACCAAAAAGAGTGGAGGGTGGGAACAAACAAGGCATACCAGCTATCCATCAGAAAAAGAAAAAGGAATGTCAGATCATACTCATCATTTTCCACCACCACCATTGTTTTCAGGAAAAAGACCTCTTCCACATAGGTGTTATCCTCAACTCTAGGATGTTTTCATTGAACAAAAAACGTGGTAATCAACAACATAAAATCTTCATTTGATGAAAAGCCTTCAGATGATGACACCTCATATTCAGAAAGAACCAACAAGATAAGATGGTAACAATGTCTCTTGGTCAGATCCTTTATGTTCAATTCTGGATTAGATCACATTCCATCATCATGGTTGAAGGAAATGTACTTCAGGACCAATAGAAAGTCATTTTAGGTGGATATATCCATATTCACATTCATATTCCCAACATGTGAATCAAACTAGTCAGTATGTTCAAAATTTATATTTTTTGGCAAGCTCTCTCATCCAATCACACCAGATAGAAGAGTGGTGTTATAGTTTTTGAGCCTAGCCACGTCATATTCCTTTAACGATTCCATACAGAACCTTTCATAATCTTCTTTCATATGATTAGATAAGTTCTCCTAGAAATACCAACTCTCGTCAACAATGACACCCTCTAGATAAAATTCCATTTCAAGGGTGACCAGGTCCTTGAAATTAGAAGTGGGATCCATTTGAATGGTTGGAGATACTAGAGGAAAACCCAAAGTATCACCAAGAGGAGAATATTAATCAGATATGGTCTTCCTACAAGTCACCAATTAAAAACCTTCATTATAAACTATCTTTGATGACGAAGTAAGATTTCTTCCTAGGGCTAGAGAGTTATGAGAATTTGAGGGAGAGGCATGCTAATAAATCATCACTTCCTTTTGAGTAAAATTTCTAAAAGAACTCTGATCATAAAAATTAGTAACAGGAGCACCCATATTCAGCTTCTATGTCTTAGTAGAGAGGTGTATGAAAATGGTGGACTCATTCACCGATGGGGTGTGTACACCTCCACAGTAGCATCGACCAATGATTTATTAACCATAGTGTTTTGTCCTTACATCTTGTATAGGTGTGGATTTTTCTGAGACAATGTTATTTATCTATTTCCGACCCTTTCGTTAGGGTGCACGCGTCCGTCTTGTTCAGGGATGAGAGGTGTGTTTTTTTTCCTATATTACTAATCTCCAAAGGCGGGTGGCATCCGCTCCTTATTAAGGGATGTCTTCTCCTTGATCAAAATGGGATAGTGGAATGTCGGTTCTTCCTTCCGTGGATTCCTCCTTGGAACTCGACACCTAGTCTGGGTCTCCCCCATAGACTTAAGACGTTTTTTGTGAAACTATTCCTCGCACCATATCTTCATGGACACTAGTTAATTATACTGCTTCTATCTAGACATTCCAAGGGGTCTAATCAGGGCAACAACCTTCTATTAGGGGAGTTGTCACATTGGGCATCACTGGCGTGTCTGGACATTGGGGGATTGGCGTTTCTATCTTCTTTCCCTTATTATAGGGCTTCTTGAGGGCGCAAAAGCTCGAGGCATCCCACATAGAACACGTGGAATCGTCTGACATGGGAATGTATATGAGGTTTTCCTCAGCTTCCCTTGTTTAAAATAGGGTATGTCGTAAGTTTAACATCTAGCAGAGACGGATCAGGCTGATCAGAACACTGACTAGAGTGGATCAGATGGGTGAAACCCATGGAGGGAACACAGATATTTGGGCCATCGTGTGGGTGGACTCCCAATAGCTATTTTTTGGAATGGGGAATGGGGTGGCATGATCCCACTGGGATGTGGCGGCCCGAGTAAGAATCCAGATGGATGATGGAAGGTTCTGTTAATTAGATGGTGAATGGGATGGAACCATCATGAGGATGATGATGGTTTTGTGCTTGATCCTTGAATAGGCTTCCTACATATCCCCGTGGCAGGGAATCAAAGTCCAAGTAGTTCGTATAATGAAAGATTACCACTGATTGGGGTTTTCAATGGCTTACCGCTGGATGTGATCAAAACGGATTATCATTGGATAAGGTGTCAATGGCTTACTGTTGGATGGGGTTTCAATAACATACCACTGATTGAGGGCGCAACGGCTTTCCGCTGGACGGGGATGTCAGCGACTTACCACTGATGAGGTCGCAACAGATTACTACTGCATATGGTCACAATGGCTTACCGTTCGTTAAGGTCACAACGGCTTACCCCTGAATGGAATGGAAATAGATTATCGATGAAAGAGGTCCATAGTTTAACATCTTTTGGGATGGGGTGAACCATTATTAAGGGAGTTGGAACTACTGGGTGTTGGGATTGAACCTTGTGGTGGCTTCCTATGCACCTCGCCTTTCCAAGGATCAAAGACTTTGTAGTTCTGGTGGTTGGGAACTAACGTGAAGGTGGACTTGGGGTCTAATGGGTAGTGGGCCTAGTGCACCGACGTGAAGATGGCCAGGACCAATGGATGGTGGTGGGATTGAACCTCATAGAGGCTTCCTACATACCCTACCTTGTAAAGGATCAAAGAACACGTAGTTCAGAATGGAGAATATAGTTTAACGTTGCGTGAGACAGGGGTGAACCGACTTGAAGGTGGTCGGAGTGACAAGAGTGGTGGGCGTGAACCTCGTGGAGGCTTCCTACATACCCTGCCATTTCAAGGATTAATTTCCTCCTAGTTCAAGATATGTGGGCATTTGGGGCTTACACTCTGAGGTGGCCCAAGGTGTTGGTGAACTGATGTGAAGGGGTGTTGGGACGACTAAGTGGTGGTATTGAACCTCATGGAGTCCTCCTACGTACCCTGCCTTGGCAAGGATCAAAGCCTATGTAGTTCAGGTGGTGGGTGTGGGGCTCACAATCTAGGATACCCAGCGTTTTGGTGGGGTTGAACCTCATGGAGGCCTCCTACGTACCCTGCCTTGGAAAAGATCAAATTCCACATAGTTCAGGTGGTAGTGTGAGGCTTACAATCTAGGCTGCGCAGTGTGTTAGAGGTCTTGAATCTCAAGGAGGCTTCCTACGTACCATGACTTGGCAATGATCAATGTCCATGCAGTTTAGGTGGTGGTTATGGGGCTCACACTCTAGGATGCCCAGCATGTTAGTGGGATTGAACCTCAGAGAGGCTTCTAATGTACCCTACCTTGGAAAGGATCAAAGTCTGTGTAGTTCAGGTGGTGGTGTGGGGATTACACTATAGGATGCCTATTTTTTTGGTGGTTTTGAACCTCAGGGAGGCTTCCTAGGTACCCTGCCTTGGCAAGGATCAAAGACCTCGTAGATAAGGTGGCGGTGTGGGGCTTACCCTCTAGGCTGCCCAGGGTAGATGTCCTGGTCAGTGCTCACTCTAATCCCACGTGAGTCATGCTCGGTGTGAGAAACAAGAGATATAAGAGACCAGATGATCACGTTGTGAAATTTGCGTCCCTAGGAAATGAAGTGGGGCTTACGTGTGATTAACTACCCAAAAATTAAATAGGGTCTTATGGGTAGTTAGGAGCCCGAGAACTCGGGACTTACTCTTGGATGGAGGCCCGATGGTGACAAAGCACAGCAGGAGAGGGAATTTGGACAGAAGAAAGGAGAAGAACCATTCCCCACCATGCCCTTCATTGGCCATAGGTACCGGAGATGAAAGGAGGAGTAGAGATGCTGCCTCCAGCAATAAAAGATAGGGACTTACACCAGGGTGGTTACCCTTCCCCCGCAGACAAACGCCACTCCATATGAATGATATCATCTCCTATGGAGACCAGTGGGCATGGAGAATGTCCAAGGTAGGGGTACCTCGCGTGCGAGGCATGGGACGAGGTCACAGTTTAACGTCATGTGATGAGGATGAAGGTTCTTGGCAGTTTAACGTCATGTAGCTCGGATGGTGTTGGTTTGCTCCGCACCCCTAAGACTTTCATAACCAGTACCCTCAACTCCTTAGTGAAGAGAGGGGACAAACAAGGTCATGGTGAGGGGGTGTCATGGAGTGAGCAATCGAGGGGCTCACATTAGCGTGGCTATGTGAAGAAGCAAGAGCCGTTAGTGTGCTTATGCGATGAATATTGAGGTGAAGCAATGCAACAGGAGGTATCATCCAGGGGACTTTGAAGTTATATCGTGTGAACCTAGGAGGTAGCACGAGAAATGAGTATGTGGAGAAGATGATTTGGGAACTGGGGTGCCCAAAAATGATGCCTAGAAGAGGTACATCATGGTCGCACAAGGCAGGAGGTTTTTCGTGCAAAGGGGTTGTTGTGCGAAAAAGGGCCAGGCCGTTGCACAAAAGGAATTGTGTGCATGAAAAAAGTCTGGGCCGATGCACAATTGAGCACTAGGCGCGAAATAGAGTGGGCCTGTGGGAAAAAGGAATTGCACGCCGAAGACATAATTGTGCACAATCTGAAGGAATTGCGCTCAGGGGAAGAGGTTCGAGGGGATTTGGACATGTATCAAGCCTGAGTAGTCGCGTGTAAAGGCGACCCCTCGAGCGACCTGGTATGAAAAATTTAATACATGAGAGTCATCTTCTTTATGTTAACGAGAGAGAGGTTTCGCATGGGAGAGGCGGTTCAGATTATTTTGGGGGATGTCGAAGGGGGTGGACTTATATTTATAGGTTCTCGGGATTGTGGGTTCGAACAAAAACTGATTTGGTGTGAAATATTGCATGCAACGATGTTGGTAGTGCGAAGATCAACCGCACGGAGCGATCATGCAAAATAGTTCCACACCAATGCAGAAAACTCTTATGAATCCTGGAGTTTTTCACGTGGGGCCCATTTTTTCGTGCAACTCACCATTTTTTCACACATCCCCTCTGGGAGCCCCAGAATGGATCACCAGTTCCAAATATGGATTCGTTTTGTTGCGTCCAAACCTTACATATCCCTAGAGCACTTTTCGGCGTCCACAAATTCCCCCCCTCAGAATCAAATTGGTGAGGGGTCGCAAAGGATAGATTCCTAGGGAAAGGCTGAGGTACATGACTCCTTGGGGCCATCGCATGATTAAAACTAGATCAGCGTGAAAAACCCATGTGGAGCACGCCATCCATTTTTCACAAGCACACGCATGTTGAAACTGCTCATCGCACCTATAAAAGGCCCAGTGGGTCCCTCCAACCCTTACGGATTTTCTCACGGGATAAGATCGGAGCTCTCGTGCATGAAAAATTCATCCCCCTATATGAAAAATGATGTGTTTGCTGACAATTCACCACGATCAGTCATCTGTTCTCGCACCAACCCAGGATTTTCTGTGCGAACCCTGATTTTTTCACACTGGCTACTAATTTTTCATGCCAACTCATGCTTTTTCACGCCAACTCCTTAAAATCTTGCTGCTAGGAGATGGCCGCCAATCGGGCTGACGGTGAGAGGGAAGCCGCATTTGCTGCTTGAAGGGCTGAGATGGTTAACAACCCTGAGGTTTATGGTGCCCGAAGGATCATATCCAACAACCATTCTCTCTTCAACATGCTGACCCCAGTGCAGAAGGAGTATGCAGTGCCTTCAAATATGCTGATCTGGGACATTAGAATCCTCAAGGAGGTACCTGTGCCCAGGTTTGAGGTCGACACACCACGGTCATGGGTGACCCGTGAGGATGAAATACCCTAGTATAACATCACCTAAAGTGTCCATCCTGCTAGAGAAACCAAGAACCTGGACGTTTACGTCTTAAATCACAAGACCGGGACCATCTCCGGGATTGACCCTATCACGAAGATCTCTCTAGCCCTTAATGAAGGCACCATCCATCAGAGTGTTACTGATGAGGACAAATGCTGGTTGCGGGATAGGATTTGTGGTCTGGAGGCAAATTTTCCAGTGAATGGGCCTGGGCGTATTGGGTTCGCCAGACATGGGACCAGTTTGGGGCTGAAATGCGGCATATCTGTGTGTTCAAGGCGGTGTGGACGTCAAAGTTTCATTTCTATCACCAGCCTGATCTCGGGCTAGAGTTGTTTACTCGATGGTCTCCCGACACCCATACCTTCCACCTTCATCGTGGGGAAATCAGCATGATCATGTAGGACATCCATTGCATCCTGGGTATCCCTCTGGACGAGCATCATTACGATGAATTCCTCCTGACGAGTAACACCTATATTGATAGATCACGAACCCTTATGCTAATGTGGAACCTGCTGGAGTTGGCCAAGGAGAGGCTGGGTGTCAAGGATTTCTTGAAGGACATTCCTTATAGGAAATTGTTCAGCTTGTTCCTAGAACAAGTTCTAGAAGTCAATATGTCGGGATGAGGGAGACGGTGTCCGACCGCGGCACATAGGAATAAAATATGATCATACTGGAGGATCCTAGAGGTGCAGGACTATCAGTCATGGGGATTCTTCATAATTTATAGTGGGGACCCGAATGTCCGATATGCTGGATTCCTTGCCACAGTTTTGATTGGATGGCTCCTACCGGTGAGGGAATCAAGGATGGGGTTTTTCTAGAAACCATGGTAATTGTGTACATCATGGACACCAATAAAAGATTTAATCTAGGATTCCCCATGATGGCCCATCTGTACACCATTTTGGGATGCATCTCAAGAGGATGGTCACCGAGGCGGATCTGTGGCCCCTTCCCGATCTTTTATGGCTGGGTCGCGGCCCATTGTGGCAGGTATACCTTCCCGAATTCCATTCGTCCTCCAGGTAATGGCCAGTGACCTTCCATGCTGAACATCACTGGGGTCATGTTGTTGAAGCTTAATGGGGAGCATGTGAGGATCTGGATCAGAAATCATTCCAACTTTACTTTCAGCCAATTCCCTACCCCAAAAGGCTAGATGATAGATAATTGGAAAGGGTCACTGGAGTAAAGGGAGTACTTCCAGGGCATCAGAGGTGGGGTGCTAATGGCTCGGATTGATGGGAAGATATTTTGCGAGACCTATGTGTCATCCAAGTTTTCTTTGTAGTTCGGATGCCTCCAGCGGATGCCGAATAAGGATTAAACAGATGTTTGAGAAGAGAGGCAACCTGCGTTCTTCACCAAATTTGGCTGATGTTCACAACATAGGGCTTCTGTGACGTTCTCACCATTCCTCCCACCAGAGATGATGCTAGCATCTCAACTGAATATGCCGAGAACTGGGGCATAGCATACCCTGAGGGGATTTTGCAGATGCAAGTTTGGAAAGTCAAGGTAGCTAGATTAGAACCTGTGCAAGGAAAGATTATGCAGGTTGCTGCTGGGGGGGAATGGTTAGAAGCGTGTCAGGAAACTGGTCCTGCACAGTCCGGTACTTCAGTAGTGGGGACGTCGCATGGCGTGGATGGGCCCTCATCATCTAGGGGGATAGAGGCTCATGTAGTATCCAGGGAACTCCCAGGGAAGCAGATAAGATATTTTCTTCAACCTTCTAGTGACGTGATATTCCTAGCTCTGTGGTCATCCTGGATGACCCTGCGATAGTCGATGGGTTCCGAAGCTCTTTGGAAGAAGATAATACGAGACTAAATCCAGCTACCAGAGGTCAGACTAATTCGGGTTGTTCACATGGTGAACGTTCATCGTCGTCACGCGTACCTAATGATCATGGAAGCATATGCACGCTGACAGGGTCGGCGTGTGGAGCCACCCTTCTTGGTGAAAGTAATGATCGTCCAAGAGCATGATCCCAAATAGATCCCGTAAGTGGATGATGGAAGCGACGATGAGCTAGAAGGAATTGATATGGAAGTGGAGGAAGAAGGAGAAGGTAATGAAGGGGGAGAAGAATAAGAGGATCCTAAAGGTGGAGGGTCTTAGGGGGCATCCCACCAAGGGAGTCTCCAGGAGAGCAATGAGATCGCCGACTCTGATGTGGATATAACCGAGATTCTTGAGGTACGTCTCATACATTATCCATCAGTTTCCCCTCATCATCATTTTTATCCCTCAATTAGGTCTCCTTATCTGGTTCAGGAGCATATGTGCGCCGACCAAGGGTCTCCATGTAAAGGGGAGGACGAGCCGGTATAATAAGGTGGGGAACCGATGCCCATTATTGAACTGCAATGGCACCTCCGGTAGCAGCTAGAACACTAGAGGATAATGCTTTGGGCTCCTATAAGTTCATTACTTCAACACTGGTTAATCACTGTAGGAGAGCTCAATTGATCAAGGTGTTCATTATTTGTGCAGTAATCATATCCTTGGAGGTTCGTTGGGCTACTGAACCCCGGTCGTCCGTAATTGATTCAACTGCAAACGTGCCATCCCATTCGGGGCACACTTTTCAAACTGTGCCGACCCCCGCACTTGGTGATCAGGGAGTGGGGGACATCAGCAGTACTCATGTCAGGGAAAGGCCGAAAGTTGGTGAGGGAGCTACCGAGACTGAGGCGAGGGGGATCTATTTCCCAGGAATTGATGAGCCCAACCCCTTGGAAGGGGTTCCCAAAGAAGACCCTGATGCTGGTCTATTGGTTTCTTTCCCCACCTATCAGCCGGCAGACCCTGAAGAGATTGATGATTCAGACTCAAAGGTGTCTGAGGAGAGCAGAATGACACGGCGTAAAGGGAGGAAGTGCATCAAGTGTTTCCTCTATCATCCCCATACAGAATGGATGAAAAGGATGGGATCACTCCAAATATGGATGCGCTTTATCTGTATTGGAAGGGTTCATTCTCAGCACCTTCATTTGACGGTCCATGACTACATGGCTGAGAAGATGCACGAGAGCAGCCACCGCTCCAACATTTCCCATTGTCGGGAAGAGTAAAAGAGTATCCAAGCATTCATAGAGGCATTAAAAGAGGCCCGACGCCTTGAGGAACAAGTGATGGAAAAATAGATATTCATTACAAACTATTCTGAGCTTGTAGAGCAGATGAGGGCCCAGATAGTAGACGCCCAAGAGAAAATATTGGAGGTGGATCACTAGATATCAGCACTTCAAACTGAACAGGCGAAAAAATAGGCTAGGTTTAGTGGACTACACTCTGCAGTCACTGATAAAGAGAGATCCCTCAGGGGGTGGGAGGTAGTTCTAGAGGCCAACAACGAAAGGGTAGCGACGCTGGAACGATCCATCCAAGAAGCTGACCCTTAAGGGACCTGTTTTGGACGAACTCATAAAATCATTTCCCCTTACTGCTTATTATTCTGAACTGCATGTATGGATGAATTTATTTACTTGTTCATTGGGATTAACACATCCAATCACAATCCTAGAATAAATTTCAATCCACTCCTAAGCTCACGTGGGTCGTCCACAATGTGAGAACAAGGGATATTCGAACTATTACTTCACTTGATCATGGGAGCATCATCCCAGCATAGGGCATCCGGGGTTTGAATAACCAGCCTGGATTTCTGGGAGGAAATGGGAGAGACCTGACTAGAGGATGAAGCTCTCAAATGAGTCGGATTACCATTTTCCCAATCTGCTCTTGTGGAAGAACGAGATAACGCCAGGGGAATTGTAATAAATCTAAACATGGTAATGGAAGGTGTGAATCACGATACCTAGGATTCAGAGCACTGTGGGGGTGGCGTGAAAATGAAGAATAAATATTAACCACATTCAAAACACAGTATCCTTATTTTGTTAGCCTAGAATGGGGATAACAAATGAGGTCCAACCACTGACCACGTTCGAAACATGGGTCCCGACTCAAAATGTCATCCAATAGCCTTCTGGAACATTGGCCTTGGACAATAGGTGTGCCATAGGCCAAGAATCCATACTGGTAGGGGGTTCCCTTAGACATGAAATGGGACGAGGTTCCAAATAAGGGGCACGCAAAGCGTGGAATGTGGACTGACTGTTTGTTCGAACCGAATCTAACACTCTTGAAATTATGCCACCGTGGTGGAAGCATATTAGTGGGGTGAATCAGTATGATCATGAATCGTTACTTCTTTTAGACAGGACCTAACTGGAGAGGGAGTTGTCACTTCCCAATGTCATTATGGGGCATCCCGAACTTGTTCATGGAAAAGCTTCAATTACATGGTTCCCCACAAGGGGTTAGGCCAGGGGGGCGGAAATTGTGAGGAATAGGATTTATGATTCCTGGGGCTGGACCCGAGGTGAAATTCCTAGGTGTCCCTATGTATCTCATGAGGATGGGAATCGAACCATACATAGTTCTAAAATAGATCTTTGTTTATGGTCTTAGAGCTCGGACCATGGATGGTAGGAAATGAGGTAGACACATGGTGCGGTAATTATAAAACCCAAGGTGAATGGGAACCTGGGGCTCCAACCACCATGTGTTCCCTGGGAAGGTTCTAGGTCAAGGAACGGAAAGCGAGAGTTAAGATGGGCCCGAGGCAATGTGCACAGACGTTCCAACATAACCCATGAGGATGGGGATCAAGCTGCGCGTAGTTATGGAGGTGGTATGGTAAGGTAACAATTCCAGGGATAAAAAAGGGTGCACAGGTGTGGCCCTCGCACCTCAAGAAGCGGTATTTGATCAATCATGTTTTTCCTTTTCAGGTGAATGTTTTTTTGTGAAGATAAAATCCTAGGGTATAATTTCCAAGCTTCTCCATAAGAATAAAGCCGTGTACATGCATTAAAAAATGGTATGGTGTGTGACCGATATGAAACATGGTGTCCCTTTGAGTGAGGACATCAAAATGTGATGCCATTTTTTGTCATGCATCCAAGATGATAATGTCACAGTTTAGGGTCATGTGATAGGACCAGGCATGCATTTTAACGTCATACGACATAGACATAGTAGAGACAATTCTAAATGGGGAATGTGTATGGTGCAATAAAACATACCCGCAGTGAATGAGGACATAATCCCACACCACACCGAATGAAATTCCGAGAAAGGAGCCTTGGGCCAAGGGACCTAAATAGATGTAAAAGGGTGAGGGGTAGGGGAAACTAGCTCCCAATTGAGTTGGACCCGAAAATGAGACGCCCGGGTGTTCCTACGTATCCCATGTGGATGAGAATCAAGTTATACATTTTTCTGACAGAGGGGTAATATGAAAATATCTTTGTTTAGGGTCTTAGAACTTAGACCATGGAGAAGTAGGACTATCCCATGTGAAGGTAGACCTTAACCCAATCCCTAATACTACTTGTGTTGAACATGGTGTAGGAAACAAGGGCGGATAATTTATTCACAATACAAGAAATACAAGCAAAGGGGAAACCGGTGAAGCCCTGAGTGATTACCTTATCATGGATTTTTTCCTCCTAACATGCAGATGCGCACTGAGGAATAGTATTAAGAGTTTAGAAGTTCTACTTGGACATGATGAGTTGGAGAAGGATTTGAATCATGTAACTAATATTTTGGGGTTTATGCGGTTGGCATGACGATGGAAGATGAATGTTGACCATGTTCGAAACACAACATCCATATCGTGTTAGCCTGAAATGGGGACAAACGAATGAGCATCAGCCACTGACCATATTCAAAACGTGGGACTTGTATTGATTTTTTGTCTGAGACCCTCGAGGATGTTGTCCCACAATGGTGGGGGAGCCCTTAGGCCTAGAATCCATGCCACTTGGGGGTCCTTTTGGGTGTGAAAGATGATGGAAGCCCTAATGAAGGGGAACATGAAGCTCGAGAAATGGGTGAAAGCATGTCTGAGTAAAGCTTGACATTCTAGGTACTAAACCAGAGTATCCTTAGGCACATTGGTGAATTGCCAAAGAGGTTCGAAGATGGTGATCAACTTGAGAGTAACCAATTTTAAGCGATGAGTATAGAATACAGGGATAGAAAAATCTCAAGAGGGAGAGGCATGTGGCGTGGTCATTATAAACCCTATGTGGATGAATACATAATCTCGTGCCACACCGTATACTCCCCTCCCCAGGAAAAGTTAGGCCAAGGGGCCAAGGTGAAAGGAGATTTCTAGAAGATGGGGCTGGACCCGAAGTCTAGACATTCAGATAGTCCTACGTATCCCATGAGGATGGGAATCAAGCCACACATAGTTCTTGATGATGTATAGGGTTAAGATACCCCAAAGAGTGGGGTGTACAACACAACGAGTAACCTGATGTGAATGAAGACATAATCCCATACCACACCGTATAACCCTAAATAGGAACTTGGGTTGGGAGCCCGAAAAGGCCAAGGGGCCTGAGGCCGGGCCTTGGTCGGAAAGGCCTGACCAGTTTGCAGTTTAACACCATGTTGTGAGGATGAAGAGAGGAGTAAGTTATCTCATCCGGGGATGTGTACGGCATGGAGAGTAACCCGATGTGAATGAGGACATAATCACATACCACACCGCACACTCCCATTAGAGAGAACCTGGACCGGGGACCCGAAAAGGCCAAAGGGCCTGAGGATGGCCCTCGGATGGGAATGCCATACATCCTCTTGTACGGTTTTCACCTCATCACCGCTCCTAATCCCACATGATCAATGCTCAGTATGGGAAACAAGGATCCATTATCAGCACTCCCCATCATATGGGTTCTAATAGCTGGCATTGCACGAAGTGATTTCATACCTTGGAGACATAACCGGGAAGAATGAACCACCACACTCAATGTTTGGGACATTGTGGGGTGGTTATAACGACGTAGGATAGCTTTTGACCATGTTCGAAACACAGCATCCCCATAGTGACTTGAAATGGGAACAATAAATGAGCATCGACTGCTGACCATATTCACAATGTGAGACTTGTATCAGCTTGTTGCTCTACATCCTCGAGGGTGTTGGCCCGAAGTAGAAGGAGATCCCTTAGGCCTAGCATCCATGCCATTCGGGTGCCCTTATGGGTTGGGAGGATGATGTAGTCCCGATCAAAGGAGTGGGTGAAGCATAGCTGTACCCATATATGAAAGAGGCGAATGTCACCATGGAGCGGTACATATGGCCTGATTGAGGTTAGCTCAACGTGAAATGTGGAAAATGTCTGCACCCCTACCATATGTCTTAACCTGAGGGGAAGATATTGCATATGGGCTGGGCCAACAGAAGAAATGTTCGGGCGTTCTTATATATCCCATAAAAATGGGAATCAAGCCATACATTGTTCTGGAAGGCCATGTAGTTTAACGTCATGTGGTGAGGATGTGGGAGGATAGAAGTATGGGAGTGGGCACATGGTGAGACCATTATAATCCCGGTATGAGTGGGTCTAAGGAAGCCTACACTATATCATGCAAGGACCCTCCGAGGGAACTATACCCAGGGGGATAGTCAAAGAGAAGTGTTTTGGGGATTGTCTCAAGACAAGGCATCTGATCATTCCTACATATCCAATGAGGATGGGAATCAAGCCACACATAGTTCTCAAAATGCAGTTTAATATCATGCATGATGATGCGTAGTTTAAAGTCATATAGGACCGGACAGTTTAAGGTCATGTGGGACTGGCGTGCAGTTTAGGTTCATGTGGGACCATCTAGTTTAAGGTCGTGTTGGAACAGTAGGCTTAGGAAAAGAATTGCTTCAGTAATTTGGCATTGGAGGAAGGAGTTATACGCTCACCATAGATGGTCACCAGGGAGTATGCTTCGTTGGGGTAAAACCTGTGAATTATGTAAGGTCCTTCCAATTTGGGCTCCAACTTGGGTGGTTTCTTTCTAGGGATTATTAACGCCCTTAGGGCCATTACCAAGTTTCCTTGAAGAAAAGAGTGGAGGCTAACCTTTTTTTGAAGGCCCTGGCTATCTTATTCTGATGCCTTTCCAGATTGTGCATGGCACGAAGCCTATTCTTGTCAACTAATTCCAATTTAGCCAGAGGAATTTCGGCTACCGTATCTGGAGCTATCTGGTAATTGACCTCTATGTGTAACGAGGGAAGCTGGATCTCGATGGGCAGGATGACCTCAGCTTCGTACACTAGGGAATATGGGGCCACCTAAGTGGAATTAGGAGCCATTGTCTGATAGGCCCATAGGGAGTTGGGGAGCTTGTCCATCCAACTCTTCTTATTATGACTAACCATTTTCTGGAAAACAGTTGAGTGGGTTTTTTTGAACACCTCGATCTGCCCATTCTCCTGTGTGTGATAGCGGGAGGTGTGGTTCAAACGAATGTTGTACTTGGCATAAAATTTCGTCATCTCGGCTTCTCGAATGTTGGTACCGTTATCGGTGAGGAAAGCATGAGGGACTCCAAATCGGTGGATGATGTTAGAGCTCAAGATGTCCATGATAGAACGTGCCTTGACCTACTTGAGTGGAACTGCTTCTTCCCATTTAGAAAATAATTCGTTGGCAGTCAGGATGAACCTGCATAGGTGGGCTGTCGCCGGTGGGTATGGTCCCATGACATCGAGTCCCCATACTAAGAACGACCAAGAGTACATGGTGGTGTGGAGAGGTTTTGGCAGCCAATGCATGAAGTTAGCATGAATTTTTCATGCACTAAATCTCTTAGAGAACTCGATACAATCATGGATCATAGAGGGCCAGAAGTACCCCAGTCTCTGGATCTGATGGGACAGCTTCGGCTCATCCTGGTGATCCTCACAGGAACTAGCATGAACCTCCTACATGACCTGACAAATCGCGACTCATTGGATGCAACGGAGGATAACACCATCAATACCATGCTTGTATAGGATCTTCTCAACACTGGGACTACTCTGGAGGGTAACATTCAGTGCGTGGCATCATATTCGCTCGTGCTTGGCCCGATCAGCTGGGAGGCAACCACTATGAAGATACTCGACAATAGGGGACCACCAGTCTAGAGACGCTTCATCCACTGCATCTGAGGGACCTGGGGAGGTTCTAAAGTGGAGGGTATGGCGGTGAGATGGCTTACACGCATGTCGTCATCATCATCTGAGGTGATGGAAGAAATGACTCTCTGGTGTGCCATGTGTATAATCATATCATCCTGCTCGGGTTCTTCAAGTTATACAGCCAGGCCGAATAGGGCATTGGCTCGACTGTTCTATGATTGAGGGACATGAGTAACTTATGTCCGAGATGGAAACTGGGACATTAGCTGTAGGGTGTGCTCTAACATTGGCATGAGATCTGGATTTCTGATGACATGTCCACCATTGACTTGGTCGATGACTAGTTTGGAATCCCCTTTCATGTGCAAATTGGCACATTGATCTCGAGGGCCAGCTCAAGACCAGTGATAAGATCCTTATATTCTACCTCATTGTTGGAGAAACCTTCCAAAAAACAGGAATGAATACGGCAGAATGGTTTCTGTCAGGGTAATAAAGACAATACCTAGGCCCACTATGTTATGTCTGGGATCATTGAGTCTCTTTCTGGTGGGGCTCTGGGAGGCACCGTCAAAGTGCATCTGCCAATAGGGGATGACAGGATCTACAGATAGGATTGCCTCATCGGGAAAATCCATGTCCATGGACTGGTCCACGGGGGTTTGATGGGAAGTAAGAAAGTCTACCAATTCTTGTCCCTTGATAGCTTTCTAAGGGACATACCTGAGGTCGAACTACTGAAGGATTACTGCCCAGCGTTCTAGTCGGCCGGTCAACATGGGGCGATTTAGAATGTACTTTAGCGGGACTACCCGAGACACCAGGCATACCTCATGGTGATGTAGGTAGTGTCACAATTTCTGTACTGCGAATACTAGTGCAAGGCAGCTCTTCTCGATGGGGGAGTATCTGTTATCCTTGTCGAGGATCATGTGGATGAGGTAGTAGAGATTGTTTTCTGTCCCCTCATTGTTCTTCTGGGTGAAAAGGGAGCCGAGAGATCGTTCCGGGGCAATCAAATACAATATTAGTGGCTTTCTGGGGATAGGTTGCATCAAGACTGGATGCTGGAGTAGATACTACTTGATTTCCTTGAATTCGGTCTGGCACTCTTTCTCCCATTCTATGGCAGAGCCTTTCTTCATTAACCAAGAAAAGGTCTTACACTTAATGTATAGATTCACAATGAATCAGTGTATATATGAAAAGTGTCCTTGGAAACATCTAAGCTCTCAAATATTTCTCGGGGGAGGCATCTGGCTGATGGCCATGATCTTCTATAGGTCGATCTCGATGCTTCGGTACCTTACAACAAATCCAAGAAACATCTCGAAGGTTACCCCAAAGGCACATTTCAGTGGGTTCATCTTTAGGTGGAGGGAATGGAGGAAACCAAACACTTTATCGAGGTCCTTGATATGGTCTCAGTGCTGGAGAGATTTGAAAACCAGATCTTCTACATAGCATTTCAACAATGTCCCAAGGATTGGCTTGAATATACGGTTCATGGCCCACTGATAGGTGGCACCTGCATTCTTCAGGCTGAATGGCATAACCTGTTAATAGAAAGTACCTTGGGGAGCCCTGAAAGAGGTAGAATATTCATCGTCAGGGGCCATCCGGATCTAAAGATATCCAGAAAAACCATCCATGAAGAAGAGGGCCTAGAACCTAGTCATAACATTGATCAATAATTATGTCACCAGAAGGGGAAAATCATCCTTTAGATAGTGGCGGTTGAGATCTCGGAAGTCGATACAGACTCTGATCTATTTGTTCTTCTTCCTAACTGGTACAATTTTGGCAAGCCACCTGGGGTTCTGGTCCCCCTTGATGAATTTGGGTCTGATAATCCTTTCAAAATCATCCTCGACCATGGCATCGTGAGAAGGGATCATCTTCATGGGAGGCTTCTTGATCCCGCGATGATTTGCAGGGAGACTGAGGCGATAGATGGCTACCAAAGGATCTAGTCCTGGAATCTCATCATAGCTCTAGGTGAATACATCACAATGATGCTTCAAAAAATATATGTACCACTGCTGCTCCTAAAGCGACAAGATGACACTAATCAATGTTGGTCTCGGATCTACCACGCTACTAAGGTTCACCAGTACCAGTTCATCGACCATGGCAGAGACGCCTTCTTCAAAGGAAGGGGGAGCATCCTCTAGATCCTCTTATTTGCTGGAGGAGGAGGGACACCCAGTAGGAGAAGCTTTATCTAGGTCAGTAGATCCTAACGGGAGGCTGGTACTATCCTGAACAACAGTGGACGACATATAAGGGGATTCACGTGATGCTGAGACCATAGCAACGAAGACAGTCAATCCAATCCCATATGGTCTTCGGCCCAAGGGGATAGGCTTGATGATATCTAAGAAATTGTGGTGCGTCATCTTGATCCGACTAATCCCATCCCAACGAAACAGGCATGTATGACGTACTGTTGTTTCCATGGGGCGGACATCCCAATACCGTACGGGGGTGGGAGGCTCCAGGATCACCTCATCCTGGTTTGTGTAGGAGTATGAGGTGATTTTCCACTATATTTGGTCTTGTTAATATTCTTTACTATTATACCAGAGATAACAAAACATTCTCCCCTGTCGAGGTTCGTGGCCTCCAATTGATGGATCGGGAAGAAGTAGGCATCATCCAGACCTGCCCAGGGGTCATTTGTGACCATGGCGGGCTCAAGCTCACTTGCCAAAATCTGCTTATCCTTGCTCTTATAATAGTCAGCATCCAGTTAACAGGATTCAAAAGAGGTTAATGGAGATGCATAACCTTGGAGTACACCTACTCGACCATTTAGGGAGTTTTAGAGGCACTGGTGATACGATGTGGGGACTGTTGCATGCGGGTGGAGCCATGGTCTACCCATCTATGCATTGTACATTGTGTCTTGGGAGACGAACATAAATTCGGTGCTAGAAACTTGGCCACTGAACTGGGACTTCAATCGGATCTTTCTATCTGGGGATTTCTCAATCATATCGTATCCCTAGATTCTTAAATCATAGGGAGTCGGGTCATCTTTGGATAACCCCGGCTTCCGTATTTCCCGCGTTGGGATAAGGTTGATCTCGGAGCTGATGTCAACGAGACTGCAGTGAACCTTCATGCTGTTAAATTGGTCGATGATGTACATCGGGAAGATATGACCTTGTATAAAAGATCCTTCATCTTCTCTAGATAATGAAATGATGGCCTGGAATTCTGTGTGCTCGACCGCTTCCACATGAATGGCTTTTGCAGCTGCTACCTCCATCTCAAAATGAAGGGGGCATCTTAAAGCCTTATTGAGGGCCTCAGGCATATCTGACGACAGGAAAAGGTCATCAATGATGTAAAGCCTTGCTAGGATGCCGATGATGTGCTTGAGAACATCATAATTCCACACAAAGCACAATCTTTTGCTCACAGGTGGCAGCTCTGCAATTGGAGGCATGGCGGGCCCTACAGGATGGACAGGCGTCTGGCTGGTGTTTGGCATATTCCGCTGCTCACTAGTCAAAGCATGAAGAGTAGCTGCCAAATGAGGACTAGATAACTGAGATCTTCTTGTATCCGGGCGAGGTTGGTTGCGGCCTGGATGAGTTATCTCTGCCTGATCCAGTAGCACAAACGTTGGTGGAGGTGGTCCTGGTGACACCAGATGAAAAGGTTGTGCATGTTGAGTTTTGCACTGGGCCTGCTGTCTAGTCTCGGTGGTATGCACGACCTTGCTGGAGGTTCCACCTAATGTGCCCCGATGACCCATATGGTCATGGATCCGCCGATGTTCGGGTCGACTGGGGACATTGGGATGTTTTCCTGGAACTCCCCGTCATCGGGAGTCATATAGGGGTTTACCAACTCCATGGTATTAACCGAAGCGTACCCTTGATTGTCACTTGAAGAGTCATCCACTGCTGGGCAGATTCTAGGAGGGATATCCATCTTTGGGGGCATAATGTTTCTGAGAGTGCAGGACGACGATGGCATTGGTGGGGTGCATTGTTTTTTCTTACGTTGCCGATGATTGCTCTTCTGGGAAGAGTCCGACTAAGATGATAATGCAGAAATAGTGGCAGCAACTTCTGAAGGCTCCAGTTGATTTAGGCATGCCTGAATGATGCCATGGGTGCAATAATTCATCTTGAGAGCCATCTAGTTGTTGTACTTATGGGACCAGCAGTTAGAAACCTGCTCCTAGTCAACTTCGATGTCACTACTGCTGTCTTGCCATACCATGACACTGGACACTTGTGCTGAGGCCGAGCCTAGCTTTATTATATTGTTATAAACCGGGTCATAAATCCATTCTTTGAACACATATCACTACTTGGGGGTGTGACCCAGAATCCGATGATAGGGGCAGTATTTGGGGCGATCAGTGAGATTTTCCTCTTCCGGCATTCTGCACTTAGGCAAGTGTAAAATCCCCTGCACTACGTCACTTATGAAATAGCTGGGAACCTGATTCTCACTGAACAAGTAGGTCTAGATTATTCTTTCTAGAAAGGGGGGCCTTGGGGCCTGGCCCTAATGAGGATCTGGAGGTGCCTGTAGAGGTGGCAGCGCCTAGTTGTCCCGCTTGGGTGGTGGTGGCGCATTACGCGGAGGCATTTTACAATTCTAAGGTGGACGTTGCTGAGCCAGAGGCTACGCCTGTGGAGGAGGAAATGTTCAAGGATGCAAGGCTGGTGCCATTGGTAGTAACTCTATCTATCTGGTGGCTTCTATTTGGGCCACCACGATAGGCTCAACTCTGGTAGCTCTCCTTGCCGGAATTACAGGGGAAACGGATGTGCCTGGTTGGCCTGTTGCGGGGCTTTCTCAAGGTGAATGGCCACATTGGAAATGTCTCGGAATCCTCCAGGGTAGTTTTGGGTGATCAGAGAAGTAACCAGTTCCATCTTGAACTTCCCTACACACATCGTTTGTAATATATCCTGAGTTAGTGGCATGTCAAGGGAGTATGTAAGCCCCTTCCACCGGACGATAAAGTATGTGACTCGCTCATCAGGCCTTTTCTTGCCCTTGAAGAGGTTTTCGATGCTCATTTTTGGGTGTTAGATCAGAAATGGTAGATGAATTGTCTGCGAAGTTTCTCCCAGCTGGTTACGGATCTGACAGGGAGCTGGCTGTACCAGATGAATGTCGGCCTCTCCAGTGTCTAAACAAAACTGCAGAGCTTGGCAGCCTCCTACTATGCTAAAGTCCCAAAAATGGGCCCACACCTTCAGTTGAAGTGGGCGTGGTGTTGTGGTGGGTCCCCCGTACCGTTAAATGGGGAAAAGGTGGGATTCATGAAGCTCGGAGGTGTCGGCATATCATCCACCCATGCCAGGTATGGCTTGCCATCTGGTGGGATTTGCACCTGTCGCATTTCCAATGCCTCAAGGCGGGTTATGAGCACTGCCATAGGATCATCTTGGTGTGGGTCCCTGTCTTGATGGGGATCCCTAACCATGAGCACATTTCCGGGTTTTTCAACATGGTAGACAGGCTTAGCAGCTCGTGGAGTGGCTCGTGGAGCAACCCTTGGGATGGTCGGGGGAACCCGGGTTGGATTCATTTGATTTCATTGTCATTTGGAAGGTTTGGAAAGACATACCACACCCTATTTCCATGATCTCTAGCTTCAGACCTATCCGTAGGAGTGGTATGATCAAGGTTGTCTTGGGGAATCTCGACGATGGGTAGTTGTTCCTTCCCCTGATGCCCCAGCCTAGGATCGCTGTAATCAGGTCGTCGCTCTACAGCATGTTCAACCAGGAGTTCTTCGACCAACCTCTTCTGCTCATCATGTTTATGGTGCCAAGTGGATTTCTCTGGGTCCTCCCCCATCTTCTGCACTAGGGCGGATAAGTCGGAGTGCTTGACAGCTCTGACGTGCTCTTTGCCCTTACCAGAATTCTAGTTGAGTACCAATGCATCGGTGGGAAAAGGGAGACCTAGGTGGTTCCTCTACTTATGAGTAATCCTCCTCGATGGGCCCAATAGTGGAGGCACACCCTCATGGGGTAAGTCTCCATCGAGAAGCTCAAACTCTTCCCCCATGTCCGCTATTTTGGACATATTGACTGTGAACCTTCCTGGGGGCATGTCCTCAATATCGCATAGTGAGTTGGGATGTCGCCGGATAGGACTGAAGAGGAGGAAATAATACTACCCCCATCCGCAGATTTTCTCGTGGGGGTAGCCTCCTTGATAATTTTTTGGAGTATCTTGACACTCTAAACGCATTGCTGATGGAGGGCCTCATGACTACCTATTGATTCGGGGAGCTAGGACATAGGGAGTGTGGACAGATCGACTAGACCGCACTGATCACTGATATCTTTTAAATGTGTTTGGCTCCTTGGATAAACCACATGCTGATGACAGATACCGATATGTGTCGCCCAAATGGTGTAGCGGAAACACTAAACTTTCTCTGGGGTGAGGGACTCTGTATGAAAAAGTTCTACACCGCCATGGACCAAAACCTATTTGGGAAGTGGTCTGCTACAAGGATGCTCCAGAACCTCCTCGGCTCAAATTCAGGGTCTGTACCTTGATTTCCCCACTTTCCAGCTGGGGGTGGTTGAAGAATTGGCAGCAGTACTGAGGCAAACTGCTGGGATGGCAGGATGGCTGGTGGTGAGTACGGAGAGCCGGCTGACTGGCCACCATATATCAGGCCTTCTTCCAAAGAGGGTAGTGACCTGACTGCTACGTTGCGATAGGATGGGCTAATAGCCGCAGTTATCATCTCAGAGGCTAGGGCTACTGATTATAAGTCGTGATGCTGATCGCCTGCCATTGGTCCCCATAATAGCTCTATGTGATCTCTTATAGAGGTAGAGACCTTTTCTGGCGATGATGGTGGTGATTTCAAGATAGTAACCTGCATGGTCACCATATTTTCATACTCCTGGATATACCTGAAGAGGGAGGCGGGAATCCTATGGACTCGCATTCCAGTAGTACTTTGCTGATGTGCGTTGTTCTTGCCCTGACCCTTGACTCAGATGAGCGAGGGGAGGGTTCTCGATCTAAGTCGTACTCAGCTTTAGAGTCTGAGTAGCAGACCGATTTGATCTCTATCCGAACATTTTTAGAATTATTCTTATGCCAGAATCTGCCTGCCTTCCTACCCCGAGGTGGCTCCATGGGGTAGGGCTGATTTCTGACACAAGGTCCTTCGACTGCACTAATACTGGGGTGAAGAGGGTTTCCACCTAAGAAAGGTGTGGTGAAAGGAGCACCGGGATAAGTGTCGAAGGGTACATGGGGAGGACTTCCATGGATATCACTAGAGTGGGAAAAACCACACTGGGACCTGCATAAGCCTGGAGAGGACCTCCATGCATGGTGTGGGTGGAGAGAGGCTAGCCTTCACCGCTATGGTTGCCGAGGAGAGGAGGACATTCAATGGCTGCTGAGAGGACTCAGGGAGGATCCCCATGTTGGAGAGAGTCAAGATGGGAAACATTCCTGCAACAGCAGTCGGGAGCAGGATGAATGACTCCATACCCAATGTAATGGGTACAAGAGAGGAATTCGTACAGAGTATCGCTGACGTGGGGCAGACCCTCATTCGGATTGGGGGTAGCATGGGGAATACCTCCATGTCGAGCCACAAAAAGGTGTAGGACCACATTCTCTATGTTAGTGGTATAGGGGGGACCTCCGTACAGGGTGGAATCACTGCGGGTTGGTTTGCGATGACCCCTACTCATGCCTACGACCAGGAGAGTCGACCGAGCCTACCCGTGGGGTGGTTGGGGCCTCGATCCTGGTTGGGTGTATAAGTGACCCTGCTCAGTGTATGGAGGGACCTAATGATATGTGTCAATAGTGGATTAGGCCATAGTAGCCATCAAAATTGACTCCCCTTGGCGGGCATCCTCCTCAGCTTGCGCCCGATGACGGCGTTGGGTCGGGCAAGCTGTGGCAGGTACGTAACTTACCTGCTCCTCCTCCAGCAAGACCGGGAGGCAGTGATGATGCGTCCAGGTGGGAGCCCTTGCTAGGAGCCCTTGGATTGGGAATCTAACCAGGCTAGGCCGAACTCTGCCTACCTCATCAACTTAAGGAAGGTATTTGTCAAAACACTACGGGGACAGGCTCCCAAAGCGGTTGTATGTCAGGGTGGGGAGCAATTTCTCCCTGTGCTGCCCCAAGGGTGGCATTGACGGTGAGGCGCTAATGCCTCCAGATCTAGGTGGGACATACCCCACCTAGGGATGATTACCTCCTCCTCATAATGACGCACAATGTTGTTAATTACCCTTCGTTGGATAAATTCTGATGGGGAGATGGGTGTGGGTGCCCAATGGTCGTAGACGCAGAGGTCGTCACCGAAGCGGTGAAGCCACGCAGAGTGGTTGTGTTGTCGTTTCCCCGACCCCTACGTAGATGGGATGGTGGTGACCACATTCCCGAAGTAGCAACCTGATTCCTAAGAAGCAGGGAGATGAACTCGTTAGTGCTGAAAGAAAAACTAATCGACGACCAATGCCCCAATACCATCCCATCTTCTGTGATCGGTAAAAGGGATCCACACTAACAAAGTCGCAGAACGGGATGTACAACATTATACTGCCCCAACTTCTGGTGAGTTTCGTGCTAGGCCTTACTATTTGCATGGAAGGACCCAGTTCCGGATATCTGGATCTGGTGACACGTCAATACATTGATGCCCCAAGCGCTACCTATCTCCATATTGAGGAGAAGAACTTCACATCGGGTTCACCATACCTGTTTCCGTTGCTTTCTCCGTGACGTGCGCATCCATCTCGTTCAAGGATGAGAGGTGTGGTTGTTTTTGTCCTGTATTCCCTCTTTCCAAAGGTGGTGACATACTCTCTTTATTCAGGGACATCTTCTACTTTATCGAAATGGGATGATGGGATGTTGGTTCATTCTTCCATGGATTCCACCTCGGAACTCGTCACCTAGTTCGGGTCTACCCCATAGACTTAAGACGTTGTTCATGAAACTCTTCCTGGTGCCATATCATCATGGACACTAGTTAATTATGCTACTTCAATCAGGACATTCCAAGGGGTCCGGTTAGGGTAGCAACCTATGGTTAGGGGAGTAGTCATGTTTGGCATCATTGGCATGTCTGAAAACTGGGGGATTGGCGTGTCTATCTTCTGTTCCTTATTATAGGGCTTCTTGAGGGCGCGGAAGCCCGAGTCATCCCACATGAAACATGGGGATTCATATTCCATGGGAACATATCTGAGGTCTTCCTCAGCTTCCCATGTTTAACACAGGGTATTCCACAAGTTTAACGTCAAGAAGGGACAGATTGGGATGATCATAACACTAACTAGAGTAGATCAGATGGGTGCAACCCCTAGAGGGAACACTGATATTGGGGCCATCATGATGGTGGCCTCCTGAAAGATATTTGTTAGAATGGGGAATGGGGTGGCATGATCCCACCGGGATGTGGCGGCCTGGGTACAAATCAAGATGGATGATGGAAGGTTCTGTGAATTGGATGTTGAATGGAATGGAACCGTCATGAGGATAACGATGGTTTTGGGCTTGAGCCTCAAAGAGGCTTCCTACATATCCTTGTGGTAGGGAATCAATGTACAAGTAGTTCATATGATGACGGCTTACCGGTGTTGGGGGTTTTCAACGGATTACCGCTGGATTTGATTGCAATGGCTTACCATTGGATAAGGTGTCAACGACTTACAATTGGATGGGGATTCAATGGATTACCGCTGATTGAGGTCACATTGGATTACCACTGGATGGGGCTGTTAGTGGATTACCATTGATGAGGTCCCAAATACTTACTATTTCATAGGGTCTCAACGGCTTACGGTTGATTAAGGCCACGACGGCTTACCGCTAAATGGAATGGAAACAGCTTACCTCTGAAAGAGTTCCACAGTTTAACGTCATGCGGGTTGGGGTAATCCGTCATGAAGGGGGTCAGAACTACTTGGTGTTGGGCTCGAACCTCATGGAGGATTCCTACATACCTCACCATGGAAATGATCAATCACTTCATAGATCAGGTGGTTAGGAACCAACATGAAGGTGGACCTGGGGTCCAATGGGTGGTGGGCCTGGTGCACTAACGTGAAGATGGCCGGGACCAATGGATGGTGGTGGGATTGAACCTCATGGAGGGTTCCCACCTACCCTACCTTGGCAAGGATCAAAGGCCACGTAGATCAAAATGGCGAACACAGTATAACGTCATTCGGGACAGGGGTGAACCGACGTGAAGGAGGTCGGAGCGACCAGAGTGGTGGGCTTGAACCTTGTGGAGGCTTCCTACGTACCCTCCCTTGCAAGGATCAAAGTCCACATAGTTCAGGATATGGGGAAATTTGGGTCTTACGATCTGATGCGGCCTAAGGTGTGGGTGAACCGACAAGAAGGGGTGTCGGGAAGACTGGGTGGTGGTCTTGAACCTCGTGGAGGCTTCCTATGTACCCTTCCTTGGAAAAGATCAAAGTCCACATATTTTAGGTAGTGGGTGCGGGGCTCACACTATAGGTTTCCTAGCATGTTGGTGGGATTTAACCTCAGGGAGGCTTCCTACATAACATGTCTTGTCAAGGATCAAAGTCCACATAGTTCAGGTGGCGGTGTGGGTCTAACACTCTAGACTGCCCAACTTGTTGGTGGGCATGAACCTCAGGGATGATTTCTACGTACCCTACCTTGGTAGGGACCAAAGTCCACATAGTTCAGGTGGTGGGTGTAGGGCTCACACTCTCGGATTCCCAGCGTGATGGTGGGATTGAACCTCATGGAGGCTGAAAACGTATCCTACCTTGACAAGGATCAAAGTCCCCATAGTTCGGGTGGTGGTGTGGGGATTACATATAGGCTTCCCATAGTGTTGGTGGGGTTGAACCTCAGGGAGGCTTCTTACGTACCCTGCCTTGGCAAGGATCAAAGACCTCATAGTTCAGGTGGTAGTGTGGGGCTTACAACCTAGGTTTCCCATGGTAGATTTCAGGGTCGGTGCTCACTCTATGCCCACCTGAGTCATGCTCAGTTTGAGATAAAAAAGATAGCAGAGACCTGACGATCACATCGTGAAAGGTGCGTCTGTGGTAAATGGAGTGGGGCTTACGTGAGATTAATGAACCAAAGAGGAAACAAAATATTATGCATGGTTAGACGCCCGAGAAGTTGGGCCTTAATCCAGGATAGAGGCCCAGTGGCAACAAAGCATAGAGGGAGAGGGACTTTGGATCAGAGAAAGGAGAAGCATCATTCCCCACCATGCCATTCGCTACTATGGGCACCGAAGATAAAAGGAGGAGTATGGATGCTGCGTTCGGAAAAACGAGATAGGGGATAATACCATGTTGGTTTCCCTTCCCCCGCGGACAAATTCCACTCCCATAAAGAGGATATCATCCCTTGTGTAGACCAGTGGGTATGGAGAATGTCCAAGGTGGGGGTACCCCACGAGCGAGGCACGAGGTGAGGTCAGATAGGGGACAGGCGAAGCCATGGTAAGGGGGTGTCATGGAGTGAACCATCTAGGGGCCCACGTTAGCGTGACTGTGTGAAGAAGCAACAACCATTAGTGTTCCTATCTGAAGAAGCTTTAGGTGAAGCAACACAATGGGCGGTAACGTCTAGGGGACTTTGAAGTTACTTTGTGCGAACCTAAGAGGTTGCACGAAAAATGAGTATGTGGTGATGATGTTGTGGGTGTGGGAGGCGTCCGAAAATGATGTCTGGATGAGGGACAACATGGTTGCACAAGTTGGGAGGTTTTTCATGAAAAAGGGGATGTTGTGCGAAAAGGGGATGGGCGAAGCGTACAAGGAATTGTTTGCATGAAAAATGTCCCGGCCGGTGTGAAATTGAGCATTGGGCGTGAAATAGAGTGGGCCAACACACAAAAGGAATTGTGTTCCAAAGGCCTAACTACGTGCAATTGGAAGGAATTGTGCACGAGGGAAGGGGTTTGAGGGAATTTGGACAAGGATAATTCTCTATTAGTCACATGAAAAAGCGGACCCTTGAGCAAACTGGTGCGAAAAATTTAGTACCTGAGAGCCATCTTCGTTATGCGCATGAGAGAGGAATTTCATGTGGGAGATGCGGTTCAGATTCTTCAGGGCGGAGTCGAATGGGGTGGCCTTATATTTATAGGAACTTGGGAACACAGGTCCATGCGAAAAACACTTTGGAATGAAATATTGTGTGCCTCGATGTTGACATTGCAAAGATCAACTGCGTGGAGTGGTGGCGCGAAATAGTTCCGCACCCATGCAGAAAACTGTCGTGAATCTCGGAGTTTTCACCCATGGGACTTTTTTTTTTGCGCAACTCACCATTTTTATCATGATGCCCCTCTGGGACCAACTCACAATTTTTTATCATGACTCCCCTCTGGGGGAGTATGTGGAGGGGCCCTTAGTTCTGAGAAATCATTTAAAGGAACATCATCTGCCGAATGGGATTCAACTGCACATTGTAGCCATCAATCATCCCATGTCTAGCATTACCACATGAATTTTCTACAACCCAAGTCTAATAGTTCCCACAAGAATGAGTGGCTTCATTATTAATATTCTTCATACACATCATAGAATCATGCCTATACAAGGAGAAATAGTGAGATACCATGTATTTCCTATAATTTTATATTTCATTTCCAATTACATTAAATTAAAAACAATATTTTGGGATTTTTTCATACACAATTCACAAATCAAGTGCAAATCATCAGTGGAAAATCAAACACTATCCATCAAAGTGGAGTTTAGATCAACATCTACCAAAAAGCGATAAAAGTCACAAAATATTTCTGTTTCTATTTCTTTGACAATATTGATTGGAACTCCAATTGACATTGTGATGTCAAAAACTATTTTCAAATGTCAAAGAATCCAATTAAGGCCATAGACCCTTACTGATAGTTAAACATAAGATTTACCAACTTCAAGAGGATTAAAATTACTATCCCATCCATAAATATGGATAATACTTGGTTTGAATGAAATTGATCCAAATCCTCATGCTCGTATATTCAACTCATCAGAGGGGAAATCATATGAAGGAATTCATGATACAATGAAATGAACTTCCAAGATTAGAACCCCCAAATAGACGAGAACCACTCAACCATTTCTTGAAAATTCAATGGAATGGATGTCCTAAGTCAAACAAGATGAGTAATTATTAAATTCTCACCTATTTTAAAGCGTTCTGAGATAGCAATCACATCTGCCTTGATGTGTGCCAAACTTCTTTTCCAATGAATGGGAGGAGCATCCAAAACCTGTTAGAAAGAAAAATTGCAATTCACAGCTCCATTAGTAGCTATTGTTTAATCACCACGTGCAATATTTGGATCAACACCACGAGTTGATGGTCCCAAAAAAATAACATCATGCCTATGCAAGTCAAAACTCCCCTGGCCTAGAGAAGCTTCAATAATAGACACAAACAATTGATGAAATTTGACTGGAAATGAAAGCATGTCAGTGATATTGAAAACTTATAGTAATGCTATGATGGTGTGGAGGACACATGATGACAATGACTAGATCCCAAAGCTGAAAAATGCTGTGGACGCGCATCGATGAGATCCCTCTATAAGCATTGATGATCCTTGTAATGAGAATGGATGATGGATCCCACGTGGACGACAATGTGGATGTTGGCATGGACAATAGATCCCAAAAGTGAGGGAACAATAGAGTGGTGGTGATACAAACACTATCCATTTCTCATGTGGGAGCTTTTAAAGCCTGAGACCATCCTCTCCCTCAACCATAATTATATAGTAATTAATTAGTTAATTATTAATATAATTACTAATTATATTATAATTAATTATTAATATAATTTTTCGCTATATAATTATTAATTACATAATTATTACATATATAATAATTAGTTAGTTGATTTGTATAATAATAATAATAATAATTAATTATTAATTACCAAGAAGGTTCGGGACGAAGCCCCTTATTATAAAAAAATAAAAATAACAAATACATGAAAGAAGAAAAAAAGAAAGGCATGCCCAGACACAAAAATAAAAACATCAACTTAAGAATCACTATAATTATTATCATGGTCATGATCAAAAGTAGCATTGTCATCAGCAGACTCCCATTCTGGCTACGAGTTCCACCAGTTGAAAAGATCAATTTATTTCTCATTAATCATTAACATCTCTGGTGTATGTTTACTCCCAAGAAATCGATAGGACCCACCATGCCCCCAAGAAGCATCACCACGCCTTTTGCAATGAGCATTAGAGATCTTGTCACTACTAGGAATTGGGTTTCTAACCATGGTTCTTTACTAATGGTTTTCTTAAACCATTGGTAAATAATGGCGAGGAAACCCTTTCCCAATGGTTCTCTAGAACCATTGGGAAAGGGTACCCCTTTGCCAACAGTTTTATGAAACCGTTGGCAAAGGGGTGTTCAACTTAACCTTTCTCAACAGTTCTAGTAAACCATTGGGAAAGGGTGCCTTGGACACCCCTTTTCCAATAGTTTTTGAAAACCGTTGGTAAATATTTACCCCAAATATTGACGGGCCACTGCTCTCCCCCATTCACGACAGAACCCTAAATCTCTATAGTGCTCCGCTCCTCTCAGGACTTCCCCCATCCGAACCGGTGAAACTCCATCTAAATAATCTCAAATAAGGTTTTTTATTCTTTATACACATAAAAAATTTAAGTGATACCTTGTTTTTATTATTATTCATCTAATATTTTAGTTTTATGTTTTGATTTTTATGTGTATATCTTTTTTTTTTCTGTTTTGATTTAATCTAACTTTCTCCATTCCAATCTGGATTCCAAATTTTCTATGTATGTGTTTTTATGCCTTTTCTTCATCTTTTAATTAATTGTTACATGGAAATTTATTTATTTGTGTTTATTAATTTTTCTGTTTTCACTATAGAGTATATGTGTTGAGACCCTTTCAATGTTTTTGTGTGATTTCACCCTGAAAAATAGGAAAATGAATGAATATTTGGTTAATTAATTAGTTTCCAATGGAATATCATTTGTGTCGTAATGTCCATGCTAAATAAATGAGTAACGTAATAAAAGACCTTGAATAAATTGTGGAATTTGTGGTATGTTGCTTCAATGAGAGGTTTTTTGTTGTGTTTCATTATATGTTGTAGGCTATTGTATTGTGATTGAGGTGACCAGTTGGGCTTTGTGATATGTGGGGTTGTAATGTAATGGTTAGTGGGCATGGATGTGACATGTGACGTTGTGTGATAGTGATGATGTGTGGTGGTGTTGTGCCATGTGGAGGTGTTGTGTGAAGAGGTTGTGGTGTATGATGTGGTGAGGTGGTTTTGGTTGTGCGGTGGTTGTGATGTGCAATATTTTTGTTGTGATATGTGGTTGTTTTGGTGAGATGGTTGGCCGATGTAACATGGCGACGATGGTTATTGTGAGATGGTGAGTTGTTGTGTGTGGGTTTTATTAGTTTCCTGGTTATCTATGGAATAAATTATGCTGTTAAAACAAAAAAAAACAAGATAGTAAATAAATGATATGGAATAGAATTGGATGTGTGGTAAACTAAGTGTTTTCAGGTGATATGTGATGTGATAATACCAGATGCCAGCACTGGATGCTAGACCTTGTGAGGGTGGTGTATGTGGGGATGCATCCCAAGCCACATCAGAGATAACTGGTATGTGATGGGATATCTTTGGAAGTTATGCGAGCATATGACATTCAACATTGAGGAATGAGAGCAGAAATTGGCTGGGAAGTAGCATTGGGGTTCGTTTCTTTATTTTGATCGCGATGTTATATTACTATATTGGATGAAAAATTTGGCGAGTGATCCATAATGAGGCTGAGTTGGTTAGTTAACCTATTTAGGTTTTTGTTGGTTTTACATTTTTTCAATAACACATTATTATGTTTTTTTTCACATGTATAGTTGATACCTTGATTAGTTCCGTACTGATTATTCATGTTATTCACAACCTAAATATACAATTTTTCCAAGTTTCAAGGAGGACTTTGGAGACCATGTAGTAGATTAATAGCTCGGATTATAGTTTTTGTTGAGTCACTATTATATGGATTGTCTTTTGGTACATTACTTTGGAGACTTTTAAATGTATCAGGTTACATTATTGATGTTTTTTTGGTGGTATTGGGTTTACGTTTATATTATATTTGGGAAATTTATTTATACGTGTTTACAAGCCATGAAAAACCAATTAGTGTAGAAGCCTAAAATTTATTCACCCATGGGGTGCACTTGACTTGGGGAAGTAATTGGGTAATGAAAGGTATGGCATTGAGGTGCCAATAATGAGTTATTGAACATGACTGAATGATTTTGGATGCCTCTAACACATAATGGGACCTAAGGCATGTTCCTCTTGTAGACCTAATGAAAATGAATACAAATAAATTTTAATTTAATTTATGAGTACTTCTTCATTACATTTTTTAATAGTTCACTACATCGACTAGAAAAATCTTCCTTCGTCATTTACTTAAATGTATTTTCCATTAAAGTTCAGTCCAATTGAAATGTTTATGTCAAAATGATTATATAAATTCTATTTACAGAATGGACAGAAGTTGGATTTATGAAACCAATCGGATCTCAAGCAATTTTCAAAAAATTTTGGAGATCATTATAGATTTTTCATTTCACAATGCTTCAGATAGGGGCTGCATACACTGCCCATGTTCCAATTGTGTTGGTAGACCTTGGTTGAGCCATGAAGAATTCAGCTACCACATAACCAAAAATGTCTTTCAAGAAAATTAATTTGTATGGAATCAAAATGGTGAGAAAATGAAATCTCAAATTAGTGATGATCGAAATGAAAGGACTATAATGGAGAATTTGTTATACGATCAGTTTCCGTTTATTCGTCATCATGAAAAAGAAAGGATTTTGACTCAAGAAGACTTCGATATAAGGACAGCTGATGCATCTAGTGAAAATGATGATACTGATAGGGTGAAAAAATTGAATGATGCTGCCATGACTCCTGTATATCAACAATTCGATAAAATGAAAAAGCTGGAATTTTTAATCTGATTGTATCATGGGAAAACTATGTATGGGATTTCTAATACAGAAATCGATTACATTCATACCTTTTTGAAGTATATACATCCAGATGATGTAGATATTCCTTCAAACCACTATATGGCATGAAAGTTAGTTGAGGAAGATGGATTTTCAAGAAACAAAAATTCATGCTTGTCTGAAAGATTACAGTTTATTCTGAGAGGAAACCGCTGAACGAAATGATTTTAAAAAATGTGTCACATCCCGCTGGAAGTCAAAATCTGATGGAACACTATCCCGCATTCCACAGAATGTAATGTGGCACTTTCCATTGATCCCTAGACTCCATAATATTTTTATTTCTGATGACATATCAATAAAAAATGAGATGGAATGATACTGAGAGAAATAATACTAATGATGAATTGTTTTATCTTGCAGATAGATTTTCATGGTAGATATTTGATGCTCGACATCCTGATTTTTCAGCTAACGTGCGTAATGTGAGGTTGGGTCTTTCATGTGATGGTTTTAATTCATTTGGGTAGATACTTACTTCGTACAACACATGACCAGTTTTTATACACATTTATTATCTTCCCCCATGGTTGTGTATGAAAAAACCATTCACTTTCATGAGTATACTAATATCTGGACCTTTTGATCTCGACATTGATATTGATGCATACATGCAACCTTTAATAAAAGAGTTGAAAATTATTTGGGATTTGGGTGTGCGCACAAACAATTCATTTTCTAAAGATATATTTTAGATGCGTGTTTCACTTATGTGAATGATCAATTATTTTCCGGCTTATGCAATGATGTCTAGATGAAGCACGAAGGGAAAACTGTCATGCCCAGTTTCTATGAAGAATACACGATCCAGAAGATGGAAACATCATTGTAGTTTTAGTTTTATGGGACATTGATGATTCTTTCCAAATGATAATCCATATAGAATAAATCATCGAAGATTTGATAATACCATAGAGAACGATGATCCACCTCAGTGTATGTCTGGAACTAATGTGCTTAATGAATTGAAAGATTTTAGTTTTTCATTCGGGAAGGGTCAAATGAAATCTAGAAAGAGAAAGAATGTTTCCACTGAAACCTGTTACAATTGGAGGAAGAGGAGTATCTTTTTTGATTTGCCTTATTGGTCAACCAATTTGTTACAGCATTGCTTAGATGTAATGCATATTGAAAAGAATATATGAGAAATGTTTCTTTCTATTCTTCTAAATGTCAATGGGAAGACAAAAAATGACTTACGATCTCGGGATGACTTGGTTGATTGGAGAATCAGAACAGAGTTGCGTCCAGTGTGTATCAGTGAAAATAAATGGCAACTTCCATCTGGTTCTTATGTGATGAAACCTATGGAAAAAAACAATTTCAGGAAGTATTAGAGACTATTAGAGTTCCTTATGGATATTCAAGAAACATATCAAAATAGGTCAACCTATGAGAGTTGAAGCTAAAATCTTTGAAGACTCATGATTATCACGTTCTACTACATGAGTTGATTCCAATAGAAATATGTCATCTTTTTTCCAATAATTTAAGGGTGAATTTTATTCAGTTGTTCCATTTGTTTAGAGATCTTTGTGTTTAGAAGTTTTCCAAGTAAATCTTGCAAAAAATGTTTACAGATGCACCATTAATTTTATTTGAGTTGGAAAAAATATTTCCTCCATCATTTTTCACATGCATGATGCATCTAACTGTCCATATTCACACTAAAATAATTCTCATTGGACCTCTTTCTTTTCATTGGATGTATCTAAATAAAACAAATATGTACACATTAAAGTCTTATGTCTGAAATCGGAATCATCCTGAAGGTTCTATCTGATGTGGAAGAGGAAGGATAGTGGGAGGGTGAGGTGGATGGCGAGGGCAATGCGGAGGGAGAGAGTGAGGGGGAGGGCGAGGAGGGAGAGGGCGATGATGGGGACGAGGATGTGGGTGATGATGATGGTGATGATGGTGATGGTGATGTGGGATAAGTTGATCCGTTAAATTTTTTGACTAATATTACTGAGATTTGATGCTTAATCTATTCTAGTTGTTGGTTTTATCTAGACCTGTAATATAGTATTGGAGTGGAGTTATTTTTATATATTTTCTCTTTTCATGGATGTTGATGTCTTTTTGTGTGTTTGGGAACTCCTTGGACATCCCCCCTCTTTCTTGGACCCTGGACAACCCCCACCATCCTCCTTGGACCCCGAACATCCCCCCGGATCCCCCCCCCACCCTCCCCATTGGTCCCTGGATATCCCCCCGGACAACCCCCTAGATAGCCCCCCGGACAGCCCCCCACCCTCCTCCTTGGACCCTAGACAGCCCCCCGAAAACCCCCCGGACAACCCCCTGGACAGCCCCCCGGACACCCCCCAGACAGCCCCCCCACCCTCCTCCCTAGACCCCAGATAGCCCCCGGACAGCCCCCACCCTCCTCTTTAGACCTCAGACATCCCCCCAAACACACCCCGGACAGCCCCCCTCCCCCCTAGACCCCGGACAGCCCCTCAGATAGCCCCTCGAACATCCCCCCACCCTCCTCCTTGGACCCCGTACAGCCCCCCCCCCAACACCCCCCGGACATCCCCCCGCAGAGGCCTCCCACCCCCCTCCTTGGTCCCCAGACATCCCCCTAGACACCCCCTGGACAGCCCCCGGACAGCACCCCCACCCTCCTCCATGGACCCCCATACATCCCCCCACCCTCCTTTATTTCACATGCCTTTTTTATTTCTCTGATCATGCAATGTTATTTAGGATTATTCCTTTTTTTTATGTCGTGAATTATATGAATGTCTTGGTAATCTTATTAGCTCATGCTCACCGAATGCATGTGATGATATGCCTTAATTTGAATACAATGCCTTGTTGTACATTCTCCATGTTATGAGAATTGTTCCTTGTTTGATTTGGTTTACTTGTCAATTGTTAGGATAGAATATGGGTTACATGTTAAGGACTCATGGACATGCTCAGGGAATTTAGACTTGAAATTCTAGGATGTATGCTTTGGTTTCTAGGTGAGGGATACCTGGATGGTTTCTATTACACATGAGTTATATTGGTTCCTTGAAGATAAATTGAGGACATGTTTGTTTTGCATGATGGTAATACCATGCCTCAGGTGTGGCCGGTATCACTCTAACTTTGTCTCTTTTGTTTAAAATGGATGGTATTTTAAGTGGAAAGAACAACCGACATATGAAAAACAAACCAAATGCATTTGGATTCTGTTGATACTGTATCAAAATGATCCATGGGTCATATGTGACGTGTATGAGTAATCCCCGGCTCAATCTGTGTTGCGGTGTGGTTGGTATCACCCTAAGTGTCTCTCTTATGTTTAAAATTGACAAAATTTTAGGTACATATGGAAAACAGACCAAACAGATTCTGATTGTGTTGATACTTTAGGATAATTATACATGGGTCATATTTGACGTGTACGAGTCAACCCCGCCTCAATCTGAGACATGGTGTGGCCGGAACCATTCGAAGTGTCGAACTTTTGTTTGAAATAGATAACATTTTAAGTGAAAAGTACAACTGACATATAGAAAACTAACCAAACACATTAGAATTGTCTTGATACTTTAGGAAAATGATCCATGGGTCATTTTTGGTGTGTACGAGTCAACCCCGTCTAAATCTGAGGCGTGGTGTGGCTGGTAGCACTCTATCAATGTCTCTTTTGTTTAAAATGGATGAGATTTTAAGTGAAAAGAACAACTGGCAGGCAGAAAACTGACCAAACACATTCGAATTCTGTTGATACTGTATCACAACGATCCATGGGTCATATGTGACGTGTATGAGTCAAATCTGGCTCAATCTGAGTCGCGGTGTAGTCAGGATCACTCTAAGTGTCTCTATTATGTTTAAAATGGAAAACATTTTAAGTACATACGGAAAACCGACCAAACGGATTCCGATTGTGTTGATACTTTAGCGCAATTATCCATGGGTCATATGTGACGTGTACGAGTCAACCCCGCCTCAATCCGAGACGCGATGTGGAGAGCACTATTCAAAGTGTCTCACTTTTGTTGGAAATGGATAACATTTTATGTGAAACGTACAACTGACATATGGAAAACTGAAAAAATGCATTCAAATTGTGTTAATACTTTAATAAAATGATCCATGGGTCATTTGTGACGTGTACGAGTCAACCCCGTCTAAATACAAGGTGAGGTTTGGCTGGTGGCACTCTAACTGTGTCTCTTTTGTTTAAAATGGATGATATTTTAAGTGAAAAGAACAACTGGCATGCAGAAAACCAACCAAATGAATTCATATTCTCTTGATACTGTATCACAACGATCCATGGGTAATATGTGATGTGTACGAGTCAACCCTTGCTCAATTTGAGGCGCAGTGTGGTCGGGATAACTCTAAGTGTCTCTATTTTGTTTAAAATGGACAACATTTTAAGTACATACGGAAAACTGACAAAACAGATTCTGATTGTGTTGATAAATTAGAAAAATGATCCATGGGTCATATTTGATGTGTACCAATCAACCTCACCTCAATTTGAGGTTTGGTGTGGTCGACACCACTCAAAGTGTCTCTCTTTTTTTTTCAAAAGGACACCATTTTAAGTGAAAACATCAAATCACATACGGAAAACTAACCAAACACATTTGAATTATGTTGAAACTTTAGGAAAATTATCCATGGGTCATTTGTGACGTGTATGAGTCAAACCCATCTAAATCTGAGGCATGCTGTGGCCGGTAGCACTCTAACTGTGTCTCTTTTGTTTAAAATGGATGGGATTTTAAGTGAAAAGAACAACTGGCATGCGTAAAACTGACCAAATGCATTCGGATTCTGTTGATACTTTAGGAAAATGATCCATGGGTCATTTAAGACGTGTACGAGTCAACCCTATCTAAATATGAGGCGCGGTGTGGCTGGTACCACTCTATTTGTGTCTCTTTTGTTTAAAATGGACATAATTATAAGTGAAAAGCACAACTGGCATAAAAAACTGACCAAACGCATTCAGATTCTATTAATAATTTATCACAACTCTCCATGGCTCATATGTGACATGTACGAGCCAACCTGGGCTCAATCTGAGTCACGGTGTGGCCAGGATCACTCTAAGTGTCTCTCTTTTGTTTAAAATGGACAACAATTTAAGTACATACGGAAAACTGAATAGATACATTTGGTTTCCATTGAAACTTTAGGAGAACGATCCATGGGTAATATGTGACGTGTACGAGTGAACCTTGCCTCCATCCAAGGCGCGGTGTGGCCGACACCATTCATAGTCTCTCTTCTGTTTAAAATGGACATCATTTTAAGTGAAAACAACAACTGACATATGAAAAACTAACCAAATGCATTATAAATGTGTTGATTCATTGGCAAAACGATCCATGGGTCATATGTGACATGTACGAGTCAACCCCTCCTAAATATGGGGAACTGATTGGCCGGAACCACTCGATGTTTCTCTTTATAGTATAAAATGGACTTCATTTTAATTAAAAACAACAACTGACATACGGAAAACTGAGCAAACGCATTCAGATTCTGTTGAAACTTTAGGAAAACGTTCTATGAGTCATTTGTGACATATACAAGTCAACCCCTCCTCAATCCGAGGCTAGGTGCAGCCGGAACCACTCAAAGTGCAACAAGTTTATTTGAAATAGACAACATTTTACATGAAAAAAACAATTAACATACAGAAAGCCGACTAAACATATTCATATTCAGTTGAAACATTTCGACAATGATCCATGGGTCATATGTGATGTGTACGAGTCAACCCCGCCTCAATATGAGGCGCGATGTGGCTGACACCACACAAAGTGTCTGAGGTTTATTTGAAATAGACAATATTTTAAATGAAAACAACAACAGACATATGGAAAACTGACAAAAAACATTTGGATTATGTTGAATCATTAGTAAAACGATCCATGGGTTATATGTGACGTGTACATGTCAACCCAGCCTCAATCTGAGGCGCGGATTGGCCGGCACCACTTGAAGTGTCTCTCTATATTTTAAAATGGACTTCATTTTAATTGAAAACAACAACTAACATACGATAATCTGACCAAACACATTCGGATTCTATTGAAACTTTAGGACAATAATCCTTGGGTCATATGTGATGTTTATGAGTAAGCTGCTCCTCAATTCGAGTCGCAGTGTGGCTGGGATCACTCTAAGTGTCTCTCTTTTATTTAAAATGGACAACATTTTATGTACATACAGGAAACCGACCAAACGAATTATGATTGTTTTGATACTTTATCACAATGATCCATGGGTAATATATGATGTGAACGAGTCAACCCCGCCTCAATCCAAGAAGCGGTGTATCCGAAACCACTCAAAGTGTCTCTCTTTAGTTTAAAATGGACTTCATTTTAAGTAAAAACAACAACTGACATACAGAAAACCAACCAAAAACATTATGATTCTGTTTAACCTTTAGTATAACGATCCATGGGTCATTTGGGATGTGTGCGAGTCATTCTAGCTTCAATCCGAGGCATGGTGTGGCCATAACCACTCAAATTGTCTCTCTTTCGTTTAAAATAGACTTCATTTTAAGTGAAAACAATAAATGACATACAGAAAACCAACCAAATGCATTCGGATTCTGTTGAAACATTAGGAAAACAATCCATGGGTCATATGTGACATGTACAAGTCAGCCCCACCTCAAACCGAGGCCTGGTGTGGCCAACACCAGTCAAAGTGTCTCACATTTATTTGAAATGGACAAAATTTTTATTAAAAAAACTACTGGCATACAAAAAACTGACCAAACGCATTCAGAATGTGTTGAAAGTTTAGAAAAACTATCAATGTTGTCATATGTGACATGTAAGTGTCAACCCTGCCTAAATCTGAGGCATGGTGTGACCAAAACCACTCAAAGTGTCCCATTTCTTTTTGAAATAATCAACATTTTAAGTGAAAACAAAAACTGACATATGGAAAACTGACCAAACGCATCCTGAATGTGTTGATGCTTTAGGAAAATGATACATGGGTCATATGTGACTTGTAAAAGTCAACCCCGCCTCAATCTGAAGCATGGTGTGGCCGACACCACTCAAAGTGTCTCACATTTATATGATATGGATAACATTTTAATTTAAAACAACTACTGACATATAGAAAACTAACCAAACACATTCTGAATTTGTTGATTCTTTAGAACAATGATAAATAAGTCATATGTGATGTGTATGAGTTAACCCTTCCATAATCCGAGGCATGATGTGGCTGTCACCACTCAAAGTGTCTCATTTTTTTTTGAAATGAACAACATTTTAATTGAAAACAATAAATGACATACAGAAAACCGACCAAACACTTTCAGAATATGTTGATACTTTAGGACAATTATACATGGGTCATATGTAACGTGTAAAATTCAACCCCTCCTCAATTAGAGGCACAGTGTGGCCGGTATCACTCTATGTGTATGTATTTTGTTTGAAATGGACATCATTTTTAGTAAAAACAACTGGTATACAAAAAATTGAACAAAAATATTCGGATTCTATTGATACTTATTTAGTTTTTTATCTATTTTATTGATAATTAATAATTAAATTATGTATGTTTTCAATTATGAATTGAATTCCAAATTCCACATATAATTGATATCTAAATATTAAATTGTATTCTAAATCAATTATGAATGTTTATAATTACGTTATGAATTTAAATTTAATTCTGGATGTGTATAGTTCAAGAATGAATTATATGTTAAATGTGTATGAATTTGTTCTCTATATGTATGTCTTAAATTGTTATTGCAGGTATAGTAATTGGAAAGGAGCAGAATGGAGGCTGCTGTGAAAAAATGGAGGTTGCTGTGAAAATTGCAGGCTGTTGTGAAATTTTCACAGTATAGCCTATGCCAACGGTTTCAAGCCATTGGCATAGGCTTGTAATAACCCTTTACCAACGGTTTATAAACTATTGGGAATGGTTTCTAGGGAATTTTTCTAACGGTTCAATGAGAACCATTGGAAAAAAACCATTCCCAACGGTTGTAAAAATATTGGGAAAGAGTGGATTTGTTTAGTTTTACTAACGGTTTGGTGTAAACTGTTTGTAAAAATTATGCCAAGTGTGTACCAAATCATCGAACTTTTAGGGTTTTAAGCCCTTGGTTAATATCAGTTTAGAAATGATCAAGTGTGTACCAAACTTCATTCATTCAGAGATAACTCTATCATCCTCTCTCACATGGGCGGTGTGCCCCTTCCAATGAATCATCCCATTATAGGACCCTTTGACGACAATGAAATAATTCAGAGCCAATGTGGAAGGCTCATCATTCCCTCAGGCCATCACATCACCAGAAACTACAACACAAACAAGCGCAATTGTTGAGACTGCCACATTCCCATTCTCGAAAGCCACCACCACACTATTGGAATCCACCGCACGATCTACAGATATCTCCACAATAGAACCACTCGTGGAAACAACTGCATGATCTGGATCAGACCCATCATTGTGTGCTCTCCCTCTCAAGGCATCAAAATGCTCTTGTGTGAGAAACTCTACCATGGATGGAGTAGATCACAACGTTATTCAACATCATCATGGGTATCTAGAAACGAAAATCTAAACATCTTGCACGATCCAACCCCCCAAAATAGATTAAAAGACTAGAAAATGAAGCAGCATCGTGTCTGTAGACCTGGAAATCTAACACAAACCAAAACCAAACCGCCAGCTATTAATTATTAATTATTCAACATGTAATTAGTTAATTATTAATAATATTATTAATTATATATTATTTAATTATTATTATAATTATTAATAAGTAATATAATTATTAATTACATATTTATTTATTATATAATTAAGAAATATTATTTAGTTATTATTGAGATTATTTATTAATAATATATTTTTTAATTTATAATTAATTAAAATCTATCATATATTATTAACTATTTATTTAATAATATTATTAAATATTTTTAATAATATTAATTAATTGATTAAAATGATTAATAATAATATATTAATAATTTTTCAAAGGAATAGAAGAACCTGAATCCCATATAGAAAATGAAAAATGATTTCCAGGGAAATCCCTTTTATAAAATGAAACCTTAGGTCAGAGTTTCTATCAGAATTCTAGGCTATTGTAATGATAGTAATGATGTATATTAAATAGAAGATAAATCCAAATAAAAATTTTATTTTAATTTATAAATATAAATGAAAAAATATAAACAAACTATAAATTTTAAATATAAAAAGTATATCTAAAATAATAATTCTTTGACTAAAAGGCGATAGGGGGATACATTCTTTCATACATATTTTTAACAATATTTTTAACCTACACATATAAAAAAAATTCAGAAATCATATTTAAAAAATCCATAATGAACCCCCCCATAATTACCCCTCCTTTCTCTCCTCTCACTTTCTCTCCTTCTCCCTCCCACCTTATTTGTCAAACCTCTCTTCCATTTCTACTTAAAGGATGAAAACTACTCCACCAACACCCTATATGATGCTAACATAAAGGAAAACACAAAACATATCTATGCCAAAGCCACACACACTGGATTTTCCACCGCCACAGTCATTTGTGACCTTAAAACTGCATCTCTCCCCTCTCACTTTTCCAAAAAGGCATCTCTAAGTCGGATTGCATATCCTACGTGGCTGGTGCCAAAGAGGGTATAAAAGATATCACCCTGCCTCCAATGGGGTCTTCATATTCTACAACTATTGCTTGTTCAAGTACTCCCACACAGAGTTCGTCGAGGTGATCGATGACACCCTCAAATTCTACTTGATTAATGTGAAATGAAACAAGAATACGAATATGTTCAACATGGAGACAAAGATGTTTTTGGGAACCAGGTGGATCCGGACATGGTGAAATAAGAATAGTTTATGATGGGTGAGGTGGATCTATCGGAGGTTTGGGATTCAGATTCGACGAAGCTATATGGGGTGGTGAAGTGTATAAGGGATTTTTGTGTGGATGGGTGTAAGAAATAAATGTATGATGTGATATGGGAGATGTGGAGAAGCTGCGGTGACAAGAGAGGTAGAAGTTTAATGGGTCCAAGATGCAACTTCCACTGCGAGCTCTGCCCCTTCATTAACACAGTCCATTACTAGATTTCATTCTCATCCGAGGAATGGATTATTATTATATTATAGTCCTGACATATATCTAACTAAATAGTTTTTTGGTGTATTTCCATGTTTTGTGGATTAAATGTTACAAAATATTTATAAATATGGTCTCACTTTGATGAACGTCTAATGGAAAATTAGTATATATATATATATATATTCATAAATTTAATTTCCAATAGACTTCCCAAATTTCTATATATATTTTCAAAATTTATTTATATTTAATCATGGAAACATATACTAATAATCTAATTTCCTATATACTCAAATAATTTCCATTTAAATTTTCAATGAAAATAAATAGTTAGCGATGTAAGTTTTTACTCAAAATTTAATTTCTGACGAAACATTTAAATTTATAATTGAAATTTATAATCAAAATTCAATATAACTATATATATTTATATAATAATATAATTATACATACATACATGAAATCAAATATCTATATTATATAAAATGGATTTCCCCCCAACCCTTCTGGCAAGTATATACAGACATACACACAAAAATTTAATCTACAACATTAATAAGAAAATTTTTGGTTAACACTTTCATCAATTATTTACAACATCAAATGTATATTTTAAATTGTTACTTAAAATATTAATTTGAAAATATTAATACGTTAATATAAAATATAAATTTTCACTCCAAATTTTTCATTGAATTTTTTCCCTATATACTTTTAATGGAAATTTCCACTTATATTCTAAATGAAAATTTTCACTTAATATTATAATTATAATGAAAATATTATTATAATAATTCTAAAATAAATTTATCTTTAAATTTTCAATGAAAATATATGAATAAATAAACAATATAATTTTGAACATAAAATATTCTCTACAAAATTCACAAGTAAATTTCCTGTGCAAATAACCACTAAAAATTTCCACAAAAATTATTCCATTTCAAATTTCACTTAAAATCATAATGATAATATATTAATAGGAACTTATGTTAAAATATTTATTGTAAATACACTAACACAAGATAAACTATGTAATTTTTCCTTTAAAATTTGAACTACAAATTTCATAGGAAAATTTAAAACCAATATTTCCATTGGAAATTTCATGTGTGAATGTTAACCAGGAATTTAAGGTGTAAATATCCACAAAAAGATACAATGAAGATATATTAACATATAAATTTAAATTTAAATTTTCACATGAAATTTTCATTGAGATTTTACACTAGTAATCCTTAATGAAAAATTTTACCGGAATTTTTTAGTGCATGTTTGCATTCAAATTTCTAGTGGATGTTTTCATTGTATATTTTCTACCATATGTTTTCATTTAAAATTATTACTAAAAATTGTCATGGAAAATTTGAAATAAATGTTCAATTAATGATATAAATTTTTAATGCAAACAAAAAACTACAAAACACATACAAATAAAAATATACACGGTAATATTAAATTATAAATTTCAAGTGAAAATTTAATGTGTAAATTTCTCACTCACATATACAATCATTCTTGTAAATTTTAATAGGAATTTTGTGCTTTACATTTTCACTGTATATATCTACTAATAAAAGACTATTATAAATATTTTTAGTTCAAATATCTACTTTATTTTTATAGTAATTGTACTAAAATTTATTTCTAATATACTAAAACAAATTCATATTTAAATTTTAAATGACAATAAATTAAAACATAATTAAACAATATAATTTTTTTATTGATATTTTGAACTATAAATTTCATTATAAATCTCTATTGGAAATTTACACTAAAAATGTTCAAATTTCTACTCGAAATTTCCAATGAAAAATCTCAATGTATATTTACTACCCAAAATACATACTATTAAAATTAAAGTATAAATATACACATAAACATATAAAAACAATAATATAGATTTTTAAATACTCTAGATTGTGTTTATGTATATTTACACTCCCTTATTTTTTGTAAAAAATTTATTTGTATGTTTCTATTTAAAAAGTTTTAATTTTAAACAATTTCAATTAAATTTATTCATTTTTAAAATTCTCCTTCAAATTTATTTGTATTATAAAAATTATCATTTAACTGTTTTTATTTTAAAAATTTTGATTTTAAATGTTTTTATTTTAAATATTTTCATTCAAATATTTATTTTATTTTAAATATTTTTTATTTCGATTCTTAGAAATGATTTTTTAGTTTATGTAAATCAATTTTTAATCATTTCGATTCAAATGTTTTTTAAACATTTTTTAAATTATTTTAATCATTTTTAAATAATTTTTATAAATTTTTTGTATGAATGAATTTTTGAAAACATTTTTCAAAATTTTATTCTTTTATTTTTTTGTCAATTGTTTTGGAAAAGTTAAAATTTGTATTTGATTTTTATTTCTTATTAACATATTACAGCTGAAACGTTTTTCATTTAATTCTCAATAATTTTACCTGTTTTATATTTCTCACTTCGACACAGGGTTGGATGTGCTTCTACTTTGAGATGGTGCATCTCAAGGAGATCAGGTGTGCATTGGCCCCTTTCTATTTCATTGTTTTGTTATCAGTTGGCCTTGGGCATCGAAGGCTCTCTACGGAGGCTCTGGCTTTTCTTAGTAATCATTGGGAGTCGATTTACTCTACGCCTACCTTGGCTTTCCACATGGAATTCCTGCTCCTCGACGGTCCTACACCACAAAGGTTCTTCATGACGATCTTTGTTTTAGTCTCGGTTAGCTTTGAGCATCGAATCCTCTCTATAGCAGCATCAGGTATGTGCACAGTATCAGATGTTTATGCCTCTATGTCGGTTGTGGTTCTTCTGTGGTGGATTTGGCTTTTGTTGGTGGCTTCGAATGTTGGTGTCCTCTAAAGTTGTCTTACGGCTAGACTATGCTCTGACATAGTCATGGGTTCGACACTGGCACCACTGTGGTCTGGTTCATCGGGGGCGGTCTACGACTGTGACAGGTTTTATGCAGTTGGATGTGTAGGATCTCTAGCATGGTTATGTGTTTTCATAAATGAGCATCGGTTCCTTATCTATGCCCTTTGAGATCTAGTGTGGTTTTGGTTGTTTTCATGCTGGTCTGTGTCAATGGAGCATGTTTTGGGTGGATCATGTTGGTTTCTGTGTACGGTATGGTGGGCAGCGATGGGTTCTTATTTTTGTTTGATGTAGTGTTTTTTGTGATGGTTTTTTTTCTTATCACTTTTCTTATAGGTTGAATTTGATTTTTCGTGGTGATGGTTTCCCAAAGGATGGTTTGCAACTAGTCTTGACTACATGGAAGAACACTAGAATATGATTTAGAGGTGGTGGTTTATCATTGCAGAGTTTTTGGATTTGGTTGTTTGAGAGGGTATGGCGTCAACCATCAGATCTATTCTATGTTTTGACATATGACACTTTCTTGTTGAATCGCCTTGCAATGGTGGAGAACTTCATCACATTCAAATGCTGGGGAGGGGTTATTTTTATGTGGTCCTATGGTCTTATTTTCATTGACCCATATATCAATATTTTTCATAAGTCTTGATGTCATTGGGTTTCCTATTCATCCAATATAGGGGGTCTCATCTTAATAAAAAAATTTAGGCCTTTGGGCCGTTGGATGAAGGTAAAATAATTTATTTGAAAACATTTGATTATAAAACAAAATGGTGGTGACTACCTTATGTAACTAAATATCAACCATCCTAATAAATAACATTTATAAAATTTATAAATCAAAAAATAGATATAAAAAATAATTTCTGGTTATTTTAAATAAATAATTGAATGATAGTTAATTTAAAAAACATTTAATTTGACAGTTGATCATTTTTTTCTAAAAACAGTAATTTGGAATGGGAGGGGGAGGGGTGTGCTTGTCATGCATTGAATTTGGGTGGGGTGGGTTTTTAAAGGGCACAACCGATCCGAGATAGGCTTGGCTGAAATTAAGTACATATCTATGGCACAAAATATTGGAACAAGATAAAGAAAAATACTAGATCAATCTAGAGGAAAATAACCCGAAACATATGAGACAAAAAAACTAGACTAACCCTATTGCCAGACATAACTGTTATCTGTCATATCTCACCAATTCTAGCCTCACACTAGCCCAATCCTACCCTATAACTTAGAGAAATAACCACGAAACACCTACCAAAGGGTCTCTATGGTCTCAATATGGTTGGAAATCAGGGGAGAAAACAAGAATTCTACAATCAAATAAGATGAAAAATGAAAACAAAAACAGAGTAATTTCCCTAGATAAACATAACATTAAGGTATATACAATATGAAACACATAAAAAATAATTTATAAGGAAAGGAACACATCATTATTGAATTTTTTTTGATGAAATTTAGGCCTAATTTTTCTATGATATCAATTATTGTGGACTATGTTGACATGGAAGTCCACATTCAATCACCAATATACAATCGGATGTAAAATTGGTTCACAAAATTTAAAAACCGAAATGAACTAAAGGTTGTCTATATTTTAGTTCCTTAACAAATGAAACTAATTAACATAATATAATTCAAATAAATATAATTCTATAAAAATTAATTTCAAATGATATCACTATTATGATGTCACAGCCCGACTTGAGCCGGAGCTCGAGCCGCAACTACCCCAAGCCCACCTCTATAGGCCTGGGGATAGAGACTAGTGTCAATGGAATAACTAACATTGGAAGGCCATTTCCTAAGTATCTGTATTAACATACATAGTCATCTTGATGAAAAATTGAATAGGGAGGAATATTAAAATAAGCATAAAGCTAAGGGAACAAACATGCATGAAAAACCTATAGGCAGTACAAGAGTACGGTAGTGTAAGACAAAAAGTAAAGAAGAAAAACACATTCCAAACTAAAAAAGATTTCCTAACCTAACAAAATTGGAAAAGTAAACTGTTTAAGGATCCTGGATCCCTATCTCTAAGCTACAACCACTATATGTTGTTCAAATTACTAGGTATCCCTATGCTTCTTTGAAGTCACTGCTGGCTTGTTTTTCATCAGCATAAGACATGACTTGTGAAGGAATAAACCATACAAGATTGAGCATATACATAGCCAGTAGGAAACCTATATATCTGAAAGGTGGAGCAGAAAGGGATACACAAGAATAGAATGATATTCTATATAACACAAGATGTAAGTTTTTGTAAAAGCTAATAGATCAACCCAAGAAAAACAAGAGTAAAATATTCTTCAACAGTTTCAAAAGTCCATCAATGATGCCCAAAATCTCACATGTCTACCTAGAAGTAACTATCCAAGTGAAACCACACCTCATCACTATGTCGCACAGTCGAGGGGTATAAACTCCAATTAGAGGACCAATTCCCTAGTACCCCAAGGGGTTCCACTCTGTATGTATCCATAGATGACCTATGCCCATATTGATGGTGTGGGGGTTGACTCTAGTATCACAAGATCACAGTACCTAGTGTGGCAGGGGGTTCCACTTTGGTCATCGAGGACACACACGATATTCGATAGGGGGTCCACTCGGTAATTATAGGACCCATACCCATGCTGATGGGGTGGTTCAACTCTATTGGTCGGGGACCTATGAACTGGTATGATAGGGGGTTCCACTCTAGTCATTGAGGACATGTACTATAGGGGGTTCCATATGGAATGTAGAAAACCCACACCCATACTGGTGGAGGGATCCACTCTATATTTCTACGATCTGCACCAAGATATGACACAGGGGTTCCACTCTAGTCATCGTGGACCCACACCATATCTAATTGGGTGGTTCCACTCAAATGGTAGAGTCCCCACCCTCATAATGATGAGGTTATCTACTCCATAGGTTGAGGGTCTGTGCCTTGGTATGATAGGGTGTTCCACTCTCGTCATTGATGACTCATTCCCAATCTGATAGGGGGTTCCACTCAGAAGGTAGAGGTCCCACACCCATGCTGGTAGGGGGTTCCACTCTATAGGCTGAGGACCTACGCCCTGGTATGATAGGGGGTTCCAATATTGTCATTGAGGACCCACACCCTATCTCATGGGGGAGGGGGGTTCTACACAAAAGGTAGAGGAACTACGCCCATGATACTAGAGGGTTTTGATATATTGGAAGCCTATGGTGATCCCACATGATCACTACCATCATTGAGTGTCACCTAAAATAAGTATTATTAGTAGAATATTCCACATTACATCTCAAATTACACAATAAAGGGTACCATCACAATTGCGTAGAAAGACACTCAGGATAGGATACTCTATGTCCAAAATCCAAGTACAAACAATGGATATTTGAGAATTTGAGGTTTTATTAGAAGGAACCAAGTAATCCATGTTGTGTGATGGGACCCACACGACATGTGTTCTCGCTCCATTTCCTGGTTGTGTTTCTGGATAGTAGATGACTCCCATTCCATGTATTATTACATGCCATGCAAGTGGACTACATAGCATGTCCAAACTATCAGGGACCGAGCCATGTCCTTCTGGGCATGTTTATATAATTTTTTACAAGACCGTGTAATCTCACATGGGGTATCTCCCATGTGCTCCACCACATAGCTGGTCCATGTAGGGAATATGTAGATTGAGTGTAGAAGAACTACACACCACACCATCTTTATAATTTTTTGGAACCCTAACTGTCATAGCCTAGGGGAAAAAATACATGTGTTCGTTATGGTACACGACATATATTTGGAATTTTTTTAGATTTTGAGATCTGAGATCCACACCTTAATTTAATCCATTATGTTATCCTTCCTAAAATCATTGGATCTAGTAACAGTTCATTTTTTCCAGCCATCTAGTGATTGGATATTGGTCATGTCATTCCTATATTTTTTCACTATACACAATTCTCGACTCCAAACCTTTCGTTGACAGTGATTTGGACTCCGATCATCAAAATGATAATTCATGTCCCACAAACATCCTAGATCTAACCTTATTCCATTGATTTGTGCCCTGTCTCTGAATTCTTTAAGATTATGGTGGTTTGATTTGTCTTGGTACACTCAGAAATGACAAGCCAGGACTATGGGGTCATACCGGTGATGAACGCAAAGAAATCACGTAGAAAGTCTCCACAACAAATGTTTAACCATAGTTGGTTAAGAATTATTAACCAATGATCAAGAACATAGATATTATGGTTAGAAAAAATTGAAACAATCCAATTTAATTTGACACATAGGAACATACAAAGGCTACAATTGGGGAAGATCAAAGAAGGAGATTGATCCACTCAATCTATTTAATAAAAAATGATGTAAAACACAAATTGATGAGTCTTACCTGGATATTTTATCATTCATCATTGAATAATGTACTCAGAAATGATTTAATGATTCCATTGAGTTCGTTGCACCCTAGTCTTCTCTGCTCCAATGTCTTGTTGTCCTCTAAAGTGCTTTTCATAGTAGAAATGAGAAAATATTTGTAGATCATAGTATTATGAGGCTAACCCTAGAAATATCACCTTGGTAGTGTTTGTATATATATTTATAGGTTAAAATGAATGAAAAAATTAATTGAATAATTAATTAATTGACTTAATTTACCGCTAATGAGTGAGATGTCTGAACTCCCCACACATACCTATTTTAAGTTGAATATACGGTAAACACTACATTCCAGAATCAACTGTGGTCTATAATTTATTATCGGATCTTCCATTTAGGAGATATATTATTATATTTTATAACTGCACTTACGTAATATAAAATATATTTAATATTATTGTAAAATTAATTCCAGTACACCAAGCCTCATAATCACACTTTGTCTCAGCTCCTAGCTCAGTAAATATATATATAAATTTTTAAAATTCTTATAAGGGAAAACATGGGTCCATAAATAATTCCATGTTAAATATTTTCATCCATAAAAAGAAAAATTAAACAAAAAACTTTGGATACAACACCCACATATAGCTCACCAGCTCCTAGGAACTCTCCATCATGTTCTTTTACTACCACAACATGTGATCCAACATGATGATTCATCCATGAAATGTCATGTACTATCGATTCTCAATCTCCACTAGGTGATATCCAAAGGGGGATCCATCCTCGATTTCTAGCTCACCCAAGTATGTGACATGTGTGGGGTCATGCACATATATTTTCAGTTGCAACATGTGGGAGAAATCATGAACCCACTCCATCTATGGGGGTAGAGATTGGTGCTAAGAAACCAAACCAACCCTCTTCATGATCACAAATGGCTCCATGAACCCTGGGTATAACATACCTTTACAATTGAACCTTTAAAATACTCTTCATGGGGAGACTATCAAGAAAACATGGTATACCTGCTCAAACTCCTAGGGAATATGAAGACGATCTGTGTAAGATCTCTATTTAATCTATAATGTCCTCATCCAATCACAAATGACCTGGACCTTCTAAATCATCACCTACATCATCTATGGACCTACAAGAGATGTATTTCAAATCTGTATCCATCATAAGGGTGACCTACAAGGTCTCTCATACCGAACCTCAAATGGTTTCATGCCAATAGAAAAGTGGTAGTTATTTTTGTACACAAACTATACCAAGGTAATGTTATCTTCATAACTCTAGAAAAAGGCTAACACACAAGCGCTCAACATATCCTTCTACACATGGATAGTGTGCTCGATCTTCTCACCGATCTGGGGGTGAAAGTAAGTAATCATCCTCATTTGGGTCCCAAATTCCTCTCGCAGGCCTCGCTAATATCATGATGTAAACCACATGTCACCATCATAGATAATTTTTTAGGGAACCCAATGAAGGTGAACAATATATCATATGTAAAAATGCACTAAAATCTCCACCAAACTCTACTCCCTAATAGAAAGGATGTGCACTAACTTCGTGAGTCATTCAACCATCACCCATATGGTTTCATGGCCCTCCGTTGTGCACAAAATCCCTATCATAATGTCCATGGATATTCTATCCCACTTCAACTTTGGGATCTCATGGGGATGAAACAAACATGTCAGAACTTGGTTCTCAACAATCACCTACTAATAGTTGAGGTTCTTAGAGATGACCTAATCTACACTTCACCTTATGCAGAACTACCAGAACTACCACTGAAGGTCTCTATACATCTTCCTCACACTGGGTTGTACACCTATAGGTGAAGTGTAGAACTCTCACATCAAATTCTCCTACATCATGACTAGAACCACTATCCAGCCATGGAAAAATATTATTTTATTCCCTTATTTAGAATATCAATATGATGAATTTTCCATGGAAATTAGTTCACATATAACCTCACAATTTATTTCTTCCATCTGAGACTCTATTAGTTTCTTAATAAGTAGAGGTGTTAACACCATCAACTTTAGAAAATTTGTACCCTCCTGCTCCACCATCGATATCTTTATAGAGGCCAACTATTCCAACTTCTCATGAACCAAATTATCCTAAGACTTCCTTCTAAAGGAATATGCTAATATGTTTCCCTTATTGAGAGTATAAACTATCTCAAAGTCATAGTCATACATGAACTAACACTAGTACCACTTCCTCAGGTTCAAGTGACTTTACATGAAAATGTACTTGAAACTACAATGGTCTAAGTAAACCAAAAATTGACCCACTAGATGATTGTCTCTCCACATCCTCAAGGCAAAGACTATCATTGTCAACTCTAGGTCCTCAGTCACATAGTTCTTCTCATGGGTTCTCAATTTCCTCAATCGGTATATGATGAATACAATCCAATGCATCAAAACACAACTGAGCCTAGCTTATGAGGTATCACAATACACCACATACTCCTTGCCCTCCTTTAGTAGTCTCAACACCATAGCACTTGTCAGCCTCATCCTCAACTCCTCATTGTATTTTTGGCACTAATCAGACCAGGTAAATAGTTTCCATTTTCATTTCAAGGAGGTCAAAGAGGCTGAAATTATGAAAACATTTGATAGAAGCCTCATATAGTACCCTCCAAAGCTAAGAAATCTCAACACCTCTGACATTCTCTTGGGTGGCTCCAAAGAATGTAATGAAATGATATTCACTGGGTTAATGGCTACCCCATGATCAGAAATGAAATACCCCAAAATGGAACCTCATGAATCCATAAATGGCACTTTGAGAGTTTTTCTTAAAGCTAGTGTTGTCCATCAATATCTAGAATCATTGTCAAGTGTTCTGCATTCTAATACAATAATGTATAATTCATGAGTATATCATAGATGAAGATGACCAAAAATTGGTCGAAGTACGACTAGAAAACATGGATCATCAAAGCCACAAAAATGGAAGGGGCATTCATCACACCGAAGGGATTCAATAGAAACTCATATTGTTTATAGAAACATTGAAATTCCAACTTCAGAATATCATCACCATGAACCCTCAACTAGTGGTAGTGGAACCTAAGATAGATATTTGAAAAATAGTTCACACCTCGTAACTGGTTAAAGAAGTCGTCAATAATTTTAAAGGGGTACTTATTCTTTATCATATTCTGGTTCAGGTGATGATAATCCATGAAAATTTGTAAGATCTCATATACCATTATAATGAACAATAGTTTATGTACCTAGGGTGACACTAGGCCTGGTGAAACCCTTCTCTTGAAGGTCCCCAAACTAAATATGCAGCTCTTGGAGATTTTTAGGGTCCATATGATATGCCGAAAAACATATCAGTGTGATATTGGGATATAATTCAATGAAAAACTCTATCTCCCATCTCAAAGGTAGTCCCAGAATGTATTCAAAGAAGATGTCCATATAATCTTCCACAATTGATAGAATCTATATGCCTGAGGATCCTACTACACCAAGGGCTACACTCACAAAATTATGGGTGATGGACTATCGACACTTTATTTAAAAATCCTCTTTCCCTGCCATGTGATCTCTCTCACTAGAAAAGAATAATCTCATCCCATCAGTGTATAGGAATCTGAGTCATCCAATACAAAAAAACAACAGATTAACAGTAATTTTTAGAGTGGGTTATGCATTACCCCCTCTAAATTCATTTTAGTGAGGGTTATGAAATACCCCCAATAATCATAGAATTTAGAGGGGGGTTTAAAACCCCCTCTAAATTTTTATCACTTTTTATTTTTAATATTTGGTTGGATTTTAGAGGCAGTTATTTCAAAACCACTGCTAATTTATTTATTAGCGGCTATATATGTTCAATTTTATCTTTGAGGGGCTATATATATATAATATTTATTTGGATATTAGATGATATATATATATATATATAACATATAATTTTTTTAAGGAAATTTTGAAAGTTCACAACCCCCTCTAATCTCTTAAATTAGTGGGGATTCATGATCTACTGTAAATCCCTTATATTAGAGTGTGTTTTGAGACCTTCTAATTTAAGAAATTAAACAGGGTCGTGAACCCCCTCTAATTTAAGAAATTAAAGGGGGTATTGAAACCCCTATAACATAGGAAATTATTGGATCTTGTGAACCCCCTATAATTTATGACATTAGTGGGGGTTCATGAACTGCCAATAATCCCTTTGACTATATGGGTTTTTTAACCCCCTCTATGTTTTTATTTATTTTTTAAAACAACTCTAATATAAATTCAAATTTTATAATATATATGTGTGGGTGCACATATGTGTGTGTTTATATATATATATATTACATAAAGATATTATATAAATGTATTTAAATTCTTTATAAACATATATATAAATACATTATATAAATAATTTAAAATTTTAATTATGCATATAAACAAAATTCTATACATTTATAAATATTGGTATACATAATATAAATGTAACTATAAATATATTTATTCAAATATATAAAATTTATATATGGTTTTATAAATACCATCCATTTATATTATGATTTATATTATACATATATTTTATTATATACATTTTTGGTATATTTATTTATAAATACATTTATATTATATTATATATACAAGTAAATATAATACAGACAAAATTAAATATAAACACACACACAAACAGATATATATATTATTATATATATTATATTATATATAAATTTATATATATTATAAAATTATTTGATATATATTTCAGAATACCATACCAATTACAAATTAATTTAGTAAATATATTTTTATAATTTAATAATATTATATATGTTCTATTATTTGATTGTATCTAATTGTATTTATATATATACATAAATATAATTGCATAATTTTATGCTCATTTATATATATTTATTTTTATAAATTGTATTTCATAAAATATTAATTATATATAATATAAAAGCATAACATATTATATAAATATATACATAAATATAATTTATTTTAAAAAATATATCATATATAACCCTAATCATATAGTTTTTATATTTTATTTTATAATAATAAAAATACAATTTTAAATAATATGTTTATGATTTTAAATTATATTTAACTAATATTATATGATATACAATTTATTGAAATAAATATATATTAATGTAAATAATATTATACAATTATATTTATTGAAATACATATATATTAATTTAAATAATATTATAAAATTATATTTATTGAAATACATATATATTAATGTTCATAATAATAAATAGGTGTATTGAAATATATTATACCAATATTTTTATAACTTTTATTTCATATAACATTAATTATATGTTTGTATTAATTATTTTTCATATACTATTATACATATAGATAATATACATATTAACTATATATAATATAAAATTGAATTTCACATAACATTATATTAATATTTTTATAAATTTTATTTCATATAAAATTAATTATATATTACATAACTATTTGTATAAAGTGTATTTAATATATATTTATTTCATAAAATATTAATTATATATAATATTATAAAATTTATACAAATAGATATATATATTGATGCACATAATAATAAATATATATTTGGAAATAAATTATACAAATAAATTATTAAATACATTATATAAATATTTTTTAAATACATTATATAAATATATTAATTAAATACTTATATATATATTATACCAATAAGCATGTACATAATATATAAATATGTATTTATGTATATAAATAATTCACACAAATATATTTATTAATATATAAATATGTGTATATAAATAACATAACTATAATTATAAAATATATTTACCCTCCAAACTATTTTTTTTGATATTTTTAGAAAATGACAGTTTTATGGGTTAAATGGAACACGCAAAAACTATCAAGATCAAATACATCATAAAAAGTGAATGAAAACTCAAACCATATTCAAACCAAAATATATTCAAATATCAGAATTCAAACATCAAATTGCAAACTGGCATATAAGAGCCCCATCAAGCCCAATGTTAACACTTTTCCCCACGACACCACCATGACTGCAGAAGCCAACTGTCATCGCAAACATCCATCGTCACCACTGTAACCCACCAGAAACAAAGCCCACAAGAGACCAACACTTCCAGAATCACGATCAATAATCCCTCATCATATTAGACCAATACCAAACCACATTACACATAAATCACTCAGAAAAAAACCAGGAATTGAATGATCATCACCAGAAAAAATTCGACACATCATAGGAACACAAAATGTCAAACAATCCCCCTGGAAAACAGTAAAACAAAGATGAACCACCTAAGAAAAACTGCTAGTCATCGTCCAGACAGCTCCAGTGTAAAAACTCGGCAATCAACCCTGAGCAATGTCAACACCTATAGAATCTGACACCACAAAATAAGGTCACACACTCCTGTGTACGAACACTTCCCCATCACAAACGCAAACCACCATTGAGGATCATCACACCAAACTAGATAGAGTGTAGCGCGGTGAACCTAGTGGCAAGAGCAGAGGAAGAATGAAGGAAATCCACGATGTGCGAAGAATATGAAACAAATTTATGTAAATACACATATAAAATATATAGATTATAGAAATATATAAATTTGAATATAATATTAAGGTATTAAAGTTTAAATACATAAACACATAATATATAAATGTATATATTAATTTATATAAATATATATAGGTTATATATATTTAAATATTTATTTAAATAATATTAATTTGAATAACAATCCTAATATATTTAAATATAATAATGTGTATATAAGGACCCGCACTTATTTCATACATAATCTTGAATTTAATCAAGAAAACACTTCATTTTACATTGAGGATCTTTTCAAGTTTAGAGCTTTAGAGAATTAAGACAAAACATTCATAACATTACACATTGTTACATAGTGGACACTATAAAATCAGTTTCCATTTTCCTCAGAATATAAAACATTAAAACATAAAACAAGACTCCTTGTCAATTCTTCAAAATTTAACATGTCTTCCTTCCTTGTATTACTCATCCATTAACCTGTGAAAAATCATTTAAAAACATGGGATGAGCACAAAAGCTCAGTAAGGTATGGAAAATAAGGAAAAATCACATTAGTCCATGAATACGCATGACATATGAAAACATTTTCGAAAGACATGCTTTCCACACATAAAATCTTACTTAGTGTAACATGGGATTTACACAAGATCCACACAAACATAATTATAATCATAGAGGTATATTGGGGCATTACTTGCATAATCTTGTAACCATCTTGGCTACCTTAAAATTTGTAACCCTCACGGCTACCTTACTTTGTGTAACCATCACAATTACACTTGGAGTAACCATACGGCCGACCTCTAACTTACTCATACCCAATGCATTGGAGGGAAATATAGGTCCCACCCTTCATCATAAACAATGCCCAATAACCAAAACATAATCATACAACTTAAACAATAGCATAAAAACATTGCCTTTGAATCTTATAAAACAGAATTTTAAAAGAGGATTTTAGAAGAAAAGTCCCTTATAAACATCATATACTTGAAGTGAGACTTAATAGAGTGGATGGAATACGTATATACTATGTAAATACACATAATGAAACATAATATAAACATAACCCATCACACAAACAATTTAAATAGCACATAAATTAAAAAGTAGAAGGTTAACCCAAAGAATGGAAATCGGGTTAAGAATTCCCTTACAACAATGTGATCGGTCGAATCATATGACCAGAACATAATAAATATCAATTGGATCATTGAATAACATGAATATTAAGAGAATAATGTTATTATATATATATATATATATATCAAATTACAGTACACATATTCCACATACAAGAAATAAGCAGCGAACGACTAAAATCTCACAAAAATGAAAGTGAGACGAGGAACCCCTTACAACTTTGTAATCAATTGATTTGTATGATCCAAAATTAATGATTGTCAAATGATAAATTGAATATCATAAAAATAAAGATATTCATGATATGAGACAATAATGGGCAGTATACATACACCATACAAAGTAAAAATAGTGATTACGGAATATCTCACAAAAATGGAAGTGAGATGAAGAAACCCTTACCTTAATCTTGTCTTACTTAAAACTTGTTAAAACCTCCTGTATAATGGTTAAAAGACTGTTATTAGTATTTTACAGAAACATGTTCATGTTTATAACATCTTATATGGTCATTTCATAACCTCATTTCACCCCTTATTTGTTAGTATTTTGTTCCTTGCATTATTTTGGGTGAGTTCTTTTGTGATTTTCACGATCGGTTCATGATGAATCATTCTTGTTGATTGGAAGTGAAACTCCAGAATTGGAAAGTATTAGTATTTAAATATTTCCAGTACCATAAATTTTACCATTTATCATTTTGATTCTTTATATGATGATGATTAATAAGTTAAAACATTAATTATGTTCGTTTAGATCATTTAAGTGGTTCTTTGATAATTACAACTTCATTTAGTCTTATAAATTTGAATCATGAGTACAAAAGAATTTCAGAACCTTATATGAGTCATAAAACATATATTATAACCTGGTTCAACCATATAAATGGTTTCATGACCAGACTTGAAATAATTAATGGAAATTGAAAATACATCGTCCACGATATCGGCAATTCAACACAAATGGACAATGTTTTTTGATTCTTTAAATAAGTGAGAGAGGAGAGGAATAATGATTTTTAATTTTCCATAAACATGAAAAAATCCAGAATATACATGATTCTGGAGATTTCATACCTCTTGGATAAGAGGGGGTGAAGAAAGAAGAGGAAGGAATCATGAAATAAAGAAAACATGAGAAATTTCTTACAAAAATTCGGCAGCCTAACGGCGCCTCTTAAAATTTCATAAAAACAAGATTGATGAGAGGAATGGAATATCTCATCATCATAAAAACTTTGGACAGTAAGGGGAAATATCTAATGAAATATCCCAACAAAATACAAAGGTAAAGGAAGAGAATAACATAAAATGGAAGAAAAGAATGAAAATGAAAGAGGATGTTTACCTGTTGATCTCTTCTCCTTGAGATCCTCCTTAAGGGCTTTGGTTTTGGTATTTTGGTGAGACCAGAAGCTCTAGGACGTGGGGAAGAATATTGGGGAGGTAATTTGGCAGAATTTAGACAATGTTCAAGGCTTGAGAGGTGTGGGAGGAAGAGGGGAGTGAGGGTGGTATTTATAGTGGAGGAGGGGAGGAATTTTAGATTATTTTAATTATTATTATAATATTTTTATCAAGACTATGAATAATCTCAAATAAAGTGGCCCTAAATAGTGATAATATCATGTGATTTCGAAGAAAGTGGCCTTGCATCACTTATGATGTCATAAATAGTGCATTTTTACTGATAAATTGATTATATGGTATTTTACCGTATTTCACTATTCACTGAAAAATCAAGAGTTTTAGAAAAATACCAAAAATTTACCCCTACCATTTTTCAACGTGTAGAATTCAAAAATGAACTCCATTTTTCAAAAATTATTTTCTAAATATTATTAATTTAATTTTTAAATAAGGTCACAGTTAATTCGAAAAATAACAATATTTAAGTGCAACTAGTTTTATGTGACATTGGAAAATTAATTAAGATCCCATTATCCTATTGCCATGGGAAAACAAAATAATAATATTATTTACTATTCATGAGGTCATATTACTATTCATATTACTATTCATAAGGGCATGTTACTATTCTCCAAAAAAACAAGTTTGTTTCATCAGACTCTAAATAACATACTGAACAAAATTGTAGATGACAGTTTCTTGAAATTCAAATCATAGAAGAAATAAAATTATGTTTAAAGGATACTTATAAATATATACCTTAAATAAAATTTCAAGCATTTTCAATTTATTTTTAGAAAACCTTGGGATGTTACATTATCCCCACCTTCTTGAAATTGCGTCCTCGCAATTTTATTTACTTATTAAACAATTGAGGGTACCTTGATCAAGGTGTCCACTCGGTTTCATCGTCATCTTGTTCACGTAGGTAGAAGTCCCATGCATTACAACAATGATTTAGAGATCCTTCAAAATCATTTGCTTCCTCCATCCAAATACACCTCGTACAACATGGGTCATATGGGTGTTCACAGAAATACAGTTTTGGAAAATAATCATGTATGACATATAATTACAAAACATCTGATAAAACATGATTTCTATAAAATAGTCGGACTGAAATTGAGTTGAAACTTTCTATTATTCGTCCTTTTAAAATACCATAAGTATGTGATGTGAGACTATATTTTAAAAGCAAATATAAATAGGTTGCACAAGGGTCTCCTTCCTCAGCACCATTTTTAAAATCATAATATGCTTCAAATTCTTGTGATAAGGTAAAATATTTGAAAATACCTTGATAATATTTACCTTTCTTGAAATTATGTGAATATTGTGAAAATAGTATTTGTATAAAAACAACCCATGATCCACGATGATAACGAGGTATAGAGGAGGTGTTTGATATCTCAAAAAACTACTTGCAAGTGAGTTGTATGCTAGAAAAAGTTTCACAATCATCCGAAGATGACTTTGCAATAATTATTGCAAGCATGTCATCATGAAGATATAGGAATGTCGTTTGAGATCCTTCTCCTTCCATTCGTAACCTACTTTACTTGACCTGAAAAAAAAAGTTATAAAACAAGGATTTAACTGAAATAATAGATATAGGAACAAATCACGTGTCTCACAAGAACTCATAATCCCTAAAGTTGTCTAAACCGGCCTTTGATACCAACAATAAGGACCCGCACTTATTTCATACATAATCTTGAATTTAATCAATAAAACTCTTAATTTTACATTGAGGATATTTTCAAGTTTAGAGCTTTAGAGAATTAAGACAAAACATTCATAACATTACACATTGTAACATAGTGGACACCATAAAATCAGTTTCCATTTTCCTCAGAATATAAAACATTAAAACATAAAACAAGACTCCTTGACAATTCTTAAAAATTTAACATGTCTTCCTTCATTGTATTACTCATCCATTAACCTGTGAAAAATCATTTAAAAACTTGGGATGAGCACAAAAGCTCAGTAAGGTATGGAAAAGAAGGAAAAATCACATTAGTCCCTGAATACGCATGACATATGAAAACATTTTCAAAAGACATGATTTCCACCCATAAAAACTTAGTGTAACATGAGATTTACACAAGATCCACACAAAAATAATTATAATCATAGAGGTATATTGGGGCATTACTTGCATAATCTTGTAACCATCTTGGCTACCTTAAAATTTGTAACCCTCACGGCTACCTTACTTTGTGTAACCATCACAATTACACTTGGAGTAACCATACAGCCGACCTCCAACTTACTCATACCCAATGCATTGGAGGGAAATATAGGTCCCAACCTTCATCATAAACAATGCCCAATAACCAAAACATAATCATTCAACTTAAACAATAGCATAAAAACATTGCCTTTGAATCTTATAAAACAGAATTTTAAAAGAGGATTTTAGAAGAAAAGTCCCTTATAAACATCATATACTTGAAGTGAGACTTAATAGAGTGGATGTAATATGTATATGCTATGTAAATACACATAATAAAACATAATATAAACAGAACCCATCACACAAACAATTTAAATAGCACATAAATTAAAAAGTAGAAGGTTAACCCAAAGAATGGAAATCGGGTTAAGAATTCCCTTACAACAATGTGATCGGTCGAATCATATGACCAGAACATAATAAATATCAATTGGATCATTGAATAACATGAATATAAATAGAATAATGTTATTATATATATATATATCAAATTACAGTACACATATTCCACATACAAGAAATAAGCAGCGAACGACTAAAATCTCACAAAAATGAAAGTGAGACGAGGAACCCCTTACAACTTTGTAATCAATTGATTTGTATGATCCAAAATTAATGATTGTCAAATGATAAATTGAATATCATAAAAATAAAGATATTAATGATATGAGAAAATAATGGGCAGTATACATACACCATACAAAGTAAAAATAGTGATTACGGAATATCTCACAAAAATGGAAGTGAGATGAAGAAACCCTTACCTTAATCTTGTCTTACTTCAAACATGTTAAAAACTCCTGTATAATGGTTAAAAGACTGTTATTAGTATTTTACAGAAACATTTTCATGTTTATAACATCTTATATGGTCATTTCATAACCTCATTTCACCTCTTATTTGTTAGTATTTTGTTCCTTACATTATTTTGGGTGAGTTCTTTTGTGATTTTCACGATCGGTTCATGATGAATAATTCTTGTTGATTGGAAGTGAAACTCCATAATTGGAAAGTATTAGTATTTAAATATTTCCACTAACATAAATTTTACCATTTATCACTTTGATGCTTTATATGATGATGATTAATAAGTTAAAACATTAATTATGTTCGTTTAGATCATTTAAGTGGTTCTTTGATAATTACAACTTCATTTAGTCTTATAAATTTGAATCATGAGTACAAAAGAATTCCAGAACCTTATATGAGTCATAAAACATATATTATAACCTGGTTCAACCATATAAATGGTTTCATGACCAGACTTGAAATAATTAATGGAAATTGAAAATACATCGTCCACGATATCGACAATTCGACACAAATGGACAATGTTTTTTGATTCTTTAAATTAGTGAGAGAGGAGAGGAATAATGATTTGTAATTTTCCATAAACATGACAAAATCCAGAATATACATGATTCTGGAGATTTCAAACCTCTTGGATATGAGGGGGTGAAGAAAGAAGAGGAAGGAATCATGAAATAAAGAAAACATGAGAAATTTCTTACAAAAATTCGGCAGCCTAACGGCGCCTCTTAAAATTTCATAAAAACATGATTGATGAGAGGAATGGAATATCTCATCATCATACAAACTTTGGACAGTAAGGGGAAAAATCTAATGAAATATCCCAACAAAATAAAAAGGTAAAGGAAGAGAATAACATAAAATGGAAGAAAAGAATGAAAATGAAAGAGGATGTTTACCTGTTGATCTCTTCTCCTTGAGATCCTCCTTAAGGGATTTGGTTTTGGTATTTTGGTGAGACCAGAAGCTCTAGGACGTGGGGAAGAAGATTGGGGAGGTAATTTGGCAGAATTTAGACAATGTTCAAGGCTTGAGAGGTGTGGGAGGAAGAGGGGAGTGAGGGTGGTATTTATAGTGGAGGAGGGGAGGTAATTTAGTTTATTTTAATTATTATTATAATATTTTTATCAAGACTATGAATAATCTCAAATCAAGTGGCCCTAAATAGTGATAATATAATGTGATTTCGAAGCAAGTGGCCTTGCATCACTTATGTTGTCATAAATAGTGCATTTTTACTGATAAATTGATTATACGGTATTTTACCGTATTTCACTATTCACTGAAAATTCAAGAGTTTTAGAAAAATACCAAAAATTTACCCCTACCATTTTTCAATGTGTAGAATTCAAAAATGAACTCCATTTTTCAAAAATAATTTTCTAAATATTATTAATTTAATTTTTAAATAAGGTCACAGTTAATTCGAAAAATAACAATATTTAAGTGCAACTAGTTTTATGTGACATTGGAAAATTAATTAAGATCCCATTATCCTATTGCCATGGGAAAATAAAATAATATTATTATTTACTATTCATGAGGTCATATTACTATTCATATTACTATTCATAAGGGCATGTTACTATTCACCAAAAAACAAGTTTGTTTCATCAGACTCTAAATAACATACTGAACAAAATTGTAGATGACAGTTTCTTGAAATTCAAATCATAGAAGAAATAAAATTATGTTTAAAGGATACTTATAAATATATACCTTAAATAAAATTTCAAGAATTTTCAATTTATTTTTAGAAAATCTTGGGACGTTACAGTGTAACTAAATAAGATGAATTCAATTTCAATGGTGGTGAGGTGTCAGTGCTATATCCTGGAGATTCAGTGTTTGAACCCCACTAGATGAATCGTTTACATGGGTAGGGAAATTTGAGGCTCTCCAGGAATGGGAGGGATGGGCTAGGGTAAGAGGGAGGGGGAGGGATGGGGTGTGGACATGATAAGGGTAAAGGGAGACTAACAAACATGAGGAGGAGGAACACTACGAGGAAATGCGTATTTAGCGGTGTTTTTCCCGTTTCGCGGCGGTTTAAACTGCCACTAAATCGTTCTATGGTGGTTTTGAAAAACCCCTACTGCATCAGGAAACTATTAGTGACGGTTTTCAAAACGGTCGTAGAAAGTTTCGCGGTGGGTTTTTAGCGGTGGTTTAAACCGCCACAAAATGATCTAGTAGCGGTTTTTTTGATTTTTTTTGATTTTTTTTAGAATTTTGTAATTAAATTTAATTTAATTAATTATTTATTTTATTTATTTTATTTATTTTATTTATTTTATTTATTTCATATAAATTTATGTACTTTATCCATGCCCATGCCCATGCCCATTCCCATGCAATATAATGAAATTTTGTGTTTGGTGAGTTTTGAACCACTAACCTCTTGCATATTTTCCAAAGACTTTACCACTCCAACAAACTCGTCATGTGGTTAATAAACAAAATTTAACATACTTATATATACTAATTGAAAAAACATATAATACATAACCAATAGATAAAAAATCAATAATAATTAAACAATAAGTAATAAGAAATAATTAATAATCAAAAATAAATAATTAATAAATATTTATTTATTTGTCATTTATTGAGTTATTGAGTTATTTATTATTAATTACTGTTTATTAAAATAAATAACAAATAAATTATAATAAATAAATAAATAAATTATAAAATTACGAAAATAAAATAATAAAATAATAAAATTACGAAATTAAAATAATAATATAATAAAATAATAATACAATAAACAATAAACAACAAAGAGTAAAAAATAAATAATAAAAAATTAAAAAATACAAAATAAATAAAAAGCAATAAATAATAAATAATAAAAAATAAACAATAAACAATAACTAATAAATAATAAATAATAATAAATAATAACAAATAATAATAAACAAATAATAAATAATAAATAATAAATAATAAACAATAATAAATAATAAATAACAAGAAAGATATAATAATTAATAATTAATAATTAATAATAAACAATAAATAATAATAAACAATAATAAATATTAATAAACAAATAATAAATAATAAATAATAAATAATAAATAATAAAGAATAATAAACAATAAACAATAAACAATAAATAATAAATAATAAATAATAATAAATAATAATAAATAACAAATAAAAAATAAAAAATAATAAAAAATAATTAATAATAAATAAAAATAAATATTAAATACTAAATAAAAAAATATTAAATAAAAAATATTAAATAATAAATAATAAATAACACATAACTAATAAATTATAATAAATAAATATAAATAATAAATAAAAAACAAAAAAAATTAATTAATAAATAATAAATGATATATAATAATAATAAAAAATAACTCATAAAAAATAATTACAAATAAATAAATAATAAATAATAATAATAAATAATAATAAATAATAAATAATAAATAATAAATAATAAATAATAAATAATAAATAATAAACAATAAATAACAAACAATAAATAATAATAAATAATAATAAACAAATAACAAATAACAAATAACAAATAATAAATAATAAATAATAAATAATAAATAATAAATAATAAATAATAATAAATAATAAATAATAAACAATAAATAATAATAAATAACAAATAAATAATAATAATTAATAATTAATAATTAATAATTAATAATAAATAAATAATAAATACTAAATACTAAATAAAAAATTGTAAATAAATAATAAATAATAAATAATAAATAATAAATAATAAATAAAGAATAAATTATAATAATAAATATAAATAATAGATCATAAATAATAAATAAAAAACAAAAAAGATTAAATAATAAATAATAAATGATAAATAATAATAATAATAAATAACCCATAATAAATAATTATAAATAAATAAATAATAAATAATAATAATAAATAAATAATAATAATAATAAATAATAATAATAAATAATAATAAATAAGAAATACGAAATAAGAAATAAGAAATAAGAAATAAGAAATAAGAAATAAGAAATAAGAAATAAGAAATAAGAAATAAGAAATAAGAAATAAGAAATAATAAATAATAAATAATAAATAATAAATAATAAATAATAAATAATAAATAATAAATAATAAGAAATAAATAAATAATAATAAATAATAAATAAAATAATAATAATAATAAATAAATAAATAATAAATAATAAATAATAAGTAATAAATAATAAATAAATAATAAATAAATAAATAAATAAATATAAATAATAAATAATACATAATAAATAATAAATAGTAAATAATATATAATAAATAACCAATAACATATAATAGATAATAAATAAATTAAAGTAGATTATAAATAATAAATAATAAATAATAAATGAAACACATGAAAAAGTATGAAAAGGAGTGATAAGGGATGAAAAATAATGAAAATGCTTGAAAACTGATGGAGAAGCATAAAGAAGCATGAAGAAACATTAGAAAGCATGAGAATGCATGAAAACTCCGGAAAACTATGGAACAACCCTTAAGAATTCAACATAATCATCATAATAACCCCCAAAAAACATTGATAAAGATAACAAGTCACGAAAACCCAAATAAACAGTAATAAATAGAACAGCCATTAAAACCTGTCAAAACGGTCAGAAAGAGACAAAAACATTGGACTCACATTAACGAAGATAACTTATGATCTGAGAGTTCATTCCAGATCTTTGATCGGTCAAATCAAAGATCATGAAACAGTCTTCGACCTGATAGGTGAAAGAGACCGAATGGACAGGTAGATCAGAAGTTACGACCATTTTATAAAAAAGCTGGCGTGGAATAGGTACTAGAAACCAGGCATCGAAAAACAAAACAAACCCAATACCCACTAAAAGGCCATATCTTATGATCCAGGAGTCCATGTGTGCATCGCGACCAGTCAAACTATAGCTCCTGAAACGAACTACGATCTGGAAGGAAGAGGAGTCTGAACTGACACGTGGATCGAAAGTTAGGTTTGTTTGAAGACAAGTTCGACCAGACACCGGTGATGAAAATGGGGTTTCAGAGGCCTTTAGAGGGGTTTCTAGGGTCGAAAAACTCGACAGAATCTTCGTTTTATTGAAAGGGTGCGTAGATCTCTTCGCTGGCTTCGATTTAATATGTGGTAGAGCCCAAACGGACACCCAGAGTGAATGTTATTGCCGTTTGAAGTTGGAGAACTTTTTCAACTTTCTTATAACTCTCATATCTTTTGCACCTCAGACCATCTTAATTTTTTGATTATATGTGCCTTTAGATCTCTTCATGAGCATCTATTTCACTGGTCGTGGCGCTCCAATGGATGCCCAGATCAAATATTACGGTCGTTTTAGTGATTTCAGGGTTACTAATGTTTTTTTTATTTTTTTCCTTTCATTTGGTGGCGGTTTTACCCAAACTGCCATAATTTCAGTGTGGTTTTTTTAATAAACCGCTGCTAATACTCAAAAAAATTAATAAAAAAATTAACATAATTCATGACGGTTTTTTAACTGCCGCGAAAAAACCGTCGTGAAACGCCAGTTTTAATGTAGTGGAAACAGACACAAGGGGGAGTAGGGACAGGACATGGACAAGATAATGGTTAAGGGGGAACAACAAACAGGGGGATGAGGAAACATTCAGGTGGGCGGATTAGGGACGGGACATGGACATGATAAAGGTGAAGGGGTGCCATCAAATAGGAGGAGGAAACATATAGGGGGGGCTTATAGCATATAAGAGGTAGGGAATGGATAAGATGGGGAGACCACTAGGAATAAACAGGAGAATAGGAGGGAGGAGATGACCAAGAATGAATGGGGACTCACATGAAAGGGATTTAAAACATAAATAAATATGATTAAAGTCATTTCTAAAACCGCCTCTAATATGTGGAATTAATTCAATTTAGAGGGTGTTTTAACCCCACCTACTAAAGTATTATATAGAGGTGGATATCAAAACTTCTCGTAATACGTGAGCCAAGACTCATTTAGTAGAACAACCACTAACTTATTAAATAAATAATAGGGGGGTTAAAACCACATATAAACTGACGATATGTAGTGACATTAGAGGGGTTTAAAATCAGATTTAACATAGCTGATGCTAAATTGATCAAAACTGTAAAAGTGGTTCTTCAAAACCGCATCTAACTACTGTAGGCCGACACATTAGTGGCAGTTCCTCGTAACCAACACTAATATGTTTATAGGGGTTATAACCCCTTCTAAAATAAAAAATATACCCCTTCTAATCGGGGTATTTTTTGTAGTGGTGTGCCATGGAAATAAATCTTGTTATGGAAAATGGAAAACCAATCGATAGCCAATATGACAACCATGTGTTCTATTGATATGGTCAAAAGGTCCCACATGAAATTCTCTCAACCAAGCGATAACTCACACCATATAGATAAAAGATATAGAATTAGGGTTCTATATAGGAAACTGAAAACAAAGTTGTTGGGAATCCTCCTCAACTGGGAGTTCCAACTCTCACACTAAGAGTTGAGAGGTAAAGGAATGATTGGAACCTATGTATACTAATACTGAGTCAATAGTAAAAAACATATATTTTACCTATAATAATCTCATGAGGTATGGGGTCATAAGCCTACAAATCTTGTAGTTTTCCACATACCTGATTGCCAGCTCCATGAGCCTGATGTGAAATTTCTAGTTGTGGTAGTGGAAGGATCTCATAGTTTCATCCATTATACATACCCCATCTTTCTCCTCTTCCAGCTCCACCTCCATAGGGGATACCTTTCCCTCACTTGGGAGATCCTAGATCAGGACGCTGCGTCTTTTGTGATGATCTGTCAACTATCTGTTGATGATACTCAACATGTGTGGTCAAGAAATCTGGTTCTAAATGACCTCTCTCATCCTAAGAAAATCACCAAACCTTTCCAGGATTCTCTATACCTCTAGGATTCTGTTGACCACACACTTGATTCTGATCTCATGTAGGTCTCCTGCATTGAGATCATGGTGTGGAGCATATACTAATTGATGAAAATGACTCAGTGATGTGATTCCCCTACTTGCTACAAATTCCTAGCATTCCTCTTGTAGAAAAATCACTATCACCAGTGCCCGCTCCAACAACCTATAATAGTTTGGGATGCAGAAGGGTACTTCCACTACAAAAATAATTTACATGTTAAAGGTGGTTTTAACTCCCTATGAACACATTATCGATTGTTATGGGGAACCACTAATAATTCGGCCCCCCTGTCATGTTAGCAGTGGTTTTTAGGAAGATCTAGTAAAATGCAGATGAGTAAAATGACATTTATTTTAGATAGAATTTAAACCACATCTATAACTTCCCATAAATCCCTGAAAACATATGATTTAGAGGTGGTAAAAACCACCTCTAAATTAATGAAAAATATATTTTAGAGGATATTTTCCTTAACTGCCCCCAAAAATCACATTAACTTTTTTATGTAAAAGACTCAACCCTGTGATTCCCACAACGGGCTCCAACTACCTAGCATCCCTGTGATAGAAATATCTATGTCACCAGTGCCAACTCCAACAACCTAACATAGGTAGGGATGCACAAGGGTACTACCACTACAAAAAAAATCACCGGTTAGATGGGATTATAACTCCCTCTAAAAACATTTTTGATGTTTATATGGAAATACCAAAAATATTTCCTCCCTATCATGTTAGGGGTGGTTTTTAGGAAGTGCTGGTAAAATGTAGATGCGTTTTGTGGAAGTTATTTTAAAGGTGATTTAAACAATCACTAAATATTCCAAAAAAACCATGAAAACATATGACATTGAGACACTGTTAGAACCACATCTAAATTAACTACAAAGTCTAATTTTTTTATGATTGTCCTCAACCACCCATAAACCGTCTAATTGATGTTTTTTTGTAAACCCCAATTACACTCACATTCCCACCACGATTTTTCCATGTGACACCCCTCACATGTCTGCAGACACACTCCTCAGGATTCGATGACCCCCGTGTCAACCCCACATTTCTATAAAACACTCCTCAAGTACCCAGGCTCCCGCTCCAACACCCCAAAATAGGTTGGGATGCACAAGGGTACTACCTCTACAAAAAAAATCTATTAGAGGCGGTTATAACCCTCTCTAAACACAATATCGACGGTTATGGGGTACCACCACTAATGTGGCCTCTCTATAATGTTATAGAGGTTTGGATGAAGAACTAGTAAAATGTATATGTGTTTATCATCTTTTTTTAAAATGGGATTTAAATCCCCTCAAAATCTACCCAAAAATCCAAGAAAACGGATGATATAGAGGCGGTTATAACCACATCTAAATTGATGACAAAATCTACTTTTTAGGTGATTGTACTCAACCACCCCTAAAACATAAAATTAATGTTTTTATGCCCTCATGAAAATCACCTCTCCACCCCTGTTTCCCCCATGAAATCCCTCATTTTTCTCCAAACACACTCTTTAGGCTCCAATGTCCCTCATGACACCCCCGCACATCTGGAGGACACTCCTCAAGCACCCAGGAGTAGCAACCCCATGAACCTCACGACACCCCACTTATCTTTAGACAACTACTCAAGAACACATGTGTCCCCACATGATCCCCCGTGACACCTACAAAGAACCTAGGGTGCCCCTACTTGTCTCCATGACACACAAACCGGCACCCTCTGCCGCCCACCATTGTCTATGGTGACAACCACCCATGTGCATGCCCGATAACCCACCTCCCAAACATGAAGCGCCATCACACCAGGGGTTTCTCTTTTTGGGGGAAAAACTCTCACAGGGTTCTAACCCACATAAAATGGATTCATGGCTGCAAGATTGGACCACTCCTCATAAATACTAAAATATGAGTTTTTTAATGTGTTTATATATTTTTTTAAAAAAATTGGTGTTGGTAAAATATATTTTTAAAACTGTGTATGAAAGGAGACTAGGGGCCTGCCACCTTTCAAGCCCCCACTTCCTTCACCCCAGATCAATAAAATGGAATAGGCATGCGGGGGTGGTCGTCTTCCTCCTAAAGACAATTCGATAGGTGACGGGGGGGCTTTAACCTAATACAAAAGAGAAAGATGGTCCCCTGTAACATTTAATTTAACACCCTATAACAGGGAACACACCCCCTTCCCCTCACATAAAACTTCGCTCATATCTCTATATACCATAGCCTCTCTCTCTAGAATTAGTCTTCTTCCTATGAGGTGGATATGGGGTTCTAAAAATATGTTATTTATTAAGTAGTTTATTTAGTTATATGTAGTTTATAAATAATATTTATTATTAGTAATGATTAAGAATAGATTAACTAATGAATACCTTAGTATTAAAAAATTATGACATATAATGATTAGCTAATTGTAATTAACTACTGAATATCATAGGAATCAATTTTTATTAATGCATAATTAATTAAGGATTAATTAATGTTTAACTAATGATTATAGAATGATTAAATAATTATTTAGTAATTATAAGCTAATGATTAATTATTGGTTAAATTATGAATAAATTATTACAAGGTAATGATTAAATATTGATTAAGGAATGAATAAAAAGGTAATGATTAACAATTGGTTAACTAATGTTCAACTATTGATTATGTAAGGACTAAATAATAATTAAGTGAGGATTAAATAATATTTAAGTAACAATTAAATAATAATAAAATAATAATTAATGAATACTTAAGTAATGATTAAATAATGATTATGGGATGATTTAACAATGATTAAATAATGACTAAATTATGATTAAGGGATGATTAAATAAGGATTAAGGGATGATTATGTGATGATTAAACAATTATTAAGGAATAATTATGTAATTATTAATGAATTATTAACGAATGTTTTACTAAGGGTTCGAAAATTATTATCCAATGGTTATGAAATATTTAACTAATAGTTTATTATTGATCAGAGTCTTATTTTAGGATATCAGAAAACATTCTTAAAATTTTGTAGTATAAAAATTATGTGGTTATCTAAGAAATCAAATCTATGTATGGATACAAAAATGCTAATGATGATATGACACAAATCTACCTAGGAGTAACTGATCTGAAAAGGTGTCCCGGGCTTGACTCAGCGTAACCTAGTAAACAAAAAATGGGCCTTGCTGTATGTAGGGTTTGACACTCTGAGAAGATATACTTCTGATGATTCATTTTTTCTTTATAAACTACTGAAATTCAATTGGGATGATTAAAAAGTGTACTAAGAAATAGTAGTATCATATTTTATGATATAAGAATATGTTATAAAATTTTAGTATCATAATGATTATATGGTCAACCCACGTTGTCAATAATATTGATTGAATGTTTTTGAAAAAAAGGTAAAAGGAAGGCAAAACACCAAATCAGTTTATTTATTATTGATAAAGTAACAATTCTGATCATATAAAGTTAAATGGAGAAGAACAACCCCATTAAATAACACATGAATGGGTTAATAAATAAAATAAATATTTTGACATTTTTCAATAGAACATGGTTCATATGAGATGGGCCTCACTTCAGATTTGAGGTGAAATCCAACTTATTTTTTATTGGTAGCTTAACATCATCTTTTGAAGGTATGTACTTAACTTTTTAATTTTCCAAAGTTTTTTCCATCTAATGACATCTAATATAACATATAAGACATGCAATTAAAAGTATTATTTTTTTGAATATTTTTATGTTAAGTACATACCATTGGAAGATGTGATTAAGCTACCAATTGAAAATAAGTTGGACTTTACCTCACTTCAAAAGTTTGGATAATCTCATCCAAACAATGTTCTATTAATAAGTGTCCAAGTATTTCATATATGTTATAAATAATTCAAGTGTTATTTAATTTTTTTTCTTCTTCTCGATTTCTCTATATAGGATCATAATTGTCATTTTATTGATGATAAATTTAATAATTTGGTGTTTTCTCTTCCCTTTACAGGGGTTTCCAAAATATTATGTGAGTTGTATTCTAATAAAATTTTATATAATAAAATAATAGTCTTTTATTTTTCGGTATAAAATGAATTTATAATTTTTTTATAATAAAAATTATATGATCTATCGTTAATTTAAATATTAGTTACACAATTATAATATTGATCAAAAAAATTGACGTATAGAGTCATGCTTTCTTGTGTGTATTGCTATGAGGAGGTTATTCAAACTAAGCAAAGTGCTTCTTACAGTACACAATAAACAATAGTGGTTAGTAAAACTGATTGTGTACCCCATGTGAACTTCAAGATTATATTTTTGGTTCCATAAATCTGGAAACCGATCAAGAGATCATGTCTATGAGCTATAGAGTTTTGTAATTACCAAATACACTAGGAATATAGTTTTTCCACTGGTTGTTGATACGCAGTGGGTCTATGAAATAAATTTAATATCTCAATTGTTAGATGGTACCATGATGGAATTATATGTTTTTGTTTCTTCTGTATAATAACAAAATCCAATTGTATGATGAATTAGACTTACAAGAGTGGTTGAAGAAGTTCATCCCCATGAAATTGTGGCTATTCCAGATGATGAGAAAGAGGAAATCCTATATGATATCTTGTATATACATGTAAATCCAACATCTGATGAGGATTTTTGTATCGATGGAATAGATTGTGATAATAGTTCTAATATGAAGTGTGAAACATAAGTTGGGGAGGATGTTTCTAGATATCCATTAGTTGTACAATAACCTCAATGCACAATAAATCATCCACCACTCTTCGCATCTTGATCAGATTAAATCACTACTAGAAATTCAGTCATTTGAGATGACTCATTAGCAATGGGAAAATGGTTCGTCATAAATAGTATCTTCCGCGACATTAATTTCAATGGACTCAATATTCTATTGCAAATATTAATTAATTGTGATGGAAGATTGAATCTATTGTAAATAATTTTGGTGGGCATTATCACCGCCAATCGTAAAAAATATTTGTGATGAAAATTAATGTCAGCTAAAAATGGTTTTGACCGAAAGAAATATTTGTGACAAAATTATTATTTTTAAAAATAAAAGATCACAAAAAAAACATTAGTTTATCCTATGCGACCCTTCTTACTCCTCATCTCCTCATTCTTTCTCTCTCGTATAGACAACCCATTGTGCCTCCAAACCATCTCGGATGACATTATACTAAATCAGACTCTATTTCCACCATTTTTAATAGATTTGGGGTTGAATCTCTATGGTATGGGTTTCTCTTCCATTCGTTTTCATTATTTTTTTAGTTTTATATATTTTATTATGTTTTTTTAGTTTTGAAAAGCCCTACGGTCAATGGTTTATCTATTTATCTGTTTATCATGTCCATCAGGCCTGATAGTTTATTTATTTATCATGCTTGATAAACAGTTTATCTATTTATATCACTAATTACATTTTTAGGATTGGTACAGGTTTCTGATATGATATTTAGGATGGATGGAGTTTTTTTATTCAATATTTCCATGTTAATCTGGTACGCAAAATTTATTTTAATCGATTTGTAGTTATTTTTCAAATTTTTTATTTTTTATCTATATATATTGTTATATATATATTAACATGTGAAATATATATATATATATATAAAATATGTCTGATTATATATATATATTAAAAAATCTAAGAACATAGATGTGTGGTTTTATAAATATCTATGTAAACATATGTGTATATACACATACGCGATTATATATATATATACTCATGCAGGTATATAAAACCTTTTGCAATCTTATATATGTTTATATATATATATAAATTTATAAATTTATAAGATTTTTCAATTATATACATATATTTATGTATATATAAATTAGATATGTAAATTGGTTTAAAATAAATGCATGAATATATTGGATGTATTTGTATTAACAAAGAAATCTTTTAATATATATTCATATATAATACCTTATTTATATAAAAATATAAAATTTCAAAAAAAAAATTGTGAATGGGTTTTAATATATATATATATATATATTAACATGTGTAAATATATCATGTTTAAAAAAACATGTAATGTTTTTAACATAAATACGCACATAAAAATATATATAAATATGTATATTTAAGTATATATTAACATGTTTATTTATAAAATGTTTTATTCCATCATAACAATTTGAGATTATTTGGGATGGAATTTAATGCCCTTTATAAATAATTCTGATTGAAAAACTATTACCGACCAAATTAATTTCATCCCAAAATGTATCGTGTTTTAACTGCGTGCATGCACGTATATCTATCTAAATATGTGTTATGATAATATGTTTATAAAAGTGTAAAAATAAATTTGATGTCAATATATTTTATTAATAATTTATAATATATATATATTTATATATAATTTGAAATAAATAGAATTAACTTGTTTTTAAAAATGATGAGAAAATTAATTTAAAGAAAACACTATAAAAAAATGTTATTTATAAGAAATTTTTTATAAAAAAGGTAACAAATTTTTTTAATGAAAAACAATGACAATTTAGAATATGTAATATTTATTAAAAACATAGTTAACAATAACATGGATATTGTTTTAAATAGTTTGTAAAAAACAAATACCCAGAAGCCAACTGTCATCGCAAACATCCATCGTCACCACTGTAACCCACCAGAAACAAAGCCCACAAGAGACCAACACCTCCAGAATCACGATCAATAATCCCTCATCATATTCGACCAATACCAAACCACATTACACATAAATCACTCAGAAACCAACCCGAAATTGAATGATCATCACAAGACAAAATTTGACACATCATAGGAACACAAAATGTCAAACAATCCCCCTGGAAAATAGTAAAACAAAGATGAACCACCTGAGAGAAACTGCTAGTCATCGTCCAGACAGCTCCAGTGTAAAAACTTGGCAATCAACCCTGAGCAACGTCAACACCTATAGAATCTGACACCACAAAATAAGGTCACACACTCTTGTGTACGAACACTTCCCCATCACAAACGCAAACCACCATTGAGGGTCATCACACCAAACTAGATAGAGTCTAGCGCAGTGAACCTAGTGGAAAGAGCAGAGGAAGAATGAAGGAAATCCACGATGTGCGAAGAATATGAAACAAATTTATGTAAATACACATATAAAATATATAGATTATATAAATATATAAATTTGAATATAATATTAAGGTATTATAGTATAAATACATAAACACATAATATATAAATGTATATATTAATTTATATAAATATATATAGGTTATATATATTTAAATTTTTATTTAAATAATATTAATTTGAATAACAATCCTAATATATTTAAATATAATAATGTGTAATTAAATAAGATGAATTTAATTTCCATGGTGGTGAGGTGTCAGTGATATATCCTGGAGATTCAGTGTTTGAACCCCACTAGATGAATCGTTTACATGGGTAGGGAAATTTGAGGCTCACCAGGAATGGGAGGGATGGGATAGGGTAAGAGGGAGGGGGAGGGATGGGGTGTGGACATGATAAGGGTAAAGGGAGACCAACAAACATGAGGAGGTGGAACACTACGGGAAAATGCGTATTTAGCGGTGTTTTTCCCGTTTCACGACCGTTTAAACTGCCGCTAAATCGTTCTATGGTGGTTTTGAAAAACCCCTGCTGCGTCAGGAAACTATTAGTGACGGTTTTCAAAACTTTCGTAGAATGTTTCGTGGCGGTTTTCTAGTGGTGGTTTAAACCGCCACAAAATGATCTAGTAGCGGTTTTTTTGATTTTTTTTTATTTTTTTAGAATTTTGTAATCAAATTTTATTTTATTAATTAATTAATTGTTTATTTATTTATTTTATTTCTTTTATTTCTTTTATTTATTTCATATAAATTTATGTACTTTATCCATGCCCATGCCCATGCCCATTCCCATGCAATATAATGAAATTTTGTGTTTGTTGAGTTTTGAACCACTAACCTCTTGCACATTTTCCAAAGACTTTACCACTCCAACAAACTCGTCATGTGGTTAATAAACAAAATTTAACATACTTATATATACTAATTGAAAAAACATATAATACATAACTAATAGATAAAAAATCAATAATAATTAAACAATAAGTAATAAGAAATAATTAATAATCAAAAATAAATAATTAATAAATATTGATTTATTTGTCATTTATTGAGTTATTGAGTTATTTATTATTAATTACTGTTTATTAAAATAAATAACAAATAAATTATAATAATAAATACATAAATTATAAAATTACGAAGATAAAATAATAAAATAATAAAATTACGAAATTAAAATAATAATATAATAAAATAAAAATACAACAAACAATAAACAACAAAGAGTAAACAATAAATAATAAAAATTAAAAAATACAAAATACAAAATAAATAAAATGCAATAAACAATAAATAATAAAAAATAAACAATAAATAATAAATAATAAATAATAAATAATAATAAATAATAACAAATAATAATAAAGAAATAATAAATAATAAACAATAATAAATAATAAATAACAAAAATGATATAATAATTAATAATTAATAATTAATAATAAGCAATAAATAATAATAAACAATAATAAATATTAATAAACAAATAATAAATAATAAATAATAAATAATAAATAATAAATAATAAATAATAAATAATAATAAACAATAAACAATAAACAATAAACAATAAATAATAAAAAATAAAAAATAATAATAAATAACAAATAACAAATAACAAATAATAATAAATAATAAATAATAAATAAAAATAAATAATAAATACTAAATAAAAAAATATTAAATAAAAAATATTAAATAATAAATAATAAATAACACATAATTAATAAATTATAATAAATAAATATAAATAATAAATAAAAAACAAAAAAATTAATTAATAAATAATAAATGATAAATAATAATAATAAAAAATAACTCATAATAAATAATTACAAATAAATAAATAATAAATAATAATAATAAATAATAATAAATAATAAATAATAAATAATAAATAATAAATTTTAAATAATAAACAATAAATAACAAACAATAAATAATAATAAATAATAATAAACAAATAACAAATAAGAAATAATAAATAATAAATAATAAATAATAAATAATAATAAATAATAAATAATAAACAATAAATAATAATAAATAACAGATAAATAATAATAATTAATAATTAATAATTAATAATTAATAATAAATAAATAATAAATACTAAATACTAAATAAAAAATTGTAAATAAATTATAAATAATAAATAATAAATAATAAATAATAAATAAAGAATAAATTATAATAATAAATATAAATAATAGATCATAAATAATAAATAAAAAACAAAAAAGAGTAAATCATAAATCATAAATGATAAATAATAATAATAATAAATAACCCATAATAAATAATTATAAATAAATAAATAACAAATAATAATAATAAATAAATAATAATAATAATAAATAATAATAATAATAAATAATAAATAAGAAATAATAAATAAGAAATAAGAAATAAGAAATAATAAATAATAAATAATAAATAATAAATAATAAATAATAAGAAATAAATAAATAATAATAAATAATAAATAAAATAATAATAATAATAAATAAATAAATAATAAAAAATAAAAAATAAATAATAAGTAATAGATAATAAATAAATAATAAATAAATAAATAATAAATAAATAAATATAAATAATAAATAATAAATAATAAATAATAAATAATGAATAATAAATAGTAAATAATATATAATAAATAACCAATAACATATAATAGATAATAAATAAATTAAATTAGATTATAAATGATAAATAATAAATAATAAATGAAACACATGAAAAAGTATGAAAAGGCGTGATAAGGGATGAAAAATAATGAAAATGCTTGAAAACTGATGGAGAAGCATGAAGAAGCATGAAGAAGCATTAGAAAGCATGAGAATGCATGAAAACTCTGGAAAACTATGGAACACCCCTTAAGAATTCAACATAATCATCATAATAACCCACCAAAAACATTGATAAAGATAACAAGTCACAGAAACCCAAATAAACAGTAATAAATAGAACAACCATTAAAACCTGTCAAAACGGTCAGAAAGAGACAAAAACATTAGACTCACATTAACGAAGATAACTTATGATCTGAGAGTTCATTCCAGATCTTTGATCAGTCAAATCAAAGATCATGAAACAGTCTTCGACCTGATAGGTGAAAGAGACCGAATGGACAGGCAGATCAGAAGTTACGACCATTTTATAAAAAAGCTGGCGTGGAACAAGTACTAGAAACGAGGCATCGAAAAACACAACAAACCCAATACCCACTAAAAGGCCATATCTTATGATCCAGGAGTCCATGTGTGCGTCGAGACCGGTCAAACTATAGCTCATGAAACGAACTACGATCTGGAAGGAAGAGGAGTCCGAACTGACACGTGGATCGAAAGTTAGGTTTGTTTGAAGACAAGTTCAACCGGACAATGGTGATGAAAATGGGGTTTTAGAGGCATTTGGAGGGGATTATGGGGTCGAAAAACTCGACAGAATCTTGGTTTTATTGAAAGGGTGGGTAGCTCTCTTCGCTGACTTCGATTTAATATGTGGTAGAGCCCAAACGGACACCCGGAGTGAATGTTATTGCCGTTTGAAGTTGGAGAACTTTTTCAACTTTATTATAACTCTCATATCTTTTGCACCTTAGACCATCTTAATTTTTTGATTATATGTGCCTTTAGATCTCTTCATGAGCATCTATTTCACTGGTCGTGGCGCTCCAACGGATGCCCAGATCAAATATTATGGTCGTTTTAGTGATTTCATGGTTACTAATGTTTTTTTATTTTTTCCTTTCATTTGGTGGCGGGTTTACCCAAACTGCCATAATTTCAGTGTGGTTTTTTTAATAAACCGCTGATAATACTCTAAAAAATTAATAAAAAAATTAACATATTTCACGACGGTTTTTTAACTGCCGCGAAAAAACCGTCGTGAAACGCCAGTATTCCTATAGTGGAAACAGACACAAGGGGGAGTAGGGACATGACATGGAAAAGATAATGGTTAAGGGGGAACAACAAACAGGAGGATGAGGAAACATTCAGGTGGGCGGATTAGGGACGGGACATGGACATGATAAAGGTGAAGGTGTGCCATCAAATAGGAGGAGGAAACATATAGGGGGGCTTATAGCATATGAGAGGTAGGGAATGGATAAGATGGGGAGACCACTAGGAATAAACAGGAGAATAGGAGGGAGGAGATGACCAAGAATGAATGGGGACTCACATGAAAGGGATTTAGAACATAAATAAATATGATTAAAGTCATTTCTAAAACCGCCTCTAATATGTGGAATTAATTCAATTTAGAGGGGGTTTTAACCCCACCTACTAAAGTATTATATAGAGGTGGTTATCAAAACTTCTCGTAATACGTGAGCCGTGACTCATTTAGTAGAACAACCACTAACTTATTAAATAAATAATAGGGGGGTTAAAACCACATATAAACTGACGATATGTAGTGACATTAGAGGGGTTTAAAATCAGATTTAACATAGCTGATGCTAAATTGATCAAAACTGTAAAAGTGGTTCTTCAAAACCGCATCTAACTACTGTAGGCGGTCACATTAGTGGCAGTTCCTCGTAACCAACACTAATATGTTTATAGGGGGTTATAACCCCTTCTAAAATAAAAAATATACCCCTTCTAATCGGGGTATTTTTTGTAGTGGTGTGCCATGGAAATAAATCTTGTTATGGAAAATGGAAAACCAATCGATAGCCAATATGACAACCATGTGTTCTATTGATATGGTCAAAAGGTCCCACATGAACTTCTCTCAACCAAGCGATAACTCACACCATCGATAGATAAAATATATAGAATTAGGGTTCTATGTAGGAAACTCAAAACAAAGTTGTTGGGAATCCTCCTCAACTGGGAGTTCCAACTCTCACACTAAGAGTTGAGAGGTAAAGGAATGATTGGAACCTATGTATACTAATACTGAGTCAATAGTAAAAAAAATATATTTTACCTATAATAATCTCATGAGGTATGGGGTCATCAGCCTCCAAATCTTGTAGTTGTCCACATCCTTGATTGCCAGCTCCATGAGCCTGATGTGAAATTTCTAGTTGTGGTAGTGGAAGGATCTCATAGTTTCATCCATTATACATACCCCATCTTTCTCCTCTTCCAGCTCCACCTCCATAGGGGATACCTTTCCCTCACTTGGGAGATCCTAGATCAGGACGCTGCATCTTCTGTGATGATCCGTCAACTATCTATTGATGATACTCAACATGTGTGGTCAAGAAATCTGGTTCTAAATGACCTCTCTCATCCTAAGAAAATCACCAAACCGTTCCAGGATTCTCTATACCTCTAGGATTCAGTTTACCACACACTTGATTTTGATCTCATGTAGGTCTCCTGTATTGAGATCATGGTGTGGAGAATATACTAATTGATGAAAATGACTCAGTGATGTGATTCCCCTACTTGCTACAAATTCCTAGCATACCTCTTGTAGAAAAATCACTATCACCAGTGCCCGCTCCAACAACCTAAAATAGTTTGGGATGTAGAAGGGTAATTCCACTACAAAAATAATTGACATGTTAAAGGTGGTTATAACTCCCTATGAACAGATTATCGATTGTTATGGGGAACCACCAATAATTCGGCCCCCCTGTCATGTTAGGAGTGGTTTTTAGGAAGATCTAGTAAAATGTAGATGAGTAAAATGACATTTATTTTAGATAGAATTTAAACCACGTCTATAACTTCCCATAAATCCCTGAAAACAGATGATTTATAGGTGGTAAAAACCACCTCTAAATTAATGAAAAATATATTTTAGAGGATATTGTCCTTAACTGCCCCCAAAAATCACATTAACTTTTTTATGTAAAAGACTCAACCCTGTGATTCCCACAACGGGCTCCAACTACCTAGCATCCCTGTGATAGAAATATCTATGTCACCAGTGCCAACTCCAACACCCTAACATAGGTAGGGATGCACAAGGGTACTACCACTACAAAAAAAATCATCGGTTAGATGGGATTATAACTCCCTCTAAACACATTTTTGATGTTTATACGGAAATACCAAAAATATTTCCTCCCTATCATGTTAGGGGTGGTTTTTAGGAAGTGTTGGTAAAATGTAGATGCGTTTTGTGGTAGTTATTTTAAAGGGGATTTAAACAATCACTAAATATTCCAAAAAAACCATGAAAACAGCTGACATTGAGACACTGTTAGAACCACATCTAAATTAACTACAAAGTCTAATTTTTTGATGATTGTCCTCAACCACCCATAAACCGTCTAATTGATGTTTTTTTGTAAACCCCAATTACACTCACATTCCCCCCACGATTTTTTCCATGTGACACCCCTCACATGTCTGCAGACACACTCCTCAGGATTCGATGACCCCCGTGTCACCCCCACATTTCTAACAAACACTCCTCAAGTACCCAGGCTCCCGCTCCAACACCCCAAAATAGGTTGGGATGCACAAGGGTACTGCCTCTACAAAAAAAATCTATTAGAGGCAGTTATAACCCTCTCTAAACACAATATCAACGGTTATGGGGTACCACCACTAATGTGGCCTCTCTATAATGTTATAGAGGTTTGGATGAAGAACTAGTAAAATGTATATGTGTTTATCACCTTTTTTTAAAATGGGATTTAAAGCCCCTTAAAATCTACCCAAAAATCCAAGAAAACGGATGATATAGAGGCGGTTAGAACCACATCTAAATTGATGACAAAATCTACTTTTGAGGTGATTGTACCCAACCACCCCTAAAACTTAAAATTAATGTTTTTTTAAACCCTCATGAAAATCACCTCTCCACCCCTGTTTCCCCCCATGAAATCCCTCATTTGTCTACAAACACACTCTTTAGGATCCAATGTCCCTCATGACACCCGCACACATCTGGAGGACACTCCTCAAGCACCCAGGAGTAGAAACCCCATGAACCTCATGACACCCCACTTATCTTTAGACAACTACTCAAGAACACATGTGTCCCCACATGATCCCCCGTGACACCTACAAAGAACCTAGGGTGCCCCTACTTGTCTCCATGACACACAAACCGGCACCCTCTGCCGCCCACCATTGTCTGTGGTGACAACCACCCATGTGCATGCCCGATAACCCACCTCCCACACATGAAGCGCCATCACACTAGGGGTTTCTCTTTTTTGGGGGAAAACCTCTCACAGGGTTCTAACCCACATAAAATGGATTCATGGCTGCAAGATTGGACCACTCCTCATAAATACTAAAATATGAGTTTTTTAATGTGTTTTTATATTTTTTTTAAAAAATTGGTGTTGGTAAAATATATTTTTAAAACTGTGTATGAAAGGAGACTAGGGGCCTGCCACCTTTCAAGACCCCACTTCCTTTACCCCAGATCAATAAAATGGAAAAGGCATGCGGGGGTGGCCGTCTTCCTCCTAAAGACAATCCGATAGGTGACGGGGGGGGGGGGGGGGCTTCACCTAATACAAAAGATAAAGGTGGTCCCCTATAACATTTACTTTAACACCCTATAACAGGGAACACTCCCCCTTCCCCTCACATAAAACTTCGCTCATATCTCTATATACCATAGCCTCTCTCTCTAGAATTAGTCTTCTTCCTATGAGGTGGATATGGGGTTCTAAAAATATGTTATTTATTAAGTAGTTTATTTATTTATATGTAGTTTATAAATAATATTTATTATTAGTAATGATTAAGAATAGATTAACTAATGAATACCTTAGTATTAAAAAATTATGACATATAATGATTAGCTAATTGTAATTAACTACTGAATATCATAGGAATCAATTTTTATGAAGGCATAATTAATTAAGGATTAAGTAATGTTTAACTAATGATTATAGAATGATTAAATAATTATTTAGTAATTATAAGCTAATGATTAATTATTGATTAAATTATGAATAAATTATTACAAGGTAATGATTAAATATTGATTAAGGAATGAATAAAAAAGTAATGATTAAAAATTGGTTAACTAATGTTCAACTATTGATTATGTAAGGACTAAATAATAATTAAGTGATGATTAAATAATCTTTAAGTAACAATTAAATAATAATAAATTAATAATTAATGAATACTTACGTAATGATTAAATAGTGATTATGGGATGATTTAACAATGATTAAAGAATGACAAAATTATGATTAAGGGATGATTAAATAAGGATTAAGGGATGATTATGTGATGATTAAACAATTATTATGGAATAGTTATTGTTGGTCGGAGTGGACACTCAAGAGGGGGGAGAATTGAGTTCCAATTAAAAATTTCTGTTGAAAACTTTAAGATTAAATCCCCCAAATTGAAAAACAGCCCAGTCAATTAAGGCAGTAGAGATATAGGTGACTTATTGTTCAACGGGTTTCTCTAAGGTTGATTAATCCTCATTAAGGTTAGTTTGTTGACTAACTTTACTTTTGAAACAAGTTTACAAAACAAATCTCTTATACACATTAACCAAAATTGATTATCAGAGTATATGCAAAAACAGATTTCTTGTTTAAAAAAAAGGATCACAGCGGATAAAAAAAAAGGCAAAGTAAAGAAAAGAGTAACAAGCTATTTCAAACAAGAGGTTCAGTCTTAAGCTAAGACTTATTCCTCTTCCACTTGGTGATCACCTGCCACCAAGCAATTTTATAAAAAAGATTGATACACAGCCTGTATCGGGCTTTACAACAGTTTTAACAAACTGTCCAGGTTTGACAACCTCTGCCACAGTTATACGTGGGAAAACAAATGACCAAGCCACACCAGGCTTCTTCCACAGTTATACGTGGGAAAACAAATGTAAAAAGGTTTGGGATAGGGATTTTCAGTATCCCTTAGTTTAAGCACGGGAGACAGTGTGTGTAATACTAACACACTGCTCACAAATGTAAAACACTTAAACACAGTAGAGCAAGAGATAGAAAGAAGAAGGTTTAGAGTGCTCTATAGTGTTGGCAGATCAGTTCTGGACTCGTAGGAATGAGTGACTTGAAGCTTTGGTCCTTTTTCTGTAAGTTGACACTAAAACAGAGTGTAGTGATTTCCAGACTTCCAGATGTTCATGTGATCAGCTTCTTTGAGTTTGAGTGCTTCACAGCATGGCTTTTAGGAGACGGTTCTTTCAGTCGGTTCACTTGAGACTCTTTTGTTCTTCAGAATGAATGCTTGAGAGTTCTTCTTTTTGTGTATATGCGTATCTCCTTCTCAGTTGTAGATGTTAGACTATGTGTGTCCTTCCTCTATTCTTGTTCGTGTATGTCACTGTTCTTTTCGTTCTATTCATCCTTTTTCTTGAATGCTTCTCTCTTCTTTTTATACTCCTCCATATATGCCCTTTTTGTTCACCCGAGGCCGACAAGATAAATAGTCTTGAGTTACACGTGCGATCTTCCTCGTACATTGTATTATTTCTTGATATGACTGCAAATATCAATAAATAATGTTAGGTGTATTAATTTGTCTAGACATGACCGTTAGATTAGTATTAATAAAATTGGTAAAGAAAAAAAGTAGAAATATAATAATAGACTGGTCGAGAATGTATGTCACTGTGGACTTCAACTGTGGTCTTCCAACTGTGGACATTCCCTCTGACTGCTGACTTCAACAAAAGGCTTGCTGTCTGTAGGCTTGAAATGGTAGCTTTTACTCCATGTAACTGTAGCCTCTCTAACTGTAGACTTGTAATATCAAATTTGTAGAACTGTAACCTTTGTCAACTGTAGACCTCGATCATCAGTAGACTTAGTCGACAGAAGCTGTCAAACTGTAACCTTTACTGTAGACTTATGACTGTAGGCTTGTTTGACTGCGAACTTGTTCCAACTGTAGACTTGTTCGACTGTGAACTTGAGCAGAGAAAACTTTGAACAGAAGTCTTGTAACTGTGACCTTCGTCTGTGAGCTTTGACAATAGATAGCGGTAGACTCGTGACTGTAAGCTTGTATTAGTCTTCGACTGTAACCTTGTAACTGTGAACTTATTTCAACAGTAACTTAAGGTGACAGTTAGCTGTAACTGTGACTTTGAAAAGAAAACTCTGACTGTTAGCTAACAATACTAAACTTATGTAAATACTATTGTAAGCTGTTACAGTAAAGTTATGAGAGTAAGAATATGAACTGTTTAGAATAAAATACGTTTAAGCATAGAATAATAAGATTAATGCAAGGTTTTAATACATCATAATCAATGTTTAAGCATGATTTGGGATTATCAAAACAGGTGATTCCAACAATCTCCCCCTTTTTGATAATCACAAATTATGTCAGTATGGAATGAAATATAGATGTATCAGAGAGAAGTGTGCAAAACACAGTATTAGCAATATGAGCACAAAAATTAGGTATAATCCTCAAGGATTTCTCCCTCTTTGTATAGGTTCATTTCTCCCCCGAGTTTTCCCTATTTCTCCCTATTTCTCCCTATTTCTCCCTATTTCTCCCCCTTTGTGATTAACAAAAAGAAAGACAGAGAGAGAGAAAATAAACATTGTATTAATAATGAGTACATTACATGACCCAAAACGTGAATACATGATCCCTATCAAAAAAAACATAAACAGACTCAATCCTCTTCATCTGTAGGTAAGGGATCTTTTCCTTTGGAGGAAGAAGATGGAGCAGTAGGTGAAAGATCAACAGGCTTAGGAATTGTAGCAGGAATGTCTGGAGGGGCAGCAACAGATGCTCCTGAAGGCCTGTAGTAGGTAGCTTGCCGAGGTATCAGTGGTCTAAGGCTTCTGAGGGCATCAGCAGGAGACATTACTAAAGAACCACTGGGGTTTGAGATAGGTAGGGCAGGAGGAACTATAACAGGTGTGCAGTCCACATGAAGAAAAGGTAGGAGCAGATTCCTGAAATCCATGATGATGTTTCCTCCTCTGTCCATGGCAGATAAGAAGTCATTTTTGTTTTCCAAGAATTTATCCAAAGCCGGGGTCAACTCTCGTAGCTTGCTAACTTGTTCTTTGAAAGCTTGAGTTACAAGAGGCACCTTCATAGTTTCTAGCATGAGCTTGAAGTGATGGTTCAACTGATGCTTGGTGAAAATCCGATCAAAGTAATAATCCACTTTACTTTTGATGGACTCCTGAGAAGTAGTAGCAGCCTGCAGGTGCTCACGAACAAAGCCACTGAATTCTCTTGTAGTAGCAAGGATCTGTAGGTCTGATGTGTCATTTGCATGGGCCTGAGTAAGCTCTTCTCTGAGCAGGCTTCTAAACTGCTCAAGGTCTACAGGAGAGCTAGATGAAGGAAGGGACTTGACTAAGAATGCCACTGTCTCCTTGAAAGACTGAGTCAGATTTCCAATCACTTTCTGAATGACAACATCCTGATTGCTAAAGTGTTCTTTTACTGATTTCTTGAAAGCCTCAAATACTTCCACAAACTGCTTGACCACTTCTTTGATGTATCGAATCTCACTGGCCACTTGTGTCTGAGAACTGCTCAGGGCAGTTAAAGAAGCAACTGATTGTCTGAGGGCCACTACTGCTCCAGTCCATCTTTCAATTTGAGTGTGTCACACTTTCATTTCATCTATCACTTCTTTGATTGGACTTCCCACAACACATCCTAGAGATAATTCTATGGATTGTTCTACATTTTTCAGCTCATCAAAAAGACTGGTTTTCAATTCAGCAACAGACTGTCTGATGGTCTCTTTCATTTAATTCTTTAAGGATTCAAGGTCTTCCTTGGTAGCCAATCTTTCAGTTTCTAACACTGGAGAGCTGTTAGTTAGGATAACTGGATTTCTTGGTGGTTGGTTTTCCTCATCAGAATCCTCATAATTGAGTCCTAACACCATGTATCCTGGATCTGAGGTCCATCCTTCTATATCATACAGTACAGAGACTGAACCAAAACGCTCCCCCTCACTTGGAGCTCCTTCCTGAACATTTTCTACTATCTGCTCGACTCTGGGTAACTCTAAGTTCTCTTCTGTAGCTCTAGCAGGTTCCATACTTGCTTCCTCTATAGGTTTAGCAGTGAGGTTAGCCTCCCTCTCTGTTGAGTCATCAACCACTTCCATGACAACAGTAGTGGAGACCACTCCTGCTTCCTGGTCAGACACTGACTTGTCTGTATACCCTATCAGAGGGCTCATACTAAGTTCTTTTGTTTCTTCACCACTGATCTCCTCTTCATCTTCTGCAACAGTTTCTTGATTTTCATTTGAAGCTCCAGCCTCTTCTGCTTCGACTGTATCATCCTCGTCAAAGGTGTCCTTGACAAAATATTGAGATTCTTCTTCTTCTTCTTCTGTAGACTCAGTCTCACTATCTCTTAGAACAGGTTCTCTACTAGGTAGTTCTTTTGGAGGGCTTGCTGCTCCGAATGCCACTGTCCTGACAGGACTGTGAGTAGTCTCAGGATCACTCCCTTCATCAATTGGGGTGTTCTCTCTTGCAGAGTCACCAACTACTGCAGTCTGTTCATCATCTGAGTATACAGGTTCAGGCTCATCAGGCTTTACGCCTGGATCTCTCCTATCTCTCGGTCTAGAGGGATGAGTAGAAGGGCTAAATTTCTCATAGATTCTCTCCTCATCATTCACCCATGATTTCTTCCAGGGATTCCAACTGATCCTCATGAATTTGCAGATTACTTTCGAGATACATACACTGTTCTTTGCCACTATCAACTCTTCCTGACTTCCAACAGCACCTTTCACTTTCAACATTACCGAAATGAGTTTAGCATGAAACAAGGCACTTGATTTTGATCTTGCCTTTATCATGTCCTCCATCTGAGCCATCAGCAACCTACAAAGGTTGACCTTCCTTCCATGTTTTAATAAGTACATCAAGTAAATATCCTGGTGCTTCAGAGTTGCAAAATCTCCTCTTCTAGGACTCAGTACGTGCTGAATAAACTTAAACAGAAGCCTGTCCTCTCCACTCATTTCAGCAGAAATAATCTTTCTTACTGTTCCATTGCCTGTCAGTTCTTCCAGAGCCGTCTCATGATAAAATATTCCACTATTTGGAGGAGCCGCTCCAGAATAGTAGTTGTAAATACCCTCATGAGGAACTCTTAAACATGCAGCCCATTCAACGGATGAAAAACTGACTTCATTGCCGTTTACTCTGGATACCAGTCTATGCAGATCATCCTCTTCCTCGAACTGTAGATATTCATAGAATTCCTTCACCAGCTTCGGGTAGTACGGTCCATTATTGTTTGCGAAGCATTCGGTCCATCCTTGCTCATTAAGCACTGCCAGTACTAATGATCTGCTCGATAAAATCCACTCTTCACTTAGCTCCTTCTCAGCAACTATTTCTCTCTTAGTCAGATGTGGATTAACAGGTCTTATCGAGGCGTTCCCGGTGCCACTGGATTCGACTCGAGTCCTCTTCGGCATTGGTGCATCTTCATTGACAGTCGGGGGTCGCTTTGTTCTGGCCATTGGAACTGAATGAGGTTTTGAGGTTCGGTTGAAGGTTTAGGGTTTAGGACTTGAGAGAGCAAGGGTCGAGATGAGTGGATTGAGATATGTTCGATGTTCTAAATTTTATCATTTAGGGATTTAGAAATAAAAGTATAAAGAAAAGAAACGGTTCGAATTCCCGCAAAAATAAAATAAGGTTAAACAGCGAAACAGCCTACAGAGAGATGTAACAGTGAGGTACACCGGTGAGGTCTAACTGTGAGGATTCAACTGTGAGGTTTCAACTGTGAGGTTTCAACTGTGAGGTTTTAACTGTGAGGTTAAAACTGTGAGGTTTCAACTGTGAGGTTTCAACTGTGAGGTTTCAACTGTGAGGTTTCAACTGTGAGGTTTCAACTGTGAGGTTTCAACTGTGCTATAATTAATCATACCTAACTCATGTTTGATGTAACTTAATCTCTCAGAATTCAAAGGCTTTGTAAAAATATCAGCTAACTGATGTTCAGTGCCAATGAACTCAAGAGTGATATCACCTTTTTGATAATGATCCCTCAGAAAGTGATGTCTCACATCAATATGTTTTGTTCTAGCATGAGATACTGGATTTTTAGAAATGTTAATAGCACTTGTATTGTCACACCTTATAGAGACATGTTTGAATTGATATCCATAGTCTTGTAAAGTGTGTTTCATCCACAAGATTTGTGCACAACAGCTACCAGCAGCTATATACTCAGCTTCGGCAGTAGACAATGCAACAGAATTCTGCTTCTTACTACACCAAGATACTAGTGACTTGCCTAAAATGTGACATGTTCCAGAGGTTCTCTTTCTATCTAACTTGCAGCCAGCAAAATCAGCATCAGAATAACTTAATAAATCAAATGATTGTCCTTTTGGATAAAATAATCCCAAATTGGGAGTATGTTTTAGATATTTGAAAATCCTTTTAACAGCAGTCAAATGAGACTCTTTTGGATTGGCTTGAAACCGAGCACACATGCATACACTGAACATGATGTCAGGTCTACTGGCAGTAAGGTACAGTAGACTACCTATCATACCTCTGTAATTAGTTTGATCCACTGGTTCACCAGTTTCATCACTGTCCAACTTGCAAGTGGTGCTCATAGGTGTGTCACTGCCTTTGGTGCCATCCAAAGAAAAACGTTTTAGAAGATCTTTAATATATTTACTTTGGTTCAAAATAATACCATTTTTATTTTGAAAGATCTGAAATCCAAGGAAAAATTTGAGTTCTCCCATTAAACTCATTTCAAACTCATTTTGCATTATTTTTGAAAAATCAACACATAAAGAATTTTTAGAAGATCCAAAAATAATATCATCCACATAAATTTGTACTATTAAGACATCTTTAGAAATCCATTTAATAAAAAGAGTAGGATCAGCTATCCCTTTAGTAAATCCTTTCGAAATAAGAAAAGAGGTGATCCTATCATACCAAGCTCTTGGAGCTTGCTTTAAACCATATAAAGCTTTAGATAGTTTAAAAACATGATTAGAAAAATGCGGATTTGTAAAACCAGGAGGTTGTTCCACAAATATATCCTCAATTATATATCCATTTAGAAAAGCACTTTTAACATCTATTTGATATAGTTTGAAATTTAGATGAGCAGCATAACCAAGTAATATCCTAATGGCCTCTAGTCTAGCCACGGGTGCAAAGGTTTCCTCATAGTCTATTCCTTCTTCCTGACTATACCCTTGTGCAACTAGCCTAGCTTTTTTTCTGATTATATTACCAAACTCATCAACTTTGTTTCTAAACACCCATTTAGTGCCTATGGTAAGAGTGTCTTTAGGTCTTTCCACTAATTCCCAAACTTTGTTTCTTTCAAACTGATTTAGTTCTTCTTGCATAGCCATTACCCAGAATTCATCACTGATAGCATCATTGACATTTTTGGGTTCAAGCTGTGAAAGAAAAGCTTGATGTTCAACCTGATTTCTTAGAGAAGCTCTAGTTTGTGTTCCTCTATCAAGATTACCAACAACAGCATCTAAAGGATGATTCTTTAGAATCCTAGTTGATTTGGTAAAGGTTGAACTAGAGATTTCAGGTTCATTTATAAGTTCGGGTTCCACAGAGGAAGATTCTGGAAAAATTCCAGAACTGGATGTTTTTATTACAGGTTCTTTAGATTTGTCATTTAAGTCCAGAACAGATAAGTCTTCTTTAACATCTTCAAGAGAAGTTTTAGACTCATGTGGATCAGTCTCATCAAACTTGATGTGAACAGATTCTTCCACACATTTGGTTTTCTTATTGAACACTCTATAGGCTTTACTAGACATAGAGTAACCCAGGAAAATTCCTTCATCACTTTTTGGAGCAAATTTATCAAGATTATCTTTAGTATTCAGAATAAAGACTTTGCAACCAAAAAATCTAAAGTAATTACCCTTAGGCTTCCTATTATTCCACAACTCATAAGGGGTTTTCTTAAGAACCGGTCTAATCAAGACTCTATTAATAACATAGCAGGCTGTATTTACAGCTTCAGCCCAAAAGTAAACAGGCAGGTCATATTCATTAAGCATAGTCCTTGCAATTTCTTGCAGGGTTCGGTTTCTTCTTTCCACTACACCATTCTGTTGAGGTGTCCTAGGAGCAGAAAAATTGTGAGCATAGCCATTGTGTGAGCAGTAAGATTCAAATTCTTGATTCTCAAACTCACGGCCATGATCACTCCTCAAGGTCTTAATCTTAAGTCCACTAAGATTTTCTACAGACTTAGAGTATTTAACAAAGGAAGAGCATGCTTCACTTTTGTGAGCTAGAAAGTATACCCAAGTATATCTAGAAAAGTCATCTACAAGAACATAAACATAGTGCTTCCCATTTAGACTTGAAATTATTGATGGTCCAAACAAATCCATGTGAACCAGTTCAAGTGGTTGAGAAGTTGAAACTTCTTTCTTTGGTTTAAAAGAAACTTTGTGTTGTTTTCCCTTTTGACAGGGATTACACACTTTGTCATTTGGGAATTCAAGCTTAGGTAGGTCTCTAACTAGGTGTTTCTTAGAGAGTTTTCTAAGTGAGTGAATGTTGCAGTGTCCTAATCTCCTATGCCACATCGAAGACTCTTTATGAAAAGCATTTAAGCAAGTAACATTATGTTTAGCTAAAGTGTTTAAATCAACAGCATAAACATTTTCATTTCTTAAGGCAGAAAATATTAAAGCATTTTTGGAATTATAAACATCACAAGAATTGTTTTCAAACTTGACATTAAAACGATCATCACACAATTGAGAAATGCTAAGTAGGTTGTACTTAAGTACATCAACAAATAAAACTTTGGAAATTAATACTGAGTCAGTGTTACCAATCTGGCCTAAGCCGATGATTTTTCCTTTTGAGTTATCACCAAAAGTGACATATCCTCCATTAACCTTTATTAATCTTTTGAAGCACGAATAGTCCCCAGACATGTGTCTTGAACATCCACTGTCTAAGTACCATACCTTCTTGTAATTGCTTTTCAAACAGATTTCCTACAAAAAGATTAGACAGGAAATGACTTTGGTACCCAGATTTTCTTGGGTCCAGATATGTTAGCAATCAAGGATTTAGTTACCCAGATTTGTTTTATGGGTCCCATACAATTAATAGATGCAACAGATTTAGAGAGATATAATTTATTTGATCTACAACTATTTAAATAACCAGTTGAGGCATACGAATTTCCAAAACTGGAACTTGCAGGATTTTTTCCAGACTTGGGAATAAATCGGGTTTTAGTAAACTGTCTTTGTCCAGGTTGGTATCCCAAGCCAGTAGAATACTTATGTGCAACTTGCTTTCCTAGAAGTTGGGTTAGAGTATCTTTTCCATTTGTGAATGTTTCTAAGTCCTTTCTAAGTTGTTCATTAGATAGTTTCAGTTCTGTATTCTCCTTTAATAATTGAACATTTTTCTCTTTTTCTACATCAAGTGCAGACTTGACACTTGCAGTAAGAGCATGCTGTTTCTTTAAAGACTTATATTTATCCTTTAGTTCATTACACGTTTCTTCCAGCATATTACAGTATTCAATCAATTCATCTTTAGACATATTTTCAGAATCAGAACCAGATTCTGCTTCACCTTCAGAATAATAAGAGTTTAAAGTGGGAGTGTCTAAGGTTACCTCAGATGTGTTTGTCATGAAACATATATTAGCCAGATTTCTTTCAGAATCACTGGATTTTGATTCACTTGTGCTGTCTTCTGAAGCACTCCAGGTGGCCTTCATAGCTTTCTTATAATTCTTGTCCTTGTACTCATATTTCTTCTTGAATTTTAACTTAGGACAGTCAGCTTTGATGTGTCCTTTCCTTTTACATTCATAGCAAACTATGTCTTCTTCTTTATCAGTTTTCTTCCAATATTTCTTCCACTTACCTTGTCTATCATACTTAACCTTGTAGTTTGGTTTTCTGAAGAACTTATTCTTCCTATAGAACTTCTTGAATCTCCTTGCTATTTGTGTCATCTCAGCATCACTGTCAAAATCTAAGTCTTCACTAGATGAGCTTTCAGTTGGTATATGCACTTTCTCCTTGTCTTTGCTCTTTGATGCAGTAGACTTAAAAGCTACAGATTTTCGTTTTGGTTCCTCATCTTCCTCTTTATTTACCTTGAGCTCTTCTTCGTACATCATCAGCTTACCAATTAACTCCTTGACAGGCAATGTTCCAATATCACAGGATTCTCTAATTGAAACGGATGTGCCTCTCCATCTGTCAGGCATACATCTCAATAATCTCATGATTTGCTCCTTTGCTGGAACAATCTTTCCGAGTGAGCTCATTGTGTTGACTATCTCATTAAACCTGAGATACATATCAGAAATAGGTTCATCAGATTTCATCTTAAAGTTATCATATTTGATATTATAAGTATTTAACCGCATTTCCTTGACATTAGTTGTTCCTTCATGAGAAACATCTAAGGTGTCCCAGATTTCAAAAGCAGTTTTACATGCAGAAATTCTATTGAATTCCTCATCTCCTAGAGCATAGTAGAGAGCATTCACAGCCTTACAATTATTATTGTAAGCTACCTTAGTAGGTTCATCCCAAGTTATTCTATCAGTTTCTGGAATCTTGTATTGAGACTCTATAGCAGTCCAAATATCAAAACCCATACTTTCCAAATGAATTTTCATTTTGAGCTTCCATTGGGCATAATTCACACCATTAAAGAAGGGTGGCCTGTTAGTAGCAGCACCTTCTAGTCTATTATCCATAAGGAAATTTTAGAAAATGTTTTAAAGAGATAAAATTTAGAACTAACAGAAATTTAAGATCTTTTAGATAAAACTACAATCACAGTTTAAAAACAGAGAGTTAAAATAAAACTTTGAGCAAGTAAAACAGAGATAAACACATCCTCTGATACCAAATGTTGGTCGGAGTGGACACTCAAGAGGGGGGTGAATTGAGTTCCAATTAAAAATTTCTATTGAAAACTTTAAGATTAAATCCCCCAAATTGAAAAACAGCCCAGTCAATTAAGGCAGTAGAGATATAGGTGACTTATTGTTCAACAGGTTTCTCTAAGGTTGATTAATCCTCAGTAAGGTTAGTTTGATGACTAACTTTACTTTTGAAACAAGTTTACAAAACAAATCTCTTATACACACTAACCAAAATTGACTATCAGAGTATATGCAAAAACAGATTTCTTGTTAAAAAAAAGGAGCACAACGGATAAAAAAAAGGCAAAGTAAAGAAAAGAGTAACAAGCTATTTCAAACAAGAGGTTCAGTCTTAAGCTAAGACTTAGTCCTCTTCCACTTGGTGATCACCTGCCACCAAGAAATTTTATAAAAAAGATTGATACACAGCCTGTATCGGGCTTTACAACAGTTTTCACAAACTGTCCAGGTTTGACAACCTCTGCCACAGTTATACGTGGGAAAACAAATGACCAAGCCACACCAGGCTTCTTCCACAGTTATACGTGGGAAAACAAATGTAAAAAGGTTTGGGATAGGGATTTTCAGTATCCCTTAGTTTAAGCATGGGAGACAGTGTGTGTAATACCAACACACTGCTCACAAATGGAAAACACTTAAACACAGTAGAGAAAGAGATAGAAAGAAGAAGGTTTAGAGTTCTCTATAGTGTTGGCAGATCAGTTCTGGACTCGTAGGAATGAGTGACTTGAAGCTTTGGTCCTTTTTCTGTAAGTTGACACTAAAACAGAGTGTCGTGATTTCCAGACTTCCAGATGTTCAAGTGATCAGCTTCTTTGAGTTTGAGTGCTTCACAGCATGGCTTTTAGGAGACGGTTCTGTTAGTCGGTTCACTTGAGACTCTTTTGTTCTTCAGAATGAATGCTCGAGAGTTCTTCTTTTTGTGTATATGCGTATCTCCTTCTCAGTTGTAGATGTTAGACTCTGTGTGTCCTTCCTCTATTCTTGTTCGTGTATGTCACTGTTCTTTTCGTTCTATTCATCCTTTTTCTTGAATGCTTCTCTCTTCTTTTTATACTCCTCCATATATGCCCTTTTTTTTCACCCGAGGCCGACAAGATAAATAGTCTTGAGTTACACGTGCGATCTTCCTCATACATTGTATTATTTCTTGATATGTCTGCAAATGTCAATAAATAATGTTAGGTGTATTAATTTGTCTAGACATGACCGTTAGATTAGTATTAATCAAATTGGTAAAGAAAAAAAGTAGAAATATAATAATAGACTGGTCGAGAATGTATGTCACTGTGGACTTCAACTGTGGTCTTCCAACTGTGGACTTCCTTCTGACTGCTGACTTCAACAAAAGGCTTGCTGTCTGTAGGCTTGCAATGGTAGCTTTTACTCCATGTAACTGTAGCCTCTCTAACTGTAGACTTGCAATATCAAATTTGTAGAACTGTAACCTTGGTCAACTGTAGACCTCGATCATCAGTAGACTTAGTCGACAGAAGCTGTCTAACTGTAACCTTGACTGTAGACTTATGACTGTAGGCTTGTTCGACTGCGAACTTGTTCCAACTGTAGACTTGTTCGACTGTGAACTTGAGCAGAGAAAACTTTGAACAGATGTCTTGTAACTGTGACCTTCGTCTGTGAGCTTTGACAATAGATAGCGGTAGACTCGTGACTGTAAGCTTGTATTAGTCTTCGACTGTAACCTTGTAATTGTGAACTTATTGCAACAGTAACTTAAGGTGACAGTTAGCTGTAACTGTGACTTTGAAAAGAAAACTCTGACTGTTAGCTAACAATACTAAACTTATGTAAATACTACTGTAAGCTGTTACAGTAAAGTTATGAGAGTAAGAATATGAACTGTTTAGAATAAAATACGTTTAAGCATAGAATAATAAGATTAATGCAAGGTTTTAATACATCATAATCAATGTTTAAGCATGATTTGGGATTATCAAAACAGGTGATTCCAACAGTTATGTAATTATTAATGAATTATTAACGAATGTTTTACTAAGGGTTCAAAAATTATTATCCAATGGTTATGAAATATTTAACTAATAGTTTATTATTGATCATAGTCTTATTTTAGGATATCAGAAAACATTATTAAAATTTTGTAGTATAAAAATTATGTGGTTATATAAGAAGTCAAATCTATGTATGGATACAAAAATGCTAATGATGATATGACACAAATCTACCTAGGAGTAACTACTCTAACAAGGTGTCCCGGGCCTGACTCAGCGTAACCTAGTAAACAAAAAATGGGCCTTGCTGTATGTAGGGTTTGACACTCCGAGAAGATATACTTCTGATGATTCATTTTTTCTTTATAAACTACTGAAATTCAATTGGGATGATTATAAAGTGTTCTAAGAAATGGTAGTATCATATTTTATGATATAAGAATATGTTATAAAATTTTAGTATCATAATGATTATATGGTCAACCCACGTTCTCAATAATATTGATTGAATGTTTTTGAAAAAAAGGTAAAAGGAAGGAAAAACACCAAATCAGTTTATTTATTATTGATAAAGTAACAATTATGATCATATAAAGTTAAATGGAGAAGAACAACCCCATTAAATAACACATGAATGGGTTAATAAATAAAATAAATATTTTGACATTTTTCAATAGAACATGGTTCGTATGAGATGAGCCTCACTTCAGATTTGAGGTGAAATCCAACTTATTTTTTATTGGTAGTTTAACATCATCTTTTGAAGGTATGTACTTAACTTTTTAATTTTCAAAAGTTTTTTCCATCTAATGACATCTAATATAACATATAAGACATGCAATTAAAAGTATTATTTTTTTGAATATTTTTATGTTAAGTACATACCATTGGAAGATGTTATTAAGCTACCAATTGAAAATAAGTTGGACTTTACCTCACTTCAGAAGTTTGGATCATCTCATCCAAACAATGTTCTATTAAAAAGTGTCCAAGTATTTCATATATGTTATAAATAATTCAGGTGTTATTTAATTTTTTTTTCTTCTTCTCCATTTCTCTCTATAGGATCATATTTGTCATTTTATTGATGATAAATTTAATAATTTGGTGTTTTCTCTTCCCTTTACAGGGGTTTCCAAAATATTATGTGAGTTGTATTCTAATAAAATTTTATATAATAAAACAATAGTCTTTTATTTTTCGGTATAAAATGATTTTATAATTTTTTTTATAATAAATATTATATGATCTATCGTCAATTTCAATATTAGTTACACTATTATAATATTGATCAAAAAAATTGACGTATAGAGTCATGCTTTCTTGTGTGTATTGCTATGACGAGGTTATTCAAACTAAGCAAAGTGCTTCTTACAGTACACAATAAACAATAGTGTTTAGTAAAACTGATTGTGTACCCCATGTGAACTTCAAGATTGTATTTTTGGTTCCATAAATCTGGAAACCGATCAAGAGATCATGTCTATGAGCTATAGAGTTTTGTAATTACCAACTACACTAGGAATATAGTTTTTCTACTGGTTGTTGATACGCAGTGGGTCTATGCAATAAATTTAATATCTCAATTGTTAGATGGTACCATGATGGAATTATATGTTTTTGTTTCTTCTGTATAATAACAAAATCCAATTGTATGATGAAGTAGAATTACAAGAGTGGTTGAAGAAGTTCATCCCCATGAAATTGTGGCTATTCCAGATGATGAGAAAGAGGAAATTCTATATGATATATTGTATATACATGTAAATCCAACATCTGATGAAGATTTTTATATCGATGGAATAGATTGTGATAATAGTTCTAATATGAAGTGTGAAACATAAGTTGGGGAGGATGTTTCTAGATATCCATTAGTTGTACAATAGCCTCAATGCACAATAAATCATCCACCACTCTTCGCATCTTGGTCGGATTAAATCACTACTAGAAATTCAGTCATTTGAGATGATTCATTAGCAATGGGAAAATGGTTCGTCATAAATAGTATCTTCCGCGACATTAATTTCAATGGAGTCAATATTCTATTGAAAATATTAATTAATTGTGATGGAAGATTGAATCTATTGTAAATACTTTTGGTGGGCATTATCACCGCCAATCGTAAAAAATATTTGTGATGAAAATTAATGTCTGCTAAAAATAGTTTTGACCGAAAGAAAAATTTGTGACAAAATTATTATTTTTAAAAATAAAAGATCACAAAAAAACATTAGTTTATCCTATGCGACCCTTCTTACTCCTCATCTCCTCATTCTTTCTCTCTCGTATAGACAACCCATTGTGCCTCCAAACCGTCTCGGATGACATTCTGCTAAATCAGAATCTATTTCCACCATTTTTAATAGATTTGTGGTTGAATCTCTATGGTATGGGTTTCTCTTCCCCTTGTTTTCATTATTTTTTAGTTATATATATTTTATTATGTTTTTTTAGTTTTGAAAATCCCTAGGGTCAATGGTTTATCTATTTATCTGTTTATCATGTCCATCAGGCCTGGTAGTTTATTTATTTATCATGCTTGACAAACAGTTTATCTATTTATATCATTAATTACATTTTTAGGATTGGTACAGGTTTCTGATATGATATTTAGGATTGATGGAATTTTATTATTCAATATTTCCATGTTAATCTGGTACGCAAAATTTATTTTAATCGATTTGTAGTTATTTTTCAAATTTTTTATTTTTTATCTATATATATGGTTATATATATATTAACATGTGAAATATATATATATATTTAAAATATGTCTGATTATATATATATATTAAAAAATATAAGAACATATATGTGTGGTTTTATAAATATCTATGTAAACATATGTGTATATACACATACGCGATTATATATATATATACTCATGCGGATATATAAAAACTTTTGCAATCTTATATATGTTTTTATATATATATAAATTTATAAATCTATAAGATTTTGCAATTATATACATATATTTATGTATATATAAATTAGATATGTAAATTGGTTTAAAATAAATGCATGAATATATTGGATATATTTGTATTAACAAAGAAATCTTTTAATATATATTCATATATAATACCTTATTTATATAAAAATATAAAATTTCAAAAAAAAATGTGAATGGGTTTTAATATATATATATATATATATTAACATGTGTAAATATATCACGTTTAAAAAAACATGTAATGTTTTTAACATATATACGCACATAAAAATATATATAAATATGTATATTTAAGTATATATTAACATGTTTATTTATAAAATGTTTTATTCTGTCAAAACAATTTGAGATTATTTGGGATGGAATTTAATGCCCTTTATAAATAATTCTGATTGAAAAACTATTTCCGACCAAATTAATTTCATCCCAAAATGTATCGTGTTTTAACAGCGTGCATGCACGTATATCTATCTAAATATCTGTTATGATAATATGTTTATAAAATTGTAAAAATAAATTTGATGTCAATATATTTTATTAAGAATTTATAATATATATATATATATATAATTTGAAATAAATAGAATTAACTTGTTTTTAAAAATGATGAGAAAATTAATTTAAAGAAAACACTATAAAAAAATGTTATTTATAAGAACTTATTTTATAAAAAAGGTAAAAAAGTTTTTTAATGAAAAACAATGAAAATTTAGAATATGTAATATTTATTAAAAACATAGTTAATAATAACATGGATATTGTTTTAAATAGTTTGTAAAAAACAAATACCCAGAATTATTATAAATTCGTAAAAAATATTACTTTTTATAAATGAAGTATTAATTTAAATAATTTTTAAAAATCATTAAATAATGTATAATATGTAATTATTAATGAGTGTTTACTATTAATAAATTTTAAATATTAGTGATAATTATATAATAAAAATAATTGGTAAAAAATATATAATAAAATATAACAAATTTTTAAAGATGCATAATAATTTGTATAAGTGTTGTATTAATTAAGATAATTTGCATTATTTATTCGTATAAATGTTGTGAAAACACCCCACTCACTGATCAATTATAATTCTTCTAGGGTAAACAATATTGATTCAAAATAATTATGAATTCAAGTTTATTATGAATTCAAAACTATGAGCTCAAATTTATTTATAAATTATTTATATAAATTAGAATTTCATGGTAATAAAAAAATTTTCTAATCAAAATTAACCATAAGGAAAAATATTAATAATATATATATATATATATATATTTATATAAATTTGAAATTTGTATTTTTGTCTAAAAATGAGTTCAAATATATTTGATGAATTTATATTAACTAATAAATTGTGATATATATATACAAAAATTATTAAAATGGTAATAATAATTTTAATAAATTAATAATAAAAATTACTTAATTTATAATAATTTAAATAGTTTACCAAATTGTAATAATAATAATTACAAAATAATATTGTTCTAATAAATTACAATAATAATTTATGAAATTCCAATATATATATAATCATTACCTAATTTATAATATTTTAAATAATTAATGATAATTATTACATAATAATAATTACATAATTTATAAAAATTTATAATAGTTAATGATAATCATTACATAATTTATAATAATAACAATTACATAATTAATAATATTCATCACATAATTTATAATGAATTTTTATATATAAATAGTAATTATTAATCAATTAATAATCTTTGCATATATAATTTTAACTAATTAAAATAATCAGTATTAATAATTTGTATAAATATTGTAATATATATTTAAATATAAAAATAAATTATTGTATAAGTAATATTACTAAAATATTAAAAATGATACCCTTGCATGTAATGTAACGAAAAAATCAAAGCTAAAAAATGTTCTGTTGCACCTAGGGTAAACCCCCAATCTCAGACCCAATGATGGTCTCCAATTTTTAATATAAAAATTGTTTGGGAGATACTTTTAATTTTTATGTTAAATTATAATAAAATTATTAAATGAATTAATCTCCCTTAAAATGCACTTCACTCATAAATGTAATGTCGCATCTAGGGTAAAGCCCATATATATGAACCAATGGAGGTCTCTAATTTCTCATATGACACAACATTTGAGAGATGTTCTATTATTTTCAAAAAATAGTGTATGACTTATATAATGTATTTAATATTTTTTTCTATATGCATCCAGCCTCTACAGGGCTGGTAATCCATCTTAACCCTTCACCTCACTCTGATAATAATTCACAAAATACTTCATAGGGTAAATATATAATAATAATTTGAAACTAGTCAAAGTTATTTGTAATAATTATTCTTTTTTCTTTTTTTATTAGATAATTACGGACTCATGAAGTTGACACCAGTTTCTATTACGTTATCGTGATTGGATAAACCATCACAAAAATCTAAACAGACCGGGTATAAATTTTGTCTACATTGAAGGTGTTTAAACCTTTCTATCATTTTCATCATCAAATTCAAATTTTGTTTCTTATGGAATAATTAAATTTCCATGCCAGAAATGTGATCTTAGGATATTCAAAACATTTAACAATGATGGAATACATCTATTGCATTACTGTTATTGGGAAGATTATATTTTTTGGTAACCATAAGGGGAATATACATTAGTATTAAATAAAAAAATTTGGTTCGATATCCATCATTTTAGAATTTAATAAATGTGGGAGTTGGTATGTCTATTTCAAAAACAAAAACTCATAATTATAATCCCAATCCTAAATTAGAACCTTCTAAGTTTTACAAGTTGTTAAAATCTAATGAGGATGCCTTATATCTGGGAATCAAGATGAGAAAACATGAATCTCTTACAAAATTTACAGCTAGTAAATCATATTGTGGAATATATAATAGTTGTTTTTATAATATTTTATCTTTGTGTATGTTGTTGTTTCAAGAAAAAAATTAATAATTTGTATGTTTTTATGAAAGTAAAGGGTTGGTTCATAATTTCTGTCTATGTTATCAGAAGATCCATGCATGTTTAAATGAATTCATCTTATATTATGGTGATTATGAATTTTTGGATAATTGTCCAGCATGTGGAGAATCGAAGTATAAATTGGCACAATAATGAAATTCTAGAGTGGCCATGAAATAATTTAAATATTTTCCAATTACACATCATAAACAACATTTTTTATGTCCCGCAACATAGATGGATTGATGACATGGAATAAATCATATATTTTTGTCATATAAATCTTAAATCATCCATGTGATTGTTATTCTTTGAATTTTTTGATCAGAAACATCCTTCAATTGCTTCAGAACCTCATAAAAAACTACTGGGATTTTCTATAGATGGTTTTTTTCCATTTGGTTCTTAAGGAAGTCAATATTTTTGTTAGCCTAATTTCATTACTCCATACAACTTGTCTCCTTGGATGATGATGAAGGAACCATATATATATTTGATGCTTTTAATTAAATTACATCCAAATAAGAATATTTATTTTTATTTTAAGCCACTAATTTAAGAGTTAATTTCATTATGGAACCACGAGGTGACTACATTTGATATAACAACAGATCAGAATTTTATATTAAATATTGAATTAATATAGACGATCAGTGTAAGATTCAGGATTTTTTAAGGTAATTTTTTTATGTTTAAGTTTAAGTCCTCTGTTGTGGATAAATAATTTTTTCATTAACGTTCATGAAAAGGGTAGGGTGTGTTCCAGGGGTTCGGGACATGAAAAATGAATAAATGAAATTTATCTACATGTTGCACGATTTGTGAACAGTTAGTGAAAACCATCCAGAGCATCCCAGTTTACAATAAAAACATTGATATAGGTGTGCACACAATTACCACATGGTTAAGCTAATCATGTGGTTTCCTAGGAAACAATGTGAATGGATGATTTTTCAACAGTAGCAGTCGCATGGTTTGCGTATGGTTTAGAAAACCATGTGGGTAAACCATGCAGCACAGTAATGATAAGAAATTTAAAAAATATCCCATTATGGTATTTTAAACCCCAACTCAATATTTTCTACTTTATTCTCCCTTTCAACTCTAGTGATGATCCAAATCTACCAAGATCTTCAGAGGTGATTCGCCCTCATCTCTAGATCATTTGTAGTGTTGTCAGTTGTGGATCGAAGATCCGGGTAAGTTTAATCTCAACCTTTCTTCTTCTTATTGATTTGTGTTTGTATCTTTCTCCCATTTCTTTTTGAATGTCTAAAACCCTCTTTTTTCTGTGATATCTTGGATAAAGCTTCAAGGGGTGGTTGAATTTGGATCTAAGGTCATGTTTGGGAGTGCGTTCATCAACGGATTCAAGGTAGGTGGTATACAAGTTATATCCCATAGTTCCATTTGCGATTTTACATTCTGGGATTTATTGATTGGTTAACCCATGTTTTTTTGATACATTAGTGATATTTGCTACAATCAATGTCTAAATGATGAATAGAAACTATGATGGTCCACATGGGACACATAGAGGATGACTCTATCATTGTTGGGCCACATAGGGGGTGCTCTAATACTTTCCAAACCTAGAATTAGCTGAGTTAGTTATATGTTGTTGTGTGATCATATATATACCTTATTGGGTATGTTTATATCCATAATAGATTCCAAGGGAGGGATTGGTTATTATGGTTTGGGTAAAAGTCTTATGAAATAGGTTATATATGCCTAAGTGATTTAGTTCAAGTGAAGTAGTGAATATCCTAAATTTAGAATGGTATGTGAAATGGGAGAATATGATAACAATAATTTAATACGGTAATTATTGAATATGCTTAGGGATCTAGTCTTGAGAATGGGAATTTTGATAAATGGGCTAATTGAAGTAAGTGGAAAATGTCATAATGGGTTATGGCACAATATGATTAACCATGCATCTTATTATGGATTATGATTGCTATATGTATCGGTTGTGTTTGGTTGTGATATGGTTGTTTGTGGTGAATGGATTTATAAGCATGTACACATGTGTTGAGGTGTGGGATAAAGGAATGAGGCTCCTCCTACCAGTTGAGTTGGACTGATGCTCTAACTCCACCCACAATGCACGAGTTAGGGAAGGGCATGACGCTCTATTCCTCTAATGGTAGCATTACACCCAAACTGAGGCATTGAGGTGAGGATATTGTGATGTTATGATATGTAATCCCTAGTGAGTTAGGGACTTACTTATTCCCTTATGAAATTATAGATTCCATGAACCTTGTGTGATTAATGATGACATAGTAATAAAAGAGACATAAAGAATTGACAGTATGGTTTGTATAGCTAAGTAGAGATTATTAACTAGTGCCCTCAAATTTTCTTTCCTTTTCATGTTATTTATTTACACTTTAATACACTATATGTTAGACTGGATATTTGTAGACACCATTGGTGGTGGCCTACTGAGTTGTGCTCACAACATCCTTAGGTCGCCAATGGGTACCTGAGTAGATTTCATGCTTCCAGGCCAAGACAAGGGCAAGGGGCCTATTCTAGGGTTTGATTCAAACATTGAACATGCATGGGTGAGGTTCTAGAATTAAAGCCAAGTCCATTTTAGGGATTATATTTTTTTACTTTATTTTAGGTTTTGTTCACTTGGAATTGTAGCATAATATGAATTATTTACTATTTCTTGTGGTTTATACCCAATTTGAGAAATGGATGCTATGAATGTTATTCATTGTCTCCTATAGTTTCCAATACTTATGTTATGGTCTTCTATGGATTAGTATAGTAAAGAGGGTATAGTCTCCCCATGTGACCTATTAATCCCCCGATACTATTTTGCAACCTATGGTATATGGGGAGGGGAGATTGAGGTCATGTGAAGACCCAATAGTAGAGAAAAAGGATCTAGTTTTTCAAGATAACTGGGAAGAGAAATTCCATTAGAATCACACAAATTTTATGATGATTATGGAATATAACCAAGGTGGGTTATGCCAAGTATGCTAGAAATGACTAGGTAGTTTCTATTGAAGCACCCTTCCATATTTACTGGAGGGGGTGGGCCAGAGGTAGCATAGTTTTGGTTAGAGTCTATCCAGAGTATTTTTGATCATCTAGAGACTCATCATAAGAAGAGATTAATGTTATAATCCAACATGTTAATAGGGAAGGACATGCATTGGTGGGATATTATGGTCCATATGGAGCAAGCTGAAGGAATGGAATTTAAGGATTTCTAGGAAATGGTTCAAGAACATTATTACCCAAAATCCTTGAAGCAGGAGAAGGCAGAAGATTTTATGAGTTTGAATCAGTGGGTTATTTCAGTGATGGATTATTCTAGTAATTTCACTAACTTGCACCGATTAATTAGGATGATGTTTGGAGATCAGGTGACTATGGAAAATGATTCTAGGATGGGATTAGGTATGAGATTAGGTCCCTGGTGAACATCTTCCATCTGAAGTGGTTTGTAGAGGTAGCGGACCAATCCCTTACCTCTAAAGGTAATATAAAGGGATCTTCAAGAGGCAGACTTGTGGTTCCAATTGGGAAGACAAATGGTACATCCTTCAAGGGAATGAAGCGTCGTTTTGGAAGTTTCCATCAAGGCAAAAGTGCACAGAATAATGAGAAGAGAGGGGTAGATTTTCAGGGTGGTGAACAAGTGTTCTACAATCATTGTGGTATGCCACGATACATGTGGGGTTAGTGTCCTCGACCACTAGTTTAGTGTTATTTCTATGGAAGGTTAGGAAATATACAGAGGTTCTAGAAGAACACCTAGAAACTATGCATGGATGGGAGTTAGAGGAATATACAAAGTGTGTGAAAGGGATCGATCACCCCGTATCATGTAGGTAGTCATAGCTCCACTCTCCATAATGGTAGGGGTGGTTGATGTGGAACTCTAGGAAAGGACCATCCAAACTATCATGGTAGTACAATGCATGATACTTAGGCTAGATCCCAATGTAGAGGGACATTCCATCATCACACAATTCAGTCTACACCTAGATTTGATGAGGTTGAACCTTCTACTATTTTAGGTATGATTCTTATAGTTTCCACCCTCATTAATGATTTATTTTACACAGGTGCCACATACTCCTTTATCTTTTCACATTTCATGGTTGTTTTTGTCCTATCCATGTTACAAGTGTGCGAGGTTATGTCAATTGATACTCCATTGGGGGTGTGAGATGAGGATTTCATAAAGTGTAGAGGTTGTTTCTTAGTGGTCGGCGGTTATCATTTCCTATGGAAATTCTTTTTCCTTGAGATTTTAGGTTTTTGACCGGATTTTTGGTATGTATTTTCTAATGTAGTATCAGGCCCATATCGAATGTTACTGTCATAAGGTAATATTCACATCTTTCGATGGAGACACTTATGAATATTGTGGTGAGTGGGATGTACGAGAAGGAAATATAGGACCAATTTTTTAGAAATTTGGGAAAATCAATGCCCAAGTGGAATGCCTTATTCTTGATGATGGAGAGGTGGAGAAACATTCCTTCCCACTTGTGGTGGATGAGATTCTCGATGTTTTTCCTAATTTTCAGGACTACCACCCAAAAGGATTTGGAGTTCACAATAGAGATATTGCTATGGGAAAAACCAATTTCTATCCCAACATATCCAATGGAATTGGTAGAAATCCAGGAACTGAATATTTAACTAGAAGAGTTGGATATAAAGGGGTTCATTCGACTTAGTACATCACCATGGTGATCACCCATTCTGTTTTCTATAAAGGACAATGGGTCATTGAGGTTATGTGTTGATCACATGATTTTGAATCAGATGATGGTTATGAACCAATACCCACTTCCTAGAATTGTTGACCCTTTTGACCAACTAAAAGTTTCCTCAATGTTCTCTATGATAGATTCGAGATCAGCACACTATCTATTAAGGGTGAGACCTTATAACATATGGCAGAAAGATTTCTAGAGAAGGTATGTGTTGTATGAATTTTTGGTGATGTCATTCGGGTTGACCAATGCACCGAATGTGTTTATAGTGCTAGCGAATCAGATATTTTACCCTTCTCTATATCAGTACATGGATTTATTTGTTGATGACATCTTGGTGTACACACAAACTATAAATGATCATTCAAAACTTCTTGACATCATCTTGAGTACACAAAGGGAGCATATGATTTATGATAAGATATCAAATGTCAGTTCTCAATTGATAATGTGAATTTCTTGGGACACATCATTTCCAAGTCATGAATGTCAGTGGATCCAGAGAAGGTGTAGGTTGTGGTGTCTTGACAGTATCCTAAGAATGTTTCTGATATCCAGTTTTTTCTATGTTTTCTAGATAATACCAAAGGTTCAATAGAGTTTTATCTCATTTGGATATTACAATATCAAGATTATCCAAGAAGGGTGTTATGTTTGAGTGGCCATAGGCATGTGAAAATACTTTTCAATAATTGAAGAAGTGGTTGACTACTGCACTAATTCTTATCCTACCTAAATCGGGTAAAATGTACACCTTGTTCTATGATTTGTCCGATGTGGAACTTGAGCCAATGTTGATCCAGGATAATTGGGTTGTAGGTTGTGGGTCAAGACAGTTGAGGCCTCATGAATGAAATTACCCTACCCTTAATCTCGATCTAGTTATTATGGTTTATTCCATAAAGTGTTGGAGGCACTAATTTTTGGGAGTGGGGTTTGTGGTAATTTCTAACCATAAAAGACTTATGTACATCCTATCTCAGTGGAATTTAAATCTTCGACAGTGAAGGTGAGTCAAGTAACTATAATCCCTCGATTTTGAGTTGGTTTACACACCGGGAAAAGGGAATTTCAATACAGATGCTCTGATCTGAAGGATTCTGAATCAGGTGGTTCAAAAATCAAAATTTTAATGCAGAATGATGGATTTGTTTGTTGAGAAGAACCAAGATGTTCATGATGGGCATATAAAAATGACCCTTGTGTTTATAGAGATTGATTCAAAACATTCGAGATGGTTCAATGAGTGTCATCTTGAAGATCTGGAGTGTTTGGACATGAAATAAAGTTTTAAAGGTGGGGAGTCACATTCTCATTGGGCTGTTAGTGCTGATAGAGTCATCTGCGTTTGGGGCCGGGTTGTTGTATTAGTTGGTGCATGTGATGAGTTGATACTTGTGTTATGTACATCGAAGTAGGCAGTTCAACTTGGTTGGACTGAAATATATCATTATCTTCATTTGTAGTATTCATGTCCACGAATTAACAAATAGGTTGTGGGTTTTATGGCCTGATTCCTTACTTTTCAACTGGTGAAGGTTGAGTATCATCATCCATGAGGCTTTTTATAGTCATTACCCATTCTATAATGGAAGTGGAAGGATGTAATGATGAATTTTGTAGCAGGCTTTCTAAGGATGCCTCTAATGAATGATGCAACTGGGTCATTTTGGATCGTTTGATTAAAGTGGCTCATTTATTTCCAATCTAGGAAATTTATATAGTCGACCAGTTGGGTGAGTTATATTTTTGAGAGATAGTGTGATTTCATGGTGTGATGAGAACCATAGTTTTGGATCATTATTTGTGTTTCGCATCGAACTTCTATATGGGGCTATAAAAGGCACTTGGTAACAAAGTGTTTTTAAGTACAGATTATCACCTACAGATGGATGGGTAGTTAGAGCATACAATTCGAGTATTAGAGGACATTTTGAGAGCCTATATTCTTAATTTTAGTGGTTTGTGGGAAAACCAATCGACACTTCTCAGTTTTCTTTCAATAACAGTTTTTAGGATACAATTCAGATGAAACCTTTTGAGGAACTTTATGAGAGGCCATGTATATCTCTGTTGTTTTGGTTAGATGCTGGGGGATATGAGCTATTAGGACAGAGTGTCGTGTAGGAGGTATTTGAGAAGGTTCAGTTGATTCAGATGTTGATGGAAATAGTGAAGAGTAGGCATAAGTCATATGATAATAAGAGTCCTAGACCTCTCAAGATCATGGTATGGGATAGAGTGTTTCTTTGGGTGTCTCCATGGTTAGGTAACCAAAAAATTCAGAAGCAGGGAATATTGGAGCCAAGGTATGTTGGTCCGTTTGATATTGTGGAGGGGATCAGACTGGTGGCTTACCAATTGGATATTCCATAATGGTATGATGCAATGCATGATGTTTTTCATGTTCCTAAACATCGAAAGTATAAGCTTGATCAATGTAATGTGAAAAACATTGAGGATATAGAGCTGGAGGTTGATACGACTTTTGAAGAGCATTTGATGAGTATAGTGGATCATAGTGAGAAAGTCATTCAACGAAATTTTGTGTCGTTTGTTAGAGTTTTATGGTATCATGGAAATGTAAAGTAAGATACTTGGGAGAGGGAGCCAAATATATGGTTTCAGTGTCCCGGTCTCTTTACTTTTGATTCTTAATGATACTCAAGAAGTGTGGCTTGAGGATGAGCCTTCTAAAGGTGGGGAGGTTGTAAGATCCAAGATTTTTCTTAAGGTATGTTTTTATTTATGTTCCAGTTTAATTCCTTTATTTTGGATAAATAAGTGTTTCCCAAAGTTAATGAGAAGGATCTAGGGTGTTCTCGGGGTTTGGGACATGCCTGAATTACCCAAAGGCCTTCTTTTTTATTTTATTATAAATAATCCCCCTTTTAAAGAGTGAAGGGGAACCCGTACATGACCCGTAGGCCCAAGGCACGAGGCCCGATTGAATTGCATTACATGACCCGAAGGCCCACAGGCATACGATGCCCAATACATGACCCGTAGGCCCAGCCCACTTGAACAACCCCTCCCCAGCTTCTGTGCCATTTGATCACCTAGCTCCCCACCATGCATTGCTGATCGGCTAGCATGCACCGTACAAAGATGCATGGTGTCTGGTCCCAATGGCGGCTACAATACCCTCTCATTCTTCCAACCCAGGTATCTTTACATCTAGTGGCTGCTACTCTTTTTGCTCGATCCCCTTATGGGGCCTGTTCTATGTGAACTGGGCTACTCCATGGTCTTTGGGGCTCGAAGGCCCTGTGTCCTGAAGGCCTTTGATGACTTGAAGGCCCTTGAGACCTGTAAGCCCAGACTGGTGGCCCAAAGGGCCAAATCAGTTGAATAGTTCCGGCTGCTATAGTACCGAACATTAACTGCTACAATAACTACTATAGTACTCGGAAATTCTCCTCCACCCGGTTTTGAACCTGGCTATCTTGGATGCCATGCAGGTGCCCTTACCACTCAGGTACGGGCTCGTTGGTGGGTTTTATGACAAGAAAAAAGTGGAAAAATGAATTTTTGGGTATATTTATTAGTTTGTGCATAGTTATTACAAACCGTGTGGAGCATACCAGGTAACCATTCAGCCTTGTATAGAGGCTTGTGCATAATTACCACAAGGTTAAGCTGACAGTGAATAATTTCTAAGAAACCATGTGGAGGTATGATTTTGGAAAAGTATCTCTAGCACGGTTTGGAATATCATGCGAGTAAATCGGGGATCCCAATAAAGTTGATTAATTTACAAAAATGACATTACGAGATTTTTAGCCCCAACTCAGGATTTCCTTTGTTATCCCCCTTTCAAACCTAGTGAAGATTTGAATCTCCCAAGAGCTTCAAAGGGTGAACCTCCCTCATCTCGCAGTTGTTTGGAGTTTTGTCAGCTGCGAATTAGAGATCTGATTATGTCTAATCTGATCCTTTCATCATCATCATCATCTTCTTCTTCTCAGTTAGGGTTTGTATCATTCTTCCATTTCCTTCCAAATCTATAAAACCTTCTTTTTTGATGTGATTTAGGATAAAGATTTAAGAGGTGGTTGAATCTGGATCTAAGGTCATGCTTGGGAGTGTGTTCTTCAATAGATTCAATGTAGGTGGTCTACATGTTATATCCCATACTTTGGATTGATATTGTGCATGATTCAATTTATTACATGGTTACCCCTTAGTTTTATTTTTATCCTTTGCTGATATTAGGTTTAATTAATTTCTAAATGATGAATGGAAACACTCATGGTCTCCATGGGACACTTAGAGGATTACTTGACCATTATAGGGCCACCCATGGGGTGCACCGATAATTTTCGGACCTAGAATTAGCTAACAAAGTTCTTGGTTCTTGTGTGATCATGTAAAGCCCTTGTTGGGAACGTTTATATCCATAATGGATATCCAAGTAAGGTATTGGTTATTATTGTTGGGGTAAGATGCTTATGGAATATGTTATATATGCCTAAGAAAGTGAGTGCATGTGAAGTAGTGAATATGCTAAATTGAGAATGGTATGTGAAATGGGAGAATATGCTAAAAGGAATTTCATAAGGTAATTATTGAATATGCTTAGGGAGATATGATTTAGAATGGTAATTGGGATAAATGGGCTAAGATATGTAAGTCTAAAATGTGATAATGGGTTATGGCACAATATGATTCACCATGTTGCTTGTTATGGATTATGATTACTATATGTATTAGTTGTGTTTATTTATGTTATGGATTTTTTTGGTGAATTGATGGATAATAATATGAAAATTGATTGAGGTGTGGGAGAAAGGACTGAGTCTCCTTCCATGGGTCGAGTTGGAATGATGCTCTAATTCCACCCACAATGCATGGGTTAGGGAAGTGGACAAATCTCTATTCCCCTAATAGTTTCATTCCACCCAGACAGAGGATTTTATGTGAGGATATCATGATATTGTGATATGTTATCCTTAGTGAGTTAGGGAATTACTTATTCCCTTATCAAATGATGAATTACATGTGATTGGTGATAAACTAGTAATAAAAGAGACTTAATGAATTGGAACCATGGTTAGTATAGCTAAATAGAGGTTGTTAACTAGTGGCCCCCAAATAGTATTTACATTGTTTGTTATTTATTTGCAATTTCATGCACTATCTGTTAGACTGGATATTTGTGGACACCAATGGTGATGTCTTACTATGTTTCAATCACTCCCTACTCATGCCACCAATGGGTACCCGAGTAGATCTCATACTTGTAGGTCAAGATAAGGGTAGGGGACCTTTGCTAGGGAGTTGATTCAAACATGGGACATGCATGAATGAGGTTCTAGACATGGAGTCTGGATCATTTTGTGGATTTTACTATTTGTCTTTATTGTGGGTTTTGTTCACTTGGATTTTTAGCATGACATGACATATTTACTATTTCTTGCGGGTTTAAACAATTTGGGAAATGGTTGGATATGCATGTTATTGGTTGTTTCCTATTATTTAAACTATTTATATTATAATATGTTGTGGTTTAGTCTAGTAATGAGGGAATAGTATCCCCATGTGACCTATTAGACCCTCGATACTAGTTGGAAACCACTGGCATATAGGGAGGAACGCTTGAGGTCATGTGATGACCCAAGTCGAGGAACTAATTTAGTGGCACCTAAGGCGGGATCATTAAAATTAGTGACTTTATGACTTATGGTGTGTTTTCAGGATAGAGAAAAGAAGGTATAAAATCATATTTATACTACATGGCTGAGAAAAAATCATTTATGCTTGGTAATGGTAGAAATTCTAGTTATTTTGACTGTCATCGTGGATTTTTTCCAACGGATGACCCTTTTTGAAGGAACCGAATTAATTTTACACAAGGTCGAATTGAAACAGACGCACCTCCTACAGTAATGTCAAGAAATTAGGTAAAATATGTTTTCTTTTCATTAATTCATTTTACATTTTGACTAAACCTACGCGATAAAATGATAAATGGTTTTGCGATAGATCATAATTGGAAAATGATGATAATTTTTTGGGGCTGTCCTTACTGGTCTGATTTGTTGGTTTGATACATGTTAGATATAATAAATATTGAGAAGATTTTTTTAACAACTTCATTTATACTATGTTGGGCACACCTTTTAAGACCAAATATAATGTAAAGTCAAGGTTATATCTTGCACAGATTTGCAAAAACCTTGAACTTCAGTTATTTGAAGATGAAAGATCGCACAATTTAATGAGGACAAAATCATCTTACTGAATTAATAGAGAATTTTTTTAATATATCAATGAAATAATGATTAGGGTTTACCACATGGTTATGCTTCTTATATATCTCATTGTATTAGAAATGGGTATATTACTGGGTTAAAAAGTCATAAGTCTCATATCGTAATTGAAATATTACATCCTGTTAGTCTTAGAGGGATATTGAATTCTTCTATATAGGGAATTTTGACAGAAATATAATTTTTATGAGATATTTCTGAAACAATATCCGATTATAGTGACTTTGGTTTTCTGAATTTTTTTATGTAAATTAGAGAAAATATCCAAATCGAGTATATTTGATTCCATGGAATAATTAATATTTCATTCTCCATATGAAGATAAAGGTGGAGGGTAGGTACAATTCTTTTGGGTGTATCCATTTTAGAGATGTATGAAAAAATTAATGAACAAAGTACATAACAAAGCATTATTTGAAGGTTTGATTGTAGAAACATACTAGTAGAAGGAAATTTCAAATTTATGCTCTTAATATTTTTTTGTCGAGATATACTTGAAAACATAATCACATGGGTCACAAAGAGACATATGTTTATGATGTCATGGACCATAAGTTTTTATTTTTTAATATTCCCAAGCTTGGTTTTGGTTGTTATCATGAGTGATGTCTTATAGATGAAAAACTGAATAGAGATCATACTTATGTTCTACTTAATTGTCGAGATATACTTGAAAACATAAGTGCTATTTTTTTATTTCATAAAAAATTTATAAAATATAACTTTATTTAAATTAATGTTTTAGACTATATGATGACCATATTAGAAAAAAAATATACAAATTACATTTGCTACTCATGAAAAACTTCGACAATTTTTTCCATATTGGTTTCAAGGAACGATAAGATAAGTTTCATTGGATGTAATATTAAATCAAATTTTCAATGATATCTATTATTAATATTTATTATTTTTATAGCTAAAACAACATGAAAATAAAATTTACATTTGATAATTGTTCTTAAAAACCCTCCATCAAAATTGGTAAAATATTATAATGGGTATGTGGTTAATGGATTTCGATTCCATACACACATATATAGTGACTAAATAAAATCAATGAATAGTGTTGCTTGTTTGAATGGATACCATCATAAGAAAAGTGAATTTGACTTTTATGGTATACTAGATGAAATAATTGAGTTATATTATCTGGGACCAAATTAGGTTACAATATTTAATTGTCATTGGTTTGATATTGATCGAGGGTTGTGAGTTTTTCCACGACATGGAGTCATTGACATTAAATATAATAATATTCTTTCATCAATTGATCCATTTATATTAGAACATCATGCACATATATTTTAGTATGAAAATTAATGTGATGTTTCAAGAGATTTGATGGACTCGTGGAGTGTGATAAAAATGAAATCACATGAATATCAGTTTTTTTAATATGAAAATGGTTCCGTGGATATGAAACATATTGAAATTTTTCAAGAAACATACCAAAATATATCTCTTACCCAAAGGGATATAAATATCGATGATCAAACCCCACCCCCACACCGAGTTATGGGTCGACGATATAGATAATGTTGATTAAGTAATAATGGATCATGAAACTAAAACTCACATTGAATTTGAAAATGTTGAAGATGAAGATAAAACACTGATATTGCTGAAAATAGTAATGGAGATGACGATTGATGTATTATATTCAGGTTTTTAGTAACAGGTAATTATTATATTCAGATATTTATTAGTTTTTTAATTTAATATTTGCATTAACAATTTGTTATAGGTAACATTAAATTATTGTGATTTTTTTAGTTTTTAATATTTTATATCTATAATAAAAATCTCTTACTGGTGAGAACATTTGTTTCAGATGACTAGAGATGATCTTGATGATCTCATATATTCTCTCACTAATGTCGGACATCTTGCTGATGAGCCTGATTCATCTCTTCCTCCTCAGGATGGTGCGCCTGCTATGTGGGGGTGTGGTCTTGCTCAATTATTGATTACATATCATATTCTAGAGATACATCCATCTATTGATTTGGATCATTGTTTATGGAGGTATGTTTAATTGATTTAGATATTTATTTTATATAACTATGTATATAAATTTTGAGGATAATTTTATGATTATATATTTGTTTCAATTTTTATTGTTTTTCTCATTTTTCCATTGAGAAGGATGGTTTGATTTTCAGAAATTATTTTTCTGAGCCATGGGTGTCATGGGTCCTAATACCCATCATAGTGCATGACCAGATGTTCGACCACTAGATTCTATGCTATTAAATAATATATATATATATATTTCTTAAAATTTATTTAATTAGTAACCTATTTTTTAATTGTCTTAAAGAATTTATTTTCTTGGATTTTTGGAAGATAGAGAGGTCCTATCCTATAGACATGGGATTCTTGATTACGTGAGCACTTTTGTCAATTTCTACACTACATCAGAATGTGAGATATGGATAAAGTTTGTGCTACAGTTTTTGATCAGTATTACATCTCCCATCATCCTATCTATATACTAGCTCAGGTATGTGATGGGGTTTCTTCTTTCTGGCTATAAGAGTTTTTAAGAGGATATCATCCGCAGAATGTCAGAGCTGGGGGAGGAAGAGGTCACCCATAGGGTCGTTAGTTTTACATTTGACATACATGGATTACATATGGTAAGTGATATTTTTTATTAATGTATATATATTTTAACTATAGTATGTTTTTTATATTATATAGGCTGTTACTGAACCATGTATTATAGAGGTTGATGTTTATAAGAAGATGTATACTGATCTCCTTATAAGAGAAGCTATAGGCGAACGACATCGCCATATTGTGGTCAGTGATTTTGTTAAAAAAATGTCATGAATATTAATTTTACTGTTATTCTAATTTAATATTATATTTAAAAGAAACATATGAGGTTGTGACTTCTCAATAATGGGAGATTCAAGATAATACCGAACAAGATGTCACTGCTGATTCGGGTTTCGATGTGGGGTCTTGGATACAGGTGACTTTGCAGGGTGTTTGGAAAGGTCGAGTGATTGGTGTTGGATCTTGGATGACACCAACAAGACATTCCAGTACATTTGGGATGGAATAATTGAGAGTGAAGGGAGATCATGGAGAGTCATCATCGACACTATCGTCAACTACATGATATGAGGAGAGGTTGAGAGATCAGTATGAGATGATATAACAAATACATAAGGAGAGGGAGGAGGAGCATGAACAGCAACATCTAAGATATGGGAAGATGGTTTATTATATGGAGTGACTTATATATGGTCTTGTTATGGGGTTGTCTACACCTAGTCCTTCGAGTGATCCTCCCACTGGTCCTTCGAGTAAACCTACTCTATTAGATGATAATTGATGATTTATGAAGTTTCTATTACAATTTTATAATTTGGCATGACAAACTTTTCATTTTCTAACTGATGTATTATTTTTCTATCTTTTTTAATTTTTTAAATTTCTATAATGCCTTTTAAATGTTTGTAAATTTATTAATTTTTTTATTTTTTTGATATATTTTAATTAATTTTAGGCTTTTTAAATATTCTTAAATATATATATTTTTATATTTTTATATATTTAATATGTTAATTAATTTCAATAATTCATGTTATTTTATTTATTTTTTATTATATTTAATTTTTACATTAATTTTATTTTATTCAACATTTACAATTTTATTAAATATATATAGTTTAAATTTTTATTAATCTTATTATAATTTTTTTAAAAAATAATTATTTTATATTCTATTTGTTTTAGAAAAAATTATTATTTGTGATGGATGGATGCATCAGTTGAAAATACCTTTTGATCCCTTTTCAATGGATCGTCGCCAAAGGTTATTTAAAAACAATGACGAGAGACTTTTGTGATATACCCTTTTTTCATCACAAATAAATATTATTTGCGGTGGATTGTCACAAAAAAATATTATTTGCAGTGAATCATCACAAATATATACCTTTATTACACCACCATCTATAATGGGGTTTTTGAAAAGGACTCTATAAAATCCCGACCCGGCTCAGCACTAAACCGGAGGCCGGACCGGTCACCACATGTCCTCAACCGCGCCTCCCCGTACGCCAGGGGTTTCCGACTAGCAGTGATGGTCTAAGGATAGTCAGTGGGGAGACTATAACCTCATTTTAGAGTTCAAAAATAGACAAAGGCAATAAATAGCGGAAACAGTATAATAAATGAATAAGCAGCGGAAAGTATATTTTATAATTCTTGTAAAAAAACAAATGGCCAATGCCAAAGTGTAAACGGATGTATTAATGACATGCAAATGATACAAAAGTATAAAACAGTGGACAAAATAGCATGACTTACATTTCAATGCATAAATAAATATATAATGACTCAATGCCCCCTGGGAGATCTCCTCGTGCATCCCGAGCCTCCGCTCGGTCCTGTGCTCCTAACTGTATAGTAAATGCAAATAGCATAGTCCTGAAACCAAATAGAATCTACTCGGGTACCTAGTGCAATGACGGCCTGAGTAGGGTGTAAGATATAAACCTCAGTAGGCCGGGACCACTGGTGTCTACCCAAACAATATATTTAATAAATAACTTATAACATGTGAGATTATGCATAAATTAAGTAAATAGTATAATGTAACTATATACCCAAGTACCTGCTTCAGCCCTCAGCTGGTGTCTGAACCTGTATTATACATTTGTAATACATACTCAATATTCATTACATAATCATTCATCAGTTATTAATTATTCCAATCTTAATAAATTATGAAGGTCTTGATATTCAGCCTACGCCCAACATCTCCCATATAAATCACACAACACAGATGTCTCTAAAGACCATCAATGTAATCAACGTAAAGACTAATTCCAAGCTTGTTCTTTGGCTTGGATAACACGTCATAAGTTATTCAATTCAACCTTTCATATACTAAGTATGAGCCCACCCACTAAATGTGGTTCACCTAATTCATAAATAAGTCATAAGACTTCCTCATAAACAATTCACAAATCATCATGTCTCAACCGCCTTCATTAACCATTAACTCATTTCATGCACGAAAAATTGGACCCATAGTACAATGTTAATTAATGGGTGAAAAACAACATGTCTAGCACCCCCGTGAGTATTTAGAGCATCGGTCCTTGTCTCACAACCCATGGGTATTTGGAGCATGAGTCCCTGACCAATAAAAGAATATTTTCTTGGAATGACATGTCTATCACCCCGTGAGTATTTGGAGCTTCAGTCCTTGTCTCACAACCCATTTATCAATCATACATATATATTTATCATTGGTGTAGAACACCATGACTATCACCCCGTGAGTATTTGGAGATTGATTCCTTATCTCACAACCCATTTATCAATCATACATATATATTAATCGTTGGTTTAGAACACCATGTCTAACACCCCAAAACGATCCATTAATTAATTCATTAATTAATTAATCCAATCCATTAATTAATTCAATAACTAATTAACAAAATCAATCACCCGTCAAAAGTCAACCCTTAATTAACCATTCAATATATCAATAGTAATAATTAATTAACAATTAATTGTTCTTAGAAATCCAAATAAATAATTAACTCAACATTTAATTATCCAAATTCGTTAACAAGTCTCAACCCGTCCACTCAAATAGTGATTCATCCAGGACTAACAATTTACATGTACGTCATAACCATCACAAAATATTTTGGCAAGCCCATATATTTATCAACCATCTCACGCATCATCTCATAATATAGAACAACTCCATCCAAGACAACTTAATGCATTGAAATCTAACAAGTATCAAAAAGTACCCTTGGCCAACAGTCGTAACAAACAATCAATTCACAATCTTAATTTAATGAATGAAAATTAATTAATTCAAAAATGAATTAATTAAATATTATCTCTTACACCAATCATAAATTAAATAACCATTTAACATTTAACATGTAATAATTAATCAATCCATTAATTATTACCAATTTCAAATTTATACTTATGAACATGTCAAATATTCAATATTCACAATCATAATTAACAACCAAAACTTTTATTCCAACTCATGTCTTGATAATTAATTCTACAATTAATTACCCTATTATACATTCTTCCCATTAGAATCATTTAATTGTTTAATCATATAACTTTAACCAAATTAGCAAAACATGCTTAAAAACATCAAAAGTTCAAGCCCACATTTATCTCATGTGGGCGGCATCATTTAATAACTTCTAAAGCGCCATGCATCGACATATCATAATCAAAAAAACTTACATTATCAATTTATTTAAAGAATCTATAATTCTTAAAATAAAGTGTTAAGGATTTGAGACCCTACCTTGGGGTGGAACCATTTTAAATTTGAAGCGCTTTAATGTACTTGGAATCAACCAGTCCACAACTGGTCTGTAATCGCATGTGCGCAAAACATTATATATATATTTATGCACATTGTCCCGTTACTGTGTACACCAGGTTGAGAGGCCAAAAGTAATGGCGCACAGGGATGGTCACACGTCAGGACTTCATGAGGAAGAAGGTAAAGGATGCTATGCAAATAACATCCAGAGAAATTCGCACACCACCTCTCTAACTGGAAACTCAACAAAAGAGGGTGTTTTAAAGAGATCTAGAACCATTTGGATTCAATTAAAATCCTAAATTAAAACTCTTAATTTGATGTCAGTTTGATCCGTTTATTGATGGCAGAATCATTTATTTTACTTCTAGAAGTCGTTTTAAAATTTACAGCGTTTAAAACGGTCCATAACGGGGTTCCCAAAAGCTTCCATAGATATAAAAATGCAAAATAGCGTATATTGAAGATGAATGAACAGTAACCGTAATATTATTTAATTTATTTAATTGTTTAATTAAATTAAACAATTTTAATTTGTTACTTTAATAAAAAGTTCTTTGCGAATAAAAATTATACTTTGGCTAAGGTAAGCCCCCCATTTTGAACTCATTGGTGGTCTCAGATATCTTATACGATGCACGGTTTGTGGGTTATTAATGATTTAATCTTTAAAAAATGGAATAAATAATTGATTAAAAAAATAATAATTTCTTGCGAGCGAGGCATCCAAATGCTCGATGCAAACAGATGTTATAAATTTTCTAGGGTAAAACCCTCATTCCGGACCCATTGGTGGCTTCCGATTTACCATAGGATGCACTGTTAGAGATATATTTAATTATTTTTAAGAACATAAAATATAGAAAAAAATTAATAACCACACTCCTTCATTAAATAACCACACTCCTTCATTAAATTCAAAACTACTTATTTAATTAATAGTTTCAAAGAGATACCCAACAGACTCATTAAATTCACCTAAATATTACACCTCATTAAATAAAAACAAAACATTGATAAACCCATAATTAAATTGTATTAAAAGAAATAATAAAACACTCATTTTAATTATGTCCTACCTCCCCATTTAAATCCACATTAATTATCAAATTCGTTTTTAACCATCATTTATTATTCGTGTAATAAATGTTTTGTAATTAATAATAAAACTCCATATTGATCATTAAATTCTTTTTACATTGATTTAACTAAATAACCACATAAATAATAATAACATAATTATTATTATTATTAAAACATTCATTTATTTAAAACCCAAATCCCCAATTTATTACAATATCAATAATATGATAAAAACTCCAACCCATAACCCCTCATTTAATTAAAAGATTCTTTGAGAAACTCAAAATCCACATTTAATTCTCATAAATTATACACTCCTTTAACATGCAATTAAAATCTCAATGTATCAAAATAATTTATGACTCCGTATTAATTACAATGACATTATTATTATTATCACATTCCTCCATTTAATAAAAAATGGTCCTTTAATAATTCTGAAACTCTTCATTTAAATAAAACGGTTCTTCGATAAACCCAAAATCCATGTCAATACCTTCAGCTGTCATTTAATTAATTATTTAACATTCAATAAATCTAACAACCACAATAATAGTAATAAAATTTTATTACTATTATTATTATTAAAAATTTATTTTAATTAATCCAAATCTCTCATATAATCATATTTAATTAAAATAATAATAATAATAATTTATTAATTAAGATAAACTGTGCAGGTTGGACCACAACCATGTGCTGCCCATGCATATCCATTAAAGTGGATTTTTCCGAATCTGGTGTACCCGAGACTCATCGGGACACCTGCTAAAATTTATCAGGTAATTACGAAATTCTAGAAAAGACACCATTTTGTGTTCCAACACTTAGAATAAAATTCCAGAGCTCGATTTAAAAAATTAGAACTGCTGATAATTTGAAAAAAAAATCAAAAAAATTCATATTTTAACTCGGATAAAAAACACGGGACTTTACAATATACCCACCTTAAAAACTTCTCGTCCTTGAGAAGCCATTGGGAACCACTACTAAATCAACCGAACTACCAAGGTCATTTAAGATGATCAGTCAAAATATTACCAGACAACTCCGTTATAAAAACTCAACATCATCTGCTGACACGTTTATATAAAAAAAGTTGCAACAATACCCACCTTAGGATTTTCCTTGAAATCTCAAGAAACGATTATGTGCTCACAAACACATGTTTTTGGAATACATTAATTCATGTGTGTGACATTCGTCGAACCATGTTTACCACGTCAAACATTGATCAAAAAAATCCATAACATAAACCTATTGGTGTTCCAAAACAACCGAGTCCCAAGAAGTCCTCATGAGCAATGGGACAAACTTACTTTAATAGCCCAGAACATTCTCCGGGTACTACCTACCACGGGTTAGCCCATAAACATTAACCCTCTCTCTTGGTCACAGAAAACTGAAATCAAAAGGTTCAAGAAACCCCTTTTTCTTTTAGGAATTTTAATTAATTCAGTTCAACCTTTTAACATTTTAATGAATTTCAGCATATACAAAAGTACATCATCACAACAAGTCATTTGGTTTTCAAAACAACAACCAACAAAAAAAGGAATGTTATCACAAACATCCTCTTTAATCATCATTCAAATTTATTCAAATATAAACAGGAAATTTAGCATCTAAATTCCTTTTACAGAAAAGGCGACTTCCAAAGTTCTCATTTATTCAATCTGGGTTCTCCCAAAAGCAACCCAACAACAGTTCATTACAATCAAAACTCAGCAGTTTTACATTTGTAACAATTTTCAAACATGTTATTACTATATAGGGTTCAAACACATGGCTGACCATCTTCCAATCGATAAGGAGCCCATACACCTTATCGCTGGAATTTGGCTCCCATTTATCACAATCAACATTCATTTAACATTTTATCTTTATCACCCCTTTCACATACCCAAAACATCTCTAACATGTTAGCATAAGCAGTAACACAACAACATGTTATAACAAAAAAGCATGGCACAACAACAAAACATGCTAATAACTGAGACAATATGGAATATAATCACTCAAGCATGTTAAATATATTACTAGAAAAAGCTATTTTGAGAGGCATGCTAAAGCAGATCAAAACATGGCATTGCACCCAAGGAATACAATTCAAATTAGCAGGCATCCAACTAATGCAACTACATGGCATGTTATATTCATGACATGTGAATCTCTAAGTGACTAAGATGATGCATGTATGAAACTTCCTAGCCATATCAGGCCAAGACAATTATTTTTCATAATTCTCAAAATCAATAAACAGTAGAAAATACACCAGCCACTCAAGGTGAAATCATATCAACTGTAACCTCTAATAGTAAAATCATCAATTCCCATCCCTGGCCACTCGGTCATTTCCCGTACTTGAGGTGATCTGTCCCAAGCATGGCTATTAACCCAAGCGCCGACACATTCCTAGTCTCCAGTCTACAAACCCCAAAACAGAATGACAATGGAAAAGAAAGAAAACATAAACCTCTGATACCACTTTGTAACGTCCCGACCCAACTCACCACTAAACCGGAGGCCGGACCAGTCGCCACATGACCTAAAGCGCGCCTCCCCGTACGCCAGAGGTTTCTCACTAGAAGTGAGGGTATAAGGATTGTCAATGGGGAGACTATACCCTCATTTTAGTGTTCAAAAATAGATAAAGGAAATAAATAGCAGAAACGGTATAATAAATGAATAAGCAGCGGAAAGTATATTTTATAAATCTTGTAAAAAAACAAATGGCCAATGCCAAAGTGTACAATGGATGTATGCATGACATGCTAATGATACAAAAGTATAAAACAGTGAACAAAATAGCATGCTTTACATTTCAATGGATAAATAAATAAATAAATAATGACTCAAATCCCCACGGGCGATCTCCTCATGCATCCCGAGCCTCCGCTCAGTCTTGTGCTCCTAAATCCCAAGTAAATACATACAACATAGTACTGCAACCAAATAGAAACTACTTGGGTACCCAGTGCAATGTCAGCCCGAGTAGGGTGAGAGATATAAATCTCAGTAGGCCGGGACCACCGGTGTCTACCCCAAACCAAAAATCTAATAAATGACTTATAACATGTGAAAGCATGCATAAATTAAGTAAACAGTACAATGTAACTATATACCCAAGTACCTGCTTCAGCCCTCAGCTGGTGTCTGAACCTGTATTATACATTTCTCATACATACTCAATATTCATTACATAATCATTCATCAGTTATTAATTATTCCAATCTTAATAAATTATGAAGGTCTTTAGATTCGGCCTACGCCCAATATATCCTGTATAAATCACACACCACAGATGTCTCTAAAGACCATCTATGTAATCAACGTTAAGACTAATTCCAAGATTTTTCTTTGGCTTGGATAACACGTCATAAGATATTCAATTCAACCTTTCATATACTATGTCTGAGCCCGACCACTAATCGTGGTTCACTTAATTCATAAATAAGTCAGAAACCATCCTTATAAACAATTCACAAATCATCATGTCTCAACCGCCTTAATTAACCATTAACTCATTTCATGCATGAACAATTAGACCCACAGTCCAATGTTAATTAATGGGTGTAGAACGTCATGTCTAGAACCCTCGTGAGTATTTGGAGCATCAGTCCTTGTCTCACAACCCATGGGTATTTGGAGCATCAGTCCCTGACCCATAAAAGAATATTTTCTTGCAAGCTGGGTGTAGAACGCCATGTCTAGCACCCCATTAGTATTTGGAGCATCAGTCCTTGTCTCACAACCAATTTATCAATCATATATATATATATATATCATTGGTGTTAAACACCATGTCTATCACCCCGTGAGTATTTGGAGATTCAGTCCTTGTCTCACAACCCGTTTATCAATCATACATATATATTTATCGTTGGTTTACAACACCATGCCTAACACTCCAAAACCATCCATTAATAAATTCATAAATTAATTAATTCAATCTGTTAATTAATTCAATAACTAATTAACAACATAAATCACTTGTCAAAAGTTAACCCTAATTAACCATTCAATATCTCAATAGTAAATAATTAATTAACAATTAATTGTTCTTAGCAATCCAAATTCGTTAACAAGTCTCAACCCGTCCACTCAAATAGTTATTCATCAAGGACTAACAATTTACATGCATGTCATAATCATCACAAAACATGCTGACAAGCCCATATATTTAGCAACCATCCCACGCATCATCTCATAATATAGAACAACTCCATCCAAGGAAACTTAATGCATTGAAATCTAACAAGTATCAAAAAGTACCATTGGCCAACAGTCATAACAAATAATCAATTCAAAATCTTAATTTAATGAATTCAAATTAATTAATTCAATAATGAATAAATTAAATATTATCTCTTACACCAATCATAAATTAATTAACCATTTAAATTTCAACATGTAATAATTAATACATCCATTAATTATTACCAATTTCCAATTTATACTTTTGAACATGTCAAATATTCAATATCCCTAATCATAATTAAAAGCCACAAATTTTATTCCAACTCATGACTTGATAATTAATTCTACAATTAATTACCCTATTATACATCCTTCCCATTCAAATAATTTAATTGTTTAATCTAATAACTTTAACCAAATTAGAAAAACATGCTTAAAAACAACACAAGTTCAAGCCCTCATTTATCTCACGTGGGAGGCATCATTTAATAACTTCTAAAATGCCATGCATCAACATATCATAATCAAGGAAACATAAATTCTCAATTTATTTAAAGAAGCTATAATTCTTAAAATAAAGTGTTAAGGATTTGATACCCTACCTCGGGGTGGCACCATTTTAAATATGAAGCGCTTTAATGTACTTGACATCAACCAGTCCACACCTGGTCTGTAATCGCATGTGTGCACACCATTATATATATATTTATGTGCATTGTCTGGTTACTGTGCACACCAGGTTGAGATGCCAAAAGTAATGGCGCACATGGATGGTCACACGTCGGGACTTCGGGAGGAAGAAGGTCAAGGATGCTATGCAAATAACATCTAGAGAAATTCGTACACCACCACTCTAACTCGAAACTCAACAAAAGGGGGTGTTTTAAAGAGATCAAGAACCGTTTGGATTCAATTATAAACCTTAAATTAAAACTCTTAATTTGATGTCAGTTTGATCCGTTTATTGATGGCGGAGTCATTTATTTCACTTCTAGAAGTAGTTTTAAAATTTACAATAATGGGGTTCCCAAAAGCTTCCACGGACATAAAAATGCAAAACGGCCTATATTGAAGATGAATGAACAGTAACCGTGATATTAATTAATTTATTTAATTTTTTAATTAAATTAAACAATTTTAATTTGTTACTTTAATAAAAAGTTCATTGCGAATAAAAATTATACTTTTCCTAGGGTAACCCCCCCATTTCGAACTCATTGGTGGTCTCAGATATCCCATACGATGAAAGGTTTGTGAGTTATTAATGATTTAATCTTTAAGAAACGGAATAAATAATTGATTAAAAATAATAATAATTTCTTACGAGTGAGGCATCCAAACGCTCAATGAAAACAGATGTTATACATTTTCTAGGGTAAAACCCTCATTCCGGACCCATTGGTGGCATCATATTTACAATAGGATTCACCATTTGAGAGATATTTAATTATTTTTAAGAAAATAATATATAAATAAAATTATTTAATAACCACACTTCTTCATTAAAAAACCACACTAATTTATTAAATTCAAAACTACTTATTTAAATAAGAGTTTCAATGAGATACCCAACAGACTCATTAAATTCACCTAAATATTACACCTCATTAAATAAAAACAGAACATTATCAAACCCATAATTAAACTGTATTAAAATAACTAATAAAACGCTCATTTTAATTAAGTCCAACCTCCCCATTTAAATCGACATTAATTATCCAATTCATTTTTAACCATTATTTATTATTCGTGCAATAAATGTTTCGTAATTAATTATTAAACTCCATATTGATCATTAAATTATTTTAACATTTATTTAACTAAGTAAGCACAATAATAATAATAATAATATCATCCTTATTATTATTCAAAATTTCATTTATTTAAAAACCCAAACCCCCAATTTTTTACAATATCATTAATATGATAAAAACTTCAACCCGTAAGCCCTCATTTAATTAAAAGTTTCTTTCAGAAACTTAAAATACACATTTAATTCTCATAAATGATACACTCCTTTAACGTGCAATTAAAATCTCAAAGTATAAAAATAATTTATGACTCTGTAATAATAATAATGACATTATTATTATTATCACATTCCTCCATTTAATAAAAAATGGTCCTTTAATAATTCTGAAACTCTTCATTTAAATAAAATGGTTCTTTGATAAACCCAAAATCCATGTCAATACCTTCAACTGTCATTTAATTGATTCTTTAACATTCAATAAATTTAACAACCATAATAATAGTAATAAATCTTCATTATTATTATTATTATTAAAATTTTATTTTAATTAATCAAAATCTCTTATATAATCACATTTAATTAAAATATTAATAATAATAAATTATTAAATAAGATAAACTGCGCAGGTTTGACCGCAACCATGTGTTGCCCATGCATATCCATTAAAGTGGATTTTTCCTAATCCGGTGCACCCGAGACTCATCGGGACACCTGCTAAAATTTATCAGGTAATTATTCAATCCCAGAACGACACCATTTGGTGTTCCAACACTCAGAATAAAATTCCAGAGCTCAGTTTAAAAAGGATAACTGTTGATAAATCAAAAAAATTTCAAAAACAATAATATTTTAACCCGGTTAAAAAACACAAGACTTTACAGACTCCCATTGAAAATGAATTTTTGTGATGGAATTTCATCACAAATTCCCCTTCATAATTACCATAAGTTCCCATTGTGAATGAAACGTGTGGTTGACTTCGACAATAATGTTATCAAACCTAGAATTGAGCTTCCTAGATTTGTACCAGATATTTTTAGTGATATGGACAAAACCTTATATGTTGGAAGGGATTTTCCATGTAAAGATGCATTAAAAACACTCTAACAAGATTTCACATTGAGAGGAAGTACATATATATAGTATTGGAATCGGGCTATAAAAATACATCATACAATGTGCCAATTATGGGGATGATTGTAGATTCTTGCTGAGGGAATTTGCAATCATTGCATTTGGAGGTTAGAGAATATTGAAGATTAAAGAAACTCATACTTGTGTTCATCCAAACCTGGCATAAGATAATACCTCATTGGATATTGAATTTGTGTCATCCATTATCATCAATATGATTATGAAATACCATGATGTTTTTATTTACCATGTTCAGGATAGAATACAACAAGAATTTGGTTATTACATTTCCTATAATACGGCATGAATGGAGAAACAAAATGAAAATTGTGAAGGTCAATGGTGATTACGATGACTCATATCGGGTGTCTCCATAATTGCTATCCATATTGAGATAAAAAACCAAGTTTTCTTCCATCCTCACACAAAAACATGTGTCTCAAGATAACTTATTTGATCTATCTAGTGTTTAGTTTCATCATTTTTTCTAGGAATTCCTACTAGGTATCTCAGTATTTAATTTCAATAAACAGTTCATACAGATTTATAGAAGGTTTCTATATGGAAAATACAAGTGTGTATTATTGATTTCAATAACCCAAGATAGAAATTGTTCACCTATTCCTTGTTCCTTTTCCATTGTGGAGAAGGGAAACTATGAATCATGGACTTGGTTTTTGGCGTGTATCAACAACCATTTTGCTGGAATTCAGGGTGTCTGTTTGATATCTGATTGGAATCAGGAAATCAATGAGGCAATCAATTTACACCCTAATACATTGAGACCCCCAAATTCACATCATCGTACTGCATCAGGCATATTGAGAGCAACATATAGAAAAAAATCCATAATGAACATATGAATAAGGAAATCATGAGGTTTGGTATACGATGTTTGTTATCTTTATCTATATCAAGGAAATGATAAAATAAATTTATGTTAAATTTGATCACTTCTTTGTATAATATGATCTATATCAAAGGAGTTTTGAATAATGTTTCAAAAAACACTATATGGATAATCATGAAGTGTATTATTCTTTGATGTAGATATAAAAATAAAAATAGACATTGGCATATGATGGGGGAAGAGGTATCGACACATTACCACAAACATTGTGGAGTGAATCAATAATGTCTTTAAGGGGCTTCTCAAGTTATATATAATTTCCTTAGTTCAATAGAAATTTTATAAGTGCATGAAGTACTTTGTTGATAGACAAAAATGTGCCTCATATGGGATTAAATAGAGGATAAGGTATGAAAGGGACTTTCAACAAGATCTTGAAATGAACATTGAAGAATTTTGTGGTAAACATGTCTGCGTTTTCCACCAAGAAGACTCTCAATTTGAAGTTCAAGTGCATTTAGACCCCCTCACAAATATAAATGGTAAAAAAAATTTGGTATGACTAGAAGTGAGGAAATTTAAAAGTGGAAACTTCTATGCCTTATGGTTTTGATGTGCACATGACATCACAACATGTGAGAATTTGAACATATCATGGGGAGAATATGATGATCCAGTGATATCTGACATCAATAGGTTGTTCAAATGAATGAGAATGAAGTCCAGTAAGATGCAGAATGAGATAGACTAGCCTTAAAAACAATGGAATATTTTAAAATGAATCATATTCCGTCAAAGAAGGTCATTGCAGAAAATGATAACTTAACATTGTGGGATATATTTTACACTCTCATCTACAATTATGTATGGTCTCTTATATAGTCTTATAATATTTTTAATTAAATATTGTTAATATAATATCCCTCTTTTTTAAGAATATTCTGATACCGCCAAATACTTGTAGTATCAAATAATAATATTCCTTTCATATTCACATTAAAATGAATATGAAAAGTGCATATGAGGTGAAACTAACTCCTAATCAATTTATCCATGGCTAAACCGTAAAATAAGAATGTGATAAAATAATCATGAAACATACCATCATGTGGGAAATGATACAAAGAATAAAAATCACACCATTTTATATTAAAAATTTTGATAAAAATGAAAAAATATTTATATATTTAAATATACAATACTGTATCTTATGAAAATCCTTTTTCTAAGTAAAAAATTTCTAAGAAAATCTATAAATATGCTTTGAGAAACATGAAGATATTCCTTTTACTTTTGATAAAAATTAACTTCATACGAAAATGAAAATAAACATGGAATGTCTTAAATTATTCAAGTCATAACATTTTGATGAAAAAAATGATAAATTTATATTTTAAAGTAATGAATAATTTAATTTATATATATATATATGGATGATACTAGACAACTCACTAACTAGGCCATTCGTGTTTCCTAAGTTGTGATATAAGGTGATAAGTTTCGATAGATCAGGGTGCGTCGATCGTACCATTTTCATCACTCACTTCCTTCACCCGCCATTATACCATACCTACGATGTATTAGTTTCTATAGCACCACAACATCTGATTTCACATTTTTTGACCATCACGTTGTTGCTAACTTCCTGGAGTCATGGAGACTAGAGACACACACATTCCACCTACCTGAGGGATAGAAGACCATCACCCTTAGGGATGTGGTAGTATTTATTAGTCTTCCTATATAGGGGGAATATGATATTAGAACCAAACAATCATACTAGCCTAAACATGTTCAGATATTTCATGGAGACCAAATTTTGGCTGACCCTAGGTCTAAAGATGGTGGGTAAATATCTATGGGCTGGCTTGAGACTCATTTTGTAGATTTACCCAATGATGCTGACAAGAATTCTGTCATGTGTCAGGCCCATACATATATATTATGAATTATTTGAGGGACCATGTACACTTATTCCTCTAGTAAGAATGTTCAAATGATGTAACATGGGCTATTAGAAGATTTTTATTAGGCTGGGACATATATATGTGAAGGACCCCAGAACACGCTGAAAGGGGAGGGGTGAATCAGGGGATCAAAATTTTCTTTTAAAATTTGTCGATCTTATTCCCACATTGGTAGGAACTTGTTAAATCTATCAAAAAAATGAATGTAGGGAGATGACACAAAAATTTTACTTGGTTCACCGCAGAGGGCTACGTTCAAAGAGCATACACCGATAGTTTGTTGGTCATACCAAAATACACCAATTTCTCAAATTTTCTGGAATACATGGTTTGGTCATATTCACTATTTTCTAGACACAATAACATTACAATGGTTTAGGGAAAGATCAATATGTCCCTTAGATCACTTCCTTCGACTCCCCCTAGCTCACTGGCCTGAGATAAGTCAAACTCAGTTTATCGACTTGAGGGTCGCTTCAATAGAATTGCATTGAAACACCTACCCTGTGCACACAAGAACTGACTTTTACGTGTAGGATTTAATTTTCATGAAAAAAACCTTCAAGCCACTACATCCTTTAAACTAAAATTTCAAATTTTGTGCACAGCTTAAATATTTTCTACAAAACAGTAATTTTTGGCGCAACTCTATCTTTTTCACACAGCTGTAGACTTTCTTCATAACTCTAACTTTTCCACAAAACTCCCTTTTTATGAAAATTTAACGCACATTAGAACTCAGATCTTCTATATGTTTTTTATCCCAAATGAGGGGGGTATCCTCTTATTTAATGGAGTCTCTGACCCTCGCGCGCAGACCCCACTGTGTTGCGCAAAACCTCTCATTCTATGCAATATGTTTTTTGTGCAACAATTGTTTTCTGTGAAAACCCCATATTTTTCTTTCATCTCATGCCATTTCCATTTTTTGGATTTCTAATCCCAAAACAAATTTTGTGAGAAAAATGAAAACCAATTTATCTCAAATTCCATGATTTTCACACAACATACTTTTCCAAGAACACATCTCTACATTTTTTAATTTTTAGACCCATAAATAGGGTAAACACTAGAAAACAACGCCAACTTTAGTACTATAGTTCACTTGAACTGTATGATCCCATTTCTAGAAAGAATTATGAATGTCCAATATGGATTACAACAAACACAAACCACCCTCCATTTCAAGCATATAATGGTAGTGTTTCCAACAACCCCCCTTTGTTTTTGTGGGAAATCAATAGATAAAATCAATAGAGCACCAGCCTCAAGAAAAACCTAAAAGCCAAGAACGAACTCAACCAACACTCTATGTTTATGTGAGCAATGCTCGGTGTAGAAAACAAGACGGGAAGCATGAATTGAGATCCTATCTTTTGGAACTCTTAAAGACACTACACAAACTATTCTCTTACTATGACACAAAAGCATTACATATCTCGAATGTATTCCTTCTCTTCCTAACACCGAATTCTCATCGTGTCACAGAAGCATTATGTATTCATTACATGTACATGTCCGGAATTATGAATTTATTCTATTATACCCCATTGACAATAAACCCAAAGTACATTAAATGTTCATTGAACAACTCAAAATACCACACGATAGTGTCTCCCCATAAACCTACATCACATCCCCAAATAGATTTAAAATAGTTAACATAGATGGAGAGAGGTAAAATTCGAAACCTTGTTATACATTGGGAGGTGGATGAACACTGAGGTTCAACCGATGTTTCTCAAACACAACCGATGACAGTGTGTTAGGAAGGACACCATCCAATTTCTCATTAGTTCCCACATGATCCATTTTAATCATGTCTTGTTCAACTTTTTCCGTGATAAAGTGACATCTGATTTCAATTTTTTTTGTATGAGAAAGCTAAAAAAGATTCTTCGTAAGATCTATTACACTATTTTTGTCATAGTAAACAACCATTGGTTGTTTCACATCATCACCAATATCTATCATCTATTACTTCATCCAAAGTAGTTGAGTGCATGCCATTTATAACAGATATACACTCATCTTTATCCGTACTAAGAAAATTACTTTCTTGTTTCTTACTCAACCATCCAACACATTTATTCCCAATATAGAATTCTCCACTACTGGTGGACTTTCTCTCCACTAATTCTCTAGATCCATCATCATCAAAAAATTCTGATAATTCATTTTCCCTTCCTACAGCAAAGTATAATCCATAATTATGAGTACCTTGAATGTACCTCATGATTCTTTTTACTGCTTTCATATGTTCTTCCTTTGTATTACCCTGAAATAGGGCTGCTAATTATGTTGGAAAGATAATATTATGTTGTGTTTTTGTTAGGTGTAGTATGCTACCAATAATCCTCCTATACATGGTGGGATATAAATGTGTCCCATCCTCATGCTTTCCATGTTTGGTTCCAACCACAATCAGAGTTGACATTGGTTTACAGTCATGCATATTACCTATCTTTAGCAACTCTCTTGCATAATTTTCCTGAGAAATGAAAGTGTTATACTTATTTTGAGTCACCTATAGCCCAAAAAAATATGTGATCTCCCCAATCATAGACATTTTATATTCTGATTTCATGTGATTGGAAAATTCAACCACATATTTCTGCCTTCTTCCACCAAATATAATGTCATAAATGCATTGTAGAACCATGAATAGATATTTTGGAGAATTATTATATTATAGATTGTGATCTACTCCTATTTAGAATTCTAGATTCATGATATAAGAATCAAGCTAGGAATACCATGCTCATGGTTCCTGCTTCAAACCATATAGATCCTTCTTGAGTTTACAAACCATTATTTCATCAGTACAAAAAAACCCACTGGTTGTTCGATGTAGAATTCTTCTTTGAGAACACCATTATAGACTGTTTTATTAACATCCATTTGATATAATTATATCATATTTGGATTGACATGGAAAGAAAACAATTGATTTACTACAGTCTGGCCACTAGAGAAAAGGTTTCTTCAACATCGGCACCTTCTATCTATGAGTATCCTTTACATACCAGTCATTCTTTGTTTCTGATAGCACTTACATGCTCATCAAACTTATTATTGAAAATACAATTTGTACCAATCACATTGTGAACTTTGGGTCTCTTTACTAGATCACATTCCTGATTCTTTTCAATCTGATCTAACTCTTCATTCATGACATTCTCCCATGATTCATCATTTGCTGATTCTTCAAATATGGATAGTTCCACAACTGATGGAAATGCAGATTTTGTGTTATTCCTCATTCTTCGTGATTGTGTGGGTGCAGTACAATCCCCAATAATATTGGATTGATCAATTTATTCTTTTCAATTCCTCCTTTGAGATTCAACTACATTCTCTCCAGCCAAGGTTTCCTCTTCAGATTATTCTTCCAAGTCAACATCATTATTTCACTCCTGAGTGTTTTGTATACCTTACTCTATTTCATTATTTTCATTTACTGTATGTTCACTCTCTTCCTCATTTTCTATGACATCTGTATATGAAATATTTGAAGCATTTTTTGTTTTCTCTTCAATGATCTTAAAATCAATTCCTTCCACAATCCTTCCTAGGCCCTTGTTGAAACAATTGTAGGCATTGATATTTATTGAGTATCCATGGAAAATTCCTTCATATGCATTTTCACCATACTTCCCTTCATTTCCTTCATTGCTTCTGATGAAGCATTTACTTCCAAAAAATTAAATGTACTTCAATGAGGGATTCCTTCCATGACATAATTCATATGGTGTCTTCTTCTCACCCATATAAGTCCCTCTTCGATTTAGAATATACATTGCAGCTTGAACAAACTCCTTTAGTAATGCTGTGGAATACGAATCTTAATTAGTACAGTTCTTGCCATATTGTTCAAATGTCGATTACTGCACTTAACATCATCATTTTTCTATGGAGTTCTCATAGAATCTACCTCATGTTGTATCCCATGCTTCTCTAGGTAATTTTCAAATTCAATGGATGTGTATTCCCATCCATTGTCAGATCACATCACTTTTATTGTTTGTTCAGTATCATTCTCGATGATTCAGCGATATGTTTTCATACAGTCAATCACTTGTTGTTTCCTATGTATAACCATTACACATGCAATTCTAGTGTAACCATCTATGAAAAGAACTAAGTTCCTTTCTCGATGAGTTCTAGAAACATTTATCGCCCCACATACAACTGTACAAATTAGATCAGGAAGATGAGATGCCCATTTATTAATTGAAAGATATGAATTTCATACTATCTTCCCCCTGAATAGAAGCACCACAAGAACTTTAACGTACATGCTTCAGGTTGGGAATGTATATGACAATATTCAGTTTTGAAAATTTTTCAATGTCTTGTTGATTGATGTGTCCCAATATCTGACGTCATAGGTTATTTTCTTCCTCAATACTCATATAGAAAATTACTTCTTTACTATCAACCTGATATAGGTTTCCTTCTGTTCTACATCCATTCGTAAGTGAATTTCCTATCTTTCCCTTTATAGTGCAACCTTTTTGATTAAATGTAACTATAAGTCCCGATTCATAGAGTTGACTCACACTGAGGAGATTATGATGTTGGTCATAAATATAAAGGACTTTAGTTTTCTTGATCTATCCATTAGATAGTTTAGTACATCAATTACCTATTATTTTCAGAGCTCCATCATTACCAAACCCTACTGTTCTGTTAACCCTCTTCTTAACATCCTTTAACAAGAATGCGTTACCTATCATATGATACAAATTACCACTATCCAAAATCCTGGTGCTGTTTCTTTTTTTATCTTAGAGGGACACCTTCATAAGGTTGGATTTCTCAATTTCATTCTTTTCTTTCTATGAGTCATTAGATTGAGTATAGAACTCTGATTTCCTTTCAATTCAATCTTCCATGTACTTGGGTTCTTCATAGTTGAATTATTTTTCTAGAGGATAAAACCTGTTTGTAAGAGCAACAATATCTTGTTGATGAGCTTTGACTTGCCTCGAACTCTGGTATGAGGTGTCCATGTCCCTCCTCTACCTAAAATCAACGGCCTTATGACCAAAGATAGAACAAAAAAACAGTATCCATAGAAATTTTTCCTCTAAAAGAATTAGGATATGAATTTTTTCCCCTTGGTTGAACTCCCATATCTTCACTATTCAAATAGCTTCTTCCCACTTCGCAATAAGACATGGTATGGACCAGATATCCACAGAACTGACACTTTATGAGAGGAAATGTCTTTTCAGTTACATCCTTCTTCCGTAGGATAATAGTTTGTGTACCTCTTATTTCTAGAGGCTCAAGGATAGTCTTCTGTTCATCTTTTAGATTGAATTGAGGGTTTCTTTTTCAGCACATTAGGTGACTTTTCTACATGAACCACACTCATTTTGCCTTTATTTTGTCACCCTTTGTTTTTAGAATTTGATGATTCACCATCTCAACGAGATTCCACTATTTCACATGGAAGCAGGTCTTTGATCATTCAATATATTTTCAACTCAATTAGAGCCACATTTTTTTATTCCAAAATCTCATCATCTGATAAACATCAAAAATATAATTTCTTCCTTGATTATTTTGAAATTGATTCACTCTCATGTTTACTCCTAAGAGTAAAAACTTCTTCCTCAAGACCCTCAATAGTCTTGGACGTTTCTTCCAGTCTAGAGGTGAGGTCATTGATGACTTTTTCCATCTCTTCAATTATCGGCTATAGATCTGGTACATCATCATTGGTTTTATGTATTTTAGACTGTACATTCACAAAGTATTCCATTCGTTTAATTTCATATTCGAGCTGATCAACATATTCAGTTTATTCTTCTACAATTGATTTCCACTTAATGTAACTCTTAAATTTAATCTTATGATTAATAACAACATCCTTAAGTTGCAACTTAGGATTGGAACTAGTTGTCAACTGATTGTCTCCAACATTATCTTCTGATTTTTTAATAGTCACCATCATGGAAGCATGGTTTCTAATTTTAAATTATGGTTCTTCTTCTTCACAGAATTCATTATCATCATCATCTTCTTTGCAGACAAAACTCTTCTTTAGTACATTATTTATAAATTTAAAGTCTCCTTTTTGGAAAACATTTTATGATCCTTCTAAATGTTTTTAGTTGTGCTATCTTCATCATCAATATTTTTTAAGCATTGATTGGAAATGTTACCAACTTTACCACAATGATAGAAGGAAAGATGTAACTTCCCTTTGAGTTTATTTTTCCATTATGGAACTTCCTGGAAATAAGATAAAGAATTTTTTCCCTAATCATCTTCAACACTACTAAATTTTGAAATTATCAGTTTATCCATGGATTTAAATGCCATTTTTTCTCACTCTAGTCATAGCATCTTTTGGTTTGACACTCATTTCATATGCCACCAGGCTGCTCAGCAGATCATCAAGAGAATGTTTTGAAATATCTATTTCTTCAAGGGATGAAACCATTGCATTTTACAATGGTTGAAGTCATCTAAATATTTTCTTTACAATGTCAACATCACTGATTTCTTCGCCTATAACCCAAATGGATCCAACCACTTCAGTAATTTGATTGAAGATGGAGTATGCATCCACATTGGAATTCATGTTTAGATCATCAAACCTATTATGCAGAACTCATAGTTTCGCCTCCTTCACTTTTCTACCTCCTTCATAAAAAATTTCAATTTTATCTTACATGGAATTTTATGAGGTGTAGCTCATCACCTCTAGATAGATCTGATAAGAAAGGGATATGGTTAGAGCATTCTGTGCTTTATCATCTGCATCAATAGTTTTCCTATCTCCATCAGTCATAGCCAGCCCTATTAAATCAGTAACATGTATACCTTGAATAGTGGGAACTAGGACTTCCATTCTATGGGATCTCAGATGATTTCTCATTCTATTCTTCCAAATCTGAAAAATACATCCATCAAAGAGGGGGACTCCCCTAACATTGATAAAATTATCCATGATGATATAAGATATATCAAACACAATCAACCTCCCTCTGATAACACTTGAAGGACCCCAGAACACCCTGAGAGGGGAGGGGTGAACTAGGGTGACATCCTTTTCTTTTTAATGTTTTTGATCTTATTCCCATGTTGGTAGGAACTGGTAAAATATTTCAAACAAATAAAAGCAGGGAGATGAAACATCACTTTTACTCGGTTCACCGCAAAGGGATACATCCAAGGAGAAAATACCGAATATGTGTCGGTCGTACCAAAATCAGTAATATTCAAAAGTTTTTGGATTACAGGGTTTGGTCACAGACACTCTGTTCTAGGCACACTGCCTTTAGAATGGTTTAGGGAAAGCTCATTTCATTCCTCAGATCATTTCCTTCGACTCCCCTAGGTCTGCACCCTTAGATATATCAAACTATGTTTATCAAATTGAAGGCCACTTCAATAGATTTTCATTGAAGACTTTGTCTCTATTCAGAATGAGACACTTCTTTCATCGAAGTACTAAATTGATTCACTTGAAAATACTAAAGCACTGAACCAGATAATTAGAATATGTATTCATCCTATACTAAAAATTGTGTGAAACACCTACCCTATGCATGCAAGATCTTCCTTTTGCGTGCGTGATTTTATTTTCACGTGAAAAAAATTCATGTTACTATTCCTTTTATGCGAAAATATATTTTTTTAGCACAAAGAAAATATTTTCTCAGCAAAAGTAATTTTCCACAAAACTATAGCTTTCCCCTCTAACCATATATTTTCTGTGCAACTCTAACTTTTCTACATAACTACCTTTTCGCGCAACTTTTACACATATAAGAACTTGGATCTTCCCTAAGAATTTCTTCATAAAAAATGAGGGGTGTCACCTCATATGTATAGGCATCATTGACCCCCATGCATAAAACCCATAGTGTTACGCTAAACCTATCATTCTGCACGCAAATGTTTCGCTCAGTAACCATTTTCCGTGAAAACTCCGGATTTTTTGTGTATCTCAAGCCTCTGCCATTATTCGGCATTCTAATCCTGAAACACCTTTTATGTGAAAAATAAAAAACAAATTTAGTGCACATTCTATTATTTTTGAGCACCTTCTTTTTCCAAGAACACATCTCTCTACTTTCCAATTTTTAGGCAAAAATATTTGGTAAACACTAGAAAATGTCGCCACCTTCAGTACTATTGTACGCTTGAACTGTATGATCCCTTTTCTAGAAAACATTCTGAACATACAATGAGGATTGGAAATAAAAACAGACCACTCTATATTTTCTATATATAATGGTTGTGGTTCCAATAATATGGGGATCTGCATGCTTGGATTACACATACAGAGCATTATGCATTACATACCACACAAACCCCAAGGATCATGGGGGATGCATCCTACTTCTTCAGATGTGTTAATGAGATCACATCCTGAAACTCTACCCTCAGTTTTCTGGTCATTCGATGTCGATAGAGGTGCTTCATGAAGCTCTTTATGGATGCTGGTATTATCACTTATCTCTATTGGTTTCTAATATTAGTAGGAGTTATTGAATTTAATTTCATATTATTTATCACATTTGATGTTGTATCTTGTAGGTGGATTCAGAAACACAACATATTCATCATTAAAACACACCATTTCAGTGCATGCCATCTCATGTTTGATAGTATCTTATCGGATGAGGTAATTATATACTATATATCAATGTATAAAAAATTTAATAATAGCAACATTTTTTTTAGTAAGGAACTTTTTTTTACCAATATCACATGTCATTTCATATTTAATGGATGCCAGAATGGGATTTATTGGACCATTTTATATCATAATACACCACTGGACATAATGATTCTTTGATTGGAGTTCCACCCATTAACCTTCATATTATCAAGTCGCACCATCCTGATAGAGTCATGCACTAGTGTGGATGTGTTCATCCCATTCCATTTCCACCAAGACAGACATGGGAGCCTCATGGCTTGAAGCTAACAGGGAGGAAGGATGTGGAATGCCACCAACGAAATGCCAGGTTTCTTGACCTTCAGGGAATATGATTAGGGCTTTATATATGTGGCATACCTTCTATGTAATTCCATATTTCAGAGTAGGTTGATTATGATCCATGGTAGAGATTGAAGTCTATATTGTATCTCACTCAACACGATAGAGGGATTCATGACATGGTAAGTTAATAAATTTAAATTAGTTTGTTCATTATGCTATTTTATAATTCACTTTGAAAATAGTTACATCATAATGGAGTACATAATATTATTTTCATGTCAGATCGAGAGGAAGAGGGGGTTATAAGCCTCACATCGATCTATAATGATACGCTAGGGATGATGTGAGCTTATCATGCAAATCATGAGAAAATATTCAATTATCTACCAAGAGAGTGACGTTCCTTACTCAAGAACATATTCATACATCTACTGACACTGAGGATCCATGATGACGATGATGTAGACCACATCGTGTTGCATGTGGTCTTGCACCTATTCCACATGCAGAGGCCAACCCTCTAGTAGTCCATACTCAACCAATTATGGATGTACATTAGGCGGAATACAATCCATTTTTCTTGAAAAGATATCCATAGTTTTATTCAACTTGGGGTCCTGATCCTTCACAACCTATATGGTTCCCCCAGGTGATGATAGAAGTTTCCATCTATGACACTAGTGGGAGAAGGATCTGGTCCATAGAAATACATCTGGTTGAAACCTCCTCCCACTGAAACATAGGTGGAGCATACGACAATCAGCATTCCAATTCCCATGGATCAGCCCTCTCCAAGTCATTAGACTCCACCCCAACAATGATCTCGGTGATTTCAATACATGATTACCATTCACAGACCACCATGTGGGACAAAATCTCCCCATAGACATTGATTATTCTCATTCATGAATTTATAAGTGTTGGTTTTGAAACATTATAACCTTTAATAATGACATTAGTTGGTATCTTTATGTATTTATGATTATGCAAAAGTTTAAAACTTATTAAAAGTATAAAGTGTGATAGAATGAATTACACAATCTATTAGGAAAAGGTATTGCGATTCAATAATCAAATCTAGTTGTTCAATACATGAGCTTGGAATTTGCTGATCATATGAATGATTATGTAATTACTTAATAAATCAATCATCATGGAAAACTATAGTTGAATAGGGGTTATAAGATAATAACTTATGCCTAATTAGTCATGGTTCAGTCATTGATGAGTTAGTGTGATATTATTATTTTATTATGGGGGTATAGTATGAAAATAGATCCATTTATGCTTAACTATTTTCTATATAATGTTTTTATAAAGAAACTATATGATATATTCCCTGAGAAATGTCCTAAAATCACTTTTATTAAAATTTCGGGTTTTGAATCACACATATTAAAATTGGTTTCTAATAAACATAACCCTAAATTAGTTAAATGATTATTTATTTCCTATCTCAAGAAAATCAGGGGATATTATTTCTATAATCAAATAGAATAGAAAGAGTTTGTGGATGAAACTATTATATCCCTTTATAATGAATATATTAATTGAGGATCCAATGTGATGAATTTTGATCTTGGAGTAGTTAAGGACAAGTAAAAAGGGAGTTCTTCTGATATGAATGTTGTCCATGTTCCATAAAGAGTTGTGGAAGAAGAACCAACTCATGTAACACAATAACCTCAATGCTCTAGTAGGATTCATCAGGTGTATAAGATATATAAATTTATTATGGAAAATGATTATGAATTAATGTTCATAGATGATAAACCTACTACCTATTGAGATCACATTGATAGTTCTAATTATATGAAATGGTTAAAAGCAATAAAATCTACAAATCACCATAATTTCTCCTGGACCATACCTTACTCTTACTACATGGAATATCTTTGAGATATACATAAAAGAAAGGGTGATTCATAAATCCCATTAATATTGTCATAAGAAAAAATTGGTTAATATATCAGGGTAGTCAATAATCATAGAATGGATACAAAAAGGGAATGATTATAAAGCATCACATAAAAACATGACATAATATTCAAATATCATGGGAGAATGGTAAAAATAATAGAGAATAATGTGTGGTGTAAACATAATACATGTCATCATAATGTATATATTTATAAAGAATGATAATATTATAATTATATAATAATGAAAAAATAGTATTTAACTAAATAAAATGAAAAATAAAACCCTACATAACTGATTTCTAACAATATACATATAAATAATAATATAAAAACCAATATATTTATAAATATAAAATCCTATATAAATATTTTTTTGCTAAAAGGTGACTGGCCCCCTACCACATATCAGTTATGTTGAAAGGTGGAAGGGGGCCTGCCACATTTCATACACAATTGTTTAAAAACAATTGACCTATACATTATAATATTTTTCCAGAAAGCATATATAAAAACTCAGTAAAATATATATAATATAATTATGATATATATATATATATTTATATAACATATAAAATATAAAATATAATTATAATATATATATATATATATTTAATTTTAGCTATATTATATATATTTTTATTTATAATATTATATAAATTTATTTATGCAATAATATACAATAAAAATGCATTTAATATAATATATGTATAATACAAATCATATTATAAGTATATAATATTTTTAAATCCACATATAAATTTTATATATTAGAATCAATGTATTTATAATTTCATTTATATTCTGTATGCCAATATTTATACATGTATACATTTTTGTTCATATGTGTAAATATTTATTGAAGGTATTTATATAATGTATTTATATATATTTATATAATGTTGTTACGCAATACAAACACACAAATATATATGCACCCCACACACATATATATTATAAAATTTGAATTTAAATGGGATTTATTTTAAAAAAATAAAAATTTGAGGGGGTTAAAACCCTCTCTAATCTAAGGGATTATTTTCCATTCATAAACCCCTTATAATTTTTTAAATTAGAGGGGGTTCAATACAACCTCAAATGAAATGGATCAGTGGTGGTTCAGAAACCCCCTTTAATGTCATAAATTAATGGGGGTTCAAAAATCCCTCTAATATATGGGATTAGTGGATGTTCATGAACCCCCAATAATTTCATAAATGAGATGGGGTTAAAAACCCCTCTAATCCAAGGAACTATAGTATGAACCCACACTATTTCCTAAAACAATTAAATTATATATATAGCCTCTACAACAAAACATAACATTATATATATAGTGTCTTTAAATTCTAAATGAATATTATATTTTTTATATATAGACCCTCTAAAATCCAACTGAATATATAGTGCCACTAATTATTAAATTAATGACCGTTTTGACATAACTGCCTCTAAAGTCCAAACACATATCACAAAAAATAATGATAAAATATTTTGTGGGTATGTGAACTCCCACTAAATTCATTAATTACGAGTCATTCACAAAACTCTATATTCACACATAAAATGAATTTAGAGGGGGATGTGCACAACCCCCATTAAAAAATGAGGTCAATCTACTATATTTTTATAGTGTACGTTGGCTCAGATCTCTTAGCCGAGTCCCTGCACAAACATTCATGATCAAAAGTATCCATCCCAAATCATGGGAAGGAAGTACCGGGAATGGTTTGTGAACCTAAATCCATACTCATCCACTATCATCCCTCCCTACTGCAGCCCCATAAGCTTATGAATCCAAACCAAGGGTATGCTTGATGGGGAGTACTTCTCATTGATAAAATTGTGGAAGTTGGGCCATGAGAGTGTTGACTCATCATGCTTCTGTGTAACATAGATTCACAAGATCCCAACTATTCCATAGAAAAGGATTTCTATCAGTGCAACCACCTAATTCATCGAGGACCAAACAAGCCTAAATATACAAACAATAGACTCTATCCAGTCCTATTGTGCTTGAGGATCTTGCTCACCGTAGAACCTCAATGGCGTCTGAAGATGGAACTCACAGAGAATACTAAGCCTACATGCATCCTCAACATACTATGTTGGGAAAAGATATTTCTCAATATGTGGATGTGATTCTTCCTACCCACCTAGATGAATAATCGCACGGGAAGGACCCTAAATTGAAGCCTCATCGCTCATCGAAACATTGACATGAAATAAAATTGTTGTCGAGACAGGCTGTCTTCACAATGGAAACCTATAATTTTATCAATACACACCACAATAAAATGAGAATATTTATAAAAAAACAATTGGGGGATGGATCATGATTAATTGTAAAGGACTTAATAGATACGTTGGCCACCCGCACCATCACTGGATTTCCTGGATAGGGAGAATCACTTGAAAAACTTTTACACTATTTCCCTACATCCCAACCAAATCCTAATAAGGGAACTAATCAAAACACTATCCCATGGATCAAACCAACTTTGATACTCATCTGTCATGAACAGAACCAAGCTGGGGATCAAATAGTAACTACCCCAGGACCATTTCCATAGGACAGTGGCCAGAGACTTGTGCCAAAGGAATAATAATATTGGGAAGGCCTTTCCTTATGTACTCATACACACACTTAACCATATTGATGAAAAAGTGCATAGGGAGTAAAAGAAAAAGAAAAAGAAATCTAAGGGAATGAATACACAAGACAAACCACTAGATATTACAGAAGTTCCATAGATTAAACTTAAAATTAAATGGGAAAGTACACTCCCAACCCAAAAAACATGACTCATCCAGAAAAAATCCATAAAAATGATCTACCAAGAGAGCCCATCTATTGATCTCAAATCAGTGACCACTGTACACGGTCTAAAGTCTCAGGTATCCCTAAGCTCATCTGATGTCATTGCTGACCTGTCCATCTTCTGAATAAGACACGACACATGTGAGTGAAGCCTATATAGTTGTGATTATATTCATACTCCGTAGGATGCATCTAATGTTGAAGGGGGATGAGTAAGATATAAACATGAATAGAAAACGAAAAACCAGATGCAAGATATAGTGAAAGAGAATAGCTCAACCTAAACTAAGAGAGAGTAACCTTGTCTAAACACAAGGGGTCTCATAATAGTGTGTAGATGAACTATAAATTATGACTTTTCCACATATGATAGGAGAGTTGACTCATACAACCATGAGAAGATAAACATAGAAAGAATGTGGCATACCATATGTGCCATATCATCACATGTTAAGAGAGTAACCAATTCCAAATATAAGGATACATAATCACCCACACACATACACACACACATCCAAAAGGTAGAGGATCTATGCTGATGCTAGTGGGGGGGGGGTCCACTATATAGGTTGAGGAACCTCACCTTAATATAAATTTGTTGGGGGGGGGGGGTTCTACTGTAGTCATCAAGGACCCAAGCCCTATCCAAAAGGGGGTTCCACTCAAAAAGAAGAGGACCTGGGCCCATGATGGGGGTGGGGGGTCCACTTTATAGGTCGAGGACCCATGCCCTTTCATGATAGGGGGTTACACTATAGTCATCAAGGACCTCTTGCCTATCGAATAGGGGGTTCCACTTAGAAGGTAGAGGAATTTCACCCATGATGATGTGAGATTCCACTCTATAGGTCAAGGACCCGCAAGCTGATATGAAAGTGGGTGTTTCATTATAGTCATCATGGACCCATGACCTATATAACATGGGGTTTCACTTGGAAGGTAGAGGACTCAAATCCATGATAATAGGTGGTTCCACTCTATAGGAAGCCTTTAGTGATCCATCATGATCACTATCATCATTGGGTGTTGCATGTAATAGATTTCATTTAAAGAACATTTGAAATTTTATCTAAATTTACGCAATTAAGGGAAAAATAACTTTATACATGAAAAAATACTCAGGATAGGATAGTCACAATAAATAATATATGTTCAAACAAGGGAGATACAAAACCTTGAAGTTACCTCTGATGGAACAATGTTGTACATGCTGTGTGGTACCACTCCACCTTCTGACTATGGCCCTAGTAATAAAAAAAATCCCAACACATGTATGAGTATATGCCTTGCAGGTGGACTACACGACATGTCCAAACTATCTATTATACATTGATGTCCTTCTGGCTATGTCTGTGTACCCGACCCTGTGTCCATGTACCTTAGTACATGACTGTGTACTCTCACATGGGGTATCAACTTTTTTGCTCTTCCACTTGGTTTTTCCATCCATGTATGTGGTTTATAGTGTGTAAAAGAGACACATGCCATGCTATCTTTATAAATTTTTTTAATCCCTGGCTACTACATCAAAGGTGCTACAGACCAAGTGTTCATCACGGTACATAACATATAGCCAAGATTTTTCTAGATTTGTATATCCACAATCCACACCTTGATTCAAGACATTAAACCACATATCCCTCCCAAAATCATTTGATCTAGTCACTGTTCATTTTTTCAAGCTATTCAGTGGCTGGAAATCAGCCCCATCATTCCTTAGTGGTTTGTCATATGGACCAATCAACTCTGCAATTCCATAGATGATGATTTTGCCTCTTATCAACAAAAAGATCATCCATATCCAAAACATATCCTATATAAAACCTTTTTTCCTTAAATCTATTCCTTATTCATGAATTACTCATGATTTTGGGGGTCCGATCGGGCTCAGTACCACCCGATAATGTGGAACCAGGGCTGTGGGGTCATACGGGGGACGAACTATATGAAATTTTAGATAATAAAAAAAGGTTTAACCATTGTTAGACAAGTGTTGTTGGCCAAAAATATATAACATTTATATTTGGTTTAGAAAAAAATTGAAATAATACCATTAATCAATACATGAGTGTATGAAAATGATGTAACTGAAATAGATCAAAAGAGGGAATTGATCCTCTCCAACAATTTAATAAAAAACGAACTACACAAAAAATTGATTAGTCCTACCTATAGATTAGATCATTATTCATCGAAGAATGTGATCAACAATGATTGGATGGCATCGTAGCATTCACTATACCTTGATCTACTTTGATCTAGTGTTTCATCATCATCTAAGGTGATTCGATAACGGTAGGAGAAAGGAGAACCTATTGGAAGATCCCAGGATTACAAGGCTAACCTTGGGAATATCTCCACGATAGTATACTTATAGAATTTCTATTTAGGCGAAAATGAATGAATAAATTATTTAAATAATTAATTAATCTAATGAATGTACCTATAATGAGTGAGTTGTCCGAACAACCCATACTAACATATTTTACGTTGCACCAAGGGTAAACACTACTTTTTGAACTTCACTGTGGACTCAAATTTATATTCAGAGCTTCCCTTTATGATTTATCCATTTTTATTTTTGAACTATTCACATTTAATATAGAATATATTTATTATTTTTGTAAATTTAATTCCGATCACACATGGAATCAAAATCACACACTTTCTCTACATGTTTCTCTAGAAGTATATATTGAATCATTTTGAAGTATTATAAGAAAAAAACCAGAACTCTACAAGTGAATCCAATAATGGAACAATAATATATGTGGTAAAACATCAATTAAATACTTTTATGAAATATCATTAACAAAAAATGACATTCTATACATAATGATTCAAAAACCAAATTCAATAACAAGATAACTGTATTCTATTTTTTCATTTACATTCTACAAACTATGAACTTGTTCTTGCCCATAAAGAATCAATATAATGAGGTAGATTTGACAAAAATGTATTGAATTGATAAAATGGGAGTAGGATAAGTGGATAAAAAGAATTCTCTACAAATAAATGAATTTAAAAGATATTTTAATTAAATTAATGAAATATTGTTATAAAAGGAAATTTTTATTATTCATGTTTGTTGACGAGATTAAAAACAACAGTGAAAAAAGATATACATTTATGTGATTTGTCTAATTGGAATACATGCATGTGGAAAAATCATCAGAGGCTCCACTATTAAATAGAATAGTGTATAAGAAAAAGAAAAATACAAGGAATACATAAAAAAATAAGAAATAATGAAAGGAGATAAGCTGAACATGGAAAATTTAAACCCACTCTAGACTCCCCATACTCTGGGATCGACTTCACCATATCAATATCTCTCATGCTTAGCTTTGGTAGATGTACATATTGAGGACTCATACTCATCTTATATTTTTATCTCGATTAAGTAGGTACGTAGAATATTTCTAGGTACACCGTAGATATCCAAGTCCACTACTGATTAATAGGTTCATTGTCATTTTCCCAATTCCTCAACAATATATTTATACATCACCTCTTTATCTTCATCATATTTATTATCAAATTTCATGAAATAGTGACCACCATGTTTTGTTTTATATTTTAAAGTTCAAGAAACTTTAGATATTGGTTGGAAAATTTAGACGTTGGTCCAAGAATTTAGAAAATAAATTACACCCTCCATGGATTTTTCCCTTTCATATCTTACTCATAGAATAACCAAGTTAATATCAGGAGCACTCTTTCTCACACCATTGGTAAATTACAATTTCTTAAACTAGATATTGTCTCAAGATAAATCTAACTAAGAATAATGGTTTGATCCCTTCCCCCTCTCTTAATGAATATCATCTGGGAGATCATCTATTCTAATAGCTCTCTCTCTCTCTCTCTGTTCGACAAAATCTATCCCCAATCTAAAATCTCACTCCATGAATTGTCAAATATAAAATTATTTGATGTAATGAAGGAGAACCCTGATATGATTTTGAGAAGGTATCCCAAAGGGAATATTTATAGTAGATGGGATAATATTTTTTACTTCTTAGAAGCTCCAAAAAGAGATACGAAACAAGAGAATATGGTAGCAAGGGAGAAATAGATTATTAAATCAAAAAAAAACTAAATGCAATTTAATACTTAATGAAAATGAAAATTACCAATTAAAAAATATACACCTTGTTAATTTAGATTCATGAATACTTTTAATATAAAACACAACCACACAATCTATACCTTGGAAAATAAATCCCAACACCTATATTGAATTTTCACCACCCAGGACCATTAATTTCTGAATAACACCTCAAACAAGAAACTAATAAGTTGTGATAGTATTTTTTTCAAGTTAAATGTATCATCTTAATATAAAATTTCAAAATTAATGAAATTACAAATAGCTACTAATATATTCATAATTTAATAAAGTCTAATTAAACTCACAACTTCATTTGAAAAAATCACTATATGAGGAAATATAAATGTTGAAGTTAGGGACCAACTAATCACATGCCGATAGGGATCCCCATATTAGCTCCTATATACCTATAGAATACCCAAAAAATAGAGAAGTATCATCCTCTAATGAAACATGGAAAATAAACTCATAAAATTTACAATGAAATATAACGCAAAACACACATTATATACACTAATACAACATCATTTTAGATGAATATTCAATATATATCATAACAATACACACCCTGTAATCATAATTTTTTTTGTCTATTTGAAGAATAGATGAATATTCATCTTACTTCATGAATGATATTTAATATCTCATGTACATTTATTCTCACATTGAATACTTATAATAATTACCCTAATTAAATCCAATCTTCATAACCCGAGGAAGAAAAAATAAGGAGGGGTGAGATCATATTCCCAATAAAGGTAATAATTAGAGATATTAGTCAATGATTATATGTAATTATAACATGAGAACAAGGATATGAGAATATGATATTAAAATTGGAAAATAAAACCTATAAATTGAGATATCATAATCATGACATAAGGTATTTGAAGTTTTTAAGACCCAAATCATATAATAATCAAAGATTATGTGCTATGACATCACAACATAAGAAAATGGAATAGAGAGTTCCCTAAAAATTGGGGTATAATCATAATCATTGAAATATTATTTCAGGGATACCCAAACTAAAATTCATCAAATGTTAGGCTTGAGTAAACCACCCATGTACCTACTTTGGGTTAAGGATAACTACATGTGTATCCTTTTTTGACTTAGGTTAACCACCCATATAACCTTTGAGATCATAAAATTACAATTATTACCCAGTGAATAGTAATTCCATAATGGAACCTCGAATCACATAATTGTAATACATTCAAATGTATGGAACATGATCATAAAAGCATTTATAATTTGATTATAACTTAACCCGTGGAAAATAAAGTGAGTCTCATCATGATTTTAACATAACAATTAATAATTATCCATAGAAAGAATATATATGGTAACATTGTATTATCTCACAATAAAACATTAGAATCATTCAAGTATGTTTTTTTATAGTTAAATATTCCTTCAAATTACCACTGTAATATTTCATGATGAAAATACCCATTTCTTCTTGAAATCACTTATTTTAAATCTAAAAATTTAAATATTACTTATAAATACATTTTATTTTAAAATAAAATTTTATAACTTTAAATGAAACATCAAATCAAAGAGTATTCATTATGGTGGAGAAATAATTTCATGCTTTAAAAGTTAAAACAATGTTTTCCCACATCGTTAGTAAAAAGTACTTCATTTAGAAAATGATAAAAATATTCATTTAAAACCTTTTTTATAAAAATTTAAATTTGGATATGAATTTATTTAATAAATAATTTAATAATATATAAAATACTATTGAAAAAATTTCAACAAAAAAGTGTACATAGAAAAAATATTCCTGATTGAATATATAAACAAATTCGGTTTTCTGTAAAAACATTCATTTGGACTTTTGAGTACATAGAGAGAGGAAAATGAATAAAAAAAAATATAATATCTGGTAATAACTAGGGGAGAAAAAAATACAGTATAGATATATTATATAATTTCATCATCAGAAATTTAAGCATAAGTAATCTCGGTAAGCAGTGATATTGCAACATAAAACCCTTACCGACCTGGTAACTTTGGGATCCAAACCACCTGATATAAATAACATCAAATGAAACATTAAATACAAATTATATAAATATATTTATTTTGTAAAATATAAAAGGGGAAGTATATAAAATCTCTCTCCTTTATTTTTTTATTTTCTTTTAGAGTAACCCCTTTTAAAGGTTGAGGGGGAACCCACAACCATGCTCATAATATAGGCCAAACATTAGAAAAACACACAAAATGGTCACTAAATATTAAAGCTATAAGGGAACTCAAAATTAAAATCAAGATTTTTGATGTCAAGTTTTGAGGTTTTCTACCTTTTATCATTGTAAATATCTATTAATAATTTTTATACTACCACGTATTCATCAACAAAAAAGTCTAATCTCCAAAATCCATAAATAAAACATCAAGTTGTTTGAGGTACCATATGACCATTTCTATATTGAGGCCATGGGAATCCATTGTATTCTTTATTTATCCAAATCTTCAAGTAAAAAATATAAATCAAAGAGCCTCACATAGACACATTCTTCTATAGTATCCAATTTGAAGGTTCCATACCCTGATTTGATCCATTCATTGAACTGTTGGGGAAATGAAAGTCCCCAACACAAATTTCCAAAAAATTATGGAAGGTGGTACTCATGTCTGTGACTAGGTTCATGATCTACTTCCATAGTACAGAAAAACAAAATTCCCTTAGGATCCTTTTGTAAAAGGAGTTTTATAGTTGAGTGAGTCCTCATTAGGTTTATAAGGCTTGAGAAGTCCTTTCACTTCTTGATTTTTCACTATGTGTGGACTGGGTAACTCCCAAATGATAATTTCCTTTCATCACAACTAATTATTTGTGAATAAATTCATCCACTTGGATGTCTTTTTCATATTATAATGTTTCCTAATATAGATCCTCAAAACCATTTTTCATGTTAGTGGAAACCACAAGTTATCTTTATTCTAAATCTTTGAAATAGTGTTCAAAGTCCAATCTAGAATTATGTACATATTTCTTCTTCCACTTATTCTATATAGTTTCCCACCCCTCATTATCTATGTTTGAATCTGAATCCTTAAATAACATGAAATGATTTTGGATGTCAAATCTGGAGAGCGTCCCGTATCAAGGGTGTTGGGAGATAACCTGTACACTACTAGAGACCTTCATAATAAAATAGGCCTTATACTTCTAATATTGAAATATAATTAATCAAAAAATTGAAACCAGAGGATCAAGATTCATCAGAGAGAGATTTTAACTGAGACTCAAAAATGATCGACCTCTAGTAGCTGGTCCATTCACTATAGTAGCTTGACCATCCATTGTGATAGACCATCCATTTCCTTAGTGAAAGTGTTTTATAATCTTCCTGATAGCATCTAATGCTTGGTATTAATGATATATATTGGACTTTGAGTCCTCTTCATCATCATTTGTATTTGATACATCCTGTAAACCCATTCCCATGAATACCCCTGGCATTCGGGTGAGATTCTATGTACCACTGTATAAGTCAACCCTCTAAGAGTCAGTGCCATGAAATAAACTTTCAAAATTATGTATTTTGGTATTATTTCAATAATAAAAGAGAGAGTATCCTAGATGGTTTCAAGAGTAAAATTAGTCAATCCAAAAATTGAAGAGTACTGGATGCTTGTTTCATACCTCTTCAATGACCTCAATCTTTAGAAATTACAATGGGATTTTTTATAACATGCAGTTCAACACATACACTTGGGGAAGAAAGGTGAATTACAACACTGATCATACTATATGATCATTAATATCAGCCAACCAAGTTCCCTAACATGTTGATTTACCTTTTATATGTGTTTCAATTTATATGTTATGGTATTGTAATTTTGATCATGGTTCCATAATCTACATAATTTTAATAATTACATAAAAATAATATAGTTTGTTATATACATAGCTATAAAAATTCTTAAAATAAATAAATATAAAAATTAATTACATTGTTCATGGGGATGGTAGTTCATATGTACACATGAATGTTGTTTTTATTTTCTAATGAAAAAAAGAAAAGAAATATAAATAACATTTTATTATTACGAAATTAAAATCCCCTCCTAAATGTCATAAATATTTATTAAATCCATAATTAAATATATCAATGTGATACGGTGATGGAAAATGAATCACAACACTACATGGAGGAGTTAGTATGCACATACGCACAAGTGATACTTTCATTTCCCATTTGAATGGAATGAGGTTGAAAATAGTGTCCCATAAGAATTATAAAATTTAAGTATATTTTATATCTTATTCATAATTTTAGGATGGATACAATATATTTAGAGTAATTATAAGAATAAATAAACATTGAAATAGTTAGGTAAGATAATTATCTATTCTTTGGGAGACCTTATTTGAATTACACCTTAATCCTTCATAATATGATCATAGGAGAAGAATGGAATATCAAGAATTAAGGTAAGGAAGCATAAAAGGGTTTTGGGTAGGTATTTTCCAATATATAGTGCCTAATGTTTGTGAAAAAGAGAGGATAATTGGTTCTATTTTATAAGGAATGGGAGGGACACACATGGAGTTTCTTAAAATATTTAAATAATTTATAGTCACTTTCTTGTGAAAGTGGAACAAAGTGAACAATAATTCAAATGTAAGATAATATAATGTCAAAATATCTTCAAAAAATAATATTTAGAAAAGTTTATGTGTCATTTTTATTCTTATACCTTAGTTGAACCCCCTTGTAAACTCATTTTAACTTTAAATGTGGTAACATGTTTTTTAGTATATTTATATTCATTTTTTATAAAATTGAAAGCGGCCTCAATACCTAATTTATCTATGATAATTCCAAATACAGAATGAATTTTATTAAATAAAAAATTTAGTATCTTTTGTGTTTCTTTTGTAATGTTTTCTCGTATATTTTCAACATATTTTTATGAAATTTTCTATGTTTTAGGATAAGTTGGGATGTTTATCAATATAAGAATGTTTTAGATTCTATTCTTACTAAGTAATATAATGCTTGTTTTCTCATTTTTGATTCTAAAATCATTATTTGAAAACAGTTTTCATGGTTCAATATCAAATTGCAAAATTAATATTGTTTTTAAAAAGATAAAAATTATAATGTAAAGAAGATTCAAGTTGTAAAAAGTTCAAATATTTGAATTTGTGAAGTTTTATATTGTATGAAGGTTACTAGATTGATCCCAATAATCTAATAATGATATGACAAAGTCCTTGTAACTTTAATTTAAGAATAAATCATTGATGTTTACCTGAAAAATATGTACAATTTTTTATAATGCAAAGAGAGAGAGGGTGATCAATTAATTTCAAAAATAAATACTTTTTCAAATTCCATCAGAAAGAAAATAACAATGTTTTAAAAAGTGATGAATTATGTGAATTTCACTAGATTAAGAAATTAAAATATGATCATATGGAGAGGAAGACACCAGAGTAACTTTTTCATACTGATCTATTAGGATGTCAAAGATTAGATAGTGGGGAGTAAGATAGAATAGTTTTAGACATGGAAGTTCATAAGAAATAATTCTACAGACATGCACCATAAAATTTATTGAGTATCTTTAAAAAAATTTATAGTATTTCAGTGTGATTAGGTTGATATTTTCTTCTATAATTCATAAATATAGTGTTATTTTAGGAATATTTGAAGAATATCATTGATGCCAAGATTAAAGGAAATTACTTTAAATATTTTTGACTCTAAAATATTTTTGAATTTGAAGGTATCGAAATAAAATATGAGTTGAGTTGGAAAATTAGAATTGGAACCTTTACTTATTCCATAAATTATGGTGTAATTGTTACTATATAACGGTTTGTGGGATCTTCATGAGTTTTTGTTTCATTTATTTTTATAGATTGTATGTAATGATTTTTTATTATGAGTAACCAACCAAGGAATAATTTGGTTGAAGAAGAAGCTTACAAACAGAGCTATAAGATAGATCATTATTAAGAAAAGTTGTACCAAATATACCTATACCAAAATAAGGAAAATCAGATTGAGGTGCATTGGATGAAGGCATACCAGATAGATAAGTACCAAATAGAGATTCTAAACAATGTTTTGTGAGATACTATTAAAGTTTCATTATTGTGTTTGATCCAGAGTAAAAGAAAACGTTGTGAATTGTAGGAGACAGTGTAATTACCTAGAGAGATATATGAATAGAAATATGGGATTTGTATTAATTATTTTCACTTCATTACATAGTTCATTTTAGTGGAATTTTTAGAGTAAACTTGGAATGTTTGTGGTAACCAACATTGGGGGATAAACATGTAAAATATTATGTTCCTTGCTTTATTTTATTAAATTTTAATATGAGTGAGGTTGAGAGTTATAATGCTGAGACTATCAATACTCAGATTATTTTATGAGGTTATTTTCATGAGAATGGTAAATATAAATTATCATAACTGATTCAACCCCCCTTATATGTGGTCTACATATTCATGGGAACTTCAAGTGGTTAAAAAGAAAACAAGTACCATTTATAAGATCGTTATTGTACTTATCATGGATAATTTCAACTAAGTTTATTGTAGAGGTATTCATACCTTAGACGTTAAAAATTAGCATGGGTAGAAAACTATAATGACACCCAATAGTCTATCTCTTGGACTTTAGGTGATTCAAGAAACTGCTAAAGGGTTTCCAACTTAAGAGAAAAATGATCTAATGATGTTTAAAGAAAAAAGGAATGTCAAGGTTGATAGAAAATAATTGAATTATATTCTTATATTATTATCAAAATATTTTTATATGAAGTTGATGGTTCTCATTTGACAAATGAATCTTGGGAAAAACTCTAATGCGTATTTGAGGGAAATATAAAAGTGATCGAATAATATCATCAAATTTAGAGAACAAATTTCAAAGATATTAGTATAGAAGAAGATGAAAATATTGATGAATAATTCAACAGATTTGATCAAATTTTTAGAAACATCAAAGTATTTGGGGATGTCTTTGAAGATTATAATATTATTAAAAAATCGATGAGAATCTTTTCAGATAGGTTTTATACTAAAATATCTTCTTTATATGATAAAGATGATTTATCTCTTGATAAATACCTTAATTTATTACTTTATATGATATAAAAAAATCTACTACATTCAAAAATAATAGAAATGAAGAGATATATTTTGAAGCTATGAGGAAGATAAAAATATTTGAATATGAACATAAGGTAGTGGACCACAATGAATCAGAAGATAAGGAATGTGATGTTCAAGTGAATAATAAGATTATGTCCCTCATCTTCAAAAATTATTACAAGGGTAGAAAAAATTAGGAAGGAAAAACACAAACTTAAATGTTTTGAGCATGTTTAAATCAGTAGTTTTACTATGAACTATCCAAATAAGTAATATGTTGAATAAAATGGTGATGTATATGAAGAAAAATTTCACAGGGAGAAGTGAAAAAACCATCCAAGTAAGAGAAGTATTCTACTTGATGTAATAAAAAGATTATCAAAGTATATAAAATAATTTTGTTGAGAAACAATGTAGATTATGAATTTAATGTCAATATTTCAAAAAAAATGAAAATATAGATATGTTTAGAACATTTTTGGATCTTGTTGAATGTATGTAGAATAATTCAAATATTAAAGTATAAGAGGGTAAATAAAATGGAAGGGATATGAACACAGATCATAACTTGTGGTTTGTCTTGATAAAAACACATAACTCATGAAATAAACTTGAATCATGAAGAAGGAAAATGAGTAAAATAATGAAGAAAAATAATAATTTATTATAAATAATGGATAGTTAGGGTAAGACATATAAATGTTGAAATTCAATCCACCAGACCTCTTAATCTCTTACATACTGATCTATGTTGGCTGACAAGACATCAATAACCAAAGGTTTATTTGTATTTTATTATATGAATTTATGGTTTCAATATGATGAACATAATAATGTTTATGAAACATAAATTCTATGTTTTATAATTGTTTATAATTTGAAGAAGTTATATTGAGAAATAAATGGGTGTATATATTTTGAAGTTATGGACATATAATGGAAAGGTGTACACAAGTAACTCTTTCAATTCTTGTATGAAGAAACATATAATTAAACACCAATATAGTGATTCCAACACTCATAAATGAAATCATGAAATATAAAGGAAAAAATAGATTTTTTGTTTAAATGGGTTTATGAATGCTAACTAAAAACTAACTTTCATAATTATTCCAGTGAAAATATATAATCATAACTGTACATGTTTAAAAAAAATTTCTTTGACTAGAATTAAAAATTACTACCTATGAAATGTGTTACATGAAGAAATATATAGTGAAATACATCATGGTTTTTGGTTGTTCTTTATTATCAAAGAAAAAAATATGTATTTAGGAACATTTTATGAAAAGGATAAAGGTGTTTTCAAGGGGTATTCATCCAAAAAATATATAATATAGAATAAGGGACTACATAATATTTTTGACTACTTAGATATTAAAGTTATTAAAAATTAATACACCATAAAATAAATTTTTGAATATGATGAAGAATTTATAATGAAAGATAAAATTATGAAATCTAGTGAAGTTAATGATAAGTAATATGACTGTGAGCCTTATCTTGTATTGGATGATTCTAATCAATCCATCGATGAGGCATGTACGACTAGAAGAAAACGTCCAAAACTACATACATTAGATAATATGATATAATTAAATTATATAATTGGAATTTAGAAAAAACCATTTCATACCTAATGGATATTGATGTTTGAAAAACAATCATCACTTATGTCATAGGTGGAACACAATTAGTTTCAAATGAATTTGTGCCTAAATATTATTCAAATTCGATGAATTAATTGTGGGATTAAATTGAGAAGAACAAAACCTGGTATATCATTCCATGAAAAAAATAAAATAATGTTTCAAGATAAAAATGGGTGTTAATAAATGATATAAATAAACATGTATAAGTTTCAATAAATAAAGAATTTCTAATTTTCAATAGTTATACAAAGGTGTATGGTGTTGACTTTGAAGAAACATTCCCCCCATTTCATGAAATTTAACAATAAGAATGTTTTTAGTTATTTATTGTCATTAAAAATAAAAAGTATTTCAGTTGGATGTTAATCCACAATTAATTAATATAAAAATTGAAAAATTTAAACATAGAGACATTTCAATAAATAAAGTATAAACAATTTTCTATAGTTAAACATAGGTTGGAGGTGTTGATATTTAAGAAAAGTTCCCGCCAATTTCCGAAAATGTAACTATAAGATTCTTTTTATCTATTTATTCTCTTTAAAATTAAAAAGTATATAATATAGATGTTAATACATAATTTATAAATACAGAAATTGAAAAAGATTATAATGAGAAACCCAATGCATTCAAACTTGATAATGATGGAACCACTATGTGTAAACTGAAGAAATATTTGTATTGGTTTTAATAGGACCACCATACCCAGTATTCAAAACAACAATGTTTCTTGATGTAATTAAAATTTTCTTATGTAAAATTTTATAGAAATTTATAATTGAAGTAAATGAGTTTAGGTACCCAAATTTGTATATTTACATTGATGATATAATTTAAACAGGTTTCGGGGAAAATGCTTGTGAAGAATTTTCTAAAAAAATAAAAGGACACATTGATATGTCGGTTATCTCAGTGTTGAATTTATTTGTGGGTTAAACATTAAAAAAAATTAAGATAAATATTTTTCTAATTGTAAAATTAATCCAGTGAGTTTTTTTTTAAAAAAAATTCACTGAACATTCAACATAATTTTCTAGAGTTATTTTTTTCATACGATACTTAGTAAAGATGAATATGGGAAATGTTTGAATAAGAATGAATGAAAACAGTTAATTTGATGTTTAATCTATGTTACTACTTCAAGAACATACATTTAATATGTTGTAATTTTGATTAAAAGATATCAAAGTAATCCTAAGGAATAACATATACTATATGTAAATAGATTACTCAGGCATGTTAAATAACATCTAGTTATTTCTTATTGTAAAGACATAATATTGGGGTAAAATTTCAAATGTTCATTGATTTAAATTAGGATGGAGATTGTAATAATAAAAAATCAATATTTGGTGGAGAATTATTCATTGGATAGTTTTGTGTGAGCAGGTATATGATGATACAATGTTCACTTTGTTTGAGTATAATGGAATTATAATATGTTATATCTACCCAGGCATGTTTAAAAATGATGTGGATGAAAGTTTTGATACAATATTTGAGGGTATATATTTAAAAAATATTGAAAAATATTTTTGATAATCATAGTGCTATTAATATCTCTAAAAATCATTTGAAATAATCTTGATCAATGAATATTGATATTAAAAATAATTTCATTAAAGAGAAAGTTTTTGGATAAGATATAATGCTTGAGTTTATTTCAAAAAATTATCAAACTGTTAATGTTTTCACTGAATCAATTCCAAAGGAAATATTTTCAGAATTAAGGATAAAACTATATTTTTTCCTACGCCACTTACTTAATAATGTTATTAAGGAAACTCCCACAGTCCTTTTAATTTTTTTGACAAAGGGGGAGAATAATTAAAAAATTTAACTCTATCTTTTTTTTTAAATCTAAATACGTTGTTATAATAAAAATTTGGAGGAAGTAAAAGATATGAAAGTTAAAATTTTATATTATTAGGTATTTTATGGGGATTTTACAATATTATGGACCAATAATTTTTTTCCATTAAGGAATAAAATTCCTTCAATATAATTTATTAAATCATAAGTTTGGTGTCATGACATAATCTATACGAAAGGATGTAGTTTGATGGAATTTCTATAATTAGTTATTGATTATGTTTCCAATTAATCCAAAGTGGTAGATTGAAGATCATTTGGGTTGTTTTTTAATGTTTATTTTTTTCAACATCATATTGTGATGGTTTTGTGTTTCAAGAGAAGGTGGGTCATTTATCATCATAAGAAATATTGAGTTACTTTTTTACCAATCCTAATAATTTTTTAAACTAAAATGTCACTAACATTATTATTGTTAATTTTATTTTCATGGGAAAACAATTATTTTTTGGATGAAGATAGTTTTTACAATGTTAAAATTTATAATGTGATCAAGATTTAAGAAATAAAATGTTTGAATATTTGAATTCATGATGTTTCCTCCAGTAATAATGTTACTAGTTTGAGTCCATCAAACCAAGAATGATTAGAAACTATTTTTATCTCTAGTAGGAGAAGGAATATTTGAATGTTACTAAATATATAAGTAAATAGTTTTACCAAATAATGATATAGATAATTATCAATGAATTTGAAATGTAAAAATATTTTTAAATTCCATATGACTTACATTTACAATATTGTATTGGGTGTATATTCCTTTAAAGTCTACCAGTTGAAGAAAAATGAATATGATTAGTTGGAGAAGAAGACATTAGACTAAGTTTACTTGAACAAGCGAATCATATAAAGAATATTTTATGGAGGGGAGTCAAAAAAGTTATGTATATATAATTTCTTATATAGGTATCATATTGACATTCACGAAGAAGAGTCTTGAGTAGCTTTACAAAATATTTTAATGTCATTCAATGTGACGATGATGACTTTTTATTTAATTTTTTTTATATTTTAATATTTAAGGAATATTTGGTGAAATTTCTGGTTTTTGGGATACTAGTAAATTAGAAATAAGATTCTTTAATATGAACTCTTAATGATTTTTAAGGAGGTCAAGCAAAGTATGATTTGGGAAGAAAAATTCAAATTGGTTCCCACACATCATCCTAAAATTGCAAAAAAAATTCTTCCTATTTAAAGTGTTAAATAATTTTATTGATTTTTTGATTCTATTATTATCATATATAATAATTGGTATTTTTTTCAGAATTAGTATCTATACATTGAATCTTTTGGTCAAAGAAAAATCTATCATGGAGAGTTACTAGATAGAGCCTCATCAAATAGAGTTGTACTAGACTAAGGCACAATAGAAGAAGGTGGAATAAATTGATACATTCCAAATGGATAAATCCATAAATAGATTGTTGTTAAATTTTAGTGATCTATATTTAATGTTTTAGTAGTGTTTTATATTAAAAGAATATTAAAACTTTTCAACTTATGGTAGCCGGATTAATTACCCATCGAGAGACATAAGAAGGTTGGTGGGAGTTGTTTATATTTTATTCAATTCAATACATTTTGTATTTTCATTGAAGAATAAAATTCATAATGGAATGGAAATAGGAATAAACATTGGGGATGAACCATATAAAATTTTCTAGGTCTTTACCTATCTTCTTATTTTTCCATACAATTGATGTTGAGAGTAAAAAATATGATAGGATCAATACTCTAATAATTTATAGATGTCAATTTCACAAGATTGAAAATTATAAAAAATAACCACTAATTCATCCCCCTAATATTAGTAGTATACACAGTACTGGGGAGTTTAAATTTCTATAAGAGGAATAAATTCACTTTATAATAATTACACAAAATGAAATGAAAATCAGTTTTAGAAAAATGAATTTCTATGCATAATTTTTTTTACTATAATTCCATTCCAAGTAAAAACCATTAGAATAAAATTTAAATATTATATTAAAAATATAATATAAACATTTAATTAGGATCATTAGTAAATAATAATTTATTTAATTTTATAAAATAAAAACATATTGCGCAGTTTATTAAAAAATAACTTTTTTCACCTTAAAATAATTTTATCTTCATTCCTATCCATTAGATAACTAATTTTTGAATTAATATTTAGATATGATCAATAAATTTCATTAAAATCATTTTTTATAAGTGTTCAATGTATTTTTTTAATAAAAAATTCATAACACCTATAATAATACATTTCTTTATAAAAATAGGTTTTCAATCGTGAAATGATTTTACTAAATTTTTTTGGAATTAATAAATTCATTTAAATTTAGGTAAAAAGGTTTTATAAGTATTTATTAATTTTCTATATTATTCATACCTATAAATCCATGGTATGCATCATAAATTCCACAATATATATTTCTTTTTTTATACTTGGGGTTCCATGGAAAGCAAGATATCAAATAGTGAAAATTTATTTCAAGGGGATGCATTTATAATATTTGGGTGTTACATTATACCCCTCAAAACAAATTTTTCCAACACAATTGTATCACCCTAATAAAAAAATACGGATTCATTTACTCCATAACATCCTTAGGTTTCCATGTAGCTTCTACCACTTTCTGATCCATCCAATGATCTTTAACCAGATATTTAATTTTATTTCATATATATATCTATCTCTATAGTCTAATATTTATATAAATTTTTCTTCATAATAAAGGTAATTATACATAGTTACATCATATGAGTTCATTACATTTGAATTATCTTTTATATATGTCCTCAAAATAGATATATGGATCACATAATGTGCTTGAGAGAGGTTTGGTGGAGCTGCCAAGTGATAAGATGTAGTTCCTAAACATTCAAGAATATCAAATTGGAAAATATACCTTGGTATTATATTTCCATTCATTCTAAATCTAATAACCTTCCTCTTTAGAGAAATTAATAGGAATACATTATCACTTACTTATAATTACATACATTACTAATGATTTTCAGAAAAACTCATCTATCGACATAATGTTTCCTTGATGCATTGCTGAATGGATTAAACTATTTCTTCCGTTTCCTCATTTTCCTCATGTACATATATATTTATTTTCCAAATATACCCTAGACTATTTCATTTTTTCACTTCTTTCTATATAGATATTTACAAGGATCCATATAAACACTTGGGTAAAAACTATTATCCTATGAAAATTTGACATGAGGAAGGTATTGATCCCAAACACCATTAAAATCAATAGAGTATGATAATATTATATCCTATTGTTTTTGAAAATTTATCTTGGACTGAACATATATCTAAGGAATATTGGTATTGCTGAGACACATATCTGGATCCATAACTTGACGAATAATTCTAATGAAATTCAATGTAAACCTTGAATCTTGATTAGATTAAATAAAATATGGAACTACATGTAAACTTACCAGTTCTTTAATGTATATTCATGAAAAATGATCAATAGGGAATTATTCTTTAATATAAATTATAATTTATGACCTTGAAATGTGATCAACTATAACCCCAATAACATTATACCCTTTATAGTTCTTGGGGAGTCCTATAATAACATTCCTAGGGATGTTTTCTCATTTAAATTTTTGGTTTGGATAATGTTTATAACATCTAATTTGGCTTATATATCTCATAATTAACTTGGTGACATACATGACATCAATATCGATACTCTAAAATATATATTTTTCATGTTTTCACACAATAAATCCTCATTAATGTGTCTAAAAATTATTCATACATCCAAGATTAGTAGATAATGATGAGATATAAACTTCATTCTAAAGATCCCAATTTAATTATGATATAATCTAGACACATACTTTATTACTGAATATTATCATTACACCGCAATTAAGGCCAATCTCAATAAAATTTAACATCTTTTGTTTTATCTATGAATTTTCCTTAGACACCTTTTTAATCCTCACATTAATTGATGGTTGAGAATTATTTTGAGAAAGATATAATATATCACTCTTACTCATAATATCTAGATCTATCTTAAATATATCCACAAGTATTAGATCTATTTCAATACTCCATTATGAAAAAAATAGCATCACCCTTTTGACTCAAAGCATTATCCATCTTGTTTAAATTCTCATGGTGGTAATGTATTGATCATGAATAATATGAAATCCTTTATAAACACAATTTCTAGTGTATATTCAAGTATTTATTATTGAATATACACTTTAAAAAAAATTTATCTATATATTTTTCACACCTTTCACTATAAAGATAATGCATCCATATAATTAATGGAAAGAATACTACTCCTAACTCAAATTCATTGGTTGGGTAACTCACCGCATGACCTTGAATTTATGAGAGGAATGAGATATCACCATTTCATTTTGATTAATAATACATCCCAGTCCCTTATTATATTCATAACTATAGATAATAAACCATTTTCCACTGTAGGGCAGTGTGAGTACATGTGCATTAATAAACACTCTCTTTAGATCCTTGAAATCTTCTGCATATTTTTGAGTCCAAAAGAACATGAATGATGCACTTATATTTTCATGATATTATTTACATACATTATAATGATTTTAAATTATTTTAACTAAATTTTACCAAATATTGAAATAATTATTGAAAATATTTTTATATATAAATAAAGAGTAAGAATGAATTAAAATTAGTACTTTTAATGATTAATTTTCTTATGAATATTTTTTTTTGATATTAAGTGAGAATATTTTTGATTTATATATGATAAAAATTTTCTAAATAGGATTTTCCTAAAATTAAAGGGCTATAAATGTACTTAGCTGGGTCTAAGTAGGATGGATCAACCAAGTAGAGCCTAAGGGGGATCTTGACTAGTTGAAGGTGTGCAACAATTCCATAAGAAGGATCACATGGATAATAGGTTGGTAAAAGTTTGTAAATTCTTTGTAAGGAAGCATGACCCATATGAGTGTGTGTGGGTGTACCAAGATCCCATAACTATAGTAGGCTTCGTTGTAAGTGGTGGAATGTGTTTCAATATAAACGAGTGCATCCCCTTATGGACACTGTGATGTGGGACAAGTTGGTTGTGGAACTATTTTTTTATCAAAATTGAGTGATTGAACTTTTGTCGTGCACCCGACCGTCTTAGGCACAACCTACCAATTTTCTCCACCAAAAACACTGTCAATTGAAATCACTAGATATAATTAAAGTGCATAATAATTTCCATGAATGATGATTTGAAACTGTGATCTTGTGCGAAGGACCACTACCAATGCCTAGGACACTATGAACGACCATATGGACATCGAACGACAAAATTGCACCACTAATGAAGAGGACATTGATTCAACTAGCCATTATTAAGGACGGTTGGTTTAAGGAGGTACTCCCCCACTAACACGTGGAATTTCATGGACATGTATTCACTTCTCTTCCCAGCACATACCTCTTCACTCAAATTTTGGAAAGCATGATATTTAAAGAAGATTCAACATGGAAAATATTTATTCAAGGCTCGATGACTTGATATGAAGAAATAAGTAAATATCCTAATACTATGATATATTTTGAAAAAGAGACATATGAATATAAGAGAGAATGAAAATAGAGGGTAACATCCCTTTATAAATATGGGTAGTAACCCACTACCAATAGTAGCTCTCAAGGAGGGAGTCCAAACTACTGGAAGATGATGTGCTGATGTTTTCTTCATTTTATATTATTATTTATTTTATTCACTCTACAATTTAATTCTTATTTTCTTCTCTTATTAATTAAAGTCCATTCATTAATTCTATTTAACAAAAACGTATCCATTAGTTTTCCTTCACTGTTTTCTTTTATTATTATTCATTATTTTATTTTGATTCCACTTCTCTTCAACTATATCCCTCATTCTCTTACACTATTTTTCTAATTTTTATAAATCCTTTTCTCCTCTTTAACTTATATCCAATAAGTGACCTCATACTATCAAAATGAGAGACTAAAACAAGATTGGTCTTTGGGGAGGATCATGTGTTACAACGACCCATTATTTTCATACATAAATATTAAATATTAAATATTAATATTTAATAAATTGTTAAAGAAACATTCCCTATGACCATATGATTTTAGTCTCTTTCGAGATTAGATATCAAAACATTTGTTATATAAAATATCTATAATATCCCCAATCAATATCTTCCCACATTTCACTCTTTTTTGGATTACCCTACTAAAACATTTCTTCATAACCTAGGGAAAGGAAACAAATGAAAGGGTGTCATCAAATGATAATTAAGTGTAATATTTAGATATATGAATCATTAATCATATAGAACAATAAGATTAAAATTAGGGAATGATATATTGACAACAACATAAAAAATTATTCCCAATCTGAAAAAGATCATAAAATAGAGTAATTGAATAAACCATTAACATTTCAAAAGACTTGAATAATAAGAATATGAATTCATCACATATCTATCATGAACTATATTTTCATCTAATAAATGTCCATGGAATCATAATAGGTATAGAGACAATTTTATATGTCTAGGTTAACAACCAAGACAATCATATCGTGAATCAATAACCAATTCCCATAACAGATCAATCATATTGGCATGTTTTTCATAAAATTTTACGAACATCATCTTGTTTCCCATAATGAATGAATCACATTCTCTTTTTTCCCATAGCAGAACAAGAACGTTGAATTATTTACATTAAAGAATCATGAAAATTGCCTTATTTCCAATAATTATCTCATGATATATAATACATTAACTAATTAATTGGAGGTAAACATAGGTTCCACTCAACACATAATTTAAACCATGTATATATGTTCCATAAGAACATATAGCATTCATTATATTATAACCCATTAAAAGAAATGGGTTTCATAAACATTTCTTTTTTTTATTATAAAAATAAACCACCTCATAATAGAATAAGTTTGGTAACTTTAAATAACATACACAATAAAGTATAATTAATTTTAATTGACTTCATCATATATGGAAAATAATTTTAAAAGGACACATGGAATAATTCTTGGGGAAAATAGAATTTCTATTTTAAAACCACTACTTTTTTTAAAAGGTGTGCAATTATAAATGAAAAACTTTTCTTTGAAAACAAACTTATAAACTGTAAATTAATCTTCAAATAAATGTGTGATAATGAATATTTTAATATACACTCATCTCATAGGAGTAAAAAATAGTCTACCTATGTTTTTTCAGAGAGGTCACATAGTACCATGTTTGGAAAAAAGAAAAAAGATTCTTTTCAAACCATTTTGTTAAAATATAAAAATTCAAAAAATTGACATTAAAAATCTATTGGATAATAGTAAAAAACATTTATAATTTTTTTAAAAACATATACATGGATAAAAATTATGTCCCAGTAGAAACTAAAACATAAAAAATCCCGAATAAATACGAGATTGTGAAATAAACCCTCACCTAAAGTCTATCCTTTCACCATTCACATTAAAAAATAATATAAAATAAATATGGATTAAATATAAACTTATTAAAAACCCCTATATCTATCATACCATATATTATTTATTGATAAAACATTATCACCAATTTATTAATAAATTTTTATTAAAATAATAGTTCTGGGTGATATCTTCTTCATTTTACAAGCATGTTCTGGTTCGGTAGTCCCGATAATTATAATTTTATCATGGGAATATCATTTAGGTAATATTAATATTGGTAAAAAAATAAAAAAAATTATTAATTATATTCATATTTTGAATCATTCAAAAAAATTTGAGGAAGAAAAATGAATTACACTGTTCATGGAGATGGTATACTATACGTACATATGAACGTTGATTCCATTTTTAGTTTAATTTAATTAAGTAAAAGAAAATAATAATTAAACATTATAAAATTATTATTATATCATATATATATCATATATATTCATCAAATTCATTTGTTTTACAATCTATTTGAAATATAAATGAAAAAAGAATGACATCACATCATGGAGATGGTAGTTCATACGTACACACAAGGGACATTATAATTTCCCCAATGATTAAATGATAATAATGTATACATGTGATTATCATTATAGAAGTATAATCATATCATTAAAATAATATATAAATATTAAAACCATCATAACACTCATCCATAAAATGTGGTGATGAATAATGAATTGTATCACTATGTGGAGACGGTAAGGCATACGTATATATGAGTGATACTTTCACTTCTTTTTTAATAGGGAAAGAGGCTGTATAATGGTGTTTTCATAATCATAATATAATTTAATAGAGTTTATTATACAGATTTCATTACATTATGATAAAAATCATTGATTTAAAAGAGATAATGATGAGTTGAGAAAATAAAGTGACCGTTTAGGGCGATTACCTTTTCTTTGAAATGACTCATTCTGATCTCCTCTAAAGGGATCCATGGTTTGAATTTTGGAAAGAGTAACACATATAAATTTTGAAAAAGTAAGTTGAAAAATTATTTTGGTTTGGTATGGTTGATTTGGAAGTCTCAACGTGGTGTAAATAAGTGAGCGAAGAGTTATCCTTTTATAATAGAGTTGAGATGCACTTTTTGAATTTTTCAAAAGACTAACATATAATAAGACAATTATATATCCAAATGCTTAAAAATGTAATATAAATGAATATTATATGAATTTTTTTAAAATATTCTATCCCTTTTTTCCTTATTAATGATTTTTATGATTTTTATATAATTTAATGAATTATTATTTTGATAAAATATCATTTTCGTCAATTGTAACATTTTTCATTACATTATGTTTAATAACATCAATAAACAAATAGAAATTATATCCAAATAATTCAATACATAAAAAAAATTTAATGATTATATATTAATATTATGGATCACCTTAACTATCAAAAAATTTAATACTTTTAAAATTTGTAATATTATTTATTTGATTTTTCCATTAACTGGATAATCACTGCATCAACATTATGTAAGTATTCAGGGTAATTATTTAATTCATAAAAATTATAAATAAATTATCCAAATGAATATAATTTCATTATGAATAAAATTAAAATTATTATTTAGTCATGACTTATTTTTCTCCCATTGTGAATACAAGTGTGATATTTAAAACTTAGAGAGTGACATTTTGTCACTTCCTTTTGGTTAAATAATATACAAGCCATTTTCATGAAAAATTATCCATTAAATAACTAAAATTAGTGATTAAATTTATAAGTGTATAATTTAATTCATCCAGTAAAAATTAATATGAATAATTGTGGGCTTATATGTTAGTTTTAACTTAGATTTACTTGATTTACCCTTTAATAAGGTGATACATTTTACCACAATTACCATTCATTTTGAAAACAAATTATAGGATCATATTTAACAAATTATAATATCATAATCATAAATAAGAAATAAATTTTCAGCATTCATTTTATATAGGAATTTGAAATTAATTTTAACATAAAAGCGTACAAGAAAACGATTAAATTTTTTTAAGAAAAATAGGTTTTTAATCCAAAAAATGTATTTATACCAAAATCATGTATAATGATGATTAAAATGATGGTATTATAATATATATAATTTAAAAAAAATACTAATGTTACTTTGGTAGAAAATTCAAATCAGAAAAATACATTATATGAAATTTAAATGACAGTTTTTTAAAAATTGGCATTTTTCACTAATCATTGAAAAATAAATCTTATAAGAACAATACAAAAATTAACCCAAAGATAATTTTGATATTTTAATTTTAAAAAAAATTTAATTTTATGAAATTTATATTCTAGAAATTCCAATCATAATATTTTTCTCACAAAAAAAACAATTTTTGAAGAAAACATATTTTTGAAGAATAAAATAAATTTAATAAAAATTGAGTGATTAATTACTTAGTATATAGATCTATTATCGTGTATTTATATACATAATAATTTATTTAATCATATTCATAATCATAAAATTAACATCTAGGTTATAACTATCACATAATAATATCGTAATAGTGTATCGCGGTTCATTTAAACTCGGTGTTTCGTATAACACAAGAATTCATAGAAATAAAATTATTTGAAGGAAAATATATAATAAAATATCAGGGAATAAAAGGTGTTCATGAATTATAATATTAATTATTTTGTTATTTTATTTCTATTTGTGGTGAATGAATGTAAAATGTATGGGTGTGATGATTGTCAACCACGACATGGAATCTAAACAATTTTTTATTATTTAGTTTATATATTTTATGATAAATCTGTTGAACATAAGATATTAATATGGTGGAATTGAATTAATTAGGGAATGAAATATAATATTATTGATCATGGTTCTGGAAGATGATACACTCTTCATTGAAGTGATTCATTAACCATGGCTGTAGGAGGAGGTGGAGTTTAGTTTACCAAAGAGAATTTTCTATACATTTAATGTTTTCACATCAAAATAAATAAAAGATAATTATTTCATGAATGAGATTTAAGGATTTATCTATCATTGTGATTTTTAAACAATAATGAATAATGATGTAACCTGAAACAAAAATAATAGAAATGTATTTTTTTCCAACTCAGTTTCTATTTGAAAATACATGTTTAGAAAGTTCAATTTTTTTACATATCTTCCAAAAAACACACAAATACTATTTCATTAGTAAATGATAAAAAAATAGAAATAGTTTATTTGAATTATACAATTCTATGTAGGAAAATATTGATCTCTTCAAGTGATATGACCATTTTTATCCAATGTGTTTCATAAAGAATACATAAAAAGTTTCTTTTACTACACCATATATCAAGTGAGTTGTTAATGAATCCATTCTGTGTTATATTGACAAGTATAGTAGATATACATGATAAATTATTTACAAAGCATCAATACTATGCAATCAATACTAAAAAATGATGGATCTTAGTCACAATAGTTAGAATGGACCAATGATAAATGACTTTCACTATAGATGGATCTTCTGATAAACCCTCATTTTTTCATCACTTATCCCAATATTGACACATTTTATAACCAAAATTCACTCCTGATAAATTTTACATATAGATTCGTATTCCCTAGAGTCTTTAGAACAATTTTCCAGTGATATTGATGATATTCTATACTATGAGAGAACAAATTAATATAATCCATTAAGACTACCATAAATTGATCAAGGTAATCTATAAACACTATATTCATTAAATCCATGCAGATATTTTGGGTTTTAGTAATTCCAAATGGAATCAATGTGAATTACCAGTGTTTATACCTTATAAGGAAAGCTTTATTATGTAAGGATTCATCTTATTCCATAAATTGATAGTATCCAAAATTATATTCTATATTTGAGAAGTGTTGATCCCCTTATCAATGGATCCAAAAATAATTAATATGTGGGTAAATGATGGTTATTCTTGATTTTTATCTTGATATTTCCCCAATAATCTTTATAGAGTCGCATTGATCCATATTTATTCTTAAAAAATGAACATCTTCACTGTATGCTGTTTCACTTGGTTGAATGAATACCCTATCAAGATTCTCCTAATTTCATTTATTCGATTCATAAAAATCAATAGGTTTTATTCTATGACGAGTCCTTGAAATAGGTGTATCACTGAGTTTGAATTCTATTTAAAAATTAACTTCCAGATTCAAAGGAAGACTGGGAAACTCTTCTTGGAAAACATCAGAAATATCCCATTCAATAGGTATGTATTTGATGTAGATTTTATCCCTAACCATGTGAGACAATCACCCTTTACAAATTAGAATCAATAGCAAGAATAATAATTAATTTCTTTTGGAATATTGTATTAATCATCAAACTAATTAATTATACTAGTTTCATTCATAATATTAAACATGGCTATTATTTCTTGTAAATCGATATGGGATATATATAAAGATATTCAATCCATGCCCAAAATCACACCAAACTCATCAATAGGGAGAATAAAAATATTTCCAGGAGGTAAATTTTAAGTAAATTCAATCGAATAAGAATCATAGTTTAGTGATGATATCATCATACCAATATGAATTTTTATTTTTAATTTTATATATAATCATTGAGAATATGAATTAACATTCCTAGAGACATTCATTATATAAAATAATTTATACGACTAATATCAAATAAAATATTTCTATATTTGAGTGTACCTATCACCACATCAACATCAATGCTCTAAATTCAATTTCTTCCTAAAACCAAAATTGTTTGAGTGACCATCATGAATCATTAATCTAAGTGGAAAATTATATAATGATGAAAATAAATAATAGGATTTCTAAATCATGACACATTCTTTTTAACATATGAAACCTTTGGTTTTACCTATGTTATCCATGCTCATCATCTATTCAAATCCTTCATAATAGTTCATAAATAAACTATGAATTAAAACATGCATATACTCCTAGAGGTTCAATCTGTGTTTAGAGTCTAATTTCAACCCTTATTTCTCCTTTGATGATCATATTAATATTGAATCTGGCCCTTATAGGTTTGTTACCCCTTGATGAATATTTTCTATAGACACATCCAATTTATAGTATCTAGAGAGGGACGAAATTGCAATAAAACCACACAATATCTATTTTACCACAAATTTTAGTTGTTATACTATACATAGACATACCCCAAGGGTCTTCAAGAATTTTATATAATCGTATTCTCACAAAATAACTAAACAATGACCTGACACCAATTTATGAAACCAAAAAATTACATATATAAATATTACATCATTTTTTAGAAATATACAATAAATATCATGATAATAAAATCCCTATAAATATAGAGGTTTAGTGCGTTTTAATGCTAGATAAATAATCATATTATTTCTTGAATGATATTCAATATCTTATAAAATGTTATTATCATAGATTAAGTTTTTTAGACATTCCCTACTTAAATCCTTTCTTCAAAACCTAGGGAAACGAAACAAAATAGAGGGAGAGCATAAATAATCAGTAAGGAGTATTTTGGATATCAGTAATTGATAATTTATAATCATAACATGATCTTAAGGGTATAAGAATATGTGAATAACATTTTAAAATCATACCCGATAATTTATAGATCATAATCCTAGAATAAGGATTTGACAGTTCATAAGACATTAATCATAGAATAATCAAATATCACAAGCCCTGAGATCATATAATAAGTATTAGAACATTTCATATAGTGTGGTGTAATCATAATCATAGAAATATTATGTCAATATTACCCACTAATACGTTTATCATAGGTTATATTTTGGAGAACCACCCACGTACTTGCTTCATGCCTGGGGTAACAATATGTTTACCCACTTTTGGACCTGGGATAAGAACACATATACCATTTGATCTCATAAAACAGAAATAATTACCCTATGCATTGTATGGATATCATATATCCACCTATAACATCCTCATAACCCATTCAAATATATATATATGACTGCATCGTAAGAATATTTATTATTTCTTCATTACTTATCCCATTGAATAGAACACAAGTTTCATTAAGATTTCATAATCACAATAAATAAACATCTATAGAAAGAGTAAATAAAGAAAAATATTATCATATACCATGTAGGTCATAAAAAACATCAAATTTTTTTTATTCATTAAAATTCCATTCAAACACCACTAAAACATTTCTTGAGGAAAATACCCTTTCCAGTTTAAAATCAATTATTTAAAAAATATATTTTTTTTAAAATTAAGGAAAAAACTCTTAAAATTTCAATGGAAAAATATAAGGTATTACTTAAATAAAAACTTATTTGCGACTATAGGAAAATCTGATGAAAATTTAAATGTTAAAACAAATATTTCATTCACACCTTTGGTAAAACTACATCATTCAGAAAATGATAAGAAGATTCGTTTTATACCATTTTTTAGAATGTAAGAAAATGGGAAAAAATTATTTTAATAAATAATTATAGGATATTAAAAAAACTATTTTATTTTTAAAAGAAAATAGATACATTGAATAAAAATATTTCTAATTGAATAGAAAAACAATGGTGGGTTTCCTTAATTTTGTTTTTGAAATTTTGAGTTCATAAATAGAGAAAAATGACATGAAAGATTATAATCACTAGAAATATGTATATTAGAATACAATTGATGATTTTTGTGATATATATATCATATAATTTCATTATTGGAAATTTTATCCTAAAAACCCCTTTAAACTATGAGATTGTAAAATAATCCCTTTAATGATTTTGTATCTTTTGAATCAAAACCCCCATGAAATAAGTAAATTAAAATTAAACTTTAAATACCATGAATATAAAAAAATTTATTATATAAAATATAGAAGGTGTTTTATATATACCATATTAGTGGAATAAGTAGTGAATATGTCATATGTCTCAAAGAAATAGAAGAGAGACAAGAACCCCTAACCTCATGTCCAATAGGATTAGTAAGTGATTTTCACCTCCCATATACCAAGTTTAAATTTATTTTAATTATATAATAAAAACAGATTCATACTTATAATAAAATACATCGTTTACTTATAACATATTATTTCTAATTTATTATTAAAAATTCATTAACATCATCAATCCATGTTTTAACCACTTCTTTTGAATGTATGTTTTGATTCGACTGTTATAGTCCTTGAATCTTGATCATGGTTCAAACATAAATTTTTTATACATGATTAAAATATCATATATATTTATTATATACATATTTTAAACCATGCATTAAACTAATTGATATAAAAAATAATTATACCTTTCATGGAGATGGTAGTGCGAACATATTCATGAATAATGTTTTAATTTTTAATAGAATGAAAGAAATAACGATAAAAAATATATTATTAGTAAAGAATAATAAATGTTACAAAACAATCTTATATACTTATATAACCTATCATTAAATTCATAAATTTTAGAAAATGATAGAAAATGAATCATATCATTGCGTGGAGGCGGTCATCTGCACATACACACATACGATACTTTCATTTACCTTTTAATGGGGAGGAAGTGAAATATTCTTTCCCCATATTAATAATAACATAAAATTATATTTATTATAGTAGTTTTACTATGTTTTTATGGACACAATATAGTTAGATTTTGAATAATATAAAATAATCATTGAATTACCTTGGTAAGACGACTCCCTCTTTATTGTGAGACATTTTTTGGCTTACAACTTAATCCTTTTTTTGATGGTCTTAAGAGAAGAATCTATGATAAATAATGATTTAAAGGAAGCATGGAACGTTTTCTAGGATGGTCCTATCCAACATACAGTGTAACACCATGATATGTTAATATTTTTTATCTTTAAATAAGTTAATGTATTTGATAGCTTGCTCCACGTGTAACACCAAATAGAAATGAAGAAACATTATATTTAATTGCAACCATTAAAACCAATATTTTGAATTATAAATAATTAATAGTATTAAACTATTTATGTAATATTTATACAAATAAAATAAATTATAAATTTAAAATGAATGAAATTTAGTAGGTATAGTGAAATTGACTTAGAAGGCCATTTTAATCATAGAATTTTATTTTTTTTTTAAAATTCCCTTTTATGTGCTATTTTTTTATCATAAGAATATTATAATTAATTTATGGTAATATATATTGATATGAATAATTTTTTAACACTAACAAGAAAATGTTATAAAAAAATAATATCATATTGTGTTCTGATGGGTCATATTTCATATAAAATAAATTTTTCAGTAAATTATATGATTTAATTTAAACGTTAACCATCTAAATTTTAGAATTTTAATTTAACAAAAAGGAAAATAATTTTTTATTCACCATATTAATATATTATTATCATTAATTTATTTTATTTTTCCAAAAAAAATATTGAGGTTAAGGTGATTATTTCTAATCAGTATTTTTACAAATACCAATATTTAATGACACTATTAGTATATAACTATGTAATAGTAATTTGTAAAACATTTTTCTATAAAAGATATATATTATATATGTGATATTATAAAATATTTAAAATATTTATTCAATATTATAATCCTATAGCCAATATTGTAGAACATAATTAATATTTTTCACATTAATTTTTTTTCATAAATTATACATTATTTATTTTAGAATTAATTTTCCTTATTTGAATAAATTGAATAAAATAAAATGGAATTAATTTTTTTTTAATATTTAGGAAACAATTTTGTAATGTGGGTCATTTTATTTTTATTCATAATAGATAAGAAACTAGTTATTATGGTAAGATTAAATTAGGGTTAAAGAGGTTTATCTTGGTGGAAAGTGAAAAGTCATGTTAAATACACATGTTATAATGTTTTATAAAACTTTATCAAAATTATATATTACCCAATTAAGTATTCAACAATTTTATAGAAACAGTTCCTGATATTTAATTTCAATTATTTTTTTTGGAATTTAATAAAATATCATTAAATTTGACTTATAAAAGGGACATCCCTCTCTTTACATCCCCTTACCACCCAAACCACTTATTTTAGACCCAAATATGAAATAAATATCATAAAAATTCTATCCACCTTCAAAAAGTTCTTTTATTCTCAAAATATCATCCCTCATAAGCTTAATCCAATTTGTAATGGAGATAATCCAAGAGGTGTGGTATAAATTTTGTACTGCTCATTTATAATTTCTAGTACATTATGTGAATTTATTCTTAATAAAATTCCATAAAAACAAATAAAAATATAACCTTAGTATAATTTTTATTAATATATGTTATAATAATTATTTTACAATCAATAACCATGTTTCCCTTTTCGAATAAGAAAAAATGAAACCATCATTCATGTGTTGTGTGGACTACCACCTCCACGCCTAAATGTGTTATGTTTTACTTAGATATATTACAATGATAATTTTTATATATTATTTAATATATCAGTCTAATATTTATTATATATTTTATATTTTAAATTAATAAACTATATTAATTCTTTTTCTTATACTATGGAAAAAAATCATCATCCAAGCGTACCTGTGGACTACCGCCTCTATGAAGCAATTTTTTTTTGTTAATCATTTAATCACCTCCTTACATGGATATTCTAGATAATGAGTTTAGTGGATAAATATGATTTTTTTAAATTATTAAGGTTCTATAATATCAAATTGGATGACTTATTTACATCATGTGCAATATAAAACTATGGTAAATTCTTTCATCCAAAAAAGCATTCTAAGAGAAAAAATGGTTTATTTATATCATGTAATATCTTCTTATAGTTTAAATTATTCTTATAATTGTTTAAGATTATTATAAAATATACTAATAAAAAATATGTTATATCATTATTATTAAGTTATTATTATATGAAAACTAAATTATTTCACAATCATCCATTAGTTATAATATTTTCTCATTTAGGTTTGTTTAACCCTCTACTTGAACAATGCTATAAATTTATAAAATAGTTGACTATAAGAACATAATTTATGGTATTATATGATATAATTAATTAAATAATTAGTTATTTTGTTTCTATAATGGTCCTAAAAATAATTGAACCATTATTTAAGAAAGTATCTTTCATTCGCTGAAAATCGTTGAAATTTGCACATCGCCAAATTCCTCTTTAAGGATCGTAAGAAAACATCAATAGAATGAAATTATAAAACGATATTTAATTATAATTTAATTAATAATAACAAAATGAACATAATTTTTATGATCAAATAATGATGAAATTAGGGATAATAATAAATAATAAGACCATTATTCTGAAACTAGTTCAAAATTATCATGATTACTCACACCCGATATTGAAAATAGATCATAACCAACTAATATAAACACAAATAACAATTGTAAATGAAGTTTATAAATGGATAAAAATATAAATAATGTATCAATACTGGTGATCTGGATGGTTATATTTATTATATAATTGGTTTGAGTGTGATAAACTAAGCAGGAATTGATGGTTATTGTTTGATTTATAGAATATAATTTCTTATGACATATTTCTTATTGTGAACCATAACATCATCGATTTGTTGTGGCTATTTAATAATGAATTAATATTAAAATATCCATATCATTCATGGGGTTTTTATGAGATATATTATTTTATTTATTTAAAAATAATTCAACTTAAAATATACGAATGTTTTAAGTGTTTTGGTTAAGTAAACTCCATTTACTGAGTTATAATACGTCTTCTTGAACATATTTCATACCAGACTAGTTTCTTCAAAATTAATATTATATTTCACAATAATTACTATTTCTCTCAAGTTAATGTATAATTTTTATTCAAATATCCCTTCTTGATGAATTTATTTCCCATGAAAAGTGTATCATTATTGAGAATAATTCCCATTATCTCAAACGATGTTTTTCCATTCTTGTCCATATTTTAATTTTACAGCAATATTATCCTTTATTATTTGAAATACTATTATGTTTTATCTCATGTTACCTTAACATTTCCCTTAAACCATTTAAAAAAAATATTTTTCGGTTAATATTTTCTGATGTGGATTTTCAACAAAATTATTTCAAAATACTCAAAAGGGTTTCCATCTGTTAAAATAAAATGATTTATCTTATACTCCACATTAAATATTGATAAAATTAATGTATTTTAAAATATCTATTATTATGTATTAATTTTTAAAATTAAATGTTTTCAATGTGTTTTCACTTAATATTTTTTTAATGCTTTGTTTCATTTTCAAGGCTCCATTATAAAAGTTTCTTGTAAAAAAAACTAAAAGTTTTCAAAGTGTTTTCCCTACAAATTTTAGAAACCCTTATATATATTTCATGGATCCAACATTGAACATTATTTCTTAAAGATAATTTTTTTTTAAAAAATTTACTTCACATTTTCAAAAATGAAATTTCGAAGTGACTATAAATTTTTCTTTTAAACCATAGATAAAAGAATTTTTAAAAAACTCATTAAGGATATCACTATAGTTTTCATCCTTATTGGTAAAGGAATTATTTTCTTGGGACCTATTTTACTCGTATCATCCACTAAAATATAATTTTAAATGTTCTTTTGGGGTAATTAAATTCTGGGTGATTACTATTTATATTCTTTAGGTCAATTTGGGTGATACCATCTGGAAATGTTCTGAAACACATTTTTATTTCCTTGGGTTCTTCTTGACGTGTTTAATGGATATTTCAATTTTCACGATATGTATAAATTATTGATGGGTGAGGTCCTATATTTTCTTATAATTCATTGATAATGTTTATATATCGTGAGCGTAGATGGAAAAATGGAAGAATTTATCCCATTCCAAAGGGTATAAATGAGGATTTATCCCAAGGTAAGGGGTACATGACATGATTTATCATAAACCTATGAGTATACAATAGTATTTATCCCTATCAAATGGTATATTTGAGGATTTATCCCTAGTGAAACAGTAAACATGAGCTTCTATCAGAAGCCAACTGGTACATGAGAAGATTTATCCCAAGACAAAAGATATATTGGAGGATTCTCTAAAGATAAAGGGTATATGGGAGGATTTATCCCTATCAAGAGGATACAGAATAGGATTTACCGTAATCCAAAGGGTACATGAGAGGATTTAACCTATGAAAAATGTTATATTGGAGGATTTATCCCTATCTAATGTGGTATACAAGTGGATTTATCCAAATTCCAAGGGTTCACAAGAGGATTATACCAATCCTAAGATGGTATATGGGTGATTATCCCAATATTTTGATACGATGAATGTCTTGGTGGGTATCCTTGATATATGATATATATATATATATATATATTTATACCACCACTCTTATATCATAATCTTGTTCTTATGATTATTATCCCGGTCTCATGTTTAATTTCATATGAATACAAACACATTTTATATTGTATGTGTTTGTTAATTTGATATTACATGTTATTCCTTCATGACGTATGATCAATTTTTATTTTTTCATGATCTTTTAATAATATATTTTTCACATGAACGTGTTTCCTCTAATTCTTTTGACAAAAATATTTAATATATATTGATAATGTTTTCTTTAATGAGCATTTGAGATCACCCATTTCTTATGTTTCCCTTACAAAATTTATAAATATGAGTTTAAAATTTGGGAAGTATTGGTAAAACACTATTTTTTTGAATATTTTACTGATAATAAATGACCTAATTTCTTTACATTGTGCTAAATATGTTTATTTATGAAATATTTGGGATTAGATCATTCATTTGAAAATTTGATTACAATTCCAGTTTTCCCCTTTTTAAAATGAACTTTAGTATTTCGAACATAAATATTATAATATTAATTATTTAAACATATTGTTTTGTAAAAGGTTTCCTCACTTAATTTACTACAACTTTTATTCAGGACACTAGAACTAAAGAGTGCATTGGGTTGGTGAAAATGCGCCATGAAGTCAAAGTTGGGCTGGACTTGCCAGAATGGACATACTTTCTGTATTTGGGCTACAACATCATCATACAGGCTTGTATTTGGCCCAAACTTTGAGAGGATCTTAGGGATTCGTTTTCACACAAAGAAACCTTCTGTAAAGAGAGATGTTTCACTCGTTTTTGAGGTCAAATGGGCGGTGCACGTTGTATTAAAATATTTGGCTGAGATTCCCCATTCACACTTGAAACCTCTTTAATCCTAGCACCCCCTACACTCTATAAATTAGTGTTTTTCCCATTTAGAGGGGTTGGTACATGAATTCATTGATTGGAAATAGAGGATAATTTGTTTCAACAAAATTATCCTACCATTGTAAGAATGTTATCTCTTGAAGAAAGGATTCCCTCATCGAAGTCTCCTTCTCTTCTTCATGTTTTAATATTTTCATTCATGTATTAAACTTAATTTTTATTCTTTTATTTATTATTTTTTATTATGTTTTATTCAAATTTATTCTTCTCGTAATCTTCCTCTTTGGGATAATATTCTTGAGTAGAATCATGATTGGGTTATACCCATTATAAACCGTTGCTAATGCAATTCGCTTCTATGATGATTACGCCACCCATAATAGAGTACTCTTTTTAGTAATTGATATATCTATTACCTTATTCATTAATTTATTTTGAATCAATGAGATACTGTAATTTACTTAATATGATATATTAATTTAGTTTTAAATTTAAATGAAACTATGCAAGTAATTTAACAATAAACACAAATCAGGCGAGGTCGAGAATTGTGTCAATTCTGATAGCACGAACCTAATTGGTAACTCAAAACCAAATGGGATCAGTTTGTAGTGTTTAAATATAAACCGTAAACATAATTAATTATAATTTTTATAGAGGATATGTGCCTTAATTTACCACTCACCATAATCTAACCTTATAACATCAATCAAAGCAGGGTGTTGCGATTGCATGTTCCGAAGTTAACCTGGTCTTAAATTCACTTCATCCTTGTTGAAAAGTTAATTCTTGTAGGGTTAGGGATTTAACAAATTAAGGGTTCATAATTAAGTTTATATTAATTTAAATGATAATTATTAATAAATGATTGAAGAGGTAGAGTTATATTGATCACACTTTCTAAAAATAGTTTTCTAGGAAAACATCTTCTCATTGTGCATTGTTAATCAACTTACATTTCAAAATTAAAAATAAAAATAGGCAATCTTCTTCTAGAAATCTTATTCATGTTTTATCAACAATAAAAAACCCCCATCCTTTCATGTTGTGTTTTAATTATATTCTATTTTATTTTTAGAATACCATAAAGTAGTTGTTTTAATTTAATTTCTCCTTTGAGGGACGACCTTGGTCAGCCACTCTACTACACCTAAGTACCCAAAAACCACTAATCATTTGATGGCACCCACGACGTTGCGCTTTTTAAAATTGGTGCTATTTTCAGTGAGGAAATTAATTTATTCAACCAGTAATAGGTATTTATTTTATTTTTCATTTAATTCTTTTCTTCTCCTCTTTCTTTCTTATTTCCCCTTTCTCATGTTTTTTTCTCTTACTCTCTTCTTTTATTTTTATCAGACGAACTGAAACTTATTTTATTTTTAATATGGTCCACTTTTCATTATTTCATTTTCATCATTCAGTGATTTATGACACGAAATAATCACAATGGCCTCGTAGATCTTGTCCCTAAGATTGAACGTAGCCTTAGGGCACAATCATACATTCTCAGTCTACATGAAGTTTTAATATTCAACCATTTGGAGAATTCCTCCACTTTCAAAACATTAAAATTTTAATAAATTAAAATTCCACCATAAAATAGGATCCAATGGCTAGAAATAATGGATATTGACTTAATAGGACAAATCAAGAATTGGATGCACCTAATATTAACTATCAACCAAATTGTATTTCATACCCAAATCTTGAATCGGAAATTGAATTTTAACCTAGATTAATTCATCTTCTTCCAAAATTTCATGGTCTCTCATGTGAGGATCCCAATAAACACCTTAAAGAATTTAATGTGGTTTTATCAACCTTGAATCTAGGAAATGTATCTGAAGACCAATTCAAATTAAGAGCATTTCCATTCTCACATGATGGAGCTGTGAATGATTGGATGTATTATTTACAAACCAAAGATGTAACATATTGGAATGATTTGAAATGTATTTTCTTGTAGAGATTTTTTCCAGCATCAAATACCACTTCCATTCGTGAAGAGATCTATGGGATCAATCAAGCACAAAGGGAGTCAATGTATGAGTATTGGGAGTGATTCAAGATGTTGTGTGCAAGCTTCCCACATCACCAAATCAGTGTCCAACTCCTCATCCAATACTTATATGAAGGAATAAATCCTGTGGAGAGGAGAATGGTGGATGCTGCAGCTGGAGGAGTGTTGTTGGACAAGACACTAGTAGCTGCACGTGTGTTGATCAACAAATTGGCCCAAAACTCCCAAAAATTTGGTGATCGAGGTACACCACATGTCAGGGGAGTACATAAGGTAAGTTAATATTCTCTTGAAAGTCATTTGACTTATACCAAGTTGGAAGAATTGAAAACTATGGTGAGATAGATTAATTTGGCTCAAAAGACATCCCAACCACCTCTTTCAAGGACTTGTGGCATTTTCATTGAGACAAGCCACCCAATAGACTGTTTCCCCCAACTACAAGAAACATAAGATTGTGAAACAATGCTTCCTGGGCAACCTTATCAGAAGAAACAACCATATCACCAAAATAAGCTTGATTAATTTGCACCAACATACAACAAAGGGTGGATGGATCAATCAGACTTGAGGTTTGGATCTAGACTACAAAAAATTCCACCCTTCTAAAAAAACTTCATGCAGCCTCTGCCTTACCAGCAGAGATTCAAAAAACCTCAAAGAATATTTGAAGCCCAAACATCAACAAGCCAACAACTTGGGAATCCCCCACCAAAGGAAGATTCTGATACTAATAATCTTTTGAAACAAATTGTAGTTAATAAATAGAATGATCTTAAGAGTTAGGGTTCAGAGCTGAGGGAGTTGAAGACACAAATGACCCAGATTTCCACTGCCCTCCATGAACATGTAAGTAAGAGTTCAGGCAATCTACCTTCCCAACCCACTCCAAATACAAAGGGTAATTTTAGTGCCATCACATTGGGAAGTGGGAAGCAAAAAAATGATGATTCTCCACCTAACATTCCACTGGGATTCACCTCACCTCCAAAAAAGCCCATTTCCACATCAACTAATGAGAAACCCAAGTAGAAAGATAAAGGTAAACGAATGATTAATGATGTTACTCCTAAACCCCTTCCTTTTCCAAATAGGTTTCTTCAAACCAGTAAGATGGCTGAAGAATCAATTCAAAAGGAGGTTTTGGCCACATTCAAGCATGTGGATATCAATATTCATCTACTTGAAGCCATTAAGAAAATTACAAGGTTTGTGAAATTCTTAAAAGAACATTGTACCAATAAAAGAGGCCTCAAGGGAAATGAAAGGATAAATCCTTTAAGGAATGTTTCAACTCTCATTACACCAACACTAGTAATACCGTAAAAGTGCAAGGATCCAGGGACATTCACCTTCCCTTGCACCATAAGGGAGTTGCACTTTTCTGATGCAATTTGTGATTTGGGATCTTCTATAAATGTGATGCCTCACCCTGTATTCTCTTATTTGTAGGTTGGTGAGCTGAAGCCGATGAGGGTGGTGGTGCAGTTGGCGAATAGTGCTATGACATATCTAGTGGGAGTCCTTGAGGATGTACTTGTACGGGTAAGAGACACGATCTTTCCAGAATATTTCTATGTGATTAACATGGAGGAGATCAGGTAAATTCTCATGCTCCCATTATCTTAGGTAGACCCTTCCTCAAAACTGAAAAAACTATCATAAATTCCAATTAGGGTACACTTTTCATGGAGTTTGGAGATTAAGTTGTTATATTTAATGTTATGGACTCCATGAAGTACCCCTTAGAGGACCATTATAATTTTGCTATCTCCCATTTTGAACCACCATGTAAAAACCCCATAAAATTTGACTGTACAATTCTTAAAGAAATTATGAGTATTGGTTTTAGTTTGATGCTAAGAGTAATTGCACTCATATTTCTAATGCGTATGACTCACTTAGAATTGATTTTTAAATGGAGTCATTCTGTGATTTTGATCATGTGAACTCTAATTATGACATGGCTATTGAGTATTTTGATGGATTCAATGCTTTATTCTCTGATTTTGATGATGTTTGTTCTGATACTGATGCTCTTTGTGCAAATATTTCAGTTCCATCTATGTCTCTATCCATACACCACCCCCCTACACTAGAACTCAATCCATTTCCACCAAATCTCAAATAATCATACTTGTTAAGTGGTGAGAAATTACCAGTTATCATTTCTAACAATAACTCTTTTGAACTTGAAGAAACTTTTTTGAATATTTTGAGGGAGAACAACAGGGCAATCTGGTGGACCTTGGTTGACATATCAGGTATTATCCCCTCTATTTTCATCCATAGGATTCTTTTGGAAGATGATGCTAAACCGGTTAGGCAGCCACAAAGGATACTCAATCCAACACATTTGGAGGTTATTAGAAAAGAAGTTGAAAAATTGCTCGAGGCACGTATAATCTATCCCATTTCAGATTCTTAGTGGGTGAGTCCTATTCAGGTTGTGCCTATGAAAAGTGGTGTTATAGTTGTAAAAAATGATAAAGGGGAGTTGGTTCTGATGAGGGTACAAAATTGTTGGCGTGTGTGTATTGCTTACAAAAAACTAAACCATTCCACTCACAATGACCATTTACCCTCCCATGTATTGAATAGATGCTTGAGAGACTAGCTGGGAAGAAATAATATTGTTTCATGGATGGTTTTTCTACATATTTTCAGGTTCTTATAGCGCCAGATGATTAGAAGAAGACTACATTCACTTATCCCATTGAAATGTTTGCCTACTGAAGGATTCCATTTGGACTTTGCAATGCCCTAGGTACCTTCCAGAGATGCATGGTGAGTATTTTTCTGATTTTATTGAGACCTTCATGAAGGTATTCATGGATGATTTTACAGTTTATGGGTCTTCATTTGATGAATTTCTATGTTGTTTGGGAAATGTGTTGAATTGTTGTATTGAAAGGAATTCGGTCCTAAACATTGAAAAGTTCCATTTCATGGTAGATCATGGCATTTTCTTAGGGCATGCAGGGTCAAAACATGGAATAAAGGTTGATAGATCTATGTTAGATATTATTTCATCAATACTATAGCCTTCATGTGTGCATGAAGTTAGATCTTTCCTAGGGCATGCGAGATTTTGTCGGCGCTTCATCAAATATTTTAGTAATATTGATCTTCCTATGTCACGATTACTTCAAAAGGATTCTGATTTTGTGTTTGATGATTCCTGTAGGAATTCCGTTGATGAGCTAAAAAAATGTCTTAAAAATCCACCTATTATACATCCCCCATGGTGGGAGCATCCTTTTTAGCATATGTGTGATTCATCCAACTTCGTGATTGGATCTTTCTTATCTCAGAGGGTGGAGGGACATTGACATGTGATCACCTATGCTTCGAGGACATTAGATTCGACCCAATCAAATTAAACAACAATACAAAATGATTTTCTTTCTGTTATATTTGATTTAGATAAATTCTTTTCATATTTATTGGGCTGTAAAGTAGTTTTTTTCTGACCTTGAAGCTCTAAGGTACTGCTTGAAGAAGCCAGATGGAAAGCCCAGGCTGATCCGATGGATGCTTCTTCTTTAGGAATTTGATATTGAGATAAATGAAAAAGGGGTTATAAAACTTGGTGGCACACCACACGAGTAGGCTTACTCACACACTAGAAGATGACACCTTGGACTAGGTACCACTTCGAGAAACATTCCTCGATGAGCATCTTTATTCCATCTCATGTACGCATTCATGGCATGAAGATTTTTTTAACTTCCCTGTTGCCTCTGAAATCCATGAAAATTTAAAGAAACATCATGTCCAAAAATTAAAAAGTGAGTCTCAGTATTATGTTTGGGATGATCCATACCTCTGGTGCATGTGTAGTGATCATGTTATTGGGAGGTGTGTTCCTGATCATGAGTTGGAGTCTGTTTTCCATTAATGCCATTCACTTTCTTATGGTGTACACTTTGGACACCAACGAACATCTAGGAATGTTTTGGACTCTATATTATATTGGACTATATTATTCCATGACGCCCATGTGTTTTTTAAGTCATTATCTCATTGCCAACACACTGGGAATATTTTGCGAAGACATGAGATGCCCCAACAACCCAAACTATTCTGTGAGATTTTTGATATATGGGTCATTGATTTTATGGGTCCTTTTTAGATATTTATATATTTTGGTTTATGTTGATTATGTGAGTAAATGGGTGGAAGATAAGGCCACCAGGACTGATGGTTCTCATGTTGTTGTGCAATTTGTCAAAGCACAGATTTTTTGCAGGTTTAGAGTACCGAAGGCCATCATCAGTTACTAAGGGACACACTTCTGCAATCATAATTTTTATTCCCTTATTTGAAATTATGGGGTGACACACAAAACATCAACACCATACCATCCTCAAACAAATGGACAGGCTGAGGTTTCAAATCGTGAGTTGAAACAGATTTTAGAGAATACTATGTAGCCAAATAGAAAAGATTGGTTCAAGATCTTGGATGATGCATTGTGGCCTTATAGGACAGCATAGAAGACACCCATTTCTATGCCCCCATTTCAGATTGTTTTTGGGAAAGCATGTCATCTCCCCGTGGAGGTTTAACATTGGGCTTATTGGGCTATAAAGAAATGAAACATGGATTTGGCCCAAGCTGGAATCCAAAGGAAGCTGTAAATTCAAGAGGATGAGGATATTCAATTGATGTCATATGAGAACTCAAGGCTCTACAAGGAAAAATAAAAAGCATCTCATGATAGAATGATCCAACAAAAGGAGTTTCATGTTGGAGATAAATTCATCTATATAGTTCACGACTAAAGCTAATACCTGGTAAGTTGCGTTTCAGGTGGTTAGGTCCTTATGTTATGACTAATGTTATTTACTTATAGTGTAGTGGAGATCACACAAGAGGACATAGGAAGTTGCCTTACAGTCAATGGGAAATGTTTGAAAAGATACATTGAGGGACATCCTACTGATGTAGTGGATTTTATCATGCTGCATGACCCCATCATCACTTGAGCACATCAATCTGTTCCTAACCCTTTAACTTTTTTACTCTTTTTCCTATGTAAAATTATACATTTCATGTGAATATATCTTCTCATGGGTTCACATTGAAGACAAGGAAATATTTTACGTGTGTGGGAGGAAACCATTTAGTTTAGTAATTTTAATTGTTTTCTTGTTTTAAAAAAACAAAACAAAAAAAATTGTTTTTTTCAAATTTTGTGTGTTTATTTTTCAATTTTTTATGTGTTTTTGAATCTTTTGAGATGAAATTATTCTCAACACCATTTCTAAATCCATATCAATAATTGAAAAATTTATCCCATGAAACCGAGCATAAATGAATGCTGAAAATAACTTTTTTCATGTTCAAATGTTTAGTAATTTCATGAAAATTACTCTAAATTTTGAATCTCATGGCACATATCACTATCATATATTTGGAATCACTTTCGTGTGAGGCTTATGAACCATTAATTTAATATTCCATACATTCACCTCACTTCTTGAGAGAACCAAACCATGAAAGATTTTACAAGAATTTGATTTATCCTTATGAAAACATGAGGGTTTGAGGTACTTATATTTAAATGATTGAGGCATTTGTTTGATATTGAATCCCCTATTTCAAAGAATCCTTTTTTATAATGGAATATATTTAACATTTAATCCTTGTATCCCTTAGAATCCATGAACAACCTGTTAGGATAGCCATATTACAATCCAATTTTCCATGTCCAACCAACTCTTAAAGTGAAATTGTATAATCTAGTCGAAATTATGTGTTGGGGAAGCTATCTTGTGTTGTGCTATGAAATTATGTGATACTTTGGGTGGAAATTTAACTTCTGAAGTGATGTGTTTGTTGCAAAAAAAATCGTTTTGTTGAAAGTTGTGCCTTTTCTGGAGCTTTCATGACAAGTTAAGTTGTGCCTATCCGGAGCTTTCACGAAAAACTATTTTGGAGAAGATTGACATTTATTTGCTGAAAGGATGAATGGTGTAAAATTCCCATGACATTTCATGATGATGGATATGAATTTATACTATTGGGATTTTGGAGGAGACCATATTTAACAAAAAATTAGATTAATTCAATTTTTCTTCAAAAAGAGTCAAGCCCTCCACATTTAGCTTCAGAGTGTTTTACATATAAATCCTACCATCCAAAAGCCATAGAACAGACCTAAAAATTTCTTCATGAGAAACAAATGTCCTTGAATCATATCAGGTAGCGATTTAGGAATTTATGGAGCCTATGGTGACCCTTTTATGAGTTTGGATGAGAAAGACATTGCAATTTTTTTTACATTTGCGTGATAAGAGAAAATTCAAGCGAGGTAAGTGTTTTGTGCATGGATGGATAAATGAAGTGGAAATCTATTGAATGATATAAATAGAGAACTTTAAATAATCGGTTTTATGATGCATGGTATCTTGTGTTTATTGGTGTGAAATTATTGGATCTAAAGGATATGTGTTTTAAAATTATTTTGATTTAATATTTATCTTTACTTGATATGAGGTTTTACTTAGGAGTGCAAAAGTGTAAGTGTGTGGGAGTTAACAAAACACTATTTTTCTGAATATTTTATTGATAATAAATGACCTAATTTCCTCAAATTGTGCTAAAAATGTTCATTTATGAAATATCTTGGATTGGATCATTCATTTGAAAATTTGATTAAAATTCCAGTTTTACACTATTAAAATGAACAGTTGTATTTCACACATAAATATGTTAATAGGAATTATTTGAAGATAAAATTTTTTAAAATTTTTTTAAATTATGTTTCTACAACTTTTATTCAGAACACTAGAGCTAAAGAGTGAAATTGGTTTGTGCAAATGGGACATGAAGTCAAAGTTGGGATGGACTCGCCAGAAAGGACATAGGTTCTGTATTTGGGAAATAACATCTTCATCAATGCTTGGATTAGGCCACAATTTTGAGAGGAGATCTTTAATTAAATTTCTCACAAATAATTATGTTTTAAGGAGATCTAGTTCACGCTTTTTGGATATCAAATGGGCAGTTCATGTTGTATTAAAATATTTGTTCGAGATTCCCCATTCACACTTAAATCCACTTTAAACCTGGCCTCCCCTCCACTCTATAAATTAGTGTTTTTCTCATTTGGAGGGGTTGGGATGTGAATTAATATATTTTAAGAAGAGGGGAATTGTTTTCAACCATATTATACAACCATTTTATGATGGGTACCTCTTGAATAAAGGATCCCCTCATCGAAGCCTCCTTCTCTTCTTCATGTTGTAATATTTTTATTTGTGTATTAAACTTAATTGTTCTTCTTTTATTTCTTCTTTCTCTTATGTTTTTTTTCAAATTTATTATTCTATTAATCTTCATATTAAGGCTATAATTCGTGAGTATAAGAATGAATGGGTTATTCCCATTTTAAACCATTTCAAATGTAATTCGCTTCTACGATGATTACGCCACCCAGGGAAGAGTAGTATTTTTAGTAATCGATCTATCTCTTACCTTATTCATTAATTTATTTTGAATAAATGAGCTAATATAATTCACATAATATGATATGTTAATTTAGTTTTCAATTTAAATGAAACTAAGAATACAATTTAACAATAAACATAAATCACGAGAGGTCAAGATTTGTGTGAATTGTGAGAGCGCGAACTTAATTGGTAATTCAAAATCGCATGGGATCAATTGGTAGTGTTAAAATATAATCCATACACTCAATTAATTATAATTTACCGAGAGGATATGTGCCTTAATTTACCATTGACTATAGTCTAACCTTATAACATCAATCAAAGCAGGGCGCTGCGATTGCATGTTCCGAAGATAGCCTGGGGTTAAATTCACTTCATCTTTGTGGTAAAGTTAATTCACGTAGGGTTAAGGACTTGAAAAATTAAGGGATTATAATTAATTGGATATTAATTTAATTGATAATGATTAATAAATGATTAAATTGGTAGAGTTAGATCTATTACACTTTCTAAAAATAGTTTTCTAAAAAACACATTCTCGTTGTGCTTTGTTAATCAACATACATTTCAAAATTAAAAACCAAAAAAATGAAATCTTCTTCCTGCAAATTTTTTTAAGTTTTATAAACAATAAAAAACCCACATCCTTTCAAGTAGTGTTTTAATTATATTCTATTTTACATTTAGAATTACTTTAAACAGTTTTTTTAATTTACTTCCTCCTCTGAGAGATGACCTTTGTCAGCCACTCTGCAGCATCTAAGTACCCAAATACCACTAATCATTTGAGGGCACCCACGACAACGCACATTTTCAAGTATATAAGGGAGTATAGTGGGGTTAAATTGTGGATAAATGTTTACATGTCTTTCTTATATTGATAGTCCCCAAAGACAAAAAAACCATGGTTCTTTGGATTGTGTGACTATTATATGATTGAATGATTATTCATGTAAAATAATGAAATAAATATGTACATTTCTATAGATGGAATAAATGGAGGTTTTAGTTATTTTTTATACTAAGTGTACATATTTTGGATAATATTATAAGAGAACATTAGTAAAAAACCTGGGGGTAAATTTTTTAGATAAGCCTAAATATCAGCTGATGTCCTAAATTTTTTGGTAATATAGGGATGTGTGGTTATACTAGAAATTACATCCATGTTTGGATATTAGAAACTAGATATGGATGTGGTACATATGAAACTAGGGATAATAACACCAAAAAATGTTGGTTTAGTATTGAAATAGTCTTCACTCTGGTCTATGATTAGTGGGACTAAGGTTTCACACCTGACTAGAAACTCCAGTGGGATATGATTTAGTTAATAACATTCTCTGTACAAGCCATTATAAAGGATTTATTACGTTAATGAATATGAGGGAACCCAAATTAATGTAACTTAGGTTAAACTAAAAGTGTTATATGGTGAACTATGTATGAAAAAATATAATAGGTTGAAATGAAGGTTCCTTCAATGACCCAGACCCGAGTAACTCAGAGCCGATGTCTACTTTTTTAAATTAGAACTAGATACAAGTAATTATATACCAATTGAACTAATTGTTTATTTGTGTTTTTAATCTTTAAAAATACTCGAATTTCATATAAAATTTCAAAATAGGAGATACATAATTTTTTTCATTGAGAAATCCACTATTCCTTATAGCATATCCAATTATATCAATCAAAAAACACTTCCTGGTATTCTAGGGAAAATAAAACATAGGAAATGGGTAAGGTAAAATTCTATTTAAGGGTAACAGTACAATGTAAAACATCATGAAAAATAATAATAATAAATAGAGAAAGTTAAATAACTAAAATTATTATATTTAATCAATAAACTGAGCATAAAATGGAAGAAATAAATGATAATCAAATAATTCTGTATAAATAATCACATGATCTTGAAACTTATTCATGAATATTATAACTAATATAATAATAGTACGGAAGTATACCACTGATATCATAATTATGGAATACATCATACCAAACAAATGAAATATTCAAGATCATTATCAAGACACTTTAAATCAAAGGGTAGAAACCCAACTAATCTGGGAAATTAATTTGTCCCACGTGACCTATAGATACATCAAGGAGAAATATATAACTAGGCCCCATCCATAAAATAATAAGTCTGATGATTTTTTCATATGAAATGGGTGAATCACAATCTACACAAAAATTCATATTAAAAAATATTATACAAAATGTCAATACATAGCCTTGTTTAATAAACATAATCATAAACCATCCAGATTAATATGGTGAATGGTAATAAAATATTACTTCTCCAGTCAAATTGATCATAATACATCCAATGAAAGAATAATGATGGTTTCAATGAAACATATACCCATTTTATCATAATTAAAACAAATCGGATTATGTCATTTCTAAATATAAATACCATAAGAATATCATTAGAATCTTTTTTGAGAAAAATAATATTTTCACTTTGAAAATAACCTTCTAAAACAAAAAAGTTCATTTTTTTAATATAATTTTATTTTAATATAAAACTTTAAAATAGGTAAAATATTATTTAAAACACTGATTGGTTATGATGGTGTAAACTTCCATTCATGTCATACATATTAAAACAAATATTCTTTACAAATTTTCAGTAAAAGACAAACAATCCTTGTTTTGAAAAACCTGATGATCCCTTTATTTTTTTAATATAGAAACATGGGTAAAAATTTATTTAATAAATCACTTAGGAAATTTTAAAAATAATTTTTAAAACATTTTTAAAAAAAATTGATTTTTTTTAAAATGGATTTTGACTAAAGGGAGAAATACATTTGGATATTACTGAAAACATTTCTCAATCAATTTAATCACCAAAGAGTGAAAAAAATTTACTATTAATTTTAAATTCTTTTGAATAAAAAGATTATAATTATATATACATATATTGATTTCAATATAGAGATATCAAATAATTCCCCCAAGGGAAACTTAATAAAAAACAATCCCAAATAAAAATGAGATTGTGAAATAAACCCTTACAACTTTGGTAACTTTTAAATCATAAAGTACATGAAATAAAAAAAATAAAATGAAATATAAAATACCATTAATATAAATAGTTTTATGATATTATACATATAATGTTATTTATATACACCACTAAAAGTAAATAAGTATTGAATAGGGCATATGTCACCCAAAAGTAAAAGTGAGACGTGAAACCCTTACCTCGTGGATGAATTCCTTCATATGCTTTCATAAATCCCACATAACAATTATTTGTTTATTATAAATATATTTAATAACCAAATCATATATATAATACCATATTTTAACAACTTATTATATTTTACCACTTATTTTATAAAAATATTACATTATATTCATTATTTTGGGGGTTAATTGCTATGTTTTGTAATGAGTGTTTTTTCATGAATGTTTTAGTTTTTATAAAAATATATAGCTCTATTATATAAAAAATTATATTAATTTGATAAATATTTTTTCATAATTTAAATCCTTCAAACCATTATTTAAAATTGAAAATAGAAAATGAATCACATCACTTCATGGAGAAAGTATGCCATATGTACACATGAGCGATGATATCATTTTCATAAAGGGTGCAAGGGTAAGGAATTATATGATATATTAATATTATGAAATAGATATAATGTCATAAATATAACATATATTTATTAAATTTATCTTTAATATCATCTATGTACTTATTTTTTTGGAAACAAATCACATGGATTCTTGAAGCGGTAGCCTGTTATACATACGAGTGACGTTATCATATCCCTCAAATAATGGAATGTTAGAAGTAATATTTGAAATAATAACTCTTAAATTATAATAATATCAAAAATATAATATAAATATTTTAAATCCACAATTATATATTTCCTTTAATAGTGTTTATGGAAAACGAACTACATCAATTTGTGAGGTGGCAGTCCACCGTACACACGATCAATAATTTTGTCTCCCATTTGTTGGAGGAGGATATGGATAAATATTTTCAAATAATCATAATTACATATAAATATTTGTTAGATAATATTTTTATTATATTTTAACTATTAATAACTAATTTAATGTGAAAGAATATTAAATAAAATGGAAGATCATTGTTAATACACTTACCTTCTCTAAGAGAAACCTCATTTGGGTCTCAAATTAAGGACCCTAGGGTTAGTATTTCGAGAAGAAAATCATATATAAAATATTTATAAGTAGTCTAGGGCTATATGTTTTATGTTAATGGTAGTAAAAACTGAATTTATACGTGTGAATACTGGAATAGAAGTAGTTTCCTTCTATAAGTGGGGGAAGGGAACCCTCTTAGAAATAACTTGGATATTTCCCAAATAAATCCAATATTATAAAGTCATTCACATAAAAAAGATTGAAAATAATATTATGGTTTAATTTTTGATATTAAAAGTGTAAATAATTTCATCAAATTAAATTTTGATATGTTGGTAGGTCATTTAAACTCTTATATTCTTAGTTTAACCCTTAGTAAACATATTTTTACCTTAAACACATTAATAATTTTTTACTATTTTCACATTAATTTCGGTAAAAAATTATGTTTAACTTATTAGATAATATATTTTATTTTGAATAAATATGTAGAATCTATTTTTATAAATTCAATTTATATAATTTTTAGCATTCAATTTAAAATTATGCCTACAGACGCGACAAAAGCAGGTTACCCAATAGAAAATTCCCACTATTATAAAATAATTTAATATAAAAGTTAAATATTAAATTGATTGTAAAGACCAAAATATTGTTTAATATAAACAAATTTAACTAATTTTACATTAATTTTTTTAATATAATTTAACTTTGTAAAAAATGTAAACGAAAATACAGATTTCATTAAATTTCCTTTTTTAACTATTCATTAAAAACTGAAATTTCTCAAAAAATTATAAAAATTCACCATAAGATAATTTTGGTATGAATATTTCAAATATTAAATTTATTTTAAGATATATATTTTCTAAAAGTGAAAAATTAATTTTATCATAAGTGTTGAAGAGGTGAAAAAGCTTTTTTCTTTGAAAAATATTATTTTTTTCAGAAAACATTTATATTAATTTCAAAATCTTATTATTTTATTTATAATAAATAGATATACAATTAATGTATTTTATACATGTTTGAATCATATAATATCATAATTTAGGTAGTACAATTTATAGCAGTTCATTTACTGACATGGTTATAATGCTCTTATTGAAATAATAATATTTTAATTGTGTATCATATATCATTTAAAACCAGTGTTGCAGGCATATAAAAATATTTATGAGATTTAGTTAATCTAAAAATAAATATAATATAAAATATTATGGTGTTATATTTTCATAAAAACTTATTGTTTCATTTTATACACACTACTGAACATGATCTTTCAATTTTAAAATATCAGGGTGTTACATTCAACCCCTTAAATAAATTATATCCTCATAATTAAATTTTGATCATTGTAATCAAGGGTTTAACATTTGAAAATAGCTTTATTGGCAAAACACACCATAAAAAGGGTTAATAAAACATCGTCTTTTTAAGAATAAAGTTAAGTATGAAGGTCATCCTAAATAACATATTACTAGGTTTCTATGTAGGTGAACATTACTAAGAAATAAAAACATGTACAAGGAATAGAATAGTAATGAAAAAGGATTAATATAGAGTGAGAATGATCATATATCATAAGAAATTTAGTTATATAGGGAAGATTAATGGAAAAAATACCATAAATAGGGGATAAGTTAAGGGGCCATTTGATTCATAGAACTTTAAGGTATCAAGATTACATTGTTTCCTGAAGATTATTTCCATGGTGTTGAGGGATTACTTTACCATCTATAATGAGAGAATAAGAAAATATTATGACTTTATATCTTTCAATAAGAAAACTTTCATACTTTGGATGTGGTTTAATCAATTCCTACTTCATCTCTTACTCTATGAAAATAATATCTATTTGAAATGTTTATGCCTGAAGCACTAAAATTTAAAAGAAACTGATTATGAGGTTAATAAATGAATGAAATTTCATTACTACTATATATATATATATATTTGTGTGTGTTTTTTCTAAGTGTTTTTTTTTGAAAAGTTATATAATGTCCCCCAAAGTTCAACATAATCCATTCCACAAATAGTTAACATGAAGACTCATCCAAAATTTGACTTTCCAAATTTAAAGTCCAACTTTTTTGAAGAAAGGTGACTAAATAAAAATTATATTCCCTAGAAAATATAAATTGGCCTTTAGAATCACATTAAAAATATTCTAACACCATGATAACAAAAAAAAATTTAATGAAAACTTACGTGTTTCCAAATATAAAATCTCAGGTTTTCAAATATATTCCATGAATAAATACTTGTAGTAAACTCTAACAATGATAACATAAAACAAAAAACCTCTAAAAATTTTCATGGTCCCTAAAACTATGATATAATCATATCATTATTATGTCAATATATGGAACATATTAAGGGTTATCATCACTCAATAATTTGATTTCAAGGAGGTTCAACTTGTCACTACATCACTTTTCTTGGTCATCAGTAGTACAAGAATTATACATTTAATGATTCTTATAACCAAAAAATCATTGAAACTTTTATCCTATAACCTAGTACCTAAATCCAAACACCATAACATTAATCATTACACTTTGTCTATGGTAATAACACAATCTTGAACAAGAACCCTTAGTTTCTTTTGAGGTATATTCCCTTGACGCTTGGGCATTCATTTGCATAATTTTCTGTATCTATATAATTTGAGCATTTAACATTGGATATTTAATTATTTACCATTAAATTATTATCATGGTGGAATTTCCATACACATTGGTAGAAAACTCCCATTCCCTTCAACAAAGTACTAGTGTGTCTTTATCCACAATTATGACATGTAGGAAAACCATTTTTTCCATTCCCCCCTTATACATTTTTCTCTCTACAAATATCTTCTTATATCGAATACCTTCAAATCCATAATACCGAGATAAATTTATTTCTATATTGATAGCACATGATACTATTTCCTCATATGATGATAATGTTTGGGATATTATTTTCATTCGAAATATTTTTCTTAATATCATCAATGAAATGACCATTAGCACTCTTTGTATTATGTTCATTGTATGGTTTTTATTCTTTATACCATGTTTCATTTAAAAATTATAAATTACACTATATATGAATATAAAAATACGAAACATAATTTATAATCCCAAAACTAGTGAATCACTAAACGGAAATTGAAAAAATTATACATAAATAATCTCATAATAATAAACATAGTTTCTTTGGGGATATTTTTATTTTTAAATCCTTCATAATAGTAGTTATTGACAATGTGAATTATCTTAAGAATATCCCCTTGGAGTTTCAAACTAGGTTTATAGTAAGGCCCATAATTTTTGACCTGGTAAGTATTAGGTCAAGACCAATTTTCTCTTTTTAGAGTTATTATGCGTATAATAATATATTCTAGAACCACATCAATTTATGTTATCTAGACATGGATTTATTTCTAGAAAAAAACTACACAATATCTTCCTTAACAAAAAATTATGATGTTATTATATAATTAAACTCAAATTATACCATAAGGTTATGTTTTATAATCTTTTTTCCCTTAAACTACTTCCCAAGGATTGAAATAAACTTCCTCTGATACTGACAATAATAACCCTATCTCTAATAACATAGAGCTAGTGTCAAATTTATTAAATTGAAAATATATACAAGGTATTTCATCCAAAAGGAAAAAATAGTTTAGAAGAATTTGTAAAATAGACACATAATTCACATTTCCATACATTTGAAAACATCAAATATAAAAATTATTTGCGTTGAAAATTACAGTATTCCTCATATCATATCCATTCATATCAATCATAATACACTTCCTGGTATCCTGAGGAAAATAAAACATAATAATGTGGTGATATAAAATTATCAAAAAGGGTAAGAGTACATTATAATATATCATGAATAAATAAGCACAATCAATTTGGCACGTTAAATAATTGAAAAACTTTCCGGTTTACCAATGAATTGAGTGTAATATGAATGAAATAAATGATGTAAAAATATATCCATATGAATAACCAAATGAAGTTTAATTTTATCCATGGATATTATAAGTTAATGAATAATCACATAGAAATTAATAACTGATCTCAAAATGAGTGAATTAATTATTCCTATTATCTGAATTTTTCAGACTTTCCTCAATATTGAAAAAATATATGGTTAGAAACACATATAATTTGTCCAATAGTTTTTTCTCATTATACCTGCCCATGCATCGAGGGGAAATTTATAACCTCCCCCATCCATAAAATAATAAGTCTAGTGAATTATTCATATTAAATTGCTAAAAAATAATCAATATAAATATTCATATTAAAACTTTCAAATGAAAAGGTAATATATACACCAATAAAATAAACATAATCATAATCCTTCGAGAGTAATGTAGTGAATAGTAATAAAATTTTACATCCTTAGTAAAAATGATCAAAAACCATCTAATGTAAAAATAAATATAAATTAAATACAACCTATCCCCAGTAGATTATAAGAACAATAAAGGGTTTTTGTTATTGATGAATAGAAATACCATAAAAATTTCATTAAAAACATTTGTTGAGGATAATAACTTCTTAATTTTTAAAAACACATTTAGAAAAAGTTCACAACAAATTTTAAAAATAAAGTTATTTTAAAATAAAATTTTCAAACTTGTAAAATAATATTCCTGAAATTTACTTTTTATGATAGTAGAAAATTAATTTAATTCCATACATGATAAAATATAAATTTCTTTCACTTTTACGGTAAAATCTAAAAGAGACTTCTTTTGAAAATGACATGAAATTCCTTTAAATTTTTTTAAAATGTAATAATGGGTAAAAATTTAGTTAATAAATCATTTTTAAATGGTTAACATAAATTTTGAAACCATTTTTTTGAATACATGGATTTTCATGATGAAGGATTTTCATCCGAAGGGAGAAATAAAGTTTGATTTTTCTTAAAAACATTTTATCAATCATTTCAAGTACCAAAGAGTGAAAAATGGTAATATTACATTAAAAAATTCATGAATAAAATTAGTATTATAAAAAGGGATATATATTAGGATATATATATATATATTAAATAATTCCCCCAATGTAAACATAAAAAAATCAATCCCAAATAATAATGAGATTGTGAAATAAACCCTCACTACTTTTGTAACTTTTGAATAATAATCCCCCTGAAATTAATAAAATAAAATGATAATTTATATAAAATTAGGTTAAATACATTCATGATATAACATATAAAATGGGAAGTATGTACACAAAAAAAATTAAACAAGTGGTGAATATAAGATATGTCTTATGGAAGTAAAAATGATACGAGAACCCCTTACATGATAGCTGATTTCCCTCATACTTATTCATACCTCATGTATAACAAATATTGGTTTATTATAAATATATTAAATAACCATAATACTATATGTCATCCCATATAAGACCCTATTATAACATTTTATGTCCTGTTGTTTAATAATATTTCATTATTTTCATTGTTTTGGTTGTCAATTTCCCTGTTTTCCAACACATGTTTTATCATGAGAGTTTAAGTTATTTTATGAAACATTCATTTCAATCTTATCAAAAATTATATTAATGTAATAAATATTATTATTTTTAATTAGATACGTTATTATAAAAATTATTTAATATTTTACATTGAAAATGAATCGCATTGCTTCATGGAGATAGTAGGAAATATATACATAGGAGAGATATTATCATTATCTTAAATGGTGAAAGGGTAAGGTATTTTATGATATATTAATTTAAAATAATTGATATAATATAAAATATATAACATATATTCATTAAAGATATCACTACTATCTTACATGTAAATTGTAATAGAGAAATGAATTACACAACCTTGTGAGGTGGAAGTCTACCTTACACACGAGTGATGTTACCTTATCCCCCATGAAATGGTAAGTAAGAAGGTATTTGTGACATAATAATTCAAAAATTAAAAAATAAAAAAATATATCATATATATATTAAATCCATCATTATATCAATCCTTTAATGTTGGTGACGAAAAGTTAAATCAATCGGGTCGCATGACAGCAGTCTTCCATACACACGATCGATGATTTCGTTTACCATTTTATGGAGGATATGGATAAATAATATTCCATCAATATAATAACATATTAGTATATTTAATATAATTTATTTTTTAAATGTTTTATTTTTAAGGTAGGAAAATACGAAATAAAATGATATAGCTTTTTGAAGATAATTACCTTACCTAAGAGAAACGTCATTTGGATATACTCTCAAGGACCATTACGTAGGAATTTCGGGAGTTTTAAGAGATATATAATATGTAAAATGATTTTAGTGGGATAGTTTTCTAGGTTTTTGAGGATAAAAAGGTATATATAGCTATAATTATGTGAAGTGGGTGAGTTCCCTTTTATAAGTGAGGGAATGAAACCCTTTTAGAAATTACTTGGGAATTTCCCAAAAGAATATAAAATGATAAATAAATTCACTTGAAATAATATTCAAAATAACCTTGTTATATAATTTTGGATAGTATAATGTGAAAATATTTCCACAAAATCATATTTTAAAAAGTTTTTAGTTCAATTTAACCCTTATCTTCTTAGTTTAACCCCCAATGAACCAATTTTTACCTTAACCACAATAAATAAATTCTTCCGTTTCTATTATTAATTTAGGAAAAAATTTAAGTTGAAAAAATAATATAATATATATTATGTTTATTCACAATATTGACTCCATTTTTCATAATTAAATTTATAAAATTGACATAATTCAATTTAAAATGATTCCCCAAGATGAGAGAAAAACGATGGTCTCTAAAGAAAAACTTATCATAAATGTAAATGTTTTTAGTATTAAAATTAAAAATAAAATTGATTAAAATAACCTAATTTGTATTTATTATATTATAATTTAAATAAGTTTACTTTAAAATAAAAATAAATATAATTTAACTTTGCATGTAAATTAAAAAAGGAAATTTTTATTAAAAGTTAGTATTTTTAACTATTCATTGAAAAAAGAAACATCAAATAAAAATCCCAAAAAATAACCCTATGATAATTTTTAAACTATTATTTTCAAAATTAATTTCATTTTATAAAATATATTTTATAAAAGAGAAAAAATTAGTTTTATCATTACTGGAAAGAAGTGACATAACTGCTTTGTTCGAAAAATAGTGTTTTTTAGAAAATAGTTTTTTTTTCATTCAATTGGTTCATATTTTATTTACAATAAATTTATATACAATAAATTTATTTTATACATGTTTAAACCATATATTTTTATAATTTAGTTATTACTATTCATACCCACTAATTTAGCGACTAGGTTATAATTGTCATGTTAAAATAAAAATATTTTTATAGAGTATCATATTTCGTTTAAACTGAGTATTGCATGTATCATAATATATTAAATAGATTTAATTTATTTCAAAATACATATATAATAAAATATTGAGGTTTGAGATTTTCTTCTAAAATTTTTGTTGTGTATCATACATACTATTTTACACAAGCTTCCTATTTTAAAATATAAGGGTGTTATAGTGAAATTAAAGAATACATATTTGGATTGAACTTTAATATTCATATAAAAATTTACTCTATTTCTATAGGATATGGCCATGACAATTTTTTAATATTTGTTTGAAAAAATTTCAAGGAATTTATGTTGAGAAATTTATTTATTTAGAAACCACTAAGTCTTATAACCAAATAATAGAGCATACATAAATGGTTAATATATTTATATATAAATATTATGATGGAAAATGTGAGTTTCATAGTCCTACCTAAGGTATTTAGTTTGACATATCAATAGAAATTAAATATTTACACTCTTAGATATTTTCATTAGTGGAAGATATTTTTCAATTTTATTCTGGTATATTCTCAAAATCATGAGGATTATGTGAAATATATAAGGGATATTCTGTAGTTGGTGTTCATTAAATGGTTGGATCCATAAATTAAATAGAATCAATAACCTTGTAAATTTATTTGATTACAAGGCTATATTTTTTTTGTATAAATATTTGAGAACATGTGATTCAGGAATGGATAACTAGGGGGTTTAATATATGTTCGATGTTGAGGAAATAAAGTAATGATTGATTTGAGAAAAGGGACTTATATAGTATTTATAAAACTGAAATTGATTATTTATTTTTAGAAAAATGTATCCATGATTTTTTTTGTGAATGGTATCCCTTTTTTTGGATTATTATATATATTTACTGTGTAGGAATTTATAAAATATAGGTTAATATCATTTGATGCTTAAAGATAGTGTAATTTTTTGCTAAAATATATGGTATCACTGTGGTAGATATTTAGGTGGTTTTGGGAAAGGTATGTTATAGAGAATATATAACAGGTTATATACATATGTGGGTGTATGATAATATGAAGGTTAAAAATTTTTGGAGGAAAGGTAAATAACTTGATATAACCCAAGAGAGTAAGGTAGACTTCATATTAGTGGTTATATCTCAAAGGGTGAATATGTTAATAATATCCTCACCAACATTCAATAGTGAGTAATAATTAAAATTGTGGGTATGAAATTTATTTAAGAGGGAAAATTTAACACCCTGAGATTTTAATATATTATTATCTTTAAATAAGTTAATTTTTAGATAACATTTTTTCCACACATAATGAAAAATATTAAACAATACCATTGTATATTTATTTTTGAATTTCAAGATCTAGTCAATCAATTTTTTGGAATGAATATGTGTATCAAATTTAGGAAATATTTATATAAATATGATAAAGGAAATTTTTAATGTGAATTAAATTCAATTATTATTGCTAAAATTACTATTAACATAATTATAAACTTAGAATTTTATTTTTATAAAAAAAATACATTTTATGTGATAGGATTTTTTATCCGAATAATATTATAATAAATTTATAGTAATATATATTTATATTAATAATTAGTTACAAATTAGAAAAATATATGAAATATGGAGAAAAATATATTGTGTTCTAAATATTTTTTCCCTATAAAAATTGCTTTTCATTATATTTCATTATTTAATTGAAATTTTTAATTTAAAAAATATGAGAATTTTTATTTCAAAAATTATTTTTTGTGTTTATTGTAGTAATATATTTTTTATTTATATTTATTTTTTATTTTTTGAAAAATATTGATTTTAAAGTGAATAGTGAAATATAAAATTTTTATAAATACCACAATTTATTTGAATTAATTTTATATAAGTATGCTATATAAATTTATAAAACCATTTTTAAAAGAAATATTTATTTTATAATTGTAATTATAAATCTAAAAATATTAATTCTATTTTAAAAGTCGATATTTGATATTTTAGAACTTATGTGATATTTTTTCTGAAGAAACTCATTTTAATACATTAAAAATCAATAATTTTAGAATCAAATTTTTATGAATTTATTTAATAAAATAAAATAAAATTAGATTAAAAATTTAAAATAGTGTGGTAACAATTATTTAAGAAGGTTAATTTTATTATTATTCAAAAAGGATAAATTAATTTGGTTAAAACTAATTACCATGGTAGGATTAAATTGGGGTTATAAGGGGTTGACCTAGAAAAAAGCAAAAAACATGTTAAAAAAATATGTGATAATTTGTGGTTGTGGCACGTTTTGAAATTATATATTACCCATTACATTATTTACACATTTTTGAGATACATTCGTATAGATTGACTAACCATTATTAAAAAGTATTGGATATTTAGAAAAATATCGTCCATCTTCACTTATAAAAAGGGAACTCCTCTCCTCACATAACCTCACAGCACAACCTAATTATTTTTACCCAAAATGATCCCAAACCTATCCTAATATTTTCAAGACACCTTCAATAGGTATTTACTTTATTTTAAGGCCACCCCTCAAAGGATTAATCCACTTTACATAGGAGATAATATAAGAAGTGATGTATTAATTTATAACCACACATTTATAATTTCTATTTATTTCATGGAATTTATTCTTACAAAGATTTCATTACACAATATAAAAATTAACTAATTAATATATTTATTATAATGGTATGTAATTATTATTATTGTTCAATAATTAACCTCATTTCCCTTTTCTATTAACAATAAAAAATAGTCATTTTTGTGTTGTGAAGACTACTTCCTCCCCAATGCAACATGTTTTATTTTCCTTCACCATCTTACATTGATATCCATAATAGTGTTATTTAATTTATAATTATGATATTTATTATATATTTTAGATTAAAAAATAATAAAACTTATAAATTATCTTCCCCATTTATTGGAAAATGTAATCATTGTCCCTGCATTCCTGTGGACTACTGCCTCAATGGAAAAATCAATTTCCATTTTTCTTTTCATCACCCCCTTACATGGATGTTAAATAGAATATGTTTAATTGATAAATATTTTTTTATGATATTATTATGTTTCTATAAAGAAAATTTATACAACCTATTAACAATTTAAATAATAAAAAAATTAGAATATTCACCATCTAAAAGAGAATTCTAAGAGAAAAAAATGACTTATTCGTATGATGTAATAAATTCATATAGTTTATATTATTACTATAATTCCTAAAATTTAAGATAAAAAATCCTATAAAAAGTAAATAAGATCATTAATATTTTTTATTCAGATATTAAAATGAAATCCCTTTGTAATCATACATAATTACGGTGTGTTTGTGTTTAGGTTGGTTTAGCCACATACTTAAAAAATGTTATACTTTTTTATCATTGATGAATATGGAAATTCATTTTCTAGTAAAAATCATATAAATAAGTGAATAATTATTTATTTGGTTTCTTAAATGGTAATATATTAATTAACACAATTTTTAAGAAAACACAATTAGTTCACTAAAAATAGTTGAAACATGTTTATCACCAAATTCATATTTTTATGTTCATAACAAAAAATTTCATTGAATAAATTATTAATTTTATAAATCATTATAAAACATAAATTTGATCACATTATATTATATATTAATGGTGAACATTGGGAGATTAATTTAGAACCACACCGTTTATGCAAAACTAGTTGAAAATGATAAATATTACTCACACCAAATATTGAAAATAAATAAAAAGTAATTAATATAAACAAAGGGAATAACTATAAATGAAGTTCAAAAATTTTATAGAAATAAAGAATTTTTGAAATTGGTTATTAAGATGGTTATAATTTTTATATACGAGGATAGAATGTGATCAACTAATTAGGAATTCATAGTAAGGGTTAGGTGTCTCAAATTGATTTTCTTAAGATGTATTTATTATTGTCCACCCTAAAATATTTTATGTTGTGTGATTAATACATAATGAATATCTATTACAATATTCATGTAAGTAATGTTTTTTACTTTTATATTTCAATTCTTCTTTAAATGGATTTCACTTCTAAAGATACCATTTTTAAGGGTTTTTTTAACTAAACTCCCTTTATTGAGTTATAATACATCTTCTTCAACACATTTTATCCAAGATTGGTTTATTATACCTTATGATTCTATTTCATGATAAATTCTATTTCTCATTGGATAAATGACACTTTTTATTTATATCTTCCACCTCAATAAATTTCTTCCCCATATAAAGAAAATCATTATTGTAATTAATTCCCATTATATTTAACGATGGTTTCCCCTCATTTTTAATATTTTACATTCTCACCAATTTTCCCTACTATAATTGGGAATAATGAATTTTATTATCTAATGTGAACTTCATATTTCCTTTCTCCATGTTTAAAATGATGTTTTTGTTATTTTCTTCCAATATGGGGATCTATCAAAGATATTTCAAAATAATCAAAAGAGATTCCATATTTTTAAATTAGTTATATTATTATCTCCAAAATATTTTATTTATATAATATTAAAGTATTTTAAAAGATATATTATTGAATAATATTTTTAAAATTAAAAGTTTTCAACATTTTATTTTACTTATCGTTTTTTGAAATCATTGTTCCATTAATAACTATATTTTGTAATATTTATATATATAAATAGATTTTAGTATTTTAAAAATTAATATAATTTATATACTAATACAAATATATAAATATATAAATATATAAATATATTTTTATATGTTTATATGTTTGTATTTTATAATCTATGTTTATATTTTATATTATATAATATAAGTATATGCTTATATATATACATATTTATTATATATATATATATAAATATTCTGTTTTATACTATATGCATATATATTTATATATATGGATATATTTTATTTTTATATAAATATCTATGTTTATGTTTTATGTTATATATATATATATAAATATTTTATGTTTATTTATATGTTTATGTTATAAATGTATTCATGTGTATGTGTGTGTATGTTCATATATATATATTTGTCTGTGTCTTTGTGTAAATACAAGTGTATGTATATATATATAATTATAATTATATAAAAATATATTTAATTATCCTTATTTTAAAACAGGGGTAAAAATTTCACTAAAATAACCACATTTCCTTAAAAACATGTCTGAATATAAAATAAATTTGAGTTTTTATATGAAAATAAACAACAAAACCAATATATATATATATATGTGTGTTTGTGTGTGTGTGTGTGTGTTTGTTTATATATATATATATATATATAAATATATATGTGTGTGTTTACATATGTTTATAAATATGTGCCAGTATTTAAACAATTTATTATATATATAACTCTCTCTCTATATATATTTTATATTTTATATTTTATGTATATATATATGTTTAAATTATATTATATATATGTTTATATTTTACATACAAGTTTATATTTTATATTTTATATTTATATGTTTATATTAATATATATATATACTTATATTTTATATAAATAGGTTTTTATTATATATTTGTATGTTTAAACACACATACACACAGACACACATTGGTGTGTGTATATAAATATACATGTGTATATACACACACATAATATTTTATTTTTAATTATATATATTTTTAGCCATGTTTTAAGACACTGGGAAAAAATCACTAAAATATCCATGTTTTCTTTAAGAAATGACTAAATATAATATATATATATATGTTTTTATGTATAAATATGAATAAATATATATAGAAAAATAAATATTTATACATTTATATATATATCTCTCTGTGTGTTTGTGTGTATAAACATATATTTATATTTATAAATATATATGTCTATTTATATCTATTTGTGTTTATATATTTTAATATATATATCTAAATGTATATTTACATAGATGCATGGAAATGAGCTATATAACTATATATTTTATCTATGTTACTTGAAAAACATCTCTAAATTAGTGATTTTTTAGAAACGTCACTAAATTAAGTTCATTATCCGAAAACATCACTAAATTAGAAAAGTTTTTCATGAAACATAACTAAATTAGATATATTTTTTCATGAAAATTCACTAAATTAATAATGTATTTCAGGGAATGTCACTAAATTAAAAAAAATATATACATTTTTAAAAAACATCATTTAAAAAATGTCTCTAAATTATAATTTTTTATTTAGTGTTTAGGTATTTTCAATTTAGATTCTTGTGGTTAAATTTGGTTACACCTTCCGTAAATGATAAGCAAATATGTATTTCCATGTGTTCTTTATGTTTTGCTTAATTAAAATTTTCAAGTGGAACTATATGTATGAATAATTTAAGAGTGGGGTCCTATATATCCCCACAATTCTATATCAATGTTTATATTTCGTGAGCTCAAATGTTTATGTGGTAGGTTTTATCCGAGGACAAAGGTTATATAAGAGGATTTATCCCTTGAAAAATAGTGCATGAGAGGATTTATACCAAGATAAATGGTAGACAATGGGATTTATCCAAACCCAAAGTTGCACGAGGGGATGTATCCCAAGAAAAAGTTTACATAAGAGAGATTTTCTCAAGACAAAGGGTACACGAGAGGATTTATCTGATTATAAAGGATACATTGTAGGATTTATCCCATGCCAAAGGGTAAATGTGAAGATTTATCATAAGAGAAATGGATCATAAGAGGATTTACCCCATGTAGAAGGGTACATTGGAGTATTTATCCTAAGCCAAATGGTACATAAGAGGATTCATCGCAAGGAAAAGCGTACGTAGGAGGATTTTAATGAAGCAAAAAGGGGTACATGGGTGGTTTTATCCCAATACCTTGGGTACATTAGATGTTTATCCCAAGACCAATAAGGAATGAAAGTAATTATCCCATTCCTAATCGTGATTAATTTCTTCATGGGTAGCCTTGAGATATTATTTATATATTTATATTTCTTTGACACTCTTATATCATAATATTATTCATATTATTATGATCAATAAATCACGTTTAATGTTTCCGAATTATATATAATTTTTCTATTTTATATGGTTCTCATCTAATATTATATGTCCTTCAATCTTGAATTCTGGAAAATTATTATTGTTGTAATCTCCTTTATAATGATATTCTCTTGATCATATTTCTTAATATGCTTATGATTAAACCATTGAAGACATGTTGATATGTTTTATATTACTATGAAATTACAACTTTTTTATGTTTCTACTACCTAGGTTATGTAGATGAGTATAAAATTTGAGAAGTTTGGGGGAGTGTTAGTGGGGTTTGATTTTGGAGAAATGTTCACATGTCTTGTGTATGAAGCTAGTACTTAATGATATTAAACCATTGGTTCTCTAGTTTGTGAAACTATTTATGAGGTGGAATGATTATTATTTTTAAATAATTAAATAAAGGTGTATATTTATCCCATATCTCTATATATAGGGATTAATGCATGTGAATAATCAAGGAGAAGTGGTTCCCTATTTTTAGTAATGGTAGGGTCTAACATGTAATTAATTAAAATATTTAAATAATATAAGTTTACATTCATGTGAAAGTGGTATTAAATGTACAAGACATAAAATGAAGATTAGAAAATGTCAAAATATATTTAAATAATAATATTTAGACATGATTAAGTGTCATTTTTATCAATATCAATTATTTTAACCCCATTTAATAACCATTTTATCCTAAACTGTGGTAATAATTGTTTTACCATTTATACTATTCATTGTTAAAAAATTAAAGTGACCTTATTAATCAATTTTTAATTGATTATTGAAAATATGGAATTCATTTTATCAAATAAAATGTTTATAAGTGATAATAATTAACTTTAAAATAAGGTTTTATAACAAAATGAAAACCATTTCTGGATAAATGAATTCGTAAGCATAAAAGTAGATTTACTTTCATTCGATTCCTAGTAAAAAATATTATATTAATGGTAAAATAATTGATTGAATTTATAGTCTATATATTTAATTAGAATTATTAATCCATATTGAATTATTTAATTTATTAGGATAAAAAAACATTGCATAGTTTTCTAAAAAATAAATATTTTTACAATGTAATGTCTTTATCTAAATTATGTACAATTAGATAACTAATTGTAAATGTTTATTAATACACTGAGAATATATTTCATTAAAATAATTTTTTAATATTGATTAATATATCAATTTATATACAAATTCATAACATAGGAAAATACGTTTCGTTGTAAAATTAGTCTTTTACTCATGAAATGATTTTATTTAATTTTTTTCATTTGAATTAATTAACACTTTTTAATTAAGGAATATATATATATATATATCAAAATAAGGTTAATCATATTCACACATTCCAATCTAGTGACTATGTTATAAATAACATAATATATTATGGTACATTTAGACTTGGGGTTATGTCTTAATAATGTTATCAAATATATCAATCTTTTTCATAGGAATCCATATAAAATCACGGGATATTATTAATTAACTTGGTAATGAAATAGAATATTAATACCAGTTGTTTTGATATAATAAATACTATAAAATAAACATATAAAATCATAAAAATATCTATCAAAACATGAAAAAACAAGGATCAAAACACATAAAAAAATTAACACTAATCAAGACATAGCTCAAGATGAGAAACAACACATGATGACCACAATTAAGAAATATATCAATGAATAAATAATTATAAACTAAAATGGAATATAAAATATCCATTAGAGGAGATCACTCTTCCAAAACCAAGATAATAGGAGAGTTCCTCAAATAGTTAACTGCTACAAATCACAAGAAATCCGATAGCCCTAATGAATATATTTATGAAACATGACACATAGGTGGTAAAAGTTTAAATAAAAATAGTCCAAGAGAAAAAACCATAATAGTACAGATAACTAGGTGGAATAAGAATTCTAATTTCTAGTAATCTTATACGAACCCACTAAATGGTTGGATCAGAAAAAAAATATTTTGGTTTCAGTCCAAGAAATAAACATTGGCTACACCCAAATTTCAGAAGACCATTCAATAGTTGAAATATATAGTAACTTGTAGACATCATCCCTATCATAGAAACAATATAATAGACTAGACTACATCTAATTATGATATCACTCAATTGGAAAATGATAAAAAACATAAGATAAAACACAAATTGAAAAACCCTTCCACCAGACCTCACATCTAACAAACCACACCCATGCATTACAACCTAACACTAACTCATTTATACACCAGAATTGGGAATAATAAATTATCTACCAACGGGTCTCTATGATCTCAAATATAAAGGAATCCTTGGTAGATAAAAATGTAATATCCATCATAGAATATAAATGTTTTAGTAAAATTAGTGTAAATAACCTAGTTCAAAATCATAATAAATTTTACAATTTAAAATCTATAAATAAATAATTAGAATGAAATAGATAAAGTAAATTTTATTTTTTATGATACAAAATTATTCCAAATTATGCTATGATAGAAATTATTATGGCATTTAGTAATATGGAAGTCTATATTTTACCCCTAAGATATAATTGGGTATAAAATTGGTTCGTAAAATTAAAAAAAATTAAACAAAATCAAGGTTTTCAATATTATATATTCATAATAAATGAAAATAAAAAAAATAATTAATTTAAATAAATTGAACAACTAAATAAGGGATTGGAAATTATATCACAATTTCATAAAACAATATTGTTATAACATTTGAAATGGAAACACATAAATTCTTGACTGACATGATTTATTATTTATAGAAAACAATTTTTATACCTATATATTATAAAAATAGAATTTATGAATAGATAATTCAAGTCTAGATTCATCATGAACTTTCGAAAAACTATACTGTTCCTATACATAATGAATCAATATAGAATGATAGAGTTGAAAATAGTGGCATGTAGAGATAAATTGAGAGTAGAAAATAAGGATTAAACAACCTCTGTATAACTTATATTTTTATGAAAAATTCATTATATTTAATAAAATTGATAAAATATTTTAATTTTTAGTAGTCACGGTTTTTAAAAAGGTAAATTAGAGGTAGTAAAAAATCATATAGATTTTGGTGCTTCGGGAAATTGGTACATGGGCATGTGGAAGAATCATCACAAGCTGTAATATGAACTTAGAAGAAGTATAAGAAGAAAATAATAGCAAACCAACATGATGAAGAATTAAGAATCATGTACAAGGAAATAAAAAATGATCAATGAAAATTAAAACTTTTCTGAGACCACACTTAAAAGGGTTATGGTCAAGATCCTTTATATTCAGCTATGTTCTATGTTATCATCAAGGAAAATTATCTTTATATAAATTTTTTATTGTGTCCTAACTAAGCAGTATATTTCCAAGTAATTAATAGCCATCCAGGACTACTAGTGGTTTGAATGTTTGATTATGTATTCCAAATTACCAACTATTTCCTAAATCCATCACTATTATAAATTTCGTATAAATATATGGTCATAAAACATGGGTATATATCATTAAACAATGGATATAGGTAATATCCATGATTAGGTGGACCATGGCTCTCATTTTCATGATAATAGGGTCAAGGCTATAGCCCTGGTTTGAACTGTGGCTGTAGTTCTATAGTCACAGTTTCAAACCATGGTAGTAAACCTATAGGTACCGTTTCTATCCATGGATATAGTTATTACCAAATAAGATTATAGCCATGGTTTAAAACTGTGGATATATCCTACAAAAAATAAAAACTAAAATTTTTCAACTCCACCCATAGTAATAGATGGATCCCCTAATGTACATATTTTAGGATACATGTTGGTTGGTAGCATTTAATTTTTTCCACTTTCATGGTTACAAAACGAACGTTAGGATATTCTACTATAATACAATAAATGATACCCTCCACAACCTTCCGTTAGGAATGCCAACCTAGTTAATAATTTGAATGATCAGAGATATTAGGCTAGATAACTGGATTAGATGAAGAAAATCCACTATAAAGAGAGTTTCATAATTAATTTTTCCTTATAAGAGGTTCCCACACTCAAAAAATAGACAGATAATTTGTTTCATGAGAGTCCCGTATAGATGATTCTACTAACTTGTTGACATATCAAAGAGGGAAATGTAATACTTTATTCCATTTTTTGATGTTTGGATAATCTAGAAACAAAAATAGACACCAGAATAGATGCTTTTCCATATGATCTTGAGGGTTTTAAAAGGTAGGCCTTGAAACTCTTCATCAAAAAGAGGCTCACATGAGAATATGTTTGAGGTGACTTTAACATCCCCCAGATGAAAATCCATACCTCTTCATCCAAATACCCTTTATTGAGGTGGGAGATCCTGATCATAAATTCAAGACTAATGTAGGAGGGGGTGCTCAATATGGATATAACCCAGTGTACCATGTGGCTCTGGCCCTATCTAACCCATGAAACTTTGCTCCTAGGGACATATATCATTGTGCTTCTAGATATAACATGATAGTAACAGAACAAATGAATATGAACCCTCATAATGATGACATGATAACCTTCCCCACCAACCATCTTGTGGCCATAGAGTCATAAAAAGAAAAAATATCACCTTAAGGTAATTTATATCCAGTAATAGTGGATTACACTCACCCACCCCAATATCACCTTATGGTAATTCATAATTAATTTTTTTAGGTGAATACTAACTCGTACATTTAATCAACCCTAAACAAAAAAATGGTTGACAGGAAAATATCCTTACTTCTTTGTATTGAATAAAAATGAAATTAAAATACAAATTCATAGGGAAAAATCATTACTAGGGAACGTTGTAATAAATAATTATGGAAGGAAAATATTAAGATAGATGGTGAAATAATTATATAAAAATCCCAACAATGACAATAAACACATGCACATTAATTCCAGAAAACAAACACTTAAAAAGGTAACATAAAAAAATTCAATCAGAAATATTGAATAACCCATAAACAATCATTTTTTAAAAATCATGAGTGTTATTATCAGTTTTCAATGAGTAACATCAAATGGATCATATGTTTTATTGTATTCACAGTGAAAAAAACATAAGAAAATACTATAAATTAATTAGGATGAACAACCCTCGAACAAATATTAATTATAAAGTGATTTGGGAAATATGTAATTAATAATACGCTGTTTGAATAGTGAGAGACATGTGGAAGGTTATCTTAATGATTTTAAAGATGAATAATAACATATATTAGGAATGTGTATCTCATTATAAAGAAATTGACATCAATAACTATAAAATAATCAAATATATGATGTATTGAATACAATACCGTGATTGATGTTCCTATTGGAATTATTCCCCCACCCCTGCACACCCCCTGCCCCTCCCCTACACACCCCATGCCCCTGCACCAGCACACCCTTACCCTCCCATCCCCCCTGCACACCCCTACCCATTCCCCCTAACCTACACACCCCATTCCCCTACCCCAACCCTGCACCCCCCTGCACCCCTACACACCCCACCTTCACACCACCCACCCCCTTCCCCACACACACCCCCTGCACCCCCTACACACCTACCACTTGTACACCCCATGCACCCCCTGCACCCCTACCCCCTACACAACCCATTAAAACACTATTACCCCTACCCCTATACACCCCATGCACCCCTACACCCTCCCCTACCCCTTTCACACCCCCTTCACACCCCTTGCACCCCCTGCACACCCCCTACCCCATACACACCCCTTTGCAACCCCCTGTTACACCTCAAGTACACCCCATGCACACCCCTACACACCCCCTACACACCCCTTGGACCCCTACCCCTCCCCTATACACCCCATGCACCCCCTACACCTGTACCATTTGCACCTCCTTGCACAACCCCTACCCCTCCACACCCCTTGCACCCCCTGCACACAAAACCCCTAGCCTCATACCTTGCACACCCCCTATACACCCCATGTACCCCTACACCCTCCCATACCCCTTGCACACCCCCGAATCCCCTGCCCCTAAACACCCCATGAACACCCCATTCACCACCATGAACCCTCCACATGCCCCTTGAACACCCCGTTCACCACCCCTTTCCCACTCCCACTACCCTAACACACCCACTAGCCCCCTACACACCCCCTACAGACCCCACATTCTCACCTCCCTAAACCTTCTCCCTACAAACCCCCTTCACCCCTACCCCCTAAACCCCCCCATTCACCCCTTGCACCCCCAACCACCCTCCTCTTCACCTTGCACCCCCTTGCACCCCTCCACACCCTACCCCTACACAAGCCCTGCCTCTTCTCCCCAACCCCTTACACACCCCTTTCACCCCTATAAACCCCTTGGAACCCCTACACAACCACCCACAAAAATGCATCAAAATAATAATTCCAGGGGACCCCTTATCATGTTTGTATAGAAAAATCAACCATGCATCATAACACTAAAAAATTAAAAAAAAGCATTATTCCTTGTTATGTTAGGTTGAGTAATTGTATCCTATATTTCGAATAACTGTTGAGTTATTTGACCAAAATAAAAAATAAACAATTCATATGCATAGTTGCGATATTTATTAATTTATAGTATTTATATTCAAATGATTAATCCCCCATTCCCAAACACGAACCAAACCAAAAACAAAAAAAAATTATTATTTAGGTGCTTTAAGAATATATTAAATGTGTATAGTCCATAAATGAGAAATGTAAATTCTTATGTAGAAAATAGCACCACTAATGTAGAAAATATCACTATAATCAATCAATAATGAAATAACTAGAGTAATCATTAACACAAATTTACCCCATGAAAATATTCACCTAACACAAATAAAATAAAAGTTTATACGATCATAATTTCGTATTTATTGAAACCATGAAGCATAAAATCAATAATTTTTTTCAAAAACTTAATAAACTAAAACAAATATATTAGGAGATGAAATAAATATATGATTAATAACAAAATATAAAGTAGATCTAGAAACATACAACTTAGAAAATGAAATAAATATATGATGGATGAAAATAAAGGTAAATTGAATCTACTGCTAGATCCCAACACTAACCCGTTGATTCAATTTTTCAAAAAGTGTGAAGAATTTGGTCCCATTTTCATGCCTCAATGTTAATATAATTTTACTCACATATAAAGCAAGCACTGATATATGCGTAGAAAATAGATTTCTAATGCACTTATGAGACAATAATATGAATAGAACAATGTTAGGTATACAAGTACTATAAAAATTTAAAAAATATTACGAAAAATATAAAAAGTATAGGTTTTTTTAATAGTATTATATTTATTAAAAAACTCACACTATAATGTTAGTGTAGAGAACCATGTCCAGGAACAATGTAAATGGAAGTTGGTGGTATATAAATCAAGAAAATAGAGAAAATAAAACAAAGGTAAGGCCTTCTTTGTATAGTATTTTGTGTAAGTGAGTGAAGAAGAAAAGGTTATATCTATATTATACCAGTGAATAAGAAATCAATTGATAAAGAACATTTTTACCAGATATTATGATATGGTAAAATTCATATAAGATCCTGGATAAAAGAGAGGCTTCATAAGATTGATAGCAAGGATGTAGTCCTATTATCCCTATTTGAAGAATAGTGTTTAGATACAGGGATATCAATTTCATTTAGATCACATGTCCATCATAAAAATATTTATGTATCTAAGAATGGTGGCCTACACTTTAATTTGTCAAGAAATTTCACTCGAGAAATAAAGTCAAATAAAAATTATTATATAGAATGGATGGATATATCCATATTTTAAAAATCTGTCTATAGGCTTTGTATTCAATAAAAAAATTCCTCACCCCCAAAATTACTCACCTCTCCACCCCCAACACTTCACCCCCTCTACACCATGAAAAACACCATAACCCCCTCCCACACCCCACCAACACCCCTACCATGACCCCCTCTTCACCCCCACCCACCCTGCACCCCCTCTTCCCCCCTACACAACACCAGCACAACCCCCATCCAACCCCCCCCCCCCCCCACTTCCCTGACACCCCACCCACCATTTAAAACCACTTCCACTCCCCCCTCACCCCCACTACCACGTTAACCCCTCCCTCACCCCCACTTCCCCAGGCACCCCTCTCCCCACTTCCCCCTGAACCCCCACACTCTTTACCCAAATCACCCTCTCTGCCCCCCTTCACCTCCCTACACCCCCACCTCCTTAACGCCCCACCCTTCACCCCCACTATACCCCCGCTACACCACCACTGGACTGCTCAAACCCTTTAAATATATTATTGGAATGTATACCCAAAGAAATATATGTGTAACACCCCAGGACTTCATAGTATTTTTATCTTTAATGTAATTCAATTTCTTGCAATTCTCACAACACCGAGTTTGAGCGCACCATGACTTACCAAACTAGTCATTAAAAAGCGGTTATGAATAGTATTGATTGAATTTTGAATTTTATATACTCCATATATATTTATAATCCACATTATGTGTTTCTTAGACATAATATAAGAACAAATTCATTTTTTTCAGAGAAAAGAAGTATTTTTCAAAAAATAAAATTTTACCACCTTCTAAGGCCAAAATATTTTTTAAAAAAATAATTGAAACTATTATATATTCAATTTAATGAAATTAAATTCTTATTTGGAATCAGGACATAAAAATTTATTTTGAATAAATTTTTGGGTCTTTTTCTGATAACTTTCATATTTTGATGAATACTGAAAAATACTAAATTTCAATTTAAAACATAATTTTTATTCAAAAAAATTTATTGGGATAAATTATGAATTTGAATGTATATTAAGTATAAATAGATTACGTTTTTATCATTTAATACAATTTAGGTCATTATAAGTAATTTCACATTTAAATTTGACATAAACACTTGTCAATCTTTTGATAGATTTTACTATTTAAAAACCCGCTTTTTGGTTTCGATAACAGGAATTTATTTTAAATTAATTAATGAAACATCTATGTTTTGAATTTTTTAAAATATAATTCATTTTTTAATTTGGAATATCAAAATTATCTTAGGGTGATTTGTTTCTATTTTTCTGAAAAAATTCAATTTATGATGAATTGTGAAAAACACTGCGTTATTGTTTAAAACCGACTTTATATTTAAATAATTATTTATTTTATTTAAATTTATTTTAAGTAAAAATAGACATATAATAACTATAAAAGTTTTATGTAATTCATTGGAGTTGTTTAATTATAAATTTAGATGTATAACACTTTATTGAACTTTTTACTATCTTTTACCCACCTTATAGGGGAATTTGCAAATTTGCATAAAAAATAATTTTACAAATTCTGTGAATTGAATTTCAAAAATATGAGAGACATGGTTAAGATAATTAAGTTATCTTTTGTTCAATAAGATGAAAATAATTTTTTTGTGAATGGTAACTTTTGACTTTTATTTACCACAGTTAAAAGTAAACATGGAAACTAATGGTAAAAATGCTATTATAATTACCCTAACACATGTAGTAATTCTATTGGATAAGTGTGATTCAAACAAAATAAACATTAGAATAAAATATGATCCTTTAGGTACACTTGGATTAGATTAGGACATTTATTGTTATTTTATTTAAATAATAGTTAAAAGAGTTAAATTCATAGTTTAATAACAAAACCATTTTAACATAGGGTTATACAAAAGTTAAATTCGAATATAAATATTAATTGGAAATATAAATATATTTCCTACATAATGGTATTATGTTTATAATTTTTAGAGATTGAACAATTAAATTTATTTATGACACAATGATGATGAAGTAATTATCATCTTAATGAAATATTTAAATAGTTTATATTATAAATATTAAAATAAATAGAATATAAAAGTTTTGATTCCATCCATGAATTTTATAGGTTAATATAACATTTTAGAGTTGACTAGATAATTTTTTTTCTAAGTTATAAGGTTTTTCTGATTTTCATAAAAACAAAATACTAAAAATAATGTCAATATTGACATAAATTAGTTTTTAAAACAAATGCAATATTATTGGCTGATATAACATTACTAAAAATCTTAGGTTCGGAAAAATGGCTAAATTAATGTTATATATGTCATTAATGAACAAAATGAGGTTCTTTTGAAAGTTTAGAGTATGTTTATTGACCATATAGTGTAAGAATACAAGAAGACACTGTAAAAGTTAAACTATTTAACCAAGAGTTAAATCTAAACGATAAGGTTAAAATGATAACCTAAAAATGTCTAAAACCTATTGGTTGAGATGTTTTAGACCCATACCAACCTTATATTTAGATGAAATCATTTTCGATCCATTATAAATAGAAAATGAGTTTATTATAAAATAATATTTCAATGTTTTCCTAAAGTGATCCTCACCCCTCTTATAAAAGAGAACATCCCCTTCTCTAAAAATAACACCTCCAAAGCCATTTGGATCCACCAAAACCTAACCAAATATCCTCCAAACTTATCTCAAATCAACTTAGAGTCCTTAATTTGATCATAAATCCATCTTATGGAGCCCTTTTGATCAACTAAAAAGGAAACACCCGAAGGAGAGGTAATAATTTCACCACCCTCTTTCATGTTCTTTTCTTCTTCAACTTCTTATTTCATTGTTATTTTCATACCAAAATAATAACACTAGTAAATCCTATATAATTTTATATTATTATAAATATGTTTCAACCATATTTGTTATTCTATCCATCATATAGATGAAAAAGTCAGCATACGTGCGTACATACGGCTCACCGTCTCCACATCGTGGTGTACTTTGTTATTCAATCTCTTCATTATTTGGATGGGTAGAATAATGAGTATAACTGATGTAAATAATAAATATAAAATTTTAATTATTATTTTTATATGATATACCATCCAATTATAAACTATTCCACCATCAATATAATGATACTCTCGCTTGTTCGTACGTAAGGATTACAGTCTCTACAACGCGATGAGATTCATTCCCATGTTCACCATTCAATGATGATTATAATGATATATATTATTAATAAGTATGGAATATACGACATAATAATTCTACTAGATACATATATATATGCACTTACATATATCTTATTCACTTAATTCTATTCAATACAATAAGAAAACGGAAACAACGTCTATGCGTACGTACGACCTAACGTCTCCATAAATGATGCATTCCATTTAATATATCTATCTATTATAAATATTTATATTCTCAATATATATGATATATACATCAGGATTTATATTATAGAAGTATTTCTGTCATGATCTAAATTATATGATCAATAATAACAAGTTAAAACACGTACGATAAAGAAAACGGTTACTACCAAAAATATTAATTTAAAATGGAAATAATTATTAAATTGGTAGTATAAAGTCATAAATGAATCATATATGATATAAGAAATATTAATTTGTTTATGGTATAATTTAATAACATAATATGGTCATTATGAATTAGGTTAAACATACCCTCGACCAAAGGAATGTTCAAGGTAAGGGGTTTCGTATCCCACTTTTAATTCCCTGAGATTTCCATTATTCACCACTTATTTATTGCATGTGGTGTATTGTGTACAGACATTTGATAAATATTATCATGATTCTATTTATATTCATGGTATTGTCTGATTCATTTGGTGTTTATTAACTTTTGGTCTTTTGACTTTATTGTTTACAATGGGGTAAGGGATTTTTATCTCACTTCTTATTCCCGCGAGATTCATTCTATATTGCCACTATTTACTTTTGTGTGGTGTGTGTACTAACTATGATTGTATTATTTGTGTAATATAATTTAATTTATGGGTATTTAAATCTTCGTTTTATTATAATTCTTCTCATGGGGTCTATGTTTTGTATGTTACCAAATCAGTAAGGGAATTTCAAATTTCAATTTCCACTCATTAGGAATTATGCATACTTCATTGATTAATTTACTCCATGATTATCTGTGGAATCACTATTTATTATTTATGTAGTAATATCTACTCCTTGTCTTGTGTATTTACCTCAAATACACATAATAAATTCATTTATAAATTCACCTTCCATTGATATAAACTTTTTAAAGGTAATCTTAAATAAATTTCAATTCATTGGGTTAAACATCCAAGTCATTGGTTTTGTTTTTACAATAATATGGGTGAATGTAACCTGATTACTTTAAACTTAATATCCAATTATATTTAGTTTATTTATATTTGTCACACATAATTATTTCATTGATTTATCCTTAATCTAAGGATACTGTCTTTATAATGTATTTTGTCTAAATTTACATTCCATTGAGACCTCTTTGTCGATATGTGCCAACTCACTTCTATAGGGTGTATATACTATACATTGACATATTATATCATTAATACCTTTATTCTCATGATATTATTATGTTTTTATTAATTTTATTCCTCAATTACTTATATTTAAGCGTCTCTTATTTGGTTAGTAATTCGTTAACTATAATATTGTTTTAAATGTTATAACTATTTATTCTTCTAAATTTTTCCTATTAATGCCCATGTTTAAAAAATTATTTTAAAAATTTACTTAAATGGACATAAATGTTTTGAAATTAGAATTCCCTTTAAAATTTTCAATGTGGTATGGGACACTTTGATTCAAAAATCTCTTTTAAATGACTTCTTTGATAAATAGTGCGATATTTAAATGTTTTCAAGAAAAAGGGGATATTTTTATAAAATAGTTTTAATGAATTTTTTCATCTATTTATATATCCTTATGTGTAATTTTTTTTCTTTATTCATGTTGATTTATTAGAATACAATCATCCATATTATATTTAATGAGTTATGTTTGACTGTGGATGTGTTATTTTTATGCCATTCCTGGTTTGTGGTTAAAAAAATGACATTTAATATTCCAGTTTTAATACTAATGTTTAGATTATGTTTAATCCATGTAATATGAGGAATGAATTGAGCTTAGTAGGTGATTTGTGGAGCCCACTATAACTTATTTATGCATCGCTAGGTCTCATGAGACAAACATGTGTCTTGGCATAAGGCCTTGATAAAATCTTATTTGTAGTCTTGGCACAGGGCCTTGACTATGTGGTTATGATGTCTGACATTATGCATTCCATCATTATGAAATTGGATATGGATATTACATATGATTTTTAAACAAGTAGAATATCCATGCGAATATGTAAATGGAATAATTTTAATCTCATTCCCATATTATGCTGAACATTATGATTAAAGGGATTTTGTTCCAGTGTTATACATTGCCTTAAATGTTTTTTCTTATTTATGAAAATTTCCACTATATTGTTATCCTTGTCGAACATCTGAGCTCACCCCTTTCTTATTATTTATTTTTCCCATGATGAAAAGAAGTATACTACGATTAACCTATAGGAATAGGCTAAGGGATATAATAATGTTCAAAGGGTACACAATGTTTTTTTATTTCATTATTTGATCTATGACTTATGTAAGTATGTAGTTATTCAAAGGTTAATAAAATGATCGGTCTTTCGGGACACGATTCCTTTTATCTTGCCAATGTTATGTAATATTGCACCGATTTAGGGTAACTGGGGTTGGGTGTATAGTTGATATCAGAGGATGTTTAGTACATAACTTGGAATCTAGATTTAGAAAAAAAAACTCTAATTAGGAAACACTACCCTAAGATAGATATTGAGGATTAGTATAGAAGAACATCTAAAAGTTTTGGTAATGTAAATATTATGTGGGTTTTCCAAGAAATACATCCCTGTCTGGATACGAGCTGGTACATGTAGCTCTAGCAGAGATGTATTTAGGAGTGAAAACTCAGACAAGGTGTTTTGGGCTTGACCCGAGGTATCCTGGTACACGACAACGGACCTTGCTTCACTCTTGGTTAAGACACTTTTGGGGGATATGCTTATGATAATTGAAATTTTCTTTACAAACCAATTCGGTGGATTTTAATATAAGATGAGGATAAATAAACATGGTTAATTATAAGGTGTTTTTTATTGAAAATAAGTTGTTATGATATTCTATAAATGATTTTGTGACTCACATTATGCTTTCTTGTGTTAGTCAATGGATGGATTCTATGCAAGTCATAGTAACATTGAACATGATGTACATGGTGGGCACGATGGTGGAAATAATCAATGAAATGGATTGTTGATAGGTGTAAATGATATCGTGTTCATGTCGAAACCGTTTTCCAAAAAATATGATCAACAACATATATATAAACCCACTCCTGGACTCAACATAGAAGAGAAAGGTGGGGAATGATAAGAGCTCTAGTAGTAATGACCATGGGGAAAAGAAAACTCAATTTCAATCATTTAGGAAATGTGGAAGGAGACACCTAGGAAAGTGTATTAATAGAAAAAAAATTCTTTTTGTGTGGGAAAGAAAGACATAATGTAAAGAATTTCAAGGAAAAAAAATGAAAAGTACTATGGAAGAAAATAAAAATGATCCAAAGAATCCATTTATAGTAATTTTCTGTAAATTTAGGGGACCTGGGAATTACTCTAGTGAATGCCCTATTCATTAGGATTACCTCTTTGTCAAGGAAGAACCTATAAGTAAATAAATGTACGGTGAAATGTTTAAAATTATTAATTATCATTATTGTTGGGATTACATGGGAAAAAGTTTCTCTTGTATCTGTAACCCTGTAGTTTGTTATGTGAAAATGCTATTTTAGGAAGATTTATCTTTTCTATTATAGTTAGAAATAACCATTTGGGTTTATATGATCCTTGAATTTGAGGAAATTACAAGTTATTAAATTGTGGGATGAAAATGAGAGGTATGAGATAACATTTGTGGTCAAATTATGCTATGGTTATTTTTAGGAATTTTCTTATTTTGGGAATATTATAAAATATATATTTTGAAAAAGGATAACACACAGACTGTGTGATAACCCTTCGCATCGGACAAAGCTATGGGAATCGAACCCACAACCAGAGTGCGATTGGGATTTATCGACTACCACTGGACTACATGGATTCCCGGGTTAGTGTAACTAATTATTTTTAGTTAAATGGTTTTATTGATCAATAATAAGTTAATTTGGGATATTATGTATTATCAAATTGATATCCTTATAACAAAAAAATGATTTGGTTATTAAGTGATAAATGTTATTTTGGAAGACGTTCACTCTGTTGGGAACACTATTTGCCTAAGGAAAATAGAATACTATGATATTTCATTTGAGGAGTAATGGTATATTTTTATCTATGTTTTTATTTTGAATTTATATAGATTTGGGTTATTTATGGAAATGATTAACCTATAATATATAATATGTGATTAGGTTAATTACTTTATGTATGTGACTATAAGAGTAGTTGATGTCATTTGGAGATACAATTTAACATGGTAGACTACGTAATCAAAATATTCTATGTTTTGTGTTATATTATTAGTTTGATTATATTGATAGACTTTAAGGAAAATTTTTTATTTAATGGTATTTATTGAACTTTGGTTATTATTGGTTTAATTTTATAAATTAAGATTAGTATTTAATTCTCTAAAGTATTATCCTTTTAGGGGATCATCTGATCTTGTACTAACCATTTTGGGTTTGGTTAATCTCTAAAGACAAAGTAAATATATAGTTTATCCTTTGTGGTTCATGTGATTCTCTAGAAGTTGATTCTTGCAATTTAGGTGTGACCAAGTCATCTTGAATACTCATTGTTTGAAAAAAATATGAGTTAGTGGTAGCAACTTATTAAAGGATGAAACTCTACTTAAAAAGTATGTATATCTCTTTTTGTTCAGATTCAATCTCATAAATAAATTCCTCAACTAAAGAAATGTAACTAAAAAAAAGGTTGTCCGTTTAATTTTTCTACTGGGAAACTAATAACCGTTTATCCCATCACAAGTTTGTGGTTTTCTTATTGATAACTTTCTCCTGATCATGTTTTCTATCACTCTCCATCAGAACTTGACACTTATTTTATCATCCATATCTATGTTTTCCTAAATGGAATCCTAGTATGGGTTAACTCGGTGACCTTTGTACTTCTATTTCTTTCTTTTAAAGTGATAGTTTTATAGACACTTTTTCCAATGTGGTACTTTCAATGACGTTCCCATGACCAATTGTAAAATTGTGAGGCTGAAATGTTCAAAATTGGGGACAAATATAAAACCCCAAGATTTCATAGTAAGTTATTTTCTTTAAAGTAATTCAATATCTTGCGCTACACACAACACCAAGTTTGAGCACCCCACGACTTACCAAACTAGTCGTTCAAAAGAGGTTATGAATAGTATTAATTGAAAATTGAATTTTATATACATCATATAATTTTTTAATCCGTATTATGTGTTTCTTAGACAAAATATATGAACAAATTCAATTTTTTCCAGATAAAAGAAGTATTTTTCAATAAATGAAATTTTCCCACATTCTAATGGAAGAAACTTTTTAAATACAATGATTGAAACTTTTTTTTAAAGGTTGGGGCCGAAGCCTCAATTTATTATTTGAAAGCAAAGACCTCTTTAGACTCGGTAGAGGGAGACCCATTACATAGCCCGAAGGCCCAAGGCCAAGTGGCCTGATTACAAGGCTTGAAAGAAAATACATTTTTATAATCTGAACATAGAAATTTATATTGAATAATATTTTGGTAGTTTTTTAATAACTTTCATATTTTGATGAACACTGAAAAAATACTAAATTTTAATTGGAAACATATTTTTTAATAAGAAAAAATTATAGGTTTAAATTATGATTTTGAATGGTTTTGTAGCATAATTAGATTATATTTTTATCATTTAATTCAATTTAGTTCATTATAAGTAATATCACATTTAAATTTCTCATAAACACATGTCAATCTTTGGATAGTTTTTACTTTTTAAAAACCCACTTTTCTGTTTTGACAACGGGAATTTATTTTAAATGAATAAATTCAACTTATATATTTTGAATTTGGTAAAATAGAATTCATTTTTGAATTCATAATATCTAAATTATCTTAGTGTGAAGTTTTGGTATTTTTCTGAAAACATACAATATTTGATGAATAGTGAAAAACACTGTATTATAGTTTAAAACTGAATTTTTATTTAAATAATTGTTTATTTTATTTAAATTTTTGTCATTCAAAATAGATACATAATACCTATATCATTTCAATGTATTAAATTGGGGTCATTTTATAATAAAATTATATGTATAACATTTTATTGATCTTTTTACCGCCTTTTCCCACTTTCCAAAAGCATTTGGAAATTTGCATAATACATTATTTTACCACTTCTGTTAATTGAATTTAAAAAATAATAGAGACATGGTTAATATTATAAAGTAAAATTTGGTTCAATAAGATGAAAATAATTTTTTATAAATAGTAAATTTTGACTTTTATTTACCACGAATAAAAGTAAACCGGGTAATTAAAGGTAAAAAAGATATAATAATTACCTTAACACTTGTCCTAATTTGTTGGATAAGTGTAATTCGACCAAATGAATCCTTAGGAATAAAATATGATTCTGTAGGTCCACTTGGATTATATTAGGTCATTTATTATTATTTTATTTAAAAATGAGTTAAAAGCATTAAATTAAAAGTTTAATAACTAAACCATTTTAATATAGGGTTATACATACAATAAATTCGACAATTTAATATTAATTAAAAAGATAAAAATATTTCATACATAATATTATTTTATTTGAAATTTATAGAGATTAAAAAATATAATTTATTTATGACACAATGACGATGCAATAATTACTTTCTTAATGAAATATTAAAACAGTTTATATTATAAATATTAAACAATATACAATATAAATGTTTTGATTCTATACAATAGTTTTATATGTTAATATAACATGTTAGGTTTGATTTGATAAATTTTGTTAGAAGTGATAAGGTTGTTATGACTTTCACAAAAACAAAATACCAAATAGTGTCAAAATTGACAAGAATTAGTTTTTACAACAAATACAATATTATTGATTGATATAATATTCATAAAAATATATGGTTTGGCCAAAGGGCATAGATAATTTTATATATGTCATTAATTAACCACTTTAGGTTCTTTTGGAAGTTTATAGTATGTTTATTAACCATATACTGTAAGAATACAAGAAGACACAGTAAAAGTTAAACTATTTAAATAAGAGTTAAATCTAAAAGATAAGGACAAAATGGTAAGAAAAACATGTCAAAAACCTATTGGTTGAAATTTTTTCGACCAATACCTACATTATCTTTTAAATAAATTATTTTTGAGCCATTATAAAGCCAAAATTATTTTATTATATAATAATATTTCAAGGTTTTCCTAAATTGACCCTCACACCTCTTAAAAAAGGGAACTTCACCTTTTCTCAAAATAACTCTTCCAATTCCATTTGGATCAGCCAAAAATTGCCCAAATATCCTCCAATATTCCCTCAAATCAACCTATAGTCACTAATTTGATCATAATGCCAACCTTATAATCCATTTCGATCAACTCGAAAGGAAACACCCGAAGGAGAGGTAATAATTTCAGCACACTCTTTCATGTTATTTTATTATTCCACTTCCCTTTTCTTTGTTGTTTCCATTAAAAAATAATAAATCCAGTACCTCCTACATAATGTGATGTTATTATAAATATGGTTCAACCAAATTCATTATTCTATCCATCCTAAAAAGGACAATGTCGCGATACATGCGTACCTACGACTTACCATCTCCACGTCGTAGTGTAGTTTGTTATTCAAACACTTCATTATTTGGATGGGTATGATAATGAGTATAAATTATTTAAATAAAAAATATACCATGTTAATGATTTTTTATATATGATATAAAATCCTATTACATACGATTCCACCATCAATATAATGATATTGTTGCTCGTGCGTACGTCAGGATTACCATCTCCACAACGTGATGAGATTCATTCCCATGTTCACCATTAAACGATAATTATAAAAATATATATTATTAATAATTCTGAAATATCTGAAATAATAATGCTCATAGATATATATATAAATATTTATGTACTTACATATATCTTATTCACTTACTTCTGTTCAATACGATATGAAAACAGAAACAACGTTTATGCATACGTACGACCTACCGTCTCAATAAACGGCGCCCTCCATTTCATATATATATATATATATATCTATTATAAATATTTAAATTATAAATATATATTATATATAAATCAATATTTCTATTATGTATGTATTTAATTCATTATCTAAATTATATGATCAAGAATAACAAGTTCAAACAAGTACGATAAGGAAAGCAATTATTACCCAAAATGTTAATTTAACATGGAAATAATTATTAAATGGGTCGTATAAAGTCATAAATGAGTCATTTATGATATAATAAATATTTATATTGTTATTTTATATTTGAAAAAAATAATATGGTCATTATAATGGAGGGTAAACGTACCCTCGACCAAAGGAAAGTGCAAGGTGAGGGGTTTCTTATCTCACTTTTAATTCCATGAGATTTCCATTGTTCACCACTTATTTATTACATAGGGTGTATTTTGTAATTCCATTTGATATATATTATAATTATTCTATTTATATTCATGTTATTATGGGATTCATTTGGTGGTTATTAACTTTTGGTCTTACGTCTCGATTGTTTAAAACGTGGTAAGAGGTTTTCATCTCACTTCTTTTTCTCGTGAGATTCATGATATATTGACACTATTTCCTTTTATGTGGGGTTTGTAATATCCATGATTGTATTTTTTTTGTAATATAATTTTTTTGGGTATTTACATCTTCATTTTATGATAATTATTTCATGGTTTTTATGTTTCGTAAGTTAACAAATCTGTAAGGGAATTTCAAATTTTAATTTCCACTCATTTGGAATTACACATACTTCATTGTTATTTTACTCTAAGATTACATGTGGAATCACTATTTATTATTTATGTAGTAATCAGAACTCCCCTTTTGGTGGATATACCTTTTATACACATATTATATCCATTGATAAATTCACATTCCATTGATATAAACTTTTTAAGGGTAATCTTAACTCAATTTCCAATCATTGAGTTAAACATCCAAGTCATTGGTTTTGTTTTTACAAGAATATGTGTGAATGTAACCTGATTAATTTACACTAAATATAAAATTATATTGAGTTTATTTATATTTATAACACAAAATTATTTCACTAATTTATCTTTAATCTAAGGATATAGTCTTTATAAGGTATTTCGTCTCAATTTACAATCCTTTGAGACCTCTTTGTCATTATGAACCAAATTAAATTTTATATGGTTTATATACAATACTTTGACATATTATATCATGAATCCATTTATTCTCATGATATTATATTGTTTTGATTAATGTTATTCCTCAATTTCTTTTATTCAAGCATCTCTTAATTGGTTAGGTACTCTTTAACTAAAATATTGTTTTAAATGTTTTAAATATGTATTCTTCTAAATCATTCTCATTAATTTCCATGTACTAAAAATGGTTTATGTATTTATTTATATGGAAATAAATGCATTCAAATTAAAACTCATTTTAAAATGTTCAATGTGGTATGTTACACTTTGATTCAATAATCTCTTTTAAATAACTTCTTTGATAAATAATGCGACATTTAAATGCTTTCAAGAAAAATGGGATATTTCTCTCAAATAGTTTTAATGACTATTTTCATCAATGTAAATTTCATTAAATGTATTTTAATCTTGATTGAGGTTGATTTATTATAATACAATCATCCATATTGTAGTGAATGAGTTATTTTTGACTATGGATGTGTTATTTTTATACCATTCATGGTTTGTGGTTAAAATAATGATATTTAGTATTCTAGATTTAATATGAATGTTTAGATTATGTTTCAACCATTTCATATGAGGAATACATTGAAATTATTAAGTGATGGGTGGATCCCGCTATAGATCCTTGATGAATCGGTAGGTCGCATGAGACAAACTTGTGTCTTGGCACAGGGCCTTGAAAAAATCTTATTTGTTGTCATGGCACAAGGCCTTGACTATGTGGTTATGAAGTATGGAATTATGCATTCCATCATTAGGAAATTCGCTATTGATATTACATGTGATTATTCAACTAGTAGAATATCCATTTGAATAAGTAAATGGAATTATTCGATTTACCTTTTCCATATTACGCTAAATTTTAAATTTAAATGGATTGTGTTCTAGTCACGTAAATTGCCTTAAATGTTTGTTCTTATTTATAACAGTTTACGCTATGTTTTTTTCCTTGCTGGTCATTTGAGATCACCCTTTTCTTATTTTTTATTTTTCTAAGGATGCAATGAAGTATATTAAGATTAACCTGTAGGAATAGGATTAGGAATATAAGAGTGTTAAAATGGAACAAAATGTTTTTTTATTTCATTATGTAATATAAGACATATGTAAGTATCTATTACTTCCAGGGCTACTAAAATGATCGGTCTTTCCGGACATTATTCCTTGTATCACGATAATGTTATGTAATAATGCACTGATTCTGGGTAATTGGGGTAGGGGTGTTACAAGAGGCCCAACATTTCCCATTGTCACGTAAGACTATTACAGAAATGGAAGATTTTCCAAACTAGAGATGCTAATGAATTTGATGTTTAATACATTCACTAGGATTTCTTAAACATACATACATGGAAGAATTGGAACAAGCAATATGTTTTGATTTAAAATTCATACTATTCACTACTCTCTTGTTCTCTCCCCAATTCAATTCATCATTTAAGTGAAAGAGTTTTTTTGGAATATACCAAATACCACTTATTTTTTCTAACTACTTATCATATGTGATAAACTCTACAAGTTGTTTTCAAAAAGTTGTGTCAAATGAACTATAAGACTTAACATGTGAAAATGAGAGATCATATAATACATAATCATAACTTTTTTAGGTATGAAATGTACACCCACGCCACTCCCATATATATGGGACAATTATCATTATAGTTACAAAATGAAATAAAACTAGTTTCACGAATTTTAAATTTGAAAACATGAGTACATCCATGTGTAAGGAAGACAAATTGAGAAATAAATAATAAAGATCATCTTGCATGAATGAAATCATATGATTACTAGAAACATTGAGGTATAACTAAACCACCAAAAATAACCATAAATACCAAAAAAATTGATGAAGCTCAGTCAATAACAAAAAACCAAAATAATATTTCCCAACTCAGTTCAAGAATAGATGAAATTTCGAGAATTAACTCATCTACTTTAGCAGGGCTAATCGACTTCCCTAAAATGTGTTTACACCTCTAGACTTCATTATTGATATAGTATGAATCATTATCCAAGCAATTCATTTTTTATGCATCAGATAGATCTTTCCATATCTAATCAGTCTAGCTTCATTGAATCCTCTTCCATCCAATGGAACACGACCCTCTTCTAATCATCACTATCACTTGGAAGATCCTTGTCCCAAAAAATAATAAGAACATTCTATAAAGTTAAAAATAAGGCATAAAAATACTGACTGAAACATCTTTTTTTATTTTCCCAATAATTCACTTTTTGGGTTAGTGAGAACTGAACAATAAATGAGAACCATAGGAGGGTGGAGTTTGGACCCACTTCCAAATCCAGACCCATCCAAAAGAGAAACTAGACAGCAACCAAATCCTCCCAAAACACATCAACATGTAGAATCCAAAAAAGCCCACTCTAAAAGTTCAATAATAACCATGACCACCTACAAAATCAATAGAATCATGGAATCCATTGAACCCAACCAAATTGGGGTCATGCACAATGGAGCATGATGCAATGGCATAGGGAAGCAATGAAATGTTGAACCATCTAAGTTCATAACTCCACAAAATCCGCAGTAGCTACTAACTGGTCCCAGGATGAATGGCCGGTGTCTGTGCAAGCGCATGTGTGCGTCCCGCACCCGACTGCCCATGTATACCCTAGGTAATGAACTTTCACATCAGAAGAAAGAACCCAATGTCGAAGTAGAAGAGAACAAACACACTGGATCTCAACAGATCTGGGAATATGGAGACCTGAAGCAAGAAGCAGAACACTCACTAAAACTAGTATGAAATCTAAAATGTTTCAATAAGAAGGCACATGACTCATAGCAACAATGAAAATGTAACAAAAGAAGAGGTCATCAGAATATTTATTAGTACATATTGACACATACAAGTCAGACCACAAAACTACATATCCACCATAGTACACCAACTGTGTTTGGTCATATAAAACTCATTATCAAACCACTATGTTTTTCACATATATGAAATACACATAGATGATCAATTTACTCATTTACCTGAATATAGATGAAAACAAAATTACATATAGTTATCAATCATATCATATTATATTTAGATGATTATGTACCTTATAGATGGATGGTGCAATCAATGCATGAAAATCCCATCTATGAAAATAAAGGTACCAAAATTTGTTAGGAAATTATAAAGAATACTGAAGATTAAAAAATCGAAACAAGAGAATAAAACTCAAAATCATAGATCATAACTTCAACATAAACCATACAAAGTATCATTATTTTTTCATTTGTAAATTATATCAATTTGGAAAATAACCAGCAAGCTAAGAAAATGAAAACAGATCAAAATTTGGAGGGAAAATACCATGAGAATAGAAGGAAAAAAACTAAATTAGAGAAAATGTAAAAAACAATCTTATAGATTCAGGTAAATTTTATTAGACTCAAGACTCATAGAATATAATGGTGGGAATCAATTAAGATGACTTGATCAACAGTAAATAGAAAGGGGCTTGAAAAACTAGAAAAATCTGGTATAGGTGCTGTTGAGCTATTACTTTTCAATGAGGACTTAGGAAGATTACTGCTTCTAATTTGATGAGAAAAAAGATTTATTCAACTATATTTAATTCCTTTTAGACATATAATTTCTGATTCTTGTTCCATTATTTTACGGAGTTTCATCAATTGGATTCCTTGGTCATTATTGACATACAAAATCTTTTCATTTCTATCTCAATTAACATATATGAATTACGAGACACATCAATCATATTATTTGAAATCATAAAATTATTTTCATTAATTCATCATGTTTTATAGAAAATATAAAAAGTTTCACTTCTATTCATACTAGTGAGAAAAGAAACCAATAGATGAAAAATTAAAGATGTAATTAATAATTTAAAATTTAGGAAAGAAAAATTATAAATGTATTACAGAACAACACCTGAGTGATGATATTTGTCTCCTACACATCTTAAAAAATAAGTGGTTGTGGCGGTAAATCTAATCCAAGCATTAAGAATTTGATTTTGGAAGTCTCAAAACCAATATAATCATGACCAATTGCACCATCTACAATTGTTCCATTAACATTGTCCATGACCCTTTTGTGTGTGACTGTTTCGGCATGGGTCACCTTAACAACATCATGTTCCCCCTATTTGTACAAACTATTCAACAAGCACATCATCATGGATAATAGTAGTTTGAAATCAGTAACAATATTGATAATCGATCCTCAAAGTGGTAACAGAAAAACCTATAAGCACTTATAAATAATACTTATACTAGTTTTTGAGGCCCTAAGGTTGTTATGCAACGTATTAAGAATACATGAAGTAAAATCAATTGGGTTAGGTTGTACACCTATCTGAAATCACTTCTTAATATATTTCATAACTACCTATAAATAATCATGGTTAATGACCTGAATATATGTAAAAGACATATAAAATCCTATTAAAAATCAAAATAAAAATACATGTCCCAAGACAAACCCATAACTTAATGTTACACGAATACCAAATTTTTATGGAGAGTTTTTCAAATCAATGGGCAAGTACAAACTTGAAATGCTGACAGTTTATAGTGATAAAGAAAAAAACTATTAAGGGAGTAATTTTCATTAAAGATTGGATCATGACAATGAAAAACATGGTATATTTAATATTATTCATGACAACCAGAATGTTTTTTACAAAATATAATCATGAATTTCTAAAATAAGTGAAATCATGTGAGGAATGATACAGATTCCAGAGACTGATTATGGTACCATTCTTGGAAGATAATCAGAACCACGAGAGGGACCTAGACCACAACCTGTTCTTATCGGTCTATGCAACTTGTTCCCTAATGAACATACATTAAATTGACAAGAAATGTGTAAAATTAAAAACCAATACATTGGAAAAAAATTAGATATTTCCTCCAGATATAGTAATTTAATGGGAAAGGGAATTAAGAGGGATTATCTTTGGTAATTTAATGCTACATGGAACAAGAATGTAGCCACCATTAACACATGATAAAAATTAATTAAAATACATAGAAAACTCAAAACAATATTGAAATAATTAAAGATTTAGAACAAAAATAAAAAATTAAATAAAACCAAATAATACATATGACACATTATAAGAATGTTGACAGAATTTAAAAATCACAATATGCAACAAGAATATACCAGTATTCAAATAATTAATTGATTTAGGGAGAAAATCATAAAATAGTATGTTCATAACAGAAATATTATTTACTGTCTAACAAAACACATATTTTAATAGAATAAAAATTATTTTATATGGTAGGTGAGATTGGAAAATATAAATTCATAAATAGAAGTTCATTTGTATTGGTAGATTGGGGGGAAATATTATGTTACCTATAATCCCATTAAAATGCACTAGGAAACTTCAAAAGATACATAGATGCAATTCAATAGAAGAGTATGATGTGGGGATTTCAAATAAGAAATGACGGAATGGTGTATATACATTGTTTCAGTTAATTGGGTTTGTAATAAATCATATTAAGTAGTGGATATATATGGTAGGGTTGGGTTCTGGTGAAAAATACAAGAGGTGGGGAGGCCATGTCAGAGGAGAAGGACCTTGAGGAGTTCGGGTGGCCACATCATAGGAGAATCATAGAAGGTGATGTGGCCGCGTCAGAGCCACATTGAGTGGTAGTGAGCCACATCAGAGGAGGAGTGTAATGATCCAAACATTCATTAAGGGAAATTCCTTTTGATCTAATTAAATGTCTCTTTATGTTAAATGTTTATATAAAATGTCATCTTATTTGGTTTTATGATTTTGGATTTTAAAATACAATTAACAATTGTGACCATTGATAATATATCCATTGATCAATGATCACGTGATTACTATAAATATAAGGCTTTAACAAATCCCATTTACTCTGAACAAGGAAGTGATGGTCTCATCCAGTAGACGTGCCCCATATGAATCCCATTTGTCAAATCTTAGAAAGGAGGTTTCATATTTGGGCTTCTCTCTTGACCAAGCCCAAGCCACGATTGAATATTTTAATCTCGAGCGGGACTGCCTACAAGAGATGTGGAATTTGATAGAGATTACCACCCAAGCAATGTAATCTGAGCCACCCCAAGAGATTTTCACCATCGCACACCTTACTCTTCGGTCTTATATAGGTTTTATAAGGGGTTATGTAACAAGACCTTAGAAATATGGTTATGTACATTATTTTTGCATATAATAATAAATATACATTCATTTTATTATTGTTACCTTGTCCACAGTTTTTAAAGCACAAATAGTATTTTCAGTTAATGTTCAACTAAGAAATCTATTCTGATGAATTAATATATTATTGAATGAAATAATATTTTAATGAAATATTATTATTGTTATTAAATTAATTTTTATTAAATATAAATGATTGTATAATTTTATAAACACAATTTTAATTTTTATTAAGGTTTGAAATCCATTTTTGTCAAAGCCCATGAAATTTTGATAAATATCATTTTTTATTTTACAAGTAAAAAGTAACATATTTCGAAAATTATTTAGTTAAAATGAATATTATTTCTGGAATTAGGACGTCCAAATTATCGAATAGTGAATTTTTCTTAATTTCTTGAGATAGTACAATTTTTGGGTAAAAATTAAATTCTGTTTAAATATATAATGTGTTTTATGACATCATGATAACCCAATAGTGATATAATAAAATACAATAAACTTTATATTCGGAAAATATATGTTTTACCATTAAAATAATGTGATTTTGGGTTTGTTTGATTTATTTTACAATGCTTTAGTGGACCCTTCCAGAGTTATTAAACATTTTGTCTTTTTAAATTGTTTTCCATGGGAGTGTGACTCACCTCCACATAAGAAACCCAGTTATTTTCAGAAGTTCGGACTTTGGCCTTATAAAATATTTTTTTTCACTTCCCTTTTCCAAAAACCATGGGCAAACACCAAGCGATGCTTTTTGTTTTGGATTAGTTTAATGTGAGGTGTCCCAAACCTAAATAATAAAGAATTCCCTCACCTTTCCTATATAAACCCACCCAAGATCCCACTTAATACCCACTCAAGGCCTTTTAAGTTCTCCCAACCTCTGCCACGCTCTCTCTAGAATCCTCCCAAGTTTCCCCAAGCTCCCAAGAAGCCCCTCTCAAGCCTCTCTCAATCCTTTGGATGCACACGTTCAAGTAAGGGTTTTATTTCTTTCTCATTTTTGTCCAATATTCTTTAAGTTGTTATGCCCATTTAAATTCAATTATAAATTTTGTGGTATGGTTTCTAACCTCCAAAATACTACCCTATTTATGTTTGAGTTATGGGATACCTTTTCTCTCTCATTAAATGCCTTCCATGTACACCTGTTACTATGCCGAGATTCCAATTTTTTTTCTCTTTCCTAATTTACATTCAAGAAATTATTTTTTATCATGAATATAAATTACATTACACTTGTTGGGACATGTATCTATATGACACAATTAATATTCATGTCATGTAAATATGATTATTACCCCTTTTTCTCTTATCAACCATTTTTACGAGTTCTTATGTCTTGCCGTTATGCTGCCGAAATTCCACCGTGTTTTTCCATTACAAATTCATTGTGTAGTGAATACCATGCCCATTTCTCTATCAAGGGTATTGGAATTTATGAAAATTTACTTATTTTTTAAAGAGTTTCAAGTATGTATTCAAAAATTGTTTATCATAGAATAAATTATTATGTTGAATGATTCAATGTTTTGTTATCCATGTGGCACAATTATGCATGGAGTGAAATTTTTAAGAAAGGTGCACCCTGATAGTGCTCAAATGCACTGGGTAAAGTATAGTATCATGATACATCATGTGTAATGGGTGTTTATTCATGATAATTTAAGTGAAACAAGGTTTTACTCATGACTCATGTGTAATGAGGGTTTACTCATGCTATATGTGCAACGAGCCTTGGCTCATGCTAATTCCATGTTAAGTGTTGTTGCCACATTTCCATGTTATGATTATCATGCTTTATCATGCCTTTATGTTTATGTTTATCTTGTACTGAATTGATATTCCATTTATCTATCATGTATTGTATTCTTCATGTAATTCCATGATTATTCCCTTACTGGGCTTTATAGATCACTCTTTTCTTATGCATGTTCTGAGGTTATCCAACGCAATGCTATGTACTAGGGAATGCAGTGGTCATATAATGGATGTTTTCAAAAAAAGATATTGTATTTCATGTTTTAAATGGTTATGTAATGATCTGAAACCCCAAATTTACTAGACCTATCGATCTCCTATGTTCTAACAATTTATCTTTATGTAATAAATGATTCTTAATCGTGTAATAAAAGATTGGGGTTGTCATAGTTGGTATCACATGATCAGTTTAGTTATTTTTGAATTAGGATAAAAAACCCTAGTAAAGCCTTAGAGACAATACTATGTATAATAAAAACATCCCTATGGTTTAGTGAGTATTGATTAAGTGTTTTATCAAGAAAATACATCCTTTTCTGGATAAAAGCAGGTAGAGGTGGCTCTGGCACAGATGTATCCTAGGGGTAAAACCCGAAAACACCTCTTTGAGCTAGACTCGAACGAGAACTAGTGCACGACAACGGGCCTTACTATACTCTTGGTTACAACACTCCTAGTGGATATGCTTTGGTAAACTCACAAACTTAGTATGAACCATTATTAAGGGACAAAAAAATTCCATAAGAATATATGTTATAAAGTAGATCATGGATAACATAAACTAAAGCTAATAGATTCATATGTTAAGGGAATAAAAGTTATTTATAATTCTTCAGTTTTTTCCTTGTAATACCCTTTATGTGTTACCCATAAATTTCCATTTATTCCAGCCAATTGCCGGTAATAGGAGGACTCGGGCTAACAACTGATGTAAAGATCAATGTGACAACTATACTAATAAGATGCCCAATCTAATGGCAGCGGGAATCACAAACTTTTTCACGCTTCCCTCTTAGGTTACTCAAGATTTGAAAAGAAAAATGGGTGAAGAGGAACGTTTAGACCCCCTAAGAAAGAACAAGTCACTATCGAGAGCTTCATGAGACAAAGACATCCTACATTTAATGGATCATCTGATCCCTCAACCGCTGAACAATGGATCAACTACATTGAAACGATCTTCTCTATCCTTCAATGTTCTGAACATGAGATGGTTCTCCTAGTTGCTTATTATATAGAGGGTGAAGCTGATCAATGGTGGACATTGAACAAAAATTTTAAGCTTTAGGAGGAGATCAATGCATTGGAATGGGAGGATTTCCAGAAGATGTTTTTCGATAAATATTTTTCACGAACCCACCGACATAAGATGGAAAGGGGCTTCCTTGACCTCATGAAAAAAGACGAAGAATTTATCAGAGCTTATGAGGAAAACCATACAAGTCTTGCACTATATGCATCCATCTTTGTTGTTACACTCGAATGCATGGTTTACCACGTTTTTGGTGGGCTGAAACGTAGCCTTCAAAAAGCGCTGGCGATCCGTGACTTTGGCAGCTATGAAGAAATTGTCCGATATGACCTCAAGGTTGAAATAATGATCGAAGAATATCATAGGTATCAAGGGGATAAGAACCATAAGGTGGACTTTAATGCTGGTGGTCTGATGGATAAATCCAACGCTTCTAAGAAGATTCAACACCCCATTTTCCAAAGGTGTAGAAAAAATCACATTGGAAATTGTCTGAAGGGGACGAGGAAATACTTTAAGTGTGGAAGAGAAGGTCACCTGAATATTAATTGTCAGCAAGAAAGACACACGGCTATGACAGAGGAGAGGAATGCTCCTTTCGAACATCAATGCATGGTTCATTTCTACAACTACAAAGAACTAGGGCATCTGGAAAATCATTTCCCTAAGCCATGGGTTTTTAGAGGCAACCAACATCCTCTAAGGTATAAAGGGAGAACTGTTTCCATCACTACTACCGATGTGAAACCCATAAATGAAGTAGTGATAGGTACGCTAGTTATTCATTCAAGAATAGTGAACGTACTTTTTGATTCTTTTTCTATGCATTCTTTTATATCTCAAAATTTTAGTAGAACAATCACAACACCAATACAAATCATGGAAGTGCAGATGTCGGTGAGTATGAAAAATGGGGAAATCATTGCATCCCATGAATATAACTCCTCCACTATTATAATATGTGGATTGAACTTTTCGAAGATCCTCATCATACTCTATATAGTGGAATTTGGTGCAATTATTATCATGGATTTCCTTTCCTTATATAGAGTCAACATAAATTTCCGTGAGAGGGAAATCACTCTCTATGTGGAGAATCAAACCATGATTATTTACAAGTGCAAGGAGAATGATGAATCTTCTTTATCTCCATAATCTAAAGAGTGGATATTACTTCCCTATGAGCACACATATCTGGCATAGACGACTGAGTCCATGGAAGCAAACATCCTTGGAGACATGCCTATTGTAAGGGAATTCGCTGATGTGTTTCCTGAGGAATTGCATGTTCTTACTCCAAGAAGAGATGTCAAATTCTCAATTGATCTTATAACTAAGGCATTGAAAAAATACAATATTCCTTATAGAATGGCTATTATGGAGCATGAGGAGATGAACAAACAACTATAGGATAATCTGGATAAAGGGTTTATACACCCAAGTGCATCACCATGGGGTGCACCAATCCTCTTCATCAAGAAGAAGCATGGGTCAATGTGCCTTTGCATCGATTAACGTGAGATCAAAAAAGTCACGATAAAGAACAAGTATCCTCTACCATGAATTTATGACTTGTTCAATTAGCTGCGTGAAGCACAATACTTCCCCCATATGGATTTGCAGTTGGGATATTATCAAGTAAGGGTGAAGAAGGAAGATATCCCCAAGACTACTTTTCCTACAAGATACAGACACAATGAATTCATAGTAATTACTTTAGGACTCACTAATACTCTAGTAGTCTTCATGGACTTAAGAAATAGAGCCTTTAGAGATTACCTGGTCAAATTTGTGGTATCCCTTATAGATGATATTATGATATACTCCAAAACCAAGGCAGATCATGTGGAGAATATAAGAACTGTACTAGAGACATTGCGGAAGGAGAAGCTCTATGTAAATAAAACAAGTGTGAGTTCTAGTTGAAGGAGGTCTCATTATTAGGCCATAACATTAGATGAAATGTGATATCTGTGGATCCCTCCAAAAGAGATTTAATTGAGGGATGGCTGAGACCAACATCTATAACAGATATCTGTAGCTTCTTGGGTTCAGCTGGATATTATCGATGATTTGTGAGAAATTTCTCATGATTGTCCAACCCTATTACCAAGAAAACTTAGAAGGGAGTAATGTTTCATGGAGTGATGAATGTGATGAAAGTTTCATGCAGTTGAAAATGAGGCTTATCACTGTGCCCATGCACACATTACCCACAAGTGGAGATCGTTTTGTGGTATTCAGTGATGCTTAGAAGAAGGGCTTGTGAAGTGGGTTGATGAAAAATGACAAAGTAATTGACTAATCTTCAAGGAAATTTAAAGTTCATGAATAAGACTATCCAACTCATGACCTCAAGATTGATGCAGTGATCTTTGCTTCGAAAATTTAGTGCCATTATCTCTTTTGGGTGAAGTGTGAAATATATACAGACCACAAAAGCCTCAAGTATATATTCACACAGAAATAGTTGAACATGCGCCAACAAATATGGTTAGAGCTAATCAAATACTATAACTGCTCAATCCATTACCACCATGGGAAAGTGAACAATGTTGCGGATGCCCTAAGTCGAAAAGACCCAGCAATTATATCATTGATGATAATTGAAATGGATACAATCTTTTTATATTTGATGAAGATGGACATGGGAATCATAAATAAGGGAACATAATCAATCCATTCATAAATGATTATTCAACCTTCACTTTTGGAATGGTTAAAGGATGATCAAAAGGATGATGTGGGAATTCAGGAAAAAGTTGAAGCTATCATAAAAGGGAAATCCTCTTAGCTTAATTTTAATGAAGAACGAATTATGAGATTTTGGAAAAGAATATATGTTCCATCATGTCTGGAGCTAGAGAATGAACTTTTGGATGATACACATAGTTCAAATTTCTCTATTCACCCAGGAAAGAAAAGGATGTATTGAGATCTTCGAGAGAATTATTGGTGGGAAAATATGATGTCGAAGATCACTGAGTATACATCAAAGTGACCAGTCTATCATCAATTGAAGGCAAAGAGGTTTAATTCTATGGGGATGATAAAACCATTGTCCATACCAAAATGGAAATGGGAGAACATCACCATAGACTTTGTCATTGGACTTCCAAAGATATCCAAAGGCAACACTGCGGTATGGGTTGTTGTGGATCATCTTACAAAGGTTTCACACTTCATTGATATTCGAGAGGATTTCTCATTGGATTAACTGTCATGGATATATATCAGGGAAGTGTTAAGGCTACATTGAGTACCACTATCTATTGTGTCTGATCGAGATCCACGATTCACCTTTAAGTTTTGGAAGTGTCTCCAACATTCTTTGAATACTGAACTGAACTTCAGTATGACCTCTCATCCTCAAAGTGATGGACAATCCCAACTGACAATCCAAACACATGAGGACATGTTGAGAGCGAGATTAATGGACTTTAAAGTAGGATGAGATCAACATCTTCCTCTGGTTGATTTCTCTTATAACAAAATTTACCACCCGAGAATCCAAATGGAACCATATGAAGCCTTTTATGGGAAAAGGTATAGAACACCGACATGTTTGGATGAGGTCGGTGAGGGTAAGAATCTTGGACAAGAATTGGTCGAAAAAATGGTGGAAAAGCTGAAAACCATTCAGCAGCATATCAAGGAAGCCTAGAGTCAACAGAAGAGTTACGTATATAACTGTCGATGATACCTTGAGTATAAAATTCAATACATTGTATTTATATTCATATCTCCATGGAATAATGTCATGAGGTTTGGAAAGAAAGGGAAGTTAAATTCAAGGTACATCGGCTCTTTCGAGATTCTTGATCGTGTCGGGGTTGTGGCCTATCGACTAGCACTTCCACCTACCATGGCCAAAGTACATGATGTCTTTCATGTATCCCTCTTAAGGAAGTATATATCAGACCCTTCACGTGTACTCTCTTCAGAGGTGGTACATTTATAGGATTATCTTTCTTATGAAGAGAAACCAGGGAAGATCTTAGATCTTAGAGAAAAAGTTCTATGATATAAGATAATTCCCCTTGACAAGGTGATATAGAGAAAGCACAAGTTTGAAGAAGCGAATGGAAATTAGAGGAAATGATGAAGTAGAGATACAAACAACTGTTTTAGTGTGGGAAAAGTAAATTTCAAGGGTGAAATTTTTTAAGGGGTGAAGATTGTAACGACCAAAACATTCATTAATGGAAATCCATCTTGATCTAATTAAATATCTCTTTATGCAATTTTTTTATATAAAATGTCAAATTCTATGGTTTTAGGTTTTTGTATTTTAAAACTCTTTTATGAATTGTGATATTTGCTAATATTGTTGTTGACCAGTGATCACACGATTAGTATAAATATAGGGCTTTAAAAAATCCAATTTAATCCGAAAAAGGAAGTGATGGCCTCATCCAGTAGACGTTCCAGATATGAAGCCCATTTGTCAGAGATCAGAAAAGAGGTTGCATCTTTGGGCTTCACTCATGACCAAGCCCATTTCTAGCTTGAATATGTTAAGATTGGGCAAGACTGATTACGAGAGAAGTGGATGTTAATAGAGATTACCACTCGAGAAATGTTATACGAGCAACCCCAAGAGGGTGTCACCATCACACACCTTACTCTTCGGTCTTATGTGGGTGTTATAAGGGGTTATGTAACAAGATATTAGAAATATGGTTATGTACATTAGTTTTTTATATAATAATGAATATACTTTCATTTTATTATTGTTACCTTGTAAATAGTTTTTAAATAAAAAATAGAATTTTTAGTTAATGTTCCACTATGAAATCTATTTTGATGAATTAATGGATTTTTGGATTAAAAAAATAATAATAAAAAATTATTATTTTTATTATATTAATTTTTGTTAAATATAAATTATCGTATAATTATATGGATGCAATTGTAATTTTTGTTAAGGTTTGAAAGTCATTTTTTTCAAAACCCATGAATTTTTTATAAATATTGGTTTTTATTTTAAAGGTGAAAATTAACATATTTAGACACTTATTTAGATAAAATGACTATTATTTCTTGCATCAGAATGTCAAAATTATCCAATGGTGAATTTTTCATAATTTTTTGAGACAGTCAAATTTTTGGGTAAAAATTAAATACCGTTTAAATATATAATGTGTTTTATGACATAATAATGACCCAATAGTGATGTGATAAAATACTATAAACATTATTTTAAGACAATAGATTTTTTACCATTAAAATAATTTTATGTTGGGTTTGATTGATTTATTTTAAAAAGCTTTAGTGGACCCTTCAAGACTTATTAAACATTTTGTCTCTTTAAATTGTTTTCTTTGGGAGTGTAACTCACCTACACATAAACAACCCCATTATTTTAATAAATTTGGACTTTGACCTTATAATATATTTTCTTCCACATCCCTTTGACAATATATTTGGTCAAAAACCATGGTTTGGTTTGTGGTTTGGATTTGTTTAATGTGAGGTGTCTCAAACCTAAATAATAAAAAATTCTGTCACCTTTCTTAAATAAACCCACCCAAGGTTCCACTTCCTCATCACTTAAATCCTTTGTAGTTTTTCCAACCTCTAATCTAATCTCCCTATAATCCTCCAAGGTTACCCAATCTCCCAGGAAGCCTTTCTCAATTTTCTCTGAATCCTTTGGGAGCACACTTCCAAGTAAGGGTTCTCTTCCTTTCTCATTTTTGTCCAATATTTTTTAAGGTGTTATGACCTTTTAATTTCAATTATAAATGTTGGGGTATGGTTTCTCATCTCCCCCATACTGTTATATTTATGTTTGAATGATGGGATACCCCTTTATCTCTCATTAAGTTCCTCACATGTACACCTATTACTATACCGAAATTCTGAAAGGAATTTCTCTCTCCTCATTTACATTCAATAAATTATTTTGTATCATGAATCTAAATTCCATTACATTTGTTGGGACATGTATCTATATGACCCCATTACTATCCATGTCATGTAAATATTACGAGACACCCCTTTTTCTCTCATCGTCCTTTTTTATGAGTTCTTATGTCACGCCAGTATGCTACCAAAATTGCACTGAGTTATTACAAGCCAAAGTCATTGTGTAGTAAATATCATGCCCATTTCCCTATCAATGGTATTTCAATTTATTAACATTTACTTATTGTTTAAATAGTTTCAAGTATGTATTCCACACATGTTTATCTTGTAATAAATTACTATGTTTAATGATTCAATTTTTTATGATCCATGTGGCACACTTATGCATGAAGTGAAATGTTTAAGAAGGGTGCACCCTGATAGCACTCCAATGCATTGGGTAAAGTATAGTATCATGATACTTCATTTCCAATGGGTGTTTACTCATTCTAATTCAAGTGAAACTAGGGTTTAATCATGCTTCATGTGCAATGAAGGTTTACTCATGATCCATGTGCAATGAGCCTTGGATCATGTTAATTCCATGATAAGTGTAGTTTCCACATTTCCATGTTATGATTATCATGATTTATCATGAATTCATGTTTTTGATTCTCTTGTGCTCTATTGATATGCCTATTGTCTAACATGTATTGTATTCCTAATGCAATTCCACGATTATTCCCTTACTGGGATTTAGATCTCACCATTTTTTATGCATGTCCTCAAGTTATCCCATGTAATGATAAGTACGAGGGAATGTAGTGGTCATGTAAAGGATGTTTTCAATAATGATGTTTTATTTCATGTTTTAAGTTTTTATGTAATGATCCTAAACCCCAAATACACAGGACCTCTAAATGTTTTATGTTGTATCATGTAATTTTCATGTAATAAATTATGTTTAATTATGTAATAAACGATCAGGGTTGTCATAAGGAGGGTTGCGGTGAGGTGGGGGGAATCAGAGCCACATCAATTGGGAGGTGGGGAGGCCACATCGGTGCAGATGTAAGCAAGATGAACTAGAACTACATTAGTAGGGAGGTGGAGAAACCACATCAGATCTCCGTTGGTGGGAATTTTTGAAGGATTTCATGTTATAGGAGGAAGGCCATAGTGAGTAGGAATACTAAGGGTAGTGGAAGAGGGGGAGGTGGAATCGTTACGGGTGGGGGGACGTGAGGGAGGAGATCGTGAGGGATGTAGAGGGAGATAAGGGTTAATCATGAGGTGAAGAGGGGTACACCCATATGATATTTTTTCTCATGTATATAGGTGAATATATCCACATTTCAAAATAATTGTGGAAATATATCCATGGAAGTAAGACGAATTTATAGTAGTGCATAGATGATTTATATTCACCGTATTTTAAGTCAAAGATCACGAACTAGTGTAATTCAATATTTATTTCTTATTTTCATGGTCAATACTCAGTAGATCATGGTACCACCATATGGTGATTGATCTAGGGATTTAAAGGTTTGGATGCACTCCTTTAGGGTTCCCTATCTCTCTTATTTATTAAATAACCAAGAGGAAATATGGATTTATCTTTAACCCACCATCAAAAAACCAATATATTTTATCTAAGTGCTCACCTCTATCTCCCATAAAATAATAATATTGGGTGTATTAAATCTCTTCATTGTTATCTAAATCCATGATCTCTCTATAATAATTTTCCAAAATAAACCTATATAAGGTAATGAAGGATTTTAGTGATAATATGTCCAGTATGATGGTATGCGTCACTAAGGAAATGTGTGAAGTTGGGGCACTTAGTCTTAACTTCCCAATAACTCAACAAAGAGACATGTAACATTAGAACATGGTAGCAAGAAAGAATAAGAATATTAAATCATAAAAATAAATGTATCTTAATTTATAATAAAATTGAGAATTTACAATTCACAGAAGCTATTTATTATAGACTTGGAGATTGTGCCCCAATTTTTGGATACCCATAGTTTTCTAACACTAGTTCATTGTTATTTCATTATGGGTTTGGTGTATTTATAGAGAAAATGATTCTATTGATTTAATAACTCCAACATGAATTTATTTTCCACTATATTTTTAGAATTTATCCATCATTACAACCTAATAGTAGTTAGGAATTATAGAAGATTAAAAAATAAGGCAACCGATTTTTTTCCTTAGATGACCATTATGGATACCTATGAATTAGTTGTAGTTCCTCATATGTGTTGACCCAGGGAAACACATAGGATTAATGCCAATTCAAATTTACACACACCATAATGGATCTATGTCGGACCAACTCACAAGAATCAATATAAAAACCATATATATTCAAGCTGATATATGGTTATTTACAAAATAGGACTGGTGAAATCTAATAACATTAAAATGATACCTAATTGAAGTAGTAACTATCCTAGAATACTCATTTTTATAGTATGGAACCTAGACCTAATTTTTTTAACACCCATCTCATATATTATAGAATAAACCTAAAAAATACCCAACTGAGAATTATGAAGTCATGATGCCAAAAACATAACACGCACAAACGAAACTATTTCCTTACATGTTTTAAACTTCTCAAACCCCTATGGTTCACCTTTCACTAATCTTATCTTAATTTTCACACAACAATAATATAGTTTCAATAAAATTCTCATGTACAAGACCAAACATAACCGTTTTTTTTTGATTTTATGGATGGGACTAAATCAAAATATCACTCTTGTATAATATGAGACACATTGTAGGTGTTCTTCACAAAACACATCCCTAACATAGATTTTTTTCACAATCCATTCTTCCTCATCATCTTCACAGGAACTTAAACTATCCCTCTTTAATTTTTTTATAGAACCCTAACAGAAATTTCTAATTATATTGGGTGAAACTAAATATATATATTCAACTATAATTTACTTTAAAGTTAGAAATAGATAAACCAAAAAGTCCAGATGTAATATGTTGTATGATTTGGGTATGAAAATTAATTTATCATGAAATAATCATAGTATTAAAAATGATTTTAGTTAATCTAAACCAATTTAGTGGTATAATTAATTAAAAATATCCACATTGGTTTAGAACTATAAGTTAAAATAAACCATTTAAAAATACCCCATTATATATGGGTTCGACCCTTCAATATATAATATTGTAGGTTTATAGTTATTTTTTGTGTGACTTGGTGATTGGTTACCTTAATTATTTCAGAATATTTCTTTCTATGCATTAATAATTTTCATACCTTCCCAATCCATTATATTGGATTCCTCATTCTCTATCCAGGTTTCTATATGCAATCAACCATAGGTGAATTATACACACTCCTTTCCCTTCCATCACTACTTTCATATAATATCATGAATTTATTTTTCTATGTAAAATATTTATCTTTTACATGACATTGATTTTTTCCTTTGTGTAATAGGTATGGATTCCATACAATCCCATTTATTACTATTTAAATATCATCTAACATGTCAAATTTTAGAAAAATATAAAATCCCTTAATGAATTCATAACTCATATATTATTTTTTAGGATGATATGTTCCAATAGTTTTACATGTATTACTCAATTACATGTCTTTTAAATAAAAATCTATGTTATTTTAAGCCCCTATAGTAGAAGTAACTTTTCATAATTCATTATTTTTATATTTAAAAACAAAATTATTCTTTCTAATAGATTATAAATTTTTTTATCAATACTACTCGTTAAAGACATTATATGATAGTCTTTATCAATGAACTTTACTATTAGATTTTAATTTAATTTATCAGATGAAAAAAAATCTTGTGTCTATCCTTTAATTGGGATTATATTACCAAAACTTCATAGAATACATTTTTTAGTTTTTATTTTATATTATAGTTTGTTATTAATATAAATAATTTAATATTTTTATTCCTTCTCCCTGTATATTTATTCAACAAATTTCATGGGTAATTTATCATAGTAGATATATTTTATCTTTTATCATGACATCTATCATTAACTTTAATTAAATTAAATCCATTTATTTATAATTTATGTCTGGATTTTCAAAAATTAATTCTATTATAAATATTAAATTTTCCATCCACCTGATATATAAAATATCCACTCTTTCATATAATATTTAATACATTATTTTTTTTATTGAATCAATCCTTTACAATTGCACCATATGGATAGAAAACATGAGGTTGTTCTTTATATATTTATAGAATCACTATATCATCCAATATCTTCCCTATAAACTGAAATTGTTTAGAGTTAACATAAATATATGGGAATTATAATTATTAATAAAATCAATTTCATTCACCATTATTGGGGTAAACTTTTTGAATTCATTATCTTCTTGTTATTTTTTACTCTTGACATAGTAATGTTTCATTAATATATTTACTTGAACTAGAATTATGTTATTTCATTAATGTAACGCCCCGACCCCAGTTACCCAGAGTCGGTGCATTAATTACATAACATTGGCATGATCACAAGAAAGATCAAATCTCGAAAGACCGATTAGTTTAGTAGCCTTGGAAACACTAGATATAAACATAAAGTTTTACATTACATTTCAAAGTGAAAAGCTACAACAACAACAAAGTCTTCATATCCACACTATTAACCCCTCATAATATCCCTGCAAGTCATTCATAATTTACTTCTTCACTACCTGGGAAAAATAAAACATAGAAAAGGGGTGAGCTCAAATGCCCAGTAAGGATAACAATATAGCGGAACATTCAAAATAAGCGTAAACATTTAAGGAAATGAATTACTAAAACAAAAGCCTTTTAAACTTGAACTTCAACATAGTATGGAAAAAGTAAAATGAAATAATGCCATTTACTTATTCACATGGATATTCTACTAATCGAATAATCACATGCAAAAATCAATAACCACTTTCATAATGTTGGAATTCATAATGCCAGACTATCATAACCACATAGCCAAGGCCTCGTGCCAAGACTACAAATAAGATTTTGTCATGGCCTTGTGCCAAGACACTAGTTTGTCTCATGAGACCTACCGATGCATCGAGGAGCTATAGCGGGCTCCACCCGTCACTTATTAAGTCCAATGCATTCCCGTATGAAAAGGTTTAAACATAACAGAAACATTCGTATTAAAACTAGCATACGAAATGTCAATAATTTCACCATAAACAATGAATGGTATAAAAATAGCACATCCACAGTCAAACATATCACAAAACCTTCAATACAATATAGAAGTTTTGTATCATAATAAATCAACTTCAAATAATCTTAAAATCCATCAAAGGATGTTGACATAGATGAAATCAAAATTCTTTTTAAAGAAATATCTCCTTTTATTTTGAAATCATTTAAGATCCATATAAAATAAAACATTTTCTTTGAAAATATTCTTATAAGCTTGTAAGGAAAGCTTTGAAGATTTTATAACGGCGTAAAATAACCGCACCCGCCGTATAAGTTAAAAAAACATTCTTACCTCAATTCTGTCGAAAAGGTTAAAAAGGACCTTGTTTTGAAAACGACGGAAAGATTCCTTTATAAACCTCTTACAAAAAGTCAAACAAGGGTATAAATGAATTTAAACCATATTCTTGTAAATAATAAATATGTTTTGAAATACATTTCGAAGAAACAATGGATGTGGATGATAAAGAAATCCCAGTAGATTATTACGTATAAACAACCTCGGATAATGAAGAGATTGTGAAATAACCCTTACCTTGTACTTTTCCTTGGTTGGGGTAGGTTAACCTCCTGTATAATGGTGAAATAATTGTTATTAAATTATACAAGAATCATATATATTAATATGATATCATATATGATCTTTTAATATTGATTTGATAATAATATCTTAGTATTATCGTTGTTTCGGGTGTTAACTTATATGTTTTGTTATGTAAGACATGTTTGTAAAGGATAGGTTGTATATTATTCATATCCAGAATGATATCAAGTCCTTAAACATCATTTTTAAATCACCAAATGATAATTATACTTGAATGGATACGATGGAGAATGAATCTCATCGCGTTCGTGGAGACGGTAGTCCGTACGTACGCACGAGTGACAATATCATTCTTTTGATATTAAAATAATATATAAATGGATGTTATATCATATATACAGAATCATTAACATGTTATATTTATTATTTACATGAGCTACACATCATTATTATACCCATCCAAATAATATTATATTGAATAACAATTGCACCACGACGTGGAGACGGTAAGCCGTACGTACGCACGTATGGTGACATGTTATTCAAAGGGTGGATAGAATACTGAATATGATTGTACCATATTTATAATAACATCACAGTATATGTGAGATACTGGAGTTATTATTTTAGAATGGTAAAAAACAAAGGAAGAAGAAGTGGAAGAAGAAATGAACTTGGAGAAGGGTGGTGAAATCATTACCTCTTCTTCGGGTTCTTCCTTTTGATTTGATCAAAAGGGCTCTTTAGGTTGGCTTTCTGATCAAACTAAGGCCTCTAGGTTGTAGTGAGGGATGTTGGGAGAGTATTTGGGCAGAGTTTGGCCGAACCAAAAGGCTTTGAAGGTGTTTTGAAATGAGAAGGAGGAGTGCCCTTTTATAAGAGGGGTGAGGGGCACCTTTGGAAAAGCTAGAAATATTAATTTATAATAAATTCATATTCGGTTTCTAATGGCTCCAAAGTTGATTATTCAAAGGTTAAGGTGGGGATAGGTCGAAAACCACTCAACCAATATAATTTAGACAGGTTTGGGTACTTATATTAACCATATCTTTAAGTATTAACTCTAAGTTAATTAGTTTCACTTTTACAATGTCTCTTTGTATTTTTATATAATATGGTTAATAAACATACTATATACATCCAAGAGACCCCCAAGTGGTACATTAATGATGAACCTATCATGATATAAGTCTCTTGGCCGAACCCTAGATTTTTAGGGATTTAATATCAATTAATAATATAATATTTGTTTTAAGAACTCTTTTATGTCAATTTTTACACTATTCAATAGTTGATTTTTTGTGAAACTCATAACAGATTGATTACTTCGAACAAAGTCAATTAAATCAATCCTAATATATCATATTATCCTATAAAATTAGTTTAATTCATTAAAAGTTTCATATTATATTTATTTGGGTATTTATAATATCAATTATTTTAATTTTTCATTATTATAGTAATTATTGCATCATCATTGTGTCATAAATAAAATAAATTATTTAATGTCTAAAAATTATAAATAAAATATCATTATGTAGGAAATCTTTTTAGATTTCTAATTAATATTTATAATCTAAAATCCAACTTATATAACCCTATGTAACAATTGTTTTGCTAAACGATATTTGCTTGTGTCATTTTTGTATTCATTTTGACTTAATTAAAATAAAGTGTCATTATCACTTACAAGTGGATCCATGGGGTCCCAAAATCGACCCAAAGATGCCCATGGTCGACCATGTATCAACCAATAGGGTTAAGACACGTTTTAGGGTAATTTAGTATTATTATAATATTATTTTTAACCCTTATTTACCGGATTTACCCTTAACCATGGTAAATAAAATATTTACCGCAGTAATTATTCGAAATGTCTAAAAATAAAAGTTACCCATTTACACAATTTGAAAATCCTGATTCCAAATATGGAATCCATTTTCCTAAATTCAAAACACAGAAGTGGCAGAAATTAATTTAAAATTAATTCCCACTGTCAAAACAAAAAGCATGTTTTTAAGAGATAATAACTATCAAAAGATTGACACTTGTTTATGTTCGGTTTAATTGTAAAATTATGTCCAATGACCAACATTATATTAAATGGTAAAAATATATTCCAAATATACTCTAAAACCACTCAAATTCATAATTTATCACTATTAATTATTTTGATTAAAAAAGTTGTTTTTAATTAAAATTTAGAAATTTTCACTATTCATCAAAATATGAAAGTTATACAAAATGTACCAAAATTTCACCCTAGGCTAATTTCGATATTCCGAATCCAAAAATGAAGTCCATTTTAAAATATAAAATATATATGATTTCAAAAAGTAGGTATTACTATTCATAACGGCTAGTTTGATTGGTTGTGGTGTGTGTTAAAACTCAAGGTTGCGTACAACACACGCTACTGTATTATTCAAAGAAAGTGTACCGTGGAAGCTTGGGATGTTTCATTTTAAATTTTTGATGCCCACATTTAGTCAAAAAGTTTAAAATATTGTATTTAAAAAAGGTTCACTATTAAACATTGATAAAAGTGCAATACTGAAAATGAATTTGTTCTTGCATTATATCTAAGAAACTCATAATATGGATTCTAAAATTATAAGGATTATATAAAGTTTAAAATTCGGTTAATACTATTCATTACCTCTTTTGAATGGATTTTTTTTGGTAATTCATGGTGCAATTGAACTTGGTGTTGCGTGTAGTGCAAGTTATTGAATTATTTTGAAGAAATAACACACTATGAAATCTTGGGGTGTTACATTCTCCCCTCCTTCAATAAATTGCGTCCTCGCAATTTGAAATTGTTCTTCGAAAATAAAAGGTTGAATGTAGAAAATATATTTGTGGGAAAACCCACATCGGAAATTGGGTTACTAAAATTTAGTCTTAATATGAGGAAAAGAGAAATCAAAGGGTCACAACCAAATTATGATCTCGATTAGGAGAACATTGGTGGCAATTAGAGACATATAATCGGAGGAAAAACGTAAATATTTATAGGTAGTGATTGAGGTCATCAATCACAAACAAGTGTATAATTGAGGTCCTTAAATTCATCAATCTATGATGATTTGAAATACCATCGGTTCAACAAAACATAGGGTATTAGGATAACACATTTTTGACGTTTTAAAATATCTTAGTTGAAATCCCACATCGAAAAATGAATTATCGAGGCCTCTATTTAAAATAAAGAGTGGAAAGTATGATGATTACCGAAAATAACACATACTAGGGTTCCATGTAGGAAAATATGGATATGGAAGAAAAATCTAACCATCAATTATCTGATGGAGAGTGGTAGGGAACATGGCTATGAAAAGGCCAACAATCCCAAAGTCATAAATTAGTGATGATTTAAGGTATCATCTAGGAAAACATTTTTGTTCTAAGTTACTTTTCTTAATGTTGAGGAATTTATTTATGAGATTGGATAAGATCATAAGGAGATATACTTACTTTATAATTAGAGTTTTATCCATTAATAAATTTCTACCAAAAACTCATCTTTCACTCTAAAAGATAATAGAATGTAAAAAAAATTCTATTTACACTATTCGTATAGGGTTCCAAAATAAACGAATTTATAATTCATCTACAAGATCGTTTAATAAAAACTACATTATTTAATCCAGGACATCTCGTGGTCCAGTGGTAGGTGATACACCCTTGTCGCCCTTCGGTTGCGGGTTCAAGTCTCGCAGCCTTGCCGGACGCAACAGGTTGTCGCCCGACCTCTGGGTTGCCCTTTTATGGAAATCCAAAATAATCCAAACTAGAACTATCCAAAATAATTTTGTCCAAACTCACAGTCCAACATTTATAAGGAAGGTAAACATTATGTAGATCCTTTTTACCCCGTAATAGCTTGTGAATACCTTCATCATGTATTCTTTTAATACACTGAAACATCCTGAATTACCATAATCTTTATTGATTACATTCATGCTCCCTTATTCCATATAGAATGCTGGATATACTTCATCAATCCAAAAATGTTTTAAACCCCAACAATGATGGAATATACAAATCATTAATCAGTTCCAAGGTAGTCAAGAATATCCAATATAATTTATCCAAAACAATCACATATTATTCCAAAATCACTACCTCAGTATCAGAACTATATTATGATTTATCATTCTCTCAACCATATATTTTCCAAAAATTTATCCTGCTATTGAGTCACTTTTCTTTATTCCACACAATCTCAAGTCCTTAATAAAATAGTACTACAGTGCAATCCTTATATACTCCATAATTATTATAACAAGTACATTGTTGATACAACACTCAGTTGACATAATCAACATAAGAACTCTAATCAATCATCTTCATCTGTGGTAGTAACATAACATGATTATTATCTAATAACATCATTTGCGGCATAGTCTGATGACTGGGACATAAGTTCGCGTAGTGTCCAAACTCCTTGCAAATGATGCATTGTACATTTAAAACCATTTTCTTACCCTTGATGTCACGTACTTTGTGCCCTTTTCCTCCACACTTATAACAAACTCCCATTCCTTTCAGGGAAGTTCCAAGGTGTTTCTTTCCACAGTTACCACATATGGGAAAATTCTTCTTTTCCATCTTCCCTTTATCCATCTTTCTCTCTTCCATCCTTTTCTTCTCTTGCTTCCCTTCAAAGCCATAGGACTCAGTAAACTCTTTACTTATCTTATCAACACATGATATTATTTCTTCATATGATGATAATACATGGGAGACTATTTCTCTTATAAATTCTAGCTTAAGACCATGAAAGATATGATCCTTCCTTCTCTTTGAATCATGTGTATTTCTGGAGTTCTCATTCCTTCTACTGGGCGCCATTTCTAAACAATGGAATAAACTAGATCAGTTTATGAATCAAAATACATAATCCCATACTTATAAAACACTTAACATAAATTGAACTATTTATGGATATAATCCATAATCATAAAAAAAATTTCTTTGAGGAAGTATATACTCATAAACCCTTCATAATGATTTGTAAAGAAAATGAGAGTTATCCTAAGCATATCCCCCGGGAGTGTCGTAACCAAGAGTGCAGCAAGGCCCGTTGTCGTGCACCAGTTCCCGTTCGAGTCTAGCTCAAAGCGGTGTTTTCGGGTTTTACCCCTAGGTACATCTGTGCCAGAGCCTCCTCTACCTGCTCGTATCCAGACAGGGATGTATTGCTCGGAAAACTCACAAAATCTCTACAATACCAAAATTCTAGGAAGTTCTTCTATACTAATCCTCAAAGTTCATCTTAGGTCTACGTGTTCTAATCAGAGTTTATCTAAATCTAGCTTCCAAGGTTTGTACTAAACTTCCTCTGATACCAACTGTAACGCCCCGACCCCAGTTACCCAGAGTCGGTGCATTAATTACATAACATTGGCATGATCACAAGAAAGATCAAATCTCGAAAGACCGATTAGTTTAGTAGCCTTGGAAACACTAGATATAAACATAAAGTTTTACATTACATTTCAAAGTGAAAAGCTACTACAACAACAAAGTCTTCATATCCACACTATTAACCCCTCATAATATCCCTGCAAGTCAATCATAATTTACTTCTTCACTACCTGGGAAAAATAAAACATAGAAAAGGGGTGAGCTCAAATGCCCGGTAAGGATAACAATATAGCGGAACATTCAAAATAAGCGTAAACATTTAAGGCAATGAATTACTAAAACAAAAGCCTTTTAAACTTGAACTTCAACATAGTATGGCAAAAGTAAAATGAAATAATGCCATTTACTTATTCACATGGATATTCTACTAATCGAATAATCACATGCAAAAATCAATAACCACTTTCATAATGTTGGAATGCATAATGCCAGACTATCATAACCACATAGCCAAGGCCTCGTGCCAAGACTACAAATAAGATTTTGTCAAGGCCTTGTGCCAAGACACTAGTTTGTCTCATGAGACCTACCGATGCATCGAGGAGCTATAGCGGGCTCCACCCGTCACTTATTAAGTCCAATGCATTCCCATATGAAAAGGTTTAAACATAACAGAAACATTCGTATTAAAACTAGCATAAGAAATGTCAATAATTTCACCATAAACTATGAATGGTATAAAAATAGCACATCCACAGTCAAACATATCACAAAACCTTCAATACAATATAGAAGTTTTGTATCATAATAAATCAACTTCAAATAATCTTAAAATCCATCAAAGGATGTTGACATAGATGAAATCAAAATTCTTTTTAAAGAAATATCTTCTTTTATTTTGAAATCATTTAAGATCCATATAAAATAAAACATTTTCTTTGAAAATATTCTTATAAGCTTGTAAGGAAAGCTTTGATGATTTTATAACGGCGTAAAATAACCGCACCCGCCGTATAAGTTAAAAAAAAACATTCTTACCTCAATTCTGTCGAAAAGGTTAAAAAGGACCATGTTTTGAAAATGACGGAAAGATTCCTTTATAAACCTCTTACAAAAAGTCAAAAAAGGGTATAAATGAATTTAAACCATATTCTTGTAAATAATAAATATGTTTTGAAATACATTTCGAAGAAACAAGGATGTGGATGATAAAGAAATCCCAGTAGATTATTACGTATAAACAACCTCGGATAATGAAGAGATTGTGAAATAACCCTTACCTTGTACTTTTCCTTGGTTGGGGTAGGTTAACCTCCTGTATAATGGTGAAATAATTGTTATTAAATTATACCAGAATCATATATATTAATATGATGTCATATATGATCTTTTAATATTGATTTGATAATAATATCTTAGTATTATCGTTGTTTCGGGTGTTAACTTATATGTTTTGTTACATAAGACATGTTTGTAAAGGATAGGTTGTATATTATTCATATCCAGAATGATATAAAGTCCTTAAACATCATTTTTAAATCACCAAATGATAATTATACTTGAATGGATACGATGGAGAATGAATCTCATCGCGTTCGTGGAGACGGTAGTCCGTACGTACCACGAGCGACAATATCATTCTATTGATATTAAAATAATATATAAATGGATGTTATATCATATATACAGAATCATTAGCATGTTATATTTATTATTTACATGAGTTACACATCATTATTATACCCATCCAAATAATATTATATTGAATAACAATTATACCACGACGTGGAGACGGTAAGCCGTACGTACGCACGTATGGTGACATGTTATTCAAAGGGTGGATAGAATACTGAATATGATTGTACCATATTTATAATAACATCACAGTATAGGTGGGATACTGGAGTTATTATTTTAGAATGGTAAAAAACAAAGGAAGAAGAATTGGAAGAAGAAATGAACTTGGAGAAGGGTGGTGAAATCATTACCTCTTCTTCGGGTTCTTCCTTTTGATTTGATCAAAAGGGCTCTTTAGGTTGGCTTTCTGATCAAACTAAGGCCTCTAGGTTGTAGTGAGGGATGTTGGGAGAGTATTTGGGCAGATTTTGGCCGAACCAAAAGGCTTTGAAGGTGTGATGAAATGAGAAGGAGGAGTGCCCTTTTATAAGAGGGGTGAGGGGAACCTTTGGAAAAGATAGAAATATTAATTTATAATAAATTCATATTCGGTTTATAATGGCTCCAAAGTTGATTATTCAAAGGTTAAGGTGGGGATAGGTAGAAAACCACTCATCCAATAGAATTTAGACAGGTTTGGGTACTTATATTAACCTTATCTTTAAGTATTAACTCTAAGTTAATTAGTTTCACTTTTACAATGTCTCTTTGTATTTTTATATAATATGGTTAATAAACTTACTATATACATCCAAGAGACCCCCAAGTGGTACATTAATGATGAACCTATCATGATATAAGTCTCTCGGCCGAAACTTAGATTTTTAGGGATTTAATATCAATTAATAATATAATATTTGTTTTAAGAACTCTTTTATGTCAATTTTTACACTATTCAATAGTTGATTTTTTGTGAAACTCATAACAGATTGATTACTTCGAAAAAAGTAAATTAAATCAATCCTAATATATCATATTATCCTAGAAAATTAGTTTAATTCATTAAAAGTTTCATATTATATTTATTTGGGTATTTATAATATCAATTATTTTAATTTTTCATTATTATAGTAATTATTGCATCATCATTGTGTCATAAATAAAATAAAATATTTAATGTCTAAAAATTATAAATAAAATATCATTATGTAGGAAATCTTTTTAGATTTCTAATTAATATTTATAATCTAAAATCCAACTTATATAACCCTATGTAACAATTGTTTTTCTAAACGATATATGCTTGTGTCATTTTTGTATTCATTTTGACTTAATTAAAATAAAGTTTCATTATCACTTACAAGTGGATCCATGGGGTCCCAAAATCGACCCAAAGATGCCCATGGTCGACCATGTATCAACCAATAGGGTTAAGACACGTTTTAGTGTAATTTAGTATTATTATAATATTATTTTTTAACCCTTATTTACCGGATTTACCCTTAACCATGGTAAATAAAATATTTACCGCAGTAATTATTCAAAATGTCTAAAAATAAAATTTACCCATTTACACAATTTGAAAATCCTGATTCCAAATATGGAATCCATTTTCCTAAATTCAAAACACAGAAGTGGCAGAAATTAATTTAAAATTAATTCCCGCTGTCAAAACAAAAAGCCTGTTTTTAAGAGATAATAACTATCAAAAGATTGACACTTGTTTATGTTCGGTTTAATTGTAAAATTATGTCCAATGACCAAAATTATATTAAATGGTAAAAATATATTCCAAATATACTCTAAAACCACTCAAATTCATAATTTATCACTATTAATTATTTTGATTAAAAAAGTTGTTTTTAATTAAAATTTAGAAATTTTCACTATTCATCAAAATATGAAAGTTATCCGAAATGTACCAAAATTTCACCCTAGGCTAATTTCGATATTCCGAATCCAAAAATGAAGTCCATTTTAAAATATAAAATATATATGATTTCAAAAAGTAGGTATTACTATTCATAATGGCTAGTTTGATTGGTTGTGGTGTGTGTTAAAACTCAAGGTTGCATACAACACACGCTACTGTATTATTCAAAGAAAGTGTACCGTGGAAGCTTGGGATGTTTCATTTTAAATTTTTGATGTCCCCATTTAGTCAAAAAGTTTAAAATATTGTATTTAAAAAAGGTTCACTATTAAACGTTGATAAAAGTGCAATACTGAAAATGAATTTGTTCTTGCATTATATCTAAGAAACTCATAATATGGATTCTAAAATTATAAGGATTATATAAAGTTTAAAATTCGGTTAATACTATTCATAACCTCTTTTGAATGGATTTTTTTGGTAAGTCATGGTGAAATTGAACTCGGTGTTGCGTGTAGTGCATGTTATTGAATTATTTTGAAGAAATAACACACTATGAAATCTTGGGGTGTTACAATTAACTTTACTATTTTTTGGTATATCCTTCTCCCTATATAATTTATATCATTTTCATCATTATAATTGAAATATAATAATGTAAAATCAACTTATAAAGTTCTTTAATTTATATATCCTTCATGCACCTCATATAAATAACATTAGGAAACAATTTTTTATCTACCTCCCAAATTATTCTACTAAAAACAACTCCATATAATAAGTATCATGTGTAATTTAATTATACTTCTTTAACTATGATGTGATATCAAGTTTCCATTTTGAAAATTAATATATATAAACAACAAGGAGAAATGTTCTTTGATAAGTATAGTGTATATGAAAAATTGTATTTTAAAAATAAATCATGTAGTTTGAATAAATAAAAACTAATACATTATCTAGTGATTAAATGTGTTGGTGACATAGTCCTAAAAAACTTTAATTGGGGCTTGAGTCCTGACATTAATTAATGAAACTTTTTCCTTTAATTAAATACTTCAACTAGACCTTGTTCTAATATATGTAATTACAAAAATTTAATATATTAATTATTATTATTCATATCAACATAAAAATAAAATAGGTCACAACCAAAAAAACGTCACAATCTGTATAAGTATATAATTAAGTTAACATGGTCAAAACAATGGGTAATAATCTGTTGATAATATAGTCTGTATTATATCAATGTGAAAATATTAACTAGTAAATAATTCTAACATAATATTTAGGCAATATTCAGTACATAATAAGGACACATACATAAAAAAAATGTTCTAATATCACTCGCTACCAACTAGGGGACACACTATATTGCTTTATCTCCACTCATTACTATGAGAAGGGCCTTCCAAATTTTATAGACATGGAAGAATTATTTAGATAAACATACAGAAACTAATATAAATTAAACAAGAACTCTAGGTATATAATTCTAATTAAATATATTTTAATGTTGTAGTCTTTAGAAATCTTATTCAAATAACTAATATGAATGACTTATTTTCCCATATTCCAATAACCACAACCTAAAAATTTATATTTGATCAAATCCTTGTGAAGCGTGGTTAATCCAATTAATTTAATAACTATATAATTGTTTTACTTTATTTAAATATAAAATAAAAATAGAAGTGGTTTTTATTATAATAATGGATCTTTAAAGCATCCCACCAAACTATTCTCTTCACCAGATATGTCAATGAAAACCTTTTTATACTATATTTTTTTTATATTCCTTGTATATCTATAATACATTAGATTTTTTAAATTATACATTCTATGTATATAGATACATACAAATATATATATATCTCCAATTCAAGTTAATTCTTTAAGAAATAATCCTTATCTTCTAGTATCAATGATACCAAATACATGGAAATGAAATATCTATAAAATAAATCTGGATTCTATGTTTAAAACACACCATATATCTCATAGCATAAAATATCATTTTAGGAAAAATATACTTATTAAACCAAATAATATTTCTCCCTTGATTTATTTGAATATTTATTGATTTTATATATTTAAAAAATCTATAAATATCAATCCTGATGAAATCAAATAAATTTCCTTGATTTTTTTGAAAATACAAATGTAAAATTATTTCTATAGATATCATTTGTATAATACATAAAATAACATTCCATTATTCCATCATATCACATCCACCTATAAGATTACCAATATCATTTATATGAGTTTTGAGAAACCCAATCAACATTTATTCAATATCTCATTCATATATAGAGACCAAAATATCACTGGAGTGTGGTCTAAAACCATTAATCGACTCTTATAAAAAATTATATTTGTATCTATAACACTTATAAAATAAGATCTAAATTTCATTACCACATTCATATCTATACCTCTACAAAATTTGATCTTATTAAGTAAATTAAAACTCCCATATCACTTATGGGAAAACCTTTATTTTAATTTATCATCTAAAATAAAAGAAAAATATTGAGTTTAACATACATATATATTCTTCCACAACTCCACCATAACATATCCTTTTATTACCATCTAAATATATATAAAATTTTATTCAACACATACAATCTATAGGGTTTTACTGATGATAACAACCCTTTATACACAAAAGAAGAAGTAATAAAACCCAACAAAGAACATTATATGTTAATGAAAAATAAAAAAATAAAAAAATAAAAAAATAAAATATAATAACTTTTTATTTTTTTTGTTATTTAGATAAAAATTAAATTGTAAAACTCAATCCTCCTTTGGTATCCACTAATAAGGAAAGTAACTAATTCATTGGAGATATTTACTTTTTATCCAACTAATTCTAGTCAATTATCAAAGGGAAAAATTATAATAAATATTATTAAGGATACTAGATAACCTCTTAGATGGGAAAAAATAGAGAACTACATAAATAAGTGAATACTAGTAAACATTAAAAACCAAATTTTCATTCAATCAACGAAATGAATTCTATCACACATCCTTCTTATTATTTATATAGACATGATGATTACATATCCTTTAATAGATAAGAATTATTATAAAAAAAGTCAGTGGAATAAATATAATTGAATGGTAATTAGGAGCCTTAAATGACCTTCAAAAGTTTCTTATGTCCTAGACCACCTAAGGAGGTGCATTAAAAACATCAAATTGGTTGAAGTTAATGATGCAGTAGGTGTTAAAAAGGTATTTCAAGATAGGACTATAGTTTGTTACATATAATGGGTCTTGGAAACCCATTCTACAAGACCAATCCCAAATATTATCTATGATTTATTATTTCCTCATGTTTACAAATAAATAATTTATATAACATAGTAAGTATATTATAATTCCATATAAATTACTTAATTAAATAAAAATTATTTAAATAAATAATTTAAAAAAATGAAAAATAAATCATGCTTCTATTTATAAAAAACCTAAACATTTTTACACAGGTACTAATCACATTAATCTTAAAAATTCAATTAGCATTATCTTATGTGCAGACTCATGGGAAATTTATAAATTTTGACATAATTAAGAATTTTATTTATAATGATAAAATAATAGAGTAATCTAGTGAAACATTATAGCTATCCAAATTATAAAGGGGTTTTTATGACATAATCTACTATATTATCATTAGTTGAGTTCCATTTTTCCTCAAAATGAGATTAAGAATGTGAAATAGATAATTTCAATATCATATAGAATATCTCATTTTCCCAATTCCCAAGATTACTAAATATTATATAATTACATCACATGAAATTACCTGGGTATATCCATGAACACACTTTCTAAAAACTCAATTGAGTGTTATAATGTAAAAACATCATATAAGTAGACTTATCATATCTTTGTAAATAATATCAATCTACATGATTAGAGTCAAACGTAATTACTATCTATAAATTCAAATTATTAAATTATTTTTTATAGGTTTTTATGTATGAAAAATTACATGTAAGAAACCACTTTAAAAACCTTTAGTTGAAGGATTCATTTCAAATGTTCACTTAAGTAACTCAAATATAACTTATATGAAAATCAATGTGGTGTATTTTATATGGATTAATATGAACTTATGTTTACCAACTTATATCCCTTGAGTGATTAGTTTTTTCATTATCCAAGTGATCCTACTCATACAGATCAAAAAAAAATCATGAAAACCCAATATCATTATCATTTATTATGTATAAAGTAATAAAAAATATATTCTAGGGGATATTTTTATTTAATATCCCATGTTTTATATAATTAAAAAATGAATGATAATTAATTTCAAATAAAGTTAATTACATGATAAACATGTACTAAACCAATTACACATTAATGAATTTAGTGAATGAACACAAATAAACTTCAACTTGAAATAATTTTAGTCACAGATGTATCTAATATATAGTGAAATGTTGTGTTGTTCAATATTGTTTTTAATTATTGTTTTTCATAATGGGGTTTGTAGGGGTATCTAAAATATAAACATATGAATAAACTAGACACATTTTAATATCACATCTTTCAAATATATATTGAATTATAGGAACTCAATGAAAAATATTAATTTATCTTTAGTAATACATAGGTTCTGTATCTTTGGAAGCTACTCCACTATTATCATAGTAGAGTTAAATTGGATGCATAATTCATGGGATAACCCCTAGTTTAGTAATAAAATACATTATCCGAACATATTATATAGTTTTATTAGATGAAGTGATATCTTTTGATTTTATTATAGAATTAGAAATATTCAGTCTCTTGGAAATCATACATCTTACCAATCCACCAATTAGAAAAAATAATTTTTTTAGTGAGATATAAAGCCAAATTTGTTAGTTTGGAAACTAGATTCAGTCAAAAACATTATAATGAGTTCTTCCTCACCACCAATGATTTTGAATAAATCATTAGTTTTTCTAAACTACTTTTTAATACTCTTAATAAAAACCTAATGAAATTACTCATGATTTTACTTTTATCTACTCATCATAATTAATCCATAACATTGCTTAATAATAGTATATTTCATGGAATACATGATTGATCCAATACCCATAACATATATAATCTTACACATTCAATCATATTATTCAATAGATTATGGATAATTTGTATTTAAATTAATTTCACATGAAATATTAGTAAATAACACTATTTATCAATTTCCATTATTTTTTAACACTTTATCAATTTATGCATTCTACCAAATTCCAAGCATTCCTTAATATGTATCTCGATAGCTCTTCATACTCAGTATATATGATGATTAAAAAATTTATCTTTTTTGACAAGGAATATCATAATAATATTTTTACTTATTATAACATTGGGATTTCATTTTAGATGATAAATATGTAATCAACATACAATAAAAAATAATACAATGCTCTCACTAATGTATTTTTATAAACATTTTTCATGATCATTTTGATATAGAATTGTTTTTGATAACATCATCAAAATAAATATTCCACAACTAAAAATCTTATTTCAACCCGTAATAGGATCATGGTTTCTTTCAAATCATAGAAACATTTCATGGATACTCTAAATATATTTGTTTTATCATACAAGCATTCTCAAAAAATTCCAATAATTGATTTTATTTTTGGAATAAATTTTACTTGGTTTATAAAAATAATATGCGTACAAGAATAAAAGAACTCATAGAGAATTGAACATATCTATTGGTGAAAATTTTTATTCCTATTTAATACCATGAATTTGTTTAAAACCTTTAGCTACTGTGTGATATTTATACCATCCATGTCATCCTTTTTATACTACCTACATTCAAGGGGGTTTACCACCATGAGATAGATCTATGTAGTTCCAAACCTGGTTAGAATGAAGGATTCCATTTTATATTCTATCAATTTTAACAGTTTATAGGATTAAAGACACATTATTTCCTTTTCTAAGAGTTTTTACTATCTTTTATTATTTTTGTATCACCAATATTAAAAATGAGAAATCCATATCTCTTAGATTCTTAATGATATACACTAGTCCTTATTTTTTCTTACGTATATTGAGCACATTTATTTTCTATAATATTATGTGTTTATAAATAAATAAATATCAATAATAACACCATATTTTTTTCTTCATCTATATCATGTTCAAATTTACCTTCACTAACTATTTTTGGAATATATTTTCTTTTTATAAATATATCATGTTGAGATACAATTTTTTCTCTAATGGATTATAGAAATAATTTCCCACTTCCACATTAGGATAACTTGAAAATTGAAATTAATCTGTTTTAGATACATTTTTTACTTGAGGAAATACCTCCCACATATGTCTCATGAAAAAAAATCTATATGAAAGAAAAATTAAGAAATTTTTCAGTACAAATTCCCATGTAGAGTCTTTTGGACAATAATTAATATAACATAATTTAGAGTGAATAGTGTAGTTTTTCTATAATTGGCATGTAAATTTGATGGTTTATGTGAATTATCAATGATAATTCCATTTCTAATAGAGATTGATTCCTATATTCAGTTTCACTATTTAACTATGCTATACCAGGTGGAATTACTTGTGGCACTATTCCTTAAACTCATAGATAGTCCAGATATTATTAACTCAAATATTATCTAACTCTATTAGAGTGAAATGTTTTAATATTTTGTATTATTTTATTATATAACTTATTTCTTATTTTTTTTATAATTTCAAATGATTCATGGTTTTATGTCATAAGATAAACATACCTATACAAACTGAATTCACCAGTAATGGTAATTAATAATTGAAATCAACTTTTTTATACTTTATTTATTTGACAACATCAATTAATATATATTAGTTTTAATAAATCCTTACAACATTTCCATTTACCCTTATAAAGGAAATTTTTTCATTCTGAATAATAAACATGTTTTTGAGTACATCAAATTATTAATAATCCTTATAATCTTGTAATCCTTTAATATAGATTAATTGTATGTGATTCTTATTTATATGTCCTAGGTGATAATACCAATTATAAGTGAAATTAAATAATATATTTTGATTTTTTTTATTTTCATTATACATAGGGTTTACAAGATCTAATATATATAGGCCATTATACATGCTAGTAGAACCCTAAAACATTCCATTCATGTAAGTATAAGAACAATTATTCTTCAAAATAATTTAAAATTCCAACCTATATAAGGAATATATAAAATTATATTTATTGATTATACATTATAAAATTATTTTATTAATAATGAAAATACATTAAAAAGAATTAAATACATTTAAAACATTAATAATTATAGAACTATTGATTTATTACCGCCTCATAGGTCCACTTATCCCTTAATCAACACACTCTATTCATTAAGATAATATGCATTATAAAAAATATGGGATGCACATTCAGTATCTAAAATCCATGATTTGAAGTTAAATAAATTGATTTATATATAATATAATTCCTCACAACCTTAAATAATTGATTTATTCTTTATATGTTCAATCACATTGAATGATTCCATGTCTTCATATATCTTCTAATGCATGAAAATAATTAAAGAGAGCATAATATATCTTATGTTGTATGAATCCTGCTGATAATTTTTATAGGAATCATTTTCCTCTTATTAAGAAGAAGAAAATTTCTCATACAGTGTGAGTTTCACTAGAATATCTAATTTTTCAACTTATTTTTGAAAAAATATAAAATTTTGATACCACTCAATCAAATTATTTTTATTAAAATATTACTTCCCAAGGACTTGTAACATCCATAAATTTGAATTTTGGTTTAATGCATTAAATATATATAACAAAAAAAGATTCATTATTAGTATCATGAATGTTTTAAAAAATTTATATATTTTATTGAATATACTCCTGAAATAACATCCTTCATATGAATTTAATATACTAGGTTCTATAGTTATACATTTATTAACTCAGCTATGCTCATCTCTTATGGAATGTGTACATAAGAAAACAACATTTTCAATTATATCAAATTTAAATATTGGATTGATAAGTGAATAAAATCCTTTCCAATTTATCTTATAAATATGTTCAACACCATGCCTCTAGGTTATAATCCTACAGAATTTTCTAGTAAAGATCACCAGAAATTCACATAACATTCACTATTACACTTTTCTATTAACATAAGATAAATTATTGATGCTCATGTAAGAAAAAACATCTATTTTATTGACCATGGTCTTGGATAATTTGATTCTTATTAGAAGGATTCTAACACTTAGATATTCAATGAGTAATTTTTTATTTTGTCTAATAATTAACATTTTATTTATCCAATACATACACTTTTTTATTATATTTATAGTAATTCAATAGTATGTATCACCTATAAACATAATTCATCTTATGAAAAATATTTAGTTAATTAATTTTACCATGTATCTAAAAAAAATGGATAATAATTTAATAACATTACATAGATAAAATTTACTTCACCACATTTATTTGAGTAAGATGTAAGATCTAGTATGCATAAGGGGTGTAGTGGCCAGAGTACAGAGCATGTGATATTTCACACAAGGGTGTAGTAGAAAGCCACTACATATAATTGTACTCGAGGGTATTGATCATATCATAAAAAATTAAAGCAATATTTCATTTGAGTCATAAATTAATTTTATATAATTAGAGTATCCAATATTCTTACATATGAACATTTAGTTTAGGTATTTTTCATTTATTATATGTGCCGATGATACCAATGAACAATTTTAATAATGTTATCACTATTAGTACTTAGTGGAAGCAAAAATAAAACCCAACCATGAACAAAAATACCAAATGAAAACACAATAATAAAATTATAAGGTTAACATACCTTTTGAAAAGTATTATAATATTTGTATCAATCATGAATTGAGTAATTCAAGTCTCATTTAGTATCCAATAATAATTATGATCACGAATACCTTATGGGACACTCTTATTATATAAGTCTAGATATTCAATCCTATAAGTAAAAGGATCGAGGAAGTGTTGATAGAGTCTCTAGAAAAACTCTCAAATGAGTAAAAATATAGAATTTATACAATATGAAACACTTTAGAACACTAAACACCCCTTTTATTTTACTGAATAAAATGAATTCTAACACCCTTCCTCCATGTTATTTATAGTGGGACATCAATTCAATATCCTCAAATATATCCAAATCCATACAAAACCAAAGGAGGTGTAAGATAAATCCTTAAATGGTCATTTGGAGAAATAAATTCTCTTTAAAAGCGGGTTATGGCCCAAGCCACCTTATAAGGTGAAATAATGAGGCTCTAAATTGGTTAGAGATAATTAAAGTGATTCTTAAATGTACTTTCATGGTAGAATTATGAATTTTTTCATGTTACGAACATTGAAACACCATTATATTAAGTACAATCTCAAATCACATTTAGTATTTATAATTTCCTCATGTTTAGGTGTTAATAATATAAATAAATGATTAATTATATTATAATTCCACCTTAATTTTTTAATTTAATTACTATTTTTTAGTCAATTATTTCAACTACACAAAACATAAATTAATTTTTTGTTTTTAACAAACATAATTTTTATTAAACATGCAGTTATAACATAAGTCAAAAAAACCCAACTATAATTATCTTATGTATTGCCCCAAGGGACCTTTATAATTTTAGAAGTAATTCTTAAAAAAAATTAATAAAAAATTAATAAATTCCTCTAGAAACAAATTATATACGTATAAATTCAAAGGGGGTTTGATGTGATCTAATCTACAATATGGCAATAAGATAAGTTCATTTGTCCTTAAAATCGAGATTAGGAATAAGAGATGTATAACGTAAATACCATATAATATATTTATATTTTTCATTTATTGTGTTGACTAAATATTTTATAATCATATCACTTGTTTATCTTTAAATGGTCATTCACTTAATTAGTTAAAACTCAATTAAGGGTCCTAATATCTAAACCAGTTATATGGGTGGACACATCCAACCTAGGTTAATCAAATCATGTTACTTCATTATAGTCATATCAAATAACCTTTCATAACGAAACATTATAAAATGACTTTGGATAAGTATCCAAGTATGAAATATAAAAGGCATAGATATTATTTGAAAACATTAATTTAAATTAAACATTTCTAATGTTCACTTATGAAATTCCAATGAAACAAATATGATGATTGATGTGGTGTAATTTAAGTGTTTTAATCTAGATACAAGATCACCAACTTGTATCTTATGAGTGATCTATTGCATATATTTATAACCGATCTTACTCACACTAAACATAAGATTCCCCTTAAGGTAAATGATTTTCCATGCATATAAAATTTACTACGAGTCTTCCACATATTCAGGTAATATATTCCAGGATTCTCAAAACTATAACTCAATATTCTCATAAATTTATAGATGATAACATAATAAACATGAAAATAAAACCTAAAATCTCTCTTCTAACAAAATCCAAGTGCAATCATAAATTAAAAAAACATATTGTACAAGATTAAAAAAAATATGTAACTTTTAGTTAATATAGTCTCTCCATTTGGGTTTTCTTTTTAATTATTCTATATATATATTTAAATTAACAATTAAAATATATATTAAAACAATTCACAATTTATAGTTATACCAATTTCATTCATCTCCATTTGATATGAATATTTTGAAGGGTTTCTTTACTTATTCCACAGTAATATTATTCACATGAGAGAATATGTATACGGTTATCAAACTCCCAATTTTATTTATAATTACAAATTCCAAATTATCCTTCTTTTGAGATAAAGATATTTAAATTGAATTATATTTTCATTAATATTTTCTCAAAAATAAATTTTTATCATTTGAAGACACATTTATAAGATCACAAAAATATGGTTATTTTATTTCCCATTTGATTCAATATATATATATATATTACATCTAAATATCAATGTATATTTCAATCTTTACTTTTGGAACCATGAACTAATATGCCTCTTGATTGTTTAACTTCATGATGAAAAATTTGGAATTTTAATCATAATTATAAATATTAAATGTACTCGAGTAATGATCAATGTTGGAAACTAGAGTAAAACTTTTGAAATCCAAGAATTTTTTCACAATGGAATTTAAAAAATCATAATTAACTACCATGATTACAATTGATATACTAACTAATCAAACATTCACATACTAATCCATTATTTATTATATTTTGTAAAAATGATACCAACCATTTGAATTTACTAAATTTATTTTAAAATTTCCTTGATTAAGTTTCTTATGAATTTTCGATATTCTTAGGATAAAATCAACCTTAATTTCATCAAAATCACACACTCTATAAATAATTATCTTTTTTTTAATATATTCATTTCATAAATTGATAATGAGTTTCAAATAAAAATAAATGATACCACATAATTTTTATTCCTTTTAGTGTTCTAAAATAAAATGTATTAACAAAAAAATTTAATCTCTATAAATTAACTTATTATGACATTTATTTCTTCACTAATTAACTTTTTAAAGTTGATGGATTTCAAGATCAATTAAAATATTTTAATATATTCTCCCCTTGAATGTTACAATATTAGAACTTTTAATTCCTGAAGAATTATTCGTTCCACGTATACCACATGAATGAAATGTATTTGATTAAAATAAATAATTATATTGGTATTATACTAATTTTTTATGAATAATTTCATTTTAACTTTTTTTGATATAAGTTGTTATTATTTATAAATAAATCCTACACAAAACAACTACTATGACACACTAATCAAAATAGTGTACGTTAAAAAATTCAAAATATAGTTATAAAGACACGAATTATCCCATATAAGATCCCAAGTTTTGATGAACTACATGAGAAAAAAGAGAAAAATGAAATAGATACTAGTCAAACATCACTAAAAATCCTTTTAATAACTTCATGTAACACGCCAATATTGTTTTTATGAAATATTTCTCCTTAAATAATTTAATTTCATTGATATCTTATGTTGAACACAACACTATGTTTAAAAATACCACAATATAATATTAAAATATTAACATTACCATTATAACTAACCCACAGGATTTGTGGGTATGAATAGAAATAGAGATATTAGGGAATATATTTATTAATTGGAAATAAACACTTAAATTTAAGAAAATACATTTTATTCTTCCAAAATATGTTTTTTAAAAAAATTATATAATTATTATATATAAGAAAATAAATATAAATACATTTTTTTTAACTTTTTTAAATTTTAATTGAAAACATAAACCTTAATTTTGAATTCAAACGGTCAAAATTATATTTGGATGATTTTTTTTTAATTTTCTAATAGTTAAAAACATTAAAATATAATTAAAAATGCAAATTTACATAGAAAAACATATTTTTATTTTAAATAATTTAAAAAGTAAAATTATAATTTGGATTAGTTTTAAACTATAATTAATTCATTTTTATTATAAATAATCTAAATTTGTTCATTTATTTATTTTTACATGAATTTAGTACAATTTTTTAATACATTACAGGGCGTTTTCTGAAAATTTGTTTTTCATATCATTTTTCATGTTTTAACTTAAATAAAATGATGGATATATATTTTTTTGAATTTGGAAAAATTAATTCCATATTTCTAATCATAAGGTCCAAATTTAGAAAATATACCACCTTTTGGTCTATATGAATAGTAGCATTGGTCAAATTTTGTTACCACATTTATGGGAATATCTGGTAATTTATGATAAAAATAATATAATAAGGAAAATAAAATTATTATAAAAGATTCCCCAATATTATTGTATGAATTAAATTATACCCTCATTACCTAAGGTTTTAAATTCAATGATTTAATGGATACATTTCTAGAAAAATTACTTTAACGTAACTAAAATCAATGAAAGTGAAAAAATGCCACTCTTATTTATAATATGTATATTATTTTTAATTTATGGATAAAAAGAAGATATCATTGATAAAAAATATTAATTAAAAATATATAATATCTTTTTACATATTCATAATTTATTTTTAAAAAATTTCAATTAAATAATTACCTAAATACTTACACAACAATGATGCAATAATTATTAAATAAATTTAAAAATCAAATAAATGATATTATAAATATTAAAATAAATATAATTTTAGATATTTAAGAGGATACATTAATTATATAGATTAAAATTATAGTTTTATGATATAATAAAATATTTAGTTCTGATTTTAATTTTCTTTCTAAGGATTTTAGACTCAATGTAATAAATAGTTTTATATTGGACAATAATGATATTTTATGGGATTAATATTAAATTAAATTATCAAAACAACATAAAATCATTAAAAAATAAAAATTAATTATGAGATATCTTAAATTTCATAAAATATAAATTTATGGTCTAACAATACCATATAAATGAAAATTATCAAATTTTTATATTAACAAGTTGTTATAATAATTAAAATTAAAATAGCTTAATTGAGGGTTAATCAAAATGATAACGTTGAAAATAAAAAAACATATCTATTTTTTTTATAATATTACAACATGATATCCCATAAAATTAAAATACATGGCCATTTTTGGTATTTTGATAGAAAAATAATTTATTATATTATAATCTTTTCAGAAATTTCCAAAAACACCCCCTCCTCCATTATAAATAACACTCTTCACAACCCCTTCTCCCCACACCTTATAATCCTTCTAGATTATCAATATTCATCCCAATTATATTCCTAATCATCCTACCATCATAAAAGAGATAATTTTCCCAACAAAATAATAATTCCATGTTCCCTAGTGGTAAATTCAATGAGGAGATTTCAGGAGGTACATTTCTCAAACAATCTATTTTAATTTCATTTCTTATTCTACCTGATCCTAACCACATTTATCTATAAAAAAATAATAACCCCAGTATCATTTATATACTATAATTATATATTTATAATAAAATATCTTCTATCCATCCTTTTTCTCATCTCCTCTTATTCAGAGAAATAAAATTGTTTTCCAAATTATGGAAGTTTATCGTCTCTATAGATAACGAGTTTTCATTTTCAACTTCTGCATTCAAGTATGTTGATAAAAATCAAATATTATATTTAAATAACATTTTTATATTTATATTATAACTTTTACATTTTATAGAACTTATATATAGGTAAAATATAAAATAATACGAAACTAGTTCATGATGGTTGAAATACATCCAAAATAAAGGAATCATTTATAAATTATATTTTATCAAATGAATCATCCTAATTCAAAAAATGATAAATGGGAACATTTATACTTAGTGAATTACATTAATAACACTTCATTTCACTTATTTTGAGACATTCAGATTTGATAATAACTTCCAAACACAGGCACTAGTGAACTGATCATGAAACCATGAAAACGAACATTCCTAGAAGGATGAAATTGAACATTATGACTCTTAAAAATGAACAAAAATGAACTTAATAAGAGAAAAATAAATAAAATAAATGTATAAGAGGTACTTGATTATGTAATTAATGGATCCAATTTGATTATCCAAGACATTATGCCCATGTTTAGAATTCTTTTAGACATACGTTAAGGGATCTTTATGAACCTTCATATATCCATTAAGTTACATTATATCTCTAATCGTACTAATTAATCACTACATTATTCTTATTTAATTATTTTATATTCTGTATATATGTATCATACATATATAACATTTTTTATTCATTATTATTTAGGGATATAGATGGTTCAATGTTTTCATACTTAATTCCTTTTGAAAACTCAATTAAAGGTAACATCTCTATTTTCTTTGTTGCATTTAGAGTACCACCCCCTAAAATGTTATAAAACTTATACGATTTATAAAAAATCCTCCTTATTTGGAATTTTTTTTTACTTTACTCTTGGTTTTATGTAATTTATTTCTCTCTTAGACTTTTTAAAGAATCATTATATCTTTTCATAAAACCCCACTTAAGTTGCACATTTTTCAGGTCAAATAACCAATTTTTTTTTATTTTTTTCAATTTTATTGGTCATAATGTATAATTATCTATGATTATTTTTCCTTTATCAATGTACAAGTATGATTCATATCCAATATTTAATGAATAACATTGTTATATTCCCCTTGGTTATTCCTTATGAAAAGATTAAGATACCCATTTTTTCCATGGGGAACCCTTATGTGCATTATTTATCTTTGATTCTTTGTGTGGAACATATATGCATGAACATGTTTTGATGGGTGCACCCAAATAGCACTTAAATGAATTGGATAAGTATTAGTCTCATGAGACGTTATGTGTGGGATTAGGGAGTAAACCTTATCCATTAAGGGGCATTGTCGACTATGTGATATAGTCTTGGAAGCTAGCCTTCAATCCTGTTTATGCTAGGTTATATGTTTCTAAAACATACCAATATTTCTATAATCATTTTATTCCATGTTCTATTTTATATTCTTTCATATGATTACTCACGATCCATTCCTTTTGTGTTATCTTTTTAATCCATTCTAACTCATGTGTTATGATTCATTCTAATGTCTATTCACTTACTAGGTTTTTTAGATTATCCCGTTTTTCTATTAATTCTCTAGGTTATAAAATGTAATGTTATGATATAAAATACAATTATGAACTCATTATGAAGATAAATAAAAAGATATTTATTTATGTTTATTTTTTTCTAATTATGTACCTAATATTACTAAGACAATATAATTTTCAATCGTTGGATTTTATTTCGTAGATAATTATTCAAAAAGTAATATAATAATATGTGTAAAATGCATGGGTCATTATAGTTGGTATCAGAGCACGATCTAGTTATTTTTTTCTATCTGGACTAGGAAAATTTAGTATTAACCCTAGGGATAATTATATCTCTCTGGATAACCTAGATTGAAACTTAAGGAATCATATGTTATAATATACTATTCATTTATAAGTTTATCCTTATATGTTCATAATTAGATTCTTAAAGACCAAATTTTAAATAATTAAATAAAACTATTCTTTATTTTTATAGTTAATGGTTGTAAATAAGAGAACCAATTTTATCTACCAATGTGATAGGAAATGAAATGATTTAGCTAATTATATTATAAACCAAATGGGAACAAGAGATTAACACTTCATTACAGTACTGGTTCAAGTAGTTCATTTTATGAATAATAGTTTGAATCATGTGGAACACATTCATTATCATAATAATGTTAAAGTTGAAATAGAATTATTTATGGGAAAAATTCCTCCTATCTTTAATGTATATTCTAATACCCAAATCATAGAAAAATGGATTTACTCCATTTAGAAAAAATTATATATCTTCCAGTGCTCATAAGAAGATAAATTCAAGCATGTGGTCTATTATTTTGATGAGGAATATTATTAGTGGTGGACAATAATAAAGAAAATGAAGAATAAAGAGGAAATTGATTCCATGGTATGGGAATAATGGAAAAAACTATTTTTCAATAATTATTTTCCTCGAACTCTCCATCTTAATATGGAGAGGGAATTCCTTTGCCTATTGAAAATGGAAGTTGAGTCTAACATAGCATATGAAAAAAATGAATATGGATTTAATGGTATACTTCCACATTTTCTATTAGAAATAAATGTAATATAGACATATTATTTAGTGGGTTGAAACCAATTCAATGAAAAGAGTTAAAAATTCAGAACATTGATTGTTTTGAAGTGGTTTAGAGTTTTTAACATAAGGTATAAACAATGATTAGTGATTCTAAGTTGTTTGGTGGAACCAATATGGGAAAAGGAAATTTTGTTATGGGATTTATTCCCATCACAAAAGGTCCATCCAAGAGGTTATTTGCGACTGGTGGTCACCCCCGTCGCAAATAACAAAATCTTTGTGACGAGATTTCCTCTCCCATCGCAAAAGGTTTGGCACAAATAACCCACCAAACCGCGCGAGGGTTATTTGTGACGGTGAGATCCCACCATTGCAAATACTTCAGTATTTGCAATAGGGCCCGTCATAAATACCCGACTGTGGTTAATAGCCTTTTGCGATGGGATGTCGTCCTGCCAAAAAAGGTGTTTCAGCGGGGACTATTTGCGACAAGACCCATCACAAATAACTTTCTAACCACCGACAGTAATTAATATTGGTGTAGGTATTTGAAAGAGGTCTCGTCACAAATAATCTAACCTATATATACCTCCATCTATTTTCCTCTCATCACTCTAAATTATTAGATCTTATTTCTCTCTAAACACTGATTTTAGAGGGGAAATTTTTCGAAGTAAATTTTTTTGTTCATGAGCAAGTTGTAAAGCCATCTACATCGATATAAAATCAAGATTAAAGGTATTTATGTTTTATTTAATTTATTATTTATTTCATTTGTTATGTTAATTGTTATTATTGTTGATTAGTTCTAATTAAATTAAATTTAAATTGTTTTGTCATGAGTATTTATTTGTACTAATAAAATGAAAATTTTAGTACTAATTTTTAATAATTAGTAGTAATTAAAAATTATTAATGGTAATTAGAAATGTATATAATTAATTTTTTGTAATTAATAATAATTAATAATAATAACTAGTAGTAAAAATTAATAATTATTAATAAATAGTAGTAAATAGAAATAATCAGTAATAAATAGTAATAATGAGTAATAAATAGTAAAAATTAATAATAAAGAGTAAAAATGTAACACCCCGACCCCAGTTACCTAGAGTCGGTGCATTATTACATAACATTGGCATGATCAAAAGAAAGATCAAATATCGAAATACCGATTAGTTTAGTAGCCTTGGAAACACTAGATATATTCTTAAGTCTTACATTACATCATAAAAATGAAAAAAACAAGAACATCTTTTCTTCATAGTCCACACTCATATCCCCACATACTATCCCTGTAGGTCATTCATAAATTACTTCTTCACATCCTAGGAAAAATAAAACATTGAAAGGGGTGAGATAAAATGCCCAGTAAGGATAGAAATATAGCAGAATCTATCATAAATAAGAATAAACATTTAAGATAATGTATAACTAAAACAAAATCCTTTTAAACTTAAACTTCATCATATTATGAAAAAAATGAAATAATTCCATTTACATATTCACATGGATATTCTACTAATCGAATAATCACATGCAATATTAATAACCACTTTCATAATGATGGAATGCATAATGCCAGACTATCATAACCACATATCCAAGACCTCGTGCCAAGACGACAAATAAGATTTTATCAAGGCATTGTGCCAAGACACTAGTTTGTTTCATGAGACCCACCGATACATCGAGGAGCTATAGCGGGCTCCACTCATCACATATTAAGTCCAATTCATTCCCATATGAAAAGGTTTGAACATAACATAAACATTCGTATTAAAACTAGCATACGAAATGTAAATACTTCCATAAACCATGAATGGAATAAAAACAACACATCCACAGTCAAACATATCAAAAAACCATCAATACTATATAGAAGTTTTGTATCATAATAAATCAACTTCAAATAAGCGTAAAATCCATCAAAGGATGTTGACATAGATGAAATCAAAACACTTTTTAGAGAAATATACTTTTTTATTTGGAAATAATTTAAGAGTCATATATTTATAAAATAAAACATTTTCATTGAAAATATTCTTATAATATTGTAAGGGAAGTTTCAAAAATTTTATAATGGCGTAAAATAGCTGCACCTTCCGTATATGTTAAAAAAACATTCTTACCTTAATTCTGTCGAAAAGGTCAAAAAGTACCTTTTTTGGAAAACGACAGAAATATTCCTTTATAAAACTCTTATAAAAAGTCAAACAAGGATATAAATTACTTTAACCTATATTCTTGTAAATAGTAAAAATGTTTTGAAATACATTTTTTTGAAACATGAATGTGGATGATAAAGAGATCTCGGTAGATTATTACGTATAAACAACCTCGGATAATGAATAGATTGTGAAATAAACCCTTACCTTTTACTTTTCCTTGGTTTGGGTAGGTTAAATTCCTGTTTAATGGTGAAATAATTGTTGTTAAATTATACAAGAATCATATACATTAATATGATATCATATCTGATCATTTAACATTGATTTGTTAATAATATCTTAGTTCTATCGTTGTTTCGGGTGTTAACTTACTCGTTTTCTTTTATATGTTTTGTTATGTAGGTTGTGTTTGTCATGGATAGGTTGTATATTAATCAAATCTATAATGATATCAAGTCCTTAGATACTATTATTAATCATCACATGAGAATTATACTTGAATGGATACGATGGAGAATGAATCTCATCGCGTTCGTGGAGACGGTAGTCTGTATGTACGCCCGAGCGACAATATCATTCTTTTGATATTAAAATAATATATAATTGGATGGTATATCATATATACAGAATCATTATCAGGATATATTTATTATTTACATGATTTACACATCATTATTATACCCATCCAAATAATAATTTATTGAATAACAATTACACCACGACATGGAGACGGTAAGCCGTACGTACGCACGTATGGTGACATGTTATTCAAAGGATGGATAGAATACTAAATATGGTTGTACCATATTTATAATAACATCACATTATATATAAGATACTGATGTTATTATTTTAGAATGGTAATAACAAAGAAGGATGAAGTGGAAGAAGAAAGGAACTTGGAAAAGGGTGTTGAAATCATTACCTCTTCTTCGGGTTCTTCCATTTGATTTGATCAAATGTGCTCATAGTTTGGCTTTCTGACTAAAGGAAGGCCTCTAGGATGAATTTAGGGAATTTGAGAGAGTATTTGGGTAGAGTTTGGACGAACCAAAAGGCTTTTAAGGTGTAATTAATGAGAAGAGGGAGTTCCCTTTTATAAGAGGGGTGCGGGAACCTTTGTAAAAGCTAGAAATATTATTTAATAATAAATTCATATTTGGTTTCTAATGGCTCCAAAGTGGATAATTTAAAGGTTAATGTGGGTATGGGTCTAAAACCACTCAAACAATAGAATTTATACAGGTTTGTGTTACTATATTAACCTTATCATTAAGTATTAACTCTTAGTTAATTAGTTTCACTTTTACAATATCTCTTTGTATTTCTATATTATATGGTTAATAAACATACTATATACATCCAAGAGAACCCCAAGTGGTACATTAATGATACAAATATCATGATATAAGTCTCTTGGAAGAACCTTAGATTTTTAGGAATTTAATATCAATTAATAATATAATATTTGTTTTAAAAAATCTTTTATGTCAATTTTGACACTTTTCAATAATTGATTTTTTTAAAAATCATAACAGAATGATTACTTCGAAAAAAGTTAATTAAATCATTCCTAACATATCATATTAACCAAGAAAAGTAGTTTAATTCATAAAAATTTTCAAATTATATTTATTTGGGTATCTACAATATCAATCATTTTAATTTTTCACTATAATGGTAATTGATGAATCACCATTGTGTAATAAATAAATTAAATTATTTAATGTCTAAAAATTATAAATAAAATTCCATTATGTAGGAACTCTTGTTATCTTTAAAATTAATATTTATAGTCTAAAATAAAGAATATATAACTCTATGTAAAAAAATATTTTCTAAAAGATATATGCTTGTGTCATTTTTGTATTCATTTTAACTTAAGTAAAATAAGGTGTCCCTATCACTTACAAGTGGCACCATGGGGTCCATAATCGACCCAATGATGTCCATGGTCGGGCATGTATCATAAAATAAGGTTAGGACACCTGTTAGGGTAATTTAGTATTATTATAATTTTATTTTTAACCCTTATTTACAAGATTTACCCTTTAACCGTGGTAAATAAAATATTTATCGAAGTAATTATTCAAAATGTATAAAAATAAAAGTTACCTATTTACCCAATTTGAACATCCTAATTACAAATATTGAATCCATTTTTTCAAATTCAAAACACAGATTTGGAAGAAATTAATTTAAAATTAATTCTCGCTGTCAAAATAAAATACGTGTTTTTATGATATAATAACTATCAAAACATTGATATTTGTTTATGTCCTGTTTAATTGTGAAATTATGTCCAATGACAAAAATTGTATTAAATGGTAAAAATATATTATAAATATACTTTAAAACCACTCAAATTCATAATTTATCACTATTAATTATTTTGATTAAAAAATTTGTTTTTAATTAAAATTTAGTAATTTTCACTATTCATCCAAATATTAATGTTATCCGAAAAGTACCAAAATTTCACCTCAGGCTAAATTTGATACTCCAAATCCAAAAATTATGTCCATTTTGAGAGATAAAATTTCTAAAATTTTGAAAAGACGGTATTACTAATCATAACGGCTAGTTTGATCGGTTGTGGTGTGTGTTAGAACTCGATGTTGCGTACAACACATGCTATTGCATTATTCAAAGAGAAGCATACCATAGAATCTTGGGGTGTTACATTCTACCCTCCTTCAAATTATTTCGTCCTCTAAATTTCTAGAATACAACTGCATGAAAAGACTCGGGTGGTTCTTCATCATAAGTTCCTCGGGTTCCCACATTGCCTCTTCCATCTTATGGTTTCTCCACAAAACATTTACCAGATGCGTCGTCCGGTTTCTTAGTAATTGTTATCTCGTATCAAGAATCTTGACAGGCTCTTCAAAATAAGACAGATTGGGTTCCAGTTCCAATTTCTCATAGGTGAGTACATGTGTTGGGTCAGGCATGTATTTCCTCAATAGATATACGTGGAACACATCATGAACTTTGGAGAGACTTGGTGGCATTGCCAATCGGTAAGCTACAACCCCAATTCGTTCTAAAATTTCGAAAGGTCTGATATACCTGGGACTCAATTTACCTTTCTTACCAAAACTTATGACTCCCTTCCATGGAGATACCTTTAGGAAAACATGATCACCGACTTGAAATTAGAAATCCTTCCTTCGATTATCAGCATAGCTCTTCTGCTTACTTTTAGATGCTTTGATGTGATTTTGGATTACCTTCACCTTTTCCATTGTTTCCTCCACCAGTTCTGGGCCTACAAGTATTCTTTCACTAACGTCATCCCAACAGGTTGGTGTACAACATCTCTTTCCGTATAACGCTTCATATGGTACCATCTGAATACTCAAATGGAAGCTATTGTTATATGAAAATTCTACCAGAGGTAAATATTAATCCAACATACCCTGAATATCAAGTGAGCAGGATCTCAACATGTCTTCTAAGGTTTGAATAGTTCGTTCTGATTGTCCATCTGTTTGAGGGTGGTAGGCAGTGCTCAAATGATGTTCAGTATCCAAGGCTTTCTGAATACTTTTCCAGAATCTTGAAGTAAAATGGGGATCACGATCAGAAACAATCGAGAGGGGTACTCCATGAAGTCTCACAACTTCATCAACATACAGTCTTTCTAGACATTCTAGTGGTTGATCTTCTCTTATAGCAAGAAAATGTGCTGACTTGGTAAGACAATCAACAATGACCCATATTGCATCGTTCCTTCTAGGAGTCTTTGGTAGCCCCATGACAATGTCCATCATAATATTGTCCCATTTCTACTCCGGTATAGGAAGAGGTTTCATGACTCCTCCATGTTGTTGCCTTCCAGCTTTCACTTGTTGAAAAACCATACATCTTGACACAAAATCAGCAATCTCCCTCTTCATGTTGTCCCACCAAAAATGTTCCTTCAAATATCTATACATTTTGGTTCTCCCAGGGTGTATAGAGAAATTGGAACTATGAGAATCATCCAGAAATTCCCTTTTTAGATCAGGTATATCAGGAACACAAAGTCTCTTCTAGAATTTAAATATTCCATCTTTATACAAAAAGTCTCTCAATCTCCCATCATTCACAGCTTTAATCTTCTTTTGAAATTCTTCATCATCGCTCTGAGAACTCTTAATCCTTACTAGTAAAGATGGTTTGCCAACCATTTGAAAAAGCATTGATGTTTCACCTTCCCTGGTTATTCCCATGTCCATATTCACTAGATCCATGAAAATTGGATCCCTTTCAATTCTCATATTTTTCAAAACTCCATGGTCTTTTCTGCTCAACGCATCTTCCTCATTTGTTTGCCTTCCCCGGGTGGTAGTTTATTGTGCAATCATAATCCTTGAGTAATTAAAGACATCTCATTTGCCTCATGTTGAGTTCTTTTTGTGAAAAAATATACTTCAAACTCTTGTGGTCATAATAAATCTCACATTTTTCACCATAGAGGTAGTGCCTCCATATCTTCAAAGAAAAGATCACAGTTGCTAACTCGAGATCATGAGTAGGATAGTTTTTCTCATGAATTTTCAACTATCGTGATGCATAGGCAATAACCCTATCATTCTGCATAAGGATAGAACCAAGTCCTTTCTTTGATGCATCACTGTAAATAATGAACCCCTAATTCCCCGATGGTAGAGTCAATATAGGAGCATTGACTAATCTTCTCATCAGTTCTTCAAAACATTCTTCACACTCTTTTGACCAAACAAATTTAACCCCTTTACATGTGAGATTCGTTAATGGGTTAGCCAATTGGGCAAAATTCTAGACGAAACGTCGATAATAACATGCCAAACCAATAAAACTACGTACCTCAGTTATACTCATAGGTGCTGGACATTCTTGGATTTCCTTGGTCTTAGAAGGATCAACAGATATTCCATCTTTAGAGAGAATATGGCCAAGAAAAGAAATCTCATGAATCCATAATTCACACTTGCAAAACTTCCCATATAATTCATGTCTTCTCATAGTCTTCAGGATAATGCGCAAGTGACATTCATGATATTCATAGCTTTTAGAGTATACCAAGATATCATCAATAAATACCACCAAAAATTCATCATGATATTCCTTGAAAACTCTATTCATCAGATCCATGAATATAGAGGGTGCATTAGTCAATCCAAAAGGCATTACAGTAAACTCGTAATGCCCGTATCTGGTTTGAAATGTTGTCTTTGAAATGTCTTCCTTCATTACACACAACTGATGGTATCCATATCGAAGTTCAATCTTTGAAAAGTATTGAGCTCCATGCATTTGGTCAAATAAATCATCAATGTGATATAGGGGATACTTTTTCTTTATTATTATAGCATTGATCTCCCTAAAGTCGATACATAACCTATTAGATCCATATTTCTTTTTAAAAAAAAGAACAGCGGATCCCCATGGAAAAAACACTAGGGTGAATAAATCCTTTATTACTCAATTCCTCTAGTTATTTCTTTAGTTCAACTAATTCTACAGTGTCCATTCTATAAGGGGTCTTTGATATAGGTCTTGATCCATGAATTAAATCAATGGAAAACTCAACTTCTCATTCTAGAGGATTTCCAGGTAAATCTTCCGGAAATACATCTACATATTCCTTCACAACAGGTACATCCTCTATTTGAACATTCCTTTCCTCACCCATAGGCATTTCATTCTCTTCCTCCCCAATAATTGAATTTAGTTGAGCTATTGGGGTAGATCTATATATGAATTAGGTGTTGAAAATTCTGCTCTAAAGATAAGGTGTTATTTATCATCATCAAAAATAGTAACCTCCTTCTTATTATAATAAATCTTCACATCATAGTCCGAAATCCAATCCATACCAAGGATAATATCAAACTCAATCATAGGTATGATGATGAGATCTGCAGATAAAGAACATTTATGTGCTCTAATAGGGACTGATTCACAAAACATTATTGCAATGATACTTCCCTTAGTAGTTTTAACTAACAACTCCCTTGTTAAATAAAATTGGAAATATCTAATTTTCATAGCAAACTGGGAAGATATGAAACAATGCGATGATCCAGAATCAAATAATGCATTTTCTAAACTTGAGGAAACCATTAAATTACCTGCCACCACGTCTTTTGGAGCTTCTACCTCATTAGTAGTGATAGAAAAATCCCGGGCTTGATCCCTTGGCCTTTTTTGCGGTAAGTTCCCCTGATGTTTAGGAAATTCATTTTCATAATGTCCCATCTCCCGGAAATTGTAGCACTGAACATTGGTAGCTTCCATCTTCCCTTTTCAATCATGAACTTGGTGGCCTTTTTCACCACACTTGTAACAGACACCCATTCCCTTCATGAAAGTACCGAGGTGTTTCTTCCCACATTTACCCCATGATGGATATTCAACCTTAACCTTATTACCCTTATTTCCATTCCCAGATTGATCAGTAGATCTCTTCTTCTCTTGCTTTTCTTTAAAGTCATAAGACTTAGAGAATTCCTTTTCTGTCTTGATAGAACATGAGACAATGTCTTCGTATGATGAGAAGGATTGTTAGACTAATGCTCGATGGAGAAATGGTTTTAACCCATCAAAGAAACGATCACTCTTAATTCTTGGGTTACGTATATAATCTCCAGCATACCTTGCTATCCTTGTAAATTTAGCCTCATAATTTGCGACATTCTCATCCTCCTTTTGTCTCAAACTCATAAATTTCCTTTCCATATCTTCTCGATGGTCACAAGGAAAGTTTTTTTTTCAAAAAACATATTTTTGAACTCCCTCCATTCCATATTTGATACTCCATCATCTTCCTTCATGTTTTGAATCAATTACCACCATTGATCAGCATCTCTAGTGAGGCTGTAAACTGCCAGGATAAATTTTTCCCTTTCACTACTCCCCAAAGCCTGAAATATTTTCTCTAGGGAATTTAACCATTTCTCAGCTACTAAGGGATTTGTACTCCCATTGAATGTTGGTGGTTGTTGCCTCATGAAGAAATCTAACATTGATCCTCCACGCTGCGGATCAGGGTTCTCCATACATGTAAGGTTATTATTCATAGCCTGAGTGAGTAGTCCCAGTATGGTGATTAGCTGATCGGCACCAGTTGCATCACCAGCACCACTATAATTATCTCGAGCAGGAGGGAAATACCTACATGGAGTGCATTCATTGATATGGTTTCCATTTCTTCCACTATGCACCATTTCTAAACAATGGCATAAACTATATCAGTTTATGAATCAAAATACATAATTCCATACTTATAAAACACTTTAGAAAAATTTACCTATTTACGGATATAATCCATATTCATAAAAATGTTTTCTTTAAGGAGGTATATACTCATAAACCATTCATAATGATTTGTAAATAAAATGAGAGTTATCCTAAGAATATCCCTCAGGAGTGTCGTAACGAAGAGTGCAGCAAGGCCCGTTGTCGTGCACCAGTTCCTGTTCGAGTCTAGCTCAAAGAGGTGTTTTCGGGTTTTACCCCTAGGTACATCTATACCAGATCAGCCTCTACCTGCTCGTATCCAGATAGGGATGTATTGCTCATAAAACTCACAAAATCTCTACAATACTAAAATTCTTAGAAGTTCTTCTATACTAATCCTCAATGTCCATCTTAGGTCTATGTGCTCTAATCAGAGTTTATCTAAATCTATCTTCCAAGGTTTGTACTAAACTTCTTCTGATTCCAACTGTAACGCCCTGAACGCAGTTACCTAGAGTCGGTGAATTATTATATAACATTGGCATGATCACAAGAAAGATCAAATTTCTAAAGGCCGATTAGTTTAGTAGCCTTGGAATCGCTAGATATATTCATAAGTCTTACATTACATCATAAAAATGAAAACTACAACAACATATTTTTTTCATAGTCCACACTCATATCCTCACATACTATCCCTGCATTTCATTCATAAATTACTTCTTCACATCCTGGGAAAAATAAAACATTCAAAGGGGTGAGCTTAAATGCCCAGTAAGGAATACAATATAGCGGAAACTTTCATAAAAAAGAATAAACATTTAAGACAATGTATAACTAAAAAAAGCCTTTTAAACTTGAACTTCAACACAATATGGCAAAAATGAAATAATTCCATTTACTTATTCACATGGATATTCTACTAATCAAAAAATCACATGCAATATCAATAACCACTTTCATAATGATGGAATGCATAATGCCAGACTATCATAACCACATAGCCAAGGCCTCGTGCCAAGACTACAAATAAGATTTTGTCAAGGTCTTGTGCCAAGACACTAGTTTGTCTCATGAGACCTACCGATGCATCGAGGAGCTATAACGGGCTCCACCCATCGCATATTAAGTCCAATACATTCCTATATGAAAAGGTTTAAACATAACATAAACATTCGTATTAAAACTAGCATACGAAATGTAAATACTTCTTCCATAAACCATGAATGGTATAAAAATAACACATCCAAAGTCAAACATATCACACAACCTTCAATACGATATAGATGTTTTGTATCATAATAAATCAACTTCAAATAAGCGTAAAATCAATCAACGGATGTTGACATAGATGAAATCAAAACTCTTTTTAGAGAAATATCTCTTTTTGTTTTGAAATCATTTAAGAGTCATATATTTATAAAATAAAACATTTTATTTGAAAATATTCTTATATGATTTTAAGGGAAGCTTCGACTATTTTATAATGGCAAAAAATATCCGCACCCGCCGTATAAGTTAAAAAAACATTCTTACCTTAATTCTGTCGAAAAGGTTAAAAAGTACCTTGTTTGGAAAATGACAGAAAGATTCCTTTATAAAACACTTATAAAAAGTCAAAAAAGGGTATTAATGACTTTATCCCATATTCTTGTAAATAGTAAAAATGTTTTGAAATACATTTTTAAGAAACATGAATGTGGATGATAAATAAATTTCTGTAGATTATTACGTATAAACAACCTCGGATAATGAAGAGATTGCGAAATAAACCCTTACCTTGTACTTTTACTTGTTTGGGGTAGGTTAACCACTTTTATAATGGTGAAATAATTGATATTAAATTATACAAGAATCATATACACTAATATGATATCATATATGATCTTTTAACATTGATTTGTTAATAATATCAAAGTACTATCATTGTTTTGGGTGTTAACTTACTCGTTTTCTTTTATATGTTTTGTTACATAAGCTATGTTTTTCATTGATAGGTTGTATATTAATCATATCTAGAATTATATCAAGTCCTTATATACTATTATTAATCTTCAAATGAGAATTAGACTAGAATGGATACGATGGAGAATGAATCCCATCGCGTTCGTGGAGACGGTAGTCCGTACATACGCACGAGCGACAATATCATTCTTTTGATATTAAAATAATATATAATTGAATGGTATATCATATATACAGAATCATTATCATGTTATATTTATTATTTACATGAGTTACACATCATTATTATACCCATCCAAATAATAATTTATTGAATAACAATTACACCACGACGTGGCGACGGTAAGACGTACGTATGCACGTATGGTGACATGTTATTCAAAGGATGGATAGAATACTGAATATGGTTGTACCATATTTATAATAAAGTCACAGTATATATAATATACTGGAGTAATTATTTTATAATGGTAATAATAAAGAAATAAGAAGTGGAAGAAGAATGGAACTTGGAAAAGTGTGGTGAAATCATTACCTCTTCTTCAGGTTTTTCCTTTTGATTTGATCAATAGGGCTCTTTGGTTGGCTTTCTGACTAAAGTAAGGCCTCTAGGATGAAGTGAGGGAAGTTGAGAGAGTATTTGGGGAGAGTTTGGCCGAGAAAAAAAAGGCTTTGAAGGTGTGAATTAATGAGAAGGGGGATTTCCCTTTTATAAGAGGGGTGAGGGTCACATTTGGAAAAGCTAGAAATATTATTTTATAATAAATTCATATTCGGTTTCTAATGGCTCCAAATTTTATTATTTAAAGGTTAAGGTTGGTATGGGTCGAAAACCACTCAACCAATATAATTTAGACAGGTTTGTGTTACTATATTAACCTTATCATTAAGTATTAACTCTTAGTTAATTAGTTTCACTTTTACAATGTCTCATTGAATTTTTATATTATAAGGTTAATAAACTTTCTATATACATCCAAGAGACCCCCAAGTGGTCCATTAATGATACAAATATCATGATATAAGTCTCTTGGCTGAACCTTATATTTTTATAAATTTAATATCAATTAATAATATAATATTTGTTTTAAAAACTATTTTATGTCAATTTTGACACTATTCAATAATTGATTTTTGTAAAACTTATAACAGAATGATTACTTCCAACAAAGATAATTAAATCATTCATAACATGTCATAGTAACCTAGAAAATTAGTGTAATTCATAAAAAGTTTCAAATTATATTTAATTGGGTTTCTACAATATCAATCAATTTAATTTTTCACTATTATGGTAATTACTGCATCACCATTGTGTCATAAATAAATTAAATTATTTAATTTCTAAAAATTATAAATAAAATACAATTATGTAGGAAATCTCGTTATCTTTCTAATGAATATTTATAGTTGAAAATACAACATATATAACCCTATGTAATTTTTTTTTAAAGATATATGCTTCTGTCATTTTTGTATTCATTTTAACTTAATTAAACAAATTGTCCCTATCACTTACAAGTGGCACCATGGGGTCCAAAATCGACCCAACGATGCCCATGTTCGGACATGTATAAACCAATAAGGTTAGGACACATTTTAGGGTAATTTATTATTATTTTAATATTATTTTTTAACCCTTATTTACTGGATTTACCCTTTAACCGTGGTAAATAAAATATTTACCGAAGTGATTATTCGAAATGTCTAAAAATAAAAGTTATCTATTTACACAATTTGGACATCCTGATTCCAAATATGGAATCCATTTTTCCAAATTTAAAACAATGAAGTGGCAGAAATTAATTTAAAATTAATTCCCATTGTCAAAACAAAAAACGTGTTTTTAAGATATAATAACTATCAAAAGATTGATACTTGTTTTTGTCTGGTTTAATTGTAAAATTATGTCCAATGACCAAAATTTTATTAAATGGTAAAAATATATTCTAAATATACTTTAAAACCACTCAAATTCATAATTTATCACTATTAATTATTTTGATTAAAAAAGTTGTTTTTAATTAAAATATAGTAATTTTCACTATTCATCAAAATATTAATGTTATCCGAAAAGTACCAAAATTTCACCTTAGGCTATATTCGATACTCTGAATCCAAAAATGAAGTCCATTTTGAGAGATAATATTTCTAAAATTTTAAAAAGTAGTTATTACTATTCATAACGGCTAGTTTAATCGGTTGTGGTGTGTGTTAAAATTCGATGTTGCGTAAATCACACGCTATTGCATTGTTCAAAGAGAATCGTATCGTAGAAGCTTGTGGTGTTACAATGAAATTGTTATAAATTTTAATTAATTTTAATAATTTGTAATAAATTGTAGTAATAAGTAATAAATTGTAATAATTAGTAATAAATTTTAATAATTAGTAATAAATTGTAATAATTAGTAAAAATTGTAATAATTAGTAACAATTAGTAATAATTACTAATAAATTGTAATAAGTTGTAATAAATTGTAATATTTCGTAATAAATTGTAATATTTTCTAATAAATTTTAATAACTACTAATATTTAGAATAAATTCCTAATATTTAGTAATAAATTGTAATAATTAGTAATAAATTGTAATAATTAGTAATAAATTGTAATAATTAGTAATCAATTGTAATAATTAGTAAAAATTTTATAATTAGTAAAAAATTGTTATAATTAGTAATAAATTGTAATAATTAGTAATAAATTTTAATAATTACTAATAATTTGTAGTAATTACTAATAAATTGAAATAATTTGTAATAATTTGTAAAAAATTGTAATAAATAGTAATAAATTGCAATAACTAGTATTAAATTGTAATAATTAGTAATAAATCATAACAATTAGTAATTAATTGTAATAATTAGTAATAAATTGTAATAATTACTAATAAATTGTAATAATTAGTAATAAATTGTTGTAATTAGTAATAAATTGTAATATTTAGTAATAAATTGTAATAATTACTAATAAATTGTAATAATTACTAATAAATTGTAATAATTACTAATAAATTGTAATAATTAGTAATAAATTGTAATAAATTGTAAAAATTAGTAATAAATTGTAATAATTAGAAATAAATTGTATAAATTAGTAATAAATTGTAATAATTACTAATAAATTGTAATATTTAGTAATAAATTTTAATATTAATCAATAAATTGAAAAATTCAGTAATAAATTGTAATAATTAGTAATAAATTTTAATAATTAGTAATAAATTTGTAATAATTAGTAATAAATTGTAATAATTAGTAATAAATCGTAATAATTAGTAAAAAATTGTAATAAATTGTAATAATTAGTAATAAATTGTAATAAATTGTAATAATTTGTAATATTTAGTAATAAATTGTATTAATTAGTAATAAATTTTAATAATTAATAATAAATTGTAATAATTAGTAATAAATTGTAATTATTAGTAATAAATTGTAATAATTAGTAATAAATTGTAATAAATTAAAATAATTAGTAATAATTAGTTAGGGACAATTAAGAACAGTTAGGAATAGTTAAAAAAATTTGAAATAATTTTTAATAATTTTTAAAAAATTGGCACAGTTTCTAGTGGATTGACGACACTCCTTTTACTTGATGAATTTTCAACTTTTAGCTCTCACCGACTCAAAAAATTATGAGAAATATGCTGCTATATAGGCATATTCAATATCGTATGCACGAGATTGGATATGCATTCATATGATCATATTTATTATAATGTTTTTAGGTGGTGATAGTTGGAAGAAGACGATTCGTCGACAAAAGGGTGATCTTTTGTCTGAAGGCTCATTTACAAGAATCTTTCCCACACTGTAATCACAATAAAGAATCTAGTCGGAGGTACGTAGATTCATTCTCACGTTCAGATAGTGTTTTTATAATTTCAAATTATTCAAAAACAGTAATAATTTTATATTTTGTAGAAAAATAAGGAACAATGAAGTAGAAATCAGTCATTATTAGATGATCCCACTTGGATAAATCAGTGCAGAAATCCAAATGATTCTGGTGTAAATCCTATATATATTGAGGGTGTTAAAGCTTTCTTAGCATTTTCATCATCAAAAACAGAATCTGTTTCAGAAGTCACAATTATGTGTCCTTGTAAAAAATGTGCTCTAAGAACGTTTGACGCAATTGACAAGGTTGTGGGACATCTCTTACAGTTTGGTTTTCAACCAGATTATGTATTTTGGTATCAAAAAGGTGAACTTAGTTCTAGAGAAGATACTAATAACTTGATTCCTGATCCATCATGGTTCGAAAATTTAGTACATGATGTTGCATGTCCATCTGTTCAACTAACTGAAACTCACGATGATATTAATTAAACTCCTGAGTTGCCACCATCCAAATTTTATGTGTTGATGAGGTCTACAGAGGATTCATTATATCCTAGTCATAGGATAATAAAATTATAAGAAGTTGAAAATTTTATGGCTATTAAATCGGATAATGAAATGTCAAACAACTGTTTTGATCAGATATTATCATTGGTTAAATCACTGTTACCTGATGGAAATGTGTTGCCTTAAAAATACTATTCGAGTAAGAGGTTGGTTTGTAATCTTGACCTTAGTTATCAGATGACTCGTGCATGTGAGAATGATTGTATCATATATTCATGTGAAAATGAGTCGTTAGATAGTTGTCCCACATGTGGACAATCGAGGTATAAAGAAGCTCAACCTGGGAAGTCTGGATCGATTCCTTTAAAGTAGTTGAGATATTTTTCTCTTACACCATGGCTTCAACGTTTATTTATGTCTCATAACATATCGTCAATGATGTTATGGCACAAATCCAATATTTCAATCGGTAAAAGCTTGACTCATCCATCTGATGGTGATTCATGGAAATATTTTGATCATCTACATCCGTCTTTTTCTTTAGAAGCCCGAAACATGCGATTGGGTCTTTCTATAGATGGTTTCTATCTATTTGGTTCATATGGTAGTCATTATTAATTTTTCCATGTCTTTATAACTCCATACAATCTACTGGCATGAATGTTGATGAAAGATCCCTATATGTTTTTGACCTTATTAATCATAGGACATCCGAAAAATCATATTGATGTTTATTTGAAACCATTGATTGATGAGTTAAATTCACTATGGAGTAATGGTGTTAGTACATATGATGTTGCTGCGAAACAAAATTTCACATTAAAAGATGCATTGATGTGGATGATTAGCAACTTTCCGGCATATGGCATGTTATCTGGGTGGAGTACACATGGTCTGAAATCATGTCCATACTTTATGAAATACAACAATGCTTTTATGCTCATCAATGGAAAAAACCCCTTATATTTTGACTGTCACCACAAGTTTCTTCCAACTGATCATCCTTTTTAAGGATCAAATATCATTTTAGAAAAGGCACAATTGAAAGGGATGAAACTCCAAAAATTATCTTAGGAACATAGTTAAAATCAGTTGTATTTTCATTACCTCCCATCACATTTGGGCCATCAGGAAACCAACAGAAAATTTATGGCTTTGGGAAAGAACATAATTGGATAAAATGAATCATTTTTTGGGATTTCCCATATTGGTATGATTTGTTTGTTCGAAACAAGTTTGATTTCATGCATATTGAGAAGATATGTTTTGATAATTTATTTCATACAATTTTGGATACAGAAGGTATGATAAAAGATACTTTAAAAGCACAATTAGATCTTGCCCAAATTTACAGGTGACCAGAACTTGAACTATTAGAAAATGTCAGATCACAGAGGTTAACGAAGCTGAAAGAAGATTATACACTATCAAAATAGAGTCACTTTTTATTTTGTTAGTGGATTTCAGATTTGAGACTTCCAGATGGCTATGTTTCTAATTTTGGAAGATTGGTTAAGAATGGTCATATTAATATATTAAAAATTCATGATTTTCATGTTATATTGGAAAGACTTATTCTGATTGGATTCATAGGTTTATTGAATTATATGATTTGGGATTCAATAACAGACATTTCATATTTTTTTGAGAAATTTGTGCAGCAACAACAGACTATGATACTCTAAGAACACTAGAATAAGATATCATTGTAATTATATATAAACTGGAAAAAAAATATTTCCACCTTCTATCTTTGACTCAATAGAACATCTGATATTACATTTTCCACATGAAGCTAAATGCGGAGGTCTATTAAATTTTCTATGGATGTATCCATTTGAGAGATCCATGCAAAAATTGAAGAAAAAATTATGTAACAATGCATTAGTTGAAGGCTCAATTGCTGAATCTTATTTGTAAGAATAAATTTCTTTTTTCTACTCTCACTATTTTGAATTTTAATATCCCTAAAAAAACCACATGGGACGAAACAATGGAAATGTTAATGATGAAATGGACAATAAATTATCTGTTTTTAATCATCCAAATCTTGTCTTCGGTGGAGTTCAAGAACGATGGTTTTCACACGATGAACATCATAGTGCTCATTCATATGTTCGGCTCAACTGTGAAGAAATGACTGCATTTGTACTATGAGAACTTCTATCACATATTCTATAATTTCAATTACAGTATGTAACCTTATTTTACTTTTAGGTTATATGATATTCATATCAAGAAACAGCTTCCAATAATTAATGCAGATGCTCTTGAATAACGCAGACAAAATGTTTTTTCTCAATGGTTTAAAAAACTGGTAACATAAATTATTGATGGTTTAATATCAATTCAGTTCAATATTTATTATATTGAAAAATGTTTTACGAATACTGATAAAATTGATAAGCGAGTCTTTATATTGAGTAAACCACCATCCAAAATGGTTAAATATTATAATGCATAGGTGGTGAATGGTTTTCGATTTCATAAACATGCATATGGGGATTAAAAAAACAATGAAGAGTGGAGTTTGTTTGAGAGAATCGCATCATAGAGAAAGAGAAGTTGAGTTTTATGGCATTCTAAATGAAATTATTGAGCAGTTTTATCTTGGACAAAATTACGTAACGATGTTTAAATGTCGGTGGTTGGATACTGAGATAGGCTTGCATGTTCATCCGACTCATGGAATCGTCGATATTAAATATAAAAGTCTTCTTGCAGTAAATGAATCATTTTAACGGCTCAACATGCAATCAAATTTATTACGCAATGTAAAATGCTAATTTAAGAGACCTGAGTGATTGGTGGAGCATAATAAAAATGAAATCTCAGTAAAATCAATTTACTCAAATTGAATGTGGTTTTGCTGAAGTGGAAGGAACTTAAATTTTTCAAGAGACTACTCAAAATCCATCTTTTTCATTAAGAAACGTGAATATAGATGTTGATACCCCACATTTAAGGGTCGATGGTGACGAAGATTTTAATGATGTTATGAATTAATTTGAAATGACAAGGGATGGTGAAAGTGAAACTCATATGTATATTGATGATGCCAATGAGGAATATGAAGACATTGACATCATCAGATAAGAAGATGATGATGAAGGTGAACATTGACACAGTTAAATGCTGGTTATGATCATAACTAATATATATTGATATATAATAGTTATTCTTAACAATCTGCTAACAATAATCATTATGTGTTTCAGATGGACTCTCATCTATTACGTGAGCTAGAGGAGCCTGAGCTACCTTTGGATGATGGGGATGTTGGATCATCTGACACTCAGCCTACTGGTGGTTCAAGAGATACATGGAGGGGGCACGGTTATGCATGACTGATGATTCCTGACCGTATCCCCATGTGATGTCCTCATCTTGGCTTCGATATATGCACACAGAGGTATGGTAACCTGTATATTTTAGTTAGCTTTCATTAATTTTTTTATATATATACTAATTGTTTTATTATTTATTATTTTTTCACAGTTTTGCGAATGTAGATGTTGGACATGGGAGTGCTAGCTTGCACAATTGTTTTTACCCAGCCATAGATCACATGGGAAAAGATTCCCATTGATATGCTGCTCAGCATGTACAATCATTGGTTGGTACGTAAATAAATAATATTTATTTTGATATTTTTTTCAACTTTATTTAAATAATAACTTGATATTATAAATTATTTTTAGGGTTTATGGTATCCCGTCAATGATAGAATGTGTGACAATATCCATGTAGCATGGGAGGTGGCTATGCATTAGCGTTTTCATTAGTTTATGAAAAATTTGAGAAAGCCGGCCATTAAGAAACTAGGAGATAAAATATTTGATGAGTCATGTAGTTCCCACCGACCAGAGTACATTTCATGTCAGGTTTGAGATACATTATTTGTACACTGGTTGGGTGGTGGATTTCAGAAGTGGTCTTCATTGGGTCAGAAAAATTGTACGAGACAGGAGGTGACGTATCGAGCTGGTAGCCATACATTCAGTACGCATAGAGAGCATCTGGTAAGTATTTTTTAAAAATATTTTATATAACTTCAAATATAAACAGTTTATTTTATATTAATATAGGTAGTCAACCATCGCGATATTATAGAGTTCGATGTTTATTGGTGGATGTATAGTGATCCAGCCACAAGAGAGATTAGAGGTGATCTCTAGCGTCAGATTTTGGTTAGTGTTATTTTTTTCTGTTTGAAAATTAATTGCACATAATATTTTCATAATTTTAATTTCAAATTGGATTTGAAGGAGTCATATGAGGCGGTGACATCTCAGACACAGGATGAGGGCCACGACGAGGTGACTGATCAGACCAGTGCCCACCATTTCGATGAGGTGACATGGATGTAGGCGACTCAGTATGGCTTTGAGAAGGTCCTAGTAGTTGGTATCGAATCTCATGTGACTCCTGGTAATTATTATGGTACTGCTGTGATGTCATCATCGGGCTCGAGAGGAGCTCATGGAGAGGAATTAGCTTATGCCTTACAGTATCTAGAGTAGTTCTGAGATCAGAATGACCTTATAGAGAGTCTGCAGAAGGAGCAAGAAGAGATGTGTCAGTAGTGGTAGCAGTTGTAGCAACAGCATGAGGAAGAGACGTGTCGATGATAGCAGTAGCATCACATGAAGATGGAGTACATGTGCCATTTGACTCTTAGTTTATGGATGGAGTGTCCTCCTCTATCTCCATTATCTCCCCCACCTCCTCCAGAAGACGACCCCCAGTAATTTTTTTTGTTAAAACATTTGAATTTAACATTTTTTGTAATATAAACTATTTACAGTTTCTGTCTTTTATATCAGTGCGAATATTACATAATTTAATTTTTAATATTTTATGATTTTTTTGTGAATATTGAGAAATTTAATAATTTTTTATTTTTTATTATTCTAATAATATTAATATTATTGTTTCATTAATCATAATTTTATTAAATATATTTTTTCAGTATTGTATTTTTTTAATGTTAGTTTATTTTACTAATAATAATAATACTAATATTTAATGATTTTTTTATATTAGTGAATATTGACAATTTTAATAATTTTTATTATTTTATTATTTTATTAATATTAATATTATTTTTTCATTAATCGCAATTTAATTAAATATATTCTTTCATTATTATATTTTTTATTATTTATTTATTTTAGTATTAATAATAATAATAATATTTATTGATTTTTTTTATATTTTTTTGTGAATATTGAGAATTTTAATAATTTTTTTTTTATTTTTTAATAATATTAAAAATAATTTTTCAATAATCAAAATTTTAATAAATTTATTTTTTAAAATGTTGTTATTATTTCTGACAGGATCTGTTGCGACAGGTTCCCATCCCAAATAGCCTAAATGATTTTTTAAAAAAAGTATTTTCGATGATATTAGGTTCTAGTCAGAAAAAGGTATTTTCGATGGGCCCATCAAAAAAAATATTATATATATAATGTATATAATCAGAGACTTATTTGCGACGGTGAAGCTGCCCGTCCCAAAAAATCTTTATTCGGGATGGGCTCGTCGAAAATAATTCTTTTTTCGACTTAGTTTTCTGCAATGGGATATTTGCGATGGGACCCCATCGCTAAAGATTATTTGCTACAGGATCCTGTGGCAAATACTTATAATTCTAGTAGTGAACTAATGAAAATAAACTTGATATGTAATTATCTTCAGGAAGGCCAATAGAAAAATATCATAGAGAAAAGAAGACCCAACATCCCATTAGTCAAATTTTTTGGAAGATTCATACTAGAAACCGCATAAGGGGAACTATAAGATGCATAGAGTGTGGAAAAGTGGGGAACCAAGATAATCCTTTCTAAGGTGAAAAGAAGAAACCCACTAATGAAGACGTTTATAAGAATTTTCATATGAATAGAATGACTATCATTCAATGATTTAACTTTATGGAAAATAGTAATTATTGAAACAATTTCCATAGCCAAGGGTTTTCAGAGAAAATAAATGAAAAAAAACGTCCATTGAATCAATGGAGGGAATATGATATCACTACTATAGAGGGGTTTCCCAATAATAATGTCGTGAATGGTATACCATTTATTCATACAAGAATAAAAAAATTTCATTTTGATTCTATTTCTATGCATTATTTAATGTATTCCAAGTTTAATAAAACTATTTAAAAACCAATAAAAAATATGGAGTGAGTTCTCTATGAAGAAAACGAATGGGAAAATTACAACTTCTAAATTACATAACTCATTCCCAGTCAATTTTTATGATTGAGCTTCCTAGAAAATAATATTTTACTTCCTTTGGTATTGTTTGATGTTGTATTGGGAATGAATTGTTTGTCTTCCTAAAATCGAAATCTCATCTATCAGGAGAGGGGAATCACTCTTCACATCACAAGTCATCCTCCAATTACATACATGTGTAATGAAGAGGATGAGTCTACTTTAAAACCATGAAATCTTGTTTGGATATTATTTCCTTATTATCAAGCATATTTTTCTCAAATGATTGATACAAAGAAGAAAATCATGATTGATGAAATTCCCATTATAAGGGTTTACACTAATGTATTCCATAATTAATATCCTAGAAATCATTTTGACTGAAAGGTTGTGTTATAAATTGATCTTATACCAGGATCTCTACCCATATTAAAGACTCCATATATTATTTATGAAATTGAATTGAAAAAATTGAAGAAGAAGTTACAAGAGAATCTGGAAAAGGGTTTTGTATAACCAAGTGCTTCACCATGGGGTATGAATGTCCTCTTGACCAGGAAGAAGGATCGATCGATGCACATATGAATTGATTACCATTATCAAAAAAGTAAGGATAATGAAAAATTATCCCCTAACATAGATAGATGAAAATTTTTTTCAACTATATTTATCCAATTATTTATCTTAGGTGGATCTTTAATTGGGATATCTCTAATTAAAGATGAATAAAGAAGATATTTAAAAGACTACATTTAAAATGAGGCATGGACAATACAAGTTGATAATAATTCTTTTTAGAATCAATAATAATTAATAAATATTCATGGAATTAGTGAATATATTATTTTTATATTACAACAAAAATTTGTGGTAGTCATTATAGATGATATTCTAATATACTCCATGTGTAAGGAGGATCATGAGGATCATTTGAATACTACTCCATAGACCATGATAAGGGATAAATTACATGTAATGTATAGTAAATGTGGGTTCTAAATGTAGGAAGTATAATTATCGGGACATATTATTACCAATAAAGGGATATTTTTTAGCCTTTTAAAATAAAGGAAATCAAAGTGTGGCATAATAAAACATCTATAATGGACATCCATTGTATCGTTGGTCTAGCTGGGTATTACTAAAAAATTGTGAAGAACTACGCACTATTTTCGAACCCTATAAAATATATTAATTAGAATGTAGTAATGTGTTTTTGGAGTATTGAATGCGAAGTCTTATTCAAAGAGCGGTAAAATAGGCTTATCATTGCATCAGTACTCACACTAACCACAAGTGGATAACCCTTTGTGGTAGATAGTGATGCATCAAATAATAACTTGGGATGCGTATTGATGAAAAATGAAAAAGTGATATCATGTTCCTTAAGTAAGTTTAATTTTCAAGAGAAAAACTTTCTTACACCTATTTTGGAGTTGGTTGTTGTGATCTTCATGTTGAAAACATGGTAGAATTATCTTTACATGAGAAAGTGTGAGATATATATTAATCACAAGAGACATAAATATATATTCACACAGAAGGAACATAATACGTGAAGATAAATATGGTTAGAGGTCATAAAATATTATGACTTGTCAATCCACTATTATCCTGGGAAAAAAATTACAAGGAAGATTCGTTATGTAGAAAAGATCTTGAAACATTATCAATGATGATAATTGTGATGGATATAATCTTCAAATATTTATAAAAAATGGAAAAGGGAATCATAATGGAAGGAAAATCAACCTTCATTTCTCAAATATTCTCTCAAACATTACTTATAGAGAATATAAAGGGTTCTACAAGAGATGCTCTCGAAATTTAGAAGAAGGTGGATGCTATGAAAAATGTGAAATCCTCAGAATTCAAAATATATAAGGAAGGAGTTTTAAGATATGGCTCACAGATAAATTTACTATCAAATCATGATATAAATAAAGAGATTTTTAATGATTCACATAGCTCGGGATTTTCTATCAACCCAGGGAGAAAAAGATGTATCAAGATCTCTGAGAGCACTATTAGTGGGACAATATGAAGTAGGGAATCCCTGAATATGAATCAAAATTCATGGTATGCCAGTAAATGAACAGAATAATTCTAAAGGGATGAAGAAACCATTACCCATACCTACATGGGAATGAGAACACATTACCATTGACTTTATCATTGGAAATTAGAATATATCCAATGAAAATAATGATATATAGGTTATTTCTGATTTCCATATAGAAAGAATGTATATTATTTGAATTTAAAAGGACTTATGAATTGATAAAAATTCACAGATATATATCATAGAAGTATTGAGGGTGCTTGTAAGACTATCATCGATTGTATCCAATAGAGATATTATTTTTACATCAATGTTATGGAGATGTATCCCACATTCTATAAAAATAGATCTGAACATCAATAAAACCTCCTATCCATGAATTGATGGAAATTCTAAATAAACCATTCATACATTAGAAGACAAGTTATGATCCTTCTTAATGGAATTCAACATATGATGGGATTAACATCTTCCACTGGTCGAGTCCACTTATAACAATAGCTTCCACTAGAGCATCCAAACATACCTATATAAAGAACTTAAAGGGAAAATATGTATAAAACATGCATGATAGGATGATGATGGATAATGAAAGAAGTTGGGAATTGAAATGTTCATTGAAATGGATGAAAAGGTAGAGACTATACATCAACATATCTGAGCAACACAACGTTGACAGAATATCTACGCCAACAATCATTTATGGGAGCTAGAGTTTGATGTTGGATATTAGGTATTCCTCCACATATATCCATGTAAGAGAGTAATAGGATTTGGGAATAAGTAAAATCTATGTCCCATGTCTATTGAACCATTTGAGAACCAAAATAATGTTAGATATATGGCCCATAAACTAGTACTTCTACCAATAGTATCTCAAATAAATGATGTATTACATGTATCCCACCAGAGGAATTACATACCAGATCTATCACATGTACTTAATTCAGAGTTGTTATAGATAGAAAATTAATTCTATTATGAGAAGTTGTCATTGATGATATCATAACATAGAGATAAGGTTATATGCAACATGATCGCTCGCTAGGTTTATGTACTGTGGAGGAACCACAAATACAAAGAGGCAACATGGGGAACATATGAAGTGAGAGAGGAGAAGTACCCTCACATGGTTTCACCTTAGTATATAAAATGAAATTTTGAGAGAGAAATTTCATGATTGTTGAATAATGTTGCACCCTGATATTTTTTATGATGTATTTCTCATTAACTAATTTAATTTCTTCAGTAGCTTATGTGGGACACAACACTAAGGTTAAACAAACCATGATATAATTTTATCTTATTAAAATGAAAATTATAACAAAACCATATAATTGAAGGGTATGAATATGAATAACCATATTATGAAATGAACTTATTAGTATAAAACAAATAAATAATTTTTAGTAAATACATTTTATTCATCAAAAATATATTTTCTTCAAAAAAATGATTTTATTTATTTCTATGAGAAAATAAATATTAATAATTTTTTCAATTTTAAAAAGTTAATTTGAAAATTTAAACTTCAATTTTTAATTTATCATGTCAAAAATATCTTCAGATTATGATTTAAGATTTTTTGAAAAAGTTTAGAATTTTAATGAATAGTGAAAAATATTGATTTACATTGAGAACTGTATTTTTATTTTAGAGAATTTACAAAGTAAAATTATATTTTGGATCAGTTTAAAACAGTAATTAGGTTTTTTTATTATAAATTACTTAATTTTGGTAATTGATATTAATTTTTAACCTGAATATAGTATAAAACATATTATACTTAAAAAAACATTTTTCTCAAAAAATTATTTTTCATAGCATTTTTACGGTTTAAATATAACCTAAACCCTAAAATTATTTGTATATAATTTGGAAAAATTAATTCCATATTTGGATGTATAAAGTCCATATTTAGTCAATATAAATTTTTTTTTCAACGTTAATGGTAACCTTGATAAAAAAATTTTATGATGGTAAAATGTAAATTAGGTAATTAGGATTAAAAAAATATGAAAACGACTATAAAATTACCCTAAAATTATCCCCAATAGTAAAGTATGAATTAAATTACACCCTTAATACCTAATATCGGAAATTAAATCATTTTATGGACACTTTTCATTGAAAATTACTCAGACATTATTAAAATCAAATAAAGTGACAAAATATCACACTATTATTTTTAAGAAGTATAATATTTTTAATTTTTTTTCAAATAGAAGAAGTATAAAATCATAAAAAGTATTTCAATATATAAAATAATTATATTGATATTGGTAATTTATTTTGAAATTTTATTAAATAAATAATTACCATAAATACTTACACAATGATGATGCAATAATTAATAAATTAATGGAAAAAACAAATACATGTTTTAAAAAATATAAAGATACAAATAATTTGAGAATTTTAAGATAATATAAGAATGAGCTAGATAACCATGATAATTATAAAATTTTAATTTTTTTATTGAATGCCTCAATGTCTCTTAGGATCATTATCTCAATGTCACTCATGCGTATATAGAGGTAAACATGGTGGAAGACATGCTATCCAACGGGGAAATTGTGGAAAAAAACTTGATGTGGTTCTTTTTGACCCAAAATTTATGATATTCCCTTGTGGACTCAGATATGATGCATGATATTCACCCACATACTTATAAACCTCCCTTGTAATGCTTTTCCCTTTTTTTAATGTATCTTTGGGAGACTGGGCATGCTTGGCCTGCACCCTTTATGCCTAAGATGATATGGTTTAAAATAAAACAATATCATGTCTTAATATTATTGTTAGATTATATTAAAACATTTTCTCATAAAAAAATAAAATTATATCTATTTTTTGTATATGGATAAAAAATTAAATTACATTAATATAAACTTTTCAGAAATTTACGAAAAACAATCCCTCTTCCCTTATAAACACCACCCCTCACAACCACTTCTCCTAACACCTTATAAGCCTTCTAGCTAGTAAATATTAAACCCAATTACATTAAAAATAATATTAACCATGTCCAGTAGCTTATGGTCTCAGAAAAAATACCATTTGGATTCTTCGTAAAGGATCCTTCAAGTAGGCGATATTCAAGAGGTACCTTTCTTAAATCACCGTTTTTAATTTTATTTCTTACTCTACCTTATCCCCACTAACATATTTCATAACTGAATAATAAATCCATTATCATGTGTATATTGGAATTTTATATTTATAATTAAATAACTTATGTTCACCCCCTTTCTCAACTCCTCTTATTCAGATAAGTGAAACATTTTTCCAAATTATGGACCTTTACCATCTCTATAGATAATGTGTTTTCATTTTCCATTACTAACTCAATGACTGGTCATAAAAAAATTATTATGTTCAAATAAGATTATAAAATTTTTACAATAAAATTTTTCATGTTATATAACTAATATATACACAAAATATAAAATAAAATGAAACTTGTTCACGATGGATGAAAAACAACCAAAATAAACTAAACATTTATAATTTTTGTTTTATCAAATGAATCATCCTAATTATATAAAACAAAATGATATATGAGACAAATTAGTCTTATGAAAGTGAATTAATACAACTTTATTTATCTTCTACATAATTATCCTCATTTTAAATGAACTTACATAATTATACATTAGCGAACCGATAATGAAACAATGTAAATGAATGTTCCAAGAAGGATAGAATTGAACATTATAACTCATAGAAAAATCAACAAATGTACTTCATAATATTATAATAAAAAAACTAAATATATAATAGGTTATGGATTAAGTAATTAATGAATAAAATTTTATTATCTTAGACATTATGCACAATTGTAGCACACATTCAGACATAAGGTGGGGGATCATTACGAAAATCCATATTTTCTTTAAGCTACACTCTCTATATAATGACATAAATTTATCCCTAAATTATTATTATTTAATTATTCTATATTATTTATATATTTCACACACATATATAATAATATTATTTAATATTTACTTTACAGGTATGTACATGTATTGAATGTTTCATTCTTAATCCATATTGAAAACATTATTAAAGGGAACTTCTATATTTTTTTAACTTTTAATGTATCACCCAATGATTTTTTTTAAATATTATATGATTTCTAAAAAACCCATACTTATTTATGATACCATTTTAGTTCACTTATGTTTTTATGTAAATTATTATTCACTTATGAAATTTTGAGACTCTTTACCTCTTCTCTTAAAACCCCAATAAAGTGGAACATTTCCAACGTTACTTAACCACTCCTTTTACATGTTTTTACTTTAGTTGGAAATTTTTTTCATTAAATATTATTATTATTTACTTATGAATTTCCAATTATGATTTTCATCCCTAATTTCATGGATAATTTTTTTATACATCCCTTGGATATGGCTAATGTTCTGATTACAATTCCAATATCTTTCCAAAGGTAACTCTTTTGTGTTTTCTTTATGTTTAATTCTCTATGTGGAACAAAAATTCATGAGCATGTTTTGATGGGTTTTTTGAGATAGTTATCTAATACAATGGGTAAGTTTTAGTCTCATGTGATGTCATGTATAGGATTAGGGAGTAAACCTAATCCATCATGGGACTTTTTCCACCATGTGATATTTTCTTAGCAGTTATCCTTAACTCCTATTTTTTCAAGGTATACATTTCTACGAAATTTCAATATTTCTATGATAATGTGATTCCATGTTCTTTTTTTATTCTCCCATATGATTACATATGATTGATTCCTTTTTTTATTATGTTATTCCTTTCTAACTCATTTGTTATTCTTCATTCCCATGTTTACTCCCTTACTAGGATTTTTATTGCATCCCTTTTCTCTACGCATTCTCCAGGTTATCCAATGCTGTTGTAGGAGATCAAAGGGAATTAGGACATCATTATGAAATAAATAAAAAGTTTTTTATTTTAGTTTCATTTTTTCTAATTATGTACCTAATATTCTAAAGACACTATAATTTTCAATCATTTCTTGTAATTTCATAGATAATAATTGTTAAAATCATTTAATAATATTTGTAAAAGTATTGGTTTGTTCTAATTCCTTGAAAATTATTTTCCATATTCATTAATAAAATAAATAACTCCTTTAAAAATATATTAATACTCTTACAAAATATTCAATAATTATTTTATAACTCACCCCATGGATCTTATGACCCCTAATCTACATAAAGATCCAAAGAGTTGATAAAAAACTCAAATGGAGAGATAGGTACATTCAAATCCCTTATAACTGAGGAATATAGTATAACATGATGAACAAACCCATCTCTTATAAATCCAAATTTTGTTCTCTAATCCTTATTTAATGTTGTACTTATTTATACAGTAACTCCCGTGTATAACTATCTTCGTTTTTAAATGTTTTATCCACTCATCTCTTCTGGATCATCATTCCCTTTAAAATTGAGATTGACACAATTATACACTACTCCTTCTTCTTCCATATCATATAAACATATACATTATTATAATTATCTACAAATTTATCCTTCTTCAACATGAAATTGGATTATACTACATTAACATATTATTTTTTATCTAAGAGGATCATTTCCATAATTATTCCTCAAAATTAGTTTTTTCGTTATTTATAATGATTTTTATATAGAAATTTCCATTGGTGAATTAAGAACACTTTTTTTCATTATATTATTTCTTTTTTATAACTCAATGGATTTTCTGTTATATTAGTTATATACTAAAAGCTACATTGATTTAAACTTAATAAAGGAGTAATTAATTAGATATCATCTCCATTACTTCTACAGAAATATATTTCCAAAAGTCTAATGTTAATACAAATAAAATATCATTCAATGAAATTAAATAACATATTTTCTTTTATAGGATGGTATTCCCTAATAGGTTTTCTTTGATTATATTATTCCATGGATTCAATATACACATCCATTATAAATACTAAGATTCTATAGTAAAAATCACTTTTCAAAATTCAATAATATGAATTATTCATTCTAAAGTGGGAAGGAAATATATATTTATTTTCTATTTTAAAATTACCACTTCTATAAACACTATCAGGTGGTGTATCTATGTGAGAATCTTTATTAGAGTGATTTATTTCTCATTATAGATTCTAATTTTTTTCAAAATACAAAAATAATAATGTCACACTTATTTAATTCAGATTCCTTCTTCTCAAATTGAGACAACTACTATTAGATTTTTTTAACTTTATATTATAGTTACATTTTGGTAGAAATAATTTAAACATTATGTTCCTTCACAATTTTTAATTTATCTTCTAATTAATGATAAATTTACCATCATAGAATAATTTAGAAATGGATATTCATATATATACTTATGATTTATTTCCTTCAATCGTTACCATATTATTTCAACCTTTGGTTTTGAAATCTTACTTCTAATACAAATTTATAATTTCCCCTTACCATATTTCCTAAAAAACCAAATTTTCATACAAAATTCCTACTTACACCTCCATTTCATTAAGTGATCCATAAAAATTCCACTCTTAAGAAGACAAACATGAAGTTGTATTTTTTTCACCATATTATAAATATCATTCAATCATAGAAGTATTAATTTCATACTAATAATTGAATTATATTTCCAAAAATTTATTATCTTATGATTTAAAACATAAATAAATTTTTTTCACCACTACTCAGGCTCTATTTTCTTTATAATAATTATTCTTATCATTATTCTTTATATTCATATTAAATATATTTAATGCCTACCAAGGATTTCTTAGTGGTACCATGTAAAGTGGCCACTCCCCGTCAATAGAATTAGCGCAGGTTCAAGTCTCTCCAAGCTCGAATTTAGCTAGGGACGAGTGGTGCGAAGGTGGTGAATGGGTCCGAGAATAAGATTGGTGGGGTAATAACCTATACCTAGTTATCCACAAATCGTTTAATGTATGAGTCTGATGGAGGAGCGAGTGGGGAGCAAGGAGGTGACCAATCCCGATGCAAATGTTGTTGATTGGAAGATCAAGGAAGGCTCTAAATGGATTTATAATCTCGTTGGGAACAAATAAATCTTTGAATTTTCATCAATGTCCAGATCTTCAAGAAATGATCTAAATACTGCAGTTGAACTGAAGAAAAAATTTGCAGAGGTTGTGAAATCTGATTTCTCATTCTTGTATTTTGGAACGCCGCCGCTTGGAAGAATTATCAAAAAGGGAATGGTTGTGTATGTATTGACCAACTAAGATGCTATTGAAGAACAGGTGAAGCTCCATCGATACTCTATAATTGCATGGGCCCTTTTCCCCAATGGTGATTTTTTTTGGAATTTTTATGATCTCTCCAAAAGGATTGTGGAGCTATGGGGTTTCGAGGACTGGAGAATAAAAAAAATGAGGAGGGTATATTATCATATAATATTACCCTATGATGAGTTGAAATGAAAATCTTCAAGATTCAAACCTCTCCCTCTAAAGCATGGATTCTTGCGTATTCAGGAATGAGATAGGATATTTGATCCTAATAATGTAGGTAACTCTCATGTATAGCTCCAGATTCACATATGTCATTTGAATTGGTTGTACTGGCATCCAAGGATCCTATAGGACATTGCCTCCTCAGTTGGAACTCCCATCCTGCTAGACAAGAAAACAGATTACTCTCGATTTGGTCACTATGCGAGAGTACTAGTTGAGGTGGATATTTCTAGTACTTTAGTGGATGAAATAGTTCTCACCCTGTGGGATTACATCATGATGCTTTAAATCCAATATGAGGGAAAGCCAAAATTCTATATGAATTGTAGAATTCTTGGTCATTTATCACATGAATGAAACAAATAGAGGGAATGAACTCTGTAAAGTTAGAGGGCATGATGATGTCTCATGTTGATGAAATAATGGAATGGCCAAGGTATATGAAATTATTGTTGGACCCTCTTCTGATCGCCCCCCTATTGAAGGTGGCTTGGTCCATACACCAGCTTCAGTCCAGCTGAGTGATCCTGATAGAAACTCATCACTTGATACTCCCCAAGGTGGGACAGGTCTTATGACCACCCAAGAGAATAATTTTCCAAGTGAGCCTTCTTCTAATACTGTCTATAATGGTGTCCCATCTATAGGTGTGGGGGAGGCAGATGGAATTGCAGAGGTGAGTGTGAATGTGGTTGATGTTATTCATGAGCTGGGGGAAATCTGTCATTGTGCAAGATGATATACCTGCACCGGGTACGCATGATCCTATCCACTCAGTTGGTGGTGTGATCATGTTAGTTGTGCAATCCCCAAATAAGGCTAGGTCCTCTCATTTCCCCCCTCTCGAGTATACCTTGTCCATAATGGATGAAGGATTACAGGGGGAGGGACTCAATTTATTATGAGTCCTTTTCCTGGAGTGGAGGGGGTTGTGTTCCTAGAAGGGCCTTTTTCAATGGAGTTACTGCTTCAAGGATCTACTACTGACTCTTGGAAAAGGGAAAAATAAACAAGTGATGATGGAAAATCTACAACTTCTGGTACATTGGAAAACCCCTTTATACAGTCTAACCCAAACAAAGTTTTTATAAGGTCACCTCATATGGGTAGTGACCCTTGTCACACATTTTCCAGAAATAATTTATCACCTCCGAGTAGCATCTTTTGGTCTAAGGATGTTGATGGCCCACAAGAAATTCAGGTTATTCCCCCACTGAGTGTTCTAATTGATGCACCATGTGTTGATACAAATAAAATGTGTCTCCCTCTACCCAGTATAATGAGGCCTTTGATTTTAATATAAAATGAGGCTTCAGCCCCAACCTTTAAAAAAGGAGTAATAACCTACCTCAATGATGCTTTTTTTTTCTGGAACTGTCAAGGGCTTGAGAACACCCCAATGGCTAGGGCTCTCAGCCACTACATTGTGGCCAATAAACCAATACTTTTAAGCATTGCTGAGCCTAAAATTATCTTTGAAAAGTGGGAAGATTTTCAATGGAGTTCTTTTTTCTACTGGATTATTTCTCAAAATTTTCATGATATCAACCAAGATAATCTCTAGGTTTTCATGCATGAGAGCATACAACTATCCTCCTATGTTAAGAATCCACAGTGGGTCTTGGTTTCATGAACTTTTAATGGATATATCCTTAAGGACAATTTTGTTTATGCCTCACCATCCTATACCAAAAGAAGATATATTTGGAGTGAGATTAATGCCTTTTCTGGAAAGACCTACAATAAATGGGTGTTAATGGGAGATTTCAACAATGTCTTGTGATCTGAGGAAAAAACTGGTTTGAACTTAAATAGGTTGTACTCCTTGGATTTTCAATCTTTCATTGATCAATTTAATATTTCTTAAATTATAATTGTGAGAGCTTCCTTTACATAGAGTAGGTATACTCTGTATGGAAGGAAGTAGAGTAATCATGACCAACACTTCATTTAGATGAATGATGAGAGTGCTGACTCTGGTATATCTGGACACACATTACCAAAACATCACTCGGATCACAATCCCATTGTGATTGATATCTCCTATTGGGTTTTCAGATCTTTTACTCTTCCCTTTCGCTTTAATAATTGTTGGCTTGTGACTCATGGAGGCAGGGAAGTCATTATTAAGGCTTGGAAGGTTGATTGTCCAGGAATCCCACTGCATGTTCATGCTTCTAAACATAAGACCGTTATAGGACTTCTACGGGAATAGAGAAAGGCATCGTTCTCTAATCTATCTAGTGAGATCAAGGCTGCTAAAGAGCAATTGGATAGTTATCAAATTAGAAATCCGAACTGTGAAAGTCCCTCACCTTATGAAATTCAATGACATTCCAGCATTTTTGACTTTTTGACTATAAAAGAAATGATGGATCATATTTAGTTGAATGTAAAGTGGGTGAATGATAGTGATAGAAACTCTAATTTTTTTCACCATATGTACAATGAAAAGAGGATTAGAGTAGAACTAAAGGACATTAATGTTGATTGTTGTCTCCACACCTCTAAAAGTGAGATTTCAAATGCAGTTGTGAATTACTGCACTAGCCTTTATTCTGATGATGGAATAGAAAACACTCGCCAAATGATTGATAACATATCCCCTTGTATTGAGGAGCATCAAAATATTTCTCTTATAATGGTTCCCTCAAATGATAAATTCAAAGAGGCCCTCTTCTCTCTTAACATGGAATGCACAGCAGGACTGAATGGCTTCACCAACAAGTTTTGTATGTTATATTGGGATATTGTGCACGATGACTTGGTTAATATAGTTAGGGACTTATTCACTCAGGGATACATGAATTATGGTTTAAACTCTAATTTCATCACCATGATTACTATGAAGGACAATGGAATTGATTTCAAAGACTTCATGCCAGTTGTGATTGGGAACACCACCCCAAAAATCATTAGAAAAATATTGATGAAGATATTAGGGGGCTTAATGAAGGACCACATCCCTCCGAATCAGTATAGTTTCATACATGGTCAAAGCATTTAGACTTGCCTCTTCACTACATTGGAAGTCATCAACCTACTGAAAAATAAGGCAATGTATGGAATCTTTGCTCTCAAAATAGACAGCTCTAAAGCCTTTGACACACTCAAGTTGAAATTTCACCTTGATGTTCTTAGTAGATTTGGTGTATGAAGTGGATTCATAAATATTATCAGAAGTATTCTTACCTCTGCAAGGCTGTAAAATTTTAATTAATGGATCTCACAGGGGTTATTTTTAATACCCCGGAGGTGCTTGACAAGCTGATATGCTGTCTGGGCTTCTTTTTTCCATTGTTGAAGAATACATGAGAAGATGTCTTAATGAGAATTCACAAATTGGTATCTTTATGTAGATAAAAGCTGGTAGGGATAACCTTGTCCTATCTCATCTTTTATATGCTGATGACAGCTTGATTTTTGGGGAATCCTCAATGAAATCAATTTGTACGCTCAAAGATTTCTTCTCACACTATGAGACTATTGCTAGAAAACATATAAGATGGAGTAAATATTTTATTTTTTTTGGTAATGGGGTTACTGTTGTTAAATAGAACAAGGTCATCGGGTCCCTCAATGTCAAAAAAGGGTCTCTTCCTTTAATTTATCTTGATGTTCCAATCTATTGTGGTTGGATACGAAGGAAGTATCTTGATGTAATTTACTCTAGTATCATTAAGCAGATGGAAAACTGGAATGGTAAAGCACTGTCTCAAGCTGGGAGGGTGTGCCTTGTTAACTCATTGACTACGTCAATGTTTGTTTACTCCATATCACTCTATAAATGGCCAAAAAAGCTGCTCAAATAACTTCAGTGAATGATGAGGAATTTCATCAAGACATTCTCTATCACTAAAAGAAAATTGATCACCATTTCTTGGAAGAATTGTATTAAACCCATTAAGTTGGGTGGTCTTGGAATCAAGGATCTTCAGATATTCAATGAGGGGATCATTAATAAATTCACATTGAATATTTTAACATCCAATGAATCATCCCTAGATTTTCTGTCATATTGTTTCAGAATGAGGTTTATTAATGGTTACCCTCACTATATTTCATCATATTTACAAACCTCCATTCAGAAATCCTTCAATGAAATTATTTAGAACTATATATGGATTGTGTCCTATCACTCTAGTCTCAACTATTGTAATAATCTATTTCTAGATTACTCCTTGTATACTGGTGATATTCTCTCATACCTACTGGATATGTATATAGTAGTTTTTTTGGATCAGTGTGATAATCCAGAAATCATGGTCACTCCCCAAGCTAAACTTGAAATGCAGACCTACCCTTTCATGGATAGTGACATCCTGGTATGGAAGCGCAATAGGAATGAACATTTTAATCTCAAAGAGTCCTATAACCTGTAGCTTGTTGGCTCCACACAATCATCTTCTTGGCTACTCAGGATTAAAGAGACCTTTGTCCATCCCTCTTGGCTTCTTCTTCTCTGGAGAATTAGTTGAACAGGCTTTCAAAACATGATCAATTACAAAAAGCTGGTCAATTTATCATGTTTTCCTACCATCCATGCTTGAATGAAATGAAAACTACACAACACCTCTTCATCTTCTGTTCTTTTGCTCAGAAGCTATGGAAATACATTGGAGACATCTTAAACAAGGATTTTTTGTCACATAGCTTGCTGGATGACTTGATTATATACATCTCCAAGTCTGGTAGGAGTGAGAAGGTACAAAATATGTTGTTAAATGCTCCAAAATCGGCTTTTCATGCCATCTAGACATCTCTGAACTACCTCTGGTTTGACAGAAAGGCTCCGTACTTCCATGCAAGTGTAATGCTGGTTCATCGAGACTTACAGTCATTCAATGTGATATGGAATGGCTGCATAGATTATACCATTATAGATTTAAATATATTTCGGATGCTTGGTATTACAAGTAAACTGAAGAAGCCACTGATGATTAAATTTATTCGCTGGATACCAACGATCCTTACATTTGTCAATGTTATTGTTGGTGGAGCTTCATCTGGAGTGTCGGGAAGATTGGGTTGTGGAGGTGTCGTCCACACGTATTGTGGCTTCATTAAGGGATGTTTTTATCATTTTATAGGGATGGTAATTGCTTATGATGTAGTACTATTAGACATTATCTATATCATGAGGCATGCTATCTTTCATAACAAGAACCTCTTATGGATTGAATCAGACTCCGAACCTGTAGTACATGCTCTCAAGACGATAACCCGGGATGTTCCATATAGTATTTTGCCTCACTGGATTGGTTGTATTAACCAGTAAAAACATCTCAACCTAATGATCTCCCAGATCCTCTGAGAGGCCAATCAAGTGGTTGACGTCTTGTCCAAAAGAGATGTCATTGAAATGGCTACCATGTGGTCTTTTTGAACTCCTGATTTTTGTACACCCTTGGTAGAGGCTGATACGAGGGGATTGTCTTAGTCCTGATTTTGCAAATCCCCTTGCTCTGCATGACTTTTTACTTTTAAAATTTTATCTATATTATCTAGGGATAGTCCAACCGGACCAGATTTTCTTGGTAAATATATTTAATTTTATAATATTTATTAATTTCATGGAAAATTATCATTTTAATGTGAACCCTTCCACATAGAGACTTACTTACCTATATATGAATATAGTTTAAATCTCATAATTTTTACTATTAATTCACACTACATTAATCCATCGACCCTTCATAATACTTTGTTAGAAAATAGTAGACATTAATTATATTTAATATGATTCACAATTACATTTACTGAATACAAATCCTTATAATATGGCCTCTTATGGAATTTCATTATTCTTCTCTGAATATTAAATACTATATTCTTTTATTATTGAAAAATACTTTTCATAAAAAAACACGGTCATCCATGTTTTAATAAAATAAAAATAAATAATTTTTTTATTTTAAAATATTTCATATTGGGATATTAAACCCAAACAAAACCTTTATTCACTAATACCAATTGATCAATCATGTATGTGAATTTGTGTCTTTAGGAAAATCCTACTAAGTTTAGACTCAGTCATTATATTTTCATCTAAATATACATGTAGACATTATTGGTCTTGATATAGGGAAAGGGAAGACCCTATTAATCATTAGAGATGATTCATAGATCCACATTAGTGATATGTTGGAGGGGTTAGTGGATCATAGTTTGTTATCTGTAATTTTATATCATTATGTGTATCATCTTGTTTATTTAAAATATTGGGTTTTTATTAGAAAAATTTTGATTGGTAAATTTTCTTATTTTATGGAATATTATATTAACATTTATGTAGTTTTTATTGTATATAGAAAACTAATCTCCAATGGTTACTTTATCTCTGTCTATTTGTCGGTGGCCTCTATTAACTGGGGGCAAATGCTTTTGGCCATGTGTAATCATAACTCAACCTCATAATTTTATATCTTGGGTAGAAATATTAAAAAATGATAGACTTGGCATATTTAAATTGCACACATGGAATTATATTAGAGTAATTAGAGAAATCCTACCGAGTTTATAATCACATCATACATGCACACTTAAGTGTATATATAGCCAATAATTGCAATGATGTAGGTAAATGGAAGATAAAATTATTCATTAATAGTGGGTCATAGATCTATATAGAATATATGATAGTGGATTTGGTGGATTAGGGTTCGAACTCTTTATTTTTATACCATCATTCATCTTTTCTATGATATTTAAAATATTATTTTTTTTATAAGTCAAATGTTTCACATTGTAATTTTTTTAAATGTTTTTTGAATTAAAGTTATTTTACATTAACATTTATTATTTTATGTTGTATTATTGAGGTAAAATTATTAATAAATGGTTACTCTATCCTTCACATATTTTCAGTGACCATTAGAGATTAGGAGATGTGATAAAGGCCACATGGAATCACATCTAAACCACTGGAGTATAGATAAAATATATTTCAGTTACTACAGTAGAATTTATCACTTATTCATTTTATTTATAAATATATGATATATATTATTTAAAATACTGATTTCATTCTTATGAGATATCACGTCCATATCAATAGATCCAAATATCACTTGAATGTTCTTTTAAAAATTCAGTTCAATCATATGAAAAATGAAAATTTATTTCTAACACATATATGTACATATAAAAAATCAAGTCTCATGCATTAACCCTTACATCCACAATTTCAATTCTTATGAAATGCATTGAAACTAAAAGTATCACTTTTTTGAGAAAAATTATGTTGATTTATCCCTTACATGACCAAAACAAATCCCAAGTTTATCATACACATATAAATATACACATCTCCACATGTACATATCCAGTTAATTTATCTCACAATAATTATATAGATTTTAATCCATTCATTTATTGTCACCTGGATATCTATTTCCGAAAACATCACATAATTGTATCTAAAAATAATATTATTCAACCAAATTATTTCTAACACTTAACAAACAATGCTTCAAAATTATTACTCTATATGTACTTAAATATTCATCAATGTTATCTAAAAATTATTTAAAAACTTCAAAAACTTCAATTAATTCCTAATAAATAAAAAATTAATATTTAACTAGTTAAAATATCTATATAGCTTAATCATATCATGTTTATTTAATATCAACTTAATCAGGATATTGCAATGTTTTTTATCCTATCAATTTTAATATTATTTAGTTTTTTATATAATTATATCCTCTTTTAGATATATTATATTCAATGAATAAAACATTAACCAATATTTTTACAACTCTTGAGCAAATAAAATTCTTGATTCTTATTATTTATACTCAACATTATAACTTCTTCATGATTGATAATAAATATAACATAAAAATATAACTTGAAACTTCTCAGGGTTGTGAAAACTTTTCTAGTGGTGTTAGGGTCTGATATGTTCTTACTAGCTGTTGGGTTACATCCTATTCTCCTCTGTGTCAGGGTCATGATTTTGTTGCATGGTGAAGTTATTGTTACTCATTGGATTTATCGTTCTTTGGCTAAAGTTTGAGGTTGGATTGTTGTGGTCTTTGTGAGCGGGTTTTTTGGCGGCGACGAGATAGTTTCATGATGGATTCATGGTGGAGTTACTTATTGATTGTTGTGAAGGTTTTCTAGTATTGATTCTCTAGTTTTTAATTGATTAATTTGGTTTAATTAGTGAATTGGTGATTGTCAAATTCTAAACTGGTGGAATTTGTTTGTTTGGTTGGTTTGCTTCCGAAGGAGGAAAGTATGTTCAATCAAGTTTGAATTCATGGAACGATCTCTATAAGAGGATACAAAGCTATAATTTCATCTTTTTAGAGTTTTTTGGACTTGGTTTTTTGAGAGGGTAAGGCATCATCCATCAGATCGGGCCTGTGGTTTGACACGTGACACTTGCTTGTCGAACAACCTTGCAAAGAGGGAGTTCTCCTTCATGATCAAATGGTAGGGAGAGGATTTTTCATCTTTTCATTCTAATTTTTACTATTTTTCACTTTGAGAATGATTTTTCCTATGTCGATGAAGTCTATTTGGGTTACCCCTTATTCTCTAAAAGGGGGATCTATCATATAATAAAAAAATATTGATGGCCTTCAGGCCATTGGATGGATGTGAGTAATCTATATATTTTGATTGTGGATTAACCTACCTAATTTTATGACATAGGCAATGCTCCAATGAAAAGTAGAGTTCCTCTGTAGTACATTAACCACAATGGAGTAGTCAAAATTAATCACAGAGCGTTCAATGGTATAAGTATATCAGAGAGTTAGCCTAGTATGAATAGATTGAGAAAATAACACATCTAATATGCGATTGAATTAATTTATAGTATTAAAATTGCAATAAGAATATATAAAATTGAATTTTGTTATGAATTATTATGTCATTATATCAATGAAATATTTTTGGATTCTTTGAAACTCTTAAAAATATAGATTTACTGACCATTATTTAATTTATATATGATTTTAAAATTCATAAAAATTTCTTCATCAAGTATACAACAATATTATACATATGTTTGATCATATATAAGGTAATTCTACTTCCCATTATATTTAATACTCATAAGTCAAAATTCACTACATTTTTGAGATAATAAGATATAATGTTCTTTCTATTTTCTTCACCTAACGATCTTGGGAATAAAATTTTCCATTAATTGAAAAACATTACAAGTTCACTAGAGTAAGGTAATTGAAAACACAATTTGATCTACAATTCAAAATTCCATGTTATCTCTTTTTCTATAATAACGAGATATAAAGTTCTTTTTTTCTTCACAAAACAATTTCTAAAATGGAATCTCTCCATATTTGAAAATATATTTAATTTTTACTAGAATAGGGTAATATAATTTCCACATTGAGTAAAATAACATATACAAAATATCTGAATATCACTGTAGATACCATTTTCTACTTATTAAACTAAGAATCTATATACCTCATGAAACTTTCCCTTGATGATGAAAAATTAGAAATTATTATCACAATAATCAACTCTAATCTCACTATAGACATGAGAAACCTAGGAAACTATAGTATAATTTTTGAAATATATTATTTCATTTATAAACATATTTCAACACTCATTCTAAGATAACCTAATAATTTGAGATATTATAAACAAATCCAACATTAACATACTAATCTATTATTGATACCATTTTTGAAAAGTAAGACCACCTATTAAAATTTATTAAAACACTTATATATTTCATTTAGCTAAAATTTTATATCATTATAATTTATTGATGATAAACTTCCCCTTGATTTCATGATATTCACATCATCCTGAAATAATGAGTTTTCTCTTCATAGTTTAAATAATTAAATATAAAATGATTATCATGTAAAATCATATGACTCAAATTATTTAATAATATTTTTAGAACTATAAAATACTATTTTTTAACAATAAGTTTTAAAATCCATAATGGATCTATATTCTAAAATTCCTTCTTTAGTAAATAAATCTTCCTTCTTCAATAATTTTTAAAATATCTTAATTATTCTAATAGTTTCCTCATGATCACATGATAGTGTGTGCTATTTTAATTTTAAAAAAATTGGTTTATTTATTTCCACTATTTTTATGATAAGTATATATGTTTAATAACACCTATAGTTGGTCTAATAACAATTTCCATAGAATATTTTTTAAACATTATTTTATAAAACATAGGATTGACATATATTTAAACAATCTTGAATGAAAATGATTCTACACAAAAATATTAGTAGTAAATGTTATGATCTTAAAAATACATTTCAAAAGGAAAGGATCACATTCTATGATGTCACATCATCCAAACAAAGATATAATAAACAAGTGAAAAATAACTTTGAAGAATATCACAATCACCATAAAATTATCCACAAAACATTAATTTAAATGATTTTGATATTCATTCTAAAAACATGTAATTTCATCAAAACAATCATGATAATATTCCATATTTTTTAAAACCTTCCATTATATCTAACTCCATGGATTTTATCCCCCATGAAATAATAATGAAATTTGACCACTTTTTAAAACCATGAAAATAAAAGTAAAAGGAGGGTAACCATCTAATCACCCACAAGTTGAGGAATATGGTATATCATGGTGAGCCATACCATTTCTTCTAGCATCAGGTTTTTCTATCAAATACTTCTTTAATTTTACACTTTAGTACATAATTCTGTTTGTCCACAGCATTTTCTGAACATGAATGTTTTTTATATTCATTACCTTTTCTTTAAAATTCCATTACCAAGTGATATTGATCACATACTAACATTGATTCATATTCTCCCAAATTTTATATATCCTTCCTAGATAAGATGACACACAATTCTATAATGAAATATTCCATATGAATATTTATAGTTCAAAATAAAACATATATATACTGCAATAAATAAAAAATTTATTCTATGATACAATTGTGGATGTCAGGTCTCAGTAACACTTAGAGGGGTGGTGGGAGAATCAAGGTGTGGACCAATAAATACTTAATTTAATTATATATATTTATATATACCAAATATTTTCCTATTTAATTAATAGTATTATTTTATCTATTTTAATTATTACCATTCACATCCCAATAATGAGAAATAAATGAAAAAAATAGAAGGATGAAATGAATTTTACTTTGTCCACCCAAATGGACTACATCCATATAAGAAATATTCAAAAGACTACTGATGTAGAAATATTTCTCACTCACTATTTTGAATATAGGATTAGAAAATGTTTACTCCTTGACAAGGATCACAACCTTTGAAAGGGTTTTATGATCACTCACTACTTCCCAAGGGACTCTTTTTCTTCCTTTATCTATACTGAATACATGAATGAATACGGTAAAATATTTATATACCTTGATGCCTTATCTATATCAATATATAGAAACTGATATCATTTTTACGAGAAAATAATATATAGAATTACAATGAAATTTACTTTAGTACTTCAATATTCTGAATGTAGATTCAAATAACTCAGTTTAATGTCTTATTCCCTCATCATCCATGGAAATCCTCACCCAAAATCTAGATATGGTCAACTCAATGTGAAGGGATCTTATTTAATATCTCTATAAAAAACCACACTATCATTACATTCTACTAATCATATTTAACAATAGAATAGTTATTCAATAAGAGAAAAAATTGATATTTAGTTCCACAATATAGTTCTCTTCAGCAGATGTGTTTATGAAAACATTTTTATTCTCCCCATGTTTCTCTAGACCAGGTATATCAATAATACATCATCCGCTCCAACTTATTTGTTCTCCATACACATATATATATATATCAAAAAAATTATTTTCTTTCTTCATGAAATCCTCATAATATTCTAGATTGAATATTTATAATGATATAGAAGTTAGATATCTATAATATTAAAATAGATTATATATATTAAATACACTATACAGATCAAGACTTTAAAATTAATTTTTTCAAAAAAAATTATTATCTTGACCACTACGAATTTTAAATATTTTATTAACCCATAAAAAATAGACTTGAAAAAATCCAAATATTTCCCATGATTCTATTTAGCAATTAATTTCATAGTCTTTAAGCTATGGATCTCACTTTGGTAACCTCTAAAAATGTCATCCAATTTTTTGTAAAATAACTTCCTCATCACCAGTTTTAAACCTCACTTACCAGAGGTTTAAAAAAAATATCAATTATCACGAAACAACAAATCCATATTTACAACCATAATCATACAATTGTGAGGTTTCAAAAATTTAATTTACTAGTGTGAAATATCACATTCACATCTCAAATATTTACTTATCCACATTAAATTGAAACAGTCACATATATAGCTTCAGAGCTTAAACATAAAATATTACACAACCAATTGAAATTATAACTCTAACATATATGAAAAAGTGTACAATAACATATCACTACATCAACAAGAAAAAAAGTTTATTTTCATAAAACAAATTCAATTCCATATCTTTATAATTACATGGTTAGTTAATTACACTTTCATCTATTATATATCTTTTATTTCATGTTTTTATTGTCACAAGATATTTTTTTTAAAATTCCATATACTCAACATAAAAAATTTTCTAATATAATGTATTTAGTTCTGAATATTCACTTATGTAGCATAAAAATTATCCTTATATATCATCTTCAATATTTTAAAAAAATTTCTAAAAATTCGTCAAAACCAATTTTTTTTAATTAATTATTAAAAACGTTAGAATGAATATTTAAATTCTTAACATAGATAAATTCATCATATCATATCTACTATAAATTTTATTATAAAACATATTACTAATATTTTATTAGATTTTTCATCTTACAATTACATAATTATTTTAACTTATCAAGATATATAATATTCCATCCATATAAAATTCACAAAACATCTTCTTAGTACTCAACTGATATATTCCTGGATTCTCTAAATTGTGACTCAAAATTCTCATACATTCATGACTAAAAATTGATCTAAAATGATAATCCAACACACAAAATATTATTTAAAAACATATAAATGTAATTGAATATTTAAAATAAATCAATTTCAAGTGTGAAAAATTATAAAATGAATCTCTTGATTTCAATAATATCCCCTATAGTAATTTTGTACAATTTTCCATAAATCCATCTCCATAAAATATTTCAGGATACATTGATACTCCTGAAAATAAGAATTTTTGTATTATTATTTCATCCCCAATTAATGATAAAATTATAAGTATTTTATTCACTTATTTTTCACTAAGAAAATACCCATATGAAACACTATATGGTGTAATTTCCCCCACAGAATTATAATTCAAAAGATTAAATTCTCTCCACTTTTAGGATAACCAAATATAAAGAAAATTATGTTTTCTTTAATAAGGATAATTAAAATTAATTTTTCCATCACATTACCACACATTTAAAAGGTCACCAGGATATGGTAACATGAATTCCACTTTGACTAAAAGTCCTAATATCAAACATAAATATATAATAGTAAATTGATGGCTCTGGAGATAGTGAAATCATGTGATGGGTCATGACCAAAATATATTTTTTTCATGATTGATGATAAATCCAAGATTTATATGATGATAAATTCCATGATCATTGAAATTGAATTAAAGAATATAGAAAATAGATAAAATGAAGGATCCAAATTCCAGATCATGAAATATTATTTATAAATAGTATATGTAATTGAATAATTACTATAGGGAAATTATATTATAATTGATGGATATGAAAAGGGATCCACATTTTACTATTGTTTCATTGTATTAATTAGTGGAATATTCTATCTAGTGATGATCCACACATGTTCTATAAATATCTAAACATCGTTGTATGAATCTTTGGGTGCTTGGACAACCAATCCTAATACTTGTATCATTTTCATTTGAACTCTATGATAATCAATTATAAAGTATTCTCTATGATATATCTTCAATCAAGAGTGGAAGGTGTAGGAAGACTGCTCTCCATTCTTGGGAGTGTTCTTTGAGAAGGGAGTTCTCTAGGTATTTGAGAGGAATCATCAGATTCGTTGTGTGAAAAAAAACAATTGAATTAGTTCTCTCGAAAAATAATATAATTAGATTTATATACCACTAGGACCAAAAATGAATAATTACACAAGGGCCCATTATTTTTTATTTATTTCCTGCAGAATCCCATGTCCATTTCAAAAATAATATCATTTCTTAACATGTGCCAAACTCGTGAATTAAAAATAAATATTATTTAGTCAAATAATATTCACTATATATTATTTATCCCCAAAACTATTATCTGGATCTACCATTCTTCCACAATATTTATCATCCCTTGAATAATGTATATTTATTTAATAAATAAATACCACTTAATTATTATCTAACAAATACATAAATATAAAATTCATGAAATAAAAAATAACTAGTTATTAAATATTCTACTCATATATTATTATCCTAAATAAGTAGTAAAAAAATATATTGGATCAAGAAAAATTTGAATAATTATTAAACCAAATGTGGGAATAATATTTATTAAACATTTTAAATCATAAATAATAATTTATTATTTAACTGAGATTTTTGTTACACTTAGTTTGGGACCCTTTAAGCCTCTTTCTAAGTGGAATGAGGTGAAACATACTAAATTACAATGTTAAAATCTCGAAACATTCCAAGGAACCCATATTGAAATAAGTTAATTCTATAATGACATTATACCACATAAGGATGGTCATTGTGTAATATAATCCCTTTATCATGATATCTATAATAAATAAGGTTGCATGCTGGTTCCATCAACCTATGTGTTTGATGAATCTTTCTTTGAATTTATGAAAATAAAACATAAATATAAAACACCATGGAAATTGATTTATATAGGCTATGTCATTTCAATCAAAGGGCCTATGATAACAAATTATTTTAAAGAACAAAATGGAAAAATACCTTATTTCATTATTCAATTATGCAATATTACTCGCTACATATAATATATATCCAACTTTACCATGAACATATGTCATCATAGTTTTATTAAATATATAAATTTAAATGACGTGTAATATTCATTAATAAAAATATTATTAATTATAAGGATCAATACACACATCTATGGATAGGAATATCCAATAACACATATAAATGAGGATTTCTTATTGGCGGGTCTAATTCTCATAATATCATACGCTAGATATTACCATGTTTGTACACCATGCGAAGGTTTATCAACGATCAATTAGAATCCACCCTTGATATAATATATCATTTCCCCTCGAATGACTTCATCCAGATATAGAAAGTATATTTAACAATACTATAATGGCACTTCTAGGTCCTCATCATAGTAGGGAACTGCTATAACCTTTCTGTGTGACAGCTACTCTTAGGACATTATAACATACTTTGTTACAAAAATTAATAATCACTCTAGGACAATAAGTTTTTTAAAATTCAAAACAATTAATATAGGTTATCATAAAATACACTTAATTTGGTTCTAGGGAACCAAATATAACTGACTCCCATATTCACTAGAGACAACTGCAAACAACATTAAGTCCACTAGCTCTCACATGATACTCATTATTTAGTTGAGATAGTCATTTAGTCAGGGGGTCTAATATTGTTACTTCTGTGGAAACTCTTCTTATTGTATCTTTTTCCCTAAGAGAAAAATTCATCAATATGTAATACTTTTAGAGTATGTTCTTTGTCCATTTGTAAGATCTATGATCTTTTTCAGAAACCACCACTACAGTATTATCACAATAAAATGTGATAGGGTATTAAATTCATGGTATCACATCATTATCCTTGAAATATTTTCACAACCAAATGGATTTCTTGGCTACATTAGATGCTTCTATATACTCACACACCACTATAGAATCAATGAAACCAGGATTCATTGAACTCTTCCATCTCATAGCTCTTCCATTGAGACAAAAAATATATATGTGCTATGACTTTTTATCATTATAATATGTTTTAAAGTAATCATTAATATAACCCTAGATGTCCAACTCCTTGTCTCCTCCTCACACCAAGAAAATATCATTAGTTCTTTTCAGATACATAAGGATAACCTTAATAGCATACCAATTATATTCCCTTGGATCTTCTTGATATCTACCCACCATGATCAGTATATAGGAACATCATGTACAGTACATTACATGGTATACATTATTGATACAATCACCAAAGCATATGGGATATTACTCATTATCTATTTCTCTGGTTGTGTTTAAGGACACATTTTGTTAAAAATATGTTTACCATGAGACACTCAAACCAATTCCCTTTTGGATTGTTCCATACTAAATCTCTTTATTATATGGTTAATGGATATACCTTGACATCGTCCAAACAACATCATGGATCTATCACAAATGATCATTATCCCTAGAATGTAGGCTACATCCCTTAATTCCTTTATAGAAAAACTGTTGTTTAATCAGTCATTAATAGACTGTAATACATGTATGCATTTTTCAATAAGTAATATTTCATCAACCTATACTAACAAGATAAAAATAATGTTTCCAAAAAACCTCTTGTAAAAACATGGCACCAATTCATTATAAATGAACCTAAATTCTTCTATAGCTTCATCAAATCAATTATTCCATGAAATTAATGCTCTCTTTAATCTTTAAATGGATACATGCAACATGAAAATCATTTTTGGAATAATATGGAGTCACATAATCTCTTATTTGTGTCATATAAACATCTTTATGAAGGTTCCCATTAAGGAAATAATTTTTGACAACCAAATTCCAAATTTCATAGTCATGGAAATCTATTAAAGAATGTATAATTATTATGTATTTAATCTTGTAAACAAGTGAAAATGTTTCATCGTAGTCAATTACATGAATATTTTTAAACTCTTTAGAAACTATCCTTTATTTAGAGGTATTTTATTTACCCTCCATGTCCATTTTTCTCTTGAATACAAATTTTCACCCAATCATATTTACACCAACTATCGTATAGACTAGAACCCAAACATTGGTTTTATACTTGGAATCCATTTCTGGATTAATTGATTATTTCCATCTTGCATCTTTTGATATCTCTATAACATATTTATTGAATATAGGATCATCATTATTCACCAATAACGAGTCACCAACTTCATTGACTCAAAAACCATATACTTATATTTATCTTACCACTCTTGTGTTCCTATGTAGTACATATATTTTGGCAACTACTCCTTTTATATGGACCTATGGAATCTCTCCCTTTAGAAACTCTTGTGTATCTTGAGCATCAACATTATCAATTTCAATATTTCATATTCTATCATTTTTTAGTACATTCAACCTCTCAAGAAAGAAGGAATGTTTGTCAATGATCACATTCTTATCATAGTGGTTTTATAGTTAGTATCCATTAATTTTCTTAGAATACCATATAAAGTTACACATTATGCACTGGAGTGCTAGTTTCTTACCTGCTAATTCCATCAAAAATTCCTTGCAACCCCATACACATGTATGTGACAAATTTCTTTTATACTCCATCACTCAAAGGAAATTCCATTTTCCACTTTAGTTGATACTCAATTTAATGTAAATGATGAAATTTTTAATTCATATACCCAAAAGAATAATTGAATATCTGTACGAATAATCATTTAAATTACCATATCTAACAAGGTTAGGTTCCTCCTTTCACTAAAACCATTCCACTCTGGTGTGTAAGGTGGAGTGAGTTGGGATAGAATCACATAATCCCGTGATAAGTTTATAAAGTCAAGGTAAATACATTCACCACCTCAAACAAATTAAATATTCTTTATCTTATTTCCAAGTTGAGTTCCTATTTCATCCTTTAATTATTTGGATTTTTCAAAGGACTCAGACTTATACCCTATCAAGTAGATAAAACCATATTTTTGTAATTAATTTGTAAATATTATGATGAAATAATACCATCCTATAGCTTCCATTCGAAATTGTCTACAGACATTAGTGTGTACCAATCCTAGAAGCTATATAGCCCTTTCACCCTATCCACTGAAAGGAAGATTGGTTATTTTTTCGTATAAAAAAGAATGAAATATTTCATGTTATTTTATCTAAGAAGTTTCCAAATTACAATATTGAAATATCATTGTAAAATTATTATTATTTACATGAATAATATAGATTTTCCACAGTGAGGTGTTATATGAGTCTTTTGAACATGATTCGTTATATATTTCAAATAATTGTTTTTTACTTAAATACATAAATAACGTTATATAAATGTTCCATACCATAACATATGTTTCTTTTATAAATGAATATATTTTTATTTTCAAAAATGAAAAAAAACTATCTTCATATAGGCATGATATAGAAATAGTGTTTTTTATAATTGTATATACATAAAACAAATAACTTAAAACTAATTTCATTTCTGTTGGAAATGAAAGGTGGTACTCAACAATGTCTAGAGCCACCATCCTCACCCCATTGGTAGCTCACAGATCAACTTCTACTCTAAAAATATTTCAAAATCTACTTAGATCCTGTATTAGTATATAGTTTTGAGTGTCAAAAGTGGTTTAAAATACCCAATGTGTAGTCATTGAATGATTACACTAAATAATAAATGCACCTTTATCTTCCCCTTTCTTCTAGGTGTAGTTCTTCTTCCAGTGGACTTTTATTCCACAAGAAAAACATACTGCCTCATTCTTCATTCCCTACATTTGGATATTCATGTTCTTATAAGGATATTGCTCGAGAGATTTAAAATTTCTATGATTCTTTTCCCCCTTTATCATTCTCTTCATTTTATTTTTCATCATAAATACCATGAGTTTGTCACACCTCATGTCCTTATCCACGTGGTAAATCAAAGCAAGAATTTATGAAATAAAATTCCAATTGTTTCTCAAAATATATTTATCAATAAAAATAGAGATGGTGTTAAGTAGTTATGAAAGTTTGAATATTTCTAAAAGTCATTTGGGTATTTAACCCCTAAGATTTATAAGAATTAAATGTAATCATATATATTTAATACATGAGGCCAAACAGGTGCCAAATCTCTATGATTATTTCTAAATAGATAATTGGATATCTCATATATATATTGTCTCACCTTCTCTTAATAGAGACCCTGATGGTGAGATGTTAGGCAATACATATCCTTTTTTCATCTTGATTCAAAATAATATTCGTCAATGATTATATCCTGGAAAACCAAATATATGTGGAATATTTCATTTTTTCTCAAAGAGTGATAACTCTTCATAACTAGCATCATTACTAGGTGCATCAGGAATAAGTTCTTCCAATACATACAATTTTCATTCAAGGTGAAAGATAACTTCTATGAAACTTTTCAACTCTTGGAAATTTGTGCGGGTGAGGAGGTCATCCTTCACCAGTATTGTTCATAGTGATATGTTTGAAGTCATTTTATTATTGTTTCTATAAATAATACTACCATAATTTTAGTACTTTATCTGATAAAATATTGAAAAATAAATTAAAATTATATTTCTTAATATCCCAATATTTTTTAAATCACAACATACCTCAATGTTGGATTATAAATATCACATTTCTTGTAAGTTATACCATTTAGGATTTATATTTCACTTCTCATTACCCCATCCTTGTTAGGTAAAATGAATGGTTCTGAGTTGGTACTCAAAATGCCATTTTAATTAACACCTAGTTCATTAATATGTTGAGTGGACTCTCCAATCCCAGATTCTATAAGTTGTATTTCCTCAACACTTTCCACTTAATTAAACTAATTCCTACATTGGTAGTCAACCCTTTATGTGAACTAAGTTAATTCAACCCAAAACATTATGTTATAATTCCTTGATAATTGAATGCACCAAAACAGCAGCGAGTCAAGCACTTTGAACTATGCTGTAATTTTAAATAAATTAGTTAAAGGATATTCCTACAAAATATATAATTGATTTATTTTTATATTTTATGAGTAAAATTCCTATTATAATATTTATTACATTCATGTTAATATTTTTTTTATTTACTTAAGTGATTAAAAATTTCATAAATAGTTTTTCTACACAATCCATTTTATTTTATTTTATCACTCATTCATGTTAATTCATTAATTCATGTGATCATAAAAACATAAATAATAAAAAGAAAATGCAACTTGATAGAAATAAAATAATAAAGTGGCATGATCATGAGGTTTTACTATTAGTTATATTATCTAGTAGATTATGAATTAATCATCAACCAATGGGAAAACAATATTGAAACAATTAAGTTTAATATTGTAGTTTTCCACCTGTCCACCTATGTATCTTTCATGGATTGGATTTACCTCTGTTGTAAACATAAACCACCTCCACTTGATTAGGATCACCATTAATTACATATGATTTTACTCAAACACATGTGAGGGGAAGGGATTTTACCTAAAAGAAACCATGGGTATTCATTCCCTTACATAATGAGATGAGAGATGAGAAATAAGATAATAATTTAATTTAATAATAAATTTAATGAACCCAATCACATACAATAATTTTAATCTAAGATCGTGATTATCCATTAGCATGAAAAAATTTCTATATTTATTAAAAATATCATTCAATTATAAAAAATTCTTATTTAAGTTAAATTTTACGTTAATCAATAAATTATATTCTTCAATTAATCAATTATTTTATCTTAGTTCTCATTCAAATATCATGAGATTGTAAACGCTAATAATTTTTTTTAAAAAAATTAAATAAATTTATTTAAAATTAACCATGTACATAAATTTACATTGCAGACATCATGATGAAAACCCATATGAATCTACCCAACAAGTATTATACTCATATTCTTTTTACTCTTGCAATAAATCGAATACATGACTTATAATTTACATTCATGATATGCACGATCAACTTAATGATTACAGAGATTCCATAATTTTTTATCATGTGTTAATCTTCAATTCACATAGAGTAATAACTGTAATAGAAGTTACACATGTTGTATATATATGAATATTATACCTAAATTCATTAAAAATTTATATATATAAAAATATATATTTAAAACCCATCACATGAATGGTCCTATAGACTTAATGACCACACACAATTACATGATGATAAGGTTTAGACAGTATAATAAATTAATTTTAATTCTATATAACTTGGTATAAGTACATGTCATTTACATGACTTCTATATAACATGTACATTTCCCACCATCTATATGATGCAAATGACTAAGGACTCAGTTTGTAAACCAAGGAATGGAAAATATTGTGGTACATGTCATGTATACTGGTTATAGAGTATGTGGTCTCTTAGATTCATAGTCACCAGTCTGGTAGTCCATGTAATAAGATACATATCACAACTATGTCTAAGGACTTCATATATTATACATAAGAATCACAACATGTATTACGACTAACCGTGCACCAGTATGGCCTAGTCAGCACATGATGTATAATTAAATGCATCATGTGTTATAAATTCACACACCTTAAATTATTTATGGATTAATTCCTAGTTCACATAACACTAGTAAAAGATGGATATATTTGTGTTAAATGATCTGATACAAATTTTAGGATCTGATCACAGAGGATACATGTTATGGGTTGTGCCCAAAGTTTATTATTTTCATGATTGATGATAAATTTAGGATTTATATGATGATAAATTCTATGATCAATGGATTGAATCAAATAATAAATAAAATGGATAAAACTCTATAACCAAGCACAGGACCATCAAATATTATTTATTATTAATCTATGTAATTAATGATTTACCTTGTGTGAATTATTTTTCCAATTATGGATATTGAAAGATATCTACATCATACCATTATTGTGTTGTAGGAATAAAGGGAAGATTCACGCTATTTTTGATCCACATGTGTTCCAAAAATCTTGAAATGTCTTTATAGGAATCACGGGTTGCTGTAAAAAAATATCATATAACTTGTGTCACTCTCCTTTGATCACAATGAGAATAACTTCAAAAGGATTCTCTTTGATCTTTATTGACATGCAAGTGGGAGGTGGAGGAAGACCTCTCTCCAATAATGGGAGTGTTATTGGAAAAGGTATCTATCTAGGGATTTAAGATGATTATCTAGATTTGTTATGCACAATAAAATATATAAACTGTATTACATGAAAAATAATATAATTTCATTTGTATAACCATACGTTTACAAATTAATAATTTCATAAGTTCTATTTATTATTTATTTAATAACATGCAGAACCCCATGTCTATAATAATATTTATAATATTATATATTTATATATACTAAAATCAAAAAATAAAATTAAATAAATTTTAATCAAATAATAATAAATATATATTATTTCTCATTGGTCTAACAAAATTGTTCTACCATTCCCCCACCGTATTTATTAGGAGATAAATGAAAACAATTTATTTAATAATTAAATATCATTTCATTATTCAACAATAAATAAGTAAATATTAAATTTACTAAATAGAATATAAATATTGATTGAATATTCTTCTCAAATAATATTCTCTCAAATAAATAGTGATAGAATATATATAAGGAGTGAAACCTGAATATTTATTTAACCATGTGTGGGAAAAAATGTATTAAAATTGTTAAATAATAAACAATAATATATTATTTAACTAGGATTCTGGATACCCTAACTGTATGGACCTCTAGGCCCCTTTCTCAGGAGAATTAGGAAAAGTTTCCAAAAGTCCAAGGTTAACTTCTGATAACATAACAGGGAACCCATATAGAGATAAGTTAATGTCTTAATGACATAATAGCTCATATTCATTCTCACTGTATAATATAATCCATTTATCTTGATATATATAATCAATCATGTTGCGTACTGGTGCCATCGACGAATGTGCTCAATGTCCCTTTATTTGAATTTTTGGAAATAAAACTTTCCTAATGAACACCATGGACATGGTGTTATTTAGACTATATCATTTCCATAAATGGTACTCAGAAATAAAATTCAATTAAAAACATAATGGAAAAATATTTTCTCACATTATTCACTAATTCAATATTACTTGCGACACACCCAACATATACTACATCATCCTGAATATATGACATCATTAATTTTTATAAATAAATCAATATTTTATTCATATAATATTTTTTTATATTAATATTAATGTATAAGGATTAACACATATGTTCATATATAGAAACAACCAATGACACATATAAATGTGGATTTTTTTGGCATGCCTTGTTCTCATAATATTTTACACTAGATATTACCAACGGTGTACACTGTGTGAAGGTACCTCAAAATCCTATGAGTCTCCACCCCAGATGGTCTATATCATTTGTGTTCCTAAAATGACTTCAACTGTCTATAGAAAATATATTTAAGAATACTATCATGGAACTTTTGGGTTCCAATCATAGTGTGAAACTGCTATGATATTTTAGTGCAACAACTAATCTTAAGACATTATATCATACTATGATATAAATAATTACAATAATGTTATGATAAGAATTTTATTAATATTAGAAAATGTGAATAAATGTTATCATAATGTACACCACAGTTGATTATAGGGAACCAACTCTAACATAGATACCATTCTCTAATTATTGTACTATTAATTTAAAATCCTCTTAATGTATCCACTTGTTGATGAAATAAATTAGGAATTATAATCAAAATAATAAAATATACGATACTTGAGTCTTGATCAATATTGGAAATAAGGTTGATAATTTTCTAATAAAATATTTTAATAATTAAATTATTTTAAATGCTATCCTCATATTCCCATATAATAGCATATAGACTCAAAAAAATCCATTATTACTTATCAATCCTTTAATTCAACCATTTATGAAAAATAACACCACTAGTTTACTTATTTCACAATACATGTAAATTTCCCTTCATTGTGATTATTGTAGATTTCTAATATCCACATGATGAACTCCACCACATTTTTTTCTCCATTAAATACACTAAAATTTTTTAGTTTTCTATTACAGGATTGAATTATTCAATATCTAGTGATCATTCTATAAAATAGATGATATTTCTTATTGATTATTCTTTCTATCACTCAAAAATACAATTTCTTACGATTGGATTTTGATCTCCATAATGTTTCTTCAAGATGCCATTCTTTATTCAAAAATTATATCTTAAATACTCAAAAAATTCTAAATCAAGTTAAACATTACATTAGATTTATTCATTCAGGTGATAATAATTTCTATTTTAATTCTATTAAAACAATTCGTTTCTTGTCTTGTACTATCATAAATATTATTTAAAATGAATAAAAGTTTATATCTGTATAAAAATACTTATCTATGAATTCTTCTAGTTGTAACTTCTTCTCATACCACATTCTATTTGAGTACAAGTAAATATTTCAATGTCCATTTCCTTTAACATAAAACACACTTATAATATAATAGGTAGTTTAATATAAACTTCTAAAAGTGAGAATTATAATCTATAATCTCACTAGAATCAAATAATAATGGGAGAAAATTGAGATGAATAATTTTAGAACTTGACATAATTCACCACTGAATTCATATAATATTATAAAATTTGAGCACTAAAACCATTATTATGTGATTTAACATTAAGAGATACCCTAAGATAAGAAAAAACTGATTCTAAAAAAGGAACTGGCCTTTGTGTTTTGTAAACAAATAACTCATTCCATACAGTATAAACAGGATCATTTGAAACTTATTTTGAACCTAAACATGATTACTTCTCTAAATAGTTATTATTCAAACCATCAACACTTATATAAACATTCAAATGAAAAGGTAAAAATCATTGATGGTTTCAATATACTAGAACATGTGACCTAAAAACCATTCCTTGCGCATCTTTAGAAATATCTTGAATCTATTCTAAATTTATATCAAATCCATCAAAGGATCCCAAAACATAATTTATGGATCTATAAGTTCCCATAAAAATCGTCCAAAAAATCCTATCTTATTATGAAACCATCATATAAGATCCTTTTTCAATTCTTGCAACATTTTTTGTGAAATTAGGTCACATTGAATACACTGAATCTATAAGGACATTGATATTAACTCATCATGAAACTGATCAACTCCACTCTAAAAATCTGGAACAACTAAATTTCCATGTGTGAATCATGATAGGGTTAGAACTTCTTGTGAAATTCTATCATGATAATCAAAACACTTCATACTGTTCGAAAAAATTTCATCATGTCAATCATAAAATACAAAATTTCACCAGGAACCACTTGAGATAGTTTTTATTGAACTAAATTATGATTTTGGAACACATATATTTGAGAAGAAACCACAATAACATGACCATTAAACTCAGAATATGTAGGGAAAACATTATTCAATTCTCTCAAAACTGATTTCATTTATTCATGTTGTATAGAACATTCCTTTTAAGAAACATTCTGAATGAGATAAAATAATTGAATATTATTAAATAGATCTATTTGGGTAGAAAAAAAAACCAACATATCCAAATCAGATTTGGAGATAGAATATTCTTTTAGTTTATTGAAATCATCCTTATAATTAATAAGCATCATGATTAATTCATAACAACAGGCTATTATTTTATCAAAATCGATCATTATAGAAGAAGAAAAATATACCATTCATGAGCACTGAAAGGTATTACTGAATAAGGTTGCCCTATTATTAACATGTAGGATGTGATGGTGTAGTTCACGTGTGAGAGCTCTCAACTATCTATATATCCCTGTCAACAACTTGGTCTCTACCAGAAGGTGATCCAAGAATAATTGAATCTACTATCTAAGTTGTTAACTCAGTCACATACCATTTGTGAGCATTATAAACAATAAAAACAATCTCAACTAACCTTTCCTCAAGAACAAAAAAAATATGTCTCAAAAATTGGTTATACATGCTGACCGACCTTAACAGATTCAAAAACTCCAGCTTCTTATATATGAGTATCCTCTTCCACTCGACACTAATCTAGATCAACCAAAAAGAAATTACCACCAAAAACCTATGTTCAATTATGGTAACTAATGTCTCCACCACTACCATAGAAGAAATGATATCAAAGGTTATGTATCCTTTGGTAGTGAGGTTTGAGATTACCCTAGAGACACATCATGTTTTTGAACTGGATTTATGGAATTTTACGTAGAATCTAATAATTATCCAATTTCATTCAACAAAATAGAAGACATAGTGTTACTTTTGTGACACTTAACTGACTCTCCTTCATTTATTTCCATATCTTTTATCTACAGAACGAAGGAGATAATTATACCATAAGGATATTAATTAATCTCACTATTTGTTTTGTAGTAATGATGTATAAAATTGATCATGTACCTTAGTGGATTGATCATCAGATTATTTATATAAAATAAAAAAATACATGTCTTGAAATAAAAATTTATCTAAGTCACCAGCTCTCTTGGATAACCCATCCTATAGAAACAGAAACAAAACTTTCCACTATACTGATAAATCCTTTATAGGTTTATTCTCAAAATAAGTTTTGCCGAATACAATCTTAAATATCTATTTTAGTCCAACTAGGCTTATTACCAAAAACATTAGACTGAAAATAAACTCTACCTCATATGGATAATTAATAATATCATCAAAATTAGATGATAGAGAAAACTAATTTTCCATTTACCCATAATGAAATAACTTCATCTATTATATTAAACTGGGTCATGATGTTCCTCATAATCTCGTTTACTTATTCCTAAAATAGAAAACATGATTTATTTTCATCAAAAACAAACAACCATCCATGAAACTGAATTACTTTCTTCAAAATAATTCTAGTCGATATCATCCATTCTATATCAATGGATTTCTAACTAAGTACCATCTATAGTGCATTACCTTTGTATTTCATCAAAGAATACGAACTTCCATCATCACTTCACTTTAACATTACAATTCTCGATATTGTCATTTAAAGATCGATCAAAGATAGGAAAGTCTAGGGAGATGGTTAGGTGTCATGAAGATAATATATATGTGAATTGATAATGGGTAGAGTTCTAAATAAGTGTTAGGCCACCAAGCTAACTTCCAAAACACTTACATACACTAAAGGGTTATTTATTCAATTCAAACTAATTTTAAAAATAAAATAAACTCTAAAAGAAAGAAATTTAATTTTCTAAAAAATCACAACACTTAAATAGATAAGAGTAAATTTATTAAAATGAAAACCCGAATAAATACATAAATTATAGATTAAATAAAAATCAACGAAATCAAAAATTATTAAAATAAGATGAATAAATTTATTGAAATTAGAATAAGATCAATTCTCTTTTGATAAAATCCAAATGTTCATAAACTAGGGGATTTGTAAAAATATATACTAACTTATTCACAGAAGAGATAAACTCAAAATAATATCACTTTTTTTACCATGATTCATTAAGAAATAATACCTTATGTATATATGAGTTGTTTTTGCATGATTTTTTGATTCTTATAAATATTTATATCACTAGTGCTATGAAATTTAATTAATACTTGACTATAATTAAATCCAAAATTCATCAAAGTGTGTTTCATCCACAATACATGTGCACAATAACTACCAACAACAATATATTCTTATTTAGTAGTGGATTGTGCGATAAAGTGTTTTTACTTTCTAGACAAGGATACTGTGGATTTTTCTTTGAGGATGGTATGTTATTGTGGTACTATTACTATCTAGACTATAACCCCAAAAGTTCGCATCTAATTATGAATTTAAATTATACTTATAAGTTTTAAAAAAAAGATAGGAATGAAAAATCGTTGATTTTAAATACATTAAAACAATTTTTGATGATTTTAAATTATAATCTTCAGTATTTTCTTGATATATAGTTCAACAAAATACTGTAAGCATAATACCTAGTATACTAGTAGTTATCATCATTAAAATTACCATTTTTAATCAAAAATGGATACAAAGAAGGAGAAACCAATATCTATGGTGGGAATCGATAATGAAGGAAAAGAGAATAACCGTGAATCAAGTTCACCACCTCTGGTTTAAAATGGGAAACACGAGAAAGATAATTGATCGGGGTACAAGGGGTTGCCGTAGAGTCCATGTAATCCACCATATTTCTTCCCTCTCTCATCATACGGGTGAATCTACTATTACTATAAATGAGGGATTTACATTTCTTAATTATGTAAAAAATAGACCACTATATGGTACCTTTCCCATGCAAGGTGTCATGAATAATATTGGAATCGATCTCCACTTAGGAGATATAAGGATCCCTCTTCCTGTAAATGGTAATACCTGAATGAACCGCCTTTACCTCTCCTGCAAATAATTTCTATTTCCATAAAATGTCATGAACGCTGAATCCACACTGCCCATGGAATCTCAGACCACGTCTCCACCATGCATTTCATCAATAATGTAGGAACCATCTATATTAATTTTGATCCCAACTTCAATAGGGCTCCAGCGAACCCATTTCGCATGTTTTCTAATACCCGACTTCTAGGCGGCAACTTTAAGTGCATATATCTTGTGGAGAGAGGGAGTATTTAACCATTTTCTATCAATGCCCCACAAATAAATCGGGATTCACCTTACCCTGACGATTATGTATCTCCACATAGAAGAGATCCCCTCAAACCTGGACTGGTTCCTTGATTTTTATAAACACCAACAACCCTCATTGATGATGATGGATCTCACCATTATTTCTCTCTCCAAGACATCCGACCCCTGGAACCCACACTCCATGAAAGAGTCAAAACACGATGTAGAAGAGGAGTACCTTGTAAACTCCATGAAGAAGTCCCAAACTTGGCAAGCCCAGTCACCTTTGAAGAATATATTAGTTATACTCTCTTTATGTTTGTTCACACAGAAATGGCAGCAGGATACCATGCTGATTCCAAGAAATTTTATGTTATCTTCGGTTGGCAGGGCATTGTTTTTGAATCCTCTGTGTTAGGAAATTAAATATATTGAGGATACTATTACACCACTCCAGATCGTATCGACCCCCTTATTGTCCCTAGGGAGAGAATATCCTCTATAAATCCATCATATTTAACTTAACAGAGGTGGAGGGATTTAATACACATTGGTCTAGTACGGTGATCATGACAACAAAGTCGAAATCCATCTGCTGGTCTGTATCTAGGATTTATTTAAAAAATTTAGGGAACTGGCTCGCCTCCCTAAAAGTGATCGAAGGGGATGAGCACCCTGGATAGGTGAAGACTCTTCCCAACTAGTTGGGATACAAAAACAGAATTCTTTCCTCCCTTATACTCCACTACGAGTTTTGAATGTTGTTCCGAATAATACTTCAAACTGAGGACCATAGAAGAGACCCACTCTATGGTGAAGATTTTGCATTGGCCCCATACCTGTGGGACATTTGCTTCCCCTACAAAGAACATTCTTCAATGACCTCCCATGACAAAAATGCGTGAATGTAATGAATGGTATTATCTAGGATTTTTAAATTAGTCCCTCCCTCTCAAATGGGTCGGGCCATCTTCCCCCAAGAGAATCATTGTTTCTTTCCCTCCAATGAAGCTTCCCAAATGAAACAAGATAAAATTATATCAATAGCTATAATATAACCCTTTAGTATGTTGGTATACGTAAGAGAATGCATAGGCATGGCTGAGAGGACACGATTCAAAAGAGTGATATGACCACCAATGGATAAATAACGGTTCTTCCAATTGAGAATGTGCCCTATAATCATGCTCACCACATGGCCAATGTCACTAATGCACATTCTACCTATAGAGATGGGTGTACCAAGATACACCATGGGAAACGAACCGTGCCTCATACCCAAGCTACAACCCATATCTACCACCCTTCTCAAGGTACATTCTTGTGCCACATAGAACCCACTCTTCTCCCTGTTGATTTGTTGACCACTCTAGTGGAGGTACTCCTAAAAGATATTGATAATCCACTGCATAGATCTCCTTCCCATATTGATGAAGATAAGAGTATTTCCAAGTAGTTTACCAACATCATCAAAATTAATCTACTCATTAAAACTCATTGGGGTTATAGGTACTTTAACACTTTTGAGTCCAAATATTTTATATTAGTTAATTATACATTTTATTTGATTCAATACATTACCATTTTTTTGTAAACATTTGAAAATATATAAAATAAAGTAAATATCCTTTTATACTCATTTCAAATAATTTTTGAATGAGATTTGAAAATTCATTGCACATTTTTTTATTTGTTTAACCAAAAAATTGGTAATATAGATATAACATAAAAAATAAAATAACAAAAGTTTATGTTTTCTTAAATTGAGTAGGATCTTCCTTACCAATTGAAAAAAAAATTGATAAAAGAAGAGAAATCAATAATTCATACCAAGATCTAAGTGTTTTTTTAATTCCATAAAGATATTTGGAATGTTCAAAAAATAAATTTGGAAAATAGGAATTTTCAATACCATGATTTTGTTTAATATAGACTTCTCCTATAAGAAAATGAGTTAGAAAATCATGTTTTACATCCGTCTTATATAATTTCACATTCATATATAATGGAGGGGATAACTGAATCCAAATGGATTTGAATCACGATGTAGGTGAAAAGCTCTCATCATAATCTATACCTTCTTCTGGATAATAAAAATTAGCTTGTAACTTCACCTTATACCTCGTGATCTCAACAGGATCAGTATTTTCATACCTAATAACCCAATTTGTTCTTATAATATGATATTCTAAAGTTATATCAACTAATTCCAAAACTGTATTCATCTTATTATAGTTTAATTCCTCTTACAAATCTGCAACCCAACTCTTATATACTAAGGCTTCTTCTATAGAATTATGTTCTAGTTAATATAGAATGTTATAATAATATATAAGGATTACTAAACTACTTCTAGTCTAGATATATTTATTTATGATTCTTATAATTATTTCTAAGGGAATGTTATTAAGAATTATTGTTTGTTTAGGAAGAAAAGTTTTTGGTTACTTGGTATTCAACATTTCTATATTTGGTAATGGGAAATAAAGATCAACCTCTTCATAGTATTTATTTTCAAAGAGAGACCCATATCTCGCATTTTCAAAATAATCACTAAGTTTATAAATACAAGTCATTTTGTGATCAAAAGGACCACTTCCATTAATTTTCACATTATTTGATTCTTCAATAGTATTTTTCACTTTATTGAAAACTATATATTACATAGAAGTATAATAATACCCTAGGAATATTACATTATTATCTTTTGGATCAAATTTAATAATGTTATACTAGGTATATATAATATAAATATTTCATCCAAAAACATTCATGTATCCTACTTTTGGATTCAAATTATTCATTATCACATTGGGTGAATTCTTCAAAATAATCCACATTGGAACTCTTTTTTTGACATTAAATTCTATATTTATAGCTGAAACCAATAAATTAGTATGCAAGTTCTATTCACATTAAAATTTTCTTAAAATTTCAATGAAATTCATATTTATCCTATAAAAAACCCTTTTTTTATGTTTCATAGGTTTATAAAAAGTGTTTTTGATACCAATTTTCTAACTATAAGAATTTAAATCGTGGTTTTCAAATTATCCTATATGGTCACTTACTAAAGAATTGTTTTGAAATCTTTATCTTTTTGACCCATCTTGAAAAAATAAAAAAAATAAAATTGTATTCACTCTTCACACATGAAAAAAAACATACGAAAATATATAGAGATAATAAACTAATATATAAACCAATGTTTCCCATTTTATTATCGATGCTCTAAATAGAACACAAAAATTCATATGAATCTGTTATAGTGGTATAGAAGTAAAAACATCTTTAATTGGTTTAATAGTTTACTTGTGTTGATTTCCTATTTGGAATGCATCACCTAGATTTTCTTTATTCAATTTAGGGTGAGACAAATATTAAGCTAAATCCATTCTAGAAATTTTTATAAGAGAATAAGAATTATAATGTATAAATATTCTATATCATATCCAAAATTCATATGTTTCAGTATTTAAATAGTTAAATTTTTTTTCTAATCAAATAAATAAGATCTATTGGGTACGAATTTTTTATTCTAGTTACCATGATTATAATAATTTAATATAAATAACTAGAACAACATTACTTGAAAATTTAAAAAAATATCATTTATAAAAAATTTGAGAAATACTTATTAGGTCATGCATTATTTCATCCACCTAAAGATCTTTTTTGATGAGAAGTAATATTGTATTTTCATCTCATCCAAGTCCCTTAAAGTTTCCATTGGAATTATATCCAAAAGTTACATAACCTCTATAAGATTTTTATTATGAGTGTAAATTAGATAAATAACCACTCATATACCTTGATCATCCACTATTTATATACCATTTATCATTGATTCTCTTGGAAAATGTTTCCTATAATAAAAATCTAAATTACAAATTATTTTAGTACCCAATATTTCTTAGGTCCTGAAATGATAAAAATAATAGATTTAGGAACCCAAATCGATTTGTGCTCACCAAAAGTTATAAAATTAGGTTTTCAAATTTTAGTTTTCAATAATTTTTTTTAACTCCATGAAATTGAGGATTTTTTGAATAGAATTTGTTAGCTTAATATACTAACTCTCAATAATGGAAAAAGTAATTTTATAAAGAATTTTGTTTTGTTAACTAGGTATAATTTTTTTTAAAAATTCGTTTTCCCCCTTGAATTCATATCCCAAATATATTATTATATGTTTATTGTTTCCAATGATTTTATTTTAATAATTTTCACCTATAGGTAAAACACTAGCAGTATCCTTTAATACATGATCTTTTTTTGGTAATTTTTTAATCTTAATACCATCTTAAACACATGATGCAACATAAGTTTCCAAAAAAATTAATCTGAAATATAATTATGCATGTAAATTTTTTTCATTTACTATAAAACTATTGGAATTTTTAATATTTTTTATTTTTCAAATATTCATATTTCTTTTCCAGCATGGTAAAATATTCATTTAATTTTTCTTAGAATAGTTTTCATTTTCAAATTAGACATCATGATCTGAAAAATAATACGAATATACATTATTATAGTGTTCCATCAAGCACATGTTACCCTTATAATTACATTTTTCATCTTATTATTCTGAATATTCAATATCACTAAAATCCTCAAAAGTAATACATGTTGTCTTCATGGATTTCTCTTTGTAACTAAAGTTCCTAAAATAAATTTTTTCTTCTTCTTTTATGTTGTATCTATGGATAATATGGCTCGATATCTACAAGCTTATTATATTAATAGAATCTCAATTATTTATAATTTTCATTAAAATTCATGTACTTATTTAAAGGCTTTGTAATACCTCTTATCTTATTATCGAAATTTCTGAATATTCTAGGAAATTGATAAATATCACTTTCTAAATCATCAATCATTGAATTATATTCATAATATGAATAATATATTTGAATTTATTTACACTTATTATTATGTTATGAATTTGGGGCTTTTAAAGAAACATTTTATTTCATAACTGACGTGTGATGTCCAGCTTCAGCTTCCTTATCAACCACATACATCATAATGGTTTTTAAATATATTTTATATTTAAATCATAAACCTCTATAGATTGTATAATATAATTAAAAATACCACACCGTATTTTTTTGAGTATTATTATAACATTCACAACTTGATCAAACTCTTTAATAGTTGATCCTAAAGAAGTAACATTATTTATAATCTCTGTAATTCTTTCATTTAATTAGGTGATTCTCTCACCTTCCATCATTATAAAATGTCAAAATTCATATTTTCAATATTATACATGAGGGTTATCAAATTATCTATAACTTCATTAGTAAATAATATGGTATTTCACATTTAATTGGATATTTTTAAATTTGATACTCTATTAAACATATTTGGGCCATGTCTACATACTATCACATTTATTTCATTAGCATATAAATCAGAACTGGCTTATTTATTTGCATACCATGTTTTGAGTTTTTTTTTGTAATTTTATAAGGCTTTGGGTATGACGGCCCATACATTACACATATATATATCTATTCAACATTAATGAATATTTATTACATAACATAACAAAAACCACTCCAATATCGAATAGGTTTAGTGGCTTTAAAATCTGGGAAACATAAAAAACTGGTTCATAAAATATGCACATTGTCTCCTGACTAATTATTTATAACTAGACTCAATTTTTATATATCATACATAATACCCTTATTCATGACCTAGGGTAAAGAATCATATGAAGGGGAGATCTTTAATGGCCAGTAATGGTAAACAAGTGAAATATCAATCAAATCATAATCATAAGAACATAACATTTTAAAATATTATCCAGTATATAAAAGTTCATAATATCATGTCATGAGATAAATCATAAAAGTGAAATATAATCATAATTTCCATAACATAAGACATGAAATTCTGTGGAATACATATATAAGAATAGAAAATAATATCATATTAGTTAAGGCTTATTGCTAAGATAGTCATAGCAGACAAAGTCCATTACTGAACAGAGTTTACTCCTCGTTCTAGCCCAATATTACTGAACTAAAATTACTTTCCATTCCATTCATGTCTGTCTCATGAGAAATGGATCTTTACCCAATTAATTAGAAGGATATTTAGGTCCCACCCATATCATAATGAAACAACTCTTATGTGTTCCACAAAAACATAAATATATTCACCATAGCATAACCCATGAAATAAGATGGGTTTTTAAAACATCATTCAACCATAATTTATATAAAAAATGGATTTAATAAATAACACATAATAAAATAATAGTAATAACATGGTTAGAAATAAAAACCTATTTAAAGAGTTTCAACTTAGATGGAAAATGATTTTTTGGAAACACTTGGAATTAATTCTTGAAGAAAATATCCTTTCTTCTTCAAAAACGTATTTCTTCCTCAAAATTACAAACAATTTTAGAAGAAATAATTTTATGTAAAAATAACATTTTAATATTTTAGGGGAATACTCAAGGAAATAATGAATTATGAAATAGTAAAAATCCAATCATTTTGTAAAAAAAAAATTCTTCTTGTACTTTTTCCGAAAAAGTCAAAAAGTACCTCATACTGAAAATGAAAAAAGTTTCCATTCGTACCATTTACTAAAAATTTACAAAGGTGTAAAATTGACAATAAGAAATTATAAAAGGATATAAATAATATTTTGAAATAAATATTTAGGATAAATGGATTTTAATGATTAATATACTCCAATAAATACTTACGAATAAACAATCTTAGATAAGAACAAGATTTGAAATGTTATCCCTTACCTTATGTCTGATATCCTTCGTATGTATCCAAAAATCCTAAATAATTATTTAAATAATGTTATTGAATTAATACATAATCATAATATATTTTATGATATCATATATTTTTATATTATCATCTGTTTGTTAGTAACATTTCATTTTCACTCATTATTCAGATATTGACTGTTTTATGTTCTTATGCATTATTTTTCAAATAATTTCATTTTCATCTACATAGATTATATTTAAATAATTTAATTAATGATATTAGTATAATATATTTCATATTTATTCATTCAATTAATTTATATAATCATGATTTAATGAAGATCATGTATAATGAATTACATCGCTTCATGGAGATGGTAGTCTGTATGTACGCACGAGTGATGACATCATTCCAAAAATTATTAAATGGTATTAAAGTAGATGGTGTATGATATTTCATAATTATTATCATGTTTTAATAATAATATATAGTTATTATTTTCATCAATATACCCATCCAATTAAGGTGGTTCTGAAAAATAGTTAACACCACGACGTAGAGACCTTAATCCGTACGTACACGCGCGCGATGATTTTGTTTTTCGTAGGATAGATAGAGGTGAAATATATTTGTTTAATATTTATAATAAAATAAAATTATATAAGTGGTACTGATTTTATTAAATTATAATTAAACAGCTAATGAATACAAAGTATAAGAAGAAATAAGTTTGAAAGAATCGGTAGAACAGATTACCTTTCCATAATGTGCTTCGTCTAAATCTCTTTTTAGAGCGATAGAGTTTGACTTTGAAGATGACCATAAACTATAGAATTAAAATAGTAATTTTGAGAAGGAAACATGAAAGGGAATTTCTGAGCATTATGTTTCAAAATGAAGTTAATATGGGAGGGAGGAGGTTCACTTTTATAATTGAGGTGAGGGGCACTTTTGAAAAGTCCATAAATAATAATTTTTTTTTAAAAATCCAACCCAACCCCAAATACCTAAAAAATATCCCATTTTAGTTATTATATTATATATGGTTGTAATATAATAATCAAATAAATTTTGGAGAAGTAATACTTCCAATTAAAACCATATCCTTTTAATTGACACTTAGTTATTCTATTTAACATTAATTATGGTAATAACATTCTAAATATTTAATGGTTATAAATATTGACTTATATTGAGTTAATTGACAATAAATGGATATTTAATGAAAAATTGCATCTTATCATTATCAATTTTTAATTTAAAAATATCTTTATTATGTTTAAATAATTTAATAAAATGTTATTTTTATAAAAAACAATAATGTCAATTTTGATACTATTCATTTATTTGACTTTCAAAAAACATCCACATAGAAGATAAATTCAAAAAAAACATATTCAACTCACTATTGACATGTCATAGTCACATAAAAATTTCTTGGATCTCATTATTTAGTTTATATGATATTTATTTTTATTTTATTATAACAATTTATTTGATATTTATATATGGAAAATAATTTTAAATCACTATTGTGTCATCATTAATGGTAATTATTTATTATTTAAAAATTATAGAAAAATTTCTATGATTCAAGTAATTCATTTAGATTTTCAGAGACTATATATAGTCGATATTATCTATTAGTTATAAATATATTAAAATTAATAGACTTGTATAAAATGAGATTATGATATTTTGTTACATTTATTTGTTTTTATTACATTCATGTCATATTCATAGGTAAGTGGCCATAAAGTGATTCCATTTTGAAAAATAGATGATACGGGTCGAATTTAGTCATCAAATTGGAATTTTATTGGTGTTATGGTAATTTTATAATATTATTGTTACCTTAACATACCTGATTTAACAGTAACCATGAAAATAATTATAAATACCAAAGTTTCTATTCATAATGCCCAAAAATAAAAGTATCCTATTAAGATAATTTGGACCTAGTGATTCAATATATGAATTACATTTTAAAATATTCAAAACATAGAAGTTTCAATAATTAATTTAAAATCAATCCTGTTGTCAGAATTAGAGGACGAGTTTTTTTAAAGTTAAAACATTACATTATATTCAAATATATTTACATATGAAATCAATGAAAAACTAAAGACAATGAAATAACTTATATTGAATGATAAAAATATATTATATATATAGTTTAAAACTATTTAATATTATAATTTTACCATATAAATTATCTCTATGAAAAAAGTGGGTTTCACTTAAAAAAAATAATACTCCACTGTTGTCAGTAGTGGAGAGAGTGAAAATATTTTTACCTTTTATATTTTTTTTATTTTTAATAGATGAGCTAGAAACAGTAGGAGGAAACGAGATTCTTTACAAAGAAACTAAATTTTATACAAAGGGAATAAAATTGCACTAGGTATTGTTAAACTAAGAAATTAAGCTAACTACTTTAAGCAGCAAAGACAAGGAGCTAAGAAAAACAATTTTCTCGGGAATTCAAAACTTGATGATTAAAAGGATAACTATCCACTAAACTTAATTGAATCACACACTAGAAATTGTTTGATATATCTTCCTCGCCGGAAGAAACATCAAACAGAAGTATGACTTTTAGAGTTCGCCACTCTAAAGATCATCGTCTGTTAGAATTTTGAAAAAGAATACAGTCGAAGTTAAACTCGCCGTAAAACTCCAACTGTAATGACATTAACGCCTGAACAAATTGAAGATCAAGTTCAACCTCGCCAATTGAACTTGAAACTATGACATTTTTTACAGTAAGGTGTGAAGAAATTTACTTAACATTAGACTTGATCTTGCCGACTAATTCTGATGTCAATCAATGAGTAGTGAACAATTTAACAGATAAACCAACAAAGCTTGAAGCTCCAGAGATGGAAAATCAACTCATGTTCATAATGAAATAAATCATTGAAAACAATCCGAAAACAGAGTACAAGACGTTAAGAAAAGAGGGAGAAAGACTCCCTAAATATCGCTCTGCCTTCGGGCTCCTTAGTCTCCAGTTTGACTCTATCATCTCCTGGGAGTTCTGCTCTCGTATTTGGTGTTGTCGTGGAATGTTGAATGAGACTCTCCGCTCTCGAATTGGTGTTGTCGTGGAATGTTGAATGAGAGTCTCCGCTCTCGAATTTGCTGCTTGCTCTGCTTTGAGTACAATCTGTCATCTACTGCATGTCACCGCCACTACTTCCACCGACTTCCAGAGTTCTTTACTCAAGCATCGCAAAATGTGCGTTTAACCAGCGACAGGCACGTCGCGCGAATTTTTCCCTCGTAACTAACTCCGGATGAGTTAGTTGGATGAACCTGGACATGTTTAAGTCCCTTGAATGAACATGCAATGTAAAATAGAATAAATAAATGAGATCGTAAAGGAAGAAAATTAGTTAATTTTTATGTGAAGAGTTATTTTTACAATGTTAACATAAATTGATTGAAAATTAATTTTATATTTTATAAAATTATTCACTTCATAGTACTAAGGTGATACATAAATTTATTAAAAAGTTATTAATTTAATTAGTTTTATAGATATCATTACTAAGTTATTAATTGTATTATTTTTAACTAAGTTATTAAAATTGACAACATAAAAACATAAATAATTAAGTTTATATTATATTAATAATTTAATTATTATTAGTAAAGAAATTAGATTTTTATATTAATTAATTTTTTAGTTAATTTTAATTAATAATTTAGAATTAATAATTAGGATTCAAGTGTTTTTTTTAAATTAAAAAATTATGTTTTATAATTTATTAATCATATATTTTTACTAAAGTGTATTAGTTTATTTTTTACATTTATTATTAATTTAGATTAATTTTCAATTTATCAATTTAATAATATTATAAACATTTTAAATTTATCACCTTAATAAATTTTAATATTTAATTGACTAAGTTAAAGTAACTTTTATATAAAGTTAACTTACTTTAACTTTACTTTTAACTTTTGTTTTTTTCTTTTAGTGTTTAACTTTTTTTACTTTACTTTTTCTTTTGACTTATCTTTTGTTATTATATTTTTATGTTTTAAATTAGTTTAATTTTTTTTAAAATGATCCCCCCCAATTCCGGCGCAACAAGGAAAGGGGTAGGGTTTAGATTGCTTCTCCAGGAAGATGAAACAATGGCCTCTGCCCCTCTGCTTCCTCGACAGCGCGGGAACTTCAGCAGCGACAAAAAAAACAGGTGGAGCGGCGCTGCTCCCCTCGTGGTGCGGCATCCTCTTAACGCAGCGGCGACCTGGTCCTCTTATTTTAGCGGTCCGGATTCCTTCAACCTAGATTTGCAGCGCAGCAGGAACTCCCGGGCTTGGACGGCTTGATTCTTCCCAGCGGCGGTCCACAGCTCCAGCGCAGCGGCTCGCGATTCCAGAAGCAGCGTGCACAGGCCTCCTCCTCATGCAGCGACCTCCAACGCAGCGTGGAAGACAGCAGCGGTGCGGCGCAACCTAGATCTAGCGGGTTCCCTCCTTGCGGGTCCTTAGAAAACTAAAAAAATGAAGAATCGTTTTCTACTACAGTGAATCACGGGTAGGGTTTAGTTTTACAGGTGCTGTGAAAGAGTGGAGGCGCCGCGAAGTGTAAAGCGGGAGATGATTTGTTGTTGCGGTGTGAGGAGAGTGAAGAAGAGGATATCCTGTCAGTGAGGTTTGGTAATTAGCGAGTATCGGTGAGGAAAGGAAAGAGGGCTGTCAGTGAGGTGCGCGAGCTACCGATGATCGGTAGCTGAAGCTACCGATAACCAGTGAGGTCATCTATCAGTAGCTAGGCTACCAATAGGATGCAATCGGTTGAGCTACCGGTAGCTCCAAATACCCAGAACACCACGAGGCATAAATTGAACTAAGACTCAAATAAAGAATTAATTAAACTAATAATTAAATTGCTAAATCATTAATTTATTTAAAACAATAGAATTTCGAAAAAACTAAAACAAACTAAAATAATAACTAATTAATTAATTAGCAAGATTAAATAATACAAAATTAAAGAACGAATTTAAACAAAAGAATTAAAAAGAATTAATTGAAATAAGAAATTAAACTGTATAAAACTTAATTTATTTTAAAAGTTTAAAAGAACAAAGTTAATTAATTAGATAGCACTGATAAAAAAAATGTTATTTTAGCGACTAACCTAAATCTTTTAAGCATAAAATTATACTATTAAATTAATGAAGTTAAATTATATTAATGGATGAAAATAAAATTAAATAATTAACTAAATTATAACAATGCAATTAGAGTTTGGAAAAGGTACTGGTGACAAGGTCACCGGTACAAGCAAGGTTACCGATACTAATAAAGGGTCACCGTTAGAGCTCGTCTACCTTACCGGTAGACTAAAATAAAATAAAAATGAATTAAAACCCAATCTGCATACATAAAATAATATAATTAATGTTTAAAAACTATTAATTAATTAATTAATTAACTAATTGAACTAATAAAATAAAGGGCGAACCAATTTAATTAATTTAAAAACACATATTATTTACTTAAATGACTAGAAGGTGATTAAACACATAAAATAATAAAATTAACCTATTTTAACATAACTTAATTGAAAGAAAAATTAATAAAATAAAGTCTAAAATAATTAATTAGAATTATTTTAATTAAATAATTGTTTAAATGGATATTAGCTATTATAAAGTTAAGCAGATTTATAAAAACAAAATAAAAACTCACCGCTAAAAGGCTCAGCAGTAGTATTTAAAGTCTACTGATAAGATATATAAAACAGCTACCGGTAGGAAAGGGTACCGGTGACAATGGTCACCGATAAACACCGCCGGTAACCTGTCTACCGGTAGAGAAAAAGGACCCCTGCTATCGGTAGCTTAGCTACCGGTAGTCTGGCAAGCCGCGACAAGTTTTATATAACATTTAAAATTAATGTTAAATTGATTAGAAAACTCAATGATTAATAATAATAATAAGTTAAATAAAATAAACAAATAAAGATTTAACTAAACAAATTAAAAATTAGTTATATTAAAAACACATCTAGAATAAATCAATTATTTTAAGGTCCAAAATAACATAAAATGTTATAAAAAGTGAATAATTGACAAATTTAATTATAAAAATATAAAAGTGAATTTATTTATTAAAAAGTTTTAAATTAATTTAATAAATTGTATAAAATGCAAATAAAAGATGTGGCAAACTGAGTAAAAATAAGGCCAAATCAGTTTCACTTAAATTTAGTGTGTTTTACTATTTATCCAAACCTGAATGTTATTAAAAAAATGTCATAAATTCAAACAAAGTAAATTTTTATATCCTATTATAAAATAAATTTTTTATCTTATCATATAAAAATTATTAATGTTTCCAAATCGTAATTTAAAAGGGGTTTTCCATTTAAAGGCGTAATATTACCCTTTTTTAAAAAAGTAGGTTTTATACTACAAATAATGTTTATTCACACCCTATGATTAATATATACATTGGATGAATAAAAAATATTTTTTTTCTATATAACATATATATATCATTAATTTTTTTAACAATAGTATTTCACTCAAAATACAGATATCTAATTTATATTTTTTTAAATTAATTGATAGCTAGAGAATTAAAATGCATTTTCATAAGATAGTTATAATTATTCCCGCTAACTTAATGCCTAGGCTATTACTATAATTTTAAACTAAATGAATTTTTGGGTTTGTTTAAACTAACAGTATCATGAAATACAAGATACATTAAGAATAATAATTTTTTAAATAATTTTTTTCATAAAAAACATTCGGGTGTTACATTCTAGCACAATTAAAATGAATTTTACCCTTGAAATTCGTCACTTGGAAACAAATAGATGAGGATTTCTCTCCCTCATTGTATCCTCATGTTCCCATGTAGCCTATTCAAATTGGTGTTTCCTCCATAAAACATTATCCGAGTAAGTGGTCTTGTTTCGTAGATGTTTTTTACTATGATCTAGAATCTCTAAAATTTGATCTTTATAAGAATGATCGTGCTCCAGAGGTATGAATTCTTATCTTAGTACATGTAAAAGATCATGTATGTACTTTATCAGGAGAGATACATGGATAATGTAACACCCTAAGATTTTATGAAAAATATTATTTTAATTTCATTGATGTCTTCTATTATACACTACACAATGCTTAGCTTGTACTATACACAACACCGTATTAGCTTGTAATATACGCAACACTATTATTGGCTTGTGTTACACAAAATTTCAAGTGCGTTTTGTGGAAATTATTCTACGCAACATTAAGTATAAATTTTTTTAATGTATAAATAAAATAAGTTTTGAATATGTTATACGCAACACCAAATGGTGCTTTCACTACACGCATCCCTGACTTGTCTTGCATTACACGCAATCAAGACCTTCCTCGATAGTGTGTGTAGTACGCAATACCGAGTTTCGCTAAACGAGATATTATTATAATATTCTTATAAACTAGCCTTTTTGAATAGTAATAACAAATTTTTGAAAATTTATATATTTTATTTGTCAAAATGGACTTCATTTTTTGATTCGGAATATCGAAATTAGCCTAGGGTGAATTTTTGGTATTTTTCTGAAAACTTTCAATTTTTGATGAATAGTAAAAACGCTAGGTTACTATTTAAAAACCGTTTTTTAATTAAATAATTATTTATTTTATTTTAATTTATTATAGGTCAAAAATGATACATAATACCTATATAGGTTCAATGTAATTCATTGGAGTAATTTTATAATAATTTTCGATATATAACAATTTTATTGAACTTTTCACCGTCATTTACCTACCTCCCAGGAGCTTTTGCAAACTTAAATAAAACATAATTTTACCACTTCTGTGAGTGGAATTTCGAATATAATAGAGACATGGTTAATATCAAGGACTAAAATGTGGTTCAATGAGATGAAAATAATTTTTGGTGAATAGTAACTTTTTACTTTTATTTACAACAGTTAAAAGTAAATAGGGTAATTAAGGGTAAAAATGATATTATTGTTACCCTAACACATGTTCTAATTCTATTGGATAAGTGTAATTCGACCAAAAACAACCTTAGGAATAAAATATGACCATTTAGGTCCACTTGGATTATATTTGGACATTTATTATTAATTTATTTAAAGAAGGGTTAAAATAGTTAAAATCAAGGTTTAATAACTAAATCATTCATAATATAGGGTTATACATAAGATAAATTCCACTATAAATATGAATTACAAATATAAAAAAATTTACTACATGATGATATTTTATTTATAATTTTTAGACATTAAATAAGTTAATTTATTTATGACACAATGATGATGCAGTAATTACCTTATTAATGAAATATTAACATAATTGATGTTATAAATACACAAATAAATGTAATTTGAGACCTTTTTTTGAATTAAACTAATTTTATAGGTTAATATGACATGTTAGTATGGGTTTAATTAACTTTTTTATAAATAATCATGCTGTTACGATTTTCACAAAAATCAATTACCAAATAGTGTCAAAATTGACATAAAATATTTTTTTAAAACAACTATTATATTATTAATTGTTATTATATTCCTAAAAATCTAAAGTTCGGGAAAGATACTTATATCATGATATTTTTATCATTAATGGACCACTTGGGGGTCTCTTGTATGTATATGGTATTTTTATTAACTATATAATATAAAAATAAAAAGTGACATGGTAAATGTCAATCTAATTAACTAAGAGTTAAAACTAAAAGATAAGGTTAATATAATAACCCAAACCTATCTAAAATCTATTATTTGAGAGGATTTCGACCCATCCCCAACTTATCATTGAAATAAATTTATTTTTAGCTATTAAAAATTGAATTTTCTATTATTATAAAATAATATTTTCTATTTTCCTAAGGTGCCCCTCTCCTCCGTTATAAAAAGGGGACCCCTTCCCTCTTCTCTTCACACCACTTTGAGCCTTCAATCTCGTCCAAACCCTGAAAATTAATCTTCTCCACATCCCTAGTAATATTATATGGGTCCTGGTATTCTTCAAAGACAAATTTTAGTGTCCTAAGAGGAGGTTTCAAAGAGGTGTGTCGAAGAAGAGGTAATATCCGTTACTAATTCATTCAAAATTATTTCTTCTTATACTTACTCTTCTTTAGTTGTTTCATTATAACGTAATAAAATCAGTATCAATCATATACTGATATGTTATTATATATATAAAACAACCCTATTTCACCTTCTATCCGTCCTACGTAAAACGAAATCAACACGCGTGCGTACGTACAGAATATCGTCTCCACGCTGTGGTGTAATCTGCTTTCGACCACCACCTTACTTGGATGGGTATAATGGTGTAAATAAACAACTATATATGATCATTATAAAGTGATATTTATTATGATATATTATAAATACACTTCAATACAATTCCACTATCATGGGAATGATATCATCGCTCGTTTGTACGTACGGACTACCGTCTCCACGATACGATGAGATTCATTCTCAATGATTAACCCTTCATGAATGATTATAAAGTATATATAATGAGTAATCATGAAATATATGACATAATAATGATATTGGATTTATGTATATATATATATATATATATATATGTATGTATGTCATCTACTTAATTCCATTCAATTCAATAAGGAAACGAAAACAACGTTCATGCGTACGTAAGGCATACCGTCTCCATGAACGGTGTGTTTCATTCCATTTATCGATCTATCATATATATATGTATATTATGAATATATATTATATATAAGTATTTTTTTACATTCTGGAATTATGTTAATCAGGATATAAGTAATAATATCAAGAACAACAGTTCGAAATATGTACAATAAATGAAACGATTTTACCCAAATCACTTCTTTTACATCGAATTTGCAAAAGAACGGGTAATATGAAGTCCTAAGTAAAGGATATATTATATCACAACAATGAATATGATTCTGTAATAATTCAATGACATTATTTAAATCATTATATAGGAGTTTCAGATACATAGGAAGCATATCATAAATACCATAAGGGATAACTATTCCAATCTCGTTCTTATCCGAGATTGTTTATTCGTAAGTATTTATGGGGGTTATTGTTATCATCCATGTCCATGTTTCCTAAAAATAGTTTCATGTATGTTTAAATTCCTTTTTAACGATTTTATACTTTCACTACATGGTATGTAAGGAATCATTCTTATTTTTACCATACGAGGTACTTTTTGACTTTCCCGAGAAAAGTACGAGGAAAATGTTATTTTTAACTTATACGATGTGAATGGATTTTTACGGTTTCGTAACACCTAATTTTCATGAAGCTTCTTATACAATATTGCATGATTATTTTCCACAAAACCAATTTCTTTTAAAATTTCAAGGCATTTTGTGAAAAGAAAATGATTTTTAAGAAGAAATGATATTTTCCTCAAGAATTCATTTCAAGTGTTTTATCAAAACCATTTTCCATCTAAGATGACATTATTTCATATGTGTATGTTTGAAGTATAATGTATCTATTATTTACATGGTTTCAATTTTCTTATGATGAAATGATATCCATTTTTTTATATATGGATTATGTTATGATGGGATGATGTTTATGAAACCCATTTTTATTCTTTGGGTTATGATGAATGATTTATGCTTATGTTGTGGAACAAGTAAGAATTATTTAATTATGAGATGGGTGGGACCTATATCTCACTCCAATACATTGGGTAATGATTTATATCTCATGAGATAGACATGGATGGAATGGTAAGTTAATCCACTTCTGTAATACCGGACTGGAACGAGGAGTGATCTCGATTCAGAAAGGGACTTTTTCAACTAAGATGGTCTTGGAAGCAATTCCATGGCTATGATGGAAATCATATCATGTGATTAATGGTTTCCACAATCACATGTTTTATTCCCATGCTATTTTAACATGATTAATGTTTCTTTGTGATCCATGCCTTATGTACCGCCATGTTTTATGTCATTGCCCATGATTTTGATGTTTAAACATTATGTTAATATTTTTAAGTTCAAATGTATATGATTTGTTTTATTTTATCCATGATTAACCTTACTGAGCATTTGATCTCACCCTTTATATGTTTTCATTCCCCTAGGATTTAAATAATGTTTTTAGGTAAGAATACCAAACGGGGAAGATCTTTATGGGAGATGTTGACGATCTTTCACCATGATTAGAAGATTACGTTCCGAGTTTCCAAAGACACTAAACTATTACGGTCCTTTGGTGTTTTTTTATGTATTAATTATTCCAAAATAGTAATGAAATGTCCATGTACGTCAAGCTTTGGGTCTCTACAGTTGGTATCAGAGAAACAGTTTAGTAAACATTTTGAAAATAGGATGCGAGAACTTTAGTGAGATCCCAGGAATATTTATAAGGTATGTCTAGGGATGTACCTAAGGTTAAGTATAAGTATAGGTTATAGTCCAAGAATTATGGTAAAAATCGTAGAATTAACCCTATGTTGTTATATATTGAAGGTACTATGCCTTTATTTTGTTGTTTTCCCCAGCATGATTTTTTCTTCTCACAAAATTCATTTTGGGGTTTAGACGATGGCTGGAACCTGAAGGAACTATGTTGATCAATGTAATGGAAAATGAAATGATTTTCCTCCTGAATGACCAAATGTGATGGGAGATGGAGTGAAAAATCTTATTTCTATACTTACACAAGCTATGAATCATTCTGGATTTCAAAATGATCAGAGAAGGGAACAATATTCTATTGAGTCCTTCACGAGGCAGCATCCACCTTCATTAAATGGGTCTTCTAATCCACTTGTAGCTGAAAAATTGATCAGTACCATTTAAAAGGTATTTTCCATACTTCATTGTTCAGAACATGATAAGGTCGTTCAAGCTGTTTACCATTTAGAAGGTGAAGCAGATCCATGGGGGACACTAATTAAGAATTCAAGGGCCCAAGATGAAATTGAATCCATGGAATGGGATGAGTTCATGAACTTCTTTTTCAGTAAGTATTTCCCTCGTATTCTTCGAACAAATATGGAAAAGGATTTCCTTGAGCTTAAGCAGAAGGATAATGAATATGTTGGTATATACAAAGTGAATTTTACAAGGCTTTTAAGGTATGCATTTGGCTTTATCATTCAACCTAAAAGTAAATTTGATCGATTATTTAGTGGCATAAAACCAAGTCTTCGAAGGGAATTAGCTATAAGAGACTTCAGTAGCTATGAGGAAATTGTGCGTTGTGATATCAAGTTAGAAATTGATGTTGGTGTTACATATCCATCTCATGGTTTGGACAATAAATGAAAGATGGAATTCAAGGAGAAATCTCAGAACAATGGTGAAAAGAAGATGCATGTTTCTTTATGCTCCAAGTGTGGAAAGAAGCATGGTGGAGATTGTCTTAAAGGGACTAGAAAATGTTTTAAGTGTGGAAAAGAAGGTCATCGAGCAGCTGAGTTTCGAAGTAATGGAAAAAGGGTTTCTAATGATGTGAATAAAGAAAAGACTACAGAGAATGCCCCACCAACACTTTAATGATTCAAGTGAAATGAAATGGGGAATTATGATAATCAATGCCCTAATTCAAGGTTTAATGATTATCTACATGAACAACCAATTAAGGAAAAGGACAGAGGAAAGTCACATGCGATCACTATTGGCTATGTTGAATATGAAAATGATGTGGTGGAATGATTAAGTGTTTATGTAATGGGATTCGAAAATAATGTTGTATATAGTATCGTGGAATATTGGAATATTTATGTATTGGTCTATTGTGGTTTTCAATAATTTTATGGTACTGGTAACCATGGAAAGTGATTGAGATATTTTTGGAAACAAGATGTTACGTGCATAATGAAGGGATAAGGAGAAAGTGAAATGTTTGAGAGTATTCATGAGCTCATTACAGATATAATGACAAAGTTATATCATGGTTTGAGTATATAGAATTTTTGGATTTTGGTATGTGGAAAGATTTAACTTTTGAAAGCATTCATGTTTTCACTAAGGTTCAATGGGTATCAATTTTTCAAGATAATACATGATAAAGGTATTCACATTATTGGAATGTGACCAACATGATATATGAGGGATAAATGATGGTATTCACATGCTTGTTATATGAATGTTTTAGTAATTGTTCTCTTTATACTATGAGTTTGGAAAGAAGTATTTTGGATAAGCCTAAAGATTCAAATGGATTATGTTGAACATAAGTTAGTATTGTTTAAGGCTAGAAATTGTTTTCGATATTATTGATAGAATATTATAATTGTATAGTTTTAGAAAAAGGACAACCCGTAGGATGGGCGACAACCCGTCACATCGGACAAGGATGCGGGAATCGAACCCACAACCAAAGTGCGACAGGCCTTTATCGCCTACCATTAGCCTACAGGAAGTCCCTGGTTAATAGAAACTAGTTTTATTGTTTTATGCACTATGATAGCTGAAGTATAAGTCTATTTTAGCAACCATATACAATTAATCTCATCATAGATGGACTTCTGTATATTTAATAAATTGTGCTAAACTTTTTGCGATAGAAATAGATGGAATGACCAATCATTCTATCGCATAATGTGCTAACACTTCATAGAAGACAAATTCAACTTCATTTCTTTAAGAGATGAAGTGGAAGTTGTTCGAGGAACGAGCAACGGTGACATGATACTGAAATAAAGTATGTATTTATTCTAAATCAAATTCTTCATCTTTTTGGAAATGATATTGATAACAAAATTTTTTGTCCTAGTGCTCTCATATCTAATGAATCAGATGGTACCTTAGATCATAAAAAATTTATGGCTTTGTGATTATTGGCTCTTCCATAGCCATGTCCTCTGCCACTCTTTATAAGAAGTTTATGGTTATATTTCTCTTCCATATCCATATTTTCATCTATTTTCTCCTATGTGGAAACTCAATGATTAGTTAATTTGGGTAACCGTTACGTTTCATACTTTAGTTTTTAAAGTCAAGTTTTGGTATTCCTTTTTACGATGTGGGTTTTTATGAAAGATACTTTCAAGTATTGAACCATTTATAACCTTGATGAATTTAGAGGGAGAAATTCATTTTAAGGGGGGTAGAATGTAACACCCCGAGATTTTATGAAAAATATTCTTTTGATTTCATTTATGTCTTCTATTATACACTAGACCAAGTTTATCTTGTACTATACGCAACACCTTATTATCTTGAAGTATACACAACACTATTATTGGCTCGTGTAACACATAATTTCAAGTTTGTTTTGTGGAAATTATTCAACGCAACATTAGGTATAGATTTTTTTTAATGTTTAAATAAATAAGTTTTGATTATGTTATACACAACACCAAACGGTGCTTTCACTACACGCAACCCTGACTTGGCTTGTATTACACACAATCAAGACCCTCCTCGATAGTGTGTTTAGTACGCAATACCTAGTTACACTAAATGAGATATTATTATAATATTCTTATGAACTAGCTGTTATGAATAGTAATACCAAATTTTTAAAATTTTTAATATTTTTTTTAAAATGGAATTCGTTTTTGGATTCAGAATATCAAAATTATCCTGGGGTGAGTTTTTGGTATTTTTCTAAAAACTTTCAATTTTTGATGAATAGTGAAAACACTGGGTTACTATTTAAAAACAAGCTTTTTATTTAAATAATTATTTATTTTATTTAAATATATTTTATGTCAAAATTGATACATAATACCTATATATGTTCAATTTAATTCCTTGGAGTCATTTTATAATAATTTTTTATATATAAAAATTTTATTGAACTTTTCACCGTCTTTTACCTACCTCCTAGGAGCTTTTTGCAAACTTACATAAAAAATAATTTTACCGCTTCTGTGAGTGGAATTTCTAAAATCTAAGAGACGAGGTTAATATAAATGACTAAAATGTGGTTCAATGAGATAAAAATAATTTTTGGTGAATAGTAACTTTTTACTTTTATTTACCACGTTTAAAAGTAAATAGGGTAATTAAGGGTAAAAATGATATTATTATTACCCTAAAACATGTTTTAATTCTATTGGATAAGTCTAAATCGACCAAAAACAACCTTAGGAATAATATATGACCATTTAGGTCCACTTGGATTAGATTAGGACATTTATTATTAATTTATTTAATGAATGGTTAAAATAGTTAAAATCAAAGTTTGATAACTAAATCATTTTTTATATAGTGTTATACATAAGATAAATTAGACTATAAATATTAATTATAAATCTATAAATATTTCCTACAAAATGGTATTTTATTTATAATTTTATACATTAAATAAGTTAATTTATTTATAACACAATTATGATGCAGTAATTAGCTTATTAATAAAATATTGACATAATTGATGTTATAAATACACAAATAAATGTAATTTGAGACTTTTTTGGATTTAAACTAATTTTAAAGGTTAATATGACATGTTAGTATTTATTTACATAACTGTTTTCGAACTAATCATGCTGTTATGATTTTCACAAAAATCAATTACCAAATATTGTCAAAATTGACATAAAATAGTTTTTAAAACAAATATTATATTATTAATTATTATTATATTCTTAAAAAATATAAGGTTCTACCAAGATACTTATATAATGATAGTTAAATCATTATTGGGCCACTTGGGGGGGCTCTTGGATGTATATGGTAAGTTTATTAACTATATAATATAAAAATACAAATTGACATGTTAAATATCAATCTAATTAACTAAGAGTTAAAACTAAAAGATAAGGTTAATATAATGACCCAAACTTGTCTAAAATCTATTGGTTGAGAGGATTTAGACCCATACCAACCTTATCTTGGCAATTAATCAATTTGGAGCTATTAAAACCCAAATATTACTTTATTATAAAATAATATTTTAAGTTTTCCGAACGTGCCCCTCTCCTCCCTTATAAAAAGGGCACCCCTTCTCTCTTATCTTCACACCACATTGAGCCTTAAATCTCGGAAAAACCCCTCCAATTTCTCTTCTTTACTTCCATAGTAATATTCTAGAGGTCCTGGGCTTCTTCAAAGACAAAATTTAGTGCCCTAAGAGGAGGTTTCAAAGAGGCGCGTTGAATAGAGGTAATATCCGTTACCGATTGTTTCAAATTTATTTCTTCTTCTACTTATTATTATTTAATTGTTTCATTATTAAGTAATAAAATAAGTATCACCCATATACTGTTATGTTATTATAAATATTAAACAACCCTATTTCACCTTCTATCCATCCTACAGAAAATGAAATCACCGCGCGTGAGTACGTATGAAATACCGTCTCTACGCAGTGGTGTAATCTATTTTCGACCACCCCCTTACATGGATGGGTATAATGGTGTAAATAAATAAATAAATATGTTTATTATAAAGTGATATTGATTCTGAAATATTATAAATACACTTCAATACAATTCCATGACCATGGAAATGATATCATCGCTCGTGCATACGTACAGACTACCGTCTCCACGATGCGATGAGATTCATTCTCAATGATTAACCATTCATGAATGATTATGAGGTATTTATAATAAGTAATCATGATATATATGAAATAATAATGATACGGTATTTATATATATATATATGTATGTCATCTAGTTAATTCCATTCAATTGAATAAGTAAACGAAAACAGTGTTCATGCGTAAGTACGACCTACCATCACCATGAACAGTGTATTTCATTCCATTTATCGATATGTCATATATATATGTATATGCTGAATATATATTATATATAAATCATTTTTTACATTCTACAATTAAGTAAATCCAGATATAATTAATAATATCAAGAACAAAAAGTTGAAATACGTACAATAAATGAAACGATTTTACCCAAATCCCTACTTTTATATCGAATTTTCAAAATAACGGGTAATATAAATTCATAAGTAAATGATATATGATATCATAACAAGGAATATGATTCTTTAATAAGTCAATGACAATATTTAAATCATTATATAGAAGGTTTGAATACATACGAAGCATATCTGACATAAGGTAAGGGATAAATATTCCAATCTCGTTCTTATCTGAGATTGTTTATTCGTAAGTATTTTCTGGGGTTATTGTTATCATCCATGTCCAAGTTTCCTAAAAATGGATTCATGTATGTTTAAAGTCCTTTTTAACCTTTTTTAATTTTTACTACATGTTATGTAAGGAATCTTTTTTTTACCATACAAGGTACTTTTTGTCTTTTCCGACAAAAGTATGAGGAGAATGTTGTTTTTATCTTAGAATGCGTGAATGTATTTTTACGGTTTCATAACGCCTCATTTTCATGAATCTTCCTATACATGATTGCAAAATTATTTTCAAAAAACCATTTTATTTTAAAACTGCATGGAATTTTGTGAAAAGAAAAAAAAATTAAGAAGAAAGGATATTTTCCTCAAGAATTCATTTTAATTGTTTTATCGAAACCATTTTCCATCTAAGATGACATTATTTCATATGTGTATGTTTGAAGTATAATTTATCTATGATTTACATGGTTTCACTTTTCTTATGACGAAATGAAATCCATTTTTTTATATATGGATTATGTTATGATGGGATGATGTTTATGAAACCCATTTTTATTCTTTGGGTTATGATGAATGATTTATGTTTATGTTGTGGAACAAGTAAGAATGATTTCATGATGAGATGGGTGGGACCTATATCTCCCTCCAATGCATTGGGTAATGATTTATATCTCTTGATATAGACATGGATGGAATGGTATGTTTATCTGGTTCAGTAATACAAGACTGGAACGAGGAGTGATCTCAATTTAGAAATGGACTTTGTCCACTAAGATGGTCTTGGTAGAAATTCCTTGGCTACTATGAAAATCATATCACGTGCTTAATGGTTGCCATAATCACATGTTTTATTCCCCTTCTATTTTATCATGATTAAGGTTTCTTTATAATCTATGCCTTATGTACTTCTATGTTTTATGTCATTTCCGAAGATTTGGATGTTTAAACATTATGTTCATATTTTTATGTTCAAATGTATATGATTTGTTTTATTTTATCCATACATACCCTTACATAGAATTTGAGCTCACCATTTATATGTTTTCTTTTCCCCAGGATTTAAAGAATGTTTTTAGGTAAGAAACCCAAAAGGGGATGATCTTTATGGGAGATGTTGAAGATCTTTCACCATGATTAGAAGATTACATTCCATGTTTACAAAGACACTAAACTATTACGGTCCTTTGGTGTTTTTTTGTTATTTATTAAGTATTCCACAAAATTAATGAAATTTCCATGTACATAAAGATTTTGGTCTCTACAAAAAACATCTTGAAATAGATAGAGATTCGGTGGAAGCTCCAATTTGTATGATACCTTACCAACATGATCCAGAATATCAATAAGACTGATATAACTTGGGCTATGCTTTCCCTTCCTTACAAACATCATTAATCTCTTCTAGGGAGATATTCATAGAAACACCTTATCATCAACTTCAAAATCTAGGTATTTTTTTGATTGTCAGCACATCTTTTTTGTGTACTCTGAGCTGCTATTATCTGTTGTTCAATAGATCTTCCATTTTCTTTAATTTCATCCACAAGATCTGGTCCAAATAGATTTATTTCACCAAATTCAACCAAGCATGTTGGAGTTATTAATTTCATCCCATAAATAGACTTATATGGAGCCATATCAATAATAGACTGAAAGATATTATTGTAGGAATATTCCACCAATGGTAGGTGTTTATCCCAACCACAATTGAAATACATAGAGCAATATCTCAACATTTCTTCCAGAGATAGAATTTTCCACTCAGATTGACCATTTATTTGAGGATGATAAGTAGAAATAAATCATAACTCTGTATCAAGATCATGCTGAAGACTTCACCAAAACATTGAGGTTAACCTCAGATCCCAATAAGATATAAAGGGAAGTGGTACTATATGAAATCTTACCATAACCTTTACATATACCATGGAAAGATGATCAAGAGATAAATCCTCTCTAACAACAATGAAGTGTTCTGACTTTATAAGGTGATAAACTATAACATATATAACATTATTTCCTTTTGATGTTTTGGTATGTCCGATGAAAAAGTGTGTAGTGATGTTTTGTCATTTTCATTCCATTATGGGTAATAGTTGTAATGTCCCCTTAGACTTCTTTATCTCACCCTCAACTTGATGAAAAACCAAGAATAATGAGACATATTTGGAGATATATATTTTCATGTCATCCCACTAGAATTACTCTTTTAGGACCTTGTACATATTTATGCTTCTACGGTGAATAGATAATGACGAACTATAATCATTATCCAACATCTCTATCTTTAATTCTGGTATGTGTGGAATAAAACCTTGGTTCATGAACCTTATTATTTCTTCACAATCAAGGTTGAATTCAGAACATTTCTAACCTTCTTTTGTAACTCTACATCTTCCTTGTGCATCTCTATTATATTCACTATTATAGATGGCTAAACATTTATTTGAGGAAGATAAGATTTATCCCCTTTTATTAAAATTTTGAGATCGATACTTTGAAAATCCATAAATATTTGATATTTTGTGATCCTCATCATGTATAAGCTAGCATGATCTTTTCAACTCAAAGCATCTTCCACCATGTTCATTTTCCCAAGGTGGTAATGTATTGAGTAGTTTTAATTTTTAATCAACTCCAACCATCTTCATTGGCACATATTCAGCTAATTTTGTGTAAAAATATACCTTAACTTTTTTATGATCAGTATAAATATCACACCTTTCAACATAAATATAGTGTCTCAAGATCTTTAATGCAAATATTATCGTACATAAATCCAAATCCTGAGTTGGGTAATTTTGATCATGAATTTTCAACCTCCTTTAGGAATAATCTATCTCTATATAATTTTTCAGGAGAACACATCCCAACCCATTCTTGGATGCATCACTGTAGATCACAACCCTTTCTCCACTATAATTCAGAGTGAGGACAGGTGAATTGGATAACCTTATTATTACCTCATTGAAATTCTCTTCACATTCGTCCATCCAAATGAACTTAACTCCTTTCCGAGTCAACATGGTGAGTGGAATAGATAATCGTGAAAAGTCCTTCACAAAACGTCAATAATATATATCCAAGCTAAGAAAATTTTGGATCTTAGTTCCATTGTTGGTCTCGACCATCTTTCAACTACCTTTTTTTTATTGGATCCATAGATTTTCCCTACCTAGAGATTTTTGGACACAAAAATGAATCTTTTTAAATGCAAAATTCATAGGTTGTAAATTTTGAATAAAGCTTATCATTTCTCAGCGTCTTCAGTACAATTCTCAAGAAATCATCATGTTCATCCTTTATCTTCGAATAGACTAGAATATTACATATAAATAATACCACAAAGTGATCAAGATTGTATATAAAGACTCTATTCATTAGATCTATGATGATAGAAGGGTCATAGTAAGACCAAAATTCATCACTATAAATTTATAGTGTATATTCCTTCTATGGAATTCCATCTTTGGTATATCCTCATTTTGACCCTAAATTTATGATATTCTAAATGAAGATCAATCTGGGAAAAGTATTGAGCTCCATGTATTTGGTAAAATAAGTGATCAACGTAGGGAAGATGATATATGTTCTTTATATTGATCATGTTATGTTTTCAATAATAAATGAAAAGACTCATTGATCCATCATTATTCTTAAAAAATAGAACAGGTGATCCCCAAGGTGATTCACTAGGGTGTATGAATCCCTTATCAATATTATATTAGAGTTTCTTCTTTAATTCCTGCAATTCAACTGCGACCATTATATAGGGTTTTTTTGAAATAGTCATAGAAACCGATATGATTTCTATTAAAATATCAACTTCATGATTTGGTGGAAGACCAAGAAATTCCTCCCGATGACATCATCAAACTACCACACAACAGTGTATTCATAATCATGAGTTTTTTCCCAATAATTTGAGATAACTAACCTTTATATATAGGAATAAAGTCCTATAAGATTGAACAAATATCTTATGGATGGTTATATTCACCCTTGAATCGATAGATGTTCATAGGATGATCTGGAATAAGAAATTTGACTTCCCTTCATGGGAAATTTATATGAGCTCCATATAGAGAAATCCAATATAAGCCAAGAATCACATAAAATTAGACTATATGATTGATCACAATATTTTCATGAAGCAATTTCCCACAACCTTCAAATGGAGAATAATTATAAAATTTTGGTATGACCATTGTGCCATTATGAGTTGTCACAAATAAATCAACATATAATTAGGGAGGTAATACAATGTCACCCTTAAGAAATTATTAAGAAATAAATGAGTGGGTGGATCCAGAATCAAATAAAACATTTTCTACTATATAATGGATGGTATGTGCACCTATCCCCACTTGAATATCATACTCCACATCGTCGATAGTGATTTCTTATGACATTACTTTGTCTTTGTCCTTAAGAGATTGTTGACATCGATCATCATCAATAACCTTTGGATTAGGCTATTGATAGAAAAAATTCCCCATTTACTTGCACATGTAACATTGAATTGTAGGAGGTGCTTTATGTGTAGCCTTTTCTTTGTTCACAATATTAGACATCATTTCCCATCAATTTGACATTTAATTGCCCGATGAACTTCTTTTCCAAACTTAAAAAACATTTAACAGTGTCTTTGTGACAATTCCCTCCATGTTTCTTTACACACTATAAGCATAAGAGAAAGATTATCTTCCTTTTAGTGTGGTCTTTAGATTTTCCTTTGTTATTTCATTTTTCTGTTCTTATCAAACCCATATGACTGATGGGTTACTTCAATCTCCTTCTCAACCTTGAGATCACATTAAACTATTTCCCTATAGCAATTGAAGTCCCTTATGGCCAATTTCCTTCAAAGACCTAGTTTTAAGCCACTAAAGAATCAATCTATCTTACTCTCATGTTGGATAATAAAACTAGAAGTGTACCTTTAATGTCTTGTAAAATTTTCTTCATAGGTATAAGAAGATTTATCATCATTATTCATAATATTAGGGAACTTCTAATCCATCTTTTTTTATAGAATTATAGAAAAATATTTATTGGAAAATAAGTTCTTTTAACTTGTCCCACTCTCTGGACTCAATTTCATCACATTTCCTCATATAATTGATAATATTTCACCATTTACCAGCTTCACCTTCCAACAAATATACTACTATGATGACTTTATCATGCTCGGAACATTGTAGAAATGAAAATATTTTTTTTGTGGTAATGATCCATTGTTCACCCACTAATGGATCAGAAGACTCATTGAATGATGGTCGATGCTACCTCGTGAAGGATTCAACATAATATTGATCCATCCTTTACTCGTTTAGTAGTTCGAAATGATTCATAGCTTGAGAAAGTTGTGTGAGCATGGAAACAATATTTTTCTTTCCATATACCATAACATTTGGTTGCTCTTGGGGAAAATCATTGCATTTCCTGTCACATTCAACATTAATGTAGTTCATTCGGGTTCCGACCATTGACTAAAACCGAGTCACATAGTGTGAGAAACAATAATAATAATGGTAAAACCGCATAATTAATGAAAAAAATTCAATTTAGGACACATTAAGTTTTATCCTAGGTTATTCATGAACATCTATAAAACACTAGGATATGATTGTAACCTACAATTAGGAATATCCTTAGGGTTCTTACTAAGGTTCTCTCATCCGAGTTTGCAAAGATTAACTATACCTATAATTTGATACCAAATATAATGGCCCAATACCTACATATATATATTATATAAATATTGTAGAATATTTACAATATAACATAACAAAAACCATACCATGACCATATAGGTTTACTACCTTTATAAACTGCTAAACATAAGCAACTGATGCATAAAATATCAACATACACTCCTGCTTAATTTTTTATTACTAGGAATCATTTTGACATATCATACTTAATACCTTAGTCCAGGCCTATAGAAAATAAATATATGAATGTGTGATCTCCAATTCTCATCAAGGGTAAACATTGTAAATATCAATCATTTCATAATCATAAGAACAAAACATTTCAAAATCATATACTATATATAAAAGATCATAATATCATGTAAAGGGAGAAATCATAAAAGTTCAATATAATCCCAATAGTTATAACATTATAAGTTAAATTTCATGGCATACACACATTAGTATAGAAAATCATTTTATATTATTCAATGTTTATTGCTGAGATCTTCATAGTGGACAAAGTCCATAATTGAACCGAGTTCACTCCTTGTTCTTCCCTATATTACTAGACGAAATTTACTTTCTATTCAAGTCATGTCTATCTCATTAGTTATGAATATTTAACCAATTATTTGGTGGGAGATATATTTCCCACCCATCCCATAATGAATCGATTCTTATGTGTGCCACAAAAACATAAAAACATTCACCATAGCATAACCCGTGAAATAAAATGCTTTTTTTAAACATCATTCCATCATAATTGATATAAAAAATGTACTTAATAAATAACACAAAATAAAATCATATTAATAATAGGGTTAAAAATATAACCCTATTTAAGTAGAGTCAACTTACATGGAATTTTTTTAGAAAAAACCAGAAATTAATTCCTATGTAGAATATCATTTTATCTTCAAAAACGTTTTCCTTCCTCAAAATGCCAAACAATTTTTTGAAGAAATCATTTTTTTTGTGAAAATAACCCTGTAAGATTTTATAAGAATCTTAAAAGAAATAAGGCATTATGAAATCTTAAAAATCCATTCATGTCGTACTAAAAAACATTTTTCTCATACTTTTTCTGGAAAAGTCAACATGTACCTCATACCGAAAATGAAAAAAATTCCATTCATACCGTTTAGTAAAAATTTACCAATGGGTAAAATTGAATTTAAAAAATTATATAAGGATATAATGAATATTTTGAAATACATATTTTGGAAATATGGATGTGGATGATAAATATACCCCAGTAAGTACATACAAATAAATAATCTTGGATAAAAACGAGATTTGTAAAGTTATCCCTGACCTTAGGTCGGATATCCTTCGTTTGTATTTGAACCTCCTGTATAATGATTGAAATAAATTTATTTAATTAATCTAGAATTATAATTTTTTTATGATATCATATATGATTATATTATCATCTGTTTGTTAGTAACATTTCATTGTCATTCATTATTCTGATATTAACTAATTTATGTTCTTATGCATGATTTTTTAGTTAAGTTCATGTTCCACTTCTTATATTATAGTTAAATAATTTAGAAAATTATATTACCATAATAAATATCTTATTTATTCATTTAATACATTTATATTATCATGTTTTAATGAAGATCATGTATAATGAATCACATTGCATCATGGAGATAGTAGGTCGTACATATACACGAGTAATGATAACATTCCCAAAATTATTGAATGGTATTAAAGTGGAGAGAGTATGATATTTCATAATTAGTACCATGTAATAATAATTGTATATAGTTACTATTTCTATCATTCAACCGATCCAATTATGGTGGTGGTGTAAAATAGATTTCACCATGTCGTGGAGATTGTAAGCCTTACATACGCACACACGATGATTTCATTTTTTGTAAGATGGTTAAAAGGTGAAATATGGTTGTTTAATATTTATAATAACATATCAGTATATTAGTGATGAAGCTCACATTTTCATATATTTTATACTGTAAAACATTGTTTATAATCCCACAAAACTGTTATTGAATGGGTAATTATCTTGTTTTTAGGTTTTATTGTTATTTTGAGCATAAATGTGAAAAACGACTAAATCTGGATTTTTGACAGAATTTTACATCAGGGGTATTTTGGTCATTTCCGGAAAAATAAAATTCCAAATTTTTTAATTCAAATTTTGTTAGAATCCTTATTATATTTCCTTCATTTTTGTCTTCTGGATCAGGAGCTGATTCGATACTCTAGAATCCGTAAAAAGTCCATGGAGTTGAAGGGTTTTCGGGGCGGACAGAACAGACCTCACTTCCATAACGGAATCTCAGTTCGGTATACAAAACTCCAAATTAGATGATTCCACTTGGATATGTACGGGGACTCATGGGATCATTTATAAAATAAATTTCAAGTCGTTTGGAATTCATTATGAGGGACATTGAATGACATACATATGAAGGAAGCTTCCTGGAAGCTGCCTCCCAAAAAGGAAACCTCCAATATTAAATTCATAACTCATTCTAGGCGAGTCCAATGAAGCTCAAATTAGGGGAGCAAACGGAGGAGACATTAAGGAACAAAATTTATGAAAACACCTATTACAGATTCGGTCATTTAAGGGCTTCTCTACGCGGAATCTTTAGGATTTATTGTTTTGTGTGTGAATTTGTCATCCCATCTCCCTATAAATATGTGTCCCTTCTCCCAGTTTATGATATCCATTCCAGGGGGGATAATGTGGAGCTTATTTCTGTAATTTCTTTTATTCATATTTTTAATATACATTACTTTATTGTTCTTCTTCATACCTCATTCTTCCATTTTTACTTTTATGTGTTTCTCCCACCGTATTCTCTTCTAACTCCATGAAAATGGGGAACTAACATCGATGTTTGTTTGAGGAGGAGAATGGTGGTTGTTTGAGTTTCATTGTGCTTTAATTTAAATATCATTATTTAATTCTGAGAATTTTGGTGGTGGTTAAATTGATTATGATGTTCGATTGCCCCATTTTCTCTATCACCAAGTTCTTCTTCTCATTCATCATTTATCCTTCCCTTCACTATATAAGTCATGCATACGATGGAGTATGGCATGTATAGCGATGGTCGGCAAAGAGATCTCCTAGCCAACTTTAGAAAGAGTATTTACCCACATGCATAGATCTCGGTGTTGGGTAAATAACATTTCAAATAAGAGGGTGTAGTGTGATAGATTTTGATCACTACATTGAATTGATATTGAGAATATTTTAATAAACAATGATATCAACCATTATGATCCTCCAAGAACAAATGTCTTATTTCTTCTTTTTAACATCATATTGTTTTAATTACATATATATATATATATATTCATATTTTATTCATATTTCAAACTCATATTTATATTATATATTATTTAGAAAATAAATAGTGACAATAGAATTTTGGTGTTGTGTAAGTTGCCTCCTTGAGACCGACCCTGGGAGTGCACTATATTGCATTCTTAGGTAAATAATATTTTGATCGGGGATCTGCGAAAAATCCCCGCTTCGTCAAATTGGCGCCGTTGTCGGGGAGGCGCAACACTTGCACACACTGTTATTCATAAAAAAAACAAAAAAAATCATAAATTTCCAAAACTAAAAAAAACTTTTTGTTCATGATGTATTTAAATGGTGATTATTCTGCATGGACTGACCAATCTCAGGTGCCAAAAAATGTTTGCAATGAAATTGATTTTCAATTTCATAGGATTAGTGATAAAGTTCAAAAACTGGAGAGCCAAATTGAATGGATTGCTGAATATGTACGCACATACCAAGAGCAATCCAAACCTGAGCCTGAACCTGAAACAGAACGAGTGGTAGAAGAGATTTCACCGATCACATTTTATGTTAAAGAACCTGAGGCGGGTGAGAAAGAACTTCTAAAAGAACTTATCACATCATCCCGCACTCAACCATTGCTCAAGGAGGTCCCAGAAGTACACATTCCAACTGATGCACTGATGGGAGGTCAACATTTTTTCAAAGAATCTTGGAATAACATTGTCGAAGATTACTTGAAACATGATCTTCCCATGCTTGATATTGAACAATCAGTACCATTTGACCTCACTATTGCTTTGGAAGATGAAGAAGAAGATGCACCTGCTGAGATGGAGTTTCCAATGGTCATGCCTAAAGAGATCAATTACCAAGTTTAATTACTTCAAAGGGAATATTTCTTTATTGATTCGTCATGTTTTAATTTTATTCAAACTGAATTGTTTTCTGACTTCTCCTTTCCTGAAATTTCAGATACAACACAAATGGATCAGGCCTTGGATTTTGATGATGATACCACCAAAGTGGTGGTAATCGAGGAAGAAGATCTGAAGAAGCTGGTGGTGGTGCGACTACCTCCTCAACAAAAATTTGCATACCATATGGAGGAGGACACCACCAAAGTTAACAGGGAGAATCCTGATCTTTTATTCCCTCCCACTTCGAACCTCAAATTTCTTCTTTATTCTTTCTCGGTGGTTGAGAACATTCTTATCTTATTTGGGGTTCTCTACTTTCAGTTTTTAATCATGGACATTGGCAAAACTCACATGTGTTGGTTCAACTCAAAGAAACCACACCCACCTTCTGATTGGGGATAATCTACTGAAACTGCCTGACTAGGGGCAGTAAAAACCTAGCACCCGCTTGGGGGTCTAAACCAAGCATTATCTCTTTTCTTTTCCCTTTCTCATTCTTTTTATTTATTTTTCTTATGTATTTTCATTACATTCTTGTAGTTTTAAAGTGGCTGCTTCTAGGAGCTTAACTCGAGGCATCCACCTCTAAAATAATGTCAGGTTGTATCTTTCCATCCCTTTGAATTTCTATATTTATATTTATATTTTGTTGTGTTGAAATAAGGGGTAGTTAAATTTAAGTGTGGGGGAGTGTCAACCTGCTTAGTTCTTCTTGTGTGCTTTTCATTTTTTTTATATTTTTAGGATTTTTGAGCTTTAATGAATATTCTTATCACTTTTCACACATCAATTTATTTTGAAAGAGTTGAAATGATTTTTGAAATAATGGATTTTAAATGATTGTTGATGTGAATTTTTTTTTCTTGAATTGGATTATCAATCATTTTTATGAGTTTGACTAATTTTTGAAATCCATGCCCATGAAACACTGACTAAAAATATTTTTCCAATCCTGTGAGGTATTCTAAACCACTTTTACATATTCTTCCTAATACCCACACTTTCTTGAGAGAAACTTGAATTTTTTGTGAGAACCGGAATTTGCGAATAATTCTCTTTCGAAGCTTTGGATTTCATGAAATTTATTTGAAATGATTGAGGCATCTCTTTGGCAAGCCACATTTTATCCTGAGACCCACCTTTACATTTATCCTTCGTAATCCCTTAGATGCCATGAATTTCCTTATAGGTTTAAGCCACATTACAAGCCAATTTTTCCTTACCTACCCGCACTTTTAGTATTTTTGCATGGATATTTCAAATTTGAGTGTGGGGGAAGGGACTTTCGTGTGCGTTCATTGGGATGTGAATCATTTATGGGTAGTGTGAAGTGTGTGTCAATATTTTGGGCTGTGGATAACAAGAGAATTGGGCATGTGTCATCATTTCATTGTGCTTTATTTGGTTCATCCATTTCTCCTAAAAAAAGAAGAAAAAAATGGATATGAGCTTGAATTCCTCATTGTAAATTATTTTATGACTCATGTACCTCCCAAAAATCAAGGGCATGAATTGTCATTCATTCATTGTATTCAATTTTTCAGCTCATCCTCTATGAAAAAAAAAGAAAATAAAGAAAATAAAGTTGTGCCTTTTTGGAGCTTTAAAAAAAGAGGATAACTTAGATGATATCATTCATTATAATCACTTATTGGATCATGTACCATGTCATAAAGATGGGTGGGGTTGTTTTTCACCTTTAAAAGCAGTATTGAGTGAGTAATTTCTTGTGTTCACTTGATTTAATCATGCATTGTACTTAAAAGTTCAACCTCCTCTTTCTAACTTGGAACATTTTTCAATCATTTTACCACCAACCCTAAGCCACAGAATCATTTGAACCATTAATTAAAGACCTCATGATTAAATTCATTTTCATGTTTCACGCTGTGGAGAAATGAGAATTTTCACAAACCTATGGTGATACATGTGATTTTCAAGTATGAGTATAACTCTAGATTCAATTTCTCTTTAGTGAAGAGTGACATAAAATTCAATGTGAGGTAGGTTGTGATTGGTCCATGTATTGATTTATGAGGTTGAACAAATTTTAATGATTGGAATGAAAATGAGAGAATTATTATTCATAAAATGAGACATGATGGAATTCTATTTTGGATAAAATCATTGATATTTTCTCATTTTTGATTGTTGTGTGGATTTCGATTTGGATGTAAGATGATTGCCCAGGAGTGCATTGTTTAAGTGTGGGGGAGTGATGAAGCTCACATTTTTATATATTTTATACTGTAAAACATTTTTTATAATCCCACAAAAGTTTATTGAATGGGTAATTATCTTGTTTTTAGGTTTTAGTGTTATTTTGAGCATAAATGTGAAAAACGACTAATTCTGGATTTTTGACAGAATTTTACATCAGGGGTATTTTGGTCATTTTTGGAAAAATCAAAATCCAAATTTTCTGATTCAAATTTTGTTAGAATCCTTATTATATTTCCTTCATTTTTGTCTTCTGTATCAGGAGCTGATTCGATCCTCTAGAATCTGTAAAAAGTCCATGAAGTTGAATGGTTTTCGGGGCGGACAGAACGGACCTCACTTCCATAACGGAATCTCAGTTCGGTATACAAAACTCCAAATTAGATGATTCAACTTGGAGATGTACGGGGACTCATGGGATCATTTATAAAATAAATTTCAAGGCGTTTGGAATTCATTATGAGGGACATTGAATGACATACATATGAAGGAAGCTTCCTGGAAGCTGCCTCCCAAAAAGAAAACCTCAAATATTAAATTCATAACTCATTCTAGGCGCGTCCAATGAAGCTCAAATTAGGGGAGAAAACGGAGGAGACATTAAGGAACAAAATTTATGAAAACACCTATTACAGATTCGGTCATTTAAGGGCTTCTCTACGTGGAATCTTTAGGATTTATTGTTTTGTGTGTGAATTTGTCACCCCGTCTCCCTATAAATATGGGTCCCTTCTCCCAGTTTATGATATCCATTCCAGGGGGGATAATGTGGAGCTTATTTCTGTAATTTCTTTTATTCATATTTTTAATATACATTACTTTATTCTTCTTCTTCATACCTCATTCTTCCATTTTTACTTTTATGTGTTTCTCCCACCGTATTCTCTTCTAACTCCATGAAAATGGGGAACTAACCTCGATTTTTGTATGAGGAGGAGAATGGTGGTTGTTTGAGTTTCATTATGCTTTAATTTAAATATCATTATTTAATTCTGAGAATTTTGGTGGTGGTTAAATTGATTATGATGTGCGATTGCCACATTTTCTCTATCACCAAGTTCTTCTTCTCATTCATCATTTATCCTTCCCTTCACTATATAAGTCATGCAAACGATGGAGTATGGCTTGTATAGCGATGGTCGGCAAATAGATCTCCTAACCGACTTTAGGAAGAGTACTTACCCACATGCAGAGATCTCAGTGTTGGGGAAATAACATTTCAAATAAGAGGGTGTAGTGTGATAGATTTTGATCACTACATTGAATTGATATTGAGAATATTTTAATAAACAATGATATCAACCATTATGATCCTCCAAGAACAAATGTCTTATTTCTTCTTTTTAACATCATATTGTTTTCATTACATATATATATATATATATTCATATTTTATGCATATTTCAAACTCATCTTTATATTATATATTAGTTAGAAAATAAATAGTGTCAATAGAATTTTGGTGTTGTGTAAGTTGCCTCCTTGAGACCGACCCTGGGAGTGCACTATATTGCATTCTTAGGTAAATAATATTTTGATCGGGGATCTGCGACAAATCCCCGCTTCTTCAAATTGGCGCCGTTGCCGGGGAGGCGCAACACTTTCACACACTGTTATTCATAAAAAAAACAAAAAAAATCATAAATTTCAAAAACTAAAAAAAAACTTTTTGTTCATGATGTATTTCAATGGTGATTATTCTGCATGGACTGACCAATCTCAGGTGCCAAAAAATGTTTGCAATGAAATTTATTTTCAATTTCATAGGATTAGTGATAAAGTTCAAAAACTGGAGAGCCAAATTGAATGGATTGCTGAATATGTACGCACATACCAAGAGCAATCCAAACCTGAGCCTGAACCTGAACCAGAACGAGTGGTAGAAGAGATTTCACCGATCACATTTTATGTTAAAGAACCTGAGGCGGGTGAGAAAGAACTTCTAAAAGAACTTATCACATCATCCCGCACTCAACCATTGCTCAAGGAGGTCCCAGAAGTACACATTCCAACTGATGCATTGATGGGAGGTCAACATTTTTTCAAAGAATCTTGGAATAACATTGTCGAAGATAACTTGAAACATGATCTTCCCATGCTTGATATTGAACAATCAGTACCTTTTGACCTCACTATTTCTTTGGAAGATGAAGAAGAAGATGCACCTGCTGAGATGGAGTTTCCAATGGTCATTCCTAAAGAGATCAATTACCAAGTTTAATTACATGAAAGGGAAGATTTCTTTATTGATTCGTCATGTTTTAATTTTATTCAAACTGAATTGTTTTCTGACTTCTCCTTTCCTGAAATTTTAGATACAACACAAATGGATCAGGCCTTGGATTTTGATTATGATACCACCAAAGTGGTGGTAATCAAGGAAGAAGATCTGAAGAAGCTGGTGGTGGTGCGACTACCTCCTCAAAAAAAATTCGCATACCATATGGAGGAGGACACCACCAAAGTTAACAAGGAGAATCCTGATCTTTTATTCCCTCCCACTTCGAACATCAAATTTCTTCTTTATTCTTACTCGGTGGTTGAGAAAATTCTTATCTTATTTGGGGTTCTCTACTTTCAGTGTTTAATCATGGACATCGGAAAAATTCACATGTGTTGGTTCATCTCAAAGAAACCACACCCACCTTCTGATTAGGGATAATCTACTGAAACTGCCTGACTAGGGGCAGTAAGAACCTAGCACCCGCTTGGAGGTCTAAACCAAGCATTATCTCTTTTCTTTTCCCTTTCTCATTCTTTTTATTTATTTTTCTTATGTATTTTAATTACTTTCTTGTAGTTTTAAAGTGGCTGCTTTTAGGAGCTTAACTCAAGGCATCCACCTCTAAAATAATGTCAGGTTGTATCTTTCCATCCCTTTGAATTTCTATATTTATATTTATATTTTGTTGTGTTGAAATAAGGGGTTGTTAAATTTAAGTGTGGGGGAGTGTCAACCTGCTTAGTTCTTCTTGTGTGCTTTTCATTTTTTTTTATATTTTTAGGATTTTTGAGCTTTAATGAATATTCTTATCACTTTTCACACATCAATTTATTTTGAAAGAGTTGAAATGATTTTTGAAATAATGTATTTTAAATGATTGTTGATGTGAAAACATTTTTCTTGAATTGGATTATCAATCATTTTTATGAGTTTGACTAATTTTTGAAATCCATGCCCATGAAACACTGACTAAAAATATTTTTCCAATCTTGTGAGGTATTCTAAACCACTTTTACATATTCTTCCTAATACCCACACTTTCTTGAGGGAAACTTGAATTTTTTGTGAGAACCAGAATTTGCGAATAATTCTCTTTCGATGCTTTGGATTTAATGAAATTTATTTGAAATGATTGAGGCATCTCTTTGGCAAGCCACATTTTATCCTGAGACCCACCTTTACATTTATCCTTCGTAATCCCTTAGATGCCGTGAATGTCCTTATAGGTTTAAGCCACATTACAAGCCAATTTTCCTTACCTACCCGTACTTTTAGTATTTTTGCATGGATATTTCAAGTTTGAGTGTGGGGGAAGGGACTTTCGTGTGCGTTCATTGGGATGTGTATAATTTATGGGTAGTGTGAAGTGTGTGTCAATATTTTGGGCTGTGGATAACAAGAGAATTGGGCATGTGTCATCATTTCATTGTGCTTTATTTGGTTCATCCATTTCTCCTAAAAAAAGAAGAAAAAAAAAGATATGATCTTGAATTCCTCATTTTAAATTCTTTTATGACTCATGTACAACCCAAAAAGAAAGGGCATGAATTGTCATTCATTCATTGTATTCAATTTTTCAGCTCATCCTCTATGAAAAAAAAGCAAAAAAAGAAAATAAAGTTGTGCCTTTCTGGAGCTTTTAAAAAAAGAGGAGAACTTAGATGATATAATTCATTATAATCACTTATTGGCTCATGTACCATGTCATAAATATGGGTGGGGTTGTTTTTCACCTTTAAAAGAATTATTGAGTGAGGAATTTCCTGTGTTTTCACTTGATTTAATCATGCATTGTACTTAAAAGTTCAACCTCCTCTTTCTAACTTGGAACATTTTTCAATCATTTTACCACCGACCCTAAGCCACAGAATCATTTGAACCATTAATTAAATTCCTCATGATTAAATTCATTTTCATGTTTCACGCTGTGGAGAAATGAGAATTTTCACAAACCTATGGTGATACATGCGATTTTCAAGTATGAGTATAACTCTAGATTCAATTTCTCTTTAGTGAAGAGTGACATAAAATTCAATGTGAGGTAGGTTGTGATTGGTCCATGGATTGATTTATGAGGTTGAACAAATTTTAATGATTGGAATGAAAATGAGAGAATTGTTATTCATAAAATGAGACATGATGGAATTCTATTTTGGATAAAATCATTGATATTTTCTCATTTTTTATTGTTGTGTGGATTTTGATTTGGATGTAAGATGATTGCCCAGGAGTGCATTGTTTAAGTGTGAGGGAGTGATGAAGCTCACATTTTCATATATTTTATACTGTAAAACATTGTTTATAATCCCACAAAAGTGTTATTGAATGGGTAATTATCTTGTTTTTAGGTTTTAGTGTTATTTTGAGCATAAATGTGAAAAACGACTAATTGTGGATTTTTGACAGAATTTTAAATCAGGGGTATTTTGGTCATTTCCGGAAAAATAAAATTCCAAATTTTCTGATTCAAAATTTGTTAGAATCCTTATTATATTTCTTTCATTTTTGTCTTCTGGACCAGGAGCTGATTCGATCACCTAGAATCTGTAAAAATTCCATGAAGTTGAAGAGTTTTCGGGGGAGATAGAACGGACCTCACTTCCATAACGGAATCTCAATTCGGTATACAAAACTCCATATTAGATGATTCTACTTGGAGATGTACGGGGACTCACGGGAGAGTTTATAAAATAAATTTCAAGTCGTTTGGAATTCATTATGAGGGACATTGAATGACATACATATGAAGGAAGCTGCCTGGAAGCTGCCTCCCAAAAAGGAAACCTCCAATATTAAATTCATAACTCTTTCTTGGAGCGTCCATTGAAGCTCAAATTTGGGACGCAAACGGAGGAGACATTAAGGAACAAAATATATGAAGACACCGATTACAGATTCGGTCATTTAAGGGCTTCTCTACGCGGAATCTTTAGGATTTATTGTTTTGTGTGTGAATTTGTCACCCCGTCTCCCTATAAATATGTGTCCCTTCTCCCAGTTTATGATATCCATTCCAGGGGGGATAATGTGGAGCTTATTTCTGTAATTTCTTTTATTCATATTTTTAATATACATTACTTTATTCTTCTTCTTCATACCTCATTCTTCCATTTTTACTTTTATGTGTTTCTCCCACCGTATTCTCTTCTAACTCCATGAAAATGGGGAACTAACCTCGATGTTTGTTTGAGGAGGAGAATGGTGGTTGTTTGAGTTTCATTTTCCTTTAATTTAAATATCATTATTTAATTCTGGGAATTTTGGTGGTGGTTAAATTGATTATGATGTGTGATTGCCCCATTTTCTCTATCACCAAGTTCTTCTTCTCATTCATCATTTATCCTTCCCTTCACTATATAAGTCATGCATACGATGGAGTATGGCTTATATAGCGATGGTCGGCAAAGAGATCTCCTAGCCGACTTTAGGAAGAGTATTTACCCACATGCATAGATCTCGGTGTTGGGGAAATATCATTTCAAATAAGAGGGTGTAGTGTGATAGATTTTGATCACTACATTGAATTGATATTGAGAATATTTTAATAAACAATGATATCAACCATTATGATCCTCCAAGAACAAATGTCTTATTTCTTCTTTTTAACATCATATTGTTTTCATTACATATATATATATATATATTCATATTTTATGCATATTTCAAACTCATCTTTATATTATATATTAGTTAGAAAATAAATAGTGACAATAGAATTTTGGTGTTGTGTAAGTTGCCTCCTTGAGACCGACCCTGGGAGTGCACTATATTGCATTCTTAGGTAAATAATATTTTGATCGGGGATCTGCGACAAATCCCTGCTTCTTCAATTAGTTATACTTATTTTATTACATTATAATGAAACAAATAATTAGTAGGATGTAGAAAAATAAATAAGTTTGATGAAATTAGTACAAGAGATTACCTCTTCCTTGACGTGCTTACTCTAAATCTCTTCTTAGAGCACTAGAGAATGACTTTGAATATGAAAACAACCATTATAATGAAAATATGGAAGTTTATTAAGAAATAGGGCTGGGTATGGTAGAGCTTGAAAGCTGAAAATGAAGTAAATGTGTAAGGGGGGAGGTGCCCTTTTATAATTGAGGTGAGGGGAACATTTTAAAACTCCATAAATAATAATTAAAAAAAATAAAACCCTACCCAAAAAACCTAAAAAATATCCCATTTCAAATTTTATATTATATAGGGTTTTAATCTCATAATACAATAGATTTTGGAAATGTTTTTTTTCTAATTTAAACCATACCTTTTTAATTGACACTTTGTTATTCTATTTAACATTAATTATGCTAATAACATTATAAATTTTTAATAGTTATAAATATTTACTTATATGGTGTTAATTGAAAATAAATGGATATAAAATGACATTTTAGATCTTATAATTTTTACTTTGTAATTTTTAAATATGTTTATATTTTATAAATAATTTAATACATTGTTCTTTTTATAAAAACCAATAGTGTCAATTTTGACACTTCATTTATTTGACTTTAAAAAAAATCTACACATAAGATAAATTCGAACCAAAATATTAAATAAAATCTTATAATGTAATATTAACCTACAAATTTGGTTCATCTCATTAATTATTTCATATGATATTTATTTTAATGTTATTAAAAACATTTATTTGATATTTCTATTAACAAAATAATTTTTACATCACTATTGTGTCATCATTAATGGCAACTATTTAATCTCTAAATACTATAATTAAATATCTAGGATTTAAGTAATTTTTTTCTATTTCCAAAGATTATTTATAGTATATATTATATTTTAGTTATCCATATATTATAATTAATATAATTATATAAAATGATATTGTGACATTTTGTCACATTCATTAGTTTTTATTACATTTATGTCATATTCATTGGTAAGTGGACATCAAGAGTTTCCATTTCTAAAAATATGTGATAAGGGTCTAATTTAGTCATAAAATAGGACTTTTACACATGTTATGGTAATTTTATAATAGGATTTTTACCTTTAATTACATGATTTACCTTTAATCATAGTAATAAAAATAATTACCAAAGTTACAATTCATAATGCCCAAAAATAAAAGAATCCTATTAACATATTTTGGACATACTGATTACAAAAATGGAGTCCATTTTTAGAGGTTCATAACACAAAATTTATAGTAACTAATTTAAAATCAATCCCATTGTCGGAATGAGATAATGGTTTTTTGTTTTTAAAACACTATAAAAATAGAGAAGTTTTTACATTTGAATTTAATGTAAAATTAATGATAAGGAAATACATTATATTGAATCATAAAAATATATTATATTTATAATTTAAAACCATTAAATATTATCATTTAACCATATAAATTATCTCTATGAAAAAAGTTATTTTCACTTAAAATTTAATGTCATTTAACTATTCATCAAAACATTAATGTTATCAGAAAATATCATAAATTCTAAAAAAGTAAAATTTTATATCCCTATATGAAATAACATTTTTATGTTGTCATATATAAATTATTAATGTGTATGAATCTTAATTTAAATGTAGTTCTCCATTGAGAGGCATAAAATTACACTTTTTTTAAGAGAGTAGGTTTTTATACCGCAAATGGGGTTTATTCCCACATGATGATTAAAATATCCATTTGATGAATAAAAAAATAATTTATTAAGTATAAAAAATATATATATCATTAATTTCATTACCAATAGTAATTAAATAAAAATAAAAATATCTAAGTTATATTTTAAATAAATAAATGATAGCCAATGAATTCACAATGCACTTTCATAAGTTGGGGATAATTTTTCTTGCAAACCTAACAACTGAGCTAGAATAGTAATTTTATAATAAGGGTGTATTGTGGTTCATCTAAGCTCATGATTGCGTGAAACACAATCTACATGAAGAATAATAAAAATTTAATGAAAATAATTCATAAAAAATATCTAGGTGTTACATTGAGTCTTTACGAAAAAAACATCAGACCTTGTTTCTGTAGATAAATGATCATCAATTACATCAATAATTCTATAAATTACACAACTAAAATAGAGTTCTATTACAATCGACATACCTTCTCTTTTATCAGTCATTACAGACATTTTAAAAATTATCTTTATAATTAATTATTTGACTATTTAGAACACAATATTAACATGTTTTGATACTAATTTGTGTCCTCAATTTTTTTTAAAAGACTCAATGAGGGGGATAATTGATTTCTCGAAATTTTATTCACTTATAAAACCAACCTCTCTAGGATATTATGAACTTATTATATTTTATAAAAATATCTTAAATTGAAATAAATAATAAAAAATAAATGATTATAACACAAGGATATATAGTTTTTTGGGAAATATAAGTCCCCTAGTACATACACAGTCCCTCTTCTCTTTGAGTTTAGTAAATTTTAATAGATCCTTGCTTTTTTCAAGGACTGAAAATCCTTCTTCAAGGGACCTCATGGCTGAGTAAAATAAGTCAATGTTTGGTACAAAAGAACATGATATTTTAACCAGGACCCAATAATGATTTACAAACAATATCTTTAAAGCCCCTTTACTAGGAACCTTTATAATGAAAGATGAGAAAAAAAGAGATTACATGTTATGCACATATATGATATATAAAACTGAGAAAAGGAAGACATATCCAATATAGATGATCATAAAGTTAATTAATCTCAAGGGGATCCTTCTAAAATAACATCAATGATGATGAATATCATGTATTAGTGGATCTTTATGTTTCTAATTCATTTCCATGAAAAATAGATTAGTGTATAGAATCATTAAGAAAGAAATAATTCTTTTATCGTTTTCCCATGCTTCTCTTCTTCTCTATATATCTACTTTTTTTATTCTTGATATCTTCTCGATATATTCATTAAAAATTCATTCAAAACATCTAAATTAAATATAGATAACATGATCCCTAAATTATAGGATTCAGAAAAATTTCCTTTTCTCGAAAATACCTCGACAATAGTAATGGAAAAAAAATATCATTCTACATGATTCATTTATTTGTACATGCCTCTTATTATAATCTTTTGTTACCATAAATGGATAATCAATAATTTATATATTGCATGGAATAACATAAAGTTAAATCAAGTGATTATATGGTAATAAATAAAATTTTCATCATGATATAACTGATTGCAGATCATTATATATCCAAACCTAAGTTTTGAATTCATATTGCTGATCTGATCCACATAGCTAAATTATCTACATGGTTGAATTTACATATCCAAATTGATCCACAAAATCTTTTTCGTCATATATCCAATTATGACCTAGATGAATGGAACTACATATATGATTTCACCACATATTCAATTCACACAGTCAATTACTTCTTGTAACCAATTGATCTAAATAGCCAATTTCTCGTGCAGCTAATTTAATAATACAAATAAATTTCATGTACCCATTATCATTTCATAGTATATTTATGTAGCCAAATTATCCCGTAGAAATTTCTCCATGTAGCCAAATCTTAACCTAGATTGCTTTTGTAGGCATAGGAAAACATTTACCAAATTTTCTATAATTTCAAACTAAATATATTAATTATTGAGACATCTAAATTTGATGCCAATATTTGTTAACATACTTAAAAATCATCAGTCAATTATGAAGAGTATTTTATATCATCAAAACCTAAATTAAATCGGATATGGTTGAATAACTTTATAATTATATTAATTTTATTGATTTTTATTGAACAATCCAAATATTGGTATCTTCATCATAGAAATTTTAGATTCCCTTGGTTGATCTTTAAGCCCGTATCATTGATTGATCAATCTCGTATAATTTAAGATGATTTATCATATTTTTTTTCTATTTTATCATTTAATAAATATCTAGGGTATATACACGTGGATGGTGTGTGGTTTTGATGAAAAAATGGGGAATGATTGATGTGGGATTGAATTTCTACACATTTAGTGGAATGTCTATTTGAGATTTGGGGTATTTGAAAATCAATTTCTTTATTTTATTATTGGTGTGTTGTTTTAATATTTATTTTTGGGGAGTGATTCATATTATCTATTTAAAATTACTATTATTTATTTTATTTATATATGATTTAGATTTATTTGGGTAAATAGTTAGGATTTACATGAATGATGATCAAAAATTGAATGTAATTCAATGATAAAATTGTAAGAAATATGACTTAAATGATTTTCTTGTTATTGGGGATATTTTTTGGATATTTTTTTGAGCATGATTTTATGATTTAGTAATTTTGAAATTATATTTAATCCTTATTTATGTGATAAGGATAATTAAAAGACGGTAGTGAATTAATATGTGTAAAATATGAATTAATTTTATTTTATTTTGTTATAAATGAAATAATAATTTGATATTAAAGAGACAGTGAAATAATATTTTTTTGAATGTTGTAAAATTATATTACTAAATTGTTATTGTCATGGTAGAGGTTTCATTGTGGGTTTTTATTATGGTAGATAAGGAGGTTTTGATGAACTTGTTTATTTTCTTTGTCTAGACATTGTGTGTATTAAGGGCCTAGTTACACATGTATATATGAATTATTCAATAAAATTAATAATATGAAATGTGAATGGGTTTATTAAAAAAAATAAAGTAATAAATGTGTTAAATTAAAATGGTGAAAATTTTATTTGGTAATATAAATATAAACGATGAAAATTTAAATTAATTATATGATAAAATAGGTACTAAAATTAGTGACACTAGTGGGTCTAATGTAGTTAAGAGTTGATGATTGTCAATTTAGTGATGGTATATAAAAATGGAAAAACAAGTGTGGTTATTGTGTATTTGTGGTGTTAACTTATTATGTGTCTAAATAAATATTTTGTTGGTGATTTTTAGATCTGGGTTATATTTATTTATGTTTTTGATAGTAATTAGGCACAAGTATGGGATTTGTGTGTGTAGAAATATACTATCTTATGCTTTTTATTTCCTACACACCATTACATGAGTTAGGTAGCATAAAAAATGATCGTATTAGGTTATGAGTTTTATGTGTACCCCACATATAGTATGTTGGTGATATAAATGGTAGATTACTTCTCACCCACTCTCTATTCTAGATATTTTATGGTTTTATAGTAGAGACGTGGTGATTTAGTAGGGATTTAGTGATGATTTGGTTTTTTTGTCATGTATATATGATTATTATTATATAGTTTTGATATTTGGTTATGGTATAAGGTATATTATTATGATACGTCAATGTGGTACAAGGATTTCATATATTGATATTGAAGGGACAAGAGTGACATGTCCTATGTTTTTTAGATATGAAAGGATATAAATCAATAGGGAAGAGAGTCTGTGATGTAAATTTCTTGATAGTTTCTCATGAATGATAAATTATTCTACCTTCATGTAAATTTAGTGTTCAAGACATGGTGGAGTTGGTAGGATAGAGGACTTAAGATAGGTGATGTAACTATTTAACTATTTATTCAATTATAATTTGGTATGTTTATTTAACATTGGAATGATTGTTTTTGGGGAGGAACCTATTGAGTGTAATATTTTGTTCACTCGTACATTTATATATATTATTAAATAATTTATAGTATAGATTTAGTGACCGGGAAAGGAATTACTAGATCATTTTGCGGGGATTTCGAAATGATGAAATTAATTCCATTGGTAATTTCCCCTTTTTAAAATCATTATTGATATAATTTATTTTATTTTTTAAGATGTTATATGTCTTATGATGAAAATATGGATTTTTTTCTATAGAGATGATATTTTCTTGGAGATATTTTATTTTTCTAGGATTTATGATGGAATAATATCCTATATGTTATAACATACACCCTAATAACTAGTCACTAACTCATGGAAGATTGGAGATGAGATTTAGGAGTCACTCTAATCTTCATAAACTCTCTAAGAAAGGTTTTAATAATGTAAAATCTTGCAAGTGTGGTATAAAAGATTTGGTTGAGAGTTAATATAGAGTATGGATTTATATAATTTTGATGATTGCATTGGTTTGTTATGAAAACAAAATTATAAAATCTTATCATATTATATAGGCTACGGAGACTTACTAGGATGCAGATAAGCCCCATATTATCTATTGTAGTGAAATTTACAATTATACTAAAAATAATTATGTGAGTTTCTAATTATAGGGAATAGATGATGGTGTGGAACATCTGACATACTTGTTTAGAACTAGGATTGAATTAAATAATATATATTGGTAATTAAATTTATACAAATGACAATCATTAAAATGATTATATATTCTAGTACTATGAATTTTTTTCTATATTATTTAATATGAGTAGTTATAAAAGAATCATGTTTTTATAATGGAGAGGTATAGAATGCTGTTCTAATTGATGATAGGTTGGATGATCCAAAAGAGTATGATTCACAGAGAAAATATTTTTTTTAATTTAATCATTTGAATTTTTTAATGTGTGAGTGGATAGTCCTAAATAATGGGACATGGGTAGCTATAAGATATTGATATTTCATTAAGTTTTATTTGTGTGAGGAATGAGAAATAAATTGATATAGATCATAACTTCTTTAGAGGTTTTTTCCTGTAGTGGAGGATCTATTATCTTAGGGTTATTAATATGTATAAGGTCGAATGGGAGAGGGATTGGGGTTAATTTTAGATTGAGTATGTTATATTCCACCAAGAAGGTGTTTTAATGGAAGTATATCTTCCCTTTGACAAGGCCCTATAGAATAAGTGAATTAATTGCATTTTTTATAAACCATATTGATTATTATCAAGAAACTACTTCAGAATATAATAAAAGACAATGATATTTTGAGGAATCATTTTTTCCAGAGATCTAACAAAATCATATCCATTTCATTTTTCTGTTTTTTATTGAGGTACTAACAAAGGATAAGGTGATTAATAATATTTATTGAAGAAATATGTTCATTATAAGTGTGATATTATAATAAATTCACATGAAATGGATATATGGATATGAGTTGTTATTTTTATTAGGAAATATTTTTTTTTTTTAGTGAAGATCAAGAACTACTATAATTTTCCATGTTTATTAAAGTTTTGGTTCTTGGGATTCTACCATAATCTTAAGTATAGATTCTTATTTTGATTGAGGGTGTGAACATTAGAAATTTTAATATCTAAATTTTAGGTATTGGTACCCTGGATTTTTTAGAAAAATTAATATTACTATTTTTGTAAATTTAAATACTTTATTATTTGATTATTCATTATTTATTATAAATTATTTAATATTAGTATGGGAAATTAATTTTAACATTAGTTAAGGAATTTTAATTTTGATATCCATTTATTTATTTGGTTCATTATAAATTGGTTGTTTTAATTTAATTATATTTGAATTAAAAATGTTTTCATCAATAGAAATTGGGTAAATTATATCACTGAAATTAATTTGATTTAAATTAAATTTTTATTACATGTATTTTTATATAAATGAAATCATATTGCATTTGTTAATAATTTTATATTTAAGAATGGTTTATTGAATATTATAATAATATTTTATTTGTTGATTTAAATTTCTATTTAATTATCCTTAATTTATTCATATTTTTTATTATTATTTATAATTATTCTTTTTTGAATATTGTGAAAATTTAATTTTTTTAAAAAAAATTTACCTTTAAGTAATCTATATAATGTTCATTCCTCTCTTATTTGAGTAATTGTGTTTCCTTTTATATGTTTTTCTAAATATTCATTACCTTAAAAAGCATGGTTGTACCATTACATAGAGTGAATTAATTAGTATTTTCCTTTATGAAAAAATTAATCACCCATAGATAGGTATTTTATCTTTATGTTTACCCATACATATCATGTAAAACTTATTACTTACCCTTATGAAACACATGAATTCTTTGTGTTATCAGAACATATATTTGTTATCTTTATAAAGCTTATTGATTAACTTTACAGAAGTTCCCATGTCACGAACCGAATCTGCTCACCACTAATACCAGCACAAAGTCCATCCCAGGAAAATTTGTGAGTGGAATTACCTATCCCCATGATTTAGAACATTTTATTGGGTATCATTAAAATATTGGGTATCATTAAATTTGGTTTTGGAATGATTCACCCGAGTATGAAAGCATAAAACATTAAAATCAATCAATAATATGAATATGAAATTTTCTTTCCAAACAAGCCTTAACAGAAACCAGACATGAATACATGGTTTTAAATAAATTACAATAGTTCCAAATATAAATAAAAATAGTATCAAATCATCCACAAAGAATCCACATGACAAAGGGGTCATCACACCCAATCCATCTCCATAACACCGCACTATAGGAGGGGACTAACAACCGGAACCGCCTTGACCCAAGGCTTTGTCATTCCCTATGTCAAAAATAATCAAGTATTATTACACCAAAGGGGTATATGTAAGTTATGATCCTAATACCAATATGATAACACCCAAACATTCCAAATATAATACAATACAAGGTGAAGAAACACACAATTTTTATATGTAAGGAAATGAGGTGATAAATTCCACGAAATGAAACATTCAATAGTAAATAGTTTTCAAAATAAAACATTCAGAATGATAAAAATACTTTGAATAGAACTGTTATCTACTGTAATTTAAATCAAAACACACCCTGATACAAGGTTAAATACCACAAATCCAATGAGCAGCAAAACTGAGAACACCCCTAACCACTAGATAGTCTCGGGCCCTATGTACCTCATACCTCGGTGTAAAATATCCATGTCACAATCCATTCCTAAGAAAGATCCACTAGTAGATAACATAAACATAACATAGTGGTCCCCAAACATCATCCATTTAGTTTTTAGTGATTTTTTATCCATTTTGCTTAGTGAAACAGGGATAAACCTCATCCGGATCACTAGCGTACTAGTACATATCTACCCACCTAGGTACCTGAGCATCCCCCTTTGCGATCGAACAATTTTAGAATTCTACATGCATTAATTTAAATATAAAAAACCAACTAATGGTAACATAAAAAATAATAAAATATCTATAAACACTTTATAACACTTAAAACACACAACAAAACATTTTGATTTTCAATAAAACAACTTCTCAAAATATCTCATTGTATTGCACCCAAAACTCCTTGAAATCCCCACTTTTCACACTATGTGCACACTTATTTGTCACAAAAACAAAACTTTCAGCCAAATAACTCTTAATTAAACCATAAAATCAATTATAAGGAAGCCCCATATAATCCATGAAGTGATATCTTTGTAAAACCTCCAGTTTCACACAAACATGGCACATAATGTTCATATGCTTCACAAACACCATTAAATTTTTTTGCAGCAACAAAAAAAGAATATAAATATTAAAAACATTATTTTAATCCCTAATACATTTCAATAAAACCAATTAAGTAGTTATACGGAAGCGCCAAATGAACTAATAAAAGATTTCTATGAAATCCCAATTTCGAATAAAAATGGAACCTAAACTTCATTTGATTTACAAATACCACTAAAAAAATTTTAAACATATAATAAAATTATATAAACATTAAAATATTATAAACATAGCATGCTAAGTCACATGGATTTCATACACATGGAACCACCTACCAAATTTGTTAAAACATTGAATCTATTGTGAAAAACATTCAATCGCACACCCGCTACACCTCAAGGAAGGTAGATCGAGCCTAACATCAAAATATTTGAATAATGAAACCCAAAGTTAAACCCTAGGTTAGAAACCCTACTATTTGGTCATTTTGGTCTTCGAGGAAATTGGAAGATATTTCATGAACAGGGGAGGAACTAAGAGGGAGAAACTCTTACTTGAGATTGTGTGAAGTTCCTCCACCAAACCCCCCTTCAAAATGAAGTTCAAGGATGATTTGAGGTTCTTGGGAGGCATACATGTCTATAATGGTCAAATGGGGGAAGAAATGGGAGATTTTGGATAAATATCTAGTGGGAAAACTTGAATTTAACAAATTATGGAAAATTTTATTGTACGGTTTAGCAAACTGTGTACCCAAACTGTGTGCCCCCTTTTGTCCACTAAAAAGATTCTAAATTCCATAAAATTAAAGTGGTGACAAGGGAAATATTGGGGGGAAATATATGCCAACAATTTAAGAGAAAAAATACATTAAAATAAGGAAATGGGTGTAAACATTCTCTCAACCACGAAAATGATTCGTCTCGGAAAGTCAACCTGAAGATTGATCAGAAAAGGATGAAGTACTCTTCCTCGACCCATGACTTACACTACCATGTCTCATGTGTATCATTACAATGATTTTAATTAACCCAAACTAGTGGAATAGACTTCCCTCAAATCACCTTCTCTTGGGAGTCCACTATTTGCACAGGCTGCTAAAAAACAGACAAGTCAGGCTTCATCTCGAGTTCCTCCCATCTCAACACATGGGACATATCTGGGTAGTATTTCTTCAACTGGGATACATGGGAGATGATATTGATGGATGTCAACTAAGAAGGTAAGGTCAACATATAATCCACCTTTCCAATACACTCAGTGATCTCAAAAGGGACAACATATCGCCACATGAGCTTATAATACTTCCCCAATTGACGATGACCTACATGAGGGGCCACTTTCTTGATTACACAGTCTCCAACATAATACTCTAGGTCTTGACACCTCTGTTCAGCATAAGATTTTTGATTAATTTGAGCAGAAAAATGCACTACATGATCAATTCAACATTCTTATAAGTCTCACACACAAGGCTCGACCCCAACAGTGAAGTCTCACCTACCTCAGACCAACATGGGGTGGACCGACATGGCCGACCATAGGGTGCCTCAAAATGGACCATTCAAATCGATTATTGGTAACTGTTATTATTGGAAAATTCAACCAATCCCAAATGGCTATCTCAAGAACCTTCAATGTCCAAAACACATGCACAGAGCAAGTCCTCCAAATTCTGGTTCAAGCATTCTATCTGACACTCTGTTTGAGGATGGTATGTCGTGATCATCTTAATCTGTGAACCCAAGGACTTCAGTATGCCTTTCCAAAACTGAGAAGTGAATCAACGTTATTTATCTAAGACAAATTCTAATGGCACACCATGGAGTCTCACCACCTTCTGAAGATACAAACAGCCCAACTCATCCTCTTTTTCTATATTTTGATCGGGATGAAGTGGGATGATTTGGTTAGATGGTCGATCACCTACTAAATTGAATTCTTACTACATGATATTTGAGGAAAACCAAAAATGAAGTCCATGAAAACTTATTCCCTCTTCTACGTAGGGATGGGTAGTGGTTGGAGAAAATTGGAGGGACCTTGGTGCTCCGCCTTCACTTGATAAAATATGTAGCATCTCGACACAAATTCTGTTATGTCACATTGCATACATGGCCACCAGAACTATCGTAGAAAATCATAATAAATATTGGTGGCACTGATATGGATATCTATCCATGACTAGGGTCTATCCTATATAACCACCTTCTGCAAAGACAATGACACTATTGAATAGCCCTACAAGAACGAGATGTGCTCACGAGAAGACGACCAATTAGAGGATGTATCCCCATCATAAAGAAACAACTTTAGCCACTGAAAAATCACATCACTAGGATGTTCCTACCGAATCAACTCCAAGAGAAAATGAGTTAACTGAAACCTCACCAATAATGAACCTTCACTACGCTCCCTGATGTCCACATGCATCTAAGCATAATGGCCTATTAGTGTCCACTCAACACTGGAATTCCTCAAGGATTGTAATGGTACCATTTTGTTCAAGGAATCTGCCACTATATTCCCCTATCCTGGGGTATAAACAATATCGAATTCAAACACCTATAAGTACTCTATCCAATAGAGTTTCCTCAAATTGAGGTCCTTCTGCTTGAAGATATAGGCCAAGATTTTGGGATCAGAGTAGACCACAAACTTCTCCCCAAAGAGGTAGTGATGCAAGGTATTACAATCATGAATCTCCGATGCCAACTCCATGTCATGTTTTGGTAAATTATTTTCAGGTGGTCAGAGTTGGAGAGAGTCATATGCCACCACATGATCATACTGCATAAGCAAGTACTCAAGACCCATACTTGAAGCGTCGTAATAGACCACCGACCCATTCCTAGCCTTAGGAAAAATCCGCATGAGGGAGGTATTCAACCACTGCTTCAAATCCTCGAAGGATGACTAACATTATATGCCCCATAAAAACTCCACACCTTTCTAGGTGAGCGTGGTCATTAGAGAAGCAAATTAAGATAAATCCCAAATGAATCACTTGTAATAATCTACCAGGCCATGTAAACTCCTAATCTCAAACAGATTCTTTAGTTTCTCCCATGACATGACCACACTAATCTTATAGGTGTCCACTAAATCCCCTTGTATGGAGACCATAAGCCCTATAAATTTCATATTCCATATCTAGAAAGAACACTTTAACCACTTTTCATAGAGTCATTGATCCTGAAAAGTGTCCAAAACGATCCTAAAGTAATGTTCATGTTCCTACTTAGAGCCAGAGTATACTAGAATGTCATCCCAGAACACCATAATGAAGGAATAAATATATTTGTAGAACAACCTATTCCTGATTTCCATAAAGACCAGTAGAGCATTAGTCAATCTGAAGGGCTTGACCAAATACTAAAAGTGGTCATACATGCTTTGAAAGGCTGTCTTTGGGATATTTGGCTCTTCTAACCTGAGTTGATGGTATCCTAAACATATGTCTATTTTTGAGAACCACATTTTCCCCTTCAATAGGTTGAACAAATCATCTATTCTAGGCAACGAGTATTTGTACTTAACTGTAAACTTATTCAGCTTCTGGTAGTCAATGCACAACTAGAGGGATACGTCAGCCTTTTACTCGAACAACACAGGAGTGGACCAAGGAGAGAGGATCGTGAAAATGATTCCTTTGGATTATATGTCATCCAGTTGTGTATTTAATTCCATCATCTTAGTGGGGGATAAAAGATATGAGGGAATAGTTATCAGCTGTGTTTTTTACCGCAGATCAATCGGGAACATCACATGCTACTCTAGGGGAAAACCTAAAAATTATTCAAGAATACCTATGGAAAATCATTCACTAAATGAGTTAGTTTACCTTGAGGGGAAATACCATCATCCTCTAGTGCAAGCAACTATGACTATATGATAATAATTCCCAACTATAGGAGTGGATGTCCTATGCGACCCGACCGAGGATCCCATTCTCTATGAAAAACCCAAGGACTCCCATTAGGTGTCGTGAAACTCACTCGCTGCCTATAGAAATAGATATGTCCCTGGAAGTGTACTAGACAATAAATTCCATGTATCAAATCAAAAAAAATATCTATGACCAAGAGGTACCACTCCATCTTAATCCCTGACACGAAGAGCACCTACTATGGGAACCTAGGACCCAACTCCTTATTTTATCCCAATGGTGTCACAAACTCCATTGCAAAAGACATCAAATCAGTAGACAAAATTAGTGTTCCCAAAATACGTGCATATAGAAATGAATCAAATTAAAAAATATAAAAAAGAACAACATCTATTGAAGATGCAATCAAAACGGTACCAGGAGCTATTGAGGTACCCGGCTCTAATCCTTCTGGTGCCTAATCCACCACTTGAAAATATCTTATCTCTGCCTATGAATGACCACTAGTCTATGGATATTCCTTGAAATAATTATTCTAAAAATATGACCCAGAACTACCACCACGACCACCAAAATGAGATCACCCCATCCTCGATGTCTCTAACTGAGCAGGCACTCCATTTGAGGACACTCATCCTACCCCACTCTGAAGGGGAAATGACACCCCGAAAAGCACTAAAAATTCCCCATACCTCCACATTGATTACATGGATTTTGAGGGAATGGGAATTCTGGTCGTATGTTTCCTGTATTTCCACACTAGTGGAACATGATGGAACTAGAATCAGAAGCCACAAATAAAAACTGCATGGAGGACTATCCTGAACTACCACCTCCCATCTTCTGCCAGACCTCTCACATCCTTTTATTCTCCAATGATATTCCACTGACCACTTCTAATAAAGTTCTAGAAAAACCTGCCCTAGATTTATGGTCAACCTCCACCATACATGCTCAGTCAATGAACTACGCATTGTTCCTCATCTTGAAGAAAAAACCTGGGAGTATTTCTCGGGTCGCAAGCCTTTCTAAATCCTCTTAACCTTCATTTGTTCATTGGAGATGATTTCAGGGGCATATAGAATCAGCTCAGTGAAAACATTGGCATACTCTATTACATAAATATTCCCCTAAAAAGGTATATGAACTCTTGGGATATAGCATAAGACAACACTTCAAGGTAATACTGGTCATTGAAGATGGCCTTGAAATCTCCCAATAGCATCCGATCATTTTTTCAAGTCTAAAGTACTAACTCCATCCACTTGCAGTTGGGACCCACCAAAAGAAAAGAGGCCCACTTCATACTAACCTCCTCAGGTTTTTCTAGGAACTCAAATAAGCACTCGATATTCTTGAGCCATTCCTCTACTTTCTAGGGTTCTATGATGCCTCAATAAGAATGAGGCTTGTTTTTCAAAAACTCTTAAGATCTATATTTTCTAGAACCTGTATCTTTTCCCCTAAAAAATTATAATTGGTTATGGTCCTCGTCCTAGATCTTGGATATCCTAAACCATAGCCTCGACTAGCCTCTAATCAATCGACGTGAGATAACTCTCCCCGACTTCCTCCTGTGGGTGTTTGGGAGATTTCTAGGGTGGCATGTTGCTACAAAATGCAAGTCATAAAAAAATTTCAATACCACAATTCAGAAACTTTTAATCAAATACATCAAATATAAATAATCTAATCATATAATAGTAATAAAATAAATAACTAATCCACCCCCACCTAATGCCCACGTGTGGTCTGCAGCCAACACGTCTCACCTGGAAGTGATGTCAATCAGAAAATTCCAACATCCCATGGCGACTCAAGGTCTTCCATGAGAGGTGATGTCCAGTCACCCTACTCACAACCAAAACCCTGATCCCTGAAAATCCTTGCTCCTTTTGATCACAACTCATCCCAAAATAGTAATATAACCCAAAACATTGGCCTCCTCTGATACCATTTTTACACGAACCTAATTTGGTCACCACGAATACCGGGACCAAATCCAACCCATTATAAGGCATGAAGGGTGTTCCCTATCCCCAGTGTCTTGAACAAGTTACCGGTAATCAATAAATTAGTTTCGGAAACTACTTACCTGATTATGAAAGAATAAATCATTAAAAACAATCAATAAAATGAATATGAAATTTTCATGCCATACAAGCCTTAACAGAAACTAGATCTGAACACATGGTTTCAAATGAAGAACAACTGGACCAAAAATAAATACAAAAATCATAAAATCATCCACAATGACTCCACATGGAAAGGGGTCATAATCCCTGAGCCGCCTGTACAACATTTCACCATATGAGGGGACGAACAACCCGAACTGCCTTCACCCGAGGATTTTCCTTTACCTATTTCAAACATAACCAAGTATACTTACACCCAATGGGTGTACGAATGGTGTGGGAATAATCTCAATAATATACCACCCAATTATTCCAAATAGTATTCAATACTTGGTAAAAAATCACAAAATTTTAATATGTAAGGAAAAGCGACGATAAATCCAAAGAAATGAACCTTTCAATTATAAATAGTCTTCAAAATAAAACATTCAGAATGAAAATAAATTTGAATAATACATGTTATATATTGTAATTTATATACAAAAACACCCTAATACAATGCTAAATACCAAATATCCAATGATCACCAAAACTAAGAACACCGCTAGGCACCTGGTAGACTCGGGACCTATGTACCTTGCACGACGGTGTAAAATATACATGTCACAATCCTTTATTGTGCACGAGAAACTAGTAGAAAAATACCCATAACCTGGTGGTCCACAAAAATCATCCATATAGTTTTTTAGTGTTGTCGTTATCCATTTTTCTTAGTTAAACTGGGATAAAACCAATTCGTATCACAAGCGTACTAGTACATATCCGCCCGCCTAGGTACATGGGCTTCCCCCTTTGTGCTCAAACAATTTAATCATGCTACATACATACCTTTTCTTATAGAAACATCAATAATGGTCACATACGACCAATATAGTATCTATACACACTTTATTCCACATAAAACACACATCAAAATATTATGATTTTTAATAAAACAACTTCTCAAAATATCACATTCTTTTTCACCCAAAACACCTTGAAATCCCCACGTTGCACACTATGTGCACACTAATTTGTAAACAAAAAAAATTCAAAGTCCAATACTATTCAATAACCTAAAAAATCAGTCATAGGGAAGCCCCATATAAACCATGATGTGATATCATTGTAAAACCTCAATTTTCACACAAACATGGCACTGAAAGTTCATATACTTCACAAACACTGTTAAATTTTTTTTTGCAGCAACAAACAAAGGAGATAAAAATTAAAAACATTATTTTACACCATAATACATTTATATAAAATCAAATAATTAGTTATAAGGATGACCCAAATGATCCAATGAAATATTTTTATGAAAAACCCCAAATTTCACATAAAATTTGCAGATGAACTTCATTAGCTTTACAAAAACCACTAAAACCTATTTTACACCAATAATAAAATTAGATAGACATGAAAATATTATAAACATGTAAATATATGTCACAATTATTCCCTACACATATAATATCCTACCAAAATATTTAAAACAATGAATCCTTTGGGAAAAAATTCAATTGCACCACCAGCACACCTCAGGGAAGGTAGATCGAACCTAAAATAGAATCACTGGACCAAGAAATCCAAAATTTAAACCCTAGGTTATAAAACCTACCCAATTTTAATTTAGGAATTCACAGAAATTGGAATAAACTTCATGAAATTGAGAGGAACTTAGAGAGTGAAACACTTACTTTAGATTGTTTGATGTTCCTCTACCAAATCCCCCATCAAAATGAAGTTCCAAGGAAGGTTTGAGGTGGTTGTGAGGATACCATGGATTTAAATGTTTGAAGTTCCTCCAATTTTGGATAAATTCTTGGAGGGAGAAAATGGAATTCAACAAAAAATTTAATGAGTTGGAGAAGGCTGCACAGTTTTCTTCCACGGTTTAGAAAATAGTGCCCCACATTTGTCCCCTCAAAAAGTGTCCAAATTCCCTCAAATTCAAGGGGGGATAGGGGAAACCTAGGGGGGATGATAGTCCAAGAATGTAAAATAGATTAGTTTACTTAAATGAAGAAGATGGGTGTGACAGCCAAGATACCCTTATGCAACATGAATAAAATTCATGTTACTATTATTCAACACCTAGAAACCACATTTACCATTACATAGTGAGTTGGTTACCTTTTTTATGCATATAGAAAATGTAATTTACCCTTACGTCATGAGCTAGATACATTTTGAAAACATGTAAAAAATTTAAGTAACCCATATATGAGAACCCATATGCGAGTCATTACCATTATGTGAGATACATATTACCCGTACATAACTAGAGAAAATGTGGCACAACCCTTACACAACTCATTAATCCTTTATACATTGAATGTGTACCATTACACAACCAATGTAATGACATATATTCACATACACAACAACAATTACAAATATAGTTGTATTTTAATCTTACTGTTCTGTGAGCTATATGAGTATATTTACACAACACAATTAATACCCTTATATAGAATATGAATAAAATGTTTTACACTTACTATAGGTATAAAATTACATTATTTTCTTATAGCTCATAGCACAAATATTTCCTCGGTGAAATAGTATAAGGAATGAAGCATGTGGATTATTTTCTAATGTTAGTGTGATACATGGAACCATAATTTGATTCTATATTATTTTTTAACCATTTGTTTTTATATTTGACGATCGAATAAGAAAAACCCATGTAGAGAATATTTTCACAATATTTTTTGAATTGTATCTAGTAGGGTTTTTCCTATAAATAACGATTGATTATTGTAGTGTAAGATTCAAATTAAGAAAGAAAAAATATAGAGTCACTAAATTTCAAAGACACAAAAAGTCCATTTTGATAATTTTCTATTTTATTTTTTGGTTTCATCGAATTTATCTTATTCTACCTCAAATCCTAAAGGGTTAAAGAATAGTTTTCTACAATATCCAAATTCAAAGACACCTTCTAATAGTTTAGTTAGTTTAGTTATTTTATAGATTATTTATTTCATACATTTTAAAAATGGGGTATACCATCTTTTAAAAAAAGTTTCCAGTTAGGATTACGTGATAAAAAAGAAGTATAACATAGCTTTTTTCTATACAATAAAATAGATTAGGTTCTATATGTACCTTAAAAATAAAGAGTGATAGGTTAGGGTTTCTACTTATTAAATATTGGGTTGTTCTGGTCATCAGAAAAGATAGGAAAGGTATGGTCTTCCTATTAATAGGATAGGCTTAGTGTCACATCTAAAAGACTGTTTGACTTTATTTATTTAGTTATAACATATCCTCTCACTATGTTAGAGGCGATTATGAGTATAACACATTCAAAGTGAACTAAACAACTATAAAAATACAGTTTTACTTGTTGTTTTACAACACTTTTTAATTGTTTGAATATCATAATCAAATTTATCTATTATATTTTAACATAAATATTAGTATAATAATTTTATAATTATTTTTATAAATTTAAAAAGTTGTTTTCATTCCCCTATTATCCATTATACCATCCATATCAGGGACACCGATTAGTATTAGAATAGGTTTCTTATAGGATATTTTTTTCTATATTATTTATTCAAATATTATCATTTTTTGATCTAATATTTTCCCAGACATAATAGTCTAATGAAATATATTTTTTGAAGTAAAAGTTTAAAAATTGAATTCATACATCCTATAAGGCCACATCAATTTAATTAAAGTGTTTATATATATTGGAAGGAATATATAGATGTATTTTTAAAGAATATTTCTACTTAATATTTGACTGTTATGATTAAACCTTATGAACTTCCTAAAATTAATTTGGGTACAGTTATTTTAAAAGATGATTCTGAGTAGGTTTTAATTTATAAATTCATTCAATTATTTTTTATTCTTTAATTAGAAACAAGTACAGTAATATTTCATCATGAAAAACGTCTTAATACATTTAGAGGACATTAAATGTCACCCATTAATGTATTTATAAGTTATTGAGAACCAAATTAGAAATACATTTTGTAGAATTTCTTGTTTTTAGAATATATTATCATGAGAACATGAGTGAAATGTTCAAACAATTTACCTATATTATTAACAGAATTTTTTCTGTCAGGGAAACTATAAACAATGAATTATTTTTTGGAGATTAATTCAATCATTATAAATGAAGTGGTAGTCAATGAATGTTTTATGTAATGAAATAAAATATTCCACAAATTATAAAATGGATGAAATTATTATATCTATTCATCTATACAAAGTAGAATTAAAAATGAATTATATTTATGATTTTGAAAAAAAATTAAGAGTAACATTTATCTCTTATGAGGATATTTATTTTATCTATTCTAATAAAAGTTTGTGATTTTGTAGTAGTAAAAAGTGCAATGATTTGAATCAACATGGTAAATGTTTTAATGATCTTGTGAATAAGGAAAAAGTTAAAAGTAAAATAAAAAAGTAAAATAATGTGTTTTAAAAGTTAAGGTATGTCATATAAATAAAAAATCTTTACAACTAACATGAAATGAATATATGAATACATTAAACATAAAATATGAATATATAAAATTAAAGTATGAAGGAATATGAAATCAGCATAATAATGAATTAAAAGAAAAATATCATATTAGATTGACTTTTATTTATTATTCACGATCAAGCAGCAAGGACTCTAAAAGTGAAAATAAAATAGGTAATATTTCTTTGATGGCTACACATTATGAGGTACCTGAATCATTCCATGCACCATTTATTAAATCCAACTGATATTATAAAAAATTATTATTATAAACCAAATTACAATTCAAATTCATTTTATTGTGATTAATCATAATATGAATGTTTTGGTTATAAGGAATAAAAAATTGGGAAAGAAATATTACAAGAGGATTATTTGAAATCTAAAGAGTTGTTTGAAAAACTCAATAATAAATGTGTTATATTGAAAGGGAAAAAAGTTTGGTTAAAGAGAATATTAATTATAATAAATATATTCCATGTTATAATTATAATGTTATATAAAATCTTCTAATAAAAACTAGAATTTAATAAATGAGAATGAAATAATTAGTGATTTTATGTCATAAAATAATAAAGGACCAGAAAGTAGATTCAAATTGTTTTACATGGAATGTATAATCTTTAGAAAGAATAAAATAATATAATGGAGGAAAATACTGAACTATTAAATTAACAATATTTTCCTAATTTTAAAATCGTGATTGATTTATAAATTCAAAAAAATGTATTAAAAATATTATCAAAAATAGTTTTTATTTAGAATCAAGTCATTAAACTTTTGTTCAAGGGAAAGAAATATTTGAGAATATTATGTCAATGAATAAAATAAATAATGAAAAATTATGTTTCAAATACAATAATATTATTATTAATATGTATATTATTGTTTTTATTATGAAAAATAATGTGAAGGTTTCTAATATTACATTTTAATGTGTGGAACATTTGGAAACTATGCTTTATATTCCACATTAAATCATTATCAATCTTTAAGACACATAATGTATTTCTTTCAAAGACCGATTTCAATGTTACGAAGACTAATAGTTTTCCCACATGGCTTCTCAAAGGATTATATTCAATTCCAATAGGTCCCAATATGGTTTACATGGATGAGGAAGTAGTTTATATCCATAATTAATTTTCTTTCATTATTATAAAATATTTTATGTTGGTATGAATCAATTTCTGTGCTTTATCTACGGATAGTAATCATTTTATAATTTTTTATATTATGATTTACTATAATATGTATATTTTTAATAAACTAATTAAAAATATATTCAAATTACTTGAATATATTTTTAATAGATTCATTAATTAAAGCGGAGAATATATGATGCATATGTTATTAATGTGTATTTATTATTTTAAATGCATCAACATAAGGGGAGTTTTACATTAATATTAAAATTGTGTATTTTGATGAAAAAACATTTTATTGTATATGTGAATCTTATTTTGGGATTATGAATGTTGAAATTAGTTCCCTATATCATTGTGTATTGATGGAGTTTTAATTATACATTATTGATCCTCTATTATTACTTTATTTTTTTATGTATTTCCATGTTTCATGTATTGGCTACTTCTACTTCAAAATTTGATTATATCATATGCTTTGAATAATTCTATTTGATTTAATAAAAAGGTGATGTTAATTTTAAAAAAGGGGGAATAATTATATTTTAAAATTTATTTTCATTATTTTTTATAAATTTCAAAAAGGGGGAATATTTTAGAGTTTGTTTGAAGTTAACGTTAGGGTTTTAAATTTATACAAAGGGTGAGATTATAAGTGTTGATTCATTAGTGTTTTTATAAATTAACTTTTATTATTTTGATAAATAAGAAACCTTTCAATTTTATTATTCAAACTCTATTATAAATTTATTAATTTTATTATGTGAATAAATGTTTAGATTTAGTTAAAGAATTAAAATTTTACTCTATATATGATTATTTGGATTATTATTAGTTGGATATTTTAAATAGATAATATTTGATATTGTTTGGATTAATTGAAATTTCTTTAACTATATCATTGAGATTTTATTTATTTTAATTAATGTTTTATCACATGTATTATTTTATGGAGGATACCCTATCACATGTGTTAATTGTTTTAATTTTAAAAATAATTTATTGTTTGTTATAATAACAAATTTTTTATTGAATATAACTTTTAGTAAATTTTTCAACACTTATTCTAATTAATTTTATGATTATTTATAATTATTTTTGTTTGAATCTGGTGAAATTTAAATTTTCTAAAGTTCATTTTTACATTTTTGTAATCCTTAATAAGTTCTGGTTTCCATTACATAAGTTCTTGTGTACCCTTATATGATTGTCCTAAATATTACTTTCTCTAACATAGTATTTTATTACCCTTATGTAGGGAGTTTTAACTTGACTTTATGTTTACAAAACATTGAAATACCCTTACCTAAGTAGTTTATCTTTCTATTTACCCTTATGTTGCTAGTTCAACTTAATATCGTCCCCCGTGTAGTGCATGTATTCCTCATTTTACACTTATGTTGATTATTTTTTACAATCATGTAGCTTCTTTATAACCTTTATAAATGGTCTATTATACCATTATTAATCATGAATAACATTCTTGTTACATTTAATTAACAGTAAAAACCCACAATTACTTATATATATCAATCTAGATACTTCTACACAACAGGTAAAAATGAATGTTTCCCTTAAACAAGTACCATTTTGTGATCCATTTACCACACATAATATATATATTACCATTATCTAACTAGTGAAATTGAAGGTTGGACCTTATGTAACTCATTATATCATTATTTATTGTATGTGTTCTCTCACATGACCCATGAAAAAATATTTATATCCTTAATCAGGTACCTTTATACAACCTACTCTATTTCAATTTTACCCTCACATGAGATATATGAGTACCTTTATGCATCATACATCATACCATTATATAGATTTGGCATAAAATATTTTACCCTTAAACTACATATAAAATTCCCTTATTTTATTATTTTTCATTGTATAATTAGGCCCTCAATGTAATGATACCAAGATGAAGCGCCATGATTATTTGTGAATTGGAGAGAAATATTACAAATTATAATATGTTTCCATTTTAATTTCCAAATATTGGTATTAATATATAATGAATAAATAGTAAAAAAACATATGAAGAATAATCACGATTTTTTGGGGAATTATAGGTATTTTGTTTTTACTGATAAATAAGGGATGAGGTAGGTAGTGGAATATAAACATTAAGAAAGAATATTGTAATATCACTGAATAATTAAGAAAGAAAATTCCATTTTACTAATTTTTTATGGGATTATTAGTTTTAATGTAATTTACCTTATTCTATGTCAAATTATGAAGGGATGAATATCACTATTATACACCACCCCTCTTCAAAAAAAACCTTATGATTATATAAATAGTTATATTATTTTGAAAAGGTTTTCATATTTCAGAGTTTTTAGACATATTTTATACCTTTTTCAGAAGGATCTCTCTAGTTATTATTACTTAATCAAAAATAATTATCACATAGGTTGGTTCAATCATCTAAAATTGATTGTGTTATTTCAACACCTATAAAATATTATGTGACAGGTTTGGCCTTATCCATAGAAACCCAAAGGTTATTCTAATTCTCAAAAAAGGTAGTAAAATTCATGTCTTAACTTTAATAGACTAGGATTAGTTTTCATCTATGAAATATATGTTTCTATTTTTGTTTATCATAATAAGTCCTATCATTGAGTAGGATGGGATTAATGATTAGTGTCGGTTCATGTTGAACCAAAAAACTATAAAAATCTTAGTGTTTTTGTTATTTATTTTAGTCTGGATCATAACTATTTAAACATCATACAGACATTGATCTTTAATTTTTTTGATCAAATATTTCTATGATAATTTTATAATTAATTTTAAAAAGATTAAATAGACTATTAACCCAATCTCGTCCACATATCCATCCAAATTTAGGCTAATACAACATTCCTTAGTGGTCAGAATGGATCTAGATGCGAGTTTCACATGTAGAATATGAATGTTTTTTCCTCCATGATCATATTAGTGATTGATTTATTTCTATTTTTATGATAAATATTGGTTTGAGTAGCAGGGATATATAATTGGTAAATACTTAATCCTTGGGGACCTAGTGTTGAGCATAAGTCAGTTGGTAGAGACAATCAATGCAAGTGAGGTTGAAGTGTGGGAAATGATCTATTATAAGATATAGTGTTTCTTTTTCTAGTTGGACCAAAAATCATTCAAGGTTACATTTGTCTATTTTTCACCATTTTTTATGTTTTTATCAATTCCTAAAATTTTTACTCAATTGTTTCAAATTATTTAGTCCAATCGTTGGGAGTTGAGGTGGTTATATTACTAGTTCCCTAAGTGTCATTCATGATAGTTGAGTGGTATTCTAATTTATCAGAGGTGTGTCAGGGTTTAGACTATATGATGTGTAAATATCAATTTCTTGGAGAGTTATTATTATTAAAAATAAATAAAATTATTTCATCCTTGGTATGGATTGGTCGTATTTAGTATATGTAGTTATTGATTTCTATTAGAGGATGGTGGTTTTCTTTGATTTGGAAGGTGAGCGTATGATATTTTTTTCAATAGGTACTGTCAAATAGATCCTTTCTTTTTAGAGCCCTTGAAATTTTTAAGGGTTGATGTTTAATTTAAATAACATGCATGTTATGTGATTTCCAAGAGTGTTGGATGAGTTTCCATAGGTTTTCCTTAATCAGGTTGGGACATTACCCCTAGATGTTACATCGAGTTAGAGATAGAGTTATAACTTGATGTCTCCTTGATGTTAATGTTTTCAAATATGATAGTACCTTTATAAATGTATGGGTTATTGATTTAGATCAATGATATATTGTAGAATAGTTTTATAAAGATCAACATTACTTCTTGGTGTGTTCTAATATATTTTTTTAAGAAGTCAGCTTGCAGCCTGTGTTTGTGCATTTATTATTATTTTTTAAACCCATTGACGGTAAAAACCCATTATCCCCTACCAATTATTTATGAATTTTTCAATTATTTAATGGGATCTTGTTTACTATTAATGATTATTTTGTATTATGGTTATCATTAGGTTGGGGTGAAGGAGAAATATATTCCAAATAAAACCTTTATGTGTCTATATGGGAAATTTGATTTCATGTTAACACCATTTAGAGATACAAATTCACCACAAATCACTATTTTATTTATGAACATGGTTTTCATGAGTTCCAAGATTACTTTTTAGTTTGATTTATTGATGATTCTTTATAGATTTCAATATCTTGGGTGGATAATGTTTTTATTTAAGGGGTTTTCTTGAAGTATTTCTATGATATTAAATATATGGGAGGATGTCCATGTTACTATATTAATAATGTGACATGTATTTCTTATTTTATATCATGTATATGTAAGGTGTATCTATTTGACCTTTAAATATTTTTTTTAGTTTTTATTGGATACCACCCATTAGTATTGTATATGTATGTAGTTTCCTTAATCCTGAAGACTATTATATAAATTTTGTGTCCAATTTCTCTCATATTGTGGATTTTTTTATATATTTGACCATAAATCACCAGGTTTTAGTACAATTAGAGGACTATCAAGTGGTGTTTTTATTTCCAAATGAGATACTATTGAGTGATCATGATATTTATTTTCCAAAATAATGAGTTATTTCTTAAGCCTTTTCTCACCATGGTTTGGAATGTATGTTTATGAAGATGTGAGAAATGATCTCTTAAGGTTATTGTAATTTACTTACCTATGAGAATAAGTATCCAACCCATTATCTTGAGAGTGTAGTGGATGTTTTATCTATGATGTTTTGGTGAGATTTAACTATTGATCAGTTCTGTATTATCTGCATTTATTGATATGGATGGTAATCATACAAGATTATGACTTTGATATTTTTTATAGTCCCAGGAAAGGAAATATGGTTATTAATAAAGAAGTGGGAAATTGTGTGGTAGTGTTTCATGAGAGTATTTAGATATGTGATGTCTAGTGGATGAGATTTTTCATTTTACATGGATACAAACAAATTCTATGGGGAGTTTTACTTCATTAAGGAAAATTGTGTTCATTATTTTTTAGTGGGAAAAGGATTTTATGCTCTGTGGTATTGAAGTGAAGGTGTAGAGAGATATTATTTTTCATGGAAATAGTTTTTAGGTATTTTTAAGGATGTAAAACATCAATTTTTGTTGAATGGGATTTTTTATTTCATGTTTCTTGTCTAAAATGTTGTTCTATATGAGTTTTATAGATCATATATTGAAATTTATACTAATATTTCCCAATTGTATCATACATTGAAGGATCATTTTTATAGTAAGGGGTGAATAGGTTGATATCTAATTTTATGTAAGGATTTTCAGTATGATATTCTTTAAAATGCGATCAAGGAGTTCAAATAGTTATGTTGCAAACATTAGATTCCCCACAGTGGAAATAGGGGGATTTATCGATATATTATAATATTGGTTTAACATGATCATTTGGTGGATGTAATTATATTTGGGATTTTGTGGATTAATTAAGGAATTTGTCACATTTATTATTGATTAAAAATTTTAGTATGGTGGAATAATTGTTGCGATTTTATATGGATGAGGTTTTATGGATTCTTGGGGTTTTGAGAACAATAAAATTAGATTAACATCAAGATTTTAACTCATGATTTTAGATTAGTCCACAACATGATTTTGGTTCTATGTTATTCCTTATCAGTATGTTTCATCCTCAACCAAATAATAAGAAATAATAAAATATATAAACACCATTGAATATGTTATGTGATTTTTTTCATTATTTAAGAGGTTCATGGCTGAAACAATTTTCTTTAGTTGAGTTTATATTTAAAAATATTAATCATCCACCTAATTATATATCTAAATTGGATTAATTGTATGGACTAAATTATATATTTCTATATTGTTGGACTAATGTTGGAGGGTCAATATTTCTTGGGTCAGATTTAGTGCAATGTATAATAGGGAATGTGAAGGCAATTCATTGAAGGATGGAAGATTCTCAAGACCATCACAATTGTAATTATTTCAAAGGATTAAGCATTTAAAATTTATGAATATTAATCATTTATTATTTAATGTTTCACCTCTTCATTGGTAGTTACAGTTAAGCAGATCCATTAATAATTCTCCTTAGTTTGATATACCTTTATAAGTATTAGAGAGATTAAGTGGTGTGTATTATTCATTTGATATTCCTTATAAAATGGATATGATTCATTAAAAATTTCAAATATCATAGAATTTATGATATCCTTAGGATGACTCATTAGTTATAAATTGGATAGATTAGAATATTATAGATGGTATGACATTTTTTTAATCAACCTGTTGAGTTTCTAATCGTTTTGAAAAGTCCTGTAAGAATGTGTCATCCCAGGAGATCATTTTTTATAGAGGCATGGTTTAATAGAGGAATATATGTTGGTTTGAGAGTTATAAATACATTCTTGGAATTTAAATTTTTTTTGAGTTGTGGTTTTTAGTGATTTTGATATTGATTTTCATGTTGGTAATATGGATTTTATTCTTCTGTTCATTGTTTTGTTTTATATTTTCAATTGAATGATTCCTATTTGAGAGGTATTAAGAAATATTGTTCAGTTTTAATGTTATTTTATAATTTCCTAGGTATTTTTTTATTCTCAAGGATGAACATAATTTTTTAAATATATAATTTAGGGGATTGAAATTTTCTAGTCCACTATATTATGGTTTTGATGTTTTAGTGGTTGAAAATGTATGTTTAGATTTAAATTTTTGGTGATGAGATAGTATTAAGGATTATACAGTAAAATGATTGTGCTTTTTCTCCACCACCATACAATATACCTAGGCTCTTCATGGTTATAATTTTGTTAATGGGGATGTGATTGTTTTTATAGAAAAACTTACATGGATATGAATCTGGTCATTTTGAGAATAAATTACATCATCATTTAAACTATTAAATAATTTATATTAGATTCATCATTTTTATAACTACGGTTTATGAATCTATTGTCTATCCACCATCTGGAGGAGGAAAAATATATTGTGGTTCTTATAGTGAAAAATTGTATAGTTTGTTGAATTTTGTGACATTTTTTTATATGGAATAAAGAAATATTTACAGAACATCTTGTGGTCCAATATAGATACATCATGTTTTGATGAAGGTATTAATTTAATAAAAAATCTCCAATGATATTTTCAGGAGGATGATTCATTTTAAATTCCATTTTTTCATACTGTTTTTGACCAAAAAAAACCTTGATGTTTTATATGACTAACTTTACATAATTGGATCCCTTAATAATTTATTATAAATTTAAATCATCAAATTCTCCCATTTAGATACATTTTTTCTCTGCTAGGCATTAGATTTTAGCAAGTCTTATTCTTATAAATTTTATATTCTTCTAATATATCTTCATGACCTTGTATTATTAAGTTTTTACTCTTATATTTTTACAGTGACTGTGTTTTTCTCTTGATTGAGACTTAAATAGTTTTTGAGTTTTGAAGTCATGGGTCCGTAAAAAGGGTAAAATCGAAATGTAAAAATATAAAATAATTTTTTTAAAATTTTTATTGTTTTTTTCTAATTTTTTTTATCAATGTAATAAAATTTAGTTATTCATTAAATGAAATGAAATTTTTATAGTAATAAAAAATCTATTAATCTATTAATATTTACTATACTCACACAATCATTAAAATAAACCAAATGAGAAAATATATGTAAATTATTAGATTATTTTTTCTTCTAAAATTGTGTTTTTTTAGTAGAGGTATACATTATGTGCTCCGATGTTGTTTTTTGAACAATAAATTTTTATGATTTTATTTGAAACAATGAAAAATAAAATAAAAATAATTCATTGATTTGATTTTTTATGATTTTTTTGTGGTTTTGGAATGGATTAATAAAATTTATTTACTTATTAATATTATTTATAGATTATAAATTTTATTTCAATTGACTTCTATTTTTAGAGAGATTAAGTAGTTGTTTTAATGGGTATTTATGCATGTGATTAATAATAGTAATTAAAGTGATCAATGGATATTGATTAGAGGAGAACTATGTAAGCCACAAGTACATTTTGTTCTATTAGAAATCCTCTCTAGTGGACCTCTGGTAATTAATTGATATTTTACAAATTAAATTACCTATTACAAGTGAATAAATTCTTTATTGAATAATTAATTTATAGAAAGCACATACACTAATTTTTTAGACCATTATAAGTTATATATTAAGATATTAAAAATACAATTATGAATAAAAAACATTGATAGTTATTAATTATATTGTAATCATATTAACTATATATATAGGGTTATAATAAATGAAATTGAGACAAAAAAAAGAAGTCATGATCTCGACCAGTAGGATCATACCCAATGAAGTTCATTTATTCGAGCATCAAAGAGAGATATAATCACAAATATTTTCAATTTAACTATCACAATCTGATATTGAACAACTAAGTTATGAGAATGATCATTTATGATAGAATTTTAGGGTCATCAATATAGTGACCCGAGCCTTTTACATATAACATTTCATGTTTTTAAACATAATTTATCATCAGACTACAAGCCAAGGATCGTTAAGTATATTGTCTTGGAAGACAAGGTACATATAACACAAAACATGGGTCTAAAAAAACACTTCTTTATTTAATCTCCATAATGAGATCTTAACTTCCTTTGAGCCCTTACATCTGCATAGGGTACCCTGAGGAACACATGAACAATGGGTTGAGCTAAAAATCCTAGTAAGGGAATGAACATAAGAATACATCTCAAGCACGTGAGTTAAGAGGCATGACATAATGATATCCAAAGCAAGAAACTCATAAAATCATTTAATATAAGCATGGGATAATATAAACATGGAATCATATAAATGTGGTAGAATCATAAAGCTTGGCTTTAGTACGAGTCAAGGCTAACCACCAATCTTGTTTCCCATTTCATTACAGGTCAAGGCTAATCGACAATCCCCTTTCACATCGCATCTTATGAGACTCAACCTTACCCAATGCATTACAGTGCTATCTGGGTGCACCCATCTCAACATATTCATGAATATTATTTTGAAATAAATAATCTTACCACATTTAAAATCATACATAATCAACCATACACAATCATAAGGGTACCCATGAAAATAATTGGGTACCACAATCATGACATCAATCATAACTAATGGGCGCATCACGAAATTGTCCATGTAAGGAAAGAATTAGAAAATAAATGGATTTTAATAGGGTAAAATAGGAATATATCATGGTAAGTGGTGTCAAACATAAGTGAAAACATATGAGAAATGTATTTTAGAAACATCGGCATTAAAACATTTTTGTGCGGTTTTAAGGAAAATACTATAGAGATTTTTAAAATAGCATAGAAGAGAGATTCATATAAAATCATGTATATCCAAAAAATAAAATGATAGATGGGTCTTGGAACATGATATAGGAGCATAAAAACCTAATATTGAAGTTCTAAATAAAATAAAAGACGATGAAAAAAGAACGATAGAGAAACCCGAAGGAATAAAGGAACTTCGGGTAAAATCCATCTGGTTTATTAGCATGGTATTGTGTATAATTAAGAGGGATTGATGAGAGACATAAGGGGTTTATCATCACTTATAAAACATTAGGGAAGTATGGGGAAGGTGTATAAATGTACCCCATAACTTGGTATTACACAAAAAGGCATAATAAAGAGAACAATCTTGATTAAGAGTAAAAAGTGGAGGATCCCTTACCTTAAGTCCGTTGGTGTTCTCCACTTGATATTAATGGCCTGAATAGTAAAATTAGGTTTATAAATCAATAGATAAAAAATGTTATATACATGTAAAATATTTATTATATTATTTTTAAGTTCATTTATACCCATTTTTATTGATTATAAGGTTCAATTTCATGGTTCGGGTCTCTTTGTTTCCTTGGTTTTAATGATCAATTCACTTGTATTTAGGTTTGGATAAAATGTAAGATGGAAGTGGTCCTCCAGAATTGATATTATATATAATTAGTGAACATCTAGATGGTTACATGGTTATAAAATTCATTTTGTTGGTTATAGTGAAAGATAACAATGACATAGGACATTAATGATAAACCCTTGAATTAATGTTATCGATTTTACCCATAATTAACTTGTTTTTTATTATTATTTGATTTCATGAGTGTATAAGGATTCTAGAACCATAAATAGGATATATAAAATTTATAATAATCTGGTTCAACTATAACATAAATGGTTTCATGACCATACACAAATATGATAAAATAAATTGAAAACACATTATCCACGATGTCGATAATTCGACACTTCACAGATGATGTTTAAATTTTTGAACGCGAGGGAGCGGAGAAGAAGTAGATGAATGAATTTTTTCCATAAACATGATTAACATCCAGAATATATGAGATTATAGAGCTCTCATGCCTTTTTGGTAAGTGAAGGGGAAGAGGGTATAAGGAAAGAAGGAAATTGAAAACAAAACACTTGAAAATGATAGGGGATCCTTACACTTTGATCTCCCCTCTTTGAGATTCCTCTTAAGGACTTTAATTTTGGCCTTTTGGTAAGAACAAAAGGCCTTGGACGTGGGGAAGGTGCCTGGAGGGATACTTGGGCAGAGTTTGGGCTAGGCACAAGGCTTGAGAGGTGTGTGGGAAAGAGGTAAGAAGAGGGGCTATTTATAGTGAGGGAGGGGAGGTTTTTCCAATTATTTTATGTATTAATTTATTATTTACGACCAAGAATATGAATAATTTAGAATTATCATAAAATATACTAAAATATCAAGGATGAATCGAGATTATCATCTTACATCAGCCAAACATCACTTATGATGCATTATTTAGCATTTATTTTAATTTATCGTATTGTACTATTCATCAAAAAATCATGTATTTAAGAAAAGTCCCAAAATTTCACCCTAACCATTTTTCGACATGTAGAATCCAAAAATGAAGTCCATTTTTCAAAAATAATTTTCTAAATATTATTATTTTAATATTTATTTCAAATAATAATTTAATATGAAAACCAATTTTAAAACATTCATTAACTTATTCTAAAATACAAGTATATTATACTTCAAACATGAATATTATTTTTATACTATCATAGGCGATGTTACTATTAATTAGGGTATATCATTATTCATACAGGTATGTTAATACTCATTAGGGTATGTTACTATTCACCAAAAATTAATTTTTCCTTATCGGACTCCAAAAAACTTACGGATTACAACCATGTATGCCGAATTTTCAAAATTCCAAACATAGAAGTGTAAAATGTATTTTTAGATGTCACTTAGCACTTATTAGTTCATTTTGTTGAGTTTTCATGTGATTTTATGACATAATTATGAGAAGGAAAATTTCATTGAAAAACATTGGGTCGTTATATTCTCCCCCCCTCATGAAATTTCTCCCTCGAAATTTTCACTTCCCACATTAAAACAGATGAGGGTAACTTTGCCTCATCACCTCCTCCAGTTCCCATGTTTCTTATTCAAACTTTTGGTTTCTCCATAACTCTTTTACCTGGTGCATTGTCTTATTTTGTATAACTTTGTCTCTACGATCTAAGATCTTTACTGGTTGTTCCTCCTAAGAAATATCATTCTCCAATGGTACCAAAACTTGATTGAGTACATCTGATGGGTCCGGTATGTACATTATCAAGAGGGATACATGGAATACATTGTGTACTTGAGATTGTTTAGATGGGAGTGCTAGTCGGTAGGCAACCACTCTGATGCATTCAAGGATCTCAAAGGGGCCAATGTACCATGGGTTTAGCTTCCCTTCCTTCCCAAATCGCATGAATCTCTTCCTTGGTGATATTAGAAGGAAGACTTTATCCCCAAAGTCAAACTCTAAGTCCCTTAAATAGTTTTTATCATAGCTCTTTTGCCGACTCTGAGCAGCTTTGATGTTTTTCTATATGAATTGAACCTTCTCTGTCATCTCTTGCACAAGATAGGGTCCAAGTAGCTTTCGTTCTCCAACTTCATCCCATGACGTTGGAATTCTACATCGATTTCCATATAGAGATTTATAGGGAGCCATATGAATACTCGAGTGGAAACTATTGTTGTATGAGAAATAAACCAATGGGAAATTTTGAACCCATCCACCTTTGAATTATAGAGAGCAGGCTCTCAGCATATCTTCAAGAGTTTGAGTAGTCCTTTCTTATTGGCCATCAGTTTGAGGGAGATAGGCCGTGCTGAAATTTAATTCAGTACCCAAAGCATGTTGAATACTCTTCTAGAATATAGATGTGAACCTTGGATCACGATTAGAGACAATTGCTAGTGGAATACCATGCAGTCTCACCCCATCCTTAACATACATTTTTGCATGTTGTTTGAGAGATAGGTCTTCCCGAATAGAAATAAAATGGGCGGTCTTGGTGAGTCGGTCAACCACAACCCATAACACATTATTTCCCTTCAAAGTCTTCGGGAGTCCTGTGACAAAGTCCATTGTGACATTCTCCCATTTCCACATGGGTATTGGAAATGGTTGCATCATCCCTTTTTACTTTTGTCGCTGTGGTTTAACTTTCTGACATACCAAGGACCTTGATATATATTCCACAATCTCCTTCTTCATGTTCTCCCACCAAAAATGTTCATGGAGATCACAATACATCTTGGTACTTCCAGGATGGATAGAAAATTTTGAGCTATGTGCATTGTCCAATAGCTCTTTCATTATCTTAGGTGATGAAGGCACACAAAGACACGTTACAAACCAAATCAAACCATCATCGTTGATATGAAACTCTTGCAGCTTCCCTTCCTTTACGACAATGACCTTCTTTTGTAACTCCACATCATCCCTTTGTGCTTCCTTAATCTTCTCTTGGATGGATGGTTGCACAATCATTTGGGAAAGGTAGGATGTATCCCCTGCCCATACAATTTATAAATCCATCCTTTGCATATCCAAGAAGATATGGTATTTCAAAATCCATAACATGGATAGAGTAGCATGTTCTTTTCTGCTTAGAGCATCAGCTACCTTGTTATCCTTTCCAGGATGGTAGTGAGTAGAGCAATCGTAATTCTTGATTAGATCTAACCATCTCCTTTGACGCATGTTGAGCTCATTTTGTGTGAATATATATTTAGGCTCTTGTGGTTGGTGTATAAATCACACTTCTCACCATAAAGGTAGTGCCACCATATTTTCAAGGCAAAAATCATAGCGCCAGCTCTAGATCATGTGTCGTGTAGTTCTGCTCAAAAATCTTCAACTGCCGTGAGGCATAGGCTATCACTTTATCATTTTTCATTAGTACACAACCCAAACCTTTCTTTAAAGAATCGTTATATATCACAAAACTTTCTCCACTTTTTGGTAATGTGAGTACATGTGCAATGACCATCCTTCTCTCTAGATCCTTGAATCATACGACACATTCTTTGGTCCAGACAAACTTTACCCCCTTCCATGTCAGCTTAGTCATCAGGTTTGACAATCGTGAAAAGTTCTTCACGAATTGTTGATAATACCCTGCTAGACCCAAAAAGCTACAGATCTCTATTACAGAAGTTGGCCTGGGCCACTATTCAATTGCCTATGTCTTGGAAGGGTCCACAAATATCCCTTTGCTAGTGATAACATGCCCCAAGAATGATAATTCTTCCATCCAGAAGTCAAATTTACTGTACATTTCATTCAACTTATCTCTTCGCAAAGTATTTAACACATTTTTTAAATGCTCTTCATGGTCCTCCTTTCCATTGGAGTATATCGGAGTATCATCAATAAAGAATACCTCAAATTTGTCAAGGAAATCTCTGAAGACACTATTAACTAAATCATTGAAAATTGTTGGAGCATTAGTGAGTCCGAAGGGAATCACTATGAACTCATAGTGTCCATATCTTGTTCGAAAGGAAGTATTGGGTATATATTACTTCCTCACCATTAGTTGGTGATATCCTGACCGAAGGCCCACCTAAGAGAAATAACTGGCCCTAGGAAGCAGACGGAACAAGTCATCTATCCTTGGAAGGGGATACTAGATCTTTATCGTGATTTTATTGAGCTCATGATAATCATTGCAAAGGAGAATTGATTCATCCTTTTTCATAATGAAGAGGACTGGAGCACCCCATGATGAAGCACTCGAGCATATAAAACCTTTCTCCATATTCTCTTGTAATTGCTTCTTCATCTCTTTCTGCTCTACGGTGTCCATTCTGTAAGGTGTCTTTGAGATAGTCAGAGATCCATGGATAAGTTCAATAAAGAACTCAACCTCTCGGTCTGGAGGAAGGCCAGGAAACTCTTCAGGGATTACGTCAGTGTAATCCCTCATTATGGGCATGTCTTCAAGTGCAATTATCTCCTTTGTCTTGATCATTTGAGATAGATATTCTTGCTTATAAAGAAACAATATCCATACATGAGATGAATATTATACAGGAGACTCATGTTCCTCCTAACATTTGTAAAGAATCAGAGGATGCTTCGGGATGTGAAAAGTGATTTCCCTTTCCCGATAGATGATGTTGGCTTTGTAAAAAGTTATCCAATCTATGCCCAAGATTGCGTAAGACTCCCCTAAAGGATGTATGATGAGATTTGATTGAAGGTTAAGTCCATAAACATTAAACGGGGAGGAGTTATAAACCATGGATGCAGTGATCCCCCCATTTGTTGTTTTCACAAATAAATTCTCCTCCAAATTTTGTGGTTGTGTTTGAATAGTTCTAATAAACTTTCAAGATATGAATGAATGTGAAGAACCAGAATCAAATAGTAAGTCTTCTATTATTGAATGAATAACTATCATACCTATCACCATATCGTTGTGTGGCTCCACCTTAGCAGTAGTAATAGCATAAGCCCTTCGTTGTTTCCTTGGAGGTTTTTGTTGATTGCCTCTAACAACCCTCAGCTTAGGGAAATTGTTCGCATAATGCCCCAGCTCCTTGCAGTTGAAACCCTGCATTGTAGGCTGAGTTTTGTTATGAACCTTCTTTTATTCTTCAACATTAGCGGAATTGTTCATATAACTTTGGAAATTCATGTCCAGATGAACAAAATTTCTAAAATTTTAAGCAATTCTTGGTTCCCTTCAGACAGTTTCCAGGGTGCTTCATCCAACAATTTTTGCAAAGGGGAAAGTGAGGCTTCATTCCATCATGGAATTTTTTTTGATGAACCACCCATGTTATTCTCCATTTTTCGCTTCTTGTCACAAATCCCATGAGACAAATGAGAGTCTCCAATCTCCATTTCTACCTTGAGGGAACAATGAACAATATCCTCATAACTGTAAAAGTCTCAAATTTCCAACACTTTTTGTAGACTCGATTTTAGTCTTCTAAAGAAGCGATCTACCTTGCTTTCAGTGTTCATGGAAATTCCAGAGGCATACCTTGCAAGACTTGTAAAGTTTTCTTCATACGCCCTGATAGACTCATCTTCCTTCTGCCTGAGTCTGAGGAACTCTCTTTCCATCTTGAGACGAAGGGTTTGAGAAAAATATTTATTCAATAACATCCTATTGAATTCCTCCCAATCCATTTAATTAATTTCCTCTAGGGATATTGTATTCTAGATCAGTTTCCACCACTGATAAGCTTCCCCATCAAAATGATAGAGCACCAATACAAACTCTTCTTCTTACGAGCACTAAAGAAGAGAGAATATATTTTCAATGGTGTTAATCCATTGTTCTGTGAGGAGGGGATCAGAAGACCCACTAAACATGGGAGGCCATTTCTGCATGAATGATTCTACGACAAATTGCACTTTCCTTGCAGGAGGAGGGAGTTCCGCCTGATTCAAGTTATTAATCATAACTCGAGCCAGCTAAGCAAGTAATGTCATGATGTTTTGAGAACCCACTCCTGTCATATTAGGCACATCATTTGGGAAATATTCACATTTCCTATCACATTGGTTGTTGGAACGGGTTCTTATATTTACCACCATTAACTAAGAATAATATTGTATAATTAGAGTTCTTGTATACTTATCTATGGAGCATAAAAAACTTTTAACATAAAAGTATGAACATATAAAGAAGAAATATATCCTGAATTGTGATTCCTTAGGTTTATATCTATGTTATACTCAATCTATTTCATAACTTATATTCTTATGGGCTTCTTTTCGTCCCTTAATAATGGTTTTTACTACGCTCGTGAATCTACCAAATCATATACCCTGGGAGTGTCGTAACCAAGAGTGCCTCAAGGCCTGTTATTGTGAACTAGTTCCCATTCGAGTGTAGCTCAAAGTGGTGTTTTCAGGTTTTACCCCTAGATACATATGTGCCAGAGCCGCCTCTACCTGCTCGTATCAAGACAGGGATGTATTTTCTTGATAAACCACTTACTCAATACTCACAAAAAATTAGGACTATTTTCTTATACATAGTCTCATCCTTAAGGTTCTCACTAAGGTTCTCTATTCTTAATCTCCAAAAATAACAAGACTATCCTCTGATACCAACTATAGTGACCCTATACTTTTACATATAACATTTCATGATTTTAAAAGTAATTCATCATTACAGTACAAGCCAAGGATCATTATGTCTAGTGTCTTGGAAGAATAGGTACAGATAAAACAAAACATGGGGCTAAAAAACACTTCTTTATTTAATCTCCATAATGAGTGCCTAACTTCCTTTGATCCCTAAAATATTCATAGGGTACCCTGTGGAACACATGAACAAAGGGATGAGCTAAAAATCCATTTAAGGGAATGAACATAAGGATACATCTCAGGCACATGAGTTAGGAAGCATGACATAATGACATCCAAAGTAAGAAAATAATAAAATCATTTAATATAAGCATGGGATCATATAAACCTGTAATCATATAAATGTGGTAGAATCATAAATCATTTCATTAATAAGATTCAAGGCTAACCTCCAATCTCGTTTCCCATTTCAGTACGGGTCATGGCTAACCGCCAATCCTGTTTCACACTGTATCTCATGAGACTCAAACTTACCCAATGCATTGGAGCGCTATTTGGGCGCACCCATCTCAACATTTTCCTGAATATTCTTTCCACATAAATATTCTTACCACATATACAATCATACATAATCAACTATACACAAACATAAGGGTATCCATGAAAATAATTGGGTACCACAATCATGACATCAATCATAACTAATGTGTGTTTCATGAAATTGTCCATGTAATGAAATAATTAGAAAATAAATGAAGTTAATAGGATACAATAGGCATATATCAAGGTAAGTGGTGTAAAAAGTAAGTGACAAAATATGATAAATGTATTTTAGAAGCATTAGCATTAAAACATTTTTTGCGGTTTTAAGGAAAATACTATAGAGCTTTTTAAAATAGTAGAGAAGATAGATTCACTTAAAAGAATGTATATCCCCGAAAGTAAATGAGAGATGGATCTTCGAGAATATAAATATAATGTTGAAGTTATACATAAAAGAAAATACAACATCAAAAATAAAGATAGAGCAACCCAAAGGAATAAAGAAAGTTCGTGTAGAATCTCCATCATGGTTTATTGGTGTGGTATCATGTATAATTAAGAGGGATTGATGAGAGATATAAGGGATTTTTCATTACTCATAAAACATTACGACAGTATGGGGAAAGTTTATAAATGTACCCCATCACTTGGTATTACACAAAAGGCATATCATAGAGAACAATCTTGATTAAGAGTAAAAATGAGAGGATCCCTTACCGTAAGTCCATTGGTGTTCTCCACTTGATATTAATGACCAGAATAGTCAAATTAGGATTATTAATAAATAGGTCTAGAAACATATATACATGTAAAATATTTAGTACATTCTTTATAAGTTCATTTATACCAATTTTGATTGATTATAATGTTCAATTTCATGGTTCGGATCAGTTTGTTTCCTTGGTTGTAATGATCATTCCACTTGTATTTAGGTTCAGATAAAATGTAAGATAGAAGTTGTCTTACGGAATTGATATTATATATCATTAGTGAACATATAGAATGTTACATGGTTACCAAATTCATTTGGTTAATTACAGTGAAAGAGAACCAATACATAAGACATTAATGATAAACACTTGAATTATTGTTAGCGATTTTACCCATAATTAACTTGATTTTTATTATTATTTGATATCATGAGTGTATAAGGATTCAAGAACCATAAATAGGATATATATAAATTTTTTAATAATCTAGTTCAACCATAACATAAATGTTTTCATGACTAGAAAGAAAGATGATAAAAGAAATTTAAAACACATTATCCACGATGTCGACAATTCGACACATCACAGACGATGTTTTAATTTTAGAACGTGAGGGAGAGGAGAAGAAGCATGATGCTTGAATTTTTTCCATAAAAATGATTAAAATCCAGAATATTTGAGGTTCTAGATCTCTCATGTCTTTTGGGTATGTGATGTGGAAGAGGGTATAAGAAAAGAAGGAAATTGAAAACAAAACACTTGAAAATGAAAGAGGATCCTTACCCTTTGATCTCCCCTCTTTGAGTTTCCTCTTATGGCCTTTGATTTTGGCCTTTTGGTAATATCAGAAGGCCTTGGACGTGGGGAAGGATCTTGGGAGGATACTTGGGAAGAATTTGGTCTAGGAACAAGGCTTGGGGGGTGTGTGGGAAAGAGGTAAGTGAGGGGGTATTTATAGTGAGGGAGGGGAAGTTTTTCCCATTATTTTAAGTATTAGTTTATTATTTGAGGCCAAACTATGAATAATTGATAATTATCATAAAATATAATAAATTAATCATGAATGATTTGATATTATCATCGTACATCATCCATACGTCACCTATGATGCAGTATTTAGCATTTATTGTAATTTATCCTATTTTACTATTCATCTAAAATTCAAGTATTTCAGAAAAATCCCAAAAATTCACCCTAACCATTTAACGACGTGTAGAATCAAAAAATGAATTCCATTTTTCAAAAAAAAAATCTAAGTATTATTATTTTGATATTTAATTAAAATAACAATTCAGTACGAAAACCAATTTTAAAACATTCATTAACTTATTCTAAAATATAGGTATATTGTACTTCAAACATGAATATTATTTTTATACTATCATAGGTGATGTTACTATTCGTTAGGGTATATCACTATTCATAAGGGTATGTTACTATTCATTAGGGTATGTTACTATTCACTAAAAATTAATTTTTCCTTATCGGACTCCAAATAACTTACTGATTACAACAGTGTATGCCAGATTTTAGAAATTCCAAACACATCAGTGTCAAAATTATGTTTAGTGTTCACTTAGAAATTATTAGTTCATTATTTTGAGTTTTCATGTGATTTTATGACATATTTATGAGAGTGTAATTTTCATTGAAAAACATTGGTTCGTTACAATCAAGATCATTTTCCAAAACATGTTCACTGAACCACCGATAGAAAGTATCACCATTTCTCACCTTACCCTTAGAGAATTCATTGGCGTAATAATGGAGTTTATATATAGAAAGTAATGGTATTTATTTTTATATTTTATTTGGATAAAATACTGATTATTTTCATTCTATTTTATTATTAATTTTTAATGATTCGATATTGAGTTTGATAAAAATTAGATTTTGATATGATGTAACACAATTTGTATTTTTTTGGGAGAAATATAGTGTCAATAATGAAAAAAATTTTGATGAATTAATGAATTTTTAAAATAAATGATTATATATTAATATATTAATAATACTATTATTAAATAATATATATTAAATATATTTCCTAAAATAATTTTACAAAGTAAATTATAATTTTAATATGAGTTAGAAAGGTGTTATGGTAAAGAAACCCCAATATTTTTCAATAAATTGATTTTTTTATTTAAAAGATTAAATTATAATATTTACGGAATAACTTGGATAAAATTAATATTATTTATTTGTTACCATGTCAAAATTATCCAATAGTGATTTTTTCATAATTTTAAGAGAGATTTGATTTTTTGGTTCGATATTAATCCAGGTATGAATATACGTTGAGTATTATGGAATAAAAAAAGCTCAAAAGTTATGTAATAATTAATATAAAGGGTAGAAATGGATTTAATTATTATTATTCCTTTAATATAACATGTTTTGATCTTATTTATTTAATTATATAAACTGTTCATGAATCCACCAAACCCTACATTGCAATTTAAGATTTTAAAATCAATTATTTATAAACATGGCTCACTTCACATCATGAAGTATATTATTTAAAAGATATTCGTTATTAGGCCTATAAAATAATAAAATAAACTTCTATTTGGAAGAAACCACTAGTAAATTCCATTGTATAGTTTGTTTTTTGGATTAATTTCACATTTAGAGTCCAAAACCTAAGGTATGAAATAAATAATGAATTCACATCTCTTTAGCTATATAAATCCAACCAACCTCTTGTTACACATCACTACAAAAATTAAAACATTAATCTACCCAACCCATACCAATCGATATCTCTTCCAATTATCCCTTATGATCTTAAGAAAATACTCCCCATAATTTTGATGTACCCTCTCAAGGTAAGTGATCCTATCATTATCCTATTTATTCAACAACCCTCTTTATAGAGACCCGATCCTTTTACATAAAACATTTCATGATTTTACGCATACTTAATCATCAGATTACAAACCATGGATCTTTATGTCTAGTGTCTTGGAAGACTAGGTACACATAATACATAAAACATGGGGCTAAAAAATTCGTTATTTAATCTCCATAAAGAGCTTCTAACTTCATTTGAGCCCTTATATCTGCATTGGGTACCCTGGGGAACACATGAACAATGGGATGAGCTAAAAATATCAATAAGGGAATAAATATAAGGATGCATCTCAAGCACATGTGTTAGGAGCCATGACATAGTGATACCCAAATAATGGAACTTATAATATCATTTAATATAACATGGGACATATTAACACAAAATCATATAAATGTGGTAGAGTCATAAATCATATCTTTAGTGTGGTTTAAGGCTAACTTCCAATCCTGTTTCCCATTTAAATATGTGTTTAGCCTAACCGCCAATCCCGTTTCACATCGCATCTCTGGAGACTTATCCTTACCCAATGCATTAGAGCGCTATCTGGGTGCACCCATCTCAATATTTTCATGATTATTCCTAGAACATAAATATTCTTACCACATATATCTTCTTTCCCTATGAGTAATCATACATAATCAATAGTTTATAAACATAAGGTTACCCATGGAGAGAATTGAGTACCACACTCATGACATAAACCATAACCAATGAGTGTATCATGAAAGTGTCTATAAAATAAAGGGATTAGAACATACATGGACAGTCATAAGGTAATTTAGTCATAAAACATGGTCGGTGGTAGAAAATATAAATGACATCACATAAGAAATGTATTTGAGAGACATTAGCATTAAAACATTTTTGTGTGGTTTTAAGGAAAATACTATAAATCTTTTAAAACAGTAAAGAAGAAATTCATTTATATCAAACCAAAATTTAACCAAGAAGGTTTTTATAATAAAATTACTAGATTTAAAATGACAATGGTGTCTTAAAACAGAATATAGAGTGCACTTGAAATTTTGTAAAAGTTTGGGAAGTTCCATTAAAACGAGTGTGCTTATTGGGAAGTATCGAGGAGAGATTCACTTAAAAGCATGTATATACACGAAAGATAATGATAGATGGATCTTATAAAATGATTTTGGATCATATAAAAATAATATTTATGTTCTATGTAAAAATAAAAGACAACTATATTTTGGTAAAAAGAAAGATTGAGCAACCCAACGGAATAAAGGAAGTTCAGGTAGAATCCATTATAGTTTATCAGCATAGTATCGGGTGTAACTAAGAGGTATTGATGAGAGAGATAAGGGGAATATAATCACTTATAAAACATTAGGGCATTATTTTTAAGGGTGTATAAACATTCCCCATTACTTGGTATTACATAAAATGGCATAGCATAGAGAACAATCTTGAATAAGAGTGAAAAGGGGAGGATCCCTTACCTTAAATATGTTGGTGTTCTCCAATTGTTATTAACGACCTGAATAAATGAATTAGGCTTATTTATTAATAATTACAGAACATATTATACATTTAATTTATTTATTATAACCCTATTTAGTTCATTCAAAGACTTTTTTATTAGTTACAAGGTTCAATTTAATTGTTCGGGCTCGTTTGATTACTTGGCGTTAAAAGATCGGTTCACTTATATTCAAGTTTGGATTATATGCAAGAAGAAAGTGGTTGTACAGAAATGAAGTGATATTTTTTAGTTAATATCCAAGATATTACAAGGTTTTTAATTTAAATTAGGTTACCTCAAGTGATGTCGAATTATTATATATATAATAATAGTGATAACCGTTTTTGTTAATCGGTGGATTTGATTACAAGGAATGTGTTTTGATTTATTGCTTAATTTCATTTGCACCAAAGGATTACAAAACCCAAAATAGGATATATTACATATATAATAATATGGTTCTACCATAACAAAAATGGTTTAATGACCAGATTTAAATATATCAATAGAAATTGATTAACTATTGTCCTTGAATGTGCTAAATTAGCACATCTCAAATGGTGCTTTCATTTCTTTCAAATAAAAGGGGTGGGGGAGGATAAAATATAATGAAATATAACACTATCATGAAGAAATTAGAGTACATTTATGTTACTGGATTTATCATACCATTATAGTGATGGGAGGTGAGGAAAGAAATAAAACAAATAACATAAAAGAAAAGAAGAAATTGGGAAGAGGAATTTACCTCTTGAGACTTCCTCCATTGAGAACCACTTAAGGGGAAAGGTTTTGGTATTCGGAGGTGTCTGAGAGATTTTGGACATGGGGGAGGACCTTGGGGAGATATTTGGGTAGAATAAGGGCAAGGTAGAAGGCTGGAGAAGAGTGGAGAGAAGAGAGAGTGAAGGGGGATTTTATAGTGGAGGAGAGGAGGGATTTCATAATATTATAATCATTAATTTATTATTTCTTCACAAGATAAGGAATAGTATGTATTCCATGACCATGAATAGTAAATGGGTCATGTAAATTTGAACCATGGGTGGTCACATCAGCCATGATGTTAGGAATAGTCTATTTAGCTTATAATGTATATATACGGTAAATTACCGTATTTTACTATTCATAAAAAATCAAGTAATTCAGAAAAATACCAAAATTTCACCCTAACCATTTTTTGATTTTTAGAATCCAAAAATGGAGTCCGTTTTTCAAAAATAATTTTCTATACATGATCATTTTAATATTTAATTAAAATCATCATTTATTATCAGAAACCAGTTTTAAAACACTTATTAACACATTCTAAAATATAGGTATATCGTACTTCCTACTTGAATATTATTTTTATTTTATCATAGGAGAGGTTACTATTAATTAGGGTATATCACTATTCATAAGTGTATGTTACTATGCATAAGGGTAGGTTACTAACCACCAAAAATTATGTTTTTCTTATCAGACTCCAAATAACTTACTGATTACAAATGTGTATGCTGGATTTTCAAAATTCCAAACACAGAAGTGACGAACTTATGATTAAAGGTCACTTAGCACTTAGTTTTTAATTATGTTTTTTTCATGTGATTTTATAAAATACATAAGAGAAGGTAATTTCCATTGAAAAACTTTGGGTCGTTACATTCGTCCCCCCTTATGAAATTTCACCCTCAAAATTTAATTTTACATTCTAGTAATAAAACATATGTGGGTACTTTTCCTTAATTAGTTCATCCCGTTCCCATGTTTCCTCTTAATACTTATGATTTCTCCAAAGTACCTTGACCGGATGAGTAGTCTTGTTGTGTAGAACTTTTTCTCTACAATCTAATATCTTAAATGGCTGGTCAACATATGAGAGATCCTCTTCGAGCTGCACCATCTCTGAGTTTAGTACATGTGAGGGATCAGGTATGTACTTTTTCAAGAGTGATACGTGTAAAACATAATGAACTCGGGCCATATTTGGTGGAAGTGCAAGACGATAGGCCATGACTCTTATGACATCAAGGATCTCAAAGGGGCCATTATACCTTGGTCTTAGCTTCCCTTTCTTCCCAAATCACATGAATCTCTTCTATAGAGATATTCAAAGGAAGACATTATCTCCAACATCGAACTCAAAGTACCTTCGACGGTTGTTAGCATAAATCTTTTGCTAAATTTGAGCAGGTTTGATGTGTTTCTAGATTACATGAACATTCTCTATCATCTCTTGAACAAGATCAGGTCCAAGTAGCTTTCATTCACCAACTTCATCCCAACAGGTTGGAGTTCTACATCGCTTTACATACAGAGCTTCATATGGAGGCATCTGAATACTTGAGTGGAAGCTATTGTTGTATGAGAACTAAAAAAATGGGAGATATTGATCCCATCCACCATTGAATTATTGCGATAAGGCTCTATGAATATCTTCAAGGGTCTGAATAGTTCTTTCAGACTGGCCATCATTTTGGGGTTGATTGGTCATGCTTAAATTTAATTCAGTACTCAAAAAATGTTGAAGGCTCCTCCAGTATTTAGATGTGAACCTTGGATCACGGTCAGAGTCAATTGAGAGTGGAATACCATGCAGCCTCATCACATCCTTCACATATATCTTTGCATGTTTTTCAAGTGAGAGATCTTCTCGAATAGCGATGAAATGGGATGTCATGGTGAGTCGGTCAACCACAACCCATATCGCATTATTTCCCATCGATGTCTTTGGGAGACCCGTAACAAAGTCCATAGTAACATTTTACCATTTCCACATGGATATAGTAAATGGCTGCATCATACCATTGGATGTTTCTTACATAGCTTTAACTATCTGACATACCAAGCACTGTTATATATAATCTATAATCTTCTTCTTCTTATTATCCAACCAGAAGTGTTCTCGGAGATCGCAGTACATTTTGGTACTCCCAAGATGGATAGAGAAGGTTGAGCTATGTGCATCATTAAATAGATCATTCATTATATCTGGATCATATAGTACACATAATCGTGTCCCAAATCTTACAACTCCTTCCTCATCAATTTTGAAATCAGTGGATTTCCCATTTTTAACAACTTCTACACATTTCTAAATTTCCTCATCCATTCTTTGAGAATCCTTTAATTTATCCAAGAGGGATAGTTGAGCAATCATTTGAGAAATGTTTGATTATGTTCCTCCCTTAATGATTCCCATGTCCATCCTTTTCAAATCTAATAGGATCGGATGCTTTTCAGTTATTATCATTGAAAAAGATGTATGATTCTTTCTACTTAAATCATACGCCACCTTGTTTTCCTTTTTTGGATCATAGTGGATTGAGAAGTCATAATCCTTGATGAGCTCTATCCATCTTCACTGGTGCATATTATACTCTTTCTATGTGAATATATATTTGAGACTCTTGTGGTCAGTATGTATCTCACATTTTCCCTATAGAGATAATGCCGCCAGATTTTCAATGCAAAGATCACAGCTGCCAACTCTAGATCATGTGTGGGATAGTTCTGCTCATGGATTTTTTGCTGACTTGAGGCATAGGTTATCACTTTATCATTTTTCATTAGAAAACAACCTAAGTATTTCTTAGAAGCATCACTATAAACCACAAAGAGTTCTCCACTTGAAGGGAGTGTGAGTACAGGTGCAGTGATAAGCCTCTTTTTCAAATACTTGAAACAATATTCAAATTCGTGTGCCCAGAAAAACATTACTCCCTTTCATCTCAGCTTTGTCATTGGGTTTGACAATTGAGAAAAGTTTTTCACAAATCGTCGATAATACCCATCTAGACCTAAAATTCTACGGATCTTCGTTATAGAATATTACCTTGGCCACTCTTCAATTTCTTTCATCTTGGAAGGTTCTATTGATATCCCTTTCCTGGTGATAACATGCCCCATGAATGATACTTCCTCCATCCAGAACTCACATTTACTGTAATTTTCATACAACTTCTCACTTCACAAATTATTTATCACATTTTCCAAATGCTCCTCATGTTCCTTCTTACTCTTGTAGTATATTAGAATACCGTTAATAAAGACCACCAAAAATTTGTCGAGATAATATCTAAAGACTCTATTCATCAAATCCATGAAAATTTCTGCAGCATTACTAAGTCTGAAGGGCATCACTATGAAATAATAGTGTCCATTCCTCGTTCAAAAGGAAGTCGTGGGACTATCTTCCATCCTAACCATTAGTTTGTGATATCCCGAATAAAGGTCCACCTTAGAGAAAAAACTAGCCCCACGAAGCAGATCGAACAAGTCATCTATCCGTGTAAGGGGATAATTTTTCTTTATAGTGATTTTATTGAGCTCACAATAATCAACTCAGAGTCCCATTGATCTATCCTTCTTCATAACGAAGAGGACTGGAGAACCCCATAGTGAAGCACTCCGGAGTATTGAACCCTTCTCCATATTCTCCTATAACAACTTATTCAGCTCTTCTATCTCTACAGTGGCCATTCTGTATATTTTTTTTGAGATTGGTAGAGATCCAGGGATAAGTTCAATTGAGAACTCAACCTCTAGGCCAGGAGGAAGAACAAGAAACTCTTCAAAGAATACATCAGTACAATCCCTAATGATGGGAATGTCTTCATGAAAGATTATATCCATTGTCCCAATCATTTTATCTAGACAGTCTTTCTCCAAGGAGGCAGTATCCAAACTTGAGATGAAGATTATAAAGGAGAATCATCTTCCACTTTACAATTGTAAAGAATTGGAGGATACTTCAGGATATGAAATGTGATATCCCTTTCCCGACAATTGATGTTGGCCTTGTAAAAAGATAGCCAATCCATTCCCAAGATAGCATCAAACTCCACTAAAAAAGTATGACAAGATTTTCTGGGAGGTTCAGTCCACAAACAGTAACCGGGGAGGAGTTATAAACCATGGATGAAATAATTTCCCCATTATCTATTCTCATAGATAACATTTCCTCCAAATTTTGAGGTGTTATTTGAATAGTTCTAATAATCTTTCAAGATATGAAGGAATGTGTAGAACCAGAATCAAATAGTACGTTCGCTATTCTTGAATGAATAAAAAGCGTACCTATCACCACATCGTTTTGTGTCTCCACCTCACCAGTAGTGATAGTATAAGCCCTTCCTTGTTTCCTTGGAGGTTGTTGCTGATTGCCTCCGACAACCCTCAGCTTAGGGAAATTGTTCGCATAATGCCCAAGATCCTTGCAGTTATAACACTGTACTATAGGTTGAGTGTTCATTTGAACCTTCCTTTTTCTTCATCATTAGTGGGATTTTTCATATCACTTTGGTAGTTCATGGCCAGATGAGCAAACTTTTTTCATTTTAGGAAATTCTTGGTTCCCTTGAGATAGTCACCAAGATGCTTCTTCCACCAATTGTTTAAAAGGGGAAAGTGATGCTTCTTTCCATCATGGGATTTGTTTGATGAACTGTCCGTGTTGTTTTCCATTTTCTGCATCTGGTCACTAGGCCCATGAGACCACTGAGAGTATTTAATCTCTATTTCATCCTTTAGGGCACAACAAAAAATCTCTTCATAGTTGTTGAAGTATTGAATCGCCAACACTTTTCACAGACTCAGCTTTAGTCCGCTAAAGAAACGATCCACGTTGCTTTCAGTGTTCATGAAAAAGTCCGAGGCATACCTTGAAAGCCTTGTAATGTTCTCTTTATACACCCCAATAGAATCATCTTCCATCTTCTTGAGTACAAGGGACTCTCTTTACATCTTGAGAAGAAGGTTTCGAGGAAAATATTTGTTGAAAAACATCCTCTTGAATTCCTCCTATTCTATGGAATCAATTTCCTCTTGGGACATTGTATTTTCTTGATTAGTGTCCACCACTGATCAGCTTCCCCATCAAAATGATAGACTGCTAGTACAACTTTCTCTTCTTTCGAGAGCTATAGGATAGAGAAAATCTTTTCAATGGAGTTAATCCATTGTTCTACAAGGAGGGAATCAGAAGACCCACTAAACATGGGAGGCCTTTGCCGCATGAAGGATTCTACATCAACTTGCTCATTCCTCGGAGGAGGGGGACGTTCCTCCTGATTCAAGTTAGTATTCATAATTCGAGCCAGCTGAGCAAGTACTGCTATGAAGTTTTGAGCAACCACTTCCCTCACATCAGGCATGTCATTAGGGAAATCATCACATTTCCTATATCATTGGTTGTTGGAATGTGTTCTTCTATTTCCCACCATTAACTAAGAAAAATAACGTATAATTAGAGGTCTCAAACACTTAGATATTGAGAATAAAAAAACATTGAACATAAAATTATGAACATATAAAGAGATGTATATCCCGACTTCTGATTCCTTAGATTTATATCTTGGTTATCCTAGATCTATTTCATAACTTATATTCTTATGGACTTCTTTTTTCACTTAATAATGGTTCGTACTAAGCTCACCAATCTTCCAAAGCATATCCCCTAGGAGTTTCGTAACCAAGAGTTTATAAAGGCTCGTTATCGTGCAACAGTTCCCATTCGAGTCTAGCACAAAGTGGTGTTTTCCGGTTTTACCACTAGATTCATCTGTGCCTGAGCTTCCTCTACCTACTCTTATCCTGATAGGGATGTATTTACTTGATAAACCACTTACTCTATACTCACCAAAATTTAGGATTGTTTTCTTATACTTAGTCTCATCCTTAAGGTTCTCACTACGGTGATCTATTACTAATATCCAAAAATAACTTGACCATCCCCTGATACCAACTATTGTGTCCTGAGCCTTTTACATAAAACATTTCATGATTTTAAGCATAATTAATCATCACAGTACAAGCCAAGGATTGTTATGTCTAGTGTCTTGGAAGACTAAGTACACATATTACATAAAACATGGGGCTAAAAAAACTTCTTTATTTAATCTCTTTAAAGAGATTCTAACATCTTTTGATCCCTTACATATGCATAGGGTACCCTAGGGAACACATGAAAAAAGGGATGAGCTAAAAAGGCCAGTAAGGGAATGAACATAAGGAAACATCTAAAGCACATGAGTTAGGAGGCATGCCATAATGATATCCAAAGCATGAAACTTAGAAAATAATTTAATATAACATGGGATCATATAAACATGGATTCATATAAATTTGTCAGAATCTTAAATCATATATTTAGTACGGGTCAATGAAAACCACCAATTCTGTTTCCCATTTCAGTATGGGTCAAGGCTAACCGCCAATCCCATTTCACATCGCATCTCATGAGAATTATCCTTACCCAATGAATTGGAGCGCTATCTGGGCGCACGAATCTCGACATTTTCATGAATATTATTTCCAAATAAATATTCTTACCACATAAATATTATTTCCACACGAGTAATCATATATAATCAATAGTTTATAAAAATAAGGTTACACATGGAGAGAATTGGGTACCACACTCATGACATAAAGCATAACCAATGAGTGTATCATGAAAGTGTCCATGAAAGAATTGATTAGAACATACATGGAAGTTCATAAGGTATTCTAGCCATAAAACATGGTATGTGGTAACAAATAGAAGTGACATCACAAAAAAATGTATTACAGAGACATTATAATTAAAACATTTTGTGCGGTATTAATGAAAATACTATAGAGATTTTAAAATAGTAAAGAAGAAATTATTTAATATAAAACATGAATTGAACCAAAAAGGTATTTATAATAAAAATAATGGATTTAAAACGACAATGGTGTCTTAAAAGAGAATATATAGTGAACTTGAAATGGGGTAAATGTTCTGGAAGTTCCTTTAAAACAAGTGTGCTTATTGGGAAGTATCTAAGAGTGATTCACTTAAAAGCATATATATCCCCAAAAGAGAATGAGAGATGGATCATAGAACTTGATTTTGGAGCATATAAAAAGAATGTATAAGTGCTACATAAAATTAAAAGACAACTATATTTTGGTAAAAAGAAATATTGAGCAACCCGAAGGAATAAAGGAGTTCGGGTAGAATCCATTATGGTTTATCAGCATGGTATCAGGTGTAACTAAGAGGGATTGATTAGAGAGATAAGGGGTTTCTAATCACTTATAAAACATTAGGGAAGTATTGGGAAGGGTGTATGAACATGCACAATCACTTGGTATTATACAAAAAAGGAATATCATAGAGAACAATCTTGATTAAGAGTAAAAATGGGAGGACCCCTTACTTTAATTCCGTTGGTGTTCTCCACTTGTTTTAAATGATCGGAATAAAAAAGTTAGGCATATTAATTAATAATTCCAAATACCCTTCTATAGTCAATTTAGTTATTATAACCCTTTTCATTTCATTCAAATCCTTTTTTATTAGTTACAAGGTTCAATTTAATTGTTCGGGCTCGTTTGATTACTTGGCTTTAAAAGTCCGGTTCACTTATATTAATGTTTGGATTATATGAAATATTAAAGTGGTTTTCCATAATTGAAGTTATAATATTTAGTTCATATCCAGTAGATTAAATGGTTTTAATTATAATTTGGTTACTTAGAGTGAGGTCGCTTTATTATATATAAAACCATAATGATATCTATTTTTGTTAATCGGTGGATTTGATTACAAAGAATGTGATTTTATTTATAACATAATTTCATTTGTACCAAAGTATTATAGAACAAAAAATAGTATATATTACATATATAACAACTTGGTTCAACCATAACACAAATTTTTTCATGACAAGAATTAAATATAATAATAGAAATTGATAAATCGTTGTCCTTGAATGTGTTAAATTATCTCATCTCAAACGATGCTTTAATTTATTTCAAATAAAAGGGGGGAAATGAGAGAAGATAATAAAATATACCACTAGCATGAATAAATTATAGTACATGTATTTTACCGTATTTATCATACTATTATGGTGATGGGAGGTGAGGAAGGAAATAAAAAAGAAAAGAACTTAAAAGAAAAGAAGAAATTGAGAAATGGAATTTACCTCTTGAGACTTCTTCCTTTGAGAACCTCTTAAGGGGAGAGGTTTTGGTATTTTGAGGAGGATGAGAGATTTTCGATGTGTGGATGACCATGGAGAGAGATTTGAGCAGAATAATGGCAAGTCAAAAGGCTTGAGAGGAGTGGAGAGAAGAGGGAGTGAAGGGGGGGTTTATAGTGGAGGAGAGGAGGGATTTCATAATATTATAGTCATTAATTTATTATTTCTTCACAAGACAAGAAATAATAAGTATTCCATGACCAAGAATAGTAAATAGGTCATCTGAATTCTATCCATGGGCTGTGAAATCATCCATGATGCTAGAAATAGTATATTTATCTTATAATGTATATATACGGTAAATTACAGTATTTTACTATTCATAATAAAACATAAGTATTTTAGAAAAATCCCAAAATTTCACCCGAACCATTTTTAGATATATAGAATAAAAAAATGGGGCCCATTTTTCAAAAATAATTATCTAAATATGATTATTTTAATATTTAATTAAAATCATAATTTATTATAAAAAACCAGTTTTAAAACACTAGTTAACTCATTCTAAAATATTGGTATATCATACTTCCAACATGAATATTATTTTTATACTTTCATAGGTTAGGTTACTATTAATTAGGGTTTATCACTATTCATAAGGGTATTTTACTATTAATAAGGGTATATTACTATTCACCGAAGAATATGTTTTCCTTGTCATACTCCAAATAACTTATTGATTACAACCGCGTATGCCGGATATTCGAAATTCCAAACACAGATGTGACGAACTTCTATTTAAAGGTCACTTAGCACTTAGTAGTTCAAAATGTTGTGTATTCATGTGATTTTATGACATAATTAATATAAGGTAATTTCCATTTGAAAAAATTGGGTCGTTACACTCTTTTAATTATTCTCTTTAATTTACCATTTCTTCTTGTTGATATATTGTATTAAATATCCCCATTAATATACTTATGATTTCTATGTGATGAGATGATCCTTTCACTCTCATTTAAACCTTCCATGAACCTTTTGGTATGCACATTGTACTGTTAAAAATATCCACTGCATTTCCTACCTTACATTGGTATTGTAAATACCCATCACCATTTACACCATATGGTATTAACCTAGATACAACTATACATAATTTAAGGGGGATTAAATGTATATAAACCACTACTCATAATCATGGGATTAATATTGATGAATTAAATACTTATGTTGTATGTTCTATGTGGAATGCTCATGCTTGTACATGTCATGAATGTGAAGGGTGGGACCAAAATTATATATCCCTCTAATGGATTTGATAATGTTTTAAATGTAAGGAGATATCATGTATGGTTCATGTGAGTTTATCGTAATGACACTATATTATGATGTCTTGGTGTTCAACATTGAATTATTCTTATGATGTCATTCTTTGAGTTTTTTCAATATTCCTATGTTTCCATCATGTTATCATCGTATATCATGTTTCGATGTTCATGTTTATGATTCTCACAACTTTTATGTATCACTGATATTCCTAGTGACTCAAATGTATTAATTTTATAATATTATGATTTTATTATTCCCTTAGTAGTATTTATATCCAACCCTTTCTACTGTACGTCCCCATGTTATCTAGTGCAGTTTTAAAAGATTAAAGGAATTTAAGTGCATGTTATGGATGGTTAGATTAAGTCATTGTTTTTCAATTACATTTTTTATAACATGTACATAAATAACCAAATACACTATGAATAAGGATCATTGGGTTTGTATTAAGTGTATCTTTATGTAATAAATCATGAAATAATGTGTATTAAATATATGTGTTTTCATAGATGTAATTATAGAAAAGTATAGTAATATTTATTATTTAGGATTTGAAAAATATAGTGAAAGTAGTGGGTATCAGACTAATCAAAGGAAAAATGACCTTATGTTTTGTAAATTATACATAACATCCTAGATTTTATTTGTGGATATAGATTTGGAACAGCAGTACCTAGGTATAATAACACTGAAAAGGGCGCATTGAGATATACTTGATCATCACCTAGTTCATGAAAAGGTTTCCTTGTTACACTCCCAGTTTGACACTCATAGAGGGCATGCTTTGGTAGATTCACAACATCATTTAAAACCATTATTAATGGAAAATATTCCCCTAAAAATTTTTGTTATGAAATAGAACATGGATAACATAGATAGAAACCCTAAAATACATAGGTTAAGGAATGTATTTCATTTACATGTTATCAAATCAATTTTAATAGTTTCCATTTTACATGCTTAAAAATTAAAAAATTCTCTTCCATTAGTATGTTTTTTTATGAAGTAAATGTTTAGAACAAAAATCAAATAGTGGAAGCCAGCCATATCATCCATGTTTCTACTAATTTTATTATATCACACATGTTTAGTAAAACTATTCAAACACAACCTAAAAATATGGGAGTTGAGTTATTAGTGAATGTGTCAATTATTTAATCCAAAGAATATAACTCATCCCTTGTTAAAATTTGTAGGCTAAGTTCACTATAAAACATTGTGGTACTCCCTTTTCTAGAATGTGGTGCAATTATGGGAATAAATTGGAATTCCTTATATTAAATAAATATAAATTTCTAAGAGAGGAAAATCACCTTCTATATCATGAATCATCTTCAGATTATATAAAATTGAAATTATGAGGTTTAATCTTACCTTGTATCATCACCTACACAATAGATATTATTTATAGATGATAAAGTCTATCTGGATCATATAATTGAGACAAATGAAAATATAAACCTTGAAGACATTCCCATTTTGGTGGAATATATTGATGTGTTTCCCACAATATTTCATACTCTTCATTTAATTTGAGTACAATGATCCACGATTTTTGTACAAAGATATTGAATATTTATTGGTTAATATTCATTAAATTACACAAACACACACTCGAGGATCATAAAGGTATAATACTTTTGGAATATTGAAAACATAAAAAGGTGGTTAATAAAATATCGACATCATCTCCCACTAATTTCTTCATAACTAGCACCATTTTTGACATATCATTCTTAATACCTTTCTTAATATATTGGGGAAAATAATAAGAAGAAAAGGGAGAGATTATATTATCAATAAGGATATATAAGATAGATGTCAATGATTACATAATCCGAACATGAGCATAAGGGAATAATAATATGAACAAAATTTTTAAAATTATAAACAAGATATAAAAGATCAAAATATTGAGTTATGGATAAAATATTGTTAGTTTATAAGAAATGGTTCATAAAGGAAAATGATCCATGATTGAATAGAATTGGTATAATCCATGGAATTTTCTAATACACATTTTCACAAGAAAATCATTTCCCTAGTAGTCAAGTCACTTTTTCAAGACTATTATAGTTGAATGGGTTTACTCACCAAACAACCATAATATTCAATATTCACTTACAAGGATATAATAGTGTAATGAGTCCACTCCCCAAACCATCGTAGTAGTCAAGGTTAACTCCCAATACTATCATGGTCTACAAGGTCCCTTACTAATCTATGTTCACTACACATTCCAGTCCTATTTATCTTATGATATATCGATATTTACCCAATGCATTGAGTGGAGATATATGTCCCAACAATCAAATAAATATGATAATAAATACATGTTCCATAATTTTAAAAAATAATCATCTTAGAACTCATGGAAAGAAATGAATTTATTTGATGTATAACACATGTAAAAAGGAAAGGAGTTTCATAAAAATCTTGTAATCATAAGAATAAACCATTCAAAATAATAATAAGGATAGTTTCTTAGGATACTATAACTTATAATACATAATTATCATTAAATAAACCCCTTCTAGATGAATTTTTTTAAATGATTACTTGAATTATTTCTTAAATAAAATATCATTTTTATTTTGAAATCAATTTTTTTTAAAGGCATACAATTATAATGGAAAAACATTTAATCTAAAAGTATCTTGTAAGATTATAAACTAATACTAAAATCATTAAGAAATCATGATGTTAAGAACATTACCTAATTTCATAGAAGTTAAAAAACCATTCCTTCTGTTTTTTATCCAAAAATCACAACATACCTTATCTGGAAAACCAAATATTTTTCTTTCAATCCATTTAGAAACAAGAAAAATGGTAAAAATGAAATTTAATTTTTATAGGAAAATAATAAAAACTTTTTAAAATTATTTTACTAAAATACAAACTTCGTAATGAAATATTCTCCAGCTGATATATAATCATAATAATCCGGAATAATTATGATATTGTGAGAAAACCATACTATCTCGATAACATTTGAATCAAAACTCCGTGAATGAAATAAAAATATATGGAAATGTAAATTATAATAAAATTCATAATATCTATCATAAAATGAATTCATGGTTAATATATATACCACTTAATGGAAAAAAGGGATAAATTTTTGATTGGGTCTCACATAAATAAAAGAGAGATGGAAATCCCTTACCACATGCCAGACTTCCATTGAAAGTTATTTAACATCACGTATAAAAAATTAAACTTTATTATAAATATATATAAAAATATATTTCATTTTTATAATATCATATATATACATTATATATATATATATATTATCATAAAAATTGATATGGATAGAAAAGAAATTACATAGTTCATATAGAAGATAGGTCATACGTATGCATGAACATTGTATTCAGTTTTTGGATGACAGAATGTAAGAATGCTAAAAAATAATTAAAAATTTTAGAATTATTATTATATTAATTATATAATAAATAATCATAATATTCATCCCAATTAAATTACATGTAAAATAGAAATGAAAAATGAATCGCATCGCTTTGTGGAGATGGTAGTTCACACATACACACGAGTGAAGTTATTTTTTCCGATGGTTTGGAAGGAAAGAAGATAGATACTATATTTTAATTAAAATTGAGTAATTATTTCATAAATATAATATATAAAAATTAAATACATCATACTAACCATCCATGAATGATGGTGATTGAAAATGAGTAGTATTTTTTGTGTTGAGATGGTATGACAAAAAACACATGAGTGATACTTTCACATCTTGTTCAATGAGAATGAGGGAGTATAGTGTTGTTTTAACAATAATAATAACATCTAGGAATATGTGGAACACTAAATTTATTATTTTATTATGAATATAATATATTTTAATGTGGTATAGAAGACTATAAAAAGAAAGTGACTGGTTAAGTCAATTACCTCTTCTTTGAGACGATTCCCTTAGATCCCTATATGGTTAGTGTTTTTAGAAGAAAAAAACTATATAATGTGTATGAGGAAATTTATATGAATATTTTTCATGGTATTCTCTTGTTATATGGATCCATGTAATGTAAAGAAGTGAAGGACGTGGAGCCCTTTTATAATTGAGGTTAGGGGCATATTTGGAATTTCTCAAATGACTAAAGTATAATAAGACTATTTTATATCGAAAGGATATAAAATGGCGTATAAATGCATAGGGTATGAAATTTATGACCAAATATTATCCCATTTTACTTATTTAATATCTTTATGATTTTTTAACAATTTAATAAAATATTAATTTCATAGAATGTTATTATTACTGTGAATTTTGACACTATTAATTATTTGGACTTTAATAGCATCATGAAAATAGTAGAAATTAGAAAAAAACATTTAATAAATATATATCATTTCATTTTAATATATATTATTTTTTGATCACATAAATTATCACAAAATATAGTTTTTTAAAAATTTTAATATTGCATATTTGATTTTTCTATTAATTGAGCAATTTCTGCTTTAGTGTTCTATAAGAAGTTAAGGTTATTATTTAATACATAAAAATTTAAAATAAATTGAAGTGATGAAAATAAATATATTTTATTAAAATAAAATTTTTAGTTTACCAAATCCTCAAGATAACCAAATATTAAAATATTAGTCTTATTACAAATAAGACTGTGATATGATTGAATTATTTTGAAATAATATACCATTAATGTAATAATATTCTATAAATGGAAAAAAGGTCATATAACCATAAATTAAATTATTATGGAAGAAATTAACCAATAAAATAAAATTTAATTATGTTTTTGGGTCATTTAATAGACCTTGTCGTTTTATTGTTGACCTAAATTTCCTGATTTTCCCTAGTTGTGGTAACAAATATTAATATGGTTTCTATTCATATTGACAAAAAATAAAAGGGACATATTTAATAAATTTCTAAATAATAATTAAAAATATATAATCCATTTTTTTAGTATTGAAAACAAATAAGTGGCATAATATAATTTAAAAGTAAGCCAAAAAAATGTAATGATAAACATTTTTTTATGAAAAATAACCTTTAAAAATGTCAAATGTTAATAAGAAAAATAATTTTATAAAATAATTTTTTAAAGAATATAATTTAATTATTTTTTTTAAAAGGAAAAAATTAAATTTCAATTCAAATATATAATATGATTTTTATTTTTAAATAATTTTAATAAGAAATACAACTTTGAATAAAAGATAATATTTTTTCACTATTCATTGAAAAATAGATGTTTTCAAAAAAATGTAAAAAATATATAAAGAGATAAATTTGATATGATTATTTAAAAAATTAAATTTATTTTCTAAAATAAAATTTATAAAATTGAATCAGTTTTTTTAAAATAATTTTGAAAAATGGGACAAAACTACTTTTCAAAAAAGTACAATTTAAGTGTCAAATTCAATTTATTATTATCTCTTGCCTTGAAGACACATGAGATGAATGTTATAAATTTTATATAATGTATAATATATATTTTTTATAAAAATAATTCACCAAAAGTAATTTCATTAACTTTTTGATGTAAAATGCATTTGTGTGCGTGAAAACAGTTTTTTTAGAAAAATATTTCCTTTATTTACTAATTTTTTTTATTTTGATTTATAATTCATTGGAAAAAAAGAATTAATTTTTTATACATTTTTAGAATACATAATGGAAGAATTTAGTTAATTCTATTCATACCCCCATTCATATGGCTAGTTGATAACTATCATAATAAATAATACTATTTTAATATTATGTTTATATTTAATTTAAATGTGTTATAAAATGTATTGAAATTTATGCTTGGTGTTGAATATAATGGAATCTAAACAAAATGTTATGTCTAACACAAAATATAGAAAAGATTAAATTTATTTGAAAAAATGTCTCACAAAATCTAAGTGTGTTACATTCTACCTCAAAATGGATTTATCTTTAAATATTTATTTCTTTAGTACCAATAGCTAAGGATATTTTTTCCTCATTACATCCTTAGGTTCCGATGTCACTTTAACAACCATGGGCTTTTCCACAAAACATTGAATAGTTGAGTGGTTTTTTATAGCACTTTCTATATTCGATCCGAATTCTCAACGAATTGTTCCTTCTATAAAATATCATTATCCAGTGGTATAACCACTATGTTCAGTATAAGTGATGGATTAGGTATGTTCTTACTCAAGACAGATACATGGAACACATCATGAATATGAGAGAGTTTTAGTGGAAACACCAAGCGATGTGATATTATCCCAAAATGATCAATAATTTGAAATGGTCTGATATATCAAGAGCTCAGTTTTTCATTCATTCATCCATGGAGAAATTTATTGAATGACCTTCTCACTAAATTCAAATTCTTGATCTCGTCGATGATTATCAATATAAATTTTCTGTAAATTTTTTTCATATGTGATGCTAAATAAATCCAATAATCTATTTAATTTAATTATCTATATCAGGCCTCAATAGAATTCTTTCCACAAATTCATTCAATTATATTGTAGCTATAAAATTATTTCCATAAAGGTAATCATAAAGAGCCATTTTAATGCTTGAGTGGAATATATTTTTATTAGAAATCTCAACTTTAGGAAGGTGTCGATCTCATACACCTTTCAAATTCATAGAATAAGATCTTAGCATATCATTTAGGGTTTGAGTTATTCTTTTAGACTGACCATTTATCTGAGGATACTATGAAGTGATGAAACATAACATTGCAATAAGAGATTACTAAAGAAATTACTAAAAAACGAATGAAACTTTGGATCCTGATAAAATAATATACAAAATTTAACTCCATTCAATCCTTAACACGTAATTGACATATATCCTATAATGATTTTCTAAATAGAAAATTTCTCTAATTGAGATAAAGGGTGATGAATTCATAAGGATATCAACTAATACCCATGTAGAATTATTCCCTTTATGTGTTTTGGGAGAGTCTTATGACAAAACCCATAGTGATGTTTTCCCATTTCTTTTCTAATGTGGTTAATGTTAATAAAATTCATTTATACCTTTTCTCCCATCCATGAGATAATTACATAACAATCTGCATGGTAAATACCTTTAAATATCTCTCGTTATGTTGTCCCCCCAAAAGTAATCTTTCATTTAGGGGAGTGGTAGGTGGTATATCACTGTCACCCTTTAATTGTGGGTTCAAGACCAGTGAAATTAATAGATCCAACAAGTTATTGCCCAGTGGGTGGGTTACCCTTCTTTCAAAACTATATTAATAAAAGAAATTTGAAATTGAAATAATCAATAATAATTTTAAGAACATGAGCCTCAAACTTATTAGATGAGGACTCTTCATATGAATCCATAAGACCCAGGTTCAAATCTACACAGAGGAATAATTACAGGTTACTGTAGAAATACTATAGTAGGTAAGGTAGCTGGTACTATATCTGTTTCTATAGTAGGTACTATAGCATGTACTGTTCAATACTGTAGTTGCAAGAACTATTCACCTTTGGTCTGCTGGTTTGGGCCTGGAGTCCTTACGACGTTTAGGCCACCCATGGCCATCGGTCTAGTTAAAGATTTCAGGCGACCAAGCCACCTCGAGGCCTTTGGGTGACCTCATTCAGATCATGATGTACTGATGAATTAAGATAGACCAAATGAAGTAGATTTAAATGAGGACTCAGAGAGGGAAATTTGACCATAACAAAGTTATCCGGATTTGGAAGAATGAGATGGTATGGAAACTACCATCGAGACAAGGATTGTGCACCTCCACACCTATATTTCTAGTTAAGCATGAAATGATAATGTGGGAATCTTAATTCAGGTTCTAGATGACCGGGATGGGAATTTCCAAGTAGCCTTGCAGGGGATTTATTCTTCTAATACCTTCAGGTCTAGTAATCCACTAAGTATATAGGGCTTATAAGGGTTCCCCCTCATCCCTTGAAATGGGTATTATCAAAATTAAGTAAAAAAGGCCTTTCGGCCATTCAGCTATCTCAACAACAAAGATAAGATAAACCCAAAAGGATACCAAGGCATCTAATCATATGTTTATAAAAATGACTTTATTCTCAAACCTAAAGTGTTGTAATTCCATAAATGTCTCCCAAAATATCTTCAATATTGATAAACTCTTAACACATTAAATATGAAGAGGGGTTTCTATGACTCTGAACTTATGGTCATCCTTAAACTCATAAACCAATGATGGAATTAATAACTATAAATTTAATATTACATTTAGACACATATGCTTCCAAGAATAATTAAATCTTTAAATGATTCCTGATTCGTATAGCCAAAATACTATTGATAAAATACATCTACAATATTATTATTGAATACTAATCCATAAATAATTAAATACACCAACTTAAAATATTATCATGTAATGATTCCCTTTGTATTTCAAAGGTTATTTCTTTGGTAAAGGAATTGACTTGAATAATGACCATGTTCCCCACATATAATATATTGAAATCCTTGATAAATTATCACTCTACTCCCATCTTTTCCCCAAAAATAACATATTCTCGTCCATTTTAGAAATTCCTACCAGTTATTATTCCAACATTATTATCTTGTAAGAATCCCAATCTTCTTCCTCTATGTCATAACCACAGGAACATTCATAAATGTATATCCTCATATTATTCTATGTGCTGAGGATCTCCCCAATTATTATGTAGTTAATAATTTTCCATGATTTATGATCAAACACAATAAAAATATGTTTCACTCCACCATCATCTAATTTTTTTTATAATAGTCAGTGAATCGTCCATCAAATTCAGTGTTAATAGGATTCCATATGGTATCGTCCATTGATACTAACCAAAAAACATAGTAATAATAATCATAGTGGAAGAAAATCATAAACATTTACTAATAGAATGTAAAATCAAGACACATTACTTTTAGTCCAAGACACATTATTTTTTTCCTAGGCCATTCATGGTCATAATTAGTATCCCTCATTAATGATTGTGAATAGTGTAACACTCCACGGTTTAAAAAAAATGAAATTTCTGAAACTTTGTTTAATTGAGATATTTACAACTATCCTTTAAAAATAATTTTGTATCTTCTATGTTCAGAATTTTGAAAAACGTTTATCTAGAATTTTGTTCATTAAGTTATTTGGAGTCTGATAGAACCAAATTGTTTTTTGGTGAATAGTAAAATACCCTTATGAATATTAATATGAATAGTAATATTACCCTTATGAATAGTAAATTGTATTATGATTTTATTTTCTTAATTATTTAAGATAATGACATCTTGGTTAATTTTTCAATGTGATATAAAAGCAGTTATAAAATTAAAATTTTTAATTTTTAAATTAAGTATGATTTTTTAAATTAAAATAATAATATTTGGAATAGTATATTTAAAAAATCAAGTTCATTTTTAAAATCTATATGTCAAATAATGTTTAGGTTGATTTTTTGGGATTTTTATGAAAGAGTTGAATTTTTAGTTAATAGTAAAAATACAGTATTGAGTTTTCGGTAAGTTTAATGACATCATTAATGAGGTAATAGTGATGTAATAATTATGGTTGAATTATCTATATTAAAATACAATATTCGGTGTCCCAAGTGGCTAATACCATGGGAAATCCCAGGGTTTTTTAAATACTAATAATGAGGTGTCGCTTAAAAATTATAAAAATATTCCCTCACTTTGGTTATAAATACAATCCCATTCCTTCATTACATTCATTAAAAATTCATCCTCAATGATGCTCTGGCATTCTGACCTCCCTATTATTCCTCCAAAGGTGTAATCAAGCCCCCAAGTTTCTAACAATCAACTCTTAAGAGATACTCTACAAGGTATGATAATTATAAACTTCTTTCTTTTTTTCATTCAAGTTCTCTTTTATGAGGTATAACATTGATGTTTCCATACTATGTTATTATATCAATTTTATAATTTATATATACTATATTATGATTCATTTTTGGATGGGTGGCCCCTAGCCCCCCCCCCCCCTTTATTTTTTCTAAACCCATGTTCCATAGTCGTTAGGCTGCTGATTTTTCATTAGGGATTTCTAAACTATTCCTTTATTTCGAGTTCCATTCTCTTCTTATTATTTCCTCATACCCCCTTATAAAATAGTAATGAATGATCTAGTATCTTACATATTCTTTACTTCACCATTATTATGTATTATTATCCATTATTCCTCTTCTCATATCCCAATTAATCAAGAAAATATAACACTGTCCGTAATTTGTTGATTTACCATCATCATGGAGGATGTGATTTCAATTTCATTTACTTCTTTCAATGCTTGTCATGAAACCATTTTTATAGTTGAAACAGATTATTATTTAGGTAATATATCTTATATAAGGTTCTAGAATCATTTTGTACACATTTTATTAATTTATAAAACAAAATGATTTCATTATGATCGAAGAATCGCCAAATGACCTAAAAATATCAACAATGTTTTAACTTATGATTCATCATCATGTCAGAATTAAAAATGATAAAAGGTATAATTTATGGTTCTGGAATCATTTAAATACCACTCCATTCCAATTCTGGAGTTTCACTTCCAAATGAAAAAAAAATCCATCATGAACTGATCATGGAAACCATGTAAAGAACACACCCAACACAACGTAAATAACACAATATTACTAATAAATTTGTCCAATGGTGTTGTAAAATGATCATATATGTTGTTACAAACATTAATATGTTTCATAAAGATATTAATAACACTATTTTAACCATTATAAAGGAGTTTTAATCACATTTTAAATAAGAAGAACTCTTGGTAAGGGAATTCTTAACCCAATTTCAATTCTTTGGCTTAACATTATTCTTTATTCATTATGTGGTATTAAGATTATTGGTGTGATGGTTCTTTGATTATATTATGTTGAACTATGTTTATTTATAGTATATACACATATCCATTCCATTTTATCAATTCTAACTCCAATTATATTTTAAGGGACATTATTTTAAAATCCTTTTCCAACAGTCTTTAATAAATTTGAAATGGCTTTTTTCTTTTATTTGTATAAGGAATGAGTGGTTTATTTGGATTTAAAGATAATTTATTTCTATTATATGGTCCTTGGGCATTATTTATGCAAGGTTTATCACATTATATCCAAATATATGTTGGGTCGATCCCATTATAGCTTAAGATATGAAGAGTGATCACCATTATAGATCTCCAATGGATTGGGTACTCAGAAAATATAAGTTGACCCAATGTTTATTCCATGTGTAAGGGTTATTGTAAGAGTGACATGGTAAACATGAACTAGGAAAACTACATGATTTTTCTATTCATATGAGTTCTAATAATTATGGGTTTATTCGTTTTTATGTTATCACATGACTAAAACTTTCTTTATTTATACCCCTGGCAAAGTTTTATAATCATCCTGTGTTTTTAAAATGTTTTTCAAAGGAAATAAAGATGGATAAGATAAACAAATGAGTCATGATATTTGATATTGGGAATTGTTAATGAAATCTAGTTTTATGTTTTAATGTTTTATATTTAAATAAATGGATATTCTTTTAGTAGTGTCCTATTGTATGAATGTGGCATGTCATGTATGTAAGATATCAAAATTCTTCCCAACTATAAACCTGAAAATAACCTCAATGTGTAATAATATTTGGTCTTATGTAAAATTCAAGATTAATTAACATTTTAAGGCTATATATTTATAGTTGGTATCAAAGGATGGTTTAAATAAATTTAGGGGTTGGATGATATTTAAAGAACACGAGAACTGATTTTAAATATACAGTAATTTGGAATATTATATCATTGATTGATTACCATGTTTATTCATCTATGTTATGATTTTATAGAATGGTTATTCACAGATGAAATTGGGAAACTAGAGTAGGAAGGCACCAAGAGGCTGATGTCTTTCTGAATCTACAGCCCAAAATGGTGGGAATGCGAACTAAGCTATTTTTGATAGAAATGGCTTAGTTGACCCGAGAAATAAACAGGGGTGGTATCCATTCTTGAGAGAAAGATGATATACCATGATGAAAAATGTCTGTTTTTGGATCATTTAATGAGGAATCATCCTCTAGCATTCAGTGGAGCTGCAAATCCAGAGATAGGCGGAGGATGGATTAATGCTCTAGAAAATATATTTGATATCATGGGGCATTTTTAATTTAAATAATGTAATACTAGAGATTTATCATTTAGAAGGTGAATCCAATTAATGGTCGTATCAGGTTAAGAATTCGAGAGAAAGAGTTGATCTAGTCAGTTTTGAATGAGATGATTTTATGAGTTTTTTTCTAGAAATATATTTTCTCAGAACTGTTCGACTCAAAATGGATAAAAAATTCATTAAATAGAATTAGAAAGATAATGATTTTGTGGCAACATATGAAGAAAATTTTACAAGATTGGCCTGGTAAGTAGAAAATTTTTCTTGGGATTTTGATAATAAATATTAATATATATTACTTTAGTTTGAAACTGTTTTTGGCAAGATATTTGTCTTAACGAGAGTTTAAAATAAATTAAAAACTTGTTCATTATACCTAAAAATTATAGATAGAGTTTTTTTTGAAACATATGTGCCTCATGAGAACAAGAATAAGAAGCATTTAGGTTTGTAGGAAATGGGGAGAGACTTGTCAATGAAGTCTAGAGGTAAGAAAATGAATTTCCCTTCTTGTGAAAAGTGTGGTAAAAGGCATCCTGGTGAATGTCTTGTAAATTCTGGGAAATTATACTTATGTGTAATGATTGGATACATTTCTTGTGATTTCAAGTAAAATGGTCTGAAAATTAACGAGAATCCAAGGGTGAGATGCTTTAACTGTAATAAATTTGGTCATTTTGCTAATATTTTTCCAAAACTAGTTACACAAGTAAGGAATCAAAAAGATCGGAAGCACAAGAGTTTGGTAAAATCATTTTCAACCACTTTATCTAATGTAGAGATGTCAAATGAGGTGGTATCAATTACATTTCTTGTTTTTATAGATTTCAGAAATGAATTGTTTGATTTAGGGTATACACACTCTTTTATTTCTAAGAAATCTTTTGGAAAATCAGGAATTCGACCTCACGAAATGAAACTAGATATCATGGTAAAAAACCTTGACGAAATATTTTAGCAAAAATAAATTATAAGAATATTCTTATCCATGACTGTGGAAAGAGTTTACCTACAAACCTTGTTGTTTTACCTCTAGTAGAGTTTGTTGTTATTCTGAGTATGCACTGGCTTTCATTTTATCTTGCTGATATTGATTTCAGAGAAAAATAATTTTTTTAGAATGAATTTCATTTTGTGTACAAGAATAAACCCATATCATTAAAAACATATTGGGAATCTATGAAACTGATAAAGGATGCAAATGAAAGATACCTTTCTCATAATTTTAAAGATAATGGAACTATCAAAAATAATAATGTACCAGTGGTAAATGAATACATGGATGTTTTTCCCAATGATTTACCTAGTGGAATTCCTAATTGAGATTTTGATTTTACTGTTGACTTAGTTCTTAATGTTAATCCAATTTCTAAACCACCTTATCAAATAGACCAAATAGACTATCACAAATTAAAAATGAAATTGTAGGAATTATTAGATAAAGGACAAATCCGACCTAGCACTTCACCATGGGGAGCTCTTGTCTTGTTTGGTTAAAAAAAGATGTATTAATGAGACTATTCCTCGATTATAGATCATCGTATAAAATTACTATTAAAAAAGTATCATTTTCCTCATATTGATGATTTTTTTGATAATCTCTAGAGAGCGCAGTATTTTTCGATGGTTGACATGAGTTCATGGTACCATCAATTGAATGTAATGGATTAAAGAATCCCGAATATTGTGTTCCGTGCTAGATATGGTAATTATGAATTTGTAGTTACACTTTTTGGGTTAACTAATGCACCTGCTGTATTATTAGATCTTATGACTATAAAATTTCATGAGTTCTTGGATATGTTTTTGGTTGTGTTTATTGATTACATTTTAGTATATTCGAGATGTAAATTGGAGTATGAATAACACATAAGGGTTGTTCTTCAAACCATAATAGAAAAAGAAACTGTATGGAAAATTTAGAAAGTGTGATTTCTGGTTGCAACAGATTTCTTTTCTAGGTCACATTGAAAATAAGGATGGAATAACAGTTGATCCTTTCAAAAAAATGTGGTTTAACAATAGAAAATAACTACAAATGTCTCAAATATTTGTAGATTTATTGGATTAGTAGGTTATTACCGAAGGTTTGTTAAAAACATTGAACATTTATCTAGACCGCTAACTAAGTTAAACCAAACAGGGTAAAATTTGTTTGGATAGAACAATGTGATTTTTGTTTTCAAGAACTGAAGAAGAGATTGGTGAATTCTCCCATTTTGGCCTTGCCTTCCCGAATTGGTGATTTTTTCATCTACAACAATTCTTCATTGAAGGTACGTTCTTGGGTTATGATTTAGAATGATCAGGAAATTTCTTATGCTTTAATACAACTAAAACCACAGGAGTTAAATTTTCCCACAAATGATTTGGAATCAGAAGATTTGGTTTTTTATTTGAAATTTTGGAGGCATTATTTATACTCATCCAAATATCAAATATATACTAACCACAAAATTATAACATTTATATTCAATCAGATGGAATTAAACAAGAGGCAGATAAGATAGGCTGAACTCATAAAGGATTATGATTTTATGACCAATTTCCTTCTAGTAAAATCAAACAAAGTGGCAGATTCCTTGAGTCAAAAACATCATGCATCATTAACCATGATACGTTTGGAACATGATACATTGGTTAACGATTTGTTGAAATTTGTGTTAGAAGTTATTAGTGCAAGGAAAACATCTATTTAGTTTCAGGTTTTAGTGTAGTCATAGTTGTTAGACAAAATTAATTAATCAAAAAAAGAAGACAATGAGCTACAATAAAGTTATTATTTGTAAATATGGGTAATTTTCCAGAATTTGACCTTGATAAAGATTATGTTCTATGATTTTGAAAAATGTATTGGGTGAATTTTGATTCATATTTAATGAGATATTTGTTGGTTAAAGCTCATATTTCTCCATTTTTAGTTCATCCTGGAAGTACTAAGATGTACAAAGACCTTCGAAAGTATTACAGGTTGGATGCAATAAAAAGGGATATTGTAGAAGTTATTATGAAATGATTGAAATGTCAATAGGTTAAAGTATAATGGAAGTTACCGAAGGGGATGCTTCAAACATTTCTGGTTGTAGATTGAAAAGGGGAGAAATATTTCCACTGACTTCGTGGTGGGACTACCTAACACTTCTCGAGGTGACAATGTGATTTGGGTTATTTTTGACCGACTGGAAAAATCTGCACATTTCCTTTCTATTAGAGATACAATGTCATTATATCAGATTTATCAACTGTACCTCAAAGCTATTATCATGTTACGTGGATTTCCTCTTTAAATTGTTTCAAATTTGGATCCAAGGTTCACTTAAATCTTTTGTAAGGGGCTTCAGAACTCATTGGACACAAAATTAAATTTCAGTATAGCTTTTCATCCTCAGTTAGATGGGAAGTCAGAACGAACAATTTAGACATTTGAGGATATTTTTCGATCTTTTCCTATAGACTACTACGGATGTTGGGATCAATATCTTTCTTTTGTTGAGTTTTATTATAATAATAGTATTCATTTCAGTATACATATAGAACCTTCAATGAAATTTTGTAGGAAGTTGTGTAGAACTCCAGCTTTTTGGGATTAATTAGAGGAAAGGAAGTTGATGGGACCAGAATTAGTAGAGAAAATGGCTGAGAAAGTAATGATGATCTAAAAGCATATGAGAATAACTCACATCATTTAAAAAAGCTATGCATACAACAAAAGGAAATACTTCACTTTCTATGTTGGTGACTATATTTTCCATAAAATCTCACTGTGGAAAAGTGCGATGAATTCTGGTTAGAAAGGAATGCTAAGACTGCCATTCATTGGTCCTTTTAAAAACCTATAGAAATATGGACTAGTTTCATACTGAGTAGCTTTACCACCGAGTTTATCTTAGGTATATAATTTTTTTTTCATGTTTTGATGTTGAGAAATTATTTTCCAGATTAATCACGTGTCATGAGCCCCGAAGTAGTTCAGCTGGAAGAGAACCTTTCTAACGAAGAGAAACCATTTCAGATTCTTGATCATAGAGAATAGGTATTACAGAATAAGGTAATTCACCAGGTAATGTTTTTTTGGAGAGACCACATGGTTGTAGAAGCAACATGAGAATCTGAAAATACTATGAGGGAAAGGTACACTCCTTTGTTTAATGAGTAAATAAAACTATGAGGATACAATTTCTAGAAGGTGGGGTAAATGTGACACCCCAAAATTGTAAAAAAATAAATTTAATTCATGAAACTTTGTTTTAGGTATATATTTATAACAAACCTTTAAACATAATTTTGTTTCTTTTATGTTTTGAATTTCGAAAAAACAGTCATCTAGAGTTCTGGTCATTGAGTTATTTAGAGTTTGATGGAAACAACTTGTTTTTTGGTGAATAGTTACATACCACTATAAATAGTCATATGACCCTAATTAATATTAATTTTTTTTATTATTTTATTTTCTTAATGCACTAAGATAATGAATTCTTGGTAAATTTTTCAATGTGATATAAAATCACTTATAGAATTAAAATTGTTAATTGTTGAATTAAGCATTATTTTATTTAAAAATTAAATTTATAATATTTAGATAATAATTTTCATAAAATGAATTTCATTTTTGAAATCTAAATGTCAAAAAACTATTTTGGTGAATTTTTTTGATTTTTCTCAATGAGTGGAATTTTTAGTGAATAGTAATAATACAGTTTTGAGTATTCGGTAACTTTAATGACATCATTAATGATGTAATAAAAATGTAATAATTACGGTTGACTTGTGAAAAGTTAAATATGATATTAGGTGTCGCAATTGGATAATACCATGGGAAAATACCATGGGCAAGACCATAGTTTTTCCAATACCACAAATTAGGTGTACCTTGGAAATTATTAAAATATTTCCTCACATTTTCTATAAATTCAAACCCATTCCTTCATTTTATTAATTAAAATTTTTCTTAAACATTGATTTTCCCTTCTTACATACCTATTAGTCCTCTAAAGGTGTCCTTAATCCCCAAAGGTCCCAACCATCAAGTCTTTGGAGTTACTCTACAAGGTAAGAGAATTATAACTTTTTTCTTTTTCCATTATAGTTTTCTTTTATGTGGTATAACTTTTATGTTTCCATAAAAAGTTATAATTTCTATTTTATGATTTATATATACTATATGACGATTCATTTATGTATGGTAAACCCCTTACCTCCTTCTTTTAAATGATTTCTAAAACCATGTTGCATAGCTATTATGCTACCGATTTTTCGTAAGGGATCTCTCAACTATTCTATTATATTGAGTTCATTTATCTTATTATTATTTTCATAATATTTCATTATCCAAGAATAATTAATGATCCAATATCTTATATATTAATTATTTCATCATGTTTATGGAATATTAACCATTATAATTCTTCTCCTCTCCCACTCAATTAATAAATTGAAACGCCATCTGTGATGTGTCGATTTACCGACATCATGGACGATGTGATTTAAATTTCATCTACTTCATTAAATTCTGGTCATAAAAACATTTTTATGGTTGAAACTGATTATAATTTATTTATTATATATTATATAAGGTTCTGAAATCATTTTTTACTCATGTTATTAATTTAAAAAACAAAATGATTTCATTACGATTAACGAATCACTAAAATGACCTGAAAAAATATAAATAATGTTTTACCTATTGAGTCATTCTAATGTCATAATTAAAAAAGGTAAAAGGTATAACTTATGGATCTAAAAACATCTAAATACCACTTCTTTCAAACTCCACAGTTTCATTTCAAATCGACAAGAATATCCCTCATTAACCGATCATGGAAACCATGTAAAAACGTAGCTAAAAAAATGTAAAAAATAAAATATTACTAATAAATGCATCGAACAATATTCTAAAATGATAATATAAGGTGTTATTAACAATAATATGTTTCATAAAGATATTAATAATAGTCTTTTAATCATTTTAGAGGATATTTAATCACATTTTATGTAAGAATAACCTTGGGTACGAGAATTCTTAACCTGATTTCCATTCTTTAGGTTAACATTCTTATTTATTCATTACGTGGTATTAAGATTATTTTTGTGATGATTATTTGTTTATATTTTGTTTCACTTTGTGTATTTATAGTTTATTCACATATCTATTAAAATATATTAATTATCACTCTAATAATATTTTAAGGGATGTTCTTTTTATAATAATTTTAAAACGCTTTTTAATATATTTATAAAGGATTTTTTTCATTTATATGTATATGGAATGTGCAGTTTCTCAGGATTTAAAGAAACTTTATTACCATGATATGGTCCTTGGACATTGTTTATGTTTTTTTGAGTCTATTATAACTCAAGATATGTTTGGTTGAGCCCGTTATAGCTCAAGATATGACGCGTGAGCCCTATTATAGCTCTCGAATGCATTTGGTACTCCAAAGATGGAAGTTAACTAAAAGGTTATTATATGTGTAAGGGTGAATGTATAAGTGATATGGTAAATATATACCAAGGAAACTACATGATGTTTCTATACATATGAGTTTTTATGATTATGGGTTTTATTGGTTTTTATGCGATCACTTGACTAACGTTTTCTTTCTTTATATACATAACTGAGTTTTATACTCATCTGATGTTTTCAAAATGTTTTTAAAAAGATATAAGGATGGGTAAGAGAAATAATGGAGTCATTATTTTTGATATGGAGTGTTGTTAAATAAATCGTGTTTAAATATTTAATGTTTTATATTTTGAAAAAATAGATATTGTTTTCATATTATCTTCTTGTATTAACTTGGTATGTAATGTATGTAAGATATCCTAATTCTTCTAAAATCTAAGCCTAAAAAGACCCTCAATGTGTAATAATTTCTATTCTTGTGTAAAATGTAAAATTAAGCAATGTTTCAAGGCCGAGTCCTTATAAAGAGTTTGTGACATTCCAAAAAATATCTCTCGAGAGTTCCAAAAGTGGTGTACAGCAAGTCTCTTTGTCATACACTGGGTGATGACAAAGTATTTATCAATACACAATTTTTGGAGTTATTACCCCTAAGAACTGCAAATCTAGAGCCACATCCACTTGTCTTATCCATACTAAGTTTTATTCTCTTATAATCTATATTCTATCTATTTTTTCAAAATTCCATGACGTTTCCTATACTTTTACTCATCCTCATACTTATCCTTATTGATATACCTATAAATATCCATATAAATATATCTAGGGATCTCAGTAATGTTTTCTCATCCAATTTTCCACAATTCAAATAAAACTATCATCAGATACCAATAATAATGTCCCAATAATTTCATACATAGATATGAAATTGTTTTATGTTAATTTTCATTACATTATTAAAACACATGCTTGATGATCTTAAAGGTATAATGTCTTTAGAAAATTAGAAAAATAATATACTTTTTCATAAAACATATGCATCTTCTCCCACTTATTTCTTCATATATAACAACATTTATTAAAATTTCATGTGTAATAACAACATTAAAATATTTTAGAATGGAATAATAATAAAATGGTGATCTAAAATGATCTATAATGGTATTTAAAGGAGATATCAATGATTACATAAAAATAACATGTGTATAAGGGCATAATAATATGACCATAAAATTTGAAAATTATACCATGAATATTAAATACTATAGTGTCGAGTCATGGATTAAATAATGGACATTTATAAGACATTAATCATAGAGGAACATGGTCTAGGAGAGAATAAAATTGGTATAAGATATAGAATTTAGGAATACACATTATATTATAAACTCATTTCCTTAATAATGTAGTATATTTACCAATATTGTCCCAGTAGAATGGGTTAAATCCCCAAACCATCATAGTAGACATGGTTCACTACCTATACAATCATAGTGCAATGATTTCACACCCCAAACCATCATAGTAGTCAGGGTTCACTCTTAGGACTATCATAGTTAAATGTGTTTACTCCCCCAAGCTTTGTATTAGTTAAGTTTCACTCTTAATACTATCAAGATGGATAAGGAACCTTACTGAACTTAGTTAACTCTCTACTATAATTTTGTATAACTCATGAGATATCAATATTTAACCAATGAATTGGAAGAAGATATCTATCCCACCCATAATATAAATAAAATCATACGTACATTTTCTATAATATCATAAAACATAATCATTATAGAACTCATTACATGAAATGAATTTCATCAAAGTATAACCTCTGGAAAAAGGGAATATGATTCATCAAAATATTTTCATCATAAAAAACCATATAGAAAACGAATATGTGTTAGATCATTAGATAATATCCCAAGTAAAGAGTAAGTATCAAAAAATTATGTCATATTAAAAGGAAAACCTAATTTAAAAAGACCACTTTAAATAATTCTGAAGGAAACATCATTTACATTGTGAAATCGTATTTTTAAAATCATTTTATCTATAGTGGAGGACAATTTATTTAAAAATAAATTTTTAATAATGTATCAAAATATTAAATGTTTTAAACCTTCATGATGATAAATAACCCAATAATTATTTATATGTTTAAAAAACACTCCTTCTATATTATTTTTCTAGAAGAGTCACTAAATACCTTATTTGGAAACTAACAAAAAAAATCATCCAAACTGTTTTTCTAAAAAGAAAAAAATGAGTAAAAATGAAATTAAAAATTGTAGGAATATAGTAAAAAGAATATTGAAAACATTTTAAGAAAAATATGGACTACTAAGTGACATATTCCACAGAATATACTTAAAAAAATAATCCACAATAATTATGAGATTAAGAAATAAACCCTTACTCTGTTGGTAAATAATGATTTATAACCCCATGTAGGAAATAAAAATAAATGGATTTGAAAATACCATTAAAAATAATAATCTATATCATAAAAACCATTAATGGGAAGTATATACACCACTCAAAGTAAAAATGGCTGAATATGGAATGTGTCCCACCAAAATAAATGTTAGATGAAAATCAGTTACCTTAGGTTCGACTTCCATTGAATTTTCTTTAACCTCATGTATAAAAAAAATAAATTTATTATAAATATATATCAAAATAATTTAAATTATTGTTATATCATATATATTATTTATATATATATATTTTATTTAATTCAGAATGATATAAACTGAAAATGAGTTTCCCAATTCATAGAGAGGGTAGGTTGTACATACACATGAACAATGTATTAAATTTTAATACGATGGAACAAAATAATAAAATGAATAATTTACATTAAGAAATGCTTATTATATCAACTGTATCATATATATATTTATCACAACAATCCTACTTAACATCCAAGTAAAATAAAAATGCAAAAGGAATCACATCACATAGTGGAGATAATAGTCACACGTAGGCACAAGCGACTTTATCTTTGACCAATGGTTTGGAAGGAATGAAAAAAGATATTATATTTTTATTCCAGAATTATAATTATTTCTTAAATATGATATATAAACTTTAATCCCATCATAGTAACTGTCCATTAAATATGGTGATGTAAAATTAATTTTATCGCTATGTGGAAACCGCAAGCTGTATGTACAGATGAGTGATACTTTTAGTACATATTTGATAGAAAAGACAGTGTATAGTGGTGTTTTAATAATCATAATAACATTTCATAATATTTATGATAATAAATTTATTATTTTATTTTGAATATATTATTTTTATAAGAATTGAAAAAAGTAGAAAAAGAAATTGATCAGTTAGGGTGATTACATATTCTTTGAGACGATTCCCTTTAGTCCCCTTTAAAGGGATCTAGGGTTAGAATTTTTGAGAATACCACCACCTATCAATACAATAAAAACATGGTTTAGTGGCAATATTGTGGAAACGGTTCACAAAACTTCCACTAAACGTTTTCGGTGAAATGTTTCGCGGCGGTTTTTAATATGCTGCTGTGAAACCCATAATTTTTTTTAAAACTATCGACCCTTCCCTACGCCCACCACGTCTGTTTCCCCAAAACTCTCACGAACCCTACACCCTCCCTTATTCCCCAAACCCCCCCAGCGACCCATGACCACCAACCGTCCGGCGACCCAGTGACCACTGTCTCCGGCGACCCCGCGACCCACGACCTCCGTCTCCGGTGACCTCGCGACTAGCGTCTCCAGAAGACCCCATGACCGGAGACCCCGGCGACCCGTTACCCCCCTTCTCCCAATGACCCAAGGTTCCTAACCTAGTCTTGTATATATTCCTATAATCCAATTATTATTTCAGGCTATACGCTAATATATTTTGAAGGAATGTCTTCCCAGCATGTCTCTAAGTTAGCTCTGATGTGCTGTTTTGAGAATATGAAAGGAATCAATCTCATCCCTCATGGATAAATGACACTAATTTTAGTCTTTAAAAATTCCCACCTATTTTGGGATCTTAGGTTCTCCATCATCAAACCATCCAAAAAAATATTATTCCTTAATCCCAGGATGTGTCTCACTCCCTAAAAATTTATTGAGCTTTCGCTCTATGTCTGGAAAGAATCATCTCCAACACTAACTATCTCTAGATATTTATCATTTTATAGATACTCCCCATTGAATCTCATGGAAGTGTATTTATTCATACTTCTTATATAAGGTGTTCAATGAATCAAGGTTCCAAATTCTATCAACTAACAATCAAGTGAACTAGTGTCACTTTGTAGCAATACACTCCCATCTTCTGAAACGTGATTCAAGGATCCACTTCCAGAAGTATATATTCTTGAGTTCACTCTATGCTAATTTCTATATTTCATGAGGTTACCTTTCTACCCAGAATTCCAACACATAGGACCACTCTCCACCAAACTACTACTGCTCCTTATTCTCTTTAATTTTCCTTTATTATGACCCTTCTATAATATGGATCGACCCATTCATTTCACACCATATACATGTATAACATATCTATATCCATTTCCAATTAATTTCAACATTCATAATTAAATCCCTAATGTCCATAAAAAAGGTCATTATTTCTACTCAAGTTACTCATAGTGGTGATCATTGCATTCTAATATTAAAGGGGTGATGATAGTAACAACAACACCCATTCCAGATCCTTGAAATCCACCTTAACTAACTCCAATTTAATTCATATCAGGTTGAAGTAGTTAATATGATTTACAATAAAATTCTCTTCTTATATACTCATGTCGAACGATATCTTTAGTAAGAACATTTTATTTATCACCATGGGATTCTCAAACATGTTAGGCAAGATCTTTATAAGTTCTAAACTATTGTCACTTACTAAATATTTTAAATTTATTATGATTGAATTAAGTATAATAGTTTTTCTTAAAGTTGGAAATTCATTTCTAAATAATTACTTCAAATTAACTGAGCTTAGGACATGAAATATACATTAATGTTTGAAGTAAAAATTGGAAATGTCCATTGTATTATATCAATTCCAAATTTTATGGTTTGCATGATTTTTTTTATATGAGTTGTTTGAAATATTTAAGATAAATTTTTATAGTACTAAATACAAAAAATATTTAAGTGAAAATATCATACATAATTCATTTGTTTTTAAAAGAGATTTTAATGAGAACCCCACTATAGAAAACCAAGTGGATGAATTAAAATTGCATAACCTAATGATATAATGAATAAGAAATGTCTCTCCAAATTCAAGGAAATAAGAAACACTATCAAATTCAAAGAGAGAGGTAAATTCAAATAGATTTTGAAAAGATTGAAAAACATAAAGAGTGATGAAACATGACCAATTTTCATGAACTGACCTAGGCTAACCATAATCAGGGTACCCAAGCTGGCCTGCGATAAGTCTCAAAGGGTGTCATATAATGGATAAATATTTATAGTAATGTCTTTGTACTAATGGTATGAAAATCGTGCATCTTTGGCCTGTTCAATGACATCACTTTCAATGGGGTGTTTTTTGAGGAAACATAAATGTGTGATCAATAGTGTTATGATAAGTGTGTAACCCGATATTCATACTACTCCTCAATGAGGTGTTGATGCTATCTCCTAGGGACCAGACTTGTTCGTTTTGTCTGGCCATGCTATGTAAGTGGTAAATGTGATCAATGTATCATCTTTATTATGTTATGCATACATTATGATCAGTGGGACATATTTATTATATTATGTTTCTAAAATATTACACTATCGTATATATTAATCTCTTTATATATTTAGTAGTAACTATGTGTTTTACTTTTTATTATTATTGTGTAGGCACATTTTGGTATACATGGATAAAATATGGATCACATTACCGAGGAACACACCTCAATATGTTAAGGGTTTGAATGAGTTTTTATATTTTTCAATTTCTAATCGATCCATTGAAGGGAGAATAATATTTCCATGTCCAAAATGTAAATTTAGAGCATGGTTGAAGAGAGATGAAGTTTGTGAACAATTAATACTGAAGCAATTCCCTGATCAATATTTCTATTGGAATTGGAATTGAGAATCAAACAATACAGAAAGATTGAACACTGATGTTAATCCACAGAATGAGGTCCCTAGATTTTCGATAATGGAAAATGAAATGCAAAACCTCATAAATGATGAATTCGGCACTGCAAGACCCCACTTTGAGCATCAAAACATATCATAACAACCTTAAGAGGGTGCTACAAATTGCAACATGACATGTGATATTTCTGAGACAATAACACAAGATGATCAAGATTATATCATATCATTGGATCCTCCTCTTGATTCAGTGGAGCCAAATGTAAGGGAAAACTTCAGTGATGAAAAAGAGTTTCATGATTTAGTTGAAGATGGAAATCAAGAGTTGTATAGTGGGTGTTTGAAATATTCAAAGCTTTAATTTTTTTTGAAGTTGTACCATATCAAATTTCTATTTTGAATTAAAAATAAGGCAATGTCCATGTCATTGGAATTGATTCATGATGCATTTACTGAAGAAAAAATCCAAGAATCATTTTATGATATGAAAAAAGATGTTAACAAGCTTGGTTTGAATTATACAAAAATACATGTGTTTCCCGATGATTGTATGATTTATTAGGGAGAGGATTCAAGTATACAGAATTGTAAGAAATGTTATTATTCTAGATGGAAGTCAAAGGGTGATGTTGGAAGTCTGATTGAACATAATTTCATGGAGAAGGATAAAAGGAACACACATGAAAAAGGTTTGTGTTACTTTCCTTTGAAGCCTCGATTGCAAAGATTATTCATGTCATCAAAAACCTCCGAACACATGATGCGTAATTCTGTAGATAATAACAATTATGGGTTAATGAGAAATCCATGAGATTCCCAATCATATAATACATTTGATCCATTACATCCAGATTTCGCAGTTGATCCTAGGAATGTTCCATTGGGATTGGTTGTCGATGGATTCAACCCATATGGGACTTTGAGTACCAGTTATAGCATTTGTCCAGTTGTTTTGATCCCTTCTAATCTACCTTCGTGGATGTGTATGCAACAATCATATTTTATGATTTTGATCATTATTCCTGGAAAAAAATGCCTAGAAATGATATTCATGTAAACCTGCATCATTTGATTGAAGAATTGCAGGAGTTATAGAGCAACGGTGTTGAGACATTTGATTTTTCATCTAAAACAACGTTCAAAATGCTTGCTTCTTTAATTTGTAACATTACTGACTTCCCTGGGGTTGGGAATTTATCCATTTGGAACACTTATAGGGGTTTGGCATGTCCCATTTGTAACATTTATTTTGATCCCAAATGGCTACCTCATAGTAGAAAATGGTTCTTATTGTGCCATTGAAGATTTCTTGATGCATCTCATAGATTTCGGCAGAACAAATAAAAATTTAATGGTTCCATTGATCGTAGGTCACCTCCAAAGTTGTTAACCGGTTCTGAAATATTGAAACATCTTGAAAATGTTGAAATGGAATTTGGGAAGGTTCATTATTTGAATGATAGTGGAAAATGAGTACGAAGTGCATCATCAAGTGAAATCGGAATGCTATAATGGAAGAAAAAAAGTATATTCTTCAAACATCCATATTGGGGATTTAATTTATTGTGCCACAATCTTGATGTGATGAATATTGAGAAGAATTTATGTGATAATTTGATTTTCACATTACTTAATGAGCATGGAAAGTTGAAGGATCATCTCAATGCTCGCAAAGGCTTACAAGTAATGAACATAAAACATGATCTCTATCCAGATGAGAATGAAAAGTATGATCCGACCATTTTTGAAATGAAAAATAGGGATAAAGATACGTTCCTTCGAATTTTAAATAATGTGAAGGTATCTGATGGGTATTCGAGTAACATCTAGAGGTGTGTTGACTTGAAGAATCGTAAGTTATATGAATTGAAAAGTCACAATTCACATATTTTGTTACAATAGTTACTACCATTGGCATTGCATACATTATTAACTAAAAAAGGTTACTGCCATTGTACTCTAATTCTACACATTTTTCAGGAAATTATGTGAGAAATCTCTACATCCATTTTAGCTTTACAACCTCCTGGAGAGGTTTGTATTGACCCTTTGTTCAATGGAGATGATCTTCCCTCCATCTGTTTTTACTGTCATGATGCATTTAACTGTGCATTTGGTGGAAAAAGCTAAATTAGGAGGCCCCGTTCATTATCGATGGATGTAAAAAATTGAGAGGTATTTTATTTATATGTTTCCAGTTAAGTAAAAAAATTTGGAATTTAAATAAAATCATAATATTATTATTTTATTTCACAGATATCTTGGGAATTTGAAAGCATACATGAGAAATAAAGCTCAACCAGAAGGCTCTATTGCTGAAGGATATTTGGCCGAGGAGTGTCCCACCTTTTGTTCCATATATATAGATTATGTTGAGACAAGATTTAATCAAGTTGAACATGTTGACGACCCATAAACTCAATCTCAAATGCATCAGAAATCAAAAATATTTCCTCCTATTGGACGATCAGTTGGGAGGACCTCATATGTGACACTGACAGAATTGGAATTATTAAAGGCACATAGATTTGTGCTACTGAATAGTGAAATTGAAGATCCATTTATTGAAGAGTTTAGGATACAAAAAAATAGATGAATGAGAGGTCGATCACAAAATGAGAAAGATATAACGAAAGCTATGAATAAAGAGCTGGTATAATAGTTTGCACGATGTGTAAGTCTATAAATATTGCAATAAATACAAATATTAGTTTGAAACATACAATTTGTAAATCTATTAAATTATATTTCTTTTTTCAGATCATGAAAACTGATACTCCAGTAGGCTTGTCAGAATATTTGAATTTTCTTGCTAGAGGTCCTATAAAACAAGTTAGAATTTTCGATGCTTATAATGTGAATGGCTTTAGATTTCGTACAGTCGATCGAGAAGTGGGTTTCAAAACACATAATAGTGGTATATTTCTATTTTCTGAAGTGGGATACTATAGAAAGTTTCATGATATTTTTGAATTAAACTACCATATGCATTTTTCTGTTGTTTTATTTAAATGAAAATGGGTCGATATTATCAGAGGTGTTAAAAGAGATTCCTTGCCATTTATTTCTATAAACATCTCTCGCTTGATGGCTATTGGTGATCGTCAACTACATGATCCAGATATCTTAGAATCACATAAGAAAATGGTATATTATGTGAATGATGTTGTGGAGGATGGGTGGAGTGTAGTTACTCATGTAATATAAACATATTTGTATGATATGGGTGATGAAGTGGAAGATTTGACCTCTGCAATTGAATTTCATCAACAAGAGGAAGCAGAATTATTTGTCCATCATGATATTAAAAATATTAGTCTAGAAAGGTTGAATGAAGTGGATGAAGCAATGGGATAGGAAACCGACATGATTGAAGGGGAAAATGATTTTATGTACAATTATTTATTCATTCAGCAACCACTTGTTTCATTTCTGCAGTCATTCATTATCATTGTTATATATATTTTGTTTGTTAGTACTGGGCATCTTTTATGATTTTAATTTTTTTTTCTGTATAATTTTTTTGAAATATATATTCTGAACTTAATTTTATTTGATTAAATGATAAAAATGCCAATGAGGAAGTGGTACACTATTTCATCTAGTTCTGTGACAGTTGACGATACGTCTGTCCCCATGGAATCTGAGGCACCAGTTGCCTATACCCCTACACTATCTCCCTATGAACCATCTCTGACACCATCTGTGGATGTACCATTAGAGGATGAGTCATTGAATCCTCATACAGGAGCCTCAGTAGTGGGGTGGAGACACGCCCCTTCTAGTTCATCACATACATTCTGGGGGGTCACAGTCATAGGTTCAAATTTTAATTAAATAAATTTATTGAATTTTGTTTATAATAATTGTTTGCTCATTGCAGATGAAAAAAATGCAACTATAAAAACACACACAAAAAGTTCAGATGTTTGGAACATGAATGGCGAGAAGATAGTCATTCCATTTGATTCTTATGGGGTCCCGACGGGTGACGCCGCCGGGTTACTTGGACAGATTATAGGTCAGCCGGTAGCAGAGTCCATTTCCCTGCCTATTTCATATGATGATTGGAGGCATATGCCTCCAAACTGGAAAAATTATGTTTTTGATTCTTAGATAAAGGTAATTTTATTACATTATAGTTTAATTGAATTTCATGTTACTAATATGTTCAAAATGAATTTCTGTATACATATGTTCTTCCACTTTACCGTTGCTGATCTGATATCACGGAAGTGGACATTGAGAAATCTTGTTAAAAATATTGAATGATTTCAAATTGAGTTTGTGGTGTGATGTCAACGATAGTTCGTTGACCATGCAACAAATGTATGAGAAGCTACCCAGTGGGGTACCGAAAGAATAGTGGATAGTTTTTGTTGATAGACATCATGATGAGAAGTGGATGGTTTTGAAATATATATTATTATATTATCATCATTTTAAATTTATACATTTATATGAAGAAGAGATGACATTGAATACATTACTGTTAAATTGAATTTTATTTATTTCAGGATCTCTCAAGATAGAATGCATCAAACCAGGAAAAGCAAGTCATCCCGACCACTTCAGGCTCAAAATTTTTTTCTAGAAGTCGAATGTCATTGGTAATCTTTTAATTAGTTTAAATATTTATAAGACAATATTTTATATTTAACATATTTAATTTTTGGTTTATCTTTGTTCAATGCAATAAAAGAGTTTAGGGCATAAAGCAAACTGAACTGAACTGTGGCTGGATGTTTACAAAAAAACATACAGATGTTTTGTTAATGAGCCTGCCAAAGAAGTTGGGGTATGAAATCTATTTTTCATTATAATAACTTATTATCAGTTTTTAGTGTGTTAATATATATTGATATTTGATTTGGAGGTAAAAATTAATGAAATATGGGATTCCAATCCTGTGTAGTCCTACTCAGTCTCCCAGGATGACCCGGTTGCTAAAGTCCATGGGAAGGAGCATCCTGGTAGAGTGCACATGATGGGTTTGGGACCTGTACCATCTGAGGTCTTTGGCATGCCACCAGGGATTCCAACTACTTCTACTCTGGATTATAGTCATTTCATACCTGATGATGCTCAGAGGGATATGTCTTCTCTACGAGCTATAGTTCATGACCAGGGGGCTCAGATATCCACTATGCAGAAAGCATTGACTGATATATATCAGCAAATGAGCAGATATGCCCCTGATGGTGGTGCATCAAGTAGTGGTGAGTAGGTAAATCACAAAAACACAAAATAATTTATTTTTCAAACATTTATTGGTTTTAAGTTTAATTATAAATATGAAAGAATACTTAATTTTCAATATAATGTTCTTAAAAGTGGAAGCAGGTAGTGGAGATGGAGGTGGAGAGGGTAACGATGCATCATCAAACCATGAGTAGTAGTATTGATTAACTGTTGAACAAATATGAGAACAGTGGGTTTGTATATGTAACATATATAGAACATAGTTTCCAAAAAAAATTCTGTTTCCTAACATTTTCTTGATTTCACATGTTTCCTTCAATGCATTTTTTTGATTTATGATGTTTCATTTTATGTCCTGATTTCTCGATTGTGGTATACATCATTCCATTTAGGCCTGTGTTTGAATTGGTAGTTGAGATTTTGGATGACTAACGAGTGATCCTTCCATTATTTTGTTCTGGTTATATAAATTGGAACCTAGTAGGCAGTATAGAGACCAAACATAAAAGGATGATGGGAATGTGGTTTAGCCTAATCATGTGATACGAATGATATACTCACCAATAAAAGTATTTGGAAACAAAAATGGTGAACCTAACTTGGAACCTTAAACAAAATGCATGTGTCACCCACATGTTAGGCTCCTTTTTCTCTATCAAAATTTGAAATGTGGATAAACATGGATCTGATACAATTGATTATACATGTGTTTATTTATTGATATGCTGATTTCCTGATGATTTCGGGTAAATGTTTCTCATAAGTATTTCGACACATTCAACTAGAACACCCTTTGATCCAAATGACATTTTACTACTTTAAGAACACATATGCTTCGACTACTACACAAGTTGGAACCTCATTTAAATATAGGGCTCTATTATTATCCTTGCACCCTCAACATTGGGTCTCAAATTCAATGTTTTTGGATTCACACCTAATTGGTACCTTTCCATCTTCAGAGGAAGCTAAAAAAAATCCATCGTCTCAAAAATCCCTACTAGATGTCTACTCTACAATGACTAATGGAACATAATTTCTTGTAAATAGTTTCCATCTCAAACAATTTCATGGTCATATCCATGGAAGGAAATAAGATCTTCCTCCCTTATCTAGGGAGGTTGATCAAGAGGTCACTGATGGACTCATCTAGAAAGCATAAGGGACCCTCCAAAGGGCTCTTTCTAGCATTCACCATCACTAATGATTCAAAGCAATAAAACCATTATATGATGTTTGTGTTTACCTCGAGAGTCTATCCTAAGTCTCCCAAACCTAGGTAGTCAAGAAAAACCACTGAGGTTAGTGGAAAATCAACCAAGAGCATGGAACTACATCTATACACTCCAAAAAATCCGACTAACTAAATATGGTGGAAAACTATGAGCTAGAGGACACATTTCCCACATTTACTAAGCTTGTCGGTATAATCTAGTATTATTCAAAGAAATTGCCAAGAATATTTTGGCAAAAAATATAGGGAATACCCATATCCTTTCCCACTGACCTGATTAACATCGGAATCTACATATATGAAATGGAGGAAAAGATCAGGCCTATACACATTCTCCAACAATATAATAAACAAATATGCATGTTATGGCCACTGAAGTCACATAGAATATTCTAAAAATGGTTAAAGGGAAGACACACAACTATTCTACAACAATTTGGGTGACTCATTACCACAATATGAAGAGATTTAGAGAAGATACAATCTCTTTTCTCCCATTAAAGAGGGTCATGGGCAAAATCCCATTATATATGGACAACCAGATCGGGACCATAGCCTCATTCCAACTAAAGGTCATCAGTCTACCCCGGTGGGAACTACAGGATATGAACATATCTCAACCAAAATTCCATAGACCTATCATAAAATTATCATAGTGACATGAGAGATAATCAAACAAGATTTAGTATATGTAAGCTAATATTCATAGAAAGAAACCTATATCACCCACAACAGAGCATCCAAAAATAAGCAACACCATAGGTGATTAGAAAATGAGTATCTGGTCTATGATCTTGATCTACTTCATATTGGTGTTCTTGAACCCTCATATGTTTATCTATGGATGATCATGATCCTACTCCTTCATTACCAAATTATAGAAATAGTAGTTTCATTTGCGAAGGTCCTCTTATCTACTTTGCTACTAGTAGCTAGGAAGGTCCTCCCCATTCACCCTTCCATGAAGGATCACATAATTCTTAGAATATGATTGATTATGAGATTCAATATCCTGACCAGCACCGAAAATATGCTATAAATGTCTGGATGATCAAAAAACATGGATTTATTTTCCTTAATATCATCCACCATAAAGGTCTTCTACAGGGTACACATTGTAGGAATTCTCCTTATGGATTGAATTCAAGTTGTTATTGTAGTACTCCCCAGGATGAAAATCATTATGAAGGTCCTATATACATTGATAGTTTTCTTCATCAAGGAGGTCCTCCCCTTATTGGATTGACAATGAGAAAGACCTCCTATCACAATTCACTTGGGAAAATGAGGCTAGTCATGCCCGATGACTCAATATTGTCAGCTGACATCCTTTCTCAATAAGAGGACAACCCAAGAGAATGTTAATTATCCAAACCACACTTGGATCACTTTCCTTCCAATATAATAGGTTAAACCACTTCTAATCCCATTGTTTACCATAAAGAAGTGGGGAAACAACCACTTTGTTCAGACCAGTTTGACGAGTCTATTGAAAAATATAATGAACCATTTTTCTAAAGACAATATACTAGTCATGTTATAGCCATTATCCACTCCACAATATAACATTATATAGGTGTTGTTGGAATATTTTGTGCATGAAATCTACCTAATTATATGGTCTAATCTTCATCACCTAAAAACATAAGTATTTATAATTACTGAGATATCAACAAGGCCCATATAATTACTTGGATATAAATAGGGTCCTTATTACGCCAACAAGGCCAAACTTATGGTGTATCTAGTTGAATATAGAGTTTATAGGAGTTTGGGTCATATCTTTCACATCTTCAAAACTTTTCCACTAGTTCCTCTTAGGGGGATAAGATCCTTACATATTCCACATTATTATGTGCGTCCTCTTAATTTTTAGTAGGGATCTAGCTAAAATACCACATACTACTGAGGCCAAGGTGGTAGTAGACATAGTTTATACTACACACAGGAATTAATGTGTATGAAATGTGATCCCACTCAGAATAGTCAGGTTATAGCATAGAGTCTTGGTATTGGAAAACTAAATGACGTTCAATATATGATAGGGAGAGTAATTCAAATTCATCTATTGTTTGAGGTACTAATCTAGTAACCTCTACTATAGATTCTACATTATTTGACACAAGTGCATCATACAATGTTATATTTGATACATTTCTAGAGATTATGGTCCTTGATATAGTGTATTTATGTGTCATTAAGAATTTGTAAACCTCATTGGTTATTCGATCAATGATTTTTCACCGATGGAATTATTTTTCCCATCAGATAGGAAAATGTTTTTTATATAGAATTCATTATTTCCCATCATGTAACTATATGATTTAGTTATTGGAATGGATTTAATGCTTCCCTATAGATCTATTATTGATTATTATCACTATAGAATTATGGTCGATTATTTGTATGATGTCTCTTGTTTCATCATGTTGGGGATACCAAGTCAGAAATAACATTTTATCTGTATATATGATGTCTCATGTTCCATTTTCTGGTTTGATTTGTAATTCAGGGTAGTGGGGTAGTAGAAGATAATTTTCAATTTTTGTTTTTTGGTCAGCATTTCACGGAGATTTTAACCGCCGCTAATGCTTTACTGGTCAGCATTTCTCCACGGTTATAACTGTGCACTAATTATTTTCTAGTAAAACATTAGCAATGGATAAAACCACCACCAAATGTAAGGGGTTTATATTTAGCGGATTTAATAACATCCGCTACTTAGTGGTTGTTTTCACCGCTGCGATAGAGACGCATCAAATGCCTGAATATCGCGGCAGTTAAAACCGTAGCGAATAAATAAATATCTGTCACCTGTCAAACCGCCCCTAATGTCGCGAAAACCTCCGCGAAATAAGGAAACTACGACACGTCCCTTAAACCACCGCGAAATGGAAAAAACTGCCGCTAATAGATTTCCAACGCCCAGTTTAGCGGCGGTTTCTGTAAACCGCCGCTATATGAAGAATAACTGCCGCTAATTTCTAGTTTTGTTGTAGTTTAAAGAATGTGTATAAGGAAGTTGATATGATAATTTTTTATTTTATGGTCTATCTAGAGTTCTCTAATTGTTGTAAAGAAGTGACGGATGAGGGGTACTTTTGGAATATCTCTAAATATTAAATTATAATAAGACTATTCTATATGGAAGTACTTACAAATGGACTATCATTTAATTTATAATTATTGTTTCGACAATATATTATACTCATTGTCATTATTTAATAATTTTATGATTTGCAAATAATTTAATAAAATATTATTTTCCTAAAAATGTTACTATTTTCAATTCGGATGTTATTTACTAATCTCATACTAATAACATGATAAAAAATGGAAATTATTAAAAACAATTACCCATCACTGACACGTCATCTTAAAATATATAATTCTTTTATCACATAAATTATCTCAAATTATAATATTATATTATTTTTAATATCATTTATTTTTGTCTTCATCGGTTTAATAATTACCACATCGGCATTGTGTATGCAATTAATGTAATTATTTATTAACTAAAATTGAAAATAAAATTACCATGATGAATATAAGTTATATATATTAGAAAATAAAATTTTTTGTAGAACATATCGTATGTATAACCTTATATTAAAATATTAATTCTATTAAACACAAGAGTGTGAAATATTTTAATTTTCATGAAACAAAATACTATAATTTTCATAATCTCATAAAAATGGATAACAAAGGTAATATATCATTAGGTTTAATTATTATGGATTGAATTACCTCAAAAAATAAAAATTTCTTGTTTTGGTATCATTTAATAGTCTTTATCATTTTATTTTTTGTCTAAATTGTCAGATTTACCCTTACAGTGGTGACATCAATTACTAATGTTACTATTCATATTGACAAAAATTACAAAGAAAATATTTTATAAATTTATAAATCATAATTAAAAATACGGAATCCATTATTCAAAATTAATGGCACGTATGTTTCATAATTAAATTTAATATTAAACGGAAAAAACCCCAGTGAAAAATTGTTTTTTCATAAAAACAACCTTCTAAAAATTTAAAATGTTTTTATGCTAAACTCAAGTATAAAATACATTTTACAAAAAGTAATTGAATTATATTAACTAAAATTAAGAGATTAAATTTTATTACTAACCTAAAATATAATTTTACATTTTAAATAATTTAAATGAAAAATACATATTTGGATAAAAATCAATATTTCATACTATTCAATGAAAAATAAATAAATTTTTGAAATTTATCAAAAATTAAGCCTCAGATAAATTTAAAATTATTATTAAAAAATAGACTCAATTTTTAAAAATAAATTTTAAAAAAAAAATTTATAAATTGATAAAAATTAATTTTTAAAACAAGTGTGAAAAATCCCACAAAACTGCATTTTAGAAAAATATAGTTTTAAGCATAAAAATGGATTTATTTTTATATCAAGTATATGATACACAAAATATTAATTTTGAAAATTGTATTGAATTTATAATACGTAAATTTCATTAAAATCATTCACTTAATGTAGTATGAGTTATTTTTTGGGGTAAAATGTCTTTATGTACATACAATTAGTTTTTTAGAGAATGGTTTGTTTTATTTACAAATAGTTTATATTTTCATTTATAATTAATTAATATCAAAATAATTCATTTCATATAAATTTGTAGGATATATTTTTTCATAATTTAGTTAATATTATTCATAAAATCCATTTCAATGGCTAGGTGATAGCAGTCATATTAAATAATAATTTTTTAAATGTTATTTTACATTTAATTTAAACATTTTATAGCCGGAATCACAAGTTATAATTAATGTTGTATGTAAAATAAGATAAAATCTCTCTTGTGTATAACAAAAAAATCAAAAATATTAAATTTACTTTCAAAAATAAATTTTACAAAATCTCAGGGTCTTACATTGAAAGTTCTAACATTTAATTGAGATTATAGATAGATAATTTCCTATATCTAAGACTCCATGTCGAATAGAAACTGTTGGACCTAATGAACTTAAGAAGAAACTATAGGAGAATCTGGATAAAGTGTTTATATACCCATGTGATTCACCATGGGGTGAACTTTCCCTATACATCTTGAAGAAGGATGAGACACAGTGCCTCTACATTTATTATCTTGACCTCAACATGCTCATGATAAAACGAAATTATCCTTAACTACTAATTAATGGCATGATCAATAACCTATGGGGAGAGAAATACTTTGCTAAGGAGGATCTTGGGTTGGTATATTATTTATTAAAGGCGATGAATGAGGATATCCCAAAGACAACTTTTCATGCATGGTAGGAGCACTACGAGTTCACAATAATGCCATTTGGACTCACTAATTCCGTAAAACTAGTTATGGAATTAATGAATTTTTTTAGATATTACCTTGAAAACATTGTGATAGTCTTTATATATGATACCCTCAACTACTAATAATGAAAATAGGATCATTGGGAGAAATTAGATGTTATAATGAATACATGTGGAAATAAGATATGTATGAAAATAATATTTAATGCATTTTTTGGATGGAGAAAGTAACCATAATGGGACAGGATAACCCCAATATAGGGATATATGTGGATCCTAAAAAAATATTGTAATTAAAGGGCAGACCATACCGACATCTAAGATTGAAATATATAGTTTCCTATGATTTTATAGCTACTATAATCATTTTTTTTAAACTTCTCTTTATTTAAAATTCAACTAACCAAACTAACTTGGAAGGGTGTTAAGTTATTTTTTGGAATGATTAATGAAAATTTTTATTTAATGAGTTGTGGAAGAGGATTATTACAACACCCGTGATCACAATACCCACTTGTGAGGAGTAATTTTTGATATATAGTGATGTGTTCAAAAATGAATTGGGTATTTTACTCATTCAAGATGATAATGGGAGAGCGTATTCCTCCCAAAAATTAAATACCCATGAGAAACACTACCCAACACATGATATAGAATTTTATATAGTGATCATCACAATGAGGATTTGAAAACATCACATCTATTGGGATAACTTTGACATATATATAGACCATAAAATTCACAATGATATATTCATACAAAAGGATATAAATATGAACAATGAAGGTTGTTAAATCTGATCATGGTATATGTTTGTTCAATCTATTACGATCATAGGAAATCAAACAAAGTATTAGATGCTCTGACTAGAAAGGTTCCAAAAATCCTATCCATAATGAAGATTAAAATTTATAAAATCTTCATATACATCAAAATGATACGTAGGGGAATAATATAATGGTATTAATGTACCATGTTTAAATAGACACTCAACTATATATTCTTGAGAGAATTAAGGTGGCCTAAAGAGATAATGAGGAGATACAAAAAAAGTTAGAAAATACTTTTGAGTCCAACATTGTTAAAGATGGGTTTATAATGTTTGGAATCCATATATGAATCCCATGAAAACCATAAATAATGAGGGAACTCCTAGATGATTCAAATTTATCATTCGTATCTATTCATCTAAGAAAAAGTGAGATGTATAAGGATTAGAAGAACAATTTCTAGTGGGATAACATGAATTGGGAGATTTTGGTGTTTGTATCTCAATACTTGACATTCCAACAATCCATGGTTTAATAGTAGAAGTATAAGTGTACGATGAATCCATTAACCATACCATTATGAAAATGGGAAAACATAGCCACAAATTTTATTATAGCACTCCCCCAGAACATTAAATGAAAAAAATCTGTCTTGGTGGTAGTTGATCACCATAATAAGTTAGTGAATTTAATTTATTTCAATGAATATAACTCTATTGACCAAATCACCATGATATATATTAGGGGAGTGATAATAATTTATATAGTACAACAATCTATTGTATCTGATCCAGATTTATGGTTTACCATGATTTTCTATAGAAGTCTTCAACTTGTGTTGGATATAGATATGAGATTCAACACTGCTTATCACCCTTATATGTATGGTGACTGTAAAATAATTATAGTAACTCTAAAATATGTGATGAGATATGTTTCAATGGTTTATTAAGGATCATGAGATCTACACCTTCACCAAATATTTTTATCATATAATCACTATTTATACTCTAGAGATCAAACAATGCCTTATGAGGCTTTGTACGGTAAGTGGTGTCAGAATCCAAGATTATGGGATGAATTAAAAATGTGGAAGCCGATGGGACTTGATATTATCCTAGAAATGATTTAAATTTATTATAAAATTTAGTTTCATATGATTTCCAAAAAATGTTGGTTGATAATATTTACTGACAATCATTGATGAGACAGTGAGTTTGGGGTCAGAGAAAAAGTTTTCTTTTTCATATCTTTATGGAAGAATGTTGTGAGGTTTTGGAATAAGGGAAATTTTAGTCCAAGTTACATTAGACCCTCTAAGATCCTTGATATCCTCAGAGTTATGGCCTATCAACTATCACTCCCACTAAACATTTCTCAAGGAAATGATGTGTTCCAAGTATCCCTCTTGAGAAAATACATAATAGACCCATCACATATACTGAATACATAGATGGTACCATTATAGAATTATATTTAATATTATGATTATCTGATGTAGATCTTAGATCATAGAGACAACATTCTACAAAACAAGACAACTCAACTGGCCAATGTGATGTGACAGAACCACATGTTTGACAAAGAATCTTAGGGATTGAATTAATAGATGAATCATAAATACAGTAATATATTTTAACGTGTGAAATGAAATTTTCATCGATCAAATTTTTGAATGGGTTATGAATTTAACCACTATATGTTTTATATGTGAAACTAAATTTTTAAAAAAAGAAATTCCTTATTAAAAAAATGAAAACTTAGAAAATAAATGCACTAATTTAGTTATTGGACCATTATAAGTTATATTATATTAAATTGAAAATAATTTTATGCATAAAAATCATTGATAGTATAGATATTATATAGTTATATATTATTAATATACATAGGGTTATAATTAATCCAATTGAAAGATACAAATTAAGTTTTGGCCATGACCAGTAGTATCATACCCTATTAAGCTCATTTATAATAGCTTCCATGGGAGATGAAATCAATGGGATTTTCCCTTGATGAAGCTCAATTAATGATTTAACAAGTAAATATATAGAAAACCATTTTGGGAGAAGTTAAATATCATTGAGATCAAGGCCCAAATCATGTTTGCCCAACCACCCTAAGAAAATCTCACCACCGCTCACCATACACTTAAGGAATTCAATGGTGTAATAAAGCACTATGTATTTAGAACACATCAGAAAGAATATATATATATATATATATATATTATTTTAATAATATAATGATTATATTCATTCATATTTATTGTTACTTTTTAATTAATTAGATAACATTTTTGATACAAAATAGATTGTGAAACAATGGAACAAATATTATATTTTTTGGATATATAAAGTTTCAATCAAAGAACACTTATTTATAAATTTATAATTTTTTAAATAATTGATATTTTAATAAATTATTATTATTATTTACTAATATTTATTAAATAGAAATGTTACAATACTTTTATAAAGTCATATAATATTTTTAGGGTCAGAAAAATATTATTGTAAAAAACCCAGCATTTTTAAATAAATCTGTATTTTTTATTCAAATTTATATATTCTCACATTCACAGAATTATTTATATAAAATATATATTATTTTTGAAATAATAATTTAAAAATTATCTAATAGTGATTTTTTCATGATTTTTAGAGATAATTAATTTTTTTGATGAAAATTAAATATGATATAAATAGAGGGTGTGTATTATGGAATCATATAAGACCAACAGTGATGTAACAATTAATCAAAAGGGTTCCCAACACAAAAATTATGTATTAAATTTAAAATAACTTTTCTTTTATATTATATTATTAAATTTTGAAACCCTTAATGAATCACCCAAAACATATATTATAATTTTTGGTTTAGAAATCAATTCCTTAATAACATCACTAACTTCCACATCAACAGGGGTATTATTTTACTTTTTTCAGTTCTTAGCCTTATAAAATAATGATATACCCTCTTATTTGATAAAAACCAGGGAAAACCCATTATATGGTCTGGGGAATGGATTAATATATCTTGTAGAGTCGAAAAACATTGTTTATAAATTAAAAAATAATTCCCCTCCCTTTTCTATATAAACCCATAAGACATCTCATTCGTCTTCAATGAAAAACATTTAACCACGAATTTGATTTCCACTTACCTATCTAGAGCCCCCAAATGTTCCCTATCTATTATGAAGGTCTGCAAATATTTTATAAGCTCTTACTCAATATAAGAGATCCTCTACATCACCTATTTATTTTAGAAACATATTTATATTATATCATTAAATTTCCAATTTGTTCATGTTTATATATATTCTTATACATCCATCTTATATTCCTTATGATTTCCATGTGATGATATACACATTTTAATATTATTAAAACTTTTAATATAACTTTATGTACCCCTTTTATGCTACAAAATTTATCATGCGATTTTGCATTCAAGACCTTTGTGTAGTGAATACCCATCCCCACTTAGACTAAATGGTATTAACCTAGATATAACCATAAAAAATTTATTTAAGAACTCCATGTATATAACCCATAACCCTCAATCATTGGAATAAAAGTGATTAAAGATATCATTTTTTATATGATATATGTGTCACACTTATTCATGTATGTGTTATTAATGAAACAAGTGCGCATGGAGTTATATAGTCATATAAGGAATTTGGTAATGTTTTTATCTCATGATATTACATGTATTGTTTAGGTGAGGTTATCCTAAGTACACTATGCTTTGATTTGTTGCTGGTTAACCTTGACTTATGATTATGATATAATTTTTTATGTTGTTTCCACATTCTTATGTTGCCTTTATTTTATCATTGTAAATCATGATTTAACGTTCACTTATAATATTATCACCCCATTAAGGTATCATTTTTATCCCTATTTAATCGCATTTATTAATTTCGTCATGTTATTCTTTGATTATTCCCTTTCTGAGATTTATAGATCACCCCTTTTTTATGTATATCCCCAAGTGATTTCATATAGTTTTAGAAGTTAATTGGAATTTTAGGGCATGCTATGAAGTTTCAATTTATTTATTTGTATTTAATTTGAAATTCTTATTCAATATACCTAATTACCAAAAGACACTAGGCCACACAATATTTTCGTGTTTTATTAAGCTCATCATTATGTAATAAATCATGAAATAAGGTGAATTATACATATGGGTTGTTATACCTCTCTCTTTTTCTATTGGTGGGAAGAAAATATGTAAAACAGTAATTCCAAAATTCACTTAAGGAAAATTTATCATCATGTGGAGATGATGGAATACATAATGATGATGATTAAATATTAAAGTGATGATATCTAGGACATGAAGTAGGACATTTTATTTATTTATTTCCATGTATTTCATCATTTTTTCAATAAACCGGTCTATAATTGAACCTAATATAATTATTCTTAATGGTAACAAGATATGGTAATTCAATAATGAATAAAAAATTAGAAATTATTTGAGTATGTTAATAAAATTGGATTTTCAAACAAGAAAATCATAAGGCTATGAAATTTTAATATTTATTAGATATCACATGTGAAATTCAATTACATTGATTAGTATTATTAATGAGAAGTTATTTTTGAAAAAAAAATCTCATGATTTATGTGTGATTATTATTGAAAATTAATTTTAATTTAATATAATGATAAATTTATTTGTATTATTATTTTAATCGATAATTTTTTTTATGATCCTATAATTAAAGAACGAAACATATATGGAAAATAAATTAATATTCCATTTCCTCCATAATTTTTTATTAGATATGACTAAATATATTTTTATAATTTTGGATAATGTATTTTCATATATTTATTATGTTTTAATCATAAATTAATTATATCAAATAATTATAAAAGCATCATGATCATCATCATCATCATGATTTTTATTATTGTTATTATCCATGTCGTAATGTGGTCAATGAATGATGAAAAATGATGGATGATGATGAAAAAAGGATAATATTGATAGATGGTGGTATAAATTATATCTTATTATTTTTCATTGGAAATATTTATTATGGGGATCATAGATAAACAGAATAGTACATTTCTCCTTGGGTACTCAGGCTTTTCACCAAACATTAGTCCTTTTATTTCTTCTGCTTTATTATTTGGGTCAAGGTTAGTTCCTGATTCATTATCATGATAATATATGATATTTGATGTATTAGGATTGCATTTTTTCAAGCATAATATTGATTGATATAAATGTTAATGAATAATTTGGTGTGGACCTTCCTGATATTGGGAGTTATCATTTGTCGTTGACACTACTTTAGTGAAAGAACATTCTTATCTATTGTATCTATTAATTATATGGTAACTATTTATAAATATATTTTATGTCTATTTATGAAAATGATTATATTGATTTGATGAATGCACCTAAGTACTTTTAATATGTGTTTGAATCATAATGGTTTCCCATTGAGCATTGTTTTCTCATATTGTGCATGTGCACTTTGGTGGAAATGTAGTTCCATGATATATTTTTTATGTAAACCTATGTACTCTAAGATTTCATTATTATTTTTATTATTATCCATGGTCATTGAGAGTATAGATTGAGTTATACTGGGTAGTGGGCCTGGAGATAGGAGGTTGTATTTGGAACTTATCCATACGTACCTAAGACCCATCTATATTTTTTCTTTAATATGATATTTAATTTTTAATTTGTAAAAATCTATAAAAATGATTTATAATAATATATTATTGTATTTATTGTCCTTATTAATTCATACTTGGTGGGTAAATCTCACCCCAACTATATTTCGAGACTTGTGGTGTTATCCGATAGACCATACAAATTATAGAGAACTACTTTGGTTAGGTAAAAGAATGTTATATGTTTTCAATAGGTGATTTAGGTTACAGTCTTGAAAGATACCAATTCTATATTAGGAAACCCTATTAAACCGATCATAGTTCAATATTCAAACCAAACCCTGCTTCCAATAAGCATGGTGTTGGTTATTAACATAATGGAACAGTTTAACATGGGTGTTCTTAGCCTATAAAAAATGTCAAAAAATATGATATATAACACCTATAATATAAAAATACTTATATTTATATAAATGAATAGTTTTCCTAAAAACAGTGGATCTATTAACAATAACTATTTAATGATATACCCCGTGACAACCCTGAGTACATATCAATACACATGATAGCACATCAGTTTGTAAATATGTGTAAAAGGAAAAACATTCTCATAATAATAGAAATTCCTACAAAGAGAACCCCAATTCCATAATATTACAAGTACTTATAGGGAGGGTCTTATAACAACAACTAACTAGTATGAGTCCCACCATGTGCCGGCATGCATCTTCTATTACAAACAGATCCATATTTAGGATCACCATTCCCATGCCCAAACATTATACCATAATTTTAAACAAACAATTAGTGGGATTAATTCTTATACAAGGATGATTATAAATTTACTGAGTGGGATTCCCTAAGAATAAAAACAAAAATAACAAATACTAATAAACTTGAAACCATTAATACAAGAGTGTAACTATAAATTCAAGATATAAAAAACTCTATTATGATTTATAGAAAATAAACATAATATAATAATAATGTTTGTTGGAATCATAGATCAAATCTAAAAATAATCCCATCAAGTATTTGGGGACACAAAAATCAATAGAGGAAAAGGTGTTCTTAATGTATGTATCTTAAATGAAATTCACACCATTGTAGTGATCAAGGATAATGAGATAATCCTAAAACAACCATAGTTTATCTTCTTTTAGCTCAAAATCTAAAGGAAACCAATAATAGCATAAAATAAATTTCATCCAAACAATCCAATGCCACAAAATCCACATATAAAGACTCTGGAAAAGAAGTTGGACAAATATATGTTTTAGAAAAGTGAATTGATATCCATAGTTTATATTATTATATTCCTAACACTAAAAAGAAATCAAGAGTTCTCAAGGCATTGGAGATCCCATTTCATTATAATTTTATCACTTATATCAAATAAAAATAATCAATTTGTAGTTTATGTAATTAAGGAAACTCACCTTATTAGATGATACCTCGGTCGAGGGAGTACTGAAACCTATAGAGGATTTATACCTTGGTTTGTGTGCTATGCATCATTAGAGAGAGTTATTATATAAATAATAAAAACTCCCTAAATAAATAATAATAATATAGAAGAGAAATAATAAGAAATGTATTTTAATAGAAACACTAAACAAAAGACTAGATATTAACAGAAATTAATAGTAATATATCAATTGATATAACTAATTATAATTAATATTTACCTAATTTTCACAAACATACCTTTATAGAAATATTATATATATATATATTATTGGTTATTTAGTTAATAAAAACCAATAATTGATTCGATAATTAGAATAAAAAACAGAAGACATAACTCTATTTGTTATGCATCTCCACTATCCTTACCTAATGATATCTACTAAAGAGGAATGAATTACTAGATAAGCTGGATCCCATTTAAATTATCTGAAACATTAAAAATTCATAAATCCTAAAAATTGAACGAATCGAACTAATACTTCTTATACATTGGTACTTCCAACATTGATACCCAAACAATGAAGGTAACATGATATTCCACTGTAAAGAGTATTTTGATTCTTTTTATAGGTAAAGTATCATGTTATTACTATTCTAGAACTAGTAGAATCTAAATATCTACCATCCCAGTAGATCTAATGTATTTATGATATTATTCTACTACTCTGATGTAACTTTATAATTTCATTGACTCAACTCAACTGAACAATACACTGATCAGGAATCCATATAAACCTGAGAGAGTGACCTAATCTTCAAGGGTTGGGAACTATTATCAAGATTCTCAGAGTACAGTGGGGTAATGATTTACCCAATATGGTATATTAATTATATATAATTAGAACAAAACTATATAAGTGGAAATCATTTCATATAGAATTTCACTCAACACCAAAATATATATTAATGAAATGTTTTTATAAATCTCATGGGAATTGGGGAGTAATTTTTGGGATGAAAGGTTTTCAAATTAATGTTTAATTAGAGTGATATAGAGACAATATTAATATTATTATAATTAGGTTTGATTCATAGAGATGTATTTTAGAGTTAGTGCTATAGTATGGACTGTTTTTGGAATTTTAAACAATGCTGTTAAGGGGTTTTCAGTTTGATTAACTAAACAAGGAACCCAATGTTATTATGGTAGATAATGATTAATTTTCTAGGACTATGATGGACTCAAAATCCTAAGGTATTAGTATTGGGGTATAGTCTGGGTGGTCCATAAAACATAATATAGAAATTCATAATTTTCATGTCCTTACTGTACAACATCACCTAGATTTTTTTTAATAACTACATGATCAACATATCAGATAAAGGATTTCACTAATCTATATCTAGATATTATATAGAGTCATGGTTTTAAGAGACCATTCCATTTTTTGAGCCACTCATGACAATTATTTTTTTATGAAACATATTAATTATAAGGATTTTCTTATAGATATCCATACTAAGGATCAATGTTATATGATTTTTCATTTTTCTTCAAAAAATTGCTTTTTTGTATAGTATATGACAGTTCCTGATGATTCATATGAGACAATCCATATGAAACATATACCATGGTAGATATATCATCAAAGTTTTCTTATACTATAAGATAACTCTAATCCTCTAATGTTAGAGGGTTGGTTAAAGTCAGTGACTTATGCATTCTCTCTGATTTAGACACCCATTAACTAGGTGGTGATTTTCTCATGGTAGTGATGAGACCCAACAATATTATCATTAGCTAGGATCTACCCTATTGAAGTATAGTCCTTAATGTAGTATGTTTTTAAGAGTCCTTAGTTTTTTACAACATGTAGTGATTTTAGTTATAATACATGAGAGGTTTCCTCAATGGTTTTAGGCTTATTTAATTTATTTTCTGAAGTGTTTTCCTAGGTGTTATAGAAGACATATTAAGGAAATATAAATGGGTAGGGTCATATTCTAAGTATTGAATATAAATAGGTCATTAACAAGTTGTGGTATATTATTAGGTAGAATTAACAAACTGTTTCCCCCCTTTAACTAATCACTATAATTTTTTATAAAGAGGTGATAAAAATACAATGAGAAATTTTTTAGAGGAGTCACTGGTCATGTTTGTTGTTCAAGGTGAGTAGGTAATTTAATTCTTCTGAAAATTTATTTAGTGAATGATTAATAATGGATGCGTCAGCCTTATTTTTTGATCTAGGGACATCAGTTCACAAACACTAATTTAAGGATATTGAAAAATATAAAATAAACCATAAAGAACAAATTTCATTGCATCTTTTCAGGAGTTAGTGTGTAATTTTCATCTTCTGTGTATTGGATGAGTTTAATGTAATAAAATTTAACCCATGTGATTGTTATTCAGAACTATCATGTGATGGGGGTGCATAAAATCCATTAAAGAAGTATCCTTGGTGATGGAACATTTAATTGGTGATTTCTACGGTTCATAGATTTAATTTATTATTTATAGTTTAAAATGTTTTTTGTGGGGAAAATGTAATGGGTTTTATGGTTTTTTGAAGTTTTTGTGAAGAAATATTATTCTACTTCCATGGTGATTCATAGGGATGAGATTTAGATGGTATTTTCTATGATACAGTTGAATCTCTAGTATGTATGTTCATGCATGAGTAGAGAAAAAGAATATCCATTTCATCTATGGCTTTTTATAGAGCTCTAATAGAAATTTAACCCCCAAAGGAGGATTAAGTACGTCTGAGGATTGGTTCATTTCCGTAAAATGTAGTTTTTTAAGACTTTCATTTAATAGAATGAGTTTCCTTATTTTTTGGGATGAAAATTTTAAATGGTGAGGATAATTTTTTGAGCTAGGCTGTATTTCATGAACACTTATATCATTTTAGTTCTTTGATTCCCTGTGTTCCAAAAAATGATCAAGTCATAATTTTACAAAATTAAATGTCATTTTAAAAATTTTATAAATGTTTTATTAGTCTTAGAACATTGTGTTTACCATTGAGTTAAATGTGGGTATTTTTCTAAGCTATATGAATTTAATGTAATAATCAATAATTATTGATATATATTTTTTGATTGCACATGTGCAAACATTAATATCACCAAAATGGGGGCTCAAATGAAAATTTTGACATCATGTTTTTCTCTATAATGTGATTTTTTTACAATGTGGGGTATAATTTATGTTCTGTGGTGTGAATATATAAACATATTATTTTTATTATTTTTATTTGAAACACAAAACAATCCGTAAAAAAATATTAATCGTTTTTATTTATTTAAAAATGATGAGTTCATATTAGTGACCATAAGACAATGACGTGGAATTTTAGAAGAAGTACGAATTAAAATTTTTATTCTTCTGTAATTATATTATTAGATAGATTTAGTATGGTTTTTAATTGTCATTTTTACATAATATTAATGAGATAAATTAAAGTTATTGGAGGATAATTTTGAGAGGGCCATTATATTAAAAATTATGATATTTATTTATTTTATAATTCCTCTCATGTGGATATATCTATTTCTATCTTAATGGGAAGATAATATATAGAAAGATATCAGTATTATCTTCATTCAATACAAGTAATACCTTAAGTGGATACAACAAACCACTGAACAGTGATTATCAAAAGTTGAAGTGATGTTGTCTATACCATAAGATATGATATTTTATTTAATTGTTCCCAAATCTTTCACCACATGTTCTCTCTCCCAAACCATGATATTATTATTTATTGTAAATTGATATGTGAATTTATTAATACATCATGAAAATATAATTATTTGACTATGTTTATAAAAGGGAATGTTCAAAAAATGAATCCATACAATAGATAAATATGATTATTTGATGGATATTTGATAGAAAAAATAAATTCATTTTATTTTATTTATATTAAAATAATTTTTATTCTCTATGATTTACTAATTAATTGAGTTTTCATTACTTTTAGAATTAATGGACCACCCCATTCAATAACTTGAGTATTTCATAAAAAAGAAGTAAATGTTAATTTCAATGATTTATTTAATTTTTAAAATTAAATAAATTTTTAAATTTTTTAATCTATATTTTTCATTATTTAAATGATAAGTGAAAACCCTATGTATAGGATATCTCATATATATAATTCTATGTTTGATATGTAATATTAGCTGGAGAGTAGTGAAATTTAGCTAAGGATTAGATATTCATAGTGATACGTAACATCCTTTGGATGTTACCTAAGTTTTTAGTATTTTTTCACATTCTAATAAATTAGGTGGAATTAAAATATTTTGAGAATAAGTATGGATTTAATAAATATATATATTATTTATTTCAAAGAATAAGATTATTTCTTTTTGAAACAAAGAGAAATGGACAATATGAAAGGAAGTCAAAAAACCATAAATTTGTATTGAACTAATGTGTAATGTTTCAACATTTTTATTTGAAGGAGAGTTTAAATTCCCTATGAAATGAAAAAAAATAATGATTGTGTACAATATTCTTGATGATAAATAAAGATTTCATATATTAACTATTGATATATAGATTTTTTTTGTATGTGGAAGAGGGAAGAATAATATTTTTAATATAGATAATTTTTACCAAAATAGAAATATATCACATTTTACCAAACTCATGTATAATTTTTTGAATAATATGTAAGATTCCTCATGGTTCTCATACCACTTACATATTCTTTGTCTCATTTTTTAAACCATGTTGGGATTGATAATTTAATGTTCTATAAGGGTGGATATTTTCAAAACACAAAGAAAGAAAAAATTTCAAAGTGATCATCTTAAAACTACATATATCCCATCAATGATATGGAAATTTAGGTAAGATCATAATATGTGAATGAAAAAAAAATGGATAGGAAATAGGATTATGGCACAATTTTTAGATCACCTAGGGATGAAAAAAAAAATGTGCATATTTATATAAGATATAAAAATTTTCAGTAAATATCTAAAATCCATTTGGTAGAGTTTTAAAAATGTGGTCTGCATATAGATTCATTTTCATCCATGGAATGAAGGGATAATATTTTTTAGAATCAAGAAGGATGAACATATAATAGTGTGGGGTACATAGAATCGAAGATACAAACCCATCTCTGGACAAAGAGATAATATAACAGACTAAGGTTTTCTATTAAAAAATTTTCTTTGGAAACTCATAATAATTTTAATAAAAGATTCATTATGTTATAAATTTTTAATATTTGATATCTTTTTTCATTCCATTATGATCCCTAACACCCATTATCATGGAGTGATAACCCAAGGGTTCTTCTAGGATACATGTTTTTAATTTTCTGAGTCACTATTTTTTTAATTATTTTTAAATTTAACCTATGATGATTTGAGAAGTTAAAGTGTTTTGAGGGTTTATATTCTTATTCTCAACATTTATCTAATATTTTTCCTTTTAACAATAGAATATAACATTTACCTTCCTCAATTAGTCTCCTAGTATAAAACTGAACTGGTGAATTGATTGGATAATTAAATTTATTTCCATCCAGAGGGTAGGATGAAATGCCACCGAACCCACACTCCTGATTCTAGTGTAAAAAATTCAAAATTTAAAAAAATTCATTGTTAACAACTAATATTATCCAAGAATAAAATTCATATATTTCACATGATTAACATAACAAAACATTTTTTCTCATAATTAAACACACAAATTTAGGACATAAAGTATTTGTGCTTTTAAGACTTGATATATAAATATATTATTTAACATTTTTTATTTAACATCTTCGATATATATCATAATCACATGTTATTATTCTATAAATATCACATTCAATATAATTATTAATTAATTGTTGATTTGAAACAAAATAATATGTGATATTAAACCATTTATAAGGGGATCACATTTTAATGACTCAAAAGGGTAAAATCATTAGAATGTGGGTACACATGGTAATGGGAGAAATATTTCATTAAATTAACATGGAATAATATAATTTGTCCTTAAGGCATGAAATAAGGATATATAACCTCAAATTAATATACATATACCATGGTCTAAGAATATGGATATATGAGATAACAATCATGATCCATGGATAAAATCATTGGCAGGTGAAATAACATAGAAATGTGGAATAATAATAAGAACTTGAAATCAGTACATTTATAACATTGAAAAATGTAATAATGTCTAGAAAAAAATAGATTAACCTAGTTAATCATAATCATGTCAATATAAAACTATATGAACATTTCCACACACAATCACGTCCACTAAAAACCTTGTTAATATAGTTACCTGTAATCATGTCCCTAAACAACCTTTTGAACATAGCTACCTATAATACTGTCCATGAAAAGAATCATTTTATAATATGAAATAAAACATTATCAAATTAATGAGAAATATATATCATAAGCATGCATTATATAATGAAAAAACCATATGTGTCCCATTAAAACATAAAAACATTTACAATCCCATCATAACGTGACTAACCCATAATAAATATATAAACTTCATGAAAAATACATATCCCTTTATTTTGATAAATTTTAGTTTAAATGAAAAAATTTATAAAATTTTAGGAATAAAAATTATTAGGGAAAACTATGAAAATTGTAAGTGTAATTATTTTAAGGAAAAGTGAATAAGATTGCAAAAAAATGTGTCTATGGAAAAAAATAATTAAAAATAGATTCCTTTCACACCATTGTAAAAAGATCAAAGTTGGTAGAAAAAAACCATCCCAAAAAACATAAGAAGACTCCATTTGAAGAGAAATTAAATTATATTTAAAAATATTCTAACTAACAATAGAAGAAGTGATATAGACATCTATAAAATTCTATAATAAATATTGATATGGGGTAGAAATATTCCTAAAAAAACAAGGGATAAGGTTAGATATACTTAATAACATCATTTCAATTTAATTTTGATGAAAAGGAATTTCAAATGATAATAATGATTGAATGTCACCAAAAAAATTAATTTTAAATATATCTGGTCTTAGAGATAAAGAACTTACAGATTTTCCAGTTAGTTGTTTAAAAATAAAGAATATTGATTTTAATGATACGTAGGAAAATTAACCCTTACCTTTACTCCCAGATTAAAAAAATAGTTTCAACTCATATATGAATAAGGTAAACATAGTCATCAATTATTTAATAACCTAATTAATTTTTATTATCATTTATAATATCTAATTTTAATTATTCATTACACATTTATTAGTTAGTTATTGATTTTTTATCAATGGAAGTTGTTAATTTTGATCATTTGTAGATTTTTCAAAATGGAAATGTTAATCCTCATTCATTGATTCCATGTTCATCATTCCCAAATTAGTGATAGAAGTTAAATCATTGTGTTCTGGTGATTTATTAAGTAAAATTTTCATTTAATGGATGGAATGGGTATGGTTTTTGAGAATAGTATCCCTGATGGACATGTTTTGTGTAATTTTTGTATATCAATAAGTTCCTTTATAATGACCATTAATATTTATGTCTCCATTATATAAGTAAAATCATATTAAATTACACTATAATATCTTATATTACTAATATTAGGAACTTTATACCCATTGATATTGGAAAATTTTAAGATAGCACAACATAGTTCATTTATGTGGTTGAACCAACCCATACAAGAACATGTTTTACTAATGAATAAGTAAGAGAATATAGCCATATAATAGTAATGTTGTTTTCTCAGAAGAATAATTATGTCAAAAAAATAGATTTACAATTAATAATTATATTTAAATAGAGTTATTATTAAAATTTAATTGAAAAATATTATGGAGAACATGGAAATTAGTGTGACGTAATCTTTGACTCTCAAAACAGGTTCTATTAGAATAAAGGATTTAGGCTTCATTATTTGGATTAGAGGTGTAACATCCCGAATCAGAGTGCCACCCAAAAGTTCCCCAAACCTAGTTTTTCAGATAACCTCAAGAGAATTTCCCCAAATGCCAAAGGCTGCTGACTAAGAGTGAGGGATAAGGTAAACAATTTGGGAAACTATGCCCTCGTTAGCATAGTATAAATAGTGGAATCTAAATATAAAATAGAAGATGAAGCACTAATACCAAAAAAGTTACAGTAGAAGGATGGAATTAAATCCAACATAATCTAAACACACTATATATATATATATGATTCCTATCATATCTATCTATGAAATCATCCAAAAAAGTCAAAATATTGTAAATCAATACAAAAACCAATGTATAAAAGAAACAAATAAACTCTTCTATCATCTCATGCCTCATCTTGGTCCCATACTCAACATCTCCAACAGAAATAAAGTACCTGATGAATAAGGCTGATTTTCCTTATCTATACCTACAACTATATAATCTATTTGGGTCCAAAACATGACCCAAACAGGGTTTGAGAAAAATCCCATTAGGCAACCACCAAAACATCAGTTCTTAACTATCAGTAAATATATAATCATATATATATATATATATATATTTATCATTTAATATGCATAAATGAAGAAATAAACAATGAAGTAATCAAAAGTAAACAATCCCACAGTTTTCAATTAAATTTATTTATATTTATTATTCATCCTTTGAATCATGAAATCCAGGGTTATAGCCTAATATCTCTATCATTCCATGTAATAGTAACAAAATTTATGTCTTAAAAGACCATATAAATAATCAAGTAATACTAAGTCCAAGATTTTTATTTTTCTTGACAAACTCATCACAATTATTCAATCATCCATAAACAACCATCTATAAGAGGTCTCATGTTCAAACCCCTTCGGTTTCACATAGCACTAATCATTTACAAACGACCAACTGGGAAGCTCTCATGGTCAATACCCCTACGTCAATCTAGAATCAATAAATTATAAATGACCTCTTGGGTATCTCTCATGGTCAATACCCCAGGTCCAGAATAAACTATGGTGGTTATAATTGACCTCTATGGTAGCTCTTATGGTAAATCCCTCCTGGTAAACATCTACAAAAAGTATCTCATGGTCCTGCGTAAATAAATTGTAAACCCCCATAGTTTTCCCGGCCTAAGGCTCTCACAGTCCATTGGGAAAATTTCACGCAAACATGTCAAAGATGCTCATGTAATATAAAACTAATACATAGATAACATTCATAATGTATATCAGTGTCATTTCACATAATCAATCAAACTCCATCATAAGAAATTATAGGTATGGAAAACATGGTACACGTCATAGGTAACCTAGACCTAATGACCATAAATAGTCAAACAAGAGAAACAGACCCATGGGGTGTCCTGTAACAACATATCTTACCTTAAACATATGAAACAACCCTTTATCAATTAATTAAACCATAACGAGTAATAAAAAGGGTTAAATTGATAATGAAATATTACCGTAATCATGGGTATGCAGAAAATTTAGCATGTATAATCCAAATAAGAATAGAAAAAGGCCCAAACCACCTTCCTTGATATTTTACTATTGATATACTTGAACGTCATCCCTTTAATTGGCCCAAAACTATGTAAATCTAAAAAAAGGTGAAAAATGATCAACCTTGAATAATTATCATGAGATGAGGAATCATGAAGAAAGGCTCAAGTGGGTTTGAGAACTCACTGGTGGGATTCCAACGCACTCGACAGTGTCTCAATAAAATATCAGATAGAGAATCGGTGGTTCGATCTTTTTTTTCCATTCCTGAGTGCTCCGGTATGAAACCTAGGAAGAGGAAGTCGTTTATAGACATGATACATGAACCACCTGTGATATATCATTTCAAAATGAAAGTACACAACATGTTCTTTAGAACCACATGCCATGTAGTGGTCTTAACTAGCCCCTAACTTAAGTGGTATACTAGGTCACCACACGACCATGTATTCGACCATTACACACCCTGAACATGGTGGTACATGGTAATCTAAGTACACGGTGTATACTCAGAAGTACATGACATATACATTAAAATCCACTTTTTATCACATTCCCCAAAAAACAACCCAAAATCAAGATCCATACCTGAAATGATGATCCAGGTTCTTACAAACATCCCCCCTTAAAATAATTTGTCCATAAATATTCCTTCCAAGGGTAGTGAATAATAATCAGTGAAAAACTCTAGACACTGTGATTTCACATCAGCCTACCTCTCCCATGTCTTATTTTTCACTCACCTATGCTTCAATAACACTCGTACAAGGTTAAATGACCTTCCATAGGTAACCTTTATGCTGCCATCCACAATTAGAATAGGGTTCTCCTTGAAGGATGCATCCGTCTCTAACTCAAAATCATCAAGAGGAAAAATATTATACAGGTCTGAAAAGAAACGTTATAGATGAGATACATGAAAGACATAATAAATTTCCCAGTACCAATGAGGTAACTACCACTGATATGAAACTTGTTTGACTCCTATAAAACCTCAGATGATCTGACATATCTTAGTGAAGGCTTCCTCAATCTCATAATCCTCTTGTGTCCCAACCTTGGTGTGGCTCATAAGAAAACCTGATATCCAACCTCGAACTAAAGTGGTCATATCCATCGATCAACATATTATTTCTTCCAAGACTATGAAGTATCTATCATCTTCTAAATCAACTCCACTTCCTCAGTAGTCTCCTAGAAAAGTTGAGGTTCTAGCATAGTTGCCTCTCCTACCTTCAGCCTACATAGGGTTAATCAGCAAGGATTATTGTACAATGCCTCATAAGTCTCCATTTGAATCATTTCTTTAAAACTATTACTATAGACCAACTCAACTAGGTGTATGTTTCTCTCCCAAGAGCCCATAAAATCCAAGATGTATGCTAGATGCAAGCCCTCTAAAACCTAAATCGTGTGCTCAGACTGGCCATCTATATGGGGATCGTAATTTGTAATCAAAAGTACCTATGTACCCAAATCCCTATGTAGTCTCTTCCAGAAATTAGAAGAAAACCAACTATCCCTATTTGAAATGATACAGTGTGTAACCCCATGAAATAATTACTCTCTATCTGATTTAAAACCTTCTAAGATCATCCACACTGAATGTTTCTTTGATCGGTAAGAAATGTGTAACCTTTGTGAGTCTGTCAACACCAACCCATACAACATCATTTCCTCAAGGATACCTCGGTAAACCCATCATGAAATACATCAGAACATCATTCCACTTTAACTCAGGAATGATTAACTTTTTTAAGAGTCATGCCAGTTGCGGATGCACCGCCTTCACCTACTGAAAGGTGGAACCTCACATAACAAAACCATCTACATCTCTCTTCAGGTCTAGCCAGCAATACTAATGATGTATATCTCTATAGATATTCGGGACAATAGGATGAATTTAGCTGACTAAGGCATGAAAATACCACAAAAGATCCTCTCATAGGTCTGTCGACACCCACACATATCCATGAAAATGCAAAACCTCATCGTATCAAAAGGTCCACCCAATAGTAGGGTCCTCATGTGACACACTCTCCCATAGGACTAGGCCTCTAGAATATGATATTTACCTCATTCACACTAGATCCATTAGAGTAGGGGTAATAAATATATAAGAAATAAATGTATTCCCCAATTTATTTTTCACCTCTTAATGCATCTCATAGAATAGGGAAATAAGCTACAACTCAATAATGGCCTCTTGAACTGCCTGTATCTGAGTTCTCATACTCAATACACCAGCCACTGCATTTCCTTTACTAGGCATGTAGGCAAGCTCAAAGTCAAAAGGATAAAGGTACACAACCCAACTTCCCTAACTCAAATTCAGCTATGTAAGGATTTACTTGAGGCTTGTGTGGTTAGTGTATAAAAAAATGGTTTCCCAAAAGAGAATGTATCCAACAACATAATGCATGAAAAACTATCGACAACTCAAGATCATGCATAGGATAGTTCTTTTGGGGTGACCTAAAATTTTATAACCTATACGCAAAAACTCTTTCCACGTACATAAGTAGTACTCCATACATGATTTCTGGTCTATTGTAGTAATTAATGTAACTCTTTCCAGGCGCTGAAAAAATTATTGTCAGTGATGATGTAAAACTCTCTTTTATCTCTTGAAAGGATGAGTCATAGGAATCTATCAACAAGTACATTTCACCCTTCTGAGTTAGGCTAATTAGTGGCACTAAAAAGCGTTAAAAGTCCTGAATAAAAAATCTATAGTAAACAGCCAGGCCCAAAAAACCATGTACCTCAAAGAACCAATTTTGATTCCCCTAGGAAACTATTTCTATCACCATATTTGGTTCTACTAATACTCATTTATTTGAGATAAGATGACCCAATAAGTGAATCTGGTCCATCTAAAAGTGTAAATTTGATATCATAGCATATAACTAATGCTAACACAGCTTACTCAATAAAATATCAAGACGGATGGAATGGTTGTGTCGAGTGTGAGAGTACACCAAGATATCATCCAAAAAGAATACCAAAAATGAATTCAAGTAAGGATAGAACACTCATTTCATTAGTATCATGAAAACAACTAGTGCATTCATGACACTGAACGACATAACCAAATACTTGTATAGACTATTCCAGCTCAAAAACGTTGTAAGAGGTATATATAATGGTCTACCGTGCAACTGATGATAACCATATCTCAAGTAAATCATCTAGAACACCCAGGATCCTCAAAGATGATAAAATAGATCATCAATCATCAATATGGGATGTAGTTTCTTAACCATCAACTGGTTCATCATTTGATAATACACACAATTTCTAAGGGAACCATCAGCCTTCTCCACAAATAGGATAGACGATCCCTATGGAGAAGATATAGTTCGAATGAAACCCATCGCTCGAAACTCCTCTAAATTCTTCTTGAGATCCCGTAATTTTGGTTTAGCAATCCTATAAGGAGTAATGGACACCAGTTCCGCTCCTAGAACAAGATCAGTAGAGAAATATACATCTCTCTATTGAGGTAAACCTGAAATGTCATCTATAAATACATCTATGAAACAATCCACCACTGGGGGAAAGTTCATATATAATTTTCCATGGTAATCTCAATATAATCAAGAAATTTATGTTTTGATTCCCCCATCATATGATGCTCGAGTCCAGCTCTGATCTCCTAGACATCCAATTCACCCTTGTGTAGAAAAGATCCACACTCTTGTGATGTGAAACTCACCCTATGGAGATAGAATTCAAAAAAGTCCTAAAAGAGGACCAACCAGACCATTTCAATAATTGAATTAGATTCATTCATCTCTAATACATAGAGGTCCCACATGATGTAACACCCACCAACCTCAAGTGTGAACTCCTTGCACTGATGCACACTAGAGTTTCTAATCCCCAAAAGAGTGTCTAATGTAATAACATCATCATAAGTAATGATATAGAACCCAAGGATCTCCAAATAAGAGATATATATATATATATAAAACTATGAGAATCCCATGTATCAAAATGTGTATAAGATAAAAATAAGGCAACTGGAATCTTACATCTAACCATAGATGGTTCGATTTCCTACTCCTTCTAGGTCTGTTCCATTACCAATGTTTGAATTATACCATGGCCCTGTGACCATACCTGAATACCCTAAGATGATCTACCATGCTGTCACTAAAAACCTATCATCTAGAAACCATGACCATGAAACCCTCCTTGGATGGAATAGCCTGAAAAAAATTAAATTCTCAGATTGATGAGGAATTGGTGGCCCCACTCTTATATGCGGAGTTATAATAGATCCCCTCTTACCGTCAACTAGTGAGAAAAACTGTAAAAAAGGCTGAAGATGAACCTTCTTTCCACATGATCGGAACTCAACAGGGTCTTTAGAGCATTAAGGTATCGTGTTCCCACTCTTTACAAATTGGTATCACCTCACCTTACTTGCTAATGATGTATCCTTTCTACTAGAAGAACCACCACATATATTCTCGCTGCGGCACTTCCTGCTTTTGGTTGAAGGAGTTTCATCCCTATATGCTGAACTAACCTAGATTACAGCTCCTAGCTCCCTCAAATTGTATTTGGTAATGAGTGCTTGATAAACTATTTTAGTTACCAATGTTAGCCAAAAAACATTAACCTACAATAAGATATCGTACCAATGACCACACTCAAATCTCCTAGCCATTGACAACTTGTCACTCCCCAAAATAGCTGTGAATCACTAAAGCTCTGTAAAATGTGAAGAGTAATACATCACTAAAATAGTTCTGTAATCCAAATTCATCAACTATTGGGATCAGTCGGACCTCAATGTCTCATGGTAGAAGTATTCATAGAATTTCCTCTAAAACTCTTTCCAATCCATAATCTGATGATCTCCAACTTGTGAGATAAAATCCCATCATCCCTTGGCATAATAACATAACATTTAATTGATGAGATCCACCATCCCCTCAAGAGGTGTCTCTAGATTCTTTAAGATATAAAACATGGCCTATAACCATGACTCTACAGCGTGTGGTCCTAAATCCCTTAATAAAGAGGGAAGATGATGTCGTTGGAACACCCTCGTCCACTCTACCATAGTCGTGGAAGGATGTGGTGCTCCTTTAATAGTCAAAATCATCCTCATAAAGCCTTCATGGAACTATGCATCAACACCTATATCTTGTATAATAGTTGTGAAAAGACGTGTATGATGAGAGGATCTTTTTGTAATATCTGATCTACCATTTCTAGTGTTTTATCATTGCCCTGCACCTAGCGTACAACTATAGGAAATCTTGGTGGCAAACTCTACAAGGTCAATCACACACCTATGTTCAAGATTTTCAAGGAAAAAAACATATATGTGATACAACAGAATAGGTGAAAGAAGGAATTCATGTTTTAAAAAAGTTGGTTACAAGACGTGTAGATCCACTACCCCACGTGTTCCTTTAATATTTAATATGGGAATGTATCCCAGCCAACCTGGTCATGTAACACCCCATACACATGGTGTGTTAGTCCTGAGTCATGGTGTGTACTTGATTGTTCTTTCCTATCCTAGTAGTTCTACATGGTTAAACTACATGGTTCTTCTAGTATAACACTACACAATGTGTTCACCGAAGACAAAGTGTGTACAAAAATGGTTCATCCACATGTATCGTTAGTCACACAACCAGATACACAGTTGATTCCCACACTGCATGTACACCGAGTACATGACATGCACTAACAAAATTATACTCACCATGTGTCTCTACTCACATATTCAATCATAGGACCAAAAAACACAAAATGTGTACATATGGTACAAGGTATATACTTAATAAAATTAATTTCATCAAAAATAGAAAAACACATGGCGTGTGTTCATAACATCACACGTCGTGTTGTCTGGGTTTTCAGACAGTATGCCTTTGAAACATCTCTGGACCCCCCCAATAATAAAATTTCGGCCTAGACATGTGATTTTCTAATCATTGGGAGCCCATACTCCCCTAGAATGAATTTGTTTCTTCCTTATTCATATTATTCCTTAATAGAGTTCATTAAAAGTTCAAACATGATCCATTATATCCTGATCCAAGAGGTTCCGTAACACCTCATAAACCAAAAAATGTCATCCATCCAAAAGAAACTTTTCATATACCAATACCTTATCAAAATTGTAGGTATTACTACCATGAGATATATCATAACATCATGCATATATAACACAAAATCTATTAATACAACATACAATGAGTAATGCACCCTAAATGGCATAACAAGAATTCATGTAATTTGATCTCTAGCAAGTGCCTATATGATGAATGAGATGGAATAAATTCATTTAATTATGTTAAAATAGAAATATAGCCACAATTATATCAATCATAATAGTACAAAACAAGTTAATCACCTTCTTGAAAAATCAAATAAACTGCTTCAATTAAATAACTAGATAAAAATTGAAATATTTGAGGTAACATGAATTTTACCTATACACTGGTCAGATACCCTCAATCACAACCTATTACCAAATACTGACTCCTTACTATCCTAGTCTATAGAGTCCAAATAGTATTTAAAGGAAGAAAATAATGTACCTTTAAAACCACATTTAATGGCTCAGATCCAGGTGCCTCCCAAAAGTTCCCCGAACTCAGTTGGGGATGTAACCTCAGGAGTATTTCCATAAATTCCAAAGGATGTTTACTAGTAGTAATGGATACGGATATAAATTGGGAAAACTATGACCTAATTGGTTGGGTATACACAATGTAATCTAAATATAAAACAGAAGCAGAAGTAATAATGACACAAAAGAAACCATGGAAATCTGGAAGTAAATCAAACAGAAGACCCAATATATATATATATATATGATTCATGTAATATGTTTCTAATAATGCTACCAAACAAGTCATAATTCTAGAAAACAATACAGAAACCGAAATACCAAAGAAACAAATAAACACTAGTAGCATCGCAAGTCTCAGCATTATCCCATGCTCTCCAGTGCCAACATCAATCAAGTACCTGAAGAAGAATGGAATTTTACCTTAACTATAACTGAAAACATATAATCTGTTTGTATCTAAAACATGACCCAAATAGGGTGTGATATGAATCCCAATAGTTAACAACAAAAATATCGGTGCATAACTATTAGTGATTATTTATATATAGTAGGTAATGTGCAGAAATGATGCAAAAAAATAGGAAGTGCAAAAAAGTAAACAAGACTATAGTTTTTAATATCATCCATTTATATTTATTATTTATCTCTTAAATCATGTAATCTTGGGATCTAGCCTAATCTATATATCCCCTGTGTGATAGTAACAAAACATATATCTTATAAGACCATCTAAACAATCAAGTATGACCGAGTCCAAGCTCGTGCTTTGTCTTGGAAGACTCATCACATTCATTCAATTAGTCATAAAAACCCATCTGAGATAGAACTCATGGTCTAACCCATTTTTTACATAGAAGTAATAATTTAAAAATGAACAACTATGAAGCTCTCACGATCAATACCCCTAGGTCAACCTAGAATCAATTAATTATAGATGGCCTCCTAGGTAGATCTCACAGTCAATACCCCATGGGTCAACAAAAATATATATTATAAATGTCCTCCTAGGTAGCTCTCACAATCAATACCCCTAGGTAAAAATTTACACCAATGATATCACAGTCTGGTCTAAATAATAAATAAATCCCCACCATTTTATTGGTTTGAGGCTTTCATAGACCATTGAAAAAATAATGAACATAACATATGAAACCAGCTCATGTAATTTATAACTACTACATGGATAAAATTCAAAATTCACATCAAAGGAATTTCAAAAAATCAATCAAAATCCATCGTATGTTATTAAAGGCATAGAAAATATGGAATGCCTCATAAGAAACCTAGAACAAACCACCATAAACAGCCAAACAAGGGAAAGACAACCACAGGACGTCCCGTAACATGGTATCTGACCATATGAACAATAAAAACCCCTTTATCAATCAATTAAACCATAGTAGGTAATAAAAATGGTTAATTTTCAAATCAATAAATACCCTAATCATGGGTATGCAGCACATTTAGCATATATAATCCAATGAAGAAAAACCAAAGGAACAAACCACCGACCATGATGTTATATGATTGATATACTAGAACATTAACCCTTGAATATGCCTAAAACGATATAGATCTAAAAAAACATTAAAAAGATCATTCATGAATAATTCACGGGAGAGGAGAAACCATGAAGAAAGGATCTAGAGGAATTTACAAATCACTAGTGGGATTCCAACACACCTGACGATGTCTCAATCGAGATCGATTAGAGAATCGGGGGTTCGATATTTGTTCATTGTTCCTGAGTTCTCTATTATGAAACACAGGAAGAATAAGTCATTTACAGACATTAAGTGCGGCCCCTCGCTGATATATCATTTAAAAATAAAAGTATATAGCGTCTTAATTATAAATAAAATCCATATAGTGGCCTTGACCAGCGATCGACTTAAGTGGTCTACCAGGTAACCACACAACCATGTACTCGGCCGTAACTCATCCAAGACACGGTGGTATGCGGTAATCAAGGTACAAGGTGTGTACTCAAAAGTACATGACGTCAACTTGTAAAATCCCATTTTCTTCCTTTTCCTCATAAACAACCCAAAATCATGATCCATACCCTAAATGAAGATCCTGGTTATTACAGGAGGCTAAAAAATATAATATAAGTATTTATAAGAGGAAAAATTGTCAATTACTAAAGAGAAATCTGAAGTAAAAGAGTTGTTTGGGAGAGGTAGATAATGGGTCCTTTAATCGATGATTTTTAAGTTTTATTTCTAAAAATATTTATTCTTTAATGTATAAGTTTGACATTTTAATATTAAAGTGGATAAAATTTGAAATATAATGGATATGGGTAATTAATCCCATCATCAAAATAATTTATAGATTATTTTTTCATGATATTTTAAGTCTTCACCACTTTGTTCAACCCTTTTAACCATATTTTACCTTTGTTTTGATAAGTTAATTTTAACCTCAATATCAAATTCTTATGTATAAAAAATGAAATTGTCCTCCTTTACTAGTTTCTATAGGCTAATTAATTTATATATATAATTAATATAATTAAATATGTAATAATCATATGAAAACATAAAATATAAAGAAAAACTACTTTTTATAGAATTATATATTTTAAAACATTAAGTGTTATTAAAATAATTACATATAAATTACTTATTTAATAAATATTATTATATTTTTTTACATTTTAATTTCTTATTAATATACTTCCTTAAAAGTGAGGAATTTAATTTATTAAGATAAAAATATAAAACACTTAAGAAAGGATTCATTGGAAAATTATTATTTTAAGCATTGAATGATTTTCTCATTAATACTAACTAATTAATAAGGAATGTATGAATTTTTAGTAATTTTTTAATATAAATAATATATTTTATTAAATTTAATATTTAAAATATTTGAAATATTACTTTTAACTAAAAGAAATATAATATATCGTAAAATTAATATTTTTAAATATTTATTTATTTTTCATGAATAATTAATCTACTATTCCATATAGTTCATTAACAACATCATGTATATTATTATATTATTTAACTAATAATGCCATAAAATTTTACAATAAATTTTATTTATATTATTTTTTAATGTTAATAAAACAAACAAAAATATGTAATCAATAAACCGATTTTCACTAGTATTAATGATATATTCCTCAAGTGAAGTTTTATATTTTCATTCTATTTAAAACTAATTTATTTTATTTAAAATTAATTATTTTCATTGAAAATATATATTTTCATTATCTAAATATACTTTATGTTTGTTAACTTCATACCAATATTTATAAATTGGTAATTATTCTACCTATATAATATTTTATAATGGTTATATATATATATATTCCCAGATTACGTTATATAAGTTCATCTCATTCTATCATCACAAATCATACATATCATATCTTGAGTTTTTATTTTTAAAATTTTTAACATGCATTCTCATTTCATGATGCTTTTTTGTTATATATTCAGTTATATAAATGGTCATTCTAAAGTGTAATGATAATATAGGGGATTTACTTGTTATAAAATTATTATTATTTTCTATTTCTCCCAATTATGTTATTCACTTTTAATTATTGTATTCATCTATTATCTGTAATGATCCTGTAATACATGGTTTCATCAACCATTTTTTGTAAATTTTTTATTATGATTGAATAAAAAAAAATTATTTTGATTCATATATTTTATGAATTATTTTATAGGAATGTTATATTCATTTGAATGAATGTAAAAACATATTTCAGAATTATATACCTTAAAGTTAAATGAAAAATGTTCCCCAATACATGGAGTGTTACATTCTACCTTCTCAAATAATTCATATCCGCACATTTTTAATTATATCTCCCTGATAAATTTTTTTAGGGTATCCATAAGATAAATAAGACTCAATATATAATTTATATTGATATATAAACCGCATTATTTGATGTGGATAAGGAGACCCTCCTTTAAAAATTACAATGTATTCATTTATAATATTTATATCCTCAATACTACTCAAAAGCCATTTGATCTAAATACCCTTAAAGATTTGATATTAAGATCAAAATTAGGTTATAATTTATACAGGTAGTTTAAATGTATCCTTGAACTAATAAATAATCAAGAGTTAATTTAGGATACAAAATGTGATTTATTTACCCTATAAATTAATATAGCCTCTCTTTAATGACAGCTAACTGATGACCAAAATCAAATCAAATTTCACTAAGGGAGTATAATAGGATTTATATTAATCACATTACAACTAAAATATATCAAATAGAAGTTATATAATTGGTATGAAATAATAAAACCAGTGAAACAATTTCATTGATTGTTCAATAACTAATAATTGGGGTAGTAATTTTAATCTCTTAGAAAACATTATATGTAAAAATGATTAGGTAGAACTAAAATAAAATGAGTTAGATTTTGTTCTTAATTTGATAATTAGTGTACCATTAAATTTTATTTTCATGACCCACTTTATCAAAAAATATTCATAATATTTCCTTCAATCCCTTGGTTTAGAAGGTAGTTCATGTCGATTTTCTTTATAGAGCATTTATTTGGTATACATTTTGAAGTAATTTCTATTATCATTATAATTTAATAATTGGAGTATGGGTAGTTTATTATAACAATAATTAATTTAATTCTTCATATCCATTTAAGAATCATGTTCTTGTTGGACTTCTCTCACACTATTTATGCATTTAACTATTCATTTGAGGCAATTCCCCCAATTATTTTTCTCACGTGTTTTCATAGAATATGATGAATAGTTTTTCCAACATGGGTTTTATCATTTTATTTTTTATGAAACTCTTTTCTCCACATCACTTAAAAAACCATGGGAATAATATAAATCTCCCATTATCCTTTAAAGCATCATAGAATATTGAATATTCTCATCATAGCTACAAAATCCCCTTTTAAAAACACATTTCAAAGACTTGGTTTTATGTAACTTAATAAATGACCTATTTATCATTCATGTTTAATAATAAAACCATAATCATAACATTCAAATATTATGAAAATTTCTTCATAGGTACAAATGGATTCATCCTCCCATTGATTCCACTAAAATAATTATCTCTCTATATTATTGTGAAATTTTCTGGTAAAATATTTATTGAAAAATACCTTCTTATAAACCTCCCATTATAAAGATTCTATTTCTTTATCTTGCCTCATTTTTTATATAAAATTACACAATTGATCTATTTTTTCCTTCAAACATATAAAAATAAAAAATAATTTTTTATGTTACTATCACTAAAGAATATAAAATATTTTCTCCAATCATGATAATCCATATGCTCAATAGATTAAATAAAAGTATGTATCTTTTATGCATGAAAGAATCCATAAATTTTTTCTATTTATTTTCCTTCATTTTATATATAAAAATTCATTAGGTTATTGTTTTTTACATGAGATATAATCTTATACTATTTTAAATCCACATCCTCCCCCATTTCTTTCTTATTGGAAGAATCTCAACATTTTCCAGCACACATTTTTTGAACTCTATTTTTTCATAGTTTTATCCAATAATTAAAACCCAATTGGATAATGTGATTATCAAAAAAATAATCATAACAGTAAATTATATGATAGGAAAAATAAATCCAATTATTCATTATACTATGACATTTTCATTAAATATAATGACATTTTAGGTTCATCATTCAACACTTTTGGTTCATTATAATTTATTTATGTTAAATTTTATTACTATTCATAACCTAGTCCCAAAAAATTAAAACTCCTCACTCTGATACCAATTTACACACCCCAGAACTGAATTCCTATATATAGATCTAAAATACAAATAGTGCACATATTCTATGATGCTATGTGAGATGAATTCAGTATAACATTCATATATTTTAAATAATTTCCCTTATAAAAATCTTACATCTAAAAAATAAATTCACAACCCTATGACCAAATAGTTTTCTTTACTTGTTCATTATCTTCATAAAAAAATTATTTCACAATACATAATCAACTTATCCTATAAATATCTTTTTTCATGATATCCTTATATACACATCATAGTTAATACACCTTTTTATTACCTTGGTGATATAAAGATAATAATCGTTGATATCAAATGAATAGTAAGGTAAAAGATTTTCAATGATTCATAAAGGGTTAGATCATAATTATTTGAGAAAATATGATCACAGGAGAAATATATGAATAAAATAATATATAGTCATAATTTGTTTCAATAAATAATGATAATGTAATATATAAACTCAAAAAATTATACATATTCCGTAGCATGAGAATAGAGATACATGAGATAATAATAATGATCTATTGATAAAATCACATTCACACATCATGTTATAATTGAATAAGAATAAGGATATAAAATTATAACATTGTGAATATAGCTTACTATAATCATATCAAAAAAAAACTAGTGAACATAGATAACCACCATGATTTCTACTCCAAAGATTGTGAACATTTCTATCAAAAATCATGTTTATGCACAACCCTATGAACATAGAAACCAACAATCATGTCCACAAACAAACTTTTAGAAAATAATTGCCCACAATAATGTCTATTCACAACATAATTCTCTATTAGGTTTTGAATAAATAAATAATGCATAAAAGAGATATATCATATCCACTCATTATATAATGATAAACCATATAATATTTTTTCCTTTTTACCATAAAACATATAGAATTAGTATGTTTTGAGAAAAAAAACTAGTTTCCTGAAAAAAAAAACCCTATGATAATATTATTATTCATATAGGGAAATATGTTGGATTATATCATTAGATGACATCCCTTTTAAAGAAGAAGAAACATCAAAGGATTATGAAATATATGAAAAAACCATTATAAAAGAATTCGAAAAGTAACATGAAAAATAAGAATAAATATAATTTTCTTTTAAAACAAATATATTATAAGAAAATAATTTGATAAAATTGGCAATAGAAACTAGTTTTTCAAACTATTAAAATTTGAGAGAATTTTCTTAAAAAAAATTAATGAATGTTGTATCAAAATTTGTTGATGAGTAAAAAGGTTTAAAAAGAGATTAATTGCAAACCAGGGTGAATAAGGATAAAGTAAGAAAAAATCACTACATCATAAACATTAAAATAAGAATAATTTTTTTAAATAAATTAATGTATTTAGAAAATTAACATAAGAATATATATATATATTCATAAATAAATTTATTTAATATCCATATAGAGTGGATATATTTCAATCCCAAAATAAGAGATAATGTTCGATCCCTTTAAAAATATCTTTTTTGTTGAATTGTGATCCTAAAGGTGGTGAAATGGTAGAAATACTTATAAACACACCAAAGAATAAACATATGGGAATAATATATATGGGGTTTTATAGATAAATAATATAAAATCTCTCACAATTGATTTTTAAACATAAATAATCTCGATTTGAAAATGAGACTAGAATATAAACTGTTACCTTTACTCCATAGTTCAAATAAATTTCTTTAACCTATTATATAATAAAATTAACCCTATTAAACTCTAATTTTATAAAATTATTCATACTTTTTTCCTTTTATAAAAATTAATTATAATTAATGATCACACATATCATAGTATGTCAATGTTTATTTTTTATCATCATATGTTAATTATTCTACTTTTTTCATAGAAGTTTTAAAATGGATATGTTGATCGACATTCATTAATACCATGTTTATAATGACACAAAATTTTTATACATAGATATTTTATATTTTTAAAAGAATATTCATTTCATTATAAAAATACAGACCTGGGGATCATAATTATCTAGCTCCTTTATAAACTAGAAAACCTAAATGATTGGTTCATAAAATATCAAAATAATCCCCCACTTATTTCATTATAATTATATCCCTTTTAGCATATCCAACTTAACACCTTTATTCATATCCTGTGGAAATGAAACACAATGAAAGGGTGAGACTATATGCTCAATAAGGGTAGACATGGAGTATATAAATTTAATATATTATGAAATCAAAAGATAATAAATATAGTTATTTAATAATGATTATAACATAAAAAGTCTACACCAAACCATTCATGAAATATATACATGAGTTAAGGAGTAAAACCTTACTATGAACCATAAGAATGAAACATCATCATAACACATTATTAAAAAATATGCTCAAGTCATCAATGTGTCCATAATCATCATAAGTATTGAAAACAATATCATATTTCAAGTTTAACTACCAGGACTCATGGATCATGCCTTATCATCTGTTTAACTTAATATATTAAGCACATTGACTGGTTTCCCATCATTGATCAAGCACATCTCCTTGTTTCCCTTAAATATATTTTGAGATATATTTCATTAACTAATGAATTAGAGTGCGATATATGTCCGAATAAGCACATAAAAAAATATAAATATGTTTTCCCTATTACCATAAATCATTCATCACATTAGAACCTAGGTAATGAAATTAGTTTCATAGACACTTCCTCATTACCTAACTGATGGAAAAAAGATAGGTTCCATAAATTTCATATAATCATAAACATAAAACATTCAGATAAATAATAACAATGGTATGCTTGGGTATTATACCCAAAAAATCATAATAGATATCAATAGAAGTCATCATATATGTAGAAATGGTTTTTGAAAGATCAATAGAAATAATTCTTGAGGAAAATATGATTACCTTTATGAAAACATTTTTTAAAGAGATAAAAAAATTTTAAGGAAAATATATTATATGAAAATAAAATTATAATATTTTATTGTATTATTAAAGTAATTAAAGTGTTTTTAATTTATATAAATCCATTCATGTGGTATAAGTTAAAAAAAACATTTCTTTCTCCCTTTTTCGGAAAAGGCCCAAAATACCTCATTTGGGAAATAAAAAACAATATTCCATTCAAACCAGTTTGTAAAACATAAAATATGGGTAAAAATAATATTATATATTTTTAGGAGATTATTAAAATACTTTTTGAATAGATTTTTAGAAAACATGGATGTTGAATTCATATGTTCCATAAATGATATTTAAAGAGAAATAATCTCTAATGTTTATAGGATTGTGAAATAAACCCTTACTACATTATAATTAGAAGAATTTTATTCCCCGAGAAAGATTAAAAATTATATGGATATGAAAATAATATAATATTCATAGTAATTATAATGAAATATATACATGGGAAGAATATACACCACACAGAAAAAACTTGTAGTTTATAAGGAATGTGTCCCACATAAAAAAAGTGAGACAAAAAAATATTAATTCAAGTCGCACCTTTCCATGTTCGCATTCATAACTACTATATAATACATATAGATTTATTATAAATTTATTATATAACTATATATAAATAATACCATTTATGAATGTTTTATAACATATTATCACCCACTAATTAATAATTAAAATCAGTATTCTCTATGATAATTGCTTTATTTTCCAGGAATGTTTCGGTATGGCAGTCATGATCCTTATACACTGATCATGGTACCATTTTTTAAATTAGTATAATTATTATTTATATATATAATATATATTCATAAAAATAATACATATTACCACTCATTTTTAATATATATGAGAAACATATCACATCACATCTTAGAGATAGTCAGCCATATGTACGCACGTGCGACATCATCATTTTCCTAAAGAAATGGTGGTAAAAATGTAGATATGATATTATCATTAAAGAATTATAATTATCTTATAAGTATCATAGCTAAACACTAAACCCATCATAATTACAATTCATAGAATATTGTTATGAAAAATTAATTGTATTGTTACGTGGAGACCGTAAGTCATACGTACGAATGAGTGAAACTTACATTTCTTGTTCGATAGGATATGGGATGTATAATGGGGTGTTACTAATAATAAAAAAATTTATTTTTATTAATGATGATGAAGTTTTTATTTTATAATATATATATAATTTATTTGTATAAGGTTTAAGAGTAGAAAAAATATTTATCAGTTAAAGAGATTATATCCTCTTTGAAATAACTCCTTTAATTCTCCTCTAAACTAATCTATAGTTGTTCATTTGGAGAGAAAAGAGAAACAAAATTTTTTATAGGAAATTTTAGAATATAATTTTTTTTACGTTTTTTCAATATATAATACTCAAATAAGTAAAATTAGATGAAGGAGGAGGTTTCCATTTTACAATGAAGGTGAGGGTCTCTTTTGGAATCTCCAACAAATATTTATTAATAATAAATTAAATATCAATCAAAATACTAAAAAAAAGGTAATACATTTAAAGCTAATATGATATAGTACTTTAATATCGTAATAAAATATATTTTATACTTGTTTTGGTATTATTTTATACCTAATAATTTTTATTAATACCTAGTTAATCGATTTTAATTTTAACTATGGTAAGAAAATGTTCAATATTAAAACATTAATTTGTTTACTTATAAGGCGTAAATTGAAACATAAATGGTGAATTTATGATATTATAGACCATAATAAATTTTATTTGTTCTTATTTACGATTTTTTTTATTTTTAGCAAATTTAATAAAATTTTATTATAATAAAATATCATTAGGGTTAATGTTGGAACTATTCATTACATTGAATTTTAAAAAATTACATAACCAAGAAAACTTCAAACCAATTATTTTAATACAATAATAATATGTCATATTAACCTTTAAAATTAGTGTATTACCTTAATTAATTCATATTTTATTTATTCTAATATTTTTAGTTTCTTTTAGTTTTTTGTCTCATTAATTGAATAATTATTGTAACATCATTTTTTAATTATTATAATAATAACTTATTCACTAAAAATTAAAAATAAAATTACATGTTTAAATAAAATTATTATATTTGATATCAATATACATAGTATAGAATATATACTATTTAGACACATATTAGAAATATTATACTTATTAAAAGTATGAATGTGGCATTTTGTGACTCTCTTTGATTTTAATAATATCATAGTCATATTCATGGAATATTTTCCATTAAATTAATCAATGTTTCATTCTTATCAGTCATTGTTCAAATTAAATTCTTCAATAATCTTATGGAATGTTTTATGTAATATAAATAATATTTATAACAATATTTTTACCGTCAATTTATCTGATTTACCCTTAGTGAAGGTGAAAATATTTACTAAACTTATTATTCATATAGTTCAAAAATTAAAAAAAATTATTTAAATTTTTTTTACCTCCTTATGAAAAATATGGAACCATGTTTAAAAAATAAGAGCATAGAGCTTGCCTAAATTAATTTAAAATTAATCTTGTTGACAAAATGATAAAACTTGTTTTTCAACTGAAAAAATTCAAAAGATTGAAATGTTTGTATGTAAAATTTAAATGTGAAATTGATTACAATAACCGAAATTATATTAAATTATAAATAAATAATTGAATTATACTTTAAAATAAATAAAAAATATAATTTAATAATATAAATTCATTCGATGAAATACTTGTTTTCAATTAAAATTTTGTAATTTTCACTATTCTTTATAACAAGAAACATATTATAAAAATAAAAAATAAATCTTCTGAAGTATTTTTTGTTATCAAGATTTCAATGAATATTATTTATTTATCTAAAAATTATAAAAGTGTCAAAATTTATATTTGAAATGTTTTTTTCCATTAAAAGGTGGAAAAATTACCTTTTTGAAAATACATCTTTTATGAGTAAAATTAGATTTTTTCATATATAATATTTGAAAAACTCATATTTTGAATGTTGAAATATATTATATATTCATATGTATATATATATTTCATTAATATAATCAAACAAGAGTTATTTTTTTATTTTTTTTATAAAACACACTTGTGTATATTTTTTCAGAAAAACATTTCCTTTCATTTTAAAAAGATATTACATTAATTTAAAATTTATTGTCCAAAAAATTATATATACATATATAAAAAATAATTTCAAAATACAGTTAATCCTTTCCATACCCTATATTCAAAAAACTTGTTCATAATGTTTTTTTATTTATAAATAATTATAATAATAAAATGTTGTTTTGTAGAAACACAATGGTGTGTGTAAGAGAAGCTAAGATGATGTGGCATTTAACGCATGCTTAACATTGTGTAGAGTACACCAAAAGACATAGTATAAATTTAATTTAATAAAAATAATTTATAAAAACTCAAGTTGTTACATTCTACCCCCCACCCTTAATATAAATTTGTCACCCAAAATTCATCATTGAGATATAAATAGATGAAGATGCATCTACCTCATCACATCCTCAGGTTCCCATGTTGTTTCCTAAAATTGGTGGTTTTACAATAAAATATTATCCTAATAGGTGGTCTTATTTCCCAGAACATTATATATAAGATCCAAATTATCTACTGGTTATTCTTCATAAGAAATATATTGTTCCATTGGTACTACCTCTGAGTTTAGTAAATGTAAAGGATTGGGTATATACTTCCTCATAAAAGATACATGGAATATATAATGAACATGAGAGATATAGGGTTCAAGTGAAAATCAATAAGATATTATCCCGATAAAATCAATAATTTCGAAAGGACCAATATACCTAGGCCTTAACCTTCCCATATTTCCAAATTTTATTAAATATAATTTAGTGATATGTCTATTGAAATAAATTTTCACACACTTAAAACTCAATATCATTCAAATTATTGTTCGAAAAATCCTTTTTTCAGACCCTAAGATATTTTTATGCATTGTTGAATTGATCTAACATTTTCTACCATTACCTTAACTAGATCTGGTCCCAATAGCATTCATTCCCTAACATTATTCCATCACGTTAGAGTTCTTCACTTCTAACCATATAGGGGTTTATAAGGAGCTACCTAAATGCTAGAGTGAAAACTATTATTATTTGAAATTTCTATCAATGAAGGGTTTTTATCCAAAACACCATTGAAATCCATAAAGCAACCTATAAATGTATCTTTTATAGTTTTAATTTTCCATCTTAGATTTAACATATTTCTCTGGATGATAAGAAGTGTTAAAAAATAACTATATATTGAGAACCGACTAAAGAATTATCTAGAACTTCAAGGAAATCATAAGATTTTGATTAGATACTCTAGATAGTGGTATTATTTTAAATATTACCACTTTATTAATATATATTATGTAAATATGATCTAGATAGAAGTCTTATCAAATAGAAATTAATTATGAAGAATTTTTATGAAAATAGACTATAACACATATATCATTATATTCGGTAGATATTTTGGGTAGTCCAATGAAAAAACCTTGGTGATGTTTTCCCATTTCAATTTAGTTATAGTAAACATTTCTATAATACTGTTAGATTTTTATCTCTCTTCCCAAATTTTCTGACAAATCAAGCACTGCCAAAAAAAATATAATATCTCACTTTATTCTATCCCATTATAAATATTCTTTTAGGTTTCTATACAACTTTATACATCTAGGAGGAATAAATAATGATTAAATATGAGCCTTATCCAGTAGTTCCTATTTCAAACATAGTATAGGAGGAAGACATATATGGTTCATGAACCTTATTATTCCATCAAAATCATGGTTGAACTCATGAAAATTTTTCATGTTCTTCTTCAGATCCACATATCCGTTATGTGCCTCCTTAATCTTTACCTGGATAGATAATTAAACATTCATTTGGGTCAATTATGATTTCTCCCCTTATATTGTGATTTCTAGATCCATCCTTTTTAAATATAGATATATTGAGTATTTATAACGAACTGACATAGGTTGCCCTTAAAACCTAGCACCCGACTCATTCTCTTACATACCCTAATGCTGTTCCTAATCCTAAAAGGTTGGAAACAAGTACATAATCATCGAATGAAAAATAATAGGGAACAATGTATCCAATACTCATCAAAAACATGAAATATATATATACAAAAAATTAATGAGACAATGGAAGACTAAAGTAATATATATTCCACAGCTAGGAAAAGATAGCATAATAAAACAACTGAAAAAGATGATAAACCTAAAAAAACAAGTCCAACCATATGGACCAAAACCAAACATTTACTCGATGTGATGGCATGGATGAAATCCTTACATCTCACTACTATCTTCCCAAAACCATTTGAAATAAACCTTGTCACCTCATTTCTGCACCTTTCTTTTCCCAGTGCTTGAAAACATTCAATGGTCTACGCACCAGGGAAGAGGTGTGCATGGTGTGAACTAACATTCTTTATAGGATCCCACCCATGTGTTCCATATGAAGTGTACTTATAACAATTCATGTATTCCTATTTAAAAAAACATGACATGATATGTGGTAAAGTAAGTTTATAGAAAAAAAGGTAAACATTTCCCTTTTTCACAGTTTGGACCAAAAACAGATATAACATTTATATCAAGGCTAACTCCGAATGAAAAACTGTAGAAAATAGAAACATAAACACATGAATTAGAACCATGGATCACTATAGTTTATACTAATAGACTACTCATACCACAATAAATCATGTGCACAATATAGTTCTTTAAACTAAGGGCTAGTAAGAAGAGGAATTTCCCATGATTAACCCCCCCCCCCCCAAAAGTCAATATTCATCCACTAGAATAATGGGCCTCAGAAATAGTGTAAATCCTCATGATCAATGATCCTGATAATAAAGAAACATGGACAACAGACTCAATCTAATCGTTGAACCTAATTACCCAAGGTACCCGATGTGCTATTTTTTAGAAATTAATTTCAATGTTTCAAAAATATGAATTTCTTTAACAATTATAAAAAACAAGGGAAAAACATTTATCTTTAAAATAACCTTTTTAACAAATATAATCATTCATGAAAATTTGATAAATCATTTTATAAATCAAGATAAATCGGGATAATTATTATAGGCTAGAGACGAAACCCATTCCGTAAAACTCAGGTTTCACATGCCGACAGCGGGATCCATAATTAAAGAATCCCAGAAAAACCAAAAAATACTATAGAGTCTAAACCTTAAACCTTATGTTTGGTTAAATAGGGAAATAAATGGTTTGGTGGAGAATAGGAAACAATATACCTCCATAGTGAAAGCCTATCGCAACACAACAAATAAGGAGCGACCTTCAGATTGATATCTCACAACAGATCATAGAAGAAGAAAAGAAGAAACACCAAATTATATCAAAGGATCTAAGAAAAAAACCTAAGGTTGGTTCTGTGATCAATATAAACAAATAACTGAAATGGGTACTCACTTAGAGAGACACCCTCCAATATCAATGGAGATCAAGTGCTGATTATATCAATATAGAAGGATATGAGACTCTCAAAAAAAATGTGAGTAAATATAGGTCAAGAGATGAAGGGCCTAGAGAATGTAATTGAAGCCGAAAATCCACTCACCTATTTTAAAATTTTTACGTGGGCTAATTAATTATTTGTAATATAGTTAAACTCCATCAAATCCATGATGTTCAAGTACAATGAAAAATAGATCAGCATAGATTTAAAACACTTTATTTAAATACCTCATGACGTGAAACCCCCATTCATGACATGTAAACATTCACTTCATGAATCTCCTTTCATAGATTGTACCTAGGAACAATTACAGAGTGTCCAACCTAGTTACATTGCGTGAAATCCTTCTGCATCCTATAGAAAAATATGGTTAATGTTTAACGTCCAAAAAATATCCGACTTTAACAATATAGGTACCCTCCGATTATCAAAAGAGGGGAAAATCATGATGAGGTTAAGGGAGTTCCTGATAAAATGTCCTTGGGATATTACAAAATCCATACTATAAAGACTCTCTATCCCTGAGAAGTTATGTGGAAGATGTATTCTATGGAAATAGATGAGTCCACTGCTCCCTCATCAATGACTCACATTCTCAAGTCTCATGAGAATAAGATCCTTTTTTCCCCATAACCCTGACCAATGAATTATAATTACATCACATTACTTTAACTTGAGATTCAGTGATATTAGATGTTTTCTCTAGAACAAAACATCTGGCTCTAACTCAATTACCTCGCACCTCAACAGTTGAGCTAGATCAGGATGATATTTCCTCATCTGAGAAATGTTGAAAACATCATGAATACCCATCAAAGGAACTAAAAATTCTAATAGATAAGTGACTTTTCCAGGCCTCTTAGTGACTAAAAACATTCTAAAATATCACGAAGCCAACATTCCCTACTTTCCATGTCGATGCTGACCCATCCGAGGAGAAAATTGTTCGAAAATCTAGTCACATATGGAAAACTCCAAAGGTTGACATTGCCAGTCCACATATGATTTCTTTAAACACTAGGTTGTTATCAGATGTTTATGTACATCCTGAATCTTCATAGGTTTCTCTTGAACCAAACATTGTCCAACTAATGATAATTTTCCCACCTCAACCCAATAATGAAGTGATCTACATGGGTGACCATACAATGCATGAAAAGGATTCATTCTGATTTTCAACTGATAAATGTCATTGTAAACAAACTCAACTAGTCCTAGATGGCTATCCCATGATCCTATTATATCCAAGACACATGAGCTTAACATATACTCTAGGATCTGAATCACATGATCTATCTGACCATCTTTCTGTGGATGGTAAGTCGTGCTTAATTTGACCCGTGTTCCCATTTCCTATTAAAGACTCCTCCCAAACCTCTAGGTAAACCTATGATCAATATCTGGAACAATGGAAGGATGATTCTCATGTAATATCATAGTATCTTACATATACATCTTCCCACAAATCACCCACTTTAGTTGTGTCATTAATCATAATGAAATGATAATACTTTTTCAACTGATTATCAACATCCCATACTGCATTCCTCCATTTGGGAGTATGTGTTAATCCAAAAAAATCTACAAATACCATATCCCATGTCCTTATTGGAACCAGAAGAGGCTGATGTGAACCTTTGGTTTTCAAGTGCTCTACCTTTGTCTGTTGGTAGGTGTAACAGTGAGACACAAACTCTATGATGTCACACATCATACATGGACACTAGAATTTCTACCTCATGTCGTAATACATCTTCATAGTGCATGTATAAATAAACTAGGAAGATCTATGACAATCAGAAGAGACTAAAATTCTTACAGATGTCAGGATGAAAATGTGCTTCATGAAGTGTAGCATACCATATGAAGAAGGTGATTGGCCTAAAACAGTGTCCCTACTATAAAAGATTTCTCAACTAATCTAAAACTCATCATCATACTGCTGACACTACAAAATAGACTCCAAGATAGCTGATGATAACTGAACATTGGTCATAACAATGCCTAAAATATCCTCCTAAGAATCCATGTGCAACTAAGTGAAAATCCCCATAAGGATACACTTCTTATTCGAATCCAGAACAACCATTGATTGTACTTTCCTACTAAGAGCATTTTAATGACATTTCCATTTCTTGGGGTGTAAAAAATATCAAAGTCTAACATCTAAAGGTATTCTACCCTAGACTCTATCTAAGATTCATTTATTTCTGAGAAAAGATATTGCTCAGTATTTTATGACTATAAAAGACCTTGAACCTTTCCCCAAAAGGACTATTCTACCAACATTTGAGCACATGCATGACTACAGAATGTTCTAAATCATTAGTGGGTTAAATCTTCTCATTATTTTAAAGATGAAAAGATCTAAAATATACCACATGGGAATCCTGTATAAGAATGAATCCCAAAACCAACACTAGACACATCGAAAAAAACAACATTCCCCTTTCCATGATCAGGTTGGATCTGAATAAGAGGCGATGTTAGATGTCATTTTATTTAATCGAAAGAAGACTGACACTTTTCATCCCATGTGAATCTCTTTTATATCCTAGTAAAAGTAGTTGAAGGTGATTCTTGATTAGTTAATTCTGTCAAAAAAACTATTTTTAGTATCGAGAATGACCAAGGAAGCTATGTGTATCAAAGACAGTCCATGGTTTCTTCCACGACAAAACCACCCTCACATTATCTGGACCAATTAATAAGCCTTTTTTCGAAATAGTTTTCCCCAATAACATCACTTATTGAATCCAAGAATTAAATTTTTAAATCATTCTATACAAAAAATGACTTCTCATAATTTCCAGTACCAAAATCAGATGGTGTTCATTATTATAATCAAAATTTCAAATATACCAGAATATCATCCATGAACACTACAATAAAGTGTAAAGATATTGATGTAATATCTGATTCGTCAATTCCATAAAAACTATTCGAAAAATAGTTAGATAAAAAATAATCCAGTGTTATTAATAATGGCCAAACATTTTTCTGAATGAATTCTACATTATATCAGACTACCAAACATTAAGTTGATGATAACACAACTGAAGATAAATCATAAAAAAACTGTTCCCCCCATTAACTGATGAAAAAAACTCACACAAGAATAAGGATATTTATTCTTAACCATTACCTGATTCAATGTCTGATAGTCTACATAAAACCAAAGTGAACCATATAATTTCATCGAAAAGAGAACTGGGGCTTCCAAAGGTGAAATTGTGGGGTGAATGAAACCTTTTTCCAACAGGTCATCCAACTGAATCTAGAGGTCTTTCAACCCTAAAGTTTTTATTAGATAAGAAGGTATCGATATCAGATACATACCTAGAACTGAATCAACCATAAAATATACCCCTCTCTCTGGAGGAAGACAAGAGAAATTATTTATGAAAACATCAAGAAAGTCTTAAACAATAATGGGAAATTAAAGACAGGAGAAACACCATTGGGGTAAAACACAAAAGCAGACAAAAAAATCCTGATATCTGGGTGGGAAGGCCCCACATGTCTCGATATCAGATCCCACAATTCCTAAAAGTCACTATCTCCCATTGATAATAATAAATTAAACATGATGATGATAAAAATAATCCTCTGCATGATGAGAAACAAGCCAAGCATACCAATAATGATGTCAAATAGATATAAATCAAGAGTTATAAAGGGCCATACCAACTCCATATTTGATATTGTTAATGAACAAGAAGGACACTAAAACCCCATATCTTTTCTCTTACTAATATGTATCACTAACATTATTGAAAAGTACATTAGTTCCATAAAAATATTATTAATATAATCCAAATGTGCAGATATAAAAGAGCCAGAGGCACTGATATTAAATAAAGAAATTTATACTCAAGATGTAGTAAGGATAATACCAATCAGAATTCACAGACCTGCATTGACTTCTAAAGGACACTCATCTACTACATGGAAATTATTCACCTCTGAGGACTATGGTAGGAGCCTAGTAGTCTTTGAATCTTTTGACTGATCTACAGTATCCTTTGGGGTTGCGGAACCCGAACCATAATGAGGCACAGTCATAGCTTGACAGAATTGATGTAAGTGACCAATGTGTCCATAAATATTACACATATTCACAAGTATAAGACAAGAACACCTTGTGTGTTATCCCATTATGGAATGATAGAATGTTATAGGAACATTTACAACTACAATGGATGGTGTGGAGGAGTCCCACTATTGAGACCCACCTCCATAACAATTGAGATGATCCTACCACATTCTCTTATTCCCATGAACACCACTAAAGATCCCACTATGTGTAAGAGAAGGGGGGGGGGGGGGAAACCAACCTTACCTTTCATATACATCAATTTCATCATATCTATGTTTACTATATCTATATAGGTAAAATGTTTTAATATGAACACATGCGATCTGATATTTAGTAGCAGACCATGAAGGTACTTCTGTACCATTAGCAAGTCATTCCTCACTGTGTCCAAAAAACACACCAACACATCAAATCAGTATTCATATGCCGACATCAAACACTCTCCCTATTGTAAGGACATGACCTCTAGATACATTACCAGCATTAGGGAATCTAAAAAATCTATTTCAAAAAATAGGGTCTTAAAACCCTTTCAATATAAGCCCATGTGTCTTGCTACTTGGAACATTGAATCCCTTCGTCGCATAATAGAATCCTTTATCCTGAACACTGCACAAGTAACCATGATATTATAAAGTGTTTCTAAAAAGTAAAATATATGATCAATCCCATCCAGCCAGTACTCCACCTCTTGAGGTTCAGTCCTTACTTTAAGGGATGGTGTCTTCTCATGCAAGACTTCCTATGACTGATCTCTCCCTCCTCCAGCTCCTGATTTTACCTCAATAACAACGATCTTAACTCATGGTGCATCTTGATCAACAGAAGAAACTACCTATATGATAGTATTGATGGTATTCTAATCTATAGTTGGATTTCGTTGAGGAGAATTAAATGAACCCTCCTAAAGAGATTCTAGATGATTTCTCAGAGGCATACTGCTATACATCGATACATTAGAACAATAGAAATATCAGAAATCTCAATTCAAACTAGAAAACCCATAGGTAGAAACATATATTTAAAACCAATCCCAACACTAGAGACACCCATCGCTTCATCCAATGGAAACTTGAGTCTTGTTATTAAAATAGGTGGTAAAGATCTTATCGAAACATACATATCAAGTCCCAAAAATCATATCTCCTATTTAATAGACATCCCAAGAATAGGAATGTTGAGAAAAGAACTCATCTGATACCAAATTTTAACAACCCAACTCAGGTTACCCTCAAACCTAGTACCGAACCCATTCTATTATATACATGAAGGTCATTCCTGATCCCCATGGGTTAACGATAAGTACCTGGGCATCGAATGACATAGTATTGGGAACAATTTCAGACAACCTAATCAAACACATGGAATATATGTAATAAAAAATTAAAGATACATAAAAAGACTAAAGGAATATTTATTCCAAAACTGTGAAAAGACAACAGAAATGAATGAAAAAAAATGTAAACTAATTTCTAAAAACAATTCCACATGCTAGGACCAAAACCAAACAACTAGTCCATATGATGGTGTGTATGAACTCCCACCAACTCACCACTATCTCCCTAAAACCTGCTAAGATGAACCTCACTTCCTCACTATAGTGCATTGAATTTCCATGCATTGGATGACCAAAAAACCTCTATACACCACCAAAGAGGTGCACATGGTGTGAGCTAACAGGCTCAGTAGGATCCCACCCAGGTGTTCTATGTCAAGTCTTTATATAATATGTCATGTTTTTTAATTTTAAATAACACATGGCATGATCAGTAGTAAATTATTTTTATAGAAAACATTGTAAAATTTTACTTTTTTATAGTTAAAACTAAAAATAGACATGCCATGCATATTAAGGTTAACTCAGAAAGTCAGAAAGAAAAAAATAGAAACAACAGCACATGAATTAGAACTAAGGAACACTATAGGTCAGACTAGCAGGGTAATCATACCACAATAATTCTAGTACACAATACTATTCCTACAACATTTCTTTGGAAGTAGAGGAATACCCCATGATTTAGACCCATGACAATGTCAATATACATCCCCTAGAGAAAATATCCTAGGAAACAAAGGAAATCATGATGATAAAACCTCCTGATAATCACAAAACATGAATGATGGCCCCAATATAAACCTTCCACCTAAGTACACAAGGTAACCCATGTGATCATTTTCACAAATCAATTTCAATGTTTCAAAAGTAATTGTTTCCTTAAAAGTCATCAAAAACCCAATGAAAAACCATTTCTCTTCAAACAATATTATAAACGAACATAAAAATTGATTCCAATTTGACTAATCAATTTATAAAGAAAGATAAATCATTCTAATTATCATAGTCTACAGACAGAACTACCCACCTCCAAACTCGAGTTACACATGACCACAATGGGTCCATAATTAATGAAACCCAACAACACCAAGAGAGACTCTATAATACAATTCATACACCTTATTATTCATTTTATTGTAAAAGAAAAGGGTTAATGGGGAAGAGGAAACCACATACCATAAGAATGAATGTCCATCACACCACAACCAATATGGAACAACCCTTTGAATGAGATCAATCACTGGATCATAGATGAATAACAGAGGAACCACCAACATAGATCAACTAATCCAATAATAAAACTTAAGGGAAGTACCGTGATCAATAGCATTGAAGAATTTTTATGGTTACTCACCCAGAGAGATGCACCTTAATTGAAATAGATATCGAGTTCTGATCAGTTCAATCATGAAGATGATGAGTCTCTTAATAAGTCATTGGAATTGCTCTAAGATAAGATCCAAGGGCCTATAGAAAGGGACTAATGAAAATAAAACCACTCACCTTTTTATAAAAACTATACGCAAGATAATTCATGATGTTTGATATAGTTAAGTTCCGTTAAAGCCATTGTGTTCAAGTACGCTGAACAATATGTCTCCTCAATTAAAAATCCATCATTTAAATAATTCACGATGTGAAACCACCCTTCATGACATGTAAAATTTCACATTGTGAATCCCCTTTGATGGATTACACCCATTAGTAACTACATAGTCTGTAACCCACTTACACGGTGTGAAATATTTCAGCATCTTCCATAAAAAATGGTTAAATTATAAAGTACAACAAATCTATGAATTCAAAATTATAGGTGTCCTCCCAATATCCAATGAAGGAAAAACACCATGAGGTTAATGAAAATACTGATAAAATGGAAATGGGGTGTTACAGTCCATTTTTATCCTCATCATAGAAAAGCTATCATTGAACATTCACTCAAATTATCTACCACCCTGTTTTATTTTTTGGGTGTTAACAAATTGAGAAATCATTATCTTTAATCAGTTCCAACCATATTATTTGGCACATATTTATCTACTTCTATGTGAATATATACTTTATGATTTTCTAATCAGTATATATATCACACTTTTCACTGTAAAGATAATGTCCCCACATCTGTAATGAAAATAGTATTACAGCTAATTCAAGATCATGAGTTGGGGGTAAATTTTCTCAAGAACCTTCATTTATTGTGAGTCTTAAGATATAATCATATCATTTTTCATAAGAAAACATTGCAATTTATTATTGGATTCATCACTATAAACTGTATACCCTTTGTAGAACCCCAAAAATTCACAAATAAATTTTATAATGAATGCATGAAACACTAAGTCTCTATGAAACAACACTATATTATAACCTAGACAATGAACATAATTTCTCACATTTTGTTATTTGAATTCTGAAAAACTGACATACATGGATGTGATTAAAAAGATATTTAGAGTATAATAGGATCAATATACAGTTTTGTTTTATAGTAAATTAACCTTATAAAAAGTAACTTACCCTTATTAATATTAATGCACCATTATGAATAGTAACCTCACCCATCAATGTATAAATAAGATATTGACACTATATAAATGAGATTGAATATTTAAAAAAAATAAAAATTAAGTGTTGGTATTTTTATGAGTATTAAATGTTTAATTAAAATTTTAAATTAATAAATTCATAAAATTCATATTAATGAAATATATTCTTAAATAAATAATTTTTTTCATATGATTTTAACATAACATTTTGAGACCTCATTTAATTTTCGAAAGTATTATAAAATAAGTTTTAAATTTATATTTATATTTTTTAAGTAAATAAGGATTTTATTTAAAAATTAAATTTCTATAATTTAGAAAATTATTTTGATAAAATAAAGTTCAATTTTTAATTCTACACATCAAAAAAAATTAGGGTGATTTTTTATGATTTTTCTACAGTACTTGATGTTTTAGTGAATAGTGAAACTCAATAATTTAAGAATTATGTTAAATAAATTACTTTTTGCATCAAGCATGAGTCATGGATGATGTAAATCTCTATTTTATCGAAATAAAATTCAATTATTACTATTTTAGGTCATGGTAATCTAGAATTTTCATATTTTTGAGCTAAAATAATAAATTCATGATAAAAATATAGAAAAACCCTCCACTCCTCCCGAATATAAACCACCCCTCAGTACCTATTCTCTTCACACCACTAAGCCTCAAATATTCTCAAATTTCTCCCCAAATAATCATACCTAGTCCCTCCCCATGTCCAAGATCTCTTGGGCTTTCCAAAATATCAAAACATGTTCCCTTACAGAGGTTCCCAAGGAGGTTATTTTAAGAGGTAAATAGTCTTCATTTTTAATTTAGTTTCATTTCAATTTATCTTCTTTTATTATTCTATAATAACCTAGTATATCCAATTGATCATGATAACACCAATATAATCCATATACTAAAATTATATCATGTAAATATAATAACCATTATAAATATCGTTACTCTCAATCTTTTATTTTATAAATGAAATTGTCACCCTGGAGGTGCCAAGTTACAACATTTGTGGATGATGAAGTTTTTTTCATAAAAGTATTCTTCCAATATGTTAATGAAACCATTTTAATGATAGGGATAGATTGTGAAATGTATTATATAACCATTTTTCTATGCTGTATGTAACATATTTACAAAATACCTAACAATAGAAAAATTGAGTTTGTTCTGATCAATAATTTCTTTAATAATCCAAATGATTATCACTATATGTATTATCTAATTATTTATTCCCAAAATATGAAAGCAATTATATATATAACCATCTAAAATTTAGGATTATAATTAATGAAATTTCATTCAATTTCTTGAGAATTATACTAATTTTAAATGAACCAAATTACTTATAATCGAGTGAATCGATCATGACATCAAGGAAATGAACAGTCCAGAACAACAGAATTCAATCATATAACATATCATTAAATCCATAAGTGAACAGAATAAAACTATATTGAATAAAATACATGTAGAAAAATTTATAAATTAATTAATTAATTAATGGATTTAATTTCATTATCTAGTAATTTAAAGTCAGGTGCAAAACATGATCGTACATAAGGTATGGGTTTTGTACTTGAACCTAGCTTTTCATTTAGGTTACACATATTCTCTACTTACCTCAATGAAATTATTATTTATTATTATCTAATCCTAATAATTTTATTTTTTATATATGTGTACCAATCAGAATCCTTCATTATTTAATGGGAATTTAGGTGATTAAAATGGTCATTTAAAAAACATTTTCTATATAAAAAAGCTTATTTCAAAGGAACTTCTCGAATTCATAATTATTTTCAAATTCATTTAATAATATATATTTATCCTCCATTTTTATTATAAAATCACTAATTTTATTATGAAAAAACTAATTTAATTCATTTTTTTTATTTAATGATTTTTCCAAAATAACTCTTCTTTTCAATGAAAAAGAGTATTTATCTTCAGAACTAATTGATGATTTTATATAATTATTTTCATCTATTTCAACACTCTTTTTGATCAATATGTTTAAATTTTATTAATACTATATTATATAATCCTATATATTCTATAAAATTATTTATTATTAGTTTGACTATGGATGTACTTTCTTTATAACATTCACCAAATTACTTCGAATGGTTAGTGCTTATGTTTAATGATTTCCAAAAGTTATTTACATTTCACATGTTAGTTCCAATATGAATTTATATGGTGTTTTTATACCCATTTAAATTAGGAGTTCACTGGACTTATTACATGATGGGTGGGGCCTTCTATAGCCTCTTGATGCATCAGTATGTCTCATGAGAAAAACTAGTCTAGTTTTTACATGTTTATTTATAGTCTTGGGACGAGGCATTGAAATAATGACTATGATGTCCAAAATTATTCATTATCACATTAAGAAACATGATACTGGTAGTCCATGTTATTATTTGACTAGTATAATATCCATGGATATGTTATATGGAATTATTTATTCGGTTTTTACCCCAACCAAATTATGATCATTTTTATTTTTAATGTACTTTGTTTTTAGTTATTCATTATGCCTATTGTTTTTGTTTATGATTACTTATGATATATTACTTACCATTAATAAGGATCTAAGAAAAATCATTTATTATGTTTTATATTACCCCAGGATGTGATTAATTGTGTTATAAATGTATTATAGGGATAATCTAGTAGTCATATATGTTTCCCACTAATTTTCAATTATGTATTTAATTTCATGTTGTAATGTTGAACTTATTTATGTATCTAGATTTCAAAAACTACTAAAAAATTTGGTCCATTGGGATAAAAATTTCTTGTAAATATTCCAATTTAATAAAATAATGCACCACTCAGATTAATTGGAGTTGTGTCGTTACGCTGTTCTCCCTTATAGTGAAACGTAAGAACAATGGCACTAACTAATTTTCTCATTAGTTCCTAATTTGTTTTCACATTCATTCATCTAGAGGAACACGTAACCCTTCCAAGTAAACTTGGTGAGTGGATTAGATATTTTAGAGATATTATCTACAATGATCTATTAATATAATGTAAATTCATGAAAATTATGGATTTCTGTTAACATGGTTGTTCAAGGTCATTTTTCAATAACTTATTACTTTGAAGGATCTACTAATATTCCCCTAGTTTTGATTACATATCCCAAAAATGAATCTTTATGTACCTAAAATTCAATATTGGTATATTTTTTAAAATGATTATCCATGTAAAAGGCATGAATTATAGGAGAGAAACAATGGAAGAAGAAAGATTAAATTTCATAAGATGCAAGATGATAGAAAGGCCAAATTACCAGATATTAGAAAGTTTTATATGAATAAAAAATATGGGTTCGAAGAGAAATTTTATGGAATGTGCGATAAAATGGATCATTTTGATTAAGAATGTATGATATCTATTATGTGAAAATGTCATTATGATTGAAAAGAAAAGGAGGATAAATAGTTCAAAGATGAGGAAATAGATTTTTCTATTAAGACAACTCTAAATCCTAAAAAAAGGAACAGAACATGGATTCTTGAATGTGGTTGTTCCTCACACATGAGAATTGATATGAAAATATTTAAAAAAAATTAAGAATAATATGGTGGAGTATTTACTCTTGGAAATGATATTTCCTTAAAAATATGTGGAATATGAACAGTTGATATTAATGCATAGAAACTAAAATCAAAAGATATTTTATATTATTATGGGCTCAAAAAAACATAGTGTTATACAAATTTTTGATAACGGTATTGAAGCTATCCTCCAGAAATATTCTTATATAATTGGAAGAGAAAAGGATGGAAATGTTATCACTAAGTGATAAACAACCATTAGAAATAATTTCAAAGTCAAAGATCTTCAAAACATATATTACGATAATTTTGATAATAAAAATAAGTTTTTAGAAAAATCACTTTGGAATCTTGGAGAGAAATATATGTGCACAATTTCCAAGGAATGTTTTTAGAGACTAACCAACATTGAAAAGGAAAGATGATGATATTTTAACAACATGTTATAATGGGAAGATGGGTAGTGGAAGACATAACAAAGTTAAAACCCTATCAACAAAACCTATTGTGATTATACAATATAATATTTTTGGGATGATTAGAAATAAATAATCTATCGTAGATTTTTAGTTTATTAATTTTTTAATGAATTACCACTGATGAATGACATAATTATTATGAAACATAATTATGTGGCCCCAGATATGTAATTATATTTCATAAGATAAGAAAAAAAGAGATATGGGTGTTTATATGCTGTACTTGATAATATCCAATTTAATTTAGTACAAACGAAATTTTATCATACTCTATTTGAATACACATTTATTCAAACACCAATATAGTTCACTATACATTCCTCAAAAAACATAGAGTGGAAGAAAAGATTTTTTTAGTGAAAATGCATTGAAGTATACATGATGGATATATAATTTCTATTTTTTGGGAATGAATTTTTTATTACTATCATTCATGTAAAAAATATATTTTTATGGGAAGTGGAATCCATAATCTACTCCTATGATATATGGTATATGAAAAATAATTCAATAAAATAGTTCAAGGTTTTTTGGATTCCTTTCATAATATAGATAAAAAATAAAAATCGTGAAAGGATTGATGAAATAGACAAGGAGGAAAATTTCAGGGTATATTTATCCAATAGAAGGAGTTATAAATGATGGAAAACATTTTAAATTATGGTGGATGCCTATCACATGAATGTTGTTGAAAATATATCTTCTTCAACAAAATTTGTCGAAAATGTTTTTGAAGATAAATCAAATACAATTAACCAAAATATAAAAATATAAGAATAAAATGAGATAAAATATGTACATGAATGTCTACATAGATTGCGTGATGAATAAAGTGGTTAAAGTATAATATCTATCAAATTTTCTACCCTAAAAATAGGTTAAATTTTAAAATGTCATTGGAAAGAAGAATGATCCTATCCGGACTATTAGGAATATGAGATTACCAAATTAGACATCACGGATCTTGTAAGTTGAACCAAATCATTTTTAGGGTATATTGAACATAATTAGTGGTAACAAGATATGAATAATAGTTATATCAAATTATTATAAATAATACATGGAAACCGGTTCAATGAAAAGCTAGAAAGAATTTTATAGGAATAAATTTGGTTTTTAGAAAACAATATTAATGAATATTATTAAGTTTCATTTAATAAACAACTAGATAGTTTCACAGCTCAATCATAGGTGGAATGTGTTTATTTTTAAGAAACGTTTTCCCTTTCCATGATAATGAAAACAATAATAATGTTCCGGTATTTAATTTCATATCATTATAAAAGAATTTATCAGATGGATATTCAGTGGGGTTTCTTAAATGGAGAAAATAAAGAAGATGTTTACATTTTAAAAAGATGTGGGTTCTTAATTGATAAACATATAACCATGGTTTGTAAGATAAGGAAATAATTTCATGGGGTAAAAAAATATATTAATTTTTTCTACTCTAACCATCATAGTTTCTTAAAAAGTTTACAATTTCTAATGGAAAAGTTGACTGTAATGTATATGTGAAGAAGATGACATCAAGAACCCTGATTTTTATTGTATATGTGGTTGACATTATTTTTTAGGGGTTATAAACAAATCATATAATTTTTTGACGAATTGAAGAAAATCATTGAGGTGACAATGCATGACGATTTAACTTTCTTTCTCAGATTATAGGTTCAATAAAAAGAAACAAATAAATTCTTATCATGATAAAATGATGTTAGGAGTGGCTAAAAATGTTTTTCATATAATATTCTAATGAATTTTATACTATTATTTTTATTGGAATGAACATCATAAATGATGAAGATTGGTAAATTGTTAATACAAATGATTTTGCGAAGATGATAAGAAGACTTATCTATATTATCGCATTGAGGCCAAACAATTTTTATGATGTTAAATTATGTGAAAGACATCATAGTTATTCCAAGGAATCACTCTTGTTGTAAACTAACAAAATTAAAAGGTATGTCAAAAAAATATCTTCTTATGGAATATTGTATAAATAAATTTGTAAAATTAACTTTAATAGCTACAATTATGTTGATTTAAATAGACATTGTAATGATAGAAAGTCAAAATTAGAAGGAATGTTTTTCTCAAGAGAATATTTTGTTAGTTTTCATAGTAAAAAAATCATAGATACATTGAGCACAAAATAAGTAGAATAAGATTCAACCACCACAAATTACACTAAATTATTGTGGATTATATTTTATCTAAATTATTTGAAAATTAATGTTAGAAAAAAATTGAATATCCTTTGTGATAATTGTAGTGATATTGATATTTACAAAAAAACTCTGTACCGCATTCAAGATCCACGATAATTGATATTAATTATCAATTTATTAAGTAGAATGTTTCCGGTGGAGATATTATACTTGAGTACATTTAATAAGGTATCAACCTGATGATTCTTTCCCCAATAATATTCCATTTGAAAATTTTATAGAATTGAGGATGAAACATCATGTTCATCCATGGCCAATGACTTCTTAATGTTCATAAAAAAGTTCCCCTATTGGGACATTTTTTTTCTAAGGTGGATATTAGAAACTATTTTTAAAATGTTTTACAACTCTTTTTTCAATGAATATAAAGCTATGGTTATCAGGAACGAGAGGGGAGAGAGAAAAATGGTAGATAAAAATAAATTCATGGTGAGTTGATCATATCATGGACTAATGTTTTTTATATAATCGATGGATGGAGTTCCTTCAAAAAAATTACATCATCAAGAAGTGTGGTGTCATGAAATTCATAGTGATTATGTCTATAGTTTTATAAATGTTGAGAAAAAAATAATAAAATAGTTGTAAAAAAATATTTCATTAATTTTTTTGAGAAGTTATTAATGAATGGTGCTAAAAAATCTAAAGTTTTTGAATAAAGATACTTTGGTATGTTTGTTAACATGTTTTATATTTTTTTGATAATATATTTGGGTGAGAATGTTTTTGTTGAACATGTGAGATGGAGTTTCTCAATTATTAAAATTGTTTTAATTATGAAGCATTAAAAAGTTTCTTAGTTTGTTGGTGGAGAAGGTGAGGTATATATTTTCATTAACAATGTTTGGAAAAATTTCATAAATTTAGATGACGATTACCTAACTATCATTCCCATAACATTATAAAAAAAATATGGTCGAGATTATGTCCATAAGGGGAGATTGAATCCCCCAAACACATATCACCAGAAGGATGGTGATTAGATCAAGTAGATAAAGTCGGATAATTCATGAAATGAGAGTTAATATAATTTTATATCTAACTTATTAGATATATAAAATAATATTGATGTTCTTGAAGAATATTTTGGTGAAAATCACAACAACATTAGCAAATTCATCTCATCAAACATAGGTCACTGGAAATAATTTTCACAATGGGATTTCATCACATACATAAGGGTACTGGAAAATATATAAAGGATATGTTAATATATATGAATTTTATGTAAGGTTTACCAAAAGTTTATAATTAATACTTTGAGGAATCAATGATTTTATGTAAGGGGAGTTTTACCAAAAAATAATGTTTACTCCAACACATTAAGATTTTATGAAATATATTTATTTCAAATAAATTTAATTTTTCTGACATTTTACATTACACTCAACCCAGATTTTAGTATCTGTTATATGAAACAAAATATTTTCTTGATTTATATAAATGAATGAGTTTAGCTTTTACTACACATAATAATGAGTTTTAACGAAACATGACATAAAATTAACATGTAATTATTTAATTTGATTATAATAACCTAGCCATTGGAATGGTATGCTTGAATAAGATTAAATAAATTATGGAAATATAAGGTTTACACATACATTTATAATTATTTACATGGTAACCAATTATCTTTTAATGAAAATAAATCTTCTATGAAAACAATGGAATTTTTTTATGAAAAACAAATTTTATGCACACAAATGTGTTTTGCATCAATAAATTAAATAAATCACTTTTTTAAATAATAGTAATTCGATTGATATATTATATATTCAATCACATGTTTAACATTAATCTTTTTTTATATATAATAAATTTGAATAAATCCAATTTTATTCTTAAAAAAGGTATTTTTCTACAAAATAGTTTTATCGCATTTTGCTCACTTATGTTAAAATTAGTTTTGGAAACTTTTAAAAAATGGATTTTTATAATTAAAAATATTTTTTAAATTATAAATTTGTGTTTTTCTTAGGGTTGATGGTTAATATTTTTTTAAAAATATCAATTTTTTGATGAATAGTGATTCCAAAACCCCCTCCCCAAAAATAATACCCCTTTTAGGCTGACAATGTGAGAAGGGAGATAGTGAACCCCGAGTCACGACCCCCATAGGCCCATGGTTGGAGACTAGCACTAAGGGTATAGTAATCACACAAATAAGAGTCATTACCCTCTAAGAGAACACATGTAGAAGAGAGAGATAAGAAAGAAACCAACCAACTCCAACTTAGACTGCAATATAAATGAAATCCCAGTACACATATGTAATGTGAGGCATGAACTACTACAAATGAAAGGGAAAACTGCAAGTATCAAAAGAATGTAAAAACAACAGGGACCATGAAGCCTAGAGAAATCCTATAACCCAAAGATAGTAGTGACCAGACTGATCTCTATCATACTCAAAGTGACCTAAATATAGTTTATATATACATAGGGTGATTATAATTGAATATTTAGATGGATCCTCCCTGGATCCCTATCACGACCCATCCTCTGGGCCCGTGTCGTGACTACCCCAAGCCCGCCTTCCATAGGCCAGGGGCCAGTGACTAGCACCAAGGCGTAAATCCCGGTAAAAAGGGAAGGCATTTCCTTTGTAAAGTAAACAAGCACCACAGAGTAAGCAAGCGGAAAAAGTAATCACTAAGTAAAAACTGGTACAACAGTAAGTGCGGTAAAATTAAGTGGGCCAGTATACAAACCCAAACTAAAAGTAAAGTACAACTCGAAAGGGAAAACAGCCACTCAAAAGTAAAAGCCGCTACACCGAGTTGTCCACTAGAAATACCACCTAAAGGGTGGGTACGGATAGCTCCACTCCTCCTCGGGTCCCGCCGTCTACTCCGAGTACATTCCGCCCAGTGGTCCACCTCCAGGTATCGTCCTGCTCTGCAAGCCTCAACCACAATCAATGTTGTCCGTCGTCTGCAACCAATACAACGTAGTGCGGGCATAGCCCGCATGGGGGTGAGTATAAGCTACTGAGTAGGGACCCCGAGACCCCCGAAGGTCTTCCAAAATCCACAAAGGATAAACCACAAAGGAAAGATACAATCACGAAGTAACAACCGACACTGCTTAGGTATATGCCCATACATATACCAAAGTCATCAATTCCATTACGCTCCAACCTCCGAGCCCAAGTACAACTCAGTCCACACAGGAAAGTATACGTATTCTATACAGAAAAGCAAAACGTAATCCACACAGGATAGCACAACACAATCCACACAGGAAAGCAAATAGGTTTCAGCTCACACAGGTATACTTCATCGAAGACGATAGAGATGATCACAGATCCATCTAAGTCTCCGGACCCACAAAGGATCGATAGGTACTAACCCCCGCAAAGACCCACACTGGATCGGTAGGAAACTAACCCCCGCAAAGACCCACACAGGATCGGACCCACATAGGATCTGTAGGCGCTGGATCACACAGAACTGCTGAGTGCTAACCCACATAGGATCGGACCCACACAGGATCGGTAGCACTGATCCACAGAGGATCGCTGAGTGCTGTATTCATCGCCGTCGAATCAACTGAGTATCTTTGTACAGTCGTCGTCACAGTCATAGTAGCAGTCGCAGCCAGCACTAGGGTTCTCGCACATAGCAAGCTTGTTCGGGAGGGTCCGCTCCACAAACCGAGAGGCTGATACATCAACTGACACATAGTCCTGAGTTGATGTATCCAAAAGTTCCGTATCACCGACAGGAACTCAACGTCACAGACGGCGCGTCAATCGAACGCCCGATCTGAGAGTTATTGGCATTTTCGTTCTAGAGGCCCGGTTGGTTTTTAAGGCAAAACCAACCCGACCGTACTCCACCTGCATCCAAACCTCGGCCGTAGTATGCCAAAAGATCTGTCTCACTAAGAGGAACTCAACAAATTCGATGGCACGTCAATCGGACGTCCGTAGCTCAAGATATGAGCGTTTTCGCTCTGAGGGCCCGGTTGGTTTCGTGTACGAACCAACCCGGCTGAACTCAAAGTATTCCAAAAAAATTGAGTGAGATATACCGAAATGACCGTCTCGTTCCAAGGATCATGTCACCACTAACGGTGTGTCGATCGGAGGTCTGTAGCCCATGATATGGGCGTTTGAACCAATTCCGTTTGAAAAGAGGGGGTTTGGGCCCGACCCGGCCTGGAAGCCCGGCCCGGCCAGCGGCGCGGCGGCGTGGCCAGCGTGGCGGCGCGGCCAGCGCGAGCTGCCAGCGCGGCGTTTGCGCCGCACATGTACCAAGGGAGGGGCGTTTCCCCTCCTATATGAAACGACGGACCCTTAATTGGTGCCGCTTGAAATCCAGCTGGGGGAATTAATTCCCTCGGCTCCCCCTTGTCCGGCCGGCCCGACCTGGCCGGCTGGTTTCCGCTCAACGGGACTAACGATGGTCGGTCCCCTTCCAGCTCCTACACCGGCAGCCCGGTCCGGCCGCCGGTCACCTTGCTCCGTCGTGGCCCGGAACCGGCCACGACCCTTGTCGTCTGGTGCGGTGCGACGGCACCGCGCCCTTCCACCGCGGCCCCGCTCCGGCCTCGGTGTCTTTGGTTCTCTTCAACACGGCACGACGACGTCTCATCCTCGTTCAACTCCTCGGCGTGGCACGACGGCATCGCGTGTAACTCGCCGTGTGATTCCCGCGTGGTGCGACGACACCACACCATTCTGTTCTATCCACAAAGGAATCAATCATAAAAATACGGAGGAGGGTCGGCCGTGTTTGTGTGGACCGACCCCCTCATGTTATTTGATGACAATTGGTTTTAAACCACAAAGATCACTAAGTTGATATTCACAAAAAAATAACTAAACAAACCCCTACCTCGGTTTCAGGAACGATGTACGTCAACGAGCCGCGGAAGACGAGCGTCACGGAAGTCAGGCGTCTTGGAAAACGAACAACAATTTCGTTGTCATCGAGGTACGTTCGAAGTGGAAACGTCATTGGAATAAGAGGTCACGTTCTTCGGCGGAGATGTTCTTCGTTGAAGAATGGTGTTCTTTGTCGGAGGTGTTCTTCGTTGAAGAACGGTGTTCTTCACTTTCTTCGTCGATATTGAAGAAGAAGAAGACTTCAAACTTAGCCCTTTCTCTCCCAAGTCTCCACCACAAGAACAACTAACCCCAAAATAAAATAATCCTCCCACTTATTTTGTTAACCCAACATAGGTTTTGAATTTCAAGAGTTTGAAAATTCCAAATCCACATTTAACTCACATAAGTTATTAACATATGATGTTATAAAATTAATGAGGTGATAAGTTAACAAAACATAAATGAGGGGGTTTAGAGAGGTTAGGAAAGTGAGGGTTTGGGCTCGTGTGGGTCCCACCCAACCTTATCCTCACAAGGTTGGTTATCACAAGTGGGTCCCACCCCTAAAATCCTTACTTAGGAAAAACTACCAAGCGGGAAAAATAAAAATTGTTAAATTTTTATTTTTAACTACCACAAAAATTAATAACTCCCCTCGTGTAAACGCAACTCCGAAATAAGAGTTCCTAAGAAATTACTGGCGCTGCGGTTCCATCGGTGCCCTCGGAATTCAATTTCGGGCACTGATTCAAAAGATAGAAATTCCCACTCGTTCGTTCACCGAACGTACCCGATCCAAACTTCGGAAATTGATTCTAGGCACACCGGGCCTCAGAATCAGGTGCTGTCAGAAATTGTGTTCTTTTAAAATTCCAAAGAAAATTAAGAAAAAAGTTCACCTGATTTTATGGGTCTTTACAATACTCCCACCTCAGGGCTTTACGTCCCCATAAACATACATCAAATCTAGGGAAACAAATGAGGGCACTGAGCACGCATCTGAGCCTCCGGCTCCCAAGTGCTCTTCTCGAGGTTCTCGTGCTGCCATCCGATGCGCACTAGAGGAATCGACCGTCCACATAGGACCCACCCCTGTCGATCCTCAATCTCCACCGGGACCTCTGCAAAAGTCCCCCCATCATCAACGTCTAGCTCACAATGGTCAATGATGTGCGTCGGGTCATGCACGTATCTCCTCAGCTAAGATACGTGGAAGACGTCGTGCACCCGGTGCAATAGAGGTGGTAGAGCTAGGCGATAAGCCACCTCGCCAATCATGCTGAGGACCTGGAAGGGTCCGATGAAGCGTGGAGATAACTTGTCGCCTCGACCAAATCTCCACAAACCTCGTCGAGGTGAGACATGCAAGAAGACGTGGTTTCCATCCTCGAACTCTAGTGGCCTCCTCCTCTTGTCAGTGTATGACTTCTGCCAGCTCTGAGCTGTCCTCATCTGCTCCTGGATGACCTGGACCTTCCCTGTCATGGACTAGACCATCTCCGGTCCCACAAGTGCTGGCTCCCCAGGGTCTGTCCAGCACAAAGGAGATCTGCAAGGTCGGTCGTACAACGCCTCGTACGGTGCCATCCCGATGGTGGAGTGGTAGATGTTGTTGTATGCAAACTCCACTAAGGGTAGGTGGTTCTCCAAGCTACGACCAAAGTCGAGGACACATGCGCGGAGCATGTCCTCTAGAGTCTGAATGGTCCTCTCTGTCTGACCATCCATCTAAGGGTGAAAGGCTATGCTCAGACGTAGCTACGTCCGGAACGCCTCCTACAATCCCTTACAAAGCCGGGAAGTAAAGCGAGCATCTCGATCGGAGAAGATAGATGATGGAACACCGTGAAGCCGCACAATCTACAGAACGTAAAGTCGTCCCAAGCTCTCCACTAAGCCCTGCTCTCTGATGGGTAAGAAGTGAGACGACTTAGTGAGTCGGTCGACAATCACCCAAATGGAGTCGTGAACTCTATAAGTGCCTGGAAGTCTAGTCACGAAGTCCATAGATATCCCGTCCCACTTCCACTTTGGGACCTCCAAGGGTTGTACCAAGCCTTCTGGTACCTGGTGCTATGCCTTCACCTGCTGGCAGGTGAGGCATTGAGAAATGAACTCTGCCACAGCCTTCTTCAAGCCCGACCACCAGTGCTGTCGACTGAGATCCTGGTACATCTTCGCCACTCCAGGATGTACTGCCAAAGGAGAAGTGTGAAACTCTATCAGCACCTCCTCCCGTAAAGCAACTGGTAGCAAGGTACGTCCTCTGAAAAGGATGTCGTGCTCTTCTCCAAAGGAGAAACCATTAGGTGCATGTCCTCAGGATATCTGTGCATGTCGTGTCTCACAGTCGGCGTCCCCACGCTGTGCCTCTCTTACCCGCTGCAGTAGTGGAGGAGTGACTGAGAGAGACTGAAGAAAAGCTTCTCCATCTCTGTCCACGAAAGGATATCTGCAAAGCGGCTAGCTGCTCTGTCACCTCCTCAAGTAGTTGAATTCCCGTCCTCCTGCTGAGGGCATCGGCTACCACGTTCCCCTTTCTAGGAGTATAGACTATCTCAAAGTCATAGTCCTGGAGGAACTCAAGCCATCGCCACTATCTCAGATTCAGGTCCTTCTGCGAGAAGATGTACCTGAGACTCTGGTGGTTGGAAAAGACTGTAAAGCGCTCGCCCATCAGATAGTGTCGCCACGTCTTCAGGGCGAAGACCACTACTGATAACTCCAGGTCATGGGTAGCATAGTTCTTCTCATGCGACCTCAACTGTAGTGATCTATAGGCGATCACTGGCCGCTCCTATATCAGGACACATCCGAGTCCAGTCCCTGATGCATCGCAATAGACTACGTACCCTACTCCCTCCTCAAGAAACCTCAAGATAGGTGCGCTGGTCAATCTCTGTCTCAGCTCCTGGAAGCTCTGCTGACATCTTTCTGACCACATGAATGGCTTCCCTTTCTTTTTCAAATCATAGAGTGGTGCCGCAACTCTGGAGAAGTCTGGAACAAATCTTCGGTAGTATCCAGCTAGACCCAAGAAACTTCGCACCTCCATCACGCTCCTGGGTGGCTCCCAAGCTAGCACTGCCTCGATCATCGCAGGATCCACTACAACTCCCACCTCAAAGATGATGTGTCCCAAGAAGTGTACCTCGCGTATCCAGAACTGGCACTTCGAGAGCTTACCATAAAGCTAGTGCTCTCGGAGTGTGTCTAGTACAACCCGCAAGTGGTAGGCGTGCTCCTCCTCAGTCGTCGAGTAAATCAAAATGTCGTCGATGAAGACCACGACAAATCGATCGAGGTATGGCTGAAAGATCCTGTTCATGAGGGACATGAACACTGCTGAAGCATTGGTTACAAAGAAAGGCATATCCAAGAACTCATAGTGGCCATACCGACATCTGAAGGTCGTCTTCTGCACGTCCTCGTCTCGAACTCTGAGCTGCTGATAGCCTGACCTGAGGTTTATCTTCAAGAACCACCGTGCTCCCTTGAGCTGATCAAAAATGTCATCAATCCTCGGTAGTGGATACTTGTTCCTCATTGTCACCTGGTTCAGGCGATGATAATCGACACACAGTCGCAAGCTCCCGTCTGCCTTCTTGGCGAACAAAATCGGGGAATCCCAGGGTGACACACTGGTTCGGATAAACCCCTTTCCCTGCAAGTCCTCCAACTGTACCCGTAGCTCTCGAAGCTCAGCGGGGGCCATCCGATATGTTGGAGTCGATATCGGGGTTTTCCCAGGGTATAGGTCAATATAAAAGTCTACCTCTCTGGGAGGAGCTAACCCTGGAACGTCGTCGGGAAAAACGTCTGAAAACTGATCCACCACTGTAGGAAAACCAGGACTCCGCACGTCAACTTCTCCTAGGATTAGGCTAGCCAACTACTGAGTGATGGGTTGTCCTCTCCTCTGCGGAAGTCCATCCTGTGCTGCGAAGGCTCCCTTCTCGCCAGTGAAGGTGAACCTGCTCCCGTTGGTGCGTACACATCGCACCTTGCGCCTAAAACAGTCAATCTGTACATGGACGGTAGATAACCAATCCATTCCCAAGATGACGTCGTAAGGCCTCGACGCCGCTACAAGAAGATCCCAGCCAAAGCTCTCGCCTCCTAGAGTAAGATCACACTGCCGGCACCAGTGCGTAATCGTCGAGTCTGATCTCGTAGGAGTCTATAGCCGTAAGGATCGATCCAACGGCTCTATCGGAATCTCCGAGCTCTGAACAAGGGCAATAGCTATGAAAGAGTGACTCGCTCCTGTGTCTATAAGTACTACAGTAAAGGTGGTATAGACATATATAATACTTCAAATAATCTCGGACGCGCCATGGTCGTAGACCTCTGCTGCCTGGAGCTGTGCCTGTCTCTGCCCGCCCGCTCCCTGTGGTCGGGGGGGACCTCCTGGTGGTGGTGGTGGTAGAGCCTCAAAGCGTCGCCCACCACCTGCTGCTCGACCAGATCCTCTGCCTCGTCCGCCTCCTCCCTGCGGACCACCATGGTTGACCCTCTGCCTCTACCTTGGTGGTCCCTCAACCGTCTGCTTCTCCTCGGCACGGCGGGTCGGGCAATCATGAGACATGTGGCCATGCCCGCCGCATAAGTTGCACTGCCTGCCTCTCGAAAGACTGGCTCCGCGCTGTGTGCCCCGCACTGCTGAGTCAGTGTCTTGAGGTCGTCTGCCTGAGGGTCTGGTCTTCCTGGACCCAAGAGTCATCTGTCGACTGCCTACTGCAGAAGACTCTGCTACGTGCCGCCCTACGGTGGGTCTCGGCGCTGGTGTAGACTCAGCAAAAAAGATCTCGATCAAAAGGGCCCGCTCCAGTACTCCTATATGAATCAGAATGCTGAGGGAGATCAGCGATGCCCTGATCTTTTGTCTCAATCCCTTCTCAAAGGTCCGGGCCCGGAAGAATGGGTCTCATACCATGTCGGTCGAGTAGCGCGAGAGATCGGTAAATCTGGCCGAGTACTAGGCGACCGTCATGCTGCCCTTCCGTAGCTGAAGAAGCTCCTAAATGTGCACCGCACGGAGGGTGGATGGGACGATCTCCGAGCGAAATAGGCTCTCAAAGTCTGTCCAAAGTAGAGATACCTCATCGTGCACCTGTAGCATCAAGCTCCACTATCGGCCCGCTGCTGCGTGCAGTAGGCTCGTAGCGAGGATCAGCATGAGGTCTGCTGGTGTCCTCACTAGCCTGAAAACTCGTACGACTGCCTCCAGCCAGTCCTTGGTTGCTTGGGGGGTCCATCTCCCCATGAAACCGGGGTGGTCGCTGGTGCTAGAACTCATGTAGTGCACTGAGGCGACATGCATCGTCAGTGGCTGGGGCTGGAAGCATCGGTGTCTTGGCGGGTAGAGCTACTGTCGGTGCCACTGCTGACAAAGGGCCCTGCACCGAGGCCTCGTCGCTCGGTGGGCTGTCGTCACACTCGACTCTCGGAACTCTAGTTGGCTGCCGTTGTGGGTCCATCCTGAAAGGAAACAGGTGCGCCACGGTCAGAACGGTATACCTGGTGAGCTGATATAAAGTGATCACAAAGAAAACTTGAAACAAACATGAAATCAATGTTTTCGTGCATTAAGTCGGAAATCAGAAGTCAGGTTCCTGGTGTATGGATACGTCGGCCGCTGCACCAACACTGGACTCCCTGGATTGTTAACCAAACTCAATACGCTAAACACTATTGCTTCACATAGAAAAAGATCAGAATCTGCAGTAGAAACGAACTCCTTTGATACAAATTTGTCAAGACCCATCCTCAGGGCCAATGTCGTGACTACCCCAAGCCCGCCTTCCATAGGTCAGGGGCTGGCGACTAGCACCAAGGCGTAAATCCTGGAAAAAAGGGAAGGTATTTCCTTTGTAAAGTAAATAAGAACCATAGAGTAAGCAAGCGGAAAAATTAATCACTAAGTAAAAACTGGTACAACAGTAAGTGCGGAAAAGTAAGTGGCCCAGTATACAAACCCAAACTGAAAGTAAAGTACAACTCGAAAGGGAAAACAACAACTGAAAAGTAAAAGCCTCTGCGCCGAGCTGTCCACTGGAAATCCCACCTGAAGGGTGGGTACAGATAGCTCCACTGCTCCTCGGGTCCCACCGTCTACTCCGAGTATGTTCCGCACAGTGGTCCACCTCCAGGTACCGTCCTTCTCTGCAAGCCTCAACCACGATCAACGTTGTCCGTCATCTTCAACCAACACAATGTAGTGTGGGCATAGCCCGTGCAGGGGTTAGTATAAGCTACTCAGTAGGGACCCCGAGACCCCCGATGGTCTCCCAAAATCCACAAAGTATAAACCACAAAGGAAAGATACAATCACGAAGTAACAACAGACACTGCTTAGGTATATGCCCTTACATATACCTAAGTCATCAATTCCAATACGCTCCATCCTTCGAGCCCAAGTACATCTCAGTCCACACAGGAAAGTATACGTATTCCACACAGGAAAGCAAAACGTAATCCACACAGGATAGCACAACACAATCCACACAGGAAAGCAAACAGGTTTTAGCTCACACAGGTATACTTCTTCGAAGACGATAGATATGATCAATGATCCATCTAAGTCATCAGACCCACAAAGGATCGATAGGTACTAACCCTCGCAAAGACCCACACAGGATCGGTAGGAAACTAACCCCTGCAAAGACCCACACAGGATCAGACCCACATAGGATCTGTAGGTGGTGGCTCACACAGAACTGCTGAGCGCAGACCCACACAGGATCAGACCCACACAGGATCGGTAGCACTGATCCACATAGGATCGATGAGTGCTGTGGTCATCACCATCGAATCCACTGAGGATCTCTTTACAGTCGTCGTCGCAGTCACAGTTGCAGTCGCAGCCAGCACTAGGGTTCCCGCACACAGCAAGCTCGTTCGGGAGGGTCCGCTCCACGAGCCTAGAGGCTGATACATCAACTGACACATAGTCCTGAGTTGATGTATCCGAAAGTTCCGTATCGTCAACAGGAACTCAATGTCGCAGACGGCGCGTCAATCTGACGCCCGGTATGAGAGTTATTGGCATTTTCATCCCAAGGGCCTGGTTGGTTTTTAAGGAAAAACTTACCCGACCATACTCCACCTGCGTCCAAACCTCAGGCAGAGTATTCCAAAATATCCTCTCACTAAGAGGAACTCAACAAAGTCGATGGAACGTCAATCGGACGTCCGTAGCTCAAGATATGAGCATTTCCGCTCTGAGGGCCCGGTTGGTTTCGTGTACGAACCAACCCGGCCGAACTCAAAGTATTCCAAAACCTTGAGTACGATATACCGAAACGACCGTCTCATTCCAAGGATCGTGCCGCCACTGACGGCGTGTCGATTGGAGGTCCGTAGCCGAAGATATGGGAGTTTGAACCAATTCAGTCTGAAAAGAGGGGGTCTGGGCCCGGCCCGGCCCGACCCAGTACCCCCTGGGTCGGCAGAACCGGGTCAACCCGGCCCGGGCAGCGGTTCGGCGGCGCGTCCAGCGCGGCCAGCACGGCCTTTGCACCGCGCATGTACCAAGGGAGGGGCGTTGCCCCTCCTCTATGAAACGGCGGCCCCTTAATTGGGGCCGCTTGAAATCCAGCCGGGGGAATTAATTCCCCCGGCTCCCCCTTGTCCAGTCGGCCTGACCTAGCCGGCCGGTTTCTGCTCAACGGGGTCGGTGATGGCCGGTCCCCTTCGAGCTCTGACACTGGCGGCCCGATCCGGCCGCCGGTCACCTTGCTCTGCCGCGGTCCGGAAACAGCTGCGGCCCTTGTCGTCCGGTGCGGTGCGACGACACCACGCCCTTCCACCGTGGCCCCGCTCCGGCCTCGGTGTCTTTGGTTCTCTTCGATGCGGCGCAACATCGTCGTGTCCTCGGTCAACTCCTCGGAGTGGCGCGACGGCGTCGCGTATAACTCACCGTGTGATTCCCACGTGGTGGGATGACACCACGCCATTTCGTTCCATCCACAAAGGAATCAATCATAAAAATAAGGAGGAGGGTCGGCCATGTTTGTGCGGACCGACCCCCATGAGTTATTTGATAACAATTGGTTTTAAACCACAATGATCACCAAGTTGATATTCACAAAAAAATAACTAAATGAACCCCTACCTCGGTTTCAGGAACGGCGTACGTCAACGATCCGCGGAAGACGAGCGTCGCGGAAGTCGGGTGTCGTGGAAAATGAACGTCGATTCCGTTGTCATTGAGGTGCGTTCGAAGAGGAAACATCATTGGAAGAAGACATCGTGTTCTTCGGCGGAGATCTTCTTCGTTGAAGAACAGTGTTTTTTGTCGGAGGTGTTCTTCATTGAAGAATGGTGTTCTACACGTTCTTCGTCGATATTGAAGAAGAAGAAGACTTCAAACTTAGCCCTTTCTCTCCCAAGTCTCCACTACAAGAATAACTAACCCCAAAATAAAATAATCCTCCCACATATTTTATTAACCCAACATAGGTTTTAAATTTCAAGAGTTTGAAAATTCAAAATCCACATTTAACTCACTTAAGTTATTAACATAAGATGTTATAAAATTAATGAGGTGATATGTTAACAAAACATAAATGGGGGGTTTAGAAGGGTTAGGAATGTGAGGGGTTGGGCTCATGTGGGTCCCACCCAACCTTATCCTCTCAAGGTTGGTTATCACAAGTGGGTCCTACCCCCAACATCCTTACTTAGGATAAAACTACCAAGTGGGAAAAATAAAAATTGTTAAATTTTTATTTTGAACTACCACAAAAATTAATAACTCCCCTCATGTAAACGCAACTCTGAAACAGGAGTTCCTAAGCAATTACCGATGCTGCGGTTCCATCAGTGCCCTCAAAATTCGATTTTGGGCACCGGTTCAAAAGTTAGAAATTCCCGCTCATTCGTTCACTGAACGTACCCAAGCCAAACATCGGAAATTGATTTCGGGAACACTGGGCCTCGGAATTAGGTGCCGGCAGAAACCGAGTTCTTGTAAAATTCAAAATAAAATTAAGAAAAAATTTCCCTTGAATTTTACGGGTCTTTACAATCCCCTCATGAAAAAGTAAATAATGTAGTCTAAAGCACATTGAAAAAAATGGAAACTAACTCGTCATCTAAACATTTATACTTTATTCCCAGCCTCACTATGGATACTCTGGAAACATATCACATACAAGAGTATATAATATAATAATGAATATCAAGGGTCCCCCGCTACTACTTCCCCACTGGTTTGCCTCTTTTCCCCAACATTGTACATCCTAAGCATCTATCTCCAAAACGGATTGCCTACAGACACCCGGTCATATCACCACAATATGGCCATCATGCAACACAACCATTGTGTCCATGTAACTAATGTAACCAAGTTGTTTCTGGGATCCACCATAGCTCACATGATGTGAATCATACATCGGGTATTAAACCTCAATCCATTGTAGACCACACAAAAAGTAAGGATCCTCAACCCATCATTTCCTATACATGTTACACCTATAGTTTTCCATAGGAAGGTATATCTAGAACATATGTGTGTGAATAACCAAAACCCATTACACCGCTCTACACATACATTTGAGGAAAACTCACCACTGGGCCTTCCAGCACAAGTAACTACCAAGAGAAGAGAGTGGGGGCCAAAGGGTGTAGTCATCCATCCATACTCCCACCAGAATGTTGGGGAAAACACCCACAGTGTTCAAAATCCCTGGAGTGTCAGTTTCCCTAATTGATGGGGTGTAGTAGCATATAAAAACACAAAAAGTACATAATATAATATAGCTCAGAACCACACTATGTTCATAACCTAGTCTTAGACTCAACTGCATCTAATGTCTTTTAGACTCTAAACAACCATTGATAATACTAAGTATCCCATAAGTACAAAACCATTTAATGTGATTTATATATTACATAATTTTCTTTTTATTATTTCCACATTACATTAATTAGTTCCTTAAAAATTAATAACCCATTATCAATTCCACTTTATATTTCATGAGCATCACACCCAATGTCCACTATTCCTTTATATTGCAACCTCAATATTGCAACCCAGTAAGATCCAACACCATGTGTTTACATCATTTATTCAATCATTTATTAACATCATTACCACTTTCCCATATTCCAATGGATTCTAGAAAACATTCTAAGAGGCCAAGCATAAGGGGATCAACATAGTGAGTATATTTACTACTTGTAAATTCATTTCCACCTCTAGTATGAGCATAAACCCATCCTGTATCGAGAAGCTAAACACGGAAAGAAGTGGCATACCTTGTGCATCTTTTCCCTATTTTGGGAGGAGGGTATGCAAGACAAGTTACCATGAGGAGTGAGAAAATCAAATAATATAGACAACCAACAAGATTGATAAAGAATCCAATCATTTATATCTATCTAGTTTCATCATCTATTGTGTCCTCCCCAACACCCAGATTCATAAACTAATGCATCTCGCCACTCTAGGCATCAACTGCTACGACAACCACTAGGCCTCCCTACCCCCATAGATCACAATAGAAATCTAGGATCACAGCTCAATATAAAATGTAGAAAAAAAAGAATATAAACTTGGATATTGGACCATAAACAAGGCATCTGTCCTTCATACATAATGAGCACTCATGGCTCCAAAGAACTAAGTACTCAACCATACAATCAAGAGGGTAACACAGAACCCTACCAAGTGTTATCTTTTATCAAAATGAAGGTTCTTTCAACCATCTGGAATTATTCAATTACTTATTTATAGGTTCCAATTATGAGAAACATAAAAAGTAAGCTATCAAAAATTAATTATACATGTTTACTACATCAAAGTTATTTAACATTTTTTCCATTTTATAAACATCACTTTTAAGGAAAAGTGGAACCAAAAAACACTGCACAGGAATAGGCGAGCCTGACAAGAAACCCAGTCTATGACTAGACCCACCTAAAAACCAATACAAAAGACACAAAAGCAGAAACCATCGACGGACTGGTTAGGTAACCCAGTCCAGGATCGATCCGCCAAAAACACACCACGCACCCACACCGTCACGAACAGGCCATCACCAGGGGCCATCACCACTGCACCAACCTTCGCTGGGAACCACCATCATCGCACTGGGAGAGTCCTGCAAATCGCCATGACACCAGATCGAGCCGAAACCCCATCACACCCCCATCCTCGTCGTTGGGATTTCTAACGGCCATGGCCAGCCAGTGAAACAGAATACAGTCAACCAGAGCAAGCCGCACCAGATCCACACCGAATAAAAAACAAACCCACACCAGATCCACGATGGGGGTTGACCAACAGGGATATATTCATATGTAGCTCACCAGAACCACAGATCGACTGAGATTAAAATAACGGGAATGTTGCCGACTCTAAGCCTTCCTGAGGCCACTTCCGGCAGCTGCGTACTAACCTGGCGAGAGTACGACGCCCTTCCGAGTCACACCCCGGAAAAACAAGTCACACCAAACAAGAACAATAAATTGAACAAGAAACTGCCGCATTCCCCTAGGGTTCATGAGGTCACCCTATGCGACCTCGTAGTGACTCGGGTAGAAGACGAATAACCTAGGGGCAGCGCAGAAGAAAGGGAGGTGAAGCCATCGTGGGAGCTGGAGAGGAGACCTGCAAACCAATTCGTCGTCGGAGGTTGACGCAGAGCTCCGGATCCGTGAAAACACGGGGCGATCTACACCCTCACGCCATCACCGCACAACTGAACCCTCAATCGCGTGCCATCAGAGGAAGGGAATGGTGTTAAGGGGAAGACGGCGTTGGAAACCCTAATAATAGGAGCTCCCGAGGCGTTGCCCCTTACGGGCCTACATGAATTTGAATATCATCAATTTAAAAGACTAACAACCAGATTCATTTACATAACTCTTTATATTGGAAAATTATTTTACAATTAAACCCAATTTACGTTATTTAACAATTCACATTAAGAGCAACATGCTAGATAGGGAAATCATATATATCAAACTATCTAGAAAAAAAGATGTTGTAATATACGATCAACATCAATTTATTTATCAGGTTCAAATAATTATTATGTCAATTCCATTGTGATCCAATGGGACAAAACATGATAACTCTATAGTTTCATGTAATAAATTAGAGAAGTAATGAATCCCCTACTTCAAATGTTTCTTGACATTCTTTATGAATAGACCGACACAATGGATCATTATCACCTCTTTCCATGGTAACTACATCCACCCGAGGTTGCCACAGCAAGATCGTACCAACCAAAACCTAATTAAACTCTATTAGAAACTATGAGATCATCTTCCATAACATGGAAAGGAGAAACTAGAGAAGAAGAAAAGAAGAAAACAAAACAATAGAGGTATATCATGCCTTCTATTGATGACAGATTAACAATTGATGCTTGCAAAAAAAATATGGGGTACACATGCATCCAAAAGAAATATCAAGTTGAATGATCCAAGGATTAAGTTTTGATCACACCACCCCTACGTGAAGAAGGAAAGGTTCTAGAAACTCACACCATGGAACAATAAGGTTGAATAATTGATAAATATATCTCATCACTTTAGAATATTTAATGGATCCATTTTATAAGATATGATGGGTTTTCCATTAAAATATGATCACACTAAACCACATGGTTTAACCAAGTAAAGGAATCCCAAGCCTTGGGAAAATTAAGATAGGATTTATGGGATTTGAATAGGCCCTAAATCCAATAAAAATGCCTTATATTCATTTTTCTTCAAATAAAATGATTAATGGATGAGCTACAGGAAGCTGGAAACTATGTACACCTACTGTTGGTTGGAAACACTGCACACCTAATGATGGCTAGAAACACTGAACATCTACTGATGGATGGAGACATTATAGACCTACCGATACAGACAATACAAATGACTCATCGATGCCGATAGTACGATTAAATCACTAATTAAAATAGTTAAAACCAAATCATTCATGCCGATAGTATAAATGAATCACTGATGTAGAAAATAAAAATGACTCATCAATGCCGATAGTACAAATGAATCACTAAAAACAACACTGTTCACATCTGTCTCGCTAATGAAACCGTTCACATCTCTCTCACAAATGAAACTTTTCACATAAATGGAATCATTATTCACAAAACGGGAAATTTGGAAAAGTGTTGTGGATAAGACAACTTGACCACACAGAATACCTCAGACACCAAATTCCATCCATGGAATAGACTAAAGACGTCTATCCCATTACAAGTGAATATTATTAATTTTTAAAACTAACTTTTCATTTAACAAATTTATATGATGCCTTTTTGTTTTACAATGTCTTTACAATTAAAGTTAGTTAAATTTTATATTTATTAATACAATTTATTTCAATTAAATAAATTTAATATTGATTTTTATATAAATAATTTTGAATCTTTTGAGAATTTTCTTTTCGAAATACTACTTTCTCATCATGTCTGGGTGATTAATTTTACAATAAAAAATTTCACTTCTATGAGTAGAATTTAAAAAAATTAATTCCATGTTTAGATTAATAATAATTTATATTAACTAATAATTTCAACTTAATTTTTATAGTAATGAATAATAAAAATATTAAAACTTATTTATTGTGATTAAGGTGAAAATGGGTTTACCTAGGGTTAAACAAACATGATAAGGTTTAAAAAGGCCCCAATACGGTTAAAAATACACTTTCTTGAAATAATTAGGTCATCCATATTATAGGATATATAATTTTCCATTTTACCATTTTTAATGTTTAATATGTGGGTACGGATTTTTCTTTTCAAAAATTACAAGTGTGCCAGTCACCTCACTTATAAAAGGTCATCCCCTCTCCTCTACTCTCCAAAATTCCAAATCCCATTAGTTCACTCAAGACCTACCAAATACTGTTAAATTATTTACTCATATCATTATATAAGCCTAATTTTTGTCTGAAATCCAACCTATGAATCGTTTTGGTTAAAACCAAAACAAGTTGTCCGAAGAAGTGGTAACGTACCTACTTGAATGTTTTATGTAATTTCTTCTTCCACCTCCTACAATTATTATTAAAACATTATGATATAATAAAATTAGTATCTATAATAAAATTATATTTCCTTATTTTTAATTTATTAACCTTAATATTTCTTTTATTCTATAAAATGTGTTATGAAATTATCATTCATGTTTACATCGGACTAACGCCTCCTGAACAAATGTTATTTTTTTCTATAACCACCTATAATCGATGGATATAATTATGGATATAATTTATTATATATGATATTTACAATATAATTATAACTCTCTAATTCTGATATCTTAAATTACTTCTAACTTTCCATTCTATGGGTATATAATAACTATGATCGTTTGTATGACAGACTACCACCTCGTGAAGCAATGTGATTATTTATTCACATATCATTTACACAGAAGTTAATAAGGATAGTTTTAGATAAATATATATGATATATTTGAAATAAAAATTATTCTTTAAATGTAATATATTATTTACCTTTATTTTATTTTATAATTTGATAAAATGGAAACAAATTTCGTTCATATGTACGACATACCATCTCGATAAACATTGTATTTCATTTTCTATATGTAACTATTATTGATTAAAATAAATACATATATAATGAATATTCATGATATTTTTAGCATGTTTTAATTTAATTATATTATGTAACCATTATAATATTAAGAGGATGGGAAATTAGAAATTTAAATATTGTTAAAAAACTAAGTTGTTTTTACCCGAAATATAATTTCAACAAAAATTTGTAGATAGAATAGTAATAAAATTTCATAAGTAAATAATATATGGTACGGAAAATATGATTATTTTTAAAAATTATATTTATAATAAAATTATATTTATTTAATTATAGGCTCTATTGTATATGAAAGAAGGTGCGTCCTAGGGTATGTGATTAATATTCTCACTTTTATTTCCAAGAGAATTATTGAAAATTCACATCTATTTTGTTTTGTATGATTTATATACGGCCCATTGTTCCTATTATATAAAAAATATCTTAATTAAATAAAATTTAATTTTTCATTTGATTTTATTTTTTAATGGATCTTAAGACTCAAATAATTACCAATATTGTATGGGATTTCCAAATTATATTTTTACTTCTATGAGACACCTTCCTTATTCACCACCTATTTCATTTCAGTAGTGTATATAATTCTCATGATTGTATTTTAGGATGATTATATTGAAAATAATTGGGAATTATATATCCAATTTAAAATCTCTATTTCATGGGGTTTACAGTTCAAAAGTTTACAAATTTGTTTGGGATTTTTGTCTCAATTTTCCTTTTTTGAGAAATATATAATGTTATGCACATATATTATCTTATATGGTGTATATATAGATCCTTCTCATGTAATATAATAAATATAATTATTCCAATTATATTATAAGTATCATTTGATACTGTTATTTCATGAATATTATGATCCAAAATTTTCAATGTGGCAAGGGATTTATTCTAAAACATCATCATTTATCGGGATTGTTCATGATTATGTTTCAAATGATAAAATATTATAATATATATATTAATTACCTAATTTAACTTATTATCCTAGTGTTATTTTATGAAATTTAAAATTTCCCCTCCATTTTTCCATTTTTGAACTCAGGTGCTCAAAATAACGTTTTTATGAAAATATGACATTATTTCCCTCTTCGGTCAAACATATTTTTTCTTCTAAAAAAATATTTTCATAATGTTTTATTAAACAAGTTTTTAACATTAAATAAATGATTTCTTAATGTAATTTTAATTAGTTTATGAATTATTTTTTTTTTAAAGAAACCTTCATGTCATTTATGAATAATGGTCATTTGGATGTTACAAAAATCATGAAAGGAATATTTTTTTAACATAAACAACTTGTATGGTATTTTCCATCATCAGGACCAACTCATTGTTTTAATGATTCATTTATATGATTAACAGTTTATATTCAATATAAATGTTTTCCAAATTTTTTTTTACAAATTTTCAATGATTTTTAAAATGGAATGATTTTTACTCATGAAATATTTTTAATGATTTTTAGAGATTCCATAATAAGTTCTCAAGGTTACATTCAATGAAAAGGGTTCTGAAAATGTTTAATATTTTAAATTTATTATGTGGAAAGAATATTTTCCCTTATAAATGTTTAAAATATTTTTAATGATTCCTATAAAATTTTCATGTCTGTTTAGAATAAAATGATAAAAAGTTTTATGTTTTAAAAAGTATTTTTCAATGTGGAAAAGATATTTTCTTCAAAAAATGTTCCATGTGATTTTTGTTTTAAAATCATTTTCCATGTAATATTACATCCTTTTTGTCTCTTATGATTTATTAGGTATATGATTCAATGATACCATTATTAATCAATCCCTAGATGTATTATTTTCATAATAATATAAAACATTTGAAACTTGATTCTATTCAATGAGTTATACCATGATAGAATTATTATAAAAACTGTATATTTTTCCACATGTTATTCCTTGAAAAATTGGTGATGTGATTATGAAACCCATTTCATTTAATGGGTTCTTATATGATGAATTATTTATGATTTTTTAAGAACATGTATTAAATATTTTCATTATGTGATGGGTGGGACCTATATCTCCAACAAATTAATTGGGTAATGATTAATGTTATATGAGTTCAATGGGCACACAAAAGGCTATCCCAATCATTAAAGAGAGTACACAGGAGGATATAACTTGACAAAAATAGGGTATATAATAGCTTATCAAAAGAATTAATGAGGGTACAAGATATATAATTCCATTTTTGAAAGAGGGTTCACGAGAGGTTATCCCAAGCATTAAAGAGGTTAAACAAGAAGTTATCCCATGCATAGAAAAGGGTACACAAGAGGGTATCCCAAGAATAATGTAGGTACATGTGTGGTTATATCAAGTTAGATATTATATGTATGTATTGTGGGTATCATTTCCATAAGATTTTATAAGACTATATATATTCCAAAATTCCAAGTCTTTTTCTAATATTATGCCCATATGGATTATGATCCTTTATTTCCCTTTGATTCATTACTTACGAAATGATAATCATTATGCAATGACAAAAGATCATGATCAATAATATAATGAGTAAGGGTTTCAAATTATATGATCATATTCTTAGACCCACATTATTATGTTATGCTTATGTATTTCCCTTTTTTACCCTTATTGAGCATCTGAGATCACCCACTCTTATGTTTCTTTTCTTATGTTAATGATGATATGTATCTCATTTTAAATGTATAAGAATGGTGTGATTAATGAGGAACAATATAGGATATAATGTAGAACTCATGTTAACAAATTTTTTAGGTTTCTATGTTTCCAATGGCTCTATAATTTTACCATCCTCAAATTGTTTATATATAATGTAATGAATATTCATCTAAAAATTTGAAATATCTATGTATTGGATTTTTGGGTCGGTACAGTTGGTATTATTGGAAAGCTTTAGTCTAGATTTATAAAGTTGGATTATAATCTTTTAGTGAGATCCCTAGGGATATTTCTATATATATGTCAATGGATATGTGTAAGGATAATTATATGGATGATTCAATGTATAGGAAAATGTCCTAGAATTTTGGTAAAGGATTGATCTGGAAGTTTCCATGAAAATACATTCCTATATAGATACTACATGTGGATGTTTCTCTAGAACATTGGTTCCTTAGATTAATAAATCTAATAAGGGAACATTGTTATAATGTCAATTGTCACATATTGCTTGATAATGAGACTTGCATCACAACATGTTTGACACTCTCAAGGGATATTCTTTTGAAATTACAAAAAAATTTATAAACCATCATAAATGATTTAAATAGATGATGAATATGAATGACCTAGGAAAATATTATTATGTAATATATTAAAAAATAATGTTTCATGATTTAGTCATACTAGATATTATTTTTCATGATTATGTAGTTTTACACAATTAATTTTGATTCTTATACTATGGTTTTTTGTTTTTTCCATAGAATGAATGAGAAGAAATTGGATTATCTTTAAATATGATAAAAAAATTATGAGAAAAAAAATTGTATAATGACTACAATGGATGATACTATGGTTATTACCAGTAAATTATGATGATATATAATTAAAAAATTGATCTTTAACTGCCTCATGTGAATATTAATGAAGAGAATAATAATGTTAGTTTAGAGTTCAGGTAGTGAAGACTATATAAGAATGACGTTTCAATTTCATATATGTCTAGATTGTGAGAATAATCACTCTAAGGAATCTCTAAAAATAAAAAGAAGACGTTTTATGTGTGACGAACAAGGACACATAGTAAGAAATTATTGTGAAAAAATGACTTGTTTAGTTGACACAAAAGTGAGGAATAATGGTTTCCATAAGGCATAATAAATGGATGAATATAATAAATTTAGAAATTATGTGAATTATAAAAATCATTGTCCTAGGGGAAATCTCATGAAGAAGATAAAAAATATGTTACACACAATGATTTTCATATTGTTGATTAAGATACTACAAGTGATATATGAAGGGAAGAAGGCATTAAAGAATAAAATGATGAACACTAGTTAATAGTTTAAGAATAAAGTATATTTATTTATGTTTTTTTATTAGAATACAATAATTATGAAAAATATAACTAGTTTTCAATATAATTTTTTTCATAAAGGATTTGAAAGACTGTATTTAGTGTTAAAAGCGACTTAATGGAAATGTATTATTTTATAAAAAAGACATGATTAAAGTAAGATAACCCTTAATATATTTCTGGTGTTGAGATAATGATGTTAGGATAAGAAGATGATAGATAGGAATTAAGTAAATTGTGTAATATTGATGAACTTGGAACTGATTAATGATTTGTGGAAAAAGTGGTTAATGTTTTCATTAATAGAGTTTGAAAATTATTTTATTTAAGGAATATATTAAAATATTTATGGTTTGAATTAAGGAATTAATAAATATGTATGTTTTTGTTATTTTTTTATGTTAATTATGTTTATTACCACGTTTTAATAAAATATATGACCAAGGTATTCACATATTTAGTATGCGAAAATTAAGAGTTACATTATGATATTTGGAGGATTAATGTTAATATTATTTTTAAAATTTAAGTGATACTATTTATGAATCATAAATTTTATGAGGCTAATAAGGTTTATTTTTTTCTGAATGATTTATGTTGATATTTCGATGAGGTTTTAGTGATTAATGTATTATTTCACAATATTAATATATATTCATGAGTGATAACCTATGCTAACCTTTTTTTTGATAATAAATATGGATTTAAAGAAATATTTTGCTTTATTTTATGGACATGTTTTCTCTATTTAACTATGTTATCCTATTTAGAAAACTAATATGTATTATTCCATATGACCATCACACAAAATATTCTATTTTTTATAGAATAATTTTATAAAAACTTTATAACAAGTGGGTTTCACATAATGAATTTTTCAAATATTAAACCCCTTTTTGGCTTGTATAAGTTCAAATTTCAGGATGCAATTTATTTAAAGGGGTAGAATGTAACACCATGAGATTTTGTGAAATCATTTATTAAAAAAAACATAATCTATTTGATATTTTAAATTACAAGAAATGTCTATTTTGGACTACCTTACATGAAACCATGATCTTATATTTCATTATATGCAAGACTGAGTGTAGCTTTCACAACACAAAACATCATGGTTTAACAAAATGTGACTTACTATTAAAATATTATTAGTTAATATGATAGTAATTACCAACATATGTGAATTGAGGGTATGAATAGGATTAAATAAATTTTGAAAATATATGGTTTAAACAAGCATATATAAATAATTCCATGGTCACCAATTAATTAAAAATGAAAAAAACCATTTAAAAATGAAATTTTTTTCTAAAAAATATTTTTATGTGCACAAAAACATTTTAACTCGTTTAACTAAATCAATAAATTTTTTTGATGATATTTATTAAATTTAAATATTATATATTTAATAATTTTTTTAACATGCATCTTATTTATTTTCTAGATAATATATAAGAATAAATCTCACTTTATGCTTAAAAAAATATTTTTCTAAACATGTTTTTTTGTTGATTTTTTCTCTTATATTATAATTATTATTTTAAAATCATTGAAATTTAATTTCATAAAATAAAATTAATATTTGTAATCCTAATGTAAAATTTATTTTATCACGATTTTTTGGTATTTTATTGAAATGATCACTTTTCGATGATTAGTGAAAATTATTATTTTATTTGAAAACAACATTCTCATTTAAAGAATTTTTCAGGTTTATTTTTTTTAAAATGGGTTTTAATGTATAACTAGTTCAATTATTTATTTATAATTACAATTTAGGTAATTGAAATCAATATTATATTGAATTTATATTTAAAACATTTTAAAATTTTGAATGTTTTCTCTTTGAAAACTCGCCTTTTCATCACGTATATGGGATTAATTTCAAATTATTTTTTTACAATAATTATTAATAAAAGTAGTCAAATTTATTTATCACTACTAAGGTAAATATGGGTTGAACGAGGTTAAACTAAATATAAAATGGTTGAAAATGGACCAAAACTATTAAAACATTAAATTTTTTGGAAATATGCACACCATTTATATTTTATAATTTTTAAGTGTCCATTTTCAGCTGAGTGACTTTTAAAATCATGGGTACACTATTTTTATTTTATAAATAACATGTGTTTCCCACACCACACCTATAAAATTTCACCCCTTATCCTCTCCTCATAACACTTCCAAAACAATTTTTTTCAACCAATACCTACCCTAATAAAATTATTACTTCCCACCTACAATCCTATAATCATTATTATGGTAAAAAATATAACCTATTAACCCTTTTGGTGAATAATAAAAAAAGTTGTCTAAAGTAGAGGTGATATCACTAATCGGGAATTTTATTTTGTTTCTACTAAAAAGTCATAAAATTAGTATTGAACCATTAATATATTATATTATCAATATATTATATATACTAATTTTTTATAATGTTAATTTAATAACATAAATCTTTCATCTCTTCTATAAAATGATTTATGAAATCATTATTCCTGGGTACGGTGGACTACCACCATGCGTACTAATTTTTTTCATTTTACATAAGAACATCAAACAGCTAAATAAGATGATTTATTTATTTTATATATATGATATTTATGATATTATTATGATTATATAGTCATTATATCACACATTTCTTCAAACATTACATTCTGTGAGATTATGAAAACATCGTTTGTGTGTACAGTGGAGTAACGACTCATGAGACGATGTGATTTCTTATTCACATACCATATACAATAAATGTAATAAGGATAGGTTGAAATAAAATTTATGATATATATGATATAAAAATTATTCTTTTATAGTAATATATTATTTTACATTCATATTTATTATCCATTGAAAAAACAGAAACAACGTTCAGGTGTAAGTATGACCTACCATCTCTAGGAAAAAAAGTATTTTATTTTTTATCTAAGAATTTTATGGATTACAATAAATAAATATATAATTTAATATATCATATTTATATCATCTATAAAATTATAGATATTATGGAACCATGATCAAAGAAATATAAACAAAAATAAAAAATAAAAAATTACTCAAAAAAGAAAACAATTATTACCAGAAATATGATTTTAACATGGAATTATTGCTAAATCGGAAATAAAAGGTCATAAATAAATCATATAAGTAATTATAAATATAAATATTCTTAAATAATAAATTTATAATCAACTTATATTTATTATATTGGAGGATAAAATGTATTCAAAGGAATTTGGGACCTAAAGTAAAAGATTTCCATTCTCAATTTTATTTTTGGGAGACTTATGCCAAATTCACCACTCAATTAATTGGTATGGTGTATATAATTACCATTTAAAATTTTATATCAGAAATATAATAATTTTAATTATATTTTAAGTTTTATTTTATGTTATTATTTTGTAGGTCATACGTAAGGATTACCAATGTTTTTGAAGATTTCATTAATTCTTTTTCACTTTTGCGAGACAACTTTAATAGTCACCACCTATTTTCCTTATGTGGTGTATATACTTCCCATAAATTTATTTTATGATTATATTACTGAAAATTATGGGGATTTACATATCCATTTTAATATCACTTTTTGTTGGTGTTTATGGTTCAAAAACTACCAAATCAGTAAGGGATTCACATCTCAATTTTCATTCCTGGAGACATATGTAACATTATACCCCTACAGTCATTATATAGTGAATATACAACCACTTTGTAATGTAATATCATGAATTTAATTACTCACATAATATTTTATGTTCCATTAAACGTTATTATTTCATGGGTCTTACGATTTAATGTTACCTATGTGATAATGGTTTTATGTTACAATAACACTGTTTATCGAGTTTTATTGTGATTTTGATTATAATGATGAGAAATTATGATCTATATATAATTAATAATTTAATTTATTAGAGTATTTTTATTTAATTAGAATAAATATGTTAAATTCATTTATCTATATTTACGTACTAAATAGTTCATAATAATTTGTTTTGATAAAATTCAATTTTATTTGTATCTTCAGTCTAAAATGATTTTTATTCCAAAAATATCTTTTATAAAAAATGATTTAAATTTTTTCCATATTATCCAAATGATTTATTAAAGACATTTATACCCATGATTGTATTTTTTTTACATTTTTTTGGCAGAAATATACATGTCATTTTCAGAATAATGCATATTTGGATTTTACAGAAATGTGAAAGGAATATTTGTTTTAACATGTATAGAATGTATGATATTTTCCACCATCATAACAAAATAATTATTTTAAATCATCCATTATTAATTTAAAATTTTATTAAATAAAATATTTTAAAAAAACATAATTAATTTTTATTTTATTTAAAAATGGAATTGATATTTTCCTTAATAAATGTTTTAAAATATTTTTAAATATTAATTATAAATTTTAATGGTTATTTTCAATTAAATTTAATTTTAAAATGTTTTCTATTCTATATATTTTTCAAGAGGGACAATTTATCTCCTTTAAATAATTTTTTAAATTATTTCATTATAAAATTTCAAATTTATTTTCAAGGAAAAGTATTTGAAATTGTTTTTGGTATTAAAAATTATTTTTTAGAGTGGAAATTCTATTTTCCTCAAGAAACTATCGATGAGATTTTCCATTCAAAATAAATATCTATCCCAGATTACATCCTTTTCTTTTACTTATTCTCTATGGGGATATGATCCATGGATACCGTTCTTATTAATTCTCTTGGTGTTTATATTTGTGATGATATGATTTTTATGAAAACTATTTCTCTTCCATGGGTAATACCATGATAAATTGCTTATGGATCCCACTTATTTTTTTATAGGATATGCTTTGCGTAATTGATTAAAGGATTTTGAAACCCATTTATTTTAATGAGTTATGATATAATTAATTCTTTATGATCTTATAGAACACATTTGTACGATTTTCATAATGTGATGTTTGGGACCTACATATCCCTATATTGCACTGGGTAATGATAGATGTTATATGAACATAAAAAGTACACATGAGGTTACACCAATCCTGAAAGAGGGTATACGTGAGGTTCTCCCAAAACTAAATCAGGGTAAAGGGGTCATTACCCCAATCATGAAAGTGGGTACATGGGTGGTTATCCCAAGAATGTGTCACGACCCCTCCTCGGGGCCCGTGCCGTGACTACCCCAAGCCCACCTTCCATAGGCCAGGGGCTGGCGACTAGCACCAAGGCATAATTCCTAAAAAAAAGGAAGGCATTGCATTTGAAAAGTAAACAAACACCACAGATCAAGTAAGCAGTAAAAGTAAACACTAAGTAAAAACTGATACAAAAGTATGTGTGGAAAAGTAAGTGGGCCAGTATAAAAACCCAAACTAAAAGTAAAGTACAACAGGAAAGGGAAAAACAGCAACTGAAAAGTAAATCCGCAGCGTCGAGCCATCCACCGGAAGTCCAACCTGACGGGTGAGTACAGATAGCATCCACAGCTCCTGGGGTCTAGCCGTCCGCTCCGAGTACGTCCCGCCCAGTGGTCCACCTCCGGGTACTGACCTGATCCGCAAGCCTAAACCGCGATCAGCGTTGTTTGTCGTCTAGAACAAACACAACTTAGTGCAAGCATAGCCCATGCAGGGGTGAGTATAATCTACTCAGTAGGGACCCCAAGACCCCCGAAGGTCTCCCATAATACACAAAGTATAATCCACAAAGAAAAGATAAAATCACGAAGTAACATCCAAAACTACTTAGGTATATGCCCATACATATACCTAAGTAATCAATTCCAGTTCGCTCCAAACCCGAGCCCAAGTACAACCCAGTCCCCACAGAAAAACGTAACTTGTTCCACATAGGAAAACATAACGTAATCCACATAGGATATCAAGTCAAGATTCAGCTCACAAAGGTATACTTCTTCGTATGACGATAGAGATGATCATATATATCCACTGATTCATCTATGTCGTCGGACCCACAAAGGATCGATAGGTACTAACCCCCGCAATGACCCACAAAGGATCTAACCCACACAGGATCGATAGGTAACTGACCCCCGCAAATACCCACATAGGATCGGACCCACATAGTATCTGTAGGCGCTGGCCCACACAGGACCGCTGAGCACTGACCCACACAGGATCTGACCCACACAGGATCAGTAGCACTGATCCACATAGGATCACTGAGCATTTTAGTCTTCGCCGTCGAATCCACTGAGGATCTTTGTACAGTCGTCGTCGTCGTCGCAGTCGCAACCAACTCTTGGTTTCCCACACACAGCAAGCCCGTTCGGGAGGGTCCGCTCCACGAGCCAAGGGGCTGATACATCAACTAACACATAGTCCAGAGTTGATGTATACAAAAGTTCCGTATCGTCAACAGGACTCAACTTCACAGACAACACGTCAATCGGACGCCCGGTCTGAGAGTTATTGGCTTTTTCGTCCTAGGGGCCGGTTGTTTTTTAAGTCAAAACCAACCCGACCATGCTCCACCTGCATCCAAACCTCTGGCAGAGTAATCCAAAATATCTGTCTCACTTAACGAAATCCATCAAAGTTGACGGCATGTCAATCGGATTTCCAGAGCTCAAGTTATAAGCGTTTCCGCTCTGAGGGCCCGGTTGATTTTGTCTACGAACCAACCCGGCCGAACCCAAAGTCCTCTAAAACCTTGAGTGCGATATACCAAAACGACTGTCTCGATCAAAGGATCACATCGCAACTGACGGTGCATCGATCAGAGGCTCGTAACTCATGCTATAAGAAACACACCGAAAGCGGTTCGGTAATAGGGGTTCGGGCCCGGCCCGATACCCCCAGGGTCGGCCCGAAACGGGTCGACCTGAACTGGGTCCGGGTCCGGCCTGCGCATGGGCGCGGCCTGGCCCGGCTGGTGCGGCCCTGCCCGATGGCTCGACCCGGCGCCCTGGCGCTGGCTGAGCGGCCAGGCGGCCGGCGCGGCCGTTGCGGCCGAGCGATGCGGGCTAGGGGGCACGCTGCCCCCGCGTGGAGAAACCGAGGCCCCTTTATGGGGTCGCTCAGCTGGCCGGCCGGGGGTTACGACCCCCGGATCTTTCCTCAAACTGGCCGTCCTGCACCGGCTGGCCGGCTACTACCGCCACGGGACCGGCAAGGGCCGGTCCCCTTGCTCCGACGCCGGCGGCCCAGTACGGGCCGCAGGTTCCGCTGCTCCACCGCGGCCCGGAACCGGCCGTGGCCTTGGTTCGTCAGGCGCAGCATGACGGTGCCGCACCCCTCTGCTGCGGCCCCATTCCGGCAGTGGTGCTTTAGTGGTTCTCTGGTGCGGCGTGACGGTGCCGCATCTTTGGTTTGTTTTCAACGGCACCGCGTCTTAGTTCGTCTTCAACGGTGCTGCACGTCGGCGCCACGTTTCTCCCACTTTCTTTATCAAAAAACCGCACGGCGATTCGGCACCGTGTTTCCTTGGTCGCCACAACAATATCAACAACCAAAAAGGGGAGGAGTGTCGGCCATGTTCGTGCGGTCCGACCTCCTCCCGTTATCATGATAACAGGCGGTTCAAAGAAAAGGAGGAAGCGATGGAAGATTTCACGAACTAACAAATAAAATAAATCCCTACCTCAACGTTGTCGTCGAACGAGCGTTCGTCGTGGAATTAACCATCACGGAAGAAGAGGATCGCCGTGGAAGAAGAGGATCATAGTTTGCATTAGGTGATCTTCTAGGAAGGCGTCTCTCACCGTCATCCGCCGTCGTAGGTTGGCGTTCTTCGTTGGCGGTGGTGCGTTCTTCGCGTTCTTCGTTGAAGAATGGAGAATATTCTCTTTTTTTCTCCCAAGGCTTAACACAACACAAACCCAACCATAATAAAATAAGTCCTTCCATTATTTTATTCTCAACATAAGAATTTGAAATTAAAAAGATAAGAAACAAACAATAAATTCAAAGAATTAATTGTAACGATTTAACCGCCCAATTTAATGAGGCGTTTCTTAACCAGAATAAATGTAAGGTTTGACTTTAATTAAAAGGGGGGTTTCAGGTGAGTTACATAGAATGGAAAAAATGGCGGGGCTCTGCGGGCCCCACCTCACAAATATCCTACCAAGTGGGTAGGAAATTGTGGGTCCCACCTTATCCGCTTAACTTAGGTTAATCCACTTTAAGTGAAATAAAATAAATTGTCGCACCACTTTTATTTTATTTCTTAACTTAACCCCAAAAATTAAAAACCACAACCAAGAAAATGAAACTCCGGAAAAGCTGTTTCTAAGAAATTATCGGCGCTGCGATTCCATTGGTGCCCTCAGAATTCAATTCCGAGCACCAGTTCAAAACATAGAAAAACTCGCTCGTTCGTTTACTGAACGTACCTGAGCTAAACTTCAGAAAATGATTCTGGGGACTCCGGGCCTTGGAATCAGGTGCCGTCAGAAACTGCTTTCTTGTAAAATTTCCAAGAAAATTAAGAAAAAAAATTCCTTGAATTTTACGGGTCTTTACATTACTTCCACCTCAGGGCATTACGTCCCAGTAATGATACATAAAAAACTATGGAAATAAAAGTGGGTACTGAGCACGCATCTGAGCCTCCCGCTCCCAAGTGCTCTCCTGGAGGTTCCCGTGCTGCCATCTAATGCACACTAGATGAATCGACCGTCCACATAGGACCCGGTCCTGTCGATCCTCAATCTCCACCGGGACCTCTACAAAAGTCACCCTATCATCAACGTCCAGCTCCCCATGATCAATGATATGCGTCAGGTCGTGCATGTATCTCCTTAGCTGAGATATGTGGAAGACGTTGTGCACCTGGTGCAACTGAGGTGGTAGAGCTAGGAGATAAGCCACCATGCCAATCCTGCTGAGGACCTGGAACGGTCTGATGAAGCGGGGAGATAACTTGCCACCTCGGCCAAATCTCTGCAATCCACGTCGAGGTGACACCCGCAAGAAGATGTGGTCACCATCCTCGAACTCTAGTGGCATCCGCCTCCTATCAGCATAGGACTTCTGCCAGCTCTGAGCTTTCCTTATCCGCTCCTGGATGATCTGGAACTTCTCCGTCGTGGCCTGGACCATCTCCGGTCCCACAAGTGCTGACTCCCCAGGGTCTGTCCAGCACAAAGGAGATCTGTATGGTCAGTCGTACAACGCCTCTTATGGTGTCATCCCGATGGTGGAGTGGTGGTTGTTGTTGTACGCAGACTCCACCAAGGGTAGGTGGTACTCCCAGCTGCGACCAAAGTCGAGGACACATGCACGGAGCATGTCCTCGAGAGTCTGAATGGTCCTCTCCATCTGACCATCTGTCTGAGGGTGAAAAGCTGTTCTCAGACGTAGCTGCATCCCGAATGCCTCCTACAACCACTTCCAATTTTGGGAAGTAAAGTGAGCATCTCGATCGGAGACGATAGATGATGGCAGCTTGTGAAGACGTACAATATCCTGAATGTAAAGACGTCCCAAGCTCTCCACAGAGCCCTGCTCTCTGATGGGTATGTAATGAGCCGACTTGGTGAGTCGGTCGAAAATCACCCAAATGGATTCGTGACCTCTGGAAGTGCATGGAAGTCCAGTCACAAAGTCCATAGATATCCCATCCCACATCCACTCCGGGACCTCCAAGGGCTGTACGAAGCCTACTGGTACCTGATGCTCTGCCTTCACCTGCTGACAGGTGAGGCATCGAGAAACGATATCTGCCACAACCTTCTTCATTCCCGGCCACCAGTGCTGTCATCTGAGATCCTGGTACATCTTCTCAACCCCAGGATGTACCGCCAAAGGGGGAGTGTGAAACTCTCTCAGCACCTCCTCCTGTAAAGAAACTAGTACCAAGGTATGTCCTCTGAAAAGGACGTCGTGCTCTCCTCCTTAGGAGAAACCATCAGGTGCCTGCCTTGAGGATATCTGCGCACGCCGCGTCTCACAGTCAGCATCCCCATGTTGTGCCTCTCTGACCCACTGTAGTAGTGGAGGAGTGACTGTGAGTGACTGAAGGAATGCTGCTCCATCTCTATCCTTAAAGGATATCTGCAAAGCGGCTAGCTGCTCTGTCACATCCCTAAGTAGATGAATGCATGTCCTCCTACTGAGAGCATCGGCTACCATGTTCCACTTCCTAGGAGTATAGACTATCTCAAAGTCATAGTCCTGGAGGAACTCGAGATATCGACGCTGTCTCAGGTTCAGGTCCTTCTGAAAGAATATGTACCTGAGACACTGATGGTCAGAAAAGACTGTAAAGCGCTTTCCCATCAGGTAGTGTCACCAAGTCTACAGAGAGAAGACCACTGCTGCTAACTCTAGGTCATGGGTAGCATAGTTCTTCTAATGAGGCCTCAACTGATGTGATCCATAGGTGATCACTGCCCGCTCCTGCATCAGGACACATCCGATTCTGGTCCCTGATGCATCGCAGTAGACTACGTACCCCAATCCCTCCTCTGGCAACCTCAAGATAGGTGCGCTGGTCAATCTCTATCTCAGCTCATGGAAGCTCTACTGACATCTGTCTGACCACACAAAGGGTTTTCCCTTCTTCATAAGAGCTGAGAGTGGTGCTGCAACTCTGGAGAAGTCTGGCACAAATCTCTGATAGTATCCATCTAGTCCCAAGAAACTCTGCACCTCTGTCACGCTCCTGGGTGGATCCCATGCTAGCACTGCCTCGATCTTCGCAAGATCCACCGCAACTCTCGCCTCAAAGATGAAGTGTCCCAAGAAGTGGACATCACGTATCCTGAACTGACACTTTGAGAGCATTCCATAAAGCATGTGCTCTCGGAGTGTGTCTAGTACAACCCGCAAGTGGTAGGCGTGCTCCTCCTCAGTCGTCGAGTATATCAAAATGTCATCGATGAAGACCATGAAAAATCGAACGAGGTATGGCTGAAAGATCCTGTTCATGAGGCCCATGAACACTGCGGGAGCATTGGTTATGCCGAAGGGCATAACCAAGAACTCATAGTGGCCATACCGACATCTGATGTCTGTCTTCTACACGTCCTCGTCCCGAACTATGAGATGATGATAGCCTGACCTGAGGTCTATCGTTGAGAACCACCATGTTCCCTTGAGCTGATCGAAGAGGTCATAAATCCTCGGAAGCGGATACTTGTTCCTCACTATCACCTGGTTCAGGAAACGATAGTTGACACAAATTTCCAAGCTCCCATCCTCCTTCTTGGCGAACAATATCGGGGAATCCCAAGGTGAAACACTGGGTTGGATGAATCCCTTGCCCTATAAGTACTCCAACTATACCCGTAGCACTCGGTGCTCGGCAGGAGCCATCCGATATGTTGGGGTGGATATCGAGGTTGTCCCGTGGTACAGATCAATATAAAAGTCCACCTCTCTACGAGGAAGTAGTCCTGGAACGTCGTCGGGAAAGACGTCTGAATACTGATCCACCACTGCAGGAAAACTAGGACTCTGCACATCAACTGCTCCTAGGATGAGGCTATCCAACTGATGAGTGATGGGTTGTCCTCTCCTCTGTGAGAGTCCATCCTGTGCTGTGAAGGATCCCTTATCGCCGGTGAAGGTGAACCTGCTCCCGTCGGTGCGTACACATCGCACCATGCGCCTAATACAGTCGAGCTGAGGATGGATTATTGATAACCAATCCATGCCCAAGATGACGTCGTAAGGCCTCGACGCCGCTACAAGAAGATCCCAGCAGAAGCTCTCGCCTCCTAGAGTAAGCTCACACTACCTGAACCAGTGCGTAATCGTTTAGTCTACTCCCATAGGAGTCTCTAGCCATAAGTATTGAGTCAACTGCTCTATCGGAATCTCTGAGCTTCGAACAAGGGCAGCGGCTATGAAAGAATGACTCTCTCTTGTGTCTATAAGAACTGCAGAAAAGGTGGAATAGACACAGATAGTACCTAGAATCATCTCGGGCACACCGTGGTCATAGGCCTCCGCTGCCTAGAGCTGTGCCTGTCTCTGCCCGCCAGCTCCCTGTGGTCGGGCAGGACCTCCTGGTGGTGGTGGTGGTAGAGCCTCAAAGAGTCGCCCACCACCTGCTGCTGGGACAGCTCCTCTGACTCGTCCGCCTACTCCCTACGGACCACCATGGTCGACCCTCTTCCTCTACCTCGGTGGCCCCTCTACCATCTGCTACTCCTCGGCATGGATTGTCGGGAAGTCACGAGCCATGTGGACCTGCCCGCCGTATGCGTAACACTATCTAACTCTCGAAAGACTGGCTCCACGCTGTGTTCCCCACACTGCGGAGCCAGTGTCCTGAGGTCATCTGCCTGAGGGTCTGGTCTGCCTTGACCCATGAGTCATCCGTTGACTACTTGCTATAGAAGACTCAGCTACCTGCAGCCATGCGGTAGGTCTCGCTGCTGATGTAGACTCAGCAAGAAATCTCTCGATCAAAAGGGCTCGCTCCAGTACTCCTGCCTGAGTCAGAATACTGAGGGAGATCAGCGATGCCCTGGTCTCATGCCTCAACCCCTGCTCAAGGGTCCGATCCCGGAAGAATGGGTCCTATACCATGTCTGTCGAGTAGCGCTGGAGATCGGTAAATCTCACTGAGTACTGGGCGACCGTCAAGCTGCCCTGCCGCGGCTGTAGGAGCTCCTGGATGTGCACCGCACGGAGGGTGGCTAGGAAGAACTCCGAGCGGAAGAGGCTCTCAAATTCCGTCCATAGGAGAGATGCCTCATCGTGCTCCAGGAGCATCAATCTCTTCCATATGACTGCTGCCACGTGCAGTAGGCTCGCTGCGAGGATCACCATGAGGTCTGCTGGTGTCCTCACTAACCTGAAAACTCGTTCCACAGCCTCCAGCCAATCCTCGGCTGCCTGGGGGTCCATCTCCCTGTGGAACATGGGCGGTCGCTGGCGCTAAAACTCGTGCAGCGCACTAAGGCGACATGCATTGTCAGTGGCTAGGGATAGAAACATTAGTGGCTCAGCGGGTAGAGGTACTGCTGGTGCCTCAGCTGTCAAAGGGCTATGTACCGAGGCCTCGTCGCTCGGTGGGTTTTCGTCACACAAAACTCTTGGAACCCTAGCTGGCTGCCATCGTGGGGCCATCCTGAAAAGTGACAGGTACGCCATGGTCAGAACAGTATACCTGGTGAGCTGACACAAAATAATCACAAAGGAAACTTGAAACACACATGCAATCAATGCTTTCGTGCATTAAGTCGAAAATCAGAATTCAGGTTTATGGTGTACGGATACCTCGGTCGCCGCACCAACACTGGACTCCCAATACTGATAACCACACCCAATATGCTTAACACTATTTCTTCACTTAGAAAATTATCAGAGTACAATGTTCTGTGGTAGAACCGAACTCCTCTAATACCAGTTTTTCACGACCACTCCTCAGGGCCCGTGCCGTGACTACCCCAAGCCCGCCTTCTGTAGGTCAGGGGCTAGTGACTAGCACCAAGGTGTAATTACCAAAAAAAATAAGGCATTTCCTTTGAAAAGTAAACAAACACCACAGAGCAAGCAATCAGTAGAATTAAACACTATGTAAAAACTGATACAAAAGTAAGTGAGAAAAAGTAAGTGGGCCTATATACAAACCCAAATTGAAAGTAAAGTATAACTGGAAAGGGAAAAACAGCAACTGAAAAGTAAAGTCGCAACGTCGAGCCGTCCACTGGAAGTCCCACCTAAAGGGTGAGTACAGATAGCCTCCACAGATCCTCGGGTCCAGCCGTTCTCTCCGAGTACGTCCCGCCTAGTGGTCCACCTCCGGGTACCGACTTGCTCCGCAAGCCTCAACCGCGATCAGCGTTGTCTGTCGTCTGCAACCAACACAACGTAGTGCAGGCATAGCCCATGTAGGGGTGAGTGTATGCTACTCAGTAGGGACCCAGAGACCCCCGAAGGTCTCTCAGAATCCACAAAGGATAATCCACAAAGGAAAGATACAATCATGATGTAACATCTAACACTACTTAGGTATATGCCCATACATATACCTAAGTCATCAATTCCAGTTTGCTCGAACCCCGAGCCCAAGTACAACCCAGTCCCCACAAGAAAACGTAACTCGTTCTACATAGGAAAACATAACGTAATCCACACAGGTTATCAAGTCATGATGCATCTCACAAAGGTATACTTCTTCGTATGACGATAGAGATAATCAGATATATCCACTGATTCATCTATACCGTCGGACCCACAAAGGATCGATAGGTACTAACCCCCGAAATGACCCACACAGGATTGATAGGTAACTAACCCCCACAAAGACCCACACAGGATCGGACCCACACAAGATCTGTAGGCGCTGGCCCACACAGGACCGCTGAGCACTAACCCACACAGGATCTGACCCACACAGGATCGGTAGCACTGATCCATGTAGGATTTCTGAGTGATGTAGTTGTCACCGTCAAATCCACTGAGGATCTCTGTACAGTCGTTGTCGTCGTCGTCGTCGCAGCCCGCTCTAGGGTTCCCGCACACAGCAAGCTCGTTCGGGAGGGTCCGCTCCACGAGCCGAGGGGCTGATACATCAACTGACACATAGTCCAGAGTTGATGTATCCAAAAGTTCTGTATCGTCAACAGGAACTCAACGTCATAGACGGCGCGTCAATCGGACACCCGGTCTGAGAGTTATTGGCTTTTTCGTCCCAGGGGCCGGTTGGTTTTTAAGTCAAAACCAAACCGACCATGCTCCACCTGCGTCCAAACCTTAGCGGAGTAAGCCAAAAGATCTGTCTCACTTTGATGAATCCATCAAAGTCGATTTCATTTCAATCGGACGTCCGAAGCTCATGTTATAAGCGTTTCCGCTCTGAGGGCCCGGTTGGTTTTGTGTACGAACCAACCCGTCCAAACCCAAAGTTCTCTGAAACGTTTAGTGCGATATACCGAAATGACCGTATCGATCCAAGGATTTCATCACAAATGATGGTGCGTCGATCGGAGGCCCGTATCTCATGTTATAAGCAACAGAACGAAAGAGGTTCGATAATAGGGGGTTCGGGCCCGGTCCGACCCGGCCCGATCCCCCAGGGTCGGCCCGAACCGGGTCGACCCGAACTGGGTTCGGGTCCGACCTGCTGGGGCGCGGCCCGGCGGCTCGGCCCGGTGCGCTTGGCACGTCGGCGCTAACTGGGTGGCCAGGCGGCCGTCCCGGCTGTTGCGGCCGAGCGATGCGGGCGGGGGGGGGGGGGGGGGGCTGCCCCCTCGTGGAGAAACTGTGGCCCCTTTATGGGGCCACTCACCTGGTCGGCCAGGGGTTAAGACCCCCGGCCCTTTCCTCGAACCGTTCGGCTATCCGGTTGTTGCCACCATGGGACCGGCAAGGGCCGGTCCCCTTGCTCTGATGCCGGCAGCCCGGTACCGGCCGCAGGTTCCGCTGCTCCGCCGCGGCCCAGAACCGGCTGCGGCCTTGGTTCGTCCGGCGCGGCGCGACGACGCCGCTCCCCTCCGCCGCAGCCCCGCTCTGGCCGCGGTGCTTTAGCGGTTCTCCGGTGTGGGATGACGGCGCTTCATATTTGGTTCGTTTTCAATGGCGCCGCATCTTGGTTCGTCTTCAACGGCATGGCGCGTCGGCACCGCGCTTCTCCCCCTTTCTTTATTAAAAAACCGCACGGTGATTCGGCACCGCGTTGCCTTGCTCACCGCAACAATATCAACAACCAAAAAGGGGAGGAGTGTTGGCTGTGTTTGTGTAGTCTGACCTCCTCCCGTTATCCTGACAACCGGCGGTTCAACGAAAAGGAGGACGCGATGGAAGATTTCACGAACTAACAAATAAAATAAATACCTACCTCAACGTTGTCGTCGAACAAGCGTTCATCACGGAATTAATTGTCGCGGAAGAAGAGGATCACCGTGGAAGAAGAATATCATCATTAGCATTAGGTGATCTCCGAGGAAGGCGTCTCTCGCCGTCGTCCGCCATCGGAGGTTGGCATTCTTTGTTGGCGGTGGTGCGTTCTTCGTGTTCTTCGTCGAAGAACAAAGAATCTTCTCTTCTTTTCTCCCAAGGCTTAACACAACACAAACCCAACCATAATAAAATAAGTCCTTCCATTACTTTATTATCAACATAAGAATTTGAAATTCAAAAGATAAGAAACGAAAAATTAATTAAATGAATTAATTGTAACAATTTAACCGCCCGATTTAATGAGGCGTTTCTTCACCAGAATAAACGTAAGGTTTGACTTTTATTAAAAGGGGGGTTGCAGGTGCGTTACTTAGAAGGGAAGAAACGGCAGGGATCGTGTGGGACCCACCTCACAAATATCCTACCAAGTGGGTAGGATATTGTGGGTCCCACCTTATCCGCTTAACTTAGGTTAAGCTGCTTTAAGTGAAATAAAATAAATTGTCGCACCACTTTTATTTTATTTCTTAACTTAACCCAAAAAATTAAAAACCACACCCGAGCAAACACAACTCCGGAAAAGGTGTTTCTAAGCAATTATCCGCGATGTGATTCCATTGGTGCCCTCGTAATTTGATTCCGAGAACCGGTTCAAAAGTTAGAAAAACATGCTTGTTCGTTTACTGAACGTACCCGAGCTAAACTTCAGAAAATGATTCCAGGAACACCGAGCATCAGAATCAGGTGTCATCAGAAACTGCGTTCTTGTTAAATTTCCATGAAAATTAAGAAAAATATTTCCTTGAATTTTATGGGCCTTTAAAAATGGATGAAGGTACACAAGAGGTTATCCCATGCCCAAATAAGTGTAAAAGGGAGGTTATCCACAGAATGAATGAGTGCACCTGAGAGGTAATCCCACGCTCAACGTAGGTATATGGGTGGTTATTTAAATCCTAACGGATTATGAGTTTCAAGGTGGGTATCCATGATGTAATATTTTATATGATAATATATATTCCAACATTTTATGTATTTTTTCCAATGTTATGATCTTATTCCTATCGTTCATTTCACCAAAAAAATTAATAGTGGAAATACTATTCCATAAAATTACAGGAGAAGATAGATACCAGTTTATAGAGATTTTAGTGGTAAATCCCACTATAATCACTCATAAATATATTAACGCCCTCACTCGGGAAGGATCCCAGACTAGGGAAAGAGGAATAATGAATTTTCAAGGGTGCCCTGGTGGCTATATATTCTGATTCTTTATTCCGCTCTCACCAAATATGAGAAATGTCATTTTCTTGTGAGATTATATTGGTACTCCTTTGGATGCGATTTACGATAGACTAGGGGGTGGAACTGTGGCCATGTAGGGAATTATATAACAATTTGGAGTCTGTTTCAACCATAGGTTGCATGCTATTCTTTATGATTCTATGTTTCCAATAGTATTTTACATTTATGATCCTTATACATGTTTTTATGTAATTTAATGAATATTAATCTAAAAAGATTTGAGTTTTATGTATGAAAAGATTGGTTCTATAAAATTTCTTATGTCATATGGTTGCAGAAGTGGGATATACAATACACATTGTTACATAATGGACAACTAAAATAATTCTGAATATTGAAAGAAGTAAAAAATCAATATAGTATAACATTATAATTGAAAAAATGAAGAATTTATTTTATGGAGAGGTATTTATACATTATAAAATTCATAAAGAACATCCAAAGTTCAAGTACATTAGAAGAAAAAATAGATAGAATCTAAAAAGAAAGTCTGTATAATGTTTTAATGAAAATATTTTGTTACATTTTATATGAACATTGATTCAAAAAGGGTTATTTATATACGTATAAGTCTGAGTCCATCAGTTGATGATCCATTAGATCAGTAAGGTTATAATATGTATAAAATATTAACATATAAAACAAGTAAAATAGTTCCAGAAGGATCCATTGTATGGAATGGAATCAAAAAAACAATATTGATTTAATTAGATAGATGATTAAAATAAGTTATACCAGACATAGTTTTTTGAAATCAAGGAATCATATGAAATTTGAGATAAGGTAGGGTGAATAGATAGATTCAATAAGAAGATGAAATTAATGGATATGTATACAGAATATCTATATGTAGAAGTTAATATAAATTCATTTTACATACATTCCACTGAAAAGAGTTTTGAATGATTTAAATAAATCTATAATATTAATTAGATTTATGATGTGGTGTTGTTCTATTAAAGGGATTTTTTGAGATAAGATATGAAAAATCTAATAAGTTTATTAACATCGAGGATAAACAATTTTGAAGAGTCGAATCTTGGACTTAGATTATAAGAACATTATAGAATTATCTTATAGGCATGAGAAGAATCCAACGAATTTAAAATGATAAAGAAAAAGAAATTTATTTCTTTCCAATTTTATTTTGAGCTCACATATCTATATGGTTTAAAATTATAATACGTACTGATGTTGTCTATCCATGTAAAAAAATATAAATTCTTATGTTTAGATAAGTAAAAATTTCTAACCAAAATAGATGAAGAATATTTGAACATGTTATAGTAATCAGAGGGAGTTTCATATATGTGATATCAGATAGATATTCATTTTATAGTCACGAGACTTGTTTTAAAATCCCAATTAATTATCAAATAATAATTTTATATATCTAATAATTTTTATAAATTAGATATTAATTTTAGTTTATAGTGGACAATATGTGAGATAGCTTTCCTAACACTCAAAAATGAGTTTCTTTAAAATCTTATGTTTCCCACAATACAGAGATATAATGAGATGTAATACATTATTAATATAAATATTTTAATTATTAGTTAGCACATAGTTTTTGTATTGGTGGTAATGAATAAAAATAGGTATATTATGTTTACAAATATTTATTAAACCTTTTTACTTTCTTCTAATAAATTTTATAGGTTTAAAATAAAAATAAATAAATTTTAGGAATAAAACCTGTAATATTTTTAAAATGTAGTTTTATCACATTTTGACCGAGAACCTATTTATAATATTGTTTTTGATTGTTTTATTTTATATTTGATAAAATAAACTTATTATTTAGAATAGATATATCAATATTTAGATTTGATAATTTTTTGTTATTTATTTGGATAAGATTTATATTTTAGTGAATAGTAATAAGTAATGAATTTTAATTCAAAAATAGTTTTTTATAAATTTTTATAAGGTTAGATTTTAATTTAATTTTTTTAAACTATATTTTGACTATTTAATATCATTTAATAAAATTATGGTCATTAGAATTCATTTCAAATTGAAATTAGATATAAAAATATTTTGAACTTTTAAATGATTCACTTTAAAAACAAACTTTTTAGTTTTGTTAGAAAAAGTAAATTAAAATTAAAATTCCCTAAATTATATTAATTGAGATATATAAAATGGTTTAAATATTTGGAATCATAAATTTGAAAATATTTTTTATGTTCAATTTCATTTTTAGTTAAAAAAAGATACCATGGTAAAAAAAAAATTATTTATCATAGTAAAAGTTAAATTTTTACAAGGTTTTAAGTTAAAAGTTAAAATCCAAACATACCAAAACAAATTAGTGGTTTTTTAATGTTTTTATCGATCTTAACCATACAATAATAAATTTATTATAGTCCAATGTAATGTAATTTAATTCTACCTCTATATTGTTGGATTTTAGTATAAAATAATCAATAAATTATTCACTTGAACCCAACACTCCTCAAGTATATCTACCACCTCTCCACCACCCTATGTCAACCCAAAAATGCTTTTATCTCATAAAAATTCATCTCCTTATAACTATATCCACGTCGAAGTTCTTCTGTGCTCATAAAAATACCATATCCATGGTCCTCATGGGTCTTTCAAGGACTTGATATTCAAGAGGTAATTTTCTAAAAGTACATCTCTTAATTTCTTTTCATTCTCAAATTTCCCCTTACCTAATTCATACATAAATTAATTATTACTTCATAATAATTTATATACTCTAATTTTATGTTTCTAATGGAATATATCATTTTCATTTCATTCTTACAACCTCTTATTCAAATAATCATGTTTTTTTCCAAGGCATGTTGATTAATCACCTCCATGAATATTTTTTTATTATTTTTATTTTACCGCCATCATGGATAGTCTAAGAATAATTAGTCATGTAAAATTAAATTTTAATATGTATATTATATCCAATTCATATTCCTGATATTTTATATTAAACATACCATCATGCTTTCCATATTTTTGTCATACGATAACTTTGTTTGGAGACGTGTGGACTACCACCTCCTCAAAATGATGTGATTAGTTCACACATAACATGGAATATATAAAGGATTTTTTTAGTAAATATATATATTATATAATTGAAATATCAAGTATAATTTAATGACATTTATATTTATACATATTTATAAATATTTTATTTATTTTTACTCCTTCAATAGGACAAGAAAAAAATAGTATTCATGGATACGTGAAGCCTTTCGTCTCTTTGAACGAACTTTTTAGTAATTATTTAAATATTATCTTAAATAATTATATAATTAATATAACATATATATATATATTCTAGATATTTGGGACTTATGACCACATGGCCAATTTACATCATAAACAAGTTCATTTTTTACTCAAGTACAGAATATCAACAAAACGTCTGATATGAACTTAAATACTTATACAATTTTTATAATAGGGTAATAATTGATATAGTGGGAATAATGAAATGTAAAATTTTTCTTAATAATTAGAAATTACTATAGTTTTATTATTTAGGAATATAACGATTGTACATGACAAGTCGGACTCATGGTAAGGGAATTTCTGAACTCAATTTCCACTCATTGGGTTTTAAACATAATTTGTTTATTGTATTATGAAACTATTATGTGTAGAATCACTATTTATTTATTTATGTTTTAATTTAAACTTCCCTTTATGTGTATATAAGTTTCCTTTACATAATCACCCCAATTGATAAACCCGTTCATTATTTATACGAACTTTGTCAGGGAATTTCTTAACCCAATTTCTATTCTTTAGGTTAAACGTCTACTTCATGATTATGGTGTGCTACGATTATGTGGGAAAATACTTTTGGATGTATTATCTTATACATATAATTTTTTATGTGTATTTATATTGAATACAAATATTTTATATATTTATTAACAAAATGATGTTTTTAAGGGGAATTGTCTCAATCTCCTTTCACTGAGGTATATCATGATGTTATGAAACATTTTTATCTTATAAAGTACATATATAACAATTTATTCATGTTATATAATGAATTAATATATTATCGTGATATTTAATTTTTTATGTTAATCTTTATAAATTTTTATTCACATGATTCTCATTTGGTAATGGACTCTTTAACAATTTTTTTTGACTGATTTAGTGATTTATTCTTATAAATCGTTATCATTAATGTGTATGTTCTAAAATTTTTCAAGGATTTATTGGTATGTACATGAATTTTTTAAAATTATAATTCCTTTAAAATGTTTCAAGGTGGTATGGGACACTTTTTTTAAAAATTATTTTTAAATGTTTTTGTTTTGTTTTGAGAATGTATTGATTATATCAATATCTTGAACGATATCTTGTGGAAATGTTGTTTTTCCTTTATGATATTTTTATTTGATATTATTATGTTATGGTTATAAGGAATTTTTTAAGTATAAAGGTGGTTCCAGGATAAACTGAGGGTAGGTGAGCCCATGATATCCCTCCAATGCATTGGGTAATGAGATGGAGTTAAACAATAAGGTTTCTCCTAAGAGATTTAGAGAATATACTGTAATGGGTATTCCATATGTAACCATGAAGGTTACTCCAAATGTAGGTGTGAGATATAAAATTTATGTATGATATGGATGCCACAAGTTACCTTTATTATTTATCATTCCAATGATTTTTTCACGAATCTTATGATTTCACGATGTATTTTAAATAGTTTATGTATAATGGGTGAAAAGTATGATTATGTGGAATTTTTTTCATGGACTGTTGATTTTGTTATTTATTTTATATCCATATGGAGCTTCTTGTTCTCATCAAAGTAATTTTTTATATTTTTTTCACTGGGTATAAGGATGGGTAAGATAAAGAAATAAGTTAACAATATTTTTACGAATAATGGAAATGATTTTTTATTTAATAATGTTTTTGATTAAGAAAATAATGGATAGTATAAAGGTATGTCTACATTGTAAATTTTGAGATATTATGTAATAGTTATGGAATACTTATATAAAAATAAAAACCTGAAAAGATCCTCAAAGTGAATTCTTGAATTAACTCATGATTATGTAATGTTTAAGGCTGGGCCCTTATAATGGGTATCCTATGATTGTTTAGATAACTTCAGAGGTTAGGTTGATATTTAAGCATTAGTTACAAGTTATATGTAACCACAATGGTTAAAATAATATAGATATTCATAGTTGTTTTAGATACATTAAATGATTTTTAGATAAAATTATCTTGTATATCTTAGTTTTTATTATCCTAAAATGATGATATTATTGATACAATCACACTAATTTTTTTTGTTTTATTAAATTGATAGATCCAACAGGTGGTAATGTATCACTGGATGTAATGGAAAATGTGGTGGTTATATGAATATGAAACAAAATGAAATGGGAGATGAAAGAATAAATCTATAGGATATTCTAAACCAAATATCAAGAGTAATGATTAACCACTTGAACCTTGGTGATTTTTCTGATGCATCTTATATGAGTGAAACGAATCCCTAGGGATGTTCAGGTAAAAATGATCAAACTTTTAAGCAAGCCATCAAAATATATGTCATGGACGTGGAAAGAAACACCTGGCATAATTTTTTGAATGAATTCAAAGGTATTATTAAGGCATTAATTATGGTTATAAAGAAATAAACTAACAAGGAAAATGAAAGAACGTAGTTGACTCTAGGGAAGGTAAAAATGTACTTCTGAGTTTTTAATTGAATGTTTTCAATGTGGAGAGTATGGTCATTATGAAAGTAGATTTCATGTGAATAATGTTCATGAATGGGATCAATAAGACCATACACATTAATGTTTTGCAAAACCTAATTCCATTCCAATTGAAGATGAGGAAACTAAAAATGCATATGAAAGGTATGGATTAATTCTTGACTCATGTTATGACATTATGTAATTATAGGTCCTGATTAATGTTTTTTTGGATAGATGTATTAAGGAATAAGATGGAAAATTGTGGTTAAGGGAACATGAATAATGGTAAATGATTTTGAAGTCTAATTATAAGGTGTTGAGAGTTATGTTATATATAAGGATGTTCAAATATTAAGAAGTATTAATTCTCTTTTCATGATGGGTTTACATTGGAAGGCTTCTTCTAGTATGTGCAACTATACAGTTTTTTATTTGAAAATGTTATCTAAGTAAGAATTATCATTTCTTATGTGGAAATAATTATAAGGTTATGAATAAACGTTAGGGTTTATTTGATCATTATTTTGATGTAATTATGGGAAATTATATTTTGGGATGAAAAATGAAAGGTATGAGATAACGTTTAAGGTTAAAATACATTATGGTTATTTTTTGGATTTTATCTCATTTTTTTAATGTTGTAAGAAATATATGGTTTTTAAAAAAGGAAAACACTATGAATATATAAAAACACATCACATCAAACAATTATAAAGGAATCAAACGCACAACTGAAGTTTGATAAGGCATTTTTTCCTACCACTGGCCTACGTGAATCCCCTGGTTAGTATGAAATATTTTCATATTTGAATTATTTTATTGATTTAGGATAAGTTGATTTCATGGAAATATATTTTATCAAATATATAACCACGGGATTGGAAAATGAATTAATTATTTAGTGATAAATTTTATTTTGGAATATTTTCACTGTTTTTTGAAACATTATATGATTAAGTTAAATAGAATACAATGGTATTATAATTGAGAAGTAATGTTTGAAATACGTATTGGAATTATATATGATTTTAATCATTGAGATATGGTGATTTAATATATTTATGGAAATTATTTACCTATCATAGAGAATCTGTGATTATGTTAATTAATTTTTTCTAAGATACATTAATAGTGGTTGATTTTATTTGGAGATAAATGTTAAAATTTGTCTTGGAATATTATGTGAGAAAATTCTTCTAAGTTTTTTGTTTGAAAATTATTATGGATTGTTTTGAGGAATTTTATGGAAAATTATTTTTTGAATGGCCTATGATGAACTTTGTGTATAACTTTTGAATTTTTGAGATTAAAAGTTGTTCTTTCTCTTATATAGGATTATTATTTTTGGGGTAATTATCTGATCTTGTATTTACTGTTTTTGTTTCAATTAATGTTTAAAGGTATAAAAAATATATAGTTAACCATTTATAGTTAATGTGAGTTTTTATAATTTTATTATAGTGCTTCATGAATGATAAATTTATATTAGATACTCACCGTTTGGCAAAAAATACTGGATTGTGGTGGAATTAAATTAATGAATGAAACTCAACGTGTCATGTTAGTATATTTCATTATCATCATATTCGATATAGTAAAATAATTCCATAAATTTGTGAAAGGTATATTAATGAAAAAGATTCCGTTTACTTTTCCTATTGTGAAATCAATGGTTATTTAACCCATCACATGTTTGGGGTTTCCTGATTTTTAACATTCTCCTAATCATGTTTTCTTTCAATCTCCACGAGAACATGACAGTTAGTTTTCCTTCCATATCTACATTTTTTTACATGTAATCCTAATATATGTTATCTATAGTAACCTTTTTACTTCACTAATGTTCTTATAAAGTTGAATTTTTATTGAATCTTTTTCTGATGTGGGATATCAATGAATTTTTTAAAAAAGATTCATACCCTAGTTACTGATCCAAAATTAAAATTACAAGGAAACAATTTCCAAAGGGGTGGGGAGAATGTAACATCCCACGTAAGCCTAGAATAGGACCCTTTAATATATATTAATATTTATTAATTAGATATTAATTTTATTTAAAATGTAACATACCTAAAATGAAACAATGATTTTGTCTAAAATATTATGTTGCACAGAAGATCGAGATATACAAAAAATAATATATTATTAATATTATTATTTTAATATTAGGTATATCCTAGTCCTTGTATTGTATGGAATGAACAGAAATAACTATATAATGTTTAAAAATGTTTATTAAATGATTTTACTTTCTTCAAATAAAATTTAGAGGCTTAAAATAAGAATAAATTTAATTTTTTGCATTAAAGTTCTAACATTTTTAAAAAGATGTTTTACCAGCTTTTGAGGGAGAACCCATTTTAAATATACTTTATTCTACCTTTATAGGTACTATTTTAAAAAATAAAATTCCTCTTTTTAATCAGGACACCAAAATTTAGTTTGGATAATTTTATTGGTATTTTTCTCATAACATTCATATTTTATTGAATAGATGGAAATACTGCATTTTAATTCAAAACTATTTTTTCTAAATTATTTGTGTTAGTAAATTATAATTTAAAATGATTTTAATGTATATTTAAACTATTTTTTGTAATTTATTCAAACTATGGTCATTTTAATCAATTTAATATTGAATATACAAATAAAAACATTTCAAAGATTTGAACGTTTCACTTTAAATGCACACTTTTTTTGTTTGTTGAATTAATTATATATAAATTTTCTAAATCCTATAAATTGAATTAGATATAATGGATTCCATATTTCGAATCATAATTCCCAAATTCGGTTTTATGGAAATTTTATATTTAGGTATAAATAATTTACCATGGTAAAAATATTATTTACTCTAGTAAAAGTAATATTTTCACAAGTGTTAAAGTTAAATGTTTAAAGCATCATATACATAAAAACAACAAAATTTAATAGTTATTTGAGATGTGTCACGAACATAACCATAGTATAAAACATTATTTACATGTGAAATTAACATAATTTTATTCCACCTCGATATGGTCAGATTTTAATATAAAATAATAAAAATAATAATCAGTTGAACCCACCTCACCTCAAGTATAAATACCACCTCTCCACAACCATATTTAGTCACAAAAATCTTTTAGCTACTAAAATATATACCCAAAAATCTACTAATATCTCTCACGATGCACATGTTATTTGGGTCTCAACAAAAAACTGAATCCATGTTCCTCAAGGGTCTTTCTAAGAGAGAACATTCAAATTTTAATATTCTCAATGTACCTCTCTTAATTTTTTACATTCTCCCCCAATCATTCATCCATCAATGCATGATTACACAATAATAATGTATATAATTTATTTTTTAGTTTCTAATGTAATATATCATATCCATTTCATTCTCATCTTTTATTATTCATATAAACGACATTGTTGTCCATGTTATGTTGGTTAATCACCTATGTGAATAATATTTTTGTTTATTGTTATTTACTGCCTTCATGGATGGTATAAAAACAATTATTCTTGTAAAGTAATATTTAAATATATATATTATAATCTATTTCATATTTAGGATATGTTATGTTAAACATACCATCATGATTTACATATTTTTGTTACATGATAACTTCATTTCGAGACGTGTAGACTATCACCTCCTCAAAATGATGTGATTCGTTCACACATCCCAGAGAATGTATTAAGTATTTTTTAGTGAAAATATATGATATAAATGAAATATTAATTCTAATCTAAGTATATTATTTATTTATACATATTTATATACATTTCACTTAATTTTACTCTTTCAATACGACATGAAAAATGAAAATAGTGTTCATGTGTACATATGACCGACCTTATACATGAATAATTTGTTTAAGTTTTCATTAATGATTATAAAAAATAATTATATAATTAGTATATAATATATTTTTATCTCGTTATATATTCTTTATATATTTAAATTATGACCACATAAAAAATTTACATCATAAACAAGTTCATTTTTGACTCAAATACTAAATATTGACAAAATGTCTAAAATGAACATAATAATTATATATTTTTATAGCATGGTAATAAGTGATAAAAAGGAATAATAAAATTAAAAAGGTTCTCAAGAAATTATAAATTAACCTATGTTTATTATTTAGGAGTATAATGACTATACGTGATGAGTCAGACTCAAGGTAAGAGAATTTACGAACTCAATTTCAACTCATCAGTTTTTACGCATACAATATTCTATTATGTTATGACATGATTAGGTGTGGAAAAAATATTTATTTATTTATTTTGTAATTTCCACTTCCATTTATGTGGGAATAAAATTTCTACACATAATCACCCCATTTATAAATTATTACGTCATTGATAGGAACTTTATAAGGGAATTTCGTAACCTAATTCCCATTCTTTGAGTTCAACTTATACTTATTGATTATATCGTGCTATGATTGTGTGAGAAATAAATTTTGGATGTATTATCATGTATTAGTAGTTTATTTATGTGGTTTTATAATGAATAAACATATTTTATCTTTTTTATTAACAAAATGATATTTGTAAGGGACTATGTCTCAATCTCCATTCATTGAGGCATATTGTGATGTCATGCACTATTATTATACAATAATGTGCATATATAAAAATTTAGTCAATTTATATCATTAATTTAAACATTCTTATAAAATTTAATTTTGTGTTTAATTTTAATCTAAAAAAATCATGTGTTTATCAAGTGGAAAGGGACTCTTTAACTAAACAACATTTTGAATGTTTTACAGATATATTACAATAAATCTTTCTCATTAATGTCAATGTTTTAAAATTTTGTTTAATGATTTATTTGTATGGAAATGAAAATTTTAAAATAATAATTCCTTTAAATAATAACTTGGTGTTATGAGACACTTTGATTAAAAAATCATCTTTTAAAAATTTGTATTTGTGTCTTCAGAATGGATTGATTATATCAATATCTTGAAAGATAACTTGTGGAAATTTTATTTTTTCCCTTTATAATTGATTTATGTGTCATGATTATGTTATGGTTATTGGGAATTAATTATGTATAAGGGTGGTTATATGATAATCTGCAGGAGGGTGAGCCCATGAGAGCTCTCTAATTCATTGTTTAATGAGACAATGTGATACAATAAGGTTTCTCCTAAGAGATTTAGGGAATATACTATGATGGGTATTCCAAATGTAACCACAATGGAAACTACCTATGTAGCTACGAAATATAAAATTTATGTATGATATAGATGACACAAGTCATCTTTATGATTTAATATTTCTATTATTTTTTAGTAATCTTAGGATTTCATGAGTTATGTTAAATACTTCATGTTTTTTGGAGAAAATTATGATTTTTTATAACTATTTTCATGGACTAACAGTTTCATTCCTTATTTTATATCCCTTACTTACATTTTTTTAACATATCATGTTTACAAAATGTTTCCCACAGGGATTAGGATGGTTAATAAAATGGTATAAGTCCAGAATATTTTTATCATGAAAGAAAATCATGTTTTATTTTATTATGTTTTAGATTTTGAAAAAAATTAATAGTGTGTAGATTGTTCAAAATTGTAAATTTTGAGTTGTTTTGTAATACTTATGGATTAATTATATAAAACTCTAAACATATAGTGATCCTAAATGTGAATTCATGACTTAACTCTAGATTATGTAATATTTAAGGATTTGGCCTTCTACATATGCGTACTGATGAGTGAAATCAGAAAGAACATCCTATTGTGTAATCAAACAGAAGATCCCCAAAGTGTTGAGAGAAACCATGGATTTTTATAAAATGAAAAACATGTCAGAAAAAAGGTATATTTTTAGTGAGGTACATTAGAAATAATACACAAGGTGAAATAATGGTGCATTATAATGAAACTTACTAAATGAAGTAAATTAGATGGAGGAATTATAAATCAAATTTTAGGAAACTATTTAAAAAGTTACATATAATTGTGTTCTCTTAGTTTTTTGAATAAAACATTTTAATACATAGGGGGTAATTATGATCATACCTATTGATAGATAGATTGTTTCTAACAAGAGTTGGATCATTTTATTCACTTTTCTACTAAGTGTATTTTGATGGACAAATGATAGTTTCAATGGAAAGGATATAGTAACCCATACTAGGGGTGAAACATTTAAACCTTTTTATCCTTTATTTACATTGTTATTATTAAATTATTTTGATATTTTCATTAAAATGTGATTAGGATAATGGCTCTAACAATTTTTAGAGGTCAATTTCATAGAATTGAAATTATAAAAAGATCACTTCTGATTCACCCCCCCTTCAAGGGTTATTATGATCTTAAGTTAAATTAAATTATATTTCAGAAATATTTCATTAGACATCTAAACTTAAAATATATGACATTTTTTACCATTTTACCTTGATAACGATTTAATATTATTCTAGGTAAATAAAATCCCAAAAATTTTACGCTCTGGAATTTAATAGCAATTCAATTTTTAAATAAGGAATAAATAAGTAATAGTTTAGTTATCAATTTTTATATGAAATTTCAATTAATTTTATTTATCATGGATATTTATTTTTTATTCTTTGTGAATATATAATTACCATCATTTCTTACAAAATTTCGACACAATAGTTGCATAAGAAGTATAAAAATCATGTAAATGATTTTCAAAAAATGTAAGAGTATTATTTTTTGGGTGATTTATAGACCCCCAAGACTTATTTTGATTAGTAATACATATTGGGAATGATTTAATTGATCCTATTCAAATTAAGTTAATATATTCATATCCTTAAAGTCATAATAAATAATTACTGGAAAAAATTACATTAATTGTAATTTATGTTAAATAATATTTTATTAATTTACTCAAAGTGAGAATAAAAAATCATAGAAGAGGAAACATAGGGTGAAAAATAATCCAAAAATTCATCCCTTTTAGTTTTATGAAATTATTTTTAAGAAATAAATAAAATTATGGAACTTTAATATTATAAAATTTGTTACTATAGAGAAGGCTAAAATGTGTTAATAATAGTGTTAAAAAAATATAAGTATTAAAATGGAACAAAAACACGTTTAAATTTAAATGGATGACTATATATTTTCCATATAATCATTTTAATAGAATTAATATCGATTTTAAATAATTATTATTGATAAAACAACCAATTACATTTAAATATTTTTGGTAATCCCAATTTTTGTCCTTTACCTTCCTTATAAAAGGAAACCCCTTCTATCTTTTCATCAAAGCTACTTGAGCCATCTATCTCAATAGAAAACTTCACAATTATATTATAAACTTCTCTATAAAATAAATAAATGTTTTTTTATTCTTTTAAGACCATTCCAAGTGTTTTTATGTTGGTATCTAATGGAGGTGTTCTGAAGAAGAGGTAATCTTCATAACCGACCACTTTCAATTTATATATTCTACTAAATCTTCTAAATATGTGGTATTCATCATTAAAAATTAAATTTACTATATTAAATATAATAAAACACTGTTTTTATTATTTAAATACCATTATCCACTATCTTTTATATAAAATGGAATGTTAATGAATCGCTTGTGCATATGTATAGATTGCCGTCTCTATTTAGTGATACAAGTCATTTTCCATCACCATTAATCGATAAGATTTTTTTATAGAATTGTTTATCCATTCGCCTTGATAACCACCTCCTTGAATCGATATGATTTTTTTTCACATCCACATTGTTGGGATGATGATTAGGATAGATTTGATGAATATTATATATATATATTATATAATAATTTTTTTAGTATTTAATTATTATCTACATTTCTTTTATTCCACTCATCAAAATATGAAATCAACGTTCATGCGTACATACACATTATCATGTCCAGGTATAATGAAATTCATTTTTCAATTTCTATTTTTTTAAAAGATTGTAAATATTTATATATTTAGTATATGTGATATCTATATAAAAAATAAAATTATATATATTAAGGAAACATGATTAATATAAAAGGTCAAAAACGACCAAATAGATATTCTCATGAAAACAAAACTATTAATACCAAAATACGATGATTTTAATAATAAATTATTAATAAATGGGTGTTGAAATATTATAAGTGGTTCGTATATGAAAATATATGTTTAAAAATTATTATAAAAAACAATACTAATAAATTTAAATATATTATACTTAATGTAAGATGTTTTTCATTAAATTAGAACTTGCGATATGAGATATATGATACAATCTCATTATTTATAGATATTGTTTATGATTAAGCTTCTCATGATGATCTTTTATGATCTAAATCTCTATAAGATAATTAATTTTAATACCATATTTTAATTTATTAATAATAAATGATTTCATTTTGTTTTCCTCACATTAACTACACAAGATATCATATAAAGGAATTCCAATAAAACAACATTATGTCAAACTACGATAAAAAATCATTCTTATTCTCTATCCATCCCATCTAAAAATGATTTTAAAAATATTTTTGTATTGTTATATTAATATAAGGTAATATTTATACATGACGTCATTTTAAACATTTTTTTTTCAAAGTAATATTGTTATTGTTTTCATAATTGAGGTACTTTTGACTTTCTACTGAAAATGTTAAAAGAATAGTTGTTTTAACTTACACAACATGAATAGAATTTTGTATTGTTTTGAACATTAAATACATTGAATAATAATTTACAAGAATCTATCTTTATTTCAAAAGAAAATATTTTCATTAATATTTTATTAATTTATATAACTAAAAATGTTTTTTAAATGAAAAGGGTATTTTCCTCAAGAAATATTCTTGTGATATTGTAATGGAATCTTCCATCTATGATAACATCTTTTGATGTTACATGGGATTTTATATGGATATTATCTAATTATTTCATATTGATTATTTCTCTATAAGTTTTATTGTTATGATTTTAATATATAGATAAGACACATTTTAATTACCATGATTTCTGTTATAATGAATGTTTTTATGATAATATAGAATATATATGAATGGATTTATGATTTCATGGTGGGTGGGAATAAAATTATATATCCCAACAATGAAATGGATAAATTGTAATGCTCTATGATCTCAAAAGTTACAATTGTGGTTATCCTAAGCTCTAAAGTGTGTAAAAGAGAGGTTATCTCAAGCCTGAAAGAGGGTACATGGGGGTTATCTCTTGGCCAAAGCAGGTAAAGAATCGGTTAGAACAATAATTACATGTTACAAAAGTATTGGTTGGTGGAATTGAAATAATATTTCAAAGATTATTATTTTTTGAATATTTACAAACAACTTTTATGACATGGTCTTATTCTATTTTTATATTGTCATAGATTATGTTATTTGATCCCTTTATGATTCAAGTCTTATGAAATACCAATATTTATTCCATAAATCTTGTTTATAATATCGAATTACTTGGTATGATTTAAAAGGATAATATCTTGTTATCATACCATTTAGGATCATCTAATGTTTAAATAAGCATTGATGTCTCTCATGTTTATCCTTACTGAGCATCTGAGCTCACCCATTATTATGTTTTATTTTCCAATGGATATAATGGAAAATGTAAAGTATGATGTGTCTAAAAAGGTTACTTATTTTCAATTAATAAGTTTTATATTGTTTATATCTTTTATGAACAATTCTCTTGTGTATCAATGTTTCCAAAGACACTAAACAGTTGGGGTTTTTGCAAGGATCGTAATATTATCTAATGTAAATTCATCTAGTAAGATGTAATATCAATGAAAGAAAAGTAATGGTAAATTTAAAAACTCTACCAGTATTTCCTCCAATATAATCTTATTTCACAAAATCAGGCCTCATGTGACCAGATATTATTCTAATTACTCACTTTCTATGGATTCCTCCAAGGGAAATCATATGTTCATGAAGGGAGTACTAGTTTTTCCTAACATGTTTTATTTTATATATTACATTTAAAAATATATTTTTTTTATTTTTATATAATTAAAACATTATTGTTTTTATATAGAATATTATTATGCAAATGGAATGACCATTAACCACCTTTCCCCTTTCCCTTAAGAAAAAAAAAATAAATTCATGTGTGTGTGTGGACTACCACTTCCATGAAGTGTCATGTTTAATTTTATTTAACCACCTTAAATGGATGATAAAAATTTAAAATTTAATAAATAATTTTGATATTCATAAAAAATAATGATTCTTAAATGATAAAAAATCATATACATTTATCCCTTCCTATGGAAAATAAATTAACCAACCAAGTATACGTGTAGACTACCACCTCTATGGAATAATTGAATTCCATTTTTTATTCTAATCGACTTCTTTAATGGATTTGAATGAGAAATAGTTTAATAAAAAAATATAATTTTTATAGAATTATTAATTTTCTTGAAACAAAAATTGGAAAACATATTAAAAATTCAAGAAATAAACAACCGAGGTAAAGAGTATTTTCTTAATGGTAAATCTAGGTGAAAAAAGTTATTCCATAATACAATTTTATAAAATTTTATATGTCATATTTTTCATCTAATCGTTTTAAATTATTATTTATCAGAGTAATAAACCCAAAATAAGGTCATTATTCTTATATTATTGGGATATTATAATTAAATTACATTATAACTGTCTTCTAATTATGGTATGTTCTTTTTTGGTCAATTTAACCACCGACAGGAACAATTCTATTTTTTTTCATGCATGACTATTGAAATATAATTTAGATTAATATGGTTTATTAATAAGTAAATAATTATTTCATTTAGTTTCTTAATGGAACCCGTAATAGTAAACTCTTTATTTAAATACCAATTCATTTTTGTTAATAATCAGTGAATCATGCTCATTCATGATTTAATATTGAAGTATGGAAATAAAAAAAATATCATAGAATAAAATATTGAAATTGTGAAAAATTATAAATAATAAATTATACTTACTTCTATGATCATGGACTAATGAATTTTGGGAGAATAATGAATAATGAAACCTCTATTAAAAATGTATTTAAACCATCAAGATTATTCACACCCGATATTGAAAATATATAATAACAAAATTTTATACATGTGGTTAGTAAATGTAAAAAATTTAAATGTGGTTACATTTAATAATAAGGTTATACAATACGTTATTGGGTTATTAATTCCTGGAATATCAGAATTTATAGAACATTTTGATTAGTGGTATTAATGTTAAGGGATTCATGTATAACTTTCCACCACTTGAAACATGTGTCTTATTTATACACCCTGTTTTCTAATAATTCTATATCTATCGAACCATTAATGTTGTTTATCGTGATTCTACTTTATTTTATTTTATTCAATGTTCAATTCCATTTTCTTTCTATCATGGTATTTTTACTCAAAAATTAAAAAAGTTATAAGGGTTTATTGTCTTAAATTATAATCCATTAAAACATTATTAGGTCATACACCATGTTTTCTAATATACAGTTCACATATTACCACTTAAAATATTATATCATTATTATATCATTATATATTTTATTTAATGGTATATTTGAAATTTTATACATTAAGGTATTTTTATTGAAATATTACATAAATACATGATAATGATCAAAAATCATATATTTAAAAAGAAATGAGTGCGTGCAGTTTTCCAATAAATTACATCTCTTTATAGATATTTAGAATGGGATGTGGCTAGGGAACAATTTAACCAAGGGGTAATCAACCTGAAGATCATTGGTTGAGTATCAACTTGATTTTAACTCAGTGTATACTCAATGGACCTAAGAATGAAGACATGGTTAGACACACCTATGGGATATGTATTGGATAATTGACATTCTTTTTATGAACATTATTGATGTTTTTTTCCTAAAATTTATTTGTTCTACATCAATTATAAATAACGTAACCCAATTACTATCTTTAATTTATAACCCTATACTATAAAAGTTCCCTACCAACCACCATATTATTACTTATTTGATTAGATTACATTATATCAGATTTATATTATTTAATACTTTCTATATTGATTACAAGATATTGTCTTAGATACCCACATTATTCCATTTAATAAGGATTTTTTTTTCATATTTCTATCATACAAGTATCTATTATACTATTTTCTATTATTATGTATTATTTTCTTTTGTAAATGTTATGAAATGTATTTTCATGTCATATGATGAATTTATTACACTTAATAAGAAATTTTTGTGGCCCATTATTGATTTCCCCTCAATGAATCAGTGGGTATAATGAGAAAACATAGCTAGGAAATTGTCATATGCCTTACCTTTTTTACATATGACTTATTATAACAAGGACGTGATGACATATTTATGATTTCTCTCATTATTCATTCCACTAACATGAGATGAATATTTATTATTCATGTTTTTATTTACTATTTTGGATATTATCTTCCCCGGATATATTTTAAATTGCAATTAGTTTGATCAATGATTTTATTAATTATATTTATTCCATGATCATGATATCATAGCTTTTTCTATATGCTACTCCTTACTCAGAATCTAATATCACCATTATTTTGTTTTCCCTTGAAAAGACCCTTAAACATCAAGGAAATTTTTTTTCTTAAATTCCTTGGGATTTTACGAGTACGCAGTTTCTGACGACACCAGATTCTGAGGCCCGGTGTGCCCAGAATCAATTTCCGAAGTTTAGCTCGGGTACGTTCAGTGAACGAACAAGTGGGTTTTTCTATCTTTTGAACTGGTGCTCAGAATTAAAATCTGAGGGCACCGATAAAACCGCAATGCTGGTAATTTTTTATGATGACCTTTCCCAAAGGTGCGTTTCCTCGGGAGGAGTTGTTAAAAATTGAGGATTAAATGTTAAGTAAATAAAATTATGGTACAATTTTATTTTCATTATCTAATTGTTATATCCTACATGGGGTAGTTGGGGTGGGACCCACAATCCCCTAACTACCCATGTTAGGATATTTTTGAGGTGGGGCCCACACGAGGCCCACCCCTTCACATTCCTTTAACTCCTCTTAACCTCCTTTAATTATGTAACTCACCCTCTATCCCTCTTTATTTCATGCCAACTCACATTAAATTATTTTATTAAACCTATTCATTAAATTAACTAAGAGTTTGAATTTTATGTTTTGAATGCATGTCATGTTATAATAAAATATTAATAAGTCTTATTTTATTTGTGGTTGGGGATTGTTGTGTGGAGACTTGGTGGAGAAGAACTGTAAGTCCCTTTGAAGAACTCATCCTTCCGTGAAGAACGACACCTTCTGATGAAGAACAACGACACGGAGACCCCAGATTCTTCTTCATTTTTCCTCATTTGCGGAAAGGAATGATACAATGACATGGTAATTCGCCTAAAATGTCACGCTTTGTTCTCACCATAATTAAAAGAGGATACGCTGCTTCCTCTTCGAACACTCTCCGTCGACGTCTACGAAACCTCACCACGTGATGCCATTAACAGCGACGTCGACTTTCATCACCATTTGTTGAGTTAGGGGTTAATTCTTCATTCATGTATTATTTAACGATCTTCGTTGTTTAATGATTGGGCGCTTGTTATCGATATAACGGGAGGATATTGGACCGCACAAACATGGTCGATTCTCCTCCCCTTTTATTACTGATCTTCATTATGGCTTGAAATGAAGGCGATGGGGTTTCGTTGCACCGCACGGGGATGAAGTGGACTACGACCGGATGGGATGAAGTGGAAGAGTGATGCACCTTCACATCATGACGGTGAGATCGATGGAGGCTGTGGCCAGGAGCGGGCTGCGTCGGAGGGGCGCGGCGTCGTCGCGCCGCACCGGTCGGACAGAAGCCGCGGTGGTTTCCCAGAAGAGCGGCCGGCTAAGACGGCTGCCAGAGCCACCTGGAGGCGGGACCCGAAGGGTCCCGCGGTTACAAAGCCCGGCCATTTTGGAAAACAGGGGGCAGCTCCTACCCCCCCCCCCCTCGCACTCCGTTAGGCCGAGAGCCGAGCCGAACTGCGGCCGGCTTCCGAGCCGGGCCGCAGGCCACGCGGGTCGGGCCGCCCACTCAAGGTCGGGCCGCCTGCACTGGGCCAGGACGCCTACTCCAGGCCAGGACACCAAAGTCGGGCCTGGCCGCCAGCGTAGGGATGGACTCAGACCCGGGACGGGTCGCCTGGTTTAGGCCAACCCAGGGGGTATTGGGCTAGGTCGGACCGGGCACAAACCCCCTATTTCTCCGACAGATTTGTTAAAACACTCATATCTTGGGCTAAAGACCTCTGATCGATGCACCGTTAGTTGCGTTGGGATCCTTGGATCAAGACGGTCATTTTGGTATATTACACTCAAGCTTTCGGTAAAGGTTGTGTATGGACAGGTTGGTTCAAACTCAAAACCAACTGGACGCTCGGAGCGGAAAAGCTTATAACTTAATGATCGGACGCCCGAATGATGTTTCATTTGTTACGTGGAATTCATCTTAGTGATAAGGTTCTTTTGGATTACTCTGATTGAGGTTTGGACACAGCTGGAGTACAGTCAGGTTGGTTTTAGCTCAGAAACCAACCGGGCCCCTAGGGCAAAAAAGCCAATAACTCTCAGACCGGTCGTCCGATTGACGCACCGTCTGTCGCGTTGAGTTCCTATTGATGAGACAGAACATTGTGATCCATCAAATCTGTACTTCGTGAAATTTGATGTATTGACCCCTTGGCTCGTGGAGCAGACCCTCTCGGAATCGAGCATGCTGTGTGCGGGAACCCAAGAGCTCGCTGTGACTGCAACGATGAAGACAGATGTACTTGGATCCTATGGGGGTTCGGCAGCGAGGATGACTGTACATGGATCCTCTGTGGGTTCGGAAGCGATGATGACTGTACTTGGATCCTACGTGGGTTCGACAGTGATGGTTACTGTACTTGGATTTTACGCGGGTTCAGCAGCGATAACTTCTGTACTTGGATCCGACATGGGTTCGGAAGAGGAGATGATTCAGTGGCTACATCTAATCATCTCCACCCCTCTTCGTGAGTAGTATACCTTTGTGAGCTGAGTATTGACTTTCAATCATTATCTTCGACATGATTGACTTGTTATCCTATGTGGATTGGGTTTTTCTTTCCTGTGTGGATTGGGATGTACTTTCCTGTGTGGACTGGGTTGAACTTGGGCTCGTGAGTTGGAGCAGAACTGGAATTGACCACTTACGTATATGTATGGGAATATACCAAAGTATATTTGGTTGATACTTTGTGATTTTATTTTTCCTTTGTGGTTTAACCATTGTGGATTTTGGGAGACCTTTGAGAGTCTCGGGGTCCCTACTGAGTATCGTATACTCACCCCAGCACGGGCTATGCCCACACTACGTTGTGTTAGTTTCAGACGACGGACAACACTGATTGTGGATGAGGCCTAAGAAGCGGGACAGTATACGGTGGTGGACTATTAGGAGGGACATATGCATAGTGGACATCCATAATCAAGGAGCCGACGAGACTATCTGTACTCACCCTTCAGGTGGGAGTTCCGGAGGATGTCTTCGCGGTTTCTGCTCTACTTTTCAGCTATTGTACTTTCTTTTCTCAGTTGTACTATACTTTCATTTGGGATTGTACACTGGCCCATTTACTTTTCATCACTTACTTCTTTTCTCAGTTTACTTAGTGTTTACTTCATCTTGCGTAATCTGTTGTGTTTTTTACTTGTATAAAGGCAATTCCTTCCCTTTTTATTAGGATTTAAACCTTTGGTACTAGTCGCCAGTCCCTGTCCTATGGAAGGCGGGCTTGTGGTAGTCACGGCACGGGCCCCAAGGACGGGTCGTGACATCCCTTCCTCGTGAAACCATGAAGAGAACTATTTGTAATTTATAAGGATATTCTGGAAGAGTTAATAATGTTTTCATTGAGTTTATATGTTTTATTTTATTTTCTGATGTTAAATGTGAATAATATGTAAATTTGTAGTATTATAATACTACTAATATGATGGATTCTTCATGAAGTCTTACAATTTATACTAATAATGTATTATAACTACCTGCAATTGCTTTATAGAAACTAGGTTTTTATAGTTGACATCCATGAAATTTTAGTGAAAGCATTGGTTACTTTATTTATAGGAACATATTTAGTTAATAAAAATATCATAGAAATCCTTTAAAATTTTAGAACATTTTTCCTAGCTAAACTAGTAGTAATGTTATTTTACATTTTAGTCTTATTAATTAGATATGTGTATGCCATTATTTGTAAATTGTGAAAAATTGAAGGAATGATAACCATATCAATACTAGTATTCAATTTTTTGTTGTTCCTATTGATAATTTAAAGGTCGATAGAGATAGTGCTAATTAGATCATAACCATATTAGAAAAGTTAACACAGGTTATGACAAATAACCTTGCCTATATAATGTAATTTATCAATCAATATTGTGGTGTAACTATGCTAGATTCCCTCATGCAGAAACAATCACCACTGTTCTATAGAACTACCAATTAATTTGTATCTTAGTAGTGAATCATATCTGTGGAAATGATATTTCTCACATTTGTATATAGTGAAAGGTAATTGGTCATCATGGTATTGTATCGTCTAAAGGATGATATAGTGAAATTGTGGGAACTAATTCATAACACTAATGAATAAATAGAGATATATCACATTGAATGGTGAAATTTTAATGTAGATATTCTATGAAAAATAATTTCGTTATGAGAAAATAACTAAAATATAAAATAAATTCCACAATCTTGTAATGTAGCAGGAACTTATTTTTGATTGTGATGATAACATTATGAGGTTAGCTTTTTATGTCTTGGGATATGTATATAGTCCATAAATAAATATTTAAAATTTGTTTAATGGGATAAATTTGATCATGTTAAGGGTTTTAGCCTCTCATACATTTTAATCATGTGAGTATTTAGTCTCAAGTGATACTAAGATGAAAAAGGAGTTCTCCATTAGGATTATATTAAAACTAAATCATGAAAGCAAGGGGGTTTCTAACCATAATAGAAATAATATTATTTCAAAGGGGAGGAATGGATGATTTGAATTCCACAGATGTAATAAATGTGGAAAAAAACTTTCAAGGTCTTCCATGAATAGAATTAGAGTTCATTTCAAGAGTCAAAAATGTCCATCATGCTCATGAATGATCATTATGGGTGGAAGTTGTTGATTTTTGATGATATAACTATATGGATATGGTGCACTAAAAAAATAAATTCCTCAAACATCAGGTGAATTTACGCTTTGAAAAGATTAGGGAGAAAGGTTGATCTCATGTGATCACTATAGTAAATGATAAAGTACCAAATGGAATGATATAAGGTACATTTAAACTAAACTCAAATTTAGAAAATACTTTATTTTATTGTGAATCTATGAAATCCATTTTTTCATGTATGTTTATTGAGAATAATTAATAATCCCGTAGTACTCTAATAGAGGTGTTTTCTATTGAGATGTATGACCGGATTCTTAATGTAATGATGATATATTGAGTAGTCTCTATTAATATACATAGATATTCCCAGGTGGAAAACTCTATTTTTATACCTATTCATGATTATACTTAATTGTTTTTAGGAATTTTCACACAATTTGTATTGAAATAATTTATTTCCATGAATTATTGTTACTATTTTTGAAGTGGGCATAAAATCCCTTTTTAAAGCGAGAAAAATCACCTCTATATTATTTTTTAGACCAAACTCCAGTAGCTCATCTTAATTAAAATTTGGGAGAAGAGGAATAAAAAAATATCTATGCATGGGAAGTACATCAAATTATAAAGTATGTTCCAATTGTAAAAAATACAGTAATGAATTTATATAGTAATTATATTATCATCTATTAGAGTGTAAATTTGTTATTTCCATTGAAATTATTCCAAATTATAAACCCATATCTAAATCTCCCTATATTATGGCAGCAATAGATTTTTTAGAATTGAATAAAAATAATAACTTTTTTGTAAGTGATTCATGTTCCCATGTGTTTTTTATAAGGAGATCCCATATTTTATTCTTAAAAAAAGATGGCTCTATGAGATTGTGAATCGATTATTGGAAGATGAGTTCCATTAATATAATTAATATATATACTTTACCAAACATTGATGAATTATTTTATTAAATTCATGGAGAATAATATTTTTATATGTGATATGGTAAATATGAGTTTTAGATAATTCCCTTTAGATAGACCAATGCTCCTTCTATTTTAATGTACATAAAAAGGGGAGAGTTTGAGGATTATCTTGAAAATATCATGGTGTTATTTGTTAATTAAATCATGATATAATCTAAAATATATAAAGATAATGTTAACTATTGGTTAATAATTATTTATACCCGTATAAAATGGAATTATATGAAAAATTATAAAGATTCAATTTTAGATCAATGGAGTTTATTTTATTAGAAATATTTTCTCCAATAATGGAATATATATATTTATCCTTTGAAGAAACAAGTATCCAATGAATGGTATTTACTAAATAATATAACTGATTTATATAGTTTCCATGTTTTGAATTTTTACTATTGACAATTTGTTCAAAAATGCAATTGATTTTCTTACCCGTTAATCAAGCGGAAACATTTAGGGGTTAAATTCATATGGTCTAGGGAATTTGAGTAATGTTTTTGAGAGATAAATAAGAGTTTTGATATTGAAATAGTATTTAATTTAAAATCATTAGAGGTTTTATTTCTAATCTATAGTGAAGAATCAAAAAAAGGACCTGATTACATCCTTATTGAAAATGATAGTGTGGTTTTTTATACATCATTTCAATTTACAATTCATAAATATAACTATCCAACTCAAAACATTGTGTTATAAGTAGTAGTGTTTTCAATGAATATATAGAGGCACTATCTCTATAGAGAATTATGTGACATATATACAAACAACAAAAGATTGAAGTATATTTTCTCCAAGAAGGAGTTGTATATATAGAAAATAATAATGTTGGAGCTTCTCATGTACTATTATTCATTAGTATACTAAATACATGGGATAGAAAATAATGCTATTGATACTATTATTAAAAGATACTAAGGATTTTTTACTATGCTTATGATTAATAAGTATCCTATATTTATTGATATAGTAAAGTTAGATATGGTAATTTTTAGGAAAGGGGATCCATTAATTATTTTAAAAGTAATTATTAAAAAATATTTACTAGAAAAGATAGATAAGTCTTAGCAAGATAAAAAATATTTAAAAAGTGGATTAAATTATAGTATGACAAGAAATTAGAAATTTTAGTCTATAAATATTATGTCTTAATGTTTGGAAATATGTTATGTACCTCATCTGTACCATAAATAAAGAGAGAGATACATGATGAAGCATATAGCTCATGTTTCTCTCGACACCCTAGTAGGAAAAAGATATATAGGTATTAAATAGATCATTTTTAGTGGGATGGTATGAAGAGGGAAATTGAATATTTTGTCTCTAAATGCTAATTCATCCAATAGGTTAAGGTTGAAAGACAATATCCTAAGGGATTCATAAAAGCTATTCCTATACCTATATGGAAGTTGGAAAATATTAAAACATAAATTGTTAATGAATCTCAAAAAACTAAAAGGTAAAATGAAGCTATGTGGGACATCATTGATCACCTTACCATGTTTACACATTTCATAGCAGTAATGGAAGACCTACCCCATTTTTCTATCCCTAGATCCACATTAACCATATTAAGAGAATTCATGGGGAGCCTCTATAAATTTTATATTTTTATGTTCCTAAATTCACATCAAAATTCTAGATGACTCCTCAAAAGTATCTCAATATAGAAGTACTTTTAATCCTCAGAAATCATTCCAGAAATGATGGGTTCTCTGAAATGAAAATTCTATTACTATAATAAATGTTGTGATCATATTCACATTATATACAACATGCATGGGATTAGTACCAATGTCTGGTGAAAATTTAATACAGTAAATGTTTCCATTTGATAATTCATATGGTACAATATGAGCAATTGTATTGGAATAGATATTGTAGTAAAAAGGTTTTGGAAGAAGTTGGAGAAATGAATGTAGTATCCTTAGCTCTTTGGGACGATACAATTATCAATATAGTCACATTATAAGATCATATAAAAGTAATTCAATGTATAAAAAATATCGATGCTTATAATTGAAGAAAATACCAAGAATTTTATGTGGGGGACTATTAATTATTAACGGTATCCACATGGAAAGCAGTTATAAGATAGGGTAAATATGGGAAGCTAAACCTTGTGTATATTGGGCCATTTAAAATTATAGATGGAATTAAAGTTATATCCTACATATTGGATATGACACCCAATATCTATAAATTATATGTCTTCCTCCATGGTTTGTTATTGAGGAAATACATGTGAGATAAAACAAAAATACTCACATATGAGGGAATAGAGCTGGAACCTGACATGTCATATAATGAAGAGCATGTATAAAATATTAACATTAGAGATAAAGTGTGGAAGAACCTAAAAACTTGATAGGTGAATATCATTTAACAAAATTTATCCTAATAAGAGGTAACATGGAAGAATGAAGAATATATGATGAAGTAATACCCATATTTTTTATTAGTTTACATGTATCAAAATTTGAGGGATTAATTATTTAATGAAAAAATGTAATGTCTGAGAACCTACTCTAAGAGGTAAATGCTGCATCCTAAAAATAATTACATAATGTTAACTCTAAATAGACTTCATTTGTGAAATTATTTTAAATTTAAATGTAAAAATTAAATATAACCATAAAAACTCAATTTGTTTCGATATAATATCAATATTATCTTAAGATGAATTTTTAGGATTTGTAAGAAAAAATTTATTATTAGAGGAATGGTGAACTTTTTTTAATGGTAGGAAGGAAGACCATACTTATTTATTATACCATATTAAACCTATTTTTTATGGTAGAGGGTCCCATTAAATGGGATATATTCCCAATAGAAATTAACCACCATCACATCATGGCATGTGTGTCCCATGTGAAACTACCCACGAAGCCAAAATTATCTTGTTTAATAGTCCAGAGCACCAATAAATGTTCTATTAGGAGACATTTCCATTAGTACCACCACCACGCCTCCCCTCCAATCTAATTCCCCACATCGTACGAGCCTCATGCCTTTTGGCCCGCGACCACCAGTGCAAATTCACTCCCCATAAATACTGCTATGTCCCATTACTAGTAGATGCCCCAACCCCACAGGTCACCATCACTAGTTACCACCAATGTCATATCGATCAGTCCCATCTAAACCTAACCCATATAATTATAATTTACACACCCTTCATCATCTCCTCCATCTTATACACCGCCGTTGGATGTTTCCGACCTATTAACATAGCCTAATGTAACTGTAAACGTGGCACACAGAACACGTCCCACACACAATGCACATAAATACTCAGATATGATGTGGTCATGGATTGAAACCTAGTTTATTAATGATTATGATGTAGTCTTAACAACTAAAAAATGACCCAATGTAGTTGTTAAAAATATAGATTTTATCAAAACAATAACTTTTATGGCATAATCATTATACGAGAAAGACCGATAGTAATAAGAAATTACTTTTTATTTGTCCAATATTTCTTCAAGGGGTAAAAATATATGTTTCAGAATAGAATAATTAATTTATGAAACATATTTTTGACAATTTCGGTACATAAGTTACATTTTTTGATAATATAAACTATTTTAGTCCTTTTTAATTAAATATTATTTTGGTATAATCAAGTTATGGATTTACTTCCAAGACAATTAACATTTATATTTTTATAATAAACCAATTTATTTCATGGAAATAAAACACCATGGGAATTTTATCTTACACCTATATTTTTGGATTAAAACATACATTTTATAAAAAATGGTTTTACATGTTCTATTCTCTAATGTAAAAATCGTGTTTTCAAAGAAATATAAATTTAATCTAATAAAGGATATTTTATATTTTGAATCAATATGTTAAAATTATTTTAAAAGTTTAATTCTATTTTTATTAGTCATATTTAAATTACCTTGGTGAAAATTATTTACCACTTCAAAACGGGAAATGGTAAAAGTGAAAATTTAAAGATTAATGGAAATAAAACAATTCTTTCAACATGCGTGGAAATATATGTTTAACGAATCATGAACTCATGTCATAAACAAAATAAATTATTTTCTATTTTGATCCACCTTTTAGGTGGTACATTAACACTCTTATTATTTAGATGAATTATTTAAAAATAATCCATTACAAAAGCTTTGAAAATGGGCCTCTTGCTTATAGTGACCTAAGCCTTTTAGACATATTATTTCCTATTTTTGTTAAATATTCAATAAATAAAACCCACTGATTATGAGGCCCAGTGTCTTCGGATGATATATATCATAACACATAAAAAGGAAATGAAAACAAAAAATCATTATTCTGATCTCCTCAATTAGATACTAGGTTAATTAGAGCTCCTTAAACTGCATAAGACAGCATGGGGAATATGTAAATGATAAGGGTAAGCTATAAATCCTAGAAAGAGAATAAACCTAATAAGAAAGAACAACATAAGATTCATGTGGAATAAAATGATAGGAATGGGGTAGAAATATTAATAATTAAACAAGAATAATTTATTGACAAATACCAAGACCAAATCAGTTAGTGGATAGAGTCCCATTGAGGATTATGTTCACTCATTAATCCCATACTTAACATGTTATGAGAAAAAAACATTACCCAGTGCATTGGTGTGTTTTCTAGGTGCACCCATAATATCATTTAAATGGTTATGTCTTCCATAATTGAAATATATCATAAGGCATAAACATAATAATTACACATGGAAGGAAATGGTTTATATAATCATTCCTCTTATCACAATCAATAAAGAATACATTAAGGCATTTAGGTAATTAACACAAGGCGTGAATTACCTCATAAATGAAAGAGAGAATAATATTTTTATATATTTATTATGAATATATATTGAATTTATAATAATTTAAAAACATTAAATATGTAGTGAAAGTTATTTAGCGAGAAAAATTCCAAAAATGAAGAAAAATGTTGGTTCTGAGAGATCCCTTACCTTATGTTCCAAAATCATTATTCACATTCACTTAATATCATGATTAATTCAATTAATTCAGAACTTTTTTATCTTTATTTAAATTGTAATTATTTTATTATGTTCATGTATACTCATTTCAATGATATATTATGACTAATTTTGTTTTTTTGGTGTTTGTTTCATAGTTCCAAGGTCAGATCACTTATAGATAATTATGTATCGTCTTATAAAACATGAATATAACCTTAAATGTGAAATGAAATGGTACACATGACTATCGATAAATTGAAATTTCCCTAAATATCCAACTGTTTTACTACATTCAGATGATTCCTAAATTGAAAACACTATTGTTATATAATTTGTTTATTTTGGTGGTTTTACTAACCTTAAGGAACTCAATTAATTTTACTTAATATTATGTACATAAATTAATTATATAATTTCCAAAATAAAATAAAATATACACATTTATGTGATTTTAAATCACTATATGTTAATTTAAATCATCCATGAAGGAGGTAATGTGAATCAAAAACTCATCATCCACGAAGGCGATAAATCGACATAAAACTGACGATGTATTCAATTTTAGAATAAGGGGAGAAGAAAAAATGATGGATTATAGATATTTCATTAGAAATTAAACCATATATAAGATACTGGAGTTATTATTAAATGTATAATTTAATTTTTTTGGACGATAAGGATCATTAGACAAATAAAAGACTCGGTTGAGGGTATTACCATCTCCTTTGGATGTTTTCTCATGTGATTCCACTTAACAAACCTTGGTTTAGTATTTTTATGGTTCTAATGGAACTATTATATGGGGTAGAGTATTGGGAATAGGTATGGGAAGGAATTTGGCAATATACAAGGCCTTCGAAGGTGTGAGGAGAATGGGTTATGAGGGATAAGAGGAGGATATAGTTGTTTTGAAAAATTGCATTCATTTTATTATTATTTTTGATAAATACATACGATATTAAGGATTATTATTACTATTGATATTAAATTGTGTATGAGAGTTTAAAACAATTTTTTATTACTTCTTCTATTACTTAAAAATTCATTTATTTGACATATAATGTTAAGAACCCTATTTTTGGATTCACAAAAAAAATAAACTAATTCAAAAAAATAAACTATATTCACCAAAACAATTTTTCAACATATATGTAAAAAAATCATTTTATTTAAATAATATTCTTAATATTATAATGTTTTAAAAAAAATCCTAAATTATTCATAAAATACAAATTTTAATATTATGATCGATTTTGTAACCCTTTGAAAAATTGATTATGGTCTCATAAACATATATTATTATTATAATAAAACATGATAACATTTTATATAACACATTTTATGAAAATGAAAATAAATTTAAATATTTATTTTTTTATGAAAATTAGAATGAGGCTTATATGTTTTATTAAAATATATAAAGTTATTTTAGATTTTTTAAAATTGTTAATTATTAATATAATGATATAAATATTCCATATATTCAATTTATAATATATCCAAAAAATATTTTACACTCCCATAGATGGGGTTACTATTAAATGGTCATGCTACTTTTCCTAATTGTCAATTTACTATTCCAATGTTCTAATTTATATTCCTATGATTATTTTTAATGGTAATATGAAACCCCAACATCCAATAAATATCATATATTTTATTAATTATTCAATAAATTATATTTATCCCAAGATTATATAACTTCATTTTCAAAATTTATATTTCAATACTAATAATTTTTCTCATTTATATAGTGGTTTCGTCAGTGCAAATATTTTTTTGGATCGTGCAAATCCAAATGCTCATATTTTAGTTATCTTATTTTATATTATTTATCTAATTATTATATTTTAAATTATAATAGCCATTTTCGTTATCTAAATTTAATGTTAAAATTAATAAAATAATTCTTTTTTTTACAGCTTGTGGTGTATATTCTTTATAGTACATAATGAAATAGGACACAACTGTAAAAAGAGAAATTCCAATGTTAAATTTTTGGGTCATCACATCATCACCTGTTCAATAAAACTAAAATCAATTTCATTACATATAAAACTATAACATTATTATTTACCCAAGAATACTCATTATACCTATTAAACTTACAGTGTCAGTATATTATCCCATCACCACACTTTTTAATGAGTCTTCCAAGGGAAATGTGAAGTACTCAACGTGATTACAAATTTTATCTAATTTATTTTATATTAAATATTCATTTTCTAAGATTTAATTTCACTTCAATATATGACTAAGTATTTTTTTAACTTAATTTTATTATAATAAGGGATTAACTACTAACTATATTCCCCCTATTCACTTAAGGAAAACAAAAAACAACATTCGTTCATATGTGTGAGATACAAACCCCATGTTGTGTCATGTTTAATTTTCTTTAACCACATTATATAAAATGTCATCATATAGAATTTAATAAATTAATATTATATTGATAAAATATTTTTAAGTTTATAATTATTGAAATTATTATTCATTTCCCCTATTCTATAAAAAATAAATCACTAGTCATGTTTGTGTGCATAACTTCATTCATGAAATGATTGATTTCGATTTTTTCTATCAATAATTTTCATGGGTAGTCATTAGAATGAGTTTAATGGATAAATATTATTTTTATAAAAATATTAAGGTTGTTTAAAGATAAATTTGACAACCAATTTACAATTTTAGAAATAAACAGTCATAATAAATTCAATCATCTAAAAGGTAATTCTAAGAGAAAAAATTGATTTCTTTGCACTATGTAATAAATCGTTATATGCTATATGATTTTTATAATTATTTATAATTACCATGTATCAATCTAATAAATACTGAACTATATAATTATTCTTCATGTATAGTGATATTATAACTAAATATCTTTATATTTATCCACTAATTATGATATGTTCTTTTTTGGGATGGTTTAGCCACTTAATTGAGCTGTGAAAAAAATTCATATCATTTATAAAAATTAGAATTTAATTTATGTTAATAAAAGATATAAATATGTAAATTATGTTTCAATTTTATATTTTTAATGTTAATGTTAATATTGAAATAATTATTTAAGATATCAATGTTTGTTTGTTTAAACCAGCAGAATATGTTCATCGTTGATTTCATATTTAAGGATCATAGAAAAAAAATACAATAGCGTGAAATTAAAAAATTATATAATATTAAATGCCATAAATTCTCGTAACTTTTTTATCTTATAATGATGAAAATTTAGATAATAATATGTAATGGCCCGGACCTCTCTGGCCCATTCCTTTTCCAAAAGAAGGCTACGAAGTGTTCTGGAGGGTAAAATGGACTTTTCCCACACTTTCCATAATTTTGAAACTACACACCATGTAGGGTGGGTACACGCCATGTACCCCCTCGCTTGGTATACCCCATGTTGAAGGTCGTGTCCTTGCTGTGTGAAATAAATGGGTGTATGCCGTGTATCCAGTACTACACGTCGTGTAGTCCTTCCCCGCTTATGCGTTACCAGTAAACGGCTGTGTGCCATGTTTGAGCCATTTCTTTGCCATGTGAAATAAATGGGTAAACATTGTGTGTCCAAACAACACGCCGTGTAGCCCTTCCCCGCGTATGCATTACCCTCAAACCGTGTGTTGACCTGTCAACGGCCGCTGAGCTGTGTAGGAAGCCGCGTGGAGACCGTGTGAAATAACCGAGTACACGCCATGTCCCATAAAGCACACGCCGTGAACCTTTTCTTTTCTCGCCTATAAAAGTAGGGGTCCCCTCCTCCTTTTCAACTCACCCCTCTCCTCCCTGTTCCTCTGAGCAGTGTTCTCCCAAGAGACTTGAAGGCTCTTTCTTCCATAACTTCTTCATCCGAGCTCTGATTTACGATCCGTTAGCGTCCACGGGATCGTAATGACGAGGCGAAACTTCCGAGCATAGATCTGTTGACTTTCCTTCAGTCTTTCCCTTCTGACATCCACCCGATGATGGTTTTTCCAGGACCAGACAGAAGTGACGGACGCCGACGGATGTCTTCTAAGGTTGATCTGGGGGAGCGTTGCGATCAGAACCCATTGAGGTAGGAATATTACCATCGTCTCCTTAATTTGTGTAGTATTCGGGGTGGGTATCCTATTGTTTTCATGAGAAATAGTTGAACCCGTAAATAAAGATAATAACTGGTTAGAGAATGGGGATGGGCAAGTTGTTATGTTTATCTTTGTTTATCCTATTGATATGTTTTGAATTGAATAGGCTTATGCCTACATAAAATCATGGTCTTTGGGGGCTTTGATTGTGCAATTAAATATTTCCCAATCATTCTAGACCGATTTGTGGATGGAAACTTTGTGGAATTTGGAAGTTGGTTAATCACGGAATGTTTTCCATTTAAAATCTGGAACCCTTGTGTGATCCCCCCGGTTAAACAAAATGGAATAATGAACATGTGGGTTTTGGCTTGGTTACTGGTGTGTGAAAGGAAGGGGTAAATCCTGGGTTTTTATGAATAGAACAGGCTGCAGGGATGTGGTAAATGATGTTAAAGGGGCGATGATGTGGCACAAACCTTGTTTTGTGGGTTGTTGTGGATCGGGTGGGCAGTGGGGCTGCGATAAATGGTATCAAAGGGATAATGATGTACGGTGCAGTTGTGGTTATGGCAGTTTCCAGCAAGGCTGCAGGGATGAGTCTGAACATGAACGGACTATGGGTTGTGAATAATAAATAAAATTGGAAGAGTTAATGAATGGTAGGGTGTGGTAATGAAACGAGAATAATAATTAATGGGTTTGGATGGTTAATAAGAAGGACTTTGTTGTGCTTCTTGTGTTTTCCAAACTTGATTTGTGGATGGCAGGGATATGTTTTACGAATGATCTATGTGGTTGGTTGTGGATAGTTTCCCAGTAGTTAAGGAACTAATAAACTAATTCTACTGAAACGTGAAAACCAAAATGGGGATTGGGGTTTTTTGTTGTATGCATGCTTCTTGGTAGCAGTTCCCAGGCACGTGCTCGGTTTCTTTGTTTATAAGCCATTGGTTGGGATGAGTGTTTGATATATATATATATATCTGTATCTTTGTGTTTTATTGCACCCCACCCATGCTGAGCACTTAGTTCCGATCACTCCCATTTCATGGGAGAGGGTTTTTCCGCCTTAGCTACTAGCTCCTTCTTGATCCTTCTTCCCTAGGCTATGATGGCTTGAGGCGACCTTACACCTAAGACCCTTCAGGTAGGTTTCGATTGGGGTGGTTCTAGCCCAAGACTCTACGGGAAGGTTTTACTATTTCCCAAGAATCTTCGAGACGAGGCACAGGTGTGTGTGGGTAGGATATGCGGTTGTGAGGCCCAGGTGTGTGCGGACGGGGTACGTGGTTGTGAGGCCCAGGTGTGTGCGGACGGGGTACGTGGTTGTGAGGCCCAGGTGTGTGCCGGCGGGATATGTGGTTGTGAGGTCCAGGTGTGTGCGGGCGGGATACGTGGTTGTGAGGCCCAGGTGTGTGCGGGCGGGATACCTGGTTGTGAGGCCCAGGTGTGTGCGGGCGGGATATGTGGTTTTGAGGCCCAGGTGTGTGTGGGCGGGATACGTGGTTGTGAGGCCCAGGTGTGTGTGGGTTGGGAGAGTGTGGCAGCGTCAGGACGTCCACCATTAGGAAGAGTAGCTAACTAAAGGGAAATGGTGCGGGGTACCGAATACACTTGTTTCTTATATACTACTACCTGTTGTGATTGTGTTTTTGGTGAGTGTGGCTGGTGAGGTTGTTTGGATAGATTTCCTTTCTAGTTTCTTCTATTGTTCTCACTGGACATTAGGATGTCTCCCCACTTGTGCATGAGAGCTTTAGGATTCCCTACTGAGTATACTTGTATGCTCACCCTATGTTTACTTTCAGGTTTCCAGGAGGACTACCAAAGCCATGCGGGACTGTACTAGTCGGACAGTTGGAGTTGTTTCTATTGTTGTACTCTTGTTTTCTTTTGGTATTGTACTTTTGATCTTTCTTTTACTTGTACCTTGTTATAAAATTTTTTAAACATGCATGTGGGATTGGTTTGGGTTTATTTATATACACTTGTTCTTTTCCTTTTTGGTGGTTGACTGGTCCTATTTCCTGATCCTAAATAATAAAAAGTGTAATGCATCCCATATTTGTGAAAACTCATGCCCTTGGTGCTAGTCGCCACCCCGGGGCCTACTGGAGGCGGGACTCGGGGGTCATTATCTCCCTTTCACCATTGCCAGCTCAGGAGGGGCATCTTTGGTGGGATGAGGTCGTGACAGAATGGTATCAGAGCTGATGGTTAAGAGATAGGATGGATTCTAGAGTTAGGCACAGTGATGATTGCATGGGACGGTAGGGCGACAATGTTAGTAAATATTGGTGCGTGACATAGGCCAGGGAAGACCGGCTAGCACATGGGATTTTAGGACACCAGTGATCCGATAAAAGGACTCTGAACCTACCAAATGACCAAGTGAGACTACATTGATTGTAGAGTAGAGACCCTAGGGAAGGTACACACATCATCATGAATGTGTTTTACTTTATTTGGGTGTTCTGGGAAAGAAATTGAAATATAATGATAAAATGAAACCCTGAGAAATTTACTTACTACTTGGGCTTAGGCTATCTCGATTTACCGTATAGATATGGCACCTGGACGTCATCCCTGGGTGGCTTAGAAGGCCGAGGCCTAGCAGATTCAGGTGGTCGATTAGTTGAGGATTGATTGAGAGGAGGAAGATATCGAATGGAAGAAGACTCTCCATTTTTTTCAGGGGCAGACCCTCAAGAAGTACGAGGGTAGTACTTCAGATACGGAGACGGAGGGGTGGCTTGAGGATCTAGGGATCGCTTTTACCTTTATCCATGCTCTGAGGGAGTACTGGGTTTCCCTAGCAGTCAGTCTGCTGAGAGGCGCAGCGCGATAGTGGTGGACACTCTACCTCAGAGAGAGGATAGAGGAAGAGGTTCCATGGGCTGACTTTTAAAAGGAATACCAAGAAGAATTCCTTTCTTCCATGATCAAGGCAGAGAAGCGGAAGGAGCTACTCTCCCTTCAGAAGGGGAGTATGTTAGTACGAGAGTTGGGGATGAAGTTCAAGGATCTCATGCGCTTTGCTCTGTATCTCTTTCCAGATGAGGTGTCTCGGGTGAGACGTTTGGAGGAGGCACTTCTTCCTTCGCTCTAGTATGCTGTCACCCCCTTCACCCTTCTGACGTACCTGGCGGTACAGAAGAAGGCAGAGGTTGTTGAGAGGATGCACTCACTGGGAGGTGCACCCCAAGAGGGGATCCAGCTGGGCTCGTCGAAGGGTAAGGCAGTCAGCAGCAGGTCTCCTGTGACGGGACCTTCCTGGTTCAGGCCAGTGGGGAGCAGGCCCCAGTAGTTCCAGTTCAGATATTTGGGTCCCTATCCCTTTTTCACGAGCCTAGGACCGAAGTGTTTTTCTTGTGGAGGTTTTGGGCACATTCAGTGTCGGTGCCTGACCCGAGCTCAATACGGTGGAGGTGGGCAGGTTCAGCGCCCACCTCAGCAGTAGCAGTTGCCGACAAAGCCCTTCCAGCAGTATAAGGACCATGCTCCTCCGAGGGCAGACATTGCAGGAGGAGGACAACCTTAGGGTGCTCCTTGGGAACCTCGACCAGGGCGTGGTTGGGGAGGTGGATGACATTAGAAAGGCAGAGGAGCAGGGCGTGGACAGTTGCACGCAGCAGAGTTGACAGCTCCTGCAGGACCAGAGGTGGTGCAAAGTACGATTTGTTTGTTTATCACTCTGGTTTATGCCTTGTTCGATTCGGGAGCTTTTCACTCATTTTTTGCGCCAGGTCTAGCCAATGTTTTGGGACTAGACGTAGAGAGACTTTCTGTACCACTAGTGCTGAGTACACTATTTAGAGGCCAGACCAGCTTATCTTGTGTTTTTCGGGGATGTGGGCTGAAGTTGGGACCAAATCGATCTAGTGGGGACCTTTTTCTGTTATATATGTAGCCATACGATGTCATCTTAGGCAACGACTGGTTGTTTTCTGTTAGTTCTGTTATCAACTGCTTCTGGAGAAGAGTCGTGTTCTCCGACGTGGATGGCAACGTGTAGCTTTTGTTGGCGAGAGGATTTATCAGGTGGGAAGCCAGTGTGTGGAGCCTCTCCTTTCCTTGTTAGGTGGGTTATCAGTGGTTCCAGCTGATATAGAGATAATGGATGTTCTGGAGGTTGTTGGGGAGTTCCTCGATGTTTTTCCTAAGGAGGTTGTGACTCAACTCCCCCCCCCCCCGACGTGACATTGAGTTCGGGATAGACTTACAGCCTGGTGCCCATCTGATTTCAATGGCCCCTTATCGGATGGCACCTTTGGAGTTGCAGGAGTTATGGATCCAGATTGACAATCTGATGGATAAGTGTTTTTTTAACCCAGTATATCGCCATGGGGTGCTCTAGTTTTGTTCGTCAAAAAGTCAGATGGTGGTCTCAGGATATGCATAGACTACTGAAGGTTGAACCAGGTAGTGGTCAAGAACCTTTACCCCCTTCTAAGGATATATGATCTCTTCGACCAACTGATGGGAGGAGGTTCGTTTTCTAAGATTGATCTACGATCTGGATATCATCAGCTGAGTGTAAAGGATAGTGACATCTTGAAGACAGCTTTCAGGTGTAGGTATGGGCACATCGAGTTTGTAGTGATGCCGTTTGGAGTTATGAATGCATCAGATGTGTTCATGGGACTTATTTACTTTGTCTTCCAAGAGTTTCTGTACCGGTTCGTCATTGTGTTTATCGATGAAATCCTGATCTACTCATGATCAGAGGAGGAGCACATTGAGCATCTCAGGGCAGTCTTAGAAGTCCTTCGACACCACCCCCTTTATGGAAAATTGTCATAGTGTAAGTTCTTGACACAAGAATTACACTTCCTTGGGCACGTAGTGTCTCAGCATGGAGTGTCAGTGGACCCATCAAAGGTGGAGGCAGTTGTTTCATGGGAAGCACCCAAGAGTGTGGCAGAAGATCGTAGTTTCCTGGGGTTAACAGGTTATTATCGGAGGTTCATTTCGGACTTCTCTTGAGTTTCTACTCCATTGAAAGCTTTGACTAAGAAGAACCAGGTCATCCTATGGAGCGAACAATGTCAGAAAGATTTCTACTACCTAAAGAAGAAGTTGGTCAGTGCTCCCGTACTCAGGTTTCTAGAGGAAGGGTTGTTGTATGAGGTGTTTTGTGATGCTTCTGGCCTTGGTCTGGGGTGTGTGATGATGCATAAGAAGGGAGTGATCTGTTATGGGTCTAGGTAGTTACACCCTCACGAGCATAACTATTCCACCCATGACCTAGAGCTTGAAGCAGTAGGGTTCGAACTAATGTTGTGGAGACATTACCTCTTTGGGGAGTGCTTTTTGGTCTTCTCAGATCACAAGAGCATGCGTTATATCTTCTCACAGCGTTACCTGAACCTGCGGCAGCGAATATGGGATGAGTTTCTCCAAGACTATGACTTTGATATCTCTTACATTGAAGGTAAGGGAAACATTGTGGCTGATTCCTTGAGTAGGAAGTTGCATAAGGAAGTGGTTCGGGAATCCACTAATTCTTGGAAGGCAATGTGAGAGTTGGCATCCTTGCACTTGGATTCCAGGGTAGACGGTGTTATAGGCTGTTTGTTTCAGATGACGGTGTAGTACTCCTTGTTGCAGTAGGTGGAAGAGTCTCAGTGGGGGGAATCTGAGGCGGAAGTGATGCGGGATCGTGTCGATCAGGGGAACTCTCCAGAAGGATGGTCAGAGGACAGCCGGCATCAGATTCTTTTCAATGGAAGGATGTTTTTCCCGGAGACAATGCGTGAGGGAGTTCTCCATGAGTTCCATATCTTAGCCTTGGAGGTACATCTAGGAGTTTCAAAAATGTACTAAGTCCAGAGGGAACTGTTTTGGTGGCCCGAGGTGAAATGGGCAGTGGCGGAGTTTGTGGCTTAATGCCTAGTGTGTCAGCAAGTGAAGGCTGAACACTGTGTTCCCAGTGGTTTGTTGCATCCTTTAGATGTCCCCGAGTCGAAGTGGGGTGACATCTCAATGGACTTCGTCATAGGACTACCTAGAGCCCAGGGTGGTTATGATTCTATCTGGGTAGTGGTGGATCGACAGACGAAATCAGCTCACTTCTTAGCAATTAAGGAGTCGGGCCCGGTTAGTACCTTAGCACAGTGGTATGTAGACGAGGTGGTGTGTTTGCATGGAGTTCTGAAGACTATCATCTCAGATCAGGATACTTGGTTTATCTCACGGGCTTGGAGGGCGTTACAGCATGCTTTTGGCACCCAGCTACGCCTTAGTACTTCTTTCCACCCCCAGACCGATGGGAAGATAGAGCGGACTATCTAGACGTTGGAGGACATGCTTCAAGCATGCGTTCTAGATTTTGGACGATCATGGGTACGACACTTGCCTTTAGTAGAGTTCTCCTATAACAACAACTTCCACTCTACTATTGGCATGGCACCATTTGAGGATTTGTATGGAAGACCATGTCGTTCACCCATTTTTTGCGCAGAGGATGGTGAGACAGGTGCTCTTGGGCCAGAGGTAGTGCAGAGCACCACAGATAAAGTCCAGCTTGTACGTGAGAGGATGAAAGTGGCGTAGGAACAACAGAAGCCATATGATGATCGTCGGAGGAGGCCCTTGTAGTTAGAGGTGGGAGATCATGTGTTCTTTAAGGTATCCCCTTGACGTGGGAAGAGGAGGTTTGGGAAAGCTAGCAAGATCTCACCTAGGTTCATCGGACCTTTTGAGGTGCTGACGCGAGTTAGTGGGGTGGCATATCATCTGGCCCTGCCACCTCTGTTGGAGAAGGTTCATGACGTCTTCCACGACTCCCAGCTTCGTCGGTACTTACACGACGACTCTCACATTTTTGACTGGGGAGAGTTAGATATGGGATATGACGCGACCTTCAAGGAACGACCAGTCAGAATCGAGGATCGTAAAGAGAAGGTGCTCTTTGGACGAACCATTCCATTTGTTCGTGTGTTGTGGAGTCATGGCGGCCTCGAGGAGAGGACTTGGGACCGTGAGACCCAGATTCATGCTCAGTACCTGGAGTTTTTTTGACTTGTGTTTTCCCTTGTTCTTCTGAGCTTTGTGTTGATGTCGTACTCTGTACCTTTGATATATGGAATGCTTGGCTTGTCTTTTGTGAGACATTTTGTTTCCTTGTTCTCTGGAAGTGTGTAGAATGTCCGAATGTGTGGGGAAAAGGAAAAACATGACTCTTAATCGATAAGCATTAATGAGGATGCAATTGAACCCGTTCGGGTGAGTCAGTGCTTCCTAAAGCGGATAATATCTCGACATAGAAGAAGGAATTTTCTCCAAACCATGTTTTCGGGAAATGTGTTGGTTGTATGGTGTTAGGGGTAGTGTAAGTTGGAAAATCCTAATGTATTAAAGTGGAAAGACCCAATTCCTAATTGAGATGCATTAATAAGGATGCGATTAAACCCGTGTAGGCGAGTCAGTGCCGCCTAAAGCAGATAATACCTCGACATTGGAGAAGGAATTCCTAACACATATGATTAGGGTTGTTGGTTGGGTACCTGTTATAACAAGAGCCATAATAGGTATCTTGTTGGGCTCCTCTGGGTTGGTTTTTGAATTCTTGGGGATGAGAATGTTTTAAGAGGTATCTGATGTAATGGCACGGACCTCCTCGTCCCATTACTTTACCAAAAAGAAGGTCACAAAGTGTTCTGGAGGGTAAAATGGACTTTTCCCACACTTTCATGAATTTTGAAACCACACACATTGTAGTGTGGGTACACGATGTGTACCCCCTCACTAGGTATACCCCGTGATGAAGGTCGTGTCCTTGCTGTGTGAAATAAATGGGTGCACGTCGTGTGTCCAGTACTACACACCGTGTAGTCCTTCCCCGCGTACGCATTACCAGTCAACGGTCGTGTGCCGTGTTTGAGCCGTTTCATTGCCATGTGAAATAAATGGGTACACGCCGTGTGTCCAGACTACACGCCGTGTGGTCCTTCCCCGCGTATGTGTTACCCTCAAACCGTGTGTTGACCAGTCAACGACCACAGAGCCATGATGGAAGCCGCGTGGAGACCATGTAAAATAACTGAGTACACGCCGTGTACCATAAAGTACACGCCATGTACATTTTCTTTTCTCACCTATAAAAGGAGGGGGCCCCTCCTCCTTCTCAACTCACCCATCTCCTCCCCTTTCCTATGAGCAGAGTTCTCCCAAGAGACTCGAAGGCTCTTTCTTCCATAACTTCTTCGTCTGAGCTTTGATTTACGATCCGTTAGCGGAAATGTGATCGTAACGATGAGGAGGAACTTCTGATCTTGAATCCGTTGTCTTTACTTCGGCTTTTCCTTTCTGAATTCCACCCGAGGAGGTTTTTCTGGGACCCGACAGAAGTGACGGATATCGACGGACATCTTCTAAGGTTGATCCGGGAGAGCATTGCGATTGGAACCTGTTGAGGTAGGAATCATACCTTCGTCTCACTAAATTCTGTAGCATGCGGGGTGAGTATCCTCTTTTTTTCCTGAGAAATAGTTGAACCATTATATAGATATAATAACTGGTTAAATAACGGGGATGGGAATTTGCTATGTTTATCTTTGTTTATCCTATTGATATGTTGTGAATTGAATAGGTTTATTCCTACTGATAATCATGGTCATTGGGGGCCTTTGCCTGCGCAATTAAATGTTACCCTATCTTTCTGGACTATTTTGTGGATGGAAACATTGTGGAATGTGGAAATTGGTTAATCACGTAAAGTTGGCTATTTAAAATCTGGAACCCTTTTGTGATCACCCCGGTTAAACAAAATAGAATAATGAACATGTGGGTTTTGGCTTGGTTACTGGTGTGTGATAGGAAGGGGTGAATCCTGTGTTGTTATGAATAGAATAGGCAGCAGGGCTGCGGTAAATGGTATCAAAGGGATAATGATGTACGGTGCAGTTGTGGTTATAGAAGTTGGAAGCGGGGCTGTAGGGATGGGTTTGAATGTGAACGGACTGTGGGTTGTGAATAATAAATAAAACTGGAAGAGTTAATGAATGGTGGGGTGTGGTAATGAAATGAGAATAATAATTAATGGGTTTGGATGGTTAATTAGAAGGACTTTGTTGTGATGCTTGTGTTTTCCTAACTTGATTTGTGGATGGTAGGGATATGTTTTACAAACGATCGATGTGGTTGGTTGTGGATAGTTTCCCAGTAGTTAAGGAACTAATAAACTAATTCTTCTGAAACACGAAAACCTAAATGGGGTTGGGGTTGTTTGTTGTATGCATGTTTCATTGTAGAAGTGCTGAGGCACATGCTCAGTTTCTCTTTTTAGAAGCCATTGGTTGGGATGAGTGTTTGATATATATATATATATATATATATATATATATATATATATATCTGTATCTTTGTGTTTTATTGAACCCCACCCATGTTGAGCACATAGTTCTGAACACTCCCATTTCATGGGAGAGGGTGTTTTCCCCTTAGCTACTAGCTCCTTCCTGCTCCTTCTTCCCTAGATTGTGATGGCTTGAGGTGACATTACACCTAAGATGAAATTCCCCGACCCCAACTACCCAGAGTCGGTGCATTACTTCGTAACATTGGCATGATCACAAAAGATCATGTCTCGAAAGACCGATTAGTTTAGTAGCCTTGGAAACACTAGATACATTCATAAGTCTTTCATTACATCAAAAAGTAAACAAACTACAACATCATGGTCTTTATAGTCCACACTCATATCCATTTCTGACTACCCCTGCAGGTCATTCAAAAAATACTTCTTCACATCCTTGAAAATTATTAAAACATTGAAAGGGGTGAGCTCAGATGCTCAGTAAGGTTAACAATATAGCGGAAGCTTTCATAAATAAACATTAACATTTAAGGCAATGTATAACTAAATCAAAAGCCTTTTAAACATGAACTTCAACATAATATGGAAAAAGTAAAATGAGATAATGCCATTCACTTCTTCACATGGATATTCTACTAGTCGAATAATCACATGCAATATCAATAACCACTTTCATAATGAGGGAATGTATAATGCCAGACATTCTGAAACATTTTGTCAAGGCCTCGGCCAAGACGTCTAAAATGATTAAGTCCTCGGCCAAAACCATAAATCAAATTGGGAAAGGGCCTCAGCAAATTCCACGTCTAGTTGTCTCATGAGACCTACCGATGCATCGAGGAGCTATAGCGGGATCCACCCTTCACTTATTAAGTCCAATACATTCCTCATATGAATAGGTTTAAACATAACATAAATATTCGTATTAAAACTAGCATATGAAACGTAAAAAATTTCTCCATAAACTATGGATGGTATAAAAATAACACATCCACAGTCAAATATTTCACAAAAATGTTCAATGGTAGTTTTGTATCATAAATCAATTTCAATTAAACTTAAAACCCATCAAAGGATGTTGACATGGATGAAATCAAATCTATTTGAGAGAAATATCTCTCTCTTTTTTTTGAAATCATTTAAAAGTCCCATAATTATAAAATAATACATTTACATTGAAAATATTCTTATAAGCTTGTAAGGGAAGCTTCGACGAAGTTATAATGGCGGAAAATAGCCGCACCCGCCGTAAAAGTTAAAAAAACATTCTTACCTTAAATTTGTCAAAAAGGTCAAAAAGTACATTGTTTGGAAAACGATAGTAAGATTCCTTTCAAAAACGTATAAGGGTATAAATGACTTTAACCCATTTTCCATTTAATAGTAAAAATGTTTTGAATGACATTTTTAAGAAACATGGATGTGGATGATAACGAGGTCCCAGTAGACAATTATGTATAAACAACCTTGGATAATGAAGAGGTTGTGAAGTAAACCCTTACCGTGTACTTTTCCTTGGTTGGGGTAGGTTAACCTCCTGTATAATGGTGAAATAATTGTTATTAAATTATACAAGAATCTTATACATTCATATGATATCATATATGATCTTTTAACATTGCTTTGTTAACAATATCTTAGATTTATCGTTGATTCGGGTGTTAACTTACTCGTTTTCTTTTATATGTTTTGTTATGTAAGTCGTGTTTTTCATGGATAGGTTGTATCTTATTCATATCCAGAATGATATCATGTCCTTAAACATTATTTTTAAATCATAAAATGATAATTATACTTGAATGGATACGACGGAAAATGAATCTCATCGCGTTCGTGGAGACGGTAGTCCGTATGTACGCACGAGCGACAATATCATTATTTTGATATTAAAATAATATATAATTGGATATTATATCATATATACAGAATCATTATCATGTTATATTTATTATTTACATGAATTAAATATCATTATCATACCCATATAAATAATAATATATTGAATAACAATTACACCACGACGTGGAGACGGTAAGCCGTACGTACGCACGTATGGTGAAATGTCATTCAAATGATGGGTAGAATACTGAATATGGTTGTTCCATATTTATAATAAAATTATATTATATAGAAGATACTGGATTTATAATTTTATAGTTGAAATAATAAACAAAGAGGGAGTGGAAGAAGAAAGAAACTTGAAAGAGGGTGATGAAAACGTTACCTCTTCTTCGGGTTCTTCCTTTTGATTTGATCAAAAGGACTCCATAGGATGGCTTTCTGACTAAAGTAAAGCTTCTAGGATGAAGGTAGAGAAGTTTGGAGAGTATTTGGGCAGAGTTTGGCCGTACCAAAAGGCTTGAAAGTGTGAATAAGGTGGTAGAGGTGTGGTCCTTTTATAAGAGGAGAGGAGGGGCTCTTTTGGAAAGATTGAAGTGTTACATTATCATACGATTATTTTCGGATTATAAAGGTCCCACACTTATATAATTCGTGGATAAGGTGATAGGGGTTCGAAATCTCCTCATCCAATAGGCTTTGGACAAGTGTAAACCTTGTATTTTTCATTATCTTCTCATTTTATTTAAATCGTTAAATAATGAGGTCATCGCTGCATCATCATGATGTCATAAATAATTTAATTTATTTAATGTCTAAAAATTATAAGAAAAATACTATGATGTAGGAAATCGTTTTATATTTCCAATGACTATTTATAGTCAAAAATATGACTTGTATAACCCCATGTAAAAATTGTTTTAGTAAAATATTTCATGTTTGTGTCATTTTTTACTTTAACATTAAATAAAAGGTATTTATGTCATTTTCCAACTAAAGTGGCTCCATGGGATCCCCAAGTTGACCCATGGATTTTCTTGGTCGGCCATGACACATCCAATGAGGGTAGGACATGTGTCAAGCTCATCTCATATTATTAAAACATTATTTTTACCTTAAACTACACTAATTACCTCTAATCGTGATTAAGAACTTAAAAGTTACTATTCACCAAAAATTATTTTAATCTCATTGAACCACATTTTACTTCTTAATGACAACCATGTATGTAGGATTTTTAAAAATCAAATCACAGAGGTGGTAATATTTCATTTAAACGAAAAATCAGTTATTTAACTACCACTTAGTGGTTTCACTATTCATCAAAAATTGATGTTTTTCAGAACAATGCCAAAATTTCACCCTAAGCTATAATTGATATTCCGATTTCAAAAATGATTTCTATTTTACAAAATTACAAACATATAAGTTGCATTAATTAATTTTATAATTAATTCCCGCTGTCACAACAATAGCGTGTTTTTAAGAAACAATTTATATCAAAAGATTGGCAATTGTTTATTTCCAATTTCAATGTTAAATTAATTATAACGACCACCATTGGATAAAATGGTAAAAATATATTCTAATTATACTTTAAAACCACTAAATAGTATAATTTATCACTATAAATTATTTTGATTAAAAAAGTTGTTTTTAAGTAATTTTCACTATTCATAAAAAAATTGGAAGTTCTCAGAAAATTACAAAAAATTCAACTTTGGATAATTTCGATATTACGAATACAAAAATGAAGTCCATTTTGAAATATAAAATTTCTATAATTTTAAAAAGTGGTTATTACTATTCATTACGGCTACTTTGATTAGTCGCGGTGTTTTAGAACTCGAAGTTGCGTACAATGCAAGCTATTGCATTATTGAATGAGAAGTGTATCGTGGATGCTCAGGGTGTTACATTCTCCCCTCCTTCAATAAATTGCGTCCTCGCAATTTGAAATTTTTCTTTGAAAATAAAAGGTTGAAAAGAGAAAATACCTTCGAGGAAAACCCACATCAGAAATAAGATTAATAAAATTTATCCTTAATAAGAGGGAAAGGGAAATGAAAAAGTCACCACCCAATTATGATCTCGATTAGGAGAACATTGGTGGCAATTAGAGACATATAATAGGAGGAAAAACGTAAATATTTTTAGGGAGTGATTGAGGTCATCAATCACAATCAACTGTCAAATTGAGGGCCTCAAATACTTCAATCTATGTTGATTTAAAATATCATCAGTTCAACAAGACATAAGGTATTAGGATAACACATTTTTTTGTTTTAATATCCCCTTACTAAAGTTTAAGAATTAATTTATTCATTGAATAAGAGATAGGTATATATATTTATGCATGACAATTAGAGTTTCAACCTTCAACTCATCTTTCACTCAAAAATATTATACTTTTCCTAATTGTATAAGGTTCCAAATGTTAACACATACCATTTAGATTAGTAAAATTATTTTGTAATAAATAGGGACTTCCTGTAGGCTAGTGGTAGGAAATAAAGGCCTGTCGCACTATGATTGTGGGTTCGATTCCTGCAGCTTTTTCCGTTGCGACGGGTTATGCCCCACCCTACAGGTTGTCCTTTTCCTGAAACTATAGTATCATAATATTTCAAAAATAATCTTCATAAATTTTTTAACCATAAACAATACTATCCAAAGATCAACTTAATCCACTCCAACCTTTATAGTAATCCAAAATACCTCTATCCATACTTTCTCTAAAAGGTCTCTTAATTCCAAAATCAATTTATCAGATTCCGCAAACAAAGTAAAGTTTCTCTTATTGTCACATACTAAAAATATAATTAACTATATCATATTAAAACCTTACTGAAATCAACAAGTACTGCAGTACAATCCTTATATATATATCACATTATTCTAATAACCAGAATATCATCCATGAGTCCAAAAGCACCAATACATTAGTTATTCTGCTTCAACTGTAGTAACAGCATAAGATTGTCCTTAATCCCTTTGCCTTTTCTGAGGTAAGTTTCCCTGACTCTTAGGACATTCATTTACATAATGACCCATTTCTCTACAATTGTAGCATTCAACTTTGATAGCCTCTTTCTTTCCCTTGCAATCACGAGCCAGGTGACCCTTTTCTCCACATTTATAACAAACTCTCATTCCTTTTAGGCAAGTACCAGGGTGATTCTTCCCACAATTATCACATAATGGAAAATCCTTCTTTCCCTTTTTCCCTTTATCTGTCTCTTGTTCCACCGTTCTCTTCTCCTCTTGCTTTACTTTGTTGTCATAAGACTTAGAGAATTCCTTTTCTGTCTTGATAGCACACGAGACAATATCTTCGTATGATGAGAAGGATTGTGATACTAAAGCTCAACGGAGAAATGGTTTTAACCCATCAATGAATCAATCAATCTTACTCCTTGGGTTACTTATATAATCGGCAGCATGCCTCGCTAGCCTTGCAAAGTTAGCCTCATACTTTGCGACATTCTCATCCTCCTTCTGCCTCAGACTCAAAAATTGCCTTTCCATGTCTGCTCGATGGTCACGAGGAAAGTATTTTTCTAAGAAAAGCTCTTTGAACTCCCTTCATTCCATATTCGATACGTCATCATCTTCCTTTTTGTTTTGAATCAGCGACCACCACTGATCGGCATCTCCAGTGAGGCGGTAAGCTGCCATGACAACCTTCTCCCTTTCGCTACTCCCCAAGGCATGGAATATTTTCTCTAAGGAGTTTATCCATTTCTCAGCTACTAACGGATTTGTACCCCCATTAAATGTTGGTGGTTGTTTTCTAATGAAGCGGTCTAACATTGATCCTCCACGTTGTGGATCAGGGTGCTCCATACGAGTAAGGTTAATATTCATAACCTGAGTGAGTTGTCCCAGTATGGTAATAAGTTGATCAGCACCAGTTGTATCTCCAGATCCACAATAATTATCTTGAGAAGGAGGGCAATCCCTACACGGAGTTCGTGCATTGATACGGTTTCCATTCCTTCCACTAGGCGCCATTTCTATACAATTGCATAAACTAGATTAGTTTATGAATCAAAATACATAATTCCGTACTTGTAAAACACTTAACACTAATTGAACTATTTTATGGATATAATCCATAATCTTAAAAAAAATTCTTTGAGGAAGTATATACTCATAACCCTTCATAGTGGTTTGTAAGGAAATGAGAATTATCCTAAGCATAGCCCCCGGGAGTGTTGTAACCAAGAGTGCAGCAAGGTCCGTTATCGTGCACCAGTTTTCGTTAGAGTCTAGCTCAAAGCAGTGTTTTTGGGTTTCACCCCTAGGTACATCTGTGCCCGAGCCGCCTCTACCTGCTCGTATCCAGACAGGGATGTATTGCTCGGAAAACTCACAACATCTCTACAATACCAAAATTCTAGGAAGTTCTTCTATACTAATCCTTAAAGTCTATCTTCGGGCTATGTGCTCTAATCAGAGTTTATATAATCTAGCTTCCAAGGTTAGTACTAAACTGCCTCTGATACCAAATGTAACGCCCCGACCCCAGCTACCCAGAGTCAGTGCATTACTTCGTAACATTGGCATGATCACAAAAGATCAAGTCTCGAATGACCGATTAGTTTAGTAGCCTTGGAAACACTAGATACATTCATAAGTCTTTCATTACATCAAAAAGTAAACAAACTACAATAACATGGTCTTCATGGTCCACACTCATATCCATTTCTGACTACCCCTGCAGGTCATTCATAAAATAGTTCTTCACATCCTGGAAAAATATTAAAATATTGAAAGGGGTGAGCTCAGATGCTCAGTAAGGTTAACAATATAGCGGAAGCTTTCATAAATAAACATTAACATTTAAGGAAATGTATAACTAAAACAAAAGCCTTTTAAACTTGAACTTCAACATAATATGGAAAAAGTAAAATGAGATAATGACATTCACTTCTTCACATGGATATTCTACTGGTCGAATAATCACATGCAATATCAATAACCACTTTCATAATGAGGGAATGTATAATGCCAAACATTCTGAAACATTTTGTCAAGGCCTCGGCCAAGACGTCTAAAATGATTAAGGCCTCGGCCAAAACCATAAATCAAATTGGGAAAGGGCCTTGGCCTATTCCACGTCTAGTTGTCTCATGAGACCTACCGATGCATCAAGGAGCTATAGCGGGCTCCACCCGTCACTTATTAAGTCCAACACATTCCTCATATGAATAGTTTTAAACATAACATAAATATAAGTATTAAAACTAGCATACGAAACGTCAACAATTTCTCCATAATCTATGGATGGTATAAAAATAACACATCCACAGTCAAATATTTCACAAAATGTTCAATGGGAGTTTTGTATCATAAATCAATTTCAATTAAACTTAAAACCCATCAAAGGATGTTGACATGGATGAAATCAAAGCTATTTGAGAGAAATATCTCTCTCTTTTTTTAAATCATTTAAAAGTCCCATAATTATAAAATAATACATTAACTTTGAAAATATTCTTATAAGCTTGTAAGGGAAGCTTCGACGATGTTATAATGGCGGAAAATAGCCGCTCCCGCCGTATAAGTTAAAAAAACATTCTTACCTTAAATTTGTCAAAAAGATCAAAAAGTACATGGTTTGGAAAACGACGGTAAGATTCCTTTCAAAAACATATAAGGGTATAAATTAATTTAACCCATTTTCCATTTAATAGTAAAAATGTTTTGAAAGACATTTTTAAGAAACATGGATGTGGATGATAACGAGGTCCCAGTAGACAATTATGTTTAAACAACCTTGGATAATGAAGAGGTTATGAAGTAAACCATTACCTTGTAATTTTCCTTGGTTGGGGTAGGTTAACCTCCTGTATAATGGTGAAATAATTGTTATTAAATTATACATGAATCATATACATTCATATGATATCATATATGATCTTTTAACATTTCTTTGTTAACAATATCTTATATTTATCGTTGTTTCGGGTGTTAACTTACTCGTTTTCTTTTATATGTTTTGTTACGTAAGTCATGTTTTTCATGGATAGGTTGTATCTTATTCATATCCATAATTATATCATGTCCTTAAAAATTATTTTTAAATCATCAAATGATAATTATACTTGAATGGATATGACGGAGAATGAATCTCATCGCGTTCGTGGAGACGGTAGTCCGTACGTACGCACGAGCGACAATATCATTATTTTGATATTAAAATAATATATAATTGGATATTATATCATATATACAGAATCATTATCATGTTATATTTATTATTTACATTAATTACATATCATTATTATACCTATCTAAATAATAATATATTGAATAACAATTACACCACGACGTGGAGACGGTAAGCCGTACGTACGCACGTATGGTGACATGTCATTCAAATGATGGGTAGAATACTGAATATGGTTGTTACATATTTATAATTACATCACAGTATATAGAAGATACTGGAGTTATAATTTTAGAATTGAAATAATAAACAAAGAGGGAGTGGAAGAAGAAAGAAACTTGAAAGAGGGTGATGAAAACGTTACCTCTTCTTCGGGTTCTTCATTTTGATTTGATCAAAAGGACTCCTTAGGATGGCTTTCTGACTAAAGTAAAGCTTCTAGGTTGAAGGGAAAGAAGTTGGGAGAGTATTTGGGCAGAGTTTGGCCGAATCAAAAGGCTTGAAAGTGTGAATAAGGTGGTAGAGGTGGGGGCCTTTTATAAGAGGAGAGGAGGGGCTCTTTTGGAAAGATTGAAATGTTACATTATTATACAATGATTTTCGGATTCTAAAGGTCCCACACTTATATAATTTGTGGATAAGGTGATAAGGGTTCGAAATCGCCTCATCCAATAGGCTTTGGTCAAGTGTAAACCTTGGATGTTTCATTATCTTCTCATTTTATTTAAATCGTTAAATAATGAGGTCATCGCTGCATCATCATGATGTCATAAATAATTTAATTTATTTAATGTCTAAAAATTATAAAAAAAATACTATGATGTAGGAAATCTTTTTATCTTTCCAATGAATATTTATAGTCAAACATATGACTTGTATAACACCATGTAAAAATTGTTTTAGTAAAACATTTCATGTTTGTGTCATTTTTTACTTTAACATTAAATAAAAGGTATTTAAGTCATTTTCCAACTAAAGTGGATCCATGGGGTCCCCCAGTTGACCCATGGATTGTCGTGGTCGGCCATGACACATCCAATGAGGGTAGGACATGTTTCATGCTCATCTCATATTATTAAAACATTATTTTTACCTTAAACTACACTAATTACCTCTAATCGTGATTAAGAACTTAAAAGCTACTATTCACCAAAAATTATTTTAATCTCATTGAATCACATTTTACTTCTTAATGACAACCATGTATTTAGGATTTTTAAAAATCAAATCATAGAGGTGGTAATATTTCATTTAAACGAAAAATCAGTTATTTAACTACCACTTAGTGGTTTCACTATTCATCAAAAATTGAAGTTTTTCAGAACAATGCCAAAATTTCACCCTAAGCTATAATTGATATTCCGATTTCAAAAATGATGTCTATTTTAAAAAATTCCAAACATATAAGTTGCATTAATTAATTTTATAATTAATTTCTGCTGTCACAATAATAGCGTGTTTTTAAGAAACAGTTTATATCAAAAGATTGGCAATTGTTTATGTCCAATTTCAATGTTAAATTAATTCTAACGACCACCATTGGATAAAATGGTAAAAATATATTCTAATTATAATTTAAAACCACTAAATAGTATAATTTATCACTATAAATTATTTTTCTTAAAAAAGTTGTTTTTAAGTAATTTTCACTATTCATAAAAAAATTGGAAGTTCTCAGAAAATTACAAAAAATTCAACTTTGGATAATTTCGATATTAAGAATACAAAAATGAAGTCCATTTTGAAATATAAAATTTCTATAATTTTAAAAAGTGGTTATTACTATTAATAACGGCTACTTTGATTAGTCGCGGTGTTTTAGAACTCGAAGTTGCGTACAATGCAAGCTATTGCATTATTGAATGAGAAGCGTATCGTGGAAGCTCAGGGTGTTACATTCTCCCCTCCTTCAATAAATTGCGTCCTCACAATTTGAAATTTTTCTTTGAAAATAAAAGGTTGAAAAGAGAAAATACCTTCGAGGAAGACCCACATCGGAAATAAGATTAATAAAATTTAGCCTTAATAAGAGGGAAAGGGAAATGAAAAAGTCACCACCCAATTATGATATCTATTAGGAAAACATTGGTGGCAATTAGAGACATATAATAGGAGGAAAAACATAAATATTTGTAGGGAGTGATTGAGGTCATCAATCACAATCAACTGTCAAATTGAGGGCCTCAAAGCCTTCAATCTATGTTGATTTAAAATATCATCAGTTCAACAAGACATAAGGTATTAGGATAACACATTTTTTTTGTTTTAATATCCCCTTACTAAAGTTTAAGAATTAATTTATTCATTGAATAAGAGATAGGTATATATATTTATGCTTGACAATTAGAGTTTCAACCTTCAACTCATCTTTCACTCAAAAAGATAATAGAACTCAAAAATATTATACTTATCCTAATTGTATAAGGTTCCAAATGTTAAAACATACCATTTATATTAGTAAAATTATTTTGTAATAACCAGGGACTTCCTGTAGGCTAGTGGTAGGAAATAAAGGCCTGTCGCACTATGATTGTGGGTTCGATTCCTGCAGCTTTGTCCGTCGCGACGGGTTATGCCCCACCCTGCAGGTTGTCCTTTTCCTGAAACTATAGTATCATAATATTTCAAAAATAATCTTCATAAATTTTTTAACCTTAAACAATACTATCCAAAGATCAACTTAATCCACTCCAACCTTTATAGTTATCCAAAATACCTCTGTCCAGACTTTCTCTAAAAGGTCTCTTAATTCCAAAATCAATTTATCAGATTCCGCAAACAAAGTAAAGTTTCTCTTATTGTAACATACTAAAAATATAATTACCTTTATCATATTAAAACCTTACTGAAATCAACAAGTATTGCAGTACAATCCTTATATATAAATCACATTATTCTAATAACCAGAATATAATCCATGAGTCCAAAAGCACCAATACATTAGTTATTCTGCTTCAACTGTAGTAACAGCATAAGATTGTCCTTAATCCCTTGGCCTTTTATAAGGTAAGTTTCCCTGACGCTTAGGACATTCATTTACATAATGACCCATTTATCTACAATTGTAGCATTCAACTTTGATAGCCTCTTTCTTTCCCTTGCAATCACGAGCCTGGTGACCCTTTTCTCCACATTTATAACAAACTCCCATTCCTTTTAGGCAAGTACCAGGGTGATTCTTCCCACAATTATCACATAATGGAAAATCCTTCTTTCCCTTTTTCCCTTTATCTATCTCTTGTTCCACCGTTCTCTTCTCCTCTTGCTTTAATTTGTTGTCATAAGACTTAGAGAATTCCTTTTCTGTCTTGATAGCACACGAGACAATATCTTCGTATGATGAGAAGGATTGTGATACTAAATCTCGACGGAGAAATGGTTTTAACCCATCAATGAATCGATCAATATTACTCCTTGGGTTACGTATATAATCGGCAGCATGCCTCGCTAGCCTTGTAAAGTTAGCCTCATACTTTGCGACATTTGCATCCTCCTTCTGCCTCAGACTCAAAAATTGCCTTTCCATATCTGCTCGATGGTCACGAGGAAAGTATATTTCTAAGAAAAGCTCTTTGAACTCCCTCCATTCTATATTCGATACGTCATCATCTTTCTTTGTGTTTTGAATCAGCGACCACCACTGATCGGCATCTCCAGTGAGGCGGTAAACTGCCATGACAACCTTCTCCCTTTCGCTACTCCCCAAGGCATGGAATATTTTCTCTAAGGAGTTTATCCATTTCTCAGCTACTAACGGATTTGTACCCCCATTAAATTTTGGTGGTTGTTTTCTCATGAAGCGGTCTAACATTGATCCTCCACGTTGCGGATCAGGGTGTTCCATACGAGTAAGGTTAATATTCATAACCTGAGTGAGTTGTCCCAGTATGGTAATAAGTTGATCAGCACCAGTTGTATCTCTAGATCCACAATAATTATCTTGAGCAGGAGGGAAATCCCTACATGGAGTTCGTGCATTGATACGGTTTCCATTCCTTCCACTAGGCACCATTTCTATACAAGTGCATAAACTAGATTAGTTTATGAATCAAAATACATAATTCCGTACTTGTAAAACACTTAACACTAATTGAACTATTTTATGGATATAATAAATAATCTTAAAAAAAGTTTTCTTTGAGGAAGTATATACTCATAACCCTTCATAGTGGTTTGTAAAGAAATGAGAATTATCCTAAGCATAGCCCCCGGGAGTGTCGTAACCAAGAGTGCAGCAAGGCCCGTTGTCGTGCACCAGTTCCCGTTCGAGTCTAGCTCAAAGAAGTGTTTTTGGGTTTTACCCCTAGGTACATCTGTGCCAGAGCCGCCTCTACCTGCTCGTATCCAGACAGGGATGTATTGCTCGGAAAACTCACAACATCTCTACAATACCAAAATTCTAGGAAGTTCTTCTATACTAATCCTTAAAGTCTATCTTCGGGCTATGTTCTCTAATCAGAGTTTATATAATCTAGCTTCCAAGGTTAGTACTAAACTGCCTCTGATACCAACTGTAACGCCCCGAACCCAGCTACCCAGAGTCAGTGCATTACTTCGTAACATTGGCATGATCACAAAAGATCATGTCTCGAAAGACCGATTAGTTTAGTAGCCTTGGAAACACTAGATACATTCATAAGTCTTTCATTACATCAAAAAGTAAACAAACTACAATAACATGGTCTTTATAGTCCACACTCATATCCATTTCTGACTACCCCTGCAGGTAATTCATAAAATACTTCTTTACATCCTGGAAAAATATTAAAACATTGAAAGGGGTGAGCTCAGATGCTCAATAAGGATAACAATATAGCGAAAGCTTTCATAAATAAAAATTAACATTTAAGGCAATGTATAACTAAAACAAAAGCCTTTTAAACTTGAACTTCAACATAATATGGAAAAAGTAAAATGAGATAATGTCATTCACTTCTTCACATGGATATTCTACTGGTCGAATAATCACATGAAATATCAATAACCACTTTCATAATGAGGGAATGTATAATGCCAGACATTCTGAAACATTTTGTCAAGGCCTCGGCCAAGACGTCTAAAATGATTAAGGCCTCAGCCAAAACCATAAATCAAATTGGGAATGGGCCTCGGCCTATTCCACGTCTAGTTGTCTCATGAGACCTACCGATGCATCGAGGAGCTATAGCAGGCTCCACCCATCACTTATTAAGTCCAATACATTCCTCATATGAATAGGATTAAACATAACATAAATATTCGTATTAAAAATAGCATACGAAACGTCAAAAATTTCTCCATAAACTATGGATGGTATAAAAATAACACATCCACAGTCAAATATTTCACAAAATGTTCAATGGGAGTATTTTTATCATAAATCAATTTCAATTAAACTTAAAACCCATCAAAGGATGTTGACATGGATGAAATCAAAGCTATTTGAGAGAAATATCTCTCTCTTTTTTTTAAATCATTTAAAAGTCCCATAATTATAAAATAATACATTTACTTTGAAAATATTCTTATAAGCTTGTAAGGGAAGCTTCGACGAAGTTATAAGGGCGGAAAATAGCCGCACCCACCGTATAAGTTAAAAAAACATTCTTACCTTAAATTTGTCAAAAAGGTCAAAAAGTACATTGTTTGGAAAACGACGGTAAGATTCCTTTCAAAAACATATAAGGGTATAAATGACTTTAACCCATTTCCATTTAATAGTAAAAATGTTTTGAAAGACATTTTTAAGAAACATGGATGTGGATGATAACGAGGTCCCAGTAGACAATTATGTATAAACAACCTTGGATAATGAAGAGGTTATTAAGTAAACCATTACCATGTACTTTTCCTTGGTTGGGGTAGGTTAACCTCCTATATAATGGTGAAATAATTGTTATTAAATTATACAAGAATCATATACATTCATATGATATCATATATGATCTTTTAACATTTCTTTGTTAACAATATCTTAGATTTATCGTTGTTTCGGGTGTTAACTTACTCGTTTTCTTTTATATGTTTTGTTACGTAAGTCGTGTTTTTCATGGATAGGTTGTATCTTATTCATATCCAGAATGATATCATGTCCTTAAAAATTATTTTTAAATCATCAAATGATAATTATACTTGAATGGATACGACAGAGAATGAATCTCATCGCGTTCGTGGAGACGGTAGTCCGTACGTACGCACGATCGACAATATCATTATTTTGATATTAAAATAATATATAATTGGATAGTATATCATATATAAATAATAATTATCATGTTATATTTATTATTTACATGAATTACATATCATTATTATACCCATCTAAATAATAATATATTGAATAACAATTACACCACGACCTGGAGACGGTAAGTCGTACGTACACACGTATGGTGACATGTCATTCAAATGATGGGTAGAATACTGAATATGGTTGTTCCATATTTATAATAACATCACAGTATATAGAAGATACTGGAGTTATAATTTTAGAATTGAAATAATAAACAAAGAGGGAGTGGAAGAAGAATGAAACTTGAAAGAGGGTGATGAAAATGTTACCTCTTCTTTGGGTTCTTCCTTTTGATTTGATCAAAAGGACTCCTTAGGATGGCTTTCTGACTAAAGTAAAGCTTCTAGGATTAAGGGAGAGAAGTTGGGAGAGTATTTGGGCAGAGTTTGGCCGAATCAAAAGTCTTGAAAGTGTGAATAAGGTGGTAGAGGTGGGGGCCTTTTATAAGAGGAGATGAGGGGCTCTTTTGGAAAGATTGAAATGTTACACTATTATACAATGCTTTTCGGATTCTAAAGGTCCCACACTTATATAATTCGTGGATAAGGTGATAAGGGTTTGAAATCTCCTCATCAAATAGGCTTTGGACAAGTGTAAACCTTGGATGTTTCATTATCTTCTCATTTTATTTAAATCGTTAAATAATGAGGTCATCGCTGCATCATCATGATGTCATAAATAATTTAATTTATTTAATGTCTAAAAATTATAAAAAAACTACTATGATGTAGTAAATCTTTTTATCTTTCCAATGACTATTTATAGTCAAAAATATGACTTGTATAACCCCATGTAAAAATTGTTTTAGTAAAACATTTCATGTTTGTGTCATTTTTTACTTTAACATTAAATAAAAGGTATTTATGTCATTTTCCAACTAAAGTGGCTCCATGGGGACCCCAAGTTGACCCATGGATTGTCTTGGTCGTCCATGACACATAAAATGATGGTAGGACATTTGTCAAGCTCATCTCATATTATTAAAACATTATTTTTACCTTAAACTACACTAATTACCTCTAATCGTGATTAAGAACTTAAAAGTTACTATTCACCAAAAATTATTTTAATCTCATTGAACCACATTTTACTTATTAATGACAACCATGTATGTCGGATTTTTAAAAATCAAATCACAGAGGTGGTAATATTTCATTTAAACGAAAAATCAGTTATTTAACTACCACTTAGTGGTTTCACTATTCATCAAAAATTGAAGTTTTTCAGAACAATGCCAAAATTTCACCCTAAGCTATAATTGATATTCCGATTTCAAAAATGATGTCTATTTTACAAAATTCCAAACATATAAGTTGCATTAATTAATTTTATAATTAATTCCCGCTGTCACAACAATAGCGTGTTTTTAAGAAACAATTTATATCAAAAGATTGGCAATTGTTTATGTCCAATTTCAATGTTAAATTAATTCTAACGACCACCACTGGATAAAATGGTAAAAATATATTCTAATTATACTTTAAAACCACTAAATAGTATAATTTATCACTATAAATTATTTTGATTAAAAAAGTTGTTTTTAAGTAATTTTCAATATTCATAAAAAAATTGGAAGTTCTCAGAAAATTACAAAAAATTCAACTTTGGATAATTTCGATATTACGAATACAAAAATGAAGTACATTTTGAAATATAAAATATCTATAATTTTAAAAAGTGGTTATTACTATTCATAACAGCTACTTTGATTAGTCACGATGTTTTAGAACTCGACGTTGCGTACAATGCAAGCTATTGCATTATTGAATGAGAAGCGTATCGTGGAAGCTCGGGGTGTTACAGAAGACCCTTTAGGTAGGTTTCAATTGGGGTGTTTCTAGCCCAAGACTCTTTGGGTAGGTTTTACTATTTCCCAAGAATCTTCAGGATGAGTCCCACGTGTGTGCGGGTGGGATACGTGGTTGTGAGGCCCAGGTGTGTGCAGGAGGGATAAATGGTTGTGAGGCCCAGGTGTGTTCGGGGGGGGGGATGGGATACATGGTTGTGAGGCCCAGGTGTGTGCGGGCAGGATACCTGGTTGTGAGGCCCAGGTGTGTGCTGGCGGGATACGTGGTTGTGAGGCCCAGGTTTGTGCGGGTGCGATACGTGGTTGTGAGGACCATGTGTGTGCGAGAGGGATACGTGGTTGCGGGCAAGGAGAGTGTGGCAGCGTCAGGACGTTCCCTGTTAGGAAGAGCAGCTAACTAAAGGGAAATATTGTGGGGTACTCAATACTCTTGTTTCTTATATACTACTACCTGTTGTGATTGTGTTTTTGGTGAGTGTGGATGGTGAGGTTGGGTGGATAGATTTCCTTGGTAGGTTTCGTCTGTTGTTCACACGGGACATTAGGATGTCTCAACACTTGTGCATGAGAGCTTTAGGCTTCCCTACTGAGTATACTTTTATGATCACTCTACGTTTACTTTCCGGTTTCCCAGAGGACTACTAGGGCCGTACGGGACCCTACTAGTCGGACAGTTGGAGTTTTTCAATTGTCGTACTCTTGTTTTCTTTTTCTATTATACTTTTGAGCTTTCTTTTACTTGTACATTGTTATAAAATTGTTTATACATGCATGTATGATTGGTTTGGGTTTATTTATATACACTTCTTCCTTTCCTTTTTGGTGGTTGACTTGTCCTATTTCATGATCTTAAATAATAAAAAGGGTAATGCCTCCCATATTTGTGAAAACTAATACCCTTGGTTCTATTCACCATCCCGGGGCCTACTGGAGGCGGGACTCGGGGGTCATTATCTCCCTTTCACCATTGCTAGCTTAGGAGGGGCATCTTTGGTGGGAGGGGTCGTGACATAATAATTTACAACACTCCTTTTACGAAACTAGTTCAAAATGAAAATGATTACCCACACCCAATATTGAAAATACATAATAACAAAACTAATATGGATGTACAGAATAATTATAAATGAATTTTTATAAATCATTATAGGTACGAAAAAGGTTTTGAAATAGATCATAAAGATAATTATTTTTATAAAATGAGTTTATAGCTTATTCTAATAAGTGGGATTAAATATATGGGTGCATTGTCTTAATGTTTACCCTTAAAGACATATTTTATACTATACAGAATGTTTTTTTGAAATATTTTATAAATAGAATATTAAATATTTTTTTATCATTATTCTCATATATTTTAATATATTAAATTTCCATTATATATTATTTATCTTACGGGGTATTGAATAAATATTTATAAAATGTGTAATTCTTTTTTGTCTCAAATTTTAATTCCTTGTGAAATGATTTTGTTATACACCAAGTTTTCTATTTTATAGTTTCATTACTACCCCTTCAATATTTCATATAACTATTCTTTCGTTTATATTTTAATTTTATGTTTTAATTTAAATGACATACCTTATGAGATCCTGAGTGAAATGTTTTAGAAAGTCGTTAGGATTCCTAAAAACTATAAATTTTTTAAAGTATGTTTATTGTTTTCTTTGAAATTAAAACCCTATTTTGATTCTGGATAGTGGTTGTGGATGTGGATGTGGAATAGATACGCCTTGAGGTAATAACCATGAAAAATTATTTTTTAGTATCAAATCAATATTCATTTGGTTCCTGATAAGTTTCCGTAAGACAATACACTTGGCTAGACACTCCCAGTGGATATACTATGGATAAATCACATAATGCTTATAAAATTAAATGAATGAATTTTATTCTATTTATTTTAACTCTTACCATTAAAACTACTAAGAAAAATTGTTCTCTTATATTAATAAAACAACACTGTTAAATTACCCATTCTACCAACATATATTTTTTATAATGTTTCATCCAATTACATTGAGAATACCAAAAAGTATTTATAATGATTATTGGATATTCTCATAGATAACTACTTTATTCCACTAAATATGGAAATATTTTTTATTATTCCCATAACATGGATAACCTTCATTGTATTTTTACATGATTAAGTAAAAATTTACTATATGGAATTTTATGTAATATGTTTGAAACTATAGGGACCCATACTGTTTGCACATAAATATTTTATGTTATTTGAAAAAATATTCAAAATAAAACATTATAAATCAAACTAGAATATTATAAGTTATGATTTTTTTGGAAGCTTAGATTCATAAAAAAATTATTCTTAATAGATCTATGTAATATCCCATTATTTTATTTATAACTATCACTCTTCTTAGACATGTCATAATTTAAACCATTAATCATAAACTATGGAAATAAAACATTATAAATGGTGTGAATTGAAGCCCAGTAAGGGTTAAAAAGGTAGATATCAATGATCACTAAATCATAACATGGGTGTAAGTTTATTAGAATATGAGATTAAAACTTTAAAAACCATACCCAATATATCATAGATCATAATATTGAATCATGGAATAATTTTTAGTAGTTCATAAGATCTAAATAATAATGAAATCAAGGAATATGATCCATGAGAATATATGAGTTGCATAAGAAATAAGATTATAGCATACACATGAGGATATAAAATCATTTCCTTAGTTAAGGAACACATCATGACCATCATAATGGAATGGGTTAACTCTCTATTTTATTGTATCCTTATTCAAGGCTCACTACCAATACTATCAGAGTGGATAGTAAACCTTAATGGACCAATTTTAATCCCTTTTTCAATCCTTTTTTATCTTAGGATATATACATCATTTCCCAATGCATTGAAGGTATATATATTTCTTATACCACTAACAAAATAAGGAAAATAGTACATAAATGTTCCACAATATCATAAAAAATCATCAAATTATATCCTGTTGAAATAAAACAAGTATTTTAAATATTTAAACATTTTATCATATCATAATATATAGAAAATAATTACATTTCATAAAGTTATTTTCATTTTAATAATAAACCATCCAATGAAAAAATAAGGATGCTATCATTGATCATATTCCTAATAAATTTTATTTAACATCAATATATGAATAATTATATAAAAAAGTCTTTTTAAAGATATCTATAATATTTCATGAGGAACATATCTTTTTTTTAGATCACAGTATTAAAATACAAAAAATTTTAAACGATCATGGAAAATGCTTTTTTTAAAAAGAATAATGGAATGTTTTAGTGAAGATTCAAAATAATGGGAAGTCATGATGGTGGGAAATTATGTTCATAACGTATATATTTAAAAAAGGTTTCCATTCCAATTTTCAGTAAAAATTAAAAAACTACCTCATTTAGAAAATAATAAGAAGGTTAATTTTAAACAATTTGTAAAAATTAAAACATTGGTAAAAGTGACTTTAAAATTCATAGTATAATAGCAAAAAACCTTTAATAAACATGTTTAGAAAAAATGGAATGTCATGAAAAAACATGGATACCCTTTTACTCTAATACCTAGCCCAAAACCGACATGGTCCAAAGGGTATTCTCAAACCTCATGGGTTTTTGAATAGAAAATAACATCATAAAAAAAAATAGGGAATGAATTTTCCAAAAAAATATCAGAAGATAACGATACATATCAGTATACTCAAAAATATCTAAAAGAAAATTAGTACCACAAAGAAAATAAATATATCAAAAACCTAAATATATCATCATAAAAGCACTAAAAACAAATAATACAATCTCTACATCCTGAAGGACACATTACTTTAATCCAAAAAGATCAAAAATAAACAACTCATCCAAGAGGTACTTTTCCTTTGCTCTGACCCAAAATAAGTAAATCTACAAAAACCAAATGGGAAAGATTGGGTGTAGGATAAAATACTGGCAAGGTATCATAATGTTTTCCAAAATAAAATTACAAAATAATAAAACAAATCATGCTTTAAATTTCAAATAAAATTTGTCATGGGGATAAAATTTCACAATTAAAATAAAACATTATTTCATTCTAGATGATGAAAAATATTTGAAACATGGCTTAAATAATGTATTTATATAAAATAGATTATATGAATTACTAGTTATTATTATTAGAATTAAAAATAAATGTAATATATATACTAAAGTTATCACAAAAATAACCATGTTATTGTTCCCTATAGTAAAATAGTACCATGTTATAGGATCCTCAAACTCTCATACCAGTGATCCTGGAAATGTGTACTCATTTCCCCCAAGATTAGGCTGAAGAAGAATCCTCAATAATGTATATGGGTTAAGATCCACCTAACTATGTTTTGGTAAGAGTCTTCTTCATCAATATGTTTCAAGGGAGTTATCAACCTTACATTGCTGCCCCAAATAACCCAATTACTCCCGAGGATCACATGTTCTCAACCAATTAATTGAAATAGGTAAAATAGTTTCATTTCAAATTCACAATCAATATTCAAAATAAAATTTCCCATTTTTATTTTCAAATGTCAATTCACATTAAAAAACCAAAATATAGATCTTTAGTCAATTCATACCTTAAAAAATCAATAATTGGTTTTTATGGATTCAATTTATTCCATTTTTAGAAATCAATTCTCAAAGAAAATTAAAAACTCAATCAATTTCAAATTTACATCCCATATTAAAATACAATTGGAATTGGGTATTTCCCCCGAAATTCCATTCCAATTCAATTTCAATTCCAATTTTTATGAAATTGTGTTTTCATTAATTAATTGAAAACTATATCAACAAAATCAATAAAATAAAGGTTAAATTATATGGTGAAATCTAAAACAACACCACATACCTTTACTCATGGTATCAAAACTCAACACCAATAGAAGGATTTTCCAATGAATAACGGTGAAAAATAAGATCAAGAAATAAAACCAAGAATAATGAAACAAAAAAATATATTTTAGATCCCTCAAACACATGATAATCGACTAAACCCAATGAGGGAAAGAGAGAGTGGTCGATAGAGAAGGAATGGGGGAGAGATCCAAATATTGGAGAGGGAACAAATATTCCACTTACACATTAATTCATAAAATAATGGGTTTGTAGGATCAAAAAAGTGTTCTTGAAAACCTCCCTGACCTATGAATTATTTATAAGATTATTTAGGGTTGATTGTAGTTTAAAATGGGAGTTTGATAATTTTAAAAATAAATTTTCAAATAAAAATTATTGTATGCACAAATATCTTGGTATGGCCACACAGTTAAACAAATTGTGTGCACAAACCTTGTACCCCTCTACTGGGGTTCAATGTTTATACATGGTGAATGCATGATTTTAAAAATAAATCACTAACCAAAAAAAATCACACTACTCAGGGTTTCATTGTTTGTGCAAGGGTGAGTACCCAGTTTCATAAAACCATCTGTGAACCATGCACAGCCTAGAAACATCCAAAAAATTTCAAAAAATTACTCGAAGAACCCATATACAAACCAAAACTACTTAATGATAAAAATATGGTTTCGGGAATACCTAAATACTAGTAATTGAATGTTACATCCTCCCCACCATAGAAACTTTGTGTCTCTATTTATCTTGTCAAAAGGTTTCAATATCTATAATATTAGGCCATTAACATCTCATCAGTGCCTCCCTATCCCATGTCTCAAGTTTATCAGATCCATTATGAGATATAACTCAACCAAAAATATCATCCTACCATGAAGAACCATTGACTCTTAATTAACTATCATAACATGATACTCAGTCATAGATAAATCAGGCTCAACATCAAGATCTCTCTTGCACCAAACATGATATGGATTAGAAAGATACATCCCTAGATTCAAAACATGGAAATAATTATGTATCAAAATCAACTATGGACGATGTTATAAATGGTAATTCACATTATCAAGCTTCTCAATAACATCAAAAGCTATCAGAAAATTAAGATCAAGATTACCTTCCATCCCAATCCACTAATGATCGAAACAAGGTAAAACATTCCAGAACACCTAGTCACTAATTGAAAACTCCAATGTTCTATAATAGTGATCTTCATAAGATTGATACCAGCTCTATTGAATGATAATTATATGTTGAATCAAATAAATATTTTCTATTATCTCTTGGTCCATGCTTAGTTTAACAAAGTAAATTTCTATGATCTCTTACCAATACAAAGAAGAGTTACTAGGCTAGTCATTCATGGTCCCAGAAATTGCCACTCTAATTTGGGATTCATAATTATTGTTATAAAAAATCTCAATCATTCCCAAATTTTCAATCCAAGATCCAAATAAATTGGTGGAATTGTCACAAATCATATCTTCAAGAATCTGTATTGCCATCTCCATCGTTTTGTCCTTCTATAAATGTTATATAATGTACAAATAAATCTGAGATCCCAGTGCCTCTTGGAGGAATCTCCAAAATAGATAAGTAAAATAGGGATATCCATATAAGATTATAATAGATGTAAATCTCTAAAAAATTTCAATGTCTCTAAAATAGAGATTTCCTAGGTCCCCAACATTGTTTGTATCTTGAATGGGTAAATGGTGACCTGATTCGGTTATCTGATCAATCAAAAACCGTATTGTATTAATCTTCCTCTATGTAAATTGAAACCTATCCAAAAAATGAATAGAAATATATTCCCACATCCAAGTCAGAACTATATGTGGTTGAATAAAACCCGAAAGTCTCAGATGATAGACCTTACCCTGTTGGCACCAATATTAGCATGAAATAAATTTATTGATCTCTCATCTTATAAATTGACACCCAAATCATCACTGCTTGTCATAGAACATATTTTTGTTTCATGGGTGTAAATCCAATTCAGCATTATTGAAATAAACATCACAACATTCCCTATATATAACTACATGAAAAAATGATTCAAAAATCATTGAACACCTCCGTAGAGATTGAACACTCAGAAATATTCTCCCTTCCCAAAAATAGAGTATATTAGGCTAAAAAATTCACCATCAAGTTGATTTTCTTGAATAATAATCTCATAAGAGTGGAGGTCAACTAAACGCTATCCATGAAAACCTCGTTCCCTATTTTACAAAACCTAATATGTTACTGTACAAAAATTTCCATCATGTTCCACTCTGTTTTATGATTACTTCATGAACATGGTCAAAAGATTCCTTCTCATGGAATCAGTGAAAATATTATTTTTTCGTAGGGTTTAGGAAATGTAACTGTAAAAATTGTGTAGGTACTCCATTCAACAACTCTGGCAGAGATTGAAATATTTATGAGAGAAGATATAACTCATGATTTTGTTTTCAAAATACACGGTAAACAATTATGCAAAAAGGTAATGTTGCCAACTCTAATGTATATACATCAATATTATGAATTATAGGTCATGGTCAAGATTAATATTCTCATTTGACCAAAGATTCTAAGAGATAAAAAGAAGTTATTTGATCTCCCTACATAATAACACATCCCAAACCTAAGATTGATGTGTCATAGAAAAACAAATAGCCATTCCCGACCTCTGGAAGAGTAAAAAACAACCCAAAAGTTAAAATACATTTCATCTTAATAAAATAACTGTAATATTTATCATCAAAGGAAAATATCACTCCCTTACATGTCATAGGTGTTATTATAGAATCCTGATTAGAGAAAAATGTTAAAAATCCTTGATAATACCCTATCAAACCTAAGATGATTCGACTCTCAAAAGTGTTCTTTGGTTTCTCACATGTAATTATAGGTTTAATTTTATTAGGATCAACTAAGATGCTATTTTTGGATACCACATGTCTCAAGAACTTCACTTACCAAATCTATAAAAAAATTGATTTCTTGGCTTAAATATGGTGATCTCTCACCAATTCTAGAACAACTATCTGTCAAAGCACATGATCCTAGTCCAACATCGTGTTTACAATAATTTCATCCAAAAATACAACCAGGAATGTAACTTGATAATCTTATAAGATATTGTTAATAAAACATGTTAATATTTTAGGGGCATTGGTTAGAAAAAATGACCCGAAAGCTTAGTTATAATGTCCATAACTTCACTAAAAGGCAGTTTTCTAAATGTCATATAATTTTATTCTCAACCAATGATAATCAGATCGAAGATCAATTTTTGAAAGCCAGATATCTAGTTTCAACAGGAAAAATAGATCATCAATCCTTGGGAATAGATACATTTTCTTTACCATAACATAGTGGGGTTTTTGGTAATTAACACATTGGCATAGTGTTCCATCAGCCTTCATAGTGATGAGAAAAGGTATCACCAAATGGGACACACTCAGGTGTATAAATCATTTCTCAAAAAGATCATCAAATCGAGTATTCAAATATTTAATCTCTTCTACTACAATAATGTAAGAAGGTTGTGACATTGGTAGAGTACCAAGTACTAAATTAATTTAATATTCCACCTTCTTAATCAATGAAAATTAAGATAAGTCATAAGAAGAAACATTAGGAAAACGGATGAAAATCGGAGGAAGGTCCTCACTCAAATATTCACACTAAAAATTGACATAGAATACATAAATTAATTTTTCTAACTCTCGATACGATGGTGTGGATATAGATGGCCTCGATTCATATTATACCTGAAAAATACAGTACACCCCATTCGACGCTATTGGAACTAAAATATGTGGAAAGGAAAAGGATGAAATGTGGAAACAAATTCCAAAGGGGCTTCCTCACAAATCCCATTTGTGGAGCCCCGTAGCACTGCACCCTTCGCAGAGCCCCCACCACTGCGACCGGTGTGAACTTGAAGTCCCCTCTATATTAACCATGGAGTAATAAAGGATGGAGTATCTACATTTAAGACACAATTGACAAGAATATTCACACAATGAAGTGAACATGATCAACCTCAAGAATCCTAAGGAAGTTGACTGAGGCCTCCGCGAGCACCATAGAGGGAAGCAAGTAGGGCTCTATGCCAAGAAGGGGATGACAGTCGACTCTGTGGTTATGAAAAACATGACACAATCCATTGTCTATCATAGAGAACCACATGGATTTTCAACGAGCTATCAAATCTTCACGCTGCCTCTTGCCTATAAAAGCTTGGATTCCCTCAGACCCAAAGTTTGGATACCCTGACCTTTCACTTTCTCAGCTCTCAAATCGTAACGAAAACACTTTTCGGTGAGTCATTGAGAAAAATGAGCTCTTCAAGGTACTTCAGAATTGTGAAGTACCATTCCCATAGCTCAAATACAACCCCTCTTTAAGTATGGATTCCCTTCGTATAGCCCATGGTCTATCACAAAGGAAAAAAGATTCCAAAGAGGACTCAGGTCTTTATAAAGCAATCATTATTTGAGATGTACCTTCAATGAATAAGTGAACCACATACTAAAGAAGGATCATTGTGCTTTGAAAAGTAAAATTCTTCGCAATGGTATGCTTTTCAAGGCACCCATGCTCTATGAAGTCCCATTCCACAAAATCTTTTCTACTTTATGAAGCACCCTTCATATGCATATAAAATACATTCATAGGATAGGCCACTCAACATCAGGAATCACACCTCTTCACAGAGTCTTTCCACTCTGTGGAGCACTGGAGATTCACAAGGTCCCTTCCCATAAACCCTTCAGATTCGCATATCCTTTTCCTGTATGACCCTCCACATTTGTACAATGTGATTTCATTGTCCCATGGGCGGTGATTCATATTTCATTTATTAGCCTCATGCTTCTTAGCATCGGCATGATAATGGTTATTGTCTCTTCACATATCCATTTTAACATGATCCCCTTAATATAACACTCCAAAACACCACCCCACAATGGCATTGATGCTGCCTTCTCTTCCACAAGGGTGTGTGGGTATCAACTATATAGTCATAGGGGTGAGGAGTGAACCCACTCATCTCCACAAGAGTGATTTCTTCCTCACATGGAATGAGATACTCTTTTCTCGAACAAAATGTTTTTGCGAGGAAGGGAAACTATATCAGTGTAAGCCCCAACCATTATTGTGGGAGGTAGCATCCCTGCTCCTCCTTTCTTAATCTGTGCAAATGACTAGAGGAGTGATGGGAACCTGAACCATTGTTACCTTATCGCTATACCTCTAGGATTTGTCACCATTAGGCCTCCATCGTGGAGTAAGTCCAAAAATCTATCTCCCTAGGCCACTAACCACATGTAAGCCCCACTGCATTCCCCGCCTAGGCACATTTCACAACGTGATCATCAATTCTTTGATGCCTCTTTTTTCTCACATTGAGAAAGCATCACATGAGATTAGAGTAATAATTGACCATGGAATCCTTATGAGGACTCCCTATAGTGTATGTACTGATCCCCCATTCCGAATTATGTGGATTTTCATTCCCTGTCATGGGGATACATAGGAAGCCTCTGTAAGGTTCAAGCCCAACCCCCATTGGTCTCGACCACTTCACATCAGTCCACCTTCATCATTGAAGAAATTAAACTATATATCTCATTCCAAAAAAAGTGGACTTTGATTCTTTATCACTGGGGTATGTAGGATGCCTCTCTGAGGTTCAACCCTAACATCTATCAGTCCCAACCACTTTACATCGGTTCACCCCCGTCATACATGACATTAAACTGTCTACCCCCTTTTCTTCCAACATAACACTAAATTGTATATCTTTGAACTACATATGTTTTGATCCCTATTTTCTAGACATGTTATGTAAGAAGTCTCTTTAAGGTTCAAACCCAACCAATGGTATGCTGTTGTAGCCCCCAACCAGCGGTAGGCCGTTGTATCCCCCAACCAGCAGTATGCCATTGTCACCCCCAACCAGAGGTATACTATTGTATCCCCCAGCTAGTGTTATTCCATTTTATCCCCTAACCATTGGTAAGCCATTGTAGCCCCCAAACAGAGGGAAGATGTTCTAGACTCCACCCAATGGTATACCATTATAGTCTACAATTGACGGTAAGACGTTTTAATCCCCTTTGTTGGGACTCATAGCCCTGGTCCACCCCTTGGGAATTAGACCTTCTCAGGCTACTAAACATGCATAACCTCCATTATATCATTGGGTCATTTTCCTATGTGTACAGACTGATTCTATGACCCCATCCCGAACTATGCGGACATTGATTCCCTATCATGGGGATATGTAGAATGCCTCCATGAGGTTCAAACCCATAAATCATGTCTCATCGTTGTCTTTACCTCGAGCCCCCTATTGTTCTAGGAAGTTAATTACCTAAACATAGAGTTCTATTTCTTCTAGGTTCCATCTATGCATCCATTCTCGTGTGCCACCTCCTCATGTGTCCCATCAGCCCACCCAACTATGTGATCTTTGATTCCCTACCATGGGGATAGGTAAACTTTTTTTCAAGGCTCAATCCCAACATCACCATCATCCTCACATTGGTTTCATCCCATTATCCATCAACTTATCTCAACCATCCATATCCATATCGATTCTTACCCAGGATACCACATCATGGTGAAATCATGTCATCCACCCCATCACTACCCCTAGAAATACCTTGGCCACTATCCAAGTGTATGTCCTAACATGTCATCGGGTCACTGTCCTCTGTGCACAACCAAATTCATCACCCCTTTGAACTTCGTGGGTCTTGATCCATGTCTATCAAGACAAGGGACATAAGAAACCTCCATAAGGATCAATCCTAGATAATGGTAAACCATGGTGTCTCGTTTATTAGGATGCAAACACATTCAGGCATGTCCTCATTAGGTGTTGTGATCCACCAATCTAATAGGACTCTCAGGTTCTCCCTCCTAGGGCTGCACCCCTCTGATCAACTCTTACTAGTGTTCTGATCAGTTGGACCTATCTTTCCAAGATGTTAAACTCAAGGAATACCTCGTGTTAAGCGTGGGAATCTAATGAAAACCTTATATACTTTCACATGACCTATAATTCACCACATTCTTTGTGGGATTCATCATGCTTCTACACCCTCTAGGAGCACTATCATAATGGGAATAAATCCAGCTTCATTAGTGTTCCAGCATCTAGACATGCCATCAATTTCCTATGTGACTAATCCCCGACCAAAGGTTGTTTCCCTATCAAGAACCATTGGAATGTTCAGAACAAGTTGTATAATTAACTAGCGTCCACAAGGATAGATCACCAGGAAGAGTTTCACAAACAATTCCTTAATCATTAAGGGTGACACTGACTAGGTGATGAGTTCCAAGAATGAATCCATGGAAGGAAGAACCAACGTATCATCATCCCATTTCGATCAAGGAGAAAGCACCCCTGAATAAGTGAAAGGTTCCACCCACCATTGGAAATATCGAATTTGGGGAAACAGATTAGTACATCCTCCAAATACGAATGTGCACCCTAGAGAAAGCGTCAGAAATAGAAATGGTGAACTCGACTTGATGTTTTTCTCCACAATGTGATGATTATTAGTGTTAGAGACATCAGTGGATAAGCATGTAAACATATCCAGCTATCTGTTTCTAGGTACCTCCAAGGAAATAGTGGGCCTAGCATGAAATCCCCAGATATTGGGGTAGTGAAAGTTGGACATCCCGTTCTGCGACATTGGCAGCATGGATCCTTTATTACCAACCATGTAAGATGGAATGACACTAGGGATCTGTACATCACTTTCTTTCCCTCAACACTAATGGTTATATCACCCTACGTTGTAGGACCAAAGCTGTCATGATAGGACACCAATCGCCACCCATAAACTGATGTATGGTCGGGGAAACATCAACACGATAATCTCACATGACCTCGTCTCTTCTACAACAGTCCCAAAATCCATAGCTACTGGGAACCCATGCCCCATCTCCCCATATGAACTAATTCATGTAAGGGTGATTAATTATCTCATTAGACATTACGAGGAAGTGTGGATTATCCCAACCCGTGCTAAGGCCCAACTAAACCACAAGGCTTTTGTGCCTCGCTGACACTTCCACCACCATGGGCTGTGTAGGGATCATCTACACCACACTCCATCCTACAACCATTGAGGGAGACTCTCCCCGGAATGCTTCATTGACTCCCTCTCCTAGGCTGATGAGGTGAGGGATTTTCCGGGCTTCCCAACTGTAATCCCGTCCTAGGGGCCAATAAATAGGGCTCCCACCAGGCCGTTTCAGCACCGCCAACTAGACCCATAGGCTAAATAGAAGGTGAGTTATGCACTTGAACCATAATCCCCAATCTAGTAAACCCGACAACTGCATCCAGAGAGATACGAGGAGGATGCCCGCCAAGGGGCGTCATCATCAAAGACAACTGTGGACCATTCCATCACCTATACATACCATCAATACTTTATTAATGCTGAACAAGGACATTTATACACCCAAATCAATTTGAGGCCCCACCTACCACATGTTCAGGTCAAGACAACTCTCTTGGTCAATGACACAAGCAGTGCCTATCGGGGGCAGACCTGCAGTGGTGACATCCAACAAGGAGGTCCTTCCCGTGCCACCACCAATTGGAGCGCAGGTCCTACCCACTCCCTAGCTCGGCATGGAGGTCCTCCTCGTGCAACCGACAGATGGAGAAAAGGTACTCCCCACTTTATTGATTGGTGTGGAGGTCCTCCACATACCACCATCAGTACAAACAAAGGTCCTCCTTGTCGCACTAACATCTAGCATGGAAGCCCCGTCCGAACTCGTGGCCCCAGGCTTGGAGTTGTTCCTCACATTATAGGTCACTAATGATAAGATCATCCTCATTAGATCTACAATCCATGTCGGGATCTTGACCATGTTCTTAATGAAACTGAAAAAGGTCATACCAATCTCAGAAATTAGAGAAGCTGAGGTTTTCCTCACTTAATTGGAACCCAACATGGAGGTCTTCCTTGTGTTCAGTTTGACAAGTGCAAATTCCCTCCTCATATTATCACTAATAGGGGGAACAAGCATGGAGATACATTAATTTCTATTAAAAATTCAAATAGAGGGCCTACCTACTCCATTACTTGCCATATAGATTCCCTCCATGTGTCAGCCAACGGACATAGAGGTCCTCCCCATGTTTCCTTTGACATTTGTCCAAGTGCTCATCACACCCCAGCTCACCCCAACAGAATTCCTCTCTACCCTAGAATCAGTTCAGTCGAAGATCCTCCTCGAGTCGAAAACCCATATTGTCTTACATAACCATCTTGGGGTAGGGGGAAGGTTGCCACTACCATAAGAAGAACACTGAGATGTTTCAGACCACGATTAATCCCATATGCTTTTCAGAATATGAGGGGGATTGTGATTCAATGATGGATCCCTCACCTCGATCTTCTATGTCATTGTTCGGGGTAGGATAGAGGCATATAAGACTAATCTTTTTGAAATCTGATCTCCGTAGGACCCCAAAATCCCATTGAAGATACATCTAGGAGGAGGAAGGTTTGACCTCTTCCTATGACCTGGCTGTTCAACCCTCCCAATCATCAATAATTTCATTCTCTGCCTCAACTGAAGATCATGGTGAGCTATTATAGGGAATGATGGAGGATGAAAATCATCCTAATCCACCATCAGTATCCAAAAACCCTACACCAAAATCCATGGTCTCTATCCTGTCTTACCAGGATATGGGGGCTAAGTCATTACATTATTCTGTGGACAACCCAAGATGCGGCAGCTTATCAGCACACTCTCCATTTTCTCCACTGCCCAGTCTACTATCTCAGTGGTCTGCTTCAGTGCTGATATCGGTCCCCCATCCTCCCTCTGTTGATGAATGAGGTAACAAAGGTCTGGAGCCCAATTCCGAGATGAGAATCTTGTGGGATATCATTGCATTATACCATTTTCAAGAGATGTTATGGCCAGTTGCAACCGTGAACTTTACTGCACTATAATTTCATACTCAGGAGGAAGTAGTGTGTTTTTTAAAAACCCAATGGGTGAAACACATCCATATCCATTTTTTGTGGGTGGATTACTCCATGAGTTAGAAACACATGGAAGACATTGGCCAAAAATATCGTATGGTAGGCATGATTGTGTTCCATGTGTCACAATGCCCCGAGTAACCTGGTTTCCATCAGAACCTTCAACAACGATGCATCTAGAGCATTAAAGTGCTCCACTAGATTATCAATGAGGATTCAACCCACATTCAGGTCCATGGTTAGGGTAATATGTTCCCCTTAATTTTAGTTCTATTCAGCGACAACCCAACATGCTCGATGATATTGAGGATATGCCTCCTTGTAGAGTCACAATTAAGGATTCTAACATATCAGAGGAAGAGAACTAGATAGAACTACTTGAAGAGAAATTACCTTACAGGGGAGTTCCACACCTATTGGATCCACATCGAAGGGTAACTTTCCAGTAGATAAATCTAATGGGCCTCTCTGTGCCTACAGAGTCTTTAGCCCTTGGCCGAAATCCCAATATGGGTAAAGAGCATCTTAGGAACACTAAGCCCTTTGACCCGTCTGGACTAGTGGAGAGGATAGAATAAGATCCCAAAAATTATACATTGCGTCAATAGTTTGTGAAGCAGAAGAAAATTGTCAATAACCTACATACAGATTTTTTTGTGGAGTAGCGACCAGACTACAACGATCCTCAACCAGGGTAGAAAGGGAGGGTACAACACCCCCCAACGATTTGCCTTCAGGTGACCGTTACCAACTTACCCACATAGATAGGGTAGAAGCCAGAGATTATACAAAGAGGGTGTGGTATGTTTCACCAAATCCACCTAACCACTGTGATAATCTTCAAGACCTGACTCTGGTTCCCCCAGCTGCTCCAAAGGTCATCTTACCAGCCACTCTACGAGCTGCTGGGCCTGCTAATCATGTTTTAGAACCTACCAATGCACTAGTTTTCAGGGATCCTCATCAATACATGAACCAACTCCTAGATGATGCAATGGATGCACTCATTGCCTATCTAAAGGCTTTCAAAACTCGACAGGTGGAAATTTATTTTGATGGTAAGCCATATCCAACATGGGAGGATGATGTGCTAGCACCCATGGGTTTAAGAAATCACATTTTCCACCCTTTAATGGGATGAGATACCCACTATAGAATTTAGACCACTTCATCTCAAGGAGTGGAACCATTTTGGGGACTCTATCATAGTAAAAGGATGCTAGAAACTACTGTTTCTTACAAACAATGGAAGGGCTTGTGTTTGTCTGATACAACCAGCCACCCATAGCATCATTAGCCGACTGGGAATATCTTCTAAGGAAATTTCATTACCATTTCAGCTCTTCCTCCAGGAAGACGAGTATTTTAGACCACTTCAAGTTCATGGAGAGTCTTGACAAGTGCGTCATGGAATTTTTTCATGTGGGAAAGAACTCACCTTCTCCCTTGATATGCGAATTAATCAAGAAAAACTGCTGACAATGTGTTTGGGGAATGTCAAAACATAACTGGTCCCTACTCTCATCACCTAGAATTACACTGGGGGATTCCAAAATTTCTATGATAAAGCCCAACACCTAGAGGAACCCTTGTAGTAGGCTAAACAAGCAAGTCTATTTCCTCCTACAATTCCTGGGAGAAAGACCGCTAAGGCTAAGTCCGCCCCGGTGGCCCAAATAGAGGCCCTCAAAAAACATTAGTTATTTGTGGTGGATCCAAATACATATCCTCACAGAGGCCCAACACCTTAGGAATAACCTCTCAACCAGCAGTGATCACTCTAGAACTGGACGGTTCCCTCACGTAATGCAACGCTACCACCCAGACGAGGCAACCTGGTTCCACCTGCTCAGTAGGCTCATCCAGCCCCTTGTCAGGGCCAGGCTCACAGATCCCCCTTCCTGAAATGAAGGAATCTGAACAACTCATTCAATGAGCCTGAGGAACCTGGATATTTTCATAGTGCCTTGGAAATATGGGATTATAAGGTTTTCAGAATGTAAGAGTCCTGAAGAAGCAGATCTCAATGATCACCCTAATTACTTCCCCTATTACCATATCTTGGGGAACACCCTCAAGAAGTTATATGTGTTTAAATATTGGATTGAAGAATAGTTTGATAAAAACATATTCACGTTAGGCCCAACAGTAGCATAAGAGGAAAAAGTATTCATACAACCTGATATCAACAACGACAGTGAAGGTAGGTGGGAAAAAGTTTCTAACTACGGATCTCAAAAATATGATGAAAAGATTGCTCGTAAGGTAGTCAGACACTCCCATGGATTTATCCATGAATGTTTGAATCAACATGATCCTTCATAATTTTTTGAGTCATCCGCAACTACTACTTCTGTGTCGAAGTCCCAGCCTTCCTCATCCTAGAAGGGACAGCGTGAAAGGTGTAATGAAAAACAAAGTCCCCCACCAATGCCATTTTTATAACATACTATCAGTGACTTCATGCCTATAGAGATGAAAATTTCCCCTATGATCTGTCTGGTGGTGGATGATTCATCAAGTGATGATCAAGGGTATTATTTGGTTATAACCGTGGATATGGTAATCCCCTACATGATTCCTAATGACAAGGATCGTCAGACGAATCCTCCCAACATCCCCAATCGTCACCAGCATCGACGAATATGTAGATATATGGGTTTTTATAATTCCTCTATCAGTACTTCCAGCCAATTTGTACATTCCACTGAAACCAGACAATAGGCCCAACGTGAATCTCAAAACTCATAGCCTTCTCATCTTGTTTCATCATGTACACCTTCACCACTGTTTGTGCGTCATTATTAGTCGAAGTTTCCCTAACCACACCGTGATTAACCATATTATAATACATACTCGCCTCATTCATATGGTCCTCATCCTATGGTCACTCCATGAGTTTCAACTAGCAAGTAGCTGGACATTCCCAACACTAGTTAGTCACCGGTTCTGCCGGAAGGCCCCGTTATACCATCTACCGCAGAGTGCCCTCTTATCAGCATAATTTCATTCTTTACATGGAGGTATGATGTTCTTAAGAATATTTACAGAATTATTATGAGGCTATCTATCCTCAAGGACCTTCACCTATCAGTGGATATGCGTGAAGCCGTTGCTGAGGCTTTAAGAATCCCCCTTGAGTTTGAGACGGAGGTAGCAGCTGCAAAAGCCTTCCATATTGAGGCAACAAAGATATAAAAATGTCGGTCCATCATCTCTTTCTCTAGAGAAGATTAAGGTTCTCCCGTATAGGGGAACATTCATCCACTATAAATCATTGGACACTTCAATGGTGTAGAGGTTCCTCACTGTCTTGTCGACACATGTTCTAGGATCAACTGTATATTGACCCAGATGCTCTGAAGGATGGGGTATTCCGAGGATGTTCTAATCCCCTATAACCTTAAAAGTAAATGTTAGGATAGAACAAACACTGGACAAAAATATCATCTTGAAGACCCTGTTTGGTGGTCTTGTAACTAGCAGAGAATTCATTTTTTTTCTAGACACCACATACAATGCATTGATGGGTAGGGCATTGCTCCACTTACATGTGGTGGTTCCTTATTCATATAACCAGTGCCTCATGTTCACCCTTATTGGTTGATTTGGTATAATCCAAGGTTATTTGTATCCCTTTTCATCTTTTGAAGCCCTCTACCTAGATGACTACAATTACAAGAGTGGGGACAAGAAGATTCAGGCTAGCGATGTTGAACCTGCTACGACTGCGACTGACCCGTGGACATTCCTTGATGTGGCCTAAAACTTCCTGATCCACTAATTAGAGGCCACAACTCTAGATTTGGGTAGATTATTTGTTGTATCTGGGATTAGGGGGAGTAACATTCCCATGTTTAAGGTATGTTGTGATATCACATCATATTTATATTCAAATCAGGATCCAGTGATCTCAGATCCCCCTACTCTTATAAGGTATCGGGATGTCTGCCCCACAATGATAGCAATACAACATACTTTTTTGTTATGCTGGGAAAGGATAAAAAAGATCAAGCCGATATGAAACTATTTATTTGAAATAATCAAGCATGGTCTCTTGGGACAATGGCCAGATGGGATTTGGTCAACAACTATCATCTTTTTGGTTTTAATGATATAGGAGTCCCCTGATGCGTTGTCCACTGCAACTCAGTTTCTCAACAGTGGCCCATCAGGATCTATCAACTCATAGGAATCTCCTCCCACTAAGGATCCCTCCACTACAAATTATGATGATTATTTGGAAGATGAACCTCCCTCATTCGAATAGGGTGTCACCACCATGGTTTATGAATTGGTATAAGTAATCTTCGGTAATGATATAGATCCAAAACCCACATTGATTAGTGCTACTATGCCTGTTGAAGAGAAGCAATGATACATGGAATTATTAAAGCAGCACCATGATGGATTTTATTGATTTTATGATGAGATTCCAAAGCTATATCCCTAGGTCTCCATTCATCACCTTAGTCTTCCAGTAAATCATCGCGGGTTCAAACAACCTACCAAAAAGATGCACCATTCTCATGGTGGTATGGTTGAGGTTAAGGTTTATAAACTCATTAGATCCAACATCCTCAAGGAGGTCCAACACCCTAGATGGTTAGACAAAGTTGTAACCGTCGGGATGAATAATGGACATATCAAATTCTTCATTGACTTCCATGACCTCAACCATTAATCCCGAAATGATTATTTTCCCCTTCCTCTAACACAAATGTTGATTGCTTCCACCGTAGGGTTACATGCTCTCTCTTTTATGGATTGGTATTACAGGTATAACCAAATCCATATGGAAACCGAGAATTAATTGTCCGTAGACTTCACAAAACTACAAGGTACTTTTTGTTACCATGTGATTCCCTTCGATCTAAAGAATATAGGTTCTACCTATTAGTGTGCCAGTAATCACATATTTAAGTTGACCCTCAAGGATTTAGTAGAATGATATTTAGATGATCTGGTGGTCAAATATCGCTAGTGCCAGGACCATCTCAAAGATCTGAAGAATGTGTTTGAATTCCTCTAGTCCCTCATTCTGATGATAATCCCCTAAAAGTGTGCCTTCGTGGTCACCTATAGAATGTTTAGTGTGTTAGTTGTCTCATATAGAGGCATCGAGATCGATCTGGAGAAGATCAAGGACATCAGCCAAATGTCTCCTCCAAGAAACATCTAAGAGATTTGAGTCTTTCAAGGAAACATATCCTATATATGCCGATTTATCACAAATATGGCTAGAAAGTGTAAGCCCTTTTCTAGATCAATGAAAAAGGTGAAAAATATCAGCGGGATGAGGAGTGTTAGGCTCCTTCTAAGAAAATCCAGAAGTACCTGTTGCAGACTCTCATCTTGAAGCCACCCATTTCAAGAAAGTCGTTCGTCCATTATGTGACCTCTCTAGAGTGATCTCTCGGCACCCTTCTTTCCCAAAAAAAACAATGAAAGGATAGATAATAGTCTGTACGATCTCATCTGCATGATCCTCGATATAGAGACTAGATATTTTTCTATCGAGAAGAGCTTCCTTGTGCTGGTATTCATAGTGCAGAAATTGAGACACTACTTGTCGTACCACAAGATACAGCTAGTGTCTTGAGTGGATACACTGAAGTATATTCTGAACCACACCATTTTGATAGGCCATCAAGCTCGGTGTGTAGTGATCCTCTAGCAATTCGACATCAGTTTTGTTCCCTAGAAGGCCATCAAGTTACAGGCATTAGAAGACATCCTTTACGCCCATCCAACTCACGAAGACTAGTCTCTAGATTATTAATTTTATGATGAGGCAATACCCTTAGTAGACCAATCCATTTTTTGGTAACTGACCATTTATGGTGCTTCCTGAAGTACTACTGGTAGAATAATGAATGATCTGAGTCTCAACAGGGTGGGCCTGGGTATCATCTTCATCACAACAGCACTAGTTGTTCTTCCATATTCAATACTATTGTCAAATGGCTATACCAAAAACAAGGAAGAGTAATAGTCTCTCATAACTTGTCTTAATTTGTCACTCTAGATTGACATTCCTCATTATCTTGTGAAAGGAGACTCAAAACTAGTCATCACGAAGTTCAATGGTGACTATGTCGTCAGGAATCCGTAACTCATAACACTATTGGAAACTAACCTCTAACTGATGGCCTAGATTATTTCTCAGAAAAAACATACTCATGTACCTTGGTCCCATAATAGTCAAGTCGTCCCCTTGTCTATCTTGGCTACATTTCTTATATAACCTGACCAAGACGATTTGATTATCCAGGTGGAGAACCAGAGGTTCATCACTCCCGTCACTCCAGATGATGATGGTCGACCATAGGTAAGCCACCTCTCCACTGGTGCCTCAATTTCAGGGCCCATAGGTTCCCCTACCAAATACTTGAAGATGACTCCTGACTGGAGTACCCCCTTTATCAAGTATCTCTAGCACGACAATCTCCCAACATATCGAGCAGAGTGCGAGAGAATCTGACATCGCGCATTACAGTTTACCCTCTAGAGTGGTATCGGTATTGAGAAGATCCTCTAATGACATATGTTTGATGGGGTTCTAATCTATTTCATTTAGGGAGGTGAGATTTCTCAAGTCATGCAGGTGGTTATTGATAGTTCATGTGGGGCTAATCTGATTGGGACGAAACTATCTCAATAGATCTGGAGGTTGGGGTATTTTTTGTCTACCGTGATCCATGACAATATTTATGGTTACAAGATGTTCCATTCATGCCAAATCCACGCTATCTTTGTGCATCGTACTCCAAATATTTTCCCCACTACCATGTACTCTTGGCCCTTTGCGGTCTGGGGAATCGATGTTGTGGGACCATATCTGCCAGTGATAGCCCACCATTGTAGGCTCATCTTGACTGCTACATATTAATTTTCTAACTGGGAAGAGGTAGTTCCGCTCAAGGAGGTCAATGCCATTATATAATTGATTTTTTGGGCTATAATAACATCTACCGATTCAGATTCCCTCACGCTATACTCACCGATAATGAAACCAACTTATAAGAATCCAAACTAAAGAAGTTGAATGCCAAGTACAACATCTGTTCTAACCTTTCCTCTTACAATCACATGTAAGAAAATGGGAAGATCAAGGAATTCAACAAAACCCACTCTAACATGCTATAGAATATGGTTGGCCAGAACATGAATAGTTGGCCATATAAACTCTAAAATGCTCTATCATCTTATCGGATGTTGACTCGAAATCCCACTCAGGTGACCCATATTCCTTGGTGTACAGAATAGAGGCGGTCATGCCCAAGGAGATTTAGTTTCCTTCATTACTCATAGTGGTATACGATTGTTAGAAACTAGATAAGGTGGATGAAATATATCTGGATGAATTGAAGGCACTTGATGAGAACAAGCTTTCTGACCTGTAAAATCTGGAGTGGTATCAAGAAAATATGGTTAGAGATTTCAAAAAGAAAGTTCACCTCTTCTCTTTCTTACAGGGTTACATGGTGTTGGCACTAAGAATTCCAATAATACATGTTATGAAACCACCCAAGCTGGAGCCCAAATGGTAAGTAAAATACATCATTCACAAGGTTTACCCTAATGGAATGTACTCCATTATTATCATGGATGGAGAGAGTATAACTCCTCCCACCATGGCCAAATTCCTCAAGCAGTACTCTACTTGTGTAATCTATGGTCTAAATAACTTTAAACCATTGCATCTTGCATGAACTTGAACTAATTTCTATTCCATAATGACATTAAATCTATGAGAGGTAGATATACCATCATGGTCTGAGCTCTATGACTATAAACTATGTTCTATATGGTCGTACATGACCATAAACTATGATGCCTATACCACATGACATGAAAATGTGTGATTTGTTGGATCTGAAGGACATAAAACTACTCATCACCTATCTCACATTACATTAAACTTCATGTCATCCCACATAAAATTAAACTATACATGGTCCCATGTGAACTTAAACTATCCTTTCTTCACCACATGGTGTTAAAGTGCGTGATCCGTCTAGGATAAAGGACATATAACTACACAGCATTCATCTCTAATGACAAAAAACTGCAAAACGTTCTGAGCTCAATGACCTTAAACTAATATCTCCATGCAACCTTTCTACATGACATAAAATGACACATAATCTCAAGAACTATGTACGACTTGTTTCCCATACGCACGGGATACGTAGGAATACTCATGCACTTTGTCTTAGAGTCTAGCACCCAAATTCTTCTCTTCGACTACCCCTAGGGTATAGCTATATTAAAGGATCACACATAATGTAGTGTAGACATCCTTGTCCCCATTTATGCTGAGTTTATAATAAACACACTATGTGCCAATCTATATATTCTATTCCCCCACGTACTTATCGCGCAACGTTAAACTACATGTTCCTTTCATAACTATGTACATATTGATTCACATCCTCATAGGATACGTAGGAATGATCAAAAATATTTTTCATTTGACTACCCCCAAACTATATGATCTCCCCTTGGGTCCGGCCCACTGGACCGAATGCTTCTCAAAACTCATGGTGTGGTCCATGATTTGTTTTCCCTCAGTCATGTTAGGTTTATCATGCCCACAAAATATATCCCCCTCCTTAGAGATCTACACCTCCTTTTCCCTTTACACAATGATGTTAGACCGCATGCATGTTCACACTTTATGTGTCCCCTTTATTTGGGACTCCATTAGCATCCACATCTAAAAGGACCCATAAATTGTACAGATGCTTGGTCTTATGAAAATCCTACCATATTGGTACAACATCTAGGATGATCTTGATTGACACTGTGATACATGTCACGTGTGGTGAATATGGTCAGTAGTAGATGCTCATTTCATTATTCCATTTCAGGTCACTCGATATGTATTTTGTGTTTGAATATGGAAAATAGACATCATCCATCATTATCACCACCCCTACATGTCCCAAATATTGGGTGCAGTGATTAATTTTGTCCTTCTATCCCATTGGATATCATTGTGACTCGAGTGTGGATGTTGGTCTTGGTGGGAACAACCATGCCTGATATCTGTCCTTTATGGTCATGCCCTTATATATTTGGATGAACCAGATCCCATTAATTTTTTCCCAAACTGAGAATTGGTCATGTGGACTTAGGAGCTTTGATAAGGCCATACCCACATAAAGTGTCACACAATCATTGTCCAATCTCTATGAAATTAAACTTGGATCACCACCATCCTCATCACATGATGTTAAACTGCATAATCAATCTATCATTGTGGGACAGAAAACCACTAAAAACTCATACCACATGATGATAAATTGAAAACTGGTTGGGACTTTCTATCGGTGGCCCCACCTTAGGTCCCCTATCCTTTACAGCACCCTGATCCATGTTGTCATTCAGAACTATGCAGTGTGGTGTGGGCTCTATATCATTATTCCCATTGGGCTATTTTTTTCGGTCCGCATACATCCCCCTAAGACACCCATCCATCATCATCCTTACTGTAAGACGTTAAACTAAACAGTTCCCACCACACTTTACACTTCCCATAATTTGGGTTTCCATCATCTTTTACATCCAAAAGTACCCCAGAACGACAAGTATGCGAGGCCCTAGGGATCTCCTACCAAATCAGGCCAATGTCCCCGAAGATTCTGGATGACAATTTGATACAATTCCCGCATTGCGAATATGGTTAGCGTTCGATGTTAATTATTTTTCCCAATTCTATGAAATGATACGAATACTGTGTTGTGAACATGGTCAGCAGTTATCCCCAATCATTATTTTCATTTTGTGTTCTCCCTCATAGAAGGTGCAATGATCCACCCTTTCAACCCATATCTCCCACACACATGACATTAAACTGGGAATCTACGATCTAAGATCTATGACCATAAACTAAGATCTACTAAATCATTGTCGCACGTTGATAAACTGAACAACATATCCAGAACTATGTATGTCTTGTTTCCCATCATCATGGGATACATAAGAATTCCCAGAAATTTTGTCTTTGGGTCTATCCCTATCTTATAGAAACCTCCTCATATCTCTAGCCTCTTGGACTGAGTCCTCTAGGGGGATATGTAGTGTGGAATGGGATTATTTCATCATTGACGTCAGTTTTGTAACACACATGCTACGTACCTCTCCCTCTTGAGAGCTCTTTCCCCCATTCTATACTCATCTTTTCAAGTCAGATACTCTTGAACTGGGCCCCTCAACTCAATTTGTCCATTCAGAAGCATGTCCAGGGGAACACAGGTTCAGGACCAAGAGTGCTAGATTCTATGTAGTCATGTTTTCACCCTTTTTCATTCTTCATATTCCTGTTTATTTTAAATTTCATCATCTTTCACATCTGAAATGACACTCGAGTGGCACAGATGCTAGGTTCTAGGGCTATCCATCCATCTCAGGCCAATGTATCCAAGTATTCTTGATGAAAATTTGAAGCATGCCCCCCATTGTGAATATGGTTATCGGTCGATGCTCATTTTTTGTTCCAATTTTAGATCACATGATATGGATGATGTGTTTTGAACATGGTCAAAAAAATCCTCTATCGTTGTGCCACCCCCATTAATCCATAAACAATGGTTTCATGATTCACATCTCATTCCACTCAATCATGTCCATGTATAATTTAGAAACAATTGGTTCTATCCCGCAGTGCACATTTGCGCGTTATGAAGGAAAAGCCATAGTGACATGTCATTTGAGGCCCCATTCAATTTCCTCCAAGTCATGTATCCCATGTATTGTAAAGACCTTATCCATGCTTTTTTCCCACATCATGAACAACTCATGTGGCCTTTTGGATTTGGTCAAGGATTATATCTGTTTAGACGAGTCTCACATTCCATGGTTCGAGCTCTATGACCTTAAAGTAAGATCTCTCTACGTACTTTCCGCAAGACGTTAAACTGCATGACATCCTTAAGAACTACATATGGATTTAATTTCATCCCCATAGGATGTGTAGAAAAACCCAAACATTTCATCTTATAGTTCATCCCCATATTCTCTATCCCTTTCTAGCCCCTTGGCTTGAGGTTTCTTCCCTGGTATTGCACGTGGTGTAGACCTCGTCCTCATTTACACTGGGTATGCTTTATCACTCCATGCACGTTCCCTTACGGACCTAGCTATTCTATGGGGGTCTAAGACAATGTGAGCTTAAACTATACTCCTTAGTCCCACATGACTTTAAAATGTTGCATCTTTTCTACACGATGATAAAATATGTAGGTTTGTCCTGTCATTCAGCTTTAAACAATGTCATTATCATTTTGGCCGCACGTCGAAAAATGGCACTAAATTCTGGTATCCTCACTCGAGGGGACATCATGTTTGGCATAGATTCTCCATCGTGCCATTTTTCATGGACAATAATAGGCTTTATTCTTGTACTAATTAATGGATTCTCCATCCTAGGTTTGTCTCTTAAAAAAATAGAACACATATCCATCCCAATGAGCAAACAAGATCAATCAAATATTGTTTCTTTTGGTGTGTGGGCCAGACCCGCACGACAATATTATCCCTAGAATTGGTACCCTAACATGCCAATCTAGAACTACATATGGATTTATCCCCATCATAATGGGGTACACAATAATTCTTAGGAACTTTTCCCTGGGTCCATCTGAACTTTTAATTTTGGTCCTTAAACCTAAAAATCACCCATGGGAGAACATTGAGTGATACAGACTCATGTTGTCCACATTCACATCGGGTTTTTCCAATGACACACCATGGCCCCCCCTTTCCTCTTTCCATCCTGTTTTGATTTCTAAAACCATAAACTATGATTTTTCTACAGGAACCAAACGTTGGGTTTGGCTACCTCACTACCCTGCATGCATTCCATGAAACCAAGGAACCTCTTAAACTAAGAGTCTACATTCCCAAGACCCTTGTTCTTGGAACAAGATTCGACATCCCTTGCTTAACATGCCTCATTGGTGTACTCAAATGTTTCATGGAAAAAACAAAATGTGTGTAGTTTTCACATGGACATTCCCTCATTTTGTGTCCATACTACATGATCACTTAATTAGGATCTCGATACCCTTCCATGTTTGAATGTACCCCCTCTACGTCCTGCTCACATTAGACATAGGCTCACCTACCATCTTGGGACAACACCCAAAAATATCTCGGATGACATTTTTAGACAAGTCCAATGTATCAAAAATGGTCCTCAGTCGACACTCATTTGTCAATCCCCTTCCAAGATAAGGAAAAACATATGCTATGTTTCGATCATAGTCATCAGAAATCCTTTAGCGTCACTCCACCTTCATTATGATACCAATTTGGGGCACTAGGATTCATTGTTTTTTCACAACCTTATGTTCATGTTGAATTCCAACACACTACGTTTTACACCACCACACATTTATGTACATTATACTGGTAGGAAAATAATTTTGCGATGTCAATTTCCTAATTTTATGATACCCTTAATGTGTGACTCCCTGTACCAGGAATGTCCCAACACTACTCCTTATTTCCCACATTGAGAATGAATCACGTGGGCTTAGTTGTTTTTGTGGGATGTGTACTAGTGCAGTCGTACCACAAAAACCTTCATCCTGCATAACATTAAAATACAATCTAATAACTACCTTTGGAATGAATCTAATTCTTATGGAATACATAGCGACACCCATGAATTTCACCTTGGGCCCAACCCAAGGACATTAACCCCTTCTAGCCCCTCGACCCCAATCACGATCTAGTCTATATGTCCTTAAACTAGGATCCCATAGTCCGCGCAACAAGATTTTAAACTGTTATCCTTCAAACATGAAGTATGACCTTAAAATTATGTGCACCGTCATCACCATATGACATTAAAACTATGTGTCTATATTCCTCATTGGTATGCCAAAAAACTACATGCCATTTCAGGTCCTCATCATAGAGGTCCTATCTGGAGGTAGGTTTGATCCCGGATCCGAACGATGTGCTCACCTAATATGTTTCCATCACGGTGGCGTAATTTAAAGAGTGTTGGACTCCATTCGAACTACCCATCACTCCACCCTCAATGCTTCATGTTCCCTTTATTTATACCCTCGTCATATTTCATACCTAAAAGAAACCTCTAATTTTTTGAATGCTCAGCCTATGGATGACCTTATATCTTAGGCTAACATTATGGAAGGATAATGAATGACGTATCGAGTTAGGCCCCATGTTTTTAACATTGTCAGCGGACATGGCTCAACTGTTATCCCCATTTAATGCTAACACTACTGGGATACTATGTTTCCAACAAAATCAATAGTTATCCTTCATTTCCACACCATTCCTATAGTGTTCTGAATTTTTGGTATCATGGTTCACACATTCCTCTCCCATCGGTTCAGATTGATTCTAATGCCCCTGGCGTTACCCCCTCATTCACTAGAAAATATTGGTAGAATGAAAATTTTACTCTTCTGAGAACTTCATCATCCAGTCAGGCCTCCCACTTTCTTCTCGGAAATCTAGATCTATTGTTCACACCATGTATGCCCAAATCATGGTTGGAAATCTCATATATGGATTGAATAACAAGGAGATCATCCCTTGTTTCTAAAATCGGGCACAACCCACATGAGCTTAGGTATTAATCGCTAAACATTTCATGAATGTGATGGAAAATCAGAAAACCAAAAAAAATAAAGGAACTTGTGCACATAGTTAAAATAAATAATCCATGCATGAAAGTACATTTATGAGTTTACACATATTAAAGCACCCAATGATTATCCCCTCCCATATATCTGTTGAACTCTTCGATGGTGTGTTCCAGCTCAGCCAGTTTATTACTGGTGGTGTCCAGGATCTGTTGTCACCTACTAAGCTGTCTATCCTCCTTTATAGAGATGGTACATAGCTCATCCAACACAATCCGTTCCTACTCCTCGTCATATTGGATGACAACCATCTTCTTAGAGGCTTGCTTCATCCATTCTTTGGCCTCTAGCAGCTGTGCCTTTAGGAGTGATACAAGCCCCCATTGTGCATTGAGGAATGTAGAGAAATCATTCGTGTACGCCCTCAGCCACTGAATCTCATTCTTGGCCTCTGAGAATATATTCATTTCTTTGGAATTCCACCACTACTAGCCCACACCAAGGACATGGTCATGATTCCAACTCTTATTTGTCTAGAAGTCTCAGATAATAATATTGGAATATTGGGCATCCACTCCCCCATAACATAGTTCATGTAGCCAAGAGAGAAGCCCCCCATCTGGTCTATCCATTGCACTATAAGGGTCTCCCCCATGAAGCACTTGATCAAATTCCACGACGGGAAATGGATAATTTTGCTATCCTCTTCATCAGAAGGTGTATCATCCCAGTCTGTAGGGTTCATGGGTTTCTATGTAGGGAATACCTCCAAGAATTCATCACCAGGAACTTCATCTAGTGTTAGTTTGGGTAAGTCTGGACACATTTCCTCTGATTGATACCCATCATCGAATTCCACCTCAATAATGTTAGGTTCATTCTTGTTGAAGGTCCCACCTATGACCAGGAGTGCTACAGTTTGGTTAGTTTGGTCATCCACTTCCATGACCACTGGATTTCCCCAGGGAAAGGTAGTGCTAGGAGATCTGGCTATCCTCACCAAGGCGGCCCATGCCATTTGAAGAAATGTGCATGTGAAAAACATACATACTTTTTTTTACTTCATTAAATGGATGAAAATTATAAATTCTGGGAAAGAGCCTCACAGATTTCAAACAGTTGATTTTTCTATCGAGTTGTTTCCATCAGAACCCTGAGGCGTGGACCTCCGTAAATAGTTGGGACATTTGAAGTCTCTAAGAGAACCACCCTGGGTGTCGCAGCCCAACTAAGCATGGTGATCGTCATTGTCTTCAAGGTAAATCCTGATATTCACACAGGATTATCTACTATTTCATGAGAGTGGGTATTGCGTATGAGGCCCTCCTACACTAGTCAAATTTTAGTTGAGAAGTACTATATGTACTGGATGAGGACTATGGGAATGTGGTTTAGGGTTTTACCTCAATAGCCTCTTAAAACTCTTCCAGATCTCGGTTTGAATTTCCATCCCCGCCCTCCTCCAGAGGGATCCCTACACCGGCCTCCTCCCCTTAGGAGATCATGACTTATTTTTATGGTAGAGGGAAAATCTCCCTTAATTCAGTGGACGACAACTATTTAGGGTCTCTTTGACCCAGAATCACCTTCATCTGATTCATCATTAGAAGAAGAGCACCCTAAGAGTGGATAAAGTCCTCCAGCTCGACGATATACTACTCCCCCTACACCTGAGATAATAAAAAACCGGCACTGGCATGACAAATACCCACTAAATCCACCCCTAGATGGTTCAGATGGTGCAACATATGGGAATGGTTATGGAATATTTTGTTAAAATCCCATATGTCTTAGCCATCCAGGAAGACAAAATCCTTGGGACTATATATATGGCCCAACCACTTCCCTATATCCTTGGAGGATGTCCTATGGAAACCCCTGGGTGGCCTCCCCCCTAGATGATTCTACTCGTATAGGACCGTCGGGTCTGCCACTGCTCCCTGCCTCTTGGTTGTTGTGGGCCTCGTTGCTACTCTAGCTGTAACGGTCTGGAATTACTTCCAGTGGACTATAGTTGATACCTATCAGGGCACTCCATGGGCGGCTACACCCCCTGGGCGGGACACACCACCATCCCCAGTGGCAGCCATTTCCACATGAAGCCCTTGAGCGGAGAGCCACGCTTCGTCCAACGCTCACATGTGAGAGTTCCCAAGGATCGGATACATTCCTACCTCCTTTGCCTCTGATACCAACTGTAGAGACCCGAAGCCTAACATACATGAACATTACATTACTTTTGCGGAATACTTAATACATAACAAAAATACACACACAAGGATCGTAATAGTTTAGTGTCTTTGGAAACTCGGAACGTAATCTTCTAATCCTGGTGAAAGATCTTCAAAATCTCCCACAAAGATCTCCCTTTTTTTTTACCTAAAACCTTTCTTTATATCCTGGGGAAAAGAAAACATAAAAGGGTGAGCTCAAATGCTCAGTAAGGGTATACAAAAGAAATAAAAATCATATCATATCTTTTTGAAAATCATAACCTGCAAAAGAGATCATAATATCTTAACATGGAATAAATCATAGAAGTGAAAATGAGATCCCCATAATCATAACATAAAACTTGAAACTTTGTGGCATGCACACATAATCATGGAAAATCATTTCTTGTTAGTCATGACTCATTGCCAAGACTATCTTAGTGGACAAAGTCCCTTTCTGAACCGAGTTCACTCCTCGTTTCAGTCCTGTATCACTGAACCGAAATAACCTTCCGTTCCAGCCATGTCTATCTCATGAGATATAAAATCATTACCCAATGCATTGGAGGGAGATATAGGTCCCACCCATCTTATAATGAATCCTTTCTTATGTGTGCCACATAATCATAAAACATACATCATCGCATAACACATGTAACAAAAATGGGATTCTTGAAACATCATGACATCATAAATCAATTCATATAAGATAAAGTAATTCATAAACATAATTCCATCACAACATAGTCAAATCAATGTAAAAATATGGATAGAAACAGAACCCTTTATTATCTTAGATGGAAAATAATTTTGATAAAACACTTGAATTGAATTCTTGAGGAAAATATCCTTTCTTCTTCAAAATCAATTTGTTTTCACAAAACATCATGCAATTTTAAAAGAAAGAGATTTTATTGAAAATAGTCATGAAATCTTTTAGAGGAAGCTTCATGAAAATAACGCTTTATAAAACATTAGAAATCCGTTCGTGCCGTATAAGTTAAAAAAAACATTCTTCGTACTTTTGTCGGAAAAGTCAAAAAGTACCTCGTACGAAAAACGACAAAAGATTCCTTTCATACGTATTACTAAAAACTCACCGAAGGGTAAAAATGGATTTAAACAATTTTAGGTGGATGGAAATAATATTACATATTGATAAAACATGGATGTGGATGATAAAATGTACCCCAGTAAATACTTACGAATAAACAATCTCGGATAAAAATGAGATTGTGATATTTCCCTTACCTTAGGTCCGACTTGCTTTGTAAGTGTCCGAACCTCCTGTATAATGATTTAAATCATGTTATTTACTTATTATAGAATCATATTCATTGTTATGGTATCATATATGGTTCACTTATGACATTATATTACCCGTTCTTTTGTAAATTCCATGTTAAAGAAGCGTTTTGGGTAAAATCGTTTCATTTATCGTAGGTGTTTTGACTTGTTGTTCTTGACATAATTATTACTTATATCATGATTTACTTACTTCCAGAATATAAAATATGATTTATATATCATATATATTCAGTATATATATATATATATAATAGGTAGATAAATAAAATGAAAAACACCGTTCATGGAGACGGTAGTCCGTACGTACGCATGAACACTGTTTTCCTTTCCTTATTGTCTTGAAATGGAAGTAAGTAGATGAAATACATATGTATATATATACATAAATCCAGTAGCTTTATAATGTCATATATTTCATTATTATTTCTTATATATACATTATAATCATTCTTAAATGGTTAACATGGAGAATGAATCTCATCGCGTCGTGGAGACGGTATTCCGTACGTACGCACGAGCGATGATATCATTTCTATAAATATTGAATTGAATTGGAGTGTATTATACAATATATCAGAATCAATATGATGTTGTAATAACTATGTATAGTTATTCTTTACACCATTATACCCATCCATGTAAGGTGGTGGTGGAAAATAGATTACACCACGGCGTGGAGACAGTATTCCGTACGTACGCACGCGCGGTGATTTCTTTTTCCGTAGGATGGATAGATGGTGAAATAGGGTTGTTTCATACTTATAATAACATATCAGTATATGAGTGATACTGATGTTATTACTTCATAATGAAACAACCTAAGAAGAAGAAGTGGAAGAAGAAATAAAGATGAAAGAATTGGTAACTGTAATTACCTCTTCTTTGAAGTGCCTCTTTGATACCTCCTCTTAGGGCACTAAAATTGGTCTTTGAGGAAGCCCAGAACCTCTAGGATGTTGCTAGGGAAGTGGAGAGGATAAATTGGCAGGGGTTGGCCGAGCTTGAGTGCTCAAATCGGTGTGAGGAGGAGGGGGAGGAGGTATCCTTTTATAGGGGAGGAGAGGGGCACCTTAGGAATATCTCAAAATATTATTTTATATTAAAGTCAAAATCGGTTTATAATGGTTCCAAAGGGTCTTATTTCGAAGCTAAAGTGGGGATGGGTCGAAATCCTATCAACCAATAGAATTTAGACAAGTTTAGGATATTATTTTAACCTTATCAATTAGATTTAACTCTAAGTTAAATAATTTAACTTTTACCATGTCTTTTTGTTTTCTTTCACTATATGGTTAATACACTTACTATAACATGACAAACGAACCCCAAATTGTTTATTATATATATATATATATCTTTATCTAAGTCATTTGGCCGAACCTTAGATTTTTAGGAATACACTAACAATTAATAATATAATATTTGATTTAAAAACTATTTTGTGTCAATTTTGACACTATTTGATATATGATTTTTGTGAAAGTCATAACAGAATTAAATGTTCGAACCAATTTGATTAAATCAACATTAATATATCATATTAACCTAGAAAATTAGTGTAATTCATAAAAAATCTCAAATTACATTTATTTTTGTGTTTATAACATCAATTATGTCAATATTTCATTAATAAGATAATTACTGCATCATCGTTGTGTCATAAATAAATTAATTTATTTGATGTCTAAAAATTACAAATAAAATACCATAATGTAGGAAATCTTTTTATCTTTCTAATGAGTACTTAAAATCGAATTTATCTTATGGATAACCCCATATTAAAAATGATTTACTTATTAAACTTTGATTTTAACTATTTTAACCTTTCTTTAAATAAATTAATAATAAATGTCCTAATCTAATCCAAGTGGGCCTAAATGGTCATATTTTATTACTAAGTTTGTTTTTGGTCGAATTAAACTTGTACAATAGAATTAGGACATGTGTTAGGGTAATAGTAATATCATATTTACCCTTAGTTACCCTATTTAATATTAACCGCGGTAAAAAAAGTAAAAAGTTACTATTCACCAAAAAATTATTTTCATCTCATTGAACCAGATTTTAGTCCTTGATATTAACCTTGTCTCTCGGATTTTCGAAATTCCATTCACAGAAGCGGCAAAATTAAGTTTTATGAAAAATTCAGTTTTTTTTAACTACCACTTAGTAGTTTCACTATTCATCAAAAATTGATGTTTTTCAGAACAATGCCAAAATTTCATCCTAAGCTATATTTCATATTCCGAATTCAAAAATGAAATCTATTTTACCAAATTCATAACATAGAAGTTGCATTAATTAATTTTATAATTAAATCCCGCTGTTAAAATAAATAGCGTGTTTTTAGGAAACAATATATATCAAAAGATTGACACTTGATTATGTCTGGTTTAAATGTGAAATTGCAACCAATGACCAACATTGTATTAAATTGTAAAAATATATTCGAAATATAATTTAAAACCACTCAAATTAATAATTTATCACTATTAATTATTTCAATTAAAAAAGTTGTTTTTAATTATAATTTAGTAATTTTCACTATTCATCAGAATATGAAAGTTATCCGAAAAGTACCAAAATTTCACCTTAGGCTAAATTCGATACTCCGAATCCAATAATGAATTTCATTTTGAAAAATAAGATTTACAGTATTTTAAAAAGTGGTTATTACTATTCATAACGGCTAGTTTTAATAATATTTTAATAGCATATCGTTGTTTAGTGAAACTCGGTATTGCGTACTACACACGCTATCGAGGAAGGTCGCGATTGCGTGTAATGCAAGTCAAGTCAAGGATGTGTGTTATGCAAGCTCCTTTTGATGTAGCGTACAACACAAGACATTAATAAAATTAAAAAGAATATTTTTTTATAAAATCTTGGGCTGTTACATTCTACCCCCCTTAAAATGAATTTCGCCCTCGAAATTCGTCGGGGTTATAAATGGTTTACTATTTGAAAGTTTCTTTAATAGAAACCCACATCGTAAAAGGGAATACCAAAACTTGGCTTTAAAAACTAAAGTATGAAATGTAATGATTACCCAAATAAACTAATCACTGGGTTTCCACATAGGTGAAAATATGGATATGGAAGAGAAATCTAACCATCATGTTCTGATGGAGAGTGGTAGAGAACATGGCTATGGAAAATCCAGTAATCACAAATCCATAAATTTGTGACGATCTAAGGTACCATCTGATTCATCAGGTATAAGATCACTAGGACAACATTTTTGGTTTTCAAGATCATTTCCCTAAAGTTGAAAATTTGAATTAGAATAAATACTTACTTTATTTTGATACAATATCACTATTGTCCGTGCCTTGAACAATTTCCACTTCATCTCTTAAATAAATGAAGTTGAATTTGTTATTCGTGAAGTGTTAGCAGATCATGTGATAGAATGACGGGTCATTCCATCTGTCTCAAACAAAAGGTAAGCAAAAGTTGTTAAATATACATAAGTCATTCTATAGTGAGATTAATCATATATAGTTCCTAAAATGGACTTATACTTCATATATCATTCTGCTTAATATAATAAAACTAGTTTCTACTAAACAGGGACTTCCTGTAGGCCAGTGGTAGGCGATAAAGGCCAGTCGCACTTCGGTTGTGGGTTCGATTCCCACAGCCTTGTCCGAAGCGATGGGCTGTCGCCCGTCCTGCAGGTTGTCCTTTTTCTAAAACTACGTTACTATAACATCCCATCAATAATATCGAAAATCTTCTATCCTTAAACAATACTAACTTATGTCCAACATAATCCAGTCTAATCTTTAGGCTTATACATAATACTGCAGTCCACTCTCATAATATAGTGACAACGATTACCATAGATTTAATACTGTCGTTGATCCCCACATATCATAAGATATGTCTTGTTGGTCACATTCCAAACATTCAAAGTCCTTAATCGTGTATTCTCTTGAATACCTTAGTGAAAACATGAGTGCAGTTAAAAGATAACACTTTCCACATACCAAAATCCTCAAAATTCTATATACTCAAACCATGATATCACTTAGTCCTTATATGAGCTCATGAAAACAATCAAACATCTCATTATCTTCTTATCCTTTCATTATGCACTTATCATCTACTTTCCAAAAGTATCTGAATAACCTTTCATGGTTACTGGTAACATTAATCAGACAACAATGTAACAATCCTTACATGTCTCTTTATTCCATAGTACCATGAGATTACTTATACAACATTACACATGATAAACATGTAATCATTCCACTACATTCTTATACCATTAACCGAGCTTCAACAATTCTTTCATCTCACATATCATTTGTAGTCTCTTCATCGTCATCCACATAAATACTACCCATACGGCCATACTGATTCTCTTCATGAGTCTTTCCCTTAGGACATTGGTTTGCATAATGCCCATACATTCCACATTTAAAACACTTAACCATTTTTGATGTCGTAGCAATACCATTATCCTCATCCATGGTGTTAACTGAACCTTTTCCTTTGCACTTACTTGCTTTGTGTCCTTCTTTTCCACACCCAAAGCATCTTCCAGTTCCTTTGAAACATTCTCCTTGATGCCTCTTCCCACATGATTTACAATGGGGGAATTGAACTTTCTTTCCTCTATGATCATCATGAAACTCCATCTTTCTCTTATTAGCCGAGTCAGGAAACTTACCAAATTTTACTTTATTGATCATATTATGAGATTGCTGATTCGGCATAATAATGATCTTTGGACTTCCAAATCCCATTTCATTTGGTTGCTCATGAAGAATATCATTCCATTGTCCATCATATCCTCCATTATCGTGAATCATCTTGTTTCCTGCCATTTTCTAAAACCCAAAATGAATAGTGTGAGAGGCAAAAATCATGCTAGGGAAAACAACATAATAAAGGGGGAGTACCTTCAATATCCAACATCTTAGGTTTAATTCTATGATCGTTAGCGTAATTCTATTACTATAACCTATACGTATACTTATCCCTAGGGACATCCCTAGACATACCTTAGAAATATCTCTAGGGATCTCACTAACGTTTTCGCATCCTAGTTTCCAAAGGTTGACTAAACCTTTCCTCTGATACCAACTGTAACGGTCTGGAATTACTTCCAGTGGACTATAGTTGATAACTATCAGGGCACTCCATGGGCGGCTACACCCCCTGGGCGGGACACACCACCATCCCCAGTGGCAGCCATTTCCACATGAAGCCCTTGGGCGGAGAGCCACGCTTCGTCCAACGCTCACATGTGAGAGTTCCCAAGGATCGGATACATTCCTACCTCCTTTGCCTCTGATACCAACTTTAGAGACCCGAAGCCTAACATACATGAACATTACATTACTTTTGCGGAATACTTAATACATAACAAAAATACACACACAAGGATCGTAATAGTTTAGTGTCTTTGGAAACTCGGAACGTAATCTTCTAATCCTGGTGAAAGATCTTCAAAATCTCCCACAAAGATCTCCCTTTTTTTTACCTAAAACCTTTCTTTATATCCTGGGGAAAAGAAAACATAAAAGGGTGAGCTCAAATGCTCAGTAAGGGTATACAAAAGAAATAAAAATCATATCATATCTTTTTGAAAATCATAACCTGCAAAAGAGATCATAATATCTTAACATGGAATAAATCATAGAAGTGAAAATGAGATCCCCATAATCATAACATAAAACTTGAAACTTTGTGTCATGCACACATAATCATGGAAAATCATTTCTTGTTAGTCATGACTCATTGCCAAGACTATCTTAGTGGACAAAGTCCCTTTCTGAACCGAGTTCACTCCTCGTTTCAGTCCTGTATCACTGAACCGAAATAACCTTCCGTTCCAGCCATGTCTATCTCATGAGATATAAAATCTTTACCCAATGCATTGGAGGGAGATATAGGTCCCACCCATCTTATAATGAATCCTTTCTTATGTGTGCCACATAATCATAAAACATACATCATCGCATAACACATGTAACAAAAATGGGATTCTTGAAACATCATGACATCATAAATCAATTCATATAAGATAAAGGAATTCATAAACATAATTACATCACAACATAGTCAAATCAATGTAAAAATATGGATAGAAACAGAACCCTTTATTATCTTAGATGGAAAATAATTTTGATAAAACACTTGAATTGAATTCTTGAGGAAAATATCCTTTCTTCTTCAAAATCAATTTCTTTTCACAAAACATCATGCAATTTTAAAAGAAAGAGATTTTATTGAAAATAGTCATGAAATCTTTTAGAGGAAGCTTCATGAAAATAAGGCTTTATAAAACAGTAGAAATCCGTTCGTTCCGTATAAGTTAAAAAAAAACATTCTTCGTACTTTTGTCGGAAAAGTCAAAAAGTACCTCGTACGAAAAACGACAAAAGATTCCTTTCATACGTATTACTAAAAACTCACCGAAGGGTAAAAATGGATTTAAACAATTTTTGGTGGATGGAAATAATATTACATATTGATAAAACATGGATGTGGATGATAAAATGTACCCCAGTAAATACTTACGAATAAACAATCTCGGATAAAAATGAGATTGTGATATTTCCCTTACCTTAGGTCCGACTTGCTTTGTAAGTGTCCGAACCTCCTGTATAATGATTTAAATCATGTTATTGACTTATTACAGAATCATATTCATTGTTATGATATCATATATGGTTCACTTATGACATTATATTACCCGTTCTTTTGTAAATTCCATGTTAAAGAAGCGTTTTGGGTAAAACCGTTTCATTTATCATAGGTGTTTTGACTTGTTGTTCTTGACATCATTATTACTTATATCATGATTTACTTACTTCCAGAATATAAAATATGATTTATATATCATATATATTCAGTATATATATATATATATATAATAGGTAGATAAATAAAATGAAAAACACCGTTCATGGAGACGGTAGTCCGTACGTACGCATGAACGATGTTTTCCTTTCCTTATTGTCTTGAAATGGAAGTAAGTAGATGAAATACATATGTATATATATACATAAATCCAGTAGCTTTATAATGTCATATATTTCATTATTATTTCTTATATATACATTATAATCATTATTAAATGGTTAACATGGAGAATGAATCTCATCGCGTCGTGGAGACGGTATTCCGTACGTACGCACGAGCGATGATATCATTTCTATAAATATTGAATTGAATTGGAGTGTATTATACAATATATCAGAATCAATATGATGTTGTAATAACTATGTATAGTTATTCTTTACACCATTATACCCATCCATGTAAGGTGGTGGTGGAAAATAGATTACACCATGGCGTGGAGACGGTATTCCGTACGTACGCACGCGCGGTGATTTCTTTTTCCGTAGGATGGATAGATGGTGAAATAGGGTTGTTTCATACTTATAATAACATATCAGTATATTAGTGATACTGATGTTATTACTTCATAATGAAACAACCTAAGAAGAAGAAGTGGAAGAAGAAATAAAGATGAAAGAATTGGTAACTGTAATTACCTCTTCTTTGAAGTGCCTCTTTGAGACCTCCTCTTAGGGCACTAAAATTGGTCTTTGAGGAAGACCAGAACCTCTAGGATGTTTCTAGGGAAGTGGAGAGGATAAATTGGCAGGGGTTGGCCGAGCTTGAGTTCTCAAATCGGTGTGAGGAGGAGGGGGAGGAGGTATCCTTTTATAGGGGAGGAGAGGGGCACCTTAGGAATATCTCAAAATATTATTTTATATTAAAGTCAAAATCGGTTTATAATGGTTCCAAAGGGTCTTATTTCGAAGATAAAGTGGGGATGGGTCGAAATCCTATCAACCAATAGAATTTAGACAAGTTTAGGATGTTATTTTAACCTTATCAATTAGATTTAACTCTAAGTTAAATAATTTAACTTTTACCATGTCTTTTTGTTTTCTTTCACTATATGGTTAATACACTTACTATAACATGACAAACGAACCCCAAATTGTTTATTATTAATATATATATCTTTATCTAAGTCATTTGGCCGAACCTTAGATTTTTAGGAATACAATAACAATTAATAATATAATATTTGATTTAAAAACTATTTTGTGTCAATTTTGACACTATTTGATATATGATTTTTGTGAAAGTCATAACAGAATTAAATGTTCTAACCAAGTTGATTAAATCAACATTAATATATCATATTAACCTAGAAAATTAGTGGAATTCATAAAAAATCTCAAATTACATTTATTTGGGTGTTCATAACATCAATTATGTCAATATTTCATTAATAAGATAATTACTGCATCATCGTTGTGTCATAAATAAATTAATTTATTTGATGTCTAAAAATTACAAATAAAATACAATCATGTAGGAAATCTTTTTAGATTTCTAATGAGTATTTACAATCGAATTGATCTTCTGTATAACCCCATATTAAAAATGATTTACTTATTAAACTTTGATTTTAACTATTTTAACCTTTCTTTAAATAAATTAATAATAAATGTCCTAATCTAATCCAAGTGGGCCTAAATGGTCATATTTTATTCCTAAGTTTGTTTTTGGTCGAATTACACTTGTCAAATAGAATTAGGACATGTGTTAGGGTAATAGTAATATCATATTTACCCTTAGTTACCCTATTTAATATTAACCGCGGTAAAAAAAGTAAAAAGTTACTATTCACCAAAAAATTATTTTCATCTCATTGAACCACATTTTAGTCCTTGATATTAACCTTGTCTCTCGGATTTTCGAAATTCCATTCACAGAAGCGGCAAAATTAAGTTTTATGAAAAATTCAGTTTTTTTTTAACTACCACTTAGTAGTTTCACTATTCATCAAAAATTGATGTTTTTGAGAACAATGCCAAAATTTCATCCTAAGCTATATTTCATATTCCGAATTCAAAAATGAAATCTATTTTACCAAATTCATAACATAGAAGTTGCATTAATTAATTTTATAATTAAATCCCGCTGTTAAAATAAATAGCGTGTTTTTAGGAAACAATATATATCAAAAGATTGACACTTGATTATGTCTGGTTTAAATGTGAAATTGCATCCAATGACCATCATTGTATTAAATTGTAAAAATATATTCGAAATATAATTTAAAACCACTCAAATTAATAATTTATCACTATTAATTATTTCAATTAAAAAAGTTATTTTTAATTATAATTTAGTAATTTTCACTATTCATCAGAATATGAAAGTTATCCGAAAAGTACCAAAATTTCACCTTAGGATAAATTCGATACTCCGTATCCAAGAATGAAGTTCATTTTGAAAAATAAGATTTACAGAATTTTAAAAATTGGTTATTACTATTCATAACGGCTAGTTTTAATAATATTTTAATAGCATATCGTTGTTTAGTGAAACTCGGTATTGCGTACTACACACGCTATCGAGGAAGGTCGCGATTGCGTGTAATGCAAGTCAAGTCAAGGATGTGTGTTGTGCAAGCTCCTTTTGATGTAGCGTACAACACAAGACATTAATAAAATTAAAAAGAATATTTTTTTATAAAATCTTGGGCTGTTACACTAGCCCCACCACCAAGGGAGATTATTGATGCCTTCTAGCCCCAACCTTGAGGTTGAGGGGGAACCCCATCACTAGCATGGAAAATCAACTACTTTATTATCTCCCATAGGTAGAATTCCTCCCAACTATTAGTGTACAACTTCATCATCCCATAGTCGTCGGTTGGCCAAGGAAGATCATTCCACATCTTCCCATCCTCTCGTATGAACATGACCCACATCTTCCTCGTCACAAATGAATTTTCCTCATGGATCACTCCCATGTAGTCCCACATGGTCAGCCTTTGCATACACCTGAAATTACTAGAAAAACGATGCAAGGTGCACGACTCACAGAGAGACTCGCGGTCATCTCACACCACTAGGACTCCATCCCTAATGGACAAGAGGTAGGACTGAGGCTCCTCCATTCACTGTCCTTCATCATTGAACACACCTGTTGGCAATGGGAATTTGTGGAAGTTGAACTCGTCCACCATCCAAATCTGGTTTAGCACCAGTGGTGGGGTCAGTATGGTCTGGTAGCTCCCCACAACATTCAGAATAGCCAGCTGGAAGTATGAACCTGGAGGGGAAATGGGGTTCATATATTCAAAGACACCCCTAATATGTGCCTCTATCCACCAATAAAGAATATGGAATGGCCCGCGTAACCTTTGTAGAGTATTCCCTTTGCTGATACGCCACAACACCTTATATAGATTTGTAAGCATTGGGATTCCTAGGTTGATATACTCCACCATCACCAACAAGGATTCCATGATGAACATGCTTAGTTGTACACCCATGTTAATGTCCCTTACTGGCAGAATCGAGACATAGATAAGCACTGAGATGAACATATCTAAACTAACCACCGGTTTCTACTCAGTACTGATACTAAATCCCCTTGTCTTCCACTAGATGTCCTCCAAGAGTCGCCAATATGAGTGCTCATTGCTATGCTAAACCCCCTTCGGGTAGTTTCGAGGCCTCACAGGAAACATTCCATCTACAAGGAAATTTAGGAACCAAATGAACTGCCGCTTAAAGTGGATATTCGTCATTAACTATTGGTCCTCCACCGACATGAGGTCCATCAATTCCCTTGCTAGAGGCAAAATCTGCTCCGGGTCATCTAATGTATTCACGGTAGGGAGGAACTCATCATACATCATCCCCAATACCAGTACCCACAAGATATTGTGTAGGTCCCATAGGCTAATATTGACCTCCCCATGGTGAAAATTGAATGTGTATTTTGTCGAAGACCACCAACTCAACAACTCTGGAATTAGTTGCTCTAGCTGGTAGATGTGGAATTGGGAGTCCCATGCCACCTCATACAAGCCCACTCACCTCAGATATGCCCCAAACACCTCACAAGGTCCACATACCCAGTAGGCCCATGCCGAATCATCCATGAAATTGATTCCCTAATGCACGTACCACTCATCAGTCCACACCTTCTTCAGGTTCCCCAAGGCCACCTTTAGAATGGTGTGGTATTGTGGAAGAGACACCTCCTGTTAAAAATCCTTCCCATTAACATTGATAACATGGTTATATAAGCAGTATACATTGATGACTGTATAATCCTCTCGAGTATGACTGTCATCTACCCCGAACCACAAGCATTGGCATGACGTACTCAGGAACCAGTAGGCCTTCTCATCCCTACTCACTTTCAGAATGAAAACTTCATCCCAAAGACCAATGTCATATAGAGGCAACCTATTTAATATAGGGTATTTATTATTACTCTCTGACAACTTATCTACTAGGGACTCAGGGTCTAAATGGATTCCCACGTACTCCCCAATTCCAAGGTTAACATCCATCCCTACCCTCCGGGCAGCATCCGCAAAGACCCACTAACAGCTTCTTGATGAGCCATTTAGTCTTCAAGGTTTTTCTATTTTTTTGTATTATGGAGCTTGATTATGAGTCTTGAATATGAATCTAGATTCAAGAACTTGTTCATAGAGATAGGTCACAAAGCCCAGCCATAGACCTCGTAGACACAAGCCACAAAGTGCACACTTGAAATGTTGGAGGACTCATTGTGCACCGCAGAGCAGAATAGATCTGATTTGCAATGAACGGTTGCAGAACATGCAAGGCATCAAGAATCAAGAGCATAATTTCCAAGTACACGAAGATGAGAGAGTACAAAAGAGGGGCCATCCTCCCATATTTATAGGCGATGGACCCCTTGGCTTTATGGGGTGCCTAGCTGCTGTGAGATTCGCAGTGTTCCCAACCAAAACATTGCTCCTTCGCATCGTGACCTAGATTTTCTAGATTTCTTTGCAATTTTCTTAAAAATTGGGTGATCTACCCTCAAACTATTAACCCCATTTTCTCCTCAACTCCAAACCTAGGGGGTATCATTTGCTGGTGCCAAAATTTGTGAAAATGAAAAGGATGAAATTGGAAACCAATTATAAAGAGGATACCTCATGAAGCCCATTATCAGATCCCCTCAACATCTCAGACTTTGCAGAGCCCTCCAAAACCATGATCGGCGCAAAGCCGAAGCCCCCTCTATAGTCTCCATTGAGAAAAATGGGAATGAGGATTTGTGTGTATGACACAATTAACCAGATGCTTTGCACTGCAAACAGAACAAGATCGACCTCTGCGATCCTTTATAACTTGATGGAGGCCTCCCAAATTGTTGGTAAGGGAACCAAGGAGGGATCCACGGTGAGGAGGGGATGACAATTGACTCTGCAGTTACAACAAAATTGACACAATCTATAGCCTATCAAAGAGCACCATGTGGCTTCACAAAAAGCTGTCAAAGCTTCACGCCTCCTCTTGAAAATTAATATCCATCTTCCCTTGGACCCAAAGGTTGGATACCCCATACTTTCACAGTATAAGCTCTCAAATCACGAGGAAACCTCTTGTCTTCCGTTCATTGAAAAAATGTGCTCTTCAAGGTACTTGATAATTGTGATGTACCTTTCCCATAGCTTAAATACAACCCACTTTCAAGCAGGGATAACCTTCACAGAGCCCATGGGCCATCACAACAGAAGGAAAACCCCAAGGGGACTTTGGTCTTCATAAAGCACTCATGCTTCAGGAAGTAACTTCTAGGAATATGTGATCCTCATGCTAAGGTAGGATCACTATGCTTCACGTATTACATTGCTTCATAGTGTTATGCTTTGAAAGGAACCCATATCCCATGAATTCCTACTCTACAAAAGCCTTTTAACTTTTCAAATAACCCTTCATATGCCTCTATACTCCATGCCTTCGCTAGGCCACTCCACATCATAAAGGACACATCTTCACAGAGTCTTTACACTCTATGGAGCCCCAGGGATTTTCAAGGTCCCTTCCCTGGAACCCTTCTACTTCCCAGATCCTTTTCTCGTATGACCCTCTAGGTTTGTACGAAGTGGTATCTAGGCCGATTGGGTGGTGCTTCATATTGTGTTTCATATCGTCTTTCTTCTTCACATAGTTACACTAAAAATTATTTATTCTTCCCAATGCCATGCTAACATGAGCCCTTCAATGGATCACTCCATAACACCACCCACAATGGAATTGCAGATGCCTTCCCTTCCCCTAGGGTGGGTGGTTATCAGTTATGTAGTTCCTAGGACTATGGAATGAACCCACCTCGTTGGAGTTGTTGGACGTTAAACTACCAAGCACCATCATCCACAACACAAGATGTTAAACTATTGCATTGCCTAGTGAAATATACATGGGGTGACCTATCTCAGACATTATCCATGCCCTCTCATCTCCAAAGAAGTGATATATTCTTTAAATTGAATGAGATCCTCTTTGTGGGAATTGAATTTGTCTATAGGGAAGGGAAACCATCTCAGTGTAATCCACAACCTTTCTTGCAGAATGTATCATTTATTATCATCCTTTCTTCATCAATGAAAAATACTAGAGGATATATGGGCATCAGGACCTATGTTACCACATCCCCATACCTCTGGGCTATGTTTCCATTGGGCCTCTATCCTAGAGTAAGTCATGATCTCCATATCCCTATGTCCCTAACCATGTGTAATCCTCACTTCATTCCCCACGTAAGAACCTTTTTCGAGGTGATAGTTGGGTCTTTGTTGCCTCTTGTTTCTCACAAAGATCATGAATCACGTGGGAATAGAGTAAGAATTGATCATGACATCCTTATTGGGCCACCCTGGAGTGTATGCCCTAATCCCCCATTCTGAACTAGGTGTACTTTGATTCCTTATCATGGGGATACATAGGAAGCCTCCCTGAGGTTCAATCCCAACACCCATTGGTCTCGACCACTTCCTGTCAGTCCACCTTCATCCCGCAGGATGTAAAATAGTATATACGATTCAGAACTATGTGGGATTTGATTATCTATCATTGGGAGACATAGGATTCCTCCCTGAGATTCAAGCCCAACACCCATCAGTCCAACCACTTTACATTGGTTTCCCCTATCCTCCACAACTTTAAACCGTCCTCCCCCTTTTCATCCAACATGATTCTAAACTATATACCTTCAAACTACATGGGTTTGGATCCCTATTTCCTTGATAGGGAACATAGTATGTCTCTATTATGTTGAACCTGAAAAGGCATTAATCCATTATAGGCTTAACTAGGGGTACACCATTGTTGCACCCAACCACCGGTAAGCCGTTGTAGCCTCCAACCAGTAGTAAGAGGTAGTATCCCCCAACCCATGGTAAGCCGTTGATTCACCCAACCAATGGTATGATGTGGTAGACTCCAAAAAATAGAAATACTGTATAGTCCACAATCGATGGTAATCCATTGTAGTCCCCTTTATTGGGTCCCATATCTCTGGTCCACCCCTTAGGAGTCAGACCAACCCGAGAAGCTAACCATGCATGACCCCTAGTATAATGTTAGATCATTGTCATGTGTGTACAACCAAATTTTATGCCCCCATCCCAAACAATGTGGATTTTGATTCCCTGTAACATGGACATATACGAAGCCTCTTTGAGGTTCAATCCCATCACTCATGTCTCATCATGGTCTCTCCCTTGACCCCCATGTTCCAGGAAGATCATGCACCAAACTCAAGGCTCTATTTCCTCAGGGTCCCATCTATGCATCCTTATTTGCAAGCCACCTCCTCAGGTGTCCCATAATTCCATAGAACCTTGTGGACTTTGATTCCCTTCCACAAGAATACATAGAAAGTATCTTCGAGGCACAATCCCAACATCACCGTTGTCTTCACATTGGTTCCATCTCATTTTCCATATTCTTCTCTCAGCCATCTATATCCATCCTAATGCTTACCTGGGCCACCACATCCCAATGAAATCATGTTATCCTCCCACTCACTGCTCATAAAAATACTCAGGCCACTAACCACGTGTAAGTCCCAACATGTCATCTGGTTATTGCCCTCTATGCACACCCCAATTCATCGCCCCTTTAAACTACCTGGGTTTTGATCCCTATCTCTTGAGACCTGGTACGTATGAAACCCCCCTGCGGCTCAATCCCAGCCAATGGTAGACCCTTGGGTCTATTATATAGTGACCCAAACACTCTTGGATCCGTCTTCATTAGGTGATGTGATCATCTAATCAAATAGGACTCTAAAGTACTCCCTCCTTGCGATACACCCATCTAATCCTCTCATATCAGTGTTTTGATCAGTCTTATCCATCTCCGAAAAACATTTAACTTGAAGAATAACTTGTATTAATCATGGGAAGATGAGGGAAACAACATATACATGCCCATAGAATATAATTCTCTTCATTCAAGGAGGGATGCGTTTATATTCGACGCCCTCGTTAAGTGATATCATATGTGAAAGAAACATAGACGCATCATTGTTCCACTGTCTATACATGCCAGCAATGTCCAACACGACTACTTCCACGACCAAAGGTTGCTTCCCATTCAAGAACCCATGAAATGTTCTGATAAATGAAGTGTACTTAACTAGAATCAATAAAGATATGTAACTAGGAAGAGTTTCATAAAGAACATTTTATTCATTAAGGGAGACCCTAACTAGGTGACGAGTTTTGAGGAGGAATCCATTGATGGAAGTGCCACCATCCCATCATCTTATTTCAATCAAGGAGAAAACATCTCTGAATAAGTGATGGATTCTTCTCGCCTTTGGAAAGAGGGAATGCGAGGCAAGAGATTAGTGTGTCCTCCAAACACAGATGCACGCCCCGCCGGAAGCATTAAAAATAGACACAATAAGTGATAATCGTCAAAGATAATTTCAAATTCAATCCTAATTTTCATTGAGATGGTCCATTATTAGTTATTAAAAACATACACCATCATTAGGTATTAAAAATAAAAATTCATAACATAGAAGAGATTTTGGAATAAAAGTGAGAAAGAGAGGATCCCTTACCTTATGTCTTATGGTGTTCTCCACATGATATTCGTGAAATGAATAATCAAATTAGGTTTATTAATTATGAATTATATAACCTATTTTACATGTAATTGATTTAGTATAACCTTTTTTAGTTCATTCATAACCTAGGTTATGATGTTCAAATTCATTGTTCAGGTCCGTTTGTTTCATGATCAGTTTACTTTTATACATGAATGAATAATCATGGAAAATAAGAATGGATATCTAGAATTTGGGTTATATTATATCATTGAACATCCATATGTTTAAATGGTTTGAAATTTTATTTGGATACTTTTATTTAAGATGAATCATTTTGTAAAACATTAGTGATAAACTTTTGGGTTAATTGGTAATTTTTTTACCATAATGAACAAATTCTGTTTTATAAATCAAAACCATACGAAAACAAAATTCCCTAACCTTAGATGAGAAGAAATACATATATTATTTTATGGTTCAACCATAAAAATGGTTAGATGACAATAATTGAAGAGAGAAGAAATTGAAAACCCATCATCCTTGAATGTGTTAAATTAACACATATCAGCTCGCATTTTTACTACTAGTATAAAGAAGGGGAAAGGAGACATGATAATAAATTAACCCATTATAATTACAAAATTTCAGTAAATATAAGGTATTGGAGCTTTTATAACATTTGGAGGTGCAGAGCTAAGTATAGAAAATAAAATAAAGGAACTTGAATGGAAAGTAAAATAATTGAAAGTAAGAATTTAGTTCTTAAATTAATCTTCCTTGAGATCCACTTAATAGGAATAGATTTGGTTGTTTGAATAGATGATGGGTTTCTAAACATGGGGGAGGAGCTTCGGGAGAAATTTGAGTGGAATTTAGGCAAGGTATAATCCATAAGAGGAGTGAAGAGTAGAAGGGAGTGTAGGTGGTTCTTATAGTGGATGGGTGGAGGGTTTTTTTAATATTTTAAACATTATATTATTATTTCCGCATAATACAAGAAATAGTGAAGATTTTATTATAATAAATAGTAATAAATGTATGTGAGTTCGAACCAATTTCAATTTACATCATACATGACTCAAGAATGATGCATAAATTCATGTTTTAGCACTCGTCATTAATTATTATATTTTACAATTCCCCAAAAAATCAATTATTTTATAAAAATACAAAAAATTCACCCCAACCATTTTTCTACGTTTAGAATACAAAAATGAAATTCATTTTTCAAAAATAATTTTATATATATGATTAATTAAATTTTTATTTAAAACCAAAATTTAATTGAAAAATACAAATTCTAAAACTATAAATGGTTTTATAATGCACTCAAAATATTACATAAAGTCTTATAAAATTAACATAAAAATTCAAGATATGAAATTATTAATTTTTTATCTCATTTTAGGAAAATATATTTTCTTCCAAATTAATTAATTAATTGTAATTAATTATTTAGGACATCATAAATACCAATACTTTTACTATGTTCATATTATCACATGTTAAATGCATAAATTTTATTTATTCTATTAGAATCCTCTTGTTTTAATCATGTTTTAATGATCAAAAATCTTTTACATCATGTACATCATGTTAATCCTATTTAATCTATCTCAAACGATGTGTAGAGATGGTAGGTTTCTTTATGATTTAAATAAACATTCCCAATATCTTAATTCTTATAAATCATGTTTGATGATTGTAAAATATATTTAATTTGTTTTATAATAAATTTATTTTATGAATGATCAATTCTAATTCATTATTTGAATATTACTGCTTATGTTTTTATTCAGATATTTGGCTACAGCTAAGAAACCAGGAGTCTACCACTGGTTTTGGTTTTTTGGAAAAGGACCCAGATACCATGACCCAAAAATTGTGACCCATACACTGTGACCCAGACACGGAGACCCAGACAACGTGACCTAGACACCATGACCCAGACAGAGTGACCCAGACATGGTGACCTCGACACTGTAATGAGTTTTAGATATCATGAACTCTGTGACATTGGTTCCTTGCTACCATCACTAAGAAACCGCTCAATGATTGGAAAAAGAAAAAACATTGTGATCCTAACACCGTATGTGTGCTACCAGTTTGTTGATCTTAGTACAACTATGCCATCATGAATGTCACACATCTCAAAGGTAAAGAAGAAAAAACCATTTACTGGTGACACCATTTTCCATGTGATACCATTTCTAGAGAAACTGTGACATTATTATTTAATCTGTTTTGTAGTTTTCAATTTTAATTTCCAATAGTCATATTTGAGTCATTTAAATTCACTGCAATAATTAATATTTCTTTGTAGAAATGTCACCTGACAGTACGAGGTAAAAGGCGCATAATATATGCCTCCTGTCAGCACCAACAGATGAACTCCATAATAAAAAAGAAAAAAATGGCACTTGATCAAAGGAAACAAGAAGGGTGAAAAAATATGCAGTAGAATCCCAAACATTTTTAAAAAGTGAACTGATACATATAACAAGAATCATCTAAAGAACACATGAAGAATTCTTGAATCTAATGGCTGGACTACTGTATATCAAAACCCAAAACATATTCGCAAAACCAACTCCATGAAGAACATGAGATTGATCTAATATGAATCCATAACACCAAACCTGCGATACTCTGTTTTTTACAAGAGGGATCAATACATGCATCAACATTATCCTACAAGTCCAGAGCTATATAGAATAGAACCATGATCACTTCTTACCTTTTATCATCATCTTTTAATTGTTTTTTATTATTTAATCCTTCAAGCAGTGTGTGTGTGTGTGTTTGTATTAAAACACAAACTGTCTCCTACACTAAATTAAAGGATATAAGATATCCTTCCTCTCATACCTATTTACATATTTTTACTCCCACGGATTTGAATAGAAGTGGTTCTTATGTTAACTGGTAGTTTATACCCATGAAGAACAGTGGAACAGTTCGTGTGACTGGGAAAGTATTCTACACTATTGTTTACCTCGATATTGGGTGCAGATCAATTTTATTAATATAAACTTCTTAGTGGTAGGTGATCAAAAAGTAGAGTGGATTGGGTTTTGTCGTGAGACTAAACCAATTGTTTTATCCACTATGTTATTTAATTTATTCTTCCTCTGTTCTATTATATATTTCAGAAATCACTTGATTATACATTGATGGTTAATCTTGGATAGAAGTCATAATTTTCTTGTCTTATTAGAATAGCTTCAAAAGTAGTATCAATAACTCATATTGATATTATTGAGAATTAATCAATCATCTAATTGGTTATTTGATAATTTAATATATTAAAACTATATTACATTAATGGAATGGGTTCTATTTATTCTAATTGGGGAACATTTTTAAGAAAAAAATTCTAAAGAAACATTTATAGATACTCAACTCACCCCCTTTTGAGTACTCCACTCTGACCAACATTTGATATTAGAGTAGTTTTTATTTCTGTTAAGTATCTGTTTTTAAAACTGTTCAACTATGATTTTAGTTGTATATTAAATATCAGAAATTTTTTATTTATTTTAAATTTCTATCACTTTCAAAGTATTTCATTACTATAGATAATATACTAGAAGGGTGTGGAACAAACAGATCACAATTTTTTAATGGAACTAATTATTCCCAATAGAAAATTAAAATGAAAATACATTTAGAAAGTATGGGATTAGAAATTTTGTCATCAATTGTAGATGTGTATAATATTATTGCTACAGATAGAATTACATAGGATGACCCAACCAAGAATACATATAATAACAATTAAAAATCCATGAATTTTTTATATTTCTCTTTAGGAGATGAGTAATTTAATAGAATATCAGTATGTAAAATATCCCATGAAATTTGGGTTACCTTGTCTATTTCCAATAAAGAAACATATAGTGTGAAATAATTGAAAGTCAATACTTATACTATTAAATATGAAAACATTAAAATGAAGACTGATGAGCCTATTTCTGACATGTATCTCATGTTCAAAGAAATTTTCAACATAATGATTTCTCTTAGAAGAGAAGTCACTTACAATGATAAAATCTTGAGGATTCTCAGATACCCACCTGATTGATAGAGAAGAACCTCTATCTCTATTAGAGAGACATGTGACATGAACAAATTACCATCCAAAGAAATCATTGGGAAACTAATTATGTAGGAAGAAGAGTTTAAAGTAAACAAGGAAGAGAAAGATTAACCAAAAAGAAAATCATTTGAAATTAATACCTCCGCCTGTAAATATAAAGAAAAGGAGAAACTGTAAGCCTCTGTAAAACATTTCAGCAATGAAAAATCATCACCTGATAGTGATGAGGATATGGCTCAATATTCCATAAGTTTTAATAAATTTTTCAAAAGGAATAAATTTATCCAAAATCCTAACTTAAAATGATCATATGAACACAAGGGAATCAGGAATAAATATTGGAAAATAAGTGAGAAGTCTAAAGAGATATTATGTTATGAATGTAAGCGAAAGGGACATGTAAAAGTTGACTATCCCAAGCCCAAGTATAAAAATAAATATGTGGATAAATATGGAAAGTATAAAAAGTAAATGATAACAACATGGAGTGATTCTAAGGACTGTTCATGTGAATTAGAATCTTCACATGATAAACATTCTAACAAATCCAATATGTGTTTAATGACAAACACATCTGAGGTAAAACTAGAATATCCTGTACACAATTTATATTATTCTAAAGATGAAAGTGATTATAAAAATATTTCTAATAAAGAAATGTTTTAGTAAAGCAATATGCATGAATAGACATGTACTGAGATAAAAGATAAATACATGTCCTTAAATAAACAACATGCTCTTACCTCAACTATTAAATCTGAACTTACAATAGAAAGAGAAAAAAATGATCAACTACTCGAAGAAAAAAATGAACTAAAGGTATCTAATGAGAAATTGAAAAAGGACATGAATGGTTTAAAAATGTTAAAGATACCTTGCTAAAAATTCTAGGTAAAAAGATTCCCTCTAAATACACTACTTGTATTGGCTATCAAAATTTAGGAAAAACCAATATTGATTCTAAATCTTTAACACACATCTTTATTCCTAGTTCAGGAAAACATTCAACTAGTTCAAATTATGATACACTCTATACTCTTTGATGCTTTTCTAGACCAAATATAATTTAATTTTAAAATAATTTATATAATTATTATAAGAAACCTATGAAGCATATGTCAGTTACTAAGGCACTTGTTTCTAATATTACTGGACCAAAACAAATATGGGTACCAAAGTCTATTTTTATGTGAGTATTTTGTAGTACATTTTATTAAAGAGCTCCTATAAAAGTTTATGGTGCTTTGAATAAGGGTGTTCAAGACACATGACATGGGAGTATTAATGCCTGAAGAACTTAATAAAGAATTTATGGGGGACATGTCACCTTTGGTGACAATGCCAATGGAAAAATCATTACCCTTGGACAAATTGGTAACTCTAACTGAGTCTTAATTTCCAATGTACATTTTAATGATGGATTGAAATATAATCTACTTAGTATTTCAAAAATATGTGATGACTGATTTCATATTAATTTTGAAAATGATTCTGGAAATGTTTTTAATTATAAACATGAATTAGTATTTTTTTCATTGAGAAATGAAAATATATACTATGTTAACATAGATTCTTTAGTCTCTCAAAATGCATCATGTTTATCTGTATTTCACAAAGATTCTTGGATTTGGAATAAGAGACTAGGACACTAAAATATTCAAACCCATAAAAAGATAACTAGAAAAATCTTAGTCAATGACCTACCCAAACATCAGTCACCAAGTGATAATGTGGGTTAATGTTGTCAACATGGAATGCAGCAAAACATTTCCTTCAAACCAGAGAAATTAGTTTCAACTTCTCAAAATTTGGAATTGGTTCACGTGGATTTTTTTTGGAACATCTAGAGTTTTTAGATTAAATGTGAAGAAATATTTTTATGTTCTTGTTGATTAACATTAATGATATACATGGATTTTCATTTTGACTCAAAAAAGTGAAGCCTGCTATAATTTCACCAAATATGATAAAACTGTAGAAAATCGTAGTGGACTTAAAATTAAATCCTAAAGAAGTGATCATTGCCATGAGTTTGACAAATCGTGATATTGAATCCTTTAGCTCACAAAATGTCTATATTCATAATTTATATTCCCCTTGAACACCTCAATAAAATGGAGCTGTAGAAAGAAGAAACAGGACCTTGCAAGAGATTTCTAGAACCAGGCTTAGTGAGTATGTCTTACCTATTTATTTTTGGGCTAAAGCTATAAATAAAACATGCTATATCATTAATTGAGTGTTTACTAAACCCATTATTAAAATAACACCAAATGAGTTATGGAATAGTAGAAAACCCAAAGTAAGTTACTTCAATGTTTTTGGTTGAAATGTTTATATCCTTAACACTAAGGAAAATCTTTACATGTTTTCATCAAAGAGTGATGAAGGAATTATTAAAGGATAATCAATATCATGTGAAGAATATATAGTGTTTAAAAATGAACTAAATGTTTGACGGAATATGTCCATGTCACGTTTGATGAGACGGATCCACATGATCCTAGGACCTCTTTAGAGAACCTGTAGGATGGTATGTGAAATCTGGACATCAATGCTAAATCCTATAACCATCCCATAAAAGTATCTGAAAAAACTTCTATTTCTATAAATTCTCTATATTCAAGTCATAATTAACCCAAACCTATTGAAGAACCTGAAATCACTTAACCCTCTTTTTCTGGGGATTATGAAACCCTTAAAGAACCATCCTTTATATGATGCTATAGGAGATTTTGATAAAGGAACTCAAAATAGAGCTTCTCTTAGAAATATGGTTGAACATCAAGTTCACTCATCACAACATTAACCCAAAAACATTAATTATGTTATAAATGATGAATTTTGGGTGATGGATATGCAAGAAGAACTTAATTAGTTTGAAATAAAAAATGTTTGGAAACATGTTGACAAACCCAAAGACACATTTATTATTGGTACTAAGTGTCTATTTAGAAATAAGGTAGATGAATATGGTAATATAGATATAAAGAAGGATATATTGGTTGCATATGGATGTAGTCAAGAAGAAGGAATTGAATATGAGGAGACATTTTTGCTAGTATCTAGAGTTGAAGCCATCATAACCCTACCTTCATTTTCTACACATCTCAATTTAAAACACTATCAAATGGATATTAAGAGTGCATTCTTAAATGGGTATATTAATGAGGATGTATTTATTGAACAACACCTAGTTTAAAAAATCCTCACATTCCATAACATTTTTTCAAATTATCATAATATTTATTTGGGTTTAAACAAGCTCCTAGATCTTGGTATGATAGACTGAGTAATTTTATTATTTTCAAAATTTTTACCAAGGGAATATTTGATCCGACGCTTTTTATTAAAAAAATTCCAATGATTTTTTAGAAGTTCAAATTTATTTAGATGATATTATTTTTGGATCATCAAAAAATTCTTAATGTAATGAATTTTCTAAAATGATGCAAAATGAATTTGAAATGAGTTTAATGGGTGAACTAAAATTCTTTCATGGATTTCATATAATTCAATATAAAGATGGGATTATTTTAAATCAAAGAAAATATTCTAAAGATCAAATACGTTTTTTTTCTTGGATAGCACTAAAAGTAGTGATACTCCAATGAATACTAAATGTATGTTAGATCTTGATGAATATGGAAAATCTATTGATTAAACCACTTAAAAAGGAATGATTAGAAGCTTACTCTAGTTAACTACTAACTAACCTGAAATTATATTTATTGTATATATTTGTGCTCATTATCACGCAAACCCTATGTAATCTCATTTAAATGTAGTTAAAAAGATTTTCAAATACCTTAAATATACACCCAATATAGGATTGATCTATCCCAGAGAAAAATTATTTGGGTTATTTAGATATTCTGATGCTGATTTTTGGTGGCTTCAAGTTAGATAGAAAAAGCACCTCTAGAACATATCCCTTTTTAGGAACGTCTCTAGTATCATGGTTTAGATTTAAACAAAACCCTGTTGCATTATCTATTTCTAAAGCTAAATACATAGCTACTAGTTGTTTTTCTGTACAAATCCTATGGATGAAAAACAAATTGCTAGATTATGTATTTCAATTGTAACGACCCAAAATTTTGAATAAATTTTTTTTCCTAACTTTGTGTGTTATTTTATTTTATACTCAACAAAACTATTTATTTTAATAAAATGGGTATAATTAACATAATACTGTTGGATACTAAATGTAGAATTTATTTTCTATAAATTCAAGTGATCTTGATTAATTATTATATAATGAAGATTCGATGGCCCCATCTAGCAGTCTCGGGCCGATTGAAGACCATTTGACAGAACTTGGGAAGGAGGTAGTACCTTTGGGCTTTTCTCTGGACCAAACCCAAGCTGAACATCATCGTGTGAAGATGGAATGGAATCGCCTTCGCGCAAAGTTCAAGTAGATAGAAATCACTACTCGGGAAATGTTTCCGAGCCACCCCAAGATTCTATCACCCTTGAAAACCATACTCTTAGTTCTTATACTGGTGTTATAAGGGGTTATGTAATGAGACCGTAACTTCCTTGTGTAATCCATTCATTTAAATAAAAATTTTGATTTCTTCTAATGATGAAGTTTGTGAATTTTCAAATGTCCAGATAAATATATTATGCATATTATTGAAGAATTTTAGAAAAATGTTATTTTATAAATGTTTATGTAAACCTTAAATAATTAAAAACGTGTAATGATTTTCAAAAAATGGTCTTCTACAGCTGTGTTCAGTATGAAATTTAGAGTCTAATAAGATCAACATAATTTTTTATGAATAGTAATTTATTAATAGTGAATTTACACTAAGGGTTAGTAATGTGACCAAATGGATTAGTAATCTCAATTAAATAAAGTATTAATATAATTTAGGCACCTTGATTAAGTATTGTGATTCAATTAAATAAGTAAATAACTGTTTCAAAAATTATTGGTTAAGTATTAGTTTTTTCAGGTGAATAGTGTTTTTTATTTCAAAATTATGTTAAATGTATTTAGAAAATAATTTTCATAAAATGGATTTCATTTTTGAAATCAGAGCATCAATATTTGGTTAAGGTGAATTTTTGGGATTTTTCTGAAATAGTTGAATTTTCAGTGTATAGTGTTTTTTAAAAAATTTAAATTAAAAATATTTAGAAAATTATATTCATTAAATAGAATATATTTATGAAATCAGGGCATTTATATTTGTTTATGGTGAAAGTTTGGTTTTTTCTGAGAAAGTTGAATTTTTGGTGAATAATGAAAATATAGTTTTTGAGTTTCGGGTGTTTAATGACATCATTAAGGATGTATTAATTATTCAATAATTCTGGTTGACTTATAATTAGTAAGATAGGTTATGAGGTATCCCCAGTGGCCAATACCATGGGAGAATAACATGGTAAATCCCATGGTTTTTCAAATACCACTTATGAGGTGTCCCTTGGCAATTAATGCTTTTCCCCTCACTACTTCTACAAATAACAAGCCATTCTCTCATCCTTTCAATTCTAAAATACTCCTAAATGAATTTCGGGTCACTTTACCTCCCAAGGAGTCCTCCCAAGGTTCCCTCAAGCCTCTCAAGGTCCCAAAATTCATTATTTCGAAGTTACTCTTCAAGGTAAGGGATCCTACCTCTCTGTTTCATTTCAAGTACTGTCTCTTATGTCATTTCTTTTATGCTCCATGTTCATATGTTGGAGGATGTTCCTTTATATTAAAATTAATTTAATTTGTATGTTCATATAATTAGAGGCTCCCTTTTACTCTCACCATTTCATTTTCTGGATTTGTATGTGGCGTCGTTAGGCTGCCAAATTTTCGTATGGGATTCTTTCACCCTTCTTATTTTCAAAGTTCTATTTTCATGTCTAGTATTTCAAGTTCCTTTTTCTTATTTTTTGGTATGATATCTATATCCATCATACTGTAATTTTATGTTCATATGTTTAGATACCCTATTTTATCTCATCAATTCATTTTTATAAGTTTTAAGTGACACCTTTAGGCTGCCAAATTTTCATAAGATAAATGTTATTTTTGTCTTCCTTTCAAGTTATTCATTTAATATGGAATGTCATTCAAATTTCATTACCATGTTCTTATATACTTTATATTATGTCAATCTACTATTTTATGGATCATTTATTAATTGGTGATCATTACCCCTCTCTTTTCAATGTTTTCTAAAACCCTGCAACATAGTCGTTTTGTTGCTGAATTTTCGTCTCAAAATGTCGCTCTCTTTTTCTCAAATTCCTTTATTTTATTAAGTGGATACTCAAAGAACATTATTCTACAGTGGTATTCACATATATATCATAATTTTCTATTTAAAATCTGGGATTTACATACATGAAACCCGCATTACTTTTTTGTGGGTTTAAAGTGACATAAAGATCATGTCTTAAAAGTAGTTTTTAAAACGTTACGATTATGAAAGGAAACCCATTTATTTTATGGTATATGGGTTATTTATGAAATTTTTTATGATGATATATGTGGATCACATGATAATACAGAAAAATTAAGGGTACGCCCGGATAGCGCTCCAATGAATTGGGTAAAGACTTAATCTTTTGAGATGACCAATTTAATGATACCTTTGTGAATAACCTTAGAAATTTTTTATAACACCTTGGGGATAGACCATGGTGATACAGAAATGATTGTATGAGTAAAATGTTGTAACCACATCTTCAAGTTATAAAACACATTATTTTTATTATGATATTCCTCGTGATTTCTTTCTCATGCCTTAATGTTATTTATCATGACATTATTGATGTATCTCAAGTTCAAATGTAAAATGTTTCTCTTGTGTCCCTTATTGTGCCTTCTGCTCACCCTTTCCTTTGATGTTTTCTCCCAGGTTATGAGATGATGTAATGAACTTAGGATAAAAAATGAAGAATCCATTTAAGTGTTTTAGAAGAAATTTTTATGTCATTTTCATGTATTATGTTCTTGATTTCCAAGACACTATACTTTAAATATCCTCTATATGTAAAATGTAATTAAATGTAATGTATTAAAAAGGCGGGATTCTATAGTTGTTATCAATGGATAGTTCAGTTATTTATGGAAAATAGGATATGAAAAAATTAGGAAGAACCCTATAGAAAAGTTTAAATAAATAAAATATTCTTGGTATTTTGGTGAGTATTAAGTAAGTGGTTTATCAAGAAAATACATCCCTATCTGGATACGAGTAGGTAGAGGGGCACTATCACAGATGTACATATGGGAAAACCCGAAAACACCACTTTGAGCTAGAATCAAATGAGAACTAGTACATGACAATAGGCCTTTCTGCACTTTTGGTTACGACACTCCCGGGGGATATGTTTGGTTAGTTGCAAGCTTTTTATGAATCATTATGAAGGAATTATAAATAAAAGTAATTGTCTAAGACTGAAGTTTTACGACAGAAAATCCTTTTTAGTTAAAAGATTCATAAATGAAATAAGTTTCCCATAAAGGATTTATTCTTTTAGAAAAAATCTCCATCATCTAGGAATACGTTGACATATTTCTTACGGAGTTACCCGAACCTCCCCCATAAAGAGAGGTAGATTTCTCCATTGAACTCGTACCTGGATCACATCTGATGTCAAAGACCCTCTATATAATGGAAAATGTGGATCTAGATGAGTTAAATAAACAACTCCGAGATGTGTTGGAGAAGGGGTTTATCTGAACGACTGTGTCTCCTTAGGGAGCACCAGTTCTCTATGTGAAGAAGAATGATGGATCGATGCAACTATGCATTGATTATAGAGAACTGAATGGGATTACAGGGAAGCATGAATACTCTCTTCCAAGAATTGATAACTTATTTGACCAACTTCATGGGACTCAATTGTTATCTAAGATTGATCTTCGTTCTGGTTATCATAAATTGGTGGTGAAGAATGGTGAAATTCCAAAAACTACATTCCAATCAAGATATTCAAATTTTGAGTTTGATGTTATAACCTTCAGACTGACTAATGCACCTGCTATATTTATGGTCAAGAATAATTTTATTTTTGAAACTTATGTTTTATCAAATGGATATCCTTTGTATAAGAAAATGATTTGGTGATTAAATGATAAAGGTTATATTGGATGATGTTTTCTATTTTAGAGTAATATATGCCGATGGGAAATAAAATACTACAGGATTTAAATTGAGGAGGAATAGTTCAAATTTTTTTGTAAGAATTGATGTGTTTATTATAGACATATTTTGATTTGGGTTCTTTTTGGAAAATGACGAACCTAGCATAGACAATATGCGAATCTATAAATTACACTTTAGTATGAGACTTTAATAGTAGTCAATGTTATTTGGAGACAAATGGAAAGATTTATTAGGGTAGATTATGTGATTAAATCCTTCAGAGTTTTGGGTTCCAATCTTCGTTTGGATTATTCTGAAGAATTTTAATGATGGTTGTATGTTAAATGGTATTTCTGGAACATTGGGTACTTTTTTTGAATTTTAGAGATTAACACTTATATATCTTTTTAAATAGGATTATCCTTTTTGGGGATTATATGATCTCGTAATAACTATTTTAGTTTCAGTTGATGTCTAAAGACAAGGAAAAGATATAGTTATTCTTTTTTGGATTATGTGATTCTCTAGAAGATGATTATTGTACTTTTGATGAGACTAAGTCTTTTTGAATGCTCATTGTTTGGATAAAATATTATTCTTGGTGGAAAATTATTAAGGGATGGAACACTACTTGAATGTAAATATATTTCCTTATGTTTTTATCCTATGCAGTAAATGAATTCCTCAAAATTATGAAAAGGAACGTAAAAAAAAATGTTGTTGGTTTATGTTTCCTACTGGGTAATCAAATATAGTTTAACACATCTTATGTTTGTGATCTTCTTGTGGTTAATTTTTTCCTAATCATGTTTTCTATCACCCTCCATCAGAACTTGACCCTTAGTTTTCTCTCAATATCTAGGTTTTCTTACATGGAATCCTAGTATGGGTTAACTCGAGTGACCATTGTACTTCCCTTTCATTGTTATAATGTAATAGTTTTACTGAATCTTTTATGATGTGGGCCTTTCAACAAAATTTCCAAGATTAAATTTAAAATTTTGGGGACGTAATTTCTTAATGGGGGAAGATTGTAGCGACCCAAAATTTTGAATTAATTTTGTTTCCTAACATTGTGTGTTATTTTATTTTATACTCAACAAAACAATTTCATTTAATAAAATGAGTATAATTAAAATAATTCTCTTGGAATCTAAATGTTTCATTTATTTTTAAAAAATTCAAGTGATCTTGATTAATTAATATAAAAAGAAGATTTGATGGCCCCATCCAGTAGTCTTGGGCCGATCGATGCCCATCTGACAGAACTCAGGAAGGAGGTAGCACCTTTGGGCTTTTCTCTAGACCAAACCCAAGCCGAACTTCATCGTGTGAAGCTGGAACGGGATCGCCTTCTCGAGAAGTTCAATCTGATAGAAATCACTACTCGAGCAATGTTGGCCGAGCCGCCCCAAGATTCTATCACCCCAGCACACCTTACTCTTAGGTCCTATGATAGTGTTATTAGGGGTTATGTAACGAGACCGTAAATGCCTTATGTAATCATTTGAGTTAAATAAAAATTGTGATTTCTTCTTATGATGAAGTTTGTGAATTTTCAAATGTCTGGATAAATCTAATATGCATATTATTGATGAATTTTAGAAGAAGGGTATTTTAAAAATGTTTATGTAAACCTTAAAAAAATAAAAATGTGTAATGATTTTCGAAAAAAGGTCTTCTATAATTGTGTTCAGTATAATATTTAGAGTATAATAAGATCAACATAATTTTTGATGAATAGTAATTTATGAATAGTGATTTTACGCATAGGAATAGTAATGTGACCAAATGGATTAGTAATATCACTTAAATAACTTATTAATATAATTTAGGGACCTTGATAATGTAATTTGATTTAGTAAAATAAGTAAATAACTGTTTTGGAAATTATTGGTTAAGTATTAGTTTTTTCGTGTGAATTGTGTTTTTAAATTAAAAATTTAATTAAAAATATTTAGAAAATTATTTTCATAAAATGGAGTTCATTTTGGAAATCAGAGCGTCGATATTTGGATAAGGTGAATTTTTGGGATTTTTCTGAAACATTAGAATTTTCGGTGAATATTGTTTTTATTTAAAAATTAAATTAAAAATATTTAGAAAATTATTTTCATAAAATAGAGTTCATTTTTGAAATCATAGGATCAATATTTTGTTAAGGTGAAATTTTGGTTTTTTTCTGAGAAAGATAAATTTTTGGTGAATAGTGAAAATACAGTTTTTGAGTTATTGGTGTTTAATGACATCATTATGGATGTATTAATTGTTCAATAATTATGGTCGACTTATGAATAGTAATATAATGTATGAGGTGTCCCATGTGGCCAATACCATGGGCAAATACCATGGTCAAGCCAATGGATTTTCCAATACCACTGATGAGGTGTCCCTTGGCAATTAATGCTTTGTCCCTCACTTCCCCAATAAATACCAAGCCATTCTGTCATCCTTTCAATTCCAAAATAATCCTCAACGAAGTTATGGTCACATTAACTCCCATAGAGTCCTCCCAAGGTTCCCTAATGCCTCTCTTGGTTACAAACTTTATGATTTTGAAGTTACTCTTCAAAGTAAGGGATCATACCTCTCCCTTTCTTTTCAAGTACCCTCTCTTATGTCATTTATTTTATTCTCCAATTCATATTTTGGAGGATGTTCTTTTATATTCACCTTTCTATAATTTTTATTTTCATATTTTTAGAGACTCCATTTTAATCTCATAAGTTTATTTTCTGAATTTTTAAGTGGTGTAGTTAGGCTGCCGAATTTTCATAAGGGATTCTTTCACCCTTCTCATTTTCAAAGTTCTACTTTCATGTAAAGTCTTTAAAGTTCATTTTTTTATGTTGGGGTATGATCTCTATATCTGTAATAATTTTCTATTATGTTCATATTATTAGAAACCCTATTTTATCTCATCAATTCATTTTTAAATGTTTTATGGGACGCAGGGAGGCTGTCGAATTTTCATAAGAGAAATCTTATTTTTGTTTTCCTTTCATGTTTTTCATTTCATATGGTATGCCATTCAAATTTCATTAAAATGTAATATATTTTTTATATTATTTCATTCTACTATTTTATGGATCATTTATGAATGGTTGACCATGACCCCTCTCTTTCCAATGTTTTCTAAAACCCTACAACATTGTCGTTATGCTGCTGAATTTTCGTCTCAAAATGTCTCTCCCTTTTTCTCAAATTATTTTATTTTATTAAGTGGATACTCAATGATCTTTATTATATTGGGGTATTCACATATATATATCAAAATTTTCTATATTAAAATCTGGGATTTACATACGTGAATCCCGCTTTCCTTTTATGTGGGTTTAAAGTGACATAAAGATCATGTCTTAAAAGAAGTTTTTAAAACGTTATGATTATGAAATGAAACACATTTCCTTTATGATATATGGTTTATTTATGAAATTTTTTATGATGATATATGTGTCTTACATGATAATAGTGACAAATTAATGGTGTTCCCTAATAGCGCTCCAATGCATTGGGTAATGGCTTATCTCTAGAGATGACCATTTTAACGATAACTTTTTGAATAACCTTGATAATTTATTAATGACACATCGGGGATGGACATTGGTGATATGGAAATGATTGTCTAAGTTAAATGTTGTAGCCACATATTCATGTTATGGAACACATTATTTTTATTACGATATGCATCATGATCTCTTTCTCATGCCTTAAAGTTATTTATCATGACTTTATTAATGTATCTCATGTTCACATGTAAATTGTTTCTCTTGTTTCACTTATTGGGCCTTCTAATCACCCTTTCCTTCGATGTATGCTCCCAGGTTATGAGATGCTTTAATGAACTTAGTATAGATAATGTAGAAGCCTTTCAAGTGTTTTAGAAGAATGTTTTATGTTTTTTTCGTGTATTATGTTCCGGATTTCAATGACCATAGACTTTAAAGATCCTCTGTATGAAAAAAGTAATTAAAAGTTATGTATTAAAAAGGAAGGATTCTATATCTATTCAGGCATATACCTATAAATTTTGACAATAAAAGTCCTATTTACATCTCCAAAAGTCTTTTTTTCACACTGTAAGACAAAACATATTAATGTAAAACATCTCTTTTTGAGATACCATTATCTAAAGGTTGATATAACTTTAGAATTCATTGGAAGTAAATATAATCTTGCCGATATAATCACCAATCCATTAAATTATGAAATGATAGATAAAATCATACTCGAATTAGAAATGATAATTCTTTAGTAGAAAATGTAGTGTTTCAAAATTTACTATCTCACAACTTACTATTTCTCAGTTTATGGTTTCACAAGTCACTACATTAGATGTATTGTCTCACTCTCATAGATCTTCAAGTCATTGTCTTGATGATATTCATTCATGTTTATAGTCTCACAATTATTGTCTCTGTTACTAGCTTTCACTTACTATCTCAAGTATTACGATTTCACCACGTGAAGACACACCGTAAATGTGACACCCTAATAACTTGTTTTGGTCTCACCATAAAGATAAATTTTCATTTTATTTGTATTTTATTACCCATATCACTATGAAAATTATTTTATTCATCTCGTGCTTTTGAATTTGTGATGCTTGAAAAACCAAAATGAAAAAAACCAATTGTCTTTCCCTATTTTCTCCACTCGAGCTTTCTTCTCTCAAACCTGAAACCTTTCACTCCCAAACCGAAAGACCTGTTTAAACCCTTCATCTCACTTTCTCAAGACTCTTTTTTATTGATCGGGATGCAGAACCCATCTTCATCATATCCTGAGAAAAATAGATTTTAGATGAAAATGAAATGATCACCGAAGGTAGAGCCTGAAAGACCATTGAACCCTAACCATGTTGATAGAATAGTGGTACCAGAAAAGGAAAATTCCCTAAATGGTTTCTATAAAGTAAGTAATTAGTTTGGAAAGTACTAAAATAAAAGGGATAGTTTTACTGGAAACAAAAAGAAGAGAATAGATATTGTTTTTGTGTTAGGTGGTGAAACAAGATTGATATTTATGTTTATTCTGAATATGATTGGTCTATGAAAATGATATTTTTCTACCCATAAATATTCAGATGTATTTTTTATATGTCTTATGAGGAATGGATATAAGATTAACCAGACCAGGTATGTTATACTTCATATGTGTGTGTTGATTAAGACATCCTCAAAGTCAACCTTCTTGTTCTACTCAAGGTTAATCTCTTCTATGCTAAAGGCTAAAGCAATGGTTAGACCAAATAAAGAAGTCATCAAGGACTTTGAATTATATATCACAATTGTTACATTCAAAAGGATGAAAATTAGTTGGAATCTATGGAAATAGGACTAGGTGGTAGATAATGAATGGTTATATTAAATGTTTAATTCGATTAAGCATCCTTAATGACCTATAAACACTTATGATCCTAGTCTGATACCAGATAAAATTAATGACTGTCATATTAAAGAAGAATAATAGGCAGTTGTTGCACCTCTAGAAGAAAATATCTTGGATAAAGAAAAAATTGGACTTATTGAATAGGAAAAAGGTGGGAAGGAAGTACATGTTCCTGAAAGAAGTATTCATTTGTAAGAAGAACCTGATTCTGGAAAATAATATGTTGTTAATGTAAGGGAAGAGGTTGTTCCTGAGGATCCTTTAGAAGAAGAATTTTCTATTGAGAAAGAGGTTTCAGTTGAAGAACATTCATAAGAATAGGATAATGTTGATATTATCCAAGCTGCTAAGGAGAGAAAGGAATAATCCTTCCAAATTTTTAGAAAAGAAATGGCTGAAAGTATGGGGGATGATCTTTTAGAACAAGATCAACGAACTAAATCTCTTAATCCTATGAGAGATTCACCTATTGAGGTGGAGAAACACAATAGTCTAGAAGGTGTTGAAGTTCAAAATCATGTTGATAAAAACACTATGGATTCACGGTATAAGTTCCATACCTACTTTGATATTGTTGATTCCCAGGAAGCCACGGTTAAAGGTATAGACCAATCTACTGTATTTCAATTGAAATTGGTCTCCTCTCTTGAAATAATCTCTTCCAAGAAACATGAGCCTATCTCATCCCTTATTATTGAATCATCACAAGAACCTATTACCTTCATGAGTCAAAGTGATTTGAAAGCCATCAGAGCTACTTTATTGGATAGAGTTGAAAATATCATGAACACACAACCAAATCCTATAACAAACCTACACTACTAGAAATTTAGGATATAGCCACAGTTTAGAACTGTGTATATAAGCCGAAACATCTTTGCTATAAGTTATAGCCACGGTTCATTGAACCTTGGCTATATGGATTTATCCAGGGTTTAAAACTGTGGTTATAACCCATCCCATTTCATAAAAAAACCACCCCCCCCCCTAGACGGACCCCCCAGGATAGACCCCCCTTCCCCTACCCCTGCACACCACATCCCCCTACAATCCCCCTTCCCTTTAAAGACCCCATTGCCCCCTGGACAACCCCATTGAACCCAGGACAGACCCCCCCTCCCAGGACAGACCCCCCTGCACCCAGGACAGACCCCCCTGTACCCCTGGAGAGACCCCCTTTCACCCCAAGACAGACCCCCTTGCACCCCTGCAGACCCCCGTGCACCATTGGATAGACCCCCTTGAACCCCTGAGCAGACCCACCTTGCACCCTGTATTTCACCCTGGACAAACCCCCCCTTTCACCCAAGGATAGACCCCCCATTGCACCCAAGACAAACCCCCCATTGCACCCATACAAACCCCTGTGCACCCTAGGATAAACCCCCCTTAGACCCCTGGGATGTCCCCCCTTGCACTTAGGATTTGACCCTGGACAGACACCCATGCACCCTGGACAACCCCCCCCCCCCTCACCTATAGAAAAACCCCCTTTCACCCATGCATACCCTCCTTGAACCCCTTGATATACCCCCCTTGCACCCCTAGACAAACCCCCTCTTGCACCGTGGAGAGACCCCCTTACACCCCTAGACAGACCCCCTTTCACCCTTTTAGACCCCATTGCACCACTAAGACGACCCCCTTTCACCCCTGACAGACACTGTTGCCCCCTGGACACCCCTTGGACCCCCCTTCCCCTCCCCCTGCTCACCTGATTCAGCCGGTAGACCACCCTTACACCCCTGACAGACCCCCCTTTCACCATGAATAGACCCCCTGCCCCTCCCCCACTGCACACCCCTCCCCCATGCAGACCCCCTTGCACCACTGGATAAACCACCCCCTCCCAAGATAGCCCCCTGCCCCTCCCCCTTACAGATCCCCCTTTCCCATCCCCCACTACAGACCCCCCTTGCACCCCCTCTTGAACATCCCCCTCCCCACTTTACATCCCTCCTCCTAGATAACCCCCTCTTCGACATCCTGTCATGGACACCCCTCCCCCATGGAATCCTCTTAAAATAAAAGCATATAATATATTGGGAGACCACTAAAATACATGTTCAAATGATATAAAAAAAATCACTGGTCAAATTAAATACATCATCGACTGGTTAAACTGAGTACATTATACTATTTTCAAAAACATGTATCCAAAGTGATATTCAACATTAGTAAAAGAAAATAATAACCGAGATAGATTAAAATGATCCACTAATCCATAATATGCCACAGATTTTGTGTTCCAAGATGTTGTATTTCTCTAAAATCTAATTATGGAAAACCATATAACCTAGTATCTGGGATCAAAACCGTCCATTTTATCCAAGTTAAAAGAAATTTACAAGTCATAAAATTTAATATACAGTATAACTAAAATACATTAATACTGAAAACGACATACATTCATAACATATGTTTCAGTGTTCAAATAATGGTAGAGGATCTTTCAATGTTATTTAAAAATTTAAAGCTTCAAATTTCAAAACAAATTTGAATATTTTACTGAAGATACAAACTGGTGGAATACATGTTAGAAAGTTTATCTTGTTGATTATCAATGCCTGAAAATCCAACCTGTTTTTTACCTCATTTTCATAGGCAAGACATTCTTAAATTTTGATCTCGTTTATGTCATATGTCGAAGTTATTACCTTGAATTTATTTTTTTGACATGTTCGATGTTGGTTGTAGACATTGAAATCCTATTATGCCCCCCCCCCCCAATAGACCCACTTTCACCCCCTATAGACCCCTTACACCCCCTCCCCTCCCTCCTTGACAGACCCCCTCCCCTCCCACTTGGACCGACCGCCCTAGATAGATCCCCACCCCCATCCCAGGATAGAACCCCCTGCCCACCCCCTCTGCACACCACTCCCCTCTTGAATAGACCCCCTCCCCTCCCACATGGACATACACCCCTTGATAGATCCCCACAACCATCCTTGGACATACCCCCTTGCCCCAGCCCCTCTGCACACCCCCTCCCCCTGCAGACCCCCCTGCACCCACCCTCCCCCCCTGCAGACCCACCTTGAAATAATTGTGGACACCCCCCTCATGGACACCCCGTTGGATAACCCCCCTCAGGGGCATACTCCACCCCTCCCTAGATAGCCCCATACTGAACCCCCTTCTGGATAGATCCCCCCTCTTCCTGCAGACCGACCTTGCACCCCCCTCCCCCACATGCAGACCCACCATTCACCCCCTGGACAGCCCCCCTCCTAGACACCCCGACAGACCCCTCACACCCTCAAAAGACCCCCTCCTTCCTGGAAATATGGTCAAATCTATAAAGAGGTTTGGTTTTAAGTAATGGTATTCTCAATTTTCAATTATATGCTACTATATTGTATCATAATATTTACATTATTGATAAGGTTTCTAAAGAGATAGAGAGTTGGGACATTCATGTATGAATGGTCCAAATATTTATCCTTTCCTAGCACAAAATACTTTGTTGATACATCGACAACCATATAGTACAAGAAAAATATAACTCTAGAAATAAATGAAAGTTATTTAATAACAAAAGAAATTAGTAACATTGAATGTTACAAGATAATGTAATATGCGAAATTATTTTCTTGGTCAATATACACTCTTAGAAGTTGTTTCTACATTGGAAACAAGACATAGTGTTATTTTTAGTAATATAATAATCACAAAAGTGGTTTTTCATTGTTCAGTGTTTGCCTATATATAGAAGAAAGTAATATCGATTTATAGAGTCTTGATGAAATGTGATGTCTTTGAATATATCTAATGTAATATAAAAATCATATTGAATCTAGCTATGTAAAGGTATATTTATGCAAGGTGGTAGTGGAATCAACCCACCAAAAGGAGGATATATTACATGATCCAAATCTATCTTTATAAGCTATAATGAAACAAGTGGACATAATGACCTGGAGTTTTAAAAGAACTGGTTTTGAATCCATACCAATAACATCTAGTGGTATTATACAAAATTTTATTTATTGCATGTGATATCATTACATGATTTAGTGAGAGAAATTTGTTGTAAATATGAGGGAATATTTGAAGAAACCAAATCATGAATAATTGGGGAAGTTAGAGATGGATTGTAATGGTTATTCAACCTTATCTAAGATTTACAGAAACCTGTAGAGATTAACTACAACCATACCCCACTACCCCACCCCCTTTCACCCCCAACCCCACCCCCTCCCCAATGCACTATACCTACACCCACCCCACTACCCTACAGACCACCTATAGACCCCCTGCCCCCTCCCCTTGCACCCCCCTCCTATAATTGTTTCCTCCCCCACTACCCCCTTTAACCCCATACCACACCACCCCACTGCCCCACCACCTTGCACACCCCTAACCTGCAAACCACCACCCTCTCCCCCTTGCATCCCACATGCACCCTCCCCCCTTCCCTTCAGACCTCCCCACTCCCCCTGCTTCCTGCCCACTCCACCAACCCCATCCCACTCCCCACACTTAAAAACTACCCCCTCACACCTCCCCCTTCCCCTAACCCACCTCTCCTCTACATCTACCCCCTTTCCCCTACACATCAGACCACCCCATGCAGAACCCCATATAGACAACCCCCTTGACAGTTTTCACCCACCACGCTAACCCCCTACTAAAAATAAATAACATGATAATTAATAATGTTTTTTATTTATAAAACAACACTCATTAATATCAAATAACAAGGATTAAATCTATACTAAATAACCCAAGCCTCAAATCAACATAATCTATATTATTCATAAAAACTCATGATGTTATTTATTTTTTATCAAGAAGCTCTTTCACCCACCCTTCAACTAAAACCCCTTCCCCACCCCACCCTACCCCTTTCACCACACCTACCCCAAACACACCTCCTCCCCCCCTTGCACCCCTCCCCTACGACTTTCACCCCCTCACCCTACACACGCCCTCCCTATTGGACACTCCCCAGGACCCCCTGGAAAACCTACTAAACAGCCCCCCCCCCCCCCCAGACACTCCCCTAAACACCCCCTCCCTCAAGGACCCCCCCAGACACCCCCTACCTCCTAGACACCCCCTGGAACCCCCCCCCCCCCCCCCCACCTCGAGGAAACTCCCTAGCCAACCTCCTCCCTCTTGAACACCCCATCCACCACCTGGACACCCCCTTCCTGAACACCCCCCTCTAGAAATCCACCCTCCCCCCTCCTGGAAAAATTTTTCTTGCTATAAATCATGATCATGAAAATATTCTAGCAGATACAATAATAATTAAAAATATGAATATATATAAATAGTGTCATTTGAAAAGTTAAATTATATAGTCAGAAAATCATAAGTCAAAATTCTCTTTTTGAAGTCAGCAATGAAAAATGTAGACTACCAGCTACACAACACCCAATTTAAGATCAATATTTCTTACAAGGAAATATTCAATGAAAAATGAATGAACTACAACAGTGAAAAAATGAATGAGTTTGTTTTCTAACACATACCCTGGGAGAAAAATTGAAGGTTCAAGATACAGTGAAAACATCATCTGTAATGAGCATGCACCATCAAGTAATTGAATGCGGATACAGACATGAATTATAATAAAACTTCATTCAATGAGGATAAGGACTCACCGTGTGAGCCAGAAAGTGAAACAAAACTCCATATAGAAAATCCTGTTGCCACATCCACGTTTTCTGCTCATCAATAATTTGAAGTGTTTCACTTCATCAACAAAAATTATTCAAATTCTTCTCAGACCAACATAGCAATAAAGTAAATAAGCATTGTCCATCCCTTTTTCCATGTTAATACAATACATATTCAACTGGGCATGATTATATGAAGCGAAAAAATTAAATCATTCTATCAGATAATAATTAATAGATAGTCTTCAATAAGAATATCCTTAAACAAAATCCCAATTCCAAAAGGATGATCAAAGTGCATCATGAAAAAACTTGGTGATTTCTCATTAAATAGGAAAAACTGATTAAGACCTCAAAACATGATTTCAATTCATTTTCAACTCCAATAAAGAAATTTAATATGGTAGAAAATTAAAAATACTACTTTTTATGGTGAAAAGAGATAGGGAACCACAAGTGCATGGACGGATATAATCATTCATTCCACTGAAACCAACAGTTAATATAACACTATTAACTTTAAAATAATGAGATAATGGAGGATTGGAACCACAAATGCATGGATGTAATAAAATAAAAGTGAAAAATGATGAATATAATAAAGGGTTACCTTATATAACTCTCTCATTAATAATATAATAATTTCTTATAAATTTAATTCACCCCCTAAATTATTCCCTAGAATGATCCGAGATCTCAATACACTCACTCTCTCTTTAGTGTGTTAGGTTAGGTAGTGAAAGAAATGATTTTTGGTACACTACATTCACCTGCCCATGGTAATTGAGAATTATTAATCACTCATTTATCACCCCTCACTCCCCTGCATCATATCAGAAATGAATGAAAATTTTTGTAGTATTATGTGTAAACCATATTAATTGATATAACCATGATATAATTTAGAGGTTCTAGGTAATAATCTACTACTCATACAGAAACACTCTGATTACATAAAAATAACACTAGGGAAATGAAAATACAAATTCTTTTAAATCCATGGATTTTGATGGGTAATGTATCCTCAATCACACCATAGTAGTCTAAACACCATCACTATATAAAAAAATTATCCAATCAGAACCATTATGAAATATTATAATTTTTCTGGAGATCAATATATTTATAAGTTTTCATGAGGTTATTTATATAATGGACACATAAAGGTCATATTCTACCAATTATTTCAGTGTCGATAAGAATGATCAATATCTTTATTGATTAGATGGTTACATGTATCTTTTTGTGAGGGTTGTTATGTATTTATCTAATCTCTTTAATATCCTATATTTTCTTGACACTCTCCCATAAAAAATACAATAATATTAAGAAACATCTTTCCAAGAAATCAAATTGATCTTTTTTGAATATAGAAAATCACTTCTCTCTAGATTATAACATCCATCAACAATTTCCCCATGTTCCTCTGGTTGAATTTCAACATTCCCTAACAAATTCACTCATTATCCAGCTCTGATTTTTAGTTTCTAAGGTTGGTTATTTAGTTTTTTCCTATTATTTTAATGACTCTAATGGTTTAGGAATCAATGGTTTATGATTAAAATTTGTTTTCCCACTCCTGCACCATCCCCCAGCACCCTTTCTGTACTATCACCCATCACCCCACCCTAAGACCCTCCACCCAGCCCTCTCACCCCACGCCTCTCACAACCCCACCCGCACCCCCTCCCCCTACACCCCCACCACTTCCCTCTTCCCCACCCCCTTTAGCATCCCCTCTGCACCACTCCCCCCATCCCCTCCACCCACCCCTCAGCCCCCCCCCCCCCCAACTGCATCCCCACTGCCCCTAGGACCAGCCCCCCCTGCACCACTACCCCTAGCCCCTAGCCCCTAGCACTCCCTCCCCCCTCTGACACAAGTATTTCTTCTATAATATCTTTTTTATTATTTATAATTCAGTTATTTAGAAATATATATTACTCTTCTTCTTCTTCTTGAATTTATTTAACTAAATGGAATCTATGATTCGTTTCTTTAATTGATTTCATTGGTTACTTTAGCTCACTTCCATCAGTCGGGACATTAATGGACAATTTGAAATGATCCATTATCTAGAATATCCTTCCTTAGTGTAGGTAGTTCATCTCTATTTCAACATCCTCTTCACTTCCATCAGTCATGACGTTATTATTCCAACATTCACTATATTTTTTCCAAATGTCTAGTATCACTATTATTGAAAAATAAATCACATTATCTTTGTATTGTGTGTAGTATATCTAGTTTTTCTTTCTTTCAATTTTTGGACCACAACAATATGATCTTGAGACTTATTTAGATATCCAAGTATTTTATTCACGATCATAGAAAAATTGGATGATATGGATGGATTCTCATTATTTAATCACACCCATATTTGTATAGAATTGGTTTTTAGACCATGGGTAATAGATAAATATGCACGAGTTCAAAAACATTTATCAGGATAATCTTTCACATTACTCCATGAGCTGACGATGAAAATATTATTAGATCAATTAATGTTAATTTGACATAATTTTAAGTATTTTTTTCATAATATTATCAACATTAGTTTTTGAGGTAGCTACTCTTGTTTTCTTAAAAACATGTAATGATTCAACTTGGATGACTTTTTGATTTATCAATTTCACCTATTACTCCAATCATTATAGATTTAGATAATACATATCATATTCAAGAGATTTTAACATTTCTTCAAATCCCTTTTGTAACTTTAGAATCAGATCTTCATACACTTTATTAGCATTTATAAGAGAACTATCTAGTTCTTTTATACTATTATCTTTAACATCCAGATATAAATATTTGACATCCATAGAGTTCCAATATAATATTTCTAGTGAAAAGGCCACTTCTATAATAACAACCTCATAAAAAATATCATTTCCAATTATTCTTCATTTATAGACAATTTTTCATTGAAACGTGATTGAAATGTCTCCTTATCTTCAATAACTATTATTATGGAGATGTATTTACTATCATTTATAGTGACATTATATTTAATTGAATTATAATCTAAATATAAATAAGGTTTCTAATATTGTATCCCCCTTGAACACTTATTCCCCCATGCACCCCCTCCATAGCCCCCCTTGAACCCCCTTGCACCTGCCCCACCTTGCACAAACTTTCCCCCTCTTGTACCCTTGCACACCCCCTAGGTACATGTTTGCCTGGCCTTGGTCATGCACTATAGGATCCTTTTATATATTATCACATGCATAAGCTCGTTATCACCCACAAACGTATGCATTTTCCATATATATACCTAATCCCACCATGCACCTTATATGTAATCAAGATTCCATGGGTTGATATACATATAACAAGAGAACATATTATATATATGCTTAGCTATGAATATGCAGTGAGTCGCCTTAGAATCTAGTTGTTGTAACACACACGAACGTGTCACTGGATACTTTAAAATAAATCCCAGTGATATGATGAATCCTCATTAATTGAAACTAAAATCTGAAGTGGGGGAACATGATAAGTGGGAATGGAAATATATCATATTAAATTACAAAACCATACTCTCATGTTATAATCCATCTCACCTCACATGCCTTCACCCAAACTATCTGAAATACTACCGATTAAAATATCTTTCACTATCCCACCTATAGAATTTCATCATATGGTAATGCCCTCATTATATGATTTTCAGTCACTATAGTTTTACAGCAATCTATCATATTAAACATAAATAAATCCTCACATTTAACCATTTATTCCACTAATATTTTCTTACTGTAGTTAATAATTAAGGGAGAAAAAAACTATAAAAATATAACCTCATATCTATTAGTTGAATGAACTTTTGGTCCTTGATCTAAATCATTCATTTTTAAATATCTATTATCTATCAAGGAAGATAACTGCTGCTAGATTCACATTAATTAACATCGAATATTATATTCATTTCATGAAGTATTAAAAGGGAAAATAGGATTCACTATTTATGATCTTTATCATGATCCCCAAAGTCATCCATAATATAATACTCTCATAAAGGTAGAATTATGATACGTGAGGTATTAATAAATGTCAAATATATATATATGGTATACCACTAAACCCAAACCCTTCTCACAAAGGCTTTACACAAAGACATTTTATATCATTCTTGAAAATGAAAAAACTAAATTATGGGAGACTCACTCTTATATTTTCTGAATATTTTATACCCTGTATAGGTTATTATATATAGAGAACATCTTCTTAATTTGGGTTTAATAAATTAATCAAAACAAACCATGTCTAAACTAAAAAAATTAACTCATTAACCTCAAGGTGAATTCAGAAACACTTCACCACTAGTTAATCATCAAAATTATCATCAGACTATCTGATGTACTTTTAATGAAGTATTCAAAACTGTGACTTATCCCTCAAAAGTACTTATTATAATCCCATGAATAATTTCATTATCATCAAAAAACCTAAAAATCCTAAATCCATTAGAAAACATTATGGGAAACATCCAAGGCCCGATGTTTGTGATATCATTATGAAACCTAGTGTGAATATCATCCTAGCCTAACCAACCCATATTATATTAGAAATTCATGACATGTAGATCACACAAAATCAAATAATATTAAAAATTCACATTGAAGCCAACAAAAAAGTGATAATACATGAGAATATTTACATTTTAAATAATTCATCCACTACATGAGGTTAATATTACCAATCAATTCCTAAAAAAACTTACATTATGTTATATCAATAAATAAAATATGGAACACTTTTATGGAAAATTTAATGTTTCATCTCATACCTACTATACACACATGAGTTCCACGAAAAAATATATTTAAAATAGCCTATGGAAAATCACAAAATTAAATTTTAAAAATTATTTCAAAATATTCATTTTATGATGATTTCGATAAAAAAATTTATAAAATAATCCAAATATAAAATTAAATTTTATAGCTAATTTTTTTTATTTTTAGATAGAAAAACAAACCATCACCACACATGACCTTGTGAACTATATGATTGTCAACAGATATCTGTTCAACTAAGGTGGAACTAAATATACTACTGAAGAAGATATGTATCTTTTGATGACTATTAGTATAACGACATCCCATCACAATTATAGAGTTAGAGAATGTAATAAAATTATTTCTAAATAATATCAATAATTACATGAATATAAAATATCTTGAAGAAATTTCATAAAAGAAAGAGGATTAAAATAATCAATTAATAAATGCAATAATTTTTAATTATATATTCAATATAAATCAAAGGTCAAAATAACTATTTTCTATGATAAAGATCCATTTTCGCATCAAATTCCCTAGAAACATTTATGTCATATATTTAGAATAAAGTAATATATTTGAAAAAAATAATAGAATACTCATCATATAGAATACCGAAATAGAAACCTTGAAAAATGTCGTGTATAAAAATAAAGCCATACCCCATTATATACTATAAGTAGAATAAAAAATTTATAAATCCCAATAAAACATTGATTTCATGAAATGTTTCTAAAATCACTAAATAAATGATCATAGTGACATACCTCCATTGAAAGAGTGTGTATAAATACGAATTTTTTATATATAATTTTCCTTTATCTATTGTACAAAAAATACACATTATTAGTGTGATTTAATTAATGATCTAGTGAGATTACATATTTAAATACCCATAAAAACCCAAAAATCATGGGAAGAACAATATAAGATATTAAATAGCGATGAAAGGAATACTCTTAACAGGTACTGATGAATTAGAACCATACTGATCATACCATTGACACATTTGTAGTAGGGGGTCCTTAAAAATCACCATGGATTTTAGAGTTATGGCCAAACGATCATTGGAGATAGGTATTAATTTCCTGGGAGAGAAGCAGTCATGAAGTAGTAACTATGATGATCGTGGAAAAGAGTGAAGGGGTCGACTCGTGTGGATCCCACTCATTGAATTTTATAGTTACGAAGATTCATCAATTAGAGGAGTAACACATGATGGTGGTGTGGGAGAAGGGTCTCTAGGTGGGAGATGATTCTCCCCTCAATGAGAGAGGACTAGGTTTTAAATGTTCACGTATCAAGGGAGGCGCGGTGACGTTGGACGGGGAGGAGGTCGCGGGTAGGTCGAGGGAGGAGGAGGGTATAGAGAGGCAGAGGGAGGAAGAGGGTCATAGATCGGGGGGAGTAGTAGCGGCGTTTAGTGGAGAGGAGGTTGTGGAGAGCTCGAGGGAGGAGGTCACGACAACGTTTTGCGGGGAAGAGCTCGATGGAGGAGGAGGGTCGAAGAGGTCGAGGGAGGAAGGGTCACGTGTCATGAGAGGAGGATCCCAAAGATTATGCAAAAAAATAGTTTCCATAGTTTTTAAATTAAACCACGGATATAAACATACTATAGCAACAGATCTATAAAACCATGGCTATAGATTAAATATCTAGTAGTGCTATTTTAAATATATGTCACCTTGTTGTTAGAGATGATCATACAGAAGATTTAGCCAAAAAATGCTTCATGAATTTCAATAGGTCAGAATTGAGAACAAACAGTTGAGTGATGAAGTGATGTCTCTCAAAGATGTGGTTGAAGGTCTGCAAAAAGTCTTGTAATCCGAACAAGCTCATGTTGCTCATTCTATTGAGGATGTTAGTGGTCAGATTCAATAAGAAGCTACCTATCTGACTCTACAAAACATGAATTAATTAGCTAACAAGGTAGATGATAGAGAAAAGAAAATAGTTCAAGAGATGTGTGAGCTTGTCATTGGTCCCCAAAAACTGACTAATGAGTACAAGGAATATCTACATAATTATTTGAATAAGCTAAAGTCCCCCACTTCAGTCATTAAAGCCTATAGTGCCTCTGGATAGTCAACTCATCCACTTGACAGTGATCTTCTTAGAACTATTGTTAAAGTGGAATTTCAATTAGTGTTAAGTGGATTTAAAAATGATACTCTATCTACAGTTATCAAGAATAGTGACTAGGTTCTTGATTTGGTAAGGATTCACTCAAATATTGAAAATAATGCTCTGGAAGAAATTACTATGAATGTGGATTTCAACTTTTATATGTTTCTATTTAATCATGAAATGAAAAATATTTTCAAGAATCTTGTAGAGAATATAAAAATACCTCAAGTCACACAAGCCTTCAAGACTAAAGTTCAAACCCTGAAATATTTGACTCTTTTATTGGACATGTTCATTGAGAACAACGACGATTTTGAGAAAGAAATGCAGTATGGTGGTGATATTATTACTGAATTCATTCAGTTGTTGAAGTCTTATCTTCATGCGAAGAGAACTGCTATTGTGGATCCTGTAACTACAACTTTGTGGCCTGGTTAACATCCTTCCTCATCCCCTACCTTTTCTTCTACCTCAATGTCTATATCTCAGGCTCTGAGCAAGATCAGAACTATTATCCTAGCCCAAAACATGCCTTGGTCTTCCTCTAAAACTACTTTTGCACCATCTATTTTGTAAGGACTCCCACCCCCTTCTCTAAAAGTTGGCTCACTCCCTCCTTTAACCTCTACTTATGCTCTTGTGGCTCCTTCTGATCATTCTACCAAGGGAAAAGAGAAGAAACTATTGCTAAAGAAAAGTGAAAATTGTATCTTGATTGGGATATTTTGTACCTTTTCATATCTGTTGAAGTGACACATCATTTTCCATACAATTAAATGTGACCAACTAATGTCTATTCTCTTCTTAACTTTCATTATTTTTTTCATGTATTTTTATGATAATCCCATAGGGGGAGAAAACTTCCCTAAGGGAGAGATAGCTTACTCTGAACATATATCTCATTCATGTGATTTGTAATCATCAAAAGGGGGAGATTGTTGGACTCCTCATGATCCAATCATGTTTTATTAATCACCAATAATGTACGTCCTATAAATATTGTAAATCATATTTAATTTGTCTGAAATCCTGGATAGATATGGTTGGTTTCTTTATGCTTTAAATATACTTTCCAAGTTCTTAATTCCTATAAATCATGTTTTATTATTTTAAACTATATTTAATTTGTTTTATAATGAGTTTATTTTATGAATAATCATGTATAATTCATTCTATGAATTTTACAACTTAATTATGTATATATATATTTGGTAAGTCTGAGAAACCGTGAGTCTACCACCGGTTCTGGTTTTCTGGCAATGCACCCAGATAGCGTGACCCCGCCATAGATACCCAGACACCATGACCAGCTTCAGATCTCATGAATTTTATGACCCCGGTTCCTTGCTACCATCACTAAGACACCATTAGAAGATTCTAAAAATGACCAGAAACCATGATCCTAACACCGCATCTGTGCTACAAGTTCCTGATCTAAATACAAATATGTCATCATGATTGTCTCACCACTCAAATTAAAAGATGAAGACATAGTTTCCTAGTGACACAGTTTCCAAGTGATACCATTTCTAGACCGACTATGACACCATTCTTTAATCTTATTTTTTCATTTTCAATTTAATTTCTAATCATCATATTTGAGTCATTTAAATGAACTGACATAATTAATATTTCTTTCAAGACATGTCATCTTATAGTACATGGTACGAGGTGTAGAAAACATCCATCATATTCGATCGAACATGTGATCTCTAAAATGAAAATAAAAATTTGGCACTAGATCAAAGAAGACGAGAAGTGTACAACGATATGCAGTAGAAGCATGAACATTTTTGAAAAGTGAACTGATATATACAACAAGAAGCATCTGAAGAACACATAAAGCATTCTCAAATCAAAAGGATGTACTACTGTATATAAGATCCCAAAACAACTTTACATTACCAACTCTACCAAAAACATGAGTTAGATTTAACTAGAAGCCAGAGTACTAGACTGGTGATACAATGTTTTTTACAAGAGGACTCGATACTTGCAGTCGCTTTATCCTACAAGTCCAGAGCTGCATAGAATAACACCCAGAGCAATTCTAAACATTTCTCATCATCTTTACTCTGTTGTGTATTGTTTTATATTTCAATCAATGTGTGTGTGTCTATATTAAAACACACATTGTCTCTGATTCGAACTGTCACTGAAGTTGTTCATGGTTTAATTATTTATATTCATACTATTGACTTTATATGTGGAAAGTAGGGCCGAGCCCATAGAGAAGACCACTTTTGACAAAAAAATTTCTAAACATTTCCAAATGTCCCCATAGTTCTCAATAGTGGGGTCAATTATAATATTTTTTTACTTTTTATATGTTCTTACTTTTGTTTTTGTATTTTTATTGAGTATATAAGTGACCAAAAATTTTAAATCCAAAATATAAACTGAATTGAACTAGGGAAAAGTTGAAAACATAGAGAAACAGAGATATAAAAATGCTGATAAATGAAAAATCTAGTAAAACGCTTGAGGAAAATTCTCCATACTACTAGTTTTTAAAGTATTCTAATTAATTTTAAAGTTATTTTTGTCTACCACCATTTAAAAATAATGACTTACCACCCTCACCAAGTGTTATTTCACAAAAGCTTGTGAATTTTGGTATTCTCCACTCCAAAATTAATCTACCGTGTAATGTGTAACTTAAAAATGACCACAAGACGAACTCGCTGTAAGTCTTAAAGTATTTTGAATTATTTCTTTTGAAGATATATCCATGATAAATCAAGCCAATTTATTGTGGAGTTTTGAAATTATGTTCTAGTGGTAAAAATAAATTGAATGAAATCAGTATTAATCTCACCAATCAAATTATGAATTCATTGAAATGATTAAGTGAAAAGAAATAATTTAAGGATAACCAGCAAAACATCACTATCTCCCCGAACTAGAAGGTTTGGCAAAAAATTATCTCTATTTTGTAAACAAGAATCATTCGATTACAATGAAATAAATTTTCTGTAGAAGAGAGGAAGAGATATCCCTTTATAACCTAGAATCGCTGCTTCTCCTGGTCCTTGGGTCTCTAGGGAATGGTTCTCCGAGAAGTGTTCCATGATTTTCCCCGAGTTCTTGCACTTATCTGGACAAAAGTGGACGATTGAATGAATCCAATGAATCACCCCTACTAATTCTATTGCTTTCTCTACCTTTAATATCCACTGTCATTTTCTTCACATCACCAACTCTTTTCCACCGACTTTAAGTGTCCTTCATGCGTGCACCAGACACGTGTGTTTTTTCGCAAACCACACGTCACACTAGATTTTCCCTTATAACTATCTCCCGGTGAGTTAGTTGTCTGGACCTTGACGTCTTTTAGGATTTGGTGTGAAGCAAAACATGTTTTCGACTACACTATGAACCTACACAACTAAAACAAAATAGAATAGTTCAAACATGAAGAAATAATTTATTGTTAAAAAGTTAATTAATGTTAATTAATAAATATCTTAGTTGATAATTATTAAATATTATTATTATGATATTTTATTTATTATTAAATTATAATTAAATAATATTATTATGTTTTTAATTTATTATACTAAATTAAGTTATTTAATTGGTGAAAGAATTATTAATAAATAGTAATTATAACTTTATTAAATTCTTAAATTATATTTATATCAACTAATTTTAATTTTAAAATTTAATTATTATATTTATTTTATTGAAATAATATTAAAATAAATGTTTTTATAAATTTATTTAATTTAATAATTGGTATTATTAAAAAATTATTATTGTTTATATTTTAATTTAAAAAATTATTATTAGTTTGTATTATATTTTATTTTATAACTTATCTACATACTAATATTATAATAGTTATATATTATAATTGTTATTTATTATTTAAAAAATGAGGTTAATATAATTTAGTAATTATTAATTTATTTTAATTTTATTATTTATTTCATATTTTATTATTTATTTCCTTCTTCCCCCCACCCAATTTGGGGCGCATGGAGAAGGGGTTTCAGCTTATTTCTCTAGGTTGGAGTAGCAGAAGCTCATTCTTCCTCTTGAATAATAGGCATCGGTCCATGGGTCGACCTCAATCCAGCGACAGACTACTCGAGGACTCCTTCTCCCTACTGCGTAGCTTCACCTCCGCCTTCGAAGAACCTGAATTAGCCTCCTCGGCTAAGCCTCTCAGTAATGAAGTCCTCCTCAAATGCGGAAGATTCAGTTTCTATTGATCTCCTCGACTCCGGTGTTCTAAATCCATGATTCACCTCAACTGGAGCAAGTCTCTGGATTAGAGAACTCCCCTCCACAGCAGCGGCGATCAACATCCTTCAACAGAAGCGGATCCAGGTCTCGGAAGGTGTGACCCAGGCTTCAATGATGGTGCGACTTAGCCCTTGTGGTAGTATAAGGAGGGTTCTCAGATGTCAATAACAAGTTATAGTGGATATTTCTTCAACCTCCAACAATCTCCCATGCTTGTGGCTTCATCGGCAATAGATTTGGGTTCAGATATAGCATGGAGTTGTCTGATTTTTTCATTCCGTTGTTGAATCTTTGGTTCATGTATGTGTATTGGAAATCAAGGGTGTTTTCATTCTGTGGGAATGATGATTTTATCTTGAATTTTTGGTTGATAATGAAATGGGAAGCGATGGGAATGGATGAGTGATGGTGGGAGATGAGATGGACCGGTGAGATGAGGATGCGGTGTCGTAGGGATGAGAATGGAGGCAGAGTTTGTAGTGCGTGATGAATAGGGGAAGCAACAGTGAAACAATGAAAAGGTTGAGTTATGGTGGCACAGTGAAAGAGAAACCATGCAACATGTATTAATGTACAAAGATTAAATGGTGGATAAAACTTGATGTGCCACCGTTTCAAGTGAAACTATGAAAGGGTAACAGTGGATGGGAGTTGAAAATGGTGCGAGGAAGCAAGGTAGGAGTTGGGGGTAGCTGTTCCACCGTACATAGCATGGAAAAAAATTTAAAATCTGATTAAAAACAAAAACTAAAATACATACTAGATAATTTGCGAAACACTAAAATTAATAAAAACAAGTATATAAAAATTAAAAACATAAATAATAATAATGAAATGAATAAAGTATTTATTATATTATTAGAAAGATTAATATATTAAACTAAAATTAGAACTAAAATAAAACATAAAATTAAGAAGAAACTAAATTATAAAATAGAAAAACTCAATTTAAATTATAAAAAAATGTTAATTTATTTAAAATAGTTACATCAAAAAAATAGATTAATTAATGTAAATAGTTAGTTATTTTGTTATTAAATACTTAAGTTCATTAATGAAATTAGATTAAAGAAATTTAATCAGTGTAGTAAGTTTATAAAATTAACATTATATTTCATGAATTATTAAAAGATGGATAATATTTAGATTACGTTACTTTAACTAATTAATATTTAATACATGAAATGATAAATTTAAAATACATTATTTATGTAAAAAATAATAACTAATTAATTAACTTATATATGTTAAAATATTAAATATGCAGACAAAAACACCAAACTAAATGAAAAGTAATTATACTATTAAATTTAAGTAAGATATAATTTGACTATTTTAATGCTTAAAAATACAATTTAAATTAGAAAAAGGGAATGAATAATATATTTAATTATAAAAATAAAAAATGCACACTAATTTAACAAAAATTGTAAAAGTAAGTAAATAAATAAATAAAAATTAATTAATTAGATGTTTCAAAAGATGTGTTTTAAAGGGCACATCAAATTTCCTCACACTTAATCATTTTTTCCTCAAATGATCTGATGTTTTATTGTCATTGTGAAACCAAAAAAAGTTTTATGAATCTATTCAACATGTAACATGCCAAACAATTAAAAAGAAAAGGACTATGAAACTATCAACATGATTTTAATGAATTAATTTTTCAAATGAAACATTTCCAAAAATAAAATTCTCACTGGTAGTCAAGAGAGTAATTAATCGTCAATAAATGAAGGTGTCATGCCTCATATGTGGCTCTACTTTGTGACCCAATTCAATCCAGTTTCAGGTTCAAAGTCCACGGGTGACAAGAGGTATTATATTACTGGAATTAAAAACCTAACTAGAATTTTTTTTATTTTGACTCATCACCAAGGTTTCAAAAATAAATATATATTTTTTTAAACACCACAATGATAGATCATAAATGATTCCCATATAAACAATTTTCCCCATCTTCATTCGTCGTTCATTATTCCCTCACCTTAATGAACTTGTTTTTGACCATAAACACTCTATTTATTTTTTCCCAAGCCATATATCATGTGATAAGAACTATTCTATGCACTTATTCAAGGTGTATAGAGGGATTATAGTCAACAAAAATGCACCCGGCATATAGGGTCTCAGAGATTTACTGTGGGATCCCATATGCCCAAACTACTCCAGTTCCAAAAGATTTATATAAAAATCATTTACCTGGTCTCATTATGGCGATTACTTTAATAATTAAAAGAATAATTAGCTCCATAGAATTAAGATCAAAATTTCTGTTACAAGGGTTATGATCATTACTCCACTAACATGTTACCCATATCACTCTCAAAAGTAGTCACTAAACCAAAATTCCATTAACACCACTAATAAAGAACACTCGACAACTATTCAACCTTAATAATTTAATATTCAAAGCAAATATTAACTACCAACAAGGTACTTGTACTAAGGCAAGACCCATTTGAGAAATAGTGTACAACCTAATATTGTGTAAGAATTTTGAAAACTATTAACCATTTTTTTAAAAATAGAATGAAATTGAAGTAGAAATTGATGGGATAACAATTATGCACAGTTTACATAGTCAAAAATTGACACCCTCCCCCACACTAAAAACCCTACTTTGTCCCCAAAGTTGAATTCTAAAGTAGAGAATAAAAATTAAAAAATTAAGGTTCAAAACAAATTTTTAATAGAGTATATTGACTACATGTTAAATGGGTCTCAATGAAGTTCAGGATGTCTTGTTTGCTATAATGAATAACATAACAGTAGGTTCTAAATCAAATACAAGCATTATCATTTATTTCTAGTGAAACGGATTTTCCATTAAAGTTAAAATATGGAACTTAACTTGTGGGTGCTTCGAAAATTGGGTCTAAGCAATTTAATATATATAGATTTCAATAATATTATCAATATAGTAGAGCAATTAATGCTAAAAACCCCATCCTAAAGTATTTTCATTACAAAAAACAAAACAAGTATGCATATACCCCCCAAACATTGTTTGATGAAATAAAATTATTTTAATCAACTGTGAATTTTAATTTTTTTTGCAAGGATGAACATGAAAAATTATATTATTCAACATAGTGACATGCAAAAAAACTTTTTATTATGAAATACATGCATCAGATTTTATGGAAAACATGTAGCTGATTTTCTAATATAAGCATAAAATTTTAAAGCAGTAACATATACAGAAAACATTTTCATGAAAAAAATGATACATATTTTTTTTAATTTAGTAAGGACCAGAATAATGAAATAGAAATTAATTTTAAGGTACATACCTAGCTTAATATTTTTTCATTAATCCTTAAATGTTGGAATTCCACACCTTTATTAGCATAGTAACAACATCCTAAAAACACAGAGCATGTCAACCAGGAACAAATATCTAGAAGAGATAGAGCATACAGAAGACAAAAAAGAAGAACGTTATTCAAAGAAAAAAATACAGAAACAAAAGTAAACACAAAAGAAGAAATATGGGTTGAATCCCATGGAACATTAAGTTTTAAAGTCTTCAGATGGACTTTATTAAATTAAAATTTTATTTTGTATTAACACTAAAAACCCATGGGTTTCCTCCCATACACCACTATATTAATAGTCCCCAACTAGACTTTATTTACCTAGATATTTCTATCCAGGATCATTTAATGGGAATGAATTATTAATATTGTGAACTTAACTATTATCTAAATATTAAAGAATAGGATCATCTAATACATTCTCATTAATACTTCAAAACAATATTTTCAAAATTTCTTTTAACAAAATAGTTTATAATATAATGTCCCACCCATTTTGGCCTCTAAATACCACTTACTCAGCTCTATAAATGTTCAACATCTTCCAAATAAAATCACTAAATTGACCAAGAATACTTACATGGCTTCCCATACAATTAGAGGTTAGCTCCAACCTAGAATTAGAAGAAAAACCATCATACAAATAACAAGTATTTTCATCAAATGTTCCCAGCAGAACTTGCACAATAGACAACTCAAAAAACAATCGGAAAAAGAAATAATACTCATGTTCCATCAGGTGTTACCCAATGTCCATAGACAACTCAAATAATGTGAATCATTATAGTTCAGGTTATAAGTCATCACAAATAACATCAAATTTAGTAATAATGAAGGTTCCTAGAATAGAAACTTTCTCATAACGGGAAAAATATAATTTTTCATCAGGACTCAGTCCATAAATATCTCTAAATTTAGTAACCCTTAAATAGACTACTTCATAAGGAAAAATTTTAAAATCAAGTTTAGACATTTCAGGATAAGAATCTGACTCACTCTCTCAAATGGGTTATGGGGAATGATATTTCTCATCTAGAAAAAGGAGTGGGACAATAGTAAATGCTGGAAGAAAAGTTTCAATAGGATGGGGAATAACGATTTCTGTGACTTCCTGAGGGAAAGAACCATACTCAGCCCGAACCACAATTTTAAAATATTGATTCTCAGCAACGTCTATAAAATCATAACCAACCACATGTTGAGGATTTTAAACATCTATAAACACCTCCACATCATCAATATCTTGGATAGTGAGTTCCCCCTTGTACATATCTATGATAGCACTAGATGTATCAAGGAACGGTCTCCCTAAGATGATTGGGACTTTTCATCATAGTCCATATCTATGATAAGTAATTATGTTGGTAGTGTATTTTTTCTACAATCACTAATAGTTCATCCACCCTCCTAGTAGGGTGTGTGAGTGACCCGTCTGTAGTATTAAGATAAACAAAAGTTGGTTTCAAATCTCTAAGACATGACCTTCTAAAAATGATTAAGGAATAAATTTTATGCTTTCTCTTAAATCACAAAAACAATTATGTTTCTTACTTTATCCTATTTTTCATTGAATAATAAAGGTTCCAGGGTCCTTCAATTTTAAATTTATGTTCTCTAACATGATCTCACTACACTCTTCATCGAGATTAACATTGTCCAAATTCTTCTAATCATTCATATTTTTTAGAAATATATTATTAAAAGCAACATATGAAAATATTTTATCTTAGGCTTATAAAAATAGCATGTTGATAGTAATATTTCGAATCATTTTAGAAATCCTCAAAGTGTCAGGTTTATTATTCTTATTCACTCTTTTAGGGAAGAGAATGGGAGGGGACTAATTTTTTAGAATAAGTTAATTATTCTCCTTCTCATCAATTCCATTTTTTCTTTTTTTCTTTAACTAATTCCCACTTCATTTTCCTCAATTCTTGAGCTTTTTCAAAAGTAAGTTCAACATTTTTTTCATGTTGAACAAAGCTGTCCAGATTCCCAAATTCAATTTTAAAAAGATTTTTCTTTCCCGATTCAGTTTTTTCATCAATTTTAGTTTTCCCATAGTGTTGCTTTACGTGTTCTTGGGTGTGATGTCTAGATCTTGTGGTTACATCATTGATATTATCTCTTGGGTAAAGAATTTAAGTGTTGGGAAGATTTTTGTTTTCCTTATCAGCTTGATCCCTAGCCATTTGAACTATTTGATGTTCTAAATTTTGAATCTTTCTATCTGTTTCCTTCCTAAACGAACTGATCTCTCCCAAAACATGTTGTAACAACCCCTTTAACTCCCCATAAGAATTAGAATACTAGGTCACATATTGGTTCGAGTTACAAATTTTATGGTGTGATTGGTAGTTAGGGGTAGTAGTTTGTTTTATGACTCTTTGTTATTTATAGGACATGTTTGGGTGATTTTGATAACTATAAGTGTACTGATTGGAGAATTTATCATTTGAACCTTATTTCCTAGCTCCAAAATCCAAAAATTTGGCACTCTCATCAATCTAGATAGGGGGATCAAAATTTGGACAACATGTATAAGTGTGACCGAACAACCCACAATGATAACATTACTCCCATTGCACCCTATCACATACAACATCATCCTAAGGATTGACTTCACCTCTATGGATGACCCTCTTCATAGAGAACATGTGTTGAGATTTTTGAGAAAGGTTTTCATACAGAAGATCATCATAAATAAGTTTCATCTAATCAGCACTGGAGTCATGAAAAGTCACCCCCACAAAATTGGCCAACTAAATTTTTGTTGTAAGGGGTGAGAACATTATAGAAGGTCTCCATGAGTATATGGGGAGAACTCTGGTGATTGGGACTTTGTCTAAGGAGAATTCGAAATCTATCCCATTCCTCATGAAATAACTCCCCCTCATCCTAGAAAAACCCAAAAATTTAGTGCCTAATCTTTGAGGTGGTGTTCCTAGGATGAAAGTTTGATAAAAATGTAGTAAACACCTCTTCCCAGGTCTCAAATATTTCTTCATCAATGTTCTAAAACCAAATCATATCCTTACCCTTTATGAAAAATTGAATCATTATAAATGTCAAATACTCCTCTAAAATATTTCTCAGAGGTAATTGTTATATAGAACTATAGAACTCTATAATTAATCGAAGTGAATCCTTTTTTAGAAGACCATTGAATGAATGAATATGATAAATTCCAAACTGATTAATTTTAGAGTTCCTAGACCTAGGAGAAAAAACAATACAAGATGGGTTAATTGATATAGTTGGAATTTGATACTCCCAAAGTCTAGGTAACTTGGGGATAGAATTAAGGGCAGTGGCACATTCATTTTTTGATCAACTCTATTATCCTGATTCTCCATTACAATATTTTTTTCAAGAAGCAGTTATATGTTTGTCTTGTTTAGATATTGAAGGCTCTAATGTAACAATTAATTCTATTGTGATCCTATAAAGTGTAATGAAAGTTCAAAATTTCACAAAAGTAGAACTAATCGGTGTTCAAAAGTACATAGAAAAGTAGTAATTCAGTATTAAATGAAGCTCTTTTTTTAATGTTTTAAATTTTTCAATTTTTTTTTATTTTTTTATATGTTTTTTATATTACTTTTTTGAAAATTAATGGATCGTTCCTTCCCTATAAATGGTAAAAAAAATATGATACTGACTATTATTGATGCCAGTCAATATTTAATTAATTGTATTACTACCAACTACTGTATATGTGGTAATTAGCATCGAACGCACAAAGAAGAAATTTTTTGACCAAAACATTTCTAAACATTTCAAAATTTCCCTACTGTTATCAGTAGTGGGGTGGATATTTATATTTTTTATTTTTATATTCTTTTATATTTGTGTTTGTGTTTTTATTAAGTAGTTAAGTGACATAACATTTCAAATCTTCAATTTAAACTAAATTGAACCAATAAATAGTTGAAAACATAGAGAAACGAAGATATAAAAACGTTGATAAATAAACAATCTAGTTAAATTCTGAGGGAAAAATATCCATCCTACTAGTTTTTAATGTTTTCCAATTCATTTAAAATTTATTGTAGTGTACCACCTTTTAAAAAGAATGACTTAACTCTCTCACTAAGAGTTAAGTCATAGAAGCTGATTGATTTTGGAGTTCACCACTCCAAAATAAATCAACGGTCAAAATATTGATTTTAAAAGGAAAACATGACAAATTCTCCATATGTCCTGAAGTATTTTTAATTTTTAATTTTTTTAAATGATTTATCCATGATCAATCTCACCTATTGATTGTGGAGTTTTGAAATTAACATCTAGAGGTAAAAATTAATTGAATGAATTCAATATTAATCTCACCAATCAATTTTGAATTCATTGAAATGATTAAGTGAAAATTAATAATTTAAGGATAGCCTACAGAACTTCTCTTTCTCCCCAAACTAAGAGGTTTATCCCAACACTATCTCTATTACATAAAACATGATCATTAGATTACAAAGATATGATGTTTAAGTAGAATAGAGTAAGTAATCTCCCTCTACAAGCCTGAATCGCTATTAATCTTGGTCCTTGGGACTCTAGGGAATGGTTCTTTGAGAAGTGTTCTTTGATTTCCCAAGAGTTTTTACTCTGCTCTAGACGTATGTGGAAGATCAGATGAATATAATGAATCACCCCCAACTAATTTTTCTAGTTTCTCTACCTTTAATATTCATTGTCATTTGTTGCATGTCACCCACTCTTTTCCATTGACATTAACTGTCCTACATGTGTGCACTATACACATGCATTTTTTTCACGAACCACATGTCACACTAGCTTGGTCATTGTAACTAACTCATGTTGAGTTAGTTGTGTGAAATTGGACATCTTTTTAGGCCTTGGTGTGAACCTAAACATGATTTTGACTCCACTGTTAACCTGCATAGAAAAAAATAGTTAAAACATGAAGACATAAATTATTATTAAAATTTTAACTAATTCTAATTAATAAATATCATAATTGATAATTATTAAATATTATTAATATGGTTATTAATTTATTATTAAATATTTTATTAAATGAAATTATTATTTTTTATTTTTTATTATCAATTAATTTATTTAATTAGTGTAATAATTATTAATAATTAGTCAGTATGACATTATGATATTCTTAAATTTTATTTATATCAATTACTTTATGGATTTATTTATTATATTTATTCTGTTGAAATTAAATTATAATTAAAGTTTTATTTAATTTATATTAGTTAATAATTGATTTTATTAATAAATTATTATTGTTCATATTTTATTTTTTAAAATTTTCTTCAGTTTTTCTAATATTGTACTTTATAAATTCTCTATTTATTAATATTATAATAGTTATATATTATAATAGTTATTTATTATTTAAAAAATATGTTTAATTTTAATTTATTAATTATTAATTTATTTTAAAATTATTATTTATTTTGTTGTTGTTTTTTATTTATTTCTCTCCCCCCCCCCAATTCGATGCTTTGTGGGAGGGGGTTTTGGGTTCCTTCTCAAGGAAGGAGTAGTGGCGGCTCATTCTTCCTCTCAAATAATAGCCACCGGTCTATAGCTCGACCTCACTCTAGTAGCGGTTGGCTTGAAGACTCCATCTCCCTACTGGGTGGCGACACCTCCACCTCTGAAGAACATAAATCAACCTCCTTGGCTAGCCTCTTAGTGGACAAGTCCTCCAAAAATGCTACGTCTTCTATTTCTGAATATCTCCTTGGCTCAGGTGGTCTATATCTGTGATTCTCCTCAGCAGAAGCAAGTATCTCGATCGGAGGACTCCCCTCCACAGCAGCGGAGATTGGCAGCCTTCAGCAGTAGTGGCTCTGGGTGTCGGATGACACATCCCATGCTTCAATGACGGTGCGACTCAGCCCTAGTGGTGGTACAAAGAGGTTACTCAGATGTCCATAACTGGATATAGTGGCTTCATCTTCAACCTCGAGTAGTCTCTCGTGGTTGTGGCCTTATCCGCAACAGATTTGGGTTCAGATATGAGACTGAGTTGTTTTATTTTCTCATTATGTTGTTTAATATTTGGTTCATGTCTGTGTGTTGGAAATCAAAGGTGTTTTGATTCGGTGTGCATGATGATTTCTTGTTGAGTTTTTGGTGGTGAAAGTAAATGGACGTAGTGGAAATGGATGAGTGATGGTGGGAGATGAGATGGACTACTAAGATGGGGTTGCAGTGTCATAGGGATTATAATGGAGGTAGAGTTTTGCGGTGCATGATGAACATGCCAAGAAAAGGTAAGACTATGAAAAGGTGGAGTTACGATGGCACAATGAAGGAGAAACGATGCCAAAGGTATTACAGCGCAATGATGAAACGTTGGCTGAAACATGTTATGCCACCTTTTCAGGTGAAACTGTGAAAGGGTAATAGTTTCATGGAGCTAGAAATGATGTGAAGATGCAAGGTAAGAGAGGTGGGTAGTTGTGACACTCTTCATAGCCTACAATTAAATTAAAAATATATTAAAAACATTAACGAAAATACATACTAGAAAATTTATTAAAAACTTAAATTAATTAAAACAAGTATATAAAACAAAAAAACACCAATATTAAAAATGAAACAAATAAATATTTTTTTAGATAATTATCAACTATAAAATATCAAACTAAAATTAAAACTAAAATAAAACAAAAAATTAAGAACCAACTATATTATAAATTAAAAAACCTAGATATAAATTATATAACAATGTAAATTTATTTAAAATAGTTAAATTAAAAAAATAAATTAATTATTGTAAAAAGTTAGTTATTCGGTTATTAAATATGTAAGATAATTATTTAAATAAAATAAATTTCATAAGAGTAGTATGTTTATAAAATTAAATTAATATTTAATGAATTATTAAAAGATGGAAAATATTTAGATTATGAAACTTTAATTAATTAATATTTAATAAATGAAATGCTAAATTTATACAACATTATTTACATACAAAGGCTGAATTAATTAATTAACTAATAAATATTAAATTATTAAATATGTTGACCAAAACACCAGACTTAATAAAAAGTAAATATACCATTAAATTAAATATATATATAAATTAACTATTTTAAATCTTTTAAATAAATTTTTAATTACAGAATTTTTATAAATAATAGATTTAATTCCAAAAATCCAAATGTGCACTTATTTAGAAAAAATTGTAATAATAATTAAATAAGTCAATAAAAATTGATTAATTAATTAAGTGTGAAAAAACATGTGTTTTTAAGGCCTTCATCAATATCATGCACTAAACTGAAGGATACACGATATCTTTCCTCTCATTTCTTTTTACATTTGATTACTCCCACAGATAAGTGTGAAAGAGGTCCTTGTGTGACCTGATAGTTTATACACATGAAGAACAATGTAAGAGGTCGTGTGACCTAGACAGTCCTATACACTATTGTTTTCCTTGATCTAGATTGTGAATAAATTTTATTAATATAATATTCCTGGTAAATGGTTATCACCAAATTGAGTGGATTAATTCTCATCTTGAGACTAAACCACTTATTTTATCCACTATGTTGTTTAATTTATATTTTCTCTATTTTATTGTATATTCTAGAAATCACTAAATTTTACATTGATAGTTAATCTTGGATAGAAGTCATAATTGTCTTGCCTTATTTGAATTCCATCAAATGTAGTATCAATAACTCATATGGATATTACTGAGAATTAATAAATCTTTTGAGATGTTATATAAACATTTAATCATCTATAACAAAATTACCTTGAATGACTGGGATGTTTTTATTTTTATTGGAGAACCTTTTTAAGAAAACATTTCTAATGAAATATTTATAGATACTCAATTCAACCCCCTCCTAAGTACTCTACACCGACCAAAAAATTCATTCATGAGTGAGGTTACTATTCTTTTATACAATTTAATATTCATAAGGATTATATTACTATTTTTAAGGGAAGATAACTATTCACCAAAAAATATGATTGTTCCATAAAACCATGAAATTCACCCTGAATGAAACAGTGTATGTCAGAATATTGAAATTCAAAACACAGAAGTGGAAAAATTTAGTTTAATATCTATGTTATAAATATATCCTTAATAAAGTGTCATTTTATAGAGACTCAGTGTTTCATGCATTTCATTAAATTTATTTGTAAATCATTGGGATGTAACATTCTTCCTCCCTTAGGAAATTTCTCCCTTGAAATTTCGTTTTACATTATATGGTGAATATAAGTGAGAGTTTGAAAACATAGCTAATAATCATAAAATCGAAACTTTAAACATATAAGGATATACTTTTAAAGGATAAGTATATCTGAAGTTGTGATTCAATATGTTTAAATATATGTAATCCTTGATTTATTTATTAAAATATATTCTTACGGTCTATTTTTATATTCCATTAATCAGGTTTTTACCACGATCATGAATTTACCAAAGCATATCCCCAAGATTTTCAATCAAAGAGTGTAGCGAGACTCATTTTTATGCATCAATACTCATTCGAGTATAGCTCAAAGTGGTATTTTCGGGTTTTACCAAAAGATATATTTGTTCCAAATCCACCTTTACATATTTATAACTAGACAGAGATGCATTGTTTTTACAAGCAATTTACTTTATACTTACCAAAGATTATAGATTTTGTTTATACATATTCTTATTCATAAGGTTCTTACTAATGTGCTCTATTCCTAATCTCAAAAAATAACTAAACCATCCTTTGATACCAACTATAGGGACCTTATCCTTTTAAATATAACATTACATGATTTTATTAATAATTATACATCAAAATACAAGACAAGGATCATGATGTCTAGTTACCTTAATGACTATACATAGAAAACATAAAACATAAAACATTTATTTATTTAATCATCCGATTGAGCTAATAACTTCCATTGTTCTCATACATCGGCATAGGATAACCTGGGGATAACATGAATAAAGGGGTGAGATAAAAGCCCAGTAAGGTATTTTACATAATAATAAAGCATTAGGGAATGGTTGAGAAGAAGTTACAAAATTATTTGAAAACCATTTTAACTATGAAATCATAACATGTAAACATGAGATCATATTAACATGGAATCATAGTAATGTGGATCCAATATAAAACATGACTTTAGAATGTGTCAAGGCATGTTACACATAGTGGATAAAATTTCAAGGTTAAAAACCAAGTATATTTCACATGGTATCACAAGTCAAGGAAAACATCCAACACCTTTGCAGGTTCTAAGACAAGTCAATGCTAAATTCTTAGACTATTGCGTATGGTGGAACTAGTCATGGATAGCCGCCAAGACCATTCCACATAACTTTTAATGAGACTCAACTTTACACAGTTTATTGGATCACTATCTAGGTGCACCCATCTTAATGTGTTCATTAAAATGTTTTCCACATAAAGAGTCATAAATAATAAATAATACAAAAAACATAAGGGTTACCCATGGAAAGAAATGAGTATCGTAATTCTGAGATAATACATAATAAATAGGAATATCATAAATTTTTACATGAATGTTGAGAATTAAATCATACATGGGAATTAATAATGAAAAAATGAATATATCATGATAAGTGATGTAAAATTTAAATTAAAACATAAGAAAATGTATTAAAGGAGTTTTAGAATTAAAACATTTTTGTTTAGTTGTGAGGATAATACTAATGAGATTTAAAAATCGAAAATGGAATAATATTTTATATAAAACCAGAACTAAACCTAAATGGATTTCATAATAAACAGGTTGATTCTATAAAAAAAATGGAGGATTAAAATAGATGATAATGTGCCCTTGAAATTGAGATGAAATTTTGGATGTTCCTTTAAATTGGGTTTCCTTTTCAGTAAGTATTGAGAAAGAATCATTTAAAAACATTTATATCCTCCAAAGAAATTATTGAATGTATATTGATACATGATAATATAAAAATAATTTTATTATGTGAATAAGAATACTGGATAACTTCAGTTGGGTAAAAAGAAATATAGATCAACCCAAATGAATATAAGAGGTTCAGGTAAAATCCCTTACGAATCCTCGACATGAAAACGTGTGTATTTAGGAGGGATTAATGGGAGATAAAGGGGTCTCTCATCATTTATATATCATTAGTGAAGTATGGGGGAGGTGATAAAACATACCCCATCATTAGGTGTTAAAAATAAAAGGTCATAACATAGAAGAGATTCTTGAATAAAAGTAAGAAAGAGAGGATCTCTTACCTTATGTCTGATGGTGTTCTCCAATTGATATTCATGACTTTAATAATAAAATTAGGTTTGTAAATTAAAAATTATATAACATATTTTAAATTTAATTGATTTATTATGACTTTTTTGAGTTTATTTATATAATTTTGGATTCGTTATGATGTTTAATTTCTTTGTTCAGGTCCGTTTGTTTCATCATCGGTTTACTTATAAACAAGAAATGATAATCATGGAAAAAGAGAATGGTTGTATAGAATTGGGGTGATATTTTATTAATAAATTTATATAAGGTTACATGGTTGTAACTTTCATTTTTTTACATGGAGTGATGATGAATCATTATATAATACAGTAGGGATAACCTTTTGGGTTAATTGGTAGGGTTTTATCACGACAGAAACATTTTGTTTTATACATAAAAACCGCATGTAAAAAATGATTCAAGAACAATTTTTGAGACACAATACATATATTATAGAATGTTTCAACCATAAAAATGAATTCATGATGATAATTGAATATGTTAAATTAAATTGAAAACCCATTGTTCTTGAATATGGTAAATTAACACATATCAGATGGTGTTTTCACTACAAGAATAAAAGATGGGTAAAGAAGAGGAAATAATAAATTATTCCATTATTATAAAAAATTATAGTACATGTAACATACTGAAGTTTTCATAACATTTAGAGGAGGAGTGTTAAGCATAAAAAAGAAAACAAAAGAACATGAAAGGAATGTAAATGATTTGAAAAGACGAATTTACCTCTTAAATTAATCTTCATTATGTGACTCTTAGGGGAAGATGATTTGGTCTTCTGAAGAGACAAACATATTCTAGATGGGGTGGATCATGGGAATATATTTGATAATAATTTAGGAAAGGAACAAAACTTGAGATGATTTTTGAAAAGAGGGGAGTGTGGGTGGTTTTTATAGTCGTGGGGAGGCAGGTTTTCTTAATATTTATATCCTTAGTTTATTATTTCTCCCTAAGAAAAGAAATAGTGATGAATCAATGAAAAAACATTAATAAGTGTATGTTTCTTTTAACCAATTTCTATTTAAATCATACATGAAGAAAGAATGATGCATAAATTCAGGTTTTATCACTTATCATAAATTATAAAAATGTATTATTCACAAAAAATTCATGTATTTTTGGAAAATCCCCAAAATTCACCCAAACCATTTTTTGACGTGTAGAATCAAAAAATGAAATAAATTTTTCAAAAAATATTATTATAAATAGGATTAATTAAATATTTATTTAAAACTATAGTTTACTTGAGAAATACATATTTTAAAACTATAAATTATTTTATAATTCTTTCAAAAATTACATAAGTTCGTATAAATTTATATTAAATCCAAAAGACATAAAATTGATAATTTATGAACAACTTATAGGAAAATACATTTTATTCTAAATTAATTAATAAATTATGACATACAAAATTACCAATAATTTTACTATGTTCATATTATCAATTATAAGACACCAAAGTATTATTTATTCATTCAAGGGTGAGGATACTATTCTTTTGAACAATTTACTATTTATGAGGTTCATATTACTATTTATAAGGGTTGGTTATGATTCACCAAAAATTAATTGTGTTCCATCATACCCCAAAAATCACACTGAACACTACTGTGCTAGTTAGATTTTTAAAAATCAAAACATAGAAGTGGAAAATTTTAGTTTAATATCTAAGTTGTAAATATATCCTTTAAAAAGTGTTTTTTATATACACTTAGTGTTTCATTCATTTCATTAAATTTATTAGTAAATCCTTGGGGTGTTACATATCCCCCCTTTTTAAATTTTTACATTGAAATTTCATTTTACATACTATGTTGAAAAAGGTGAGGGTTTGAATACATAGCTAATAAGTATAAAAAATGAAACTTCAAATATAAAAGGATAAAATTTTAAATGATAGTTATATCCTAACGTTTGATTACATAGGTTTAAATATAGGTAATACTTGAAATATTTCTTAACGTATATTCTTATGGGATTTTTTATTCCCTTAATAGTGGTTAGTACCAATATCCGGAATTTAAAAAAGCATATCCCCTTGGAGTGCCAAACCAAGAGTGTAGCAAGGCCCATTGTCTTGCCCCAGTGACTATTGGAGTCTAGCTCAAAGCGATGTTTTTAGGTTTTATCGATGGATACATCTATGATAAAGACAACTCTACCTATTTTTATCCATATATGGATGCATTTTCTTGATAAACCACTTTCTCTATACTGACCCAAATTTATGTATGTTTTCTTATACAAAGTATTTTTCATATGGTTTTTACTAAAGTGTTATACTCCTAATCTATTAAAATAGCATGACCATCCTCTGATTCCATATATAGTGACCCTAGCCTTTTATATATAACACTACATGATTTTATGAATAATTTTACATCAGATTACAAGCCAAGGACCATGAAGTCTAGTTTCTTTGATGACCAGGTTCTAAAAACAAAAAAACAAAAGACATTTATTTATTTAATATTAATACTGAACTACTAACATCCATTGTGCTCATACATCAACAAAGGATAAATTGGGGATAACGTGACCAAATGGGTGAGATAAAAGTCCAGTATGTGAATAAACATAAGAATAATGCTTTAGAAAATGGCTTAGAAGGAATGACATAATGATTATAAAAATCAAGTTAAATATGGAATCATAACATATAATCATGGGATCATATAAACATGGAATCATAGTAATGTGTAAGAAACATAAAATGTCACTTTGGAATGAGTCAAGTCTCATTTCACATAGAGGATAACAAGTCATGGTTAACCTCCAAGACTCCTTTACATTGAAACACAAGTTAGGGATAACCTCCAAGGCCTTTTCACATTGTAGAACTAGTCAAGGATAACCGCAAAGACCGTTGCACATGGTATCACAAGTCAAGCCTAACCGCCAAGACCGTTACACATAACGTCTCATTAGAGTAAACTTTACCCAAAGTAATAGAGTACTATATTTTCATGAATATTTTTTTCCACATAAACAATAAAACAAAACCAATCTTACATATACACAAGGGTTACCCGTAGAACGAAATGGGTATCATAATCATGTCATAATACCTAATAAATGGGAATATCAAACATTTGTCCATGAAAGTAAGGAATTAAATCATACATGGGAATTAATAATGGAAAAATTCATATATCATTTTAATTGATGTGAAATATATCTGACAACTTTAAAAAAGGTATTAAAACCATTTGAATTAAAACATTTCATTTCAATTATGTAGAAACTACAAATGAAAATTTAAATAGAGAAGGAAATAATATTTTATATATAAACTGAATTGAAATAATGGGGTTAAATAATAATTTTATTGAATTAATATAAAAATTTGTGTCTAGAAAAAGTTGATATTCTGCACTTGAGATTGGGAATAAATTCAGAATGTTCCAATGAAATGGGTTTGCATTTCAGGATGTTTTGAGGAGAGAACCATTTAAATACTTGTATATCCAAAGAAAAGAATTATTAATGTTTGATAATACATTATTTTGGATAATATATATAGAAATTAGAATCTATCCATAAGAATAATATATAAATTCATTTCAGGAAAAATAAATATAGAAGAACTTGAAAGAATAATATAGGTTTGGGTAGGATCCCTTACAAAACCCCGGTATGGTAACAGGTGTACATAGGAGGGATTAATTTGAGATAAAAGGGGTATCCAATCATTTATATATCAGGATGGAAGTATCTGGGTGGTGAGAAAACATACAACATAATCAGGTATTAAAAATTAAATTGCATAACATAGAAGAGATTCTTGAATAATAGTGTGAAAAGGAGGATCCCTTACCTTAAGACTGATGGTGTTCTCCACATGATATTCATGACATGAATAACAAAATTAGGTTCATTAATTAAAAATTAAAGAACCTATTTTATGTGTAATATTTTTATTATATACTTTTTTAGTTCATTCATAACCCTTTTTTCTTATGAAGATCAATTTCATTGTTCGAGTCTGTTTGTTTCATGATCAGTTTACTTATATACATAAACTGGTAATCATGTAAAATGAGATGGTTACTTATAATTTGATTAATTTTTTATTATTTAACATCAAAAAATTTTAATGGTTTTAAATTTCATTTGTTTACTTGGAATGAAGATGATTCATCATATAAAACTTTATTGAAAACATTTCGGGTTAATTGGCATTATTTATCACAACAAACACATTTTCTTTTATAAATCAAAACCATGTGTAAAAAAGATTCAAGATATATTTATATGACATAATACAAATATTATGTCCATTTTAACCATAAAAATTAAATTAGGAACATAATTGAAGACTATAAAATAAATTTTATGCCCATCATTCTTTAATGTGGTAAATTAACACAACTCAGATGATGTTTTTTACTTCCAGTTTAAAAGAAGAGAAAAAGGGTGAAAATAATAAATTATTCCACTATCATAACAACATTAATTAAATATATGGTACTAGATTTTTCATAAAAGTTGAATTAGGAGATCATAGGATATAATAAAAAAAGTATCTTAAAAGGATAGTAAGAGAATTGAAAAGTGGAATTTAACTCTTAAATTATTCTTCCTTGAGAGCCTCTTAAAAAGAAATTATTTTTCCTTTTTAAGAGGCCAAGGCTTTATGGAAGTGGGGGAGGAGCTTAGGAAAATATTTGAGCATAATTCTGGTAAGGAACAAGGCCTAATTGAAGTGAAGAGACATGGGGAGTGTGGATGTTTTTTATAGTGGAGGGGAGGAGGGTTTTGTTAATATTTTAAAACTTAGTCTGTTATTTCTCACTAAGGTAATAAATAGTGATTATACTATGACAAAAAATAGTAATAAGTTCATTTGAGTTCAAACCAATGTCCCTTTACATCATCCATGACTCCAGAATTATGAAAAAAGTTGTGTTTTATCACTTGTCGAAAGTTATAATTTTTTTACTATTCACAAAAAAATTAAAGTATTTTAGAAAAATCCAAAAAATTCACCACAACCATTTTTCATCATGTAGAATCAAAAAATGAAACCCATTTAACAAAAATAATTTTATAAATAAGATTTATTTATTTCTATTTAAAATAATAATTTACTTGAAAAATATAAACTTTAAATATATAATTGATTATATAATGATTTTAAAATTTAAATAAGTTCTAATGAAATTATCTTAAAATTAGAAGATAAGAAAATTTTAATTTATGAACTCATTTTTGGAAAATAAGTTTTTCTCTAAATTAATTAATTAATTGTAATTAATTATTTATGACATAGAAAAATACCAATACAGTTAATATGATTATATTATCACTTATAAGATTAATAAATTTTAGTTATTCATTCAATAGTGAGGTTACTATTCTTTAGAGAGATTTACTATTCATAAGGGTTATATAAATATTCATAATGGAAGCTTAGTATTCACAATAAATTATGTCTGTTCCATGAGAACTAAAAAATCACCCTGAACAACACTGCGTATGTCTGGGTTTTCAAATTCGAAACACAGAGGATGAAAAATGTATTTTAATATCTAGGTTATAAATATATCCAAAAAAAGTTTTGTTTTACAGATAAATGTGTCTTGTGAAATATGTCTCATTTATTTCATTAAATTTATTTTTAAATCATTGGGGTGTTATATAAACAAGAGTAACAGAAAAATTAATCCTATTAGATAATATACCATTATTTTGATTTAAACCTATCTAAATATAATGTAGTGAAATGACATGAATTATTCCACAAGAAAAATTTCTCAAAGAATCCAATGTTACATGAGGCTCGTTATGGTGAGATCCGGATAGGAAATCTTTCATAAGTACTACTTAAGTCCTAAAAATGTCATAAAATGTTTACGGAAATCATGGACTGATGGTAAAAATTCACCTGTGAAACCAATCTATTGCAAACTATCCTTGATACCCCAGTACCTTGTTACCTAAGATGGTATTGACCTCTACCAAAGGGAAATCCCATTCCCCATGGGTAGAAAGCTACCACCTAGAATCATACCACATAAATGAGGGAAGAAATATTAATAAAAAATAGCAGAATACAAAGATACATATCAGAATGATAAAAACAAACAAAGGGACTGTACCCAAAACAAAATATCTATGTCAAAACCCCAAATAGATCATTATCAAATTGCTGAAAAAAAGAAAAGATAAACTAATCATCCAAAAGGAAACATAACTATGAAACTAATTGATCAATAAAAATAACCTCCCCCAAGAGGAGTGTTGCCTTTTCCTGGACTTCTCAAAAAAAAATCTTTAAATGTATGAATACAAAGATAGGGTTTGAGCTAAAATTAGAGTAGAGAATGAAAAAATTTTCTATAAAATTATTAAAAAAATAATGCATACAATTTTAAATAAAACATGGACTAGGGATATAATTTTATATTTTAAAAAAACATTATATATCATTTCAAATGATGGATAATTTTCTAATCATGGATTAAATAAACACTTTATATAAAAAATTTATATATATCACATTCCATGAGTAATGCTATCTCAAAATCAATGGAATATATGTATCAAAGTAATCATAATAAACACCACAGTAATCTACCTTGTGGAATGATAGTTCTGAGTTATAAGATCCTTACACTCTCATAAGTGTGATCATAGAAACGTGTACACACATCCCTCCGGATCAGGATGTATATAACTCATCAACATCTCGTCTATGAGAAGATCCTCCAAACTAGGTTTTTTTAGAGTTTTAAAGATAAATTTGATTTAAGGGAATTACCATCCATTCATGATTTTCCCAAATAACACACTAATTAGCCAGGCTCACATGTTCTCTATAAATTAGTTGAAAAGGCAAAAATCATTTAATTTCAAATAGAAAATCATCATTCACAATCCATTTCCATTTTCATAAAATAACAATTCACTTTCATAAAATAAATAAAGTTTTTCATTAATTCACTAATTTTCAAAATAAAAATAGTTATAGGGTTTTATAAATTCAATTTAATCCATTTTCTAATGTAAATCCTAAAAAATATATACAAATAAAATTAATTAAATAATTACACACCAAATTACCATTCCATTAGAATTGGGGGGGGGGGTTCACAATGTCACGTTCCAAATAAATTTCAATTCTAATTTTCATAAAATTTGGTTTCTATATATCAATTAAAATAAGTTTAAATCAAATAAGGAAAATCAAGGTTTAATTACGCGACACAATCTAAAATATAACCACATATATTTATTCTTGGGGTATCAAAATTCAACAACCAATGTGGTATTTTCCAATAAAGGAAGATAGAAATAGAGGCAAATAAATCAACTATATGTTCAATATCCAAATCAACTATGTTTAGATCCATCGAACTCATTTAGATATTACAAACTATTTGGATGAAAGAAAGATAGTGTGGGATTAAAGGAACGAGGGGATATCTAATTACCGTTGGGGAATATGATCTAAAAAAGATGCCTATATTTTTCAACTAATGGGTTTATATGAGTAAAAATAGTTATTTAGGGACCCAAAATATCTTGTAATTCAATATATTTTGTGTTAGGGTTGATCATGGGATAAAATTACTGATCAAAATTTTGTAAAATAATTTTTCTGAATAAAAATTATTGTGTGCACAATTAGTTAGACATGGATATACAATTAGAAAAACTATTTTCCCTAATTTTGAACCATTATATTGAGGTTGTTGGATTTTAATAGGAGTGTTAATTATTTTTTAAACTATTCCATTCCCATGGAAACCCCCACTTGTCATGGTATCACATTTTTTACTAGGTAGGTGAACGGTTTGGGAAAGTCATACACCAAATATTCACAACAAATAAAATTTCAAAAAAATACAAACTTTACCTAAAACACCAAAAACCAAACCTCAACTAAATAATAATAATAAAAAATGGTTTAGGGATACAATAATTATATTAATGTGTTGTTATATAGACATGAAAAAGAACTATTATTTTCTGAAGAGGTGAATAAAGTTATATTTCCTTAAAAATATTTTTTTCTGATTGAATATATAAGGAGAGAAAAATCAAAAGAGAAAATGTAATATATAGAAATAAAAATACGATAAGAAAATTCCTAATTTTATTGATATTTATATCATTAATGTTTATCACCACAAACAAAATCATAAACAATCTTAATAACCAATGAGATTGCTATTTAAATCTATTTCCTAACAATCAAATTTCATAAAAATCCATTTAATGTAAAATTTAATACATTTTTTGTAACATTATATACTAGATTAATTTAATAATTGATTATATCATATATTATTCACTAATAACATTTCATCAACCAATAATTAAAAATTACTTTTTAAAACTGTCATCTCTGTGTGTTTACTGTATTATTTTTTATGAAAATTTCATTTCAGTAGTTACAGTCCCTATACATTGATCATTGTTTCAAATATTTAAAAATGTATGCATCATATAAATATTATATATTTTTATTATATATATTTTCAAATTCAAAAATAAATTATAGGGATAAAAAAATGAATTATTCCATTCATAGGGATGCAAGTCATACAAATACATACACATTGTTTTCCCTTTATAATGGATTCAATAAAAGAATCTTATATAGTAATTTACAATACCATAATAATTATTATATCATATATATAATATATATTCATTAAATGTGTCCTTATTATTATCCATGTAAAGAAGAAATAGAAAAATCACATTGCATCCTGAAGGTGGTAATTCACACATACGTATGAGTGAAGATAACATTTTCCAAAAGATTGCAAGGTAAGAAAGATGATTCAATATTATGATTATATAATCATAATTATTTTATAGATATTATTTATAAATATTAAACCAGTTATAATAACCATTCGTGAAATATGGTGAAGAAAAATTAATTGAATCTCTATGTGGAGGTTAAGTCCCCACATTCACACAAGCAATAACTTCACTTCACATTAGATGGAATATTGGGTGGAGATTGGTGGTAGTATAATAATAAGAAATTTTTTTTATATTAAGGATACTAAATATATTATTTTATTAATAATACAACAAATTTATAAGAGGTGGAAGAATAAATACATTAAAATATTCGAGGTAAGTTGATTATCTTTGGAACATTATATTGGATTTAAGAAGACTAAGACAACTAATTCATTTCTATGAGTGTTTACAAGATTATTGGGTAGGTTTTGGTCGATTTAAATTCATCAGTTTATTGTAATGAACAAAAAAGAGGGGTGTCCTTCTATAAGATGGAGAGATGAAACAATTGGAATTTATTAAATAATTAAAATATATAAACGTGACACTTATGGGAATGCTTAGAAATGGGATGATGATTAAATTTAGTTTTTTATGAGGTATCAATATGGAAATAAAATTGGATTAATACTAGATTAATTGGCTCAATTACCATTATATGTTTCATTTACCCCTTCAATAAACCTGTTTTAACCATTACTGTTTTAATTTTTGTAAATATTTTTACTATTTATAATGACTAAAATGAATGTGTTATCATTTTAAAATTTGGAAACTATGATTCAAAATATTCATTCCATGTTATCAAATTCAATTCATAAATGATTTAGATTTTAATTTAAGATTTAATATATAAAATTAAGTGAAAAACAGTTTTGAAAAGATTCTTATGTATAAAAAGATATTAATCCATAATCCAACATAAATTTAATTCTAATGAAATTAATTATATTATTCATAATTTAAATATTCTAATTTTACTTTTAATCAATATTAAAACCAAATAGAACTTTGTAACTTCTATAAGAAAGACAATTTTTAATATAAATCTGTATTTTCACAATTGATCAAAAAATCAATCCTTTCCGAAAACAATCAAATATTCACTCTAAGATAACCTTGACATAAATAAATCAATAATGAAGTTATTTTTTTAAAAAATTAAATTTACAATATTATAAAAAAATTATTTTATTATTTGCATATAAAAATTATGAAAAACCATTTTGGGGGGAAAATTGATATTTAAAGAACATAGCGACTTTACTAAGAAAAGGGTTCTTATTTATAAATATATTATTTTATCTAAAAATAATATAAATAATTTTTTTTGTTAATTCAATTAATTATTCCAATTTAAATGTTGAGGTTATAATGATATACTATCTTAGGATTCATTTATACTCAAAGTTGAATGTATAACAAGTTATCAACGAAATTAAATTTCTTTGAAGATAAATATATCATTAAATATTAGGGTGATACATTCATACACCCTTAAAATGAAATTATCCCGAAAAATTCATTCAAATTGATAGAAAAATGTAAATATCTCTTTTTCATAACATTATTGGGTTCCCTTGAAGCGTCTTCAAATCTTTTTTTCCTCCATAAAACTTTATCCTTGTGAGTAGTCTTGTTTCATTACACAATATCTACATGATAAAATATTTCTATTAGGTTTTTTCATAATAAATATTATTATTTGGTGGTATAACCTAAGATTTCAATACATATGATGGATCTTGTATTTATTCCACAATAGAGATACATGGTACGCATCGGAGCTTGAGAGATGTTTCGTTGAAGTGCAAGGGGATAATCTAAAATCCCCACTCAATCAAGAGTCTAAAAGGGGTTAATATACCCGGGGATAAACATACAATATTTTTTATCTCTTAAACTTATTCCACATATAATTATTTAGTAAAACCTTCTTATGAACCTCAAATTCTATATTTCACTGATGATTTCCCACATAAACTCTTTGTTGACTCTGGGCTTCCTTGATGTCCCGTTGGGGGGTTTGGAAATTTTCTACCATTTTTCGGTTAGATCTTATCCCAATTGATTTATTAATAAAAATTCCTCCCAAGATTTTTGGGTTCTATACTTATTTACACATATGGATTCATATGAATTCATATGAAATCATTTTTAAAATATATTGTTATAAGGAAATTTAACTAGAGGAAGGTGTTAATCCAAACTACATTTAAAATATATAAAACTAGATCTATGAATATCTTATCGGGTATTAATGATTTAATCGTATAGACCATTTATATAAGGATGAAAATTAGTACTAAAACTCAACTTTGTATCTATATTTTCTAAAATATTTATCCAATAATTTGGGTAAAACCTCAAATCTCAATTAGATAAAATAGAATGTGGTACTCCATGAGACCATACCACTTATTTAATGCATTTTATGGAAATATTTTCCATAGATAAATATTTACTAATAGAAATGATGTGTTCTATAATCATAATATAATAAGCCATAACCGTAATAGAATTATACACTTTATATTTTTAGATAGTCTAAATATGATATCCATCATGATGTTCTCACATTTCCATAACTGTATAGGTAATGTTTATAACATCACCTTATAATTTTATCTCTCATCCTTGGCTTGTTGACATAAAAGTCTCTATGATACATACTCTGGAATATATATGTTCATGTTGTGCCACCATAAACACTCATTCATATATATCTATACATATTTATACTTCCTAGATGAATATAATTATTAACTACGAGTTTCATCCAATAACTCCTTCCACAAATTTGTTATAGAAAGAACACTTACAGGGTTTAATGACCTTATAATTTCATAATAATCATGGTTGAACTCAAAAATAAATTCTCATGTTATTTTATAGTAATGCATCTTCATTTTTCATGTCCTTAATCTTTAGATGGATAGATTATTAAACACTCATTTGAGAAAGATAATATTTTTCAGCATCCATTAAGATTTCTAAATCCATTCTTTAATAATCCAACATTATTGGACCTTTTCATATACATATCATAGATAATCTATAATTATCCTTTCAACTCATATATTCAACCTCCTTGTTTTCATATTTAGGATGGTAATATTTTGACCAGTCCTAATAGATAATCAGATAAAATTATCATCTCAGGTGCATATCCAACTCTTTCTATGTGAATATAAAATTTGAAATTTTAAAATTTGTATATATATCACCCATTTATCTATAAAGATAATCCCTCTATATCATAATTTTATATATTACTACAGATAATAAAAAATTAGGAGATAGGAAATTATTCTCACAACCCTATACTTTTTATGGCATAAGCTTTAATCATTCCATTCTGTTTGAGGACATATGCCAGTCCCTTTTTAAATGTGTAACTACATATCCAAATACATTCTCCATTATAGGGTAGTGTATTATCAGGTTTATTTACTATCCTTGTCCTCAGTTATTTGAAATATTCCTGAAATTTAACAATATAATAGAATTTTTATCCCTTCTGAGTAAAATTTGTGAGTGTATTATACATCCATGAGAATTTCTTCACGAAGAATAAATATTATCATAAAAAACTAAAAAAATATGGACAAAATCACAATGGTTGGGTTGGGTGATTGTTCAATAAACATAAACATTGGTGCATCCACCGATATACCATTTATAGAGATTATATGACAAAAAATAAAACTTTCTATATCCAAAATTCACACTTAGTAAATTCTTCATACAAATTATCCTTTCTAGTGGTCTTTTGTACAATCATAAAGTTATCATCTTTCTCATCCCTCCTTCTAGATATTATATAAATATAATCTATAAAAACTACCAAAAATTGATCATGGTAATCCCCAAATACTCATTTCAATAAATCCATAATGGTGGTTGGGTGATTAGTAAAACCAAATGGAAACACACTAAACTATTTTTGTTCATAACTCATATAAAATGTTGTTTTGGGGATGTATTCACTTTTTACCATCAAAATATAGTATCTCGATCAAATAGTAATCTTCAAAAATATTTATCTCCTAGTAATTGATTGAATAAATCATCATTAATGATACAAGGATAGTTATTATTGATAGCGATATAATAAGTTGTCAATAATCAATGTCGAGATGTATTGTTCCATCATTATTTTCATCAAAAATAAAATGATAATCCCATAGTAAAACACTTATTTTAATTAATCCCTTTCCAATAATGCCCTAGAGTTTCTTATTCAATTATTATAAATCAATCACTTCCATTGTATATATTTTATTTAGAATAGGTAGATCATTGAACATGAGTTATATTGAGAATTCATCTTCATGATTCAATGGAAGACTAGGAAACTCCTTAAAATGACATTAACAAACTCTCATACAATTGGAAAATCATTTATGTTGAGTTTCTACCCAACCTTATGAGATAAAAAACCATTTGAATATGAATAAAGGCTCTTTATAATAGATGAGATTCACATTGGACATTCATATTTATCATCAAATTGACAGATTATCATAGGTTGGTTTAAAATATCAAACACGACTTCCCTTCCTCAACAATTGATTTGGTATTTATGTAAAAAATCCAATCCATTGACCAAATAACATCAAAATAAACTAACTATTGAATTAAAAAATTTAATGGAAGTACATCCCAACAAAATTCAATTAGAGAAGAATTATTTTCTTGAGTTGAAATCACTGTACCATTATAATTTTTCATTGCTAACTCAAAATCTATCCATTGGGGTGTTATTTTTATGTCCTTACCAAAATTTTACATAAAAAATATTGGCTAGATCAAGGATTAAATAAGTCATTAGCAGTTCTTGAGTGGATGGTAAGACCACCTTTCACCCCATAATTTTCATACACAACATTAATTAATAGTAATCACATTAGATTTCCATTTTATCTAGTAATAATAAGTTTTTAATGCTGATCATAATCATTAACCTTTAAATTTGACTACTATTTAGCGTAATACCCATAATCCTTGAATTTTAAACAATAGAGTGTAGATGGTTCATTTTTCAGTGCTTCTTCTCCATCAATCGATAACTTATTCTTACCATCACTTTGTATTTGTTTTCCTAATAACCTTATTTTTCACACCTAAAACATTTACCAATCCCTTCAAGACAATTTCTTCAATGTTTCTTTCCAAACTTAAAAAATAACGGAAAACGCATGTACTTCTCTATATGATTTTTATAAATTACTTTGAATTTAATATTTTGTTCCTTATCAAAACCATGAGATTGGATGGAAACTCCAATATCCATATCCACCTTCACAACACATCAAACTATTTTTTCTTCGGTAATACTTTCTCATACAACTGAGTCTCTTAATAGAATTTGTTTTAAGCTACTAAAGAATTAATTGACCTTACTTTTAGTATTAATGATAATACTATAATAAAACATCATAGTTATTCTAAAATTTCCTTCATATGTACTAATATATTCATCATAGATATGTATTAGATCAAGTAATTCATTATCCATTATCAAACAAATAATAAAAGGAAAATATTTGTTGAATAAATAAGGTGTAAAACTATTCTGACACCATGTAGTTAATTTCTTCCAATTGAATCATATTATTTATAAGCGTCCAAAATTAATATTCTTCACATTCTAAATTATTAATAACTAATAGAACATTTTCATGTTTTAAATATAGGAGGATGGAAAAAATATTTTCAATTGTAGTGATCCATTTTTAGATAACTATTGGATTAAAAAATCTGATAAAATATTGTGGATGTTTCCACGTGAAGGACTCAAAAGAATGTTTCACCCACCATTACTCATTTGGAATCCCACTATGATTCATTGCATGATAAATTTTCTTAATATTATAAAAAAATCATTCTAAGTCCAATAAAATTTGGTTTCTCATGAAGATAATCATTTCATTTTCATTTATGTTCCTCATAAACATGGTTTCCTTATATTCTAACAATTGAATAAAAATAAAAAACATATTCTAAATAAAAATAATCATAGTGTAAAATAATATAATCATGAAAGAAAATTTAGATAATATCTAATTAAATAATCCTTTTTGTGTATATGACACCTTAGGTTTACCCCAAGTCACCTATGATCATTATAGATTCATAACCTTTATAATTATTTATAAATAAAATGTTGATTAACCCAAACATATCCTATGGTTGTGTACAAGTTAGATTAAACAATGGTAAATATCACCTTGCACTATAATAATTGTTGATATACACTAAACAAACTATTTTCAGGGTTATTACACCAAGATTTAAATGTTTACAAACCATATCCACATATATTATCCAAATAGGGATGATTTTCTTAGAAAACCATACATTATTCTCTTCGATTACTAATGAAATTATTATATTCCTAGGACTACCCAACGAATTCTTAGAACATTTTCTCATTGAATTTAACTAATGGTAACTAAAAAATTTTTCGATACCAACTATAGAAACCCATAATTTTCATGCATAAATATTACAAATTGTAATATTAATATTTGAAACATAACATTACAATGCATTCTATAATCATATAGATTTTGGTATTTTGAAACAAGGATACATAAGAAACTTGTTCATAAAATATCTAAATAATATACCAATATGTTATTCATTACTATCACCCTTTGTTTTCATATAATACTTAAAACCATTCATTATAACATGGGGAAAAGAAACATAATAAATGGTCTACATATAAGATAATTAATGTTAAATGATAGAATCATTTTATTTGCATACATTCAATGATAAAATGTGTGATTATCAATGTTTTAATTAAAAGTGGTAATTTATAATGGATGTTATGAAAATGGTTTTAGATGCATTAATGAAAGTTGATTTTCTATTCTATTCTTATTTAAGAATTTTTTGTTATTATTAATTTTATGATTTTAAATTTATCTCTCTTTTAAATTGATTTTACTAAAAAATCTCCAAGGGATTTCCCTTGACATAGGTCCCACAAGTCACCATGCCAGGCCCAAGAGGACCTAGTTGACCATACCAGACACTTGGAAGGACTTCCTATGAGGAGGCCTCATATGGGAACATAGGCCCATGTAGGGGCCCATGGTGATGAAATCCATATGCGCCATTGGTAGGCCAAAGTTGAGTGCATTGGCATGTAGTGGTCAAGGTCACACAGTTGTGGGAGGAGAATATCACTAGTATAATGTGGTCCACAACAATAGCATGAGTCATCCATCTCAGAAAATAAATTAATGAGTGAATGATCCTATATTTTTTTATAATGTCTCACCAATTACGTAGGTGTTTTCATGTGTTGTGGAATTTGACCACCACTATTAATATTTTTTAATAAAAGACATCAACACCCCAACTTGAATGAATCCCACACCCAGCATCGCCATCCCCTTCATGGCACTGCCACCTGGTGTCAAAAATCACTAAGGTAGCACTAAATATCACCATATTTGACCAATTCTCGATATCCACCTTAGGAAATGTCTATTTCCATGGTTTTATATCATGTAATATAACCTCCTAAACCCTAGATGATCTGAATGGGCCCATCATGTGCCCCTATCTAGAATTTTGAAGTGCAGATGATTCGGAGGAGACCACCACCTCAATTGTTACCCTGTTTTTATCTCTCATGCCCAAGATCAAACACTTTCACCCCCATGGATGTTGTAGGAATCCTTACCAAACACCCATTTAATAGTTTTCTATGTATATTCTATCCACTTATAAGGCCATAAGAGGAGGATGGTTAGAGGATCTCACCATCACACCACCAAGAATCCATTTTCATGCTTCTCTCCCCACTACCACATCCATGTGGAACCTCTTCATAGTAAACAATCTCTAAGAAAAATTCATGAAACCCATGAATAATGAAGGATTCCTACCATGGATATATTCCAGGCTAATTTATTAAACACCCATTATCTTTAAGAGATTCATATTTCATGTAGTGGGCTACATGTAGCATTGAAATCCTTTGAAATATTTATAGATCTCTAGGTCACATGGGAGAGCTTCAATGGAGGGGGAGGCCAATGATCCACCAATAACTGCATATAAAAGGATAATATGCCAAATTCATTAAAGGATGTCAATACCAAACCCATAATGAGAAGAGGAGGATGATCACTTGAAAAAATTTACATGCCAGAAGATTTATGAGCTAGAAGAGGAGTGTAGACCACTTCCACTCCCCTTCTTTTCACCCTTCAATATTATTATCATCTTCACTATTTCTCATTATTACTCTTCTTCAATGATCCCCTTGAATGGAGGGGTGGATTACTATGAGGTTTTGTGAAGGGAAGGGGACCCATTTGTTATTTTTGAGTTTTCAATGTTATCAATATCTAAAATAATCTTTTCATCATAGCTGACTAGTTTTCAAATTTATAATTTTTTAATTTAAATTAAATAAAATTGTGTTTTATTTAATTCAAAAATTTAAAAGAAATTATTTAGTAATTTATTCTCCCACTTCTAGATTTTTGAATATTGTTGATTGGCTGATAAAAATACATCAAGTATAAGACTTATTTATTGACTACAAAACCCATAAAGAAATAATGGTGGAATGGTTTTATAATTTTAGAATACTAATGCAATATTTTGTATTTCATTAAATATTTAAAGATTTATCATTATGAATATCACAATTTTATAAATATTAATCAATGGTGAATAAATAGACATGATTTTTACTCTATTTAATTAATTATATTAAACAAAAAATTAAATAATTTTTATAAGAAACCCATGATGACATTATAGAAGGGGAAAACCTAAAATAAATCCAAACACTTCTTTGTTATATGATCATCAAAAACTCAAAATTATTTTGAGTTATGATATTTATAATATTCTCATTTTATTTAATTTTTCCAATGTGGCAACTAGATTAAAACATTTATCTCTAGAGATGAATTTTTCTCACTACTAATACTATACCCCTAGGGGAAAATAAATTGACTTTTTACACATCCCATGAATGATGTGCATAAAAAATCATCGAATACAGCTGGGGGTTTGTGAAAGAGATTGAGAAGATAGATGCCAGATTCATTCAAGTGGTGTTTCATGTGAAAATATTTAAAAAGATGAATAGTTCTGGGATAAAGCCACCCACATAAATAATCCTATAGAATTGGAAAGCATTTATAAACAAAGGTGTAGAATCATCTGCAAAGAAATGTATGTTAGGAGGCAAAGGATTCCCACTACTACTATGGAATGCATCATCCTAGTGATTTTTTCATCCCATGGACATGCTTTCTTGAACACGACACCCCTGTGTGTTCAGCTTTGGGCTACATATATGACTCATGGATTTCATCACCATAACCTCCTATATCGGATGGACACCCCATATGGGACATCATTATGGATAAACCTTCCTAGGATCTTTCTTGGTTGACTAGTCCCTCTTGGTCCTGGATAGGTGATTTGTGGGCCCTTAGTTTGGGGATATCCCTTGGGGATATGTTTCTGGTAACCTCTCATGAAAATAGATAGGAAAATTTCAATCCATAAAAAAATAATCATCAAATGTTTTTAAAGAATATTCAAATATAAAGTAAAATTTTGTTTACCCTTCTAAAATTATTTTCTTGGAATCCATTATAAATTTAAAATTTTAATTAAAAAATTTAAAATCATGGGATTTAACATTGAAATACATTTAAAAACAATGAAATTTGTCTAAAATAATTCATGTAAAATGAGACTATATAATACCTCACACATAAACAATGCTTTCTCTTAAGCATAAATTCTCATCCTTGAATTATAAAGGTCACCAGTGTTATCAATATTCAAATTTAAAAGAAAAAAAATTAACAATGTTAAATGAAAATTCTATATTCCATATAATATATCAATTCAATTTCTCAATTTTCTTAGAAACAATTAAATCACACATTTTTCTTTTCCACATTTGGAAGATGATGGAAAATTTATTCTTAGTCATTCATGTAACTAAATTAATTATTATTTAAACATACCAAATCATTATTTTACTCACTTTTTTTATATTTTTACTCATCACTCATGATAATAAATCAAGTAGAGTTATGATCATATCATGAATAAATACTCATTATATATAGGATTTTAAATGAACTAATTTATCCACTTTTAAAGGAAACAATATCATAAAACTATGAGGGCAGGAAATTAAGCTTCAAATGTCTTGGAGGACTAATATTGGCTGGAATTTACATTTAAAATTAATGATCAAAGAGGAGTTAAATCTCTTAAACAATAAAGCATGATATTTAAAAGTAAATGTTTTTTGAAATTCCCCTTTAAATCAGAAACCCCCATTTCTCCCAAAACTATATGTAAAGGTCATGATTAATTATGGCATAATGAATAAATTTTTCACCCTCTTGAAATTATTTATCTACTTAAGTACTTTTTTTCAAATAAATTTTCATTTTTCATTTTTTTAAATGTTATGAATATAATAAACCTCACATCCAACATCTAACCACATACGATAAAAATCATAGGTCTAGAAATGGTGTTTTTTATTTTATCGAAATATGAACCCAATTTTGGAAATACTCCAACCCCAGTTACACAGAGTCGGTGCATTATTACAGAACATTGGCATTATTTCAAGGAATCTAGTCTCGAAGGACTGATCAATTTAGCAGTCTTGGAAAACAAAATACATACATGAAGTTCAACATTAAAAATTGAAAGAAAAAAAGTAATTTATTCCACTAGAAACGTCCAAGACTCTAAGATTATGCCTGGAAGTCACTCATAAGTAACACCTTCATCTCCAAAGAAAAAACATAAGAAAGGGGTGAGCTCAGATGATCAGTAAGGGTAAATAATTTAGCAAAAGCTATAACGTTTTAAGGAAATATGTGTAATAAAACTACAGCCTTTTAAACATAAATTTGAACATAATATGGAAAAAAACAAATCAAACATTACCATATAATCATTTACATGGATATTCTTCTATCCGAATAATCACATGTAATGACTAATTTCATAATGAGGGAATGTATAGTACTGGACATTAATTTCTGTGTCAAGGCCTTGTGCCAGGACCTATGGGATAACTGTAACCAGACCCAAACCCAGAGAGCCTCTGTAGCCGGACTCCATCTTGGAGAGTGTAATGCCCCGACCCCATTTACCCAGAGTCAGTGCATTATTACATAACAATGTCATGATCAAAAAAGCTCAAGTCTCGAAAGAACGTTTAGTTTAGTAGCCTTGGAATCACTAGATACGTTCATAAATATTACATTACATCATAAAATGAAAATGACAACAACATCTTGTCTCCACACTCATATCCCCTTATACTATCTATTCAGGTCATTCATAAAATACTTCTTCACATCCTGGGAAAAATAAAACATAGAAAGGGGTGAGATCAGATTCTCATTAAGGATAATAATATATCAAAAACATTCATAAATAAGAATAAACATTTAAGGAAATGTATAAATAAAACAAAAGCCTTTTAAACTTGAACTTCAGCATAATATGGAAAAAATAAAATGAAATAATGCCATTTACTAATTCACAAGGATATTCTACTAGTCGAATGATAACATGAAATATCAATACCTACTTTCATAATGATGGAATGCATAATACTAGACTATCATAACCACGTAGCCAAGGCATCGTGCCAAGACTACAAATAAGATTTTGTCAAGGCCTTGTGCCAAGACACTAGTTTGTCTCATGAGACCTACCAATGCATCAAGGAGCTATAGCGGGTTCCACCCGTCACTTGTTAATTCAAATTCATTCCTCATATGAACAGGTTTAAACAAAACATAAACATTCGTATAAAAACTAGCATACTAAATGTCATAAATTTCTCAATTAACAATGATTTGTATAGAAATAACACATCCACAGTCAAACATATCACTAAACAATCAATACAATATGGAAGTTTTGTATCCTAATAAATCAACATTAAATAAGCTTAAAATCCATCAAAGGATGTTGACATAGGTGAAATCAATACTATTTGAGGGAAATATCTTCTATTGGAAATCATTTAAAAGTCACACATTTATAAAGGAAGAAATTTAAAAGAGATTTTTGAATCAAAGTGTCCCATACCTCTTTGAATCTTTTGAAAAGAAATATAATTTCTAAAAATTAATGTCTATATAAATAAATCCTTAAAATCATTTTGAAAAAATGGACATTAATTAAAAATATTTAGAAAGATAAATCTTTAAAACATTTAAAATTCTGATCTTGAAAAAGAGCACCTTTCACAAATTCTTAAAATATTCATTTTGAAATCCTTTAAAGGTCACATAATTATAAAATAAAACATTTATTTTAAAAATATTCTTATAATATTGTAATGGAAGCTTCTACAATTTTACATCTATGGAAAATAGACGCACCCAACGTATATGTAAAGGTTAAAAAGGACCTTGTTTAGAAAACGAGGGAAAGATTCCTTTATAAACTTCTTATAAAAATTCAAACAAGGGTGTAAATGACATTAACCCATATTCTGTAAAATAGTAAGAATGTTTTGAAAAATATTTTTATGAAACATGGATGTTGAGGATAAAGAGGTCCTAGTAGATAATTAAGTATAAACAACCTCGGATAATGAAGAGATTGTGAAATAAACCCTTACATTGTACTTTTCCTTGGTTGAGGGTAGTTTAACCTCTTTTATAACGGTGAAATAATTTTTATTAAATTATACATGAATCATATACATTGATATTATATCATATATGATCTTTTAACATTGCTTTTTCAATAATGTCTTAGTATTATCGTCGTTTCGGGTGTTAACTTACTCGTTTTATTTTATATGTTTTGTTACATAAGTCATGTTTATTATGGATAGGTTGTATATTATTCATATACATAATAATATCAAGTCCTTAAACATTATTTTTAATCAACAAATGAGAATTAGACTTGCATGGATATGATGGGGAATGAATCTCATCACGTTCATTGAGACGGTAGTCCGTGCATACGCACGAGAAACAATATCATTCTTTTGACAATAAAATAATATATAATTGGATGTTATATCATATATACAAGATCATTATCATGTTATATGTATTATTTACATCAATTACGCAACATTATCATACCCAGCCAAATAATAATGTTTTGAATAACAATTACACCACGACGTGGAGACGATAAGCTGTACGTACGCACGTATGGTGACATGTCATTAAAAAGACGGATAGAATACTGAATATCATTGTAACATATTCATAATAACATCACAGTATGTAGAATATACTGGGGTTATTATTTTATAATGGGAATAACAAAGAATGGAGAATTTTAAGAAGAACGGAACTTGAAAGAGGGAGGTGAAAACGTCACCTCTTCTTCGGGTTCTTCCTTTTGATTTGATCAAAAGGGCTCCATAGGTTGGCTTTATGACTAAAAGAAGGCCTCTTGGATTAAGGGAGGATATTTGGGATGTTATTTGAGTATATGTTGGCTGAACCAACAAGATTTGAATGTATGATGAATTTATTAGAAGTGGTGTCCTTTTATAAGGGGGGGGAGGGCTCTTTAGGAAAAACTTAAAGTATTAATTTATAATAAGTTAATATTCGGTTTCTAATGGCTCCAAAGTAGTTTATTCAAATTATAAGGTGGGGACAGGTCGAAACCCTTTCATCCAATAGATTTTAGACAGGTTTGAGTCAATATATTAACCTTATATTTTATTTTTAACTCTTAGTTAATTAGTTTGACATTTACCATGTCACTTTGTATTTTTATATTATATAGTTAATAAAACTACTATATACATAAAAGAGACCCCCAAGTGGTCCGTTAATGATAAAAGTATCATTATATAAGCCATTTGTCTAACTCATATATTTTTAGGTATATAATATCAATTAATAATATAATATTTGTTTTAAAAACTTATTTATGTCAATTTTGACACTATTCAATAATTGATTTTTGTTAAAGTCATAACAACTTTATTAATTATAAAAAAATTTATTTAATCAATCCTAACATTTCATATTAACCAATAAAATTTTTTTATGTCCTAAAAACTTTCAAATTAAATTTATTTTTACATTTATAATACCAATTGTTTGATTCTTTCATTAATAAGGAAAATACTGCATCATTATTGTGTCATAAATAAATTTATTTATTAAATGTCTAAAAATTATAAATAAAATACAATTATGTCGAAAATCGTTTTATCATTCTAATGAATTTTTATAGTCTAAATGATAACATATATAACCATATGTAAAAAAATATTTTCTAAAAGATATATGCTTACGTCATTTTTGTATTTACTTTAACTTAATTAATATAAAGTGTCCTTATCACCTACAAGTGGGTCCATGGGGTCCCAAAATCGACCCAAAGATTCCCATGGCCAGACATCTATCAAAAAATAGGGTTAGGACATGTTTTAGGGTAAATTAGTATAATTATATATTATTATTTTTACCCTTATTTACCGGATTTACACTTTAACCATGGTATATAAAAAATTTACCGAAGTAATTATTCAAAATGTCTAAAAATAAAAGTTACCAATTTAGACAATTTTGACCTCTTGATTCAAAATATGGAATCCATTTTTCTAAATTCCAGACCCCGAAGTGGAAGAAATTAATATAAAATTAATTCCCGTTGTTAAAACAAAAAGCGTGTTTTTAGAGATAATAACTATCAAAAGATTGACACTTGTTTCTGTCCAGTTTAAATGTCAAATTATGTCCAATGACCTCCATTGTATTAAATGGTAAAAATATACTATAAATATACTTTAAAACGACTCAAATGCATAATTTATCACTATTAATTATTTTGATTAAAAGAGTTTTTTTTAATTAAAATTTAGTAATTTTAACTATTCATAAAAATATAAAAGTTATTTGAAGAGTACCAAAATTTTACCCTAGGATAATTTAGATATTCCGAATCCAAAAATAAAGACCATTTTGAGAGATAAAATTTATAAAATTTCAAAAGGTGGGTATTACTATTCATAACGACTACTTTGATTGGTCGCGGTGTGTTAGAATCACGAAGTTGTGTACAATGGAAGCTATTGCATTATTCAATGGGAAACGTACCGTGGAAGTTTGGGGTATTACATTCTCCCCTATTTCAATAAATTTCTTCCTCGCAATTCAAAATTGTTCTTCAAAAATAAAAGGTTGAAAATAGAAAATATCTTTGTGGGAAAACCCACATCGGAAATTGGGTTAATAAAATTTAGTCTTAATAAGAGAAAAAAGAGAAATGAAAGGATCACCATCAAATTATGATCTCAATTAGGAGAACATTAGTGGAAATTAAAGAAATATTTTTGGAGGAAAAACGTAAAAATTTATAGGTATTGATTGAGGTCATCAAACACTTACATGTGTAAAATTGAGGGCCTTAAATTCATCAATCTATGATGATTTAAAATACCATCGGTTCAACAAAACATATGGTATTAGGATAACAAATTTTTTGTTTTAAGACCCCTCCACTAAAGTATAAGAATTAATTTCTTCATATAATTATAGAAGAAGAAAAATATATACTTTACAAGTAGAGTCCCATACTTTAACTAATTTCTAGCACAAACAAATATTTCACTCTAAAAGATAATAATATTCTATTTATACTATTCATATAAGGTTTCAAAAAAATGAATTTATAATTAATCTACCAGATTTTTTAAAAAAAGACTACATTATTCAATCCAGGACATCACATTGGCCAGTGGTATGTGATACACCCTTTTCACCCTTCGGTTGCGGGTTCAAGTCTCACGACCTTTCCAGACATGACGGGTTGTCGCCCGACCTCTGGGTTGTCCTTTTATGGAAATCCAAAAATAATCTCAAACTATAATTATCCAAAATACTTCTGTCCAAACTCACAATCCAAAATTTATAAATAAGTTAAACACAATGATGATCCTTTTTTCGCGTAATAATATGTGAACACCTTCATTATGTATTCTTTTAAAAACACTGCAACATCCTGAATTACCATGAAACCTTATTGATTACATTCATGATCCCTTACTAGATATACTCCTTCTATCCAAAAATGTTTTAAACTCCAACAATGATGGAATATAAAAATAATTATTTAGTTTCAAGGTAATCAAGAATATCCAATATAATTTATCCAAATCAATCATGTATTATTCCCAAATAACTACCTTGGTATTAGAACCATATTATGGTTTATCTTTCTCTCAACCATATATTTTCCAAAAATTTAACCTGCTATTGATTCACTTTTCTTGGTTCCACAATATCTGAAGTCCTTAATGAAATAGTACTATAGTACAATCCATATATACTCCATAATTATTATAACCAGTACATCATTGATACAACACTCAAATGGCATAATTCTTTAACAACGACATAAGAAATCTAATCATTTCTCCTCATATGTGGTAGTATCATAACTTGATTATTATCCAATAGCATCATTTGGGACATACTCTGATGATTTTGACATTGGTTTTTGTAGTGTCCCAAATCCTTACAGATGAAGCATTGTATATTTGAACCCTTTTTCTTACCCTTGCAGTCACGTACTTGGTGTCCTTTTACTCTGCACTTATAACAAACTCTCATTACCTTCAGTCATGATCCATGGTGTTTCTTCCCACAATTAACACATATGGGAAAATTATTCTTTTCCCTCTTCCCTTTATCCATCTTTCTCTATTCCATCCTTTTCTTCTCTGGATTCCCTTAAAATACATTGGAATCAAAGAATTGTTTACTTTTCTTATTAACACATGATACTATTTCTTCACATGTTGAGAATACATGGGGGACAATTTCCCTTCTAGATGTTGGCTAAATACTATGAAAGATATGATCCTTATTACTCTTTGGATCATATGTATTGTTTGAGATCACATTCCTTATACTGGGTGCCATTTCTATACAATGGAATAAACTAGGTCAGTTTATGAATTGCAATTAATAACTCCAAACTTATAAAATACCTAATGTAAATTGAACGGTTTATGGATATAATCCATAATAATAAAGATATTTTCATTGAGGAATTATATACTCATAAACCCTTTATATTGATTTTTAATGAAAATGAGAATTTTTCTTAAGCATATCCCCCGGGAGTGTCATAACCAAGAGTGTTGCAAGGCCCATTTTCGAGCACCAGTTCTCGTTCGAGTCTAGCTCAAAGCGGTGTTTTTGGGTTTTACCCACAGGTACATCCGTTCCAGAGCCGCCTCTACCTACTCATATCTAGAAATGGATGTATTGATCAGGAAACACACAAAATATCTACAATACCAAAATTCTAGAAAGTTATTCTATACTAATCATCAATGTTTATCATATGACTATGTGCTCTAATCAGAGTTTATCTAAATCTTGCTTCCAAGGTTTGTACTAAACTTTCTCTAATACAAACTGTAATGCCCCGACCCCAGTTACCCAGAGTCGGTACATTATTACATAACATTGGCATGATCACAAAAGATCATGTCTCAAAAGACCGATTAGTTAAGTAGCCTTGTAATCACTAGATACATTCATAAGTTTTACATTACATCATAAAATGAAAAATACAACAAAATCTTGTCTTCACACTCATATCCCATTATACTATCCCTGCAGGTTATTCATAAAATACTTCGTCACATCCTGGGAAAAATAAAATATAGAAAGGGGTGAGCTCATATGCTCAGTAAGGATAACAATATAGCAGAAACTTTCATAAATAGGCATAACATTTAAGACAATGTATAACTAAAACAAAAGCCTTTTAAACTTGAACATCAGCATAATATAGCAAAAATAAAATGAAATCATTCCATTTAATTATTCAAATGGATATTATACTCATAGAATAATAACATGCAATATCAATAACCACATTCAGAATGATGGAATGCATAATTCCAGACTATCATAACCACATAGCCAAGGATTCGTGCCAAGACTACAAATAAGATTTTGTCAAGGCCTTCTGCCAAGACACTAGTTTGTCTCATGAGACCTACCGAGGCATTGAGAAGCTATAGGAGGCTCCACCCTTAACTTTTTATGTCCAATGTATTCCTCATATGAACAGGTTTAAACATAACATAAACATTCGTATTAAAACTAGCATTTGAAATGTCCATACTTTCTCCATAAACCATAAATGGTATAGAAATAACACATCCACAATCAAACATATCACAAAACCTTCAATATAATATGGACGTTTTTTATCATAATAAATCAACTTCACATAAGCTTAAAATACATCAAAGGATGTTGACATTGATTGAATCAAACCTATTTGAGAGAAATATCTCTTTCTTGGAATCATTTAAAAGTCACACATTTATAAAAGAAGTAATTTAAAAGAGATTTTTGAATCAAAGCTTCCCATACCACTTTGAAACTTTTGAAAAGAAATATCATTTCAAAACATTCATTTCCATATACATAAGTCCTTATAATCATTTTGAAAACATGGACATTAGTTAAAAATATTTATAAAGTTAAATCTTTAAAACATTTAAAATTCTGATCTTGATAAAGAGTACCTTTCACAAATTATTAAAATATTCATTTTGAAATAATTTAAAGGTCACATAATTATAAAACAAAACATTTACTTTAAAAATACTCTCATAAGCTTCTAAGGGAAGCTTCGAAAATTTTATAATGGCGGAAAATAGCCGCACCCGCCATATAAGTAAAAAAACATTCTTATATTAATTCTGTCAAAAAGGTTAAAAAGGACCTTGTTTGGAAAATGACGGAAAGATTGCATTATAAAATTCTTATAAAAAGTCAAAAAGGGTATAAATGATATTAACCCATATTCTGTAAAATAGTATGAATTTTTTTAAAATCATTTTTATGAAACATGGATGTGGATGATAAAGAGGTCCCAGTAGATAATTACGTATAAACAACCTCGGATAATGAAAAGATTGTGAAATAAACCATTACCTTGTAATTTTACATGGTTGAGGGTAGGTTAACCTCCTGTATAATGGTGAAATAATTGTTATTAAATTATAAAAGAATCATATACATTAATATGATATCATATATGATCTTCTAACATTTCTTTGTTAATAATGTCTTAGTATTTTCGTCGTTTCGAGTGTTAACATACTCGTTTTATTTTATATTTTTTGTTACATAAGTTGTTTTTGTTATGGAGAAGTTGTATCATATTCATATACACAATTATATCAAGTCCTTATACATTATTTCTAATCATAAAATGAGAATTATACTTGCATTGATACAATGGGGAATGAATCTCATCGCGTTCATGGAGATGGTAGTCCGTACGTACGCATGAGCGACAATATCATTATTTTCATAATAAAATAATATATAATTGGATGGTATATCATATATACAGAATCATTATATTGTTATATTTCATATTTACATCAATTATACATAATTATCATACCCATCGAAATAATAATGTTTTGAATAACAATTACACCATGACGTGGAGACAGTAAGTCATATGTACGAATGTATGGTGACATTTCATTCAAAGGATGGATAGAATACTGAATATGGTTGTACCATATTTATAATAACATCACATTATATAGAATATACCGGAGTTTTTATTTATGAATGGAAATAAAAAAGAAATAAGAATTTGAAGAAGAATGGAACTTGAAAGAGGGTGGTGAAAACGTTACCTCTTCTTTGGGTTCTTCCTTTTGATTTGATCAAAAGGGATCCATAGGATGGATTTATGACTAAAGTAAAGCCCCTAGGATTAAGGGAGGATAGTTGAAAGGGTATTTGGCCAATTTTGGCCCAACAAAAAGGCTTTTAAGGTATGAAGAATTGGTTAGAAGTGGCATCCTTCAATAAGGGGGAGGAGGGGCTCTTTAGGAAAATCATTAAGTATTAATTTATAATAAATTCATTCAGTTTATAATGTCTCCCAAGTGGATTATTAAAATTATAAGGTGGGTATGGTTCTAAATACTTTCAAACAATAGATTTTATATAGTTTGGGTCATTATATTAACCATATCTTTTAGTTTTAACTCTTAGTTAATTAGTTTGACATTTATCATGTCACTTTGTATTTTTATATTATATAGTTAATACCTATAATATATACAACCAAGTGACCCCTAAGTGGTCCATTAATGATAAAACTATCATGATATAAGTCATTTGGACTAAAATTAGACTTTTATGAATAGAATATCAATTAATAATACAATATTTGTATTAAAAACTCATTTATGTCAATTTTGATACTATTCAATAATTGATTTATGTTAAAGTCATAAATAAATTATTAATTCGAAATAAATAAATTTAATCAATCCTAACATGTAATATTAACCAATAGAATTCGTGTATGTAATCAAATGTTTCAAATTATATTTATTTTAACATTTATAATACCAATTGTTTCATTCTTTCATTGATAAGGAAAATACTACATCATTATTGTGTCAAATATAAATTTAATTATTAAATGTCAAAAAATTATAAATAAAATACCATTATGTAGGAATAATTTTTAGATTTATAATTATTATTGATAGTTGAAATGATAACATATATAACCCTATGTAAAAATTGGTTTTCTAAAAGATATATGCTTATGTCATTTTTGTATTTACTTTAACTTACTTAATATAAATTGTCCTTATCACCTACTTGTGGGTCCATGGGGTCCCAAAATCAACCCATAGATGCCCGAGGTCGGACATGTATTAAAAAATATGGTTAGGACAAGTTTTATGGTAAATTAATATCATTATAATATTATTTGTTTTACCCATATTTACCGGATTTACCCTTTAACCATTGTAAATAAAATATTTACAGAAGTAATTATTCAAAATGTCTAAATGTAAAATTTACCTATTTACACAATTTGGACCTCCTGATTCCAAATATTTAATCCATTTTTCTAAATTCAAAACACAAAAGTGGCAGAAATTAATTTAAAATTAATTCCCGTTAAAACAAAAAGCGGGTTTTTAAGAGATAATAACTATCAAAAGATTGTCACTTGTTTATGTCTGGTTTAAATGTGAAATTATGTCCAATGACCAACATTGTATTAAATGGTAAAAATATATTATAAATATACTTTAAAACCACTCATATTCATAATTTATAACTATTAATTATTCTGATTAAAAAAGTTGTTTTTAATTAAAATTTAGTAATTTTCACTATTCAACAAAATATAAAAGTTATCTGAAAAGTACCAAAATTTTACCCTAGGCTAATTTCGATATTCCGAATCCAAAAATGATGTCCGTTTTGGGAGATAAAATTTATAAAATTTCAAAAAGTGGGTATTACTATTCATAACGACTACTTTGATTGGTCGCGGTGTGTTAGAATCTCGAAGTTGCGTACAATGCAAGCTATTACATTATTCAAAGGGAAACGTATTGCGGAAGCTAGGGGTGTAACAGAAAGTCTTTGTAACCGGACTCCAAACCAGAGAGCCTCTATAACTGAACTCCAACCTATAGGTCTTATTGTTCTTAGACCCCAACCCAGAGGGCTTACTATTACTGGTCACTAACCCGGAACATACTAGTCCAATACATTCATCATAAGAAAATGATTAAATATAACATAAAAATTCGTATTAAAACTAGTATAAAAAATGTCAATAATTTATCCATAAAACATGAATGGTCTAAAAATAACACATCCACAGTCAGACATATCACAAAACATTTGACACAACATGTAATATTTGAATCATAATAAATCTACTTCAAACATGTTTAAAATCTATTAAAGGATGTTGACATAAATAAAAATGATAAGTGAAATGCTTTGAAAGAAATACACCATTTTCATGAAATCATTTAAAATTCATACAATTTATAAATGTAGTCATTTAATATTTATTTTTGAATTAAAGTGTCCCGTACTACTTGGAAACTTTTTAAAAGAATTATCATTTCAAAACATTCATGTCAATGTAAATAAATCCATAAAATCAATTTGAAAACATGGACATTAATTAAAAAGGTTTAGAAAGATAAATCTTTAAAACACATAAAATGATGATCTAGTTAATTATAACCTCACATGAAACCTTAAAAGGTTCCTTTTGAAATCATTTTTATAAAATATGGGCATCTGTGATAAGTATGTCCTAGATAATAGTTACACATGAACAATCTTGGATAATAAGGAGATTGAGGAAATAACCCTTACCTTGATGTAATCGATCGAGTCGTACATAAAATAGTAAATAACAACCAAATGATTCACATAATATGATCAATATAAAGAGAATAATGATAATATATATCAAATGGTAGTACACAATACACCACATGCAATAAATAAGTGGCGAACAATGGAAATCTCATGGAATTAAAAGTGAGATAAGAAATCCCTTACCACGTTGTAATCAATCAAGTTGTTTGAAAAAAAGATAATAACCAACAAATAATTCATATAATACCATGAATATAATGAGAGTAATGATAATATATATCAAATGGTTGTACACAATACACCACAAGCAATAAATAAGTGGTGAGCAATGGAAATCTCGGGGAATTAAATGTGAGATAAGAATCCCCTTACCACGTTGTAATCAATCAATTAGTATGACCAAAAGTTAATAACAACCAAATAATTCATAAAATACCATGAATATAAAAGAATCATGATAATATATATCAAATTTTAGTACAAAATACACCACATGAAATAAATAAGTGGCGAACAATGAAAATCTCACGGAATTAAAAGTGAGATAAGAAATACCTTACCCCATTGTAATTAGTCGAGTCATATGACCAAAAGATAATAACCACCAAATAATATATAAAATAAGATGAATTTAAAGAGAATTATTTTAATATATATCAAATGGATGTACAAAATAAACCACATGCAAAAATAAGTGGTGAACAATGGAAATCTCCCAGAATTAAAAGTGACATATGAAACCCCTTACCACATTTTATTCAATTGAGTCATATAACCAAAAGTTAACAACCACCAAATAATTCATATAATAACATTAATATAGAGAGAATAATGATAATATATATCAAATTTTAGTACACAATACACCATATTCAATAAATAAGTGGTGAACAATGGAAATCCCATGTAATTAAAAGTGAGATAAGAAACCCCTTACCACATGTCCGACATGACGCGCTCATATATTACTTGTTATTAATTAATAAGAAACATAAGTTAATTTATATTTTCTTAAAAAATTAATTTTATTATACCTTTTATATCACTTATTACCTTGCTATAACAATTAGTTAATTATTTGAGTTCGTATTAGACATTTTGTCGATGTTCGGAACTTGAGTAAAAAATGAACATGTTATAATTATAAATTGCCCATGTGGTAACTATATATAGAATTATATTACTCATTTAGATTTAATATATATTATATATGTCCAGTATATATATGTATTTATAATAGTACATAAAATTTGGAGATAAGAAACGTAATACACCTTTTCATGGAGACAGTAAGATGTATGTATGCATGAACGCTACTTTCATTTATATTTTGTATTTTAATGGAATTAAAACATAATTATACATAGTTATATTATACATCCAGTATAATATCATCTATAATATCATTAACTCCTTACTTTATACATCTCACATAAGTCATTAATGAATCATATCACTTAGAGGGGGAGGTAGTCCGTACTTTCTCAAATGAAATTATCGTGTATTAACAATAATAGAAACCATAAAGTTATGATATAAATGGAAAATACAGAATACTAAAGAAAAAATAAACATAACATATATCATATATAAATATAGTTTCTTTTTAATGGAAACCATGAAAGGCGGTAGGAGATAATCGAACAATCATCATTTCGTGAGGCGTTTTTATACCAACCACTGAAACAGTATGTTCTTCACCCATTATATGGAGGTGTGTGTAAGTGTAGTTCGAATCCATCTCATAACAACATCCTAGTATATTGAGGATACTGGTCTTTTCATTAAATAAAGTAATAAAAAGTGTTTAGGGGGGTTAGAGAAGTAAAATAAAACAAAATAAAAGAAAAGAATTTATGAGAAACTGTTACCTTTAATTTGGGTAAATTCCTTTGGATTGAACCAAAAAGACTTTTGGAAAACACTTCATCCTAAGGTAAGGCTTCTAGGTGTAAGATAATTATCTTGAAAGCTTATTTGTGTGGGGTTTGAATGTGACCAGGGGCTTGATAGGTGTGTGGAATGGGTTAAAACTTGTGTCCTTTTTTAGCGGAAGGAGGGGCTATGTTGGAAAGTGTGAAAATATTATTTTATTATATAGAGATATTCAGTTTATAATGGTCCAAAACTAATTTAATTAGAAGATAAGATAACTCTTGGTCGAAATAAAATCATCCAACAATAATTGGATAGGTTTTGGATATGGTTTTAATATTAATAATATTATTTACTTAAATCATTTATTAATGAGGTAAATACTACATCATTATTGTTTCATACATAATATATTTTTTTTGAGGTCTAAAAATTATAAAAAAACCATAATATAGGAAATTGTTTTTTATTTTTAATTAGTATTTATAGTCAAAACGATGACTTATATAACCCCATGTAAAAATTTATTTAATAAAATATATTTGTTTATGTCATTTTCCTTTACATTAGTTAATTAAAATAACATACCATTATCATTCATAAGTGTTTCAATATGGTCCCAAAATCGACCCAAGGATGCCCTTGGTCGGCCATGACTCATAAAATAAGTTTAGTACAAGTGTTAAGGTAATTTTTTATTATTATAATATTCTTTTATCTTGAATTACACTATTTACCTTTAACTGTAGTAAATAAAAGTCAAAAGTCACTATTTGCCAAAAATATTTTCATCTTATTTATCCACATTTATTTTTCAAGGTTAACCATGTCTCTCAGATATTTTAAATTCAACTCACAGAAATGGTAAAATTATGTTTTATGCAAATTTTCAAATTCTCCTAGGAGGCGAGTAAAAGAAAATAGAAAGGTCAATAAACTTTTTATATATCTAAAAATATTATAAAATGACTACAATTTATTATATTGAACATATATATATATATTATGTATCTATTATTTCCTAAAATAAATTTAAGTAAAATAAATAATTATTTAAATAAAAAGTTGGTTTTAACCAATAACTCAGTGATTTTCATTATTCATCAAAAATTGAATGTTTTCAGAAAAATACCAAAATTTCAGCCTAAGATTATTTAGATATTATGAATTATAAAATTAGGTCTATTTTATGAAAATAAAAACATATATGTTTCATTTATTAATTTAAAATTAATTCCCATTATCAAAACCAAAAAGCGTGTTTTTAATAAATAATAACTAACAAAAGATTGATAATTATTTATGTTCAATTTCAAAGTAAAATTATTTCCAATGAATAATAGTGTATTAAATGGTAAAAATATAATATATTTTTACATCCAAAACATTAAAATTTATAATTTAACCCTATAAATTATTCTTATTAAAAAAGTTGTTTTCAGTTAAAATATAGTATTTTTCACTATTCACCTAAATATGAGAGTTATCAGAAAAACTCCCAAAATTTATTGAAACTGAATTCTTTGTCTTAATTCTAAAGAAGAAGTTTATTTAGTCAAATTGAATATAAATATGTTTCGAAAATTGGATTTAAAAAGGGTTCTCCATTAAATGGCGGTAAAATTGCATTAAAAAATTAATTCTTTTATCTGAAAAAATGAATTTGTTTTTTCATTATGTCTAATAAACTCATAATATGGATTCTAAAATTATAAATATTATATATAGTTCCAAATATAGTTAATAATATTCATATTCTCTTTTGAACGGCTAGTTTTTTAAGTCGTGGTGCGCTTGAACTCAATTTTTCTTGTAGTGCAGGTTATTGAAATACTTTGAAAAAATAACGTACTATGAAATCCTGGGGTGTTACAATTTTTCAGTTTTTGGTTCTTTTTTTCATTTTATTTTTTAATTTTTTGAAGAGGGGAAAAAATATAGTACAATTTATGAATCAGAAACCTTTTTAATACATTAATTATCATCCAAAAAAATTTCCTTAGTATTTATTTTATATGATTCTTCATGACTCTTATATCACCCACACATAAAAATAAATATCATGATAATACTAAGAGGATAGTATGAATGGATATAAATGGTTCAAAATGTCACTCATTATGCAAAATTTCGTTCACAGTATCTAAGGGATAAATAGTTGTTGATATATAGGTGGAATTTTAAGAAAAGGTATTTTCAAAATATTCCTTAATTATTTTTAATGTGTTTTTCAAAGTTCTATATTTGATAATATCATATGCGTAGTCTGGTTGGTAAAAATATTGAAGAACAATCATGAAATATTCTCAAGAAAAAATAGGAAGTACTTGTTCTAAAAATACACTTGGGGATATAACATTTGATTTGGGATAATCACTCAAGGAATGATTAATAATAATAAATGAATTCACATGAATATCATAAATTCTGTTTAAGAAAATTGATTATAAAATTTAATATACATGAATCAATAAATTCGGACAAATATTTTTTCCTCATTTTAATATCTACACTTCACTTTAATCATCAGATTATCAATTTTACACATTCAATATCATTGAAATTGAAAACTAAAACAAGGAATCGAAGGATACCTAAGAAACTCATGTCTCCTAGAATAGTCATGTAAAGAACATATCCAAATGTGAGAATATTGTTTTCTAGTTCAAAGCTCAAAACATGTTGTTGGAAAGAAAGGTAGGGAATTTAAAAGATTTATATAAAAGTAAACTATATTTTAAAATAAATCTTTTGTACTATCCATCCTCTATTTACAGATATCTTGTAGTTTTCTTTATATGATGATTTGATAAAATAAAAACAACTCATACCAATGTAAGAACCATTCCACTAAATACCAAAAGGGTAAAGAATGTGGAAAATTAATCCTACTTACCATGAAAAATAAAAAAATAAGGTTTCTTATCAGAATCACCATTTGTTATTATCATTTACTCAACATAACTTTCTAAGAATAAATTTTTAGATGAGTTGGAGAGGTCTGAACTCCTCCACTATTTCTTGAGTTAACCTTCAATGAAACTTTTCATCTTTTCCCATTTATAGTGAATTGGATTACCTAATCATCTTTATTTATCTGAATGGAACCAAAAGGATAGATATTAGTAATAGGGAACAATCCTTCCAAATTATAATGATGTTAACAAAAAATTAAATCCAGTTAGGAATTGTAGAGTAGAAATTGGTCTCTAGTTTGAAAGTTATTTGGTTGAGTCATTTTTTCAAGGGAAACTATAGTCCTTTCTTTATAAAATCTTGAATTTTTTATGGATTATCTTCTTTATTTCTTATAACTAAAGAAACTGATGTTTACTATCTTTTCTATAACACTCCAAATCCAAATAAACCTTCTTAGCAGCCCAATATTCCTGGTTCTCTACTTCCATGGGTATATTAAATCATTTTCCATAAATAATTCGGTAGGTGCTCAAACCTACTGGGGTCTTTTTTATTATCTAGTATTACCAAAATATGACATAAGCTTTTTTTGCAAGATTTTCGATTTGGATTGACTTTTTTCTCGAAAATAGCATTGATCTCCTAGTTAGATGCTTCATCCTGTAATATTTTTAAGATGGTATGGTGTAGATATTTTAGGGTTCACCGCATACATTTTAAGCGTAAGATACATTAATATATTAAAACAATGATCCCTTTATCAATAATGATGGATCTTATCATTTTAAACCTAAAAAATTTGTTGACCCTGAGAAAACAAGACACAACAATGTCGTCATCTGTATTAGTGTCTCTAGATTCCTCCCATTTAGATACAAAATCAATTGCTAGTAAAATATAATATTTACCAAAAGATATTGGAAATGGTCCAAAAGAATAAATATCCCAAATATATAACATTCCAAAAAAAATGTTGGGTTTTTGAGGAATCTCTTGCCTCTCTAAAATATTTATAAAAAATTGACACTTTTCACATTTTTATAATAATAATTGAAAAATTTGTATATGGTCAGCCAATATATTCTATATCTGAATACTTTTCTATCCATTATTTGTGGACCAAAGTGTCTTCCACAACAATGTGTATGAAAAAAACTTAATAATATATTCGATTTTTCCTTCCAGTGAGTATCTTCTTATAACTTGGTCATAAAATGTTTTTAGAGAAATGAATCCTCCCAGATATAGAATCTAGATTCAGCTTTGATTTTATTCTATTGATGGGATTTAATGGAATAAGGAACCTAAGATATATCCAAATAATTTACTATATTAGAATAACATGGTACTTCACATTCTAGGATGTATATTTTCTCTCCTATAATGTTATCATTGAGTCAAATTAGCATTGGAATTTATATTGAAGTTTCATTGGGTCACTTATTGAGGTGATCATCCACTTGGTTTTTAGATTACTTTTTGTCTTTAATTTGAATATTAAACTCATGCAAGAATAATATTTACATTACCATATTTGGTTTGGAATCATCCTTCATAATGAAGTATAAAATTTATGAATGATAATAAAATTCAACTACATTATTTTCTCGTAAATATGACAATAATCTATCTTTTAAAAAAAACATAAAGAAACTCTTTTTCATTGGTCGTGTAATGGATCTAAGTTGTAACTAATGCTCCTGAAGAATAGGTTAGGACTTCAGGTTTTTGTTTAATTATTTGGAAAATAAATTCTCCCACAAAATGGTTTGATTCATCACAACGAATGTCAAAAAGATGTTTCTAATTTAGTGGATCCATTATAATTATGTTTATTAACATCTATTCCATATCACCAAATTCCTCCCGGAATATATCATCAAAAAAGTAAATTTATTACTAGAGAAATATTTAATGGTGAAGGTAAATCTTACTAAATTATTTTGTGAATCCAATATAAAATTATACATATTCCTAATAATGATATAGTGTTCATCACATAGTTGAGATATAGGAAATAATTGATCACTTTAGTTTAATATTTATTCACCTTAATTATTTTATTTGAAATCATATGTCATGCACTATTACTTTTGAAAAAAATTATGTAACTCATTAAAAAGCTTAAAAACTATACTTTTCACTATGAATGTTTTCAAAACATTCTCTATATTTTCCATGAAATGATTAATAGAATTTCCAAAAATATTAAAGTCATCGAGAAAGACTTCCAGGAAGTCCCCAATGAGAAATGAGTAAATGATTACCATATGTCATTGAAATGTAACTAGGGTATTTAAGAATCCCAAAAACATACTCTTGTTGGAAAAGGTCCTAAAATGTCATGTTAAGGATGTATTCATTCGGTCCTCTGGGAAAATTGGAACCTGAATATATATATATATATATAAATGATCAAAAAAGTATTAATGTTTCTAGCCTATCAGACTTTCTATAATTTTATTAATGAATGGGATTGGGGATTGATATTTTTGGGTGACTTTTTCTATCGTTCTATAATCAACACATTACCTCCATCTATTTGGAATCTCATTAGAATTAATTCATTAATCTCATTTTTTACAATGATGAAGCCTATTTTTATAGGAACCACATGGATGTGGAAATCTCATTGGGAGTCAAGAATGGGGAACATGTTGTTGGACTCTGACAAATTTTCAATATCTTATTCTACAAAACTCCATGATGATGGGGATAAGTCTTTTTGGGTGCTTCCAAATATGTTAAGGTTACTCTTCTAAAAATATTCTATGGGATTAGAAATGTGGAATAATTTTTTCCATATCTCTTATACTTCATCCAATCTCCTGGACATTTTTGAGAAGGTTAATTAGAGTTTCTCTTTGGTATTAGATAAATTATTGGCAATGATCAATGGAAAATCATCTCCCTCCAACCGAAACACATATTTTTATTCGAATGGGAGGGTTTTTAAATCATATTCATGAGGTATTTTAATGTATGATATTAAATTCACATTTCAATCATCAAAATCATGAATTTCCTTACTAATAAGAATCATATCAATTTCTTATATCAAATTATCTTTAAATTCAAAGTTGATTTCTTTTCTTGATTTAAATGAATATTTTTCATATTTTTTAGTTATATCTCCTTCCTGAATATTAAAAACAGAAAGTTAATCTCACAAGAATAAGAATTATGAAAGCATAACTAAATCCTTAATGGGTTGAATACATTCTTTGTGTCCAATTGTAAAGATTGAATGATTGTTTAAATGGTATATTTTATAGTTAATAACATTGTAGTTCACCTTGATGTCTCCCAATTCCATGGTGAGAGATTGTTAATGTAAATTGATGATATTTTATGAATTTTTTTTTGGAATGTTATTCCCGTAATAATGGTTTAATTCCCTTTTTTACTATCTTTCCCCATGATTAATATGAAAAATTCTACTGAAAATATTATACCTTAAACCACTACTAGAGAATCTTTTACAACTCGAGACTGAGAAATGGTATATCATATTTCTATTTAGACAACCAAACGAAAGGGATTTAGTTCATAAATTTTTTAATGTTATAAATATAGAGTTTTAAATTACATTAATGAATGCATAAAGATCACACAAAACATGAGAAAATTTATAAGAAACCATAGTGAAGGAAATATTAAATATTCTTATATCTTAACATTTTGGGGAAATGGTGACAAGATCTTCGATGAGAATCTCCTTCCAAAGATTATTCCTACATACCCACCATGCCTCTTTCTCATACTACATATTTCATTGAGAAAATTATATTTTTTTGGGTATTTTTCATATAGACTCTAGCAATGGAATATTGATTTCAAATTTTATAGGATTCATATATTATCATTAATTTTCCTTTTCTTCAGCATTTTTCAATTAGGTTAATGTATAATAAAATGGTACATTGTTTAATTTTATCTCATTCTTTTTAATTTTCACTTTTGTTTCTTATCTTTATTTGTGGTGGATGGGTTGATATATATGATTTCATTTTGAATTTCCAACTCACTTTGTTCAGGTAGTGGAATCTCATTTTCTATTCAAGTTATAATTGAACCAAAATTATCTTTTGTGTTTGGGAGAGTCTATACTAGATGTATTCCTGGATTCTTGGTTAAAATATGCAAAAATTTATTTAAATAGATTGACAAATAAATGAAATTTTGTATTATCCCATCAAAATAATACTTTTTTTGTTGGTTCTTAGTTAATGTTGTACTGGTTTATGGATGCTCGAGAGTATTTGATTTGAAAGGTTGTAGATGAAAGGATTGTTCTTACTGGAAGGGCTATTTATAGGTAGGTTTTAATGGTTTTGGGTATTTATATTGCATCTAGAATGGTGGATGATTATAAAAAAAGGGGGATGGAATTTTTTTTGACCTTTGAATCCCAAATGTCATTTCCCTTCTCTCTATTGTTGATTCTGTAGAAATTTAATTTTTTGGAATGCAGCTGCACAACACTCCATACCATTTATATCAATACATTGATCAGTGTAATGACAGGGTGATGAATATAATCCATATACTTGTAGTCAATATGGTTTCTCACTCACATTCTTAACAAAAACCTATCTCACGAGGATTGTCAATTCATCAATTTTTTTATTCAAGTGAAGGTGATGAGTCTGATGTTCTTACCTCATTTTAACCACATGAACTAATGACACAGATTCTAAATTGTTGTGAATTCTATGGAATCTTCTCAATGAGACTCCAGGATGATTATGGTGATTTTTAATCAAATATCCCCCATATGATGCATTCAAAAGGTTCCTGTCATTGTTTTTTTAATTGATGCTAAATAGGATTAAGAGGTGGTGGTTTTCCACTATTTGATAGGGTAATCATGCACAAATATTTTTGAAATAGTCCTAGTATTCTTAAAGAGTTTCACTATTATCATTTCAAATGGGGTATATTTTATTTCTAGTTGCTATGATTCAGGAGGTCGGGAAAAACATTTTCCGGAAGCTTTATAAGATATTATTGTAATCATCGATCTCTTCAAGTTGCGATTTATACAAAAAATCCTTTACTACTCCCTCAAGTTAAAAGGGAAATTCCATCTAGGTAACATGATCATTTTCTAGTACATTTTGATTGAAATGGGAAAAACAAATAAATTTTTTTAATGTGTGGATTTGGGGTCTTCACCTACAAGGTAATTGAATTTAGGTAGAATGAGAATCATGTTGAATCATAATTAAAAACACTTATTCTTCGTAGGCATGCTTAATCAATTTTGTTTTTTTGAAAACAATGGGTTATAATGGTCTCTTAAGGTTAGTTGTGGGTTTATTTCCATTAATGGTGGTTCTGAATGAACACAGGAGTATTTCAAATTGATTTCATTGAATTTTTTTTTCAATAATATGACTCCTAATCCAAGTTAATAGTATTCTTTATATATCAAGGTAAAAACTAGTTCCTCATAGTAGATCCTACTGATGAAAATTTTAGGATCATATTATCTCTTACTTCCCACCAGCGGTGCTACTTCTAATGCACACCTATTGTGGGGATGTGGAAAAAGAAATTTATTTTACCTATGGTTTTAGTATTTGAATTGACAAAAATTCATCACCATAGAGTAGTTTTTTAATCTAGATTTCACTTATGAAAATGTAAATAAAATTACAGTATTTTAAATAATTTAACTCAATGAAATTTGGAGTTTGTGAAATTTATATGAGAGAGAAGATGTTGGATTTATGTTAGGTTTTACCATTTTGAAATGCTATCATGGTTTTTTAATATAATGATTCTTTTCTATTTTATTAAAATAATCAAGTGAAGGAAGTTAAAATTTCTTATCTTTATTAACATTTTATTTAGATGTAATAATGTATGAAATTAATAATGAGATATCATTAAATTATTAATGAAATACCAAATTTGGTATTTATATTCCCCTAATATTCCAATCATTCCACTATTCTATACTCACATGTTTACTAATCATGATGTCACTCCTTCACATGATTTTTTTCGATCAACCAATTGGCGGGATTAAAAATAAAGAAGTGGGAGAATAATATATTAATGAAAAGATATTTTAAATTTTCATAATTAAATAAAACGCAATGAAATTTCATTTAAATTTAATATATAAATAATTTATAACCATTTATTTAAGAAGAAATAATTTTTTTGGACTAAATTAAAAACCAAAACATCACAAAGGGGTTCCCTTCCCATTACCCAACTACAAGAGCTTATAACCCTCCATGAAAGGGGGGTCATTGAGGAAGATGAATAATGGGACAAAATGAAGATGAAAATAATTTGTAAGGGAGAAATTAAGGGGAGTTGTAGTGGTCTTCACTCCTCTTCCAGCTTGTGAATAATCCTGTGTATGATGAGTTTCATAAGTGGGTCATCTTCTTCTCTCTAGGGGTGTGGTATTGGATGCCCTAAGGGCTTTGGGTGGATTATAATTTTATAGGTAGTGAGGTGTGGATCCCTCATTCTCCCTCAACACTCTCATATGAGACATGGAGATCTAAAATCATTCAATGGATTTTAATTCCCTGTGTGGACCACATTATTAAATATGAATCACCCACATATCATGGGTGTTTAATGACTTAGTTCGGAATAAATTCATGGGGGGAAACCTTTAGTGTTCATGTGTGGCATAGATTATGCACGAAGGGTGTGGATGTGGCAATAGTTATAAATGGATGGGTAAGTGGTGAGTAAAGCATGAAAGTAGAAGATTGGGGGTGTGATGGGGAGATCCTCAAACACTCCTCTTCCGGCCATTGAATTTTATTGATGATCCTTTAAAACATAATTCATGGGGTTTATATGTGGGTCTTGACAGAATCCTTGGTGGTGTAAATGTTGATTTCAGGATAAGGAATTGGAAACAATGGTGACAAGAGAGGTTGGGGTCTCATATAAATCATTTGGACATCACATGGAAAGATGGAGGCTAGAGATATCCTAATGGATATTGTTTGGGGTTTAGGAGGTTATCCCAAATGTTCATAGTCCTTAAATCTGAACATGAACTCATGGTAGAGCTCAAGAAGTGTTCAAAGATAGCGATCACTAGTGCTTTAGTGATGGTTGTTGATGAATGTATTAATATCCATGATAGAGATAGAGAGGCGGGGTGAGAGATTAATTAAAGTGATAGTGTTTGATTTTTTTAAAAAGAGTAATAGTGATTGGAACAATCCACCCAATTGACATTCCCACATAATTGGAGAGCCTTTAAAAATATTGCATGAGATCACCCGCTCCGAAAATTCAATCGAGATATAATGGACTCCCATGGCCACTAGGGGATACCGTGTCTAAGGGAGCTGATCCTCCCACAACTATGTATACTGGACTAATGCATTCTTGTGTCAGTATATATAGATATCCTATGCATTATATAGAATTAATTTACTTTTTCCCACATATAGGCTTAAATCATCATGTGCTACATCCATATGGGAAGGCCTTCCTAGTGTATGACATGGTTGGATAGGCCCTCTTGGCACTGACTAGGAGGATTGTGAGATATTGTTTTAGGGATCTCCCTCTGGGATATTTTTTTTGTAAAATACTCCTAAAAAGAGATATAAAATTTTCTAATCAAAAAAAAGATAAACATAAATAATTATTAAATAAGATTCAAATATAAGATCAAATTTATTTTATTATTCTAAAAAAAATTCAATAAAATCCATTATAAGTTACCCCTTCTAATTAAAAATTTAGAATATTGGTTTTTTTCAGTGAAAAAAATTTAAACATCATTGAAATATGATTAAAAATACTCACAATGAATGATTTTTCAATAAACATAGAAGATAAAAATGTTCACTATAGAATAACTTGGGTGTAAGGGTTCAAGAACATGATTTTAACATTCGAAAACCTGAATACATTAAATCATTGATACTAACAATTAACTATTATATAAATCATAGTAGTTTATAAGAAATTAATCCAAATGGAATTTAAGAACATGAGCCTTGAGAGCATAAAATTGACATAAAAGATAATTTTTTTTATATAAAAATAATCATGAAAAACAATTACATTAGTCAAGTATCATTACCAATACTGGCATAGTGGATTTGGTGCACTCTATATTCAGTAATACCCTCAGTCATGATCCACTCCCAAGACTATCATAGTATTCATAGTACATTGAAGAACTTGGTTCAATCAATATTCTTGTCCCTATTATCTCATGAGATATCCATATATAATCAATCCATTATGGCTATATATAATTCCATGACTACCCATATAATAATGTAAATAAAACATGTTTAAAATGATCATATAAAATTCATTATATCATAAAACATTAAAAATAAATGGGTTTCATAAACATTCGAAAATTAAATCATTTCATAACCCATGGAAAATAGATGGGTTTTATAAACATATAGTTATCATAATGTAAAAACCTCAATATAAATAATAATTATGTAATTACTTGTCTATATCTATATAGAATATTATATAACATAAAAATAAGATACCATATATGGAAAATGAATTCAAAAGGTCTCTCAATTATTTATTCTATAAAATAACATCTTAGTTATGAAATCACTTCTACATAATACAAGAAATTTATAAAACTTTTATGGAAAACAATTTATATATAAAAAAATGTAAAACTCTTAAAAACATTGAGTTATCATGAAGGTAGGAATTTTTTTATTTACGTGTACATTAAAGCTATGATTCCATTCATATTTTCGATAAAAAGACAAAAGTACATCATTCAGAAAATACAATAAATATTATTTTAAAAATAATTTATGAAAATTAAAACATTAATAAAAATAACTTTATAAAATTACTGGATTTTAGTAAAAATTTATATAGAATAATTTTATAAAACCTGGATGTGGAAAAAATAGAATTTTTCTGTTGAAGAGAAAAAAAAATTAAGATTTAATTTCAATTTGGTGTTTGCCTTAAATTCCTAAAGATAGTAAAATGAATGAAAAAAATTTAATGTATAGAAACAAAACCTTTATAAGTTAATTAATGTGTTTATTGATAAGTATATAAAAAATTATATCATCATCAACTTATTCACAATCATTCTCGATAAACAATTTGATCATAATGTAAATTGATTTCCTTGAGAACAACGTGCTTCAAAAGGATTTTTACCACATTTATAATAAAATTAAATTTATTATAATTACATTACATATTAATATACATACTTAAAATATCATATATGATCCATATAAAATAGTTTAACTTCCATTTATTAATAATTCCTTTTAAAAATAATTGTTTCCTAGTTTAAACCATTTTTTCATGAGAATTTTGGTTCAATGATTCTATCCCAGGTAAATTGATCGTGGTTTCATAATATCCAAAAATTTAATCATGATATAAATATTATATATATTAATTATATATATATTCATCCATAATTAATATATATATATATATATATTTTAATTACACAATTCATGGGGAAGATAAGTTGTACATACTCATTAATTCCATTCTCACTTCTTAGTAGATAAAACAAATGAAAGTTAAACAATAATTTATTTTTAAAGAATAATTATTACATAATATATATATTATATATTAATTAATACTATACATATTACCATTTATATAATTCATAAATGAAAAGTGTTTCACTTCACTTCATGGAGCTGGTAGTCCACTTGTACACACGAGTGACATTATAGTTTACCAATGGATTGAAAGGTAAGAATTTAGATATTATATTAAAATTAAATATTCATAAATATTTCCTTAATATCGTTTATAAAAAGTTAAAACTATTTTAATAACCAAATATGAATGATGGTGATGGAAAATGAATTGTATTGTGCGTGGATGTGGTAGTCCACACGTAAACATCAGTGACACCTTTACTTTCCATTTGATTGAATTAGGGAATTATATTAGTGGTTACATAATCATAATAATATTTCATAGTATCTACTATAACTATTCTATTATTTTACAATTAATACCAAAAATTTATAAGAGTTATAACAAAAAATAAATTGAAAGCGGTCCAATGATTACCTATTCTTTAGTTGAAACCATTTATATACATTCCCAAGAAACCATTGAATGGTATTTTATGAATGTAGTGACCATTAATTAATTCTTAGGGATGTTTAAAATATAATATTTTAGTTTTTTTCTATCTAAATTTCTTATACTAGTGTAAATAATAGATAGTCGGGGCATCATTTAATAAGTGCGGCAGAGGACACAATTCAAAATTCATAAAATATTAAAATCTTATAAATTCATAATAATGATAAATAATTCCAAATTTATATATTTATAATGAATTATATTAATAAGAATAAATATTTCCACCTAATAGGATTTATACAATTGTAAATGGAAAATTTAGCAGTATTTTTTGGTTTAACCCCTCAGTAAACTCGCTTGAATATTTTCTATTGTAACTACTTTTTAATAGTTTTACTATTAATTATTAAAAACTATAATTAGGATCATCAAAAACCTTTACATGATGAATTAAATAATGGAATACCATTTATCAAATTAAATTAACAAAATTGAATGATTTTAATTTAAAATTAAACCCGTAAAACCTGATGAAAAATAATTATGATGAAAAAATACTTTCTTAAGTGTAACAGGTTTTTATAACAAAATAAAACATTAGAAAAATTAAAAAGAGGTTCAATGTTTTATTATTAGTATTAATGTTCTATTATTACATCTAAATCCATTTTAAATCAAATTATAACTGTGTAAATTCATTAAATGAAAAGATAGTATTCAATGAAATCAACATTTAACAATGTTCATTGAAAAATCAATATTTTCATGAAATTTGTGATAAATCACTGTAAGTTAATTTTGACATGATTAATTAAAAAATTATAATTTCATCATGTACATTTACAAAATTTTGAAAAAAATAATTATATTATTTTTTCACAAATGTAATAAAGCCTATTTTGATTTAAAATGATTTTTTAATGCACCTAATGACTTTACTGAAAATTATGAACTTATTTATCAATATATTTGTTTTATATAAAACTTATATACATGTTTTCTTAAAAATGTATATTTCTATTAATTAAGTTTTTTAAAAAAATTTGGTAAAAATGATATACAATATTACATATCATTTAGACTATAGGTTCATTTATCACATGTTATCGAGGAAGTTAACTTTACTGGAAGATAAACATATAATTAAATAAAAGGGTGTTATTAAAACCAATTTGATGAATTCATTGGACATAATTATTAATAGGTGGGCTGAATAAAGATAAACCCTTTATGTATTAGTGGGTCACAAGAGAAAAACATGCTTGGTTATTAGAATATGCCTTACCAATATACGTATGATGTCTTGGCAAGGGGCTTTGGTGGAATGTTTATGATATCCCTCAGTATGATACCAGTAAATATTATCCATGTTTTTATTTATTTTCATAGATATATTACTCCCTATGTTGCATTTTATTATGGAATTATTTTGATAATTAAATTTTTATACTTTTTATTCCATGCCTATTTTATGATATATTATAATGTACACAACTCCTTACTGAACATTTATGCCTACCCTTATTTTGTTTTCCTTTCCCCAAGAAGAATATAAGATATATATTTTAAATTTTTAAGTATATATTAGAGGAGATAATAGTGTTCACCTTGAGTTTATATACTTTATTCTATTTTTTTAATTATAACATGACTAATATGTAAGTATATAATCTTCCAAGACTACTATGTTTTTGGATCCTTCAAGAACTCTTGTAATTTATAATAATATTGTAATATAACTTCTAGATCTATGTTTCCATAGAATGGGTTGTTGTAATGTGATATGTATTGAGCATAATTTTCATATATTATTTATCATTTTAATAACTGAAACATTATGTCACACAAATAAACACAGAACCATGGAACCAAAATATTTGTTTTCTTTTGAGACTAGATTCATAAATATATCATTCCACAAAATTTTGTAAATATCACCCAAAAATATATTACTCATAACTTATCCTTATAAAAATGATAATCTTAATACCCTTCTATATTACCTATTTAATGTAATCATAATAAGGGAAATCTCAAGCACTCAGTGAATTAAATACTTATGAAATATTAGTTATGGGTTTGTTCATATGAAAGTGACCAAATATGACCATGCGAGAAATATTGGATTTGAAGAACATGGAATCATAATATTTGATCATCAAGAATAAACAATGGTAATATAAACTCAAAGTATAATACATATACCATGAAATAATAATGGGTATACTGGAGAAAACAATAATGGGATATGGATAAACTAGTTGGAATGTTGCACAACAGAGAAATGTTATATTACCATAGGCATAGGAAATAATCACATTGTAAACATAGATAAATATAATCATGTGAAAAAAAAATTCTAGTGAAAATAGCTAACCAAAATTATATACATGAATAAATTTCCGAACATATATACCCATAAACATGTCTGTGATTAACCTTTTGAGAATAAATACCTATAATCGTGTCTAAGAAGAACCTTGTGAAAATTGCTACCGATGACCAAGTCTATGAACAATATCATTTATTATAGAAATATAAAACATTACGTAATGAGTCAAACAGATATAAGAAAATAAACTTTCATAAAATGATATTAAATACATATGAATTCCATTTGAATATTAAAACATTCATAATACCATTATAGTTTGATTAAAAAATTAATGGGTGTTTGGAAAAATTTCATAATATATTATCAATTAGAATTAAATGAAATATGTTTAATGGTATCGTTAGAGAATATTCACATGTGATTATATGTATTTATTAATGTATGGTTGAATAGATGTAAAACTACTTTATAAGAGAATTAAAAAATTACATTAAAAATAAGAATAGATAATCTTTTCTTTCTATAAATTTTGTTTTAAAATAAAATAATTTATAATATAATGAGATTATATATTAGATTGGAATTCCATTAAAACATAGAGATGAGGTTTTTTAAAATAATTTGAAAATTTTGGATGGAAAATTAATTCACGTATAGAATATTTTAAAAATATATTCTTTTCAAACCTTGGTATGTAAGGCCAATCATGGTAGAAAACAACTGTATTGAAAACATTATAAGTAGATTCATTTTGTAATGAAATTCAATAAAATTTAAAATGACTATAATTAATCATATTTATAGAGTTTAGGACATCCATGAATACATTATAACGAATATAAACATGGAGGATAAATATCGCCAAAAGAAAAATAGATAATGTTAGAACCACTTATAAAAATCCTTTAGGTTAAATTAAACCAAATAAAACTAAAATAGTAATAAAAATATAAAACCTATAAATAAATATAGTAAAATAAAATATATGGGGTTTTATAAGGTGATAAAATTCAATTTTTCTAATGCATTTTTAAAAGTAAATAATATTGATTTCAAAGTTGGATTGGAAAATAAACCCTATCCTTTACCTCCAACTTCTATAAAATCAACATAACCTCACGTATAATAAGTATAACCATACTAATAACTTATTTTATAATGAAGTTCTTATGTATTACCTTTTATTCTATCCATTTATATTTACTCATTACTAATATATTAGTTTGTTATTGTATATTCTCATCATCAGATGTCAGTAATTTTTATTATTTCGTACAATTTTCATTTTGTAGATGTCGATATGTGTCTTTTGATACCAAGTTCACTATTCGATGATTAGAAAATTTACTGGAATAATTTTATTTCAATTAATTATTTAGTCCCATTTTCATTTAATGGAATTTATTGGCATGGTATATTAGAATGGAATCTATGACAATAATGTTTAATGTAATTTTTCAAAATAATATATTACTTTATTATGACCAATAATTTTGGTTTCACCATTAACTAAGAATATTCATAACATAAATTTCTATTTAATATAATATATTACCATTATTTGGGCTATGATATTAATCATTGTTGGAAATAGTGGTGATATTATTATATCATTCATGTAGGTGGTTTAAATAACCATAACTAGAATATGTTATACTAATAAATTGGTAAGATTATATAGTTATATAATAGTAATATAATTTTATAATAAGAGTAATTAGATCAACATAACATCACATATTTAGAGAATTAGATGTATAATTAGTTTATATGAGATTTAATTGAGAAATATTTTGAATAATTAGAAACATACATTGATGAAGACACTCTTTCTAGAAAAGGATTCTATTAGATTGAATATTTTTGCCTTCATTATTTGGATAGAGGCTACAAAATTTCTAGGAATATTTAGGAGAGTAAAAATGGGTAGGTATTGGAGAGTTATTTAAAAGAAAAGTGACCAGTTTCTCTATTCATTAACTTGGCTGGGTAAATTTAATTATTTATAAACCCTATTAAAACATGAAAAGCAGTGAATAGTTGTTATTCTATGGGTAAGATCATTGAAGATGTTTGTGTTTCCAAGTGGAATATAGACAATTCTCAATAAAATATTATCATAGTTAATGTGTTAGAGAAGAGATAGAGAAAATGATAGTGGCAAGTGAATGTAATTAGATACTAGGAGATTAACGAGAAATTACCTAAGAAACAGAGAAAGAATCATAGTGCAACAAGGAACAATCCATAAGAGAAAAGTGGAAATTCAATTGGATTTTATTAATATTAATATTTATATATTTATAATTATTTATTTAACCATAAACAAGTATTTCTATATCTGGTGAAAAGATTTTTAATAAATATCACAAATTAATAACATGGTTGTAAGTGGATCTTACTGTCTCTCAACCATAACATACACTAATCCAAACAATGATTATACCAATTGGACACCAATATTAACCTCTCATTTTATCCTATTCTGATTTCATCAGTGATTTTTCCTCTTCATGATTAATTTTTCAGATAATTATGTGGTAACAAAAAATAGTTGAGAGTAGTTCTCTTTAGTTATTGACTTTTAAAATTTCATTATTACATTTATGAATGGTAACGAAGGTGTATTTCAAAAATAAATTGGACGTGAATGAATTTATATTTATAACCATGACAATCTCATTCCCTTATTTGAATTTTATCTAATGACCATGATTGGATAATAAGTTTTTAATTATTTTAGAACATATATTTAACATTGGAGAATAAATAAGAAAGGGGAGAAAATAAGTTCCGAATGAGAGAGATATAACTCATATAAATCCACTAGTGTTATTTTTTGATCCCCCTATGCATATACATTATGGAATATCATTTTTTGTTTCATTGATCAATATCACTCTCTTGTATATTTTCCTCCTCTTCTGTCTTCTCATATTTGTTTTTTTAGATTATTCTCCACTATAAATTTCAATAATTAGATAGATATCTTACTCCTGAAAAATTATCATCACACACTACGAGAATATTAACATTTATTAGTGGTTGAAACCACAACCAAATGGTTTTATAACTGTTTAAAAAACCATCCCTAATATTGGTAGCAGTATCCAACACATGGAGGTTCCATTAAATTAGTGGAAGTTTCTGTTAAGGTTTACATAAAATATATTTATTGGTGGTTTTATTCATTTTAGCGATGGCTTTCTAGAAAAAAAATGACATGGATTTAGTAGTTCTTTTAAAAAAATTTCAATTTCAACATTTTGTTACCACAAAACTGCCTCTAAAACGATGAAAATCACCACCAAATAACAGTGTGGTATATTTATTGGTTGTTTTAACTACCACCCAAAAACACATAATCATATATCTGTGTTTTAAACCTCCATGAAAAAAATTCCATATATAATAGTATTCTAAACCGCCTCTATATGATGGATGACAAAGAAAATCCAACTACTGAATCTATAGCCCTAGAACAACCCTAGAAAAAAAATTCACATACCAGAACATTCCACCATATAGTTATACCAAATTGTAAAAAACTTATAATAATATTACACGTAAATAAATAACATAATTCCATAATAAATGAAATACAACATATAGATACATGGTTATACAACACAGACAAAGGCCACCTACTATCTCGATCTCATCTAAAATATAAGAAAAAGATAAAAAATACACACATTAAACCTATTGAATTCCTCATTCGTCATTAACTTCCATCCAAATACATGTCAGGATTCTCTATTCCAATTCCCAACACATCCTATTATTTGAAAAAAAATGAAAATAATGTATGTATACACACCAAGGTGCCTGGGGTGTGAGGGAACATATAAATACAGTCTCAAAATGTTTTCCTAGTACACACTATCATGTACATGTATTCACAAGGTAAAAATAAACAAATGAAATAAGATAGTAAATCGAATTTTCAATCTTGGATACCATGACTCTATTTTCCTTAGGTAATATGGGCTAGCTAGAAAACTATTATTACTTATCATACATACACTAATTTCTTACAAAAATATCATCATCGCATCTCCTCATTCCATCGTACTCATAACATGGTGCATACTTGAAGACTCGGGGTGGGAATAGACTATGTCTTTAATTCACTACCTAATAAATCATGATAAAATCTTACATCTGAATCCTAACCCACTATGTAACGTCCTAACTTAGCTCACCCCTAAACTGGTGGTGGGACCAGTCACCACCTAACCTCAAGTGCATTTCCCTATATGCTAGAGGATACTGACTAATTGTGAGGGTCTAATGATAGTCAATGGGTATATTATACCCTCTTATCAGAGTAAAAATAGTGTAAAACATTAACACATGGACGAATCGTTTAAACAAATGATAAAACAGAAAAATACATAATTTTATAAATCGTGTATAAAACAAAAATGGCCAATGACAATGTTATACAATGTTTTATTTGTATAATGGTACCACTATGAAAGTGATAAACAATACATCATGCTTTACATATCAATAAAGAAATAAATAAATAAAGATTCAATGCCCCGAGGGTGATCTCCTCGAGCATCCCGAGTTTACACTCGATCCTATACTCCTAACCTCCAAGTATATGCAAAAATCCCAATCCAACAACTAAATAGAATCTACTCGAGTACCCCAGTGCAATAGAATCCCTAGTAGGGTGTGATATATAAATCTCACTAGGCCAGGACCACCAGCGTAAACCCCAAAATTAGACATTAAATAAATAATTTTAATAGTTTGAAAGAATGCATAAATAATTTGAGCAACCCAACATCACTATATACCCAAGTACCTAATTCAGACCTCAGCTCGTGTCTCAACCTGCATCATAAATTTGTTATGCATACACAAAATTAATCACAGATTTGATCTCATTTATCAATTATTCAAGCCTTATTAAAATATATAAGTCTCAAGATCCTTCATATGCCCAAAATCCCGCCTATAATTCACTCATATCAGATTTTTTAAAGACCATATATGAAAACAATGTAAATACTAAATCCAAGATTGTTATTTTTATTGGATAACACATAATAAGATATTAAATTTAATCTTAAAAATACTATGTCTTAGACCATCCACTAAAACCAGATATTCACTCTAGGGTTCCTCTAATAAATTGTGATTCACCCAATTCATTTAGAAATCTGGACCCTTTATCATATACAATTCACAAATCCTTATATAACATCATCTTTTAATAACCATTTAATTTAAATAATGTACGACCAATTGGACTCATAGTCCAATGTCAATTAATGGGTGTAGAACATCATGGAAAGCACCCTCATGATTATTTGGAGCATCAGTCCTTGTCTCACAACCCATGAGTATTTGGAGCATCAGTCCTTATCCCATAAAAGGAAATTTTCATGCAAGATGGGTGTAAAATGCCATGTCTAGCACCCTAGGAGTATTTGGAGAAACAGTCCCTATCTCACAATCGGTTTATCAATCAAACATTTATATATTTATCATTGTTGTAAAACTGCATGTCTAACACCCCAAAACCATCCATTAATTAACTCATAAATTAATTAACCAAATCTATTGATTAATTCAACAACTATTTAACAACATACATTTCCCGCCAAATAATTGTACAATTAATTAATCATTCAACATTTAAATAGTAAATAATTAATTAGCAGTTAATTATTCATAACAATAAAAAATTCAACTATATAATTAAATCAACATTTAATTATCGCAATTTCTTAACCAAAAGCATGATAATTAATTCACCATTCAATTATCCTAATTCCTTTATTAATCCTATTGATCAGTTAAATATACCAAATATATTAGTTAACACAACCATTAACTAAGTACGCATTACCATTAATTAATCCATCAATTAATTATTCTAAAAAAAATCATATTCCATAATTAATTTCCCATAATTAATTATCAAAAATATCAATACAAAATTGGGTCATTTAATTCATCAATAAATATCTCGATTTAGTCGAAAACAACATTTTTCAATTAATTTTCGGATCAATTATCATGTTCAGAAAAAACATATCTCATAACTAATTCATCAATTGATAAACCATTCACCATTTAATAAGTAATAATTAATATATCCATTAATCATTAATGGTATCCAATTTATATTCCGATAAATTAAATGTTAAGTAATTATTCATATTCAATATTCCCATAATTCAATAAACAAAAAAATTTCCCAACTCATGTCTTGATAATTAATTATTTTATTGATTACCCTATTACTCATCCATCTCCATTCAAATAATTTAATTCTTTAATCATATCACTTTAACCAATTTAGTAAAACATGATTAAAAGAAACACATGGTCATATCCTTATTTATCTCACATGGGAAACATCATTCGATAATATCAAGGGATGGGAATCAACATATCATGTATCATAACTAATAGGAAGTCATTTGAAAATCTAAAACCACTAGAAACCATTTTATTAATTCATTTATTAAGTTGATCAATTGGAAGAGGACCATACCTCAGGGTGGAACCAAAACACATTGCACTTCATCACCTGTTGGAAACCAATCCATAACTGGGATGAAATCTCTATCACACACACCTTTTATAAATAATGTACATATATATATATATATACATGCTTTCAATGTATCGTCGATCGAAAAACAGTATAACAGAATGCCATAAATAGTGTATCAAGGGTCAATACACTTACAATTATATAGTAGGGACTCAAATAATTTTTCAAACTCTAAATTAGATGGTGCAAAATAAAATGTGGGAATTTATATCATTACTCGAAGCAATGGAGACAAGACCAAATGATTCCATCTGCCTCTCCCTTAGAGCTAGATGTCGGATTATGGACCAATGGGTCTCGGGTCAATTTTCTCATAGAATAAAATAAATTGGAATACAGTAATTGGATTTAACCCAAACCTTAGGGTTTCAACTGAGAAAAAAGGTTGTATATATGTCAAATGGCCAATGTGAATGATGAGAAATACGCAAACAGACTCACCATGACAAGGTGAACAATATTTTTGAAGTTTTTGAGAGGAATTATTGTGAAAAAGAGGTGTCTGAAGAGGGGGTGGTGCACTACATGTTATAGTCTGGAGTGTCGTGTGCTACAGCAAGGGGGTAGGGCCGAGGGCTATGCACCATAGAGAAAGGAGACATGGGCTGCTAGAGGTTGTGCCATAGGAAAGATGCAAGAAAAAGAGGTGCGCTTGGAGAATGGGGCCAGAGTGGGTGGATTTTTAGATGAAGTGGGGTCATGCACCTCCATGTGGGTCACACCTCCATGGAAGAGAAGTGGGGTCCCCCCCCCCTTTCTTATTAAAAAATATTACCTAAAAACTAAATAAAACCTCTTAGTGTATTTATATTTAATTTTTTTATAATCATTTATGATAATGATACATAGTTACAAAGAATTAGAATAGTCATGACATTATTATCATTACACCCTTTCATGTACTCCATTCAAACAAAAACCCCGGATTTAATTTCTATCATTAGTAATACTTATTACATTCATATAACTAAAATAATAAAAATATCATTATTATAATTTTTCAAACCATTGATAAACCCAAAACCTCTATTTAATAAAAATTATTCTTCATTAATTATGAAATTTGTTAAATAATTAGATGTATCTTCATTAAATTTGAAACTGCTCATTTAACTAAACTTTTCTTTTAGATACCCAGAAGCCACATTTATTTCACATATGAGGTACACTCGATTAATCATGTAATTTAAAAAAAATAACATCTAAATAAATAATAACATCAAAATAATAATAATAATAATAACTTAATTATTAAAACATTTTTTTATTTAAACAAAAATCTCCAATTTAGTATTATTGAATTAAAATAAACAAAATTTTAAACTAGGTAATCTATACGGGTTGAACCACAACCATGCGTAACCTGTGAAAATTCACTAAAGTGTAATTTTCCATATGAGGTGCTCCTGAGAATATTTAGAACATTAGTGATAATTATTGGGTATTCTCCCAAGTCCAAAAAGACACTTTTAAGTGTTCCAACACTTAGAATAGATTTCTTGTTCTCGGTTTAAAAACTGACCAATCAATGAACCATAAAAAGTTCAAAAACCTTCGTATTTTAACTTGGTTTAAAAAACACAAGAAATTACAATCTACCCACCATAAAAACTTCTCCTACCTGATAAGTAATCAATAACTACTACAAAATATTCCGACCAACCATGTTTGAGAAGTTTTTTTGACCAAAGATGTTATGTTTCCAAATACCAAATGCACTACTAACCAAACATAAGTCCAGCCACTGAATTCATTAAAACCTAGGCCAATGCTCACGAAAACAAAGCTTACATCAAATTCCATTATATGGACCTCGTTGAAGAAAATGGTTGAATATCAATCGGCCAATAGAAACTGGTTACTCATGATTTTGTAGAAAGACATTATGGTCCCAAAATCCACACTCACCCTTAAACTGGTGATATGCCTTGTAAAATTATTACACAACCAACCGCATGTATACCGAAGTCCCTAACCAACCTCTAGTGTCATTCCCAAGTTAAACCATCACCAGGGTATTTAAAAAAACTATCATGTCCCAACATGAATGAAGGAATAGCCTAAAGAAACCACGTATCCTGCATACAACCTAGATAATAACCACTCATTAAACCCAAGAATATTTACAACTTCAGCATGGTGTAAGATTGGCGCTATCTTAGTGTCTTCATTATGAGGTCAAGATAGGGTACATGCTCATCATATTTAGAAGAACACACTGTGATAAAACCAAGGTCACTAAAAATATTATTCAAACTTCTTCTAAACTACTATGTTCAAGACATCCCGATGTCACCTCCCAACACATTTACGGAATTCATTGCGACACTTAAGACCTTAGTATTGTCCTTGAAGTTGAAATAAAATATCATCCACTCACTAGCATGATATTTCTGAACACCATAACACATGTGTTTGACGACCCTCGAACCACAATCATAATGACAAAAATTGATCATATAAGTCGTAACATAAACCAATCGTCGTGTCAAAACACTCATGTCCCACAGGCTAGTCTCTTACTAAACATAAATGTAGACCCTATCTCTCATTCATGAAAAACTAATATCACTATTCTCAAAATCCATTTTTTCATTTTATCCATTTATGTAATTCATTTCAGCTTTAAAACATTTTAAAAAAATTCAACAAACACATAAGAACTTTATCACCACAATCTACTTGGTTTTTAGAAAAATTCCCTACAGCCAAAATAGGTATACTATCACAAAAGTTTTCTTTAATCTTTTAAGATTCAATTTTATTGAAATATAAATACTCAATTTAGATTCTAAATTTATTTTACTGAAATTGGGACCTCCAAAGGTCCCATTTATTAAATCCATGTTCTTCCAAAAAATAACCCCAAAACAGTTCATTACAATAAAAAAATAGTTTTACATTAAAAATTATTTTATAGCTTACTATGATTATACAGTTTAGTCACATGAATGTCAATATACCAATCAATAATGAGCACATACACCTTATAGTTGGCATTTGGATGACATTTATGAAATATAATTTTCCTTTAACATTTTTAACTTTACCATCACTTTTTAATTACCTGAAAACAAAGGTTACACATTTTCACAGTTATAAGTCATCCATAAACCTTACAACTAAAAACTGGTTCTGTTGTAATTAAAACAAAATACATTTATCCAATAAAAAATTCTTTTAACAGTATGTTTACATATCAACATAAGTAGATAACACAGATAAACATGATAAAAACACAATAACATGCTATAACAAAAATGCACGCACATAAGCATTTCATATTATCACTCAAGCATGTTAATTATATCACTGAAAAAATCTATCTAAAAATTCATGCTAAATAAGTACAAGACATTACATATATTCAAGGAACAGAATCCATATTAGTAGGCATCCTATAAATGAAACTAGATGACATGAAATATATGCATGACATGTTAATATCTAAGTGCCTAATAGGATGCATGTAATTCAACATTCCTTCCATATCAGGCCAAGGTAAAATTACCAAAATTATCATAATAAATATGCAGTTGAAAATACACCAGTAACTTAATGTTAAATCATATCAACTGTAACAGCGAATAACATGAATAACAATCCAAACCCTAACCACTTGGTCATTTCCCATACATGGGGTGATTAGTCCCATGCACACCTATTAACCCAAGTGCTGAAACATTCTTATTCTTCTATCAACTAACCCCAAAACAATAAGGCAAATGAAAAGAAACAAAAAATAAACCTTTGATATCTCTATGTAAAGTCTAGACCTTGATCACCCCTGAACCGGTGGCCGGACCAGTCACCGCATAACCTCAAGCGTGTCTCCCCATATTCCAGAGGCTTCCAACTAGCATTGAGTGTATAAGGATAGTCAAGGGGAGTATATACCCCCTTATCAGAGTAAAAAAATGAAAAATATCATCAAATTAAAGAATCTGTTAAATAAATGATAAAAAAATGGATGAAATAATTATATAAATCTTTTAAAAACCCAAATGTATTATTCCAGTTTTATAAAACACATGAATAGTATGATGGTACAACTATGAAAGCGATAAAAATACATCATGGTTTACATATAAATAAATAAATAAATAAATAATGACTCAAAGCCCCACGGGTGATATCCTCGAGCATCCCGAGCTTCCACTCAGTCCATTGCACCAATGTTTGAAGTATATACAAACATCACAATCCTACAACCAAATAAAATATACTCTGGCACCCCACTACAATGGTGGCCAAAGTAGGGTGTGAGATATTAATCACAGTAGGCTAGGAACACTAGAGTCTACCCCAAATATAGTCATTGAATAAATAAGTTAAACGTCATGAAAGCATGCATAAATAATGTAACAACTAAAATATAACTCTATACCCGAGTATCTTCTTTAGCCCTCATGTGGTTTCTGAACTAGTATTATACATTTTTCATACATACACAATAGTAATCACAAATTCATTCTAATTTATCAATTATTCAATCCTCATTAAATTATATAAGTCTCGATATCCGACCTATGCCTGACATCACCAATATAAGTCAATCATAAGAGAAGTCTCTAAAGACCATCTAAGAAAACAATCTAAATACTGAATCCCAACTTGTTCTTTGGCTTGGATAATGTGTTATAAGAAATTCAATTTAATCTTTAATATACTATATCTAAGCCTATCCACTAAAAATAACGATTCACTCCATGGTCCATCCACTAAATAGTGATTCACTGAATTCATTAAAAAATCTAAACCCTTTATCATATTCAATTCAAAAATTGTTACGTCACATCATCTTTAATTAACCATTTAATTCAACTCATGTATGACCAATTGGACCAACATTCCAATGTAAATTAATAGGTTTATAACATCATGAATAGAACCTTCGTGATTATTTGGAGCATCAATCCTTGTCCCACAACCCTTGTATATTTGGAGTATTAGTCCATGTCCCATTAAAAAGAAATTTTCATACAAGCTGGGTGTAAAACGCCATATCTTGAACCCCGTGAGTATTTGAAGAATCAGTCTATATCTCATAACCCATTTATCAATCATATATATATTTCTCATTGGTGTATAACTCCATATCTAACACCCCAAAACCATCAATTAATTAACTCATTAATTAGATAATAAAACCTGTTAATTAATTCAACAACTAATTAACAACATAAATAACCTATTAAATAATTCTACAATTAAGTAACCATTAAACATCTCAGTAGTAAATAATTAGTTAGTAGTTAATTATTTTTAACCACAAGAAAGTCAACTTGATAATTAACTCAACATTTAATTATCCAAATTCCTTAACCGAAAACATGATAATTAATTCACCAAAAATTATACTTATTCTATTAGTAATCCTATTGATTAGTTAAATATACTAAACCTATTAGTTAATGAAACCATTAACTAAGTACAGATTACCATTAATTAATCAATGTATTAATTAATCTACAAAATAAATCACATCCCAAAATTAATCTTCTTGAATTAATTATCCAAAATATCACTTAAAATCATATCATTTAATTAATCAAAAAATATCTCAACTTCATCAAAAACAACATTTCACAATTAATTTCCGGATCTATTATCTCATTTAGCTAAAAAAATATCTCACAACGAATTCATCAATTGATAATTCTTTCACAATATAATATGAAATAATTAATCGTTCCATTAATCATCACCAGTTTTGAATTTATCTTCCGATAAATAACATGTTAAGTAGTTATTCATAATCAATATACTCAAAATTTAATAAATGCCACAATTTCCCAACTCACATCCTGATAATTAATCCTTCAATTAATTACCATATTACTCATCCCTATCCATTTAAATCATTTAATTATTTAATCATATCACATTAACGAATTCACTAATACATGCTTGAAACCAACACATGTTCATGTCCTCATTTATCTCACATGGGCCGCATCATTCGATAACATCAAGGGCCATGCATCAACATATCATATATTAGCACTAACAGGAAGTCATATGAAAAGATAAAACCACCAGAATCCATTTTAATAATGCATTTATTAATGTTGAGACCTTGTAAAGGGACCCTACCTCATTGTTGAACCAAAACATGCCGCACTTCATCACACGTCAGCAACCAATCTAGAACTGGTCAGCAATCACATGCACACACACCATATATATATATATATATATACCTATATATATATATGCTTTCACTATATCGTTGTTCAAAAAACACCACAACAAACATCACTAAATAGTACAACAAGGGTTAACACACCTACAATTTTATACAGTAGACTCGGATAAATTGTGAGACTCTAAATTAGATGGTGCAAAAATAAACAGAGGGAATGCATATCCTTTCCCGAAGCAACAATGACCCGGAAATATGAGTCTATACACCTCTCCCTTTTTGAAGCATTCCAGATTATGGACCAATGGGTTCTAATTCAACATTCCCATACCCTAAAAAATAGAGGAATACAACAATCAGATTCAACCCAAACATTAGGGTTTCAGTAGAGCAAACAAGACAAAATAGGTTTCAAATAGCCAATGAGAATCATGAGATATATGCAGATGAACTCACCTTGATGAATCAGACAAGATTTCTGAAGTGTTTGAGAGGAATCGTCATGTAAAAATAAAGTATGAGAGATAGGTGTTGTGAAACACGTTTTTCACTGGACTGTCGTGCACTACTATGAGGGGTTATGGATGAGGCCTGCATGCCATGGAGAAAAGGGCCATGTGCTGCTGGAGGTCGTTCCATAGGGAATGATATAGAGCAGGAAGTCTGCATGTAGAAGGAGGCCAGAGCGGGTGGATTTTATGATGAAGGGGGAACCTGCCTATTGGTCGCACCTCCAAGGGAGAGAAGAGGGGTTCCCCCCATTTTCATAATAAAAACCGCTTACCTAAAAATGAAATAAATCCACTTAATTTTTTTCTATTTAATTTTTTTCCAAAATTATATATGATAATAATTCATAGTTACAAGGAATAAGAATATTCATTTCATTATTATCATTACTCCCCTTAATTTACTCAATTGATACCATAACCCACGATTTAATTACCATTATTTACAATAATTATTAAATTAATTATACTAAAATAATAATAATCTCATTTGTATTATTTTTCAAACCACTGATAAACCAAAAACCTTTATTTAATAACAATGATTCTTCATTAATTATGAAAGTCTATAATTAATAAAATAAATCTTCATTAAATCTGAAATACCTAATTTAAATAATCATTTCTTTGAGATACACAAAATTCACATTAATTTCACATAAGTGTTACACCCCAATTATCAGGAAATTAAAAACATTTAAAATCCAAATAAATCATAACACCACAATAATAATAATAACATTATTATTATTAACACATTATTTTATTTAAATAAAATTCTACCATTTAAATTTATTTAATTAAAATAAATAAAATATAAAACTATGTATGATTGATGGGTTGGACCACAACCATGCACATCCCATTTAGATATACTAATGCGGACTTATCCAGATGTGGTGCTCCCCAGACACTTACGAAGATCTGTGAAAATTATCAGGTATTAACCGAAGTCCAAAAATTACACTTTTATGTGTTCTAACACTCGGAATAATGTTCCAGATCTCGGTTTAAAAACCGGCCTATCGATAAACCATAAAAAGTTTGAAAACCTACGTATTTTAGCCTAGTTCAAAAACATGGGGCTTTACACACAACCTCATCAGTCATGGTAGTCTTCATCATCCATGAATCTCCATATACCATGACCCAACCCTCTCACTCATTATGGTCCACTATCACAACTCAATCTTACTCACAGAATGTTAAAGTATCCTAACACAAGACTAATCATGGTAAGGTACTACTTCCTGAACATATGGAATCACTATGCCCCTTTATTGTTTAGGTAGATCTATCGATCTCATAGTGAGTCTGGGACTAAATATCATCTCCCCCACAAGGTGTATTATTTATCTGAAGGAAAAACAATCACACACATGAAATAACAAATATGGCATGAACGTAGTCACATATATCACAAAAAATACATTCTATTAGTCACTTGATACTCATCCCATCATCTCAAAGCGTGAATTTTTTTCCAAGGCATCGACTAGATCCCCAATACCCATCATGACCTAAGCTCATTGATATGATCTCATACCAGTCACCTATCAGTCACAGCACCAGCACAATCACCCCTAACCCAAAACTAAGGTCCTAGTCCAACAATACAAATTACTTTATCTCCCACATTCTTACTACCCAGGTATTGTACCAACCTATCATGCTCTCTACCCCTTGGAAACTTGATTCCATGTGTTGAAAAACTCCCATGGCCTACACCTCAGTTCCATTTACCATATCATAATGAATATATCTAAACCTTCCACTTGGTTAGAATCATTGTCTACTTAAAAATAATTTCACCCCAAATGAATCCTTTCACTCTTAGAGCTCATTAAGCCTCAAACCAAACTTATGAGTTTTTTTCTCATTAATCCCGATCCATATAGTCATATCACCCCTTTTTTCATTACTCTTAATCCTCTCATACATATCATAATAGTATTAGGGAAACCAATCTAGGATACCCACATCATGTCTCATATCCAGGTACCACCTGAAATATCTTTTCATCTTAAACAGTACACTATAATCATGGAGAAATGGTCCCCACAAAATTCTAATTACATATAGACCTAATGAAAACATATTCTAAGTTTAAGAGGCCTAAAATAATCCTATATATATATAGTTTTATTATACTATATGCATCTACGTAGTCACCAGAAACACGAGTGAATGTAATTAGTCATATATAAACAAGTATAGTGATTTACAATAACCATAACATTCCACCATAAAATTATACCAAATAACATGATATAAATTTTTTCAATATCTTCAAACATGGGAATCGTGATAATTTCATGTGAATATTCGGTGCCAGAAATGATACATGACCAAACCCTCTCCTTCTATATTAATCTGAGATATCAAAGAGACCACTAATCATTACCCAATGATAAAATATCACTATCATCCTCTCCATCTCTTTCTCTACTTCCCACTAAGAGAACCTATAGGATAATTATATTGAAAATTAAAAAAATTTGTTATTAATATTTATACTTAAAATAATAAATGTTTTTGAACTAAATGATTTTAATGATGTGTGACTCACCCACCCACAACCAATCATCAACTCAATATCACTAAGGATAGATCCAGTCAGCTTCTAATATAAATCAACCATCTCTTTTTGAATAGTGGATATCTGATTAACCTATTCCTGAATTTCACTTTGTATATAAACATACTCTCTATGATAATATCGGTGTACAAAGTGACTAAAACTGAGAGTAGATACATTTATAATATATGATGGCTTACGAAAGGCATCAGATGGTAATGGACTCAAACCCATCCTACACACTCAACCAGGATGTTCCTTCCCATGGGCTTTACCAACTAGGTCATCCTAGGATATTGAGATGGATTGTGATAGATTTTCATCCTATAGTTATTTAATTTTTACCTATAAATCAAATGAATTTCATATATTAATAAGTACATATTAATATAGTGGCAACTAATAATAAGTTATTAAAATTAAATATTAATTTATGCACCATCAACCCTAGTATGCTCATTAACATAACTACCATCATATTTTTTCAGAACATTCAACGACAGCTCTATTCTAGAGACTCAGTGAGAAAAATTATGTGACTCAATTAAACAAAGATAAATTTTCAATTTAACATTTGGAACAAATAATATTGTCTTATAAATATTTAAACTAAAGAAAATATTACTAGAAACAATTAGTCTCTAAGAAACACATTGAACTCGTAGTGTGTGGGTCGATTTTATTATCTCAACTCGATGAACTCTTCTTTGAAATAACCATAAATAAATAATATGTAATTTAATATTAATGTATGAAATTTAATTTCCATATCATATATATGTATAAATATAGAATGAGATTAATATAATAATATATATTTAAATACCATGTCCTCCCAATCATGATAGCAATCAACAAAATAATTCCATTTCTCTCTAGGTACCCCTTTGGGTACCTTATCATATAGTTTCTTGGAGCTCAAAGATGTATCATTGAAGTAATTCCAAAATATCCATTTAAAATATTTCAATTTCTTAACAAAAAATATTGATGTCTACTACTGTTCTATAAGATCATCGAACAAGAAAGTAGAAAAACAACTCTATAAAGAGAATCATTTTGAAACTATTATAATTTATTAACACATTGACATTAAATTACACTATAATATATTAATATTATCATTATATGTGAATCAAAAACATCAATTCATCCAGATGAAAGAATATGCATCTAATAAGAACATGTAATTAGAAGGCTAACAAGATCCTCCGAGAGTTGGCCAATAATCTGGCCAAATAATCCCATAGCATCATCTGTAGAAACCACATAGCATTCAAATGGGAAAATTATTGTTAGTCTATTCAGATTCGAGACATATGAGTTTTTCATATTTTTTCCCAAGTAGAATTGATCCCATGTTTTAAGAAAAACTTTTAGTAGTATAAAAAAGTGTAATAACTCTATTCATATTAAAATTTGTACCTATATTTTTCACCCTCTAATATATACATGAATAAATAGGAGTGGAGACTTTCTCCCTCACTGTTGAGGCTACTAAATGGGGATGCATTGGATGATCATCTTATAAGATGTTGACGCAGGGTGTCAGGGACAGTTTGGTGGGGCAAGTGGATGGTGTCTCAGATGCAATAGGGAGGGAGACTAATGGGTCATCATCATTTGTATTGTTCAAGGAAATGTCAAATAAGATTTTATTGAAATTGGTATGTCACTTTCTTCTTGGAATTCCTATCATTTAATCAAATATGATTAACTTCCAAACATATATTTTAAAAAACATGAAGAAAAAAATATCAACGATTTCAAAAGCACAGTATTGAAAAAAAAATACATAACTATGATAAATAATGACTAAAAAATGACATAAGTGGTTAATAATGAATTTATGACTACACATATAATCATTTACTACTTCAATCATGTCATTGTACTACTACAACATTACTTCATCTACTTCAACCACCCTTGTGAGACTAATATTTTCCATATCATGATGGAAAAAATAAGTTATCCGTATACAATTGATGATATTTAATTTCATATGTAAAATCTTCCACTTCATCATCCAAATTATAAAAGTATTTTATTTCACATGGGAATCCATAATGCACCCTTTTTCTAAAAAATCATCCACATTATATACCATTTTCACTTGTGATGATAATATATACAAATCATGTAATTCATAGTCACCAACATTCATAAGGAGATATAATTTCAAAAAAATAATTTACAAGGAATATATTTTAACCTCCATGATAATATCGTCCCAATTACATATGAATAAAAGAACTAAAATATCACTACGGTAGTTTAATTTGATAAAATCTATCAAAATTACATATTCTCCAACTTTGGAAAATGTAAATATACCACTATTCGATTTTCTCAAACCCACATCTCAATTGACTGTATGAAATTTTAATCCATTTATACTGTATGTGCTGAACATTCTAGCATATTTAAGAGGACCTCGAGTAAGAAACATCAAGTCTTATTTCGAATAATATTGAGTATCAGTACTCATGATCTAAATAATATATTATACATAATTAGATTTTCAAAATATATGTTTGAACCTAATATCCATATTGATTTCAATATTTATGAAATTTCATGTTCTGGAAACCATTTTAAAATATCATTATTAAGAGATATTTTTTATCTTACTCATTTCGTGTTCGACCTCTCATTCATCACTTTTTTTATCCGAAATTCATTAATAAATGTATCATTAATTCCACTTTTCAACAACACTTATCTATTTTCCTAGAATAATTATGTATATATTAGTGTAACATTTCATCTCCTCTCAAGTGATTGGCCAATAGTATGAAGGATTTTTTATATCCCATGTAGTTATGATTCGTTTAATGTATTGTGAACACATACATCTCGATTGAATATTTTCTCAATACCATCCATGTATCTAGAGAAAAATGGTAGGACCATCCTTATCTAAATATCCATTAGAAATAGAGCCTTCAGGTTTAGCATTATTTTTCAGGTATGATTTCAAATTCCGAGGATATTTGTGAAATAAAGCAAGAAAAAATAATTGTGTATTTAATAAAGATCCATGGAATGTTTACTTAAATAAAAAAACATATAAATAAATTACCTCTCTATTGGATAAATCAATTGATAATGTACGGGTCCTCTTAATTTAGCATCCTCAAACAAAAGTATAGTTAAATACACAATGATGGAAAAATGACCGAGGAAATATCTTCTCCATTGCAAAAAGTGTCAATAAAAATCTCTCTCGAAGGTTTCCAAGATCAAATGGTGTAAGTGTTTTCTCCCATCATTTTTTGAAAAATGTGAAAAATTAGAGTACAACATTAGTAAAGTTTTGATGTAATAATGCACACAATGCCAATGATAGCATCTTCTATAACAAAATACGTGAATCATGACATTTCAATCTATGTAACCTATGATTATTTAATTTATTACTCCTTGGAATGTTTCTTTAATAACCACCATATACCTTCACATGTATAAAAAATTGATGGAATTTTTTTATCCATATTTTCATTACAAAAAATTCTTGGAGCATGCTTTCCATTATAATAAGGCTATATATCATTCTTTATGTTCATTATATGTAAGTAATTCTAAGCATTGAAATGGTACTTCAATTTTACATGATCATAAATCAATTTGATGTTCATATTGGAAGAAACATACATTATAATATGAATATCATCAAGAGTATTAAAAAAATTAAATTCCCAATATATAAGATTGAAAAATATACATTTTTCTTCCATTTTTTGCAATTTATTTCACTTAATGATAAACTTCGAACTCTTTTCCCACTAGAACTCAAATGATTCACCTTACCAAATTATGTTTCATACTATCCAAGATGTTCCAATATTTCAGAACTAATTAACAACATTGGAGGTGGTCTACGATTAATAAAAATTGAATTTTGACAAGTTAAACTGAAATCTATGAGATGCATCATGAAATATTCGATGAAACAAGAAGAACCATTTTTTACTCTAAGGATGTCGTTCAGGCCCAAAATCAATGTTACAAGATGGAAAATCCAATCCCATGTAAGTGTTCTAACCAGATAAATTTCCAAGTATAGGGAAGTCACTAATGTTCCACATTAGAGAATATTTAATTTTTAACCTTGGTCTAGAAGATGCATCATTTGTCTTGACAGCGTTGCTCCATAACTACTGTAATTCTTCAATTAGAGATTAAAAGTATATATAAATATCATTTATCGGAAATATATTTTTTGGAATAATCATCAATATTTTAAAATATATTTCATGAATAAACATCTATGGGGTGGATTTTAAGGAATAAAAACAACCATCCAAATTCTAAAATGAGTGATCAAATCACAAATGGGTGGAATCCATAGGTATCCAATCCCAATTGAATATTCCTAAGATCATATATGAAATCTATATATAATTAATCCAATGTTTTCCACTATTTTCAATTTTTTATATGTCAGATTAACCCATCATTAATTTTATCTATTTAGTTCCACTTTGTGGTTTTGGATGCTTTTTATGACATGAATAATATTTTCAATTGAGGATTTAAAGAAAAATAAGGCAAAAACTTTGCAGGTGTGTTTCTTTTCTTCTTATTCATAGTAGTATGATGATTCTTAATTCCAACATCACCCATTGAATACCATCTAGAATAAAGGAAAAATTTTCTAGTCCAGTATTCTTGAATCCTCTCCTTGATAATGAATAAATTCATTTGGATAGACATGTATTTTTGTATAATAAAGGCCCAATTTTTTAACAACGTTTTCAAATCATTAAAAGGTTCAGGGATATTTTCTTCAATAAATTCATCAGGAAACAATTACAATATCATGGAAATAACCTTATATGTATTTATACATTGAAAATTATTATTTTAAAACAGCAAAAACATTTTTTTTAATATTTTAAAAAACCACTATACAACTATTTATTTCCATCATTAACTGAACCATGAAAAGTGTGTGTCTTATCAATGAAGTTTTCATTTATATTTGTCTCCAAAGAATCAAGAGGAGGATTTAATGATATGTTACAATCTTTATTTGGTTGTCTTATAGTCTCAAAAATATAACTTTTTATGTTGTTAATTTTATTACCTTCAATTGGAAGTTTTTATATGGTTTGACGTTGATATTGGTGTCTAGAAATTATGATTGAATTTTTTATAAGGTTTTTCATTTAATTTTCTGTTTTTAGTGATTTTGAGAGCTTATTATGTCGATTGACATCATTTATCAAACCATCTATAAATTTTAATTAGCTGTTCTAAATCCAACACAAATATTGAGCAGGAAATGTATTTAATATCCAGTGTTCATAAACATCATTTCCCTTCCAGTATCTTATAAATTTAAATTTAGGACATATAAATCTTATTCCCCCATCCACAGATTGATTAGAAATTAAAAAATAGAAAAACTCTTAAAAACAATTTGTATATTAATGTGTTCTCCTTAGTAATTTGATCCATCTTGTATCTATATATATCACAATGTTCCCACACATTACTAAAAAACATAAAAAATATATGTATTATTATGTTGGAAAAGAGATAAATGGTTGAAAAAAATTGAATGTAGTTTTAATAAGAGTCATATAAGTACAAAAATTATAATTAAGAAAATCAAATCAATCATGGGTAGTTTTATATAAAATAGAAGAAAAATAAAATTCATTAATTCATTAATTTAAAACATTAATCATTGGAGAAACACCATAGGCTCATTAATTATATGTAAACCTAGTAATTATATATCACTATTGTAGTGATTTTTGAATTCTAACACCACTATATATATATGGTTGTTAGTCCTAAAAGGGTTTCTCTTCTTTCCCATATTGTTCATAGGTAGCTGGATCCTCATCGAGGAACTTGCACCGTCAAATTCCATAACTTTTATTGACTTTTATCTCAAATTTCAACAATTTTTAACAATTCTTTTTGAAATATTGATATCCGTTGACTGATCATGTGTTGTGTCCAATTATGTTTTTTACTCAATGTTTTATCAAATATTATGTTTTCCAAGAAATATTTTTTATAATAATTATTTATGGACTAATGATATTAGATGATCTATTTATATTCTATCAATCATTGCACTATGTAAGGGTATACTTATCTATATTAGATTACTAAATGTAAATAAAGTTCATGAGATGTCCTCATATTCTTGTGAGCATATATTAATAAACAGAAAGTATCAATTAGTTTCATAGTTAGAGTCCACAAGTACAATGGATCCATCTAGAAGATAAAATTTTTAAACAGTTATATGTTTATAATAGAATCATAATAATGATAAAAATAATATTTTCTAGTAACTTGGTTGGTCTCTCATCTACTCAATATTCATGGCCGTTCACAATGAGGTTTGATCATATATTGTAATTAATTTTAATTATATGACATAAATTTTAATGTGAATATATTTATTAAAATTTAGAATGTAATGAAAGATTTAATGTAAAAAAATAATTTATATATAGATGACCTATATTAATAATTATGGATCATTAATTTTTTAAAATAAATCCAATATTTTAATTAATGTGATTGTTAAATATAATAGGTTATCATTTTTTGAGGAATTTTAATGTTTTTTAAATCCCTTAATGAAATACTACATTGATATATACTTTTATCACTATAATTTGAATGAATGTATAAAATGAGGTTCTTATAATAACTTTTTTATTGAACCTCTTATAATGGTATTCTTGATAAAATGGTGGAATTTTTATAAAATTAAAAATAGTTTCTATGATTTATCCATATATAGATATATAACAACCATAGTCTATATTACACACTTAAACATGATTTATTACATAAACATTAACTTAATACAAAATCGAAGATGGAGAGGTATACTGTATTTGGGGATTAGAAACATTACATGACAAATTAACTCATAAAATATGACATCTTTATTGAAAATTTCATTTACATGACCAAAAAAGTCTTTCATACTTTGCATTTCATGGGATAACCTGAGGACATACATAAGAAAAGGATAAACTATAAAGCCCAGTAAGGGATCAAACAAGGCATAACACGAAAAACACAATACATGTTAGGAAATATACATATCAATGGAGAATTATAGAAACACAAATATAAAGGCATGACCTTTCATTATTATCATAACATAGAAATGTGAAAACAACATAAAACACTGCATCATGAACATAAAGAAATAAGGTAAAACCTTGTGCCAACAGGGTAAAAAATGATCTAAAAGGAATAAGGTAAAACCCTATCCTAACATGACACATCATGATAATAATCATTAACAAATTCATTAGAGTGCTATATAATTTCGGGAACACCTATCACTTTCAATTCATTCTCATGCTTAAGTGTACCACTTAGATCATATAACATGGATTCATTAAATGTCATCACTTGTTAAATGATAAAGGAATGTGGAATACATACATGAATATATATAATTAATAAGTATATATTAATAATGGTCAATACCCTTTATAGAGAAATGGTAATGGTATCCACTACTTAGGGATTTTGGTATGGAAAATAGCGGTGCAATTTTGGAATCATAATGACATCACATGGGGATTAAAAAATTAGATTTATGGGAGAAAAGGTGGTTTCAAATAATTTTGAAATTAAATGGGTTGTAAGGTGATGACAAATCAAAATATAATAACATATGAAATGGAATTTTAGATGAATATTATAAAAGAAAGGATTGAATGTAAATGAGGGGAGAGAGATCCCTTACAGAATTTCGGCATGGTAACAGGTGTACATGGGAGGGTTTAATGAGAGTAAAATGGGTATATAATCATTAAAATATAGTAAGGGAAATATAGGGTATGTTCAAAAACATATTCCTTATTTTTTAATTTAAAAGTTAAAATGTTATAATAATAAAGGAAACAACGAAAAAATGAGAAAGGATGGAACCTCTGCTTAGATGTGTGATCCCAAAGGCTTGGGAGTGGAATCTTGGGAGCTTGGGGGAACCTTGGGAGGACTCTAGGGAGTGGAGAGAAAAGTTAGGATGCGATTCAAGTAGGGTGAGTGAAGAGAAATTATTTCTTGTGTAGTTTTAGATAGGAATGGATGGGGAATTCATTATTATTTAGGTTTTAGACACTACACACTAAAATATTCAAAACACAAACCAACCAATGTTTTTCCCTTATTTTATAGGAAAGTGGTTTGGGAAAAATTATTTTATAAGGGAAATGACTGAAGATATTAAAATACTATCCTTGATTATGTTGGGGTGAGTCACACCCTCATATAAATTAAGTTAAAATCATAAAATATATTATACATTTTGGAAGATTCATTATGGAATTATAAAATAAGTCAACTATTTTTAAAATAACTTTATTTGAATGTTAATAATATATATGGCTGAATATCCATTTCTTGGTGTTTATTAGATCACTATTAGGTCATTATGTTGTCATAAAACACACTATATATTTCTATATTATTTAATTTTTATCTGAAAATTTGACTATCTCCGAAAATAATGAAAAATTCACCATTCGATAATTTTGACAGCATGATTCTAGAATATAATATTGATTATATCTAAATAAGTTTTTTAATATGCGAATATTAACTTTTAAAATGATAGATGAAATTTATTGAAAATTGATGGGTTTTTAAAAACACACTTTTTAAACCTTTATAAAAATTCCACTTGACTTCATAAAAATTATATTTTATTAACATATTAATTATTTCAATAATTAATTAATTTCATAATATATATTCTCCAACTAAAAAAACACCTTATGTTTTATTGTATAAAAATATATATCTTATCAAACTGATTTTTTAATCATTTATAAATATGAAATTTATATAATAAATATATATCATTATTTCTTTTATGAAAATATTTTTAATAAAATTCTTAGAGTATTTATTTCTTAAAAGTACCATTTTCACGTGAAAATTAAATTTATCAAATTCATCATTTTTTAGAAAGATTATTCTTTTAAAGGAATTGTTGGAATAAGAAGCATATTTATAAAAAATTATTACACAATAAGTAACTAATACTTTGTTATATAACCCCTTATGAAACTCGTATAAGACCAAAGGGTAAGGTGTGCGATGGTGAAAATATCTTGGGGGGCTCTGATAACATCACCTTAGAGTTAATCTCTATTAACTTGAAAATCCCTCATAGGTGATTCCATTCTATCATAATGTGTTGAGTCTAGGCTTGGTATTGGTCAAGAGTGAACCCAATTACGCTACCTCCTCTACGAGCTCTGAAAAATGACCTTCTTATAGCTCGAGTCTACTAGACGAGGCCATTATCTCCTTTTTCATTGTTTACAAGATTTGATAAAAACCTATATTTATATTAGCGGTGATATCATTGTTAAATGACTACATTATCATCGGTAATGATACTTAATGGTGATTTGAACCCAATATTTAAAAAAGTGTGAATTTGTTTTCTATATACACAAGAAATGAAATGAAAGAGAATTTTATTTATAAATGATCAAGTAGTTACAACCTTCCCCCATTAACAAATTTCAGCCTTGAAATTTTCTTTTCCCATACTGAAACAGATGAGAGTAACACTACATCATCACTTCCTAGGGTTCCCATCTTTCACGTTTAAACATGTGGTTTCTCCAAAACACTTTGACGTGGGGAATTATCCTATTTCGAAGATCTTTTTCCCTATGATCTAACATCTTCACTAGCATCTCTTCATAGGAGAGGCCATTCTCCAATGGTACCACCTGTTTATTGAGTACATGTGATGGTTCATGTATTTACATACTCAAGAGTGATACATAGAATATATCATGTACTTGAGACAGATTTGGAGGGACTGCTAATCAATAGGACACTACTTAGATGCGGCCAAGGATCTCAAAAGGACCAATGTGCCTTGGAATAAGCTTTCACTTCTTCCCAAATCTCATCAGTCTTTTCCATGGAGATATAATGAGGAATACCATATATCCAACATCAATATCTTGGTCTCATCAATGATTGATTGAATAGATAATTTTTCAACATTGAGCATATTTGATGTACTATTGGAATGTATTAACATTCTCTTCCATTTCATTTACCTTTTTTGGACCTATATTTTTTGGCTTCCCAAATTCATCCCAACATGTCAGTTTTTTTCACCACTTCTGATAAAGGGCTTCATAAATAGCCATTTTCATGCTAGATTGGAAACTGTTGTTGTAAGAGAACTCAACCAGAAGAAGATGTTGATCTCATCATTCTTTCAAGTCCATTAATCACGATCCCAACATGTCCTCAAGTGTTTGGATAGTCTGCTCAGATTGTCCATCAGTTTGGGGATTATGAGCCATACTAATGTTCAGATCAGTATTCATAGTGTGTTGGAGACTCTTCCAAACCATAGTGGTGAATCATATATCTTGATCTAATACAATTTATAGTGGTACAACATACAAACTTACCACTTCTTTGATGTATATTTGTTCTATTTGATCCAATGATAAATCCACATGAATGCAATGAAGCATCGATTCTTTGTGAGACGATCCACAATAACCCAGATAGCATTATTTTCTTTGGTTTTCTTTTATTTTATGGTGACAAAGTCCATGGTGATGTTCTCCCATTTCCATTTTGGTATGGTTAATGGTTTCATTAACCTTTTAGTCTTCAGCCTGTCATCCTTCACATACTGACATACCAAGAACTTTGATGTATATTTGTTGATCTCGTTCTTCATATTCTTCTACCAATAATGATCTCGAAGATCCAGATACATATTTTTGTTTCCTTGGTGAATAGAGAAATTAGAACTATTTACATCATAAAAATGTACTTATTTAACTCTATATTTAATGGAACACATATTCTAGGCCCAAATCACGCAATTCCTTCTTCATTAACATTGATCATTGAGGATTTTCCTTTTCGGATAGTTTCCACTTTCTTCTGAATTCCCACATCATCTATTCAAGTATATTTTTACATTTCAAAAGGATACATTTGAGCAAAAATTTGTTAAAGGATTAATGATGTTCCCTTATGTATGATTTCCATATCCATATTTTTCAAATATAAGAAGATTGGATCCTTCACAGTTCCTATCAATGTTAAAATCATTGGGTCTTTTCAATAAAGACCATCATTATCCTTGTTCTCATTCTATAGGTTGTAATAGAGTGAGCAGTCATAATATAGGATGATATCTAAAAATCATTATTGGTACATGTTCCTCACTATCTAGGTGAATATATATTTGTGCCTTTTGTGATCCATATATATTTCACACTTTTCCCCAAAGAGATAACTCTAACATATTTTCAACACAAAGACCACAACTGTCAACTCCAGATCATGCATGGGATAATTTTTCTCAATAATTTTCAACTACCTTGAGGCAAAGGTGATGAATTTTTTATTCTATATCAACATACATCTATGTCCTTTCATTGAATCATCACTGATGATTAGAAAAATCACCCCACTTTTGGGTAGTGTGAGCATAGGGGTAGTGACAATCATATTTTTCAACTCCATAAATATTTTTTGACATTCATCATTCCAATAAAACCTGACTCCCTTCTGAGTTCTCTTAGTGATAGGGTTTCAAATTCATGAGAAGTTCTTCACAAATCTGTAATAATATACAGTTAACGCCAGGAAGCTACAGATATCCCTCATAAATGTTTCCCTCATCCATACCTTGGTTTCTTTTGATTTGGAAGGATCCACATATATCATATATCATGTGACGATATTCCCCAAAAATGTGACTTTATTCAACCATAAATCACGCATTTTGTACTTTGTATAGAGCTTCTCCTTTCACAATGTCTCTAGTATAGTTCATAAATGCTCCTCATGTATCTCCTTGGTTTTGGAGTTTATTGCAATGCCGTCTATAAGGACTACAAAAAATTTATCAAGTAATATCTAGAAAATCTATTCATCAATCCCATGAATATTTCCAGTGAATTACTGAGTCCAATTTGAATTACTATGAATTCATAGTTCTTATACCTTGTGTGAATAATAGTCTTGGGAATATCCCCCTTCTTCACCCTTATTTGGTTATATCATGATTGTAGATCGGCCATGGAGAAGTATTGTGCTATGTATATCTAATCGAAAAAGTCCTCAATTTGTGGAAAAGGATACTTGGTTTGTATCATGATTTTTTGGAGCACAAGATAATCAATTCAGAGGTGCATTGACCCATCCTTCTTCTTTATGAAGAGGACTGGTCCACCCCATGGTGAAGCACTTGGGTGTATAAAAAAGTTACATTGATTATGAAGTAGTGGTTTCTTTATCTCATAAATCTCTACAATAGCCATTCTATATAGGTCTTGGATATTTGAAATGACCCAGGTATAAGATCCATCGGGAATTCAACACCTCTTCTAGGAAGAAGACTATACAATTCTTCAAGAAACACATCAGTGAATTCCCTCCCAAAATAAATATCTTTTAAGATGGTTCATTCTATATACACAATCATATGAGAAGGATACACATGATCATAGGGAAGTAATATATATTCTTGAGATGATGGTGTAAAAGAAGATTCATCCTCCTCCTTGCACTTGTATAGAATCAGGGGGTCGATTCACCATATGGAGAGTGAATTTCTTTTGGAAACAATATATATTGGTTCCATATAGAGAAATCAGATCAATTTTAAGAATTTAATCAAATTCCTCCAAATGATGTATGATGAGATTTTCATGGAAGCTCAATCCAAAAATTGTGATAGAGGAGGAGTTAAATTCATGGGATGTAATAATTTATCCATTTTCAGTTATCACCAACATCTTCGCATATATTCTTTGTGGTAATATTTTTATTTTCCTAATCAAATATTTGGATATAAAAGAATACCTATAACTAGAATAAAAAAATATGCTTTCTATTCTTGAATGAATAACTAGCGTACCCATCACCATTTTAGTTTTAGGATTCTCTTCGATGGTTGTGATGTAAAAATGTCACCCTTACTGCCTTGGAGGTTGTTGGTTGCCTCCAAAATCCATGTCTTTGGTAAATTGTTCGCAAAGTTACCTAGTTCTTTTATGTTAAAGAAATGACCAATTAATTGAGGACTAAATAGATCATTCCTTTCCTATATCTCAGATTCGGGGTTTTTTTGACAATCTCTAGCTTTGTACCCTTCCTTCCCCCAATATTAAGAATTTCTTCTTCCCATTAAAAAAATTACCAAGGTTATTCTTTCCACTCCATTGAAAAGTTGGACTCTATAATTTATTATAACCATTGGATTTATCCATCTGTTCGATAGAATTAATGTCCACATTCCACTTCTTATCTCCATGATTCACTTGAGATTTGCTGATCACCATCTCTACTTTGAGGGAAAATCAGAAAATATCCTCATTGTTTCCAAAGTATCAAATCACTAGGGATCTTCATCGGCTAGGTTTTACCCCAAAAATGTTTTGACAAATCTTACATTCATAGTGAAGACAAAACTTGTAGTGTATCATTCTAGTATAGTGCATTTTTCCTCATATGCCCCAACGGATTCATTTTTATTTTTCTTCGGTGATAGAAAATATTTTTTTCTCTTCATATGGAGGTTTTGGGGAAAACTTTTAACAAAAAACCTTTTCCAGAAATCATTCCATCCCATCACCTTAAACTGTTCCATAGGACTAGTATTTTTGATTAATTTCCACCACTAGTCAGCTTCAACCTTTATATGATATGCATCCTATAGAAACATCTATTATTCATAACATTGAATGAGGGGGAATATCTTCTGAATGGATATAATCCATTTTTTTGTAATTGATGGATTAGATGACCCATTTAATGTTGGAGGAATTTATCTTATGAAGATCTTAATTGAAACTTTTTTCTTTCTTATGGGGGTTGGATGTTCTTCTTGACCCATGTTTCTATTCTAAACTATAGTTAATTGAGAGAGTATCATGAAGATGTATGTGATTCCTGCTCCCATCAGTTTGGACATCTCATTATAATAGTTATTAGATTGATTTTCACATCATTTGTTATCTAGAAGCCTCCTACTACAGGCTATTCGGTAGAATAAAAGGAAAAATTGGGTTACATTTTTTATATTATTAAACACATAAAAGAGAATATAATGACCAAAATGTATAGCTTATAAATTATATTTATTTCATTAGCTTAATAATTTCTAGGATTCAATCTATGTTATTCATGATCTATTTCCTAATAGATACTCTTATCGTCTTTATGTTCCCTTAACAATGGTGTGTACTATGCTTATGAATTTAATGAACAATATCCCATGGGAGTTTCAAACCAAGTGTGCATAAAGGCCCATTTTCGTGCACCAGTTCCTGTTCGATTCAAGATTAAAAAAAGTTTTTTCAGGTTTTACCCCTAGATATATATGTTCCAGAGGAGGGTGTACTTGTTCATATCCAGATAGGGATGTATTTTAATGATAAAATTCCAACTATATACTCACAAAAATTTATGAATTCTATTGTTATAATTATCCTTATTCCAGAGGATTTTACAAGGGATTTCTAATCCAAATCCAAAAAATAACTAAACCTATACTTAGATAAAAATTTTAACCCTAGTATTTATTATACACATAAATATGATTTATTACACAACAATTCACTTAATTAATCCTATAGGATTTATAATACTAATGTATTTTTGGATTAAGAATATTACATGTCAAATTAAGATATAAAATACAACATCTTTATTGAAAAGTTCTTTTCAATGACCACAACATTCCATAGAACTTATCATTTCATGGGATAACCTGAGGACATAGATAAGAAAAGGGTGAGATATATATCCTAGTAAGGGAGTAAACAAGGAATAACCTGATGAATAACATACATGTTATGTAGTAGGCCTATGAATGGATTAGAAGGGAAAAATGAATAAAAATGAATGATATAGAATGATTATCATGACATGGAAATGTGGAAACAACTAAAAAACATCATAAACATAAAGGAATCAGGTAAAACCCTGTCGCAACATGGTGGAAAATGTCTTAAAAAGAATAATGTAAACCCCTTTCCAAAAATTATGTATCCATATACAAAACATTACCAAATGCATAGGAGTGTTATATAATTTCAGGCGCACCCATAACATTCACATCATTCTCATGATTAAGTGTTCCACATATATCATATAACAGAGATTCATTAAAAATAATCATTTATTACATGATAATGTAATGTGAAATACATACATTAAAGTATATAATCAACAAGTATATGTTTATAAAGGTAAATTTATTTGGTAAAAAAAGGGCATGGTATTCAATATATGATGATTTTGGCATGGAAAATCATGGTGCAATTTCAGCAGCATAACAACACCACATGGGGATTCCTAATATGGGTTTCTAAGAGAGAAAAAGGTATCTCAACATTTAGACATGAAAAGGGTAGTAAGGGGATCATGGATCTTAATATCCCAACATATTAAATGGAATTTTTGATTCATAGAATGAAAGAAATTCATGAATGGAAATGAGGACAGATAAATCCCTTAAAAAATTTCAGCATGGTAACAGGTGTATATGGGAGGGATTAATGAGAGTGAAAGGGGTCTCTCATCATTAAAAAATATTAAGGAAAGTATGGGGGAGGTGTGAAAATATACCCCATAATTTGTAATTTAAAAATTAAAAGTGTAGAACAATATAAGGAAACTAGGACTAAATGAGAAAGAAAGGAACCCTTACTTGGATATGTGATCCTAATGGATTGGGAGAGGCTTTTAGTGAGCTTGGGGGAACCTTGGGAGGACTCTACGGATTTTATAGAATAGTGAAAACGAGTTTCAAGGTGTTTTAGTGAAGACTAAGGGATGATTGGGAGGTTTTATATAGGAAAGGAGGGTGATTCTTTATTTTTTAGGTTTTGGACACTACATACTAAAAATATTCAAAACCAAAAACCAACCCATAGTTTATTAATATGGTTTCTGGCATAGGGGAGTAGAAAAAACTATTTTATAAGTCCAATAGATGAAGGCATTAAAATATTAGAATTAATTATATGGAGCTGAGTCAAACCTTCTAAGAAATAAATTTGAAATCATAAAATATATTATACATTTTAGGGGATTTACTAGGTTATTATAAAATAAGTCAACTAAATATAAAATCACATTATATTAAAGTTAATTTATATATTTGGTTAAAGATCCATTTTATGGTTTATATTACATCTATTTTGTGTCATTATGATGTCATAAAAACACTATATATTTATATATTACTTAATTTTTACCCAACAATTCGATTGTTGATAAAAATTATGAAAAATTCACCATTAGGTAATTTGGACACCCTGATTCCAAAAATAATATTCATTTTATTTAAATAATTTTATAAATATATGAATTTTCACATTTAAAATGGAATCCAAAATTTATTGAAAATTGATGGGTTTTGTCCAAAACATTTTTTAATCATTAATAAAAATTACTCTTGACTTCATAAAAATTATATTTTATTAAAAAAGTAATTATTTCAAAAATTCATTAATTAATTAATACATATTCATTAATTAAAAAATAAACATTCTATTTTATTGTATAAACTTATTACTCTTATCAGAATAATTTCTTAATCATTAATTGACAAGGAATTGATATAATAATCATTTATAATAATTGTTTTTATAATAATATAAATAATAAAAACCATAATGTATATATTTCCCAAAAGTACAATTTTCACAAGAAAAATCAATTTATCAAAATTTTTCATTTTTTAAGGAAGACTATTCTCAAAAAATAATTGGTAAAATTATAATTTTATTTATAAAAAGGTATTTCACAATAATTAACTAATACCTTCTTACACCACCCCTTATTACACCTGAATTATACCTTAGGGTAAGGTGTGCGATGGTGACAGACACTCGGGACGGCTTGGATAACATAGCCCAGGTGGTATCCTATATTAATGATAACTTCTCCCATATGTGATTCTGTTCAATCTTAACATGTTTAATATCATCTTGGGCATGGTCAAGAGAGAAGCCCAGAGACTCTACCTCCGTTCCAAGTTCTGAAAAATGAGTTTTGTTAGGCTTGAGTCTTCTAGATGAGGCCATATTCTCTATTTTATATGTAGAAAATATTTGATAAAACCATATATTAATATTAGTTGTTTGATAATTTTCTAATGTCTATATTATCAGTGGAAATGATATTTAATGTTCATTTAAAACTACTAATAATAATATTAAAGAGTGAATGCATTTTCTATATCTAGAAGACATTAAAATAAATAGAATTTTAATCAAAAATGATTGGGTCATTACAAGATTGGTGCAATTTTAGAGGAAATGATATGAGTAAATCCATCATTATGATTTTTTTTGATATGTGATTCAACTCAATAGGTAATAGATATATGAAATATTTATCATTTCAAGTGAAAATACTACATTGAAACCCTTTATTTATAAGTGTTATAATTTGATAAATTACAAATAAAGCATATAATTGTCATGGGCCACTAAGGAATTCTTTTGACTAAATATTCTGAATCTAATTATTTGGGTATATGTGGATTTAAATAATGTTGTTGTATATGAATTTCAGGAGAAATTTTTTTATTTTTAAATAAAATATGAGAAACCATTATTATAATATTGAAGTTTTCAAAATATTATTATGTTTTTTTAAACATAGTGATGGTTTTTAGGTTCTCATTTTATTTGAATATGAATAATTTTCATATTTAATATTATAATTTTTATATAAAATTAAAAAATTCATAGATAATATCTATCTTGTAGTTGTTTGGAAAAGAACTCTGGAAATAAATATTTGATATTTTAGATTAATGTCATGATTTTTAACGTCTCAAAAATAATACGTAAGATCAGGTCAATTATATATAATATTTTCCATATCATTAATATGATCTTCTATTTATTATGTATGTGTAAATAAATGTATCAAAATTATATATAAGTGTAACTCAATGAAAACATATGGCATAGTTTTTTTTATATATGATTTACTATAATTTTAATTTTAGAAAAAATATATTAATGTTTTACATGTTATTGAAAAAAGGTGGTTCTAGAGGATAATTAAATGAAAATTTTAACTCATGTAAGTGTAACATGACAATACATAATAGTAACATATTGTTTAAATTTATATGTGTGAACTTTTGTTTTATTATTACAGAGAAACGGATTTTTTTATGAATATATAATATTGATTATGATAATTTTGATCAACTTTATATAGATAAAAAATTTAACTAATTTATGATAGATTATTGAACAGTTACTAGATTATTAGAGGGTCTTATTAAAGAAATTTTGTCATGATAAGAAGATTAAAACATCAATTATATAACTTTAGATAGTCATAAAAGTTTGTACATGGGGTTTAATCATCTTTAACCATTATAGAATAAAGATAGAAATGAATATAGTAGGTCCATGATTCAGATTAAATCATAAATGTTATCAACATTGACATTCATGTTTATTTTTTATGTGTGGGTAATTTATATAGGAGGATATTATAGAAATGTATAGTTCAACTAAAATTTTCTTTTTATATTTTATTTGTAGAATTCATGATTTCATCGAGAACCATGATAATTACCATGTTATTCTTTTTGTATTTATATAGATCATAAGGTAGACACACTAAAATATTTTGATAGGATTTTGTAATAATTTGAATTAGTGTAAATGTGTGAATAAGGTTATTAAGGGAGAATGTTTAAGGATTTCATGATACTAGAGAAATTTAATATTTCAAATTTCTTACAGAATATTAATCCTATATTCATGCGTGAAAAGTATGTGCTTAAAGGTAAACTATAATATTGTTGTAGAGGAAACCAACTCATGATGGATTTCATTTGAAATATCATGTTTTAATATCATTTTAATCTGAAATGATCCTAACTACATTAATTTTTTGATACATTGATGTTGGAAAATAACATATTGTATATTTCCTGATTTCACCACATCATTTTGAGGTAATGGAAATAAATACAGAGGTACAATATCCTTTTTCATGTTTCTACCATGGTTACGGGACACTAAAGTGCCAATGTGATTTTGGATATGGTTGAAAATAGTTTTTATTGAATTATTAATGTAAATAATCCATTGTGAAGATCTAGTGTGCTAAATATTATTATAATAGAATCAATGATGATTAAATGAATTAATACCTATTCATAAGAGTTAATTTTATTGTTGGAAACATCAATGGATATAGATATTCTTTGGATGATTATGTCATTGTTGTAAAATTATTTATAATATTACTGACTAGTTTTCTTAAATAAAATTATTATTTTTATGATAATCATGAGTAATCTCATGACGTGATTCATCAAATTACTATTTCATATGAAATATGAAATTTTCATATTTAATATGACTATATAGTAGAGGACAAGGGGACTTAATTAAAATCAATTAAAAAGTTAAATTTTAATGATATATAATTAAAATACTTCTTAGGATCCTATGATAACTAAAACAATGATTAATATGAAAGAATAATGAAGCTAGTTTTCAATAATTTTAGGAGGCGAATGGTTAAAACTATATGAAAGATACTATAAAATATTTTTCATGTGTGGTATTATTTCATTTTTCACTAGAAATTACAAAGAAGAAACTAATTAAATGTGATCATAATAATAAATAATTAGTTTCTCGATATTGAAATGTAATGAAATATGTAAATAAAAAATTAAATTTACTGAGAATGTGAAATAGATAAAAATATGATAATGAATAATAATAGTGAGATGCATTGATGATGGTATATATAATATATGTAATAATTTAGAAGCAAAGACTATTGAATAGTTTATAATCATTACACCTCATGATGAAAATAAAAAAACAACATGAAATTTTGAGGAAGGTGAATAAATATATACATATAACATGTTAAAAGCTAAAGAGGAGTCATGTATCATGACAAAACCATTATGATAAAAAAATCATATCATTATCTTGAATAACGTGAATGAAAATTAAAAACGCAAGGGAATATAATTTCAACAACAAATATTATAACTTTATTGATGAAAAAACTGCAAAATATGGAAATTATTGATTGAAAAAAGATGTTAAATGATAGAAATTATAAAATGATAAAAATGATGAGGATTTAAAGAGGTTACCAAAAAAAGAATAATTTACTTCTAGAAACATATAAAAGATAAGATATCAATACAATTATGTTATTGAAATAGAATATTTATTTTAACAAACCCTTTTTAAAAATCAAGAAAACCCTAATTGAATTGTATACAAAATGTAATAATGAACCAAAATACATCATTTGATCAATGAAGTAGTCACAAGGTGGTAAAGGGTAGTTTTTAGAGCTGAGGTGGACCAGTGGAGGGGCGATGACTAGATGGGGTAGCAGTAGTGGTGGTTCATCGGTTATAGGGGATGGTAGATTGGGCTCAGGCTTAGGGAGCTTGTGGGAGAAGGGGTCAGGAAACGAGGTCATGAATTCTAGGGAGTTGGGCGTAAATTGGGATGACATCGATGGAGAAGGGGTCAACGGTTAGGGGGGAATACGGATGACAGTGAGGGGGCTGGGGTTTGATGGAATTGGGGTAATAGGGGGTGGGGGCTTCAGGTTTGGAGGGATGGGGAGGCATGGTCAGTGACGAAGAGTGACTTGTAAAGAAATTAACAACTATTTTTCAAAAATAGAAACTATATTTTGAAAAACAAAATTAGTAGGGGTTTAACAAACATCCACAAAAAACTATTGTTAACCACTATTTTTTGTGTAGTTGTAAGAAAAATACTCCATGTCCCCCACATGGAACATTCAATTTTAGAAATATTCCATTCTGATAACATAATCCATGATCCTATAATCGAATTTATTTCTACTTGGAATTGTTTGATAACAATGAGCACAATATTTAGTGTAGTTCATCATCTTGTGGAAAGGTCAATGGTTGGGATTGTTGAGTTTGAACTATCTGATCATCCTTATACTCCCATAATCACCTTTTCCTTTTTAATTTCTTATGTGATATAGCCAAATAAAAATAAATTAATGTTGATGTTTAGATAATAATATCTTCTCATGAATGTTCTTATGATCCTCTATTTCCTCTTCATGGAAAAAGTTTATTACTTTATGAAATTTAGGGATCCGATGAAATTAAATTAATTCTTTTTTGGATATGTTTTATCTTTCAACACCCACTCTAATCCATTGACTGGGCCTTTGTAGTGGAACCCGATATTCCTTTTGAGAACCTCTTTGATGAATGAATGTTAGGCTTAGTGAAAAATAAATTAGTCCAAGTCTTCATGAACCTTAATAGACCACACAATCAGGTTGATTATTTGGAAATATAATTTTATTTTAGATTACCCTCAACTTGGATTAAATTTTTAAATTGGATAGGAATAAGAATTTTATTTGGAAATACAAAGCTCATATTTTCAACCCATCACATGTATCCAAAATCCCTTATCTTGTTGGAAACCTCTATCTTATTATATCATACTATAGATAAATAAATGGTTTCATGGAATAAATCATGGGTTTTCTATCTTTATCAATGACCATTTCATGTCAAATTCATTAGTGGAGCTCGAACCCTTGATTTTTGGTGTTCAGTTCTTCAGATAAAGTGGCGCATATGTCATGGTCAAGTTAAGAGTCATCATTTTCTATTTCAATTGGCATGGTTGGATCATCTTCAATCACTGAGGCTCGGTGTCATCTAATATTAAATCTACAAGAATGGTTTCTTCTTCCAAGTCCGAATGCTGGATTCGATATCTACCTTCTAATAAATCATCATCCTCAGTTTGAGATCCACAGATTCACCCACCATTTGGTTATGAGTTTTATATATCTCAATTGCCTCATAATTTAATCCTATAATCACAATCATGGTTTTTTCATTGAGTAATAAAAGTGAGTTGACATAATATAATATCTCGACTTTTACTTTCGATCGTTCAGTGTTACATAACATCAGATATCCATGTAACTCCCATGGTCAACTTCCTCTTACAAAATATGAGCTTGGTATTTTAGTCAATTTATTTATTATTCCTAAATGATACATGAAATATATATTATTTTGTAAAGATGATTGGGATCTCTAATATTTTTCTTTTATATCTTTGAGTTCATGAAATCATGGCTGGTTTAGTTTCTTTATAACGTGGAAAGCACATGAGCAACTTTAGTATCACAAACTAGCCTAGATATAAAGGTACACTAATAACCAAGCTAATCCCAAAATATCCCAAAGGGAGTTCTTGATCATCAATGGGTTGGATAATATAACCTAGAATCTTATCAACATACAAAGGAATAATTTTTTAACAAAAAAACCCATCAACATAAAAAAAAACAACCAAAATTTCTTAGGCCAAACACTCTTCAAGGATAGTATTATTGTAAGAATGTTGATAAAAAATATAAAGGTAAAACATTAAATAAAGGGAAACACAAAATATATCAAAACAAAGAATCCAAATCATTATTTAATAAGTAGACCATAGCTCCACCAATCACCATTGTCCCTAGAGAGTCTTGAAAATCAAGCACAACAACCTCCTCCACGTTGTACATTCAATTTCTTTAGACTTAGCATAACAGGATCTACAAATTTTGGAAGGAAAAATTAGTGGGTGATCTAAACATCCAAGTAGGGTCCCACCAAATGTTCCACAAGAAATTTTAATGTAATGTACCACTTATGATTTCAATATAAATAAAACCTAGAATAGAAATTCCATCACAATTTGTTTTTAAAAATATGATTTACAGAAAGAATAAATAATTTATACAAAAATGGATTAAAGGGAAAATTTATATAAAAGATTTTTATAAAATAGTTAGAATGAGTAAATGAGTTCTAAAAACAATGGAATGTATAATCAAGTGATAATTTAAAAGCATTATGATCATATTCTTTGAGGTTCATTAGATTCAATCTATAGAATCCTCACACGTCTTAGTAATCATCGTGGATTAAATATGTGTGCACACTCACTATGTATCAATCCACCCAAATAATAAATCATCACCTAATTAGGGGACCTATCAGCTAAATCATGCTAAAATTGGTTTAGTTATTGTTTTCATCATCAAACCATTATGAGGGAGTTGGAGTCACATAATTTTTTTACTAATCACATAATAACAATGTAGGATGACATGTGATTCAGTCAATTACTCAACTAGTCATTCTTGTAAATATCATTCAAATCAATTCATTATTCACAATTAAATTTCCAAATTTCTTCTATAATATTCCTTTTAATTCTTAAGACAAAATCATATGTTTTAATAAAATTTGTGATTTTATAAAACATATTTCATTTTAAGATAACTTTCTCAAGAATCAATAGTAAATAAACTTTTAATTCAGTCCATCATTATTCTAAAAATCCACCTTTTTATTTAAATTCAACTGAAATAGGTGGTATTTTAAATAGCCATTCCATTTTCAAATAATAAATAAAATCATCTAAAATATACATTTTTAATTAAATTTAACTCTTTTCAAATAAATTAAGAAACATGGGTATTAATCGTTTGGTAAATCCTTATATAACCACCTACTTTTAATCACATGATCAAGAAAAACATCACCCACAATAGGAAAAGACAACACAAAAAATAAGGACAAGGGGATCAAGGAAACAAAGCTATAATAAAGATCCATCAAATCAAATATCTAATCTATTAGAAATGTGTGTATTAAATACTCTCAAAAGGGGTAAAAGGGAGGGAGAGATAAAACCTAATTCAAGAGATAAACCACGTACCAGAGAGGGATCGGATCTTCCAACCTCACATTGATTCACCAATCCAATACTCAAAGGTTCATATTAGGGTCAAAGGAGGGTTTTGAGGATCTTAAATGGGGATCTAATAATTTTTAATTAAAAGTTTAGTGGATTAAAAACCAGTATGTAATATTTTTCTCGGGGACCACTGGTTAGTAGTAATCATGGGCCCTAATTATTTCCCATTCAAATTATTATGGAAGGGCTTAATTTTTTAGTTGCATAATTAAACTAACCATCCAACAACCATGTAAAACCCTCTATCCAAAGGAATCACTTTATGGATGGGTGACTATACAGTTTGGAAATAACTTGAACAAATATTCAGTGGCATATCAAATGGTGTATGGTTTACTATACCATTCCATATGGTTTTCTGTATCCATGCACCAATTATTACTAGTCCCCAAAAGTTACAAAAATTTCAAAAATTCATTCAATATAACCTGATAAATACCCCAATGTTAATAAGATTAAAAAAGTGGGTTATAAATACCGAAAAGAAGGTAATAAGATGTTATAACCTTCCCACTATGAAAACCTTAAATGCAAAAAAAACCTATTAGGGATATTTCATATCAAAATGGAAAAGGACTGTTCTCTTTAATCAATTCCTCATTCCCCAAAGTCTTATATAAATCAGGACTATGATATCGTAGTACATAGTATAATTGTATAATATTCCAATGAAGAACCCTCATCTCAAAATCAACGACCCAGACTGGATTTCCATTTATAGATAAATTTGGCCCCAAATCAAGATCTACATAAATTTAGACATGATAAGCATTATAAATATACCTCCTAAGCTATGATTCATGAAACGAGTTATGGATTCTTGTCAGCTAAAAATATAAGGATAACTGGTAAGGAACATTACTATCCTACACGATAATCTCAAATGGACCCATAAACATTGGAGATACCTTACTTTATTTTCTATGCTGTCAGTGACCCAACAAAGGTGAAACTCTAAAAACACCTAATAAATATTTAAATACTCCATAGGTCTATGAAAATAATTATCATACTATTTATAATGGATTTGATTGGTTTCCATTACTGGATGAATCAACTAGAAATTTTTAAAAATATCTTTTCCCCAAATAGGTCCAATTGTGGAAGCATCACAAATATTTAAGCAAAACAATAGTTATCTACAAGTCCAACTATAAAAGGCCACAAAAGGAGTCATTTTGAAATAGGAATCTTAAATATTGTAATAGTAAAACTCAACAATCCCCAAATGGACATCTAAAGCTCTACAAAAGTTGAGAATGTAAGAACACAACATGTTATCAAAGATCTGTATAGATCATTATATCTATTCATCCAAAAATGGATGATATACAATGCTCAATATATCATGGGATCTTATCGCCTCCTACAGGCCTCTCCTAAAATGTGAAAAAAACCAAGGATCCCTATCCAAAACTATAGTTTATGGAACTTTGGGAAATCGAACAGTTTCTCACACATATATATTTTCCAAATCATAAACATTGATTGAATCTCATATGGGTATAAATTGAGATTATTTGGTCATACAGTTTATCACTACCATGTTCTCATTCTACTCTCAAGGGGTATATGAAAATGTAACTATAAAGTCCATCAAAATATCAACCCACTTCTAATATGACTTAGTAAGGGCTGGAAGTAATCATGAATGTTTTTAATACTAATCCTTTTCTTGTTTGTGATTATAACAATGAGAAACTAATTCAGTAATATATCACCTCATGCCTGACCACCAGAATCATCACTATACATCAGAGAAACATTTTTAATACTAGGGTGCACCACCCACTATGAAATATTGAAATCCCCCATCACTAATTTTATCACTAAATAACATCTGACATACTTTTTTTTGAAATAAAAAAAATTCATTATAAGAGAACTAGAACTCACTAATGGTCTCCCCCCCCCCCCAAAGAGAGTCTCTAATGACACAAAATTCATCATCAAGCTATTGATCCTGAATAATAATATTGAGAAGATGGGAGATCAATTAAATGATTTTTAGAATAAACATATTCACATCCACTTGAACTATCAAATGTAATTGAGAAAATAGATCCATTAGATTACACTATTGTTATCATTCTTTTCTATCATATATTAGAATTTTCCTACTCAAAGAACTTGTAATGAAATTACCCTTGATAGTGGTGTATGCAATGTAAAAATAAGAATACTGTAGGCACTCCAACAAAAATCTCTACCAAAAGTTCAGTTTTTTTCTTCTGTATGATATAAATTATTATTATTTTTGTCATAATAAATGGTAATTCATTATTTGAAGAGTTAATGTTGCTAAATATTATGAGCTTGCATCCTGAAAATGATCTTAAGATCATTGGTCGGATTGTTCTCCTTGTTTGTCATGAGTTTTCTAGAATCATGGTTTTTTAAATTTCATTAATTATAAGAACTTATCCCATACTAATAACTGATGCATCAATGAAGACCACATAGATCTGTCCAACCTCTAAATGAATTAATTATTGAGAAAATTTTCAAATATAATTTATCATAACAAAATAAATTTTATATTTTGAATCTTTAAGTCACTTCACCCCCTTATGAGTGAGGGAAGTCCTCTATGAATCCAATCTTAAGAAATATTGGATGAACCTACATTAATACCCCTTTCAATATTTGGAATCTCAAAATATTGAAAACATTACATTGGTTTTCCCATTTCATAACAAAATTAATCTTATCATGAACTAAAAAAATAATGTGTTTTTGGACCACATGTCCTAATAACATCACTTCCCCAATGTATAAATTAAATTTCAAAAGATTCTTGAAAATTTGGAAATCTTTCAAGATTTCTAGATATAATCTTAGATGACGTGCACAACCTTCCTTGGTTTTGGAGTAAACCTAAATATAATCCACCAAACTACAATGACAAATTAAATTTAATCCTAGAATATAAAGTTAATCAAATAAATAATAACTATATGAGAATTGGTTAGATAAAATTTCCTAACAAGATACTCATAATGGTCATAACTACTCTTTTAGGAGGTCATCAGAATGTTAGATTCTCCAATTATCAACTGGTGATAACTAGATAAAGGAAATTATTTGAGAACCACTTATACACTTACATATGATTAAATAATTAATTAATTTTTGGAAATAGATAATTTTTCTTCACCATATCTCTCTTACGTTTTTGGTATTCAACACAAAGTTGAATAATTTTATTATCTTTCATTTAGAAGGGAACAGGAACAACCAAAGGTGACCCACTCAAGAATATGAATAATTTCTCTAGTAGATCAACAAAATTGAAATTGTACTGTTTCAATTGAGATTCTTTCATATTGTAACAGGGGATCAATTGTGGCAGTGTACTAGGTAATAAATCAATACAATAAATCCATGACTCTTATTGGTGTAATGCTAGAAAATTAAGATAGACGCACATCTGAAAACATGTTGATAACTAAATGTGGGAAATAAATAAAATAATCATACTTCAGGTGAAAATAAAACCCCAATATTAGCTACCTTTGAAAAAATTCCAAACCATATATGAACTCTATTCGCATTCCCCCTGAAAAACAAGACACTCCCCATTGGGTATCGTAAGGGAGACCGGCCCAAGATAACAGTTAATTCAAGCCTTATAGGAATTCAACCAATCTACCTAGAAAATTATTTTTGTATGTTTCATGTAGAAACTCATAAAATTCCTTTGGTGATCAATATCTTTTATAGAGAAATAAAAAATGGACATTGAAGTAGTTTATTTCTCTTCATTCAAACGGGTGTAGAAATATACTTCACATAAGAAAAAATCTGCATATCAAGATTTCAAAAATCAACAACACGAGTAGATATGAACAATTAAGATGAACATATATCACATAATGTTTTCACTATGGATGATAACATAGTTATTAACCTCTCTCTATCACTTGGTCAACATCAACATTATTTGTAGACTCTTCCACTTCATAAATATTCTTCATTCTAGATGCCTATGGATGGAACAACTTCTTTCATAAAGCATCTCTTTAAAATATAGTAATTTTAGGTGATGGTGATCTCTTTCCACTTTTTGGAATTGAAAATTCAATAAATTACTTCTATTGGTGACCTAATAATCCACATGAACCACAGATCTTTGGTGCCTCAGTGAAAATGGGTTTTGAATTCCTAACATTTCCACTCCAATAGCATGCCATAGGGTCTCTATAAAGCACTACATGACGTCTAAATGATGAATTATTTATATTACCGCCCTGAGAATCTCCAATTTTCCTATTTCATTTAAATTAACTATGAAAAATATTACTAAGATAAAAATGAACTCTTGTCAAACAAGAATTACCATCCAGATAAATCTTTGGCATCAATACTATATCCAACACATCTGTATAAGAATTGTCTGTTAGCCAGAAATCTTGGGATTGAATATATCATCAAATAATCATCTGAAATCAGTAATCCTTAAGTTTATAATTTTTCACCAGCTCAGGAGAAATATTAGAATGTTCTGGAAAGTAGTGAAAATATTTATTCATGGTCCTATCACACTGTTAGAGGCTATGAAACTTTTCGGAGTTTTCAAAGACCATATATTATGTATAAAAAATATTGGTGAAAATTTTTCGAAATAAATTCCACTATATTACCTCATGTTAATTAAATTTAACAATTAAATCTCATAATCTCTTGTAGGGTTCTTCTTTTATTATGGTAGCACACTTCACCATTATGTATTTTGGAATTTCCAAAACTCCAAAAGTAGCTCAATATTTTTCAACCAATATTCTGCCTCTTAAATGTTACTTGTTACTTGTAATGTTTTTGGGAAACTAATAAATAAAATATTGATCATGATCTCTAGATTCATATCATAGAGGTTCCAGTACCAGACTTTAAATGGGAAGTGATACATGTACCATGGTTCTAGAATCCTGCACCACACTATCGACCTAATACTTGTCAATTGAGATATTCTCATTTTATGGTTCACTAGTGGGTCCCTCATATATTACAATAATATTTCTCTTAGGAGTCATTATTATTCACAATAAAATATGAAAAATATGAAAAATTCACTACAACCCAAAGAACATCATCTAAATAAAGGGATACAGTAATGTCAATTCCATTAAGGAGAGTTTAACCATATATGACTCGTGATACTCTGGTCATGTTTAGGGAAAATACTAGAATCAATCAAAATTATTCCAAAAATATTATATTAAAAAACACCCATAGTGACTTAATGATTGTTATGATATGATATTTCTAGAAACTTTCTAGCAACTACCCTTATGCCCTGATAATCTTACCTCTTAGGTACTAGGACATCCCTAACTATATATTAACATTAAGAGAAGAAGGTCTACTAGAACCTATAATACCATTTTTTATGAAGCAACTTAGATACCATAGTACACTAATACACTATACATCCTTGAAATGTCTTGAATAGAATTTCCAATATCAATGGGTGAGAAACTAGCTCCAGACAACATATCATCATCAAATGGAATAATTTTTCTACAGAACAACCCATCATGATAAAATAATGGAAAACAAATAATAAAAAGTTGGTATTCCAAATTCTTCTCCAGGAGAATTTTCCTACATATAGATACATAAAACATCCAAAGGTAACAAAATATGAAAATTAAAAAAATGTATTAATAAAAGTACCCCAATAATTACAAAATAAGTAGACCATATCTTAACTAATCACTATCTTCACTCCAAAGACCCATGGATCAAGTACAACTACCACATCAATATGGTGATTTAGCATTCCCTAGAAATCAAATAAAATGATCTTAAAATGATCAAAGAAAATATAGGATGTGAAATAAACATCATAGAAGGGTATTAGAAAGTTTTATATAAGAAATTCTATTATAATAAACAACTCTAGAATTTAATTAAAATAAAACATGGCATGGAAATTAATTTAAATATTTTAAAAAATTGATTTTAATAAAAAATATGGGAGATATATCCAAAAAAATTAAATCAAAATTTAATATAAAAAATTTATATAAAATAGGAAGCAAGAATTATCTGTTCTAAAAACAAATGAATGTATAATCAAGTCAACAATATAAAGTACCAGGGTCATATGACCTGAGGTATGTTAGTTACAAGCTATAAGATACTTACAATTCTCAATAATATTCTTTAAAAAAAATATGTATTCTCACTCCTAAAGGATCAATCCATCGGGAAAATAAATCAATACTCCATTAGGGGACCCATCATTTGAAATCATTCTAAAATTGGTTTAGTTTTTTGTTTTCATCACCGATCCATTTCTAGGGTCTCAGTGTCATAGAATACTTTTCCTATTTTTATAATAACTAAATAGTATCACCTATGATTCAATAAATTAATCAATAAGTAATTATTTGGAAATAACTCAAACCAATTCACCATTCATAATTCAATTACACAATTTCATGTTCAACATAACTTTTGAATACCAAACTCATATAATATCTTTATATAAAATTCATTCCATTAAAAGTATATTTTATTTTCAATAAAAAAATTAAATAATAAACATTAAATATATTTATAAATGAAAATTATAATTAATGTTATCATTTTACTTGGAATCCACCGAGTAATATCACTTCCATTAAAAATGGAGGGTTTTTAAAATATACATCATTTCTCAAATAATTCAAAAAATACATCGCAAATACTATTTTTTAAATAAATTTAGAAATGATTTCCAATAAATAAATCAATCAGGGATTTAATTATAAGGAAAATAATTATGAAACCTCTTACCATTTGGCAACAAATCAAGAAAAACAACTCCCCAAAACAGAAACTCTAACAAAGAAGGAAGATTAAAGAGATCATGGAAACAAAACTAGAATCAATATCTTTCAAATCAGAGATCGTATACCAAATAATGTGATGAATCACCACTATTAAAAAATATATAAAAGAGAGAGGTAGAAAAATTGATTAAAGTGAGAAACCACATACCAGAATGGGATTTGATCTTCTATAGAAAAATAGAATCACAATATAAAAAGTTGTAGGATCAATTAAATACTCTCAAGAGCCACAAAAATTTAAAGGATCATATTATTGTCAAATAAAGGTGTCATAAATATTAAACAGGGTCCCAATAATTGTAATTAAAATTTCAATTGATTAAATCCTACATGTAGGGTTTCATCAGTCTATTTCATAGTTAGTAGAAATTGTTTTCCCTAAACAAGAACCCTTAGAGGACTTATAGAAAGGGTGGTAGTTTGGATACATATTAAACTAATCATAAAATAAATGTGAAAAACCTATTCCCATATAAGGAATTCTCTGAAAAAATAGTTCCCCTCTTCTAGTGGATTCTTAATGAGTGTGCGGGTTGCTATGAAAAAGTGCATGGTTTTTATAAACCATGTTCCAACCAGTAATAGCTCTTAGAAGTTCCAAAATTTAATGAAAATCACCTGAAATAACACATGTCATGTCCCAAAAAATAAAGATATCAAAACATAAGCATAATAGAACCTAAAATAAGGAAATGGAATATTACAGTAAAATATGCATATTAATTGGATACCATATTTGATTTAGATCTCGAATCTATGGTATGAGTGATATCAGTTAATTTTTGTTGATTTTTATCAAGAGTCAAATTCAGTTAGTTGATTAAAATAATTACTAGGTTTCCTGGTTTGTCCATATTGGAAAGGGTTTATTTAGTATTCAACCTAGATCGATTTTATCATTAATTGTTGGCTCATGTTTGTGGGATCTTAGTGTTTCCTCCATCACATTGATCATGGATATTTAGTAATTAAGGTGTTGTTGATCGATAATAGGGCACAATGGATTATGGAGTATTTAATTATAGGGACACTCAAGGTTTCTTATATAATATCCTCCATTTTTATTAATGTGGATCGTTCAATATTTTTTAAACATTTCATACAAGGTCAATTTCTACTGGCACAATATCTCTTCCAAAATCACTATATATTCTATATATAGTTAGATTTTTTTAAAATATATGGCCTCCTATAAATTATTTGTGTGATAGATTTATGAGATTTCCATTTATTGAACACATACTCATTCTAACAAAATATAAAATTTTCCCTGTGGTTCCTTGGAAAACAAAAAAAAATATAAATTAATTAAATGTTATCAATTCATAAAACATTTTCATTGAATTTAAAATTTGTTACATAAATAAAATATTGTGGAGTGAAAAGATATATGAAATTATTTTTTAACAAAAAATATTATCTAAATAAAAAAATTACATAAAAAATTACATAAAATTTAAACCAAGTAAAGGATTCAATTGATCCAAATATTAGAAACACTTTGAAATGAGCCAAAACTTATTTTAATGACTTTTCATCTAGAATTTGAAATTTATAGTATCTGACAAAATAATATAAAATAAAATTTCTTTCCAAAAAATATTTCTGGACAAAAAAATATTTGGAATTCCAACATGGACTAATATAAGAATTATTTTAATAAAATAAAAACTCATCAAAAACCACTTCAGAAAAAAAAATATTTTCAATGAACATCATAGGAATGTTTGTACTCTTAGATATATATAGAAAAAGTAATTGAATAAAATTTGTAATTTAGATCACTGAATATTTGAATATTTTGATATTTTCATTGAATGATGATTTTCAATAATTTTACCAAATACCCAATAATTCTTTATTATGAAAAAAAATTTATATAAAAAATGAATCTAATTCATAAATATATATACAAAAATTATAAAAAAATAATGACACATAATATTCTCCCATACTTAATCAATTTCACTCCTGAGAAATTCAATTTAATTTTTTTATTCACATAGTCACTTATGATTAAAATTAAATGCTTCCTTTTTTGGAATGTACATACTATAATTTTAGATTCATTTAACAATCTGTTGAAAAAACTTTCATGCCTTCTGTGTAATAAAAATTCACTATCTTAATTCAACCCCTATTCAAATAATAGTTCAAGTATTTTCAACCATTAATATTCAAGAAAAATTGAATATATAATAAGAAGAACAACTAATTTACACTCCATCAATGTTTCCTCAAACAAAATTTCTACTTTTAACTACACTGATACAACTAAAAAAACATCATATAAATCAATAGTCCCGATTTTCATTTGGGTTCAATATTATCATCACCTTAATGAACTCATTTTTTACAAAGTCACATTATTTATGTTCTCCTAGCTTTTAATTTGTTTTTAGAACTATGTAAATAACTTATTGAGTTTAATTTGTAATTCTTTACAATACACACCCAGTTACCTTATCTCATAGATTCACCATGGGATCACAATTTTCTATTTTATACCAGATATAAAGGGATTATATCAATCTTGACTGTTTTAGATCCCTATGTTTTTCTATTTTACCAAGTATATGTTACTTGGTTTAATTTAAAACAATATATTTCCTCTAGTCATTAAAAAATTTCCATAAGAATCTAACCAACCACAATTCCTTTATAACTTCTCAAATTTAATTTCCATAAAACAAGTTAACAAAATCTGTCTGAAAACAATCAATTATAACAACTTCAAGACCATTTGAATCCCTCAAAATAATCATTATAATTTTCCCCTTCTACGGATTCATGAAATATTTATTTTACTAAACTAGAGACATCCCAAAACATTATTTATTAAAAAGAAGGATATCCAAAAATGGTAGTGAAATTGTGGAACATTGAAAAATGTTTTAGGTGATTTTTATGTGTATAGGAATGAAGAATATTTAATAATAATAAAATACCCCTACCCCCTACATGTAAATATCTATATACCCCCTATTTTGAATCGTATGGTGGGAGAACATTTTTATTAAAAAAAAGTTACAATTCAAGAGTTAACATATTGCTAAATAGGGTCAAATTATAGTTAAAAAAATTACATTTTTTACATGTTCTGAAAAAATTCAACATTTTTTAAGAAATGTCCCTGATTTTTATTGTTAAAAAAATATATAAAAATAAGAATTTATCTTAAAAAGTATGTAATGAAATGAAAAAATAAATAATTAAAATCCAGAATCATTATTGGATGTAAAAATGTTTTAAAATTTTGGATCGAATTAATCATACAAATTATAGATATTAGAAATATAATAAACCATTGAAGAAAATAGATGCAAAATTTTAAATAATAATGTAAAATTCCACCACATTATTTTTATAAAAACATTAAAAAAAATGTTTATAAATAAATTTCTCATAAATATAAATAGTGTTACCCATAATGCTGATCTTTTTATCTTACTAGTTTAGTCAAAAATTAATTTCCCTTTTTTATCTCGAAATATCCTTCAAGTTCATATGTTTCACCTCCAATAAATTTAAATTATATCACCAGAATATTCAATAATTTTAATGTTTGGGATAGGTAATGACACAATTCTTGAGGTTAGGAGAATTCTATTCGTAAATATTCCCTAAATGGATCATTCGAGACATTAATATCAGTTGAATTTTTCACTAGTGTATTTTAGAATCGTTATATCATTTTATAACACAGTGGAGAAAATTATTAGAAGATAGTAGAAGTAAAAAATTCAAACATTTATTTAAATAAAAACAACATAATGAACCAAGGATTAACTACCATGAATCACTATGAACTTACTTTTTAGTTATACTTTAGTAGTGGATCAACATTAAATGAAGGAGATGGAAGAAAATAACTTCCCCATACATTTAGGATCGTGATTTTTTCTTTTACCATTTACCATAAATGGAATTTTAGCCTCCCTAACCATTTTAATAGACACATTAAAAAGTAATATCAGAATAATGAATGGGCTAGATCACTGTTTGAGTGAGTGCCCCAGAAAAAAGTATATATACTTAATAATAAAATTTATTCAAATTTTAGAATATTAATAAACTCACTTTTTCATCATGATTGTTCTTATTCATATCATAGTTTGTGATATTTTCCCATGAAAATTTTTCACACTAACAGGTCATAGAAGTTACCCTCTATGATGAGAACCCGAAAGTTCTATGACATGGTTCTTAAATATATATTCTATATTTTTGTATGATATCATTTCAGGGACACAAATGTTACATGATATCATGGGTTGATACTCAGAATACTTTGAGGCACCTTTTAATAGTGTATTCTCATGGTAATATCAAGTGTAGAATGTTTTGAGAATGAGACTACCCAGTAGGAAATCAACTTTCATATGTGTAAATGGATGCTCATATCTGAGGATTTGTGTAGTGATCCTTGGACATTAATATTATTTTTAATGAGTATTATTAGTCATGTACATTTATATATTGATGAAAACCATGATGAAATACGTTCATTGTGAGGTAGGATACATTGGGTGCATCACGAGAAATATTGCATTAATGAATTTTGTTAGAAAGTATTTGACCTACAATTTTTAAAGGATGTTAATATCTCAGGCCCATTAATGAAAATGATATAACATAAATGAATCCATGTTTAAGGTGTTCAATAAGAAATATAAATTTTCCATGAGTCATTGAAAAATAAATCAAGCTTGTAATTTCAGGGAGCAAACATGAAACCTTCTTGATTAGAGATATCATGATAAAGGGATGATATCACATAGTAAGTGTCTGTATGAGGTGTTATGTTATTAAGTTGTTAACTTCTTTCTCTATGGGTTCCATGATGTGTTTCTAGATTATAACCTTATACTTTAGTCCAATTTACCTAATTCCCCCGAGAAAGAGGCCTAGAGGGTCACACAGTAAGTGCATATGGAATTTATGTTATATAATAATAATAATAATAATCATTATTTAACAAGTTGTTTATATATTATTCCAAAATGTTTTTTTAATAATTTTTATAGTTACCTTGAATTTATTTATTATTTCACTAGTTATTTGAGAGAATATAATGCGGTTAAAATATTTAAAAAAGATTTATTTTATATTTATTGAATATAATATGTATTTTTTTATTGGATAAAAATGGATTGAAATTTATTTAACAATATAATAGTCATTATTTAAGGAATGATAAATATTTTGGAGGAATGTAGGACTATGTTTAATGGTTCAGTTAGAAATAATAACTATTGAATATTATTTGATTAAATTTTTTTAATTTAATTCGCAAGTTAATCACATGTTGGGAAATAAAAATAATATTATTATTAAACGTGGGGTTTAATATGGTCTTAAATAAATAATAGAGGTCACTTGTGAGATTATTTTATATTAACGCTAGTGATATATAAAATAAATTATATTATTTTCTTTTAGAGGTATTTCATTTTTTTGGTTGTGAACAAAAAATTTGGAGAATTTTATCAAGACCTAAATATCACCTTTGTCCAAGAACCCTCCCATGAATGGAAAGTGATCTTTCTCCACCTCCCACTATCATGTCAAGAAAGATATTGGAGAATTATTTTGTTGTTTTTTTCAATGCGATGAAAGTAGGGAGACACAAGAGATAGGATATATCATGCTAGATCCTGAATATTCATATGATGACATTCAATGATTTAGAGAACATATGAGTATCACCTCTAGAGGGAATCTAATCTCGATACTTACAACGCAATGATAGTACAATGAAGATATATTATCAGACCCATCAATGAAAAAGGAATTCCAACATAGTATATATTAATTAATTTAATTTATTATAAATAATTTTTTATGATCCGCTCTCTAGTTTCAGAATTCAATACTCTGTCTATATTATTTGATTAAATTTCTTAGATCAAGAACATTATTGTCGTGTAAATCTATGATTGATCATTGATCATGGAAAAAAAGAAATTTTGGGAACAACCCATCAAATGCTTCCATTATGCTCAAAACCTATAATTTTTATAAGAGGTGTCATGTAATTATTTATCATTATATGAAGTTCATTTATTGATTTAAGAATTTTTTACTTAGTTTTCAATTCAAATTTAACCATTATTTTAATCCATATTATGATCTCTATTTCTTTCTCTTAATTTCTCGTAAATATAATCAATATTTATTTATGGAAAAAAATAAAATTTATGAACTCATATAAATGTTCCACAAATTCAGGTAGGATAACATAGAAGTACAAAATGCGTAACAATTGTTACATGTAGTGAATTTGTGTCCAATGTGTCAAGATTTAATCCAGAAATTTATTCAAACTGTGTGCCTTAATTATAAGGTCCCATCATTAAAAAATTACATAATCTTGAATTAAATGAATAATTCACATTGAGGATCTTTCCAGGTTTAGAGTTTTAGAGAATTAGGTCATAACTACTACATTTCAAAAGATACAAAGTAGACACTTCTACTCAGTTTCCTTTTTTTCATAAAATAAAAACTCTTGAAAAAAAAGATTCATGTCTAGTTCTATGTTTCAGACTGCATGACTTTTCGTGACCCCATCATTGACCCTATTCCACTTTTTTTCCAGTGAAAAACATTTCAAAAACATGGGATGAGCATAAAAATCTCAGTAAAGAATACACAAAGAAGGAAACTATTAGGATTTAAAAACAACAAGTAAACCATGAATAATTTAACATAAGTAATATGTTTTACCTTTATGAAGTATTAAATACTCTTCACTGAATAAAGGACTACTACTTACCCTATTGTAACCAAAAGATTACCCATATAAATAACACATAAAATATAATGGAAACTTGGAACATAAACATACTTAAATGGAATAACCATACGGTCGACTTCCACACATATCAATAAATGGAATATCCATCCGGATGACATCCATACCCAATGCACTGGAGGTTATAACATAACCACCCATCCTGGTATTCACGACACCACTTGTCATTTGGTTTATCACATAGCCACCCGCCAAATGTCCAAGTTCCAGTATAAAATCATAAGACATAAAACAAATATAAAGGAAATAAAACATTTTTTTATTTCAGTCACAACATATCTCTTAAATATATTGAGAAAACAAATACATTATCAAAACCATTTTCAATACAAAAATACATAATATAGTATATGGTATATATTTTCTTTTAAAAACATTATGTCTTGTTGAATAAGCCAAATATCAAATAATACTCACGGCGACAGAAAGGTCATTGTCACCGCGTACGTTAAAAAAAATTCCTTTTTGTCATTTAGTAAAATGATTCGTAGAAAAATATTCCAATTGAATGAAATGAAAATTCAACGGTGTTTATACAACGTATTGTATTAAAACAAAATATGCCTCAATGAATGGAGAGTGAGACGAAGTCCCTTACAAAGACATTATCCTTAGATTAAGGATAAATGAATTACATAATTATGTGTGAAAAATATAAATACACATAATATAAGTGGATATTAAGTGTAAGACAATAAGAGGTCATCCACACATATTCATAGTACAACATAATCAAGATGTAGATGTTTAACCCAAATAATTGAAATTGGGTTAAGAAGTTCCCTTACAGAAATTTGGCAGCCTAACAGCATCACTTTAAAACATAGAAAATGAGTTGATGAGAGATAGAAAGGGTATCTAATCACATGGACATAAAATTTATAGAAATAAGGATATATAATAACATATCCCCCACATTATGAGGATGTAAATTAAAACACCTACCAAAATGAAGTCTTTTAAAAAGATGACGGTGAAGGGTTCCCTTACAGACTTGGGTAACTTTTGAAACGTACTCCCCATGAAATAAAGATGATACAATGTTGACGTAAATACCCATAAACGAAATTATATTACACAAAGAGTAGAATAATGGGAATTATATACACCACTCAAAGGAGATAGTGACATATATAGAACGAATCTCACGGGATAAAATAGTGAGATAAAAACCCTTACCTCAATGTAATAAATCGAGTCATATGACCAAAATATAATAATAAAAAAATTAATCACATAATACCATGAATATAAATAAAATAATGATAATATATATCAAATGGAAGTACACAATACACCACATGCAATAAATAATTGGTGAACAATGGAAATCTCATGGAATTGAAAGTGAGATAAGAAATCCCCTTACATCAAGTCTGACTTGTGTTGTTCAAATGTTCATTGTTCTTCCTGAATGATAAAATTAAATTAATTTCTACTTGATTAATAATATTTTCAATTTTATTTTTCATTTTATATAACTTATTACCTGGTAAAAACATTATGTAATCATTTAAGTTAATAACGGTCGTTTTTTCAATATTTGGTACTTGAGTGAAAAGTGAACTTCTTATATTTACAAGTTTCTCATGTAGTAAAATATCCATTATCTCTAGAATTATATTCAAAATGAAGATATCATCTACATAATATATATTCAGTATATATCTGTATTTATACTAGTATATAACATTTGAAGGTAAGAAATGAAATGCATCGTTCATGGAAATGGTAAGTCGTGCATACGCATGAACGCTACTTACATTTCTATTTCACATTTAATGGAATGAAAACCTTACGATATAAAGGTATATTATAATTCCAATATAATATAATATATAATATCATTAAACCTATCCTTTATATGTACCAAATATGGTATGAACATGTCATATCACTTTGAGGAGGCGGTAGTCCGCACTTCTTCAAATGAAATTATCGTGTTTACACATAATGGAAACCAAAAATGTTTTCAATATTTAAAAAAATACAGAATCATAAAGAAAACATAAACATAATATATATCATATATAAATATAGTGACATATTAATGGAAACCCTGATAGGTGTTAAAATAATATTGAATAATCATCATTATGAGGATGTAAATTAAAACACCTAACAAAAAGAAGTCTTTTAAAAAGATGAAGGTGAAGGGTTCCCTTACCGACTTGGTTAACTTTTGAAACGTACTCCCCATGAAATAAAGATGATACAATGTTGATGTAAATACCCATAAACGAAATTATATTACACAAAGAGTAGAATAATGGGAATTATATACACCACTCAAAGGAGATAGTGACATATATAGAACGAATCTCACGGGATAAAATAGTGAGATAAAAACCCTTACCTCAATGTAATAAATCGAGTCGTATGACCAAAATATAATAATAAAAAAATTAATCACATAATAACATGAATATAAAGGTCATCCACACATATTCATAGTACAACATAATCAAGATGTAGATGTTTAACCCAAATAATTGAAATTGGGTTAAGAAGTTCCCTTACAGAAATTTGGCAGCCTAACAGCATCACTTTAAAACATAGAAAATGAGTTGATGAGAGATAGAAAGGGTATCTAATCACATGGACATAAAATTTATAGAAATAAGGATATATAATAACATATCCCCCACATTATGAGGATGTAAATTAAAACACCTAACAAAAAGAAGTCTTTTAAAAAGATGACGGTGAAGGGTTCCCTTACCGACTTGGGTAACTTTTGAAACGTACTCCCCATGAAATAAAGATGATACAATGTTGATGTAAATACCCATAAACGAAATTATATTACACAAAGAGTAGAATAATGGGAATTATATACACCACTCAAAGGAGATAGTGACATATATAGAACGAATCTCACGGGATAAAATAGTGAGATAAAAACCCTTACCTCAATGTAATAAATCGAGTCGTATGACCAAAATATAATAATAAAAAAATTAATCACATAATACCATGAATATAAATAAAATAATGATAATATATATCAAATGGAAGTACAAAATACACCACATTCAATAAATAATTGGTGAACAATGGAAATCTCATGGAATTGAAAGTTAGATAAGAAATCCCCTTACCTCAAGTCTGACTTGTGTTGTTCAAATGTTCCTTGTTCTTCCTGAATGATAAAATTAAATTAATTTCTACTTGATTAATAATATTTTCAATTTTATTATTCATTTTATATAACTTATTACCTGGTAAAAACATTATGTAATCATTTAAGTTAATTACGGTCGTTTTTTCAATATTTGGTACTTGAGTGAAAAGTGAACTTCTTATATTTACAAGTTTCTCATGTAGTAAAATATCCAGTATCTCTAGAATTATATTCAAAATGAAGATATCATATACATAATATATATTCAGTATATATATGTATTTATACTAGTATATAACATTTGAAGGTAAGAAATGAAATGCATCGTTCATGGAAATGGTAAGTCATGCATACGCATGAACGCTACTTACATTTCTATTTCACATTTAATGGAATGAAAACCTTACGATATAAAGGTATATTATAATTCTAGTATAATATAATATATAATATCATTAAACCTATCCTTTATATGTACCAAATATGGTATGAACTTGTCATATCACTTTGAGGAGGCGGTAGTCCGCACTTCTTCAAATGAAATTATCGTGTTTACACATAATGGAAACCAAAAATGTTTTCAATATTTAAAAAAATACAAATCATAAAGAAAACATAAACATAATATATATCATATATAAATATAGTGACATATTAATGGAAACCCTGATAGGTGTTAAAATAATATTGAACAATCATCATTTCGTGAGGCAGTAATTCTCCACCCATAGAAACAGTATATTCTTTAACCATTAGACGGAGGTCTGTGTAGGTGTAGGTATATTCCTTATCATAAAAAAATCCTAGTATATTGGGGATAGTAGTGATATTATGGGATCAAATAATAAGAATATATTGGTGAGTGATGAAGGGAAATAAAAGGATGAAACTTGAGAGAAGACATTACCTCTAAATTTGGTAACTCTTTTTGATTTGAGCCAAAGGCTTCCTTGGGAAGACATCTGCCCAATGTAAGGCTTCGAGGAGTAATATAGGGATGTAGAGAGATAATATGAGCAGTGTTTGGATGATCCAAGGAATTTAGATGTGTGTGTATGTGGGTAGAGGTGGGGGCCTTTTATAAGAGGGTGGAGGGTCAATTTTGGAACGTTTTTAAATGTTACTTTATTATAAAATGGTTTTCGGATTTTGAAGGTCCCATAATGATATATTTTGAGGAAAATGTGTTAAGGGTTCTAAATCCACCCATAAAATAGGTTTTTGACAAGTGTAAGTCTTAGATTTTACATTATCTTTTCATTTTATTTAAATCATTCATTAATGAGGTAATCACTGCATCATCATGGTGTCATAAATAACTTTATTTATTTAATGTCTAAAAATTATAAAAAATACCATGATTTATGAAATTTTTTTATATTTACAATTAATATTTATAGTCTAAGATATCATTTATTTAAACAAAATTAAATTTTTTTTACTTAGGTGTTACATAGTTTGGTTATATTTTCCTTTCTTTAAAAATAATATGATAAAAGGTCACTATCACACAAAAGTGATTCCATGGGGTCCCTAAGTTGTTCCAAGGAATCCCATGGTCGGCCAAGACACAACCAAGAGTATTCAGACACATTTTGGGGTCATTTTATGTTATTATTATATTATTTTATTACCCTTTTCTACCATATTACAAATTAATCATGATAATTAAAGATAGTTGTCGTCGTTACTATTCATAATGTCCCAAAACAAAAGATTATTAATTACATAATTTGGACCTTCTGATTCCGAATATGGAATCCATTTTACAAAATTCCAAACACATAAATTGCATTAATCAATTTAAAAACATTTCCTGTTGACAAAACTAAAGATGGGTTTGTTTAGAAGTAAAATTTATCAAAGATTGACTTGTTTTTACATCCAATTGAAAAGTGAAATAGCATACAATGAAAAAAATTGTATTAAGTGATAAAAAAATAATAAAAGTAAACTTTTAAACCAATTAAAAGGACCATATAAATAGACAATTAAATTATATGAAAAAGTAGTTTTGATGTAAAATGCAGTATTTTTCACTATTCATTAAAAATGAACGTTAGTCAGAAAAATACCAAAAATTTATCCAAAGTAAATTTGATATTCCAAATTCAAAAATGCTTACCATTTTACCAAATTAAAAACCTATAATTTTCATCAATTAATTTTATAATTAATTCACACTATCAAAAAAATAGCATGTTTTTAAGAAACAATATCTATCAAAAGATTGACACTTGTTTATGTCAAATTTCAAAGTAAAATTAATTCCAATGACCACAATTAGATTAAATGGTAAAAATATATTTTAACTACTCTTTAAACCCAATTAAAAACGATAATATAACCATATAAATATTTTACATTAAAAGAGGTTTTGAATTAAAACACAGCATTTTCAATATTCATTAAAAAATTGAACATTATCAGAAAAATAACAATAATTTACACAAACTAAATTGTGAGGTCCCGATTCTAAAGAAGGATTTTAATCTTTAAAATATAAAATTTAAAATTGTAAAAATGTGGATTTAAAAAGGGTTTTCCATCAAAAGGCGGTTAATCGACCTTTTGAAGAATATTAGAATACTTATGCTTAAAATTGGATTTATTCTCATTTTAAGACTATAACATTTATTGGATAAATGTAAAAATATTTAAAATATATATATATAATCATTTTTTAGTTAGTTATGTTCATTCCTACCATTAAAATTTCTATGAGATAACTATCATTTAAAATAATATTATTATATTATTAGTGTGCAATGTAATATTTCAAAAAAAATTAACTGTTGCGTACTGGGTACGCCATCGAACGTAGCATTCCCATTACAGTAATATTAACATTTTATTCACAAAAAGTAATAAATATGAAAATTTAAAATTCTTTATTCACCTAGGATGTTACATCCTTCCCCACTTTTTGGAATTTCATCCTTGTAATTTTAAAATTAGGCTCAAAAACTTCATTGAAAGCCCCACATCGGAAAAAGAGTAAATTAAATTATCACATTAAAAGAAAGAAAGAAAAGTACAAAGGTCACCCAAGACAATAGATACTAGGATTATATGAAAACATGGATATGGAAGAGAAAACAAAGGGTCATGTTCTTATGGAGAGTGATATAAATCTTGTCTAGGAGAAAGTTAACCACCATAAAATCAAAGACTTGTGACGAGTTAAAATTTATTTGATTCCCCAGTAGGAAAAGTTAACAGAAATATTTTTTGTTTTAAGTTACTTTTCATTGAGAAATTTATTTATGAGATTAACTAAATAATAAGGAAACATACTTAGATTTCATGAAGACTTTAATCTCTTACTAGATTTCTTACACAAACTCATATTTTCTCCAAAAGATGAGTATTTAGGATGAATTGTTCACATTAAGAGCACTATAATTAACTTCTTGAGAATCACCTAATCCACAAAAGAGGAAATATTTATTTACCATATCTTTAGACCTTGACCAAAACCAAATTTGTTCATACAAGATCAGATAGTACCCAAAAAGTATAATCTTTTACAAAAAGAAAAACTACTCCTAATCTCCAAATTTTTTCATACAAAACCCAAAGGTCAACAAAGACCATTAAATAAACTACTGTCCATAAAATTCTTCAAATGTAATCCAAAATTAGATTAAAACCCAAACCTCATAAGTATTTAATTACAGTCTTCCATGATAAATCTTAACATTTATCTCCAAATATCATCAGTTACCCACAAAGTCTCATATTGAAAAGTAATTAACATAATCACATATTTTCCATGATAGGATAATCATTTTCATAAATAAAAGAAATCATCATATGTCCACAATAATAACATAGATTCTTCTAAACTAAAATTTCAACCATTATTCCACAATTGAAATCCCATAGTATTATATCTTCCTTAGGTATGTAGTGTTTCTTCAAAAGAGAGAACATCTTTCACAACAACCTTTATCACTTAATCACAAAATCATTTTCCTACACCAAGCATATCCATTTGATAAATCATAAAATTCCCAAAATCAACTTATTCTTGTTCCATAAAATCATTTTACTAACATAAAAAGTCATACTAACCAGGGAAATCAAGTAGACCAGTGGTTGGGGATAAATACCAGTTGCACTTTGGTTGAGGGTTTGATTCTCATAGCATTGTCCGACGTGATGGGTTGTCAATTGGGGTGAAGAAATTTCATACCCCTATGATATTTATACATCATCCCTACGAAATTAAAATCCATTCTAGGATTCATATCTCTAGTCCCATGAAACCCTTTATATTTTAAAATGACTATTTTGACTTTGACACCACATCAGAAAAATTCCTCATAGATATCAATAACTCTAATAACAAATTATTTTAATATTTTTTATTAACAGTTCCAAATATGTTGTCGAAGTTACTTTTAGAGATAATGAAAAATATAGAGGGTTTTCATGAAAGTATTATGATGTTTTTCTTTGACTCCTCGATGTACTAATCATTCTTTTGAATTAATCTAAGGAAAAAGTTTCCCTTTTATGTTAGATATTGTGAGTATTTTTTTTAAAAACATTTACCGGAATTCTATCCATTTTATCCCTTATATATCTTCTTATAGTTTTGTAATTATTTACAACATACTCTAATGATCTGATTCTCCATCTATACACTAAATAACCAATATTAACTTCTCTATTATAGATAATTTATTGATGGGGGAGATATTTTCAATGGTGCTAACCCATTTCTCTAGGATTAAGGGATCTTCTGATCCACTGAAAATTGGAGGTTTTTGTCAAATAAAGGTATTAATTAAAACATTCTCATTATTAGGGGGATTTTGGTGGTACCCATAATTTAGGATTTTGATTCAAACCCAAAGGAAATTAAGAAACTATTTTTCTGAATTTCATGATTCATACTCCCATTGTGTTGGGAATTTCTTTAATATACTCATCAGATTTCCCCTCACAATGGTTGTTGACATAGTTTCTCCTATTATTGGTCATTAATAAGAAATAATGGGAAACAAATATGTGATATATTCTAAAAATTTTAAGGAAAAAATGGGAAACCAAATACATTAATGGGATAATTCATAAATAATATATATTCCTTAACCTGTGATTTTAAGGATTTCATCTATGTTATACATGATCAATTTCCTAATATAAAATATTATTAGCATTTTTTAACATTTTTTAATTTTATGTAAGGAGAATATGAATTTACCAAATAATGTCCCCCATGATAGTAAAACTAGGTGTGTAACAATTCCCAGTATAATAAACAATGCAGTGAGTTAATCTAGCTTTATACAATATTTTGGGGTTATTACCCCTTTGTACTTATATGCCAGAGCCATATCCATTTGTATTATGCAGACATAGATGAATTTTCTTAGAAACCACTAACTCTATATACTACCAAAATTTACGCATGTTTTGTTATGTTTATACTTATCCCTAAGCTTTCAATAGATTTTTCATATATGAATCTATGAAAATAACAATACTTTTCTCTTATACTAACTACAAAAACCCATATACTCAATACACTTTAATTTTTTAATTATTAAGATAAATATAATACAATACCTAAAATTATGAGTCATATTGTCCTTGTATAATTAGGTATATGACATAATAATATAATACTTGATTACAACATAATTATTGAAAATCTATTAAATAGATCATTATATTCCATGGGACATTTTAAACTGCATGGTATAACCTCGGGACGTACATAAGAAATGACTTAGCTATGATTTCTAGTAAGGTAATAATCATATAATAACATATGGTAAATATGTACATGTAATTAAATAGGAATATAAGTCAAACATAATATTGGTGAGAATCAGTATCATGAACATTGAAGTGTGATATATGATGATATCATAAAGGAAACATTAGAGTGTGTCCACGCCATAAAACACAACATCATAAAATAAGTCACGAATAAACACTAAGAAAGCATAATATATTTTACTTAGTATAGCTTCCTATTAACCATACATGAAATATCATGATATAAACACATTACCCAATGCATTATTGGGTAATATAATATTTGGCCAACCGTCCACTTTTATATCATGTACATGCATGAGTGTGCTGAATTGATCATACATTATAAAGACGTATATCATAACTTTTAATCCCATGAATAAGAAATTTTATTTACATGAATAAAAATATCAAATTATTTAATGATATATATAAAAATGTTAATTCCTTTGACAGGAAATGGGAATGATTATTCACAATAAAAATTCATAGAATGGAAAGTCGGTTGTTTATTTCTACATCATAATGAGGGTACATAAGGATTCATGGGAGGGAAAAATGAGAGATAATGGTTTCTCTAATCACATTAAAATAATCATTTTGGTAATAAGATTTTGTGAAAACAAATTCCAAAAAAATAAATAGGAAAATAAAACACATAATTTTAATAAGGTTCTTGAATAAATAGGAGAAGGACATGATCCCATACATTGAGAGGGAACTTTTAAAATCATGGGAGGAGCTTCTTAAGAGACTGGTGGAAACATGGGAGGGATTTATAGACTAAATTTCAGTGTAAATTCATTCGCCCAAATTTTATAGGGAAGAATATTGGGTTGTTGATTGCATTTAAATAGAAAAAGAGAGGATAATTATTTATTAATTTCCGAACATAGGTTTTGGAGTCTATAAGATAAAGTATTCAAAATCAAAATCCATGATATGGTTTTCCCATGGTTTCTATTAAATAGGATTGGTTTCCATTATTATTTAGTGAAAATAAAAAACCACAATATAATAATTCCCTTGGTGATGTGAAATTTTGCCATATTTATAATGATTTGATTTTAAAACCGTAAAATGTAATATAGGATTTGTAGGACTCATTAATGGTTTATTAAATTAATCAAATAACATCAAAACCAAAATAGTTTTAAGGATATATATAATTTTTTATTTTTATAATCTTTATAATATTTAATACATCAATTTTGTATTTTATTTTTTTTATAATACATACCATATATGTATACGATATTTAATTTTTACCCTAAAATTTGACTATCTCCAAAAATGATTAAAAGTAAACCATTTCAAAATTTCAATGTGATTATTTCAAAAATAATATTTATTTTATGAAAATATTTATCTAAATATGAGAATTTACATTTTCAAATCCAAAATTCATATTCATTTAGAAATACAGTGTTATTAACAGTAATACTTTTTTGACCCTTATAAAAAAATATTTTTCATCGTAAAATTATATTTTCACTTCTCTTTAACAAATATTTTTTAATAATAATAAATTATTAAAATATATTTCATTTAAAAAATTTATAGACTCTTTGAAAATGTTGTCTTGAATGAATATATATATTTCAAAAAAATATAATTTATGTTTCATTGTACCAAAATCTAAATTTTATCAAACTCATTAATTATTCATTTAAAATTTTATTTTAAAATGTGATGCATATAATTATTATATTATAAAAATTATAATAAAAATTCAGAAAATTAGTGTTGATATATATATATATCCATTTTTGGCACATATTAATAACCTATGGACCATATTTTTTATGGTGATATTTTCATGGAGTGGTTTGATGAACAAGGTTTAGGATGTGATCTCGGTGAGATTGAACTTCCATCATAAACTATTTCAATCGTGCTTCAATTATTGAATCTCATCCTGGTCTTGGTCAGGTAAAATCAATGTGTTTGTATCTCCCTCATAATCTCTAATAAGTGGGATTCATAGGATACAATCCTACCAATCGAGGCTATTGATTAATTCATAAGTGTCAATTAGAATTGATCATAACCCTTAATATATTAATATTAGTGGTTACTATAAAACAACTATATGGTCAATGGATATGATCCATAATGGTATTTTTAATCTGACTAGTTATAATGTATAATGACTCAAAATAACCAGACTAATTAATTTGTTTTCTATAACTTCAATTCTTAATAAGAAGTTTTTTCATTTGAAAAGAAAATTTCATTCATAAATGTCCTAGTCCTTCCATTTGGAAAAAGGCCAACTCCATATAGTGATATATAACATATTATGTATATTATTTATATATTTATACCATTACAATAGAGTATAAAATGTGTAGAATTCAAAAATTATGGACACACATAATGATTTCATACCAATACATAATATATTTTTGTAAAAACGTATGATTATTCCTTTTCTATAATAGAGAAATGACACATGAATAAAAAATTTATTAAACCTTACATATGGAAGTCACCAATAAATAAGGTTTTTATATTTTCTAATGGAATTGGAGATAAAATTACCTTTGATATATTAAATGTATTCTCTCATGTACAATATTTTTTTATAATACTTAAGAATTTTAGGATTTAACTATTTATATGTGTGTTTTTTTAAAATCTGTACAAACATGAATAATATTTTATACTTAAATAATTGTTTTCAAACACTCACATAATATCTTAAAGACATAAAAATTATATTTTCAATTATTAGACTAGTAACATATTATTTTTCATTTTTTTAGAATCATAATGCACCCAAGAATTACTTATTAAGAAAGGATAAATATTTTCAAAACCATTAGGAAGAAAAAGTGTTTTTGTAACCATCTATATACTAAAGAGAGTCTATTATTTATGGCGGGAATTAAAATAATATTTTTATATGATTTACTAACCAAATAGTGGAATAATTTGGATCAGAGTAGAGTTTTTAACTATCCTTACATTTTGAAAAATAAAAGTATGGATTTCCATAGAACTAAATATATGGAATGAAATATAAAAAATCATTGTGGTGGAAATATAATAAAGCTAGGTACACGTACAATAATCATTCAATCGTAGAAGGAATTAAGAAGTTTTCCATGAATCTATATTGTTGTTAGGATAAAAGAGCGATTCTCATATTCAAAGGGTGAGACTTGTCTCTCCCTAGAGATAGTCACTATTAGACTAGGGTCTTCTATGAATCATTTTTCATTTAATTTTTCATAATATTTTTAGTAAAAATTGTACTTTGTAATAATTATTTATATCGACACCCTTCTTCCTTCCCCTGTGAATTCTAACCCCCGTGACCATGGATATCTGACTTGAGGGTTACTCTTAAAGAGGTTGTTTTAATTTCTCAATTCAATGTGTTAATAATTAATTTTTTATTTAACCATTTATAATTTCATATTTTTTATGTTTTGAGGTTGGTCTTAGTGAATCTCATTATTACTTCATGATTATGTTCTTCCCCTATAGTAATTACACATCTCTGTTTCTCAATTCATTTTTTTGGAATACTGTGGCACCGATGGATTTATTAGATAATGGTGATTTATTTATAACAATGTTAGTGAATTTTGTGGTTTACAGATTTAGGATTATCTAGTTTAATTTCCATAAAGCTTGTGAATTTATAATACTTGAGGATTAGTATGTGTATTTTATAAACACAAAATCAATTTAAATGAGTTGTGTTTACACATATTACAGAGTTCAAAAAATGGGTATGAATGAGATTAAAATAGTTTACCAGGGAAGGATTTCAGTACTAATTTTCGTAAGAGTGGGTTACTTCTTCATAACATCACTCTATTTGTATTTAATTTGAATATTTAATGTCTATTTCATTACTACCACACAATAAAACCCACCATTTTTATGGTTGATTGTATTCAAAAATACTAAAAATAAAAATAAGTCAAGAAATTTTAGATAGCCTACTAGGATCCTGAGGGAAAAAACAAGTGTCATATCCCAAACAGTTCATAACGTATTTCAAATTATATTTTTATACCCCCACAATAAATGTCATGTAAATAGATTATGTAAAATTTTATTATATTTATTATTGTGATTAGGATATGTTATTTTTCTGATGAAATCCCATGATTTAAGTGTGATTATTATACTAGGTTAATTAGTCAATACATGTGATTAGAAAAAATGGATATTTTAATAACATCTTCAGGTCCTTTGGGCCTCCAACAAGATTGGAATATTTTCCATTAATTGAATAAAAATATTTATAGTTTCCCTTCTTCACTCCTTGTTGGGAGCGATTAGGACTGATTCATTGGGGTGTCTTACTATGTGAGGGCTTCTAGATTGTAATCCCCTTAGCTGAATAAACATTATTGATAATGAGGTCTTTATATTATGATCATGTAATTGTATTATAGAATTTATATTACAAATAAATTAATATTCCCTTTTCTCCATAATTCATGATTATTTATGACTGATGAAATTGTTATTACTTATACTAATTGATTTTAATTCATTATGATTTGTTTTTTCCTGACATAATTTTTTTGAATAATGTTAGTAAAATTTAATTTATTAGTATTATTAACATTTATAAAAGGATTATGACCTTCTCATAAAGAATGATAATGATTAATAATGTATGATGTTTAAAAATGAATGATGGTTGTATAAGTGATCTCTTATTATTATTAAAAAAAATTCATCATCTAATGATCACTGATGAACATGATTGTGAATACCCACATTGGGATGTTGCTATTTCTATTGAAAATTATTATTTATCTTCCATCCCCTTCTTCTATCATGTCAACATTCATTCACCATTTTGTACTATCAAAACTGAGTATGGTTTATGTCTTCGGTGTGAAAGAATGATATCAATATATGTTCATATTAATAATTTATATTAGTGATGAATTATTGTCACATCGCTAGTATAAGGTATTACTTTTTTTATTTATCAACCTAGTTCTTGAATTGTAAAACTTTGAAATATTGTTATATATATTTAAAGATCCAAGAACTGAGATGTGGAGTGATTATGAAGCCCAGTTTTCTAAGAATTAATTTAATAAAAATAATACTTTTTTAATTATTATGAATTTGTGATTTCTTAAATATAATAAGAAATGTGTTAAAGAGAATCTTCAATCGTAAATCTGAGACTGTCATTGTGTCAATAACACATTATGTACCCTAGTCATGACCTAAAATAAGTTAGCATGGTGGATTTAGATATATCATCCATTGGTGGTATGTAAAGTAAATTAATTAAATGTTTAATATAAATAATTTTTTTAAATATCATAATTCTATTTTTCTTTAAATATATATATATTTATATTTTTATACAATTAGTCTCATAATCCTATAAATGTTAATATCTTCTTCCTCCTCTCATTCCATTGGTGAATCTGACTTAGTGATGATGAATCTATGGATTTTAGAATATTAAGATGTAGTGAATGTAATTAATTCCTTAAATTGTTGGTGGGAACAATCAATCAAGAAAATTTTCCAATCTCCCGGAAGATCTCATCAATTCATTGTTTATGCCCATATTGATTAAACTTATTGATTTAGATCACCTACTTACATTTGAGTACCGCATTGCTTTCGAACCCTGAATATCTTTGTTCTTAATCATTTCCCATAAATTATTGGAAATGATCTCAAAATAGTTTTTCTTGCGCATTCCTCCAATAGTTTTTAGAATTCTTCACTAATTGGACCCCACGGTCCAAGTTCGACATTGGTGGGTGGTACTAAGCCCGATAGGACATCCAAAATCATGAAGAATCTACTTGAAAGAGAGGGATTGACTAACTAAATATGTTTTCATATTTTTTATGGGTTATGAGAGACCATTTTAATGATAAATATATGAATCGTCGGTGATGGGGGAACCTAAGGTGTACGAGTAGAACAATGACTGACCGTGGTGATGAATGTAGATTTCCAGCCACCAGATGGAAGGAAATGTCCATGGATTATAAGATCCTCCTTTTCCATTAAAATAATAAGCTATATATTAATGAGGAATACTGAATATGGAATTTAACGAGTGGATATATATTTCTATAAAAATATCGACTACAAATCGTGTAATTCGAAGAACACAATACATGTGCATCTTGGGCTATGGAAACTATGGTTTCAATGGATTTTTAGCATTTGAATGCATGTGGGACACCCACATCCCATGTGACCTCATGCTGGAAGACTAAGAATGTACTCTGGGTATTCACAGGCATGGGCCCAACCAATCATGTATTATACCAAAGTATAGAGACACAACTTGTGTACAAAGACATGGCTTGAGTACATGAACATGAGATGGATACACAGACATGACCAAGGACATGGGAGGAACCCCAAGTGACATGTTCATGCCATGTAGTCTCCATAAATTTCATGTATACCAATAATATTGGAAATATTTGTACCTCTAAGGACATGACCAGGTGATGGAGTGAGACCTCACACACTGTTTCCCTTGGTTTAATTTCGAGGAAACTTCAAGATCTCATATATCCTTAATATATACTCATATTTTCGTTTAAGATAAGCATACTTTGAGTGCTTTTTCACAAATAATGTGATTTTTCCATCAATTATGGATTTTTGGATATGATTTGAGATGTTATGGTATTTGTTTTATTAGGAAACATCTGATGACGATAGTGATCATTTAAGGGACCACTAGTGGCCTATAGAGTTGACCCATCCATCATTTTAGGTGTGTGTCCACTACCTATTGATTGGAAATTTCATATACTACTAAGTGTGGGTCCTCAATGACTAGTGTAGAACCCCATTGTCAAACTAGAGTGTTGGTCCTCAACCCATAGAGTGGAACCCACCATCATCTTGGGCTTCAATCATCTAGTTACTAAGGTTAACCCCCGTCAGATAGGCTCTGGTTCCTCATTATAATAGGGTGGAACACCTATCTTCTTGGTTTTTTTGGTAATATAACTACTAAATGGAACCATATATCAGACGTGGAATGGGTCCTCGATTATCGAATGGAATGACCTATCAGATAGGGTGTGATTCATTAATGACCACTATGAAACCCCCTATCGGATAGGGCACCGGTCCCTGACCATTAGAGTGGAACCCCTAATGAAAAAGGTAACAAGGACAATATAGATACATATAGAGTAGAACCCCCCTATTACACATAAGGGAAAGGTTCCACTACATGATGATTCCCCCTAGAATGTGTGTCATAGTGGATTGGTATTGACCATCATACGGTTACTTCTGGTAATATGCATGAGATGTTGGGTATCATTGTTGAACTTGTAGATCTATTTGAAAACAATTTTTCTTGGGATAAACTATGAGTTGGAGATCCCCTTTCTCTTTTGTATGGGATTATTTCAATGAGTATATATATGTAAATTTGTTTCCATAACATAGAATTTTTTTCACTCTTTCCATTTTTTGTGATGATGCTCAAGGTATACCTTGTTCATTCTGTGTTTTTATTCTCATGGTTAGATGAGGATACTCTCTATTAATGGGTGTAAAAGACTCAATATATAGTCTGTCTGGAAACTATGTTAATCCCCTTATGCTTGAAAAAAGTAACTATTTTTCTTTTATTAGTTTGATATGAATTCTATTTATCATCCACTATATTTATATTCCTATTGTATCTCTCAATTCATCCCTTTTATATTTCCATCAGTCTTAAGAGGTATGTATATAGTCACCCCTTCATGGGATTTTCCCACATGTGTTGTGTCTTATACAAACAACATATATGTTGGCAGTGACTTTAGAGGAGTTTTGGAATAGTTGGTGATTTGGGCCATATATAGTGGCCGCATCTTGGAAATTAGAATATAGCATCTCTCAGTAGTTTAGATTCACATTTTTTTAGGTTGGGACATATTTTAGGTTAGGAATGTAGGTCAATCCTTTTCTTTTCAGTTATCACTTTCATACACTTACAAACCATTTATTTTTAAATGATTGGTATATATTATAGCTATTAAATCTTGTTATTATTATTCAATATCAATTCTTCTTTGATATGGTCAGGTGTATGTATATAGGTAAATAATAAATGGCCACCCCTTGTTAGCTATGTATTCAGTGTTGGTCGCCAGCCCATGGCCTATAAAGGTGGGATTGGGGTAGTTGAAAATCAAGCCCCAGTAAGGGTCGTGTTTTGACAGATTATTATTAGAGGTTTTCCTATCCTTGGGAAAGTTTTTAGAGTAATCCTCTTATATTTGATTGGCTGGGATTAGGAAAACAGTATCAATGTGTTTTGAGTTTCTCTCTCAGACCAGAGAATCCAGTAATAGTAAGGGTGGATGATATATCCATTGACTAGGACATCGATTACATACTTATCGACTCAATATACCGAGTCATTGGGGTTGGGGATCCGTATTCCATATATCATATATGATTGAAACCTTTATTTTCCTTATTGATTCATATCCCTATTATTATATATATGTATATATTAATATTTAACCATGATATGTATTGATTCAAATTTCAGGATGCATCCGCGGTGATAGCGAGCCTGGATATGAGTTCTGGATCATGATGAAGATTTAATGAGTGAAGAGGCTCAAGTTAAGAGTCAATCCCATGTGAGTATTCCTTCTCATGGGGTGATAGAAGCACCTCCACTTGTAGGCTAGTGGAGCATCCTAGTAGGGCAGGCTTAAGATGTGCATAATATTTTCTTGCTCTACTAGTTACGGTGCCAGAGGACATAGAGGTTCTATAGAGGGATATATCACCATGCCACAAAGGATTTTCTATAGTCGATGGTCCATATCATCATACTTATTCAGAAACTGATGAATTGGGTGGTTATTTTGGAAGCTATCCTTTTCCAAGGAACATCTGCGCACTTGTGGTGTATTGTTTTCCAAGTGAAAGATGAGTCAAAACTCTCAAGGACCAACTTCCAATAGCTATAATGAGATAAATACTACCTCTCATTATTTGTAATAGATTAGATGCATGTTCTTTTGGGGCATCAATAGAGAGCGATGATAGTGGGTCCATACATTTTTAGGTTTACAGTCATTACAAGGTACTACCTTAACTTGATTTGTGATGAATAATTCAACACACGAATGTTTGAGAAGGGTCACCGCTGTAATGCCCCGACCCCAGTTACACAAAGTCGGTGCATTATTACATAACATTGGCATGATCACAAAATATCACGTCTAAAAAGACCTATTAGTTTAGTATCCTTGTAATCATGAGATACATTCAAAAAGTTTACATTACATCATAAAATGAAAAACTACACCAACATCTTGTCACCATAGACACACTCATATACCCTCATACTATCCCTGTAGGTCATTCATAAAATACTTCTTCATATCCTAGGAAAAACAAAACATAGAAATGGGTGAGATCAGATGCTCAGTAAGGGTAGCAATACAGCAGAAACTTTCATAAATAAGCATAAACATTTAAGGCAATGTATAACTAAAACAAAAGCCTTTTAAACTTGAACATCAGCATAATATGGAAAAAATAAAATGAAGTAATGCCATTTACTTATTCACCTAGATATTACAATAGTAGAATAATCACATGAAATATCACTAACCACTTTCGTAATGATATAATGCATAATGCCAGACTATCATAACCACATAGTCAAGACCTTATGCCAAGAATAGAAATATGATTTTGTCAAGGACTTGTGCCAAGACACTAGTTTGTATCATGAGACCTACCAATTCATCGAGGAGCTATAGCGGGCTCCACCCGTCACATACTAAGTCTAATGCATTCCTCATATGAAAAGGTTTAAACATAACATAAACATTCATATTAAAACTAGCATAAAAAATGTCAATACTTTGTCCCTAAACCACGAATGGTATAAAAATAACACATAAAAAGTCAAACATATCACAAAACCTTCAATACAATATGGAAGAGATATATCATAATAAATCATCTTCAATCATGTTTTAAATCCATCAAAGGATATTGACATAGATGAAAATGATTGGTTAAAGTCTTTGAGAGATATATCCCTTTTTCATGAAAACATTGAAAAGTCACACAATTTAGAAAGGAATACATTTAACAACATTTTTTAATCAAAGTTTCCCATACCACTTTGAAACTTTTCAAAGGAATTAGAATTTTAAAAACATTCATATCCATATAAATAAATCTTTAAAAACCATTTTGAAAACATTGACATTAATGATAAAGATTTAGAAGAATAAATATCTAAAACATTTAAAATGATGTTTATGTTAAAATAACCCTTAAAATAATCCCTTTGAAAACTCTTTCATGAAACATGGAAATGGATAATAAATTTGTCCCATTATATACTTACGTAAAAACAACCTCGGATAATAAAGAGATTGTGAAATTAACCCTTGCCAATTTCTTAACTTACGAAACAAACAGCCCATGAAAGAAGTATCATACAATGAATATTTGAATACACATAAATTTAAGTTTATAACACCAAGAATACAATTATGGGTAGCACATACACCTCAAAAAAGGTAATAGTTGAAATATGGAATGAATCTCACATGAATAAGGAGTGAGATTAAACCCCTTACCTTGCACTTTCTTTTAGTCGAGGGTATGTTTAACCTCTTGTATGAATACCGTAGTATGTTATTAAATTATTATAAAACCGTATTAATATTTATGATATCATAAAATTTTAACTTATGACTTTATACTACCCATTTAAAAATAATTTCAATGTTAAATCAACATTTCGGGAAATAATCGCTTTCTTTATCGAACACGTTTTAACTTGTTACTCGTGATTGTATCACTTAGATCATGATTTAAATACTTCCAGATTATAAAAAATTATTTAAATATCATATATATTTAGAATATAAGTATGTATAATATACATATATATGAAATGGAAAACACCGTTTATGGGGACGGTAGTCCATACATATGCATAAACGCTATTTCCGTTTTCATAACATATTGAACGGAACTATGTGAATAAAATATATGTAAGTAAATATATATATATATATTTATATCTCCAGTAGAATTATTATGTCATATATTACAAGAATATTAGTAATATATATTTCTATAATCATCGATGAATGTTTAATGTGGAAATTAATCGTATCGTGTCGTGGAGACGGTAATCCGTACGTACACACGAGCGACAATATCATTTCATTAAAGGTGTTGAATTTGAAGGTATATTAATTTTATAGAGACATTATCATGTTATTTTCATTATCTATATACATATTAATCATGATTATATCCATTTAAATATCATAGTGTTGAATAAAAAATTACACCATGGCGTGGAGACGGTAAGCCGTACGTACGATTGCATGGTGACATTATCATTCATAAGATGGATAGGATAATGAATTTAGTTGTGAAATATTTATAATAACATCACAGTATATAGAATATACTGGAGTTATTATTTTAGAATGGAAATAACAAAGAAAGAAGAAGTGGAAGAAGAAAGGAACTTGAGATAGGGTGGTGAAATCATTACTTCTTCTTCGGGTTCGTCCTTTTGATTTGATCAAAAAGGCTCCTTAGGTTGGCTTTCAGATCAAACTAAGTCCTCTAGGATTAAGTGAGGTACTTTGGGAGGATATTGTGAAATGTTTTTCATAGCCAAATGGCTTTGGTGGTGTGATTTTGAGAGAAGGTGAAGTACCCTTTTATAAGAGTGGTGAGGGTCACTTTAGGAAAAGACTAAAGTATTAATTTATTATACAATCATATTCAGTTTATAATGGTTCCAAATGAATTTATTTCACTAATTATGTGGTTATGGGTCTAAATACTCTCAACCAATAGGTTTTAGACAAGTTTAGGTAACCATTTTAACCTTATCATTTAGAATTAACTCATAGTTAAATAGTTTAACATTTACCATGTCTTCTTGTATTCTAAATATATATGGTTAATAAACATAATCTAAACTTACAAGAGAGCCTCAAGTGACTCATTAATGACATATATAATATTTTTTAATCCCTTTGTAAGAACCTTACATTTTTAGGACTATTATATCAACCAATAACATAGTATTTGTTTTAAATATTAATTTATGTTAATTTTGACACTATTTGGTATTTTTTTTGTGAAAGTAATCACAACTTCATTACATAGAAAAAAATACATTTAATTAGCCATAACATGTCAAAGTCATCTATAAAATTAGTTTATGTCATAAAAACTATGAAATTATATTTATTTTAATATTTATAATACCATTAATTTGATTCCTTTATTAATAAGGTAATTACTGCATCATCATTGTGTCATAAATAAATTTAATTATATAATGTATAAAAATTATAAATAAAATACCAAGATGTAGTAAATCCTTTTATCTTTTTGATTAATATTTATAGTAGAATTTGTCTTATGTATAACCCTATATAAAAAAGGTTTTACTTAATAAACATTGAATTTAACACTTTTAACTCTTCTTTAAATTAAATAATAATAAATGTCCTAATCTAATCTAAGTGAACCTAACGGGTTATATTTTATTACTGAGGTTATTTTTGGTCGAATTACACTTATCCAATAGAATCGGTACATGTGTTAAGGTAATAAAAATATCATTTTTAACCTTAATTACTCTATTTACTTTTAACCCTGATAAATAAAAGTAAAAAGGTACTATTCACGAACAATTATTTTTATTTCATTGAAACACATTTTCCTCCTTGATATTAACTGTGTCTCTCAGATTTTAGAAATTCAACTCACATTATCAGTAAAATTATGTTTTATGTGTGTTTACAAATTCTCCTAGGAGGTGGGTAAAAGACGGTGAAAATTTCAATAAATTTTTTATATATCTACATTTATTATAAATATACTCTAATGAATTAAATTGAACTTATATAGGTATTATGTATCTATTTTTTTCTAAAACAAATTTAAATAAAATAAATAATTATTTAAATAAATATTCGGCTTTAAACTATAACTCGGTGTTTTTCACTATTCATAAAAAATTAAAAGTTTTCAGAAAAATACCAAAACTTTACCCTAAGATAATTTTGAAATTATGAATTCAATAATGAAGTCTATTTTTCCAAATTAAAAACAAAAAAGTTTCATTTATTAATTTAAAATTAATTCCTCCTGTCAAAACCAAAAGGCGCATTTTTAAGAAATAATAACTATCAAATGTTTGACACTTATTTATGTTCAATTTCAAAGAGAATTTACTTACAATAACCATCATTGGACTAAATTCTAAAAATATAATCTATTTATACTCCGAAACCATTAAAATTTATAAGTTAACACTATAAATTATTTTGATTAAAAAAGTAGTTTTAAGTTAAAATATAGTATTTTCACTATTCACCCAAATATGAGAGTTATCAGAAAAACACCAAAACATTATTCAAACTAAATTCTTATGTTACGATTCTAAAGAAGAAGTTTATTATGTCAAATTTAATATATAAATGTTTCAAATATTGGATTTAAAAAGTCATCGCCATTAAAAGGCGGTAAAATTGCATTTTTCGAAAAATACTTCTTTTATCTGAAAAATGTATTTGCTCTTACATTATATATAAGAAACTCATAATATGGATTCTAAAATTATAAGGATTATATAAAGTTAAAAATTCAGTTAATACTATTCATAACCACTTTTGAACGCCTAGTTTGGTAAGTCATGGTGCGCTAGAACTCGATGTTGTGTGTAGTGGAAGTTATTGAATTACTTTGAGGAAATAACGTACTATGAAATATTGGGGTGTTACATTCTTCCCTACTTTAGTAAATTGCATCCTCTCAATTTGAAAAAAATTTCGAAACTAAATGTTTTAAAATAGAAAATACATTTGGGAAAACCCACTTCAAAAATTAGGTTAATAAAATTTAGTATTAATAAGAGGAAAAGGGAAACGAAAGTGTCACCACCAAATTATGATCTCGATTAGAAGAACATTGGTGGAAATTAGATACATATAATATGAGAAAAATTTAAATATTTATAGGTAGGGATTGAGGTCATCAATCACAAAAAAGTGTAAAATTGAGGGCCTTAAACTCATCAATCTATGATGATTTAAAATACCATCGGTTCAACAAAACATATGGTATTAGGATAACATATTTTTTGTTTTAATATCCCTTCACTAAAGTATAAGAATTAATTTCTTCATAGAATGATAGAAGAAAAAAATATATACATGACAAGAAGAGTTCCATCCTTTGACTAATTTCTACCACAAAATCATCTTTCACTCTAAAAGATAACATAAATAAAAAAATATTATACTTATCCTATTCATATAGGGTTCCAAAAAAATGAATTTATATTTCATCTACCAAACCATATAAAATACTACATTATTCAATCTAGGACATCACGTGGGTCAGTGGTACGTGATACACCCTTGTCGCCCTTCAGTTGCGGGTTCATGTTTTGCGGCCTTGCCGGACGCGGCGAGTTGCCGCCCGACCTCCGGGTTTTCCTTTTATAGCAATCCAAAAACAATATCAAACTAGAATTATCCAAAATAATTCTATCCAAACTCACTATCCAAAATTTATATGGAAGGTAAACCCAATGAATACCCTTTTTCCCCCTAATAAAACGGGAACACCTTTATCATGTATTCTTTTAAAACACTGTAACATCCTAAATTACCATAAAACCTTATTGATTACATTCATGATCCCTTATTAATTATAGAATACTGGATATACTCCTTCCATACAAAAATGTTGTAAACTCCAACAATGATGGAATATATAGATCATTAATCAGTTTCAAGGTAGTCAAGAATATCCAATATAATTTATCCAAATTGATCATGTATTATTCCAAAATCACTACCTCAGTATCAGAACCATATTATGGTTTATCTTTCTCTCAACCATATATTTTCCAAAAATTTAACCTGCTATTGAGTCACTTTTATTGGTTCCGCACAATCTCAAGTCCTTAATGAAATAGTACTGTAGTACAATCCTTATATACTTCATAGTTATTATAACCAATACATCGTTGATACAACACTAAAATGACATAATTCTTTAATAACAACATAAGAACTCTAATCATTCCCCATCATATGTGGTAGTATCATAACTTGATTATTATCCAATAGCATCATTTGGGGTATACTTTGATGATTTTGACATTGGTTTTCATAGTTTCCCAACTCCTTACAGATGAAGCATTATACATTTGAAACCTTTTTCATTCCCTTGCAGTCACATACTTGGTGTCCTTTTTATCCACAGTTATAACATACTCACATTCCCTTCAGGAAAGTTCCAGGGTGTTTCTTCCCACAGTTATCCCCCACCCTCAAAAATCCTTTTCTTTTCATTTTTCAAATAAAACACTTTTTGGGATAGTGGGAACCTTACAAACACAACTCCTTAGAGGCCAGGATCCAACCGAATTGTAGAACCATCATACACGATAGGGAAAAAAGATTCCCAACTACTCCAAAACACCAGAAAATATTCAAAAATCCTACCAAGAACAGACACATCCATCTGCCTGAATCCATCAATTCCATTGAAAATACACCATGAACGAAATCTAAGACACCAACCAGTCGAAGCTACTCCACAATACCATAATAAACTAGCCATAGGGAAACAAATCCAGAGATGAAGCCATCACAAATACCACATCCTAGAACTCCGTCAATCGATTAACTACACATCCCAAAACATCATAAAACCCATCGATCAAGTTTTACTAGGAGAAGAGTGTTTGGATTCTAGTGCCACAGCAGAGTAAAAGAATCGACAGGGAGGCAAAATCATCGTTGGGACTAGAAACCTTGAAAAGAACCAAAAATAAGAGGACCAATGGAGATATAATGGACACTATTGGCATCGAAAGGTAGATTAAATCAGGAAGAAATAGTAATAGAGTAATTCCCTTGAGTTGTTTGAAGAGGTCGTAAAATAATCTTTGGAATCGGGACTGTCAGATCAGAGAATACAAGTGAGAATATTTCTCTTCTAAATGATGGATTAATACCATGAAATATATGATCCTTCTTACTCTTTGGATCATACGTATTTATGGATTTCACATTCCATCTACTGGGTGCCATTTCTATACAATATCACAAACTAGGTCAGTTTATGAATTGCAATGAATAATTCCAACCTTGTAAAATACCTAACATAAAATGAACAGTTTATGGATATAATCCATAATCCTAAATATGTTTCCATTGAGAAAATATATACTCATAAACCCTTCATAATTTTTTGTAAAGAAAATGAAAATTACCCTAAGCATATCCCCCAAGAGTGTCGTAACCAAGAGTGCAGCAAGGCCCGTTATCATGCACTAGTTCCCATTCGAGTGTAGCTCAAAGCGGTGTTTTTGGGTTTTACCACTAGGTACATCTGTTCCAGAGCCGCCTCTACCAGCTCGTATCTAGGAAGGGATGTATTTCTCAGAAAACTCATAAAAACTCTACAATAACAAAGTTCTAGGAAGTTACTCTATACTAATCCTCAATGTCCATATTAGGTCTATGTGCTCTAATCAGAGTTTATCTAAATCTAGCTTCCATGGTTTATAATAAACATCCTCTGATACCAACTATAATGCCCTGACCCCTCCTACCCAGAGTCTGTGCATTATTATATAACATTGGCATGATCACAAAATATCAAGTCTCGAAAGACCGATTTGTTTAGTAGCCTTGGAATCACTAGATACATTCATAAAGTTTATATTAAAACATAAAATGAAAAACTATAACTAAGTCTTGTCTCCATAGAAAACACTCATATCCCCTCATACTATCCCTAGTGGTCATTCATAAAATACTTTTTCACATCCTGGGAAAAATAAAACATAGAAAAGGGTGAGATCAGATGCTCAGTAAGGATAAAAATACAGCGGAAACTTTCATAAATAAGAATAAACATTTAAGGCAATTTATAACTTAAACTAATGCCTTTTAAACATGATCTTCAGCGTAATATGGAAAAAATAAAATGAAGTAATTCCATTTAATTATTCACATGGATATTGTACTAGTCTAATAATCACATGAAATATCACTAACCACTTTCATAATGATGGAATGCATAATGCCAGACTATCAAAACCACATAGTCAAGGCCTTGTGCCAAGACTGCAAATAAGATTTTTTCCAGGCCTTGTGACAAGACACTAATTTGTCTCATGAGATCTACTGATGCATCGAGGAGCTATAGCAGGCTCCACTGGTCACTTACTAAGTCCAATGCATTCCTCATATAAAAAGGATTACACATAACATAAACATTCGTATTAAAATTATAATAAAAAATATCAATACTTTATATCTAAACCATGAATGGTATAAAATAACACATCTAAAGTCAAACATATCAGAAAACCTTCAATAAAATATGGAATATTTTTATCATAATAAATCATCTTCAAATAAGTTTAAAATCCATCAAAGGATATTTACATAGATGAAAATGATTTGTAAAACTCTTTGAGAGAAATATCCTTTTTTTCATGAAAACTTTTAAAAGTCACATAATTTATAAAGGAAGAAATTTAAATACATTTTTGAATAAAATTTTCCTATACGACTTTCAAACTTTTGAAAGGAATTAACATTTAAAAAACATTCATGTCCATATAAATAAATCCTTAAAAACCATTTGGAAGACATGGACATTAATGAGAAATATTTAGAAGAATAAATATTTAAAACATTTTAAATGTTGATTTTTTTAAAAATTTCCTTTAAAAAATACCTTTTAAAACTCTTTCATGAAACATAGACATGGATAATAAATATGTCCCATTAGATAATTACGTAAAAACAACCTTAGATAATAAAGTGATTGTGAAATTAACCCTTACTAATTTGGAAACTTAAAAAACATAAACCCCATAAAGAGGTATCATAAAATGAATATGTAAATACACATAAATCAAAGTGTATTACATACAGAATTAAATTATGGGAAGTACATAGACCACACAAAAGGTAACAGTGGAAATATGGCAGGAATCTCACGGGAATAAGGAGTGAGATGAAAACCTCTTACCTTGCACTTTCCTTTTGTCGAGGGTACGTTTAACTTCCTATATGAAGACCGTAGTAAGTTATTAAATTATAACAGAACCATATTAATATTTACGATATCCAACAATATTCATTTATGACTTTATACTACCCATTTAATAATAATTTTTATGTTTAATTAACATTTCAGGTAATAATAGCTTTCTTTATCATACGTGTTTTAACTTGTTACTCTTGATTGTATCACTTAGATCCTGATTTAAATACTTACAGAATATAAAAAATGATTTATATATCATATATATTTAGAATATAAATATGTATAATATAAATATATATGAAATGGAAAACACTGTTTATGGAGACGGTAGTCCGTACATATGCCTAAATATTGTTTCCGTTTTCATAACATATTGAATGGAACTAAGTGAATAAAATATATGTAAGTAAATATATAAATATATATATATCTCCAGTAGAATTATTATGTCATATATTACAAACATATTAGTAATATATATTTTTATAATCATCAATGAATGGTGAATGTGGAAATTAATCTTACCGCGTCGTGGAGACGGTAATCCGTACGTACGCACGAGCGACAATATCATTTCCTTAAAGGTGTGGAATTGGATGATATATTTGTTTTATAGAGACATTATCATGATATTTTAATTATTTATATACATATTAATCATCATTATATCCATCCAAATAACATAGTGTTGAATAAAAAATTAAACCACGATGTGGAGACAGTAAGTCGTATGTACGCTCGCATGGTGACATTATCATTCATAAGATGGATAGAATAATGAATTTAGTTGTGAATTATTTATAAAAACATAATATTATATAGAACATACTATATTTATTATTTTATAATTTAAATAACATATAAATAAGAAGTTGACGAAGAAAGGAACTTGAAAGAGGGTGTTGAAATCATTACCTCTTCTTCAGGTTCTTCCTTTTGATTTGATCAAAAGGGATCTTTAGGGTGGATTTATGATAAAAATAATGACTATATGATGAATTGAGGTAAGTTGGGAGGATATTTGGGCAGGTTTTGGTAGAGCCAAATGGCTTTGGAGGTGTGATTTTGAGAGCCCTTCAATAAGAGGGGTGAGGGTCACTTTAGGAAAAGATTAAAGTATTAATTTATTATACAATAATATTAGGATTATAATGGTTCCAAATTAATTTATTTCGATCCTTTTGTGGTTATGGGTGGAAATCCTCTCAACCAATAGGTTTTAGACATAATTAGGTTACCATTTTAACCTTATCATTTAGATTTAACTCTTAGTTAAATAGTTTAACTTTTACCTTGTCTTCTTGTATTCTTACTATATATGGTTAAAAAACATACTCTAAACTTACAAGAGAACCTCAAGTGGCTCATTAATGAAATATATAATATAATTTAATCCCTTTGTACAAACCTTAAATTTTTAGGAATATTATATCAACCAATAATATAGTATTTGTTTTAAATATTAATTTATGTCAATTTTGACACTATTTTGTATTTTGTTATGTGAAAGTCATAAAAACTTGATTACTTAGAAAAATATATATTTCATTGGCCCTAAAATATCATAGTCATCTATAAAATTCATGTATGACATAAAAACATTGAAATTATATTTATTTTAATATTTATAATACCATTTATTTGATTCCTTCATTAATAAGGTAATTACTGCATCTTCATTGTGTCATCGATAAATTCAATTATTTAATGTTTAAAAATTAAATATAAACCCCCATGATGTAGGAAATCGTTTTTATTTCTAATGAATATTTATAATCGAATTTATCTTATGTATATCCCTATATTAAAAATGGTTTAGTTAATAAACATTGAATTTTACACTTTTAACTTTACTTTAAATTAAATAATAATAAATGTCCTGATCTAATACAAGTGGACCTAAAGGGTCATATTTTTCCCTAAGGTTGTTTTTGGTAGAATTAAACTTATACAATATAATTAGGACATGTATTAAGGTAATAATAAAAACATTTTTACCCTTAATTACCCTATTTACTTTTAATCGTGGTAAATAAAAGTAAAAAGTTACTATTCACCAAAAATTATTTTTATCTCATTTAACCACATTTTACTCCTTGATATTAACCATGTCTCTTGGGTTTTCTAAATTCAACTCACATAAGCGGTAAAATTATTTTTCATGTGAATTTACAAATTCTCTTAGGAGTGGGTAAAAGACGGTGAAAAGTTAAATAAACTTTTTATATATCTAAAATTATTATAAACTGACTCTAATGAATTACATTGAACTTATATAGGTATTATTTATCTATTTTGACCTAAAATAAATTTAAATAAAATAAATAATTATTTAAATAAAAATTTGGTTTTAAACTATAACTCAGTGTTTTTCACTATTCATCAAAAATTAAAAGTTTTCAGAAAAATACCAAAGGATTACCCTGAGATAATTTTGACATTATGAATTCAATAATGAAGTCTATTTTACCAAATTCAAAAAATAGAAGTTGAATTTATTAATTTAAAATTAATTTCTTCTTTCAAAACCAAAAGGTGTATTTTAAAGAAATAATTACTATCAAAAGTTTGACACTTGTTTGTGTCCAATTTCAAAGTGAAATTACTTACAATGATCATCATTGGATTAAATGGTAAAATTATAATCTATTTATACTTCCAAACCATTAAAATGTATAAGTTAACACTATAAATTATTTTGATTAAAAAAGTTGTTTTCAGTTAAAATATAGTATTTTCACTATTCACCCAACTATGAAAGTTATCAGAAAAACCCCAAAAAAATATTGAAACTAAATTATTTTCTCCTGATTATAAAGAAGAAGTTTATTTTGTCAAATTTAATATATATAAGTTTCAAATATTGGATTTAAAAAGGATTCTCCATTAAAAGGTGGTCAAATTTCATTTTTTGAAAATTAATTCTTTTATCTGAAAAATGTATTTGTTCTTAAATTATTTCTAAGAAACTCATAATATGGATTCTAAAATTATAAGGATTTTATAAAGTTCAAATCTCAGTTAATACTATTAATAACCGCTTTTGATCGCATAGTTTGGTAGTAATGGTGCGCTAGAACTTAGTGTTGCGTGGAGTGTAGTTTATTGAATTACATTGATGAAATAACGTAATATGAAATCTTGGGGTTTACACCACTATGTGATTCGAGAAAGTGTAGTACCCTTATTCATACCCACCAATGATGAGGTGTTAGAGAAAAATCTATAGAAAGTGATCTTTTTATCAGGGGATGCTACTTAGTTATCTTTTATCTACGATATGTGTGAGACATCTCTCGGTGGAGATAGGTTCACGTGGGACCTTTTGGTCATCAGGATAGAACCCAATAATGGAATCTCTAGTAAGGATTGGTAGTTTATAGTCTAATCAAAGACTGAATGTCACTATAGATGATTCAAATTCCTTCAAACTAATGGGACAAGACTCAACTTATGGGTGAGAGATATCTCATGGTATGATGAGTGGGTTATGTGAGTAGGAGGAACCATCACCCATTAATTTTCTAGTATAAAAATTGTTCAAGTAGTCTCTTCATGAATCTAGATTTCCTTAGCTGTGGATGATTATATGGACAACCTTCCTAAGGATGTTTTAGATCTACCTATGAGGTGGTATCTGGAGTTTTTCATTGAAATGCATCATAAGACCATATTGATATCTTTTGTGGAATATCAAATGGCCCCTATTGAGCTTTGAGAGCTTCAATTGCAGTTAGAGGTCCTTCAAGATAAGGGTTTCATCAAGCCCAGTGAGTCTCCCAAGGTATATCTAGTATTTTTTATGAAAAAAGAAGAAATATTCTTGTGTATTTTTATTGATTATCATCACCAAAACCAGGTCACAATAAAGAAAAAGTCCCCCTTATTGAGTATTGACGAAATCATTGAACAGTTTTGAGGTGTGACATGGTTCAAAAAGATTTATCTCATGTCACTCTAAAACCATTTGAGGTTTCACGATGCAGATATCCTAATTCTGGAATTACAATGTCTTTACAGGCACTATGAGTTCCTATTGATTCCCTTTGGTAGGAATAATGAAAACACATTGTTTATTTCATTGATGAATAGGATCATCCAACCATACATGAAAAATTTGGTGGTTTTCATTATCGAATAATTAATCAAAAAATCTGCATCCGAGGATGTTCATGTAGAGAATTTGAGGATGGATCTTTATTTACATTGAGATAACCAGTATTATATAAATCTCTAGAATTTCCATTTCTAGATTCACAACGTTCACATTGATGGGCATGCCATTTATGGGCATCATTTAGCTATGGAACTAGTGAAGATTGATGAAGTGGTTTTTTATAATCCACCAAAGTGTGTGTTAGGGGTGATAAGTTTACTAATATTTCTAGGGTACTACTAGACGTTTGTGTTAGAATTTCCTAGTATGGTATCCCTTTAACCACCCTGGTATGAAAAGGCAATCCTTTTAATGGACTATGAAGTTTCATATGGTCTAAGAGGAGTTGAGGATGAGGTTAATGACAGATCCAATATTGAGAATACTATAGGAGGTCATGAATTATGGAGTATATTTCAATGTATCTAGATTTAGTCTTGGTCTTGTGTTGATGCATTGGCAGGCAGTTATCACATATGGGCCGAGGCAGTTGAGTCCTCATAAGAAGAACTGAATGAATCACAACCTAGAGCTGCTAGTGATAGTCGTCACCCTGGGGAAGTAGTAGCACTTTCTTCAGATGGATTTATTTGTGGTCTAATCAAACCATTATAGTATTAGGTATGTTTTCACAAAGATAGACTTGAGCCTGAGAAAGTAGTGCTAGATGAAGTTCCTATAGAACTGTGACATCAATATGATCTGTACTCCAGGAAATGGAAATGTATTATAAGATGATATTAGTATGATGTCCCAAGATTACCTAGTGAAGGATTCTCTGAGACAATTTTTTTCCTTGAAGCTAACCTCGATGGAACATGCAGGTACCAATTTTCTTCAGTTGATGATGTTGACCCCACTACTTCTTAGGCATGTGAGAGAGTCCTAAGAGGGATACATTTACTTTGAGGTATTTAGTGCCACGATATCCTTAGGCGACTCATGATATGGATATTCCAAATGATCTAATCATATCACCATTTTTTAAAGAAAGATTGTGGTCCTGATCATGATTAGGGAGGAGGAGTGCAAGATTTTAAAACATATCATTTATCTATACATCCCAGTTTATGGGATATGTATAGTGACCTTCAATAACATTTTAGTTGATCTGACATGTGATAGATCGTAGACAAGTTCAACTTTTGGTGCCTCACTTGTCAGTAGGTGAAGGTTGAGAACTATGTTTTGGATGGTTTTTATCTAGACATTGCATTCAGATTGTGAAAGCGGGATAGAATTTCCATGGAACTTTTGGCTGGGATTTCAGAGAATGTGAAGCTCCATGATGAAATCTGGTTGATAGTTGACCAACCCATGAATTCAGAACACTTTTTTCTACCATGTGGTAGTGTTCGGTGAAGAGTGTTGGTAATTTGTACATACTGATTGATTTTTCTCCTTCATGTTGTTCCCTCAATGAGTACATACTTCCACCCCTTGACTAATGTAATATCAAGCACACTATCCTAGTTTTGGAGGTTATTCTGAGGGATTTCATGTCATACATCAGCCATATCTAGTTAGATCACTTGAATTGGTAGAGTTTTCAAACATTAACAACAACCACTATACCATCGATATAGAACCTTTTTTAGTCACTTTACTAGAGATCCTGAAGGTCACCCTTGTGCTAGAAAAAGATCAGTCATACATCTCTTGTGGGTCCATAGTTGGGGATGGAAAGGTCCAGGTCATCCATTAGTGAATGCGGACAACGCAAACTTAGTAGAAATCTTATGCAGATCATTATCGCAGGCCTTTGGAGTTCGAGTAGTTTGTCCGTGTTTTCTTTTGAGTCTCCATATAATCAAGATTTCAGAGGATTTAATATGATGAAATCAATCCCCAAGGCACATTAGGCCACTCGAGATCTTGCAGATTTCTGTAAAGGTTGCAAACTACATCACCATACTCCCATAGCTAGAGAAACTGCATGACAACTTCCATGTGTCATAGCTAAGGAGATAAGTACATGAACATATGCATGTTATCAACTGAGGTGAGTTCTACATCGAGGATGGATCAACCTTCACAAACGTCCCATAATCAATTTAGGATCAATAAGAGAGGACCCTACAAGGATAGAGAATCCCATTCTTTTTTTATGGCAGTGCATGAATATTTTGTTGAGAACCTAGGAGTGTGAGAGCTAGATGTGGGCTTAATATCATGATTTTTTTAGTTTTTCATTCAGGGATGAAATTATTAGAAGAAATGATGTAGATACCTAGTTTTCACCTATAATTAATTAAAATAAATTTTCATATATTTCCAAATCCAGTCACTAAGACGGTGGGTGATTCTGCGGTCTGGTGTTCCAGGAATTAAATTTATTCAAATATTAAATATATTATATATTATATATATTTTGTTTTCTAAAAATGATATAACATTTTAATGGATGCTCATATTTGAATTCCAATACCATGGTTGAGTCTGGAACATGTTTTTTACCCTATTCACAACCTAAAATCGATCGGTGTAGGGTGTTCATATATCTTGAACACTAGTAATATTTTATAGAATTAATTAAATGTTTAACTTAGGTAATTTAATTGAGTATCCTAATGTTATTTTCCATTAAATATATAATTTTGGAGATTTTCCCACGGTTATCTTCATAACACTATGATAGCTAAAATAATCTTCCACCTCTAATTCTGTTCACGAATCGACCTTTGATTATGAAAAATTTCTAAACTAGAGTAGACCATGACTCAATAAATGCCAAAATTTCCTTAAATTGTTTGTGGGAACATTCTTCAATGAAGAATGATCAATTATCTAGATAAGATCAACTTCTTACCTATTATTGTCATATTTTTTTCTCACCTCATATATCCCCATTTTTTATCATTAGATTATAATTCATGCCAACGATCACTAATTGTTTTTCTTATGCCTTCCTCCCACAATTGCTTTGAATTATTCACTACTTGGAACCCCACGGTCTCTGTAACACCCCGAGATTTTATGAAAAATATTCTTTTTCATTTCATTAATGTCTTGTGTTGTACACTACACCAAAAGGAGCTTTTACAACACGCATCCTTGACTTTCCTTGCATTACACTCAATCACGATCTTCCTCGATAGCGTGTGTAGTACGCAATACCGAGTTTCACTAAACGAGATATTATTATAATATTATTATGAACTAGCTGTTATGAATAGTAATAACCAATTTTTGATATTTTTTAAATTTTATTTTTCAAAATGGACTTCATTTTTGGATTTGGAATATCAAAATTAGCTTAGGGTGAAATTTTGGTACTTTTCGGATAACTTTCATATTCTGATTAATAGTGAAAATTACTAAATTTTAATTAAAAACAACTTTTTTAATCGAAATAATTAATATTGATAAATTATTAATTTGAGTGGTTTTCAAGTATATTTAGAATATATTTTTACAATTTAAATCAATTTTGGTCATTGGACATAATTTCACATTTAAACCAGACATAAACAAGTGTCAATCTTTTGATAGTTATTATCCCTTAAGAACACGCTATTTGTTTTGATGACGGGAATTAATTTTTAAATTAATTAATGAAACTGATATGTATTGAATTTGGTAAAATAGACATCATTTTTGAGTTCATAATATCAAATATAGCTTTGGCCTAATTTTTGGTATTTTTCTGGAAACTTTCATTTTTTTATGAATAGTGAAACCACTAAGTGGTAGTTAAAAATAATGAATTTTTCATAAAACTTAATTTTACCACTTCTGTGAGTGGAATTTCAAAAATCTGAGAGACACTGTTGATGTCAGTAAGTAAAATGTGGTTCAATGAGATAAAAATAATTTTTGGTGAATAGTAACTTTTTACTTTTTTTACCACTGTTAAAAGTAAATAGGGTAATTAAGGGTAAAAATGATATTATTATTACCCTAACACATGTCCTAATTCTATTGGATAAGTGTAATTCGACCAAAAACAACCTTATGAATAAAATATTACCATTTAGACCCACTTGGATTAGATTAGGACATTTATTATTAATTTATTTAAAGAAGGGTTAAAATAGTTAAAATCAAAGTTTGATAAGTAAATCATTTTTAATATAGGGTTATACATAATATAAATTCGACTATAAATATTCATTATAAAGATAAAACGATTTTCTACATAACGGTAGTTTATTTGTAATTTTTAGACATTAAATAATTTAATTTATTTATGACACAAAGATGATGCAGTAATTATCTTATTCATGAAATATTGACATAATTGATGTTATAAATACCAAAATAAATGTAATTTGAGACTTTTTTTGAATTACACTAATTTTATAGGTTAATATTACATGTTAGTATTTATTTAATTAACTTTTTTTGAACTAATAATTCTGTTATGAGTTTCACAAAAATCAATTACTAAATAGTGTCAAAATTGACATAAAATAGTTTTTAAAACCAATATTATATTATTAATTGTTATCTTATTCTTAAAAATCTAAAGTTCGGCCAAATGACTTAGATAAGGTTATATATATTAATAATAAACAACTTGGGGTTCGTTTTTCCTGTTATAGTAAGTTTATTAACCTTATAGTATAAGAACACAAGAAGACACGGTAAAAGTAAAATTATTTAACTTAATATTAAATCTAAATGATAAGGTTAAAATAGGAACATAAACTTGTATAAATTCTATTGGATGAGATTATTTCGACCCATACCCACCTTAGCTTCAATATAATTCAATTGAGAGCTATTTAAAACCTAATTTGGCTTTATAATAAAATAATATTTTTAGTTATTCCAAAGGTTCCCCTCTCCTTCTTTATAAAAGGGTACCTCCTCCCTCTCTTCCTCACACCACTTTGAGCCTTCATTCTAGGACAACCAATACCAAATTCTCTTCTCCAATTCCCTAGAAACATCCTATAGGTTCTGGCCTTCCTCAAAGACCAATTTTAGTGCCCTAAAAGGAGATCTCAAAGAGGCGCTTCAAAGAAGATGTAATGTCTGTTACCGATTCTTTCAACATTATTTCTTCTTCCACTTCTTATTATTAGGTTGTATCATTATGAAGTAATAACATAAATATCACTCAAATACTGATATGTTATTATAAGTATGAAACAACCCTATTTAACCATCTATCCATCCTACGGAAAACAAAATCACCGCGCGTGCGTACTTACGGAATACCGTCTCCACGCCGTGGTGTAAACTATTTTCCACCACCACCTTACTTGGATGGGTATAATGGTGTACATAATAACTATATATGATTATTGTAAAGTGATATTGATTCTTAAATAGTATACATACACTCCAATACAATTCCACGATCATGAGAACGATATCATCGCTCATGCGTACGTACAGACTACCGTCTCTATGACGCGATGAGATTCATTCTTCACATTAACCATTCATGAATGATTATAAAGTATATATAATAAGTAATAATGAAATATATGACATAATAATGATACTGTATTTATGTGTATATATATGTATGTCATCTACTTATTTCCATTCAACTCAATAAGGAAAAGAAAACAGCGTTCATGCTTACGTACGGTCTACCGTCTCCATGAACGGTGTATTTCTTTCCATTTACTGATCTATTATATATATATATATATTCTGAATATATATTATATATAAATCATGTTTTATATTCTGTAATTATTTAATAATGATCTATGTAATCGTATAAATAATTACAAGTCAAAACACGAACGACAAATGAAACGATTTTACCCAAAACGCTCTTTAACATGGAATTTACAAAAGAACGGGTAATATAAATCCATAAGTGTACCAGATATGATATCATAACAATGAGTATATTATGGAATAATTCAATGACATTATTTAAATCATTATACAGGAGGTTCGGACACTTACGAAGCAAATCGGATCTAAGGTAAGGGAAATATCACAATCTCATTTTTATCCAAGATTGTTTATACTTTGAAATTTACTGGGGTGTATTTTATCATCCAAATCAATGTTTCCTCAATATGAAATATTATTTCCATCCACCTAAAATTTTTTAAATCCAATTTTACCCTTCGGTGAGTTTTTAGTAAAAAATATGAAAGGAATCTTTTGTCGTTTTTCATACGAGGTACTTTTTGACTTTTTCAACAAAAGTACGAGAAGAATGTTTTTTTAACTTATACGACATGAATGTATTTTTAAAACATTATTTCCAAGAATATTCCTTTACAAGTTTTCAAGTTTATTTTTAATCAACTACTTTTTAGTTTAAAATCGTATGACATGTTAAGAAAGGGAAAATGTTTTTGAAGTAGAAATGATATTTTCCACAAGAATGGTGTTCAAGTGTTTTTTCAAAAAACATTTCCATCTAAGATAATAAAGGGTTCTGTTTTTATCCCTATTATTACATTGATTTGATTATGTTATGATGGAATTATATTTTTATGAATTCCTTTATCTTATTGTTTTATGATGTCACGATGTTTAAGATTCCCATTTTTATTACATGGGTTATGATATGATATATGGTTTTCTGATTTTTTGGCACACATAAAAATGGTATCATTATGATATGGTTGGGACCTATATCTCCCTCAAATGCATTGGGTAATGATTTTATATTTCATGAGATAGACATGGCTAGAATGGCCGGTTAAACCAGTTCTGTGAAACAGGACTGAAACGAGGAGTGAACTCAGTTCAGAAATGGACTTTTTCCACTAAGATAGTCTTGGAAATGAGTCTTGACTAACAAGAAATGACTCTATATGATTATGTGTGTATGCCACAAAGTTTCATGTTTTAAGTTATGATTATTGGGATTACATTTCACTACTATGATTTATCCCAAGTTATGATATTATGATCTCTTTTGCAGGTTAAGATTTCCAAAATGTTATGTTCTTATGAATATGATGTGATTGATATTTCTTTTGTTTACCCTTACTAAGCATTTGAGCTCACCCTTTTATGTTTTCTTTTCCCCAGGATATAAAGAAAGGTTTTAGGTATAAAAAAGGATGATCTTTATGGGAGATGTTAAAAATCTTTCACCATGATTAGAAGATTATATTCCGAGTTTCCAAAGACACTAAACTATTACGGTACTTGTGTGTGTTTTTGTAATGTACTAAGTATTCTGAAAAAGTAAAGTAATGTCCATGTACATCAAGATTAGGGTCTCTACATTCTCGGTTCAAAATTCACTGGTGGTACCGAGCCCAATAGGACCCCCAGAGTCCTGATGAATCCACATGAAAGGGGAAGATGTAAAAAAAGTATTTTTTTGATTGATTGTGGGTTATGGGAGACCATTTTTACAATCAACATATGTATCAATAAAATAATAGGATCCTAATGCATACAGGTCAAGTGATGAACCACCATGGTGATGAATTCTAATTTACTGCAACTTGATGTCTGGAATCAACCAAAATCTACTAGATCAACCTTTTTTAGAGAATATGAAGCCATGTATGATTGTGAAAGATTGTATCTAGCACATGAAGATCAAAAATAAATTTATAGAAAAATCATGAATATATTCCATGTAGTTTGAATAACAGGCTATGTGTCATGACCTGGATTCAACAATAAGGGTTTCAGTGATTTATATGTATCATAGGCCATATAGGACCACCCACACCGTGTGACCTCATTTTAGTGGACTCATCGTGTAATCTAAGAGTACAGAGGAATGAGAATGGCCAATAACATTATATACTGAAGTAAAAAAACATGGATTCAGTATAAGGACATGGATTGAGTAAAAATACACATGATGAATACAAAAACACTGCCAAAAACACAGGAGAGACACTGAGTGACAAGGGCACAATATATAGTCCCCTAACATTCCATGTACATGTATATCGTTGGCGAACCATGTACCTCCAAGTACATGGCTAGGTGACGGAGCAATACCACATGTAGTGTGGGTCCCACTCACATTCCTTGTACCCCTTGTTTCCTTTTTTTTGAATCATTGAGCACTCATATCTCATTAGTTATAACTTTGATTTTGGCTAACAAATATCCTATCTTGAAATTTTTATCACCAATAATGTGTTAGTTCTCTCAGTTGTGCATTTTGGGATAAAATATGATATTTTCTTGGTGTCATGCTAGTAGAGTAAATAAAAACTATGATAGTGATCATGTATTGGATCACTAGTTACTTATAGAGTGGAACCCTCCCCCCCCCCCCCCCCCATCAGCTTAGGAGTGGGTCCTCTACCGACCGAGTGGACCACCCTGCAATCGAATAGGGATTGGGTCCTCAATAATAAGAGACGAACTTCCATATCAAACCAAGGAATGGTTCATCTACATATAGAGTTAAATCCCCCATATTCTTGGGTGGAGGTCTTTAATACATATAGTAGAACCTCGTTATTATATTGGGTGTGAGTCCTTCAAACACTAGAGTAGACCCCCCCTCCATCAGCATGGGCTTTGGTCCTCTTCCTACTTAATGTTACTCCACTATCATATAGGGATAATTTCATCTTCAACCAAGTAGAACCGCCAATAGGATATGTAATGGTTCCACAATGACCAAATTGTGTCCCCCTATAAGATAGGTTGTGGGTCCTAAAACATCATAGTAGAACCCCATGATAGATTAGGGTTTGGGTCTCCTACAAAATATCATTGACTGGAACCCCGTGATGTATTATTTCATTGGTCCTCTACTTGGATTGTGTTCCCACTCGACTGTGTGATAAATTGGGATGGCACAGACCATCACATGGTTACTTTTGAAAAGATTATAGAGATGTTGGGCATCATTTTTGGGCATTCTGTAATTGTTGGAAATTCTTTTTCCTAGGACGTTCTATTAGATGGAGATCCCCTTTCTCTCTTTTTTAGTATTCCATCACTAATTGTACATATGCATCTGTATCTATACCACTATATTTGTTTACTATCTTGAAATGGGATGTGATGATTTTTGTGGTATTCCATGCGATTTATGTATTTATCTTCTCATGGTTGGATAAGGTTACTCTCCTACCTTGGGTGTCCAAGAGTTGATGTGTAATCCATCTACACATCCTGTTGTGACCCTTATGCTAGGATGTGGTTAATAATTATCTTGTCTTGGGTTGAGATATTTTTCATTTACTATCCACAATCATTATATTCGTATTATAAATCTTATAGCATCACCTTTATCTATAATAGTTTCCTACTAGGTACATATATACTCACCCATGAATGTGATTTCCCACATGTGTCATGTATTATGAAGATGACTGAAAGGTAGGTGGTGACTCTTTAGGATATTGGGATACATAGTGATTTGGACTAAGTATGGTGATTATATATTTGAGATCAGAAGCTGTAATCTCTATGAAATTTATATTCCAAATTTTTTAGGTTGTGATAGTTTTCTTTTAGGGTGGGTAATTTACTCCTTTAGTTCTTAGTTTTAACAATCGTACTCATGTGAACCCTATATGCTTTTCTTTCATGGATTAAATTCTAATTGGTTCCTATTTTATTATTATTTTTCATCACTTCTACTTGAAGATAGACATGAGTGTATATAAAAGTACATATGAACGGTCTTCCCTATATTATTCATTCTTTCAGAAATGGTCTCTATACCATGGCATATTGTGGTAGGATTAATGTATTTGTAGATTGATCCCCAATTAGGGTAGAGTAATGACATTTAAAACATTAATTTGTATTATTTTGGGATTTGGATGTGTTAGTTCGTTCCTGGTGTCTAAGAGTGCATTTTAGTTATTTTTTGGGGAAAAATAGGTTGGGACATGTTGTTGTCCAAAACATGTTTTTCCAAGATATTTACTATTCAAAATAGGTAAATTGATATGCCTATAATGTGCATTGTAAGGTTTGTTGAGTGTGGGGAGTCTCTCTATAGATCATGACCAATATGGAATCACCCTACCATAGGGTAAAGTATTTTTGGTCTAACACATCCATGAATTTTCCTTCATGTTGTGGTAAATATTTATGGTAAATATCATATCCATAGTGTGAATGAATCCACTATGATAATTCAGGACATCATCAATGTGAGATTTTATAATAGATTTTAAAACCTGGTTATTTTCATGTCAAATAACATTGGTAGAAAAAAATAAAACTGGGATGTAAAATAATTGGAAGTATGATTCATGATATTACAGGTAAATGGGTATGTATATAGAACATATAAAATTGAATTGGTGAATATAATAAATATGTATCAATGGGATGGAAATTGTGATGAAATCCCATACCTTTCACTTTCAAATTGGTTATAAATTTTTTGACCTCCCATATAGTAGTATTCAAAATTCCATTAACTTATAAAATAACTATATGAATATCTATGATTTCATATATGTTTCATTTATAACACCATATCGCCCATTTGTTAATAGAGTTTCATTATTTTTATTATTTTGGGTGTTAATTGCTTTTTTTTAGTATAATTTTTCTTGTTATTTTTTTATTCCTATTACTTTGATCAAGATTTAATAATTTTAATAAATTAAAAAATTATTTAAATATCACATATATTCATTATAAATTTATTTATAAGAACAAATAAAATTTTGTGATATAAAACAAAATACACCATTCATTGAGATGGTAGGTCATACGTATGCATGAACATTTTTTTATTTATTGTCTTATTGATAGATATAAAAGTAACTGATATATGTATATATATATTCATTATAGTATCATATTTATGTCAACTTTATCACATTTCTTCATTAATCCCATCCTTAACACATTCCATGTAAAGCGTGAAGGAATCACATCACTTCGTGAGGTGGTAGTTTGTCGCACACACGAGTGATGGTATTGTATTCCTACAAAGTGGAAAGCATGAAGGTATGTGTGACTTTATAATTCATAAGTAATACTAGAATGAGAAATATTATTTATATATATATACATTATAAAACATAAATCCATCATTATTTCCAACCATGATAGATCGTACTAGACAAAATGAACGATATCAGTTCCTAAGGTGGTAGTTCGTCATACACACGAACGATGGTTTCATAACCTATTGGATGAAAGTGTGTCAAGTTAATGGCAGTACACTTATCAAAACAACATATCATTATATTTAATATTATTATGTTATTATATAACTATTGTGTAATATTAATTTAAGTAGGTGGTGAAGAAAATACAACAAAAAAATTTTTAGGAGAACATTACATGTTCTTCAGGTATCCTATTTAGCTTTAAACTAGTGCATTATCAAGTTGGATTTCAGAAAAATATATAGATTCAAGGATTAGGAGAGGTAAATTTGGAAGTAATTTTGCCATGTATTATCGATACCAAGGTGGTTATAATTTTTCAATATGATGGGAGAGGGGGTGGACTTTTATAATTGGGGTGCGTGGCACACTTGTTTTGTTTTGGAATGTAATTTCTTATAAGGGATATATGGAACACATCATGTAATATTTATAGTTTTCATAGGATTAACAAATGATAAAAAAATTACAATTATCTTAATAATTTATAAGTGTATGATGTATATGGGTCTTAGTATCCCATTTTATTATACATTATAACACCCATCAATAGAGACAGTTTCTATAAAAATTGATCTCCAACAAGGAATTCTATGTATTTCCTCTAATTATCAGCATAATGATTTTTTCCTAATTTAAGATGCTTTAATGTAATCCTAAATAGCGATTACCTTTATTGTTGTATTTTTTAAAAGTTCTATGCTTATGAAATTCCTTTCACAAACTTCATCCTAAAACATTGGAGTATGATATCTCTTTCTATGTAATTCTTCATATGGTTCCATTTGAATACATGAATGGAAACATTTTTTATTATAAATCTCTTCAAAATGTAGATACTAATCCAAAAAACCTAGATAGTCACGTGAAAATGAACTCTACATGTATTTCACTATTTAAGTGATTCATTTAGATTTTCCACCATTTTATGGGTTGTAGGAAATGCACAAATGAATCTCAATATTAAGTTTCTTCTGAAGACTATTATATAATTTTGACATAATGTGGGGATCTTGGTTATAAAACAATGATCGAGGATCACCATGAAGTATCAAAATATCATTAAAATGGAGATATTCATGGAGTTCAAGAGGTAAATCATATCATTTAGGGTGTAAATGAACATATTTGGTTAGGAGATCAGTGATAACTTGTATTTACTTATTAATTTTAGATTTCATTGGTAGTCCCATGAAAATGTACATATTAATATCATATCATTCTCTCATAAGAATAGTAAGAGGTTTCTTGAGTACTATAGTTTATTGTCTCATAGTTTTTACTTATTTAAAAACCTATCATCTAGACACATAATCCTAAATTTATCACTTTAGGTCATCCTAACCAAAATGTTCCTTCAAATCCATATATTTTTTTGTTCTAATAGGGTTTATAAAGAAATTTAAGCTATGAGAAGCATACAAAAAAATCTCTTTTTTCCTCTGGTATATATTGGAGGCAAAATATCTTTCCAAATTTCATGACACTATCTTTATAGATGAAATTTTCTAATTCCACATCATTCATGGATTTAATTTTATTTTAAAAGTTCTCATGATTATATTGAGAATTTTTTATCTTCTCTAATAAGTATGATATTGAAATAATTTGGCATATTACTAACTCCAACCCTTCCTTTGTAACTCTCATATCCATATTTACTAGATCTGTGAACATAGGATCAATCTCAATCCTTATTTGGGTTAAAACTTCATGATCCTTCTAACCTAATGAATCATAGATATTATATTCTTTTCCTCGGTGGTAGTGTATTGAGAAATCATAATATTTGAGTAGTTAGAGCCATCACCTTTTCCATATATTGAGTACATTCTGTGAGATGATATATTTCAGTATTTTATGATCCATGAATTTCATACATCTTTCACCACAGAGATAATTTCAACAAATCATCAAAGAATTTATTTAGATTTCCAACTCAAGATCATGGATTGAACAGTTATATTAATGAGTCTTTAACTATCTGGTTATATATGATATAAAACAATAATTATTTGTTATAAAAAACATATTCCCTTTATTGATTCATTGATGTATATCACAAACCCATCACTTCCATATGGTAGAGTAAAAAACAGAGCATTGACCAATATCCTCTTTAGTTCATGACAACATTCATCGCATTATGTTGTCCAGAAAAACCTAACCAATTTACCAGTAAGATTGGTTAATGGATTATTAAATTGGGTAAATTTTGAATGATTCAAAGATAATTACTTGCAAAATTAAAGAAACCACTTACCTTAGTTATGTTCATCTGTGTAGACATGTATTGGACTACTTTTCTCTTTGATGGATCAAGTAAGATTCCATTTTTTGGAGATAATATGGAAAATAAAAGAAACATCTTGATGTTGAAAATTACACTTTTTATATTTCCCATGTAACTATTTCCAATTAATATTTATAATAATGACCTATAAGTGATTAGAATGACCCTAATAACATTTAAAAAATAACATAAAATCTTCAATGAATTCAACAATAAAAATTTCAAGATATTCCTTGAATACTTTGTTCCAAATATCCATAAAAATAGAAGGTATATTATTCAATCCAAATGAAATTACTATAAATACATAATTTCAATACCTCATTCAAAGAGATGTTTTTGTAATGCATTCATTATTTAATAATAATTCATGAATCCCAAAACAAAGATGAATCTTTGAAATATATTGAGATTTGAGAATTTCATAAAATAAATCATCAATGAGAGGCATATTATAATTTATATTTATCATAAAAACATTTATTTCCCTATAATAATTGTTTATCCACATTGATCCATCACTATTATTAACGAAGAGAACACATGCTCTGCATAATGAAACATTAGGGTGAATGAATCTCTTATTACCCAAATCCTATACTTGTTTCTACAACTCAACTAATTCCATAGTGGTCATTCTATAGGGAGTATTTGATATTGGTATTTCATTAGGGATGATATCATGGGAAAATTATTTTTCACACTCTAGGGGATTTCTAGGTAGTTCCTTATTAAATACATGAAAGTATTCTTATACAATAGGTACATCCTCAATTTCAAGATCACATACTTCATCCATATACATTGTTTCCTATTCTTAGCTAAAAATTTCATTTAGTAGAGATATTGGGGGTGGATCTAGATAATAATTAGATGATGATGTTTTCGCTCTAATGATATTGAGTTCAAAATATTCCTACCAGATAATAAATTAATTATTCTTGTAATAAATCTTTTGAATAATATTTTGAAATCCATACCAAACCAATGATTCTTTTAAAATCAACCATAGGTATGGAAATAATTTTCTCAAATAATTCACATCTTTATGTCATAATCAGGACTTCTTGACACATCATTATTGCAATGATGTGTCCCTTAGGAGATTTGATCGATGAATCCATTATTAAATCAAGAGAGTAAAGTATATTTTTCATAGAGAACTAAGTATATACAAAAGAGTGTGATAATAAAAAATCAAAGAAATCATGGGCTAAATTTGAAGTTGTGATTAATATACCTTTTAACCCATTATAAGTCACTTCTATTTCAACTATATTGATTGATTAAGCTTCATCATCTCCAATTGGTCTCTTGTGTTTTAGATTACCTATATGATTGTGGAATTTTTTTTGAATAGTTCCCCATTTCATGGGTTTTCTAACAATGTATAATAGTTTTTTTCTTATTCCCCTTTAATTATTTATTAGGGGGAACCTTTTCCCCACAATTATATTGAAATCCCAGGCCCATATGGAATATCCTAGGTTTATTTCATCTATAGTTCTCACACGGTGGGTGTTTCTTAATCTTATTCTTCTTGTTTGATGCATTTCCTTTTTCATATTGTTTAGATGATCTCTTCTTCTAGTGGTTTTCCTTGAATATGTGAGATCTAGATAATTCCATCTTATTTTTATGGAACATAAAACTATTTCATTATATGGTCAAAAATTTTAAGTGACTAGTTCCCTTGGATGACTTTTCATAACCCCTTTAAAGAAATAGTTAATATTGAACTCCATTTTGTGTATATAATTCATAGAATACCTTGAAAACCATGTAAATGTAGATTCATAATATTTAATACTTTTTAATTCATTTTTATTTCTACTAATTAACTTTATCCTCATCTCAATTTTATTTTGAGAAGGGAAATATTTATCGAAGAATGTATCCTTAAAAGTATCGCATTACTGGTGTTTTGTGCACTCTTTATCCTTATTATTTGAGATCAAATATGATCATTGATCCATATCCCCTTTGAGACAAAACTATACTACAGTATCCTTTTTACTTTCACCCCATCCCAAGTCCATAAATATCTTATTCAAATACATAATCTATTTCTAATCTATAATTAGATTTTTAGTCCCACTAAATGATGGGGTGTCATGACACATAATGTGATCCAGCAAAAGATAATCTCATTGTGGAATAAGTTTATCCATACAAAAAAAAATTATTTTTCAAAACCTGACTAAGATAACCAAATATAGCCATAATTTTCTTCCTTCCAATACCAGTTTTGTTGGATCCATCAATAGGTAAATATATAAATATTTTTCAAAAGTATTAACCCATTCTTACTTTTTTATTCCATTTCTAAATAACAGAATATATTGTACTAGCTCAAAAAATTATGTATTTTAAATCATAATTTATAATTACAAATACGGTATTTCAATCAATAAAAATAAAAAATTTATGCATCATTAATCTCACTATCATAAACATTGGATTCTTTGGGGATATATTTAATTTCAAATCTGTCACATCTATTTGTAATGAAAATGTGAATTATCCCATGCATATCCCCGAGGAGTGTCAAACTAGGTTCATAGTAAGTATTGTTTACTTTTACAATGTTACACTCATTTTATGACCAACTGGTCCTTTTTCAAGATATTACCCCTAGGTCTATCTCTACCATAACCACATCAACTTGTTGTATCCAGACATGGATGTATTACTTTGAGGACCCATATAATCTCTACCTTTCTAAAACTATAGTGTATTCTTCTACACTTTTCAAAAAATTATATGATATGGTTGTGTTCCCAAATATATCTTCTCCAAAATATAGTTTCTTAGGTAGTTACAAAACATTATATAATATCATCCGTAACGACCCTGACCATAGTAGCATGTTGAAGGTGCCTTATATTATTAAATTGGAATATACACAAGAATTAATTATAAAAGGATAGAACAATTTATAAGTTTTTGAAAAATATATTACATTAATAGTACACATAATACAGTGTTAAAAAAATAAATCATAACAAAATCAATGTGTCAACATCCTTGAAACTCATTCCAATAATTTATATTTATATCCCGGGGAAAGGAAAAAAAGGGTGATCTCAAATTCTCAATAAATGTTAAATATACCAGATGGTTTCATGAATCAATAATCATAATCATCATTGAAATTTATACAACTGAACACACATTCCACAAAAATATTTGGGTACTTCATAATAAATATGTCAATGTAAATAACTGAAACACATTCCATCTAATCAATAAGTTGATAATGAAATCCATCTGTAAAAAATTTCATAGAAAAAACTCAAGGATAATAATAATAATAAAATATAAATGAATTAAATTCTTAAATATTTGACTCCATGTTTCTCAGGAACATGGAACCATTACTATCAAGACCTTTCACAAGACAGTTTAAAATATACAAGTTAAAAACTCATCTTATCTGGCTGACTTGTTGGTCTCTTGATCCTATAGATTCATCAAGGGGATTAATTTAAAGGTTCCAAAATGAATTTCATACCAATATAAATCATTCATTGAATATTAAATAATAAATTTAACTCATAAACTATATTCCTTGGAAAATATTTGTATTGTGTAAAGAATATAGATTTATTAATATTTTCCTAATTAATTAATATTTTCCAAAGTAAACACTATATGAAAAATGGAATATGGATTACAAAATAATCATATCCATTAAAAAATAATATTTATATATAAAATAAAATTAATTTATAATGTGAAATGTTTACAATAATGTTATTTTTTACTATAATGTTAATAATATAGAAATAAAGTGAAATTTTATACTAACTTTTACAACATTATAATTTTATCATCAAATAACTATGGTGAAAATAATTAAAATTAGAACATAAAATAACATGACGAATTAATTTTGATATTACATGAAAAATTGGATGTATATACACCACGTAAAATTTAATTGGTACATAATAACCAAAATATGTCCCAACGGAATGTAAAATCACTTACCTTACACTTTCCTTTTGGTAATAACTATTTTAATCAACTATATAGTGGAATTAAACAAGTGATTAAGATATACCAAAAACCTAGTAATACGTACTATACAATATATTTTTCTATTATAACATCTTATCACCCTTTTGGATAGTCTTTTATAATTTTCATTGTTTCAGGTGTTAATTGCCTTGTTTTTCGACTATGTTTCAACATGTTATTTTTTTGTTCCTCTTAAATTGATAATTATCTAATGATATATATAATTTATACCATGATTTAAATATCATATATACACATTATATATTTATTTATTGTAATCCATAATATTTTGTGACATGAAATGAAATATACCATTCATAGAGATTATACGTTGTAGGTATGCATGGACTCCCTTTCCATTTACTAATCTTGTTTAAAGACTAAAAGGGAAAGATATATATATATATATATAATCATTATAGTATAACTTTAATCTCTAATATATCACATATTTTTATTAAAATAATCTTTAATACATTTTAGGTTAAGTGTGAATAAATTACATCGGCCCGTGAGGTCGTAGCCCACCGTACACATGAGTACGTTATCATATTCCCTCAAAATGTAATGTATAAAGATATTTTGTATATATTAATTATACAAGAATACTATCATTATTAATATCATATATATAATATATAAAATATAAATATTTAAATATTATCATCCTTGAAATGCATTAATAGAAAGACGAAAGACATGATTTTGTAAGGCGGTAGTCCGCCATACACATGAATGATGATCTTATAACCCATTTGATGGAATTATATGATGTTTCTTATCATAAAATCAACATAAAAATATCTCATTATTTTTTATATTACAATTTAATTTTAAAATCTTATTATAATAGGAATTTAATGTGGTGTAGAAGAATATAAAATAAAACATATATTCAAAGAACATTACAACTTCATAGGGTATCCTCCATAAAATTGAAGTGATTCCATGGAAATATATAATTGTGCCCAATATAAAGATTATAGGACGAGGGAATGAATTTTGAGAAGTAATTTGGGTAGGTATTAGACTAACCAATGTTTTTTGATGGTGTAATGATGAGGTGAGAGGGTGTGGCCTTTATAATTAGGGAGAGTGTCACACTTGTAATTTTTTTAACGAGCAAATTCCACCAATGTGTTTTTGTAACTAGGACCCAGCAATGTTTAATTATCTATCCATAAATTTATATGATCTAAATATTGTAATACATTGGGTTTTGGATATGTTTTGGGTCATTTATTCACCGTACAATCTATGTTTACCAATAATGTAAACTCATTTTCTCCTTAATCAATATAATTAATTTTAATAGTTTTCAGTAATCACTACGGTCAAAAACATTATGTTGGAATTATTAGACATTATAAATTATTCTAATTCAATAAATTAATTAATTTTTCAAATGTCAATTCATTTTATTGGAAATTATTAATTCAAAATTAATATCATAGATGTGGTGAGAGTTGTTTTCTAATGTTGAAATGTAAAAAATCATACAAATTTTTTATGTATAAATTTAACATAAAAATGATTTGAATGAACTAAAATTGATTGATTGATATACAATTGTTCTATTTTTACTTTAAATATAATTAAAAATATATTTTAAAATTATATATAGTTTAAATGAAAAGGAATGTTTCAATTAAAAAAATATTTTTCAATTTTTTTCAAAAAATGAAACTTCTAACAAAATCCCAAAAAATCCCATAAGATAATTTTAATATTCCAATGTCAAAAAAAAATTTCAAATAAATTTTCAAGATGTTTTAAAATTTCACTTTAAATTAAATATTGATAGCTTGACTAAAATATGTTCTCTTTAAACCTGATGTTGCATGCATTTCAAGCTATCAAAAAAATTAAATTTATTATAAAAATAATATATTTCAAAGTATGGGTTAGTTTCAAATGTTATTTTAAATAATATTTTCCACATTATGGGCTTATTGTGTAGTTTTATTCTTCAAAGAGTTTTATTATTCAATAATAGGATTTCATAGTGAACCAATTGCATACAGTTAATGATTCTTAGGTGGCAGTTGATATGATACCTATATCTATAAAAGGAACTATCTTTATTAATTTATATTTACATATATATTGATTTGATATTGGTACCTCTCAATCCTTTCAATAAAACATCTTTTTAAATATTTTAAAATTTCAAATGGAACTCATTTAATTTCCTGTGGAGTTGAGGAATCCTATTTGAGAGGAGAGGGAGGGGATTTTTAATGTATCCCTTATTCTATTTTGATTTTATAAATTGAGTTAGTTTTGGATTTTATAATTATTTATGTGGATCTATTTTATATTATACTTGGGTTTTATTTTTTGGTTTTCTATAAGGTATATATTGATTAAAATAATTAGTGGGTGTTCGTTACTGCCTGTGATGGGAACTCAAAATTATTTCATGGAGAATGGGATATGATATTTAGTCTATAAATAAATCCATTATCGAAACATAGAATGTTTATTTCTAATTATTTAGTTGAACTTGGGGATAAAACGTTGTGTTTTAACCTTCCTATAGTGGCTAGGTAATTTCAATAAATGTTTCATGATAATTTATATGGTCTAATTATAAAGATGGATGTGACGTTTCAATCGATTTGGGGTATAGAACTCAACGAATATTAATTATTTCATAAAATATTGTTTTTATCGAATTTAAGGAATTTTTTTTCAATTATTAGTTTTAAAATATAAAAGATTCATTTATCCATATGTATAACCATGGGGTAAAATTTATTCATTAACATTACAAATTGTCCTAGATATCATCAAATCAGTGTTAAGATGTCAAATATTTTAAAAAATAATTCACGAGAAATTATATTCACTTGAATATCATATGATGTTGTTTGGTAAGACTAACCCTCAAACTATTTTCATGGCCCAAATGAATTTCATTTTCCATCAATAACATTATTCTATTGTTTTTTTATTTCTAAAATATATTATCTCATACTCAAGAACATAAAAGGGCACGTGAATCATTTAATTTTTTTTCTAAATCTGTAGGGATCACCACCTTTATGATAATATATCGAAATTTAATTTATGGATTTAAGAATTTTTGTTACTATGACATGTGGTTTTGGAATGTGGAATCTCATTTATCCTGGGAAGGTCATGGTTTTCCATTAATGGTGGAACCATTTAATTTCCTAAAAATTCAATTATTCTTGGGTCAGGTAGGATATTATCAATAGTTTTTTGAAACATTTCTTGAAGAATACATCTCTAATGACTATTATTACCATGAATGCGGTAAAAATTTTATTTCATTCCAAGTCTAAGTATTTATTTGATTAACTGAATTAATGTATTGCTTTAGTTCCTAAATTAAATATAATAGAAGAATGTATGTGTTTTTTGGGGTGTTTTTGATTCATCAAGTACTTTTTTAGGTTGTGATTTTATACAAGAAGATCAGGCAATGGTGTAAAAATCTTGTAAGATTTATCCAAGGAGTATAAATATCCCACCCGTGATTTATAATTTAAAGAAGTTTTATATTCTCTCAATATTTTGCGATTCCATAACTTCTTGAATAAACTCTACCTAACACCTTTTCATTCTCTATATTTAATAAACTCTACCTAACACCTTTTACATTCTCTCAATATTTTTCATTCTCAAGAAGTTATGGTATCAAATAATGAATGGAATCTAATGGGACACTTATCACAGTTAAACCTAGATGTGATAGAAGATGGTAGAAGTGTTATTTAGGATAGTGATCAATTGATTGTTTCTCTTCTCATGTTTAATTTTCTAGGTGTAATAATGGTTTAAATAATACATAAGTATTATGATCTCTTAATATGGAGGGGAGAAAATTTGAAGATGGTCTTTCTCCCCAAAATGAATTCTTTCTTTCATAAAATGTATGTCCATTTTTATATATGGGATGAATGTTTTATATCAAGTTATAATTTTTATTAGTGGGATGTTCTCCCAAGTATAATCAAGATATAATATGTCACTAATCATATGTTTTGGTGGAATGGTTTGAAATGGGACATATCTGAATATGTGTATCATTTTTATAAATTTATCCATATTAAGGTTGGATACAAAAAGCCTTATGTATTTCATTATCCTATCCTAGTTCCCAAATAAAAAAGGTCTAGATGCCTATGGATTTTATTAATTTGGGAAACACAAATTACATGAGTTATGAAATATATATTGGTGGTGATTGATCAACTAAAAATCTTTGATCATTTTATTCTTAAACAAGTTACCACCAAGGATGAGGTTTTTTGGAATTTGTGGATTTGGGAGATAATGATATTTCATGGTGGGTTATATATTATTATTTTAGTTAGAGATTCTTGGTTAACCTATTGGTTTTTTAAATCACTTTAGGAGGTGATGGGTACTTATGTTAATTTGGACATAGCATACCATCCTCAAAAATATATAAAGACATATTGTGAAATTAATATTCTATAAAGAATCCTCTACGTTAACATCATGGACATTTGAGGATCTTATGAAAAAGATTTAGGAATTTTTTAGTATTATTATAAAAATAGTTTCCATTAATCTACTAGAATGGCTCCTTTTTTGGATTTATATGGTATTCCTTGTAAATTATCTCTTTATCGGTCTTAGGTAGATTAAATATTTCTTATAGGACCTTGAATTTTTTAGGATATGTTAATGATGATTCAAATTATTCAGTAGTGGTTAATTGAGGCATTGTGTCAATATAAATCATATGTGGTCCATCAGCATCAAACTTTGGAATTTTCAGTATGTTATAGGGTGTTTTTGAAATTTTCACCTTGTTGGGGTCACTATTAACTTGAAAGGAAAATGGAAATTGGTTGTGAGATACATGAGGCCTTTTATATCATAGATAAGATTTGGAAAGTGGATTACTAAATATATGTTCCACATAAGATGACTTTTATCCATGATTTTATTCATTGGTCACATATTAAGAAGTATCATCTTGATCCATCTCATGTTTTTAACCATGAATTGATTTTTTTTTTAAACATGATATGTTAGTATTCAAATGAATTGTTCATGTTTTGCATGAAGAAAAAAATATTATACTTGGGAAGTCTATTTCATTGGTCTGTGTGTTTTTTAAAACATAGAACAAATACTCCTGAGGTGTGGTAGAGAGAATTAGATATAAGAGAGAAATGGAATCCTCATTTTTCTTGTAAAACATCCTCATAATAAAATTCAAGGGAAAAAATTTTATATAGAAATGATATAGTCAAACCCTTTATTTATGTTATACATGTTTTAATTCCTTTATTTAATTTCATTTGGTTAATTTATGCATTAGTTAGTAATTGGTGGATAAGGTTGGGTGTCAGTTGTTTTATAGTACAACATGGGATATAACACACAACAAATAAAGTCATGTTTTTTATTAAGATCACATATTTAAAATAGGGAAATAAAAATTCCTAGGATGAGAATGGTCAAGGGAATAGAGGGTGGGGAATCTCTCTATTGTCCATGACCAAGATTTCCTCACCATGTAGTAGAGAAAGGCATGGTGGGTCTAACATGACAATGGATTTTCATATACATTATGGTTGGTCACCTTGGCCAGTTTCCTAAAGAAGTGAAAAAAAATCATATTCATCAGGGTTATCACTATAGTATGGTGTTTTAAATTTCAAATTTTTGAAATGGGGGAATTGACCTCCTGATAGTTATGGGGAGTTTCTCTTATTGAAATATGAAAGTTCAATCGTAATAGGAGAGTTATAAATGAATCTATATAATTCTCAATCATTTAAAAATCTTGTATCCTTATTCATTTGTTTAGTTTTTTTAAATCTATATTAATCTAGGATGAATTATGTGTGACCAATAATTTTTTTAAAGAAAAACATTTGATGATCCCTTTCTATCTATTTTTTCCTTATTATTATTTAGTGTGGTATTAAAAGTAGAGTTATGTGGTTTCCCTTGTATACAATTCATATATAATTTTTTGAATGAATTTTTCGTGGTTTGATCCTTATGGTATAGTCAGTTTAGGATTCTTGGTTCCTTCTCTCTCTTTATCTTGAAGACTCCTTTCGAATTTTTGGAAATTTTTAATTATTAAAGTAAATGGTTTCCTAAAGAGGCTTTGTTATATGTGCTTTTCATGCTCTATTTCCTTAACTTTTTTTGGAAAATGTAATTGAATGATCTATGATTCTGGTAATGTGAATTCTTATGATTCTATTATAAAATGTAATTCCACATTTTTAATACGGATGAAAATGGACTATAAATCATGTTTTATGTGAACTAAGGGCTATTTTATTATTTATGTTTGAAATTTACATTGAATTTTATGATTTGAAAACTAAATAGTCCATGAGTTGGTTGTTTTCGAATTTTATGTCCTTCATGTGAGGGTCATGTTAAATGATAACCTTGGGTACTTAGAAGGGGGATGTATTTGGATAATAATTCTATAATGGTTTTCAGCTGCCTAAAATGGAAAAATACTAAAAATATTATTATACTTTGTTACAACATGGGGTTTACTTATTGGTGTGTTCTATTTTCAATTGGACTATTATATTTATTTTTTCACACATATTAATTTAATCACTAATGTGTGAAGATCAGTTTAAACCCATACCTGATATATCCTAGAAAAATTTTCCTCAGTTCTACTTTTGGTCTAGCTATATATAAATAATTGTGAAAAAATTATTTGGAATATAATTTGATGAGGGTTTACAATACTAGTTTATACTATACTATAAACAGGATGGTTTTCTGTTGTTTATTTAACATAATGTAATGGTATACCTAGGGACTATTATTTTATTAAATGATCATAATTGGTATATTTTAAAAAATTGCTTCTAAATCACTTGGCTATATTCTACTAGGATTGTTTTCTCACACCCTTCACATACCTTTTGGTGTGTGTATATATTATTTTAATTGATTTATGTAATGGTAAGGAGTTATATATTGGTTGTACATATATTTTTATGAGTTTTTTGAAAGGCTGGAAATGATATGGGGTATGCTTTCCCTTATATCACATGGATATGTGTTGTTTTTGGTTTCATATACTTTCATTTCTCTACATTCAATTACACATAGATTTTCATTAAACACTTTGAATTTCCATTTTTAGCTTTGTATTGGTCGGTTTTCTTTTTTTATATATTCTAATTGTTCTTTTTTAGTTTTTAGGGGATAAATAATTCAAAAATGTTGTTCTTAATTATTTAAAACTTATCAAAATCCTTTAGGGATCTGGAACACCCTTTAAGAATTTCCACAACCGAGTTCAAATATCAATTTCAAATATGAAATAGGTTGGTTCATGATATCGTTTTTGAAAGATATATGTTGAGGTGTGATGGAATGTCTAAGGGCAAAGCACCCATATGGTAGTGGATGCATGACATGAGGAAAAAGGTTAAAATAGTGTCCATAGTGAGAAAGTATAGTTATGGTGTTATAAAATTATTTTTACAACATGTTTTATAGTCATTAAACTCAAACCACATATGATTATAATTATTTATTTGTTTTAATTAATTCCAAATGACATAAAACCTCCCCAAAAATGTTTCTAAGTGATTTATACTTGGTTTTTCAAGGTTTCATCATTATTTTAAATGTTAAAATTTAGGCGGCCTGGGGTTACACTCCTTGTATAATTTGATTAGGTTCAATATTATACACTCCACGTACATGTTAGGTCGATTTAGTGAATTCACATGTCATGTGTATAAATATGCATAACATTTCTTCTAGGAATATAATCTTGAACAATACATGAAAAACACTCCAAGTGGCCCCTAAAACCCACGTGTTGGGTATTTTTTAGAGACCCTATGTATAACGAAATGTTTCCACGATATATCCCTCCATGTATATACTCCCCATGGAAACATTTTTTATATTAAATGTGTTATGGGTGTGTTCCATTTAATATGTTACATGTGAAAAATTATTCCAAAAATACATTCATGAGTTTCTATGAGGACTCAGGTTTAATATATCCCTTTGTACACATTGGGTATGTTGAATTCACATGTGTTGGGTGATAGTAGTACATGTCTTGCTCTACCCTGGTCACATATATAATGTCAACCATAAAGAGATATTTTTTGTTGTGGGAATATTCATGTATTAAATATATATTTCCTACAAATTTCTAGTTTTGGGCATATAAATAATCTACTCTTAATGTACTCCCTTATAAAATGATTAAGTACACTTATCTTTTTCATATAGGGATAATTTCTTATGGACTCTGAGTAGATGTGTTTCATAACATTGTTAATATGATGTTGTGTTTTGGTGGATTATTAGAGAAACTACTGATTCGATATTTTTTAGATAACAAATATTTCTAGGGAACATGATCTCCAAATATATTTGGCGGTATATAACCATCCTTTCATGAAATGGAATGAGTCCTCTAATTATAGAGATGGTATCCCTCTCAGAAAATTCACATTACTCATGTCTGGTAATGGGTCATCCATATGGGTTAGTAGTCCCATTATTAATTTGTATTTAAACCAAACATGGGTCCCGTATTATTTCTAGTAATGCGGGATAACATATGTGTGACAGATTTGAGATAGTTTGAGTTCATTGTGATCTATAATTATATAGGTAATCAAAGTTATTTTACGATGATAGGAATCATTATAATTGAGTTTTTGTAATGAAAATACTCTCATGTGACATGGTGTTATCAGACTTCTTAGTTCTAGAATAGTGACATGTGTACTTTGTGAAATTGGATTATTATGATGAAAATAATTATACGATATTGTCAGTTTCTTTCAATGTTACATATATGAGTATTTAAACTCTTTTGGTTTGAGGACTCTCCCTATTGTCCTTTATTGCTAGTGTAGTTTGACTTGTAGTTATACAACATACTTCAGACAAGAATTTTCATTCACTAACTTTTTTAACCCTATATAATTTTATAATTCAATTCATCAAATAGTTTAACAATGATATCAAGAAACTTCTATTTGAACAAATTTATTTTTCATTTAAATTAGTTCAAAAAATTTCCTCATGGCCTCCCATTCCAGTTATTCTAATCTACCAAGTTTTTTTAGAGAACTATTTGTTTCATCTTTCATTTGATATCTCATATCATACAATTAGGAATATTTATACATAGACTTGAATATAATTTTTTCCCTGACAGGTTATGTTGACAAAGAATTTTTACAGTTCATAGGTGGGATTATTGATCATGGAATTTGGGTAGTTTATGAGAAGTAGATTTTGGGTCATGTATGTTAATAAATTGTAGTGATCATTGTTATTTACAAACCATCCACATGAATCTTGGGAGTTAAGTTGAAATGTGTGGATCTTATTTGGTGTCCAAAATATAATCAAATATTGTTACCCTATTCACATTCAATTCATAATGTGTTTATATCATATGTATTGATTAACCATCGGGGTTGTCATGTGTAATATCATTTCATGGTTACTATTCTTGCATACAATAATATATAGTTCAATTTATCATTTATACTGATGATAGTTGACAATTATATGTTACATGTCATATTGAAGATCTATAATAGAATTTTTCAGAAAATTCCTTCCATAAAAAATCATGCCTTCGGGGTAATTTTTTCTAGCCCTAGGAGTATTGGAATCATGCATTGTGTGGCAGACATGACACATTATCGACCCAAAAGGGGTCTCAATGGGTTATGAAGTTTCATTTTTATGGTTTCATTATAGTAATTTATTTTTTAATTTTATTACTTATTATCCCTCTAGGTAATATAATACAGTGGTTCATACATGACCTACATGATTATTACATAATTTTTTGGAAAAAAATACATAATATGTCAACTCCCAATATTTTGAGGTTTAGTTTCTTAATAAAATTATATTTTTAAAACATAAACCCCAATAAAGAACTTATCTAAATCTATAAGAATATTCGTATTGTAAGAATTTACATTCCTTGCAAATAATTTAATCAGTAGGGGAAATACATTGAAGAATGGGAATGATACAATCTTAGAAAGGGTTGGAATAATTAGAATGAACATGGGTTATAGATCAACAAGAGTACATGGTAAAGAGTAGTCATCATAATGGTATAATAATAATAATATCATAAGCATAATATTTAGATAAATAGTTCATGAAATTTGTAATATGAATAATAATAATAATAATAATGAACCATTAACATAAATCAAGGCGTACTATCAAGGAATCATAACATTATGGATAGTGCAAACTATATCATGTTCATGCATAACATTGTTGAGAAAGGTTAATTTATCATGTCTACACATAATTATCTAATGAGATACAATACATTTCCCAAAAGAATTGAGATATATATAATTTTATTCTTACCATTCACATCATAATATTCTCATGATAACTTTAATGCCCCAACCCTAGTTACCCAGAGTCAGTGCATGATTACATAACCTTGGCATGATCACAAGGGATCAAATTCCAAAAGACCAATCAGTTTTGTATCATTGGATGTACTAGATACACACATCAGTATTACAATACATTATTAAATGAAAAACAAAAACATTTTGTCTCTTTTGAACACATTCATATCCCTTAGACTATCCCTGCAGGTCAGTCACACTATACTTCTTTGCATCCTTGGAAAAATAAAACTCAGAAAGAGGTGATATCAGGTGCTTAGTAAAGAAAACATTATAGTAGAAACTTTTATAAATAGGCCTAAACATTTAAGGCAATGTATAAGACTGAAACAAAATCCTTTTCAAAATAATAATCAGCATAATATGGAAAATATAAATCAAATAATTCCATTTACATATTTACATGGATATTCTACTAGTCGAATAATCACATTTAATATCAATAGCCAATTTCATAATGATGGAATGAATAATGTCATACATCATAACAACATAGTCAAGGCCCTGTGCCAAGACTACAAATAAGATTATTTCAAGGCCTTCTGCCAAGATAATATTTTTTCTTAGGAGAACTACTGATGCATCAGGGAACTATAGATGGCTCCACCCATCACATACTAAGTCAAATGCAATCCTCATATGAAAAGGACGAAACATAAAAAAACATTTGTATTAAAACTAGCATAATAAATGTTAATACATTAACCATAAACCATGAATGGTATAAAAATAACTCATTCACTATCAAACATATCACAAAACCTTCAATAAAATATATAATATCGAATCATAATAAATCCACTTCAAATAAGTGAAAATCCCTCAAAGGATGTCGATATAGATGAAATCAAAAACTATTTGAGAGAAATACCTCTTTATATTTTGAAATCATTTAAAAGTCACATAATTATAAAATAAATCATTTATTTTGAAAATATTATTATTATCTTGAAGGGGAAGCATTGAAGGTGTTATAATTCCATAAATTAGTTCCACTCACCAAATTAGTTAAAAAAATTTCTTTCCATAATTTTGTCGAAAAGGTCATAAATAACCTTGTTTAGACAATGATGGAAAGACTCCTTTAGAAACATTTTATAAAAATATTATAAATATTATAAATTAATTTAACAAAAACTCTTAGAAATAGTAAAAATGTTTTGAAATACATTTTTAAGAGTCAAATATGTCGATGATAAAGTGGTCCCAGTAGATACTAATGTATAAAAAACCACGTACAATGAAGAGATTATAGAATTTACCCTTAACTTGTAATTTTCCTTGGTCGAGGGTACGTTAACATTCTGTATAATAGTTAAATAATTTTTATTAAATTATAAAACAACCACATACATAAATATTATATCTTATATGATCTTCTAATATTTCTCTGTTAATAATATTTCAGCAGTATCATTGTTCCGGGTTTTAACTGATTCATTTTCATTTATATGTTTTGTTATAGAATTCATGTTTGATATGGATAGTATATATTTTATTCATATTTATAATTATATTAAGTTCTAAAAAATTATTTTTATTCATAAAATGAAAATTATTCTTGAATGGTTATGATGGGGAATGAATCTCATCGTGTTCGTGGAGACGATAAGCCATACGTATGCATGAGTGACAATACCATTCTATTGATGGTTAAATATTATGTAATTTGATAATATATAATATATAACTAATCATTAACATGTTATATTTATTATTTACATCAATTATACTAATTATTATATCCATCCAAATAATGAATTGTTGAATAAAAACTACATGACGACATTGAGACGGTAAGTCGTACATACACATGTATGGTGACTTTTTCATTAATATGATGGATAGAATAATGAATATGGTTGTACCATATTTATAATAACATCACAGTAATTATAAGGTACTGGATTTATTATTATTTTTGGAAACAACAAATAAATTTGATGTGGAAGAAGAAAATAACTTTGAAAGAGGTTATGAAATTATTACCTCTTCTTCGGGGTGGTTCCTTTTGATTTGATCAAAAGGGCTCCTTAGGTTGGCATTCTGATCAACATATGTCCTATATGTTTAAGGAAGGGTAGTTACAAAGATATCTGTGTAGGGTTTTTTAAAGAAAAATGGATTTGGAGGTGTGATTTTGAGGTAAGGAGAAGTTCCCTTTTATAAGAGAGGAGAGGGTCACTTTAGGAAAAGCTTGAAATATTATTTTATTATACAATATTATTATGTTTATAATGGAACCATAACGATTTATGTTGAGGCTATGGTGGGTTTGGGTTGAAAAAATCTCAACCAATATTTTTTATATAGGTTTAGGTTACCATATAATCCTTATGATTTAGATTTAACTCTTAGTTAAATAGTTTAACTTTTACCATGTATTCTTATATTATTAAATTATATGGTCAAAAAATACTATAAAGTGCATAGAGGACCCAGTGTTGTTCATTAGTGATATATATAACCTTATCTAAGTCCTTTGGATGATTCGCATATTGTTTGGAATATTATATCAATTAATAATATATTATTTTCTTTAAAAACATATTTATGACAATTTTGACACTATTTAGAATTTGGTTTTTCTGAAAGTCATAACAACTTTATCACATAGAAATGAAATTTTTTAATAAACCCTAAAATTTTATATTTACCTATAATATTCATGGAATACAACAAAAGTGTCAATTTACAATTATAGTAATATTTATATTATTTATTATATTAATATTTCGATAATTAGTCACTACAGGAAAACTGACATTTAGTAGCGGTTATTTTGGTGTGTAGCGGCGGTTTAAACCGCCGCTACAGGGTTTGGTGGTGTTTTCTAGAAACAGCTGCTAAATTTGCAATTGGAAAACTATTAGAAGTGATTATTTCTCTTTAGCGGTGGTTTAAGGGAAGCATAGTAGCTGCCTTATTTAGCGGTGGTTTTACTGAATTTAGTGGTGGTTATAACCGCTTCTAATAAAATAAAATCCAGTGGCCATAAAACCTCCGCTAAAGTCACAAGAACCACCATGGAATGCACCCGGGTGTTGTGACTCTTTAGCGGTGGTTAAAATCGCCGCAAAACATAAAAAATACTTACATTTAGCAATGGTTAAAACCGCCCCAAATTTTTTACCTGTATACTTTTTGCGGCGGTTTTAACCACTGCCAAAAGATGGCCAGAAAAAAACAACTGTGCTTCCACTGCACCACTACCCTATAAAATAAATCAAATGAGAAAATATTTTTCACTATATCATACCGATATACAGAATTTCACATAATCTTCATGACCATAGTAAATTAATCCACAATACCACTAAACACAAAATTTTCTTCACTATATCATTCAATTTTTTGAAATATTCCTTAGTATTTTCATCATCATACATTTTAATATCCTCAAGACTTCTCATCCACAGCAATATCGTGGCCTTCTTTACATTGATCTTCCTATCATCACTTCTTCCAAATTTTTCCCAATTTTCATTGGAAGTATGAAGTCTCATAACATTTTTGTATACCATTTCTAATAAAAACATCAAGATTATATTTTTATCCATTGTATAATTATTCATATTTTCATTTTCATCTAAATTCATTGCAACACCCTCGATAATGGGTGGAGAGACTATTTTTTAGTATGCCTTACTACTAGGGTTTGAGGGACGAGGTAGGGGACAATCTTCTTCCTCTATTTCAGGAAATTAATTCCATTGATTTTTCATAATATATATATTTTTATAGAGTTAGTTATGTTTCAATATTTATTATAAATTTCTTAGATATTCATAGTGTACTGTTGATTTGTTACCAATTATTGACAACAAGGACTGGCTTGGTACCACTTGGAGAAGGTGAGTTTTTGGTAAAATACTTTTTTGGTTTATTACACTTTTTAAATCAAACTCTAGGATTATTTATCCTCTCAATAACTCATGTATATTTATTCACCTAATAAAATGCATGAAGATTCACTATCTACACATTCTGCCTCACCAAAGTGTCCAAAACACTATCCCCTTGATCACTATGAAATGACCCAATTTGTTCAACGCATCAACAATGGGTTTTACTCCTAGTCATCCAAAATCTCGACTACCAATTCAAACACAGGACTAAATATAATTATTTATACCACACTCAAGATATCACTACATAAAAGGAAATATCAGAAATCAATAAAATGCATAAATGGAAACATGAGAAATCAAGAAAATTTTAGGACATGAAAATGTTTGGTGGAAACTATGTGCCAAAAATGTTACATATAAAAACCAAATGTTCCCATATTTGTTCAACACATCAACAATACTACTACTCATGGTTCGATGATGCATCATCACCCTCTCCACCTCCATCTCCACATCCTGCTGCCACCTATAAGAATATTATATTGAAAATTAAATATTGTTTCATATTTATAATTAAACATAAAACGAATACAAGTTTGAAAACTAAATGATTTTGATTTTTTGTGATTTACCTACTCACCACCACTCGATGCACTACCACCGGTGGTATATCTGCTCATCTTCTAATATATATCAGTCAACGCTTTCTGTATAGTTGATATTTGAGACCCCTGGCCTTGAACTGTGGCTCGTAGAGAAACAATCTCCCTCTTAGCATCTTCGGGTATGGACTGACTATAACCAGAAGTAAATTCAGCTGGAATCCATGGTGTCATTACAAAGACCTCAGATGGTACAGGTCCGAAACCCATCCCACACACACTATCAGGATGCTCTGTCCCATAGAATTTAGCAACTTGGTCATCCTGGGAGACTGAGTAGGACTGGATAGGATTGGCATCACATAGTTCATTATTTTTTACCTATAAATCAAATATCAATATATATTAACATAGTAAAAACTGATAATAAGTTATTATAATAAACAATTGACTTCATACCCCAACTTCTTTGGCGGGCTCATTAACAAAAATTCCATCTGATTTTTTTTGTGAACATCCAACCACAGTTTTGTTCGGGATGCTTCGTGCCCTAAACTCTGTGACTTCCTTATGAAAGTATAAATCAAAAATTCAATATATTAAATAGATAATATTGTCTTATAAATATTTAAACAAATTAAAATATTACCAATGTCATTCGGCTTCTATAAAATCTTTTTGAGCCTGTAGTGTGAGGGATGACTTGCTTAGCCCGGTTTGATGCATTCTGTCTTGAGAGATCCTGAAATAAATAAAATAAAACTTAACAGTAATGTATTCAATGTCATCTCCTCTTCATATACATGTATAAATGTAAATTGGGGATAATATAAAAAATATATATTTCAATACCATCCGCTTCTCATCACGATGTCTGTCAACAAAAACTTTCCACTATTCTTTCGGTACCCCACTAGGTAGCTTCTCATACATTTTTTACACAGTCAATGAAGTATCGTTGACATCACACCAGAATCTCTATTTTAAATCTTTTCATTTCACACCAAGATTTTTCAACATCCACTTCCGTGCTATCACATTAGCAACTATAAAGTAGAAGAACATATATATACAAAAATTCATTTTGAACATATTAGTAACATGACATTCAATTAAACCATAATGTAATAAAATTAAAATTATTTGGGAATAAAATACTTAATTTTTCCAGCATGGAGGCATATGTATCCAATCATCATAAGAAATAGGAAGGGAAATGGGATCCGCTATTAGCTGGTGTAGAATCTGGCCAATTAACCCCGTGGCATCATCCATAGGGACCACATGAGAATCAAATGGCACAACTATTTTATCACCATTCATATTCCAAAAATCTGAACTTTTATGTTTTTCTCCACTTTTGTAGTTTTTAATATTCAATGAGAAAACAATTAGTATAAACAAAATCCAATAAATTTATTTAATTAAAATTTGTACCTTTGACAGTTACACTCCAGTATGTCCATGATGAACAGGATGGGGCATGTCATTGCCCCATTGTTGAGGCTCTTGAAGGGGGAGTCGATGACTCAGCCTCTAATGTGACATCCACAGATGGTGTGAGTGATGGTGCAGGGGGAGATGGTGTGGGGATGTAGGCAGTTGGTGCCTCAAATGACGTGGGGAGGGATCCAGATAGATCGTCATCTTTCGCAGAACTAGTTGAAATAGGGTACTGTTTCCTCCTTGGCATTCATATCATTTAATCAAACAAAATTATGTTCATAATATATATTTCAAAAAAATTATGCAGAAAAAAATTTAAAAAATGTTAATAGTTGATCAATACTAACTAAAAAAATATATATAACAATGATAATGAATAACTATTTAAATGAAACAATTGGTTGCTGAATGAATAAATAATGGTACATACAATCATTCTCCCCTTAAATCATGTAATTTTCCTACTCTGTTTCTTCATACACTTCATTCATCCTTGCTAGACTAATATTTTCAATATCATGATGGACAAATAATCTTGCTTCCTCTTGTTGATTAAATTCAATTTCAGAGGTAAAATTTCCCACTTCATCACCCATATCATACAAATATCTTTGATTTATGTGAGAAACTACACTCCACCCCCCATCCACAACATCATTCACATAATATACCATTTTTTCTTACGATGCTAAGAAATATGGACCATGATATTCATGATCACCAATATCCATCAAGAGAGAGAAGTTCACAGAAGTAAATTGGAAGGAATCTATTTTAACACCTTTGATAATATCGACCCATTTGCCTTTGAATAAAACAACAGGAAAATTTTTGTGGTATTTTAATTCAAAAATATCTTGTATCTTTCCATAGTATCCCACTTCAGCAAATGTAAATATTCCACTATTCTATGTTTTCAAACCCACTTCTTGATCGACTATACGAAATCTAAAGCTATTCACATTATAAGCGTCGAACTTTCTAACTTTTTTTATAGGACCTCTTGCAAAAAACATCAAATCTTCTATCAAGCCTTATCGAGTATTAGTATTCATGATCTAAAAAAAATTAATAGATTTAAAAAAAGTATGTTTCAAAATAATATTCGTATTTATTGAAATATTTATGAACTTACGCATCGTGCAAACCATTCTACGAGATCATTATTCATAGATTTCATTATATCTTTCTCTATTCGTGTTCGTCCTCAAATTTGTCTCTTTATTTTATCCTCAACTCTTCAATAAATGGATCTGGAATTTCACTATTCAGAAGGGCATATCTATGTGTCAGTAATTAATCCAATTCTGTCAGTGTCACATTTGAGGTCCTCCTAACTAATCGACCAATAACAGGAAATATTTTTGATTTCTGATGCATTTGAGATTCAGTTGATGTGTCACCAACACGTCCAAATTGATTAAAGTTTGTATCAATATCATCCAAATATCTGGAAAAAAATGTAAGACACTCCTTGTCCAAATAGCCATCAACAATAGAGCCTTCAGGTTGAGCTTTATTTCTCACGAATGCTTTCAAATTCCCAAGACATCTGTGAAATAAAATAATAATATTATGAATTTATTTAAATGCAAAAAATTGTTTACTTAACTAAAAAACATATAAATAAAATACCTCTCAATTGGATATACCCATCGATAATGAATGAGGCATCCTAATTTAGCTTCCTTAACCAAATGCACAGTTAAATGCATCATGATAGTAGAAAATGAAGGAGGAAAGATCATATCCATTTCACAAAGGGTCGATAAAATCCAATCCTAGAGGTTGTCAATCTGAAATAGATGTAGAGTTGTCTCACATAATTGCTTAAAAAATGTGCAGAATTGGAGTACAATAGCAGTAACTTTTTCAGGTAATAATGTACATAATGCCAATGGTAGTAACTGTTGTAACAAAATATGTGAATCGTGACTTTTTAATCCATGTAACTTACGATTCATCAAGTAAACACACCTCAAGATGTTACTTGAATACCCATCAGATACCTTCACATTCTTTAAAATTCGAAGGAATGTATCTTTATCCTGATTTTTCAATGCAAAAATGGCTGGAGCATACTTTTGATTCTCATCTGGCGAGAGGTTGTGTTTTATGTTCATTAATTGTAAGTCTTTTCGGGGCATTGAGATGATCCTTCGACTTTCCATGCTCATTAAGTAATGTGAAAATCAAATTATCACATAAATTCTTCTCAATATGAATCACATCAAGATTTTTCCGCAACAAATTAAATTCCCAATATGGAATTATGAAGAATATAATTTTTTTCTTCCATAGTTTCGTTCTGATTTCACTTGACGTTGCACTTCAGATTTTTTTTCTGCTATCATTCAAATGATAAACCTTCCCAAATTTTGTTTCAACATTTTCAAGTTGTGTCAATATTTTGGAAGCAGTTAACACCATTCAAGGTGGTCTAAGATCAGTGGAACCATTAAATTTTGATCTTTTCAGCCGAAATCTATGAGATTCATTGAGAAATATTCGATGGAAAAAGAAGCACCATTTTCTATTGTGCGGTATCCATTTGGGATCAAAATCAAAGTTCAAAATGGGACAAGACAAACCTATGTAAGTGTTCTAACAAGATAAATTCCCAAGCCCAGGGAAGTCACTAATGGTCCACATTAAAGCAGCAAGAATTTTGAACATTGATTTAGAAGAAGCATCAATTGTCTCAACACTGTTGCTCCATAACTCCTTCAATTCGTCAATAAAATGCTAAAAGTATTCATCAATATAATTTACAAGCATTTATTTTTGAGAAATAATCATCGTAATGATAAAAGATATTTGTTTCATACACATCCACGGAGGCAGATAATAAGGGATCAAAAAACTGGCCAAATGCTATAACTGGTACTCAAAGTCCCAAATGGGTTGAATCCTTTAGCAACGAATCCCAACCGAACATTCCTTGGATCAGTTGAGAAATATGTATGTAATTAATCAAATTTATTCCATGATTGGGAATCTCATGGATGTCTCATTAACCAATCAGTTTTATTATCTACAGAATTCCACTTCATGTGTTCGGCGGTTTTCGATGACATGAATAATCATTGTAATTTAGGATTTAAAGGAAAGTAAAGCAAAACCTTTACAGGTGTGTTCCTTTTCTTCTTCACCATAAAATAATTTTCATTCAGACTTCCAACATCACCCATTGACTACCATCTAGAAAAAGAAAATTTCATATAATTCTGACTACTTGAATCATCTCCCCAAAAAAGCATACAATCATTGGGACATGCATGTATTTTTTTTATAATTCAGACCATGCTTGTTAACAACTTTTTTCATAACATGATAATAATCTGGGATTTTTGCTTCATTAAATGCATCATGAATCAATTCCAATATCATGGACATTGCCTTATTTGTAATTCCACATAGACATTTGATATGGTACAACTTCAGCAGAAATGAAAGGTTTGAATATTTCAAACACCCACTATTAAACTCTTGATTTCCATCGTCAACTAAATCATGAGATGCATTTTCCTCAGTGAAGTTTTCTCTTACTTTTGGGTACACAGAATCAAGAGGAGGATCCAATGATATGTTACAATCTTGATCTATCTGTGTTACAGTATCAAAAAACATCTCTTGTCAGGTTACAATTTATAGCACCCTCTTCTGGTTGTTCTGATATGTTTTGATGCTGATAGTGGTGTATTGCAGTGCCGAATGCATCATTTATGAGGTTTTTCATTTAATTTTTCATTTTTGACGAACATGGGACTTCATTCTATGGATTAACATCAGTGCTCAATATTTCTATTACGTTCAATTCTCTATGCCAACTCCAACACAAATATTGACCAGGTAATTTATTCAGTACTAAATGTTCATAAACTTCATCTTTCTACAACCATGTTCTAAATTTACATTTAGGACATGGACATCTTATTCTCCATTCAATGGATCGATTAGAAATTGAAAAATGTAAAAACTCCTTCAAACCCTTAACATACTGAGGTGTGTTCCTCAGTAATGTGATCCAGCTTTTATCCATGTATATCACAATGTGCCTACAAAATAATAAAAATATAAAAACACATAGTTACTACTAAATATAGAAAGAGATTCACATATACGATAGTGTAAGATTACAGAATCATAATATTCAATTGAAAGTGATTACTTTAATCCAAGACTATGCATATTAATGAAAAATAATCTAGTTTGGATAACATATAATGAAATAATGTACAAAAAAATTTAAATACAAAATAAACCTAGTTTAACAATCTCACAATAAAAATTCCCAAAAAAATTCAGAACCATATTCACAACACAAAACATCTCCATGTGGTCCCCAAAAAGACACAACATTCCAATTTCCATTAATGGAACAAGAGGAATAAAATAACTAGAAATCACAATCTTGGAATTAGAATGAAAAGATAGAAGTTACACACACACATGAATGTGTATGAAAAGTTTGATATAAATAGTCCTAAAAATATTTTTTAATTCATTTTATAAAAATGATTCAAAAATACTTATTTTAAATATAGTTCTAGAGTTTATTATTCAAATATCGAATTTTTAAAATGCACAAATCACATGATTTATCCATTTTAGTAAAAAAATGTACAATTTATATATAAAACATGGGTAGATTTAACACGTTATGTATTAAACATTAAACCAAAAAAAATAACTAAAAAAAGAAATTAACATAAATAAGCACCAAGATATTACTAAATAACTATATAAACATCCACCAAAAAATGGTTCTGAATTAAAAAAGCAAGGTCCATGGGTTCAATCTAGGTTGGAAATGTGATACACAAAGTAATCTTCAATGGGGACCAAGAATTATGTGTAACTCACTGGGTTATAACATGATGGATGTTGGAACACACATATGGTCACGAAGATTTTTATCAGCCAACCCTATTTGAAATAAACTCCAATTTCATATGTCAAAGTGCTCCAATACATTATATATAATCCCACCTAAATACACCTAGTCAACTATAACATACCAAGAAACATGTGCGTAACTATCTATCTCATCTTTCCCAAGGGCACCTAGGAAACTGCATCATATCAATCACCCCACCTTGGAGCCTCAGTCTAGGTGCATTACCCCTCCTTGGAGCATTATTACAGTTACATTACCTCTTCTTGGAGCCTATGTCTATGTGAATTACCTCACCCTATAGCCTCAATCTAGGTGAATTTACACTTTCATTAATTAGGGATGTAGAGCCTCAGTATTAATTCCTAACCCATGCAACACTTTGGTGGTCCTAGAGTATCAGTCTGATCAACCCATTGTAGGAGCCTCAATCCAATACCCCACCAACTATTAATCCATGTGAACATGCTTCTTTATCACTAACTAATCTATAAACTAAAAAACACAACGATTGAACATATTTACAATTTATAACCATAAACATTTAACATATTTATCATTCACATACATAAACCATTACACATATACCATTAATTCATACACCCTATTATCATGGTTTGTTAACTATTAACATTTATCATTAAGTTCATGTCATAACAAATTTCAAATGAAGACAAAATCCCCATGGGTTATATCTCACTAATGAATATATCCAATTAATAATTATGGTCCTAAAAACCTTTAAAACCAAATAATGTTACAAACACAATTCAAGTACTCATTTTAAATAATTTTGAATACACCACTTAAAACATGGGTATTCCACTTTTAAAACAAAAAAATTACCCAAGGATTTCATTTCTAAATAAACCATTCAAACCAACCATTTAGTGTTTTCATAAAATATTTTTTAAACCCGAAATTCAAATAATCATTTGGAATCTCATAATAAAACCCACCTTTAAAGCATCATTTTCATCATATAAAATTCATAACCAGATTAAAATCCAAAAACAAATATTTAAAACCATTTCAAGAGTCCCTTGGGAATTTCAAAAAGAATTACATATAATCATTTCATTTTACCCTTTAACCACGGTCACATTCCAAATTAAATTTTAGAACACATTCACTCTAACATTTACCCCATTTTAATGTTCAGAAATTTATTTCACCATTCTCAAGGTTTTGGAATATTCCATTGGTATCACTAGGTTTGGTATTAGATCATAAACGAACACAATAAGGCTTAGGAAGGGTTTAAAACCTCAATTTAAGTCCCCAAAACACATTACATAACCAAGGACTACCAATGAAACACGGAAACACATAATCACAAACTCATAAACATATAGACCATTGAGACTGCTGGAGAATTCTCTAAATGAATAATGAGAAGAAAAAAAGGATTAAAAAGAGGTGAAGGATCATTATACCTAGGTCACCGGGGTCACGTGGGGTCGGGGGAAGCAGGGTCGTGGGGTCTTCGGGGTCACGGGGGTCCGGGGGTCGCTAGGTTTGTGGGGTCGTCGGGGTCGCGGTGTAGCCGGGGTCGCGGGGTCGCGGGTTCGCCGGGGTCGCGGGGGGCTGGGGTCGCAGAGGAAGGTAGGGGCCGGGGGAAGTGGGGGAAGTGGGGTGAGAAGAGGTTCGGGGTGGGGGAAGGGTCGATGGTGTTAAAAAAAAGGATTCGCGGTGGTTTATTATAAACCACCGTGAAAAAATTCTTAATAAAGGTTTAGTGGTGGTTCCCAAAACTACCGCTAAAACACCGCCAGTAAACATAATTTCAGCTATAGTGAGGTAATTACTACATCATTGTTTTGGCATAATGGAATTTAAATATTAAATGTGTAAAAATTATAAATAAAATACCATTATGTAAGAAATATTTTTACCTTTATAATGAATATTTATAGTCATATTTATCTCATGTATAACCCTATACTAAAAATGGATTTATTATTAAACATTTTATATAACACTTTTAACTCTTCTAGAAATAAAATAATAATAAATGTCCTAATCTAATCCAAGTGTATGAAAAGGATCATATTTTATTTTTTAGGTTTATTTTTTTCAAAATACACTTATCTAATAGAATTAGGATATGTGTTAGGGTGTTTATAATATCATTTTTAACATTAATTATCATATTTACTTTTAACTGTGGTAAATAAAATTCAAAAGTAAATATTCACCAAAAATTAGTTTCATCCTATTGAACCATGTTTTATATAATGATGTAGACTGTATCTCTCAGAAATTGGAAATTTAGTTCATAAAAGTAGTAAAATTATTTTTTTTGCAAATTTGAAAATGTGTTTAGAATGTGGGTAAAAGATGTTAAAATTTCAATAAAACTTTTTATATCAAATTTTATTATAAAATGACTCCAAAAAATTAGATTAATAATATATACGTATTGTGTATCTATTTTGACCTAAAATAAATTTAAATAAAATACATAATAATTTAAATTAAATGTTTGTTTTAAACAATAACACATTATTTTCACTATTCATCAAAAATTGAATGCATTCAGAAAAATACCAAAAATTCAGCCTAAGATAATTTTGATATTTCGAATTAAAAATTGAAGTCCATTTTGATGAATGAAATTTAAAAAATTTCACAAAGTGTTTGTTGCTATTCATAATGGCAAGTTTGATTGGTTGTGGTGTGCTGGAACTCAAAGTTGCGTACAACGCAAGATATTGCATTATTTAAAGAGAAATATACTATGGATTCTTGGGATGTTACATTATTCCATCCATAAAAGTATTTTATACTCGAAATTTATAGAATAATACTGCATAAAAATATTCAAGTGGTTATTTATCATAAGTTCCTCAGGTTCCCACGTTTCCTCTCACATATTATTATTTCTCCATAGAACTTTTACCAGACGAGTCGTCCGGTTTTTCAACCCTGATTCTATGGAATAAAAAAAGTCGACATGCTCTTCACAATAAGACAAATCAGGATCTAGGTTTATTTCTTCATAGGTGATTACTTGCACTAAATCAGGCATGTATTTTTACAATATTGATATGTAGAACACATTATGAACTTTGGAGGGACTTGGAAACATTTCCAAACGGTAAACTAAAACTGCAATTCATTCTAGAATTTAAAAGGGTATGATGTACCTCGGGATTAATTTACCCTTCATACTTAATCATGTAACACCATTCCATGGAGATACCATCAAGAAAACCTGATGTCCTACTTAAAATTTCTAATCCTTCCTTCGGTTATCGGCATAGCCCTTTTGCCTACTTTGAGCTTCTTAGATGTCGGTTTGGATAATCTTCACCATTTCCATTGTTTCCTCAACAATTTCTGGGCCTACGTGTTTTCTTTCACCAACATCATCCCAAAAAGTTGGTGTGAGACGTCTCGTTCCATATAATTATTCATATGGTGCCATATGAAAACATGAATGGAAGCTATTATTATAGGAAAATTCTACCCGAGGTAAATATTGATCCCACGTAACTTGAAAGTCATGTGGAAAAGATATCAATGTGTCTACTATGGTTTGAATAATCTGTTTTAATTTTCCATCTGTCTGAGGGTGGTAGTAAGTGCTCAAACTAAGTTCAGTATCCAGGGCCTTCTGAAAACATACCCATAATCTTTATGTAAAATGGGGATCACGATCAGAAACAAACCATAGGGTACAATATAAGGTCTTACAATTTCATTAACATATATTCCTGCTAAATGTTTGAGTGGTAAATCTTTTCTTAGAGAAATAAAATGTGCTGAATTAGTAAGATGATCATAAATGACCCATATTTCATCATTCCTTCTAGGAGTCTTTGGTATTCCCATGACAAAGTCCATTGTAATATCATCCCATTTTGACTCAGGTATGGGAAGAGGTTTCATGAATATTCCCAGATGTTGTCTTCAAGCCTTTACATGTTGACAAACCTTACATCTTGACACAAAATCAACAATCTCCTTCTTCATGTTGTCCCACAAGAAATGTTCTTTCAAATCACTATACATCTTAGTGATACCTAGGTTTATATGGAAATAGGATCTATGCACATCTTTTAACAATTCCCTTTCTAGATCAGGTATGTTACGAACAAAAAGTCTCTTCTAAAATTTCAAATTCCATCCTCATATACGAATTCGATCAATCAACCATTGTTAATAGCTTTAATTTTCATTTGAAACTCCACATCATCATTTTAAAAACATTTTATCCTTTATAGTAAATATGGATTGGAAACCATTTGATAAAGTATTAATGTTTCACCTTTCATGATTATTCCCATAACCATCTTTACTAGATCCATGAAAATAGGATCCCTTTCAACTATCATCTTATTCAAAACTCCATGATCCTTTCTACTAAAAGCATCTTCATCCTTATTTTCCTACCCCGAGTGGTAGGGTATAGTGAAATCATAATCCTTGAGTAGCTCGTGCCATCACCATTGCATCATGTTGTGTTTTTTTGGGAGAAAATATACTTCAAACTCCTGTGATAAATATGAATATCAAAATTTTCACCATATAGATAGTGTCTATATATCTTTAGAGAAAGGATTATAGCTGCTAACTAAAGATCATTAGTGAGATAGTATTATTAATGAATTTTTAGCTGTCATGATTTATAGGAAATAACTCTATCATTCTGCATAAGGACACAACCATGCCCATTTTTTGAAGCATCACTATAAACAATAACCCCATCATTCCCTGATGGTATTTTCAAGATAAGAGAAATGAGTAATATTCTCTTCAGTTCATCAAAACATTATTCACACTCTTTTGTCAAAATGAATTTAACCCCTTTATATGTGATCTTGGTTAATGGGTTAGTAAATCGGGAAAAATTCTAGACGAAACGCCAATAATAACCTGCTAAATCAATAAAACTACATACCACAGTTATACTTTCCAGTGCTTCCATTTCAGGGATTTCCTTGGACTTTGAAGCATAGATAGAGATTCCATCCTTAGAGAGAATATGGATAAGAAAAGAAATTTTAGAATAGTGTTCCATTGATTTTCATGATCTTCGTAGATTTTTTTAGTATACAAAGATATCATCAATAAATACCACTAAAAAGTCATCAAGATATTCTTTTAAAACTCATTTCATTAGATCTATGAAAACAAAGGGCGCAATAGTCAGTTAAACAGGAATTACTGTAAACTCGTAATGCACATACCTAGTTCAAAAATCTATTTTTGAAATGTCATCCATCTTCACAAACAACTGATGATATCCATATCAATTGATAATCTTTGAAAAATATTGTGCTCTATGAAGTTGATTGAATTAATCATCAATGTGAGTTGGTTAATAATTGTTCTTTATAGTTATTTCATTGATCCCTCGGTAGTCAATACACAACCTCATAGATCCATCTTTCTCCTTAACAAAAAGAACAGGGGCTCCCCATGGAGACACACTAAGAAAATGAATCCCTTATTAATCAATTCCTCTATTTTTTTCTTTAGATCCAATAATTCCAAAGTTTCCATTCTAGATGATGTCTTCGATATGGGTTTTCAACAAAGAATTAAGTCAATGGAAAACTTAATTTCTCATTCTAGGGAATTTCTAGGTCAATATTTGGAAACAAATCAACATATTCTTGCACAATAGGTACATCCTCTATTGGAACACTCTTTTCCTCACCCTTAGTAATTTCACTTCCTTCCTCCTCAATAATTAAAATTTATTAGATCTACTGGGGATGGATCTAGATAATAATTAGATGGTGATGTTTTTTCTCTAAAGATAGGGTACTCATTATCATCATCGAAAATTGTAACCTCCTTCTTCATAAAATAAATTTTCAAATCATGGTTTGAAATACAATCCATAAAGGGAATTATATCAAATTAAATCATGGGTTTGATGATGAGATTAGCAGATAAAGCACATTTATATACCCAAATGGGAACTCATCCACAAAACATTGTTGCAATGATACTTTCCATATGAATTTTAATTGAAAACATTCATATTAAATCAAATTTAAAATATATAAGTTTATGAAAAAACTAGGAATATATAAAACAATGTGATGATCTAGAATCAAATAAACAATTGGATAAACATGAGGAAACCATTAAATTACCTACCACAACGTCATTTGGAACTTCAAACTCAGTTGTAGTGATCACCTAAGCTTGGACTTACTCCCTTGGCCTTTTCTGAGGTTTGTTTCCTTGGCTCATAGGAAATTCATTTGCATAATTCCTTGTTTCTCTACAATTGTAGCATTAAAAATTGGAAGGCTCTATTATTCCATTACAATCGCGGTCCTGGTGGGCTATTTCACCACACTTTTAATAGACTCACATTCCCTTTAGGCATGTACCAGGGTGTTTCTTCCCATATTTACTATAGGATGTAAATTCATCTTTTCCCTTCCATTCCTTAATTCCATTTCCAGAGTGTTCAGTAGATCTCTTCTTCTCTTTATTTTATTTAAAGTCATTAGACTTAGAGAATTATTTTTCTATCATTATACCACATGAGACAATATCATCGTATGATTTGAAGGATTGTGAGACTAATGTTTGATAGAGAAATTATTATAACCCATCAAATAATCCATCCATATTACTCCTTGGGTTATGTATATAATCTGTTGTATGCCTTTCTAACATTGTTATGTTAGCCACATATTTGGTGACATTCTCACCCTCCTTTTTCCTCCTACTCAGAAATTTTCATTCCTTATCCTCACGATGGTAATAGAGAAAATATTTTTCTAATAAAATCTCTTTAAACTCTTTCCATGTCATATTTTATACTTCTTAATCCTCCTTTTTGTTTTGAAATAATGACCACCATACCGACTATAATACCCCGACCCTATTTACCCAGAGATGGTGCATTATTACATAACATTGGAATGATCATAATGAGTCAAATCCAGAATGATATATCAGTTTAGTACCATTGGAAGTACTAGATAAAAACATATGTTTTAAAATACATTGTGAAATGAAAAATACAACATTGTGCCTCCTTTGAACACAATCATCACCCTTAGGATATTTCTGCAGGTCATTCATAATATACTTCGTCGCATCTTGGGAAAAATAAAACACATAAATGGGTGAGCCCAAGTGTTGAGTAAGGATAACAATATATCATAAACTTTCATAAATAATTACTAACATATTAGGAAATGTACAAGACAAATACAAAAGAATTCAAAACATAAACATCTGCATAATATGGAAAATATTAACCAAATAATTTCATTTACATATTCAAATGGATATTCTACTAGTCGAATAATCACATGTAATATCAATAACCAATTTCATAATGTTGTAATGAGTAATGTTGGGAATCATAACCACATAGTAAAGGCCTCATGCCATGACTATAGATTAGATTTTTTTATGGTGTTTTTCAAAGAAACAAGTTTGTCTCATGAGACCTACCAATGCATCGAGGATCTATAGTGGGGTCCACCCGTTACTTACTAAGTCCAATGCATTCCTCATATGAAAAGGATGAAATATAACATAAACATTCGTATTAAAACTAACATATGAAATGTTAATAATTTAACCATAAACCATGAATGGTATAAAAATAACTCATCTGTAGTCCAAAATATCACAAAACCTTCAATACAATATGGAATATTGTATCATAATAAATCAACTTCAAACAAGTGTAAAATCCATTAATGGATGTTTTCAAAGACGAAATAAAAACTATTTGAGAGAAATATATATTTTGGTTTTGAAATCATTTATAAGTAAAATTATTTTAAAACAAAACATTTATTTTGAAAATATTATTTTAATAATTTAAGGGAAGCTATGAAGGTGTTATAATGGTGGAAAATATCTGCATTTGATGTTTAATTTAAAAAAAATTCTTTAATAAATTTGGTTGAAAAGGTTATAAAGGACCATATTTGGAAAACGACAGAAAGATTCCTTAATAAACATTTTATAAAAACATAGATAATGGAATAAATGAATGTATCCCATAGTCTAGGAAATAGTAAAAACTTTTTGGAAAACATTTTTTAGAAACATGGATGTGGATGATAATGAGGTCCTAGTAGAAACTCACGTATAAACAACCTCATAAAATGAAGAGATTGTAGAATTATCCCTTAATTTGTACTTTTAAATGGTTGAGGGTCATTAAACTCTTTTATAATTGGTAAATAATTTTTATTAAATTATACAACAACCACATACATAAATATGATATCATATGTGATCTTCAATTATTGCATTGTTAATAACATTTCGGTAGTATCATTGTTTCGGGTGCTAACTGATTCATTTTCCTTTATATGTTTTGTCAGGTAAGTCATGTTGGATGTAGATATAATGAATTTGATTCATATCCAGAATTATATTATGTTCTTAAAAATTATTTTTAATCATAAAATGAAAATTATTCTTGAATGGTTATGAAGGGTAATGAATCTCAACGCGTTCATGGAGAAGGTAATCTGTATGAACACACGAGCGACAATATCATTCTATTGATGGTGAAATAGTATATAATTGGATGGTATATAGTATATAAAAAATAATTAACATCATATATCTACTATTTAAATCAATTATACTCATTATTAAACCCATCCAATTAATGAAGTGTCGAATAAAAACAACACCATGATGTGGAGACTGTAAGTCATACGTACACATATATGGTGACTTTTTCAATCATAGGATGGATAGAACAATGAATATGTATGTACCATATATATAATAACATCATAGTAAGTATACTGTACTGTATTTTGTTTATAGAAACCACAAATATAGAGGATGTGGAAAAGGAAATGAACTTTGAACGAGGTGATGAAATTATTATCTCTTCTTCAGGTTCTTCCTTTTGATTTGATAAAAAGGGCTCCATAGGTCGGCTTTATGATCAATGTATGTCCTTTAGATTAATGTAAGGGTTTTTTGAATGATATTTGAGCATAGGTTGGCCAAATCCAAATGGATTTGGAGGTGTGATTTTGATTGAAGGGGATGTACTCTTTTATAAGAGAGGTTAGGGTCACTTTACGAAAACATTGAAATAATCTTTTATTATACTATCATATTCAGTTTTTAATAGATCTAAAAATATTTATTTTGAGGAAAAGGTGTGGATTGGTTAAAAAACTCTCAACTAATAGGTTTTAGACAGGTTTAGGTCACCATATTAACCATATCTTTTAGATTTAACACATCGATAAATAGTTTAACTTTTACAATATGTTCTTGTATTATTATAATAAATGTATAATAAAATTAATATAAAAGTCAAACAGAACCCCAAGTGTTTCATTATTGATATATAAAACCTTATCTTAGTCCTTTGGCTAAACCATAGATATTTAATAACATTATATCAATTGATAATATAGTGTTTTTTGAACACATTTATGTCAATTTTAAGTCTATTTAGAACTAGGATTTTGTGAAAGTCATAACAACTTTATCACTTAAAACAAAATTTATCAAATCAACCCTTATATTTCAAATTAACCTAGAAAATTATTTGAATACATCCAAAGTCTCAATTTAAAATTATATTATTATTTATAATATCGATTATTTTAATCTTTCAATAATAAGGAAATTACTCCATCATCATTATGTCATAAATAAATTTAATTATTTAAAATCTAAAATTTATAAATAAAATTCCATTATGTAGGAAATATTCTTATCTTTATAATTAATATATATATTCGAATTTATCTTTTGTATGACCCTATATTAAAAATGGTTTAGTAATTAAACCTTGAATTTATCAATATTAACTCTTCTTTAAATAAAATAATAATAAATCTCCAAATATAATCCAAGTGGACAAAAAATATCATATATAATTCTTATGGTTGATTTTGGTCGAAATAAACTTATCCAATTTAATTAGGACATGTGTTATGGTAACTATAATATCATTTTTACCTTTAATTACCATATTTACTTTTCACCATGGTAAATAAGTTTCAAAAGTAACTATTCACCAAAAAAAAATTTCATCATATTGAATTAAATATTACTTACTTATGTCAATCGGATCTCTCGGATTTTTTAAATTCAATTAACATAAGCGGTAATATTACATTTTATGCAAATTTTCAAATGTGCCTAGAAGGTGGGTAAAAGACGTTAAAAGTTCAATAAACTTATATATATATATATATTATAAGATGACTCTAATGAAATAAATTGAACATATATAGGTATTATGTATCTATTTTCTCCTAAAATAAATTTAAATAAAATAACTAATTATTTATATAAAAAATCAGTTTTAAATAATAATGTATTGTTTTTTACTGTTCATTAAAAATTGAATGTTTTCAGAAAAATACCCAAAATTCACCCTAAGATAATTATGATATTACAAATTCAAAAATGAAGTCCATTTTGAAAAATTAAATTTATAAAATTACAAAATGTGGGTATTAATATTTATAACGACTAGTTTGATTGGTTGTCGCGTATTGGAACTCGAAGTTGTGTTCAACACAATCTATTTCATTATTAAAAGAGAAAAGTATTGTGGAAGCTTGAGTTGGTACATATTGGATACTAAGAATCATTTCAAATGATCTCAATAATTGGAGTTATAAGAGAATGTTATACTTGATGGGAAAGGTTATTTTGGATTAAAATATTGAAAAATAATAATTTTAAGCCCAAGGATTGTAATAGTGTTAGTTTTTATAATATAAAATATATTTAAACAAGAATATATATTTATAATTCTTTGATTCCCTTCAATCACACAATAAATTCATTAATAAAAAAGATAATAAGAAAAAAAAGAAAGCAAAATTAATGGAATAATTCATATTTTAAAACACTTGAAGTTTCTTTTTAGTTTTTGAAATTAAGTTATTTATTTTTAAATGGTGTTTTAACCCATTAATCTAATTTTAGGACTATATAACCATTTAATTATTAATTATGTTGTAATTACATCAATATTATGTCATCAATCATGCAATATTTGAAAAATATTATTTCTAATATTTATTAAGAAAATAACGTTTGTCAAAAAAATTATAAAAATTATCCTTCTGATAATTTAAATATATTGATTCCAAAACTAATGTATTTAATTTTAATATTTAAAAAATAATGTAAAAAACTATATGTTATACAAAAAAAATTAACATGATTTATAAAAAATATAAACCAATACATTATTTGAGTTACCTAATTAGAATAATTATTTTATAACGTTCTAATATTTATATTTACTTACATTATATATATTAAATAATATTTACAAGTCAGTTTACAATTTTAATTTTCAAGTTACTATTCTAATGATCCTGTCATTATTCTAGAAATCATATTACTATTCCCATTATATCACACACCAGATCTGATTTTTTACTTTAATATAATCATAGTTTGTCATTAAATTAATTCTAGAGGTTTTATGGGAATTATGGATAAATATAGAGTTTTATATAGGATAATTTCCATGAATAAGGATCCAAAACTGTGTGGAATGGTTCTATATTTTTGGTTTGGGATGTTTCACGGTTTGAGAAATAGTACGAATGACCATAGAAAATCATGTGGGGTCTGAGTATTATTCCAAGGGGTTGTATGGATTGATCAATTTTTTCATCTTTTCATAGGATATCGTGAAAATTATCTTTTGAATGGGATGATTTCCTCACATGGTTGGTTCACTGTTTGTCAAACCATGCATCCTAACCATTTAAAACACTCCAAACCATTAAAAATATAGGTTTTAACCTTTTTCCCTTTGGTAAATTTTATTCCTAATAACCTATTTATCTCATTTAGTATCTATATAATAATACCCTAGGGATCTAGAGGATTCTCCTATGTGATTAATGGAAATTTTCCTTCGTTCTTGATGGATTTCTCAAGGTATGTTCAGGTTTTAAAGTGGTTTCCTCTTCCTTTCATAGATCCATACAATATTTCTTCTACCCTTATATGTTTGGAACATGTTTGGGGTGTGTATTTTAGATATAATGGGTTTTATGGAGGTTTTATATATTTATTATGGACATAGGATCAACAAGACCTAATCTACTCTTCCCAGTTTCTCTTTTAAAAGGTATTTAGTTTTACCCTCAATTTTCAATTAGGTCTTTCTATAAAATGGGAAAATTCTATGAACTTTTTCTTATTTTTATAAATTCTTTTTGGTTATTAATTTAATATTTCTTAATTATTTATTTTAATGGTTTTTATTGGAATTTTTCTTTTTTAAAAATATTTTTTCATTAAAAATTGTTTTCTTACACAATGTTATTGATTAAGTGCTTGAATGGTGGTGATAATTTAGAAAAATTGGTTTTATAACAAATAATAATATTATATTTTCTTTGAAAATGTTTTATAAATTGTAAACATAGTTTTTAAATGTATTAGGAAAAACTTTATACATTTTTAACCTTATGTGGGTCAGGAATAGATATATCACCGATGGTGTGAGTAATGCCACTTGAGATTTTCTTTCATATAAGCATGTCTTGTTTCACTAGAGATTATACTGGTTGAATTAAACATAGGCATGTATTGGGGATCTATTTTTGTGTATAGTATATATTCCAATATTCTAGATATAAAATGGTTTACACTGTATCTTTTGATAGGATTTTCACATGATGGATAGGTTATGGTTATTTTCTCACATGCCTTAACATGATGGATTGGTCATGATTATTTTCTCACTTGTTTTCACATGATGGATTAGTCATGGTTATTTTATTACGTGTTTACCTTATGGTTTATTCATGTATTTATGGATTATGGTTTGATTTTTATCAATTGGACTTTTCTTATTCGTTTATTCAAGTATATCAATTATTTTTATGAATAAAAAAGGGATGATTTCAAAATGGTTTTGAATTATAGAAATTCCTTAAAAAAGTAAAATTATTTTAAATCTAGACCTACAACATTCTTGATATTATAATGATTATAGACTATGTAGTTTAATCATACTTGGATTAGTTTTCACACCCTACATTTACATTTGGGTGGTTGTAGATGTTGTCTTTCAAGACCCATGTAATGGTAAAGTTGTTATGTACCACGATAAATTTTTTTTATCATATCATTACAATTGGGATGGATTATAGCTGATGATTAGTCTCACTGACACATGTTCATTTTAACCTTTAACACTTTTTTGGTTTATATAGTTTTACACAGGTTGTAAATATCTTATATGTATCTATTTATCACAATTTTTGTTTTTGGAAGTATATATTATTCTGTAATATATGATACTTGTTTCTATTTTATCATTGATCTTAACAAGTATGGTGGGTAGATCACCTGACTTGTCCATCTCATCAGGGTTGGTTTATTATATAATGGTACGAAAGGGAGGTTACCCTTCCTGAAGTGTGAATAAACATCCTGGTTTTGGTTATATGTCTTTTGTATATAGGAGTTAGGACCATCGTAATTTTGGTAGTAGGTTAGGGAGGGTGTCTGGCCATCTCACTTTTTTTTCTATAATTGGGTTTCCATGGGTGATCAGAATATTTTCAATCATATTGAGACTTGAAATTTAAGGACATTTGAATAAACTATTTAGTGAGTATATGTAAATTTATATGTTCCTTTTTAGTGTTAATTTTTATTCGAATATTGCATATTTCATTACATTATCATTATTTTAAGACATTGACGTGAATTCTTGAAGGTGGTCAGATGATTTTGGATTTTTTTCTCAAAAACATTAATGGATATTTTCTTATGTATATTAGAAGATGACTTATATGACAGATCTTTTGAATTTTGGTGAAGATATTATGAGATATGTTCCATGTGTTAATACTCTAGAGTACCATTATTTGGTAAAATCCATAATCCACAATATTTAGACTCTTTGTCAAGATGGTGTCAAGAACCCAAGTCATGCAGTTAATCATGACTCAAAATTTTCTAAGAAGAATCAACTCATCTTTCATGGTGGTGAAGGACGACATGAATCTAAGGAGTGGATTTATTAGATTGATAGGATATTAAACTTCTTAAGGACTCCTAAGGACACTATATTTTGTTTTTTTTACATACATGCTCATGGGATATAGGAGAAGATAGTAGGACTCTATTGTGAAATCTTTTTTGCGTGAGGATTTTACTAGGGATTATTTCAAGAAAATAATGAATCAGTATTTTCACCCTAAGATGATACATGTGGTAAAGACCTGGGAGTTTCGAGACTTGATGAAATTAGGTCATACAATTCTGGTTTATTCAACCTATTTTGATGAGTTTAGGATTTGGGAGGAAAACTAGTCACCAATGAGTAACTAAAAAATTAGAGGTTTGAGTTGGCATAGAGTCTTGATATTCTTTTAATGTTGAGTCACATGTTCTTTATGACCTACATAGAGGTAATTGAAAAGAATATTTGGATGATTTTAGCATAGATTGAAATTATGGTTTAGGTGGTTCTTTAGTTAGTACAGTTGTCATCCAAAGTATGTTTTTTTGGGTAGAAAATGATGTGATGGGGTGGTAAATTGTATTCAAGACCAATTTTATGTGATTAATCAAGATAGATGAATATTTCCTTCTACTAATTTGGATGTAATGTTTATACCAAGGCTCACTATATGGATAGTCGCAACGCTTTTCATCATTGTGGACTATCAGTCCATATGAGGAATTTTTTGAAAGGATATCCTAGTTAAGTAGGGATAGATTTTCTCTCACAAAGACTTCACAGGTTCTTATAGATCCTACCATGTGAGGTATGTCTAGTCATTACCCCAAGGTGTATTTTTATGATGGTTTGACAAGATTAATTCATATAGTAGAGTTTGCGCCTGAGTAATATGAAGCATGGTGAGCTACTGTTTGAGATAAGGTTTTTATTTCACCTTCTATGGTGAAATATTTGTGTGTTATATGTTATAAAAATTCATATATATTTTCAATGTTGGATGATGGATTGGGATTAAATTTGGAACATAGGCCTTTCTTGTTGGATATTTCCATGCCATCGGGTAAGTGCTCTAAACATTATTTTAAGTGCCCCACATGTCCAGTGATGATAACTGAATTTGAAATAGTGAGGATCCTTTTAGTTCTTGATATTGAAATATTTGATCTGATACATGGAATGGATTGGATTATAATTGTTGATTCACTTATATATAGTAATCATCATTGGGTTATATTTTTATCTTATGATGGGGTCACTCATATTTTTTTAGGGTGAGTAGGTCTCTAGATTGGGAAGGGTGGGGATGTTGTTTCTTATGTTGGTGTAATATTATTTGAGATGTCATAGATGTTTCATGATTTTTTTACCTTTATTTGGGTAGTAATATCCCTTATGTGGTGTTTGGATTACCTAATTTTGTTTTGAATTATTATTAGGGTTTACCAGTATAGTGAGAGGTCATGTTTACTATTGACCTTGTCTTTAATACAAAACCCATTTCAATAAAATCTTATCAAATGGAACTTTCTATATTGTTGGAACTTAAATTCTTTGTTGAGGACATTCAGGATGAAGGATTTATTCATCATAGAATGCCACCATTGGATTTTATAATCCTATTTGTTAATAAATAATAAGGGTGTCTAACACTTTATATGGATTATCAAAAGTTTAAATTGTGAATGTTAAGAAAAAATATCATTCTCATAGGACTAATGATATCATTGATCATAATAGAAGGTAATGTTCATTTTAAACAATTTTATATCTATTAGTTTACCACAAGTTTAGAGTCTAATAAGAGGATATAACTAAGACATTATTTTTCATCCAGTATGGTCATTTCATGTTTCTGGTTTGGCCAGTTGGTCTCACTAATTCTCTTACACCATTAATGCCTTTGATGAATTGAATATTTCATCATTTATTTGGATCATTTATTATTATTTTATGTGATGATATTTTGGAATAATCAATTTAATTTTATAAGCATATGGACAATTTGGATATCATTCTTCTAACCATGAAGGAAAATCATCTATATGGTAAGATTTAAAAATTCTACATTTGGATTCAGAAAGTGAAATTTATATGGCATGTCTTATATTTGAGGGGAATATTGGTGAACATTATGATAAATATGACGTAAATATCCTATCAACAACCTAGAAATGTGTTTGAGATGGAAATCTTTAAGGGTTAACCTGGTTAATGGAGATTAGATTTTTATTATTTATCCAAGATAAAATCATTAATGGTAGCTTTATCCTGTAAGGTTGAAAAGGTTGAATGGTATGAATAATTTTAGAGTTATTTTGAGGGGAAAATGTGATTTTGAATTCAACATAATTTTTCATCCTTCAACAAATGGGTTTGAGTTATGATTTTATTCTGATTATTTTGGTATGGGTTTGGGATGTCTCTAGTTATAGGGGGAGCAAGTGCTAGGACATGGATCTCACTAGTTACGATCTCATAAGAAGAAATATCCAAAACATGATCGTAAGTTGTTAGTGGTTATGCCTGAACTCAAAAAATTCAATCACAATCTATTTGGGGAGTGATTTATAATGTATTCTAATCATAAGTGAATAAAATAAATTTTTACTTAGAGACTGATATAAATATGTTGTTGAGACTTTGGGGGAAGTATTATCATAATTTTGATTTTAATATTACATACACTCCTTGTAATTTTAATGTGGTTTTTGATGCATTGATCATAAAAGTACTGACACAATTCCTGAATGAATTAGTTTTGGAGTGGTCTGCAATAATTTTTCCAGCTGGGAGAATCTTGAGAGTGGAACAAGTTGGTGGAATATTGTTATTTGTATTGAAAAAAGTTTAATAATCTTTTGATGATTGAGTTTATCATTATTAGGTGATACAAACCAAATTCCAATGCCTTGGTAATAAAAATTAGTGGAGGGACCTCAGGTGAGTTTTCTTAGTCAAACATGGGAGCCTTATGGTTCCATAGTAGGTTGGTTGTTCCAATTTATTTTGGGTGGGAGTTGATGGAAAATGTAAAAAACCCTTGTTGTTATTTACACAATAGGTATAACAATATGTATCACGAATTTAGATGTCTCTATTTTTGGTTCGGGATGAGGGGGTCAATTAAATATTTATTATCATAATGTCTCACTAGTCATAAAATTAAGGTATATTACTAGAGATCTAATTGTTTATTTCAGCCGTTACCTAATCCAACATTTATGTGGGATAATATTTCCATTTACTTCATCATTGTCCTTCCATAGACTCATAGTGGGAGGGATTTGATTTGGGTGATCAATGATTGGAATACAAATTCAGGTCATTTCGAAGCAATAAAGCAGATGATGAAGGTGGAACTGGTCGACGACTTATATATCCAATAGATTGTCAGGCATAATGGGGAACCCTGTATGATTTTCTTCTAACAATGACATAAAGATCAAATATAGGTTAAAAAAATATTTATGGGGGTGATGGGTTCCTAATTGAAACAAACAATTAGCTCTCTAGTAATCCATATTAAGAAGGTGATGGGTTCCCGATCATGTGGGTTCTTGGTGTTTCTCCAAGGGGGTTACACAGTTTGACCAAATCAAGTGCCTTTTCCATAGATTCCTTTTATATTTTTTTAATGAGATAGTATCTTTACATTATTGGTGTATAGTTTTTCTAACCATACATTACACTTAGAACCTTTTAAAAAGTTGGTTTTTACAAATATTTCTCTTGTATTATTTTATATATAATTACCTTATAATGTCTTTTAGTCTTGGGTTAATCCTTCATAGTGAACTAGAGGATTTTCCAATGGTATTTTTGTTGATCTCCCCTCATTTTTGAAATTTATCTCAATGTCTGTTAGGGTTATGTAGTGGTTTCATCAACCTTTATAACATTCCGTCTAGCTTTATTTTCCACTAGTCTCTTGTGAACTCATTTGGGCATTGAATTTCAGATATCAAGGTTTTTATGGTGTTTTTATGTGATTATTATAGATATAGGATTGTTAAGTATTGATATACTCTTCCCTAGTATCTGTTTTAGAAGGTGTTTAGTTTTACCCTCATTATTAAGGTATGTGTTTATATAAAAATGGATAATTTTATAATTTCTATTTTTTTCCATGTAATTTCAATTGGGTTATACATTTAATTTATTTGATTAATGATTTTAAATGTCTCATTTTTAATGATTATTATTTTTAAGAGGTTTTTCTTTGAAATTAGTTTATTCACACCATTTGTTTGATAAAATACTTAAATGGTGCTTTTGATTTCAAAAATGGGGTTTCAAGAACTGATGTTGATTGGATTTTTTTTTCAAATGATTTATAAATTGTGATCATACTTTTAAAATGTGTTTGGGAAAGATTTTCACATTATTAACATTTAGTGCATCATGAATTGGAATGTCACTCATTGTGTGTGTAATACCACTGAAGGTTTAATTTCACATTAATGTGGTTAATAACAGTATTGGTTAAACCATTTGAATTCACCTTATGATTTGATTGGGAGTTATATTTATATCTTGTATATATTCTACTATTATAGAGCCAAAATGGTGTGTTTTCATTTTTTATTGTATTTTCACATGATGGATTGTTCATGAATATTTTCTCAAATTCATTCACTTGATGGATTGGTCAAGGTTATGTGATTACATGTTTACCTTTTATTGTATTAATTTATTGTATTGGTTATGATCTCTTGATTTGTCACTTATAATTGAATTATTCCTTGTTTTGAGAATATGAAATTATTTTATGAAAAATCACAGGGTGGTTTTCAAATGGTTTTGAATTATGAAAATTCTTTCTAAAAATATATTTTTTATGAATATTGTCCTAAAATTTTTTTCTTATTGAAATTTTTATAGATTTTGTTGTAGAATACTTCTGGAAATAATGCTCACACCCTAATTTTTCCTTTGTGTAGTTGTATATGTTCTTTTTCATGACCCAGGTATGGAAAAAAGAATTATATAGCATGAAAACGTCCTTTTTCATCATATATTTAACAACTTGATGGTTTGGAGGTGATATTTGGTCACATGGAGACTTATTTATATTATCATATCATAATTTATGGCTTAGCAAGTTTGGTTTGGATTTTTTAAATGTTAGATGAATCTATTTATTCTTCTTTAGGATATGGTTTTCTATCTTTTTTGTAAAATATAATACTTGTTTTAGATATCTTGTTGCTCCTAAGCACCATGGTGGACCGTCTCAGGTGGCATGTCTAGTTTACTCGGGTTGGTTTGTTACACAAATATTCATTTACCTTTAGACTTTAATTTACTATATCTCATTTCCTTCATCCAACATTCTTTTTTCCCTATCTCTAAAATATCTTTATACCATTTTAAAATTCAAACATATTTTTATTGTTTTTAGTGGGTGTAACATCACCACTTAATGTTTATAAAGTATTATATTCCCCTTATTTTTTGTACCTATTATAGTTTTTAAGATGTTGTTTTTCATGAATAAAGGGGCTAGGAATCAAGGGATACAATGTGAATAAGAGAATTGTATATTTAGTTTTTGAGAACAACCACTGGTAATCTAGTTGAGTCATTGTATGTCATTAGGGGAATATATGATCCGTTAGATTGATTGTTTACTCAGTCTAGGGGTGCATTAAATTCACCCCATGTGATTTCAATTTCACTCAATGTGTGCCCACTTTAACAAAAATAAGATAACCAATACACATATTTTATATTTTAATTATCTTTCCTTGATTATTGACTCATTTTATTCACCCCCACCACTATTATTCCTCAAACTTTGAATGATTTGGTGGTGCTACAATAGAGATTTCTTCCAAAATATCCCGTAAATTATTATTCTTCCATGACATTTTTACATATATTTATATCAAAATTGTGAATTCCATACATATAAAATGACATTTCCTCCCATTCTTCATTGATCAATGAAATATCTTTTAAGGCCCCAGCCTTAAACCTTACTTAATATTTAATTAAATGAATAATTCACATTGAGGAACTTTTCAGGTTTAGAGTTTTAGAGAATTAGGACATAAATATTACATCTCACAAGATTGCAAAGTAGACACTTCTACTAAGTTTTTATAAAATACAAACTCGTAAAAAAGAAACATGTCTAGTTCCATGTTTTAGACAGCATGACTTTTCCATGATCCCATCCTTGACCCTATTCCACTTTAAGTTCTGTGAAAACATTTCAAAAAAACTTGGGATGAGCATAAAAATCTCAGTAAGGGATACACAATGAATGAAAACTGTTAGTTTTTCAAAACAACAAGTAAACCATGTATACTTTATCAAAGTAATACTTTTAACCTTTATGAAGTAGTAAAGACTCTTCACTAAAATAAAAGATCATTACTTACCCTTTTGTAACAAAAAGATTACCATAATACACATATAAAGATCACATAAAATATATAGGTAACTTGGGACATAAACATACTTAAGTGGAATAACCATATGGTCGACTTCCACACATATCACTTAATGGAATAGCCATACGGCCGACTTCCATACCCAATGCATTGGAGGTTATAACGTAACCATCCATCCTGGTATTCACGGCACCACCCGTTATATGGTTTATCACGTCACCACCCGTAAAATGTCCAAGTACTGTCATTACACATAAAATATTGAAAATATAAACATTTTAATAACAACATTTCATTTGCAATCACAATATGTAATTTCAAGATAATGAATTAATCAATCCATTTTCAAAAACCATTTAAAAGAGATTTTTGAATCAAAGTGTCCCATACCACTTTGAAGATTTTAATGGAATTATAATTTTAAAACATTAATGTCCATATAAATAAATACTGAAACCCATTTTGAAAACAAGGACATTAAAGATAAATATTTAGAATAATGAATCTTTAAAACATTTAAAACGATATTTTTGTTAAAGAGTTTTTAACAAAATGAGTGGCACTTGAATACAAATAATTGAGGAATAACATTTAAACTGAGATTTATAATATCATTAGAATAAATGGATTCATGATATAATATGTCAAAGGACAGTATACACACCATATAAGAGTGAATTGGTGCATAACAACAATGAAGTCTCAATGGAAATGTAAATTGAGATGAAATCCATTATAAAGATGGTATCCTTAAATTAAGGATAAATCTATCACATAATTCTGTGTGATAAATATAAATACACCCAATATAATTGTATATTAAGTGTGTAATAATCAGTGTTCATTCACACATAATCTTGTAAAAACAAAACCAATGACATAGGTATTTAACTCAATGAAATGAGATTGGGTTATTATTTCCCATACAAGTTCGTAAGAATTTATCAATGGGATGATTATGTGTAGAAATAGTATATCTACACAAAGGTTTGTGGAAATTACAACATAGATATTCCACAAAAAATCTTGGCATAATAAAATCAAGAAGTAGAGGTTTAACCCAATGAATTGAAGGTGGGTTAAGCAGTTCCCTTATAGAAATCTGATAGCCTAACGGCGTCACTTTAATATTCATAAAATGAGTTGATGAGAGATAAAATGGTATCTCATCACTTGGACATAAAATTTACATAAATAAGGATATATAATAACATATACCAACATAATATTATGTGAATTAAAAGACATAACAAAAGAAGTATTTTAAAAACAGGAGGGTGAAAGGTCCCCATACCGACTTGGGTAACTTTCGAAACGTACCCCCCATTAAAAAAGGGTCATACAATGAATATGTAAATACCCATAAATAAAATAATATTACTCAAAGAGTATAATAATGGGAATTAAATACACCACTCAAAGTAAATGGTGGAAAATGTAGCATAAATCTCACAGGACTAAAAGTGAGATGAACAATCCCTTACGAAAACTCGGCAGCCTAACGGGGCCACTTAAAACTTCCAAAAATGGATCGATGAGATCAAATAGAGTCTCTAATAATATTAACATAAAAATTATAGTATGAGTAATATAAAATAACATCCCCAAACATAATAAAGATGAGCTTAAAGGTAATGACATAAAAGAGAGTGCTTAAAAAGAAAGAGAGAGGTAGGATCCCTTACCTCATATCCGACATGACTCGATCATTCTTTAACCTCCTGAATAATAAAATTTGGTCAATTTATGATTTATTAAGTACCTACTTTAAATATTATTATTCAGTTAATATCACATATTATAATGTTATAATAATTGGTTAATAAAGTGAGTTCATATCAGACGTTTTTGTCGATGTTTGGTACATGAGTCAAAATTGAACTTGTTTGAAAATGATTGTTCATGTAGTTATAAGTAAATCATCTCAATAATGGTATTAATGATTTAAATATCATATATATCGAGTAAATTTTCATTTTATATTACTCCATAACAATTGGAGATAAAAAGAAATGAAATTCACCGTTTATGGGGACGGTAGGCCGTACGTACGAATGAACGCTACTTTCATTTCTTTGTCATATTAATGGAATTAAAAATAATTGAGATATATATATATATTTTATAATTACAGTATAATATATATGTCATATAGGTCACATATGTTAATTAATTTCATTCTTTATACATTCCATGTATTGCATGAACGAGTCACATCACTTGAGGGGGCGGTAGTCCACACTTCCTCGTATGAAATTATTGCATTTGCACAACATGAAAAGAAAAAAAGGCATGTTTTAAATATAAAATTCAGAAGCATATAGAAAACATAAATATCATATATATCATATATAAAATATATTGACATCATAATGGACACCATTAAAGGTGTTAAAAGAAGATTGAACAATCATCATTTCGTGAGGCAGAAATTCACCAACCACAGAAATAGTATGCTCTTTAACCATTAGATGAATGTGTGTGTAAGTGTAGCTCCAATCCGTCAAATAACAAAATTCTAGTATATTTAAGATACTTTTTTTGTTACAAAATAATGGAATAAAAATATTTTAGGGGTTTGGAGAAGCAAAGTAAAACAAAATAACACAAGAGAAGACATTACCTTTAAACGGGTAACTCTCTTTGATTTGAGCCCAAAGGCTTCCTTGGAAATGATTATGCCCATAGAGAGGCTTCAATGATGAAGAGAGGGATGTGGAGAGATGAAATAGGTAGGGGTTGGCCGAGCCAAAGGCTTTAGAGGTGTGTGTAAGTTGGTAGAGGTGGGGACCTTTTATAAGAGGAGAGGAGGGGCACTCTTGGAATGTTATAAAATATTACTTTATTATATAATGATTTTCTGATTTTAAAGGTCCCAAAAGGATATATTTCGAGGATAAGGTGATACGGTTTCTAAATCCACCCATAAAATAGGTTTTTGACAAGTTTAGGTCTTATATTTTACATTATATTTTCATTTTATTTAAATCGTTAAATAATGAGGTAATTGCTGCATCATCATGGTGTCAGAAATAATTTAATTTATTTAGTGTCTAAAAATTATAAAAAAACTATCATGATTTAGGAAATCATTTTATATTTCTAATAAGTATTTATAGTAAAATATATTACTTGTATAACCCCATGTAAAAAAAATTTAGTAAAACAACGCATGTTTGTGACATTTTAATTTTAACTTTCAATAAAAAGGTATTTATGTCATTTTCCAACCAAAATGGCTCCATGGGGTCCCCAAGTTGACGCATGGATTGTATTGGTCGTGCATGACTCATCCAATGAGGGTAGGACATGTGTCTAGGTCATTTCATATTACTAAATCATTATTTTTACCTTAAACTACACTAATTACATCTAATCGCGATTAATAAACTTAAAAGTTACTATTCACCAAAAAATTATTTTAATCCCATTGAACCACAATTTACTTCTTAATGACAACCATGTATGTCAGATTTTTTAAATTCAAAACATAGAGGTGGTAAAATTTCATTTAAATGAAAAATTAGTTTCTTGAACTACCACTTAGTGGTTTCACTATTCATCAAAAATTGAAGTTTTTCAGAAAAATACTAAAAATTCACCCTAAGCTATATTTGATATTCCAAATTCAAAAATGATGTATATTTTAAAAAATTCAAAAAATATAAGTTACATTAATTAATTTAATAATTAATTCCTGTTGTCATCGCAAATAGCGTGTTTTTATGAAACAATAAGTCTCAAAAGATTGACACTAGTTTAACTCCAATTTCAAGATGAAATTAATTACAATGACCACTATTGGATTAAATGGTAAAAATATATCCTAATTTCACTTTTAAACCAATTCAAAATATAATCTAATAATATAAATAAATTAGATTAAAAAGAGGTTTTGAATTAAAATACAACATTTTTCTCTATTTATTAAAAATGAACTTTATCGGAAAAATACCAAAAATTTACATAAAGTAAATTTTGATGTCCCGATTATAAAGAAGATTTTTATTTTTTTTCAAATATAACACATAAAATTGTCAAATAGTCGATTTAAAATAGGTTCGTCATCAAAAGGCGGTTAATTGACATTTTAAAGAATATTAGAATGTTTACGCTTAAAATTGGATTCATTCGCATTTTTATTCCTCTAAAATTTATTGTAAAAAGTATAAATATTTGACAAACATATATAATCATTTTTTAGTTAGTTCTGTTCATTCTGGCCATTACAACGGCTAGGCGTTATCTACAATTTAAAATAATATTATTTTATTATCAGAGTGCAACGTATGATTTCAAAGGAACTCATTGTCGCGTATTGGGTACGCCATCGAGCATATCGTTCCCTTTAAAGTAATATTAATATTTTATTCACAACTATGGATAAATATAAAAATTTCATATTATTTATTTACCTGGGGTGTTACATATCTAGTTATTTTATGTCATTCCATTATCATGTCTAGATCCACTATCAAATAAAATCATTTTATGGGTATGTGTAATTCCCCGACACTAGTTACCCGGAGTCAGTGTATTATTACATAACATTGTCATGATCACAAGATATCATGTCCCAAATGACTGATCAGTTTACTACCCTTGGACGTACTAGATACATTCATAAGTTTTATATTACATTATGAAATGAAAAATAAACAACATTGTCTATCCTTTGAACACATTATTATCCCTTATCCAATCCCTGCAGTTCTTTCATTAAATAATTCTTTGCATCCTAGAAGAAATAAAACATAAGAAAGGGGTGAGCTCAGATTCTAAGTAAGGATAACAATATAGTATAAACTATGATAAATCAGTATAAACATTTTAGGAAATGTACAAGACTAAAACACAAGACTTTTGAACATAAACATTAGCATAATATGGAAACGATAAATCAATTAATTCCATTTAATCATTCATATGGATATTATACTAGTCAAATAATCTCACATAATATAAATAGTTAATCTCATAATGATTCAATGCGTAATTCCAGAAATCACAACCACTTATTCAAGGCCACATGCCATGACTATAAATAAAAAATATTGTCAAGGCATTTTTCCAGGTCACTAGTTTTTCTAATGAGACCTATCAATACATCGAGTGGATATAGTGGGGTCCACCCATCACATTCTACGTCCAATGCATTACTTATATTGAAATGGTGAAACATAACATAAACATTAATATTAAACTAACATAAAGAATGATAATAATTTAACTATTAAATTTAAATTAAATAAAAAAACACAACCACAGTCGAATATATCAAAAAAATACCAATACCATATGGAATATTTTATCATAATAAATCATCTTCAATTAAACATAAAATTCAACAATAGATGTTGATATAGATGAAATCAATCCAAAAATTATTTGAGAGAAATATATCATTCTACATTGAAATCATTTAAAAGTTGCATAATTGTAAAAGAAAACATTTATTTTGAAAATATTTTTATAATCTTGTAATGGAGATTTAGAAGGTGTTATAAAATTGGAAAATAGCCACCCCCACTATATAAGTTAAAAAAACATTCTTCTCATAATTTTTTGAAAAGGTCATAAAGTACCATGTTTGGAAAATGACGGAAGTATTCCTTTAAAAATATTTTATAAAAAGTAAAGTAAGGGTATAAATTACCTTAAACTATAGTCTAGGAAATTGTAATTTTTCTGAAATACATTTCTATGAATCACCGACGTGGATGATAAAAAACCCAGTAGATACATACATATAAAAAACATCAGATAAAAATGATATTGTAAAATTAACTCTTATATTGTAATTTTACTAAGTCTAGGGTACTTTAACCGCTTTAATAATGGTTAAATAATTGTTATTTAATGATAAAATAACCATATACATAAATATTATATCATATATGATCCTCTAATATTTCTTTGTTAATAATATTTCAGTAGTATCATTGTTTTGGGTGTCAAATGATTCATTTTTCTTTATATGTTTGGTTATGTGGGTCATATTGGTTATGTAGAGGACGTATTTGAATCATATAAAAATTATATTATCTTATAAAACCTTAATTTTTTAATCATCAAATGAAAATTATTCTAGAATGGTTACGATGGGGAATGAAATCACATCGCATCATGGAGACGGTAAGCCGTACGTACACACAGGTGACAATATCATACTATTGTTGGTTAATTCATATGTAATTGGAATGTATATAACATATAAATAATCATTAACATGTTATATTTTTTGTTTAAATAAATTATATGAATTACTATACCCATCCAAATAACTATTTGTTGATTAATAAACTACACCATGATGTAGAGATGGTAAGTCGTACGTACCCACGCACGGTGACATTTTCCATTATAGGATTGATATAATAACTAATACAGTTGTAACATATTTATAATAACATATTAGTATGTATAAGGTACTTGAATTATTATTTTAGTATGGAAACAATAATTAAAGAGTAAGTAGAAGAGGAAAAGAACTTTGAAAGAGATGATAAAATAATTCGCTCTTCTTCAGATACTTCATTTAGAATTGAACAAAAGGGATATATAGGATGGATTTATGATCAATGTTAGGACTCCAGGTTGATGTGGGGTTAGTTGGGAGGTGATTTTATCTTAGGATGGCCAAGACAAAGGCTTCAGATGTGTGAATTAAAATAATGGGAGGATCCATTTTTATAAGACAGGTGAGGGGAAATTTTAGGAAATCTTGAAATATTAATTTATTATAAAATTATTTTCAGGTTATAATAGTTAAAGATTTATTTATTTAGATTATAATGTGAGGATGGGTCTAAATCATATCAAACAATAGGTTTTAGACAAGTTTTTTTCATTATATTAACCATATATTTTAGATTTAACACATATTTAAATAGTTTAACTTTTACCATGTCTTCTTGTATTTTTATACTACATGGTTAATATTGTTACTATAAAATACCAATGTAAGGTCAAGATGGACATTAGTGACTTATCTAACATTATCTATGTCTTTTGGCCGAATATCATATTTTTATGAATTTTATATCATTTAAGAAAATGGTATTAGTTTTGAAAACTCATATATGTCAATTTTAACACTATTTAGTATTTGGTTTTTGTGAAAGACATAAAAAAGTTGATTACATTGAACAAAATATATTAAATTATCCTCAACATTAATATTTACCTATAAAATTTATGGATGTAATCAATAGATTCAATTTAATTGTTTTAATATTTATAATATCAATTATTTTAGTCTTTCATTAATAACGCCATTACTACATCATCAACGGGTCATAAATTAATTTAGTTATATAATTTCTAAAATTATAAATAAAATATGATGGTGTAGTAAATATTTTTATCCTTATAATTAATATTTATATTTGAATTTATATTATGTATATCCCTATATTAAAAATGGTATAGTTATTTAAATTTGAATTTATCATTTTTAACTATTCTTTCAATAAAATATAACAAATGTCCTAATCTAAAACAAATGAATAAAAAGGATCTTATTTTTGTCCTAAAGTTTGTTTCGGAGAAATACACTTATACAATAATATTTGGACATGAGTTGGGGTAATTTTATATTATTATAATAATATTTTTACCTTTAATTACTGTATTTACTTTTAACTGTGGTAAAGAAAATTAAATAGTTACTATTCACCCAAAAAAAAACTCATCATATTCAACCACATTCTACATAATGATGACAATAATTTCTGTAAGAGTTTTGAAATTCAATTCAAAGAAGTGGTAAAATTACATTTTGTGCAAATTTGACAATGTTTATAAAAGGTGGGTAAAAAACATTAAATAGTTTAATAAAATCTTATATATCTAATCATATTACAAAATGACTCCAATGAATTACATTAGACTATTATATGTATTATGTATCTTTTTTAAATTTAACATAAATTTGAATAAAAAAATATAATTATTGAAATAAAAATTGAGTTGTAAAATATAACATAGTTTTTTTTACTATTCATAAAAATTGAATATTTTCAGAAAAATAACAAAAATTAACCCTAAGCTAATTTTTATATTCTCACTCCAAAAATAATTTCCATTTTTGGAAGATAAAATTTATAAATATTCAAAAAGTGGGTATTATTTTTCATAAATTCTTTTTAAATGACTAGTTTGATTGGTCATGGTATGCTAGAACTCGGAGCTTTGTACAACACAACCTGTTCTATTAATCAAAGAGAAGCATACCGTGGAAGCTTGGGGTGTTACATTATTTCCTCCATCAATTAATTTCATCCTCAAAATTTCTTGAATATTATTGGATAAACAAATTCATTTTTTCCTTCTTCATAAGTTCGTCAAGTTCCCACATTGCCTATTCAATTTTAGGGTTTCTCCAAAGAACATTTACCAAAATAGTCATCTAGTTTCTCAAAACATGTTCTCTGGTATCAAGAATATTAATAGTCTCTTCACAATAAGACTGATTAGGTTCCATTTCTATTTCTTCAAAGTTGAGCACATTCATTGGTTCTGGCATGTATTTTTACAATAGTGATACATGGAACACATCATAAACATTGGATATAATTCACGGCATTTCCAAACTGTAAGCTACAAATCCAATTTTTTCAAGAATTTCTAAAGGTCTAATGTACCTGGGACTTAAATTACCCTTTATAATGAATAGTATAACACCCTTCCATGGATACACCTTCAAGATATCATGATAACCTACTTGAAATTACAAATTCTTACTTCGGTTATTGGCATAGCTCCTTTTCCTACATTGAGATTCTTTAATGTGGGTTTGGATAATATTCATCTTTTCAATTGCTTCCTTAACTTGTTCTAGGCCAAAAAGTTTTCCTTCACCAACATCATCCCAAGAAGTTGGTGTGAGAAATCTCATTCCATATAATGCTTCATATGGTGCCATAAGAATACTTGAATGTAAGCTATTTTTATAGGAAAATTCGACCAGAGGTAAATATTGATCTCACATACTTTGAAAGTCAAGTGAAAAATATCTCAAAATGTCCTATAATATTTGAATAGTATATTCTGATTATCCATCAATTTGAGGGTGGTAGGCAGTCCTCAAATGATGTTCACTACCTAGGGATTTTTTAAGAGCTTTCTAGAATATTATTGTAAAAAGGGGATCATGATTAGAAACAATCGATAGGGGCACACCATGGATTCTTAAAACTTCATTAATATATACACTTTCTAAAAATGTTCAAGTGGTAATTCTTCTCTTATAGAAAGAAAATGTTCATACTTGGTGAGATGATCAATAATGATCAATATTTCATCATTACATCTAGGAGTCTTTGGTAGCCCTTGGTCAAAGTCCATTGAAATATCATCCCATTTCCACACAAATATGGGAATAGATTGCATGAATCCTCTAGGATGTTGTCTTATAGCCTTCACCTATTGAAAAAACATACATATTGACACATAATAAACAATCCCACTCTTCATGTTGTCCCACAAAAAATGTTCCTTCAAATATCTATATATCATAATGCTACTAGGTTGTATAGAGAAATTTGATCTATGTGCATCGTCTAACAATTCCCTTTTTTGATCAGGTATATCAAGACCACAAATCCTCTTCCCAAATTTCAAAAATCCCATCTTTATAGAAGAAATCAATCAATATACCATAATTCAATGGTTTTATTTTCTTTTAGAACCCTTCATCGTCAGTTTGAGAAAATTTTATCCATTCTAGTAAAGATCATTTGGAAACACATTGAAAAATTATTGATGTTTCACCTTCCATGGTTACTACCATATATATCTTTACTATATCAATGAATACATGACCCCTTTAAACTCTAATCTTGTTCAAAACTCCATGATCCTTTATTCTCAAATCACCTTCCACCTTATTTTCCTTCCCAGTGTTATTGTGTAATGTGAAATCATAATTCTTCAGTAGTTCGAGCCATCACCTTGGCCTCATATTGAGTTCTTTCTGTGAGAAAATACACTTCAAATTATTTTTATCAATATATATCTCACATTTTTTACCATAGATATAGTGTTTCCATATCCATATAGAAATTATTACAGTTTCTAATTCAATATCATGAGTGGGATAGTTTTTTTTCATGGATTTTTAGCTTCTGTGATGTATTGGCAATAACTCTATCATTTTTCATAAGGAAAAAACCAAATACTTTATTTGAAGCATCACTATAAATAAAAAACCCATCATTCCCTGATTGTAGATTAAAGATATGAGTATTGGCTAATCATCTCTTCAATTATTCAAAGCATTTTTCACACTCTTTTTTCTAATCAAAATTAACTCCTTTACATGTGACCTTGGTTAATGGGTTAGATAAATAGGAAAAACTCTAGAAGAAACACCAATATTAACCTACTAACCAAATAAAATTACATACCTCAATTATACTCATCGGTGCTAGCCATACGTGGATTGTCCTTGTCTTTAAAGAATCAATGGAGATTCCATCCATAGAGACAATATGTCCAATAAAATAAATATTCTCAATCTAGAATTCACACTTCCTAAACATCCCGTATAATTCATTTCTTCTAAGAGTTTTGAAAATATTTCACATGTGATTTTCATGATTATAATATCTTTTGGAGTATACCTAGATATCATCAATAAATATAACTGAAAAGTGATCAAAATATCCCTTAAAAACTCTATTCATTAGATCCATGAAAACAAAGGGTTAGTTAGTAAGTCCAAAAGTAATTACTGTATACTCGTAATGCCCACACCTGGTTCAAAATGATGTCTTTAGAATGACTTCCTTCTTCACAGAAAATTGATAATATCTGGAACGAATATAAATATTTGAAAAATATTGATCTCCATGAAGTTGATTAAATAAATCATCAATGTGAGTAGAGGATACTTGTTCTTTATTGTTAAAGCATTGATCTCCATGTAGTAAATACACAACATCATAGATCCATTATTCTTCATAACAAAAAGAATAGGGTATCCCCATGGATAAACACTAGGGATAATAAATCATTTATTACTAAATTTCTCTATTTGTTTCTTTAGTTCCACTAATTCTACATTAGTCATTCAATAATAGGACTTTGAAATGGGCCTTGAACTAGGAATTAAAAAAATAGAAAAGTCAATTTATTGTTCAAGAGGATATCTAGGTAAATCTTCTTGAAACACATCAACATATTCTTGGACAATTAGTATATCCTCTATTAGAAGATTCCATTCCCCACCAATAGTTATTTCACTACATTCTTTCCCAATAATTAAATTTAGTAGAGATACTGGGTGTAGGTCTATATGAGAATCTGATGGTGGCATTTATTCTTTAACGATAAGGTATTCTATATAATCATCAAAAATATAAACCTCATTCTTCTTACAATGAATTTTTGCATCATGGTCCGAAAGAAAATCCATATAAAGGATTATATCAATTTCAATCTTGGGTATGAAATATGATCAGAAGATAAAGAGAATTTATATGCCACAATGGAAAATGATTTAAAATAATTTTTTGCAATGGTATTTCTCTTATTAGATATAACTGAAAATCCCTTAATAATTAAAATTTGAAATATAAAATTTTATTAGAAAACTGGGAAGATATGAACGAATTTGTTGATCTAAAATCAAATAAATCATTTGTTAATTTTGAGGAAACAATTATTGTTCCATACACCTTGTCATTAGGAACTTCATCCTAAATAGTTTTGATCACAAAAGAATGAAATTTCTCCCTTTTCTTTTTCCGAGGTATGTATTCTAGATGATTAGGAAATTCATTTTCATAATGCCCCATTTCATTACAATAGTAGCAATGAACATCAAAAGCCTCTTTCTTCCTCTCACTATAATGAGCATGGTGGCCTATTTTTTCAGACTTGTAAGAAACTCCCATCCCATTTAGGCATATACCAGGGTGTTTCTTCCCCCAATTAATGCAGGATGGAAATTTAAATTTTACCTTCTTCCTCTTATTTTCTTTTCCAGAGTGTTCAGAAGATCTCTTCTTCTCTTACTTCTCTTTGAATTCATAAGACTTAGAGAATTTATTTTCCGTCTTAATATAACATGAGACTATTTCATTTTATGATGATAAGGATTCTGAGAATAATTCACAATAGTTAAATATATTTATCCCATAAAATAATTGATCAATATTACTTCTTGGGGTATGTATATAATCTGCAGCATGCCATTTTAATGTTGTAAAGTTAGCCTCATACTTTGAGATATTCTCATATTCCTTTTTCCCAAGACATGGAAATTGCCTTTCCATATTCGTTCGATGATCAAGAGGAATGTATTTTTCTAATAAAATCTCTTAATACTACCTCCATTCCATATTTTATAATTCTTAACACTCCTTTTTGTTTTGAATTAATTACCACCATTGATCTGCATCTCCTGGGAGGCGATAAACTACCTTGAAAACTTTTTCCCTTTCACTACTTACTAAAGCATGAAATATTTTCTCTAAATATGTTATCCATTTGTCAGCTAAAAATGGATTTTTAGTCACATGGAATAGTGGTGGTTATTTTCTTCATGAATTAGTATAATATTTGTCCACCGCATTTTGGATCACGGTGATCCATATGGGTATGGTTATTATTCATAACCTGAGTGATTTGTCCCAGTATGGTTATAAGTTGTTCAACCGTAGTTACAACAACAACTCCACTATAATTATCTTGAATAAGAGGTACATCCTTATATGGATTATGTGCAGTGATATATTTTATATTCTTTCTACTAGGGGCCATTTCTAAACAATAGAATACACAATATTAGTTTATGAATCACAATGCATAATTCCAAACATGTAAAATACTTAACATAAATTGAACCGTTTATGCATATAATCTAAAATCATAAAAAATATTTTCATTGTGGATGTATTTACACATAAATCCATCAAAATGGTTTGCAAAGAAAATGTGAATTATCCTAAGCACATCCCCTACGAATGTCAAACCAGGTGCGCAGTAATGCCTGTTATCATGTACCAGGATACCCTAGGTGAAGACCGAAACTCAATGTTGAAGTTTTCTCTCCTAGATACATATTTTCCAAAACCACGTCCACTTGTATATCCATACAATGATGCATTACATGGAAAACCCACATAATATCTATACTATGAAATTTTTTAGATGTTAGTCTATACTAATCCTCAAAGTCTATCTTAGAGTAATGTTATCTAATCCGACTTTTTCTAAATCTAGTTCTGAAGGATTGTACAAAACATCCTATGCTACCAAATATGACACCCTGACCCCAGTTTCCCAGAGTCAGTTCATTATTAGCTAAAATATTTGTGATCACAGGAGATCAAGTCTCAAAAGATAGATCAGTTTAGTAGCCTTGGAAGTACTAGATACATTCATATGTTTTATATTAAATATTGAAATAAAAAATAAACAAAATTATTTCTCCTTTTAACACACTCATATCCCTTATCCAATCCCTATAGGTCAGTCATAAAATACTTCTTCACATCTTGGAAAAAATAAAACATTTGAAGGGGATGCACTCAGATTCTTAGTAAGGATAACAATATATAAGATACTATAATAAATAATCATAAAAGTTTAAGAAAATGTATATGACTAATGCATAAGCCTTTTAAACATAATCATTAGCATAACATGAAAAAGATAAATCAAATAATACAAATTACTTATTCACATGGATATTCTACTGGTCTAATAATCATATGTAATATCAATATTTAATATCATAAAGATGGAATTCATAAGGACATACATCAAAACAGCATCGTCAAGGCCTTGTTCTAATACTGCAAATAAAAAATATTTTCATGGCCTTATTTCAGGATATTATTTTGTCTCATGAGTCCAACTGATGCATTTAGGGGATATAGAAGGCCCTAACCATCACTTAAAACATCCAATGCATTCCTCCTATTAAAAGGGTGAAACATAACATAAACTTTCACATTAAACTAACATATGAAATTCTAATAATTTAATCATAAACCATGAATGAAATAAAAATAACACATCCACAGTAAAACATATCATAAAACTATCAACAAAATATGGAATATTTTGTCATAATAAATCAATTTAAATTAAACATAATATCACATAATAGATGTTGTCATATATGAAATTAATCCATAAACTATTTGAGAGAAATATAACTTTCAATTTTTCAATCATTTAAATGTCACGTAATTATAAAAGAAAACAATTATTTTGAAAATATTCATAAAATATTTTAAGGGATGCTTCTAAGATGTTATAATGGACGAAAATATCCTCACCCTCTATATAAGTTAAAAAAATTCTTTTATTAATTTGTTTAAAAGGTTATAAAGTACCTTGTTTGAAAAATGATGAAAATATTCTTTTCAATTTTTTTATAAAAAGTCAAATGACGGTATAAATTAATTTAATACATAGTTTAGGAAATAGTAATAATGTTTTGAAATAAATTTTAAAAAACACGAATTTGGATGATAAAGAAGTCCCAAAATATACATACGTATAAACTACCTCGGATAATAATGAGATTGTAAAATTTACTCTTTCCCTGTAGTTTTCCTTATTATATGGTACATTAAAATTCTGTATAGTGGTTAAAAAAAATTTTAAATTATTTAATAAACATGTACATAAATATTATATCATATTTTTTCCTATAATATATCTTTGTTAATAATATTTTAGTAGTATCATTGGTTCAGGTGTTAACTGATTCGTTTTACATTATATGTTTTGTTATGTAAGTCATGTTTTTTATCGATAGGATGTATTTGAATCATATCCAAAATGATATTAAGTTCTAAAAAATGATTTTTTTGAATCATCAAATGAAAATTATTCGTGAATGGTTACGATGGGGAATTAAATCTCATCGCATCATGAAGATGGTAAGTCGTACATACACACGAGAAAAAATATCATTCTATTGATTGTGAAAACATATGTAATTGAATGGTATATTATATATACATAATAAATAATAGGTTATATTTATTATTTACCTAAATTATACCCATTCATATAATGGAGAGTTTAATAACAAACTACACCACTACATGGAGGCAGTAAGTTGTATGTACGCACCTATGTTGACTTTGTCATTCATAGGCTCGATAAAATAATGAATATGGTTGTAGAATATTTATAATATCATCTAAGAATGTATAAGGTACTATATTTTTTATTTTATTATGGAAAAAAAACTTAAATAATATGTAGAAGAAGAAAATAACTTTGAAAGAGGTGATAATATAAATATCTCTTCTTCGGATGCTTCCTTTAGATTTGAACAAAAGGGCTCGTTAGGTTGACTTTATAGTCAAATTAAGGACTATAGGTTGATTTTAGGGTATTTGGGAAGAAATTTGAGTATTTTTTGGCAGATAAAAAGGATTTTTAGGTGTTAATTAAAAGAAATGGATGTGCCTTTTTATAAGAGAGGTAGGGGCACTTTAGGGAAAGCCTTTATATTAATTTATTATAAAATTATTTTAAGTTTCAAAGAGTTAAAATGGATTTATTTATATTATATGTTTGGTTTTGAAGAAATACTCTCAACCAATAGGTTTTAGACATGATTAGGTCATCATATTAACCTTATCTTTTAGATTTTACTCTTAGTTAAATAGTTTAACTTTTACAAGGTCTTCTTGTATTTTAATACTAAAAGGTTAATTTAGATACTATAAATTGACAATATAACATCAAGTTGTTAATTAATAATATATAAAACATTATCTAAGTCCTTTGGAAGAATATTTCATTTTTAAGAATATTATATCATTTAATAATATAGATTTTTTTAAATCCAATTATGTCAATATTGACACTATTTAGTATATAGTTTTTTTAAAAGTAATAAAAATTGATTATAGAGAAAAAATACATTGAACCATACATAAAATTTTATATTAACCTAGATAATTCTTGGATTTCATAAAAAGTAACAATTTAAATTTATTTTAATATTTTTAATATCAATTATTTTAATCTTTCATTAATAAGCTAATTACTGCATCATTATTTTGTCATAAATAAATTTAGTTATATAATGTATAAAAATTATAAATAAAATACCATGATATAGGAAATAATATTATATTTCTAATGAGTATTTATAGTCTATTTTATCTTATGTATAACCCAATATTAAAAATGGTTTTGTTATTAAAATTTGAATTTATCATTTTTAACTAATCTTTAAATAAAATATAAAAAATGTCCAAATCAAACCCAAATAGGACAAAAGGGATCTTATTTTTTTCCTAAGATTTATTTTGGTAGAAATATAGTTCTCCAATATAATTAAGATTTTTTGGGGGGTAATTTTATATTATTAAAATAATATTTTTACCTTTAATTACCTTATTTACTTTTAATCGTGGTAAATAAAATTCAAAAGTTACTATTCACAAAGAAATTATTTTCATTCTATGGAACAACATTTTACATAATTATTTCAACCATGTCTATAAAATTTTTGAAATTAAATTCATAGAAGTGGTAAAATTACGTTTTATGTAAATTTTAAAATGTGCCGAGAAGGTGGGTAAAATACGTTAAATAATTCAATAATTTCATTTATATCTAATCATATTAAAAAATGACACCAATGAATTAAATTGGACTAATATTGGTAAAATGTATGAATTTTTACTTTAAAATATGTTTTAATAAAAAAATACAATTATTTAAATAGAAAATCGGTTTTAAACATTAACAAGGTGTTTTCACTATTCATCAAAAATTGAATGTTCTTAGAAAAATACAAAAAAAACACCCCAAGCATATTTTGATATTATGAATCCCAAAATGAATCCCATTTTGAAAAAATAAATTTTAAAATTTTCAAGAAGTGGGAATTACTACTCATAACTTTTTTTTAAACGACTAGTTTGATTGGTCGTGGTGTGTTAGAACTCAAAGATGCGTATATTTGTAGCTATTGTAATATTCAAAGATAAGCGTATTGTAGAAGCTTTGGGTGTTATAGTAAGTATTTATGGATCATCCTCCTAGAAATATTCTTGATAGAACCATTATGATAGAGCCATAATCTATTTATGATTGTTTTTCATATTAGTTGAGATATTGAAGTTATAAAAACAACACCATTGACCAAATATGGAATAGTCATGAATTGTATATGTTTCTATGTAACCTATTATGGATTGATCATCTTCAAAATCATTTATCCTTGATTCTAATATTAAATAATTTTTATGTTGATGGATTAGTAATGAAAAAATTTTCTTTGGATAGTGTAAGGACCCAAACATTTCGTACATAAATAGTATATATTAATAGATTAATATTCATTACATAACATAATGATCCATGATATAATCATTTAGATTTAGTTCCATTTGAAACATGGATACATAAACCACTAGTTCATAGGCGAACTACATCATCTTTCACTATGTTCTTCATGACTAGTACCATTATTAGACATATCAAACACAATACCATTATTTATAACCTATAGAAGAGAAATATAATAAAGAGTGATCTTAGAATCTTAGTATGGGTAAGCAAGTGAGATGTCCAAATAATTTGAGCATCAAGGTCTAATAAAAAGAGATGAACAATTGTAAACTATACTCTACATATCATAAATCTTACAAATGATGCATGGAAAAAATATAAGAAGTTTATAATATATGAGTCCTAATGGGATCATATAACATGATCCCTGGGAGCATGATATTTACATAATACATATATTTTTGGCACAAACAGAGGAAAATAAAATCATTTAATTTTTAGTCATGTCTCATTTCCAAAACTCTCACAGAGGATTTCAATTACTCCCCAAACCATCATAGTAGTCACGGTTCACAACCATGAAATTCATTGTGGAATAAGTAACTTACTAAAATGGGTACACTCTCTGTTATAGTCCTATTTATCACATGAGATATCAGTCAATACCGAATGTGTTGGAGGGAGAAATTGGTTCCACCCATCATTAGCTATAACAAAACCACAATGCTTTGTTATAATGTAAAACCATTTGTGGTTATAATATAACCACCATTATTTATTATAACATAAACACCTCTGAAAAATGAAATTCATACATAAGTGTAATTTAAGATCTTAAAACATTTATCAAGTCAGGACACTAATAAAGAAATATATTTCATAAAAGTATCATCATAAAAACCCCTGGGAAAGGAAGGGGTTTAATAAAAATAATCTCATCATAAACAAAAACCATTCATGAAAAAAATGAGGATGGAATCATTCGATCATATCCTTGGTAAAGCATAATTAACATCAAAGTATACCATCTTAAATGGGAAATTATTTTTCAAGATAAATTGAAATATTTTTGAGGAAAATAACCCCTTCAATTTGTAATAATTTATTATAAATCTTATAACATCCAAAATTTTAGAGAAAACATATTCTATTAAAATAACCACAAAAACTAATTATATGAGAATTAAAATATTGAGTTGTTGAGATGGTGTAAAATCATGTTCATGTCGTACATGTTAACAAAATATTTATTTCACATTTTTAGAAAAAGTAAAAATATCCTTATTCTGAATATTAAATTAAGATTAATTTTAAAATACATTGTACGAATCCAAACAATGGGAACAATTTTCCTTAAAAATCATTCTATGATTGAAAAATCATTCTTTAAAACATTTTTAGAAGACATGTGCTTGGAAGAAAAAGTATTTTCTGTAAAAGAGACAAATAAACATGGGTTTTTCTAAAAAACATTATTTTAGACGCTTGAGTACATAATGTGAGGAAAATTAATGTACAAAATTAATTTTAATTAAAATAATAGTGGTGAATAAAACTGATGAAGTTATAGATAGATAGATTATAATATATCATCTTTGAAATAGTAATCATAAACAACCCAGATAAACAATGAGATTATAACCCCAAACCCATACCACATTGTCCACTTTTAAATCATAAGCCCCATGAAAGGAATAAAATTATATGGATATGTATGATCTATAATTATCATGTATAGAATCTTAAAGGGTTTTATATACACCACACAGAAGAAACTAGTTTTGTATAAGGCATTTGTCCTATAGAAATAAAAATGAGATAGAAGTCCTTTTCCCATTTGGTAATATTTTGAATCTTAATCCAAATTAATTAATAAAACAAAACGAAACATCAATTATCATTAATATAAGTATATTAAATATAAAACATGTCAAAGGGATAGTATATGATGCAAATAAAATAAATTAGTATTTAATAAGGAATATGTTTCCCAGAAATAAAAAGAGACATGAAATGCCTTAACTTACATCTTGACTACCATAATACACATTTAAACCTCTTGAATAATAAATATAACTTTATTATAAATATATTAATAGACCATTATATTATGTATAATACCATATATGATCTAATTATTACATTTTTATTACCCATTTATTAATAATCCCTTATTGAAATCATGTTTTGGATATTAATTGCTACGTTTTTCATGAATGTTTTGGCTTGATATTTTCTGTAATTTTTCATTGATCAAGGTTCCATATTTTACATAATGTTAACCAAGATATAAATAAAATATGTATTCAATATATATGTATTTGTAGTAATATATTTTAGATAAGGATATAAAATGAATTACACCTTTTGTGGAGATGGTAGGTTGTACGTACACACGAATATTGTTTCCATTTTCATTATAAATGAAAAAAATAAATGTAAAAAATATATTAACTTTATAGAATAATTTTTATTACATATATACATATCACATATTTTCATAAAACCTATCCATTTTATGTTCTATAAAAACCATATGTGATGAATGACTCACATCGACTCATTGGGGAGTAGTATACCCTACACTTGAGCGATGTCATCATATTCCCAAAGAATGGAAAGAAAGGACATATATATGATATTATAACTATATGATCATAATTATTTCATAAATATTATATAAATATATTTTATCTATGTTTATATAAAACCAGGATAGGTTGTGATGGAAATTGAATTACATCGGTTCGGAAGTTGGTAGTCCACCATGAACACAATCTATATTATCATTTCCCATTTTATGGAGGAGGAGATGGATATATGTCATTAAATTAAAATAAACAAATTATATTTTATTTTAGAAACTTATTTTATTTAATAATCATATATAAATAATATTTTAATGAGTTATAAGAAGAAATCGCATTAAAACACATGGTTTAAGATTGTACCTCTTCTACGGAGATCTCATTTATGTTTAAATCTAAAGCATCATTAAGAGGGTTTAATAACAATAATAATTAATCTTGTATAGGTAGATGTAATTAATTAATGTATTTTTTTCATTTAATGTAAAAAATAAATGGTATTTTATGTTTTATGATGATATGAGAGGGTTGGCCTGTTATAAGTTGGAGAGAAGGAAAATATTGAATTATTGAAACGAAAATAGTGTACCCAAATTTAAAACCTTAAAAAATCACCTAAATGGATCATTATAGAACCTTATATGCGATAAGTAATATATATTCCTATATAATTGGAGTTTGAAATTTTTTGAGGTAATTTTGACCCTTATCCTTTTAGTTTAACTTCCTGGTAAACTTGTTTTTAACCTTAACAGTGATATTAACTTTTAATTTTTATTCTATTAATTTTAAAAAAAAATAAGTTATCCTTACTAATTAAAAGTAATTACGATTATTCTAAATATTTAATACATTTTTTGAAATTCTATTTGAATAATTTGGAAATGTTATTTTTAAATTGAACACACAAATGCAAATAAATCGGTTTTTAATAGAGAAACATTTCATAAGTATAGAATGTTTAAATATAAATATTGAACATGAAATTGATTATATTAAAATAAATTGAATTTATTACTATAGAATTGAAATAAAATTACATTTAAAGAAACATTAAAATAAAATTTATTTAGTAAATTATTTAATAAAAATGAAGTTTTTTTATAAAAAATAGTACTTTGTATTCATTGAAAATATGTGATTTTAAAAAAAATTCTAAAAAAATCACTCAAGGAATATTTTTACATTTAGATTAATAAAATTATGTTTACTATTTTCACATATATTTTCCAAAAGTGTAAAAAATTTCATTAATTATTTGTTCAAAAAAATAAATAAAAACATTTTTTGGAGTAATGTATTTTCAAAGAATATAATGGCTTTACAATAAGTTAAGTACTTATTTATTAATATATTTTATTTATCTAAAACCAGTATATTTAATTTTTGAAATTTTATTATTCCTATTTATTCCATCATGCATAATGTATATGTTATAATTTCTTTTTTAAAATAATATTAATATTAATATTATATCATGATTCATTTAAAATTAGTGTCTTATGTAACCCATGATATCAATGAAATTAAATTTATTCTAAAAATTTATTAAAATTATCAAGGTGTTATAGCTATACCCATGTTTATATTAAATAATATATGTATAATTCTTGATCTCTTTCTCAATCGAAAATGGATCCGGTGAATTTGTGACCTCTCCTTTGACATACCATGGAATTAGTTCCTTTAGATTAATTCTTAAGGTACATGATTATACAGCCCTTATTAACTCTAAATCCTTTAGATTTACTATTTTAAACCTCATTGAAAAACAATAATTTGAGTTTTGAATCATTGATGTGTGATCTCCTTCTATGTGGTTGTATGACATGGTTCAATATTCGATCCTTTGTAGAACTGTGGAGTACTTCGTCAACAAACCTGAGATAGGATGTCAATGGAAATTTTGAAATTTTGTACGCACATGTTAGCCATGCATTATTATTTTCAATATTTATAGATTTCTTAGGATTTTGATCAATTGTTTATGTGTGTGTGTATCCCATGAGACATGTTTAAGATACTTACATTCATGAGTATTATTACAACATGTTTGTTCATGTTTGATGTTGATCACATATATTTTATGTTTCAATAATTTTTTCATGATGATATTCTATATGTCATTTTTATGGTGTACCCTATTATCTATTTAGTCATTCCTTTAGTGGTAATTTTCTCTGAACTCGGAACAGGTGTACCATTGTGACATGGTTATCCTTTAGAGTGGTATTGCTCATGAATTACGGAGATGTAAAGGATATACCAAAGAATAGTATTGGGATATGATGATTGGAATAATGAAATATTTTTTCATAATATACATTCAATGTATTTTTTCTATGCTAATGTGTATAGTGTCACTCGGGTTGATTCATTAGTGATGGTATAATGTTTTGGAGTCGATTATTTTTTTATCATTTTATTGGGGGTTTGTATTGTAAAGATTAAATGATATTAGTTATTGACGAAGATGGGTTTAAATTTTTTAAAAAATATTAGAGTGAGTTTATTATTATGGAGTTAATCTTCTTTCATCCTCAAGATTTGAAAAATAACATTAAATTAATTTCCACCTCATGAGGTTATTTCGATTAGAACTCCCAATTATTTCATATTTTATCACAGCCTTAACCAGGGTTAAACTCATTATCAAGTCTAATTATTTGAAGGTTCAATATTTCATGAACCTAAATGTTTTTATGGTTCAAATAATCCTTGAAATTCACATTTCAAACCAAAATATCATTAATCTATAACATATTTTGTTTGACAAGAACAATATTAATTCAAAAAAATTTAAATGAGATAAAGATCACAATAACCTAACATCCCCAAATTATGACTCACCCCAATGAGTGATTTAGTAAACCATTTTGGTGGTTAATAGTATAGTTAAAAATGTATTTTTTGATGAGTTAAAATTAAATGAAAATTAATGTTAGACGTATAGAGTTATGTTCCAAACACACACACGAACGGTGAAGGGATTAAAAACATAATTTTTATTGAATAAAAATTTGAAAGTATGAAATTATTTTTAAATTTATTTGATCAATTTTAAGACAAATAATATTGGAAATTTTATAGTGGATGAGAAATAGAGATGATTATTAATAAACATTCATTAATATTAAAATGAAAAGAAAACGAACTTACTTGATTAAAAATGAAAACATGGGAAAAAGAACACGAAATGAAAAGTGGAAGAGATGTATATATTATTTAAAAAATATTAAAGAAATTAATTGTAGGAGTTGTAAAAGGATTTGTTAATTCTGAATATTCACTTTTAGTGAGAAGTTTTAAACACTTACAATGAAAAAATTTAAGTGTATCTATAGCCCAAGTTAGTGGATTATTTTCCTTCCAAAACTACCACTCAAGTTGGCTTAATAAATTTTCCTTTTAAACAAACATAACTTACGAAATATTCTTCTTAAAAGTTGTATACATAGAAATTGAACCTAAACCCTCAAACTTTAGTGGCCATTCAACTATTGAAATGTTTTCTTGGGAGAATTTTTAATCCCACTGGAAAAGACTAGCTTGAAATTCTTTTTGAAGCACATTTGGCTTATAATATTCCATATAAAACGCATGATGGGATTTCTAAATTTACACTAGATTTTTGTAAATAATGTAAATTTCTAGTTTAAATCCATCATCGGAATTTTTGGGATATCATAAAATGTAATTCTCATTGTTAAAAATCAATTTAAGAGATATTGCTTCAATTGAATGAACTAGAGGAGATTCTACTTGATTTTTATGATAATATCAATATCTATAAAGAAATGGATATGGTAATCCATGAAAAACAATTATATTAAAGGTATTCAATAATGTCGAAAAGTTAATTCTCTTCAATTATAAATTTTTACTTCACTTAGGTAATATTAATTTTCGTCAGGAAGGTCCTATTTTTAATAATGTTTCCCATTTTGGTAAAGTGAAATTCCAAGAACTTTTTTCTGGAAGTACATTCAGAGTTAATAATAATCAATGAAAGAATCACCATGAGAAGAATCAAATCTTGGGAACCACATCAAAAAAACACTAAATCTGTAACTACTGTATTTGACCCACCACTAGATGGAGATAGTGACCCACAAAATCCAAACCAAGGGTATTACATTCCCTTCAATTCCCTCTCCATCTCCTTAGACTCTCTCAATATTTGTTGTTCTTCATCTCTCATTCTCACCATTTTTATCACTTTCTTTAATAATCCCATTTTTCACTTCTTATTTTGTGTAGGTGTTTATTTTCAAAAAAAATTAAAATAATGAAAAACATAGAGTGGCACTTAATCGCCATTAAAATTTGAAATTATTTCCAACCATTTTGGGGGTTGAAAAGGCCTTTTTATCTACTTTTTCTAATTTCCATCATAAATTTGAAAAGATAAATTTTTATGGAAATTAAATAATCAATTAGGAATTTTTGAATATGAAAATTATTTATCCTCAATAATGAGGAACAATTTTAGATTTCATGTCAAGGTCACATATGCACAAATTTTTATATAGTGTTTTTTCACCCATGATTGAGAGTCTTTAGTTTGGGGATGTTTGAGGTAAATTTCATTCTTTAAGGTACATTAAATTAATAGTGGAATTTTCTGAACAACATGAGAATCAAAATATCTAAGTATCCTCACATTACTATTGCATTTATCATCTTTTTAGAAGATCCATCAACCCAAAGATAATCATTTTTGTGAAAATCACATTATAAGGAAAAACCATGTCCAAAAAAACCTCTACATGGATTTACACTTTATAATTTACTGAAATTTATGTGTGGGGGAATGGATTTCAATTTTGGTATTATTTTCTTCTTTATAATGTTCCATCATATTCCTGGGGGAAATTATTTAGTTAAGAGTCAGGGATAGGTTTTTATTCAGTGTGTTCTGAAATGGATTAATATATATGCCATTTTGTGTTATTTTTATTGAAAACAGTTCAAAATAATATATGAAAAAAAGAAAGAAAATTTAAGAAAATGGAAAAATAATGGGTTCTATATTTGGAAGATCAAAAATATATCTTTTTGAACCTTTGAACTTAATAAAAATAATACAATTAGTTTCATGAAGATATATAAAACGGTTTTATGATGAGTGAGAGATTTTTTCCAAGTGTACCTTTGTAAGAAAAAGAAAAAAATTCGAACAAAAAATAACACCTACATCAGGTTATCTTATGTGATTGGGATAAGTTATATTTTTTTACATATTATATCACCTTATTATAATTTTACATATCTTTTGTGTCCTATATCACACATTCATGCCCATGTAAATATGTGTTCCAATAAAATTCATTGTATCATTTCAAAAAATATGTGTTTCTCTTTCCATGTTGGTGTTTTACCTTTCGTTTCCACTCTATTGGTCATTATCTTCCAACCACCTCAGAGCCATTAGAACCCCCATAAAAAGAGATCTTGATTATTGTTCACTTTAGAACATGTAATGGATTCTGAATTATTTTTCAAAATCTAATATTGTCACATTTTATTTGTTTAATGAGTGATCCTCCATTAATAAAATTTTACCATATTGAGTCAAGTATTTTCTAGGTGAAAAAAGTTTCCATTTATAATTTTGAGCCTGAAATGAATTAGTTTTAGGACATTATTATTGTAAAAAAAATTTAGGAATTGATTAGGGATGAATGAACTAGTATAGACCCCATAATTAGAGGAAGAAATTACAATATTTTTTAGGAATAAGAGTGATTCAGTTGTGTTTTTATATTTAGTATACATGGGGACTTGATAAAGATCAAGTTATGGGCTTTTGAAATTTTTCATTTATTCATAACTTTTTGTCTACTAATTTTACTTATTCTCAATAAAAAAAATTCTAATTGGTGTGAAATTACATGTTTTAATATTAAATTTAATTTTTGAAATTTATTTGAATAAATACATATTTAATACAGTTTAAAATTTTTATTAGAATTATCACCATGATTATCCATAGTGTGTTATTATTGTTTTAATGGGTTCCTAATTCAATTTATGAAAAAAAAATTAAATAGAAGATAAAGAAAATTTGGCCATTGGAATGTTAAAATGGTCCACACAAGAAGGACCAAATAATATTTCAACGAAATTGGACCATCCATGAATATGGAAATTATAGGATCAATCAAAAATCCCAAATATTATTAAAATCCAAAACATATTCTTGTATATCATGTATCATATTGGGTAATAACTATAAGTCCCAACACAACCAATAAGGAGGTCAATTGTACCATAAAACTCCCACACACAATTCTATATACCATTTGAAAACATCTGAAAATTACTAAATTTCTTCTAAATCAATTTAACCAATTGAGATGAAATGTTGTTTGAAGAAATTTAAGATCTTGATACCAAAATTTGTTGAATATATCTATTGGATTTAAAGGAATATAAATTTACATACATTCATTTAATTTTAGACCATATAAAACTCAAAAAAAATTAGAAAACAACACATGGATTCGGAACATATCCCTGGCTTTGCCTCCAAAAGTCTAACGATCACCAAATTTGGAGCCAAAGTTATGGATATTTTACAAAAACATGAGTTTCTGTAATATTTCTTTGTGATTTGTTCTTTGGTATATATGATAATTCCTTTATTTCCGTGAAGATTATATAAAATTTTAACAATTTATTCTCAATATATGGACCCTTATATAATAAATTTTCCCCATAAAATTTCAACTCAATTGGATGGTTGGATTGGGATGAAGGCAATGAATAGTGTAATGTTTTCAAATATAATATTGAATTTGTGGAAGTAATTTCAGGCATAAATTGGGCTCTATAATGGTTGATTCAGGAATTAATATTCTAATAAAATATGATATATAATATCCTCAAACATATTGTGGAGTTTTTTAAACTTTTGGCTTCTCGAATGGGATCAAAAATTCAATCATCATGGTTGCTCTAGTTTCATTGATAGATTCTTTTCCTTTCTTGTGTGGTCCATTTATCCCTTCAAAGATCCAAATTTCCTTAATATATAGTTTAATGATATGAATTATTTGGAATTAGGTATTTAAAAAATAATTAAATAATTTGGATTAGTATAGTGATAGTTCTAAATGGAATAGTGAATTAAATAGAATCTGGATTAATTGAAATAATGCTAAAAAATTATATTCAATATTAAAAAATGGTATTCCACAGTAATTATGAACTTTCCCTAAAAAAAATAGTAATATTTAAAGATCAGATGTTATGAATAAATGAATTACACCACTATTCATTATAGATGAAATGTATTTCAATCAATGTGTTGCAGATTCCAATTAACATGTTTATGCCAGGTATAATGCACCAACCCTAGATGTTCAGAGCCAATAAATTATTTATTAAATTGGAATAGATAAAATATTTAAATCCCATTGTAGGAAGTAGATTACCAATTTTTGAAAATAAAATTAAGCACATGATACCCATTTTACATTGGAAAAAATAACGTAAAACATAATACATAAATATAATAATAAACTACATCATTGAAACTCATTGAAAGGATTCAAATTCATAACAAGGGTAAAGGAAAAAAATTACGATGACTTCAAATTTTTTTAAGGGTAACTAAAATAAATAAATAATGAATCAATAAGAATTAATCTACATTGAATGGTGAATAACTAAGAACACATTCCATTTAAATAAATAGATAAGGTATAATAAATATAGAATGATAAGAATCCTAAATAACATGTCATTAAATAAATAAATTAAGAATGAATTATGTACAGTTATTTTTTTCACATTGAAAATATCATGAATATGAAATACTGAATAAAGAATAAGTCAATGCTTAATTATTGTAAGTCATGTCTCAAGCACATGAAAACCTATAATGATAAGATTTATCCTCCAAATAGTTTGAAACTACATGTAGAATCCTATTTAATTAGAAAAAGTTATTTTTCTAATGAGAACGAATCAATGAATAGAGGAGATATATAATGTATTTTACCCTCCCATCACAACCTTTCCAAATAATTCCTCATATCGAATAATTGATTCAATCAAAAAATATTATGCATTATTGAATACATATATAAAATAAAAGATACAGATTTCAAAATAATTCAAAAAGTAATCAAATAAATATTAATGTAAACACAATATATAAAAATGGTATATAGTTTAGGAAATAATAATCCTATCACCCAAGAATATGTATATTTAAATTAACACAATAATGTGATTGATTCAATGGGATGTTGACAATCATAAAAGAAAGAGATATAGTAAAGATTAATTGTACCACTTGGTAATTTTAAAGCTAACAAATATGGGTGAGATAATTCAAAGTGAAACATAAAATTATATGAAATATTACATATCCATGATGTTAAAATATAATGGGGTAGTATATACGCAATAATAATGTGTATTGGTTCGTAATAATAAATAATTATCAATGAAATGTAAATTTATATGAAATTACATACCTTGAGTTTACTTTTGGTTGAATGTACTATAACCTACTATATAATGATTTAAAATATGATAAAAATTTTACCATAAATAATAAAATATTTATAATATCATATTTTATCTTATTATGAGGTTTTATTACCCATTTTATAATAAGGATTCATTATTTTTACTATTTATTGTGTGAATTACCTAGTTTTAGATTGTTTTTTTTTGACTTTTTCCTTGTTCTTTTTATTAATTAGATCACAATTTCATCATATAAATAATGTACACAATTATTTAAATATCACAAATTTCTATTATAAATATATTTTTAATTATATATAATATTTGGATATAAGAAATAAAATTCACATTTCCTCGAGATGGTATGTCGTACGTATGCATTAATAATACTTCCATTTTTCTTATCGTATCGAATGATAGAAAATTAAAAGATATCTATGTATATTATAATTCCAGTATCATATTTATTTAATTATGAAACATATGTTGATTAAAACCATCAATAATATGTTCAATGTATATAATGAACAAATCACATCGCTCTGAGGAGGTGGTAGTCCACATGTCCCAAAACAATGTCTCATATTCCAAAATATAGAGTGTGTAAATGTATGTGTTGTATAAAAATTAAAGAAAAATGAATAAATTAAAAATATAACATATGTCATATATAAACTATAAATAAATCATTATTCTATCCATGAAAGGTGCTAAATGGAATAACAAAGTACATCAGTTCGCAAAGCGGTGGTTCTATGTACACATGAACAATGATTGCATATCTCATTTGATGGATGTGTGTGAAATTTTAGTTTAAAAGGATATCATAAAAACATTATAGTATATTTAGGATAATTATTTTATAATAATTTAATTACATAAAAATAATTTAATGGATAGATAATTAAATTAAATAAAAGTGGTCATTGAATAATGTTGCTAATTATTAAGGTAACTCATTTTGGTTTAAACAAAAATAATTATTTGGTTTTTTTTACCCAAGGTGAGGCTTTTAGGATGAATGGAGGAAATTTAAAGGATTTATTTTGGATTATTTTTGGAATTAAAAAGGTATTTTGAGGTGTGAATAAGTGGGATGGGTGAGTACCTTTCTATAGTGGAGGAGGAGTGACACTATTGTAAAATTTTGAAAAGGGAATTCCCCACAATTTTTCCTATTAAAAATGTATCCAATAATGGTCCCAATATAATCCAATGGAGGATAGGGTATAAATATGAACATGAAATGAATTTCAGACAATGTTCAAGGTCATTTTAGGTTGTCTGTTTCAATATTAATCCTTTACTAGGAAAAAGTATTTCTTAACCGTTATAAATAATTTTAATCACTTTCACTGATATTGTTTTTTAAAAAAAAATTAAACTTTTTAGAAATTATAAATGATGATGATTTACAATATAGAATGCATTTTTTCAAATTCCAATCTAATAAATGGAATTAATTATAATAAATTTAATCCCATGGATGGGATGACAAAGCAAGTTCTTCGAGTAAAAGTTTTCAAACGTTTTGTATGTTTTTATACCCAATTCCAAAGTGAAATTGATTCCAATGACCTAAATTTTATTAATTTATATATTATTTTTCTAATTTTTGTTTTAATAAAAACAAAAAATATAATTTAACCCCATAATTAAATTAGGTGAAAAAGATTATTGAAATTTCATTCACTTTTATTCACAATTCATCAAAAACTGAAACATCACATTAAGATAATAATAAATCAATATAACCTAATTTTGAGAATTATTTTTGAAATATGAATTTTATTTCATCATATTAAATATATTAAAGTACAAAAATACAAATTTAGCATAGGTTCTCCATTAAAATTGGGTAAAACTGTTTTTATAGGAATATAGGTGTATGTATATAATAATGAGTTTGTTATTATTGTATGCCTATCAAATGAAATTCGATGAATTTAAAAATATTTGGTTGAATATATAAAACATAAATTTAATATATAATTTATCTCTAAGTGTTAAAATATTATTGACTATGTAAAATGTGAGTAAATAGGGTTTTTTAAAACCTGGGGTTATGTGCATTGCTAGATATCAACAAAATTAAATTTATTCTAGAAGGAAAATATCTTAATGTCTTGGGGTTATATATTACTCCCTCATAATAAAATTATTCCTAAAATTTTAAGGTTTATTATATTCTAAAATTATTTTTGTATCTTTCCTTCATTTAATCATTTGGTTCCCATGTTGCTTTATCCATTTTTGACTTCTCTAATGTACCGTTACCGGATGAGTCATCTCATTTCGCAACACATGATCTCAGGTTTCAAGAATCTGGATGGGTTATTCTTAGTATGAAATGTCAGGTTCAGACCCTATATCATCATAGGTGAGCACATGAGTTGGGTTTTCCATGTGCTTCCCTAGAATCAATATATCATACATAATGTGTACTTTTGAGATATTTGGCTGCATTTCCCAATGATAATACATAAATCTTACTATTTTAATAATTTAAAAGGTTTTGATGTACTTAGTAATCAGTTTCCTTTTTCTATAAAACATTATAACACCATTCCATGTATATACTTTCATGAAAACAAGATTTGTCACTTAGAATTCTACATATTTTTTCCTACTATCTGCATAACTCTTTTCCATACATTATGCTACCTTAATTTGATCATGAATATCCCTTTTCTTTTATATCATCTCTTCAAAAATTTCAGGGCCTAGGAGTTTCCTTTCACCAACTTCATCCCATCAATCTTGAGTATGACATGTTGTTCCATATAATTCCTCATAAACTACAATTTTAATACTTGAATGGAAATGATTTTTGTAGGAAAAATCTACCAATGGTAAGTAATAATCTCATATACATTAAAAGTAGAGTGATAATCACGTCAACATGTCATCTATTATTTTAATTATTCTTTTCTTCTATCCGTATGTTTGAGGATAATAGAATGTTCTCAAATAAAAAATAGTGTCACGTTCCTTCAGAAGAATTTTCCAAAATTTTGTTCTAAATTGGGGATCACGGTTAGAAAAAATTTAAAAATATGTACCATGAGGTCTTAAAAATTAAATACTATAGTGACTTGAGAGGCACTCAACATTCATATCTTCTAATATATCATATAAATTTATAGATGTGGTTATGTGATCAATAAAAACCAATATTATTTCATTTTTTAGGTTTTTCTTTGGTAGTCCCATGATAATGTCCATTGTAATTTCATCCTCTTTACAAATTGGAATTAGAATTTGAAGAAATAATTCATTAGGATATTTCCTCACAACATTCACTTGTTGGATAACCAATCATTTAGAAACTAAATGACCAACTTCCCACTTAATGTTGTGCCACAAAAAATGATCTTTCAAGACCCTATACATATTTCTTCAATGAGAGTGTATATAGAAATTTTAGCTAACACCATCATCGAACAATTACCCTTTTTATCTCAAGTATATATGGAACACATAGTCTCATTCCAAACATAATAACACCATCGTGACACACAAAGTATGATAGTTTTACTTTATTCACACTTTTAATTTTCATCTAAAGTTTCTCATCATCACATTGAGAATTATTTACCTCCTATAATAAATATGATCATGCAACATTTGAAAGATTATTGATGTGTCTTCTTCTTAAAAAATTACCATATCCATCTTTAATAGACTACTAATCAAAGGATCCTACTAAATCCTCATTTTTCTTATAATTCCAAGTTGCTTACTACTCAATGTATCTTCTACCTCCTTTTCTTTCTCTAGGTGGTAGTGTATCAAGAAATCATAATTCCCAAGTAGCTCGTTCAATCACATTTTCCTTTTTTGATAAATTTATATGATAATATGTATTTCATGTTTTTTATGATTTGTTTATATCTCACATATTTCACCAAATATAAAATGTCTCTATATTTTCAAAGAAAATATTACATCCACTAACTCAAGATCATTTGATGGATAGTTTGGTTCATGAGTGTTCAATTGCATTGATTCATATGAAATGACATTCATTTTACATTATAAAAAAGGTAAATCCCTTTTTTATGCATCATTATATATGAAAAACCCATCACGTCCAATTTGTTGAGACTAAATTGGAGCATTGAATAATCTTATCATTAGTTCTTTAAAGAATTCATCACATTCCATTTTGAAAACAATATTAACCAATTTACATGTAATATGTTTTAATGCATTATCCAATCAAGAAAATTATTAATGAATTGCTGATTTTAACCTTCCAAACTAGTGAAACTCCATACTTCAGTTATGTTTTTTTGTGTAAGCCATTTTTTAAATTCATTTTTCATTGTAGGATAAAATTATATTTTATAGTAGTAGATAATGTGGACAGTATAAGGAAATTCATTAAACTAAAAATCACACTTATTTGATTTCCCATATAACTATTTCTTTCTAAGATTATTAAGAATGATTCTAAAGTGATTATCATGTTCCTCATAGGATTTATAATACCATATATTATCATTAATGAATACAACAACAAAATCATCAACATATATCTTGAATATTCTATTCATTGGGTCTATAAAAATAGAGGGTGTATTAGTTAATAAAAATGAAATTAATTTAATCTCACTATGTCTGTACCTCGTCCAAAATGATGTATTTAGAATGTATTACTTTTTCACTCAGAATTAGTGATACCAAAATAAAGATCAATCATTAAAAAATATTGTTCTATGTGATGTTAATCAAAAAATTCAACAATTCAAGGTAGATGATACTTTTTATTTATTGTAAAAATAATTGATTTCCCTATAATCAATGTTCAACTTCATAGATCCACATTTAATATTGTCAAAGAAGACATGGGCTCCCCATGGGTAAACAAAATGCTGAATAAATCCCGTGTTATCTAAATCCTATAGTTTTTTCATCAATTAAACTACTACAATAATGAACATTCTATATAGAGTCCTTGTTATTATCCTTTCATCAGTAATTAAATTAGCATAGAATTCAACTTCACACACTGGAGGATGTCCAAGTAATTCCATAGGGAATAAATCTATGTCTACATTCACTATAGGTACATATTTAATTCAAAGATTACATTTATCATCACTAGATATTGTTTCTACTTCTTTCCCTAGAATTAAATTCTGTAGAGATACTAGGGGTGGATCTAGATAATAATCAGGTGAAAAATATTGTTCTCCAAAGATAAGGAATTTTGTATCTTCGTCGCAAATTGTAATTTCAAACGTCTTGCACTATTTTTTAGATCATATTTTCAGAGTCAATTCATAAAGAGGATTATATAAAATCATCCATATATAATACTACCATATATGCAATTAAAGCACATTTATGTGTTTTAATTCGTACTTCCTAACACATCTTTGTTATAATGAGACTATCCTTAGGAATTTTTACTGACAATGCTCTTATTAAATTAAAAAGAAAATTCTTAATTTTCTTAAAAAACTGTGTTGATATAAAATAATGTGATGATCCTAAATAAAATATGGAATTGGATAAATTTGAACATAGGATTAATGCACTGTCCACCATGTCACCAGGTTCTTCTACCTCATTTTTTGTGGTATGATAATATTATAAATCTCTCATTTTACTCTTATATTGGAGAATCTATTGATGCTTGGGGAATTATTTATCATAGTTCCCCATATCCATATTGTTGAAACATTATATTTTTTTTCATTCAACACTTTTCACTCATGATCCTGGTTACCCCTATCAATACATGTATGACAAACTCCAAGTCCCGTAAAATATTTTTTGGTTGTTTTTCCCAAAGTTTTCACTAGGTTGAAAATAATGAGTTTTTGGATGCTTCATGGAAAAATTTCCTTTTACATTATTCTCATATGTAATCCTCTTATCTAGGTTTACCTTGAATATATTTACACTATAAAATAACTACTCCATTTTAATGTCACATAAAACTATTTCATCATATGATGAAGAAGTATAAGAAACCAGTTCCCTTTAAAGATTTGTCTTATAAACTTCTATGAATTGGTTGATCATAAACTCTATGTTATATATGTAATCATTATTAAACATGGATATAATTTTAATGGTATATTCAAAATATTTAGCACTTTATACTTTATTTTTGTTTAAGCTAAAGAATATTCTATTCATCTAAATTTGTTGATCATGAGGGAATAATTTCATGAAGAATGTATCATTTAATGTTTACCATTCCATGAGTTCTATTTGTTATTGTGCTATAGTATTATGGATCAATGGCCACCATTGAGCATCATCATCTTGGAGATAATACAATACCAGTGTCTGTTTTTTCATTTCACTACATCCCAATGTCATAAATATCTTCTTTAGACAGTTAATTCATTACTTATCTACAATTTCATTAGTAGTCTTACTAAATGATATGTAATTATGTCACATAATGTGATAATTGATAGGATAATTTCTTTTTTGTAATAGGTTGTTCCATTCAAGAAAGGTTATTTTTCAAAACTTGATTATATTTCCCCAATATTAACATAATTTTCACTATTCTAAAACTAGTTGTATTGGTTTCAGGAAAAAATAATTCTCATAATTTTCCATGATAATTAATACCATTATACCTTTTAAGAACTATTTATAAATAATGTAATATACTTGATTAGATCATAAAATAATAATTTATAATTCCAAATATGGTATAGAACATAACATAAATTTATGCATCGTGAATCTAATATTCATAAAGTTTGGATTCTTTTGGGAAATATGTACATATAAATTCACCATAATGGTAGGTAAAGATATTTTGAATTATATTATGAGTATCTGAAATATTTTTCTTTCAAGGGATACCATAATTATCATTGTTGTGTACCAATTACACTCACGTCAGGCCTGGCACACCATATTAGATTTGTTACCCCTAGGTACATATGTTAAATAACTATATCCACTTGTAGTACCGATATAAGAATGTATTTATATAAAGACACACAAAATATCTACCTTAAAAAATTATTTCATTTCTTCAAAAAAATATCCTCAATGTATATCTTAATGTTATGTCCCCTAATCTATGTTTTCTAAATCTGGTTTCCCAAGGTTGCAGTTAAACTCCCATAGATAAAACTATAATTCTACGACCCTAGAAGCCTGGATCTTTTTGCAATGTTTATTACATTCTTATAGATACTAGCTTTAAATCCCATGGGACTGAACAATTTATAAATTTTTTAAAACTATATACGTACATGATAACCAAATTACATTTGGAAATAGTAAATAAAACATAATATATAAAAAGGACTAATAAACTACATCCCAAAAACTCGTTCAAAATATTCATCTTCAAAACATAGGGAAAATAAATAAAAATAAGGGTTATCTCAAATGATATGTAAGGGTAAGTACATTAGAAGAAATAATGAATCAATAATAAAAAAACATCATGTAATGAATTATAAATAAGAATAAATTCCATTTAAATAAATGGATATGGAATAATAAATATGACAAGGTGAAAAACTTGAAACACATGCCAATAAATTAATAATTTAAGAATGAAATTCATCTGTAGATTTTTTTCATAGTGGAAAACTCATGGAAACTAAATACCGAATCAAAATGAATGAGATGTGTAATTATTGGATGTCATGCCTTTGGTACATGAAAACATATACTATCAAGATATATCCATCAAGAAGTATAAAACTATATGTAGTGTCATGAACCAACTTGGATTCCCCGGTAACCCGATAACGAAGGTAGACCTCACATAGCACAAAGGGTGTTCCAAATCCCCACAGGTCAGCGACTTGCACCTAGAATCACACATCATGCTAGTGGGAACAATTTTCCCTCCAACAATGAAAAAGAAAAAAAACAAAATGTATGTATAACCAAATATACTCTACTAGGAGTAATGTAATACAAGTCAATAACGCATAAACCAACCCAAATCACTACAAAAAATGTACTAAAAAAGAAAAAATACTAAATTTACTAATAGAAACAGCTCACCAAGACGAAATCCCAATAGTTTGATCCACCTCCATGATATCCCTTCCATTCGCTCGAACCTGGAAGAAGAATTTCAATAAACACCTAATAGAAAAAGTGTAGTGTAAGCCTAAGCCCAGTAGAAAAGAAACAAAGATTCCATAACACATGCAAAAATTAGTTTATCCAAATAAAATATTTCAATTTTCCAATAAACAGGTTCAGAAATTCCAAAGAATATATAAAATAAATATTCTATACATTGTCAAATGATGGAAATAAAAATTTTAAGCAATGATTTTACAAATGATGAAATATTTCTAAAACAATGTCTTATGTAAAACATTTATATAAAACTGTTTATATAAATTAATCAACCATATAAGTAGTTCAAAAAACAGTGGCATGCATTTATATCTCAAATATAAATAAACTAGTGATAAACATGGTCTTTTTCCAAAAGGTATGAGAGTATTAACTATATATAGGATTTCACACTCTCTATGTGAACTCAGTAAAATGTGTATTCCCACATTCCCTATGACACTAGACCATGGAGACTCATCACCAATCTGTTGGGGATGTGACCCATCACATGTATGTTTTGGAACTTTTTTATAGCATAGAATGTATCTAAATAACTCACTAACTACCAAAGGATTTCATGTTCTCTTACATGATGGGTGAACTATTTTACGACTGCTTAAAAAATACTATCAATCCCATTATTCCTTATCAAAATTTCTAATTCATTCCATTTAAAACCAAAAAATGTTTTATTAAAAAAATGTGCCTCTTTAACAAGATAAATCCACTAGGTTCTATCGAATCATATTAATTCATTTTCACCATTTTTAAATCCATTCAAAACTAGTTCTATCATTACACAATTTACACAATTAAATTCAAAAAATTTATTGAAATAATTTCCATCAAGTCCATAGTTTAAATCAGCCGATATCCATAAACATACCTAATTAAATGGAATTGGTGGTTTTCTAAATTTTCATTCCCAAACCATTTCAATTATCTCAATTAAATGGAATAAATTTTTTATCAATTTAATTTAAACCAGCAATTGAAATAGATCAAAAAATACAAGGATAATCAATTTGGCTAATCAGAACAGAACTGCCTACATCATGGTTATCAATAATAGGAGCAATGATAATCTACTGAGTATGGTTTAATACACTTCCTTACAACATTATTACCATAACCATCAACACTCAAATGCTAATCATTCATCAAGGGTTCCAAGAACAAAAACATCTATTTTATTTCCCATGGAAGTAAAATATTACATGTGATTACATTTTCTCTCTCCACGATAATCTCTTGATTATCGTTTTACGTTAATTCGTGCAATCACAATTAATTTCCACAAGAATAATTATAAACCTAATTCAATAATCATATCCCTTTATTTTATTTCACAGGGAAAGAAAATATTACATGTGATTATATTATCTCTCTCCAAGATAATCTAGGGATTATCGTTTTATATTAATGCATGAAATCACAATAATTTCCTCCGAATAATTATAAACCACATTTGATATTATCATATCATCATATTAAAACTATTACACTATGGTAGTCCTTTGTTATTATTCATTGATAATTTCAATATTTATTTTTTGATAAATTTTTTTAATAATTGTTATTTAGAAAACTTACGATTACCTCTTGAATATTAATGGTAATTATCATTTTACAATTATTAATAACTATCCTTTGATAATCCTGAAATTATTTTTAAATAATTATATTAATTTTCCTTTGATAATTTTGATAAATTATCACTCGATAAATTATTTCAATTATCATTTGATAATTTTCAACAACATCTTTTCATAATTTTTTTAACAATTATCATTGATAATATAAAAAAACTTCAACATGTTAATTTAATAAATTTACACTTGATATTTTTCCATAACTAAAAAATGACAATTAAATTTGATAAAAAAACTTTGGATTACCCGATGACATTACTATTTTATAACTAAAAATCATTATATTTCATAACTATTTTCTAAAGGATAATGATGATTATCATATAATAATGTATAAATAAATAATTGAGAATTATTTTTCATTATCTTTAAATAATCGTCATATTTATCATTTTATAATTCATTTAAAGCTATCCTTTTACAAATTAGTCATCATTTTTATAATTTAAAATCCCCATTTTTCAAAATTTTAGAAATAATGAAAAGGTGTAAAAAAATTAATAAATGATAAATAACAAAGCAAACCCAATTTTCACTGTGAATTTGAAAATGGGAAGAACCATCAACCCACTAGAAGAATAGCCACGTTCTATGCTTCCTAACCAAAGGAAAAGTAGATCGCCCTTCTACATGTAGTCTTGGGGTCACATGGTTTTGATAGGATCGATCCAAAAAAACAAAACAACCTGGTATGGAAACCTAAATGGGTATAGGTCAGAAGTAAACATTCAATCAATCCATTTAAACACTGATTCAACCTATAAACTATGACAGAGTCATTTATTTCCATTTATTAGGGTGTTTCTAAATTAATTGTGGTTTAAATGGTTGTAAATCGGGTGTTTGAAAACCTCCAACGGTTCAAAAACTGGGTTTTAGGTGTTAAATGGGATGATGAATAGTGTATTCCAATTTTATGAGTTAAATTAATTAATAAATTAAAATAATAAAGTTAATTATTCAATATATTTATTAAATAACTTAAATATTACTAGTGACCTAACCAAACATTCGTTACTCATGGATGTTATTCCCCACATAGGGTAAACACCCCTTTCTGGACCTAGCAATTGTCTCAAATTTCCCATATTATGAACCATTTGATCATTATTTAATTATTTATAATTAATGAAATATTAAATATTATTTAATAACTTTATATCACTATCAAGACATTAAAATGTTCGGTGCCTTGGAATGGTATACCCCTCCTTGTGGAAACACGATATTTAAGACATAATAGTGGTCTCAGATTTTTCAAATGATGCATGGTTTGGGAGTTATTTAAATATTTGGAATAAAAATTTCACATATAATATATTCTATTTAATATTTTTTTTCTTCTCCTTGCTTTTTCAGGCCTTTGAAACTCATACTTACTCATTTGTTAACTTATAAAATCATTAATTTAATATTATGTAGTCTTAATTGAGCGTTTTTCATTCAACGATGTGTTAAAAAAACAAACTTTTCACTGCTAATTTTTTTTTCTCCCATTTAGTATAAGATATTATTAATTTAATAGAAGAGGGTTTATCAATACCTGAAGTTGTAACTAGATGTTACAACCTCCCCACCATAGGTACTTTCTGTCCCCAGAAATCTTAAGAGGAAACCTCCACCTGAAAAAGACAAAGCTATTTTTCTCTCATTAGTGCCTCCCTCTATCATGTATTATGAGAATTAGAACCATTCGTACATACCAAATATACCATAGGTATAATCCTCCAATGAAGTACCTTCGTCTCAGAAACAACAACCATGGCTGGTCATTCAGCCTTAGATAAAACATATTCTCGTTCAAGATCACACCAACTCAGACCATGAGATACGTCAGATAAATTCATTCGAAGCAGAAATACAAGAAACACATTATGTGTCAACATCACTTGTAGTGGTATGGTATAATGGGATACAACATTCACTACATAAACAACTACATCAAAAGATCCCACAAAATAATGGGAAATATTCCCTTGCCTCCCAAGTCGTTGATGACCCAACCAGGGTGAAACCTTCTAGAATACATGGTCACCAAAACTGTTACTTCATGTTATAGATTGTATTAGTGCTTCTTGGGTGCACATCCCATTGGAAAATACGTAAATCCCCCATTATAGCTTTCCTTGTCGCTAACAGTGCAACATAATGTTTCCAATAACACAAAACACTCTCTTGGGAGAACAACTACTTGGTATTAGTCTACCAACCATAGTGAAAGTCTCTAATGATTACATAATTTTTTAAAAACCTTTTGTTCTTGATGAATCATTTTTATAAGAGAATATGTCAGCGATCCATCAAAATTCATGGTGGAGAGAACTGGCACCGCCCAAGGTGACAAACATGGGTGAATAAAGGATTTCTCAAGAAGATCCTCAGACTGGGAGATTAATTCATTTAGTTCATTTGGAGCCATTTAGTAAGAGGGAATAGAAACTATTTGAGTACAGATATCAACTTAGTGGAAAACTCGACCTCTCTTACCAGTGGTAAACTAGAAATATCTGATGGAAAAATGATGGAAAACTCGTCGATATGTGGAGGGAGATCACTGCTCCAAATCAGAAGAAAACACTAATATTACCTTTTCCAACTCCAGATAATAAGGTATGGACCTATTCGAAATTGAGTATCATTCTCATTGGAATACAAGAGACACACCACTAGGTGTAGTAAGGTTGACTCATCTACAATAACAGTCAATCCAGATTTATTGGAACTGATAAAATCTATCCTGAAAATGATGTCAAGAGATTTCATGTCGAGTACCAGAAAACACAACGCATGATTGAAATATAATAGAGAAAAGACACAAAAAGGCTTATAGAAACCCTGATATATCTTTGTACCAAAAGGTATATTAATATACATTACATAATATAAAATATCTGTAGGAATATTAAGATGATTAATGGGTTGGGGTGAAAAAAATGAGTGAGATGCACTAGTATCAAATAGAGTTGTCACTAAATACAAAACTATAGTAATTTTACCTGTCATGGTCGCTGGATATATATCAGCTTCCTTTCTAGACTATTACACTATTTGAAGAAGCTTCATTCCAAATGCTTGTGGCTGTAACTCTTTTGTATGTGAAGCATTTGATTTCCCCAGAGTTTTTGATGGTTCTGATGGTCTCATGCCATTACGTGGTATAGAAAAGTTGTGGTAGAACTTCTACAAGTGCCTTAAACATCTTCAAGAGACATAGTCCCATCAACATTTTCACGTTTGAAAAAACTCCAAATCCTTGACCAATACCATTGACTCTCGTTAGAAATGTCCAGTTAAAATATCATTGAGGTTCTTCATCTGTAATCCCCCATGTTTCTTTATCATCACTATTGTATCCCACCATATCCTTCCTGGTCCCTCTAACATAATGGTGGAACACTTCACTGTGATCTCATCTGGTTTCTCCATGAACATAAACAGATGTCCTCTCCTACCCAACCATTCCTTAGCATGTTGAGGATTTTTTGAGCCTTTGAAAACTAGTGGTTTCTTTTGAAGGAGCTATTGAGATCAATTTCGAAGAACACCCAAACCAGTATTCACAACTGGATCTTGAATAGAGACTGCTGGTATTGATCACAAAGTATGGATAGTACGCATGATCGCCTCAACCATATTCGGATCCTCAACATCATTCTCTCATTGAGGTTCTTTAGTAGCCTCCTCCTATATCTAATTCACATGTCTTCTCAGGTGTATAATGTTTCACAACATCAATATTCAAGAGGAAGACATTAGAATAACACTCAGACTGAGTAATGAGAGAAATTATTCTAAATAGAAGAGTCAAACAGGATTTTGATTTTACACAATTAAAATGAAAATACGAAAAATATTAAATCTAAACCACAAGAGTTATTTCCCTAACAAACCCTAGAGACTTAAGGTTCATTACATATAAAGATATCCAGAAACTCAATCTCAACTACCTTCTAAGTACAAACAAGATTTCACAAAGCATACTTTCTTCAATACAAAGGCTAAACCTCTCTTTGATGCCATTTTGTCACCAATAAACCCAGATACCCTGCTCACCTAATAACCGAGCCAGCCCATACATAGCCTATAGGGCGATCCTGATCCCCACAGATCGGAGACTAGCATCTGGCATCACACAACATGCAAGTGGGAATTATATTTTAACCTATTGTGTGGAAGAAAAGAAACAATACTGTATACATATCAAAAGAAACTCCACTGGGAGTATTGTTCTAGAAGTAAAAAAGGCATAATCCAACCCAAATAACTAAAACCGATGTACTAAAATGGGAAAAAAACCCAAGGTCCCTAAAGAAACATGTCCCCAAGACCATAGCTCAAAAGTTGGATCCACCTCTAAAATATCCCTTCCATTTCCTCAAACTTGGAAGAAGAAAGTATACCAACTCACAATGGAAAAAGGATGGTGTGAGAATATGCCCATTAGGATGCCACCAAAGAATCCATAACAGATTCCAAAAATAATATATCAAAATAAAAGCATTCAATTTTCAAATAAAATCTTATGGAATTTCAAAATAATATTTAAACAAAACATGCTATAAATTTTCAAATGATGGAAATAATTATTTTAAAAAATGACATTACAAATGATAGAATATTTCTAAATCAATGGATTATGCGAAACATTTATATAAAATAGTTTATATAAAGATAGTATGCATTTAAGCAGTTCAAACAATCATTGGAATACATTTATTTCTAATATATAAATAAAAAAGGAAGTAACATGGTCATATTCCAAATGTTACAATAGTATTAACCAAATATTGTATTACACACTCTCTATTTGAACCTAGGAAAATTTTTATACACATGTCCCTATGACAAAAGTAGAAGGAGACTTTTTACTAACTTGTAGGGGATGTGACCTGCCACGAGTATGTTTTGGAACATTTTTGAAGCGTGGATTGTATCCAAATAACTCACTAACTACCTAAGTCTTTCATTCACTCTTACATTACAAGTGAATAGTTTTTATACTATTTAAAAATATGATCAATCCTATTCTTCCATTTCAAAAGTTCTAATTTCTTTATTTTTTAAAACCCAAACATGTTTTTTTAAACACGCCTTATTCACAAGATAAAAAACTAGGTTCTATCAAATAATATTAATCCATTTTCCACAGTTTTAAATCCATTAAAAACCAATTCCATCATTACAGAATTTATTTTCACAATTTAATTCAAAAATTTAATTGAAATCATTTCCATCAAATCCATAATTTAAATCAAACAATTCAAATCTCCCAATTCCCATAAACACACCCAATTCAATGTAATTAGTGGTTTCACAAATTTCCATCACAAAACCATTTCAAATATCTCGATTCATTGAAAAAAAATTATAAATTTAATTAAACGTCAATTTGTGCAATTTAATTTAAACCAACATTTGAAATAAATCAAGCAATACGAGGATAATAAATATGTCAAATCGAAACGAAACCACCTACATCAAGGTCATCTATAACATCAACAATGATAATCTATTTAGTTTGGTTCAATACACCTCCTCTCTATATTATTATCGTAAGCATAGACCCACCAATTCTCAACATTCATCAAGGGTCCCTAGAATAATAACATCTGTTTTATTTCACAAGGAAGTAAAATATTACATAAAATTACATTTTCACCCACCTAGATAATCTATGGATTGTCATTTTATGTTATCCCAATCAATCCAAATAAATATCAATAAGAATAATTATAAACCTATTGATAATATTATCCCTTTATTTTATTTCACATGGAAATAGAATTTTAGATGGGATTACATTTTCTCTCTCCTAGATAATCTCTAGATTATCATTTTATGTTAACCCATGCAATCACAATACCTTCCTCCAAATAAATATTAACAACATTTGATATTATAATATCTTTAGAATAAAATAATAGCACATGTGGTTGTAATTTATAATTATTCATTGATAATTTAAGTAATTATCCTTCGAGAAATTCTTTTAATGATTGTCATTTAGAAAACTCATAATTATCTATTGAATATTTATTGTAATTATCATTTGATAATTATTTATAATTATACTTTTATAATCTAGAAATTATTGTTCGATAATTATATTAATTATCCTTTGATAATTTTTATAAATTATCATTCAATAAATTATTTCAATTATCATTTGATAATTTTTTACTACATCGTTTCATAATTTATTTAACAATTATCACTGATAATATAAAAGACTATCATTTTTTAATTTTATAAATTAACCATTTGATAATTTTCAGCAATAAAAAATGATAATTCAAAGTGATAAAAAAAATTGGACAACCCAATGAAATTATGGTTTCAGAACTAAAAATAATTATATTTCATAACTGTAAGCAAAAGGATAATGGTGATTATCTTATAATAATTTATAAATTGTTATTTAATAATTATATTTCATTGACATCTGATAATTTGAATAATTATCATTTTATAATCCATTTAATAATTATCCTTTCAAAAATTAGTTTTTTCTTTTTTAATTTAAAATCCCTATTTTTCAGAATATAAGTAATAATGAAAATGTGTAAATATAAATAAATGAAAAATATCAAGGAGACCCCAATTTGCATTGTGTGTTTGGAAATGGGAATAAACATCACCCCACAAGAATAAAATCCATGCACCAAGCTTCCTAACCAAAGGTAAAGGAGATCTTCCCACTGCAAGTTGTTATGGAGTTTCAAGGTTTTGATAGGATTGATCCAAAAAATGTAATAATATGGTATGAAAACTTAAATGGGTATTGGTTCAACGTAAACATTCATGCAGTCCATTTAAACATCTATTCAACTGAAAAACTCTGATGGAGTCATTGAGTTTCATTTATTAGTGTTCTTCTAAATTAATTTTGGTTTAAATGGTGGTAAATCGGGTGGTTGAAAACCTCTAATGGTTCAAAAATTGGTTTTATCCATTGAAAGTGTATACAAATAGTGTATTCCAATTTTACTAATTATGTTAATAGTTAAATCAAAATAATAAAGTCAGAAATTTAATATAGTTATTAAATAACTTAAATATTACAAGTGACCTGACCAAACGTCTATTTCTCGTGAAAGTTGTACTCCGCTTAGGGTAAACACCCATTTCCAACCCAACATTGTTCTCAGATATCCCATATGATGCACTGTTTCAGAGATATTTATTTATTTGCAATAAATAATATATTAAATATTATTTAATAACTCTATCTCATGAGCGAGACATGAAAATGTCTGGAACCTTATAATGTTATCGTAAAGACCGGTAAAAGTCAAGGGAAATTTTTTTTCTTAATTTTCATTGGGATTTTACAAGAACGCAATTTCTGAAAGCACCTGATTCCGAGGCCCGATGTGCCCGAAATCATTTTCCAAAGTTTATCTCGGGTACGTTCCATGAACGAACAAGCAGGTTTTTTTAACTCTTGAACTGGTGCTCGGAATCAAATTCTGAGGGCACCGATTGAATCACAGTGCCGGTAATTGCTTAAGAACACCTTTTCCGGAGTTGCATTTGCTCGGGTGAGGTTATTAATTAATTGGGATAACTAAAGAATAAAATAAAATATTGTGCAACAGATTTTATTTTTATTCTAAGTAGTGTTAACCTAGGCATGGTGGTTGGACTGGGACCCACTGATATCCTAACTCCTTTGTAGGATATTAGTGAGGTGGGGCCCACACGAGCCCTACCCCCTTTATTTCCTTTTTACCTCCCACGTCCATTTAATTATGTAACTCACCTGCACACCCTCTTAATTGCCAAGTCAACTCTCGCATTTAAATGGATTATTAAACGCCTCATTAATTGGTCAATGCTCGATAATTAAATCATGAATTATTTTTGAATTTCAAATAAGGGATGACATGAGTAATAAAATAAGGCAACACATTATTTTATATTTGGGTTTTCGTTGTGAGTAAAGTTTTGGAGAGGATTTGCTGCAAAGCCTTCGAATCTTCATCTTCTTCATTGGAGATCGTGAAGAACGAAGAATAACACCGGCCTCCGACGGAAGATGATGAAGAACGCTAGTTACTTGGAGATCGACGACGCAACGCCATGTACCACGATTCCAACGATCCTCTTCTCCCCGACGCCGACGAATCCTCTTCTCCGTGATGCCGATGAATCCTCTTCTCCGCGACGTCGTGTACCGCGACGCCGATGACGCTTACTAGGCCTTCTTCTGTGACGTCCTTTTTCCTGCAACGAACCTTTGTTCAACAATTCTTGAGGTAGGGGATTTGGTTTAATTTAATTTATGTGGATTATATCCTCGACATGTGTTTAGTTTGTTGAAAATCATTTGAACCTCTAACGTAGTGGGTGCGGACCAACGAACAAGTCAGAACCCACCGATTCTCTGTTCTTGATGTGCGGAACGTTGGGTGACGATGAAACGGGACCGTTGAGCGATTGGAGACCGTCGCAATAATCTATGGGTCCTGAGATGACCCCAAGCATATGCAGAAGAAAGAACGGACCAACGGAGCGGCTCTAGTGGCCCGCAGACTTCACCGACGGCGCGGATCGCCGGGGTGGTGGCGCCGGCGGCCGGAGGCGGCAGCGTCCTGCTGCGCCGCCAAGAGGAACCGCCGCGGCTTCAGCCGCGGCGGCAGGCGACCATTCCCACGGCCGCGCGGGACGCGAGGGAGATGCAGCACTGGGCCGCGTCCGCTTGCAAGGAGTGGTCCCCACGTGGGGGCCGCAACTTCAATCAAGGGGGGCAGCGCCCCCCCCCCCCCCCCTTCCATAGCGGCACGGCCAGCGCCGCACTAGCCGTGTGGGGCGCGCCCGCGCCGGGCCAACCGGCCACCCAGACCGGACCGAGCCATGCCAGTGGGGCCGACCCATGCCCACTGGGCCGGGCCGCGCCCTAATGGGTGGAACCATGACCCGTTTCGGGGTCGACCTGGTTCGGGTCGACCCAGGGGGTCTCGGGCTGGGTCGGTCCGGGCCCAAAACCCCCTAAAACCGGACAGGTTCGTTCCTTTTCCCATATCTTAGGCTACGGACCTCCGATCAACAAATAGTCAGTTGTGATGTGATCCTTTGATCGAGACGGGTGTTTCTGTATATTACACTCAAGGTTTCGGAGAACTTTAGATATGGCCGGGTTGGATCGAACACGAAACCAACCGGGCCCTCGGAGCGGAAATGCTTATAACTTGAGCTTCGGACGTCCGATTGATGTGCCGTCAACTTTGTTGGATTCCGCTTAGTGAGATAGACCTTTTGGCTTACTCTGACCATGGTTTGGATGTAGTTGGAGTGCGTTCAGGTTGGTTTTGACTCAAAAACCAACTGGGCCCCTAGAATGAAAAAAGCCAATAACTCTCAGACCGGGCATCTGATTAACGTGTCGTCTGTCACACTGAGTTACTCTTGTTGAGAAGGAACATTGAGATACATCAACTACAGACTACGTGTCAGTTGACGTATCGAAACCTTGGCTCTTGGAGCGGACCCTCCCGGAAATGAACCTGCTGTGTGCGGGAACCCTAGAGCTTGATGCGACTGCGACTGTGACGACTGCACTGAAATCCTATGTGGGTTCGGCAGTGATGAAGACCGTAATGAAATCCTCCGTGGGTTCGACGGTGATGAAGAATGCACTAAAATCCTATGTGGGTTTGGAAGTGATGAATACCGTACTGAAATCCTCCATGGGTTCGATGGCGATGAAGACTGCACTGAAATCCTATTTGGGTTTGGCAGCGATGAAGACCGTACTGAAATCCTCCGTGGGTTCGACGGCAATGAAGACTACACTGAAATCCTATATGGGTTCGGTAGTGATGAAGACTATACTGAAATCCTTCATGGGTTCGACGGAAATGAATACTGCACTGAAATCCTATGTGGGTTCGGAATCTTGGTTGGTTTAGTATCCTACGTGGGTCCCAGCTTAGATTAATTAGTGGCTATATCTAATCATCTCTATAATCGAAGAAGTATACCTGTGTGAGCTGAGTCTTGAATTTCAATCAATATCTTCGATATGATTGATATGATTTCCTATATGGATTGGGTTATGTTATCCTGTGTGGTTTGGGTTGTACTATCCTGTGTGGATGTGATCGAACTTGGGTTCGGGTGTTGTAGCTGAACTGGAATTGATAACTTGGGTATATGTATGGGCATATACATAAGTTGTGTTGGTTGTTACTTCGCGATTGTATCTTTCCTTTGTGGATTATCCATTTTGGATTCTGGGAGACCCTTGGGGGTCTTGGGGTCCCTACTAAGTAGCGTATACTCACCCCTGCATGGGCTATTCCCGCACTACGTTGTGTTGGATGCAGACGACGGACAACGCTGATCGTGGTTGAGGCATGTGGAGAAAGTCGGTACCTGGATGTGGACCACTGGGCAGAATTTACACGGAGTGGATGGCTGGACCTGAGGGGCTGAGGAGGCTTTCTTTACCCACCCTTCAGGTGGGACTTCCAGTGGATGGTTCGACATTGTGCTTTTACTTTCAACTGCTCTACTTTCTTTCCAGTTGTCCTTTACTTTCAGTTTGGGTTTGTATTCTAGCCCACTTACTTTTCCGCACTACTTTTGTACCCAGTTTTACGTAGTTTTTACTTCTGTTGGCTTACTCTATGGTGTTTGTTTACTTTATAAAGGAAATGCCTTCCCCTTTTGTCAGGATTTACGCCTTGGTGCTAGTCGCCAGCTCCTGGCCTATGGGAGGCGGGCTTGGGGTAGTCACGGCCCCGGTCCCGAGGACGGGTCATGAAAAATTTGTATCAAAGGAGTTCGGTTCTACCGTAGAACTCGGGACTCTGATCTTTCTTCTATAAGAAGTAATAGTCTTAAGGGTAATGAGTGTGGTTATCAGTCTAGGGAGTCGAGTGTTGGTGCGGTGGCCGACGAATCCGTACACCAGGACCCTGACTTCTGATTTCTGACTCAATGCACGAAAACATTGATTTCATGTGTGTTAAAAAGTTTTCTTTGTGATTACTTTGTGTCTGCTCACCAGGTATACTGTTTGACTGTGGCGCACCTATTTATTTTCAGGATGGCCCCACGAAGGCAGCCAGTTTGGGTTCCGAGCTTTGTGCGAGACGACATCCCACCAAGTGACGAGGCCTCGGTGCAGGGACCTTTGATAGCGGAGGCACCGGCGGTACCTCTACCCGCCGAGCCACCGATGATACCAGCCCCAGTCGGTGATAGTGCACGTCGCCTTAGTGCACTGCACGAGTTTTAGCATCATAGACTGCCCAGGTTCCACGGGCAGACGGACCCTCAGGCAGCCGAGGATTTGCTGGAGGCGGTTGTGCGAGTTTTCAGGTTAGTGGTCACACCAGCTGACCTCATGGTGATCCTCACAGTGAGCCTCCTGCACGTGGCAGCAGGCATATGGTGGAGCCTGATGCTCCAGGTGCACGACGCGTCATTACTCCTCTGGAAAGACTTTGAGAGCCTCTTCCTCTCGGAGTTCATCCTAGCCACCCTCTGTGCGGTGCGTATCCAGGAGCTTCTACAGCTGCGGCAGGGCAGAAAGACAGTCGCCCAATACTCGGTGATATTTACCGATCTCTCGTGCTATTCGACGGACATGGTACGGGACCCATTCTTCTAGGCCCAGACCTTCGAGCAGGGAATGAGGCATGAGATCAGGGCATCGATAATCTCCCTCAGCATTCTGACACAGGAAGGAGTACTGGAGTTAGATCTTCTCATAGAGATCTTTCTTGCCAAACCTACGCCAGCAGTGAGACCTACCATAGGGCAGCACGTAGCAGAGTCGTCTGCAGCTGGCAGTCGACGGATGTTATAGGGGTCCAGGTGGACCGGACCATCAGGAAGACGACCTCAGGACACTATCTCATAGGTGCGGGGCACAGGACGTAGAGCTAGCCTTCTGAGGAGTAGGCAGTGTTATGCATGCGGCGGGCAGGGCCACATGGCTTGTGACTGCCCGACCCACCGTGCAGTGGAGTAGTGGACGGTTGAGGGGCCACCCAGGAAGAGGCAGAGGGTTGACTGTGGTTGTCCACCGAGAGCAGGTGGATGAGGCTGGGGAGTTGGCTGAGTAGCAGGTGGTTGGTGACGCTTTGAGGCTTTACCACCACCACCACCAGGAGGTCCACCCTGACCACAGGGAGCTGGCAGGCAGAGACATGCTCAGCTTCAGGCAGAAGAGGCCTACGACCACAGCACGCCAGAGATGATTCGAGGTACTATCTGTGTCTACTCCACCCTTGTTGTAGTTCTTATAAACACAGGAGCGAGTCATTATTTTATTGTCTCTACCCTTGTTCGGAGCTCGGAGATTCCTATGGGGCAGTTGGCTCGATCCTTACGGCTAGAGACTCCTACGGGAGCAGACTCGATGATTACGCACTGGTTCCGGCTGTGTGAGCTTACACTAGGAGGCGATAGCTTCAGCTGGGATCTTCTTGTAGTGGCTTTGAGGCTTGCGATGTCATCTTGGGAATGGATTGGTTATCCAAAGTCAATGATCAAATCGACTGTATTAGGCGAAAGTTGCGGTGTTTACGCACCAATGGGAGCAGGTTCACCTTCACTAGCAAGAAGGGAGCCTTTGCAGCATAGGATGGACTCTCGCAGAGGAGAGGACAGCCCATCACTCATCAGTTGGCTAGCCTTATCCTAGAAGAAGTTGATGTGCGCAGTCCGAGTTTTCCGGTAGTGGTGGATCACTATGCGGACGTTTTCCCTGACGACGTTCCAGGACTACCTCCTCGCAGAGAGGTAGACTTTTATATTGACCTATACCCCAGGATAGCTCTGATATCCACTCCAACATATCGGATGGCCCCCGCTGAGCTTCGAGAGCTACGGGTACAGTTGGAGGACTTGCAGGGAAAGGGATTCATCCGACCCATTATTTCACCCTGGGATTCCCCGATATTGTTCACCAAGAAGGCAGACGGGAGCTTGAAACTTTATATCGACTATCGTTGCCTGAAACAGGTGACCTTGAGGAACAAGTATCCGCTACCGAGGATTGACGACCTCTTCGATTAGCTCAAGGGAGCATGGTGGTTCTCAAAGATAGACCTTAGATCAGGCTATCATCAGCTCAGATTTCGAGACGAGGACGTGCAGAAGACGATCTTCAGATGTCAGTATGGTCACTATGAATTCTTGGTTATGCCTTTCGGTGTAACCAATGCTCCAGCAGTGTTCATGGGTCTCATGAACAAGATCTTTCAGCCATACCTCAATTGATTTGTCGTGGTCTTCATTGACGACATACTGATATACTCGACCACTGAGGAGGAGCACACCTACCACTTACGGGTTGTACTAGACACACTCCGATAGAACCAGCTTTATGGAAAGCTCCCGAAGTGTCAGTTCTGGTTACGTGAGGTCCACTTCTTGGGACACATCATCTCTGAGGTGGGAGTTTCAGTGGATCCTATGAAGATCGAGGCAGTGCTAGCTTGGGATCTACCCAGGAGCATGACGGAGGTGTGGAGTTTCTTGGGGCAAGCTGGGTACTACCGGAGGTTTGTGCCAGACTTCTCCAGAGTTTTGGCGCCACTCTCAGCTTTGACGAAGTAGGGGAAACCCTTTGTGTTGTCAGAAAGATGTCATTAGAGCTTCTAGAAGCTGAGACAAATATTGACCAGCGCACCTATCTTGAGGCTACTAGAGGAGGGAGTAGGGTACGTAGTCTAATGTGATGCATCAGGGACCAGACTCGGATGTGTCCTGATACAGGAGTAGGTCGTGATTGCCTATGGATCACGTCAGTTGAGACAGAATGAGCAGAACTATGCTACCCATGACCTGGAGTTAGCAGCGGTGGTCTTCGCACTGAAGATGTGGAGACACTATCTGATGGGCGAGCGCTTTACAGTCTACTCTGACCACCAGAGTCTCTGGTACATCTTCTCGCAGAAGGACCTGAATCTGAGACAGCGTTGATGGCTCGAGTTCCTCCAGGACAATGACTTTGAGATAGTCTATACTCCTAGAAAGGGGAACTTAGTAGCTGATGCTATCAGCAGGAGGACGGGCATCCAGCTACTCGGGGAGGTGACGGAGCAGCTAGCCGCTTTGCAGATAGCCTCATGGATGGAGATGGTGCAGCCTTTCTTCAGTCACTCATAGTCACTCCTCCACTACTACAGCAGGTTAGAGAGGCACAGTGTGGGGACGCTGACTGTGAAATGCGGCATGTGTATATATCCTCAGGGCAGGCACCTAATGGACTCTCTATAGGAGGAGAGCACATCTTCCTCTTCAGAGAACATACCATGGTACCAGCTGCTTTACAAGAGGAGGTGCTGAGAGAGTTTCACACTTCCCCTTTAGCAGTACATCCAAGAGTGGTGAAGATGTACCAGGATCTCAGAAGACATCACTGGTGGCTAGGTATGAAGAAGGTTGTGGAAGAGTTCGTTTCTCGATGCCTCACCAGTCAGCAGGTGAAGGTGGAGTCCTAGGTACCAGCAGGCTTGGTGAAGTCCTTAGAGGTGCCGAAGTGGAAGTGGGACGGGATATCTATAGTTTTCATGACTAGACATCCACGTAATTCCAGAGGTCACGACTCCATTTGTTTGATTGTCCATCGACTCACCATGTCGGCTCACTTCTTACCCATCAGAGATCAGGGCTCAGTAGAGAGCTTGGGATACCTCTACGTTTAGGATATTGTATGGCTTCATGGTGTGCCATCATCTATCATCTAGGATCAAGATTCTTGCTTTACTTCCCAGCTTTGGAAGGTGTTGCAGGAGGCATTCGGGACGCAGCTACATATGAGCACCGCCTTTCACCCTCAGACGGATGGTCAAATGGAGAGGACCATTCAGACTCTCGAGGAGATGCTTTGTGCATGTGTCCTCGACTATGTTCATAGCTAGGAGGAACACCTACCCTTGGTGGAGTTCGAGTACAACAACAGTTACCACTCCACCATCGGGATGGCACCATACGAGGCATTATATGACCGACCTTGCAGATCACCTTTGTGTTGGACAGACCCTAGGGAGTCAGCACTTGTGGGACCGGAGATGGTCCAGGCCACGACAGAGAAGGTCCAGCTCATCCAATAGCGGATGAGGACAGCTCAGAGCCGGCAGAAGTCTTATACTGACAGGAGGCGGAGGCCACTCGAGTCCGAGGATGGTGACTACATCTTCTTACAGGTCTCACCTCGACACAGATTACAGAGATTTGGCCGAGGTGGAAAGTTATCTCTACGCCTCATCGAACCATTCCAGGTCCTCAGCAGGATAGGCATGGTGGCTTATCGCCTGGCTCTACCTCCTCAGTTGCACCGAACGCACTACGTCTTCCACGTATCTCAACTGAGGAGATACGTGCACGACCCGATGTATAGCATCAACCATGGGGAGCTAGACATTGACGATGGGGCGACTTTTGTGGAGGTCTTAGTAGAGATCGAGGATCGACAAGAGAGGGCCCTACGTGGATGGTTGATACCTCTAGTGCGCATCAGATGGCAGCACGGGAACCTCTAAGAGAGAACTTGGGTGCGGGAGGCTCATATGCATACACAGTACGCACATTTGTTCCCCTAGTTTATGATGTATCTTTATGTGGACGTAAAGCCCTGAGGTGGGAGTAATGTAAAGACCTGTAAAATTCAAGGGAAATTTTTTTTCTTAATTTTCTTTGGGATTTTACAAGAACACAATTTTTGACGGCACCTGATTCCGAGGCCCGGTGTGCCCAGAATCATTTTCCGAAGTTTAGATCCGGTAGGTTCAGTGAACGAACAAGTGGGTCTCCCTAACTTTTGAACCAGTGCTCGGAATTTAATTTTGTGGGCACTGATGGAATCGCAGCACCGGTAATTTCTTAAGAACACCTTTTCCGGAGTTGCATTTGCTCGGGTGAGGTTATTAATTAATTGGGTTAACTAAAGAAGAAAATAAAATATTGTGCAATAGATTTTATTTTTATTCTAAGTAGTGTTAACCTAGGCGTGGTGGTTGGAGTGGGACCCACTGATATCCTAACTCCTAGGTAGGATATTAGTGAGGTGGGGCGCACACAAGCCCCAACCCCTTTATTTCCTTTTTACGTCCCATGTTCATTTCATTATGTAACTCACCCGCACCCCCTCTTAATTTCCAAGTCAACTCTCGCGTTTAAATGGATTTTTAAACGCCTCTTTAATTGGTCAATGCTCGATAATTAAATCGTTATTTATTTTTAAATTTCAAATAAGGGATGACATGAGTAATAAAATAAGGCAACAACTTATTTTATTTTTGGGTTTTTGTTGTGCGAGATAGTTTGGAGAGGATTTACTGCAAAGCCTTCGAATCTTCATCTTCTTCGTTGGAGAACGCGAAAAACGACGAAGAACGCCGGCCTCCGACGGAAGACGATGAAGAATGCCAGTTCCCGGGAGATAGACGACACGACGCCATGTACTGTGACACCAATGATCCTCTTCTCCGCGACGCCGATGAATCCTATTCTCCATGACGCTGACGAATCCTCTTCTCCGTGACACTGTGTACCGCGACGCCGGCGACGCTTACGGGGCCTTCTTCCACGATGTCCTTTTTCCCATGACGAACCTTCGTTCAACAATGCTTGAGGTAGGGGTTTGGTTTAATTTACTTTATTTGGATTATATCATCGACATGTGTTTAATTTGTTGAAAATTCTTTGAACCTCTAACGCAGTGGGTGCGGACCAACGAACATGTCTGAACCCACCGATTCTCTGTTCTTGATGCGTGGAACGTTGGGCGACGATAAAATGGGACCGTTGAGCAATTGGAGGTCATCGGAGTAATCTACGGGTCCCGAGACGACCCCAGGCGTAGAAAAAAGTAAGAAAGGACCACTGGAGTGGTTCCGGTGGCCTGCGGACTTCACCGGCGGTGCTGGCGGCCGGCACCGGCCGGCCGCTCGGAGGGTGCGGCGTCCCAGTGCGCCACCAGGAGGGACCACCGCAGCGGCAGACGACCGGTCCCACGGCCGCATGGGACCTGAGGGAGACGCGGCACTGGGCCGCGTCCGCTGGCAAGGAGCGGCCCCCATGTGGGGGTTGTAGCTTCAATCAAGGGGGGTATCCCCCCCTTTCCGCAGCGGCACGGCCAGCACCGCGCTGGATGTACGGGGCGCACCCGTGCCGGGCCAACCAGCCGCCCAGGCCAGACCGGCCGCCCAGGCGGGACCGGCCGCACCGGGCCGGGCCGGGCCGCGTCGGTGGGGTCGGGAAACGCCCTAATATGCTGGACCCGGACCCAGTTCGGGTCGCCCGGTTCGGGCCGACCCAGGGAGTCTCGGGTCGTGTCTGTCCGGGCCCAGAACCCCCTAAAACCGGACAGGTTCCTTCTTTTGCCCATATCATGGGATAAAGATCTCTGATCAACGCACTGTCAGTTGTGATGCAATACTTGGATCTAGACGGTCATTTCAGTATATTACACTCAAGGTTTTGGGGAACTTTGGGTATGGCCGGGTTGGTTTGAACATGAAACCAACCGGGCCGTCAGAGCGGAAACGCTTATAACTTCAGCTCCGGACATCGGATTGACATGTCGTCGACTTTGTTAGATTCTTCTTAGTGATAAAGACCTTTTGGATTACTCTGATCGAGTTTTGGACATAGTTGAAGTGCGGTCATGTTGGTTTTCACTTAAAAACCAATCGGGCCCCTAGAACGAAAAAAGCCAATAACTCTCAGACCGGGTGTCCAATTGACGCGTCGTCTGTCATGTTGAGTTCCTCTTGTCTAGATGGAACATTAAGATACATCAACTCTGGACTATGTTTCAGTTGACGTATCGACCCCTTGGCTCATGGAGAGGACCCTCCTGGAAACGAGCATGTTGTGTGCAAGAACCCTAGAGCTGGCTGCAACTGCGACTGTGACGATTGCATTGAAATCCTATGTGGGTTCGGCAGTGATGAAGACCGTACTGAAATCCTTCGTGGGTTCGATGGTGATGAAGAATGCACTGAGATCCTATATGGGTTTGGCCACGATGAAGACCGTACTGAAATCCTTCGTGGGTTCGACGGCGATGAAGACTGCACTAAAATCCTATGTGGGTTCGGGAGCGATGAAGACCGTACTGAAATCCTCCATGGTTTCAACGGCAATGAAGACTACATTGAAATCCTATGTGGGTTTGGCAGCGATGAAGACCGTACTGAAATCCTCCTTGGGTTCGACGGAAAGGAATATTTCACTGAAATCCTATGTGGGTTCAACAGCTTTGCTGGTTTAGTATCCTACGTGGGTCCCAGCTTAGATGAATTAGTGGCTATATTTGATCATCTCTATAACTGAAGAATTATACCTGTGTGAGCTGAGTCTTGACTTTAAATCAATATCTTCGATATGATTGACTTGATTTCCTATGTGGATTGGGTTGTGTTATCCTGTGTGGTTTGGGTTGTACTATCCTGTGTGGACGTGATCGAACTTGGGCTCAGGTGTTGGAGTCGAACCGGAATTGATGACTTAGGTATATGTATGGGCATATACCTAAGTAGTGTTAGTTGTTACTTCGAGATTGTATATTTCCTTTTTGGATTATCCTTTGTGGATTCTTGGAGACCCTCTGGGGTATCGGGGTCCCTATTGAGTAGTGTATACTCACCCCTGCACGGGCTATGCCCGCACTATATTGTGTTGGATGTAGAAGACAGACAACGCTGATCGTGGTTGAGGCTTCTGGAGCATGTCGGTACCTAGAGGTGGACCACATGGCGGAATGTACACGGAGCGGACGACTGGACCCGAGGGGAAGAGGAGGCTATCTGTACCCACCCTTCATGTGGTACTTCCAGTGGACGGCTGGACGTAGCTGCTTTACTTTAAGCTACTGTAATTTCGTTCCAGTTGTACTTTACTTTCAGTTTTGGTGTGTATTCTGGATCACTTACTTTTCCACACTACTTTTGTACCCAGTTTTACTTAGTGTTTACTTCTTCTTTCTTACTCTGTGGTGTTTGTTTACTTTATAAAGGCAATGCCTTCCCCTTTTTTCAAGATTTACGCCTTGGTGCAAGTCGCCAACCCCTGTCCTATGGGAGGCGGGCTTGGGGTAGTCACGGCACGGGTCCCGAGGACATGTCGTGATAGTTATACCCCTCCTTAAGTAAACATCGTATTACAGAGATAACGGAGGTATCAGATTTCTTAAATGACGCATCATTTTAGAGTTATTTAAATATTTTGAATAAAAATTGAACACTTAATATATTCTATTTAATAATTCTATTTTTTATTTTATGAGCTTTTGTGGGCATTGGAAACAAATACTTACGTTGTTTTTTTAATCAAAAATTATTTAATTGAATATTATGGAGTTTTAATTGAGTGTTTATCCTTTCCTCGATGTGTTTAACAAAAACATGGCTTTTCACTGCTAAACCATTTTTTCTGTATTTAATACAACATATTAATAATTTAATAGAATAGGGTTAATCAATACAAAAAATAGTAATGGGATATTATAGGTAGAATCATGTCTAAATTTGATAATTTATTTTTCTCATAAGAACAAATAAATATATAGAGGGGATATATGAAGTTTGTTCCCCCTTCATCACATAATGTCTTAATCATTCCTCATATTGAATAATATATTAAATCAATAAATAGAATGCCTTATCAAAAATCTGTAATGAGTAAAAGATACTGAGCATTAAATAATTCCATAGTTAATCAAATAAATATAAAAGTAAAAACCACATGAAAAATTGTATATTTTTTAGATAAAAATAGATCCACCACCTAATAATTTGGATACTTAGATGAACAAAATTATGTTTTTGTTTCAAGAGAATGTTAACAATCACAGCAGAAAGTGAGATTGTAAAGATTACTTTTACCACCTGGTAATTTTCATGCTAAACCCCTTGGATGAGATAATTCAATGTGAAGAATAAAATACAATGACTTATGATATAATATTGATATTAAATACAAAGGATTAGTATATACACTAAATTAATTTGAATTGGTTCATAAAAACAAATAAGTGTAAATGGAATGTAAATTGAGTTGAAATCCCTTACCTTGTGTTACCTTTTCAGTGAACATAATGTAACCTCCTATATATTGATATTAAAAATGTTAAAAAATTATAATATAACCATACACATATTTTTAATATCATATATTATCTTCTTACAATTCCTTATTACCTATTTTTTAACAATCTCTTATTATTTTCACTATTTCAACGGTTAATTGACTAGTTTTTTTAGTATGTTTTTAATTATTACTTGTCGATTTTAGGAATTAGATAAAGATTTCAAAATATCCTGATTTTAAACCGTGATTTAAATATTATATAAATCCATTATATATTTTTTAGACTAATCCATAATATTTGTAGACAAGAAATGAAATTCACCCTTCGTGGAGACTAAAGGTCGTATGTAAGCATGAACACTACTTCTATTTCTTTGTTTAAATAAAAGAATGAAAACTAAATGATGCATATATATATAATAACTAAATTATCATACTTATGTAATATATGTCACATATTTAAAAAAAATAACCCTAATACATTCCATGTATTTCATGAATGAAACACATTTCTTAGAGGATGCGATAGTCCACACATCCACAAATGATGTTACTGTATTCCTACCAATGGAGTATCCTAAAGGTATGTCATTTATTAAAATTAAATAAGAAAAAAGACTTTAAAAATATCATATATATCATATATAAACTATTAATATATCATTATTACATCCATAAAATGATGTAAATGGAAGAATGAATGACATCAGTTCATGGGGCGGTAGTCATTCGTACACACTAACAGTGACTGTGTATCCCATTTGAGGGTTGTGTTTGAATTTTAAGTTGAAATATTAGAATAAACTCATTATAGTATATTTAAGATACTTATGTTATTATAATATATTGATGTAAAAATAATTTTAGTGGATGAGAAGTGAATAAATGAAATGTGATCATTAAAGAATGTTACCTCTTATTGAGGTAACTCATTTTGGTTAAAACAAAAAGACTTCCTTTCTTTGATTAATCCATAAATAGGGGATTATATAATTAATTTTGGATTTTTTGGATCTTATTCTTTAGATTTTGGGCGATCCAAAGGTCTTATGATGTGTGAATTAGTGGGATTGGTGAGTCCCTTTTTATAGTGGATGAGTGGTATTCTTGTAAATGTTGGAAAAGGGAATTCCAACCAATTTATTTATGTGAAAAGGGGTTCCAAAATTATTCTAATTTTATAAATTTTGTCATATGGTATAAATATTAATATAAAATGGCTTTTGGACAACTGTATACGCCATTTTAGGGCTTAATATAAAGGTTTAGTCCTCTGTTGAGGTAATTTTCCTCTTAATCAATGTATTTAATTTAAATCACTTTCACTAATATATTTTTTAGAAAAAATATGTTTAACTTATTATAAGTTAGAAATTATTATGATTTATAATATGTATTCCATTTTTTCATATTAAAATCAAATAAGTGGAAAATTATAATTGAAATTTAATCCCGCAGACGGCGACTAAGTGGGTTATAAAGTAAAAATGTAGAAATGTTCTGTAGGTTTATTATATCCAATTTCAATGTGAAATTGATTCCAATTAACTAAATTGGAAGAATTGTTTTATAAATTATCTAATTAAATTTATTTCAGATAATAAATTAAATTTAACCTTATAAATAAATTTGATAAAAAATAAGTTTTGAAATAAAATTCAGTATATTTCACTACTCGTTAAAAAATGAAACTTCAATGAAATTTAAAAAAAATCACCCTAACATAATTTCTAGAATTACATTTTAAATATGAAGTTTATTTTGTCAAATTAAATTTATAAAAGTTTCAAAATATATATATATATATTTAATATTGGTACACTATCAAAAGGCAGTAAAACTACTTTTATAATAATATATTTTTTTATGTCTAAAATTTAGTATTTTTTTAATTTATTCCGATCATATATATTGGATGAATTTAAAAATATTTTATTGGATATAAAACATATAAATACACAATTTACATTTTGAAGAAAATGTATAATTTAATTGATCATTAAAAATGTGACTAAATTTTGTTTTATTTAAACCTTCTGTTAGGTTCATTGTAAGCTATCAAAAATAAATAATTTTTTTCATAATAGACAATATGGTAAAGTATTGGTGTGATAAAAAAGTCCTATTGTATATTGAGTTGCATGATCATAGTATGAATAATCGATTCTGAGAGCATGACTCACCTGATTCCATGTGGATATTGAGTAGCTTATTGAAATGATGCCAAGAAGTATTTTTACAATCCGTGGAATTAAATATTAAATATATATGATACCATTATATAACTTACATAATGGAGGTAAAGTAGGTAATGTCAAGGATTGTGGTGGATTGGTTAGCACACAAGTTCTTGGTTTGTTGTTTTTTGTCATTTCATTCACATTTAATATTATAAAGGTATGTACACTATCTAAGGACACATTTGTGGTGTCCTACTAGGTTTTATTACTCAAATCATGTATGAGAATATCAATGTGCATGAAATCATGTTTTATAAATAATTAACAAAGGGGGATGGGCCCATTTTAGATGGATGATATGAGGATTATTAAGATGGTGGCTATACTAGGACATACTTTGGAGGTTCCCATGGTATTCCTACACTATAAATATTCTCTAGTTTTTATTAACACCCTAAAAGCTCGATGATTGACTATTGTTCCATCCATAACTATAGTTTATCTTTTTTCTTCCACTTTATATTCTAATTGATATTATATTATATTTATATTATTTGTTTAATGAAATTATACATAACGTAGAGTCTCCCACTGGCAGCTTTTAAAACCTCACTGCTAGTTGATAACCGTTTTCATATGAGGAGGTACAAATGAGGACAAATAACTCTTTGGATCAGACGTAGTGGCTTTGGATGTGGTGTTACAATTATTTTCTCTTTTTTGATATATTTAGGTGACCATAGATGGAAGGGTCTTCAAATTCTAGCTAATTTTTTATTATCCCGTTGTAGGATTTTTAATTTTATAGAGTATATTTAACCACTATATATGATGTTCTATATTTATTAAATAAATTATATTTGGTTTTTATTACATTGTTTATAGTTTTTATATTATACCTAGTACCTAAATGTAACTGGCCTAAAGATATTAAGAAGGAAAATTTAAAATAGATAAGATTTATATGTTACCTATTATGTGGACAATGTAGGGTTTAATGATGTTTCCAACCTTAAGTTTTGTGGAAGTAATAGTAAAACCAAAATAATAATAGAACAAGTTATATAAAAACAAAATAATAAAACAATAAAAAATAAATTGGTTTAGAATATTTGTATCAGGGTTTGATTGAGGAATTCATGCCTCCTTCACTGTTCACTGATAAATCTAATCATGAATTTTATAATTGGGTTCTCTTCGTATCCAAGTTATGGTAGTCACTTATTTGATATAATATATGGATGAAATAAATTTAAATATAATAGATAACCTAACATATGATAGAGAGTATCAAACTCTATTAGATAAGAAAAACTAGAGAACACTAAGCACCACCATTACTTTATCTCAACAAAATTGTGACTACACCCCAACTACATATTATTTGTAAAAATGGTGTATTTAAACAGCCTCAATGGAATATAAAATATTTGAAAACCAAAGGTGGAGTAATAAATAGCCATTAATGGTCATTTAGAGTATTAAATAGACTCAAAAATATATTATGTTCCATACCACATTGGTATATCCACTAATGGTCCTCCGAACCAGTTAAACTACAAAATAATATACACAATTAAATGATCTCACTTGGTTAGGTTGTGAATTTTAAAAACATATTGGGGCTTCGATGACCATTACTCAATTCCCATCCCCACATCCCATATAAAAATTTCCATTTATTAGTGTTTATGTTTTAATAATATTAGTAAATCATTATTTATATTATAATTACAATGACCCAATATTTTCATTTATGTATATTTTTTCATTTTGGATGAACATCCAATAAATTACCAAGAAATGTGCATAAGGACCACAATAGTTTAGTTCCATTGGAAACATGGAACAAAATCATCTAAATTCGTGGAATATCATCAATTTATCCCATAAATATATTACCTTTAGTACTCTTTACAAACATATCATACATAAAGACTTTATTCATAACATAGGGAAAGGAAACATAGTGAAGTGTTAGAAAAGATACTCAGTACAGGTAAATAAGGGAGACATATAAGCATAAAATGAACATAATTATATGATATCATGATCATAATTGTTGGAAAGATATACCCAACTAATCAAATATCATAATATTAATTCATATTTATAATATATGGTAATTTCATAAGTCATAAATCATAAACAAATCATGGAACATGATCGATTATAGAATAAAATTATATTATTAAATAAATTTTCTAGAATAAAAATCATCATATAAAACATTAAACATGTATAAATAGAGGTAAGTCAACTCATTAAGTTGAGGACATGAAATCAGGAACCCACATAAATTTATGTACATGCAACCATGTCTTTGCATATCATTATCGACATGAAAGACAAGTCTATGCAAAACATTATTCACATAAAAGGAATATCCTTGTATAACATTATGGACATCAATGGTAGGTTCATACATAACATTGTGAACATGTAATCATGTTTACACATAGTATTATGAAAATTAAATCAGGTTCATGAATAACATATTTACACATGAGTTATTTATCTTTACCAAATGAATTGGAAGGAGGTATTGGTCCTAACCACCACATAATGAAAATAATTCATATTTTTGCCACAAAATCCTAAAAACATCATCATATATTTACCCATTAAATAAAATGGGTATTATATAAATTTCTCCACATCATAAACTATAAATAATAGATAGGTTTCATAATCATTTGATCATTTCGTCATATTATAACTCATGGAATAAGAATCAAGTTTTATAAGACTTTGATTATTTTATAAATTATGGGTGATAATTGGATTTCAATAAAATCATTCTATCATAAAACTAAAACATTCATTGAAATAATAATAATGTGATCCATGGATCGTATTCATGGTAAGGCATATGTATCATCAATAGAATTAATCTTATATAGAAAATAATTTTTATAGATCATCTAAAACATTTTGAGGAAAATATGATCTCATCATTCAAAAACACTTTCCAAGCCATAAAGCAATTTGAAAATTATTTTAATTTAAAATAAAGTTGAAAAAAATATAATTTAATATACAAATAAAATAGTTATAATGAGGACCTTATGTTTAATTTATGTCTTACATGTTAAAATTGATATTCCTTTAATATTATAGGTAAAATTAAATTAATTATTGTCTAAAAAGAGACATGAAAATTCCTATCAGAATATATTTAGAAAAAAGTCAAACAGGGGTAAAAATTCTTTTTAAAAACTATTGGTTAACAATAAAACATTTTTGAAAACATTTTAAGAAACACGGTTTTAGACGAAAATAGATGTATTACCAAATAGTGAAAATATGCCTTATTCCACTTTAAAAAAAAATTCTCAATTACCTCAAGTAACAAAGAGTTAAAAACACTACTATTAATTTAGGACATCATGAATAGAAATTGGATAAAAAAACTCATTATAAATCTTGCTAATTTGATAATACTATTTCAATATCTAAAATAATCCAAATAAATAATGAGATTGTAACATAAAAATATTATAAATTTTGTAACTATGAATCATAATACTCATGAAATAATAACATTAAATGAAACTTATAACATCATGAATATTATTATATTCCAGAGATAACATCTCAACTTGGAATTATATACACCTCATAGAAGGATAATCATATGTAACAGAACACATATAATGGAGAATGAATATTGGGAAAAAATACCATAACCCATTAGTCATTATTGAACCATAACCATCGAATGAATATAGTTTTCAAATGGTATTTTAAATATCAATAAAATTAAAAATAACAATAATAAAATATATTATTGTTCAATATATATTCCTTGCAAATGAAATAGCTAGTGAATTTTCATATGCCCCCTAAAAATAAATGAGAGATGAGAAGTCCCTTACTGTAAATATTTATATCCTTTGCAACATTAGAACAAAATTATAACAAATAAATGTTTATTATACATATAATAAATAACCATAATTTTATATATCATACCATATATGATTTAACTATTTTCTTATGTCACCCATTTATTAAAAATCACATGTTAAAGTCACATTTCCTATACTAACCACTTTGGTTTTTGTATATGTTTAGATTTTTAATTTTTGGGCCTCTTAATTTAATCATGGTTAGAAAATATCCAGAATAAAAATAAGGAAATAATTTTAATTTTTATACATCATTATAATTATAGGACCAATAATTAATGTTTTTTTGAGAAATAAAGTATGTTTCGATCAGAGATACGGTAGGACATACGTATGCATGAGTAACATTTTCATATTTCAAATATCATTATGAAAAGGAGCTAATTAATATAGTAAAATTAAATAACGATCATAATACCATAAATTCTATATTATATAAATATAAATATCATTCATGGGGTGTATTGATGAAAAGGTAGATTTGTATCGCTTTGTGTATGTGGTAGTTCACACGTACACGGATGATGTTATCATCTCTCATAGGGTTAAATAATAATAAATGAAATTATATATTAACATTTCACATTGATAAATATATCATTAATATAATAATTATTTCATGTATATCCCATAAATTTACCCTTATTATCTTACATGTAAATTTCTAATGAAAAGTTAACCACATCACTTCAAGAGACGGTAGTCAGTCATACACATGAGCGACGTTAATGTATCCCAAATATAATGAAAATAAAGAAGGTATATATATTATATAATTACTCAAAAATGTATAATTATGTAATAAATATCATTTATATAATTTTTATAAATTATCATACATATTTGTGAGTGGAGGTAATGTAAAAATGAATTACATTGGTTCATGAGGAAGCAGTAAGCCTATATACAAATGATTATTTTGTAACCTATTTCATAGTAGTGGATATAGTTTTGGTTTATGGAAATCAATAAAAATCATATAATTATATGTAATATATTATGGTGTTTATATCATCATATTATTAATATAATTTAATGATATAAGTAAATAAATAAATAAAACTCTCATTTTTGAATGTTACATCTTCTTTGGGTATCCTCCATTGGGTTGAAAAAACCCTCCTTAGTTGTATTTCTATCCAAAATAATGATTCCTGGATGATATGTTTGAATTTGGGATGTTATTTGGGAAGTAATTGGCCGACCTAAAAATTGTTTTGATGTGTGAATAAGAGATGAAATGGGGTGGCCTTTTATAAATTGGGGAGAGGACAAACATGGTATGTTTTCAATGAATTGAGTACACCACATTTTTTCAGATGATGTTATGGTTCATAATGGTTCATTATTGATCATTCAAGATTTAATGGTCTAAACATGTCTATAAAATAATTTTAATTCAAATTTATTGGTCCTTTTAATGCTTATTTGTTTAGTTTAATCCCCCTGTTTTTCCATTTTTACCTTAATTGTTATATTTTATTTTTATTATTTTCGCAATTAATTTTGGTAAAAAAATAATTTGAACTTATTAAATAATAAGTTGGGAAAAAATCCATTAATGTGTCCTCTCGGTATGTTTAGGGTGTGATTATATTTTTTGAAAACGCGATATGATCGTTAATGAGTATGGTTGGTGTTTATCGAAGACATGTTTTTATGGTGGTATTGTTTCCCAATGCTTGCCAAATTTTTGGGCCTGAAAATCATGATTTTGTAATTGGAAATGTAAGGATTTTTCATAATAATGAACAGTGTGAATTATGGAAAAGGAAATTTGAAAAATAAGAGAACCACATATCCTAGAACATGAACTATGTACCATGACTAGAAATGGTTCGTGACAGTATACCAGGTAATGAGAACAGTATGCAGGAGTGGTTCTTATAAAAGAAAATGGTTCACTGCGATGATTTGCAGTGAAGTTCCTGTGGTATGTGGAAGGAATGATGTTTTTAGAGATGGGAGAAGATAATGGAACTGTGTAGGAGAAGATAAAATATGCGGACCATAGTGGAAAAATGGTTCGAAGAAAGGGTGTTGTTCACGTTGACAAAAGTGGTATGCAGAGAAGGTTGTACTAAATCATAGATTTGGTAAATCTTGGATTATTGGATTTTTCAGATATATTTTCCTACGTAAGGAGTTCTAATACCGCTTATTATTAGTGAGAGAATATATCATTAGAGAACATATGTTTACTACTGAAATTATGGGAAGACTGAAGGTGGTATTCACAAATGAAATTTTGGAGAAGGATTTTGTGAGGTGCTAAATCCCACAAAGGGATAATTGGTTCGTTGAGGATAACTCTCTGAAAGGAAGTGGTTTTCATTGAAGGAATTCCACTGAATGTTTTTGCAGGATACTATATCCCACAAAGGATATGGTACCTAGAGAATTAAGTATCATTAAATGGAGGAGTAATCTTCATTATGTAAAATAAGGAATTCTATAGGTGGTTTGTAGTGGAAGAGGTACTCTGTAGATAGAGAACATTCCTCTAGTATATGATAGTTTTCAAATACTACCAGTAGTAACGGTTTGGAGATGAGGTTTGCAGAGTTGGTACATAGAGGTGGAACATGATAGAGAAGGCATAGGTAGTCTACAGACAAAAGGCGATTTGTAGAGGTGGCAACAGTATGCAGAGGAGGAATTCTGTAAACAATATCTAATACATAGTACACTGGAGGAGCATGTGGTTCAACGAACAAAAAAGGAATATTTAGATAACTTCAAATCAATTTGTGAAATTATATTCTAGTATCAAATAGTATCTGAGAAGGTGAAAATCATCTGTGGGAGAAAAATATACATCAACAAAGAATCAATCTATAGTTGAGGATGCATGAATTAATCAAAATTAAGGGACATAAATTTTCATAAATTGGGTTCTACCTAAATGTCTATAAAATGTGAGTGGATTCCCTTCCAAGAGTAGTGAGTGAAATAAGAAGAATATGGGGACACATTCCACTAATAGTGATCCATATAAAGTGGCACAGGGAGTAACCCTTACAAATTCGGTGAGAAAACAATAAGTCTTGTAATGGTAGTGAGTCGGGGCATAGATGATATAGCTCAAACATTGTTCTCATTATTGGTAGTGAGCCTTAGGAATTTGGTACATCCGCACAAAACTATTTTATGATCCTTAGATGTATCCTATTGAGGGCTATCTAGGTAAAACTTTATGTGCCTCATACATGATTTAAATTATTTTAATACTTTTTAATTGGAACGATAGACAGTGGATATTTTTTAATGACGAAACATGATCTGAAGGGGAACAAATTTTAATTTTTCATACCCTAATTCCCCTCCCCCCTCTATGGGTGTTCAACCTATTGAAAATTACATAATATAAATTACTATGATTCATATATGAAATTAAAATTTCCAAATTCCAATCATATTAATAGATAAATATTATTTAAAATTAATCCTAAAGATATGGTGAAAATTTGAGTTTTTTAAGAGAAAATGTTCAAAAGTTTAAAAAAAATTATTTCAAAATTAAATATAAAATTGATTAAAATGACATAAATTAGATTATGGAACATATTATTGAACTAATTTTATAGTAAAATAATAATAAATATATTCGATATTTACCAATAAATTAAATTAAAAATAATTTTTCATTTAAAAATTAGTATTTTCCATTACTCATCAAATAATGGAACATTTCAGAGAAATCCCAAAAAATTTCTCTAAGATAATTTTAAAATTAATATTTTAAAAATAATTTTATTTTATATAATTAATTTTATAATGAATTTAAAAACCCATTTTATTAAGTTTCACAAAAATAAACAAAAATTAATTTTGAGAAAATAGTATTTTCAAAAAAACTAAATATTTTACTAAAAATTCATAACTTTTTTGACCTTATGCTATATTCAAATTAATAAATTATAAGTAATATTTAAAAATAATATTTATTACTATTCATATCACTATGTTTAACTACTATGTCATAACAGTAATGTTTCAATATCTATATTAATGATTAATTGTGGTTTTGTTAAAACTCAGTGTCGTGTGTAACACAAGATAACCTAGTGTTGTGTGTAATGGAGTAAAATATAGAGTTTAATGTAACTAAATACTAAATTGGTGCCTCATTTAAAACAAAATTAACTTTAAATTCTTTCTAACTCAATCCAAACATAGTGTTTCATGTAAAGATAGCTAAAATTGGTTTTTTGTGTAATAAAATCTGTCCATGAGATTTAATTTTTCACAAAAAAAAATTATTCGTAAAAATATGTGGTGTTACAGTTTACCCCACTTAAAATTAATTTCTACATTTGAATTTATCTCTTTGGTTCTAGAAACATAGTATGGTTCTCCTTAATTAAATCCTTAGGTTCCCATATAGTTGTTTAAAGCTAGTGTTTTGGCCAAAAAAACAATGATTAGATCAGTGGTCTTGTTTCGTAGAACATTATCTATATGTTCTAAAGTATTTATATTTCATTAGTAATTAGAAATATCATGTTACAATAGTATAACATATGAGTTTAGTACATGTTATGGATCAGGCTTTCACTTCCTCAGGAGTGATACATGGTACACGTCATGAACCTGATAAATGTTTGGTGTTTTGGAAAAATGATAATCAACCATCCTAATAAAATAATGTATTTTAATGGGACCAATATATATAGGGATTAGTTTTACATTATTTATTCTATATATAAATTCATATTAATTCATTATCATCAACTTCAAATTCTAGATCTCTTTAATGATTATCCGTGTAACATTTCTATAAAATTTATGTTGTACTCACATGTTGTTGAACGACTCTAACTGCACCACCATATCATAATCTAGATTAGGACTCAATAATTTTCTTTAAAAAAATCATTATAGTATGTATAAAAGGATTCATAAGGATCCATATTACTTATCAAGTAAATTCTATTATTTTAAAGAAACACAACTAGATGAAGTTTGATCCCAACCACCATTAAAAATAAGATAATCTATACATGTTACTTTTACCTTTAATCATATGTCCAAAATGATTAAAGGAATTTATATTTAATTATTTATGTCAATAAAACATACAAAAAATAAAAGGGTTGTGTTTCTATAATTCACTAATATAATATTCTCAATTATGATAAAATCACATCACATAAAACCCCAAAAGGGGGTGTCAATGACATTGAACATATGATTAACCTTAAAATAATAAACCCATTATGGTATCCATATATATTAATTTCATCTTTCATGGAGACATATACACTTCCAAATGTTAATTTACCCTTTCTTCATTTTATAATTTCTTGTCTTGTACAAAATTATTTTAAATGTAATATCGGGTTCATCCTTGTTTTGATAAAATATTAAATGTGATCTAATTATTCTATAATCCACATAAAGGGATAGTATCACATTAAATTTCACTAAAGGATGTACAATCATACTTTAATAGGGATATTTTATATAGAATAAACCATGAAATTCCTAAATTAGAAGGGGATAATAAGTATTCCCCCATTATCTTTATCATTTCATCCATTATGATTGTATATGATTTTTATCCATTTATCATCAAAGGATTTCATGGATTTTCTTCCATATTATCCCATGGACTAGATAATTTATCTTTATAATTATCATACTCCATGCACTTGAAATGCTGAATAATGGGTGGAGAATTTTTTTGATATCCCCCTCTATTCATTTCATTACCTTGACCCTTCACATCACTTATACATTGTTTTTTATGGTTTCCATTCTTCCCACACATGAAACACCTTCTTGTTAAATTATGGTGGTCAACAATGTGTTCTTTCCCATAGTTTTTTCATGTATATGTTTCAAAAGATTTCTTCACACAAGGTGACATATCATTGGATTTTCAATGAGACCCCAATTTCATTTTCTTATCCTCTTAACAAAGATGTTTTATAGCTTCCCTTTCAAATTTTATAGAACATTGAATTAATTTTTCATAGTATCCAAATTCCCATATGGCTAATACCCTATGATAATTTAGTTTCAACACACTAAATAATTCCTCAACATTACTTTCATGTTAGATTATTATACTTTAAGAACAACTAATAAGCCTTGTATTATTTTTATAAAATTGTACCCACATATCAATCATCCTTCTTCTTATACTTGAGGAATTCTTTCTCAATTTTTTGTATGGAGAATAAAACAAAAGTACATTTTGTAAAATAATATTTTAAACTCATGCCACTTGATTGAGTCAATTTATTCTCATTACCTCATATTATTAATAACATTTCACCATTTATCTTCCACACCTTCCAAATGGTAGATATCCAAATGAGTTTTTCATGCTTTGAACACTAGAGAATGCAAAAAAACTTTTTAGTGGTACTGATCCAGTACTCACCAACTAGTGGATCAATATAACCACTGAAAGAAGATGTAAATTTATGAATAAATAACACTACATAATGTTTCCCATCCTTTTATCATTTTTCTGTCCACCATTAGTGTTATCTTGATAAAGTTGTGTCAGCATAGTAAAGATATTTTTCATCTTAACTACCATAATGTTCGATTTATCAATAGGTAAATCATTTCTTTTTCTGTTATATTCATCATTTACATGGTTTATTTAGTCCCCATCCATTGAATAAAAAAACTAATAGTGTGAGAAAAAATAATAATAGAAGGGAACCACATAATCATGATGAATCACATATATTGAGTCTAAATCATGACATATTATTTTCAATATATGACATATTAGGTTTATCCTAGGTCATTCATATTTATCATTTGTTTAAATTATCCATGATGGCTCAAAAAGAGTTTGTTAATTTCTAAGGAATATACCCAAGGAGTTTCAAACTTGGTTCACAACAAGGATTGTTGTCAAACACAATATGATGATTGAGTCTATATCAATAAAATATTTTTAGAGTTATCACCCCAAGGTACCTTTGTGCAAGAGATACATAAACAAGTACGATCTTAATTGGGACTTACTTTATTGAAAAACACTCACTCTATCCATTACCAAAAATCCACATAATTTTCATATACTTTGAATCATCCTTGGACATATCCTTATAAATATCCCAAGATATATATATATATATACTATGGATATAACTAATGTTTTCTAATACTAGTTTCCAAATGAAAACTAAACATACCTCTAATACCCACTATAGAAACTGAGGTTTTTTCAATAATGATATTACAACTTTTTAGATGAACATTCATACATTACATAAAAACATTTTTAAGGGATATAATAATTCAGTTCCTTTGGAAACATGGAAAATAATCTTCATAAGTCATGGAATATATTCAATTTCTCCCATAAATATATTCCCTTTGGTATTATTCATATAAATATCCTACCTAAATCATTTCCTCCTAACATGTGGGAAAGAAACCTAAGAAATGGAGCAATATGATTATGATTTATGGTAATCAAGGTAGATGCCTAAAGATGAGCATGCATGCATAGATATAGTAAATAAATTAATTCGAATTAAATGAAATAAATAAAATCTATCTGCCAAGTATCCCCAATTACCAATTCTGACGCTGGATTCTATAAAGGATGTGAAAGGACCGAGAATGAACGGGATGTCGTCGAAGAATATGTTGAATGCTGGATTCAAATACAAGTACGAGCTTGATGAGATGTATGATGAATCCATTCAATGCTACAAAGAAAATGGGCTTCTTGTAGGTGGGGTTCCGCATCAAGGGACTTCTGGAGAAGATGATATACCGTGATTCCATGATCTGAATTCAAAATGTACTCTTTAATCACATGTTATTTTATAATACCAGTACTCTAGACCATTTTTTGACGATGAAGAAATAATATTCCACACTCATTATATTTTATTTTCAAAAAAATAAATAAATAAGATCATGAAGTTGGAATGGGCCCATAAAGGGCATTTCTCTCGGTCTTGCTCTCATTCCCTTCCCTAGGGATTCTTTCGTCTCTCTACGGTGATGATTCTCTTCATTTCCTCGGTCCCTTTCCCCTCCTCTGTTTCTTTCTTATAGCTCTTGTGCAACATTGGATCTCTCGAATGGTCCTTCAATCGGTGGTTTTTCGTGTGGTGGGTGGATTATTTGGTTTCTGTGAAAGAGGACGTCAATCCAGTGCTGAGAGGATGGATGGTGGATCTTTCGCTCTAGCTTAGGTTTCATGTTCTTCTTTGCGGTTTCTCAGGTTTGAAAGATGGGGTTTTTAAAGTGAAGGTGTTTATTTTGTGGTTTGTTCTGATTCATGGTGAATCCTTGTTTGGTTTCTTGGATCTGCTCCTGATATTCTTGTGAACGTTTATGGTTCTTCCTATTAGTCTTGAGGAGATGAACTCTGAATCTGCTTGTGTTTTAGTGGATTGTGATTTTCAAAGGCATGGTTTTACCGTCTATCAGCCTTTACATTTGTTTCCTGCGATCTATGATTTTTGTGGTGATGTTGTGGATGTGATGACGACATTCTAGATTCCGTCTTTGGTGATCTGATTCCTCTTTGGTGGGGAGGGCGTGATGGAGATGCCTCTGGATGGTGTTCTCAAGGGTTTCAAGGTTATGAATGTGGCGGTGAGGGCTGGTGGGCTCTCGTCGGAGATTCAGATAGTTGATGTTGCGGTGATTTTGGGGACGCGGCTCGAGGGGTCTCGCTGATTGTGTCTCATCGATCATTGTGTGGTGATGGTTTTTTGGTATTTTGAATTTTGAATAGTGTTGGTGTTGTGGATTGGTCTCTGGTATGCGGGTTCCATGACTGTCGTTGATGATGTTGGGATTCGGTCTCTGGTTTGTGGGTTCCTTGACCGTCGTTGATGATGTTGGATCTTGGTTTGTATGGTTACCGGTTACCCATAAACCGGATGTTTAGAAAATGAAAAAAAAAAGATTTCGGCGGCCTAAGGATGAGATCTACATCAGGTAAAGAGAACATGATCATAATAATTGGAAAGCCATAAAATTATGTAAAATATCAAAATCTTGAGTCATGGAATAAAGATTAGTAGTTCATAAGACATGAACAATAAGGAAATCAAAGAATATGAGACATGAGAGTATAAAATTTGGAAAATAAATATATTTTTTATATATAAATCATATTAAAACATTGTAAATATTTTAAAGAGAGATAGGATCACTCATTATGCTATTTAAAAGTACCTCACATAAAATTATGGACATGCAACCAGGTCTATGAATAAAATTATGGACAAGAAAGGCATTTACACACATAACATTATTGAAATGAAAGATAGTTCCATGCATAAAATTACAGAAATGAAATATAGGTCCATAGATAAAATTGTGTGTACGAAATCAAGTTAATTAGTAACATTTTGAATTTAAATTCAGTTTAATACATAACATATTTACTCATGAGTTATCCATCATTACCCAAAGTATTAGAGGATGATATAGGTACCACTCATCATATTATGAAATTCAGAAATATATATTTCAAAAAATCAAAGAACATTTACCATATCCTAACCCTTGAAATGAAATGGTTTTTATAAATATTTAATCATCTCATAACCATTGTAAACTATATAAGTTTCATAATCATTACATCATCACATCATACCATATCACGTGGAAAAAATAAGTGTGTTTCATAAGAATTTTATCATGGGATAACCCATGAAAGATAAAAGGATTTAATAAACTTCATACTATCATAAAAATAATCCATTAATAAAATTAATATGAATGGTATCATAGCCTCATATCCCTCATAAATAAAATGTTACATCAAAGTATATATTCTTATATAGAAAATGATTTTGATCAACCATTTTAAACATATATGGTAGAAAATTTTCTTTCTAATTAAAAAAAACTTTTTAAATCATAAATAATTGAAAATTATTTCATTTTAAAATCAACATGAAAACATATAATGAATGGTTCAATACAAATACTTATCAAGATAATGGGAAGTTTCATTCCTATTAAACACATTAAAATTAATATTTCTTTCAGATTTTTAGTAAATCCAAAATGATGAATATTTAGGAAGAGACATGAAGATTTATTTTGAAATATATTTTTATAATTTAAAAATAGGTAGAATTTTTATTTAAAAACAATATTATAATAATAATACATTTTTTATTTTTTTAGAAAAAATGGTTTTGGTAGAAAACAGATCTGTGATAGACAAGCTAAATAATGATAGATTTTTCTTAAAAACATTTTATCAATTATTGTAAGTATGAAATATTTTAAAATGGTAATATGACATTAAAAAATAATTAATAACTATATTATAATAAAATTCATCATAATTATTGATATTTAGATCATAATATTTCAACATTTGAAACTAAATCATAATTAATCCTGATAAACGATTAGATTGTAACCTAAAACTCTTGCCCCATTGGTATGTTTTAATCATAATCCATATAAATAATTAAAATTAAAGAAGACATAAAATTTCATGAATAGAATTAAATTCTTGAAATAAAATTTCAATGTGGAATTATATACACCTTATTGATGGACATAGGATTCTAATAGGGCATATGTCTCAAAGAAGGAAAATTGAGATGAAAATACCTTATGCTTTTGTAACTTTTAAATCTTAATACCCATCAAAGTGAGATAATTATATATGTATATATATACTAGTATTTTTAAGGGTAATAATCATAAAATACATTCATGGGTATTATACACACCATTTAAAATAAATAAGTGGTGAATTTCCATATATCCCCCGGAAATAAAAGAGAGATGATAAATCCATTTCCGTAAGTATTAAATTCCTTCAAACTCATGAAAAAATACTTCATAATAATTATAAGTTTATTATAAATATATTAAATAACCTTAATATTATATACCATACCATATATTTTTTACTTATTTCCATTAATTATTCATTTTTTCTCCATTCCTTGTTAATGTCATGTTTTGGGTAATAATTGCATTGTTTTTCATATACGTATTGATTTTTTATTTTCAATCATATATATTTAAAATAGTTATATCACATATAGAATAAAAATATTGAAATTATTATCATATTTATATATAAATTATTTAATTGTTTCTAATCAAAAATATCTTTTTAAGATATAAATCATGTTATAATCATTGAGATAATAGGTCATACGTACACAAGAGTAACATTTCCATTTTTCAACAAATTATTATAGAAAAGATATATGTGATAAAATATAATTCCATATTGATAATAATATCACAAATACATTATAATATACTTATATTTATCATTCATGTGGTGTGGTGAAGAAAAGGGAGAGTCGCATCGCTTCGTTAAATAGGTGGTTAGCACGTACACGAAGGACGATATCATCCTTCTATGAGAGAAAACGAAATAAATAAAATAATATATTAATGTTTTAGAATGATGAATATTTCCAGAATATAATTATTGTATCATTTATATCACATAAATTTATCCTTATTATCTAAAATCTTAAACATTTTTACAGAATGAATCATAGTGCTTTGTGAGGTGATTGTTTGTCGTACACATGAGCGATGATATCATAACCCCTATAGAATGGAAATAAAAAAAGTTATTTATGCTAAAATTACTCCATAGGTATAATTATTTTATTAATATAACATATATAATTTAAATATGTCATCATAACCAACCGTGAGAAGAGGTAGTAGAAAAATGAATGACATCAGTTTGTGAGGTGGTAGTCCGCCACACACACGAACGAAGATTTCATAACCCATTTAATGAAATTGGATATGGTTATGAGAAATTACAATAAAAAACGTATTATTATATGTAAAATAATTTATTTATTATATCATCATGTTATAATAATAATTTAATGGATTATATTAGTAAATAAAACTAAAATACTCGTTGATGAATGCTAGTTGTTCTTCGGGTATATTCCATAGGTTTTAAGCAAAATCCATTATTATTTTCCTTAATTCCCAATATAACTCCTATAGGATGATATGATTAAATATATTAAGTCATTTTGGTAGGTTATTTCCTACCAAAATTGGATATAAGGGGACAATTAGATAGGAGAGGTCGTTGTCTTTTATAAGTGGGGGAGGGAATACATTTGGTATTTTTGAACAACATTTAGTGATCCCATGTTTTCACTAGTAATAAGGGATCAAAATTTGAAATTATAGATCCTAATAATTTTAATTGTCTACATATTGACATAAAATAGTTTTCATTCATGTTTATTGGTTATTTAACCCATGTAATTTTAGTTTCATCCTTGAGAAACCAATTTTTACCTTAACCGTGGTAATTAAATTTTACTGTTTCCACTATTCAATTTGGAAGAAAATAAAGTGGAACATAATGTAAAATATAAAATATTCATTTTAAAAATATATTATCAATTTTTCTAAATTACATTCACATAATTGTAAATTTTTAATTTAAATCTATTCTCCCAAACGTGATGATTAAGAGGGGATTCGAATAAAAAATGTTCAAAGGTTTACAATGTTTTTATGTCAAAAAAAAATATAAAATTTGATAAGATGCACTAAATTGAATTAATTAATGTATTACTAAATTAATTTTACATTAAATCCAGTTTATAATAAAATTATACTTTATAAATAAGTTAAAAAAATGCACTTTTTCACTTAAAATGTAGTATTTTTCCCCATCCATCCCAAATTGAAATTTTTCTAAAAAACACAAAAAATTCAGCCTAAGGTAAAAATGAAATTTTTAGATACAAAATGAAGATTTTTTATCATAATAAATTTATAAAATTTTCATAAAATAATTTTATCACAGGTCATAAAATGAAACAAAAATTATTTTTTGAGAAAATGGCATATTCAATACAAATAAAAACATTTCAAAAAATTAAGTACATTTTTTCCAATAGTATTATTATATAAAAAAATCATAAATAATATATAAAAATTATTTATTAATAATCATATCACTATGTTTAGTGGATAGTTTATAATAGTCTAATTGGAATAATTATATTTACAAAATATTGTGGTTTCATCAAAAATCGGTATCATGTGTACCAAAATCATACCCTATGTTGCATATAATGAAAGTTAACCTAGGGTGGCATGTAACATAATATTATCATAGTGTTTCTTGTAATGAAATACAAACATAGTGTTTCATGTAATTAAATATAGTATTTGTTTTCATGTAATGAAAACTATCATTTAAATTTTATTTATTCCAAAAAATAAGAATTCATAAAAAGTTTATGTGTTAGAATAATTTCACGTTAATTGTTTAATTAAATAAATATTATTTAGAAAAATATTTAAAATTTGAAAAAAAAATATTTTCATTTATAAAAAACATAAATATATTTTTGAATAAAAATATAAAATTATTCCTGAATTACCAATTTTTTCTAATGTTTGGCTCTAAGGATTTTTTGTATAATTGAAAATACATATGAATATTAATTCTAATTATAAAAAATAGTAGTATCTTAAAACATGTCTTATATTAATAGATTATAAAGGGTTTTACAGTGATCCAATTAACTACATGTCTATTAGCTATGATTCTGAATTCTTGACCAGATGATTATGCATGAAAGATGGATAATATCTGTCTCATGTAGCTCATTCCCTTTTATCAATTCCAATATTGATTAATATTACAGTATTAAATTTAATGAAAATATCATAGAATATCAATTCACTTAGTCAAATCTCAATTGATTTCATTGATATCATATCCATCCATATGGTTGAACACAACATACAGAGGATGATCAAAAATGATTACTTAAATAGTTCCATACCCAATTATTTATTATCAATCCAAATTCATAAATGACTTTAAAAAGGGGGAATATGATAAAACCTATTTTATAACCTTAAGTGAAAGTATCCATAATTAATGTTCAATTAAATTACAAAAATGACACATATATGAATATCTATGTTATGTAATTTATGTAGGATAATCTAAATAAAAAATTTAACAAATTATATCTTATGATTCACTAGTTGTATTGTTATACAAGTGAACCTACACATAATAATCATAAAATATCACCATAAACCAATATGGGGTAATATAAATATATGTATATATATATATATATATTAGTTGTAGTTATCATATCATCTCAAATTTTCTACATAAAAAAATAATTGATAGATAAAGTATTTTTATTAATATAAAATACATGAACCAATAGTTCTGTATGACAACGACATTTGACTATATTTAGAGGAAAAAATAATGATATCCCACTTTTACTAAATCCAAAAACCTATGTATATAATTCCAAAATAATTGGTGTATATTATTTTATATTATTACATAGTGGGGGGTTTTATTGTATTATTTATATTATACTCTATTGAAACTCAATAAATGATAATAGTTCTTCTATAAATTTTCTCACCAATGAGATAAAATTAAATACAAATATTATTTGGATCTTTTTTGAGACCTAGGTTCTTTATCTTGTGATACTACTCCATGATCTTCATAGTATCATTCAATCAAACTCACCATAAATTTTACCACCAGTAGTTTCATAATGAAATTATATATCCAAATGGATTCCTTTACCATATCCAAGGTTCTAATGTATTCTACATCTACTATAGAATCAGAATTTATTTTTTTATTGAAACTTTTCTAGGTTATATCTCCATTTTTTAGGGAAAAATATTACTAATATATATATTCATACTTTTTAGATTGGAAACAAGCCGAATGGAAATCCTTTACAACAAAACCTTCCACACCACCCAATATTAAGAATATATCCACAGTTCTTATTAAGTAATTATTGATATTATTATTGTCTACACAATAAAATTCATTATGATTTATTTTTTATTTACTTTTCATAATTGATCCATAATATACATCAGGATGAGTATAATACGTAGCTTAAAAATTCACCTAACCAACAAATACTATGGAATATTACTCATGAATTAATGTGCTACAAATATTAAAGGATAAATGTTATGTGAAACAATCCTTACATGTTACACTGTTAAAAACGTTTTTCAAAATTTTTCATGTTAAAACATTTTAACAATTTACTAACATATCTATTATAGACCTGGCTTAATGTTCATTTAGATACATCTTTATCAATAATAATACCAATTATATATAATTTTTTACCATGAAATTTTATTAACAATAAAATTTATAACTAATTTCAACTAATTATAAAAAATGGATTTCATTTTAAATGAGAAGTACAGTATCAAAATAGTATACCATTCATAAAACCATTCTCATTCTACCCCATTTCTAAAAAAATTTCATCATTATTTTTAACAATGTCAAGCCCTCCAAAATACTCATCTAAATGAACATTACAACACCAAGAATATTTCATTCTCTCATAAATGGATAATTATGGCTTATAAATCTTAAAATAAATTCATATATGTTAAAAATACTCATTCGTTATCATATATAAGTCCTTAAAAAAATTCCCAAAATGGAATGATATTTTTATATCCATTTCATATATCTCATAGTTATAGTATAGATATGATCACAATCATTGTAAAAATATCACCTCATTTTGGGGTGATCACCTTGAATGTGATCTAATTAATGTGATCACAATCATTATAAAAAACGTTTTCTTAATAGTCAAATAATTAATTTCATTTTATCCTTTAGATACAAAACTATCTATATAGATATGATATCTACTATCTGTATCATTATTCTTGTGAAAGAAAAAATTTTAACTAATAGTTTTTACAAATTCAAGTGGATCTAAAATAATCAAAACATGATTGGATTAAATATTTTCCATTTCTAATTTCATAGTGTTTAACAATTTATTAGACATATAAATCAGGGTGGCCTCTTGATTGGATTCCAGGACATCATCTATTATAATTATATCACATTCATCAAAAATGAAAAATACATATATATTTTGTTCCCAAAAAAATTACCAAACCATATTAGGTTTTATATATATATTGTTAGAACTTTTTCCACAACTATTGTATTTTAGACTAATCTATCACGTGAATAAAATTTTATTTTTTGGTTTAAAAATTTATCAAGTTAAAATTATATCCCACAAGTTATTTTGGATATAAATTCCCTTTCTCTAAATATAACATTTAAATCAATGGAAACTTTGGGTGAAGATGGATTATTGAAATAATAGACCAAAATTCAGTAGGATATCCAATAAATATACATTTATCTAATTTTATTTCTACTTTACATGAGGTAATACATCTCACATATGCCATAAAACTGAAAATTTTAATAAATGTCATATTTGGATGATTCTTTGCCCATATATGAAGTTTTATATTTTGAATAGTCTTTTATGAAACATAGTTTAGTGTAAAAGAAGTCATTTTTAGTTCATATACCCAAAATGAAATAAGAATTTATGCATGGATCATTATGGACTAAACCATGTCTAATATAGTACAATTTATCCTCTCACCTACACTATTTAATTTTGGGGTACTAGTGCAATTTATTTTGGAAATTAAAAAATATTATTCCAGACTATTATCAACTTATCGATTCAAATATTGTCTAAAATAATCAAATAGAAGTGTTTTGATACTTTTTATAAGTTTATTATTACATAAATTTTGAACACTTCAATAATATAAATTCATAGATGACTTTTTTTCAAAATATTATTATATTAATACCTACTAAATTAAATGGTAAATGTAATGACATATTGGAATAAACCTTTAGAAACATTACATATATGACCACATACATCAATATTTTTGATATATAATAAATCATTACGCAATTTATTATCTCCCTTAAAAGGGGATTTAGTTATTTTTTCAAATAAATATTATTAAAATAAGTTCAATTATTTATAATATTTAAAATCTAGTAACAAGAAATTATCTATTCATTATATGTGATTCTTATTTATATATCCTATGTGATAATTCCAATGATAAGTGGAATTTAAATCTTTTATTTTGAACCCATTATTATTTAAATTATATATTTTTTAATAATACAAAAAATTTATAATCAATTAAATATTTTTTAAAAACAATTAAAATTTTATTTCATATAAATGAAGAAAAAATTTCCTTTATTTCAAATTTAAAAATAGGATTATCTATAAAATATAAATAAATATAAATTTTTTTCAATATTTATAAATGAGAAAAGATATAAAAAATAATTAAAATACATTATGAAAAAGTATATTCATTATCCATATAAATAAAAATGTAAATATTCCACCATTTATAACTCACAGGTTCACTTGTCCCATAATTAATACTCTATTATTTGATATGTTACAAATTTCCACATTATGAGATGCACATCTGATATTTAATACCCATGACTAAGAGTATCAAAAAATTATATATCACATAGTTCTTTACACTAATACATATTTATCAATTCAGTCCCAATGACTGGTTTTATCTCTTTGTTTATCTTATAATGTTTTAAAACATTTGTAGACAGCCCATTACAGCTTATGTCATATGAAACATTTAAATAATTTTCCTAATTAAATTTTGTCTCTAATAAGAAAGAATAAAACTTATTATATTCTGTTGTTTTTACTACAATGTATAATTTCTTCTAATATTAAGAGTAGTTCTCAAATTAGGAAACTTCTCAATTAAATTTTGACAATTAAATTTTCCCTTATGAGTGACAGATCACATAGATTAATTTGGGTTTTTCTTTAATTCCATGAAAACCTACACCAAATATGTCTCTATATTAGTATCACATATTCTATCATTCAATTTCATCTTTTATTGAATACACACCTTATAAAATAATAACCTCCACTATTTAAAATTTATTTGGCCAATATTATGTTCAGATATGTCTAAACTAAGCTGAACTCTTCTCTTGAGGTTTTTATATTTAGGTAAACAGTTATTAGTAATTATATCAAATAATAATCTTTTGTTATTATGTGAAAAGGGGCTTTTCCTATTCGTCTCTTGAATATGATAAAATTGTAAATCTTGATTCTAATTTGATTGGGTTACATAGACACGTTTTTTCAAATATTCATGTAATAATTAATGTTACCGATTTTGTGTATCAGACGATAGATTATTGAGGACTAGCTAAGAAAACCCCATCTATTTAATCGATCAAGGTATTTATGAATGTGATTCACATTTGAAGGAATTGAACCCTTAAATATTTTATTAATGATAATATATGTTTTCTCTCTATTGAAACTATATGTTTCGTATACATAAACATTATGATTTTATTCACACTAATTCCGAAAATATGTATCATATACATAAAAAATGAATTATATGTTTAATAATTTTTTAAAAAAATTTACCTATATATCTCATATAATTGATAAGACTTTAATAACATCACATAGAGAAATTATATCTCCCTATAATGATTTCAGTATAATTTAAGATACAATATGATTAATTTATATAGAGGAAAAAAGAATAGGGAAAGTTATATTTCATAGAGGATCCAAGTGAAAACCCACTACCAATAATTATCCCTAAGGGGATTGATAAAATAATCAAATTTTATATAATTTTTCCATGTGAGACTTAAATTAAATTTTACATAGTGTGAATATATCATCAAACAAAAAAACATTTTAAAATTTAGATTGTGCACTTATAATTTATCCAGTGTGTCTTTGATACCACTATTAGAGTAGTTGTATCATGTCTCCCATATAAAAACATTAAATATTATATCCATATGAACCTATTGAAACAATTAGTTTCCTAAAATCCAATGAATATGAAACTATTTTAACCCATAATGAAACTCCTATATTGAGATCACACATTATCATACGATCATGCAAGATATTTCCAAGAAATTTGTTAACATTGAACATTTTCTTGGATACCACTATTAGAGTAGTGGGATCACATAAACCATATGAAAAAATATAACATTACATCAACATAAACAAATTATATGATTACTTTTCACAAATTCATTAGCCTATACAACTCATAACATCAATAATGGAGCTCCTTAGAAGAGTCACAATATGTCACGCGCTCTTGCATAATAGTTCCCAAGAATAAGTAAAACACTAACCTTTTATTTTATAAAATTATAGGGTTTTAGTGTTGTTACCATACCTAAAAACATAGTCTAAGAAGTAATAAAACCAATATAATAAAATAACATGTAAATAAGAAACATAATAATAAAATAATAAAATAAAAATATATTTTAAGAAGGATTATAATATTTTGATCAATCTTGGAATAATAAATTAAATCCTCCATTAATATCCATAAATAACGAAAAGTAAAAACGAGTTTGTGGTATAATCATTCTATATAAGTGTTTCTAGTGTATTTTTTAGAGAAATGTTAAAATGAATGAAAATAATGACAATATAATGAGAGAAATCTCTTAGGCAAGGAGAGCAATAGAGCACTAATAACCAACACCAATTTCTCTCAATCAAATGAAGACTACACAAATCATACTTTCTATTTATATTAATATTATAATTAAATATCATAAAACCCTTTTATTGTTTTTTAAAGAATAGTATGTGAAGTAAGATACTTTGATGATCATTTAGAGCATTAAATATCCTTTAATGGTGTCTTATGTTATAAATAATCTTGGTAGGTGCACTAATAGGCCTCAAAATTTGTTAAATATTAAAATAGAGGTTATTAAAGAATCTCAAAAGGTTTTCTTGTAAAGTTTCATCATTTAATTGGAATTATGTTCCCATTAATTCAAGACCAATCCTAAATCCAATTCGAGAAATATCATTTCATCATGTGTATGTCTTAATAATAAAAATTATTCTTTATTTATATTACAATAAAACCTTATTTATTGAATTAAATAAATATTGTATAATTAAATATTTTAAATGTATAAAACATAAATATTATTTAAGTTCATAATAGACATGAACATATTTACTTATTAACAGATCACATTAGACTAAAAACTTCAATTACCAATATTTTAATTGAATTCATATGGACCCTTCATAAAGGAGAAAATAATTACCAATATTATTCATAATTATAAACTAAGAGTGAAATATAGTAAAACAATAGATCTTACAATGTTACAAAGGGGTTTTTTGTGATTTAATTTTCCATGAGTCTATTAGCTAAGTTCTTTTATCCTTGAAATGAATATTATTAATGATATATATGCAATTTCAATCCCATATATTTTATCTATTTTACTCAATATTTGAGTTCACTAAATGTTTTATTATTAAAAAACATGTAATTATATTGTAATGGTCATACAATTACATATTAACAACTAAATTTAGGACCTTAATATCAAATCCCATAATATGGGTGATAACATCCTATCATGGATATCAAAACCCATCAACATGATTAGCCTTATACCCATTTACTTTCTATTAAGAAAAATTATATAATGATATTTGATAGTTTTAAATGTATAAAAATTTTCAAGTCCAAATCCTATTTTTAAGCCTCATGTTTTAAGAACCATAGTCAATAGTCACTTAAAATACATTGATTCCACATATTTGACTATCTAGGTGGTGTAATTTAAGTAGATCAATTTGAATATGAGTTCACAAACTTATATCCTATGATTTATCAGTTTTATCACTATATAAGTGATCTTACTATTAATGATATTAACATACAATAACAACCAAATTTGATGACCAGTGATCCATTGTAACATGGTATTATATATATCATAGGGGTTGTTGCAATATATTCTCTTATTGTATAAACAAAGTGAAAATACAAATAAATAATTGCGAATTTATATTAATTTACATTAAATGATATAATAATTCACCATTCCCTAAAAACATGACTAATTTTTTGTATAAATATTTATAGATAGTGTATGGATTTGATAAAAAAATTAGTGGAGTATTGATGTTTTAACGGTTTGGTATAATATCCCTGAATGGTTGTGGATTTTTTCCCAATAGTTTCATTCTATTATCAGTGTTGTGTTTTGTTGATATTAATTAAAGGTAGATGATTAAAATGATATAATATATTCATTATTTTAATTTGGGATTAATAATTATTTTGTTTTCTTTCAGTGAATATTTATAATTCACCATAATGAAGATAAATATTTGAAATTAAATCGTGTGGAATGTGGGTAGAATATTCATTAACATTGTTTCTTATTATTCAATATCTTTCTGGTTATTGTGATGAGAATACTGATACGATTTAATTATTATAAATATTATTGAACAATTATTTGGATTTTAAGGATATTTCATCGATGGTAATGAATTGATAATTTGAAAAAAAAATATTTTTGTGGATTTTATTGTTTTTTTGAATGAAATAGTAATTTTATAAATAACAAATGAGGAAATATAAATTTGATAAATAATAGTGTATCGTGTGTGATATATATTAAAATTTGGGATTATAAAAATGCATGATGTGTTTTAAAGATACCATATTTTTATGAGTTAGTACAGGTTTTGTTGGGATATTGTGTTATTGTGAGGATTTAACACAAAATAACATTGGAAATGAAATTGGGTATTTTTGAGACCTGAGCCTATTTTACGGGACGAATATAGTTTTGGGAGTGGGATTTAAATTACATAGTATATGATATAGGATCCGTCATTTTGGAATTAAGGATTTAACATAATTAATGTTTCACAACATGGAGTAAATTGGAGGGGATTTATACCATTCATTCAATTTCAACACTATGTAGTTTGTGGGATGTATCCTTTGTTGAGATTTTGGAATTATGTTATAATTTTCACATTATTTATTATATCTATGTGGATACATTTGTTCCCAAAATAATATCATTTTATAATGAGGGAAATTATTACCTTAGTGACATGCTCTCAAGAGTCACCTCCAATACTTTTTGGCTTGATGCAACCTTCTTAGTAGTGGAGTTGAGACTACATGGGCCTAATAAATTATTTTTGTTCTATATAATGATACATTTGTTCCATATAATAATAATAACCATATAGATACATAACCAAATTTGTTACTATAAAAAACATGAAGAATTATTTAATAAATTCAATAAATTAAACAGTTTTCTAAAATACGTCTATTATGTGATCAAATACAACTAATTGAGTGTATTTTTTATATAATCCTTATGTTCAAAGAGTTTGTTTCATGTATGTGTTAAATTTGACCCAAATTAGAGTGATGTTACTTTTCACTAAGATTAATTGTATAATATCGACAAATATGTGAAGAGACAAATAAAAATGGACTTTTGACATTAAATCCACTCTAATTGCACCAAAATGATGGAAAGAATTATGAATTTTTTTTAATTAACACCCCCACAGTTAATCAATGATTTCCCACAAGAAAAAATATTATAATTATCACAAAAAATATCACATGGTCAAAATATTAAATATTAAAACCCTTAGACAACAAAAAAAATTGTGTGGATTTTTAGAATAACATTAAAAATTATTATTTCAACCCACCCAATCATAAATTAATTAAATTATGTGATTGTTAGATAATTAATTAAAAAATTAAATTGTAAAATTTTGAATTGATATATAGGATTCAAAATATTCATTTTGTAATGGATCTCACTCATCCTACATTCTATCTTATATGATTCTGTATATACACCATACTCTGTTGTTTATTTTTCTTATTTTTTTCTTCCTTCTAGTGAAAAAAACATATTAAAAAGAATTGAGTATGTAAGGAGCTAAACTATTCCAATATATAATAATCCTCAATTTTAATAGAATTAAATAGGTAATTTCAGTAATGGTTCATATCTATCTCATAAAACATTCATATTAAACATGTGTCTAGATAATCTAAAATTGTGAATTTCCAAAAACATTAACCCTTAAAACTTTATTAAATTCAAGGAATGGAAATTATGTTGGTTATTAAACACTTAAATAGATTTCAACTAATTTTATGAATTTTTTTTTAAATAAACATTTATTACAGACATAGAAAATCCATATTTAATAAATTAATATCGAGATTTCTATAAGTGTAAACTAAACCTAGAAGTAATCATATATATTTAACATTTAAAATCAAGTTTGGAGTTTTTTTGTAACATCCCAATATTTTAAAAAGTTTCTTCATTAAAATTAATTTATATTCTTATATATATTTCACTAAACACAACTACATGGTTATATTGTGTTACACACAACACCTTGTTTATTTTGTGTTACACACAACATCTAGTTTATTGGATGACTTATATTACCCATAATCCCAAGTCTTACCAGAAAACAATAAACTAATAAAATTATTATGATAGATATCACCTAGTCATTATAATGGATTGAATTAGTGATATTATATAAATTATGAAATTATAGTTTACACATGATCATAAAATTAATTCATTGGTTACCAATTAATTATTAATGAAAATAATAACCAATTGAAAATAAAGGATGTTCTTTTATGACAAACTATTTTTATGACCAGAATTGATATTAATATTAATAAATTAAATTAATTACAATTATTGACTTATATTAATGAAATTTTATTGGTAATTAATATAGTAAAAAAATTAAAATTTATCCAATAGGTTTGATAGGATTAATAAAGATTAAATCCAATCTAAACTTAAAAAGTTATTTTTTTAAAAGATTGTTTTAACACATTTAAATATAAGACATAATTTAAGACTTCAATTTCAAACTCTTATATTTTTTATTTTATAAAATAAGTTTCATTTTATAAATTATAATATCATAATTTACATTGGGTTAATTTATGGTTTTTTATTTGAGAACTTTCATATTGTGATGAATAATGAGTGACTAAAAATTTTAATGGAAAATGTTATTTTTTAATAAATATTTGTTGTGATAAATTATATTTATAATTTGTTTTAAAGTTTAATTAAATCCATTTTATATCATTTGAACCAATTGAAATCATTCTAGTAAATATCATATGGGAATTAGATATAAAAACATTTCAAACATTTGAACTTTTCTCTTGAAAACCCTATTATCTTGTCTTGTCTATGAGATTAATTAAAAATTAATATCTACCAGTTTTATGATTTCAATTTCAATAAATAGAAGAAATATTTTGAATAAGAATAATTTATAATTTATATTATGTAAGACTTAGTTTTTTAGTTAAAATATTAGTGAAGTTAATTGAAATTAATTACATTCTATAAGGTAAAAACGAGTTTAATTAGTGATTAAATTTATAATATAATGTGTAAAAATGTCCTTTCACTTGTCCAAAAAATATTTAGTGGATTTATTTCAACAATAATATCTATATTATTCTACAATTGTCAACTTTGGACACTTTTCGTTCATGTAAACCGTGGGGACCACTCAAATGTTTTCAAAAATACCTAGTGTGTCATCTCCCACCCTTATAAATGGCCATCACACCTCCCACTATACTCACACCTATCAATAATTTTTTCTCCTAAAAAAAAATCTGAAAAAACAACTCCCAACATTCCTCATATAATACTTGAGGCCTCAACTTTGTCGTAAAGCAAGCCGGGGAATCCATTTCATGCAAACCAAAAAGAACACTATTATAAAATTGTATTTTAATAGCGCTAAAAATTTAATTTATTCGTGATAGAGAAGTGCTGACAATAGAAGTGAGATTAAAATCACTATTATTTTAATAGTTATAAAAAACATATAAAGGTATAAATTATCATAGATTTTAAATTTGCTGTTAAATTGGTCCTTTATTAATGATTTTTAAGCTCTAATAAAGGGGAATACAGTATTGTGCTTTAACAACACACTACATGACTAATGTAGTGTTTTGTAATAGCACATCACAATACAAAAAACACCACCAAATCATAAAAAAAATTATGTATATAAAATTTAAATGAAATAAAATTTAAAATTCAAATAAATTAAAAAACACTATATTATAAACATTTCAAACATTTTCTTATACAATTACATAAGTAAAAATTATTACATACAATAAAAAACATCAGTCTTCCTCTGTATTTTGATCCCTTACATTATTCAAGCAAACAAATAACATTTATAGGAAAAAATTAAAATTTTACTAATAATATAAAAAAATAAAATAAATAAATAGTGTTAATTTAAAACTAAACTTTGAGTCATACAAGGAACTCTTTGTATAGGATTGAGTTGAGGTTGATTCTTAAACATCACACTAGTTCATGTTCATCTTTTAGAATAATCTTAGAGGAAATTATCTATATAATAATAATATAAAAATGATAAAGAAGCAAATTAATTAATATAATATGAAATTGTAAGAAAACAATCTGGGCATGTTTTCTATGTTTTTGTGATGTGATGCTCGTTTTAACCTAAAATGATGCTTATTTATTTAAAAGATTTACTTTTATTAATAAAAATAACATTGTTCATCAGATTGAGGTGAAATTGATTCTCACACATCTCATATGGCTTATGTATTATTTTACGAAAGTATCAAAACAATCAAAATGTGTTTTCTCAGTTTTGATTACATCGCTTGTCTTTTTTATAAAAATATAATTTAAAATTACAAACATGCAAATTAACTCATAATGATCACAACGTGTGTCCATTTGATGAGATCAAAATTTATACACATCATAAATGAATTATGAATCTTTTTATTAAATTATAGCCAATTTGACTCTGTTTTCTCATTTTTCAATGAGTGGCACTTTTTGACCTAAAATGTTGATTTTAAATTGATAACGGATACATTGAATAATACTGAACCTATCCTATATTGATTTAAGGGGTGGATGATTCTTACATGTCAAAAATAACATATATATTGTTTTTATAAATTATTAAAACAATTCAATGTTTTTTCTCGGTTTTGAGTGGGTTATTTGTCCTTTTTTACTAAAATTGTAGTCAATTTTAAATAAAAGATATACTTAGAGTCATATCAATCACAGTCTTAGTCATATTTTGGTTTGGATAATTCTTACATGTCTCAAATTGATTATAGATTATTTTTATAAATTATAAAAACAATATGAATGATTTTATTGAGTTTTGAGTAAGTCTCTTTCCTTTTTAGCTAAAATGAAATTTTAAACTAGAAGTAAGCACTTTGACTCACATAAATCCCATCATGTATCAGTTTTATGTGAGAATAATTCATAAAAATTCAAAATGACACATGAATCAATTTCATAAATTATCAGTAAAATTTTATTTCTTTTCTCGGTATTCAGTGAGTGAATATTTTTTTGAAATAAACTATTGATTTTATATTGATACAAGACACATTGATTAATATCAGTCACATTATGTATGGTAATGAGGTGTCATGGATTCTTACATGTAAAAAATTAATTATATATCATTTCTCTAAAGTATCAAATCTATACGAATATTTTTTCCTGGCTATGGGTTGGCCACGTGTCCTTTTTACTTAAATTGTTCTCAATTTTTAATGAAATTATGCAATTAAAATCACATAAGTCACACTACGTGTCAGGTTTAGGTGAATCTAATTATTTTCCTACTAATATGTCTTATGGATCATTTTCAAAATGTTTTTAAAATAATCTGAACATGTTTACTCAGTTTTGAGTTTGTTATTCATCTTTTTTTACTAAAATGTATTTTTAAAATGGAAACATGCACTTTGAATCATATATGTTGCATCATGTATCAATTAGATATGATACTAATTCCTACTTGTTAAAATGATTTATGAAATAATTTCAAAAATAATCAAGAAAATATGAGTGTTTTTCTGGGTTTTCAGGGAGTGACATTTGTTGATGTAAACTATCGATTTTAAAATGATAATAGACACAATGCATTATACCGGGCACATCGTGTATCATATTGAGGTGAATCTAATTAATATATTTCAAAAATGACATATGTATCTTTTTCATAATGATTCAAAATAGTCTGAATGTGTTTTCATGGTTTTGAGTAGGTCAGTGGTCTTTGTTATTAAAATTGATGTCAATTTTAAATAAAAAGACACACATGAAGTCATATCAGTCGCACCATGTGTCAGATTGAGGTGAGAAAAATTGTTACATGTCTCGAATTTATTATTGGTCATTTTTATAAGGTATAAAATTAATACGAACATGTTTTATCAGTTTTTAGTATGGAACTTTTCTTTTTTACAAAATTGTCATTTTTAATTGGAAACATTCGCTTTGGTGCATACTAATACCATCCTATATCAGTTTTATGTGATATTTATTCTTACATATTAAAAATTACTTATGCATCAATGTAATAAATTATCTAAAAAATATGATCACATTTTGTTAGATTTTAGTGAGTTAACTTTTTGAACTAACCAATCTATTTTCAATTGTTTATATACACGTTGACTCAAACAGGGAACATTGCATATCAAATTCAAGGTTGGCTAACTCCTAAACATCACAAAGGACTTATGGATCAATAAAATAATGTATCAAAACAATATGAAATCATTTCCTTGGTTTTGAGTAGGATAATTATCCTTTTAACTAATATTGATGTCATTTTTAAACAAAAAGATAGACTTTGAGTCATATTGGTCACATCGTGCATCAGATTAATGTACGACTAATTCTTACATGTCTCAAACAGATATGGGATCATTTTACTAAATTATCAAAAAAATTAAAAAAAAAATAATCAGTTTTAAATATGTCATTTTGTTTTACTAAAATGTCATTTTATAATAGAAACACACACATTAACTATAGAAAATCACATTATATAATAGTTTGGCATGAGGTCTATTCCAACATCTTAAAAGTTTCTTATGAATTTATTTTCTTACTTATAAATAAAATCAGAGTGTGTTTTATTTGTTTTCTATTCGTGAAATTATTTGAACTAAAATATAAATTTTAAACTGATAACAGATAGATTAAGACAAATCGGCCACACTAAGAGTTGAATTGAGGAGTGGTTGATTCCTACACAATCAAATTACTTATGTATCTTTTCACTAATGTATGAAAATAATTGGAATATATTTTATTGGAATTTATTAGGAATTTTTTCCTATTTTTAATGTATTTTCAATTTTAAATAAAAGATACATGGAGTCACACAAGTCTCATCTTGTATTAGATAGAGTTGTGGTTTATTTCTATAGGCCTTGAAGGCTCAAAACAATCCTAAATTCAAATATAACCACATTTCTATTCTAATTTTATGTCAAACTACCCACACCTCATTTTGACTTGATGTTCTTACCCAATAATCCTTTCTTGTTTTTAAAATTCAAACAAGAAGAGGATGCTCAAGCTAACATTGTATCATAAGAAGTGACCACAATGGGAAAATGATCTTCTTCTACTATATTGGATTTAAACAACAAGAATGGTTTTTCAGCAATCAATATTGAATCAATATGGAGTGTTGGTATCTCAAAAATTAAATTCAATGAAAATGGAAAATGTGTTTACATTGGCATAAATAATCATTTATCATTATTCTGTATTTTTTAGACATTTTAATGAAAAATATGAATTCTCTTAATATCTTTGAAAAAACAAGATTAGTATTAGAATAAAATGATAAGGAAGTTTACTTAAATATACTATCTAAAATGATGAAAAAATTAATTAAACAATTAGTAACAATTCACATTTTCATAATAGTTGTTTTAATTATTAAGGAATTACCTTGTTTTCATTATCTTAGTTCATCGCTCAATGTCTAGTCCATCACGAGAATGAGCATCTTCAAACAACCCACCCCAAATAAAAATACACTTGTACAAGAGATTAATTATTATATGAGTAATACTAACAATAAATAAATAAAACATAAACATGAAACAATACCATAATTATATGGATAATGGTTTTATTATGAAAACATTGTTTATAACAGTGATATGATGCTAGTAAAGTATAAATGATGATAAAAAATGCAATGATATATCGCTATAAAATTAATCAATGAGTGAGGAGGATGAGGAGAAAATTTTATATATTGGATTGAATCTTTGAATCATCTGAGAGAAAGTAAAGATATAAAATTGGGTTTATAAAATAATCATTTTTTATAACATATAAATAAATACATATTGGATATTAATTATAAATTTTAAGATTTATAGCTAATTATAATAAGGGAAACTCATAATTTTATTTTTACAAATAATTTTAGTTTTCTTTGAAGAAAATAGGTAATTGAATTTAAGAAATTATTTATTCCACTATAGTTGGTGTTATCATCTATATTCAACAAAATATGAAGGTTATAGAAAATTTTTATTCTCATCATCAATTCTTATAAATAGTTATCATTGTATTTTGTTGATTTCCACTCATCCTCTATATCTCATGGGCATGCACCAATGTTATATTAAATTTTAAAAGATATAGTCATCAATATAATGACTACTGCTCAAACTTGTACAAAAAACATAAAAGATATGGGGGACGAGTTCCAAGAATCAAATTGGAATAATAACTATTTGATATATGAAACTGATGAGGATGAGAGTTTCACTATATCTTTTTCCTTAAAATGGGTAATGACTCCCATTTCCTAAAATTACGTGGATAGTAATCAAAGATTCATAAGGGTGGAATCAAAAGGAAATGATAATGAATGATCTATCTTTATATTAATTAAATTGAAACAAAAATAGTATGTATTAAATGTGCAATGAAATAAATGAAGTGATTTTTAAAGAGTATTAATGAGTGGGTTAACATTTTAAAGTTAGTTATATTTTTATCAACTACAAGAAATATAAGGATGGATGAAATCAATGAATAAAATGTCATTGGTGATCGGAATGTTTCATTGAAAACATGAAGGGGGAAAGATTACAAAAAACCATATTTGTTCTCAGGTAATGCCAAAATCATTTTTAGAGTCTAATAAGTATGATAAATAGGTTAAATCTATGCATGAAGAGCTTGGTCCGAATATGATTAATGTGACATGGGAAATTTTTCAATGGATGGATGATTGAAATGTTATCAAAACCAAGTGGGTGTTTAGCAATAACATAATTATCTATCGAGAAGTTTCTCAAGATACTAAAGGGATAGAGTGAAAGGGGAAATCTAATTTCAATGGAATTTATATTTATGATAAATTTACATTGATTTCCTGATTGAAAACTATTTTATTTTTATTGGCAATTTTAGTGAAAATTTAGTTAATAGTATACCAAATGGATGTGAAAACTATGTTCCTCAATGGGGTTTTAAGGGGGAGTATACATTGAGATACCAGACAAGTTTATTATAGATGAAAATGAGAGAATGGTCCATCAACTAGATAATTATTTATATAAAATAAAGAAATCACTAAGGACCTAATATTTATGTTTGGATCAATACCTACAAAATATTGGTTTTTATAAAGGTTGAGTTGATCGCATCCTCTACACCAAGAATGATAATGATCAAAGGATGTTGGTACTCAAATATATCAAATTCATAATATTTGAGGATTGAACAAAGCATAATGCAATTTTCTTGTGAATCATATGAGGTATGATATCAAGATGGCAATGATTGGTGAAACATTTTCCATGGTTTATAGGCGAATCAAGGAAATCATATAATGTTAATTTCTCAATGAAAATATGAAAAAGAGGCCTCCAAGTGATTTGTAAGGAAAAATTTTAAACTAATGAAAACACAGACCGTAATATAGATGAATTTTTCAAATGTTGATTGTTGAAAAGAGGTATATGTCATCTGAAATATTTATTTAGAGCCTATTATACCTCACAACAACATAACCTGGCATTGGGTATTATACATTTAATGTCACATAGTACCAATGTTTTCCCAAGGAGAGCATCATGTTTTCAATGAAGAAGATACCTCATTATATCTAAAAAATAATGAATTATATTTTTTTCTTATAGGATAGTACTACTAGACTAGTCAGGATACAAGAATGTGGTATGAGATGGTTTAGTAGATAATTGAGGAAAATTAGAGATGTCACAAAATCTAGATTTCGTTTAGGTTCTAGTTTCATTCAACACTTCAATTGATCAATCCTAAGATTCAAGCCTTCAAAATGATAGAGCCTTGACTCTAGCCTAGATTTGATCTTGGATTAAAAAATGAGGATCTTCATCATTAGGACACTTCAAAGGAGATCTTCATATATCGTGAACTAGTTCGCAATGGTTAAGGGTCTTAAAATAGAACGTGAAACTTTTATCAGCACTTCTAAAACTGTACACAAAATGAATCTTATTAGAGTTAAAATAAGCACTGATGAATACATATAATAAATTTTTTTTAAAAATAATTATTTTTTTAAAATGTATACTTATTATATATGATTATAATTCTTATAATAAAACATTTTAAAAAATAATAAAATTTATATTTATTTGAATATATAATTATATAGTTATAATTTGATAAATAATTCATTAAAAATTAATAATTATATAATTATATATATTTATTTAATTATATATAGAGTATATGTATTCATTATTATAATATTACAATTATTTATTTATAATTATATGTATAATTTTTTTAAAAAAATTGTATTTATTTATTTATATTTATAGAAATATAAAAATAGTAAATATACATTTATGTTGTGTTAATTTCAAAAAAATTCACAAATGTATTTTTACATTATTAAAAAAATATTTATTCTTAATTGCATGCATGTTAAAAATGAGTAAAATTTATTAGTGACAAATGAGTAAAATAATAAAAATTTTGAGATGTTTGATTAATATAAGTCATAACAAATATATATATATTAAAATAAAGATGAATTTATATTAAAAAATTTACAACATTGTAAATAAATATATATATATATATATAATATAAATTGGTTAAATTCCCAAATAAATATTTATGTGTTTGTGTATGCATTTAAAAATATATTAATTAAATATATGTGAAATAAATATAATATGTTTGATCAATGTTAAATTGAAAAATCAAATAATATTCAATTATGTATAGTACTTGACGCAATTAATTAGAATTTTTATTTCAAATTAATTAGTATTTATAAAATGTTTTCAACTAAATATATTATTATTTAATGTAAATCCTAAATAATATTTTTTAGATTTTAAATAATATTTATATACATTCATATATGTCTATATACTTAATATATACCGTTTATTAACATTATCAACAATTGTTTAATTAATAAAAAGTTTAATGTTTTTCTCAATTTACTTATTTTTTATTTTTATTTATTTAATTTTTATTTTATATATATCTATATATTTAGCATATACTATTTATAATTTATATATAGTACAATCAATTGATTCATTTTTTATCCATCATTATTTAATTAATAAAAATTTATTATTATTTTAATAAAATCATTTTTATTTTAATATCATTAATTATTTCCTTTTATTCGTAATTTTATCTGCTCTAAAAAAGAATGGATAATCGATTCTATTATAGGCACTAAATATTGTGTGCTGATAAAGGGTTCACTTTATCAATGAAAATCATAAATCAAATATAAAGCATATGCTTTATCCGAGATAAAAAATATATTGATAATGGTTTCATTTTATCAATGCTAAAAAATTTGTTGATAAAGGGTTAATTTTATCAGTTCTAGAAAAAATCCAAAATAAAAGGAACCCTTTATTAGTGCTTGTTTGAGAACTGAGAAAGGGTTCTTTTATCACCACTTTTTTGGCACTGATATGGCCATCATTGTTAAAGTCTTGATTTGTAGTAGTGTAATTACCTAAATAAGAGTTAACATTCCTCAATGAATACATTTGTTTTATTTGTTTTTTCACCCATCCAGTTCCTCTTATTTCATTATTATATAATAACCTACGTATCCTAAATAAACTGGTGTGTTATTATGTTAATGGTTAAATCTAAACCTTATCACACTTTCATCAAATCTGTAACAAAATCAGTGTTCCTGTGTATGGAGAACTACCACATTATGAATTGATTTCATTCATTATTCCTTTAACATATATTATTATAGGGATTAATAATGGAATTAATGTTTATATAATACATTTTGGATTTATTTAAGATTATAGAAATATTATATAACCCATTCCTTTATTCATTCCATTTTTTGGGAATACAATAACTTTGTTTGTGTATGTGTGGACTACTGCCTCCTCAAAGCGATGTGGTTCAAAATTGATTTACATGTAATTTATTAATGATGGATTTAATATAAATATATGGTATAAATGAAATATTTATGATATTCATGACATAATTATCAATTTGGACATATAACATATCATTTTATTCTTTCAATTTCCCACAGAGAAAAAGTGATAATGTTGTTCAAGGATATGTGGACTATCTCCTCCTTGAAGCGATGAGGTTCTTCATTTTCCATAAACACATAATATATATATATATATGTATATATTTATATATAATTAAATAATATGATATTTATTATATAATGTTCATTGAAAAAATATAAATATTACTTACCTAATTTCAATAATGATCATTGAAAAATAGGAATGTTATTCATGTGTACGTATGACCTAGCATCTCCATGGTCATAATAGTGGTTCATTTTTCATAACCATATTTCATGTTGTATTTTAAAAGTATATTTTTATTAAAATAGGAAACTTATTCTTGGTTATTTTTCTATATATATGTAAATAATGACTTCATTGATCGTAGTGGACCTATCAAAGTCGGGTTTAACCCTTAAAATGAATGCCATCAAAACATCTGACACAAACATTTTTGATTAAGTAATTTAATATAGTGTTTTATAAGTGAAATAAAATTAATTTTAATGTTGTAAAATTTTATTAAAAAATGAAATAATTAACAAACGTCTATTATTGATAAATATAGTGGAAAATAATAATAAATCAAACTAAAGGAATGGATTCTGGTTGCATTATTACATCCATGATTCATATTCCATATTCACCACTTATTTCTTCTGTGTGGTGTATATGATACCCATATTGTATTTTATATCATGAATACATTTATTTTCATAACTTTTTAAGATTAATTTGAATTTGTTACTTTCATAGATCTTATGATTCTCAATTCACTCAACAAGTAAGGGGTTTCTTAACTCAATTTCTAATCACTAGGTTATGATTCAATTTCATTAATTATTTTATGAAATTGATATTTATGAAATGACTTATTATTGTGTTATGATTTATTTGATATTTTATTCAATGTATTTAAAATTTTATAGATAATTTTCAAACTTATTTATTCTCACTCAATTTATATGATTTTTCTAAGAGATTTTCGTCACACTTTTTACATTTGTGAGTTAAATGTCATATTCACAAATTACTTTTATTATGTGGTGTATCTAATAACTATTTTTATATATTATATAATGATGTATTTTATCATAATTATATTTGAATGTTTAATTTTATTATTACTTTTGGGGATCCTAATTTAGATGTTACCATATTTGTAAGAGGATTTCTGATCACACATTAATTTTTGTGTGATATATTCCAAATTCACCATTTATTTTTATTGTGTAGTGTAACTTATGAACATTATTGTATTGTATTATTATTATAATTTATATTATGTTTATTAACATATTCAATTGATCAAATACCTTTCATGGGTTCTATGGTTTTAATGATACCAAAGTGGTAATTGTTTTTTGTCACAAGTTTCCATCATTGACATGTTTGTTATGTTGTACAGCTATATTCATTTATGATGTGTATATATAGATAATTTGACATGTTATATCAAAAATCTTATTATTATCACAATATTATAAGTTTCATTTAATGTTTTTATTTCATGGGTGTTATAATTTAGATGTTTCAACATGGTAAGGGACACTATTTAAAGAATACTTTCCCTGAGATTGTTTTAAATGATCATTCAATGGAATTTCCATTCATAAAAAGAAAACACTTGTTCTTTACTTATCATATTTTAAGGATATTTTATATTAATATGATATATATTATTATTTTTATGGATTATGATTGTTTTGAGGATATTTTCAATGAACCCATCTCATTTCCTTAAGTTAATCCCGTTTCAAAGAGTTTTTATGTATCCCATTTTTTCTATTAATTAATATAATTTAAAAGATATTTATTAGGGAACCCATTTCCTTTACATATAATAATAATATATCAAATATATTTTAATGGAACCCGTTTATTTTCCAAAGGCCAGTCTAATTTCAAAGGTATTGATATTAAAACCATTTATTTTACATGAGATTATCAATTTATAAATGAATAGTGATTTTTTCTATGAGTTTTATAACACTTTTTTATTCTAGATATGCTACTTGAAAATTATACAAAATAGGTGAGCCTAATACAACTTATATGAATATTTGATCTCTATTATAGCTTATAGGTCAGCCTAATATAGTTTATATTTACGTTTGAGACCCATTATTGAACATGGTAAATTGGTAAGCATAGTATGGGTAATAATAAGCCTGATCCCAATTATAAATATATAATTATTTGGGTAATGACAATTTCATAATATGGTTGTATTTTTATTCAGTTTTGAAGGGTTTTAACGGGGTCTAATTAAAGTTATTCTCCATGTTACCAAAATCAGTTTTAATTTATTATTAAGACTTTATAATATTTCTAATGATCAACATTGACATCACGTAGATTTTGTTTATTGATTAAAATGACTCTTTACTTCTCCATGTTTTCATATTTGACGATCCATGTATTTATGGGTATTAGTTCTGGTATGACTCGTTCACATACTTTGATTTTTTCAAAATATCCTTAGGCACTCTTGTGCTCATTGATGACAATATATTGTTAATTCTTATGTTGACAATTACTGGGTATATTTACATACCTTTCTTATGGTTCATTTTCCCCCCGTTTTAATGAGATATGCTTAATATATCATGTCTATAAAAGATTTCAAAAGGATGATTTTGATAACCTATTATGATTAAGAAAAGCTGGGTTAAATTAGAGAAATATTCTTTAAAATACTTGTAAATTGTTAATATAAGATTTTATCTTAATCCTCTAAAACTTTAAACCCAAAAGATCATACAAAATATAAGTGATTCTAGATTTCCATTAAATTTTTTATGGTTTAGATAAAAAATAGGTCACAATTATCATCATCAATGCCTGTAATGTAAAATTATGTATCTCAGCGTAGGATTTGAATGTGCTAGTCCTACGATATTATAGTTCATATGATGGAATGTATAGATAAATTCTGAGAATAATATATTTTCATATGAAGTTATATTAAGAGTTATGTATATCTTCATTAGAATTTAATATTAGTTTTGATCATTTATTAAATTTTTAAAGACACACCACTTGAGGTTGTTATGTAGTAACAAAATTATATTATCAATCAAAATTTGGAGACATTTTTTGGGGTTAAAGTATTTGTAACCCATAGGATCCACATGAAGTATTTTTGGGATAATTTATTTTTTAGCATTAGTTAAATAAGGGACAATATGAAGGCTGGATGAAAACTCATCACATACATGATGTTTGTAGTGATTAAACCCACAACCAAAGGGTGGAAAGGGTGTAGTTCCCACTACTATCCCACGTGATGTCATGATTAATATAAAAGATTTTCTAGGTTAAAATTATGTTTATTTTGGTCAAATATGGGACTTTTTCTGTGTAATAATGGATGATTTTTTGGAAGAATATATGATCAGAAAATTCTAATCTTTGGGATTCAAACATTGTCCAGAAATTTTTTTGAATAAGTTTAATGATAGTTATTTATTAAATAATTTAGTTTGAACATAGAGTATTACAATTGAATTTTTAATATTAGTGCATCATTTTATGTTTTATAGATTGTGAGGATTATCAATCCTTGTGATCAATATTTTCCTTTTGGTTAATGTCAAGATATAGGTGAAATAGATTTACATTCCATTTTATAATTATGTGGTCTTTAAAGGTTGATTTTAGTGGTTCATGATTTAAATCTTCATCTTGAATAGACATGGTTATTATAAAAAAGATGATATTTTTGTGGAAATTGACTAATGGAAGAAATTATACTCATCATGTTATTATATATCCTTTCTTTTTATATTGGTCAACATGGTAATAGAATTATTTAAATCTAGTAAAATGATCATGAAAAAAAAATTAATTTCATAGTACATTCAAATATGATGAAATTGTGGTTTTTTTATTGTCATAGGATTATTTTTTTGAGGACCATAACTTTACATTTTATCAATTACTTGTTTTGATCAATGACATAAATCACTTTCTATAAGAATCTATCATTTCTCTCCATATTCTAATTATGTGGAATCTATGTGTGGTGTATCATTAGGTGACCTTTATGATTACCACATAAATTGTTAATGGAATTTTTTCCTTATTTCATTTTTCTAATGTGGGTTTCAATAAATGAATTATAAAAATTTTAATCCTTTGATAATAAAGATGAATTTCATGGGAGATATAAAATTTAAGGTTGAGAGGATGTAAAATCCCAATATTTATGAAATATCTTCTTTCAAATTAATTTAATTTATATCATATATTGCATTAAATACAACACCATTGTCATACTATGTTTCATGAAACACCAATTTTATCTTGTGTTACAGACAAAATCGATTTTTTTGATGACCGGTGTTACACACATTCCGGAGTCTTACAAGACAGTAATATACTACTAAAATTGTTATGAGATATATCACCTAAATGTTGGAATGGTGAGAATGAATAATATTAACTAAATTATAAAATTATAATTTACATATGTTTATACAATGATTTCATTGGTTTCTAATTAATTATAAATGAAAATAAAGGCCAATAGAATATAAAGAATGTGTTTCTAAGAAAAATTATTTTTTTAATCAGGATAGAGTTTTATCTTAATAAACTAAATTATCAATATTAGTGAAATATAATAATTAAATTTAAATTTTATATATTTAATAATTATTTTTAAATTAATCCCACATGTTTTATAGGCTTAATATAATAATAAATTCATTTTTAAGCATAAAATTTTGTATATTTTTAAAAGGATGTTTTACCCCTGTTTAATGGAAGACTTATTTTATAACTAATTTTTGATAATTTTAAAAAAAATTATTTGAGAAAATAGAATCTATTTTTTAATTTGGGATATAAAAAATTTCGTTGGGTTAATTTTTTGTATTTTTCAAGGAACTTTCAAACTTTGGTGAATATTTAATTAGAGAAAATTTTAATTGAAAACAAAATTATCATTTCAATAATTTGGTGTTTAATATTATTTTAATTTATTTTAAAGAATAATTTGATAAATTTTATATCATTTAATACAATTTAAATTATTTTTATAAATTTCAAATAGAAATTGGATATAAAAACATTTGAAACATTCGATCTTTTCTCTTAGAAAACTTGTTGTCTCATCTCGTCTGCGAGATTAATTTTAAATTAATTTCTACCGCATCTATTATTTTAATTTGAAAAACTTGAATCCATATTGGAATAATAATAATTTTAAATTTATAGCAATTTAAACATTGTATTTGACAAAAAATATTTGAAACATAAATTAAAATTAATTAGAGTGAATAAGGTAAAAACATGCATAATTAATGATTAAACTTATAATATAATGCAAAAACATGCCACTATACTTGAAAAAAAATATTTTATGGACATATTTCGTCCATTAAATATATATGGTTCTATAATAGTTCACGTTTTAGACTTCATGTCCATGTAAGACATGGGAAACACTCGAATCTTTTCAAATATAACAAGTATTTCCTCTCCCTCCCTTATAAATAGCCAACAACCCTACCCCTCTCTTCAAGCAACTAATTACATTTGGATATTCCCACTCCTAAAAAATAAACAAACAAAATATCTCAGGAAATAATATAATCCATGATTTTTAAATGAAGAAAACTATGTAATTCCATGAGAGCACACCATCAGTAGTTACCCGAATAAGAGATAACACTCTCCAACGACCACTTTTGTTTTATTTATTTCACCACACATTAAGTTTTTATTATTTCTTGACTAGATAATATTTTATTTTTCCTAAATATAACAATATTTTTTTTATTTTAATGTTTACTTCTATACCTTCACACACATTAATCAAATGGGTAATGAAATGACTGTTTTTGTGTACAATGAACTACCACCTCACGAAACGATTTCGTTCATTTGTCGTTTACTAACTATTATTGGTTGTAGTAATAGTGTAAATGTAACGCCCCAACCCTAGTTACCTAGAGTCGGTGCATTATTACATAACATTGGCATGATCACAAGAAAGATCAAATCTCGAAAGACCGATTGGTTTAGTAGCCTTGGAAACACTAGATATATTCATAAAGTTTTACATTACATCATAAAGTGAAAAACTACTACATCAATATATTGTCTCCATAGTCCACACTATTAACCCCTCATAATATCCCTGCAGGTCATTCATAAATTACTTCTTCACTTCCTGGGAAAAATAAAACATAGAAAAGCGGTGAGCTCAATGCCCAGTAAGGATAACAATATAGCGGAAACTTTCATAAATAAGAATAAACATTTAAGGCAATGTATAACTAAAACAAAAGCCTTTTAAACTTGAACTTTCAACATAGTATGGCATAAATAAAATGAAATAATTCCATTTACTTATTCACATGGATATTCTACTAATCGAATCATCACATGCAAAATCAATAACCACTTTCATAATGATGGAATGCATAATGCCAGACTATCATAACCACATAGCCAAGGCCTTGTGCCAAGACTACAAATTAGATTTTTTCAAGGACTTGTGCCAAGACACTAGTTTGTCTCATGAGACCTACCGATGCATTGAGGAGCTATAGCGGTCTCCACCTATAACATATTAAGTCCAATGCATTCCCATATGAAAAGGTTTAAACATAACATAAACATTCCTATTAAAACTAGCATACGAAATGTCAATAATTTCATCATAAACTATGAATGGTATAAAAATATCACATCCATAGTCAAACATATCACAAAACCTTAAATACAATATAGAAGTTTTGTATCATAATAAATCAACTACAAATAAGCATAAAATCCATCAAAGGAAGTTGACATAGATGAAATCAAAACTCTTTTTAGAGAAATATCTCTTTCTATTTTTGAAATCATTTAAGAGTCATATATTTATAAAATAAAACATTTTATTTGAAAATATTATTATAAGCTTGTAAGGAAAGATTCGACGATTTTATAACAGTGGAAAATAATCGTACCCACCGTATAAGTTAAAAAAACATTCTTACCTTAATTTTGTCGAAAAGGTTAAAAAACACCTTGTTTGGAAAAAGACGGAAATATTCCTTTATAAAACTCTTAAAAAAAGTCAAAAAAGGGTATAAATGACTTTAACCCATATTCTTTTAAATATTAAAAATCTTTTGAAATACATTTTTAAGAAACATGGATGTGGATGATAAAGAGATCCCAGTAAATTATTACGTACAAACAACCTCGGATAATGAAGAGATTGTGAAATAACCCTTACCTTGTAATTTTATTTGGTTGGGGTTGGTTAACATCCTGTATAATAGTGTAATAATTGTTATTAAATTATACATGAATCATATGCATTCATATGATATCATATATGATCTTTTAACATTGTTTTGTTAATAATATCTTAGTATTATCGTTGTTTCGGGTGTTAACTTACCCATTTTCTTTTATATGTTTTGTTACGTAAGACATGTTTGTAATGGAAAGGTTGTATATTATTAATACCCAGAATGATATCAAGTCCTTAAACATCATTTTTAAATCATCAAATGATAATTATACTTGAATGGATATGATGGAGAATGAATCTCATCGCGTTCGTGGAGACGGTAGTCCGTACATACGCACGAGCGACAATATCATTGTTTTGATATTAAAATAATATATAAATGGATGGTATATCATACATACATAATCATTATCATGTTTTATTTATTATTTACATGAGTTACACATCATTATTATACCCATCCAAATAATAATATATTGAATAACAATTACACCACGACGTGGAGACAGTAAGCCGTACGAACGCACGTATGGTAACATGTTATTCAAAGGGTGGATAGAATACTGAATATGGTTTTTCCATATTTATAATAACATCACAGTATATATATGATACTGGAGTTATTACTTTAGAATGGTAAGAACAAAGGAATAAGAAGTGGAAGAAGAAAGGAACTTGGAAAAGGGTGGTGAAATCATTACCTCTTCTTCGGGTTCTTCCTTTTGATTTGATCAAAAGGGATCCTTAGGTTGTCTTTATGATCAAACTAATTCCTCTAGGTTGTAGTGAGGGAAGTTGGGAGAGTATTTGGGCAGAGTTTGGCCGAACCAAAAGGCTTTGAATGTGTGAATAAATGAGAAGTAGGAGTGCCCTTTTATAAGAGGGGTGAGGGGCACCTTTGGAAAATCTAGAGATATTAATTTATAATAAATTCATATTCGGTTTCTAATGGCTCAAAAGTTTATTATTTAAATTTTAAGGTGGTTATGGGTCGAAAAAAACTCAACCAATAAAATTTAGACAGGTTTGGGTACTTATATTAACCTTATCTTTAAGTATTAACTCTATGTTAATTAGTTTCACTTTTACAATGTCTCTTTGTATTTTTATATTATATGGTTAATAAACTTACCATATACATCCAAGATACCCCAAAGTGGTCCCTTAATGATACACCTATCATTATATTAGTCTCTTTTCCGAACCGTAGATTTTTAGGAATTTAATATCAATTAATAATATAATATTTGTTTTAAAAACTCTTTTATGTCAATTTTTACACTATTCAATAGTTGATTTTTGTGAAACTCATAACAGATTGATTACTTCAAAAACAGTCAATTGAATCAATCATAATATATCATATTATCCTATAAAATTAGTTTAATTCATTAAAAGTTTCATATTATATTTATTTGGGTATTTATAATGTCAATTATTTTAATTTTTCACTATTATAGTAATTACTACATCATCATTGTGTCATAAATAAATTAAATTATTTAATGTCTAAAAATTATAAATAAAATATCATTATGTATGAAATCATTTTATCTTTCTAATGAATATTTATAATCTAAAATCCAACCTATATAACCTTATGTAAAAATTGTTTTGCTAAAAGATATATGCTTGTGTCATTTTTGTATTCATTTTAACTTAATTAAAATAAAGTGTCCCTATCACCTACAAGTGGCACCATGAGGTCCCAAAATTGACCCAAAGATACCCATGGTCGGAAATGTATCCACCAATAAGGTTAGGACACGTTTTAGGGTAATTTAGTATTATTATAATATTATTTGTTAACCCTTATTTACCGGATTTACCATTAACCATGGTAAATAAAATATTTACCGCAGTAATTATTTAAAATGTCTAAAAATAAAAGTTACATATTTACACAATTTGAACATCCTGATTCCAAATATGGAATCCATTTTTCCAAATTCAAAACACATAAGTGGCATAAATTAATTTAAAATTAATTCCTGTTTTTAAAACAAAAAACGTGTTTTTAAGAGATAATAACTATCAAAAGATTGACACTTGTTTATGTCCGGTTTAATTGTAAAATTATGTCCAATGAAAAACATTGAATTAAATGGTAAAACTATATTCTAAATTTACTTTAAAACCACTCAAATTCAAAATTTATCAATATTAATTATTTTGATTAAAAAAAGTTGTTTTTAATTAAAAATTTAGTAATTTTCACTATTCATCAAAATATGAAAGTTATCCAAAAAGTACCAAAATTTCACCCTAGGATAATTTAGATATTCCAAATCCAAAAATGAAGTCCATTTTAAAATATAAAATATATATAATTTCAAAAAGTAGGTATTACTATTCATAACAGCTAGTTTGATTGGTTGTGCTGTGTTAGAATTCGATGTTGCGTACAACACACGCTATCGCATTATTCAAAGATAAGTGTACCGTAGAAGCTTGGGGTGTTACATTCTCCTCTCCTTCAAATAATTTCGTCCTCAAAATTTCTAGAATACTTATCGCATGAAAAGACTCAGGTGGTTCTTCATCATAAGTTCCTCGGGTTCCCACGTTGCCTCTTCCATCTTATGGTTTCTCCACAAAACTTTTACCAGACGTGTCGTCCCGTTTCTCAGTACTTGTTCTCTCGTATCAAGATTCCTGATGGGCTCTTCGCAATAAGACAGATCGGGTAGCAGTTCTAATTCCTCATATGTGAGCACATGCATTGGGTCAGGCATGTATTTCCTCAACAGAGATACGTGGAATACATCGTGAACTTTGGAGAGAGTTGGTGGCATTACCAATCGGTAAGCTACAGCCCCAATTCATTCTAGAATTTCGAAAGGTCTGATGTACCTGGGACTCAATTTACCTTTCTTACCAAAATGTATGACTCCCTTCCATAGAGATACCTTCAAGAAAACATGATCACCGACTTGAAATTCCAAATCCTTCCTTCAATTATCGGCATAGCTCTTCTGCCTACTTTGAGCTGCTTTGATGTGATTTTAGATTACCTTTACCTTTTCCCTTGTTTCCTCCACCAGTTCTGAGCCTACAAGTTTTCTTTCACCAACGCCATCCCAACAGGTTGGTGTATGACATCTCTTTCCATATAACGCTTCATATGGTGCCATCTGAATACTCGAATGGAAGCTATTGTTATAGGAAAATTCTACCAGAGGTAAATATTGATCCCACATACCCTGAAAGTCAAGTGAGAAAGATCTCAACATGTCTTCTAAGGTTTGAATAGTCCATTCTGATTTTCCGTCTGTCTGAGGGTGGTAAGCAGTGCTCAAATGAAGTTCAGTATCCAGAGATTTCTGAAGACTTTTCCAGAATCTTGAAGTAAAACAGGGATCACGATTAGAAACAATCGATAGGGGTACTCCATGAAGTCTCACGACATCATTAATATATAGTCTTGATAGACGTTCCAGGGGTAGATCTTCTCTTATAGCAAGAAAATGTGGTGACTTGGTAAGACGAACAACAATAACCCATATTGCATCGTTCCTTATAGGAGTCTTTGGTAGTCCCATGACAAAGTCCATCGTAATATTGTCCCATTTCCACTCTGGTATGGGAAGAGGTTGCATGACTCCTCCAGGGTGTTGCCTTCCAGCTTTCACTTGTTGACAAACCATACATCTTGACACAAAATCAGCAATCTCCCTCTTCATGTTGTCCCACCAAAAATGTTCATTCAAATCTCTATACATTTTGGTTCTCCCAGGATGTATAGAGAAATTGGAACTATGAGCATCATCCAACAATTCCCTTTTTAGATCAGGTAAATCGTGAACACAAAGTCCTTTCCCGAATTTCAAAATTCCATCTTCAAACACTAAGTCTCTCAATCTCCCATCATTCACATCTTTAATCTTCTTTTTAAATTCTTCATCATCGATCTGAGAACTCTTAATCCTTTCTAGTAAATATAGTTTGGCAACCATTCAAAAAAGCATTGATGTTTCACCTTCCCTGGTTATTCCCATGTCCATCTTCACTAGATCCATGAAAATTGGATCCCTTTAAATTCTCATCATGTTAAAAACTCCATGATCTTTTCTGCTCAAAGCATCTTCCACCTTGTTTGCCTTCCCCGGGTGGTAGTGTATCGTGAAATCATAATCCTTGAGTAATTCAAGCCATCTCCTTTGCCTCATGTTGAGTTCTTTTTGTGAGAAAATATACTTCAAACTCTTGTGATCAGTATAAATCTCACATTTTTCACCATAGAGGTAGTGCCTTCATATCTTCAAAGCAAATATCACAGCTGCTAACTCGAGATCATGAGTAGGATAGTTTTGTTCATGAATTTTCAACTATCGTGATGCATAGGAAATAACTCTATCATTCTGCATAAGGACACAACCAAGTCCTTTCTTCGATGCATCACTATAAATAACGAACCCATCATTCCCCAATGGTAGAGTCAATATAGGAGCATTAACTAATATTCTCTTCAGTTCTTCGAAACATTCTTCATACTCTTTTGCCCAAACAAATTTAACCCCTTTACGTGTGAGCTTCGTTAATGGGTTAGCTAATCGGGCAAAATTCTGGACGAATCTTTGATAATAACCTGCCAAACCAATAAAACAATGTACCTCAGTTATACTCATCGGTGCTGGCCATTCTTGGATTGCCTTAGTCTTAGAAGGAACAACAGAGATTCCATATTTAGAGACAATATGGCCAAGCAAATAAATCTCATGAAGCCAGAATTCACACTTGCTAAACTTCCCATATAATTCATGTCTTCTCAGAGTCTTCAGGATAATGCGCAAGTGATTTTCATGATCTTCGTAGCTTTTGGAGTATACCAAGATATCATCAATAAATACCACCACAAATTCATCAAGATACTCCTTGAAAACTCTATTCATCAGATCCATGAATATAGAGGGTGCATTAGTCAATCCAAAAGGCATTATAGTAAACTCATAATGCCTGTACCTGGTTCGAAATGCTGTCTTCGGAATGTCTTCCTTCTTCACACACAACTGATGGTATCCAGATCGAAGGTCAATCTCTGAAAAGTATTGAGCTCCATGCAGTTGGTCAAATAAATCATCAATGTGAGGTAGGGGATACTTGTTCTTTATCGTTATAGCATTGATTTCCCAGTGGTCGATACATAACCTCACAGATCCATCTTTCTTTTTAACAAAAAGAACAGGGGCTCCCCATGGAGAAACACTAGGGCGAATAAATCCCTTATTACTCAATTCCTCTAGTTGTTTCTTTAGTTCAACTAATTCTATAGTGGCCATTCTATAAGGGGTGTTCGATATAGGCCTTGATCCAGGAATTAAATCAATGGAAAACTCAACTTCTCGTTATGGAGGATGTCCAGGTAAATATTTCGGAAATACATCTACAAATTCTTTCACAATAGGTACATCATCTATTTGAACATTCCTTTCCTCACCCATAGTTATTTCATTCTCTTCCTCCCCAAAAATTGAATTTAGTTGAGCTATTGGGGTGGATCTAAATAAGAATTAGGTGGTGGCGATTCTGCTCTAAAGATAAGGTGTTCCTTATCATTATCATCAAGAATCGTAACCTCTTTATTCTTAAAATAAATCTTCGCATCATAGTCTGAAATCCAGTCCATACCGAGGATTATATCAAACTCAATCATAAGTATGACGATGAGATCAGCAGATTAAGAACATTTATGTGCTCTAATGGGGACTGATTCACAAAACATTGTTGCAATGATACTTCCCTTAGGTGTTTTAACTGACAACTCCCTTGTTAAATCAAATTGGAAATATCTAATTTTCTTAGCAAACTGGGAAGATATGAAACAATGCAATGATCCAGAATCAAATAATGCATTTGCTAAACTTGAGGAAACCATTAAATTACCTGCCACCACATCTTTTGGAGCTTCTACCTTAGCAGTAGTGATAGAATAAGATTGGCCTTGATCCCTTGGCCTTTTCTGAGGTAAGTTCTCCTGACGCTTAGGACATTCATTTTCATAATGTCCCATCTCCCTGCAATTGTAGCACTGAACATTGGTAGCTTCCTTTTTCCCTTTGCAATCACGAGCTTGGTGGCCTTTTTCACCACACTTGTAACAGACTCCCATTCCCTTCAAGAAAGTACCGAGGTGTTTCTTCCCACATTTACCACGTGATGGATATTCAACCATTCCATTATTCCCCTTATTTCCATTCCCAGATTGATCAGTAGGTCTCTTCTTCTCTTTCTTTGCTTTAAAGTCATAAGACTTAGAGAATTCATGTTCGGTCTTGATAGCACATGAGACAATGTCTTCGTACGACGAAAAGGATTATGAGACTAATGCTCGACGGAGAAATGGTTTTAACCCATCAAAGAAACGATCAATCTTACTTCTTGTGTTACGTATATAATCTCCAACATATCTTACTATCCTTTTAAAGTTAGCCTCATACTTTGCGACATTCTCATCCCCCTTCTATCTCAGACTCAGAAATTGCCTTTCCATATCTGCTCGATGGTCGCGAGGAAAGTATTTTTCTAAAAATAGATCTTTGAACTCCCTCCATTACATATTTGATACTTCATCATCTTCCTTCATGTTTTGAATCAATGACCACCATTGATCAGCATCTCCAGTGAGGGGGTAAACTGCCATGATAACTTTTTCCCTTTCACTGCTCCCTAAAGCCTGGAATATTTTCTCTAGGGAATTTATCCATTGCCCAGCTACTAAGGGATTTGTACTCCCATTGAACATTGGTGGTTGTTTCCTCGTGAATCGATCTAACATTGATCCTCCATGCTGTGGATCAGGGTGCTCCATACGGGTAAGGTTATTATTCATACCCTGAGTAAGTTGTCCCAGTATGGTGATTAGCTGATCGGCACCAGTTGCATCACTAGCTCCACTATAATTATCTTGAGCAGGAGGGAAATCCCTACATGGAGTGCGTGCATTGATACGGTTTCCATTTCTTCCACTAGGTGCCATTTTTAAACAATTCCATAAACTAGATTAGTTTTTGAATCAAAATACATAATCCCATACTTACAAAACACTTAACGTAAATTGAACTATTTATGGACATAATCCATAATCATAAGAATGTTTTCTTTGAGGAAGTATATACTCATAAACCCTTAATAATGATTTTTAAAGAAAATGAGAGTTATCCTAAGCATATCCCCCGGGAGTGTCATAACCAAGAGTGCAGCAAGGCCCATTGTCGTGCACCAGTTCCCGTTCGAGTCTAGCTCAAAGCGGTGTTTTCAGGTTTTACCCCTAGGTACATCTGTGCCAGAGCCGCCTCTACCTGCTCATATCCAGACAGGGATGTATTACTCGGAAAACTCACAAAATATCTACAATACCAAAATTCTAGGAAGTTCTTCTATACTAATCCTCAAAGTTTATCTTAGGTCTACGTGCTCTAATCAGAGTTTATCTAAATCTAGCTTCCAAGTTTTGTACTAAACTTCCTCTGATACCAACTGCAATGCCCCGACCCTAGTTACCTAGAATCGGTGCATTATTACATAACATTGGCATGATCACAAGAAAGATCCAATCTCGAAAGACCGATTGGTTTAGTAGCCTTGGAAACACTAGATATATTCATAAAGTTTTGAATTACATCATAAAGTGAAAAACTACTACAACAACATATTGTCTCCATAGTCCACACTATTAACCCCTCATAATATCCCTGCAGGTCATTCATAATTTACTTCTTCACTTCCTGGGAAAAATAAAACATATAAAATGGGTGAGCTCAATGCCCAGTAAGGATAACAATATAGCGGAAACTTTCATAAATAAGAATAAACATTTAAGGCAAAGTATAACTAAACAAAATCCTTTTAAACTTGAACCTTCAACATAGTATGGCATAAATAAAATGAAATAATTCCATTTACTTATTCACATGGATATTCTACTAATCGAATATTCACATGCAAAATCAATAACCACTTTCATAATGATGGAATGCATAATGCCAGACTATTATAACCACATAGCCAAGGCCTCGTGCCAAGACTACAAATAATATTTTGTCAAGGCCTTGTGCCAAGACACTAGTTTGTCTCATGAGACCTACCGATGCATCGAGGATCTATAGCGGGCTCCACCCGTCACATATTAAGTCCAATGCATTACCATATGAAAAGGTTTAAACATAACATAAACATTCGTATTAAAACTAGCATACGAAATGTCAATACTTTCATCATAAACTATGAATGGTATAAAAATAGCACATCCAAATTCAAACATATCACAAAACCTTAAATACAATATAGAAGTTTTGAATCATAATAAATCAACTACAAATAAGCATAAAATCCATCAAAGGATGTTGGCATAGATGAAATCAAAACTCTTTTTAGAGGAATATCTCTTTCTATTTTTGAAATCATTTAAGAGTCATATATTTATAAAATAAAACATTTTCTTTGGAAATATTATTATAATCTTGTAAGGGAAGCTTCTACAATTTTATAACGGCAGAAAATAGCTGCACCCGCCGTATAAGTTAAAAAAACATTCTTACCTTAATTTTGTCGAAAAGGTTAAAAAGCACCTTGTTTGGAAAACGATGGAAAGATTCCTTTATAAAACTCTTATAAAATGTCAAACAAGGGTATAAATGACTTTAACCCATATTCTTTTAAATAGTAAAAATGTTTTGAAATAGATTTTTAAGAAACATGGATGTGGATGATAAAGAGATCCCAGTAAATTATTACGTATAAACAACCTCGGATAATGAAGAGATTGTGAAATAACCCTTACCTTGTACTTTTCCTTGGTTGGGGTAGGTTAACCTCCTGTATAACAGTGAAATAATTGTTATTAAATTATACAAGAATCATATGCATTCATATGATATCATATTTGATCTTTTAACATTTCTTTGTTAATAATATCTTAGTATTATCGTTGTTTCGGGTGTTAACTTACTCATTTTCTTTTATATGTTTTGTTACGTAAGACATGTTTGTAATGGATAGGTTGTATATTATTAATATCCAGAATGATATAAAGTCCTTAAACATCATTTTTAAATCATCAAATGATAATTATACTTGAATGGATATGATGGAGAATGAATCTCATCGCGTTTGTGGAGACGGTAGTCTGTACGTACGCACGAGCAACAATATCATTCTTTTGATATTAAAATAATATATAAATGGATGGTATATCATACATACAGAATAATTATCATGTTATATTTATTATTTTCATGAGTTACACATCATTATTATACCCATCCAAATAATAATATATTGAATAACAATTACACCACGACGTGGAGATGGTAAGCCGTACGTACGCACGTATGGTGACATGTTATTCAAAGGGTGGATAGAATACTGAATATGGTTGTACCATATTTATAATAACATCACATTATATATATGATATTGGATTTATTATTTTAGAATGGTAACAACAAAGGAAGAAGAAGTGGAAGAAGAAAGGAACTTGGAAAAGGGTGGTGAAATCATTACCTCTTCTTCGGGTTCTTCCTTTTGATTTGATCAAAAGGGATCTTTAAGTTGGCTTTCTGATCAAACTAAGGCTACCAGGTTGTGTTGAGGGACGTTGGGAGAGTATTTGGGTAGAGTTTGGCCAAACCAAAAGGCTTTGAAGGTTTGAAGAAATGAGAAGGAGGAGTGCCCTTTTATAAGAGGGGTGAGGGCACCTTTAGAAAAGCTAGAGATATTAATTTATAATAAATTCATATTCAGTATCTAATGGCTCCAAAGTTGATTATTTAAATGTTAAGGTGGGAATGGGTTGAAAACAACTCAACCAATAGAATTTAGAAAGGTGTTGGTACTTATATTAACCTTATCTTTAAGTATTAACTCTAAGTTAATTAGTTTCACATTTACAATGTCTCTTTGTATTTTTATATTATATGGTTAATAAACTTACCATATACATCCAAGAGACCCCCAAGTGGTCCATTAATGATACATATATCATTATATAAGTCTCTTGTCCGATCCTTAGATTTTTATGAATTTAATATCAATTAATAATATAATATTTGTTTTAAAAACTCTTTTATGTCAATTTTGACACTATTCAATAGTTGATTTTTGTGAAACTCATAACAGATTGATTACTTCGAACAAAGTCAATTTAATCAATCCTAGTATATCATATTATCCTAGAAAATTATTTTAATTCATTAAAAGTTTCATATTATATTTATTTTGGTATTTATAATATCAATCATTTTAATTTTTCACTATTATAGTAATTACTGCATCATCATTGTGTCATAAATAAATTAAATTATTTAATGTCTAAAAATTATAAATAAAATATAATTATGTATTAAATATTTTTATCTTTATAATGAATATTTATAATCTAAAATCCAACATATATAAGCCTATGTAAAAATTGTTTTTCTAAAAGATATATGCTTGTGTCATTTTTGTATTCATTTTAACTTAATTAAAATAAAGTGTCCCTATCACCTACAAGTGGCTCCATGAAGTACCAAAATTGACCCCAAAATGCCCATGGTCGGACATGTATCCACCAATAATGTGAGGACACGTTTTAGGGTAATTTAGTATTATTATAATATTATTTTGTTAACCTTTATTTACCGGATTTACCCTTAACCATGGTAAATAAAATATTTACCGCAGTAATTATTTAAAATGTCTAAAAATAAAATATACCTATTTACACAATTTGAACATCCTGATTCCAAATATGGAATCCATTTTTCCAAATTCAAAACACAGAAGTGGCAGAAATTAATTTAAAATTAATTCCCATTGTTAAAACAAAAAGCGTGTTTTTAAGAGATAATAACTATCAAAAGATTGACACTTGTTTATGTCCGGTTTAATTGTAAAATTATGTCCAATGACAAACATTTAATTAAATGGTAAAAATATATTCTAAATATCCTTTAAAACCACTCAAATTCATAATTTATCAATATTAATTATTTTGATTAAAAAAATATGTTTTTAATTAAAAATTTAGTAATTTTCACTATTCATCAAAATATGAAAGTTATCCAAAAAGTACCAAAATTTCACCCTAGGATAATTTCGATATTCCAAATCCAAAAATGAAGTCCATTTTGATATATAAAATATATATAATTTCAAAAATTAGGTATTACTATTCATAATAGCTAGTTTGATTGGTTGTGGTGTGTTAGAATTCGATGTTGCGTACAACACACGCTATCGCATTATTCAAAGAGAAGCGTACCATAGAATCTTGGGGTGTTATAGTAAATACTCTTTTTAAATTATATTTATAATATTTATTGTTAATTTAGGATTTTTTTAATTATTATATAATACATGACTTCATTATTTCTATTCTGTGGGAATACGATAACTTCATTTGGGGTTATGTGGACTACCACATCCTCAAAGAAATGTGATTCATTCACACATTACATGGAATGTTTTAAAGATGGGTTTAATAAAATTATATTATATAAATTAAATATTAATTATATTTATGACATAATTTTTTATTTCGATATATAACATATCATTTTTTTAATTCATTTGTCACACTAAAAAAGTGATTACATCATTCGTGGACCTGTGGAATTCCGCCTCTTTAAAGTTATATGATTCTTCATTTTTTATAACCACATCACAATAAAGATATATATATATGTATGTATCTATGTAACTATATATAATTATATAATATAGTAGATATGATATAATGGTCATTATATAAATATAAAGGTTACTTACATTCTTTCTATAATGATCATTGAAAAATGGGATTGTTACTCATGTGTACATACAACATAACATCTCCATGATCATAATGTTGGTTAATTTTAATAACAATATTTAATGTGTTATTTTAAAACTAAAATTAATTTAAAAATGTGATAATTACTTCTTTGTTATTATTTTGGAGATATTCTCATAAACCATAGTTAACCTATTAATGAATGTTTTGGAATAGAAGATGAAAATGGTCCAAATATATACATAAAATTTATTGATTAAATAATTTTATTCAAATAGTTTAAAAGTGAAATAAAATTAATACGAAAAATTTAAAGGTTTATTAAGAAATAATATAATTAACATAATCTTATTATTGAGGAAAATGGAGTAAAATCACAAAAAAAAAATCTAACTCAAGGTAAGGGGTTGTTGTCTCACTTTTACTTCCATAAGACGTACACAGTATTCACCACTAATTTCAAATATATGGGGTATATACTACCCCTATTGTATTTTATATCCTAAAAGAATTTATATTTATGGTATTTTGAGTTTCATTTGATGTTTTTTATTTCATGTGTATTATGATTCAAAAGTTACACAAATAGTAAGGGGGTTCTTAAGAAAACTTTTAATCACTAGATGAAACATATATTTCATTAATTTTAATGAAAAGAATATGTGTGGAATGACCCATGATTGTATTAATTTATATTCTCAGTTTTTTTATTTACATTTTTCACACAGAATTGTGTTTTTTACCTCACTCCAATGTTGTGATCTTTGTAAGTATTTTCTTCTCACATTTTACATCTGTGAGGTAAATTTAATATTTAGCACGTAGTTTTGTTGTGTGGTATATCTAATTCCCCTTTTTATTATATTATATCATGAGTTATTTTATCCTAATTGTTTTTAAATGTTTCATTTGTTTCTTACTAATTTTCTTTCGATTCAGATGTTAAAAACAATTATAAGTGTATTTCAACTCTCACTTTTATTTCCATGAGACATACTCGACATTCACAACTTATTATATTGTGGTGTATGAAAAACCCATGAATTTATTTTATGATTATTATACTTGAATTTATGTGTATTTAAATATCCAATTGATGATATATCATTCATGGGGTTTACTTCTTCAAAGTTACCAAAGTGGAGATTGATTTTTTACATTATTTCCCTTATTTGAGATGTTTTTTATGTTATACACATACCATATTTTATGAGGTGTATATATTGATTATTTGATGTGTTATATCATGAATAAACTTATTCTCAAGATATTATAGGCTTTATTTAATTTTATTCTTTCATGGGGATTATTATTAAAAATTTTCAACATGGTATATGACACCTTGGAATATTTGAAGAGTAATTTCTTCAAGGATGTTTTTTATGATCTCTTAAGGAAATTTTTTTCATCAACATTATAAACACTTTTCGTTACATACCATACCCTATTTTTTTACCATAATCATAATTTACTAGGATATATTAGGATTGTTTCAAAGATATAATTACGGAACCCATTTATGTTCCATGAGTTAATATTGCATCAAATATATTTTAATGAAAACCATTTATTTTCCATTTGTTCCACACATTTCAAAGATATTTTTTATAGAATAAAATTTTTATTCAATGGGTTGGTCATATTTCAGTGGGATTTTAATGAAACACTTTTCTTTTCCAATGTTTATTCTAGTTTCAAAGGGATTAACATTAAACCCATTTATTTTAAATGTGTTTATCAGGTTATAAGTGAATAATGATCATTTCTATGAGTATTTGGTTGAAATTGTTTTATTATTGGTATTAAATATTGGAATAATATGAAATTGGTGAGCCAAATACAACTTAAATGAGTGGTTGAGAAACATTATAGATCACAAGTGATTCTGATATAGCTTAAACGATGGGTTGAACCCCATTTTAGTTCACTAAAAACCGGTGACCCGATATATCTTATATGAGTGGGGATATCATATATGGATATATGATACATTGGGTAATGATAATTTTGGAATAAGGTTGTATAGTTATTCCAATTGAAAGAGGCATAAAATGGTTTTGAAATGGTTTTAGGAAATTGATGCTCCATGTTACCCAAAAGAGTTTTAATTTATAGTTATGAGTTTATAATTTCTCTAAAGATATTGATTGATATAACATGGATTGTGATTATTGATTCTGATGAATGTTTCCTTTTCTATGTTTTCATATTTTATAATCCATGAATTGGTGGGTATGAGTTCTTTTATAACTCTCTCATTCACTTTGATTATGTCATCATACCCTTATGCACACTTATTCTCATTAATGAAATTCAATTATTAATGATTATGTGTACCCTTACTATGTATCTGAGCAAACCCTTCTTATGTTTCCTTTTCCTGAGGATTTAAATAATGAATTTGAATGATTTACATCTATAAATGATTTCTTAAGTATTATGTTGATATTCTATTGTGTAATAACAAAATATATGTTAAATATGGGAAATATTATGTAGATAAATTGAAAATTATTAATGTAAGAGTTTGTTATAAATATCTAAAACATTAATCCAAAAAGATCCTCCCAAATTTATGTGATCTAACTTTTACTTTTGATATTGCAAGGTTCAGATGAGAAATTTGGGTCACAATTATTATCATTAATGATGTGAATGAAAATTTATTTATTTCATAACAGGATCCAAGAGTGTGGGTTTTTGGATGTTATATTTTTTCACTTCCAAAACGTCATCACAATACCCAAGTAATAGGTTATTAATAAAACACATTAACTAACATATATATAATTCAACAAAAATATTTTAACCAATTTTCAATGGAATATGATACTTAATTAAAAAGATCATATTCATAATAAAAAAACATCTCATTGTGTCAAAAACCATCCCACATAACCTAGAACATTGATACCTTAACTGATCCATACATAGACTGAAGGTCATTCCCTATCCCCATGGGTTGGTGACTATAACCCAACATCTTACAAGAAATAATATGGGAATGATGTTCCCATATAATAGTGAAATATAAAGAGTACTAGTCAATATTCCAACACATATCATGGAAAATTACCAAAACAAACCTGTAAAACAATACCAAATCGAAGAATCATCCAAAGACAAAACATATTCCAAGATAAACTTCAAAGAGAAACCAATGTGATATTTGGATCACATCTCCACCGGTTACCTCCATCACATTATGTCCAACAAATCGGGAACACATACCTCCTCCATGAGAAACTGTCCCATTGATTGGACCCATCCTAAGAAAATCTACAAATGATTGATTGAAAAGGAAGTTTGTGAGCTAAAGAGCCTATTCGTGTCTCACCAAGTGTTTCCTAATAAATTATATTACAATAAACAATTTATGATTTAAATCTAAGTAAAACATTTTATATAATCAAATTTAAATATCTCAAACCAAAACATTATTTGATATCAAAAGACTATATATATATTAGAATATGTTTAAATGAATATTTTGTGATGGCTCCTCACTCTCCTGGCATGCTCTTGAGCCCTCTTAGGGTTTCGGCTTTCTCTGGCGGTAATGCTTTCTCCACGCTGCTCCCCTTAGATTTCTCCAGCGTCGATTCTTCCTCCGCACTGCTCCTTTTGGCTTTCTCCAGCATCGATGCTTCCTCTATGCTTCTCTCTCTGGGTTTTTTCTCTCACTCTTTCGCTTGACTCTACAGCTCTGTGATAGCGCTCTAGTTTTATTTCCATCCTCCTCATTGTGCTCTGATCATGCATTCCCTAGCTCTTTTCTAGGTCGGATTTAGAGCGTTGGATATACTGAGGTTTTGGGCTAACGGTTTGGCAGACGACATATCTCCCGCCGTTACCGGAGTTGGCCCTTCCTCTTAGGGTTTCAATCCCATGTTCTGTTCGGGTTTTGTCCCGCTTTATTTTTTCTTGTTCTGGTTCCCTTTGGTTTAGTATCTTCTTCTTTGTTTCATTTCTTTCCGTTTTCTCCCTAGGGTTTCAATCCCAAATCCCTTTTCGGATTTTGTCCCACTTTTTTCCTCCTCTGTTTCCGGTTTTTTGTACTCATATTGGTTGTCGATGTTATTTTCTTGGTGTTTTGTGCTGGTCATTTCTCTGGGTGTTTTTGATGGCGTGGACGAAGTCGATGACGATGATCCTCTGTGCCACAGCGGTTACGATGATGGTTTCTGTGGGGATCATTGGACGGTGTATCTCTACAGTGGCATTCATCTGTATTCCACGGTGACTTCTGGCGTTGCTATGAGGTGAAGATGATGGTGTTCATGGCGGCGACAGGGTCGGTACCAACGATTCTGGTGGTGGTACTCATTTGACCGGATGCGGTTTTTTGCAACAATGAGGTTGATCATTTTGAGTTTTTTGTTTGGGAAGCTTTTGTAATGGTTGTGAAGATCTTGTCTGTTTGGATTTATGGTGTTCTGTTGGGAGTTTCTTCAGCGACAACGTTGGATTCCAGGGCGCAGCTGACGGCTCGATGGTCTCAGTCGATCGTCGGTGGTCTGGTGTGATGTTTGGACATCGACGACGACAATGGTATAGGACGGCGATTTTAGGGGATAGGGGTTTTTTTTTTTTTTTTTTTATTTTATGGGGTAGGTTTTTTTTTAATTAGGGAAATGGGTCTCTTGAGCGCCACATGGTCCGGCGCTCAAGAGTTTTGGAAGTGGAGCGCCACTTCAAGTGGCGCTCCACCAATTTTCCGGAAAAAAATCTCAGCGCCACTTGAAGTGGCGCTGAAAAAACAAATTCAAACCGTGCAGCGCCACTTGAAGTGGCGCTGCACCCTTCTGCCGAATTCATTCGGCGCCACTTGAAGTGGCGCCGAAACTCCAACCCATCCTATAAATAGGACCCTCGCCCCCCACCCCATTCCTCATTCCTACCTCACCCACCCCCATTTCTCCCTCCCTATCCCTTCCTCTCTCTCTCTCTCTCAAAGTTTTTTCTTGCGTTCTTCGGTTGCGGTGAAGCCTTGCCTCTTCGGTTGCTCTGCCTGTGTACCTACGTCGTCACAAATTTGAGGTAAATCTTTCTTTAAATTTATTTAATAGTTTTATTTAATAATTTAGTTGTTTAATTTATAGAATTAGTATATAATGTTTGTATTTTATAAATAGTATGGTTTTTTTTTAATGTAATTAGATAATGAAATGATTAGTTAGTTAAATAATTAAGCATAATTAGTTGATTAATCAATGCTAATTAAGTTATTAATTAATCATAATTAGGTAAATAGTTAAATGTAATTAGATTATTAATTAATGATTATTAGCTAATTAATTAATCATAATTAGCAAATTAATTAATCATAATTATTTAATTAATGAATCATAATTAGTTAATTAATTCATTATAATTAGGTTATTAATTAATGGTAAGTAGGTAATAAATAATCATAATTAGTTAATTAAATAATCATAATTAGTTAATATCATAATTAATTAATTAATTAATCATAACTAGTTAATTAATTAATCATAATTAGTTAATTAATTAATCATAATTAGTTAAGTAATTAATCGTAATTAGGTAATTAATTAATCATCGTAATTAGTTAACTAAATAATCTTAATTAGCTAAGTAATTAATCATTATTAGTAAATTAATTAATCATAATTAGTTAAGTAATTAATCGTAATTAGTAAATTAATTAATCATAATTAGGTTATTAATTAATCATAATTAGGTTAATAATTAATCATAATTAGTTAATTAATTAATCATTAGTAGTTAATTAATTAATCATAATTAGGTTATTAATTAACCGTAATTAGGTTATTAATTAATCATAATTAGTTAATTAATTAATCATAATTAGGTAATTAATTAATCATAAGTAGGTAATTAATTAATCCTAATTAGGCTATTAATTAATCCTAATTAGGTTATTAATTAGTCATAATTAGGTAATTAATTAGTCATAATTAGGTAATTAATTAATCATAATTAGGTTATTAATTAATCATAATTAGGTAATTAATTAATCCTAATTAGGTAATTAATGAAACATAATAGGTTATTAATTAATCATAATTAGCTAATTAATTAATCATCATTAGGTAATTAATGAAACATAATTAGTTAATTAATTAATCATAATTAGGTAATTAATTAATCATAATTAGTTAATTAAATAATCGTAATTAGGTAATTAATTAAGCATAATTAGGTAATTAATGAAACATAATAGGTTATTAATTAATCATAATTAGCTAATTAATTAATCATCATTAGGTAATTAATGAAACATAATTAGTTAATTAATTAATCATAATTAGGTAATTAATTAATCATAATTAGTTAATTAAATAATCGTAATTAGGTAATTAATTAAGCATAATTAGTTAATTAAGTAATCATAATTAGGTAAGTAATTAATCATAATTAGTTAATTAATTAATCAAAATTAGTTAATTAATTAATCATTAGTAGTTAATTAATTAATTATAATTAGGTTATTAATTAATCCTATTTAGGTTATTAATTAATCCTATTTAGGTTATTAATTAAGCATAATTAGTTAATTAAGTAATCATAATTAGGTAATTAATTAATCATAATTAGTTAATTAAATAATCGTAATTAGGTAATTAATTAAGCATAATTAGTTAATTAAGTAATCATAATTAGGTAAGTAATTAATCATAATTAGTTAATTAATTAATCAAAATTAGTTAATTAATTAATCATTAGTAGTTAATTAATTAATCATAATTAGGTTATTAATTAATCCTATTTAGGTTATTAATTAATCCTATTTAGGTTATTAATTAAGCATAATTAGTTAATTAAGTAATCATAATTAGGTAATTAATTAATCATAATTAGTTAATTAATTAATCATAATTATTTAATTAATTAATCATTAGTAGTTAATTAATTAATCCTATTTAGGTTATTAATTAATCCTATTTAGGTTATTAATTAATCATAATTAGGTTATTAATTAATCATAATTAGGTTATTAATTAATCATAATTAGGTTATTAATATATCCTAATTAGGTTATTAATTAATCATAATTAGGTTATTAATTAATCATAATTAGGTTATTAATTAATCATAATTAGGTTATTAATTAATCCTAATTAGGTTATTAATTAATCCTAATTAGGTTATTAATTACTCCTAATTAGGTTATTAATGAAACATAATTAGGTAATTAATTAGTCGTAATTAGGTAATTAATGGAACATAATTAGTTAATTAATTAATCATAATTAGGTAATTAGTTAACCATAATTAGGTTATTAGTTAACCATAATTAGGTTATTAGTTAACCATAATTAGGTAATTAGTTAACCATAAGGTAATTAATTAATCGTAATTAGGTAATTAATGGAACATAATTAGTTAATTAATTAATCATAATTAGGTAATTAATTAACCATAATTAGGTAATTAGTTAACCATAATTAGGTAATTAGTTAACCATAATTAGGTAATTAGTTAACCATAAGGTAATTAATTAATCGTAATTAGGTAATTAATGGAACATAATTAGTTAATTAATTAATCATAATTAGGTAATTAATTAACCATAATTAGGTAATTAGTTAACCATAATTAGGTTATTAGTTAACCATAATTAGGTAATTAGTTAACCATAAGGTAATTAATTTATCATAATTATGTTGTTAGTGAAGTAGTTATATTATTCAGTGAAGTAGTTATATTAATCAGCGAAGTAGTTATATTAATTAGCGAAGTAGTTATATTAATTAGCCAAGTAGTAGTAAATTGCCTATGGAATATACCTTTGCATTACATTCTAGGAATGATAATGAATTTAGTTTTCAATCTACCTTGACCTCGGTTTGTAATTGAAGTTATGAACTTGAATTTAGTAGTTCAATATATTTTTTGCATATTAAGTGTTAGAGTTATCATGAAATGATTGCTCTCTTGAGTAAAGTATCCCCGGGTAGAGGGGCTTTGGGTCGGACCACCTACTTTCCTGGAGGCTTGCCTTGTCTAGGAAAGTGAATGGGGTTGGCTATCTGTCGCTCCGGGCTTACTCATGTGGAGACTTTCAATTTCATATAACTCTATGCTTTTACATGACATGTTCGTGTACCTCATGCATATAATGCATGTGGATATGTATAAATATATTTGACTTCTATTTTTGGGTAAGTAACACAAACTTGTGGGTTGTGTAAATAGTTACACATCAATATGGTTTGAACATATTGATTTGGTGGAGGGATTAGGATTCCAACATAAATTACTAGAAGCATGCATACATAAATTGATTCTTTAATCAGATTTAATTAATAACAGTGGTTTCTTTTAGATAAAAAAGATGGTCGCCGCTTATATTTATTGCAACGGTCAAATAATTGAGACAGAACAAGGATGCAGTTATAGTATACATCCAGAAGCTGTTGTGATGCTTGGAGGATGTACTACTTTGGAAGCTGTGCAAAGGAAAATCCATCGGAGGTTAAAACTCGCGAGGAATCAAGTAATAGAGTCCATTACATTCAGACATCTTCAATTTATAGATAGGTTTTGGCATGTGCCATATCCGGTAAATGATGATGATGATTGGGAATATATACTTTCATTGGTTAAGTATATACCTGAGAATCAAATGATGGAGTTGTATGTCACTATAGCTACAATGGAGGTTCCATCGACATTGGAAGTTGACCCATCTCAAATTCATGAAACTATGTCATATGCTCCTTCACATCAAGACGTTCCATCAGCATCAGTAGTTATTCCATCATTTCCATCAGCCACAGTTTCAATGGATAGTCCTCCACATACTTTAGATGCATTGGTTGATGAATTTGAGGATGATGACAATTTTGAACAAGATGAAGAGGAAGTTGAAGAAGAAGAAGAGCATGCGGAAGATCAGTCTGTACCAACTCATGCGAGGTTCAACCGACCGTTGAACCATCCTCCACTATTGGCTTCCTGGTCGACTGAAGGCATGAATCGCTTGCCAGAATTTGATTATTCAGTTATCACTCCCAGTTCAGAATTTCCAGGAATCATTGGTGGCATAAATCGAGTGTTAGATAACGATGTTCTGTATATTGGCAGAGAGTTTGAGAGCAAAGAAGCAATGAAAAATGTGATAAAACAATATCACATTGAAAGACATTACTCATATGTTGTAGAAGAGGCAAAGAGATCTTATTATTTGATCCGTTGTGACAAATTTGAATCGAACTGTCAAATGCGTCTGCGAGCTATTATTGATAACACTTTTCACAGCTGGCGCATCACTAGATTTACTCCACACACATGTGTGAACCCAAGCTTGGCACAGGAACACTCTTCATTAGATGTTGAGTTTGTTTCAACTATTATTGTTGAAATGATTAGAGCATGTCAAGATGTCCCCGTGGTTCTGGTCATTGAGCGAATCAAACAGCTTTTTGGGTATCGAATCTCTTACTGGAAGGCATGGGCAGCACGACAAAAGGCTATTGTGAAAGTGTATGGTGATTGGGATGACTCTTATCGAGTTCTACCACAACTGTTGGAGCTTCTACGCCACAATAATCAAATAGTCTATCGGTTACATACAGTTGAATATGTTAACCAACAGAACCAACTTGACCGCTCAATGGTTGTGTTTGATAGATTATTTTGGACATTTTTACCATGTGTGGCGGCTTTTAGACATTGCAAGCAGTTCATACAAATTGATGGCACATTTCTGTATGGAAAGTATACCGGAACTTTATTGATTGCCGCCACACAAGATGGAAATCGAGCCCCTCTGCCTATAGCATTTGCAATTGTGGAGAAAGAGAACTTCTCATCATGGAGCTGGTTTCTGGCATGTCTCCGAGAGTTTGTTACGGATGCAGAAGGGATTTGTCTTATTTCTGATCGCCACCGTGCAATCAAGGAGGCGATACAGTCTGAGGGTCTTTCGTGGAGACCACCATATGCCCATCATCGATACTGTATTCGACACATTGCCAGCAATTTGCGAAAGAAGTTCAAGAATGAGTCGATGAAAAAGGCAATCATAAAAATTGGTATGAACATCCTTTTCTGTTTAAAATGTTTTTGTCGTAGTTATTTTCATAACTATTCAGATGACTGCTTGTATGATAGCATATGAGCCTCAACAACAAAGGATGGAGGAGCGTCTTCAAGATATCCACAGAGTGAATCCAGAAGTGTATGATTACATGATGCAAATTCCAAAGCAGAAATGGTCGTTGGCATATGATGATGGGAGGAGATATGGTCATATGACGACCAACATCGTAGAATGTATAAATGGAGTTTTCAAGGGTGTTCGAAAACTACCTATCACAGGTAAATACGAATATTTCAATATATGTTACTCAGAAGAGTTACTATTATAATATAATATTTGTATAATGTCGTAAATCTAAATTTCAGGATTGGTACAAGAGACCTTCTATCGTAGTGTAAAGTACTTTCTGGAACGAGGAAAGCAAGCTGAAGAGGGCTTGAACAGAGGGATGCGCTATGGACACCATTTCCAACGCGAGCTAGATACAATTCTTCAGGAGGCCGCAACTTACCGTGTAACTGCATTTAATCGTCCAGAGCAACGATTTGAGGTCGCTGAGCCCGGTGATGCTATGGCATGTAGCAATGGTCGTGTGCGAGTTGTTTTATTGGAGAAGCGTTACTGTGATTGTGGCAACTTTCAGGCACTGAGATATCCCTGCGGCCATGTGATTGCTGCATGTGCTTACGTACACGTATCTTGGGAGCAGTTCATTGATCCAGCTTATCGACTCGAGAGCATCAACTCCTGCTACAATACTCCGTGGATGCCAATCGGGGAATATCAGAATTTTCAGCTGCCTGATGGCGCACCCACGCTTCTACCAAACAGCAACAGACTTCGACCTAAAGGGAGGCCAAAGTCGACTCGTATTCGGAATGAGATGGATTGGCCTAGTGAACATCCAGCTGGACGGCGGTGCAGCATATGCCGCCAGGAAGGTCATACGAAGACACGTTGCCCTAGACACATAGGGCAATCATCTAATGGTTAAAATGAATCACGTACTCTATCAGTTACTGTAAAACTTTGTACATGTAATTATTTTTATCATTTCACCATTTTTAATCATATTTGTCTTACTTGTAAATAGGGTAATTTTTTGAAAATGTACCACGATTTCACGTGACATTTTTTGTCGAACGATCAACATTACATGAGTAGCTTTAAACAAACAACACCAACTCAAAAAAAGGAATGTACCTGTATAAGAAAACAAAACCATTTGAAGGGAGGTATTATACCATCAGGAAGAGAGATTCTAGAAATGTGCAATGTTATGACAAACCTTTAGATGAAATGTGTCAGTTCCCCACTAGATGTGCATGTTTCTTCAAAATTTTCAGGCTGGAGATAATCCACCATAGGTTTCACATAGCCTTATGTCTTCCATGGATTAATGTCAAACACTTCAACCAATTTGTTTACTTTATGGGGAAGTAAAACCTCATTCCTTTGAATATGCACATTACCATGAACATATAAAATCATAATTTTGCAAGGAAAACTACTAATCTCATGTTCACTGAAATACCCCTTAACGTAAGAATGATACAAATAGTGTAAGTACCCAATAACAAGATTCCAATCCATTTTGAAGGATAATGGGGATGACAAGGAAACATCAACCCCCAGGCCCACCCCTTCCACCCATTCAACCAACTTCGGTAACTCCTATAGAAGTAGTTTTTCAAAAAAATGAAATGTCACACCACCACAGCTTTCTACATCCATATTAACCCCCCAATTCAGTTTCATTAAATGTGGACAGTTCCCATTTTTACCAAAGTCAATGATGCACTATTAAACCATCACTTTTCAACCCCCGCCTCAAAAATACAAAATGCTTTGAGGGATGAGAAATGATTCGGTGCATTTTAGAACATTGAAATGTGTCGAATCATTTCTCATCCCTCAAAGCATTTTGTATATTTGAGGGGGGGGGGGGTTAATAGTGCATCATTAACTTTGGTAAAAATGAGGGCTGTCCACATTTAATGAAACTGAATTGGGGGGTTAATATGGATGTAGGAAGCTGTGGTGGGGTGACATTTCATTTTTTTGAAAAACTACTTCTATAGGAGTTACCGAAGTTGGTTGAATGGGTGGAAGGGGTGGGCCTGGGGGTTGATGTTTCCTTGTCATCCCCATTATCCTTCAAAATGGATTGGAATCTTGTTATTGGGTACTTACACTATTTGTATCATTCTTACGTTAAGGGGTATTTCAGTGAACATGAGATTAGTAGTTTTCCTTGCAAAATTATGATTTTATATGTTCATGGTAATGTGCATATTCAAAGGAATGAGGTTTTACTTCCCCATAAAGTAAACAAATTGGTTGAAGTGTTTGACATTAATCCATGGAAGACATAAGGCTATGTGAAACCTATGGTGGATTATCTCCAGCCTGAAAATTTTGAAGAAACATGCACATCTAGTGGGGAACTGACACATTTCATCTAAAGGTTTGTCATAACATTGCACATTTCTAGAATCTCTCTTCCTGATGGTATAATACCTCCCTTCTCATCTCACCTTACCAAGAAAAATTATCTAGAGCTTTTGAGGTTGATTTATACTCAGGGGCATGACAAAATTGCAAAGATGTTTCTATTGTTACTAGACACATAGGGCAATCATCTAATGGTTAAAATGAATCACGTACTCTATCAGTTACTGTAAAACTTTGTACATGTAATTATTTTTATCATTTCACCATTTTTAATCATATTTGTTGTACTTGTAAATAGGGTAATTTTTGGAAAATGTACCATGATTTCACGTGACATTTTTTGTCGAACGATCAACATTACATGAGTAGCTTTAAACAAACAACACCAACTCAAAAAAAGGAATGTACCTGTATAAGAAACCAAAACCATTTGAACTATTAAATGAAAATGTCATCAGTTTTTTATAATGAAAGATGAACTTATAGTGACTACAAAACAAAAACGAGGAAACTCTGAACGTCTTCACCCCAACACCCCAACACGGGAGACAACAACTAACCCAATGTGTTTATGCTTCTTTCAAAATTATATGCTAAATTACATATCTTACATGATAAAAGTCATAACTTACATGAAATTAATGTTTTATTGTTTGCACATTCAGATGGAGCAGCCACTTTTATCTTGCCAGGAGACGCACGTGTCGCGCGATGTGTTGGCGCGACGACCTGTTAGACATCTTCATGTTCGGAGAGCGCACCGTTTTCATCATGAGGCACCGCCGGCATCTATTTGTCCATACCTTAGACGTGCAGGCTTTTATGGAGTCGCTATGTGTGACTTCAAGACCATCGACCATCATTTGATAGCTGCATTGGTTGAGAGATGGCGGCCAGAGACACACACATTTCATCTCCCAGAGGGGGAGATGACTATTACATTAGAGGACGTTGCCTACATGCTGGGGTTACCTACCCATGGAGATGCAGTTACGGGGGCCAGTACCGGCGATTGGGTTGCAGTCATACAGAGGCTGCTAGGCATTGACGTCATCGGCGCACGGGGTGTCCTTCAGGGTTCGCGCTTGCGAATGAGGTGGCTCGATCAGCATTTCGACGTCATTCCAGATGATGCAGACGAGGAGACGCTTCTTCAGCACACACGTGCATACATTTTGCGGCTGCTCGGAGGCATGTTGTGCGTCGACTACTCCACCGCTTTGGTACACATGATGTACCTCCCATTACTTGAGGATCTGGATCAGACTGCGACATACAGTTGGGGATCCGCTGTATTAGCACATCTGTACAGATCTCTCTGCACCAGTTGTCAGGCCAATTCACATCAGATTGCAGGTTGCATGGTGTTAGTACAGATGTGGGCCTGGGAGCGTTTTCCACGCATCGCTCCTCGAGTTGTCGCACCGCTTGCACCGGAGCTGCTTCAGGACTGTCCTCGGGGACGATGGTATGTCTACGTCATTACTTTCGGTTATTTAGTACTTTTGTTATTGTTTTTTATAAACTTACCGTAGGTTACTCTTTTTTCACCAGGTGGAGTCAGTCTCAGAAGTTTGCACATACTCCGAGACATAGTGTGCACAGCTTCAGACAGATATTCGATGCTATAGTGCCGGCTGATGTAAGTTAAATAGTACTTTTTTGTAAGAAAATTTGTTTTGTTATCACTATTTTAAGTTATTTCAATATAATCTCAGTAAAATTATCATGCTATTATATGACTTATTTTTTGAGTTTACATTTCAGGTTTCATGGACTCCTTATACAGGTTATGTCTACGCATCACTTCCACTATACTGCACATCTTTGGCTGGAGATCGTGCTGCAGTAGTACCACTCATTCACTTCCACATCGTTGAGTGGCACCAGCCAGACCGGGTCATGCGCCAGTTCGGTTTTATACAGCATATCCCCTTGGCACCGCGACAGTCTACCGAGTTACATTCGATTGTGCTTATAGGTAGACAGACGACAGACTGGCGGCGACATCATGCATCTTATATCCAGCTTTGGGACAGGCGTGCCCGATTCAGTATCTTTCCACAGGGATATATCACATCACACTCTGATTTATCTGATCAGGGGGATTATGCACACTGGTATCGACGACATACCATCATGTACCTTACACGTCAGGGGATTGGCATTCAGCGATTGGTATGTTTACTAAGATTTATTAATTTTGTTTAACTCATTTTTGATATTAATTTGATTGTCATTTCATTTGCAGGCAGACGCCATTGGTCAGCTTGCACATTCCACGCAGCCTCAGGAGCATGCATATATTCTGCGGGAGGTAGTTCATCGGGATGTGGTGGCTCTATTGGATCATCTCCGGTTGATACGTGACAGTTTTTTTGATGAGGAGCCACAGATATATCCTGATCCATATCTTCAGGCAGAGGCACCTGAGGATGACGATGTCCCTGCTATGCCTGCTGAGGAGGATGCACCGCCACCACCGCCGCCAGCTGGACGACAGAGACGAGCACATCCGGGGGGGCAGAGGCGACCACATCGACATCCGAGAGCGGCTCCTGCAGATGTCGTCGCACCACAGACAGACGATCTCGCCCAGCCGACTGATGATTTTGCACAGCAGGGAGACATTTATATACCGCATATGGCATCTCCGCAGACTACTATGGACTTCGATCTGGGTGCAGTCACACAGCTTATGGCGGCCCCCTCTCCTCCCGACGAGGCCTTCTTCAGTACCCCATTTCTACCATTTATAGGAGCTTCAGAGCCATATGTCACCCCATATGGTTTTGGGGCATCCTCACATGATTTTGGGGCGTCCTCACATGATTTTGGTCAGTCCTCTACACAGCATCATGAGGAGGCACCAGAAGCACCGGAACAGGAGGAACCTGCAGAGAGGACACCGGAGCGACATGGACGTCGGACGCGGAGAGGACGTGACATTCAGACACCGCGTTGTGGTACCGGGGGGCATCGTCGTTGATGTTTTTGGATGTGATGTTGTATATATTAAAAAACTTATTCACTATGATAAGTAATTGTTGTTTAAGTCAAACAAGAAAATCAAAAATCTATTAAATACAAACTTATTTCAATTAACTATTAAATTATAAAGTACAGGTACAATATAAACAAAATTTGTCACAGCGAGTTAACCATTAATAATTAATAATTATAATGACAAATAATAATTAATAATTAATAATTATATTACTAACTAATTAATTATTGTATATAAAATAATAATATTTTATAGACGTTCAAAGTCACATAGTTGAAACATTTTTAAGTTACAACTAGGTGGTTTTGAAAGCCTATAAAATATTTTCTATCGACATTTTTTACGTAATTTTTTTATTTTCATCTATTCAGTATATGTTTAATCCAAGTTTCAAGTTTCATTCATATTGGTCATATGAATTATGTTTTATAGACGTTTAAAGTCACATAGTTGAAACATTTTTAAGTTACAACTAGGTGGTTTTGAAAGCCTATAAAATATTTTCTATCGACATTTTTTACGTATTTTTTTTATTTTCATCTATTTAGTATATGTTTAATCCAAGTTTCAAGTTTCATTCATATTAGTCATATGGATTATGTTTTATAGACGTTCAAAGTCACATAGTTGAAACATTTTTAAGTTACAACTAGGTGGTTTTGAAAGCCTATAAAATATTTTCTATCGACATTTTTTACGTAATTTTTTTATTTTCATCTATTCAGTATATGTTTAATCCAAGTTTCAAGTTTCATTCATATTGGTCATATGAATTATGTTTTATAGACGTTTAAAGTCACATAGTTGAAACATTTTTAAGTTACAACTAGGTGGTTTTGAAAGCCTATAAAATATTTTCTATCGACATTTTTTACGTATTTTTTTTATTTTCATCTATTTAGTATATGTTTAATCCAAGTTTCAAGTTTCATTCATATTAGTCATATGGATTATGTTTTATAGACGTTCAAAGTCACATAGTTGAAACATTTTTAAGTTACAACTAGGTGGTTTTGAAAGCCTATAAAATATTTTCTATCGACATTTTTTACGTAATTTTTTTATTTTCATCTATTCAGTATATGTTTAATCCAAGTTTCAAGTTTCATTCATATTGGTCATATGAATTATGTTTTATAGACGTTTAAAGTCACATAGTTGAAACATTTTTAAGTTACAACTAGGTGGTTTTGAAAGCCTATAAAATATTTTCTATCGACATTTTTTACGTATTTTTTTTATTTTCATCTATTTAGTATATGTTTAATCCAAGTTTCAAGTTTCATTCATATTAGTCATATGGATTATGTTTTATAGACGTTCAAAGTCACATAGTTGAAACATTTTTAAGTTACAACTTGGTGGTTTTGAAAGCCTATAAAATATTTTCTATCGACATTTTTTACGTAATTTTTTTATTTTCATCTATTCAGTATATGTTTAATCCAAGTTTTAAGTTTCATTCATATTGGTCATATGAATTATGTTTTATAGACGTTCAAAGTCACATAGTTGAAACATTTTTAAGTTACAACTAGGTGGTTTTCAAAGCCTATAAAATATTTTCTATCGACATTTTTTACGTAATTTTTTTATTTTTATCTATTTAGTATATTTTTAATACATGTTTTAAGTTTCATTCATATTGGTCATTTAGATAATATTTTATAGGCTTTCAAAGTCACATACTTGAAACATTTTTAAGTTTCAAGTAGGTGGTATTGAAAGACTATATGTTTAACAATATTTCAATTTTTTTATAAATAGTTACTTATAACTATGTAAATATATACATGTATAAATATATAATTATATATATACAAGTATAACTATAATTACAATATAATTCTAAATATAATTATAAATATAATTCTACACACACACATACACACACACACATATATATATATATTTATATATGAATATTAAATATATTTATAAATAAATTTTAGATATATATGTAACAATATTTTTATAATTATATATTTTAAATATATTCATATTCATATAATTATAAATATTTATATTTAAAGATTAGTTTATAATTATATAATTACAAATATATTTTTTATTTAAAAAATATATATAAATAGATTTATATTTATAAATATTTATTTTTAATTATATATATACATAATTATATTTATACACACACATATAATTATATATATACATAAATATAATTTCATAATTATATAATTATAAATATAATAATAATTAATTTAGCATTTTTAAATACATATTTATAAGATTATTTTTAAAATTTTATTTATTTATTTTGAAATTATTTATTAAAAATAGATGAGGTGAAAAACAATTAAAAAAAAAGGAAAAAAAAAAAGGGTGGCAGCGCCACTTGAAGTGGCGCTAGCCACCCGAATTGTTGAGCGCCACTTGAAGTGGCGCTCAACAAACCCATTTAGCTAATTAATTCTAACCTAGACCCATTTTAATAAAAAAAAAAAAAAACCCATCCCGGCAAATTTGCCGGTATAGGACGGTGTCGATGACTATGGTGGTTCGTAATTATGATGGGCAGGCAATGCGTCACCGACTGACGCGAGTGAATCTCGGATCATGATTTTCTCGGTTTCTGTTTTAACAATGTTTCTTTCTAAATTTTGAATTTCAAATAGGTATTCTGTTTATGTATAAAGCGGGTTTTTTGAAAATCAAAAAAAATGAATTTTCAAGATTGTAAATGAATATTTTACATAAAATAGTTAGCATGAATTAAATAGTTCAATAATCAATTTCAAGTATTAATCAATTCAAAACCAATAAAATTATTTCATAAGACATATCATTATTTATTTCCTGGATATAGGATCCTCACACATCTCAATCAATGATCTTGGCTCAGGTGCGAACATATCCCTTAACGCATGCCATTAAAAAAACACCCCATCTAGGATAATTCATGACAAAATACGTTTTTGTTTGTATTTTCATTATCCAACTATTTCTAGGGTGTCATAGTGCTAGTGTGTCAATCATAATCACCATCTAACTACCTAGTCTTACATGTGTTTTAATCAATCATCCAGTCAATCATGGTAAAATCATTCTATTCAAATCAATTAACCATTCATAATTAAGATCCCCAATTTTAGATTCCACATAATGCTTTTTTCACAATGAAAAAAAATTGTATTCATCATGTTCATTACTTTCATATCAATGTTAATTTAAATAAATTTTCTCATAATAATTGAAAATCATTTTACCAAAATGATTTCCATCAAATCCACCTTCTCTAAAAAATAAATCAATTTATCAAAACCATCAAAAAAATGAGGTTTTCTTTCAAAAATTCATACCCTTAAAATGTTTTAGTAATCTTTAAATAACCTTTGAATCAATCAAGAAATTAGGGTTTTAATTATTCTGAAGAAGCATTATATAACCAACTACCTTTATCAATGATAAAAAAACACTCGACATGGAAAACTCTAATGGATATCAAAGGTGAATAAGATCAATAAAGAACCCCTAGAAACACCATCTATTAAAACATTGATCCAATCCATCATTATCATGAGTATTCAAAACCCACAAAAATGTAGATTAAGAGAAGTATAAGATTACTAAATGAGAAGATATCATGTACCGAAGATGAATCAAATGAAACCACCGTATATTCGATCTGAGAAAAATGGAGTTCAAAGGAGACAAAACAGATCTTGGGATCCTTCAAGAGAGAACTTATTGAATGAGATTCAAGAGGGGGAAATTTTATTTTAAAAAAACATTGAGAATTTATGTATGAGAAATATAACGCCACACTGTAGCCCAGATGTCCAAACCACATAGTATACACCCTAAACATTTTAACGAAAAGCTAATACAACTAGCCTTGGGAAACCATGAAATAGTTCATCATTACAGAGAATATGTATTAATTACAACTAGTAAACCGCATCATGAGGGTGTCCAAATTAGTAGAACCTACTAAATCATCCCCTCAAACAATTACGTTGCAGCAGCCTTTTCTACGATGTCAACATACCTAAAATGGAAGGGGCTCTAAAATTTATTACACCATAGTTACCCGCCCCACACCATAGATATTCAGTCCCCAAACTAGCCCCACGATATCCCAATGGTTCTACATTTCAACTTAATTCTACATTTTCCATAAATATCCAAACAACCCAAAAGGATTGAAACACATCCACATAAAAAATAAAAAAAATAAAAATGAAAGGATAAGTATCTCGAGGTTTTTATGAGATGTAACGACATCTAAACCATAAACACTTTATATCCCTATAAATAATGTTAATAATATTTCATGGAAAGAAGTTGATTCTAGTACTCTTTAATCTGTGTTCCACACTCCCACATATAGTGTGAATGATAACTATGCGGATATAACATAGATACTATAGGTATAGTATTCAAATGGTGAAAAGTTTTCTTATAATAATAAATCATGATTGGATGCACATTTATAGATAAATCTGGTTCAACATCATGGTTATCCCATATCAAAACATGATATCGCTCAGAAATATACATCATGATCTATGATACATGAAACATGTTATTGATCAAATTCAACTATGATTAATGTTAAAATGGTAATCCACTTTACCCACTCAGTAAAAAATATCAAAATTACCTAAAACCCAAATGAAATCAACCCCTAATTTCCAATATGTTGGTGACCTAATTGAGTGGTAACTCTCATGAACAACTAGTCACCAATAGAAACTGCAATGTCCATCTACGATGAGAAATATAATATTTATAATAGCTATATGTTGTCACCATTATATGAAGAATCAAATAAATCTTTATTGTAGTATCTTGGACAAAACATGGTCTAATGAAGGAAGCCTCACCAATTCCTAACCAACACAGTATATATTATCATATATTTCAAAACAAGGCCTCAAAATAGCCATTATAATAGTGGATTGGTTAGTGTTGTTTTAGGAATTTCTGACCAATCCCAAATGGTTATCCCAAGCTCTTAAAAAGTCAATTAATCATGTATGTAGCATGTACCCAATGATCTGAATAGATCATTCTATCTAGGTATGAGTGTTTTGATGATATTTCCTGGACAAACTTAACTGGTATCCTAATACCTCCTTGAGGCATGTCCAAAAGTGAGATGTAAAATGGGGATCCTTACTAGAGACTATTGCTGAAGGAACTCCATGAAAACTTACTCTATATTTCACATATGTATTTCCCAAATCTTGAACATTGGTTGTATCATGAATGGGTCTAAAATTAGACTATTTTTTCATCATATTAATCACGACCCATATCACATTATTCCCATGAAGGTTATATTAAAACCTAATCATAATTACCAAAGTCATCTTGCCCCTTCCAAGTCACCACTTGAACTCACTGAAGAAAACCCAAACGTATCTGGTGTTTCACTATGAACTGTTAGCAAAAATAACATTTATAAATAAAGTCAATGATGTCTCATCTTATAATTGGCCACCAAAATCATCAATGCATTTCATAGAACATCTTTATCATTCTCGGGTGCCCCGCCCAAGAAGGAAGAAGGGGAAAAAAGGAAAGCGCGACTCGGGGAAATGCATAGTGGTTCAAGGTAAAAATACCCAAGGGGCGCAAAGACTACTATCACTTGCCGAAACCAATGGAAACTAGGTCGTTCAAGAAATATGGAAGCAAGGAAAGAAAAGGCCTTCAAAATGGGGAAAGTGGGGATCCAAACAGAGAATCAAGAGTAATAGAGGAAGTGGGTGAGGAGTGTCTAAGGCTCATCTGCCACTCTAAGGAATAGATGTTTGAAAAAGTCCTTTGGCCAAACGCATCAAATGAAGATATTTTAAGGATTTACGAAAGACGCTTGCAGACTGAGGCCACAGACGAGCAAGAAGTGTGGATAGACGAGCAAGACCGAATCATTGTCCGAGGCTTCAACCAAGGAAGAATCAACTTGGAGGAATTCATCCAAATAATGGACAAAATGATTTCTCACCTTGAAGCACTTATTAGAGAGGATCCAGACATCCAGGTTAGTACTCTGCACTGGGAATTATATAGAGCATCTGACTCAAATAACCTTAGTCTTGTGTTTAACGATTCTGTGAGCTCTTTCAGCACATAATAAAAAGAACAATGTAACATTTCTTGAAACATTTGATACCCTATAAAGTGAACTAATATTACCAAATGGTCTCCCCAATAAGAAGTGATTCTCTAATTCCATGAAAATCATCATTGAGATGCTTCTCTAAAAGAATAATATCTATTATATATGAGGACAGCTATAAATTATCTAGAATGATATTGGTCTCATCCCTTAAGAATACTAAATATAACTATGATAATATGGACAAAAAAGTTAACTCTTATGATGATTACTTAATATCCTGAGCTATAATTGTCCTATTCAGTGCATCAGTAATGACATTCCCCTTACTATGGTTATAGACATGTCAAATTCAAAAGACTACATATACTCTACCCATTGGCTATGAAAAAGAGTTAGATCTTTTGGATAAAATTTATATCTCAATATTTTGTAACCTAAATAATTAGAGATCCTTTCTCAAAAGAGGTAATATAAAAAAATATTCATTTCATCCATCATAGATTCAAGTTCAAGAACATGGTTTGGATATCTCGTGTTGTGTGGAGAAATAATTATGGAATCATAAGCTACAACATAATCATCCAATATAAGAACACAACAAAAACACAAATTTTATGCCTTATAAAAGACCACATACCCATGAATAGGCTTCATAAGAGTCAACACTAGTGGGAAGGTAAAAAATGTTTCAAGTCAGCAAAAAACACTAACATTTCTCATACCATAAGAATTCCACTCTCCTTCAAGTGGGAGAAGTCTTTAGAGAATCCTTCTTTGAGAAATATTGTAAAAACATTTGGTAGTAGCCAACCCAAACTATGAAACCTGGAATCTTGAAAACATTTTGTGTCTTCTCCCATGTCATAAGAACTTTCACCATTACAGGATCAACTAAAATACCATGTTCCAAAACCATGTCTCCCCTTTCCATTGTTTAAATAGTTCTTCTATCCATGGATGTAAATAGTTATTAATTACCATAATTCGATTTTTTTGGGTAATAAACACAAAGAATAAGTGTCCAATCAATTTTTTATAATTAAAATAGGTTCCACCCAAGGTGACACAGGGAGGCATATATAACCGATCTCTAGGAAGTCATCCAACTGAGATTTAAAAACTTTCATTTCACCTAGTCCCACATGGTAAGAATGAATAAACACTTGTTGAGTAATTTGTACTAAATCAATAGAAAAATCCAAATCTCTTACAAGTGGAAACTATTATAAATCAGATGGAAAAATTCCAATAAAATCCATCAAAACTGAAGGGATGTCATTACTCAAATATTCTCACTCCACGTAAAAAAAAGCAAACACCCATACTACCCAAAAAACCTTTAAAAAAGATTTCAAAAGGCACTTGACCTCAGAATCCATTCTACCGGAAATATAATACACCATATATAGATCCCAATATAAAAGACTTGTCGACGATAAAAGTCAATATGGGCCTTATGTGCAATCATCCAATATATCCCAAAGATTATTTTAAGTGGTTTCATGTTTTGACCCATAAAATTCTATGTGATCTCAAAATCTAATGAAGAGAAAACACAAGCAGTACACTGAATGACACACTTTCTCTTCATTTATAGGGGAATACTAATATCAATAACATAATTAGAAACCTATATAGGAATATTTAGTATATAGAATCCCACATTTTTATTACATACCATTTCATCACATTGTAAAAACAGAGGAATCTTTAAGGATTAACTTCTTTGAAGAAATGTACATAATAAATAAAAAACATAATACATTCTTCTATTCCACTTGAATGGATTATTCTAGGTTCTTCTTATGTACACTTATTGAATCTCATAACTTGGGTATATATATTAAGAAAGGGTGACCATAAGGCCTTGTAAGGGAAATCGAGGGAAACAATTTACATGTGATCCTATGAAAATTCAATAAGAACATGAAGAATAGAATTGTGTCATCAAAAAGAGAACATGAGGTATATAATAAATATAATTTCATCAATCATAATTAGTAAATGTGGTTGAAATATTTATTTGAGATATTCCTAAGCATATCACCATGTTTTTTCAATGATATTTCATAAAAATTCCCATTGTTTTTCACTAAGGTATCGTGAAACATGTCATCTCTAGAGATTAAATTATGTACTCATTATATTGGAGCACTATCAGGGAGAACTATTCATATGAATTAATTAATGTGAGACACATATATCATAATAAAACATTCCATAAATAACCCATGGAGAATAAAATAAATGGGTTTCATTAACAAAATCAGTAATTTTAAAAGAAATGTTCTTAAATACAAGATACTTATGTCATTATTAACACAGTAAAAATGAATGTTGGTTTAATATATGTTAATACTAGAATAAAAATATGTATTTTTTACATATTTTTTAATAACCATAAAAAATAAAGAGTGTTGAATATTCATAAAATAAAAAAAGCAAATATTTTGAGAAAAAAAGAGAGATTTTTTTATAAAAAATATGGTTGTATAACATGTATGAATCCTGGTTTTAGACAAAATTAAAAAGTGAGGGGAAAAGGATCAGCCATTCATAAAATAATATTAATATTGGAATGGTGTAGAACTAAATATATATACGAACCTTTTATGAAAATTTGAAATACACACCACATAAAAGAGTAAACTTGAAAGGAAAAGAGAAGTTGAAATTTCCCACACCTTGACGAGTGTTCCTAAAACAATAGGATCAAGACCTTAAGGATTGAAAAAACATTGGGTGGAATTTCTAGAAGTAAAAAATATTATAGATTTATGTATTATTAATTGAAAGAGAATGAAAATGTAGAAAAATATGGGTATTTATACCAAAAGGGTGGTATTTTTTTTGTTGATTTCATTTGACACCTATGTAATGGTATTTTCAAAAACATGGTCTTGTCCATGGTATTTTCCTATAATATTAGAAACATGGGACACCTATTGTGTTATGATATTCTAAAAGAGTTCACCATAATTGCATATTACATATTATTTCATTAAACATACTGAAAAACTCAAACAGTATTTTCACTATTCACCAGAAACAAATTGTTTTATAAGATTATCATAAATTGTCCATAAAACTATTTTGACATTATGATTTAAAAAATGAGTTTATTTTAACATAATAATTCCTTAATAATGATCAAATTATCTTTTAAATATAAAAATTGTTATTTATTAAAAATAAAATCAGATAAAAATACATAGAAAAATGCACAGAAAAGTTTCTAACTCATGAAAAAAATTATCATTTAAATTCAAATAAGACTGTTTTAATAATAATACTTCATTGAAATAATTATTATTCATAATATCCTAGTATGTTATAAATATTAATATCATTTCTTAAAAGAATTATTTTCTGTCTAAAAAAATAATTTTTTAAATTTGTCATATTTTTAAGAAAAACTATTCTAAAAAAGAATTGATAGAATAACCGTTTTATTTATTCAATGGGATTAAACATTAGGTAACTAAGTCCTCAACCCTTAATACTTTATAACACCCATATATTACCATAAGGGTGAGGTGTGATATTGTGATAGATTCTTGGTGGGGCTTGGATAACATCGTCCGAGGGTTAATTTCCACTGACTTGAACTTATCTCGTAAGTAGTTTCGTTTATGATTAAAATGTTAAAGAATGTATTGGGATTGGTCAAGAGTGAATCCCATTGATCTTACATCCCTCAAAACTTCCAAAAAATGAGATTCATACAACACAACTCCACTGGATGAGGCAATCGAAACTTCTTTCTATATTAATTTTCCTTCCTCATTTCTACTTATAAAAAATAATTATAACATTAAAATTGTTACTAAAACTATAGTTTCAAACGTTCATATAATGGTCGAAACTCGATGGTCAAATTTAAAATTCTAATCACATAATTATCAAGGAAAAATTTATTATTCAATAAAATAATATAACACACATTTTTAGAAAACAATTATTATTCAAAAATTTTAGGTCATCAGATTCTTCCCCCCTTAATAAATTCCATCATTAAAATTGCAACTCGTTCCCTCAATTTAGAGACGGTGTGGGTAAATTTTCCTCATTTTATCCTTTTTCCCACATGTATTCTTTTTATTTATGGTTTCTTTATAAATAATTAATAAAGTGGGAAGTCTTGTTGAGTATAACCTTGTCTCTATAGTCCATGAGCTACACGAGATACTCTTCATAAGAGAGGTCATGTTCCAGTTGTACCACATCAGGATAATGTATATGTGAAGTGTCTCGAATACACTTCATTAGGAGAGATACTTTGAATACATCATGAGCTTGATCTAGATTTGTAGGAAGTGAAATCTAATAGGCTACTTCGCCTATACGTCCAAGGAGTTCATAGAGGCTAATGTACTTATGGATGAGCTTCCCTTTCTATCCAAAATGCATGAATATGTTCTAATGTGAAATTTGAAGGAAGAAATTATCTAAAACATCAATCTCTAAGTCCCTTTGATGGTTATCAATATATATATTCTACCAACTGAGAGTTTCCTTTATGTGTTGTTGGCTATCATGGACCATTTCTATCATCTCTTAAAAAAGATAAATCCCAAGGATCGTTCTCTCACCAGATTCATCCCAACCTGTAGGGGTTCGACATCACTTCCCATAAAAATATTTCTGGAGTGCCATTGGAATACTAAAATGGAAACTATTTTAGTATGAGAAATCAACTAATGGGATATCTTGATTCAATAATCCTTTAAATTCTATTGAACTTGTTCTTAGTATGTCTTTGATCAGTTTAATGGTTCTTTTAGATTTTCCATTTGTTTGAGTGTCATAGACCATACAAATATTCAATTTAGTATTCAGATCATGTTGATGAATTCTACATAATATTGACGTGAACCTTGGTTCAATATCATAAATGATAGAAATGGAACTATATTCAACCTTACCAATTCCTTTATGTATAACATGGCGAGTTGGCCAAGATAAAAATCTTCTTGAATAGGGATAAAATGGGTAGTCTTGGTGATAAATTCCACTATAACCCATATTGCATTTTTTCCTCTACAAGTTCTTAGGAGACCAGTGAAAAATACCTAGTGGTATTTTCCCACTTCCATGTTGTTATGTGTAGTGGTTGCAATACCCCTTTTGGAATTTTTCACTCTTCCTTCACTTGTTGACACACCAGGAACATTATAGTGCAGTCAGAAATATCTATTTTCATGTTATATCAATAATAATGATCATGAATATCCATATAAATTTTTATGCTTCCATGATTTATGCAGATAATAGACCTATGATATTCATCCATCAGTTCATTCTTTATTTCTGGAATACATGGAACACACAGTCGGGTATAAAACATCATTAAACCTTCTGGATCAATAGTGAAATCAAAAAACTCCCCAACCTTCATAGCCACTACCTTCTCTTTAATCAAAGAATCATCTAATTGAGATTATTTGATATTTTCTAGTAATAATGGTTGAGAAACAATGTGGTACGAAGTTTATGATGTCCCATACCTTATAGTTACCATGTCCAATTTTACAAGTTCTTTAATCAAATGGTCTCCTTGATTGCTCATCATTTCTAGAACATTAGGGTCTTTCTTACCTAATGAATCAATGATTTGTTTTCTCTTTCAGGATGATAATGAAATGAAAAATCAAAGTCTTTAATAACTTCCAGCCATATCCTCAATCTCATAATCAATTAATTTTTCATGAAAATATACATAAAACATTGATGGTCTATGTATATATGACATTTCTCCCCAAATAGATAGAGCCTCCATATCTTCATAGAAAAAAACCACATACTGCTTCGGGTCATGCGTAGGATTGTTCTTCTCATGAGGCTTCAACTGTTGAGATTCATAAAAAATCACCATGTCATATTTCAGGACGACACACCCAATCCCTTATAAGCATCCATCACTAAAAAATGAATCATTCCGTGATAGAGGGAAGATTAAACAAGGAAATATTAACTAATCTATTCTTCAACTCATGGAAATTTTTTTACAGACTCCTTTTTTCAGATGAAATTAGCCCCTTTTCATGTTTACATGGTTCGTGGATTACATAGTCTAGAATTTCTTTCACAAACCTCATATAATATTCCAACAATCCAATGAATATAATGAATCTAAATTACTGTTGTAATATGGGGTCACTCCTCCATAACCTTTTTCCTAGAAGGATCAATAGATATTCCTTCATTTGTCACAATGTGCATTATGAAAGAAACTTCTTGTAAAAAATCACTTTTGATGAACTTTCAAAATAGCCTCTCCTTCCATATATTATGAAATATAAACCTTATATGATCTTCATGCTCCTAGGGATATTTGGAATATTTCATTATATCATCAATGAAAACTACCACAATGATATAAAGTTATTCTTTATATACTCTATTCATAAAATTAATTAAAATAAAAGGAGCCTTAGTTAAGGAAAATTGCTGAAAAACAGACACATAATAACTATATGCTAATAGTAAGTAAACCATTGTAATATCTTCTTTATTCACCAACAATTGATGATATCCATATCAAAAGATCAATATTGGATAATAATTGAGTCTCATGAAGATGGTAAAAAAAATCCTCAGTTCTTTTAATATAGTAATGGTTCTTCATTGTGACCCCATTATGTTTTTTATAATCAATACATAGCTGCATTAAACCATCCTTTTTTATCAAAAATAAAATATGTTCCCCCTAATGAGACTCACTTGTCTGGATAAACCTCTTCTACAAAATATCATGGTGTTGTTTCTTTAATTCCTTCATATCACCATTTTTCATTCTATATGGAGACTTTGATATCAACTTTGATCTAGGATGATTTTCACTTGATAACTCTACCTCTCTTTCTGGTTGAGGTCCAGGTAACTCATCATGAAATAAATCAATGTATGTTGAATGATGGGGAAATTACCTATTCATATACTTTCATTCCCTTCTATATTTTCCCTAATCATCGCCATAAATAAAGATGTGGGTTATTCTTATAGACAAATCTCAGGTTGATATATCACTCCTTTGAAAAACAATACAACTTTTCCATTCATGGATCTTGATATTTCCTTACTTCTATAGTAGATATTAGCATTATACTTTGAGAGCCAGTCCATCCCTAGTATAATATTGATTTCCAAAATGGTAATGACTACTAGATTATTGATGAGATTGTGCCCTAGAAGGTGAATACTAGAGCTTATATACACTATTGATGCATGGATAATCCCTCCAAAATTATTTAATGATAACTCTACTTCTATTAGTTAATTGATTGATTCTATATTCTATTCAAACATAGAGGTAACAATGGAATGTGTAGTACCAGAATCAAACAAATTACTTTCTATCTTTGAGTAAACAATTAGAGTACCTTCCACCAAAATATTTGGATCTTAAACATAATCTATAATGACATAAAAATAAAAACATTTATACCTTATATTATGCTGAAGCTGATGGTTATTACCCTCAACTAACTTCCTATATGAATATTCATTAGTGAAGTGCCCAAACGATTCATTTCTTGAAGAATTGGAATTATGGTAGGGAATGCACAATCATCCCTTTTCAATTATTGTAGAGAAGTTGAGGCCTCACCTCACAATGAAAGTTCCAAGAAATATGGTCATATCTTTCAAAAATGTATCATTTCCCTCTTCCAAGAAATAAGTTCCCCGAATTCTTCTTCCCACATTTGTTTCATGTGGAAAGGTGCACTTGTTTTCCTTCTCATCATTGATCAATGCTCCTCCAAAATTTTGGCTATAAAGATCCCTTCTTTTTATACGATCTATTGGACCATTGAATCACTATGAACTCTATTTCAACATTCATATAACCCCTCATGATCTCCTCATAGTTATCATAGTCTAAGTTGGTAATATTCTTCTATAGATGGGGTCATAGTCCACTGAAGAATCTATCAACTTTCCCATTAAGATCCTTGAAAAATATAGAGGTGTAACAAGAAAGTCTTGTAAAATTAATCTCATATATTATCACATATTCATATTCCTTATACTTTATATCTAGAAGTTCCTTCTTTATTTTTGTTTGCATTGAACGGGGGAATTATTTTTAAAAAATAACTCTTGAAATCATCCTACTTCATATCTTCAATATATATTCAGTGATTTCTATTTTTAACTGGTGTCTACCACTAATGAACTTCTACCTCTAAGAGGTGCATAACCAAAGTGAATTTCTCATGTTCCTAATAATAGAGTACAAAAAATATCTTCTCTATATATATTATTCGTTGTTCAGCAATCAACGAGTCGGTAGATCCATTGAATAAAGGTGGTCGTTGATGTATAATGGACTAAATAAAAAAATTTCCCTTTAAGGTGAATCCAGTCTCACAGCTTGATTCAAGTTATTGCTTATAACTCAAGTCATTCGAATCAAAATATTCATGATGTTTTTTATTCCAACATCCATCATAAGGACTTCAATGCATGGTCTATTGTGTTCACCATTTACATTATTTCTCTTATATCCTATCATTTTCTTAAAGAAGATAACATTTTTTAGAAATGTGTTTCATTTAATTATCTTATAATATTATTAAAAATAATGTCTTAAATCATCATGATTAAATATTTTATTCTTTAACAACAATTAAATTATCTAGAAATCCTTCATAATGGTTTTTAAAAAGTTTATGATTAACCAAACATACCCCTCGGGTGTGTTAAACCAGGATTACAAGAAGGCCCATTATTGTGTACTAGGTTACATCGAACCATGCCTAATACACCTTGTTAGGGTAGTTACCCCTAGGTACAACTGTACCAGAGCAACATCCACTTGTTTGTTTCCAGATATGGATTTCTTTCCTCAGAAACGACTTACTTTATATTTAACCAATATATTAAAATGTTTTTCATATATTGAAATGTAACCATTTCATTTTTCCTAACATTTTAAAATCCTAATTTCCAAAAATAAATATATTTTTATTTGATACCAACTATCACTTCCCACCTTTTTATTATGTTACTTTTCATTACATTATACAACAATAGGATATTTTAATGTTTTTTTTTCATTAAAAATGGTACATAATACATGAAAAACTAATAAATTATTATATTCCACATAAAATTATTCTTCAAGATACATCCTATGGAAAATTATTTCATCTCACAACATGGGGACTTACAGCAATGAAAGGGGTGATAATTAGGTCCATTAAGGTAAACTAAGGGAACAATTTATATGTGATCATGAGTAAATTCAATAAGAATACAAGAAATAGAATTATTGCATGTAAATATTAACATGGGTAATATTATAAATATAATAACATGAATCAAAACTTCTAGATGCATCTAAAATATTTATTTGAGACATTAATAAGCATATCAACATGGTTTGTCACTTAGGTGTCATAAAAATTACCAAGGTATCGTAAAATATGACATCTCTGAAGATTAAATTCTTTACCCAATACATTCGAGAGATATTATTGTGAAACCTTAATATGTATCAATTAATGTTAGCCACATATATCACAATAAAATTTTTCATAAATATCATTTGTAGAATAAAATATATGGGTTTCATAACAAAATAATGGATTTTAAAAGAACGATGCATAAACATAATATCTTCATGTTGTTATTAACCCACTAAAAAGGAAGGTGGGTTTCATTTATGTAAATACAAGAATAAAAATATATATTTTTTATATCTGGGTTAATTCCCTATGAAAATAAATAGGTATGTGTATTCCTAACCTGAAATAATAGACATTTGTGAGAAAATTACGAATTTTTGTTGAAGAAAATTCACCAACATAATGAGTATGAAACAAGATTTTTGAAAACCTTAAGAAGATATTAGAATAGGTTCACCCATTAATTAAATTATTTAAATATTTTAAATTTATAAGAAATTATGCATAGAATAACATGGAATGAAAATTTTAATGTTATACCACAAAAACGAATCATGAAAGGAAAAGACAAGTTCAGATCTCCCTTACCTTCAAGAGTGTCCCTAAAAATTGAAGATCAGGACCTAGTGGTATTGGGAAAACCTTGGGAGGAATAATTAGGAGATAAAACATTAAAATATTTGTGGAGGATAAATTTTATGCGAATGTAAATGGAGAAATGGAGGTGTATTTTATGAAAAAGTGAGGGATTTTTTTTACAAATCTCTTTGGAGAACTCGGTAGTTGTATTTGAAAAACTGTGGTCATGTCCATGGAATTGGGAAATTGGGACACATATAATATATTTACAATTCAAAAAAGTTTAATAGAATTTTATATTACATATTAAATCATTTTTAATTCATTAAACATACTGAAAATTTCAAACATTATTTTTACTATTCACTGAAGAACATATTTTTGAAAAAAGTTATCATAAATTCACCCTTTCCAAATTCCAAAGTTATAATTTCAAAAATTATTTTAATTTTATCGTAATAATTATAAAGTTATGTGAAATTTAACATTCAAATATATAATTCCATATTTATTTAATATAATTGTGTACAGAAAATGCATAGTAAAATTTCCCACAATTGAAAAGAATAATTTTTTTTATAATTAAAATTTTAATAAAAGTAATTTAATCTAACTATTTAATTGAAATAATTATTATTCATAATATCATTGTTTATTTTAAATAATTCTATATTTTTTGAAAAGTTCTATTTCTCTATGAAAAATCAATTTATCAAATTCCTCTTATTTTTATGAAAAACTATTCTCAAAATGGAATTGAAGGAATTAAAATTGTATTTAATTAAGGGGTTAAACATTAAGTAACTAAGTCATCCACACATAATCCATTATAACACCCACATATTACCTAAGGGTTTTGTGTGTAATGGTGGTATATCGTTGGGGCGGCTTCGATAGCATCGCCCGATGGGTAATTTCCACTAATTTGAACTTATCCCATAGGCAGCTTTATTCATGCTTAATATGTTGAATATCATCTTGGGAGTGGTCAAGAGAGAAGCCCAATGACGCTAATTTCCTCCCATGCTCTAACAAATGGGGTTCATATGACCCAAATCTTCTAGTTGAGACCATCAACTCTTCTTTCTTCATTAATTTTTCCTTTTTCATTTCTACTTATAAACAATAATTATATCATTAAAATATAATTAAGAGTATAATTTCAAATGGTCATATTTACCAATGAGAATAATTAAACAACAGTTATATAATGGGTCATGCATGACAGTCCAATTTCATATAATACTCACTTCTTTATGAAAGATATATAATTTTGTTGCTTATAAAACAATATAAAAATTATTTTTTAGGAATCAATTATAATTCAAAAAGTTTGGGTCATTATATATTTGGTCCACAATATGAGTCAATATAAATGTGTGAGATGTACCAGTATAAAAAAATGTAGTCACAAAATATGAATCTATAGTGATGTTACCTCTCGTAGTCATTAGTCATGTATCATCTTCTTATAGAGTCTCTTCCATTGCGTCAAGAAGCTTCATTTCAAATTTCATTGGCTTGAACCCCTTTGTTTTAAAATCATCTGATTTCAACCTATATATTTTAGGAGATGATGAACCTATGAAACTTCACAAAGTAGAAATAATGTGTGAGAACATTTAAGGTCTCCTGAACGACCACAAGAACTAATGATCCTCAATGCCTCAATAAAATCCCACTTTGAAGGCCCATCATTACCATAATAATATCAAGTCAAATGACCTATGTTATGAACTCTACGATGTCTGGATAATACTTGTTGTCTATAATAACCATAGAATTCTCCATGATTCCTAATCTCTTTAAATAAACTCACAGAACCACCATTTCAAGGAAAAAACTTCTGTTAACCCTAAATTATATCCAATTAAAACTCATCGATCAATAAACTATATTGAACGTATGTATAAAAAGTGAGATTAAGAATAAATACTTGATTTCATTGTTCATCATGAATACCTATCTCAAACCTTCAACCCTCTCATTTCAAATTTTTCTTTTCTTAAGGAGAAAACTAAGCAGTCACAGCAAAATTATTCCTATACTGTTTCACGATCCTATCTATATACTAGAGGAAGATAAACTCAATAGATTTTTCCACAACCCTGAAATATAGATGAAACTAATCATGTATAATAAATTTAATTTATATTCACTCTAATCACTCATGTTTCTTTTCAATAACCATAAAATCCTACCATATACAAAATTTCCATCCATTCATAAGGTAGAACATGTCACATTAATCGGATTAAGTATTTACAAGAACTAAAAAATAATGTCAATATTTTTTCAACCAATCCTTAACCTATTTAAGATTATTAAAGTCTTCAAAATATGGTGATTTTTAGTAAAGAAAATTTTGATAATGATTCCACTATTTTTTCAGTCAAGGTTCCACTACTGAATCCTAAACTAGAATGAGTACATGTGCTTTTCATAGATCATGGACAACACACACCATTTTCTCAAAAATATTCTAGTCAACTATTGGATTTACGTGTTTGGGTTAACTATTATTTTACACCAATTATCTACTCAAATTTATTCTCACAGGAATAATACTATAAAAAATAAATAGACAACACTAAAATAATAAAATGATTCACTTATCCAAAACTCAAATAAGAGATACAGGGATTCCAATTCCATTAGACATAATAGAAGGATTTGGTTTTAATATACTCAAATCAAATTTAGGTATATGGCTTGTATCATGCCACTTTATTCATAAAAGATGATTTTAGCAAACATCTGCAAGGACTTAAGTCTCAGTGTGATAAGATAAATCTAAGAACTAGCACATAGCTACATCCTCAGTCCTAAAACTCCAACCTCTTATCTATCAGGACAACTCTGATAGCATTCCAAAATCAAGAAAATATGAAAAACCTACGTTGTTAACACTTTATCATGAACCAACCCACATAATCTAGTACACCAACAACCGATCTAATCCAAACATATCTTGAGGGGATTTCCCAATCCCCATAAGTTGGTCACTAGCATCGAGTATTATACAAGAGAAAAGAAGGGAATGATTTTTCCACATAATAGAATAATATAAACAATACCATTCATTGTTATAGAACTCCCAATGAGAAAGTAAAATAATAAAATTGGTAAACAATTATACAAAAATATGCATGATCAAAAGATAAAAACATATTCATAGATAAATTTCGTAAATATTCCCATGTATCTTATGGATCACATCTCCACTGGGTGCCTCCGTTACTCAACCTATAATGAATCAAGTACACCCACCTCCTCTAAGAGGATCTCTAGATTTTCATAGACCTGAAAAGGGATTATATAAATATTATTGAAGGAAAATTTTGGTTGTGAGCTAAACTTCCTAGTATGGTCTCATTAAGTGCCCCATAATCAATTCTATAACAATATACTATTTATGATACTAATTTTAGTAAAAAGATACAAGGAATCACATTTACATATTTTAAAACTTAAAAGGATATAAAAACATAATATTATATCAAAATATTCTTAAATGAACATTTTAAATAATATTATATAAAGCAGTTGACATGAAAAAAATATCATTAATTAAAGGCGTGTAATAATCAAGTAAAAAACAAGAAACATGTTTCATAAGCCCTGTATTTATTTATTTCCAACAAATATGATCCTTAAAAATCTCAATCAATGATCATGGATCAAGTCTGTACATATCCCTCGACTCATTCTAATGAGATAAACATCCCATTTATGGAAAATAAGGCTAAAATAACTTTTTATTGGTGTAGTAATTGTTAATATTTTATAAGGGAGTCAGAGTCCTAGAATTATTTTCTTAATCACAAACTAACTACCTTGGTTTACATGTGATTCAAAATATCCATCATCCAATCATGGGGAAATCATTCCTTTATAATCAATTCATCATTCATATTGCAACAACATTCATTATTCATCATTCCTCTGACATCACCTTTTTACATTTTCTAAACTGAAATAGTAGTTTTCTTCTTGTGAAATCATTTCAAGTAAACTTTATTTTAAATATATTTTCTCATAATGATGGAAAATTATTTTATAAATACAATTTCCATCAAATCTTCCTTTTGTAAAAAAAAGCATTCAATATCTCAAAAGAACCCAAACAATGTTTTATTTCATAAATTCATTGTCTTAAAATAAATAATCTAAATATTTTTAAATAAAAATTGAATCAATCATGAAATAATGTTTTTAATTATATGGAATAATATTTATAGATCCAACTTCCATTATGAATGATCAATAATCCCCCATATATAAAAACACCCATAGATAATAAATTTTAAGAAAATATTGAAGGATTTCGTAGAAACACCATCCATTAAAAATGGATCTAATCCATCAATATAATGATCATTTAATACTCTCAAATAGGGAGAGATGTGAAAATACTGAATTAAAAAAATAATGAGAGATAACTTACTAGGGATGAATCAAATATATCCCCAAGAGATTTGATCTGAAAAAGAAATGAGTTTAGAGGAAACAAAATGAATCATAAGACACTTCATGAGAAAAAATATTTAATGAGGTTATAGTTTGTGAGTATTGGATTTAAAATAAGTTATAGAATTTATATTTGGTGGAAAACACCACACCACAACCCCCATGGACAAAAAATAGTTCAACTGGAAACAACGGAACAATAATGCATCCACCCTAAACCGAACTATTTAAACCCTCATAAAATAAAAATTTTACAACTATGGAATAGATCTGATTTACACTAGATGTGGATACTCAACAACCAGCTCATCATGTAATTATTATTTCCAAATTAGAAGAACTAACCAAATTCGCACCTCATACCCTTATTCTTGAGTAGCCTTCTCCACATTTTATCCCTTCCGGGGATGGAAGCGGTTGTAAATTATTGTATGACATAGGTTCCCACCCAACACCATTGTTTTATAGCCCTCAATATATCCATGTTCTAGCTGATGTCATCCAAAATTTAACCTACTTCTATATTTTACAAAAAATACTAAAAAACCCCTTAAAAGGTCCAAAATACACCCAAACAACATGACAAAATCAATAAAAGGAAGGGAGAAGTACCTGAGAGATGTAATATGACATTACACCTATTTTAGTAAACCACAAATAATTCAAGTGGGTACCCAATTATAACCTTTCCCACCTCACTTAGCCTATAATTTTTTTTAATTAATGACGCTCATTCATAAAAAATAATTATATAATAAGGGAAATTAAATGCATAAAAGATAGAAAAAAACATAAGGGTAATTCAATTAATCCCCTAATATGATATTGAAAAACCTCTGGTAATGGGTTAGGTTTCTTATTTTTCAATTTCTTTTGGGAATCCAAGGCTTATAAAATATGGAAGAAACATCAAAATGTTGTGTTTTATTTAAATGAACTAACTAAATATATATATAAACTAAACATAAATAATGTGAATCTCTCGAAATGTGTTAGTTTTCATCCTAACATGTGATTTAGTTTAATGAATTTCATCTTTTGTAATTTATTGAACTACCCCTAATTGGATGGGTGTGTGTCTTCCTTAGTATAAAACACAAGTTGTGGGTTCCTCTTAGACTCCTTATAAAAAAGATTACTTATTTATCTACTGAAGGATCCATGTAATCAACCTCAATATAAAATATTATAATTATCCCTTGATGTTACCAATATTTAGTTTAATGTAATAAATAGTACACCTTCTTGTTTATTTTTTAATTACAATTAAATTAAATGGGTGTACATATAATGGGGATATACTCCTCATGTTCTCATTATTTCCCATAATGTCTATCCTGTTATAATGTGTCTTTTTTTTCTAATTCACTTATTTGAAAATCTTAATTTTGTTTATTTCCCATGATCTATAAATATGGAATCTTATTATTATTTATCTTCCATCTATTTAGAGAAAATACTTATTTTATTTTTAAACTCTATGATCCATTTTTTTTCTCCACCAACATTGTGATCCACTCTTCTATCTTATCTTATACAAGTAGTGCATGTTTTATTAGTTTGGATTCCCTTTTTTTAATCATCATGTATCTCTTTAATTATTATCAAAACATGTTTTCCTCTATGGGACCAATGTTTATTTTAAATTTCCCCATTGGGGTTGCACTTCTTCTACATCAGTCATGTAAAATGATATAATGGGTATCCAGTGTACCTAAAAATGTCCCATGGAACCTCTTACTAATCACACCAATAAATTTCATTCATGTTTCCTATAAAAAATTATTTATTGAATTATAATTTCAGTTAATTATAATTAAAAAACATATATTCAATTACAGCTACCAACATGAGAGTTCAAAAGATATCATATTAAATTTATTTTTGGATTTCCCTATTTTTCATTTTTCTAGTTTTTTTATTTTAAATTATCTATTGGTTTGTGTTTTCCCTTAAAAACTATTAAGAAGAACCTATAAATGGAAATAATTTCTAAATGCATTGATTAAAATGTATATTTTCAACTTCAAATTCCCCACTTTGTGAATATATTCATTACAACAAAATGAAGTTTAGTACCAAATCATATCCAAAAATATGGGTGGGTGTTACTGGTAATATTGGATTGATTAAACTAAATATTTTTTAATTGGATGGATGTGAAATATATGTAATGTGAAATGTGGGTATGTGGTATTTATTTTCAACAAACCTATAGTTTTCATCCAATGTGTTACGCCTAACTAGAGTGGAATTAAAATATAGGTAAATTTGTAATAAACCAAATTCACCTAAGTGCCTCTATTTTCATCATTAATTAAATTAGAAACAACCATTATTCCCTTAAAATCATAGAAATTAATAAACATATTTTATGTCAACTTGATATATCTTATCAATAATAATATAGGATAATGAAATGAATGTAATCTATTGTGTTGAATCATACATTCCCCACTCATTTAGGGTGCCCAGTTTGGGTTTCTCAAGTGTTTTATAATATAGTTTTCCAAACTTATTATATGAGTTTCATTCCCTATTCTACCCTAATGATGATATTAGTGATATGAATTTTGCGATTTCTAAATTTTCAACTCTCATTTCACCCCATACTCACAATTCACAATCAAGTGATGGTGTACATATTCCCAATGGTTGTTCATTCATCCAATATCATTTCATTACCCATACTCACTTGTTACATAATCACTGTCATTGAGAAAATAATTTTTATTATATTTTAGTATCATTAAATTCACACTAAAAGTATTTGAACAATGTTAGATATCATAGACAATAATAACCACATAAAATATGAAAATACACCCTAAACATGGAGGAATGAAATAAAAATGATGTGTCTGAGAAGAGAATGTTCATTAGAACTATGAATGAACACTATGAAATATACACATAATCCAAGAAAATTTAGTCTAAATATGTTAAGCCTCCATGTAAGTCTCCTCTCTATCTCATCTCACTCTCGTACTATATTTTTGGGCTTTCTTCCATGGCCCAATAAACTTTTCTCTTTTTTTTAATCAAACACCTCTTATTCACATTCTCTAATTTCTATTTGGGAACTAACATATATGATTTGGACAAGTGAAATTTGATGATCCGATAACTTCCTTGTGGAATCTTTAATTTCGTCCTACTTGGAAATTATTTTCAATTCCCACCTTCTCTATGCGATCTTTCCCATATGTGAGGTTGTTTGTGGAATTTCCTAATTTGGATAGAAAATTTAATACAGTGTATCTCAGAATCCCCCATTTTATTGTATAGGTTCCATATTTATGTGATACATAATCAATGGTTCTCCATATTCTTCTCATAACTTCTTTAAATTCCTTATGCAATTTATGACGATTATTAAGTGAAATGGTGTATCATGGGTTATATATGATAAAATTTAGGCTTCTGTAATACAAAAGATCATTTATTTAGCTAACATAATATAAAGTGTTAGAGTTTGATCTTCTTAGATACTTTCATAAAGTGGGGATTTAATCTGATACAAAATTTTCTATAAATTCAATAATCATTTATACTTAATGATAATTTGGTAGTAAGATGTAGTTTCAGGAGGTTATATTGGTTGTATTATATGATCCATCATCATGGAATTTAGAATTCTAAAAATTTGAGTATTTCAATTAAGCATATATTGGAGGGCTCTCATAACTTATGTTGGATTACCATGATATTTTTATTATGTGAAATATGATGGGTTTTATTACCAGTACTTCATTATCTTTTGTCCCCTTCTTAAAATATGTGACGAGGCTACATTAATTCCCAACATAATATTGGGTTACCATACAAGACTGCATTCCCATAGTGATGTACCGTCAAGAGTCTCTACCATGATTTATTAGCTTAATGGTACTTTCAATGAAATGGGGTATTCATGAGGTAGTCCAACAAATATAGTTTTATTTTATAGCTCAAGAAACATTGGTTCAATGTAATAGTCGTATCCCTATAAATACCAAATTAAATGTCATTGTAAAAAAATTAACAAAATTATTTAATGGATTAAATAAATGAAGGAATTACTCTAAAATAAATCTATTTCATGGTAAAAAAAATTGATTGTTTTTAGTTTGTATGTATTATCTTCAACATATGTGTTATAAGTATAACATAATGTTGGATTCAATTAGAATTAAGTTACTTATTTCCAAAATTCACTATATAAAATATAGAAATGTCAGTAACCCAATATAGAAATGATATTTTGATATTATATCGACTCAAATTTTTCCAAAATGATGTGAAAAAATGGAAATTAATTTTCATATTGAACCCTAATAGAGTTATTGTATACTAAGTAAACATTATAAATAAATTTGAAACAGAAGATTTTAGTTAGAATTATATTTCAAAACTCATCCTAAGCTATCAAGAGAAAACCATATAAACTCTACAAATCCAAAAAATATGTTTCCAATTAATTATTAATAGCTCTAAAATATTATACCACCTATTTAAATTTCTAAGGTTACATATAAATTATAATTTATTAGGATTCTTATAGTTTTCAAAAATACAAAATGTAAACTCTCCCTTAACTTAATCACCTTCACACGTGCTAGAAATAATGATTTTTATACATAGATTTAGTTATAAATATTCCAAACCCATAGAAAAAATTAATACAACTTTTTATTATTCTTTTTTAGTACTCCAATATACTATTTCAATAGAACAAGCATTGATCCCCACAACGGATCTTCTTATTTTCATTATTTCTTAATAAATTTTCTATTCTATGTTTAATAATTTCCTCATTAAATCAATATTTATAATAAATTTTTCCCTTCTACATGTTATTTTATGTACTATATTAATTATAGAAAAAATTCATTCCATGTCTATTGTATTCATAATAACTCCCTAATTAAAATCCCATTTTCTATCACTTTGAAACAATTTTTCTATGAATAACATTGTTCTATAACTTCTTCTAATACCACATTTTATTATAATTCTTGTAAAACCTTATTAGTGAAACTCCGTTGATATAAAAATATACGAATTAAACATTAATAACTATAAAATATACTTCAAAAGTCAAAGTTAACTTCCCAAAGTTCACTAGATCCAAAGAACCGTTTGAGGAAAAATAGAAAAATGAATTTGAAATAGGTCAAACTTTACAATGAAATTCTCCTCAAAGATTCTACTAAAATGATTCATTATTTATAATGATATTTAGTAAAAAGATCCCATGATTATTATCTATATTTTTAATTTATTTATTTTTCAGTCAACCTATATATTGTGTCTCCCCATTAATCTAAAAATTATTAAAATAATCTATAATAGTATGAAAACAAAAATAGGAATATTGGTATCTTCCAATTGTGCACACATTGGTGAATATGTAATTTCATGGAGAGATATCCATTTTCATCCAACCGTATATTTTTTTAAGACTTATTTAAAGTTGATATTCTTTTCAAAATACCACTTCTATTCAACTCTTTTCATGTTTCATTATTTATTCAATTCAAATCCTTTAGAACATTATTACCTTTCACATGGAGATAAATATTCCATTCACATTACCCCTTAATCGGCCTGATTATATTACAATCTCTATTATTACATTCTTTTTTATATTTATCTATCTTCTTTTTGAACTAGATAATACTATATACACATATTCTATGTTGTCAATGAATACAATTCCCACCTTATTTTCCCATTATATTGGTTTCTTCATTCTCTATATTGATTAAAATATAGAGTTACCCAATAGTTCATAATTCACACTCTTTTTCAACCCATTATTGTTTTGTTATAATTATTTGAATTTATTTTTCAATGTCATTGGTTTATTTTAAATGATAGCCTGATTTATATTTTACAAAGTAATTAATTCCTTTATATCAACATTAATAGTACCAAAATATCTTTTCATATGTTTAAATGTTCTTAGGAGTAGAAAATACATTATACCAATTCTAAATTTTGGTTTTTCATCAAAATAAAAAGATAAATATGTATAGTAGGAGGTAAAAAACCCAAATTTCATAGATAATATAATTCACATTTAATTTATAGTCTATTTAAATATAGAATTGCATACTATTTGGTATTATATATTGATAAAAACAAACTTTTTTATCATATATAATTGTCATTGAAAACAATATAAGTGGTGATTCTCTATAATTATCCACATATTATCCATGATTATCTAAACTATATTCATGATATTATTGGTTATTGTGTGAAAGAATCATGTTCATTAAATAATTTTTTCAATTATAATAATGTTCTTGTTATATCCCTTTTAGGTTCTTGAGAGATGAAGGATGAAGTGTACATATCAAAGACTTCATAGAATTATATAGAATTTATCAACTGTGTTAACAAATATCTTATAAAAAATGATACATTTTAGATTAAATACTTGAGGTTAAATAAATATAATTTCACTATTTCTCTTATTATATTATTTATTCTAAGTAAAACACCTTGAAAAATAATTGTATTGTTATTATTATATCCCATGACATGTATTTATTCAAATATAATTTACTAGATGAAATAATTTATATATATTTAGTTTTTATTAGATATTTAATTTTCATGTAACCTTTAAACTCAATTAATATCTTTTAAAATATTATATTCACCGGAATTGGGAAAATACAATTTTCCAAACCAGATTAAAAAAAATTTATTACACATAAAATCAATATAATTTAATATGTTTATGGATAAAATTAGTGTGTGGATTTCTATGCCACTTTCTCAATAGAAAAATGTGACATTTTCTAATGTCAAAGATCATCTTATAGAAACATGTCAATGGTTACCACATATAATGATGTTAGTGTAGCACCAAAAATAACCTTAATATAAAATATAGTATAAAATATAATCAATTTCTCGATTGATATCTCATCAAATTGGTTACATACATGTGTCATTACCCAATATGCTTAATATATCATTCATAAAATTTCTAAAATAAACCCATTCTCATACTATCTAGGACATGGATATTCTTATACAATTTTATCACAATCCATGGTCCAAATATATATTCCACCACTAATATAGAAAGTAAAAATCATTCCTTAACTTGTTCAGTAATTTCTATATCACATGTGATGCACCCAACACATTCTTCCTCATTGTGAAAATATATCATCATATATGTCATCAAAATAGAATATTATATGAATAATGATACACTATAATAATAATATCAGTTCTAAAGAATAATACACACACAACATTATAGAAGTATCCAATAACATAAAAAATATATGGAATTTATATTGGTGACTTTTTCATTATAACCTCCCTCCATGGAGATCACCAAGTTAGAACTATATGAGAATAACCCTCAATGCTTATGGTCACTCACACAGGAGAGTCGAACATTATTTATTCCCCATTAGACAATTGTATCTAAACCGTAGGTCATATTGATTTAAGAAATTTTTTATAATATATTAGGGTTCTCATTATATTAGGGAACCTCTATAACCCATTAAAGTATCAAAAAATTTAATAACATTATCACATTAATGGTATGAATAATAATAATTTTTATGTGATAATAAAATAAATATATGTATTATACTAGTCTAATGTGTGATGTTATTTGATACTATGGAACAAACACTAACATAATTTCACTTCCACTTGAGCTTACAACTAATAACTCTTAACCTGATATCTATCATATGTTGTTTTTACATTTCATGAGATATGGATATTGTCAAAGAGTGTTCTACATTCTCCTCCTGGTATTCTTAACTAACCGTGACTTCACAACTTTGATTATAATATCTCAAGATGTGAAACTTTAGATGAATGTACTTTTTATGTTAATTTGACAATGTATATTTTCCAAGAATCACAATTCTTGTATTATCAAAATAAAAAGTAACGTGATATATACAATTAGGTACTTTTCCAAGATAATTAATGATGTTTCATGTCTACATTGCTTATTTATCTATATTAGAAGCTAATATTACTTAGAATTTTTTTTGAAATTAGTGACCACTATCTTATTGAAACTTATCCAACTCATAGATCCTCCATTGAGACAAAATAAATATCCTGAATATTATTAAAAATCATTCCAATATATTTGAAAATAAGTTTTAGTGTGTCCCGAAATAACTAGTTCCTTATATACTATAAAAACAATGAAACAATCCTCTTATTCCTATGGTATTTTAGGGTAGTATTTATAACATACCAAAATGGATCTCATAGATCTTTTTGATATCATTCCACTATGCTCGAGATATAGGAAACATAAATCATAGTACATAGAATCACAAACATGATAGATGACACTGCTAATGTGTTATTAATTCTCATAAGTTAATCGTGTTTTTCATTTTTAAATAGAAAAAAATACTAAAAATATTTATACATAGTATATAGAATATGTGTTTTGAGGTCAAAACCATATAGACATGGTACTTAATAATATAAAATCTACCTTAATAGTCAAGAATAAATGTTCTAAAATGAATGAAAACCACTTCCATTTTTAAAGAAAAGATGAATAATAATGGTAATAATCATTATAAAATCATGTATCATGGTGTTATAAAGCATAAAATATATATTATGTATTCAAAAGGTTATTAACATAAGTCTGTGAAATTACCTTGGTCCATGTAATCACTCTCTAATCACTAATATCTCCTTTTCTTGGGCTTAACTAATTCAGATCGCTTAAAAATTTGGTACCCCAAAACTATATTTAAATATATCATCAAATTATTTTAACGTGCATAGAGAAAAAGAAACACAAAAAATTACATGAAAATGAACCTCCCTTTCCCAAGAGACAATGGTCATATTTTAGAAGAGAACGAGATATTTATAAAAAAATATAATTATTCAATGAATTATAAATCAAAATTAATATACTACCTACAGTCGATCCCTTTTCATTAAAAAGTCTCAATACAAAGCTACACACTCATGTTACCTATGATAGATATGAAATAAAAATAATTCAAAACCCTAAAATAACTAGTATAAACCATAAAAACATTATCATCCATTAATTTTTGTCTTACAAAAGCACCAAAAAACATATATTTTATACGAAAACACCATTTTTATCTCTATGTATATCATATATAGCCTTATATCGACAATGTTTATTCTAAAGTAGAATTATTTACTTATATTTTTGAGTTTATATCCACATACATATATGCCTTAAAAAAACCCATGTTATTACTCAAAACTATCACAAGGATAGAGTGACACCCCACCATTGTTTTTAAGATATAAAACATAACATCCTAAAGTTCAATGGTGAAACACGAACCACTTTTATTACATATCTGACACTCCTTCTCCTCGCATGATCACAACATGTAATTTTATTATTAAGACACATCCTCTTCTCTATATTTTTTAAATATTTTCCAACATTGTAAACCAACAAAACCCTTCCAAAAATCATGGAAACCACCATGAACTCTTTATTTCACATTACATATGTGTTGTGATCTCATTCATACCTCTATTTAAATCTCATATAAGAATTACGCTTCAATTTATCAATACATCATGGCTACAAACTCCTCCAATTAAATGTAGGCAACTCTTCTCACACAAATCAACCATAGCCAAACCAAATTTCTACATACTCATAGTTATAATACTCATATAACAAGGAATGAAGAACTCCCAGGAATCCATGCTACCTTGACTATCTCAAAAATATCTTCAGTAATCCGACGTGGTAGTATAAACCATCAATATATGGCCTTGTCATAGAGTGAGATAAAACTCTTCAAATTGGAAATGGAAAATATCCCACACACCACTCTTATCTACAATGAAGTATCTTGTATATAATCATCCTCATCTTTTTGCTTTAGAGATTCCCAACTCTCCAGAGTTATCGTCATGACCATCTTCATCATGGTTCATACTTATCTTCTATATCATGTTACACAAAGTCCTAATGTCTTTTTATAGAAACAATATCACACATGAGTTGTATATTTTCTACATAGAAGGTATCTTAACTCAGTGACTATCTTTCATGGTTGTCCATAGTGTGAACCAGGTATGTATGATATGAAACCTAGGTAACAGAAAAAATATGTCATGAATAAATAAATTCATTACCATCTTTGTGTGCTTCATTTATGTGAATATTGTCATGTCTCTAGAATCCCACATCAGTCATGCACTTTTTGGATACTAATTCATATATGCAGCCACACCTCAATAGGATGTCGAACTATGGTAATGTCTTCGCACATGGTTTCCAAATTAACCTTTGGTTTCTTTAAACATCATTCTTCCTCTCTCTCAAATCCACCCTAGGTTGGGTGCTCCTATTCGCTTATATTTTTACCCTAGTCGACACCACCATCGATCATGGTTGTCACCTCATGGTTATTACATGATCCAATGATCCTACATAGGGGATACAAAACAAATAATACAAATAATATCTTTATTTATTTGGATAAAATTTTATCCACATGCCAAAATTATTCATTTCATCATTTTTCTCAATAATAATAATAAAAATTCATACGAATAAAAAATATTAAATTTATCTTAATTTAGGAAAGATAAATTACATTAGTAACAAAATCTATGAATTATAAATTAAACATTAATTCATGAAATACTGTAAAAAAAATCCCCCCACACTTACAAGATTTATTTTCCAATGCATAAAATAACCACTTTATCACAAATTAAACCCATAAAATCATGTTTTAAATATTATATCCAATAATATCAAACAACTATTAATAATGAATAAAGTTAAAAGTGTCATGAAAAATAAAACTTCCATTCCCTACATTTCAGGATTTCAATTAATCATTCAATTTACTCTCACTATTCTAAATTAAAATACCCTTATTTACATCTATATTAACCTCTTTCAATTAATTATTAATATGTATGCCAATTTTACTCAACCTCACAAGATAAATTTCTTCTAAATAATAAATGAACCTTTAAAGGGAGTTATTCCCATACCTTTTGTACCTACATCCTAACCATTTTATTTTATATAAGACAAAATATTCACCCAATAATTAAAAATATAAATATTAATCATTAGGGATTCCATAAAGGATCAAATGACTCTAATGCTAATGTTTGATATGTAATTAGTGTGAAGAATTTATGGTTAAAAAATGGGGTAAAAAATCATAAGCACTATGCATAATAAAAAATTGAAAACTAAACCACAAATATTCTCTGAAATAAAATCACCCAATACTCAATAAATCATCTCATAGGTTTACGATTCAAGATAATAAGATAAATAAAATACCAAAAAAAATTCAATAAATCCCTTTATAATATCATTTTTTTATTTTATTTTGTCAATAATTTTATTCTCTATTTTATATTTTTTGAAATGAACTTTAAATGGTATAAGATGAATCATAATAAAAATATATTTATGAAAATTTCCCTAAACTTTTTAATAATACACCAACTCTAACTTTTTCAATACTAAAAATACCTAGTTAAAACCATAAAAAACTTCTCCCCACACATATTACATTATAGATCATTAAAAAATATCAATAATATGGTAAAAACAGTAATATGTGATTGTAAAATATATTCCCTATAAATGATACGCATGGATTATAAGGGATTTAAATGAAAAAATTTAATTATATATATAGGTATAAATAGTAAAAGGGGCTGAAACGAAATATACTAAGATAATTTAAATGTTGTGAAGTTTGGTTCTCTATTACCAACATTATAATTACATTTCAATTAATATATAATATATAAAAAACTATTCATGATATATTCTTACCATAATAGGTTTTATACTTCTATGTAAACTACTTAGATGGAAATATCCTTAGATTAATTCTTATATCAATAGGTTGTAATAATTCTCATCAACAATGAGAACCCTGGGAAATTATGAAATAAATATTAATCATATGTATTATATTCTATATACATAATACTAATGGGACACATAAGATTTCTGAAAATAATTTTTAGGGGATCATAATTATTGAGACTTATTCTCATGATTTTTTCACTTTGAGATCTTGAATAGAGAAAGTCATGAGGACTATCACGTTAACATATTCATTGGACATTCTAATCAATAAGAATGTATATTAGTCTCTCTAATTGAGATAATTATAATTTTTTTATATTTTTACTACACAATTTAATGTAAGATGTAAATTGTGAAAATTATGTCCTGGAGATGAATCATGATTTTGGTGTTTCAATAGTTGTATGATATCGATTAAATGTTCAAGAGATAATTTTTCACTTTAGAAAGAAATATTTTTCTATAAATTAGTTTATCAAGATATTAGTACATTTTAAATCCATACTCATTTCTAAATAATTTTTTTTCCAGTATAGTCATGGAATAATTTGTTTTGAGAAAATCAAGCAGCATAGCTTTATATAATGAAAAAAGTAACAGGGTTACAAGAGTCGAAAGAAAGAAATTGTACACTTATCTCTTTAGAGGATATGAATTAGTTCATAGGGTGTGATGGAATGATAAATCAAAGAATCCTCAGAGGCTCCCATATTTTCAAATCCATCAGCAAGTTGGTTGGCCTCACGATAGACATATGTGGCAATGTAATTCATTGAGGTGAGAGTGTAAAGAGAATTTATCCACTTATCAGTGAGTTTCCATGCAAGATGTATCTATCCCATTTGAACCACTTGAATAATAGAGGATGATTCCCTTTCAAACAATATTTTGTTCCAATTTCTTTGCTAAAGAAAATCCATTGCCTTAATAAACCAATCAAATCTGCCTCGAGGGTAGTGGATTGGAGACAAGATCTGTGGACACTAGCAAGGAAATCCCCATTGTGGTCCCTGAAGGTTATACCATAAATAGATAGCCCTAGATTTCCTCTCTCAGCACCATCCTAGTTACATTTTATCTATCCTTTGAAAGTTGGAATCTATAAGACCTTCATAGTGCCCAGAGGATTATTAAAATTACCATAAAGGTGTAGATTATTGAGAAATATAAAATATTTGAATGAGTTGTGACAATTAGAATTATGAAGAATATTGGCATGTTGAGTTGCAATCAAAACCTGTATTTCTACTTCTTAGTGGTTTAAAATGCTATATTTGTGCCTGAAATTGTTCCTTCTCATCCATAAAATATGGATGCCTTTAGCACATGCCACCAAAAAAGGATTCAGACCAGCATTGAGAGGTTAACTACTTTAATTTTCTACAATAAATCAAAGATGTTGGACGCACTCGGTAAATACAGCTCAAATAGAAGAGAGATAGAATTCCAAAGGGAGGTAGTAGTCTTGTTGGACAAAAATAGGTGATTAATGTAATCTCAAAGCTGTTGGAATAGAGCACACCTGGAGTATATGGATATTCCAATTCACTTAAGGTTGTCCTCCAATGGAAGCTTGTTCAGGTGAAGGCACCAAAGCAAAGTGAACCAAGAGGGCTGGAGCTATTTTTTGTTCAGCTTCCCAATCCCATTATAGTTTCCATACATAAACTAAGTATAGAATCATTTAGAGTCCAGAATACCTATACCACTCTGTTCCATTATAAAAATATCTTCAGAGTTTAAAAAATCATAAGAGGATACTTGGAGGCAAATTTGAGATAGCAGCATGTTGATTTTCTCAAGATGCATTTTGATGGTGGCATTGTAGTCTGTATCTGGGTCTTGATCTGTTATACTGTTCATCAAAGGGGAGCATGTACAGTTATCTTTTCAGAATTTAAGGGAAGTGTTTACCTTGAAAATCCAATGAGACTACATTTTAATCTTCTAGAAATTTTTTTCAGACTCGACCAAACAAAGGATTTCATGTAGGTCATTCTACCTTCAATCATCATACAATATAATTTAGCTCAAATAAAATTCAGAGATTTAGATTTTTCATTTATTAGCCTCCAAATGATGTGGGCCTGCAATGATTGATTGAAAAGATCGATATTTATTATGCCAACTACCCCCATGTTGTAGGGAAAGTAACATTTCTTCCTAGAGGATGTTAAAATTTTCTGTTCAAGGATACTACCACTCCACAAAAAATTTCTCATAATAGTGTTTAGAGTTATAATGGTGGATGTAGGCCATGAGTATATCCTGAAAGAGTATAAAAGTTTTGAGATTATCACATGTTTAACTAAAGAAACTCTTCTTGCCATTGAGAGAGACATTCCTTTCCATCTAGAAAGGGTTCTTCGGATTTGGTTCACCACATGAATAGTCATGGAATTATTATAAATAAAGGACCACAATATAAATTATGCATCTTACATTATGATATATCATAATAAAAATATATTATATATCACTAAGTGTGATTTTATGAAGTTCTTATTGAAATGTTATTACTTATCTCCTTAGGTACAATGATATTTTGCAAGATACAACTCATGGTCCATGAGTTACACTCACTAGCATGAATATATGGTCCAAATGGATAAAAACTAACCATATTATGTAGATTGGCCAATTCTAATGAGTTTGAGTTTAGGACATTGAAGCCCCCATAGCCGATGTCTAGATATGCCTAATATTAAATAATCTTAAAGAAATAAATTAATTCATTAATAATTATTTAAAATAATAAGTGTTGAATTTATTAAACCAATGTACTCCCAAGTTATTAATTGGATACTATAAAAAATGTTTTATAATTAATTTTTTATTTAATCAAGGTTCATTGAATATTTAATGGGTAATAAGAGTCATGATAATATCTCAAATTTTCCCACATAACATTATATTGATTTAGAAACAATTTGATAAAATATTCATAATATATATTGATATTTTTACGTCTTGTTTGTGTCAATCTTGTGTCTATTTTTTGGGTTAACATTAAAAAGTACTAAAATGTACATTATGGAAAATATAACATAAGTATTTAAAAAATTTAACACCAAAAAATGGAAGGGACTATATCATGGTAAAATTATATCTCCTCTTTACGCAACACTCATGTTATAGATAGATAATGTGAAGGGTTGTTCAAAAAAATTTGAAATATCTTAGACGGTGACAATAGATGGCCTAGTGGGAGAATAAGCCAAATTAAAATTTTAATGAAATTATTTTAATAAATAAATTAATTATTAAAGTAATTTATTATATTTCATCATCATTCATAGAATGATATATTATATATCATAAAATAAAGAAAAAACATGTGTATTTTTTTATTAAATTTTGGTCCAATATTGACCTAATCAGCCCTTACCCCTGTTTACTTCTTGAAAAATTTAGTGTGCACTCTGAACCTAATTTTTTATTAGAAATCATAAACTAATGCAATAATACCATTTCTAGTGGAGGTATTACTAAACATCTGGACTTTCTGTGGGGTATCGTAACCCTTACAAAATTGACTTTAAGAAATAGGTGTCACAACCTGAACAGTCTCGACATTCGAATTTAGGAGTCACAAACTTGGAGAGATTATATATTATATTAGAAAAGAATAAAAAAATTAGAACTAGGGAGAGGTATATGAATAATAATAGAAGAGCCAAGAAGAATAAGGGAAGTGATGTTGGTAGAGAATGATGATGCATGTCTTCTAGTTTGTGAATAGTAGATCAATATGCCTCTTTAAGAAAGTAGTATCTATTAATGATTGGGTTTCCCTTGATATATCATCCAGAATAGAAAACATTATTTTCATAGGATAATTATCTGGTAGCTTCACAATTTTATGATTATAGGCCATAGGTCAACAATATGTTACCTTTAATTTTATTCGTGTGGTAACTCATATTTTTCCTCATATGGTCAATCTAAACTTTCTTCATGTGGCCAGTGATTCTATAGTATTATGGTCGATATCATACCATAGCTTCACCCACCACACAATCATTTCATTATATATTAGATTTAAATATTTTTCATGTGTTCAATGGAATTTTACAGATGTTGAATATTGTATTAGTCTCAACGGAGGATCATTACTTTTTTTATTTTCATAAACTATGACTTTTTAGTGTGCGTTATTTTAAAAATATATTAATAATTATTTTTATTTCTTGTTTTTATTAAGTGTTATAAATATTATTAAGGTTTCATAAATTAATATTAATGATATAGAAGCAATGTAAAATTTTTAAGGGTTCTAAACATATTTTAAAAGGTGATTAAATTTTTTCTTCATTTTCATCATAACCTACAACCTAAATTTTTCATAAATTAAAAATAATGTATTTTGATTTATTTATTAGTTTTATTTATTTATAAATTTATTATCAGTTATAATAAACTTATTAAAACATGTTTTACAGTATCTAATTTATTGTTACCAAATTTTGAATATTTATATATCTTCATGAATATTAAAGGTGTTATTTAAATTTAAAATTTGATTTTTATGAGAACAAACTATGTGATATTTATGGGAATTATGTGACCTATTTTTTAGATACATTTTGTAATTTGTAATGATGATTTTAAACTTATTTTAATTAGAGTTATTGTTTAATAAAAATGATAATTAATATGATAATAATGGAAACTCTTTCTATATCTATTGTAATTCTAGACATTGTTGTATTTTAATTATTCTAACGATTAGAATATGTTTGTGGTTGTTACATATCCTATATAAATGACTCAAACCTTCATGGGGAGAACATGTTCCCCTGTTTTTGTATGGATAAGAAATATGTATAAAAATTAAAAAATTATTTATTCTAAAATAATTCTTAGAAAAATAAAAAATATATATTATCAAAATGTGTTAATAAATAAATAATAAAGTTGTAAAAAAATTAAAAACTTACTCTAGAATCATTTATATATTTAAATATATATATATATATATATACTGAAATAAAGATAAATTACACATTCCATTTTTGATATAGTGATAAATTTAAGAGTATCTAAAAAATTAATTTGATGTATTAAAATATGTAATTTTTTAATAATTTATAATATTAAGAAAATAATAGATAATAAAAACACTACGCTCTAACAAACTCACCAAACACACCTCCTAGGGAAAATTCAAAAACCCAAAAATGATTTTATAACTTTATTGACATTTTATAATTTTTTCAAAAAAAATAATTATATAAATTTCCTAATAATTTCAGACTAAAATTTAAATATCCCAAGCTCAAAAATAACTTTTCTAAAACATTAAAAAATCCAAAAATTTGGGAAACAATATCAGAAAGTTGATTTTCAACTAGAATATATTAAATAATAAAATATTCATTTTTAAAAAATATCTATGAAAATGAAATAAAATGTAAATATGTTTAGTTCTAGATTGTGGGGAAAAAATTCGATATTGAAATACTTTTATTAAATGTTTTATTAAAAAAATTTATTGAAATTTACTGTTAAAATCACTTCCATACATTTTAATACTCAAGTGAAATTAATATATTTATATTGAAATGTGTTTACAAGAAATAATTTTGATTATGAATAATTATAGGTTTTCCATTATGAAATTGATTTGGTTGATTATTTTGGAAAATATATATTTTAAATCATGTTTTTTGAGTTTTTTATGAATGAAAAAGAAAATTTGAACATTTAACATTAAATAGTAAGGCATCAATTTTGAATTCAAATGTGATTCGGAAATAATATTAGCCTGTGAAAAATATTTTCTATGAGCAATGTATCCACTTAAAGGCCACATACATTTTTTGGGGAATAGTGGGGTTTTAAATTCCAAATTATTTTTTAACAAATAAAAATTTTTAATCTTTTAGAAATTCAGTTGTAATATAAATTCATTAAATAATTTTTGTGAAATTTGTATTTTTTGATTAAATGATGAAATATTCATTGATTAAATTTTCATATTCTTAGAGAACATATATTTTAATCAAAATTATTATGGAATTGATGACAGAGATTTTAAATCTATAAAACTAATTATATTTATTTCCATGATTTCATTTCATCCAATGTTTTTATGGTGTAAATTTATAATTACTAATTTAGATTTTAGAATTTTCATTTTCAATTCTATAGTTTCACATAAAAATTAATTCATTTTTAGATGTTTGTTTTCCTTTTAGATTGATAAAATTATCATGAATATTAATTCATCTTTTGAAGGTGGATCCTTGTAACATCCAAAGTTTTTAAGAGTTATAAAACCAATTTTGGATTAATTTTATATGTGTTTTGTGAAAATAATTAAAAAATAAAGTAAATTTCAACTCTTACATGGGGAATAGGGTTTACATAAAGGTAAAGAACCTATACATAAGGGTAGGATAGTTTTCTAGGATTGCGTTGTAACATCCCATCTAAATATAGAATAATAATTTTAAAATTTTATTAATATTTAGGAAATAGATTTTACCTTAAAGGGACTCCATGTTTGATATCATACCTGACATGCATTAATTTGTTTTTCCAAAATCATACGTCGCACAGAAGGCTGAGTTATACCAAAAAATAATATATTATTAATATTATTATTTTATGTTGTAGTTATTGAATAGGCTTTAGAATGATGAGAATGAACATTTTTAACTAAATTATAAAAATAGGGTTTACAAATGTTTGTAAAATTATTAATTTGTTAGAAAATTAATTATAAATGTAAATAAATAGAAATTGAATATAAAGGATGTGTTTTTTGAAAAAAAAAACTATTTAAATGAAAATAAGTGAGTTAAAAATTAATAAAATCACTCGTTATGGATATTATTAATGAAATATATATATTTAGTAAATTAAATTTATTTTTAAAAATTTATCTTATATGATTTCTAGATATGATATATGAATAAATAAAATTTTCATATAAAATAATTATTTTTCAAAAAAATACATTTTTACCTCATTTTGATGGAGAAGCCCTTTTAAAAAAGGTGTTTTAAATTTTATATTCTCTATTTTACAATATAGTCTTTTAATCGTAAATAGGGACATAAAAGTTCACTTTGGTTTAATTTTTTTTATTTTTCTAATTAAATTCATATTTTGATGAATAGTTAAAAAATACTGTAATTTCAATTCAAAATTCTTTTTTGTATAATTTATTTATATTGATAGAACAACTTTTATAATAGTTTAATGTTATAATTATATTATTTTTGAATCATTTAATCTAATCTCATTCATTGGATACTTGTTCGATGTAAAATTAAGTAGAAAAACTAAGTAAACATTTGAACGTTTTACTTTAAAAACTTGTTTTCTCATTATGTACTGGAATTAAATTTTTATTTAATTTCATCCAATTATGTGATTTTAATTTTGGAAAATGAATTACATATTAGGAATCATAAGTTTTAAAATTATGTTAATGTGTCCCTTTTATTTTTGCACATTATGAATAGTAACTTTAGTAATTATTTTTATTACCAAGGGTAAAGGTAAATCGAGCAATTAGAGGTTAAAATGGTATTATAATAATTTGAAACCACCCTAAAAATTGTTCCAATTTACTTGTATGATTATATTATGACAATTTAAATCATACGGTCTATTTTATATCCACTTGGAGCCACTTGGATTACTTTAATGAATTTATAATTTTATATTCAATGAATACTTATTTTTGTTAAACATTATTTATTTAGAAAATGAAGTATTTTAATATAGATTTATATAGGGGATATATTTGAATATAAATATTATTTAGATAACTATAATTATTACCTACAAAATGGTAATTTGTTTATAATTTTATGAATTAAAAAATAAAATTTAATTGTGACACAAAATGATTCACTAAATAATTTATTTAAATAATAATCAAATAAATGATGTTAATAATATTAAAATAAAAATAATTAGATATATTTTATTTCATCAACGAATTATATAGATTAATATGTCATTTTATGATTGCATTAACGTTGTTTTTTAGAAGTAATCATGTTGTTATGATTTTTAAAAAAAAATCATGTAATGAATAATGTACAAATTGACCAAATTCGTAAAATAAAATATAAAATATCTAATTAAATGATATAAAAATTATATTAAAAAACTATTCAACAAACATGTTTAGATAATTCCAAAATTTTCATTAGTGACACATTAATTGGTTGTTTTATATGATTTGATCCTTATTTTAACTCTCAAAGTGTAAATTACTTGATAAAACGGTAAGAGTTAAGAAAGTTAAAAAAGATAAGGATTAAAAAATATTCAAATCTTGTATAATTTAAATTTTATGATTATTATTCGACCCAAAATCATCCTATATTTTAAAATAAAATATTTTGGGAATATTTGGAATCAAAATTTAATTTATATTAATTTAATATATTTACTAACTCCAAAGGTGTCCCTCCCTTCTCCTATAGAAACATAGACATTACTCTCTCTTCCATATAGATAGAATAACATTTGGTTCAACCATTATCAGACCAAACCCATTTATGTAGTCTATCCCCATATTCTTGAGGCCTTTTTTATGCATAGCACCCTCCTTAGAGGTGTTAATATGTTTTTCAAAGGTGATCAACTGAAGAAGAGGTATCTTTTTTTATCTAAGTGTTTCAATATTATTTATTTTTCTACATCCTTATAATACTATCCAAACATGATGACATAATAAATATAATATTCTAAATATACGGATATTATATTATGTTAACATAATCCCTAAAATTCACCTCCAATTTAATCAAATTAGAAATGAAAATTTCGATCGTGTGAATGGTGGACTACTGCCTCGCAAACCGATATAGATTTTTTTTCATTAATATCTCTAATGACTAGCCATAATGATAGAATTAATGATTTTATATGGATTTAATGACATATTTATCATTATAATTGAATAATACATCAATTATTTTCATACATTCCATAAACATAAAAATGGTAATGTTGTTTGTGCGTACGTGTGAACTCTCACCTCCACGAAATAGTGTAAATAAATTTTATTCACCGAATCATTTGTGTGATATATATAATTATATTTAAATTATTATTATGATGTTAATAATATTATTATCATCTAGAAAAAAAATTATAATTACTTTATTTTCATGATGATCAATGAAAAATGCAAACATTACTCATGTATATGTACGACCTACAATCTCCATGATTATAACATTGTTCCTTTTTCATTACACAAATTAATGTTTTGATTTAAAATTATAATGGATGTATAAATTTTATCCTTATTTAATGAATATTATTCTAGATATTATGGAATTATGAACACATAAACTATTGACATCGTACCAAGTTTTTTTTTGACTCAAGTACTGAATATCAACAAAACCTATGATATGACCTTAAATAATTATTTAAATTTTATAACCTATATGTAAGTGATAATAATGGAAAAAGTTTAAATTAAAAATTACCTAAAGAAATCATGAATGATCCTATGTTTTTTATTTAGGAAGACAACTAATGTTCGAGATGATTCAGACTCAAGGTAAGGGATTTAATCTCAATCTCTTTTTATTGAGGCATTGGATGATAATATGAAGCATTTTCCTTTAATATGGTGTATATATATCCACTATAACATTTTAGATCCACATTTTATCTATATTAACATTATTAATTGTCTTAGTAAATTTATTAATTCATATATGATAAGATCTAAATGATCTAAGTGGTATGGGACACCTTGAATGTTTAAAGATGTAATTATCAAATATTTTTCTTCATGACATTAATTTAAATATTTATTTATATGAATATAAAATTATTCTACATGAAATTTCATTTCTATCTTGAATTTCATTAAAAAATCAATATGAATATTTATATAAAATGTTTTTTTAATTTCATTACAAAATGAAAAAAGTAATTTTTTTATTTTTAATGTATACTGTGACAATGAATTCTCCACCACCGTAACCATTATTTAATATTTGACTTCTTCTATAAGCTGTAATGTCTTTTAAATGTTTATTTAATACCTTATTCCATTATTTGGTATCATGTTATTGAAAATGGGTTCTTAAATGAAAATGGTATTTTTACACGAAAATATTTTTCATATGGGATTAGATTGGTTTTTCAAGAAAATAGTTTTTTGATGAATGTGATTTATCCAAGATATGAAACATGAGGATTATATAAAATATGTGATCCTGGTACATCTTATAAGAAGGTTTGATCCCCATTATAGCTCACAGGTGAGCCTGGCATAGCTTACTAAGGGTTGAGCAACATTATAGCTCATGAGTGAGCTAGTTATAGCTTATATAAAGGGAAGAGCCCCATTTTAGCTCAGGGGTGAGCTCTATATAGATGATAATAATGGTGAAATCTATTATAGATCTATAATTCATTGCGTAATAATAATATTTTAAATAGACTATATTTTTATTCCAATTGAAAGGGGTTTGAAATGGTTTTATATATATGGTGATCTAACTCACCTGAAGTAGTTTTAATTGCTTTTTATTGGTTATAGTGTTTTTATTTTTGAAAAAATGTTTGAGTGTTATTCATGTGAAAACAAAATTTAATACACTTAATGAATAATAAATAGTTTATGATTATTTAATGAGACTAATGGTTTTCTTTCATTTTATGTAGATTTATGATATTATTTCACACATCCCATGTTTTAAAATTCTTTCACGGGATTTATGGGAGAATATAGTCAAGGATGGAATCCATGAAAAGTTATTATGATTAAACATGAAAATAAACCATGTTTCTTTTTTAATATTTTTCTGTTCTTGAAAAAATGGATAAAATTGGATGTGTCAAATTAGTATTTCTATGGAATTTTTATGTAATAGTTATGTCCTAATTCTCTAAAGCTCTAAACCAAAAAATATACTCAATGTGAATTCTGGAATTAACTAAAAATTATGTAATGTTTAACGATGGGTTATTATATTCATAATGTAATAACATGGAACGTGTAAAGGTAAACTAAAAAAATACTTTTTTAATAAGTGTTATATTGTCTATGTAAGTGTATTCTTGGTTGTTTATGGGTAATAATAGATATATAAAATTCATACTTTCATATGTAAAGGTATCCAAAATAAACCATCTACTTATTAATGGTAAATCCAACCCTGGTAAAGGTAACTATGAACCCACGTAAGGGTAACCATGAGTTCTGTAAGTGTAAAATGGGGTTTCTATAAGTTACATAAGGGTAATTCATTATGATACATAAGGTTAATAGGCCCAATTAGGGTATTGTGTGCATGGATAGTGGATTTTTGTCACTATTTAAGGGTAAAAAATTTACTCTAATATAGTTATATGTTGCACACAAGGGTAATGAGTCTTAACCTATTTTGGAAAATATCATCTCCTACTTCCCTTAAACCTATCCATTGTGTGTTTAGAATGTTTTAAATGAAAAAAATTATGGGAATTTTTTCTTTTAACTTCTTAATGGTTTGTGATTATTTTTTTTGGAATAATTTATGCACTATTCAATTATGATTTGGTTAAATTAAAAATTACATTGTTAATTTAATTTTAGTTTCCTATATTGTTAATCATTGTGTATTTTCCTCTTAATTATATATAAATCAGTTTTCCGTTGGTTTTGGGATATTCCATTGTGAATAAGTGCTCTATAACTTATTCATGGTAAATTTAAAAAGTATTCTTCAAACAAACCATGTTCTCCATCAGGTTTTCTGGTGTGAAAGAACCCTTACATCTCTCCTCTATTTTGGGTGATTGGGTTTTGTTATAACACAATTAACCATATTAATTTTTTTATACATTTTTTATGGTCAGTTTGTGATAAGATATATAGATAAAAATAATTTCAATTTCATAAAATTATAATTAAAATTAAATTACAAAAAAATAAAAATAATAATATCATTTTTTCTTGAGATTAGTCTAGATATATAATTTATTGCTTGAGGATTTAAAATTATTCTTCTAAGAATTTTTTTTACAATATTTCTTGGATTAATTTAATAATTTATAAATTATCTAGGAGGGATAAATGTGTTATCACATGTTATGATTTTATTTCTTTTTTTGAATAAAATAATCGAATTGGTTCATGGAATAATTGGTGAGTAAATTGAATTTATTGATACATGTGTGTGTTTTAGTTGACATCTTCTTGATGAACCCTGACATTGTCATATACAACCATTAGATGGGTGGTCTCATGTACTCTACTGTAGGGTATTATTACTTATTATTAGAATGAGATATGTGGTTCAACACTACTGGTGATCAACCATTAAATCATAATGCCTTATGAAAAACTAAAATTTATTAATTAATTAGTGATCTTATAGTCTTAAGTGTCTACATAAACATTTCTAATAAATTCAAATGTTTCAAAGGTCAATATTGGACCTTCTATTTGGGAATGTTCTCTAGTCATCAATAGTCAAGGATAAACTAGTTATATAGCCCCTGAGACTAATATTTTATGATTAAGGAAAGATTTTTTATAGCTAGTGGAGCCCAAGATTTATATTTGGGCACCTTGGGTGTTTAATGATGAAGCTTCATACCAAGAGATCCTAAAAATGGTTTTTTTATCACATGTGAAACATTTATTCCTATTTCTGATTTACCATGTTATATATATATATATCTGTGATTCCTTGATGTTATTATTATATTAGTATAGATTGTTTATGATTATTTAGAGTGATCAAAAAAATTAATGAATAATATAGATATTTTTTTTGAAATTGAATTCATGCTTATGAGAACCATGTTTGTTTTTCTGTGAAACTAGATATGTGTGGATTATATGATGGCAATACTTCCATCAGATATATATGTTATATGATGTTTTATTGTTATTTTTTGATGGGAACCTAAGAGGTTGGTAGACATGTTTTGGGTCAGTAACACAAGAGGGAGAGGCTATTCAGACACTACATGTGATGTGGTCACAAGAATAAGATTAATGACCGAGTATCCTGACCTAGTGTGGCCTAGCCTCTGGGTATGATGATCATATGTGATCGGACCCAAGAGCGTGTGGTTTCTCATTATGGTCTAAGTGAAATGGACTATGATTTATAAATATGGAATTTTGTCCTAGTGTGGTATAACCGAGAGGTGTAGGATTTATTTAGCTAAATAAGTAGATGGGTTGTGATGTCCTAGTGGTATATGACATGGAGGCTTAGGGCATGTATTTATGAGGATATAGATATGGTGAATGATTTCATTGTGTGTTCTAAATTATAACACTTAGACATGTGAATTTATCCTTTTATTTTTGACATTCGTTGTTATTATATTCATGCATTGATCTGATTCAAGTATGGTAAGGGGGTCAGTGTGTCTAGGTAAGTGCATATCCTCTCAACATGTGATTGATATTTCTTATGTGTTCTTGGTGATGAAATTGTTCCTTAATAGTTTTATTTTTCTAGTTAATATGTGTTGAGTTTATCACATTCATGTACATTATGTATTACTGGATGAGAACATGATTATGTTGGTGGTGGCATACTTAGTTATACTCACACCCTTATAGGGTACCATGAAATGGGAACCCGATTATCCTTCACTTGTTGTATCAATAGGTAGGGGTGAGGCCCAAGTTGATCGTGAAGTGGGATATCTCACTATAATTCTAGAGATTAGGACGAGATGTGTCTTGGAGTGGGAGTAAAGACTCTTTTAGATTTTAATTTTTTTAATTACATAAATAATCAGCTCGGTGAGTGATCAATTCCTTATACTCATGTTTGAGTCTATCTATTCCATATTCATCCATACAGTTGGTATGTCATTGGTTTATTCTTACTCAGATTGTATATTATTTACATATTCGGTCATTTAATGTTATTATGCATATAGATTGATGGTATAATCTCTATATGGTTCCACATGGGACACCCACAGCTTGTTGACAACCTCGAGCATACAAGGAGGATCACCACAAGTCTTTTTCAATGCCATATTAGGACTGATTATTTTTGTTATAACATTAAAAAATAATTTTAGATAACAAATTACCTTTTTTACAACTTTGGGGAGCTGGTAGATAGAAGATATTTGAATGTGTTAAGACTATGATTAAACTCATATCGGTGCATCATGTAAAACTTTTCATAGGGTAGTCTAGGTTACAAGATCATGGGATTCATGTTCTTATTTTAAACTTATATCATTTTTTTTCACCTCATGTGGCCCACATGGATTTTTTAAATTTTGATTCCATATGTATTTAAGACTTTGACATATCATAAATAGGATTCAAATTAATCGTAATTATCTCATATGTTTCTCATGACAAGTATGACAAATGTGTGTGATTTTAATAATGATGGAGAACTAAAATATTTTTATATTAATGACTTTTATTATGTTTCAAAAAACTTTTTCTTGAGGAAATTATATTATATACACTATTTTTAAATGTCTACATCTAATAGCATGCTATGTGATACTATGGTGTTGTTCTCCATTGTGATTACATTAATGGTTTCAATGATATAAATGATTATTGTGATAACGATGTAGTACCTCTATGCATAGGTAGAGCGGTGTCCTATATTGTTCATTACCAAGCCTTAATTTCCTTAGTAAATAACCTCGTGTAGGTGAGATATGGACAAGTTATGGTTTATTGAGATTCCAAATATAGACAATGCTGATTTTTCTATATATCACCATGTGGAAATATTTTATTATTGTTGTAAGAATCCTTGACTCTCAATATGGTTTTCCTGAGGGTGATTTCATCAACGGATGTTTTCGATATGTTCCTATATGATGTTTCATGAGCTATAACCCATAGTGAATCCTTCAATGTATTTATTGAAATTACATATGGCCTTTCAATGTGATTGTAGCTACTAATGAGTTTCTCTCTCTTTCTATATGAAGGTAACCTCGGTGAGGATATTACTAGTGAAGTAATAATCATAGTTAGTGCCTTAGTAGTGGTTTCATTGAAATAATACCTTATACATATATGTAATCTCAAAAATGATTAATGAATGGTCTTGAAAATTACCTTGAAACAATAGAAATTATGGATCTTATAGTGTTTGTACTCATCATACATGGTTGGGTTCCAATGATTTTGGATTCTTGTTATAGAAAGGGTAGGAATCAGTGTTTCCTATATTACTAGCTTGTAAGTTAATTCTCGTCAATTGTCGAGTGATGATCCTAGGTTGTTGAGACTAATAGGGTTGAGTGTGGGAGGATTCACAACTTCTTAAGATAATACCCATGAATTAAGTGGTGCATGGTGATAAATAAAATCATAGATCTTACTTTCTAAAGTGTATATATTCAATTGCCAGTTTTCTTTTTAATTTGGTACCTTGTGGAGCATGGATAGATGTAATGTCTACTGAGTCCAACTATAAGGTCCATGACATGGTGGAAAATCACTATGTTGGAGTAATGAGTTGCGTTTTAATGATTTATTAGAAATGAATTCATGTGTGAGGATTCACAATGTGGGTCTTCATGGGTTGGAGAATGTAGGGTAGTGAATTAACCATTGGAAATATTTTTCATTTACTGTATAATCATAGGTCACTACACATTTTAATTTTCGAATCACCAATGCTATTGGAAATCAATGTGTTTGGTGTGGAGATTGTAGGGTTGGTGGCATAGTGTTTAGTGGATAGAGGTTTGTATTTGTGGAGGAATATGAAATTGACAATAGATATGTGTGCCTTTGTATATGAGGGGATTAAAATAGTGATACTCATATGTTGAGGATCTTCACTATAGTCATGTGTGAAATTAACACTCTTGTTTTAGGGTCATAGTATTCACATGGTTGGCTATTGGATGATCATGGTGACTCCAAATCTTGATGTGTAGTGGAATTGCAGGTATTTAGTTCCATATTTAATTTATGATGTTTGTATCAGATATAGAACTTGATGGGAACTAGATGTGGGCATTGGAATCATGATCAAAAGTTGTGAAAGATAGGTAGGAGGAGTATTGTTGGTCAGTGGATTAAAAATTGATATCCTCGTGTATGGTGCAAATGGTTGGTGAAAAAACCATTAAAACCATTACAAAGACAGTTAGGACCTTTTAGTTTTGGTGATATCTTATGGTTTTCATTGATTCCTTTATAGATGATCCATTGTGTACCTTGGTTATGATCATAAAGGAGGTTAATTCACCTGATAACTCATTGTTACTCCTTGTGTATGTGGTCCCTTAAATTGTTTTATCCTTTATTAATAATGGTTTCAAAACCCTTTGTGATCCTGGAGATAGAAGATAATCTTTTAGTGATAACCTCATGATGTTTGGGTTGTTTTCATTAAAAATCCATCATATTTATTCCTCACATGGTTTCCTTCATTTTTTCAACGTTGGACACCATTTGGGTTGGTTATTTTTCCTTGGAATCCTTTTATTTTCACCATAATGTTTAGAGATCTATTTTAATATGATGGATGCTCTTCCATCTGAGAGTTCAGTGTGTAACTGTGCATAGACCTTATTTTTTTGATCTCTTTTATTATTTACATGTAAAATTTTTTAAGTATACTAAGGTATCTCAGATGGTGTGGATTCATGATGTACGGGGCACTTCGAGGTGTTGGTGGGTTATTTGATGATCTCATCAAGTGGTGAGTCTTGGAGTTGAAAATACTTGGTTACTATCAAGTACTATCCCAATGGTAGAAATCCTTGTTAATTTTTTGAATTTATTATGGATGGTTATATCATTAATGTATATGTATAGAAATTTCTATTTTGGGAATAGTAGTGATATTTTGGATGTTCCGTTCCATGAGGTTTTAGTATCAACACTTTGGTGTTTCATTGCGACATGTGATCCATGTATCTTCTTAATGTTAATGAAATGTGTTTTATTGGATGATTTACTTATATTTTATAATTTTGGGGAATATTTGAATTTCTGGGAGTCTAATTCTATGTATTATGTTCTTTTTGGTGGTTTGGGATGATTACATTTAAGGAGGTGTGTGTGTAAAGTTTTGAAATTATGTCAACAAAAGAATCATAATGTGGTGGGTGAGAACTACATTGATCCTTTCATATTCAGTACAACTAAAGTGTAATGAATCATGTTTTTGATCCAAGGTATTTTTATATGGGAATTTGAATTTTTGAGTTTAGTTGATGGGTCGTTATTTGAACTGTTCTTTGGAATGTAATTTTGAGAGTTGGAACACTTCTATCTGTTTTTTAAACTTTGATAAATACCTCGGAGTTTTCTCAGCTGCTCCATCATGTTTCGAGAGCATCCGACTCTAAAATCTCCAAACATAAGAGCATAATATAAGGTGCTTGGTTCATCCAAAACAATGTTATACCATGCAGTATGTTGTATGGGATGAGCCTGACGCGCAACATGTGTCACACGGGTTGTGCATGGTATACCCAAACCATTCACCCATTCCACATGGTTAGCACCACTAAGGCAATAACCTCACACTATTCATAGCAGTGTTGGCACACGGTTAGAGAAATCTGTGTAGTGTAATTATGTGAGGTGAGTTTCCTATACAGTGGGTGCCACATGATTGGTGAATAGTTTAAAAAATTGTACAGCCATACTGTGGGACCTAGTTTTGAATTGTGAAAATTCACTTTTTCAGTTAATTATATTAAGTCTCTTTTCCTCCTTTCTTTCTCCCTTTTCCAGTAGGAGCCTCAATCTTCCTCATGCCTGAATCCCCTCCTCCTCCATGTAATTGTTCATAATATCTCATAAATTCATCATATTAATCAATCTTCCTCAAATTCATTAGAATGATTGATGCAAGTTCTACACTCATCTCTTTTCCTTTCCTTGTTAATATTTCCTCTTGATGAAATATTATGGTGAAACATAATTTCCCAAATTTTTGGTAGTTCATCTGTTTCATTGATTTCTCTCAAATTTGACCAAATAAAAGCTTGATAGAAGGCGTGGAAGTCAAAATCAATATACAGTATGTGGTCTAGGATATTTCCCTTTGTTTCATTAAATTATATAATTTGGTTATCCTTGAGTCATACCACCCAAATCGGTGTTCTTATCCATTAAGGCTTACTTCACAATACTATTTGGATTTTTTACGACCTTTAAGGGTATTATCCTTATACAAAATCCCATGGGATATGAACTAATTTGGTTAGGGTTATAACCCTAGAGTTAACTCTTTATACCCCTCTATGTCTAATGAAATTTTTTAACTCAAATTAAATTGGAAAAGTTATTATGTCTTATACTAGGTTACTTAAATATAGTTTCACCAATGATGTTCTTTACCAATATGTATATGCTAATAAATTCTTGATAAAATAAAATTTTACTTTCTATTTATATTAAATATATGTGTGTTTGTGTGTGTGTGGCTTTTTCAAATGTTTCACCTTAGTTATAGAGAAATGTAAGGGGTTCTGAATTATAGACATGTTGGATAGAATCTCATGCCTTTGTTAGACATTTTAGTGATTTTTAAACACCAGGGGGAAACATTAATAATTCATGAGATGATATTTTCTTGCATCCTCTATTTTTACCTATAGACTAGTAAAACCAATTTCCTAGGGTATACTCCTTGGATGGGATCGATGGCATGACTGGTTGTACAATTCCATGGGTGACACTTAGGCCCCTATGTCCGATACTGGGTACCGACTCAGATTTCTGTTTGAATTTGATTATTTTCACACCATGTTGGGTGACACTAGGGACTTTATACTTTGGAAAACTTGGATGGACTCCCTGGCATTGGAAATATACTGATATCCTTCAAAGATTCATGGAAAGTCTTCTAGGATTGTCGAAGATGGGCTAAGGGTTACTCTTTATAATCTGTAAAAGGGTAAAAATTGAAATAAATGATAATTAAATGTTTTGAAAGGAACAAATAGTCCTTGTATTATTAGACTTAGGAATATTTCCTAAAAGTCCAAGCATAATATTTGTGAAAATCCATAATCTTATACATTACCCCTCACATTACCATTGTATGTTTCCATGTTTCAGACACACCGGCAAGGGATAAAGTATGTAAAATGGGTGCTTATAAAAGTGGATACTAATCCTATGTATTTAATTGTTTGTTCTTCTTGCGTTTAAATTGTCAAGGGACACATCTTATTTACTACTTCAAAAAATGGAATAGAATAGACACCATGTGTTCTGTCTTACTAATATTTTGTCTTACACCCTACATAGGCACCGTTTGGTACCCGAGTATAAATTTTGAAAATAGGTATGGAAGAATTGAAGCATATATCTTACAACACATGATTAATTTCATTCACTATGATGGATTAGGGAGTATAGGACTAATCATATGCTCGATATGGTAGTCTTATAATTTTTTTCAATTTTTTTTAATTTTGATATAATATTTTATATTATTGTGTCACCTTTCCCAGTATAGTCTTTTATTATAGTCACATTACAAAGACATGGTTATCTTATTTTATCTCATTACTATTAATCGTTCTCTTATTCTTCTATATTTGGAAATGTTTCGTTGTAGTTGTTCCTGCTGATATCTTATATTTATTTTATTCCCATTTTTTCATAGTTTAACCTTTTCTGTATATGTTTTATTGATCCACTCGGAATAGAGAGGTCATTGTCTCCCCATATATTTTCCCTTGGCCCTCACTATTAGTCGAAAACCTCTGATATTTAGGGAGGAAGGCTTTTGTTCTTATGGTCAACCATCTCAGATCACCAGTGAGTGGCATCTAGGGCAAGATGCTACAAAGTGTTATTATAGATTATTTTCTTTTTTAATACTATTATTTTCTGGTATATAGGATACTAGAAATGTGTTGGAAAATGGTAAATAGTCTTGTATAGTAGTGATCACCCCACATATGGGGAAAAGTCCATGTGGCCAGGGATGGGACAATTGTTCATGTAGTTCATTATTAGCATTAATTTTTTTCACCTGGAGTGATTAGAGTACTTATTCTATTTTCTAATTAATGATATTTTGTATTTAACCCTATCTTAGTACCAAGAAGGAAGAACTAGATGCCTCATCCTAGGCATGTAAGAATTCACATGTCAGGAATAAGACTTGGATCGTGGATTGCATTATTAGAATTTTTCGATTTATAATGTGCCATGCATATTATATTTGTCTAACATTTTAGTCCATGTTGGTAATTTCCATAACATGTTTAGTTTTTACCAACACAGGTAGTAGAATTAAATTATTAATTTACATGAATTTTCTTGTTTACGATGCCTAGTAATTTTTTTAGAATATTTGTGTTCTTTCGATGTTTAGTGAACATATTAGTGTGCTTGTTATAAATTTCCATGCATCAATTTTGTTTTTCATATGTTGAAATGATATGGATGTGATTAAATGGAATTCAACATCAAATTCATTAAGAATATCAGTGACTTATAAGTTATAAAGAGATGACCTATATAACCAAACAATTTCTAATAAGCTTAATATAATGAAAGACTATTTTATAAATGTTAAAGCCGATGAAATTTAATTTTACCCATAACATTTGATATGGTTAAATAGGAACCAATTTCTAAATAATATAGCATTTGGTATCATTATGAATTAGATCGTGGTGACCTAAATAATTGAACCAATTTAGATGCACTTTTTATATGTAAATCCTTTATAATGATTGTCAAGGACTTTGGGTATTATTTTAATCATAGGTAAAATGCTTTCTGTTAAATGGGATCCACTACAATATATATTGTTTCTGGGATTTTATTTAGAGACTGATGATTAACATAAAATATTTTTACCATTAATATTTTAATTCCCCTCTTAAGCCTTGACCCTTTATTACTTGGTCTTAATGACCCATTGTTTTGACATAGAGGTGTTTTGATGAGGAACAAAATGGTTTTATAGGAAAAGGGTAGTATATCCTTTGTCTCTTGGAAATTAGGTTCTATTGTCAACCCATTCACATTGGGTGAACCAATTTTGTTTGGACCCAAATACATAATTATTTTTTCTTAGTGGGGAATGTAGCCTATTGGTTTGATTGTAGGGGCTAATTAGTGTGAAATCATGGGTGTAAGTTATCACATATTTCATGGTCTCAAATAGGTTTGTTCATGTATCTAGAAACACCCAACGACTCTCATATCCATTATTCATTGACCCCCATTTCAAATGCCTATGTTTGTTTGGTGATTTTTCCAACGACACATATGAAATCGCAGTGGTTGACAGGATGTAACTCTTTTCATCTCACCCTTTTGGGAAGAACTATTTCCTATCATGGTATTCTCTTATTGATTTATGATATGTTCATATGTTCATGAATCCTTGTTTCATTCCCATGCATGTTTTCATGGAATAACCCTAGGACAATATTTAATCATTATTATACATGGATATGGAATAAAATGAATGTATTTGAGGGTTTATATTGATGGAAGGATATATATGAATTCAATGTTCTCCATCAATGTTAACCTTTATGGATACATCAGGGATGATTTGGTCATTCTCTAAAAAAATTCTAGTTTCAAGCAATAAGAGATATTTTTCTAGAGTTTATAGTCATCTCAGGGGGATGGGATCTATTTTTATGTTGGGATAAAATACATAAGATGGGATTATTACATATCTTCACGAGAGGAATCAGGACCGACATAATTTTTTGTCACCTTATTGGACACATCACCATTTAAGTTCATGCGATGAGGACCCAACCGTGCATTTTATCATCATTCAGGAAAGGACACACAACTCAAGGGATGACTAGTTAAGGGTGGTGCAAAAATTATGACCAAGCATCTTGAGGTACCCAAGAGGGATATGGTCCCCTCAGAGGATGTGAACCTACTAAGAATGTAGTTTAGAAAACATTATAGTGATTTGGATGCCAGGTTTGGACATCATGGTGGCTTCCTACTTATCCCAGTTATCTTGAAATCATATCCCTCATAGTTTAGTTTGATTTTCTGATTTTCACATTAGATGATACCCATTAAGAGAGCATGATTTTGGATTATCCATGGTAGCTTCCCAGATGAGGTGATTTTGGTGGGGCTTACATCTATATAGAAGGCCCGTTAAGGGAGCAAGATTGTTTCTTATGCATGGGAGTTTTCCATTCCTTGTAATGATATTTGGGATTACATCTATAAATAAGGCCTATTATGGGAGCATTATTGGGGCATAAACATGGGATATGACTGTGCTTTGGACTGACATTGGGGATTACATCTATGGAGAAGGCATGTTAAGGGAGCATGATTGGGGATTATTCATGGGATCTTCACATGATTTGGACTGATATTGGGGATTACATATATGGATAAGGCTCATGCTTTGGGATCATATGTATTTCATGTTATCCTCCAACCTCTATGAAAAAAATAGTCACTCTCTTTTTGTGAAACAAGAGGAGGTTGTAGATATGAATATCACACACACCACTTTATCTACTGGTAGACGGTACAAGAGACCATGCGGGGAGACATAGGGAATTATGTGGGGTAATATCCTATTTTTTCATATCCTAGATTGTAATATTTAGTTACCTATCTGGATATACCCCAGGAGAGGTTAGAGGGGAAAGTGGGTACAACCTCCTGTAAGAAAATCTAGGGGCTTACCTCCGTGAGAGTTCCATGAATTTGATTTTAGGAGGGGGTTGGATTCTAATACTTATTAGATGGAGATTATAGCATGATCCCCTATATTCCCACATAAAACAAAGTGGTACAAGGGAGTATCCAAATGTTGGACCCCATGGTACAATGGTAATGTAAACTTAAATTCATTCCAAGGGGTCCACCATACAGTTGAGATTACCAACATGTATCTACTTACCATTTTTATGTAATCCAAAAAGGACACAATGGGGAATGTAGTGGTTCTATCATATAGGTCTGATAGATTTGGAAATGGTCTTGCCTTAACATTTTAGACTAGTTTTTGGAGGAGTTGACATGGGGACTGTTAACGTAACAGAAGGGAATGATCGGCGATGGAGAGTGGAATTTCATAGGTTACCCCCTCCAAGATGATGTTTCTCGTGTTGTATAGGGGTTCTCCCACATTGAATATTTCTACATGGGTAAGGAGGATATACATGTTCCATTTTCTTATGAATACCTGGGTAGAGTTCACATATCATTTACCTATGTCGGGCCAAGTTCCATCTATGTAGCATATTACTATGTAGGGACAAATTCCTCAAACGTAGTGAATTGCTACAAGTGGTAGGGTTCTATCTGCATACCATTTCTCTATGTGGGGTACTAGTTTAGGAATGGAGCATTGATTCTTCACATCTCAGGGAGTATACCCACAAGATATCTTCAGCAATGAAGTACCATTTTTAATTTTTCCTTTTTCTAATCATTATGTGGCGGTATTTAAGCCTATGTCTAATTTTTAACCGTGTCTATATTTTGTGGAGATTTTTATTTCTTCCTTGGAACATTCATACTCCAAAATATTGATCCTCTATCTAGTTCACATTGAACTCTATTTATGGAGAATCATGGTACAAGGTACCGGTGTGGCCGGTTCTTCATAATGAGGTCTTGGTCCCACTTTTTCGGAAGCCTATTCCCATTAAGCGTCCCACAGATCACATAGTCAGTGTAGTCTATGTGGTTACTATATGGGGAATAAAAAATAATTACCTCAATCCCATGAATGAATTCATTTTGTTCATGGAAAGTCATTAGTGTTTCCATCCCCATTGACCATTTTAGTCTATAGGGATGTAGTGTGCGTGGTGAATTTCTCTTTCCTCATCTAATAAATAACCACATTTGTGGATGTGGCTCCCCTATTTTGCTTCCACAAATGGTTTTATTCATGAGAATCTTCATGATGTGGATTTCCCATACAAAGAGGCAATCTATGATTGGTTTCCCTCTTCACAGTTCAGATTTTTTCTTTATTTAATTCACTCCATTAAAAAAATATTTTGATTCTTCATCAGTATCTTATTTCTATCCATTTTTACGTTTCATTAAATTTTCTCCATCTTGAATTTAGAATTTTCAGGACCCAACAAATTCCCCCATCAGAATGGGCTCTGATTCGAACTAAGAGGAGGTTATTTCAATGTATTATATGTCCTAATTTGAATAAATTTATTTGAAAATGTTCTAAATCATTCTTAAGCCACGAAACTCAGTGGGGGGAGGCCTTGTGGTGCAAAGTGATTCCTCCCAAATTTAATTTTCTGTTGTGGCGTATACGGAATAGGGCACTTCCGACAGACGATAGGTTGCAACGTATGGGAGTTAATATGGCTTCTCGATGTTGGTGCTGCAGGTCTTTTAACCAGGAAACAGTGGGGCATCTCTTCTATGACAGTGAATGGGCCAGAAATATATGGCGGACTTTTGGAGCCTTCTTCGGTTGGGACGGGTATGACGGTGCGCAAGATAGCTTCCTCGATTCATGGTTTAGAGGTGCTGGGAATCGGGGGGCTGAAAGAAAAGCTCGGACTGTCATTCTAATAGCAGGATGTTGGACTATTTGGAAGGCAAGGAACGACAGCCGTCATAATAATTTCTCTGTAACTCAGGTGGGTATTATTTTCAGAATGAAGAATATCTTTTTGGACCTGGTCAGGTTGTGCCCTGATTGCCGTTCAGCGCCATCGGTGTGCTCCATTGCCTCCAGCGTTGTCTCCGATCAACAGGCCGTCTCCACTGGGCAGGGACAGTGGGTTCGGTGGAGACCTCCAAGCCAGGGACTTAAATTGAACACGGACGGCTCGATGATCACGGGGGTGATGCGCGGGGGGGGGGGGGTCGTGGGAGATCTAGTGGGTTCTGTGTCTGCTGCATTTGCTGGTGAGCTTGGCAGAGGTGATTCTCTTCAGGCGGAGGCTCAAGCCTTGGCTGCAGGTCTGGAAATGTGCTATCGGAGGAATATCTGTCTGACAGCTGTGGAGACTGATTCTTTGATTTTGTGTAATGCGCTGCTGGGCAAAGGTAAAATTCCTTGGAGTATTGCTTACACTGTTAGGAGATGCAAAATGCTTATTGGGCCTGACATGGAGGTCTCTCACACATGGCAGGAGGGAAATATGGTCGCTGATTTCTTGGCCTCTCTGGCAACCACTGAATGCAGTATGTTTTCTTTCTCTAAATTGGGTCGTTTCTAGGTGAGGGGATGAAGTTCGTGGTTAATGATGCTCTGGGTTTGCAGTACATCAGACCACCATGACGTTCTTTTGTGTATTGTGGTCTAATAAATAAAAATGATAATTTTCATGCATGTAATAGCCTAAAAAAATTATGTACTTTTCCTTAATGCCCTAATTTTTTCCTAAACCTAATTTGGTATGGGCCTAGTGGGAATAGTATTATTTTTTCTTAATCTTTCTTTTGTTGGATTTCAACCAAAAAAGATTTTTGTTTTTTTATATCTCCATATTTTCTATAAACCTTATAATTTTTTGGTCTATAGATCTGATATTCTAATTTTACCCATGGTTCCCTTTGTAGGTTTTCAACCTAGAAAGGTTCCTGATTGTTTTTTTGGAAGTTTAAAGTCTTCCAATTCTGACTATAATTACTTATGTTTTAGGTCGAACTGATTTGACCCTGAATTTTTTGGGAGAGGTCCGTATTATGTCATATTGGCATAGAATACCCTAATATTTTCTATACATGAGTGAAGGATTTGGGTTGAACTTTATTTTTTGAATTTTGGGGTTTGATATGTGATTTGAGGCATGGAATCCATTAGGGAATATAATGGTGGGAAAAGCATCTCTCGATGAATAACATGTATCTTGTTGATAGTTTTTTCTTGTGGGTAACACATAGATAGACACCAGTGAATATTGTACATACTCAACAAGAGGGTTCCTCAAGATACTGACCAGCCATTTCCAATGGCCATGGTGATTTCAAGGGACTTAGGATTTCAAAAGACCATGACTTGTGTCGTGTCAAAGGAGTGGGGACTAAAAATAATGAAGGTATTCTGGTTAATTTTAATCATGAATTGGAGGAAACTCTTAAATGAATATTTCAGGTGTGAAGGATTATTGAAGCATGGTGGTTTTTAACATTTTGAAACTTGGTCTTTTGGGAGTTTATGATTTATTTTTTACTAAATGAGGTGAAAAAAACACCATTTTCATGGTAGTCTGACCAAAATGTTCTACAATGTTCAGGCATGAATGGTGGGAAAAGATATAAAATGTAACCCAAGGTATTCCAATTCCAATGAATGATATGTTTCATGGGATCCATTAGGGTGTATGGAGATAGGAAAATCCTCTCATGAGGATGAATTAATCAATAGTTCGTAGGGAGTTTTTGTGGGAAACTTATTGAGAGGCACCAGAGAATATTGTGCATAGTCATGTAGAGGTGTACTAGGAACACTATCCGTCCATTTTTTATGGTCATGGAAGGATATGGTGAATTAAACCATTCTGAGCACAATGATTGGTTTATGGAATAAAGGTACCAAAAAGTGAAAGGGTAATTTAAAGTCACAATTTCTCAATGAAAAAGATAATGATTTTTTCACACTAGAGTGGGGAGGTTCCCTTTTTCAGGACTGACCCATGAATAAGATAGAACATTAGTCATGAAATTCAATGTCTTGCAGTAAGTACATACCCATATCATATCCTCCAATAAATATCTAGCTCTAGAATTAGAGTGGGGAATTTTTTGAATAATATCTTACCAGTGGGACCAATATGATATTGAACTCCACTATGAAGACTAATTGCAAGCATGAGAGTACAACAGAAGGCATTCATTTTCATGTTTGAAATTCCCAATATAGATATAGATCATACATAGTGATAGTGGGGACATTTATGTTTTATTAATAGACTGGAAATATGATGTTTATGCATTACCATGTGTCATGTAAGTGCAGAAGTCAAGCCATACATAGATCATGAAGATAAAACCCCCAAAATGAGTCTGACCAACACATATAGAGGGGAAATTTTTTAATTTTTTGGTGTTCATACCATTATGTAAGAATCCTGGAATCACAATGGAATCAAACCATTCCTTTTTTTAATATCATTCAATTTAATGTCATGTGTTTTGGGAGTTTTCCATTCAGTATAATTTCTTGCGGTTAGGATAGTGGAAAAAAAGTTTAGTCTCATGTTGTGGGGGATGATTCTCAAGGAATTCATGAGTAATTTAAGGTAAAATCAGGCCAGGATATTCAAGAATTATTTGTACATGAAGGAGGAGGAAGATGTAGACTTCAGTCTCAATGAGTCTCAAATCGGGAGGAATGATGTGGGTTATGCGAGCCATTAGGGAGTATGGAAGTAAGAAAACCCCCTCTTAAGAATGAAATTGTCTCTAGATGAAAATCCTTTTTTCTGTGAAAAATATGTATATCCATTGGGAAGTATCGTATATATTCAAGCATAGGTGTCCTTAGAACACTGATCGTCTATTTTTTAGGGTCATAGATGTTTATGAATATTTGAGATTCCTGAGGGACAATGTTTGATTAATGGAAATGATTTGTCCTGGCACACAAGATACATCCATTCTTCAATTAGCCATAAATTATGGATCTACCGACATAGATCTGATTCATATGTAGGGATATTTCAATTTCATGAGATATCCCAGATGTGGAATCTATATTTGAAACCATCTATGTGGATCTGTATTCATGCATAGATGATTGGGACATATTATTTGGTGGTGGATGAGTCCAGGATGTAGGACCCAAGCATCACTACATACCTCATTGAAACAAGGACCAAGCCACACATATTTTTTAGAGGCTTTATTATGTATATATGTCACATTAACAGGGGAAAAATCTCTTTTTATTGAGCTCCTACAAATATAACATTTGGAGAAGTCCCCTACATCGACATGGCTTGCATGCATGGGAGGAGGCATTTTTTTCATTTGAGAGTGGTTGGGAAATGATGTGATATCCAATATTTTCTAAATAACCTATATCTGTAGAAATAAATATGTATATATTTCTTGAGATTCAATGTTGTTTAACGTCATGCAGTGAGGATGAAGGCGTATCGACATGAAAATGTTAGAGTGTTGTGGCTTGGCTTAAACATGGAGACTTGGGCATCACTGTGTATCTCTTAGAGATGAGAATAAAGTTGTATGTATTTCTTTGATGAATATTATCAATGAAATAATGACACATACATAGTGGGGATGCCATTTTTTCAGTTATGGTCCTAAGAAATATGGTTTGGGAATCACTATATATCTCGTATGGACAAGAATCAAGCCACATGTAGTTCTCAGAAATATCTCAATGCATGTCAGACCCTTGAACATGAATGGAGAATTTTTTAGATTCAAGGTGTATAGACCTAGACATAAGAATCTAGGCATCACTTTGTATCCCATATAGATAGGAATGAAGCCACACATAGATCTTGTAGTTCCATATGGTTTAATTTCATGAAGTGATGATAAAGGTCGACTGAAGTGAAAAAAGTTAAAATTTCATGGTTGAGACCAAAATTAATGATTCGGATGTCACTATATATCCGTTGATAAGGATAATTAAACCACACATATTTACTGAAATAACATAAGGTTTATTGTCAAGTGGATATGACCCATGTTATTTCTTTTATGGTCTTGCATTAGGGATGGTAATGGTCCTATTGTGTACTTTTATTCCTTGGTTGTGAGGGAAATCCATTACCACAATTCCTAAGCTCACATGAATTGTACTCAGTGAGAGTAAAAAGGACCGGCTTAGGCTCCCAAAAATTATGAGATTGGAGAAAGTACAACAAGGGAAAATTGTACCACGTGGTGGATGGACCAAGATATAGGATCATGGAATCCCCATATATCTCAATAGGATGATAATTAATCCATACGTAGTTTTAGAAGTTCCATAAAGTTTAACAAAATGTGGTAAGGATGTATGTGACTTGACCCGAATGTGTGTATGAACACCAAATATCCTTGAAGTTTTATTTCACGTGGGAAGGAATTCTGTGATATTTAGTTTCGTTTCATAAAGAATGGACTATTTATTATGTACTTTGAGGTTTAACGATTTGGGTGATGGATGTAATGCAGTTTAATTTCTTCCGTCTATGACATGTTCATACAGATTAATTAAATATATCCAAGATGATTTGGTATTGTTTGACAACATGTTTTCCGAAAAAGATTTCTTTGGATACATGAAATATGTCTTCCAAAACCATACATTGGTAAGTGTTGTATTGAGCTGATCGTCCATTAAAAATATGGAATATGCTCTATTGGAGTAGACCATATGTATTAAATATCATCCCTCTCATTTTGATCCCAGCATTGGTGGTTTCCTTTCGACTATCACTAGAGATCTTCGGTCCAACACCATTTCTCTTTCGATGAAAGATAGAAGACACACCTTTTTGTTGAAGGCTTGTGCAATCTGGTTTTGGTAAACTTCCAAATGGTGAAAGGTATGAAATATCTTTTCATTATGATTTTTTAATTCATCCAACTTCTAATTGTATTTTTCTTCTATAGAATTTTTTTTTACAAATAGAAACTTGGAATGAGGGTTGTTGAACTTCAATAGGTAGGAGTACTTTTGTCCTGTGTAACTAAAAATACTAGGTTTCTTGAGAAGAGGTATGGGTGGTGGTCTGATAAACTCGAAAACCATAGAGGAGCTGTTCTACCAATAACTTATTATCCATATCTACCATCTTTTACAATATATTGTATAGGGTCTTGTCGATGGCCTATATCTATCATTTAGCTGCAACATGATAGTAGGATAAATGGTTGGTCTTGTTACCAGACTCCTGATATAATTTTTTGAACTAGGATAAACATAATTTGGTGCTGTTATCTATTAGTACGGTGTGAGGGAAACCAAATTTTTTAATTATGTTTTTATTCACAAATATAACAATTTTTTTTCCTCAACATCTTTTTGGTGTAATGATTTAGCCCATTTCAAAAAGAAGTTAGTTTCTGTGAGGATGTATTTGAATTTCATAGCCATGGAGGGTGGGTATGATCCAACAACATCAATTACACATATTGAAAATTCCTAAAACTAAATGGCTATATGAAGTGACTATAGGTTATAGTGGATGAAATTCTAATGAATTTGGGAGGAATGACACATATTAGAAAAATTAGTGTAGCCCTAAGTCACAGTCTGCTCTTAGTATCTTAGCCTTTGAATTTGATGGGATTGCTTAGATACTGATTGATGTGCACCATATGCTCCAGTGTGTACCTCTTTCATGAAGAAACTAGTCTCTTCTCCATTAATGAACCTAATAAGGATCCCATCAAGGCCTCATTTATAGATGATGTTTTATTGATTCAGTAGGACGTATTGGAAAAAAATGTCTCTAGTTATTCTACCTCCTAGAACTATATGGGGGTGTTATCCCTTTTGGTGATAGTTTATAATACTAATCATCCAACTAGTGGTAGGACCATATGTCTTAAGTATGGGGATGTTTTAATTTATTTATTCTACATCAGCCGGAATGAATGTAAAGACAATCTAGTAGTGTGTAATGTTGATGATGGTTTCATCCCAATCTGGGTCAGCAAGAGTTGTGGATGCATTTTCTAGTGTAAAGGCTTGATCATTTTTTTGTTGAAGGATGTAGGTAAACATTCTATCTAAAGTGAATTCTTCCATCATCCCTTGAAAATAATCAAAAAAAATGATTATCTCTTTCTTTTTATGGTGTAATCACCATTAATTATCTTAATGACCATTTTTTAATCAACTTTTATCTTCAATCATTTTACATATACATAATGTGATAGCTATATCCCTTCAATAATAGCATAGTATTCTTCTTCATTGATTTCCCTATGGAAATATGAAGGAGTAAGGAAGGACTATCTTTTCTGGTTATATAAGTATGATTCACAACATTACTTTCATAAGCATGGGGTCTGCCATCCTTTTCCCGATTGAGCTTCTAGATGCACCATCAAAATTCATATCCCAATTTTGGGAGTATTCCTTTACAGTGAAAACCTCATTAATCTACCGGTAATGTATCAATTTTTTTAAAACAATTGTTAGTACCAAATATCTTCTATTGATATTTGAGTAATGAGTCTTGGCATCCATCATGGTTCAGCTGAGATAATAAAAGTTATTTATTGTGGCTGAAGTCATTCTTTTGTATGAGGAAATAAAATATGGATTTTTCTAAGGTGGTCCATACAGGATGAGTAGTCTTACTTTGATGGGGGACACTAGCACTAGAGGACTTGATAGATATTTCTTCATGTTGTCTAATGCTTCTTAACAATCATCAGTCCATAGATATGCTACCCCTTTCTTCATTAACTTCGTAAAGGGAAGACATTTTTTGACAAGTTTGGTTATGAAATGATGGATGCATGCCATGTTTCCATATAGTACTCTGAACTCAGTGAGGTTATGAATAAGTGAAATGTCATTGAAATCCTTCATCTTCTAAAGGGCAACATTGATGCCATGATGGCATACAAAAAAACCATGTAATCTCACGAAGGTAATGAAAAAATCACACTTGAAGGTGTTCATTATTAGTCTATGGTTTCATAGTTTGTTGAAGATAGTTATGAAATAATTCAGGTGGTCTAGACATGACCATGATATAACCACTATCTCCACAACATTGAATCTGATGAACATTCACAAGAAGGTATTGAAGATGCGGTACATTTCACGTTGATATGTGGTTCCATCATTCTTTATACCGAAAGGAATTAACCTATAAAAATTACTCTCTGGGTTCCCAAAAAGTAGTTCCTTCTTAATCCTCTCAGGCCATTCATATTTGGTTGTATCCTACATAACCATCCAGAAAATAAAGGGGCTGATATTCGATGGTTTCATAGATCATAAATTCTATGTTTGGGATATAGAAATCATCTTTTGGACAGTTCCAGTAGAGTTCTTGAAAATAGATGTAGACTCTAATTTTTCCATTCTTCTTTTTTATGTGGACTATATTGGCCATCCAGGTGGGATATTGGAATTTTTGAATGAAGTTGGATCTGATGATATTGTCATCTTCGAACTCTATTTTGGAATCATGTTTGAGGTTACTTCTTCGGACGATCTGTTTGTAACCTTGATGATCTTCTAGTAGGTCGAGGTGGTGATTGGCCACTTTGGAATTGAGTCCTAGTATTTATGTCTAGTTAAAGGAAAAAAAATTCAAATATATTTATGAAGGATGTTTACACCACTTATTCTTCACGAGGTATGGCTACACTAATCATGGTAGGTCAGGGATCTTCTACTATAACAAGATTATTTTGTTTGAGTTCATTAATGGTGGAAGAGACGTCTTCCTCAAATGCTAGAGGGGAATACCTCATATTGTCTCCATCTTTTCCCTCCTTGATTTCTTCATCCTATTTTTCCTATTAAGGAGAAACAATATTTATGGTAATCTATCTATATTTAGGGGTGTAACAGCCCAAGCTTCCACGATACGCTTATCTTTCAATAATTCAATAACATGCATTGTACGCAAGTTCGAGATTCTAACACACCGCGACCAATCAAAGTAGTCGTTATGAATAGTAATACCCACTTTTGGAATTATATAAATTCTATATTTAAAAATAGACTTCAATTTTTGGATTCAGAATATCGAAATTAGCCTAAGTTGAATTTTTGGTGTTTTTCTGAGAACATCCTATTTTCTATGAATAGTGAAAGATACTTAAAAACAACTTTTTTAATAAAAATAATTTATAGTGATAAATTATACTATTGAGTGGTTTTAAAGTATAATTAGAATATAATTTTACCAATTTATCCAATGGTGATCATTAGAATTAATTTCAATTTGATATTGGACATAAAAAATTGTCAATCTTTTGATAGATATTGTTTCTTAAAAACATGCTATTTGTTTGTACAGCGGGAATTAACTATATAAATTATTAATGAAACTTCTGTGTTTTGAATTTGGTAAAATGGATGTCCTTTTTGAATTTGTAATATCAAATATAGCATAGGGTGCATTTTTGGTATTTTTCTGATAATGTTCATTTTTAATGAATAGTGAAAAATGTTGTATTTTAATTCAAAACTGCCTTTTCATAAAATTTATTAATATAGTTATATTGTCATTTTTATTTGTTTTAAAGTATAATTGAATTATTTTTTTATCACTTAATACACTTTTTTTTCTTTGGAAGTAATTTCACTTTTCAATTGCATGTAAAAACAAGTCAATCTTTTGATAGATTTTACTTCTTAAAAACTCGTCTTTGGTTTTGACAACGAGAATTATTTTTAAATTAATTAGTGAAATTTTTTTGTTTGTAATTTGGTAAATTAGATTCAATATTTGGAATCATAAGGTCCAAATTATGTGATTAAGACTCTTTTTCTTTTGGACGTTATGAATAGTAACGACGACATTTATCTTTAATTATCATGATTAATTAGTAATCGTGTAGTTAAGGGTAATGAAATAATATCATAACATTATAAAATGACCCCAACATGTGTTATAATGCTATTTTTTATGTCATTTACAACCATGGGATTCCTTGTTCCAAATTAGGGACCCCATGGAATCACTTTTGTGAGATAGTGACATTTTATCATTTTATTTTTTTAAAGAAAGGAAAATATAACAAAAGTATGTAACACCTAAGTAAATCAATTTTAATTTTGTCTACATAAATGATATATTAGACAATAAATAGTCATAAGAAATCTAAAAACATTTCCTACATCATGGTATTTGTTTTATAATTTCTATACATTAAATAAATAAATTTATTTATGACACCATGATGATGCAGTGATTACCTCATTAATGAACAATTTAAATAAAATGAAAAGATAAGGTACAATCTAAGACTTAGACTTTTATAAAGCCTATTGTATGGGTGTATTTAGAACCCTTATCACCTTATCCTATAAATATATCATTTTGGGATCTTTAAATTCCCAAAAGAATTTCATAATAAAGTAACATTTCAATCTTTCCAAAAGAGCCCCTCCTCTCCTCTTATAAAAGGCCCCCACCTCTACCACCTTATTAACACCTTAAAATCCATTTGGCTCAGCCAACATCTACCAAACTACTCTCAAAACTTATCTCTATTACTCATAGATGCCTAAATTTTGGAACAAGTCTCCTCAAGGAAGCCTTTGGCTCAAATCAAAAAGAGTTACCTGATTTTAAGGTAATGTCTTCTCTTATGTTCTTTTGTTGTATTTTGCTTCTAAAACTCCTTAAACCCTTTTTATTCCATTATTTTGTAACAATAACAGTATATTAAATATAATAGGATTTTTTTATTAGAATTATTTGATTTACACTTACACACACCTCCTTCTAATGGTTAAAGAACATACTGTTTTTGTGGGTGGCGAAGTACTGCCTCACAAAACGATGATTGTTTTATTTTCTTTTAACACCATTCATGGTGGCCATTAAGATGTCACTATATTTATATATGATATATATTATATTTATGTTTTCCTTATGCTACTTTATTTTTCATTTATGGCATACATTTATGGTTTCCAATATGGGTAAACACGATAATTTCATTTTAGGAAGTGCGGACTACCACCCCCTCAAAGTGATTTGAATCGTTAATGCCTTATGTGGGAAATATAAAAGAAGGAGTTAAATGACATTATATTATATTGGAATTATAATAAACCTTTATATCATCATGATTTCATTCCATTAAATATGAAATAGAAATGAAAGTATTGTTCATGCGTACGTCTTACCGTCTCCATGAACAGTGCATTTCATTTCTTACCTCTAAATGTTAGGTAATATTATAAATGCATGTATATAATGGATATATTTGATATATATGATATCAAGATCGTTAATATAATTCTAGAAATAATGTGTATTTTACCACATGAAAAACTTGTAATTATAAGAAGTTTATTGTTGACTCAACTACCAAAGATCGACAAAACGGCCGTTATTAACATAAATGACTACATAATTTTCATAACATGGTAATAAGTGATATAAAAAGAATAATGAACTTGAAAAATGTTCTTAAGAAAATATAAATTAACTATAGTTTATTATTCAGGATATTAAAGAATGATCGAGTCAAGTCGGACATGAGGTAAGGGACTTCGTCTCAATCTCCTTTCATTGAGGCATATTTTATTTTATACACAACTTTCTTTTATGCGGTGTATAAACCCGTTTGAAGTTTACTTTTATTCAAAAGGAATCTTTTTATACAAAGGATTTTTACTAAATGAAAAAAGGAATGTTCTATCTTACATTCACTGTGACAATGACTTCCCCTCCACCGTGACCATTATTTGAGTTTCGGCATCCTCTACAAGCCATAAAATTTTTTTAAATGAAAAAGAAATACCATGTTTTACTTTTCTTTTATTTTGGTATTGAAAATGGTTTTTTTATATCAATGTGTTGTATTGATATCTTGTGATTGAAATGTGGAAATGTTATGTTTTCTTTATGCATGTTTTATGTGATACGACTATGTTATGGTTTATGATATGTTTAAACCTTTTCATATAAGGAATGCATTGGACTTAGTAAGTGACGAGTGGAGCCTGATATTGCTCCTCGATGCATTGGTAGGTCTCATGGGACAAACTAGTGTCTTGTCATGAGGCCTTGACAAAATCTTATTTGTAGTCTTGGCACGAGGCCTTAGCTACATAGTTATGATAGTCTGGTATTATGCATTCCATCATTATAAAAGGGGTTATTGATATTGCATGTGATTATTCCACTAGTAGAATATCCATGTGAATAACTAAATAGCATTATTTCAATTTATTTTTTCCATACTATGTTTAAGTTCATGTTTAAAATGATTTTGTTTTAGTTATAGATTGCCTTAAATTTTTATGCTTATTTATGAAAGTTTCCGCTATATTTTTATCCTTACTGAGAATTTGAGCTCACCCCTTTCTATGTTTTATTTTTCCCAGGACGTGAAGAAATATTTTATGACTGACCTGCATGGATAGTCTGAAGGGGATATGAGTGTGGACTATGGAGACTATGTTACTGTAGTTTTTTACTTTATGATGTAATTTAAGACTTATGAATATATCTAGTGTTTCTAAGGCTACTAAACTAATCGGTATTTCGAGACCTGATCTTTTGTCATCATGCCAATGTTACGTAATAATGCACCGACTCTGGGTAACTGAGGTCGGGGCATTACAAGGGGAGAGTCAAGACCTCAACCATCATCTGAAGAAGAGACTTATCAAGGCATTACTGGTGTTGGGGGATGTTTTGAAGAGGATTGAATGAGGTATGGGCCGGTGCATTCATCCTCTTATGCCTTAGTGGGTATGGCATGGATTTTCTTTATCTCTAAGGATGGTTTAATTGGATTTTAATTCAATAATTCACCATTATCGTGGGTTTCAGTATATTCATCGATACTACTTAACTCATCAGATATTACCAAAATCATGAGGACTATAGAATACACATTCGACATTGGACTCATTCACTTTACCTCTTTGATGGGAAGTACATATTATTCACTAAAATGCTTTAAGGGGTTTATGGGGACCATCTTCAAACTGTTTGGGGTGGTTTTCCAATCAATTCCATCGAATGAAGGTCACTTCCCTTTATTCACATAGAATCCTGCATCGATATACCGAAACTCGCAAGATTCAACTGTGAACATATCAGCGTATAACATCCCATTCTGTCCATTGTTTCCATATTCGATTCACTAGTGGTATGATGACAGAATCACCTTTTGTTGATGCCACCAAGGCCTTACCATAAGAACATTGGAGTCAATGTTTTGTTGAACCACTATAAATTTTGAGTAGGTTACCAAGTCATAAAATTGAGTTTTGAGCTTGATTTGGCCAACGATTTCTACTCACTTTTATCATAACCAAATTGGGTTGTGGCTGAGTGAATTAGGATATCTTTGTCACAACCCATCTGATGGGGTGCTTTCTATAACGAACCAATGTTTTTCAATGGACATTCCCTTCTTATAATTATGTCATAAAATCGCATGAAAACACAACATAATGAACTATTAAGTGATAAGTGACCTTTAAAAATAAGTTTGTCACTTATGTGTTCGGAATTTTAAAAATATGACATACACGGTTGAGTTCAGGATGATTTTTGGAGTCTAATAAAACAAAAATAATTTTTTGGTGAATAGTAACCTACTCTTATTAATAGTAACATACCCTTATGAATAGTAATATGACCCGTATTAATAGTAAAGCATCCAAAATAAGAGTAACCTTACCCTTGAATAATTAAATTAAATTTATACATATTAGAAAGTGACAATTCGACCTTAGTAAACATTTTGGTATTCTGTATGTCATAAATAATTAATTATAATTAATTAATTAATTTAAAAAAAAATATTTTCCTAAAATATGTTCATAAATTATTGAATCAATGTATTATAGTTTTTAGATAATTTTATAAGACCCTATGTAATTTTTAAAAGCACTTTAAATTGAGTTTTAATTTTAAAAACTGTTTTTTAAGTAAATTATGATTTTAATTTAGTATTAAATTAATCATAGTTAGAAAATTATTTTTGAAAAATGGAGTTCATTTTTCAACTCTACATGTCTAAAAATGGTTGGGGTAAATTTTTTTGGTTTTTCTGAAATACATGAATTTTTTATGAATAGTGAAATACCATAATTTACAAAAATAAGTTAAATAAGCTAATTGTAGAGTCATGTGTGATGTTATGCTGATGTATGCCCACATGGATCGAGATCACATGATACAATTACTATTATTTTTCATTGAAGACTCATTATTCCTTGTCTTATGGGAAATTAATAAACTAATGAATTTTATATTAAGGGAACCCCTCTCCCCTCCACTATAAAAACCACCATTCACACCCTCATTTCCTCACACCTCTCAAACTAAAATACTTCCCTAAAACTGCCCAAACATCGTCCCTAGCCCCTCTCCCACGTTCAAGATCTTCTGGACTCATCAAAATTCCAATCCTAGCTTCCTTAAGGAGGATCTCAAGAGGAAGATTTAAGAGGTAATTTCTCTCTCTTTTCTCCTTTAATTTCCTTTCAAGTTCAAGTTAATTTCTTGATATCTCCCCACCTATCTTCATTTAAATGGTATTGTAACTCCATTATTATACATATAATGTAATTTTTTGATGCTAATTGGATATTATATCATCCAAACCCCTTTCCCTCTTCCTTTTATTTTTTTAAGGAGAATGTTGTTCGTGAGGTGTTAATTTATCACCTTCAAGAACGACGAGTTTTCTTCTTCCATTTATACCTTCATATTTAATCATGAAAAACTTATTAGGGTTGAACCAGAACATTTCATATGTATTATCTCTTATTTAACGTTCTGGAACTAACTTATGACCATAGTGATAGTGATAAAATAAAATAAGTTCATTATGATCGAAAAATCGCTCAAATTAACCCAAACAATCATCATTTAATTCTTATCTAATGATTCATCCAAATTGATCTAATATAATTCATTATAAAATCATTAAAACTCATGTAATATCATTAATAACATGAAATATCAGTTATGTATGTTTACCCATGTTCTACCCGAACTTCAATTTAAGAATACAAGTGAACCACTCAAGAAAACCATAAACACAAACATTCCCAAATAATGTTTTTAAACTCTATAACTCATCAAAAGGAACATAAAATCACTTAATGAAACCATAATGAACCATATTAATGTACACAAGGTTTTTTATTTATAATTAATGAATATAATGTCATTATATAGGGCATTAAAGTGAAGGAATCATTCGGATACAAGGTAAGTGGAAATTCTCGAACCCAACATTCATCCTTCAGGTTCTCCCTCTTTCACTCCATTATTTTTGATATAGTTACTCCATAAAGATTATTTGTTAACAATTGTCTTTACTTTTATAGGATATATATGTTTTTCACTGTTATTTATTAAAAACAAAATGTTTTCCAAAAGAAATCTTCTTTCAATAACACACCTTTTACCTCTCATTCAAGATTCACGGTTCTTGTAACATGTATGTTATTCCCTCATTCTTTTGGGAACCAAATATTTATGAATGTGTTCTTATGAGATGAAAATAATTATTTTTCATGGTTTCATTATGTTCATTTACGTTATATGGTCATTTTGGCATTCAAGATAAATGATAATTGTATGATGTGACGGGTGCGCCCGAAATTATATAGCGCAATATGAATGCTTAACTATGACAGGTGCGCCCGGAATTATATATCGCTCCAATGAATTGGTTAAAGTGATTAATATCATGAGTAAATGTGAAATTATTAGTGAAAATATTATAGATTTGTTCCCATGTATGTGTGGTAGTTTACCACTAAGACATGATGATTCATTTTTATGCATTTTCACATTTCAAGTCTTTTATTAATGCTTCCTCTCATGTTCATGATCTTTTTCCCATGTTATTATTATGATCACCCCATACTATATTGTTCTTTTCTATCCTATTACTAGGTTCCTAGCTCACCCCTTTTGATGTATATCCTCAGATGGCTACACATTCTAAAGATAGGGCAAGTGCCAATAAGAAGCTAGAGAAGAAGAAATTAAATAAATGTTTATGCTTGATGTTGTAATTGTTATGTATAGTCCTAGTTTTCACAAGTCACTAAACCTTTGGATCCTATATATGTAATACTATTATGTTTTTTATCTTTAAAATTATGTAATAGTAATGTAATAAATGGAAGGGTCGCTATAGTTTGTATTATAGGAAAGGTTTAGTTATTTTGGGAATTAGGATTAGTGAACCCTAGAGAAAACCTCTATCATGATACTGAGTACAAATATGCACCCAAGAAGCTTTACATAGGGATCCAATATGTTATGATTTTAGTATAAATTGTTCAAATGAATAAGTTATGTATTCATTACTTGTTTACTTATGTTTTGTTCTAACCTTTTCTATTTTAGAAAATGGTGGGAACCAGGTGAAATCAGGCCAACAAATCATGTGAGGGCCAATGCAACGACTACCTGAAAGACATCCCTAATGATTTGTGAGGTGGAGTTTAGAAAATCATGGTGATGCTTAACCAATTATCTCATGTTATGAACAATAACCGTAAAAATGGGGAACATCCTCCTTCACCAAAGAGGGAGCAACTGGCTATCGAAGTTTTTATGTGGCAACGACCACCGATGTTTAGTGGATCCTACGATCCACTAGTTGCGGAACAGTGGGTCAACTCCAAGGACAAAATATTTTTTGTTCTTCACTGTTCTGAGAAGGAGAAGGTGACCCTATCCATTTATCATCTAGACGGAGAAGTCGATCAATGGTGGGATTTTATTAAGAACCCCAAGCCAAGGGAGGAAATTGAAGAGATTGAATGGGAAGACTTTAAGATAATGTTTCTTAATAAGTATTTCCCAAGAACTGTTCGCACGATGATAGAGAAGAATTCATAGAGCTCAAGATAAAAGAAGGATAATATATCACAACCTATGAAGCAAATTTCACAAGTTATACAAGGCACGCTTTGGGTTTTGTTATCAAAAATGATAGCAAAATTGATAGATTCTTTAGTGGATTAAAACCACACATTCAAAATGATCTTGAAATTCTAGAATTTGGGAGTTATGAATACGTTGTTCGATGTGGTCAAAAAGTGGAGATGGAGTTTGTATAATGGTCCCATGGCTATGGTGACAAGAAAAAAATGATTTATTTTTAATCCGGTGGATCTATTGATAAGGGTGCGAAGAAAACTCAATGACCCACATGCCAAAAATGTGGAATGTTGCACCATGGGTACTACCTCAAAGGGATTGGGATATGCTTCAAGTGTGGTAAAGAAGGACTCCATGCTCAAGAGTGTCAAGATGTAACAACCCAAGTAAATAATGATTATGAAATTATTATATTCATTCATATTTGTGAATAAAATTTTAATATTAATTTAAAGGGAATGCCATGCTTGATGGCATACCCAATATTCAACAACGAGTTTCTTGGAAATCTTACATTGCACTCTAATAATAAAATAATATTATTTTAAATGGTAGTTAATTCATAGCCATTGTAATGGAGGGAATGAACAAAACTAACTACAAAATTATTATATATGTTTGTCAAATTTTTTTACTTTTATCCAATAAATGATAGAGGCTTAAAATGCGAATGAATAAAATTTTAAGCGTAAATATTCTAATATTTTTTAAAAGGTCGATTAACCGCCTTTTGATGGAGAAACCTTTTTAAATCCACTTTTTGACAATTTTATATGTTATATTGGACCAAATAAAATCCTCCTTTATAATTAGGACATCAAAATTTACTTTGTGTATGTTTTTGTTATTTTTTCAAAAAAGTTTATTTTTAATGAATAAGTGAAAAATGTTGTATTTTAATTAAAAACCTATTTTTAATCTAATTTATTTATATGATTAGATCATATTTTGAATTGGTTCTAAAATGAAATTAGAATATATTTTTACCATTTAATCCAATGGTGGTCATTGGAATTAATTTCACTTTCAAATTGGACTTAAACAAGTATTAATCTTTTAATAGATATTGTTTCTTAAAAACATTCTATTTGTTTTGACAGCGCGAATTAATTATTAAATTAATGAATGAAACTTATATGTTCTGAATTTTGTAAAATAGAAATCATTTTGGAATTCGGATTATCAAATATATCTTACGGTGAATTTTTGGCATTTTTCTAAAAAACATCAATTTTTGATGAATAGTGAAACCACTAAGTGGTAGTTAAAAAATGATTTTTTATTTAAATTAAACATTACCACTTCTGTGATTTGAATTTAAAAAATCCAACATACATGGTTTTCATTAGGATGTAAAATGTGGTTCAATGGGATTACAATAATTTTTTGGAGAATAGTAACTTTTAAGTTTTATTAATCGCGATTAAAGTTAATTAGTGTAATATAAGGTTAATATAATGATATAATAATATGAAATTACCTTTACACATGTCCTACACTTATTGGATAAGTCATGGCCTACCAGGACAATCCATGGGTCATCTTTGGGACCCCATTGTCCAATTGGGTAAGAAAATGACATTAATAACTTTTTATTTAAACTTAAAATAAAAATGTCACAAACATGTATTGTTTTACTATAGAAATTTTTACATGGGGTTATACAAGTCATATTTTTTACTATAAATATTAATTAGAAATCTAAAAATATTTCCTACATCATGATATTTTTTTATAATTTTTATACATTAAATAAATAAATTTATTCATAACACCATGACGATGCAATGATTACATCATTAATGAACGATTTAAATAAAATGATAAGATAAGGTAACATATAAGACATAAACTTGTCAAAAAACTATTTTATGGGTGGATTTAGAACCTTTATCACCTTATCCTAGAAATATATAATTTTGGGACCTTTAATATCTGAAAATCATTTTATAATAGAGTAACTTTTCAAGACATTCCAAGAGTGCCCCTCCTCCCTCTTATAAAAGGCCCCCACCTCTACCCACACCTATCAAGACTTTGGCTTGACCAAAATCTACTCATTTTATCTCTCCACATCCCTATATTCATCTTAGAATCCTTACCTTAGGCATAAAGCTCTTCAAGAAACCCTTTTGGTTCAAACCAAAGGGAGTTACCCTATTTAAAGGTAATGTCCTATCTTATGTTCTTTTGTTTTATTTTGCTTCTCCAACCCCATAAGATCTTTTTATTCCTTTATTTTGTTACAAAAACAGTATCTTAAATATACTAGGATTTTTTATGAGAAGTATTCGAGATACACTTACACACACACCTCTGTCTAATGGTTAAAGAACATACTGCTTCCGTGGATGGCAAATTACTGCCTCACGAAACGATGATTGTTCTATCTTCTCCTACCACCTCTAATGGTGGCCATTATGATGGCAAAATATTTATTTACGGTATATATTATATTTATTTCCTCTCTAATCTTCTGTATTTTACATTTAAAACATACCTTTATTCTTTTCATGTTGTGCAAATGCGATAATTTCATTTGAGGAAGTGTGGACTATCGCCCCCTCAAGTGATGTGACTCATTCATGCAATACATGGAATGTATAAAGAATGAAATCAATGATCTTATGTGACCTATATAACATATATATTATACTGGAATTAGAATATATATATATATATCTCTCATTTATTTTTAATTCCATTAAATACAAAATAGAAATGAAAGTAGTGTTCATGCGAACATACGACTTACCGTCTCCATGAACGGTGCATTTCATTTGTTAAATTTAAATGTTATGTAATATTATAAATGAAAGTATATACTGGATATATATGATATATATGATATCTACATCATGAATATAATTATGGATATAATGGATATTTTACCACATGAACAACTTTTAATTATAAGAAGTTTATTTTGGACTCAAGTACCAATGATCGACAAAACGACCGTTATTAACTTAAATAATTACATAATTTTCATAACATGGTAATAATTGATATAAAAGGAATAATTAACTTGAAAAATGTTCTTAATCAAGTAGAAATTAACTCTAGTTTATTATTCAGGAATATAAAGAAACGAACAAGACAAGTCGGAATTGAGGTAAGGGATCCTACCTCTCTCTTTCTTTTCAAGTAATCTATTTTATGTAATTTCTTTTATGATCCATATTATTCTATTGGAGGATGTTATTTAATATTCACCATAATGTAATTTTTATTTTCATATGATGATAGACCCCCTCCTACTCTCATCAATTCATTTTAAGAATCTTTAAGTGGCGTCGTTAGGCTGCCTAGTTTTCGTAAGGGATTTTTCATCTCACTTTTATTACCATGGTATTTATGCTACATTTTCCACTATTTACTTTGAGTGGTGTATGTACTGACCATTGTTCTACTATTTATGTAATATAATTTAATTTATGGGTATTTACATCTACATTGTATGACCCTTATTTCATGGGGTGTATGTTTCGAAAGTTACCCAAATTCGTAAGGGAACCTTTCACCCTCCTCATTTAAAAAGACTTATTTTTGTTAGGTCTTTTAATATTTTTATGATTTATATGTTCATATATATCCTTATTTCTGTAAATTTTATGTCCAAGTGATGAGATACCCCTTTTTATCTCTCATCATCTCATTTTCTGAATTCTAAAGTGAAGTCGTTAGGCTGTCGAATTTCTTTAAGGGAACTTCTTAACCCAATTTCAATTATTTGGGTTAAACCTCTACTTCTTGTTTTTATTATGACATTATTATGTGTGGAATCTCTATATTGTAATTTCCACAAACCTTTGTGTGGATATAATATTTCTACACATAATCATCTCATTGATAAATTCTTACGTCATTTATATGAACTTGTATGAGAAATTATAACTCAATATCATTTCATTGAGTTAAATACCGATGTCATTGGTTTTGTTTTTCCAAGAGTATGTGTGAATGACCTCTGATTTCTTTACACTTGATATCCACTTATATTGGGTGTATTTATACTTTTCACACATAATTATGTCATTGATTTATCCTTGCACTAATGACATGATCTTTGAATGGGATTACATCTCAATTTCTCTTCCTTGAGACACTTCTTGATGATATGCACTTTTATTCTTTTTAAAGTGTATATATAGCTCATTTGACATTACATATCCATATTATGTCTATAATCAAGTCATTTAAACGTTTTTAAAGTGGTCTACTTTCATGTGGATTATAATTTAAATGTTCAAAATCGAAAAGGACTCTTTTATTAAAAATTGTTTTAAATGGTTTTAACGATTTATTCTTTTAAACATTTATCATCCATGTCCATGTTTTAAAAATGGGTTTAAGGATTTATTTATATGTAAATGAATGTTTTAAAACCCTTTCAAAAGTTTCAACGTGGTATCGGACACTTTGATTCTAAAATCTCTTTTAAATGTCTTCTTTTACTATTTTCAAAGTATTAAGGCATTTTTTCTCTCATAGAGTTTTAATGATTTTATTAGATGTTTTTATTTATGATAATATCATGATGTGATCTCTTGTGATTGAAATTTGGAAATTTTATGTTTCTTTTATGCATGTTTTAAGTGTTATTATTATGATATGGTTCTTGGGAAATGTTTATAAAATCAGGTGGTTCCATGATAAACTAAGGGCGGTGAGCCTGATATAGCTCTCCAATGCATTGGGTAGCGTGAAGGAGTTAAACGGTAAAGTTTATCCGAAGAGATTTATGTAATATACTATGATTGGTATTCCAAACGTAACCATGAGAGTTACTCTCTACGTAAGAATGTAATGAATTCCTCAAGTTAATTTTACGTCTTATGCTTTCTACGAGTTATTTATAAATCTTATGATTTCATGAGGTATGTTAAAGTGATTTTGTTTTATGATTAAAGTGTGTTCTCCTTGATTCTTTTGTATACATGGACTAATGTTTCCCTTACGTATTTTTATATCCCTTACTGAGCTTTTTGTGCTCATCCCACGCTTTTGAAATGTCTTCCATTGGACTTAAAGTGGAATACGGTCAATGATGGGATGAAGAAAATGTCATGATATCTAAAACATGGAACAACACATGAATCTTTTGTTCAAGAGTTTATATTTTGTGAAAAAATGGAAACTGAGTAGATGTGCCTACCTTGTAATCTTTGAGATGATATAGTTATGTCATAATTCTCTAAAACACTAAACCTGAAAAGATCCTCAATGTGAATTATTCAATTAATTCAAGAATATGTATTGTACTAAGGTCGGGTCCTTATAGTTGGTATCAGAGGTCGGTTTAGATAACTTTAGAGGTTAGAGTGTTGTTTAAGTATAAATGAAAAGTTTTGTATAACCACAATGGTTATTATATTAGATAGAGTCATTGTTATTTAAGAAAGTTGGAATGAGTTTGATATAACTTGGATAATTAGATCTTAGTGTTTATCTTCCTCTTTAGTACATGATGATTTTTTTGATATACTCACACTGACCTTTTTGGTTTTAGTAAATGGATGGATCTTGCAAGCACCAAAGTGACAATGGGTTTGAAGAAAACTATGGTGGTTCACTGATTAAGAGACTTGATGAAATGGGGGATTCAATGAGAAATCTCGTGGTTATTCTAAACCAACTATCAGGAGTCATGATCAACCACTTGAACCTTGGTGAGTTCTCTAATGCATCATGTACGAGAGAACCAACATGATGTGGAAGTTCAGGTAATAATTATAAAGGTAACCATTAGGGTTTATATGATCTTTTGAGGTCATTATGGGTTACTATATGTTATGATGGAATATGAACGACATGAGATAAACATGAACCTAAATTATGTTATGGTTATTTTTGAATATTTTGTCGATTTTTGGGGAATGTTATAAGAATTCTGTAGTTTTGGAAAAAGGACAACACGTAGACTGTGTGACAACCTATCGCGTCAGACGAAGCTGCGGGAATCGAACCCACAACCAAAGTGAGACTGGTATTTATCACCTACCACTGGATTACGTGAAGTCCCTGGTTAGATTGACTAATTATTTTTAGTTATATGATCTTATGAATCTATAATAACTTGATTTTGGGTTATATATGGAAATTATTAACCTATAATAGATGATATCTGATTAGGTTAATTACTTTTCAGGATGAGACTTTAAGAGTAACTGATGATTGGAGATAAATGTTACGGTTTATCTTGGAAGACTAAGTGATTAAATCCTTCACAGATTTGGGTTTCAATCATAGTTTTGATTTCTTTTAAGAATTTTATGGATAGATGTTTATTGAATGGTCTTTGTTGAACTTTGGGTTATGTTTAACAAATTTTGGAGATTAAGAATAGATTTTTTTATAAAGGATTTTCCTTTTTGGGTATTATCTGATATTATACTAACCTTTTTTTGTTTTGGTTAAGGTCTAAAGACATGGGAAATATATAGTTCTCTTTTTTGGATCAGGTGATTCTCAAGAAGTTGATTATAGTACTCTAAATGTGAACAAGTCTTCCTAAATACTCGTCATTCGGAGAAAATATGATTTTGTGTAAGAAATCTAGTAAAAGTTGAAATTCAATATGATAAGTAAATATGTTTCCTTATGATTTAGTTAAGATCATAAATAAATTCCTCAATGAAAAGTAACTTAAAACTAAAATTTTGTCTGTTAACATTTCCTACTGGGGAATCAAATACCCTTAACCCATCACATGTTTGTGCCTTTCTGGTGGTTAACTTTCTCCTAAACATGTTTTTTATCACTCTCCATCAGAACATGAACCTTTATTTTTTCCTTCCATATCCACGTTTTCATGGAATCCTAGAATGGTTTAACTCGTGTGACCTTTGTACTTCGCTTTATTTATTTTAAAATGATAGTTTTATGGACTCTTGTTATGATGTGGGACTTTCAATGAAGTTTCTATGCCCAATTTTAAATATGTGAGGACACAATTCCCAAAAGGGGGAAGGATGTAACACCCCAAGTAAATAAAGAATATTACATTTTTATATTTATCCATATTTGTGAATAAAATTTTAATATTAATTTAAAGGGAACTCTATGCTTGATGGGATACCCAACACGCATCAACGAGTTTCTTGGAAATCTTACGTTGCACTCTAATAATAAAATAATATTATTTTAAATCGTAGTTAACGCCTTGCTGTTCTATTGGCGGGAATGAAAAAAACTAACTTCAAAAATATTATATATGCTTGTAAAATATTTTTACTTTTATCCAATAAATGTTAGAGGCTTAAAATGCGAATGAATCGAATTTTAAGTGTAAATATTCTAATATTCTTTAAAAGGACGATTAACTGCCTTTTGATGGATAACCATTTTTAAATCCACTTTTTGAAAATTTTATATGTTATATTATACCAAATAAAATCCTTCTTTAGAATAGGCACATCAAAAATTACTTTGTGTATGTTTTTTTTATTTTTTCGATAAAGTTCATTTTTAACGAATAAGTGAAAAAGGTTGTATTTTAATTCAAAACCTCATTTTCATCTGATTTATTTATATGATTAGATCATATTTTGAATTGGTTTTAAAGTTAAATTAGAATATATTTTTACCATTTAGTCCAATGGTGGTTATTGGAATTAATTTCACTTTTAAATTGGACTTAAACTAGTGTCAATATTTTAGTTGATATTGTTTCTTAAAAACATGCTATTTGTTTTGACAGCGGGAATTAATTATTCAATTAATTAATGAAACTTATATGTATTTAATTTTTTAAAATATACATCATTTTTGAATTCGGAATATCAAATATAGCTTATGGTGAATTTTTTGTATTTTTCTGAAAACTTCAATTTTTGATGAATTGTGAAACCACTAAGTGGTAGTTAAAAAAACTGATTTTTTGTTTAAATGAAACTTTACCACTTCTGTGATTTGAATTACGAAAATATTACATACATGGTTGTCATTAAGATGTAAAATGTGGTTCAATGGGATTAAAATAATTTTTTTGTGAATAGTAACTTTTATGTTTTATTAATCACGATTAAAGGTAATTAGTTTAATTTAAGGTAAATATAATGCTATAATAATATGAAATTACCTTTACACGTGTCCTACACTTATTGGATAATTCATGTCCGACCAATACAATCCATGGGTCATTTTGGGGACCCCATGGGGCCACTTGGGTAAGAAAATGACATTAATAACTTTTTATTTAAAGTTAAAATAAAAATGTCATAAACATGTATTGTGTTACTAATATAATTTTTACATGGGGTTATACACGTCATATTTTTTACTGTAAATATTAATTAGAAATATAAAAATATTTCTTACATCATGATATTTATTTATAATTTTTAGCCATTAAATAAATAAATTTATCTATGACACCATGATGATGCAGTGATTACCTCATTAATGAATGATTTAAATAAAATGAGAAGATAAGGTAAAATCTAAGACATAAACTTGTCAAAAACCTATTGGATGGATTTATTTCGATCCCTTAGCACCTTATCCTCAAAATATATAATTGTGGGACCTTTAATATCCGAAAATCATTTTATAATAAAGTAACATTTCAAGACATTCCAAGAGTGACCCTCCTCCCTCTTATAAAAGGCCCTCACCTCTACCCCCAGACCCACACCTCTCAAGACTTTGGCTCGACCAAACTCTACTCATTGTATCTCTACAAATCCCTATATTCATCCTAGAAGCCTTACCTTAGGCATAAATCTCTTCAAGAAACCCTTTTGGTTCAAACCAAAGGGAGTTACCTGATTTAAAGGTAATGTCCGCTCTTATGTTCTTTTGTTTTATTTTGCTTCTCCAACCCCCTAAAATCTTATTATTCCATTGTTTTGTAACAACACCAGTATCTTCAATATACTTGGATGTTTTTATTATAATTATTTTAGCTACACTTACACACACCTCCGTCTAATGGTTAAAGAACATACTGTTTCCGTGGATGGAGAATTACTGCCTCATGAAACGATGATTATTCTATCTTCTCCTACCACCTCTCATGGTGGCCATTATAATGGAAATATATTTATTTATGATATATATTATACTTATTTCCTCTCTAATATTATGTATTTTACATTTAAAACATACCTTTATTCTTTTCATGTTGTGCAAATGCCATAATTTCATTTGAGGAAGTGTGGACTACCGCCCACTCAAATGATGTGACTCGTTCATGCAATACATGGAATGTATAAAGAATGAAATTAATAAACTAATGTGACTTATATACCATATATATTATACTGGAATTATAATATATATATATATATCATTTATTTTTAATTCCATTAAATACAAAATAGAAATGAAAGTAGCGTTCATGCGTACGTATGGCTTACCGTCTCCATGAATGGTGCATTTCATTTCTTACCTTTAAATGTTATGTAATATTATAAATGAAAGTATACACTGGATATATTTGATATATATGATTTCTAAATCATGAATATAATTCTGGATATAATGGATATTTTACTTCATTAACAAGTTGTAATTATAAGAACTTTATTTTTGACTGAAGTACCAATGATCGACAAAACGACAGTTATTAACATAAATAATTACATAATGTTAGTATCATGGTAATAAGTGATATAAACAGAATAATGAACTTGAAAAATGTTCTTAATCAAGTATAAATTAACTCTAGTTTATTATTCAGGAATATAAAGAAACGAACAAGACAAGTCGGACTTGAGGTAAGGGATCCTACCTCTCTCTTTCTTTTCAAGTAATCTATTTTATGTCATTTCTTTTATGATACATATTCATAGGTTGGAGGATGTTCTTTAATATTCACCATACTATAATTTTATTCATATTATGAGAGACCCCCTCTTACTCTCATCAATTCATTTTAAGAATCATTAAGTGGCGTCGTTAGGCTTCCGAGTTTTTGTAAGGGATTTTTCATCTCACTTTTATTCCCGTAAGATTTATGCTACATTTTCCACTATTTACTTTGAGTGGTGTATGTACTTCCCATTATTCTACTATTTATGTAATATAATTTAATTTATGGGTATTCACATCTTCATTGTATGACCCTTCTTCCATGGGGTGTACATTTCGAAAGTTACCCAAATCGGTAAGGGAACCTTTCACCATCCTCATTTAAAAAGACTTATTTTTGTTATGTATTTTAATATTATTATGATGGGATATGTTATTATATATCCTTATTGCGGTAAATGTTTTTTCCAAGTGACGAGATACCCATTTTTATCTATCATCATCTCATTTTCTGAATTCTAAAGTGACGATGTTAGGCTGTCAAATTTCTGTAAGGGAACTTCTTAACCCAATTTCAATTCTTTGGGTTAAACCTCTACTTCTTATTCTTATTATGCCAAGATTATGTTTAGAATATCTATGTTGTAATTTCCACAAATCCTTGTGTGGATATACTATTTCTACACATAATAATCTCATTGATAAATTCTTACGTCATTTATACGAACTTGTATGGGAAATTATAACTCAATATCATTTCATTGAGTTAAATACCTATGTCATTGGTTTTGTTTTTTCAAGAGTATGTGTGAATGAACTCTTGTTGTTTTACACCTGATATCCACTTATATTGGGTGTATTTATACTTGTCACCCATAATTATGTCATTGATTTATCCTTTCACTAATGACATGATCTTTGAATGGGATTACGTCTCAATTTATCTTTCTTGAGACACTTCTTGATGATATGCACCTTTATTCTTTTTAAAGTGTATATACAGCCCATTTGACATTCCATATCCATATTATGTCTATACTCAAGTTATTTAAATGTTTTTAAAATGGTCTACTTTCATGTGGCTTATAATTTAAATGTTCAAAATGGAAAAGGACTCTTTTATTAAAACATTGTTTTAAATGGTTTTAAAGATTTATTCATTTAAACATTTATCATCCATGTCCATGTTTTAAAAATGGTTTTATGGATTTATTTATATGGAAATTAATGTTTTAAAACCCTTTAAAAAGTATCGAAGTGGTATGGGACACTGTGATTCTAAAATCTCTTTTAAATGACTTCTTTTAATATTTTCAAGGTATAAAGGGATTTTTCTCTCAAAGAGTTTTAATGATTTTATTAGATGTTTTTATTTATGATAATATCATGATTTCATCTATTGTGATTGAAATGTGGAAATTTTATGTTTCTTTTATGCATGTTTAAAGTGTTGTGATTATGTTATGGTTCGTGGGCAATGTTAATGAAATCGGGTGGTTCCGTGATAAACTAAAGGCAGGTGATCCCAATATAGCTCTCCAATGCATTGGGTAACACGAAGGAGTTAAACAGTAAGGTTTCTCTAAAGAGATTTAGGGAATATACTATGATGGGTATTCCAAACATAACCATGAGGGTTACTCCCTACATAAGAATTTATTGAATGCCTCAAGTTACCTTTACGTATTATGATTTCTATGAGTTATTCATAAATATTATGATTTCATGAGGTATGTTAAAGTGATTTTGTTTTATGACTAAAGTGTGTTTTCCTTGATTCTTATGTATACGTGGACTAATGTTTCCTTTACGTATTTTTGTATCCCTTACTGAGCTTTTTGTGTTCATCTGAAGTTTTTGAAATGTCTTCCACATGACTTAAAGTGGAATACATTCAACGATGGGATCAAGGAAATGTCATGATGTCAACAATGTAATATTTGAGATGTAATAGTTATGTCCTAATTCACTAAAAATATAAACCTGAAAAGATCCTCAATGTGAATTATTCAATTAATTCATGAATATGTATTGTACTAAGGCCAGGTCCATATAGTTGGTATCAGAGGTCAATTTAGATAACTTTAGAGGTTATAGTGTTGTTTAAGCATAAGTAACAAGTTGTGTATAACGACAATGGTTATTATATTAGATAGAGTCATTGTTATTTATGAAAGTTGGAATGATTTTTAGATAACTTGGATAATTATATATTAGTTTTTATATTCCTCTTTAGTACATGATGATTTTGTTGATATACTCACACTGACATTTTTTGTTTTATTAAATGGATGGATATAGCAGGCACCAAAGTGACAATGGGTTTGAAGAAAATTGTGGTGGTTCTCTGATTAAGAGATTAGATGAAATGGGGGATTCAATGCTGAAATCTCGTGGTTATTCTAAACCAACTATCAGGAGTCATGGTCAACCACTTGAACCATGGTGAGTTCTCTAATGCATCATGTACGAGAGAACCAACTCGATGTGGAAGTTCAGGTAATAATTTTAAAGGTAACCATTATGGTTTATATGATCCTTACTTTTGAGGTAATTACGGGTTACTATATGTTATGATGGAATATGGACGACATGAGATAAAATTGAGGTTAAATTATGTTATGGTTATTTTTGAAGATTTTATCACTTTTTGGGTAATGTTATAAGAGTTATGTAGTTTTGTAAAAAGGACAACACGTAGTCCATGTGACAACCTGTCGCGTCGGACGAAGCTGCGGGAATCGAACCCACAACCAAAGTCCGACTGGTATTTATAGCCTACCACTAGTCTACGTGAAGTCTCTGGTTAGTTTGACTTATTCTTTTTAGTTAAGTGATCTTATGAATCTAGAATAAGTTGATTTTGGGTTATCTATGGAAATTATTAACCTATCATGGAGGATATGTGATTAGGTTATTTACTTTTCAGTTTGAGACTTTAAGAGTAACTGATGATTGGAGATAAATGTTAAGGTTTATCTTGGAAGACTATTTGATTAAATCCTTCAGATATTTGGGTTTCAAACTTAGTTTTGATTACTTAGAAGAATTTTATGGATAGATGTTTATTGAATGGTCTTTGTTGAACTTTGGGTATTGTTTGAAAAATTTTAGAGATTAAGAATAGATTTTTTTATAAAGGATTATCCTTTTTGGGTATTATATGATCTTGTACTAACCTTTTTGGTTTTGGTTTTGGTTAAGTTCTAAATACATGGGAAATATATAGTTTTCTTTTTTGGATTAGGTGATTCTCATGAAGTTGATTATAGTACTCTTAATGTGAACAACTCTTCTTAAATACTCATCTTTTGGAGAAAATATGAGTTTGTGTAAGAAATATAGTAAAAGTTGAAAGTCAACATGACAAGTAAGTATGTTTCCTTATGATTTATTTAAGCTCATAAATAAATTCCCCAATGAAAAGTAACATAAAACTAAAATGTTGTCTGTTAAAGTTTCCTACTGGGGAATCAAATATCGTTTAACTGGTGGTTAACTTTCTCCTAAACATGTTTTCTATCACTCTCCATCAGAACATGAACCTTTGTTTTTTTCTTCCATATCTACGTTTTCATGGAATCGTAGTATGGTTTAACTCGTGTGACCTCTGTACTTCACTTTCTTTATTTTAAAGTGATAGTTTTACTGACTCTTGTTCCGATGTGGTACTTTTAATGAAGTTTCTGAGCCCAATTTTAAAATTTTGAGGACGCAATTCCCAAAAGGGGGGAAGGATGCTACACACCAAGTAAATAAAGAATATGACATTTTTATATTTATCCATATTTTTGAATAAAATGTAAATATTAATTTAAAGGTAACGCTATGCTCGATGGCGTACCCAATACGCAACAACGAGTTTCTTGGAAATCTTACGTTGCACTCTAATAATAAAATAATATTATTTTAAATGGTAGTTAATGCCTAGCCATTGTAATGGAAGGAATGAACAGAAATAACTAAAAAAATATTATATATATTTGTCAAATATTTTTACTTTTATCCAATAAATGTTAGAGGCTTAAAATGCGAATGAATCCAATTTTAAGTGTAAATATTCTAATATTATTTAAAAGGTATATTAACCACCTTTTGATGGAGAACCCTTTTTAATTCCACTTTTGACAATTTTATATTTTATATTAGACCAAATAAAATCCTTCTTTATAATTGGGACATCAAAAATTACTTTTTGTATGTTTTTGTTATTTTTTCGATAGAGTTCATTTTTAATGAATAAGTGAAAAATGTTGTATTTTAATTCAAAACCTCTTTTTAATCTAATTTATTTATATGATTAGATGTTATTTTGAATTGGTTTTAAAGTGAAATTATAATATATTAATACCATTTAATCCAATGGTGGTCATTGGAATTAATTTCACTTTGAAATTGGACTTAAACTAGTGTGAATATTTTAATAGATATTGTTTCTTAAAAACATGCTATTTGTTTTGACAGCGGGAATTAATTATTCAATTGATTAATGAAACTTATATGTTTTGAATTTTTTAAAATAGTCAACATTTTTGATTTCAGAATATCAAATATATCTTAGGGTGAATTTTTCGTATTTTTCTGAAAAACTTCAATTTTTGATGAATAGTAAAACCACTAAGTGGTAGTAAAAAAACTGATTTTCGTTTAAATGAAACTTTACCACTTATGTGATTTGAATTTAAAAAATCCGACATACATGGTTGTCATTAATATGTAAAATTTGGTTCAATGGGATTAAAATAATTTTTTGGTGAATAGTAACTTTTAAGTTTTATTAATCATGATTAAAGGTAATTAGTGTAATTTAAGGTAAATATAATGATATAATAATATGAAATTACATTTAAACTTGTCCTACACTTATTGGATAAGTCATGGACGACCAAGACAATCCATGGGTCAACTTGGGTACCCCATGGGGCCACTTGGGTAAGAAAATGACATTAATAACTTTTTATTTAAAGTTAAAATAAAAATGTCACAAACATGTATTGTTTTTCTAAAGCAATTTTTACATGGGGTAATACAAGTCATATTTTTGACTATAAATATTCATCAAAAATATAAATAAATTTCCTACATCATGATATTTGTTTATAATTTTTAGGCATTAAATGAATAAATTTATTTACGACACCATGATGATGGAGTGATTACCTCATTAATGAACGATTTAAATAAAATGAGAAGATAAGGTAAAATTTAAGACATACACTTGTCAAAAACCTATTGGATGGGTGGATTTCAAACACTTATCACCTTATCTTCTAAATATATAACTATGGGACCTTTAATATCTGAAAAACATTTTATAATAATGTAACTTTTCAAGACATTCCAAGAGTGCCCCTCCTCCCTCATATAAAAGGCCCCCACCTCTACCCCCTTACCCACACCTCTCAAGCCTTTGGATCGACCAAAATCTGCTCATTTTATCTCTAGAAATCCCTCTATGAATCCTAGAAGCCTTACCATAGTCATAAAGCTCTTTAAGAAACCCTTTTGGTTCAAACCAAAGGGAGTTACCCGATTTAATGGTAATTTCCTCTCTTATGTTCTTTTGTTTTATTTTGCTTCTCCAACCCCCCTAAACTCTTTTTATTCCTTTCTTTTGTAACAACAGTAGTATATTAAATATACTAGTATGTTGTTATGAGAATTACTCGAGCTACACTTACACACACCTCCGTCTAATGGTTAAAGAACATACTGTTTCCATGGATTGCGAATTAATGCCTCACTAAACGTTGATTGTTCTATCTTCTCCTACCACCTCTCATGGTGGGAATTATGATGGGACTATATTTATTTATGATATATATTATATTTATTTCCTCTCTAATCTTATGTATTTTACATTTAAAACATACCTTTATTCTTTTCTTGTTGTGAAAATGCAATAATTTCATTTTAGGAAGTGTGGACTACCGCCCCCTCAAGTGATGTGACTCGTTCATGCAATACATGGAATGTATAAAGAATGAAATTAATAAACTTATGTGACCTATATAACATATATATTATACTATAATTATAATATATATGTATATCTCATTTATTTTTAATTCCATTAAAAACGAAATATAAATGAAAGTAGCGTTCATGCGTACGTACGGCTTACCGTCTCCATGAACGGTGCATTTCATTTCTTGCCTTTAAATGTTATTTAATATTATAAATTCAATTATATACTGGATATATATGATATATATGATATCTACATCATGAATATAATTCTGGATATAATGGATATTTTACCACATCAACAACTTGTAATTATAAGAAGTTTATTTTTGACTCCAGTACCAATGATCGACAAAACGACCATTATTAACATAAATAATTACATAGTGTTCATAACATGGTAATAAGTGATATAAAATGAATAATTAACTTGAAAAAGTTTCTTAAGCAAGTAGAAACTAACTCTAGTTTATTATTCAGGAATATAATGAAACGAACAAGAAAAGTCAGACTTGATGTAAGGGATCCTACCTCTCTCTTTCTTTTCAAGTAATCTATTTTATGTCATTTCTTTTATGATCCATATTATTATGTTGGATGGTGTTCTTTAATATTTACCATACTGTAATTTTTATTTTCATATGATGAGATACCCCCTCCTACTCTCATCAATTCATTTTAAGATTCTTTAAGTGGCGTCGTTAGGCTGCCGAGTTTTCGTAAGGGATTTTTCATTTCACTTTTATTCCCATTAGATTTATGCTACATTTGCCACTATTTACTTTGAGTGGTGTATGTACTGCCCATTATTCTACTATTTTTGTAATATACTTTAATTTATGGGTATTTACATCTTCATTGTATGACCCTTCTTCCATGGGGTGTACATTTCAATAGTTACCCAAATCGGTAAGGGAACCTTTCACCCTCCTCATTTAAAAAGACTTATTTTTGTTAGGTCTTTTAATCTTATTATGATGAGATATGTTCTTATATATCCTTATTGGTGTAAATTTTATGTCCAAGTGATGAGATACCACTTTTTATCTATCCTTATCTCATTTTATGAATTATAAAGTGACGATGTTAGGCTGTCGAATTTCTATAAGGGAACTTCTTAACCCAATTTCAATTCTTTGGGTTAAACCTCTACTTCATTTTTTTATTATTCCAAGATTATGTGTGGAATATCTATGTTGTAATTTAAAAAAACCTTTGTGTGGATATACTATTTCTACACATAATCATCTCATTGATAAATTCTTACATCATTTATTCAAACTTGTATGGGAAATTATAACTCAATATCATTTCATTGAGTTAAATACCTATGTCATTGGTTTTGTTTTTCCAAGAGTATGTGTGAATGACCTCTGATTGTTTTACAATTTATATCCACTTATATTGGGTGTATTTGTACTTATCGTACATAATTATTTCATTTATTTATCCTTGCACTAATGACCTGATCTTTGAATGGGATTACGTCTCAATTTGTCTTCCTTGAGACACTTCTTGATGATATGCACTTTTATTCTTTTTAAAGTTTATATACAGCCCATTTGAAATTCCATATCCATATTATGTCTATAATTAATTCATTTTAAAGTTTTTAAAATGGTCTACTTCCATGGGGGTTATAATTTACATGTTCAAAATGGAAAAGGACTCTTTTATTAAAACATTGTTTTAAATGGTTTTAAAGATTTATTCTTTTAAACATTTATCATCCATGTCAACTTTTTAAAAATGGTTTTAAGGATTTATTTATATGTAAATGAATGTTTTAAAACCCTTTCAAAAGTTTCAAAGTGTTATGGGACACTTTTATTCTAAAATCTCTTTTAAATGTCTTCTTTTAATATTTTCAAAGTATAAATGTATTTTTTCTCTCATAGAGTTTTAATAATTGTATTTGATGTTTTTATTTATGATAATATCATGATGTGATCTCTTATGATTGAAATGTCGAAATTTTATGTTACTTTTATGCATGTTTTAAGTGTTATGATTATGTTATGGTTCTTGGGAAATGTTTATGAAATCGGGTGGTTTTGTGATAAACTAAGGGCGGGTGATCCCGATATAGCTCTCCAATGAATTGGGTAAGGTGAAGAAGTTAAACGGTAATTTTTCTCCAAAGAGATTTAGGGAATATACTGTGATGGGTCTTCCAAATGTAACCATGAGGGTTACTCCCTACGTAAGAATGTAATTAATGCCTCAAGTTACCTTTAAATGTTATGCTTTCTATGAGTTATTCATAAATCTTATGATTTCATGAGGTATGTTAAAATGATTTTGTTTTATGAGTAATGTGTGTTTTCCTTTATTCTTATGTCTATGTGGACTAATGTTTCCTTTAGGTATTTTTATATCCCTTACTGAGCTTTTTGTGCTCATCCCAAATTTTTAAAATGTCTTCTATAGGACTTAAAGTGGAATACGGTCAACGATGGGATCAAGGAAATGTCATGATGTCTAAAACATGGAACTAGACATGACTCTTTTGTTTAATAGTTTATATTTTGTGAAAAAATGAAAACTGAGTAGATGTATCTACCTTGTAATCTTTGAGATGTAATAGTTATGTCCTAATTCTCTAAAACTCAAAACCTGAAAAGATCCTCAATGTAAATTATTCAATTAATTTAAGAATATGTATTGTACTAAGGCCGGGTCCTTATACAAAAAGAAACGAAAATAAACGATAGTGTGTCTGATGAAAGGAGAGAACCACTCATGGTTCAATTCTACAACTGTAGGGAGGTAGGGTACTATGCAAATCAGTGCACTAAACCTCGAGTTCTCGAGGTTATTCAACGGTAGTAACCACCAAATCCAAAGGAACAAGGGAAGGCCTATTCCATCACTACTACGGAGGTGGATCATGATAATAAAGTCGTACAAGGTACACTTCCTATTCACTCAAGAATAGAAAAAGTCTTATTTTATCCTGGTTCTACGCATTCCTTTATATCTTGAAAGTTTCCTATAACTATAGAATCGAAGCCCCGAAACCTTGATGTAGAAATATCTGTAAAAACATTAAGTGGTTCAATAATTGCAACCCAAGTGTACGACTCTTCTCCTATTGGCGTATGTGGGAAGATTCTTCCGGAAAATCTTGTAATACTTCCCTTTCTGGAATTTGACGCTATAATGGGAATGGATTGACTCTCGTTATAAAGAGCACATATCAACTGTTGGGAAAAGGAAATATCTTTTCATATTTCGAACCATCCCATACTCCTATAAAAATGCAAGGAAGATCATGAATCTCTTTTGAAAAATCCTTCAATGGTGTGCGTGTTGATTCACTATGAATAAGAATACCTCTCCCAAATGGTTGAGTCGAAGGAAAGTTCCAACCTTGAAGAAATGCCCATCGTGATTGAATACAGCGATGTACTTCCCGAAGAGTTACCCGGAATTCCCCCGGATCATGAGGTATTGTTCTTAATTGAACTAATACCCGGAGCTACTCCTATCTCAAAGTGTCCCTATAGGATGTCTCCTATCGAACTGGAGGAGTTAATGAAACAGCTGCAAGATCATCTAGACAAAGGGTTCATACGCCCTAGTGCATCACCTTTGGGTGCTCTAGTGCTCTTTGTGAAGAAGAAGGATGGAACAATGCATTTGTGTATCGATTATCAGGAACTCAAAAAGATCACTATAAAGAAAAACTATCCTATCCCTAGGATTGATAACTTGTTCCCCCAATTAAGAGGAGCTCAATACTTCTCAACGGTGGATCATCATTTTGGATATCATCACGTAAAGGTGAATAAGGGAGACATTCAGAAGACTGCCTTCCGTACAAGATATGGGCACTATGAGCTTTTGGTGATGCCCTTCGGACTTACTAATGTCCCTTAAATCTTCATGGATTTGATGAATAGAGTCATAATACATTACCTCGACAAATTTGTGGTAGTGTTTATTGATGATATTCTCATATACTCCATGATAAATGAGGAACATGAAGAATATATAAGACTTTTGTTGGAGACATTAAGAAAGGATAAGTTGAACGCAAATTTTAGCAAGTGTTACTTTTGGATGAATCAAGTCACGTTCCTGGGACATGTGATCACTAGTGAGGGAATTTTTTTAGATCCTTCAAAAACAAAGGTGATTGAGGAATCTCCCAGGCCCTCTAGTGTCACAGAAATCCGTAGTTTTCTTGGATTTGTTGGGTACTACAGACGTTTTGTCAGATACTTCTCATGATTGTCAAGCCTGCTAACTAAGTTAATAAGGAAAAGGGTAAAGTATGTCTGGATGGAAGAATGTGAGGGAAGCTTCAAGGATCTAAAGAGAAGTCTGATCACTCCACCTGTTGTCACACTACCTAAAAGTAGAGAATGTTTTCTGATATACAGTGATGCTTAAAAGAAAGTCATGGGTTGTGTACTCATGCTAAATGATAATGTGATAGCCTATGACTCAAGAATTTTGAGGATCCATGAGAAAAACTACCTGACGCATGATCTAGAGCTAGAAGCTATGATTTTTGCCTTGAAAATCCAGTGGCACTACCTTTATGGTGAGAAGTGTGACATATACACCAACCACGAGAGCCTAAAGTATATATTCACACAAAATGAGCTCAACATGCGTCAAAGGATATGGTTAGAGCTAATCAAGGATTATGATTTCTCTATTAACTTCTATCCTGGAAAGGTGAACAAGGTATCTGATGCACTGAGTAGAAAAGAACCGGGTACTCTATCAAGGTTGTGGATTGAGAAAGACCATATCTTCTTGGATATACAATGGATGGATTTGGAAATCATAAGGGAAGTGGATATATACTACCTTACCCAAATGATTACGTAACCATCCATACAAGAGGAGATTAAGGATGCACAAAGGGATGATGTGGGGATACAAAAGAGGGTGATGTAGTAAATGAGGGGAAGATTTACGATTTCCATATCGATGACGATGGTGTGATTCGGTTTGGAATGCGGCTTTGTGTACCTTAATCACTCAGAATAAAGAAGGAGCTATTGGACAATACACATAGCTTAACATTCTCTATCCATACTGGGAGTACCAAGATATACTGTGATCTTTGAGAACACTTCTGGTGGGATAACATGAAGAAGGAGATTGTAGAATATATATCAAGGTTCCTGGTATGTCTGAAAGTTAAAGCAGACTAAAAAAAGTCCAAAGGTATGATACATCCATTGCCTATACCCATGTGGAAATGGGAAAATGTTACTATGGAATTTTTCATAGGTCTCCCAAATACATCAAATGGAAATAATGTGATATGTGTTGTGGTTGATTGACTCACCAAGACTGCCCATTTTATCGCTATTCGGGAAGACCTCTCACTTGAACAACTTACAAAGATATATGTGAAGGAAGTGGTGAGACTGCACGGTGTTCCACTCTCAGCTGTCTCTGACTGTGATCCAAGATTCACATCTAAATTCTGGAGGATCCTTCAATATGCTTTGAGTAATGAATAAAATATCAGTACAACCTATCACCCCCAAACTGATGGCCAGTCTGAAAGAACTATTCAGACGCTTGAAGATATCCTAAGAGCCTACTCTCTTGAATTCAAAGGTGGTTGGGATCAACATCTCCCATTAGTTTAGTTCTCATATAACAATAGCTTCCACTCAAGTATTTAGATGGCTCCATATGAAGCTTTGTATGGAAAGCGATGTAGAACTCCAACCTATTGGGATGATGATGGAGAAAGAAAGCTACTTGGACCCGATATTGTTCATGAGATGATAGAGAAGGTTCAAGTCTACTAGAAACACATCAAATATGCTCAAAGTTGGAAAAAGAGTTGTACTGAAAACCATCAAATGGACATGGAGTTTGACGTTGGAGATAATGTCTTCCTTCCAATATATCCATGGAAGAGATTCATGTGATTTAGGAAGAAAGGGAATCTATTCCCATGGTATATTGGCCCCTTTGAGATCCTTGACCGCATATAAGTTGTGGCCTTTCTTCTTGCACTTCCACCAAATAAGGCCCATGTTCATGATGTGTTTCATGTATCACTACTAAGTAAATACATTCCAGACCCCTTACATGTACTAAACTCAGAGGTGGTGCAACTGGAAGATGATCTCTTTTATGAGGAGTAGCCAGTAAAGATTCTGGATCAAAGAGATAAGGTTCTACACAACAAGAAAACCCATCTTGTTAAAGTGTTGTGGAGTAACCATAAGTTTGAGGAAGCAACTTGGGATCCGGAAGAGGTAATGAAGGAGAAGTACCCTCAGTTGTTTGTGTAATGTGAAATTTTGGGGTTGAAATTTCTTAAGGGGGGAAGAATGTAACGACCCAAAGTTTTACAATGGAAATTCCCTTCTTATAATTATGTCATAAAATCACATGAAAACACAACATAATGAACTACTAAGTGATAAGTTACCTTTAAAAATTAGTTTTTCACTTCTGTGTTTGGAATTTTAAAAATATGACATACACGGTTGTGTTCAAGATAATTTTTGGAGTCTAATAAAACAAAAATAATTTTCGGTGAATAGTAACCTACCCTTATTAATAGTAACATACCCTTATGAATATTAATATGACACTTATGAATAGTAAATCATCCAACATAAGAGTAACCTTACACTTGAATAATTAAATAAAATTTAGACATATTAGAAAGGGAAAATTCGATCTTAGTAAACGTTTTGGTATTTTGTAATTCATAAAAAATTAAATATAAATAATTAATTAAATTAAAAGAAAATTTATTGTACTAAAATATGTTCATAAATTATCTAATCAATGTCTTATAGTTTTTAGATAATTTTATAAGACCCTGCATAATTTTTGAAAGCACTATAAAATCAGTTTTAATTTTAAAAAATGTCTTTTTAAGTAAATTATCATTTTAATTAAATATTAAATTAATAATATTTAGAAAATTATTTTTTAAAAATGGGCTTTATTTTTTTACTCTACACGTTGAAAAATGGTTGGGGTAAATTTTTGGGATTTTTCTAAAATACTTGAATATTTGATGAATAGTGAAATACCATAATTTACCAAAATAAGTTAAATAAGGTAATTATAGATTCATGTGTGATGTTCTGGTGATGTAATCCCACTTGGTTCGGGATCACATGATAATATTACTATTCTTGGCCATTAAAGACTCACTTTTCCCTGTTTTAGGGGAAATTAATAAAGTAATGAATTTTATATTAAAGAAACCCCTCTTCCCTCCACTATAAAAACCACCCTTCACACCCTCATTTCCTCACACCTCTTAAGCTCCAAGCCTTATCTAAACTCTGCCCAAACATCTTCCCTAGCCCTTCTCCCACATTATAGTGCTTCTGGTCTCATCATTACACCAATCCTAGCTTCTTTAAGGAGGATCTCAAGAGGATGATTTAAGAGGTAATTTCTCTCCCTCTTCTCCTTTAATTTCCTTTCAAGTTCATGTTCATTTCTTGATCTCTACCCACATATCTTCATAAAAATGGTATTTTAACTCTAGTATTATAAATCTAATGGAATTTTATGATGCTAATGGGATATTATATCATCCATACACCTTTCCCTCTTTATTTTATTTTATTAAGGAGAATGTTGTTCGTGAGGTGTTAATTTATCACCTTCAAGAACAATGAGTTTTATTTTTCAATTTATACCTTTAGATCAGGTAATAAAACCATTATTATGGTTTAAATAGAACATTTTATATGTATTATCACCTATTTAAAGTTCTTGAACTAAATTATGACCATATTTCTAGTGATAAAATAAAACAAGTTCATTAAGATCGAAAAATCATTCAAATTAACCCAAACAATCATCATTTAATTCTTATCTAATGATTCATCCACATGGATCTAATATAATTAATTATAAAATCATTCAAACTCTTGTAATATCATTAATAACATTAAATAAACGTTTGGGAAGTTTACCCATGTTCTACCCGAACTTTAATTTAAGAATACAAGTGAACCACTCAAGAAAACCATAAACACAAACATTCCCAAATAATGTTTTTAAACTCTATAACGCATCCAAAGGAACATAAAATCACTTATTGAAACCATAATGAACCATATTATTGTACAAAAGGTTCTTTATTTCTAATTAATTAATATAATGTCATTATACAGGACATTAAAGAGAAGGAATACTTCGGATACAAGGTAAGGGGAAATTCTCGAACCCAACTTTCATCCTTCGGGCTCTCCCTCTTTCACTCCATTCCTTTTAATATGGTTACTTCTTAAAGATAATTTTTTCATAATTTTTTTAATTTTATAGGACATACATGTTTTTCACTAGTATTTATGAAAAACCAAATTTTTTCCAAAAGAACTCTTCTTTCAAGAACACACCTTTTACATATCATTCAAGATTGACGGTTCTTATAACATGTATGTTATTCCCTCATTCTTTTTGGAAACCAATGTTTATGAATGTGTTATTATGAGATTAAACACATTCCTTTTCATGGGTTAATTATGTTCATTTATGTAATATATTCATTGCGGCATGCGATATAAATGATAGTGTTATGATGTGACGGGTGAACCTAGAATTATATAGAGAAATATGAATGTTTAAATGTGATGGGTGCACCCAGAATTATACAGTGGTCAAATGCGTTGGATAAAGTGATTAATCTCATGAGTAAATGCGAAATTATGAGTGAACAAGATTCTAGCTTGGTTTACAAGTATGTGTGGTAGTTAACCACTAAGACACAATGTTTTATTTTTATGCAATGCCACATTTTGAGTCTTATATTTATACTTCCTCTAATGTTCATGATATTTTTCCCATGTTATTATTATGCTCACCCCATGCTATATTGTTCTTATCTATCCTTTTACTATGCTTCTAGCTCACCCCTTTTTATTTATATCTTCATATAACTACATGTACTAAAGAGAGGGCAAGTGCCAATAAGAAGCTAGAGAAGAAGAAATTAAATAATTGGTTATGCTTGTTGTTTTAATTGTTATGTATGGCCCTAGTTTTCCCAAGACACTAAACCTTTGTATTCTCTATGTGTAATACTATTATGTTTTTTATCTTTAAAATGATGTAATACTAATGTACGAAAAGGCAGGGTCGCTATATTTTCTCTGGGAATAGATTAAATCCATAGACATTATCAATGAATACTATTCAATTATCAATACCATTTATCATGTCGAACACATATAGGGGTCTGATGTGTTCCTTGAAGATGATGTCTTCATCTCAATCCATAAAAAGTGATAAAATCATGGAATTATTTAGGATCATTCTCTATCTGGTGGATTTCATTGGTAGACACTTAAGCTTCAAACTATGTGGGGATTAGTAAATATTATATATGTGCTTCCACGTGATCAACAGAAAAATTCATAGCTTTGAGGATTGATAGTTTTGTGGGTACTGAGGCAAGCTGCTTTAGGATCGCATCATTATGCTCTAATGGTCGGCACATCCCAACATGGGGAATCTATTTCACAATCAATTTATGTATTTGAGCATTGGATGAGGTTGGTTAATCCCTCAGTAAAAGAAATGGTTGTGATTCTATAATTTGTGGGGTTGGCCTATTAGGTCTTCTTGCACACTATGCATGATGAAATAATTGCTCCTCTTCTAAATGATATTCTAGATTTATTGGATCAGAGTGATTTTGAGCATGTGTTGGCGAATTTCCCTATTCTTGTTGAGTCCGCTAAAGTTCTCTTCCCTAAGTTTCTATATCACTGACTATTTGAGAATGGGTACATATTTAATCATTGTTTATACCATGGCTTCCACTTCCTTAGTATCCATGTATTTTGTGGTCTCTTTATTCAGTTCCTCGATCAGGTGTGGGGTAAATGGGTGTATAGTCATACTCATAATCAGAGAAGGGGTCCCTTTAATGAATGACATTAACAAAGGAAAAAATTAACTCTTCTTTGGATGATGAATCATCCTGACAAATTTCTTATGGTGGCTCCATTTGGTGGGGTGGTGACCTTTCATCTAGATTTCATGACATGAAATCTCATAGGGTCAAAGAGACTTTTAGTCTTGACGCAAATTTATCTTCCAAGGCTTTCACCTTGATTTCATTATTAGAATGTCTTCTATATGGTCTATTTCTAAATAATTATGGGGCCGAGGATGTTGCTTGTTTTTCACTAGGAGAAATTAGATATATAGTTGGTTTCTTCAGTTATCCATGGAGAATTCAATGAATATGGTTGATGGTATTTTGAGTCATCGAAATATCTATCTTTTCTCTCTTTAGAAAAAAATTTCTTTCCACTCATCTCCCTCATCAAGGGAAGTGGTGGATATATACACCACCTACACTAGAGGAGGTCCTAATTTCACATTCTAGGAATCTATCATTCTTTGCGGTAGGTCCTTGAAAATGAAACACTCCATGATGGTGTGTCCCAGTATTAGGTGGATGAGAAAAAAAATTTGTCGGTCATTACGACCAACTTCATCAGCCCTTTGGGGTTCTAGAAGATGGAGTAGGCTGTTGTACATAGCAGCTATAAAATAGCCACAAACTTAATCCTCTCAGAATGAGTAGACTTTCCCCCTTCTTGCCTATAACTGATTTCACCTAGGTTCCCTTCACTCTTCATATCAATGTGGGGGTTCTTGTTGACATCCAGGGGGTCCTTCATGATTTGGTGCAAGCCTCAAAGCTAGAGAATAAGCTGTGGGTGGCTTGACCATAATATAAGTTGTTTCAACTCTTATTTCCCTCCTTCAAGGGACCAGTGGGGATGCTTGATCCTTGAGATTAGTTCATTTTAAGGAATCATTTATTCTCTAAGTAATTTCAATGAAATTCCGGAACACACTTGAATATTTCAATGGGATGATTGGTGTTCTCATTTCATTATGTAGATTATTGATGTATATAGCGATTATCTCATCTTGGTGGAGAGGGTAATTCAAGGATTAGTTTAACCCCTTCCCCTAAAAATGAAGCCTGAGACTATATCATTCAACAAATATTTTTTTTTGGGGTCACTAATTATTTTATTTTAAAGTCTATAAATAAACTGGAAAAGGAACTATTGTTGGAGATCCTCCCACCCTATTATTGACTGATCTGAAAAACTGGTGTACCATACAATGATTGAACCTTATAGGGTTCACATGAATAATCTGAGTTTTACTACATATTATTTATCTAGGGTTCCCGACATGGGATAAAAATAGGATTCATAATACATATGATCTTGTACCATGTGACCTGAACCGTTGAATTCAAGGAATACGGGGTTCCTAAATATTGGTAGCAGTTTAATGTTATGCACGCCATTGGGTTAAGGTTTAAATTATGGTTGTATCAAAGAAATCCATCCATAAATGGATTCCAATCATGATTCTAATTACTTGATGATATTCATGAGATCTTAGTGTGCATATTTTTAGACCTGATCATCAGTTGGTGTGTCAGGTTAAAATTTGGTCGTTTCAGTGTTTCTAGTACTTTATGGGGATACCCAACAGGCGGAATCCTTTTGGGATTTACTAAATCTATTCTGGTTATTTCGTCAATGGGAAAAATATGGATATACCTACACAATTGGATTTAGGTAGACTAATGGTCCTAGAATTGTGTTGAAAGAACCTATCATCCTTGCATCATTCTCCAAGATGAACCCTTGCGAAAGAGTCATTACTATAAGAAGAGTATCATGAGGTTCTTCAGGTGGAAGTTGATAAGCATATTCCATAGGAATACATTCCTAGAGTATCATGGAATTAATTTTCCTTAACTCGTTCATATCTTCCTCTTGTTGAGCAAATCTATCCTCGAGCGTAAGGGATGTGTTCTCATTTAGAGGAGGAGGTGGCTTGTAGGTGACAATGCTTTTATTCATATACTTATTGGCGATTCTAAAAGGAGGTAATGTGGGATTAGATATGGGAGGGATCAAATTTAGGGTGGACCTCTAATTTTGGGTATGTACATTATTGAGTTCGGTGTCGATCATATTCTTGTTAAAATCGTCAAATCCATTTTCATATGTATTTTTATCATTCTTGGTGTGGTCTGTAGAATTGAATTCCACAATTTTTACTAATTTATAACACATTGTGGGTGTCATACCATGTAAAGAATGGTAAGAGGGATTTTGGCATTGTTTTCTGGATTTTCTCATTCCATTCTGGGATACTCTTAGAGTTTCATGGAGAAGCATAACTCGGATTGAACCTTTATATGGCCTTGTTGTATGCCTCTCTTGTGGGGGAAATAAATCATGAGATGGGAGATACAGGGTGACCTCTATACTTGTCGCAATCCTTATGGTGGAAAAGATTTTCTTCCATTGTGTGGGTGATTGATGTAAAAATTCCCCTAGCCTTGTTGGTTGGGGTTTCTACTGTTTCTTTATTTTGATTCCCTAACATCGATTTTCCAGTATTATGGGGTCATTTTATATTAAAAATTTCCCCAACCATGCAATATGGGGAATATCCCATATTTCAACAAGTGCTTTGATTTTTTCCACATTCTTTATCTCATGAATTCATGTTCTGGTGTGAGATGAATATTGTGGGAGGTCTTCATGTGACTTATTTTCTTCTAAGGACATTCTAAATTCTTATTTATAAGTATCGCATAAATTATAATCCCACTGAATTTTATTGGTTTCCTAATACAAAAGTGTTTGAATTTCTCAATTTAATTTGGCATGACACTTTTGAGGCTTATTCAAGACCAATTCATGTCAAAGGTACCTCTATTCTAGATCAGGAAATTTATTTGACGTCTATCTAGGGTGATGACATTACATTATGTCATTTCTGATGGGATCTTCTAGGTAGGATATAGGGTAAAGTGTATCACTCCATACTCTCCTTATCATCATATATGAAAACCGGACGATGTGTCACTAATTAGAAGATGAAATTTATATAGCTCAAGGAAAAATGTTAGCTCAAGATATTTCTTTCTCCTATAGGATTGTGTTCATCTCGTAAACTGGATGGATTCCATGTCAATCTGACAGCTAAGCTTTCCATTATTTTTACAAAGTCAACATACCCATCATATTGTATGGATATTGTTTTCCGGTGGTGGAGTATTATATAGATATTTAGGTGACTTTTATGTATGAATTCCTCTGAAAATTATCTTGGTATGTGAAACATTAAAGTGTTTTTGGGGAAAAATTGAACTGGTTTTTCATCCTTGTCCAATTGTTTTCCCACTAGTAACATTATAGTGACCGACCATTTTCTTACATTACAGTTACATTATTTTAATGATAAAACATATAGAATCATTTCAAAACAAAGATCTAAAGTATTATTGTCTTTATTAAACAAATACCTTACATAAAATTTACTAAATAAAACATAAACATTGTTGTAATTTCTTATTCTCTAGATTCATATTGGCCTTTGAAATCACCTTAGAACATGAAGTCAGCTCATAATATGCATAAAAACTAGTGATCTTGAATCCCAATAAAATAAAAGATTCAATAATGAATAATATAACAAGGGTCAAAATAATTATCCTCGCAACATATTAATTGGATCATAATCTTGATAGGAAGCATTAGATAAAGGCACAGAATAGGGAAGTGCATAAAAATGAAATATAATGTTTTAGTGGTCAAATACCAAACATAGTTGGGAATAAATATAGCTTCATGTTCAGGAATATTTCACATTAATCATTAGATACATAACATTACCCAATTAATTGGGGTGTTATATAATTTTGGGAACACCCGTCACCTCATAACATTTTCAATACGCTATATAATTATGTGTTCACCTAACAAATCACAACATTTACATTATCTTGCAATCCACTTAGAACATATAACAATATTCAACATAAAATAACCAATGTAAAGTAATGGGTTTCTTTCCATAAAAATAAATTCATAGTCATTGGGTTCCCAAATGAAAGAGGTAATAACATACTTGATAATATAATCATCAACCTTGAGTTCGAAGAAACAATCTTCAAGAGTAAAAGGTGTTTCTTAGAAGAGTTATTTTGGAAAACATTTTCTTTGTGATAAATTGAAGCATAAAAAATTTATATACTATAAAATGTAATATAATTATGAAGAAATTATTTTTAATAATTAACCGTACTAAAAATGGTTTGAATGTAGGAAACCACAAAGAATTAGAGTTTGCTTCGAGAGCCCCCCCATACCTTGTGTCCAAATTTATTCTTCAATTTAGTATCATATATAATCACATTAGAATCATTAATTAACAAATAAAGAACGTTTTGTATATGAATTTTATTCATTATGGTCATATTATGTTCATTTATGAGCTTTTGGATGAGTTTTCGATTTTAATTTCATGTTTAGAAGCATTCATTTTCATGGTTTTCATGATCGGTTCACCTGTATAAATAAATAGATGTATGTGTAAATTGTAGATAAATATCATGAATTTTTATTATATGTTACTAATGATCATCCAGAATATAAAATGATCTTATAAAAAATTTTGTTATATATAATGAGGATGAATCATTTGAAATAAGTTAATAATGATCATTTTAGGTTAATTTGGGTGTTTTTCTATCACAACAAACTCATTTTGTTTTATCATCTACTATTATGAATATAAATTAATTCTAGAACATAAAAGGGGTTTAAATATACCAATTCAAAATATTTCAACCCTTATAATGGTATTATTAACATCATTGAAAGCGGTAATCGAAAATGAAAGGGCATCACCTACGATGTCGGTATAGTATCACATCACAAGCGATGATTTAAATTTTTAGAATGAAAGAGAGAGAGGGAGGAGTTTAATGATGAGTATTACATGAAAATGATATTATTATATTATATAAAATATACTTGATTTATCCTACCATTTGGATTTTAGAATGTGAGGATAATAAAAGAAATAAAATGAATTGAAATGAAATTTAAAGAAGAAGGAAGAAGATTTTAAATCTTGTATTTATGCTCCTTGATAATGTCCTTAGGGAAAAGATTTTTTTCTTTTGATGGGACCAAGATCTATTAAACATGGGGAATGTTCTTGGGGATATTGTTTGGAATAATTTGTAAAATGATCAAATAATTAAAGGAGGGGGAGAAGAGGGGGAGATGAGTGGTATTTCTAGTGGAGGAGAGGGTTGTTTCCCCATAATTTAATTCATTTTTTTTCTCATGGAAATAAATAGTGTTGATTCCTAATACTAAATATAGTAATTAGATTACGTGATTTCAAGCCAATGTTTCTTACATCAACCAAGACTCAATTAATAGTCTATTTAACTAATAATGTATTTATATCATAAATTATAGTATTTTACTATTCATAAAAAATTCAAAATATTTCAGGACAATCACAAATATTCACACTAATAATTTTTCAACATTTTGAATTCAAAAATGAAATATTTTTTATGAAAATAAGTTTCTGAATATGATAATTTTAATTCTCAATTAGAATAATCATTAATATGAAAAACATATATTTTAAAATTATAACTTATTTTGTAACACATTGAAAAATTACTTAAGGTCTCATAGGATTGTCATAAAATCATAAGACATAAAAATATTACTTTTTTGGAAAATTTAGGTTAAAATATATTTTATTTTAAATTATAAAATTAATTATAAAACTGTAATTAAATATTTTTGATTTACAAAAAATCTAACACTTAATTAATAATTCTTCAAAACATTTCATTACATATCCTATGGTATAATTATTCCCTAATTTCATTTATAAGATGCTTATATTTTTTTATACCTTCATGGTTTGGGTTTCTATTTATTTTTATGTTTTACTATTCATAATGGTCATATTACTATTCCTAAGGCCATGTTATTATTTCATTGGTATAGGTCCCTTAACTCCTACAAATACTTCTTATTTCACTAATTTTTAAATTATAAATCTTTTATTATGGACTTTAAGTGAGTTTATGTGATTTATACTATAGGAAATTACTATAAGAATGTAAAAAATTCATTGAAAAATGTTTGGGTCATTCCATTTGTCCCACTTTTAAAATTTTCCCCTTAAAATGTAATTTAATATAAACTGGTGAGGGTAATTCTCCTTCATCACATCCTCCTATTCCAATGTTACTTCTTCATACTTATGGTTCAACAACAACACTTTTACATGGTGGGTTGTCTTATTATGGTGAAATATATCTCTCCAATTCAAAATCTTTACTAAATGATCCTCATAAGAGAGATCATCTTTCAGCTATACCACCTTTGAGTTCAGTACATGTGGGGGATCTGGTATGTACTTTCTCAAGAGTTATATGTGGAAAAAATTAATTAAAATTAACTATACTCTGATGAGTTTCAATATAATATTCCATGGATCGTATATGATCAAGGACCTCAAAGGGGCCAATGTACCTTAGTCTTAGATTATCTTTCTTTCCAAACCACATGACTCTCTTCTATAATGATATTGGAAGGAAATGTTTTTCTCCATTGTCAAAATCTGATTCCCTTCAATGATTTTCAGCATATATCATTTTCTGACGTTAAGAATAATTGATATGTTTCTAGATGGACTCAACATTCATGGTTATCTCCTACACAAGATCATGTCAAAGTAGCATTAGTTTCCCAACTTCATCCCAACAGGATGGAGTTATAAATTTCTTTCCATGTAGATCATTATATGGAGAAATATGAATAATAGTTTGGAAGTTGTTGTTGTATGATAAATCAACCAATGGGAGATGTTGATCCCATCCAACATTTAATTATAAAGAGTAGACTCTTTTCATATCTTCAAGTGTATTAATATTCATTTAAAATTGGACATTACTTTGGGGTGATAGGTTGTGTTGAATTTATTTCAGTACTAAATTTATTTTGAAGACTCCTCTATAATTTAGATGGGAACTTGGGATTATGACCAAAGACAATTGAGATTAGAACACCATGTTGTCTCACCATTTCCTTCACATATATCATTACCTATGTTTCAAAAGATAGATTTTCCCAAAAATTGATAAATTAAATAGTATTAGCGTGTCAATTCACCACAACCCATATCTCATTGTTTCTTTGGGATGTCTTCAATAGACATGTGACAAAGTCCATAGTAAAATTATCCCATTTCTACATGGGTATAAGCAAAAGTTTCATCATAACTTTGGACTTTTTGTATCTTTTAATTATCATTATGTCATAATTAGAACCTTGATATTTATTATACAATATCTTTATTAAATTTGTCCCACCAGAAGTGTCCTCTGAGATTGTGGTATTAGGGTACTCCTAGGATGGAGAGAAGAAGTTGGGCTATGTGAATTATCAAATATCTCATTCTTTATCCCTTGTGTTGAAGGTACACAAAGAATCATTCCAAACTGAATCACACCACCATCATCAATATGTAACTCTTATTGTTTCCCATCCTTTACTGCATTCACCTTCTTTTGTGACATAGGATCATCTCTTCATGCCTATTTAATCATCTCATTGACATACGGTTGGGAAATAAATTGTGCAAGTTTGGATGTATTCCCTACCATTATAATTTCTAAATCTATTATTTTCATATCCAAGAACATATAGTATTTCTGAATCTGAAAAAATGGATAGAGTAGTAGGTTATCTTCCACTAAGAGCATCTTCTACCTTGTTCGTATTTCCAGAATAATAGTTAATAGAGCAATGATAGTCATTAAACATATCTAACAATCCCCTTCAATGCATTTTGAGATCCTTTTATGTGAATATATAAAATAAACTCTTGTGACTAGTATATACATCACACTTCACTCTATAGAGGTAGTGTATCTAGATTTTCAATGTGAAAATCAGAGCTGTTATCCCCAAATAATGCATTGGGTAGTTATTCTTATGAATTATCAACTGTAATGAGGCTTAGGAAATCAAATTATCTTTTTTTAGTAAAAAACCCATGCCTTTCTTTGAAGCATCACTATATATCACCAACCTTTCTTCACTTTTTGGTAATATGAGTACATGTTTACTGATAAGCCTTATCTTTATATCCTTTAAATATTTCCTCACATTATTATATCCAGCCATAATTTACCAATTTTATAATTAACTTACTTACCAGGCTAGAAAATCATGAGAAATTTCTCAAAAAATGTCAATAGTACCCTACTAAGATAATAAAAATATGGATTTCTATGACACTAGAGGGTTTGGGCCATTCTTAAATTGCCTTTTTTTGAATGGTCCACATAAATTCCTTGAATTTTGATCACATATATAAGGAATGTGTTTTGATACATCCAAAATATACACTTTTTGAACTTGTTTTACAACTTCTACTTCTTTATTGTTTCCAACACAAGCCTTATATGTTCTTCATATTCCTCCTTACTTTTGAAGTAGATGATAATATCATTGATAAACACTTCCAAATATTTATCAAGGTAATTTATAAAGACTTTATTCATAATATCCATGATGTTTGAAGGGTGATTAGTAAGTCCAAAGGGCATCACCAAAAACTCATACTGACCATACATTTCAAAAAAGGAGGTCTTCTAAATAAATTCTCAATTCACCTATAGAAAATGATAGCTAGAATTAAGATACACCTTTGAGAAGTATTGATCTCCTCACATCTGATCTAATAAGCCATCATTCATGGAAGATGATACTTATTATTTATGTTTATTTTATTAAGTTCATGATAATCAATGCATAGTTTCATTGATCCATCCTTCTTCCTGAAAAAAAGAACTGCCTAACCCAAAGGTGATTCACTAGGGAATATGAAACCTCTATAAAAATTCTATTTCATGTGCTTCTTTAACTACTTTAGTTCGATAGGAGTCATCCTTGAGTGACACATTGAGAAAGAAGTATCTCTAGGTATGGGTTCAACTGATAAATCTAACACCACGGTCTGGGGGAAGTCCAAGTAACTTTCTAGGAAATACATCACTATATTACCTCACAATGGGAATTTCCCCAAGGTTGATAACTTTATTTGACTAAACTACATAATTTAGGAATGATTATTTTAATGGAATCAACACCCACACTGTTGAAGGATTTTACAAAGGAAATTTATAATCTTCTTTGAACTTGTATAGGAGCATGGTATGGTTTTGAGTATGAAAAGATATTTCCTTTTCTTGATTGTTTTTATGTGTCCTATATAACTAGAACTAATAAATATGAAGTATAACATTGAATTCCACTAAGGGAATTATTACAAGATTTGCTGGAAGAATATTCCCACAAACACCAACAAAAGAATATTGCAACACTTAGGTTGAAATTATTTTGTTTTTATACATATCTTTACTTCACAGTTTCTTATCATTGATTTAATAGTTCTAGAAAACAAGCATGATATAAAGTAATTCTAATAATGTGAATCAAATAATATTTCTTCATTCTTGATAGATTAGGTTGTATAGCTTGTATAACTTCATTTTATTTCTACACTTTAGCAGTAGTGATAGAATAATCATTTATTTTATTCTTTGCATTTGGTGGCTACTGACACTGCTTACCCTTGAGGACTTGAGGTTTACTATACTGTCTTGCATAATGACATTTCTCCCTATAGTTATAGCATTGGACTATTGGGTTTTATGTCCATTCCTCCTCCACATTTTCATACTTCCTCTTGTATTTTCAACATTTATGAGCTTGGTGGATGTCTCTCCCTCACTTGAAGCATTACCCTATCCCTCAGAGGTAGCACCCATGATTCTTCATTACACATTTCCGACTTGTGGGTGGCTGAGTTTTCTTCCCACCTTTCTTATTAGGTTATCTATCTTGAAACTTCTTATATTTTTTTCTAATCACCACAGCCATGGGACCATTCTCCAAACTTTATATCCACTTTGAGATCACATTGAAGAAATTATTTCTGACTCCAAAAGTCTCAAATTTCAAGAGCCTTTAGAAGGTTTAGTTTTGAACCACTAAATAATATATCAATTTTACTAATATTGTTGATAACAAAACCCAATGAATAACTTTCAAGACCTATGAAATTTTATTCATAATAAGTGATAGAATCTCCTTCTATTTTCTCCATCCCTATGAACTCTCTCTCTATGTTTTTACATAGATTTTGAGGGAAAAACATGTTAACAAACGTTATCTTAAATTCCACACACTTCATATCTTATAATTTTTCACTGTGATTGGGGTTCTTAATCATATCCCACCATTTATCATCCACTACATATAGATGATAAACAATAAGATTCACTTTATCCATAATAGATCAATTAAGAACCGAAAAGATCTTATCCATTGATTTTACCCACTATTTAGAAACTAGTGGATCGGAAGATCCACTAAATGTCTATAGTTATTGCCTCATAAAAAACTCTATATATAGTTTATCACACTTAGTTGAAATACTATGTTCTACATTATTCATGTTGTTGTTCATAATAAAAAAAACTCGATAGGAATCGCCATGAAATTTTGAACTCCACCTCCAAATGAATCGGGGATGTCATTCAGGAAATCGCTGCATTCGCACTCTCAGTGGTGGATGGCCTAGTTTCTCATGAGTCCTACCATTTTCTAAAATAGAAAGTGTTATAACAAAACAAAATTCCACAAGTCATCAATCTTTTATCCCTTTGTGAAATTAACTCTTAATTCATATCATGCGTCATCCCTACATTTATAGTTTCTAAAACAAGTCTTATTGGGTGCTTACATATACATAGTCTCAAACTATGGGTTTTTACTAAGGTTTCTTAATCCTAATTCCCAAATTAACAAACCTGTGATACGATACAAACTATAGAGATGCAGCTTTTTCTAAAATTACTATTACATCATTTTAATGATTAACAACATAAAATAATTACACAACAAGGTTACAAAGGTTTATATTCTTGAAAAAACTAGGATTATGTAGAACATTTAAAAAATAAAACATAAACATTTATTTAATTCATTCTTCTCTCACTTTTTATTGGCTCTATAATTCTAAGTAGAACTATAAAAATCTGAGGACATATATAAAAACAAATGATAAAAAAACCCAGTAATAGTATATATGAGAATATGAGACAATATTACATGGTTGAAAATATTTATCCTCATAAAATAAGCATAGTATTATAATCCTGATTGGAACAATTAGATAAAGTCATGGAATGTGGAAATGTATAAAAATAAAACATCATGTCCTAGTGGTCAACTAAGACACATAGTTGTGAAAAAATATAGAATCATATTCATATATATTTCACTTTACTCATGAGGGACATAACATTAAAAAATGAATTGGATAAATATATAATTATTGGTGCACCTGTCTCATCATAACATTTAAATTGCGATATATAATTCTGGGAGCACCCGTCACATCAGGACATTTACATTATCCTGCATGCCACAGAAAAAATAACAATATTCATCATAAAATGACCCATGTAATGGAATGAGTTTCATTTCATAAACATAAATTCCCAAACATTAGTTCCCAAATGATATAGGGAATAAAATAATTGATATATTAATCATCAACCTTGAGTGACGAAATCTTGATAAGTAAATGGTGTGTGTGTTTTTTAAATAATATTTATTTTGAAAAACATTTTGTTTTTCATAAACTGAATTATAAAACAATTATATCAAAACATTTAATATAATGTTGAATAAGTAATTTTTAAGTAATAACCATTCTGAAAATGCGGCGAAATAGGGAAGACCCAAATAAAGAGAGTTGAGTTAGATAATTCCCCTTACCTTGTGTCTAAATGCCTTATTCAATTTAATAACATGTATAATCAGATTAGATTCATTAATTAGAAAATAAAGAATCATTTATACATGAATTTAATTAATTATGGTTTTATAAAATTCATTTATGGGATTTTATGAGTTATATAGTCTAATTTCATTATTCAAGAGCATTCCTTTTCAAGGTTTTCATGATCAGTTCACCTGTATACATGAATTGAAGTTTGGGTAAACTGATGATAAATATACCTAATTGTTATTATATGTTACTAATGACCATACATAAATTTAAATTATCTTATAAATAATTTTTTTATATGGAATTATGATGAATCATTCAAAGAGGTTAATGATGGTCATTTTAGGATAATTTTGGCAGTTCTTCAATCACAATGAACTCGTTTTGTTTAATCATATATTATTATGTATGTAAGTTATTTCTAGAACATAAAAAAATTAAAAAAATATAAAAATTCATACATTATAATTGAATTATTCACATATTTCTATGTTTTAATTTAAAATTAAAGTGTATTGCCTACAATGTTGATAAATTAACACATCATGGTTGATGAATTCATTTTTAGAATAAAAGAGAGGGAGGAAAGAGTTTAATGATGTGTATTCCAATAAAATGATTGTATAAAAGTATAAAAAACATAATGGAGTTATAATTCCATTTGGATAATAGAAGGTTAGGATTATAAAATAAAAGATATGAAATTGAAATGAAATTAAAAGAAAAAGTAATATAATTTTACATCTTAGATTTATCCTCCTTGAGAACCACCATAGGGAAAATGTTTTGGTATTTTGATGAGACCAAGAGATCCTATCCATGGGATAGGATCTGGGGGAGTGGATTTAGAAGAATGTTGACAAGTCTTAATGTATGAGAGGTGTGAGGATAATAGGGGGTGAGTGGTTGTATTTCTAGTGGAGAAGAGGGATGTTTTCCCTTTATTTAATTCAGTAGTTTATTCTTTTACTCAAAATAAGAATTAGTCTTGATTCTTGAGACTAATTAAAATTACTAGATCATTTGAGTTTTTACTAATGGTTCTTACACTATTTATTACTCAATAAATATCATATTTAACTTATAATGTATTTATACCATAAATTATCGTATTTTACTATTCAAAAAAATTCAAGTACTTCAGAAAATTCCCAAAAATTCACCCTATCCATTTTTTGGCTTGTAGAATTTAAAAATGAAATCCATTTTATGAAAATAATTTTCAAAATATTAGTTATTTAATTTTTAATTAAAATCATCGTTTACATGGAGAATATATATTTTAAAGTAAAAACTGATTTTTCTACACCTTGAAATATTACATAAGGTCTCATAGAATCATCATAAAATAATAAGATATTAAAATATTATATTATCAATAAATTTGGTGGAAATAAATTTTATTTTATATTAATAAATTAAATATAAAATTGTAAATAAATATTTATGACCTATAAAAATTTAGACACCTAATTTAAAATTTTTAAAACATTTAATTACTAATTATATGATATAATTATACAATAATTTCACTTATAAGATGCATACATTTTATTAAAACTTCAACGGGTTAAATTACTATCCATTTGGTCAGTTTACTACTAATAAGAGATATATTACTATTCCAAAGTCTAAGATAGTATTTCCTTTCTATAGGTTCCTTAACTCCTAGAAATACTTCTTATCTCAACAATTATTCATTTATAAATTTTTTTTATAGACTACTAGTAATTTTATGTGATTTATACTATATGAAATTACTATAAGAAAAGGGAAATCCTATTAATAAATGTTTGGGTCATTCTAAACATATTTATTTATTCTCCCTCCATTGATTCTTATACGTGATCTTCCCAATTTTGGAACTTCATAATAATTTATTCACAAGAAGTGGGGATTGTATGGATCTCATTGATATTGGAATGATGAGGGGTGTCACTAAAGATGAGTACGAACAAGGACCATATTTTAGTTGAGAAAGGATTCAATTTCCATTGAGAGGGTGTCTAACGTATCTAACCCTGTCCTTCCAAGAAGCATAGATTATGAGGGATTCATTATTCTTTCATTGGAAAGGGAAGGACCTTCTTGTCTGTGTGAAATTTAACTGCAGGGAGGACCTTCATATCCAGTGTCATTATGGAGATGGGAACCATCACATGTTGGTATTTTTTTGCAAGGAGAATATCTACGGTGTGCGTCTTGGGGAGGACCTTCAGGATGTGCTACAACAAGGGGAGGAACTTCCTACTATTTGATGTTGTTACAGGGATGGCCTTCTCAGTGACTGCCATCGTGGTGAGGATTACCATAATGGCTTGATGTCCAATAGAGGGATAATTTGTGTAGCATATACCATAGGGAGGTCTATCTGGGTAAGTGAAATCTAGGGTAGAACCCTATTGTTATTAGATCTTATAGTAATGATAAATGATCTTGTGAAACTCATCAAGATATTGGTTATAATGATTGATCATCTATTTCTCATGAAGTAAGACTCGGTGGTGTGTGCACTGAGGTTGACCTTTTGAGTTGTTGGTAATAATGTTATGAGTAGGACCTTTGGCATTGCTACTATTTCCTCTGTAATTTGGTAACTGATCGAAAATATCATGAGCCTATATTGATATGTGTTTTATGGAATTAAGTACTACAACTTCCAACAGAGAAGGTTCATGAATGGTCTCTTCATTTTCTAATTCCCCTTGGCGTATTTAATTTTTGGGAACACTCTTGTGGGAAACTGGGACATCTTCTGTTGGTAAAACCCATTATTTACAAGTTTTTGATTGAGTGGTTACTATGATTCCCCAAGGATATTATTACTATAATTTTGTGATCTAGAAGGTACATATTACTGCTTGAGAGAAGCTGCCACAGTGGACCGGTGTCCCCTCATATGGAACAACTATTTGTTCATGTTCCAGTTGTCCATTTATTGTTGAATATGGCTGATAACCCTCTTGGACTAGAGTAGGGGTGCAAGTCTACACTAGGATGACCATCCAATATTATGGGTGAGTCACCCCACATGGGGAGATGGGGTTGGGGGCCTGACCCCTTACTATTTCCACAAATGTGATTACATCTAGATAGGTTTGGAGGATACGGTCAAGAATAAACATTTGATCCTCATTCACTTAAAGAATGAGTTGAGAGATATCTTTGGAAGTAATAGTTATGTATTCCGTTTCTGATGTCAAAGTTGGAATATGTTCCTACTCCAATCCTCCATGTTGTTCTAGTGGATACTGGAAACTATCATGTGTCAGGAATAGGAACGAGTCTAACCTTGATTCATGGATGGTATATGCCAACTATTTTCTATATTTTCAACTGTATTTGACTGGTGGTATTCATATTAATGAGAAGTTATTTTCATCTTCTTGTTCGATTATGTATTTTTCTAATTGAATTCATATGCATCCTCAGATAATTTAATCAACTTTTAATTTTTCCACTGTATTTGACTGGTGGGGTTCATTTTGGCAAGAAATAATTTTCATCTTCTTTGTGATTGCCACAATATTTGAATTTTGGGCTTGATAAGAACTGGTAGGGTTGTATGTCTAAAAATAATTTTCCATCCTTTTTGTAATATAGTTTTGGTGTGAATCAACAGGAATTTTTTACTTCTTATTGCTTTTTGTCATCCAATTTAGATGATGGGTTTATTGGGAATCAGTAGGCATATCCATTTGCCTATAAATTACCTCCATTGTGTATGGAATGTCTGATGATTATTAATAGGAATATCTATTTTCTTATACTTTGTTGTCGTAATAGGATGGAGGGATTTAGAAGGGGTGTAGGAATATATGTCTTCTTATAGTGTGTCGTCATATTTTTATAGAGGATATCTTCCTCATGAATCAGGTTGATGACCTGTTCCTAGGCATATGTTTTTCACCCCTGATGGGAAGCACAAGGAACATCTGTCTTTCCACCTTCATTGAGGACCCACGGAGCAGTCTTCTCTTCCAAGTGAGGAAACTAATCTATTTTGCGTTGGCAGCGATGCCTTCTGGTAGGGTACCTTGAGCAGGGCTCCTATGTAGTAGGGATGTATTCCTTGATATATTCTTCATTTAACTCCCTATGATAAGGGTGGTACTCACTATCACATTATGGGGAAAGGCTCCCAAAACAATTAGAGATATTTATTTGTTTATCCCTATTCTAGAATGATAGTCAATGTTGAAGAAGGGGTTGGTGAGATTAAACTAATTATAGGGCCTATTTTGTAGCCTCCACTATTGGGATACTTCCATTTTGGTGATGCTCCAAGATTAGGGAATTTGAAACCCCATGTTGGATATCACGACATGTGCCTCAGGGCCAGTGTCGTGACTACCCCAAGCCTGCCTTCCATATGCTAGAGGATAGAGATTAGCACCGAAACGGCATATCCCTAAAATGGGAAGACATTTAATTTTAACCTATTTAGTCACACAGTCCAAGAACAAAACATGAAGCAACCACTATGTAATCTTCTATAGTAAAAGTGCGCTAAATATAAAGAGAGATGAAAGTAAAAGGGACCGGAATACAATTCCAACTGAAAAATGTACAAGTATAACTAAAAAAAGTAAAAGACAGCTCCTGAATCATCCACCGAGGTTCCTACCTGATGGATAGGTACTTCTCATGAACAGTAGTATGTATGTCACGTCATGCTAGATGGTCCACCTCTAAGCACGTACTGTCCTGGCTCCCTCATCTTCGATCAACGTTGTATGTCATCTGCATAAGACACAACAAGTTGAGTGTGTAGCCAGTGCAGGGGTGAGTATAATGATACTCAGTAGGGACCCTGAGACCCCTGTAGGTCTCCCAGAGTTCCAAAAATGAAATACCCCAACAAATGACCTCAATCTCAAAGCACGGAGCAATAGACATCAAAAGTACTTAGGTATATGCCCATATATATACTTAAGTTTTCTAGATATACTCATCTCATTCATGAGGGGAGAATACCCCAAAAGTAACACCATGGAGGTAGAAATACCGCACAGGTAACACACGAATACAACACAATAATGGTTGAAGTACCCCTAAGGTAACACCACGAATCCAGAAGTACCACACATGTAACACCACAAATATAGAAGTACCACATAGGTAACACCACGAAAATTGATGTACCACACAGGTAAAAGACTCAGCTCGAAATTAGGTATAACTTATGTATATAAGTACAGATGATTAGTAATAAGCTAGATCATCTTATTCTGTTAAGAAGCACAAATTCTGACCCACACATGATTGATAGGTACTAACACCCACTGACTGACACAGGATCTAACCCACATAGGTTCGGTTTGCGCTGACCCACAACGGATCGTTGAGCGCTGACCCACATAGGATCTGAAACATACTAACCTCTGCAGACCCACACAGGATCTGACCCACAAAGGATCGATATGTGCTGACCCACATAAGATCATGAAGTGCAGACCCACATAGGATCTGATAATAGCTGACCCACACAGGATTGATAGATGTTGAGCCACAGATGATTGATGTTCTTCCTTCATGTTACAGCCTCCCACAGGATTCCTCACACATGGTGGGATAGAGTTCCATAGAATCTATCCCTCAAGATATCGGTCAGACCTCTACCACCTCTAAGCTCCACAATGTAGTAACCAAAAGGACCTCTATGTCATAAGGGTTCCAACATGACAGACGGTGTGTCAATCAGACGCTCGGTCTTTGAGATATAAGAGTTTTAGTTCCGAGGGCCCAGTTGGATTTGGGTTCGATCCAACCCAAATGTGCTCCAACTATATCCAAAACACAATTGGAGTATACCCAAAAGGATTTCATGATACAAGGATCCAAACACCATAGACAGTTCATCAAACAGATTTCTAGTTCTCACGATATGGCCCTTAAAGTGTTTCTGTGTTCGATTGGGCCCAGGTCCTATCTGATTCGGTCAGACCGACCAAGGTGGGCAGGTGGCCTAGACACTATGGAGCACGGACCATTGGGGGCTCATTCTAGGAGGAATTTGGGAGAGGCTCCCCCAATTTTCCCATCATCCTAAGCCATGTGGTTGGTGTGGAAGCCCCGCGAGCTTGGGCCTGCCCGAGCTGGCACGGGGGTGAGACCCCCAGTCTCCCTAATGGCCAGAAGGCCATTCGGCTCCTCCAAAGTGGAGGTACCACATGGTGCCTCCAGGTGGCTAAAGGGACCCCCTAGAGTGGGTCCTATCGATCTGTCGCAGCTGTCTGGTGTGTCGGCGGACTTCTCCAGCGGTGCACGACGGCGCATTGCTCCGTCCCACTCGGTCGGCCGGTGTGTCGGTCACCTTCCTCCGGTCCGCCGTAGCTGACGAGCTACCGCCCGAGTCCTCCGGCAGCTTGCTGTTCATTCCACCATATCCTATTGTGGTCAGCCGGTTTGTCAACTGCCTCCTCCAACCACTGAGGCTGAAGATCCACGACCGATTCTTCCTGAGGGTGCACCGCCTCCTCCCTCAAGGCCGATTGGTTCCAACCACCACCTTGGTCCATACAGGCTCCCATCACCAGTACCACAATGTTGACGGTCTTCCATAGAGAACGAATGGGGTAGCAAGCCAGGGGAGGGTCTGTGCCAGGTTTGTTATGTAACACCCCCAATTGATAAAGGGTTAAATGACTAAATGATATGACTCATGTCAATAAGATGCACCTTTCTTTTCTAGAGCTTACCTGATTAGAACTCCATAGTTAAGAAAGATTTTTTTGGAGTAGTGGTCAGGATGGGTGACCTTCTGAGAAGTTACCCAGGGTGTGTGTGAGTGAGGAAAAAGCACAGTGTAAAGGAAATGTGTTGGCCTGTGGGGACTATCATTTTTCAGATGACCCGTTTAGACACATGGGTGGCCGCTAGGGTGGGGACCACGTGTCTGCGGGGCAACTGGTGGTACCTAGTGGGACAGGGCCCGATGGTCATGTTAAGGTAGGGTGGTTGTGCTGTCACCGGGACCCAGTCGTCACATTTGGTATCAGAGGAGGAACCCAGCCTTAAGTGCGGTGCACTACCTGGGTTAATATATAGGGCCCACAATGGGGACGTTGTGCTCTAAAGGGGGGGGGGGGGGTGATTGTAACAACCCCAAATGATAAAGGGTTAAATGACTTAATGATATGACTCATTTCAATAAGGTTCATCTTTCTATTTAGGAGCCTACCGGATTAGAACACCATAGTTAAGCATGCTTGGCTTAGAGTAGTGGTTAGGATGGGTGACCTTCTATAAAGTTACCCAAGTTGTGTGTGAGTGAGGAAAAAGCGCACTGGAAAGGACATGAGTTGGCTTGTGGGGACTATCATTAGTAAGATGACCCGTTTGGGCATGTGGGTGACCCCTAGGGTCGGGACCACATGTCTACAGGGGCAACTGGTGATACCTTGTGGTCCAGGGCCCGACGGTCGTGTTAAGGTAAGGTGGTTGTGTTATCATCGGGACTTAGGTGTTACATGGTAGGCTTTCACCCTCCACGTTAACCCAAAAACAACACTGGGAAGGAAAAAATATTCTACAACACGTGAAATTTAAAAAAAAAGTAAACCATACATCAAGAACGATGGTGAGCGCTCATTCATGTAAGGGGGTTGGTTCCCCCTATCCCCCGTAACTAGCCTCCAACAACGTAGCTTGATTTTCGATCTTCGGTTTGGGGATTCAGTGTGTCTCATCACCACTCGCTAGAACCGGCTCTGTCCTCCAAGTGTTTGGCGTCTCGACACTTTACTAGAACTTTGTTGCTAGGTGAATCTATGCTGATACCCCTCCCCATGATAAATATAAATAGAAGTGGGGTAGGGTAAGTAACGATGTTAGAAATTAGTGGGGAAAATTAATTAAGAACCGTCCTAATTCCTGAACATTGATGTTACTTAGGATTGAAAGGTCAATCTATTTATTAGCTTGACATGTCCCTTATCCCAGATTTTTACTTCTCTATTTAGGGATAAGAATTAAAATAAAATAACAAAGTCATTTTATTTATTTCTTTCAAAAAGTCAAAAAATTAACTTTTTCTTCAAACCTACTACGGTCGAAGTGAAGCCTCCCTGAAGCGAATCTCGGCGCTACGGATTCAACGGTGCCCTAGAATTTATAATCCGAGCACCGGTTCAAATGTTAAAAATATAAGCTCACACGTTTACTAAATGTTCCTTAAGAAAATGTTCAAAAATTCATTCTCGCACACCAGGACTTAGAATCATGCACCGTCAATTTTTTGTAGACTTGTAATAATTCCATAAAATTAAACAATTACAAGGAAAATCTGAGTCGTTACATTCTCCCAACCTTAAGGATTTTCATCCTTTAAATCAACAATATAGACTAAGGATACAAATGGGGTACTGAGCACGAATCTGAGCCTCCCTCTCCCAAGTTCTCTCCTAGAAGTTCCTTTACTACTTGCGAATGTGAAACAAAGGTATCAACCACCCATGAAGGACCCGCTCTCTTAGATCCTCAATCTCTACCGGAACCTCCATAAACGTCACCCCATCATCAAGATTCAGCTTGCTGTGGTCGATGATATGAGATGGGTCATGCATGTATATCCTCAGCTGGGATACGTGAAAGGCATTGTGCACCCTCTCCAGCTATAGTAGAAGTGTCGATAGTTATTCCACCTCGCCAATCCTCAGAAATATCAAAAATGGTTCGATAAACATCGTTTATAACTTTTTTCCTCGGCCCAATATTTGTAGTCCACGCCAAGGAGAGATAAGAACGAATTTGTGGTCCCCACTTGGAACTCCAAAGGTCTCTATATCTGGTCAGCATAAGACTTATGTCTGTGCTATGTGGCCTTTATCCACTCCTGGATGATCTGCACCTTCTCAATGGTATCCCATACCAACTCTGGACCCATAAGTGCTCACTCCCCTAGGTCTATCCTTCACCGAGGTGATCTATTTGGTCGACTATATAAGGCATCAAATGGATCCATACCAAGGGTGGAATGATAACTGTTGTTGTATGAAAACTCCACTATGTTCAAGTGATCCTCCCAGCTACAGAAAAAATCTAGGATGCAAGTACGAAGAATGACTTTTAGTGTCTATATGGTTTTCTCTATCTGACCATCTGTCTGAGGATGAAAGGTGGTTCTGAAATGTAGTTGAGTCCTGAATGCCTCATGCAATCCCTTCCACAACTGCGAAGTAAATCATGTGTCATGGCCAGAGACGATCATCGTTGGCACCCCCATGGAGTCTCAGAATCTCTTATACATAGAGGCATCCCATGCCCTCTATGGATCCCTACTCTCGGATAGGTAGTAAGTGGGCCGACATGGTGAGTTGGTCAATGATCACCGAGATAGAATCATTTACACTATACATACATGGAATCCCTATCATAATGTCCATGGAGATTCCATCCCACTTCCACTCTGGCACCTCTAATGGTTGTGCTAAACCTAATGGAATCTGATGCTCGACCATAAATTGCTGATAAATGAGGCATTGAGAATCAAACTCAGCCACTTATTTCTTAATCCCTAGCCACCAGTGTTGTCACTAGAGGTGCTAGTACATCTTCGACATGCCAGGATGCACCGCCAGAGTATACCTATGGAACTCCCTCAACACCTCCTCCTATAGCGCCATCGATATTGTGGTACATCCTCTGAAGAGGTTTACGTGCTCCCCACCTTAATAAAATCTATTAGGTGCCTATCCTGAGTATATCTAAGCACGTCGAGCATCGCATTTAATGTCCCCAAGCTACACCTCCCTTACTCACTGATGGATTGGGGGAGTGATTGTCATAGACTAGAGGCAAGCCACTCTATCTATATCCTTGGAGGATATCTACAATGTAGCTAGATGTTTTGTCACCTCATTCTGTAACTGTAGACCAGACCTCCTACTGAGTGCATCTGCTCCCACATTCCCCTTCCTAGGAGTATAGAATATCGAAAATTCATAGTCCTAGAGGAACATTAACCATCGTCTTTGTATCATGTTTAGGTTCTTCTGAGATAATATATACCTGAGACTCTTGTGATCAGAGTAGACTGTAAAACGTTCACCCATCAAGTAATGTCACCACATGTTTAGGGAGAAGACCATTGTTTCTAACCCCAGGTCATGGGTAGAAAAGTTCTACTCATATTTCCTCGGTTGTAATGAGTTGTAGGTGATCACTACTCTCTCTGGCATCAGGACACACCCAATTTCTGTCCATGATGTGTCATAGTAGACTTCATACCCAACACCCTCTTCTGGTAGCCTCAATATGGGGGCACTCGTCAGTCACTTTCTCATCTCCTAAAAACTCTACTTGCATCTCTCTATCCATACGAAGGGATGTCCCTTATTCATCAACGCTGAAAAGGGTGTCGCAACTATGCAAAAGTTAGGCATGAATCTCCGGTAGTATCTAGCCAACCTTTGGAAAACTCCACCCCTTGGTCAAACTCCTAGGTGGCTCCCAGGAAAGTAAAACGTCTATCTTCACTGGATCTACTACAAATCCAGCCTCTATGATAATGTGTCCCAGAATGTGGATCTCCCATATCCAGAACTGGTACTTCGAGAGCTTTCCATAAATATGGTGCTCTCGGAGTGTATCCGGAATTATCTGTAGATAATAGGCATGCTCCTCCTGAGATGCTGAGTATATCTAGATGTCATCGATGGAGACCACCACAATGTGATTGAGGTATGGATGTAATATCCTATTCATGAGAAACATGAACACTTTTGGGGACTTGTTCATGCCGAATGGAATAACCAAGAACTCATAGTGGCCATAAAAACATCTGAAGGCCATCTTTTTCAATTCCTCTTCTCATAACTTGAGCTAGAGATAGCCAGATCTGAGTTCTATTTTTGAAAACTAAAGATCACTCTTAATTTATTTGAAAAGATCATAAATCCTTGGAAGTGGATACTTGTTCTTCACGGTCACTAGGTTCAGGCACCGATAGTCCACATAGAGTCTCAAACTCCCATTTTCCTTCTTGGAGAATAAAATTGAGGCTGCCCATGGAGAAACATTGGGCCTTCTGAACCCCTTTCTCTACAAGTCCTCCAACTATACCCTTAACTCATGAATCCCTGTAGGAGCCATCCGATATGATATTGTAGATAACGGTTCCATCTTGGAGTACAAGTCGATGTAAATGTGTACCTCTCTGCATGGAGTTAGTCTCAGAACATCAGTAGGAAATACATCGGCATACAGGTCCACCACAATAGGATAGTTGGGACTCTCAACATCTAATGCTCTGAGGTTAAGGCAAGAAAACTAATGTGTGATTGGATGCACCATCCTCTGGGTAAGTCCATCATGTGCTGCAATGGTTCCCTTCTCACCGGTGAAGGAAAAGCTTTCCCCATCCTCGCAGACACACCGCACATTGTGCCTAATACAATCAATCTGATCATGGACTGTGGATAACCAGTCCAAACCCAAGATGATGTAATAAGGCCTCGACGTCGCTACTAGAATATCCCAACTGAAGATCTCGCCTCTTAGAGTAAGCTCACACTACCAGTAATAGTATTTAATCGTCGAATCTACTCTTGTATGAGTTTCTAGCTGTAAGGTTCAAGACAACGACTCCATCGAAATCTTTGAGCTGCGAACAAGGGTCGTGGAAATAAAAGTGTGACTAGAACTGGTGCCTATATATTCTGTATCTAAGGTGGAGGAGACACAGATCATACATCTAATCATCTCTAGAGTGTTTTGGTCGTAGGCCTTAGTTTCTTGGGGCTGAGCTCATCCCTATCCACCTTCTCCTTGTGTTCCGGGTGGACCACTTGGACGAGGTGGCAGTTTAACTTCTAATCACCGCCCACTACCTGCTACATAGAAAAAACCTCTACCATGTCCACCTACTACCTATATACTTCCCCGATCAAATCTCTTCCTCTACCTCGGTAGTCCCTCGACCGTCTGTTGGTCATCTGTACGACATGCCGGGCAGTCGTGAGCTAGGTGACCCTACTTGCCACACTTTTATCATTTCCTGCTCCTCAACTGTCCTCCTTTATCCCATGAGCCATGTATCATCCACCATGTATTCTGAGGTCATCCACTAGAAGGTCTAGCCCGCATGGGCCACTGTGTCATCTGCATACTGTCTACTAGATAGGACTCTACTACCTGACATCCGGTGGTGGTTCTCACGGTCGATGCATGCTCATCTAGAAATATTTCCACCAAAAGTTCTTGATCTATCACCCCAGCCTATGTCGGAATACTGAGTGATATCATTGATGCATGGATCTCCCTTCGGAGACCCTTCTCAAAGGTATGAGACCTGAATAAAGGGTCTCATACCATGTCGTTGGAGTAGTGGGAGAGATCAGTAAACCTCACTGTGTACTAAGCCACAATCATTCTGCCCTGTTGTAGGTGCAGTAGCTGTTGTATACGCACAGAGCATAAGGTATCCAGGACAAACTCTACCTTGAAAAGGCTCTTGAAATCCACCCAGATGAGGGTCACATTTTTTTGTTTCTAGAACATCTTGTTTCGCCATCTCCCTAATGCATCAAGGAAAAGACTAGCTACTAGGATCACCATAAGGTCAGTTAGTGTCCCAACCCAGCAAAAAACTCTGACTACAGCCTCCATCTAGTCTCCAGCCACTTGTGGGTCTATCTGGTCGTGGAACCTCGGAAGCCTCTGCTGCGGAAACTCGTACAACATGGCCAATTGGCGTGAAACCTCTACCGGTGGGGCTGGTCGAAATGGCTGCCCAATGGGTAGTGGTGCTACTAGTACACCACCTGAATGTTCTAACACCATAAAAGGGCCCTGCAATGAGGCATCCTCACTCAGTGGGACATCATCGCATACACTCTCATATATCCTGGATGGTTGTCTACATGGTGGCATCCTAAAATAAGAAAGGTGTTCCATGGTCAATAAGTTATACCTGGTGAGTTGGGTTGAATAAAACATTTCAAAACACACGTAATCAGTGTTTTTGTACACTATGTCTAAAATCAGATGGTAGGGTCCTGGTGTATGGATACGTCGGCCACTGCACCAACACTGGATTCCCCAAACTGAAAATCACACTCGCAACACTTAGAACTATTCCCATATAAAAAATATCAGATTCCTAGTTCATCGGTAGAACCAACTCATTTGATACCACTTTGTCACGAACTGTCCCTCAGGGCCCATACCCTGACTACACCAAGCCTGAATTCCATAGGCCAGGAACTGAAGACTAGCACTGGAACGGTGTATCCCTAAAACGGGATGGAATTTCCTTTTTAAATGTTTAGTCACACAATCCAAGAACACAACAAGATGCAACCACAAAGTAATCTTTTGTAGAAAAAGTGATGAAATTTAAAGGGGCCAGAATACAAGACCAATTAAAAATGTACAAGTACATCTGAAAAAGTAAAAGAATGCTCTTGGATCTTCCAAAAAGGTTCCTACCTGAAGGGTATGTACAAATCATGAATAGTAGTCCCAACATCATGTCATTCTAGATGGCCCACCTATGATCATGTTAGGTCCTAGCTCTCTCAGCCTCGATCAATGTTTTACATCATCTGTAAAAGATACTACAAGGTGTGGATGTAGCCCGTGAAGGAGTGTGTATAACGACACTCAGTAGGGACCTTGAGATGCCCCATAGGTCTCCTAGAGTTCCACAAAGGAAATACCGTAATGAAAGACTTCAATATCAATGCACGAAGCAGTATACATCCACATTACATAGGTATATGACTATACATATACCTAAGATTTCATGATATACTCATCTCATGAATGAGGGAATAATTCAATAAAGTTAACACCAAGAAGGTAGAAATACCACAAAGGTAACACCATAAAGATAACACCCCAAAGGTAGAATCACCACATTGGTGACATCAAGAAGCTAGAAGTACCACACAGGTAACACCAAGAAGCTAGAAGTACCACACAAGTAACACCACAAAGGTTGAAGTACCACACATGTAAAATACTTAGCTCAAAATTAGGTATAACATAGGTATAGAAGTAAATATGATTATTCGTAAGCTAGATCATCTTATTCTGTTAATAATCACTACTTCTGACCCATGTATGATCAATAGGTACTAACCCCCATTGACCCACGCATGATCTAACCCACACAGTATTGATATGCACTGACCCACATAGGATCACTAAGTGCTGACCCACATAGGATCTGATAGGTACTAACCTCCACTGACCCACAGAGAATCTGATCCACACTAGATCAGTATGCACTGACCCACACAGGAACGCTGAGCACTGACCCACATAGGAACTGATAGTAGCTTACCCACACAGGATCGATTGATGCTGACCCACACCAGATCAATGTTCTCCATCCCATTATAGCCAACCATTGGATACCTCATACCCAGTGCGCTCGAGTTATGTAGAATATGTCCCTAGAGATATTGGTTGTACCTCGACCACCACTAATCTCCATAAAGGTGTAATCCAAAGGACAACTATGTCATAAGGGTTCTAGCGTGACAAACAATGTGTCATTTGGATTCCCGATCTATGAGTTATAAGTGTTTTAGTTCTAAGGGCCCGGTTGGATTCAGATTCGATCCAACCCAGCCATACTCCAACTATCTCCAAAACTCATGTGATGTATATACAAACAACCACCTCAGTCCAAGGATCCCAACTCTGTAGACGGTTCGTCAAATAGATGTCTTGTTCTCAATATATGGCACTTTAAGTGTTTCTAGGCCCGGTTGGTCCCGGGTCCGGTCTGACCTGGTCTAGGATGACCTGACCCGGCCTAGGTTCGACCCTATAGGGTGGGGCTGTGACGAGCTCCACCTATTGGGCCACGTTATGACTCAGCCCTCAAGGGGCAGTGGCCCATTGGTCAAGCATCCCAGCCCACAAGGTGGTGTGACACGACCTACAAGGGGGCGCGGCCCACTGAGCACATTGACCGTTGGAAAAGCGGCCTAGCCGTAGTGGAGTGCGGACCACTGGGGGTTCATACTAGTTTTCATAGGGTAGTGACTCCCCCGATTTCTCAAATGTCCTAAGTCGTTCGGTTAGTGCAGCGGCCTTGTCAGCTGGGGCCCGCCCTAGCTTGCGTGGGGGAAAGACCGTCATTCTCTTGAATGACCTGGAGGCCGTTTGGATCCTCCAAAGTGGCGGCGCCACATGGCACCGCCGTGTGGCCTGCGAGACCCATTAGAGCGGGTCCTACCGATATTTCATGGTGGGACGACCTCTTCAGCGGTGCACGACGACACGCCACTCCACCACCCATGGTCAGCAAGTGTGTTGACCACCATCCTCCGGTCCGATGCGGTAGACAATCCATGGCCCGAGTCCTCTAGTGGTGCACTGGTCGTTCCACCCTCATTTTCCATGGTTGGCCAGTGTGCTAGATGCCACCTCCAACCGTCACAGATGACATGCCGTTCCCAATTCCTCTAGTAGTATGGGTGCACCACCTCCTCCCTCAGAGCTGTCCGGTGCCGACCACCACTCTAGTCCATACCAGCATCGTTCACCGGTACCGCAGTGATGACGGTCTTCCATGAAGAATGAATGGGGTAACAAGTTAGCTAAGGGTACGGGCCTGGTTCTTTAGTCCCCCTCCCTCCGCATTAGTTTGTAAACAATACGAGGGAGGAAAAAAGGATTCAAAAACTCTTGAAAATTAAATGAAAAGTAAACCCTACCTCAAGAACTAAGGTGAGCGTGCGTTCGTTGAAGTGGGTTGGTGTTCACCATCCCCTATAACTAGACTCCAATGACGTCGCTTGATATTAGATCTTCAGTTTGGGGTTTCATTGCCTCTTGTAACCTCTGGCCACAACTGGCTCTGTCCTCCAATGGTTTGGCGCTCGGCACTTTACCAGCACTTCGATGCTTGGTGAAGTTGTGCTGATACCCCTCCCCGAGCTCCATATAAATTGAAGATGGGGAGGGTAAGTAACGATCTTATAAATTAATGAGGCTCATTAAATAGTAACCTTCCTAATTCCCCAACGTTATTGTTAATTTTGATTGAATGGTCAAGACATTTATTGGCTTGACACTTTGACGGTCCCATGTTGCCTCTTGTCATTTGGAGGAAAAGAGTGAAAGTAAAATAACAAAGTTATTTTATTTATTTCTTTTAAAATGTCCCAAAAAATATCTTTTTCTCTGGACCTACTTTGGTCTAAGTAAAGCCTTCCTTAAGTGAGTCCTGGCTCTACAGATTCAACTATTCCCATGGATTTTTAATCCAATCTACAGTTAAAATGCTAAAAATCACCGCTCACACATTTACTAAACATTCCCTAAAAAAAGTTCAGAAATTCATTCAGGGCACACCAGGCCTTAGAATCACAGGCCATCAATTTTCACAGAATTGTAATAATTCTATATAATTAAATACAAATTTACATGGAAAATACAGGTATTTACATTGGAGATGCTGGTTGGGTGGTGGAGTCCTTGACTTTGTAGAAGACTTTGCTGGTGTGTTGATCAACAAGAGTCTTTATGAGAAAATTTTGGATGCCATTGTATTAAAGGTAGCTCTGAAGACCTTCAATATATGTGAAATGTAATGACCACAAACCCATTTCAATGTATCATCTCATGATCACATGCATATTTTATGATCTTTCTTGGTGATTTTTCTTTTTTGAATGTGTAAGGGGCCTTGGTGGGGTAATATATCCCCCTTTGTTAGGGATTCATTTTGGGTTCACCAGTTTTGTTTCAACACTAAGATGATATTTATAAGGAAAAATGGTTTGATGGGGACTGGTTAGTATATCCTCTTTATATTTCTATGGAGTTTCCGTAGTTGATCTTTTCACATCAGGTTCACCATTTTTGTTCTCACCCAAAAACGTTATTGTTTTGTCCTGATGTAGAATATGGCCTATTAGTTTGATTGTAGGGGGTTAATTGTTGTGAAATTGTTGGCTTCAGTTATAAAATATTAGATGGTCACCAGGGGGTTTGTTTTCAGATCTAGAATAACCCAAAGGCTATCAAATCCATAATTCATGTACATGATTTCAAAAGGCAAGTGTTTGTTGGGTGATTTTACCCATTAAAATTAAGAAATCACATTGGTTGAGTGGATGGGAACTCAAGAACATATCACCCATTTTAGGGGAACAATATCCTATAACAAGAATTCTTTATATATTTAAAATATTTTTGTATGTTCATTAATATTTGTTTCATTCCCAAGAATGTGTTGGAGGTATATCCTGGGGGAAGTAGTTAATCATGATTATGCACTGTTTTGGAATCATCATGATGTACCCTATGTTTTAAATTGATGGAAGGATATACATATATTCATTTTTCTCTATAAATGTTAAACTTTTATAAAAAAATCAGGTATTATATAGTCGTTCTCTAATACAATGTTAGTTTTAACCTATATGGGATAGTTTTATGATGTTTATCAACATATATGGGTGACACGAACTATTTTGATGTCTGGATCAAACCCATAAGATGGGATTCCAATGTATCCTCGTGAGCGGAATCAGAACCAATGTAGTTTGGTGATGCCTAACTAGACACATCACCTATTAAGGTCATGTGATGAGGACCCAATTATGCAGTAAACCATCATGAGGCAAGGACACACGGGCACAAATTTGAATGTCCAAGGGTCATGATGAACTTATTTTGAAGCAGCTTGAGGTACCCAGAAGGTATTGTAAGGGTTTGTGTCCTGAGAACCAACTCTTTTCTACTTTGATTACATGAATGTTCACTTATTATATATTGTTCATTATTCTGCATGACTATAATATGATAATATCCTGGAATATTTGTTGCATTAATAAGGTCATGGAAGATCCCCGCTATGATGAGAACCATGAAATGCTATAACAATATTCTTAAATAATGTTCGGTGGTTGGATGACATACTATGATAGGACACATGGTATACGAACCGTCATGTGAAAGTACTCGTAAGAAGATGAGACTCTCTCTCATGGAGTTCGCACTTGGTAATCTCCAAGATGAGAGATTATTAGAACAGACCCTCCAGTAGTAATTCCGCATGTATTGGTGTCATCAGACATTACTATCTGCGAGCGTGTGTAATGGTCCTTAGACTGAAAGATTATCATTAACTCATGTCATGACTCACGCACTTAGATTTACTAATGAAAACTATCACGCAGACAGTTGGTGGGAAGTAGGGTATATTGGGTGCGTCACGTGTGTCATGTTATTAATGGATAAGTCGAGGAAGGATTTGTCCCTTCCATTTATGGAAGTTGATATCTCGTCCCTTTGATTGTAATAGAACTGTTGCATTAAATTCCATGGCCATGGTGTAAACGACGAGATTATTTCAGGTAGTCAAAGAACGATGGATCAAGCATATAGGTTTATGACACTGCCATGAAACCTGCTTGATGAGATATTGAGACAAAGGTATTAAATTACATAGTAAGCATTCGTATGTGGTGATACGTCAATGTGGCGTCAACTTCTTTCTCTTGGGTGCCTTGACCCATTGCTAGATAGTAATCTTGGAATTCAGGCAAGCCCGCCTAATGCCAACAAGAAAGAGGCATAAAGGGTCACACACTAAGTGTATTCAAGTATCTCAAGTAGAATAAAGATTATTCCCGTATGTGATTTAATAATTATTCAAGGAAGCCTAAATCATTTTAATGTTGGAGCAAGAAAAAAATTAAAACAAGTACATGTCGTGTATTAATTATTACACGTCATGTAGTTTTTATTTTGAAAAGGAAATGAATATATGAAAACAAGATATACACGCCGTGTACATTTAATGTACACGTCGTGTAGTTTTCAATGAAAAACAAGTACACACCGTGTATTTATTTCTACACACCGTGTAGTTTTTCTAGTCGGGATTTGGAGGATATAATATTGTTTTAAATGAAATTTATTATAATCAGTGTGTGTGCATGTCAAGGAATTAACTATTCAACAAAGGGGTTTTAAATAAGATTCAATGAAATAAATAAAATGGGTAACGCATTTATTTATTTTCATAACTCTACAACCTCAAACCTGATTATAAATATCCCCACAACCCCAACTATTTTCCAACACACAACACCTCTGGAGAATTCTTTCAAGGCCAAAAGAACATCTTCCTCTAAGAACGCTCTCAAGACTGAGAGAGATCCTCTTCCCTCAGATCAAGACGATCTAAGGAGGAAAATGCAAGAAAAGGTTTCTCCACGCTAGCACCCGGAGACTCCTTTGGTGACGTCCCGATATACGAGGTACACGTGTGGATCACCACTAGAGGACGTCTACACCTGGCTTCTGTGACGCAATGATGAATCACATCGGAACGTGATTAAGAACATCAACAAAGAAAGAACACACAAAAGTTATTTATTTTCAATTGATTAAATTAATTATAATCAACTTGTAACGATCCTTGTTTTTGGTTCCGGGACAAACCTTCTTCTTTGTCTTTTTCTATGATTCGATCCGTGTAGATTGGCGTTTATCATCCTATTGATCCCAGATTGATCATTGCTAATGAAAAAAAATCCAAGTGGGCACATCCACCCACGCACTTCCGCTATGCTCGGAACCTTAAAATGGTATTAGAGGAGGATACAACGTTGATTATAGTTATTTAATTTTCGTTGATAATTGACGCATTTATATTTGATTCAATTTGAAATATATCGTTCTATTAATCTGAATAAATGATATCTATTCTTCCTACTTTGTTTCTTGATTCATATCATAGAAACGACCTTTTAATTTTAATTTTTGATTAAAATAAAAACAATGAACTCATCCGGAGGATCCTCTCTTTCTGTCTGTACAACATGGGATTACACGACGTGTAATTAAAAATACACGACGTGTACTTAGGTTCAATAAACCAGCACTGGTCTGCCAAACCATGCCATGTGAATTGAATATTCCTAAGTATTAATCACACCGTGTTGACTAGAATTGAACAGCGCATGGAAACCGGAATACACGGTGTGTATGTTGGAGCAATACGCCGTGTAGTCCGTTCTAGACCAGGTGAAACTGTGTACAAGGATAAGCTACGTACCGCGTACACGGGGTTGCCAGGCTGGTTACCGTGTAACAAGGAAGTACACGCCGTGTGTTCTTTATCTACATGCCATGTACTCCAAAATTTCCAAAGTACAAAAAACACGCCAAAGCCCCCAGCATGTACTTTGGATAAAGGGTGAAAAGAAATACACACCATGTAATTATAAACCACACACCGTGTACTTTCCAGAAATGTAATTTCACTAGGTTTCCTCTAATTTAAAAAGACCCGTATAAGAAATATGGATGAAAAGAATCTCAAATGAAATTCAGAAACGGATTTAAGATAAAGAATTGATTAATTATAAGATCATAATTAATTGAATTCGAGCGCGACTTATCTTAAATGGAAGAACGATTAAAAGAATTTGAATTCTAAATATGTGTAAATGTTGTTGCATGCTATGGATGATCCTGAGCTAGACCAAAGACCCTTTTTATGATTGTATGGTTTCATTTAAATTTGTTTAAATTTAAATTTGTTGGCCTGCGAGCCTCCTTCTAATAAAATATAGGGCATGCATGCCCATGGTTTCTTTAATGTAAACCCATGTAATAGAGGATCTCCCAAGCCAGAGGAGATAGTTCAAAACCCAAAGCTGAGGCGAAACCAAACCAAGACGATACAAAGGTGGACAGGTGGGAGCTGTACAAACACGAACCATCGGTTCAAGGTTTTTTCCCCTTGGCCAGGGTTAGCTTATCAAAATACTAGATAAGCTAACCAATATAAGCTCATGATCATGCCATTTTATTTTATATCTTTCTGATTGCATGGTTTATTTATTATGTATGTGTTTTCGCGATCACATAATTAATTAAATAAACAAGAATTCAAAGATGGAATAAAATAAAACCGGACTATGAGTAAACATTATCAGAACATGGTTAATCACTTAAGAAAGCATCACTTAATATTAACAAGAATGTGATAATGTAAACTACGCATAAAGATTAAAATTCCCCAATACAATATTATGTTAGACCAAGCCTTCCGTAACTTGATTAAGGGAAAGACTCAATAAAACTATGTGTTTGACCAACCCTTGATGGGACACTTACTTTTATAAAGGAAGCCCTTATGAAAGGTTTCAGGTTGACTTAACCATATTTCATCAAGAGGATTAGCCCTTGCTAGACTTGGTGTAATATTGGAGGCTATAGTTAAGGAAATCCAAGTTAGGATTTCAGGATTGGGGAGTCCACTCAACAGATCAAGGAACTGTAAGATCACAGTTGATAAAGACCTTCCTACCTAAATACCTTCAAATAGCTTGACCAACCCTTTTTGGGGTTATGTGAAGGGGAATATGGATCCTTTCCACTAGAATGTCAAAGAAAATGGGCATTCCGATTTCAATGGTGAGGGCCATTGGGACTTGATAAAATAGTGGGAGAATTAATTATTTCATTTATTATTTATCATAAAATGTAATCAAGAAAGTACTAATAAATCTGCTCTTTTAAATTGTAGAATCAAGATGGTAAACTCATCAACCACATTTTCTCTGCAATCAATACTAGAAAAAGACAATATCATCACCGGCAGTAACTTTCAGGAATGGTTTAGGCTCCTTTGGGTTGTCATATGCCCTGAACGAAAGTATTACGTGCTGGAGTCCTCACTTCTTGATCATCCTGCCCAAGGGGCAAGTGATGAAGATTTCCTAGTCTATGATCAACATTTGAGTGATACACTCGACGTTCGATGTTTGATGTTATCATCAAAGTCAATTGAGCTCATGAAGTCTCATGAGGACATGGATACCTATATCATGCTCGAGCACCTCTGTGGTCTATACTAGGAGAGAGAAAGATATGAAAGGTTTGAGATCTCTAAGGCTCTATTCCAAAAAATCTTGGAGAGGGTGCCCCAGTTGGGCCTCATGTAGTCAAGCTCATTGTCTACATTGAGCACTTGGAGGTTCTAGGGTCTAAAATCCCTGAAGAACTGGGCATCAATCTCATTCTTGCATCACTCCCCAAGAGCTTCTCAAACTTTGTTGTTAATTTCAACATGAACAACATTGAGAAGTCTCTATCTGATCTCCTTATCCTTATTCTCCAAGTAGATAATGACATGAAGTGTGAAAATCATTCTATCCTTATGGTAAATAAAAGGAAAGGGAAAGTGAGGAGCTTTAAGCCCAAAGATTCTTCAAGGCCTTCCAAGAAAATGGAGATCAAAGGAGAGTCAAAGGAACATGATGTTCTTTGTTTCGCATGTGGCAAGAAGGGTCACTGGAAGAAAAACTGCACCCAGCCAAGGAAGCAAGGAGAAGCTTTAGGTGTGTTCGTTATCGAAGGAAATATATCTTTTTCTACTAATTAAGTATTATATACTGCTTGTGGTGATCACATCTATATCCAAATACTAGAACCAAGTAGATTCAGGAAGATTAACCAAGGTGAGGTGGATCGATGAGCAGCCAACAGATCCAGACTCGCTGTTGTAGCTGTCAGAGACTACTACCTCAAATTGCCTACTGGGATGATCTTGGTGTTAAAGGGTTGTTATTATGTTCCTTCTATTACTAAAAACATTATTTCAATATTTATATTAGATAATGATAGATTCATCTTCAATTTTGGAAGTGGATGTTGCTACTTTTATAAAGATAGCATTTGTTTTGGTAGGGCATATTTATATAACGGGCTTTATGTGTTATAATACACAAACCAAGTAATGGAAATCGATGAAAAAGTTAATTCACATGACTCATACCACACCCAACTTTGGCATCACCAGCTAGGTCATGTTAATGAGAAATGTTTGAAAAAATTACATCAAGATGGGTATTTAGATTCTTTCGAACTAAAACCTCTTGGTGTATGTCATGCATGTCTACAAGGCAAAATGACCAAAGCCCCAATTAGTGGGAAAGGTGAAAGAGCTAAAGAGCTTCTAGAATTAGTTCACAAAGATGTGTGTGGGACATTTCCAGTTTAGTAATGGGGTGGGTTCTCATACTTCATAACTTTTACTAATGATTTTAGTAGATATGGATATATCTACTTAATGAGGTATAAGTAAAATTCTTTTGATCGGTTCAAAGAATACAAGAATGATGTTGAGAACCAGCTTGGTAAGAAGATTAAGAAACTCCGCTCAAAAAGAGGAGGAGAATATCTTAATTAGGACTTCATTGATTTCTTACGGGAGTTTGGGATTCTATATCAACTCACTCCTTACACGCCATAGTGGAATGGTGTATGCGAAAGGAGGAACCTCACCCTGTTGGACATGGTGAGATCAATGATGAGTCATGTGAGTCTTCCATTATCCTTTTGGGGATATGCATTACAAACAGCAGCACACATACTAAACCAAGTACCAACTAAATCGATAAATGGTATTACATATGAGTTATGGAGTGGACACAAATCCATGTTATCAAATTTACATGTGTGGGGCAGCAAAGAATTTGTTAAGGCCTCTTGAGGTAACAAACTTGCACCCCGAGGTACAAAGTGTATCTTTATAGGATATCCCAAGTAAAAAAGGGGATATTATTTACAAAGCCCCTCAGACAAAAAGGTTATAGTAGAATTACACGCCATATTCCTTGTGAGGGAGCACATCTCTAAAATAGATAGTGGGAGAAAGATAGACTTCAATGAAGTTGAGGCTCAAGATGCACAGGAGTTGGTACATGAACAGATTCCACAAAGCCCCGTGGAAGAAAAATCTATTCTAGAGACACAAGAACTATGTAGGAGCATAAGAGAGGTGAGAGAACTAGAATGATATGGTTCTCTTGTCACCGAGGATGGTCACTCATTATTGGTTGACAATGATGATCCTCTTACCTACAAGGAAGCAGTTTAAGGCACAGACGTTTCCAAGTGGAAATAAGACATGAATTCTGAAATAGATTCCATGTACCAAAACCAAGTTTGGATTTTGGTAGATCCTCCAATTGATGTAAAGCCTATTGGTAATAAATGGGTATTCAAGAAGAAACTAGACATGGAGGGGAAAGTCAGCACCTATAAGGCATGACTGGTTGCAAAAGATTTTAGACAACGTCAAGGAATTGACTATAAGGAAACATTTTCACTGGTTGCGATGCTTAAATCCATCATAATCCTATTGTCCATTACCACTTACCATGACTATGAAATTTAGAAAATGTATGTCAAAACAGCTTTCCTTAACGGGAAACTCCAGGAAGATGTCTACATGACACAACCTGAAGGGTTTGTGACTCCAAAGGATTCCAACAAGGTATGCAAGTTACAGAAATCCATTTATGGATTAAAGCAAGCATCAAGGTCATGGAACATTCATTTTGATGAAGCTATAACAGAATTTGGCTTTGTTAAGAATGAATATGATCCTTTTTTCTACAAGGGGTTTGTGGAAGTGAAGTCGTTTTTCTAATATTATATATTGATGAAATATTACTAATTGGAAACGAAGTACCTGTCTTACAGTCAGTTAAGGCATGGTTGCATAAATGCTTCTCCATGAAATACTTGGGCGAGGCATCATATATTCTTCGGATCAAGATCCATCGTGATAGATCCAAGAGAATGCTGGGCATGAGTCAAAGTACATACATTGACAAGATATTAAAGTGATTCATTATGGAACAATCCAAGAGGGGATTGTTTCCAGTGTCACATGGAATTCATCCTTCCAAGAAAAAGTTTCCTCAGACACATGAGGAAAGAAAGAGAATGGAAAGGATCCTTTATGCATCTGTAATTGGGTCAATCATATATGATATGCTATGTATGAGGCTAGATGTTGCTTACGCATTAAGTACGGTAGGCAGATATCAAGCTGATCCAGGAGACTGCCATTGGATGGTAGTCAAGACTATCCTTATGTATCTAAGGAATACTAAGGATATGTTCCTGGTTTATGGATGAGATGAGGAACTAGTCATTAGAGGACATGTAGATGCCAGTTTCCAGACTGATCAAGATGACATGAAGTCGCAGACTGGACACATCTTCAGTTTGAATTGAGGTGCAGTGAGCTGGAAGAGCTCAAAGAAAAGTGTGGTGGTAGATTCTAAAGTGGATTCCGAGTATATCTCACCTTTTGAGGCAGATAAATAAGAAGTATGGATGCGAATCTTCATCCAAGAGCAGGATGTAGTATCGAGCAGTAAAGATCCTATCACACTCTATTGTGATAATACTGCAGCGGTGGCACTTGAAAAAGAGCCAAGGTTACATCAGCAGACAAAGCACATACTTCGAAAGTATCATCTCTTGAGGGATTTTTCTCAGAGAGGTGAAGTTGCAGTGAGTAGTATTTCCACAGAAGATAGCGTGGAGGACCACTTGACTAAAGCCTTGACTCAGCAGAAACATGATAATCACATGAGGTCTAGCGGACTAAAAGTCGTAGGCAATTGGCTCTAGTCCAAGGGGGAGTTTGTAAGGGTTGGTGTCCTGAGAACCAACTGTTTTGTACTTTCATTACATTAATGTTCACTTATTATATATTGTCCATTATTCTAAATGACTATAATATAATAATGTACTGGAATATTTGTTGCATTAATAAGGTCATGGCAGATCCCCGCTATGATGAGAACCTTGAAATGCTATAACAATATTCTTAAATAAAGTTCTGCGGTTGGATGACATACTATGATAGGACACATAGTATACAGACCATCATGTGTGAGTACTCGTAAGAAGAAAATACTCTCTCTCATGGAGTTCGCACTTGGTAATCCCCAAGATGGGAGATTATGAGAACACACCTGCCAGTAGTAATTCCTCATGTCTTGGTGTCATCAGACATTACTATATGCGAGTGTGTGTAATGGTCCTTAGACTGGAAGATTATCATTAACTCATGTCATGACTCATGCACTTAGATTTACTGACAAAAACCGTCACGCAGAAAATTGGCAGGAAGTAGGGTATGTTGGGTGCGTCACGAATGAAATGTTGTTAATGAATAAGTCGAGGAAGGATTTGTCCCTTCCATTAATGAAAGTTGATATCTCGGCCCTTTGATTTAAATAGAACTGTTGCATCAAATTCCATGTCCATGTTGTAAAAGACGAGTTTATTTCAGGTAGTCAAAGAACAAAGGATCAAGCATATAGGTTTATGAAACTGCCATGAAACCTTGTTGATGATATATCAAGACAAATGGATTAAATTACATAGTAAGCATTCGTATGTGGTGATACGTCAATGCGGCATCAACTTCTTTCTCTTGGGTGCCTTGACCCTTTGCTAGACAATAATCTTGGACTTTAGGCAAGCCCGCCTAATGTCAATGAGAAATAGGCCTAGAGGGTCACACACTAAGTGTATTCAATTATATCAAGTAGAATAAAGGTTATTCCCTTATATGGTTTAATAATTATTGAAGGAAGCCTAAATCATTTTAATGTTGGAGGAAGAATAAAATGAAAAAAAGTACACGCCGTGTATTAATTATTACATGTCGTGTAGTTTTTATTTTGAAAAGGAAATGAATAAATGAAATCAAGATATACACGCCATGTACATTTAATGTACACGCCATGTAGTTTTCAATGAAAAACAAGTACACGCCGTATATTTATTATTACATGCCATGTAGTTTTTTCAGTCGGGATTTTGAGGATATAATATTATTTTAAATGAAATTTATTATAATTAGTGGGGGCGCATGTCAAGGAATTAATTATTTGACATATGGGTTTTAAATAAGAGTCAATGAAATAAATAAAATGCGTAACATGTTTATTTATTGTCATAACTCTACAACCTCAAACCTGATTATAAATATCCTCACAACCCCAACTATTTTCCTACACACAACACCTCTGTAGAATTCTTTCAAGGCTGAAAGAACCTCTTCCTCCAAGAATTCTCTCAAGACTGAGAGATATCCTCTTCCATCGGATCAAGATGATCTAAGGCGGACAACGCAAGCAAAGGTTTCTCCACGCTAGCACCCGGAGACTCCTTTGGTGACGTCCCGAGATACGAGGTACATGTGTGGATCACCGCTAGAGGAAGTATACACTTGGCTTCTGCGACGTAATGACGAATCACATCGGAATATGATTAAGAACATCAATGAAGAAAGAACACCCAAAAGGTATTTCTTTTCAATTGATTAAATTAATTATAATCAACTTGTAATGATCCTTGTTTGTGGTTCCGGGACAAACCTTCTTCTTTGTCTTCTTCTGTGATTCGATCTGTGGAGATTGGCGTTTATCATCGTATTGATCCTGGATTGATCATTGCTAATGACAAAAAGCCAAGTGGGCACATCCACCCATGTGCTTCCGCTGCACTCGGAACCTTCAGGGATATGGTCTCTTGGATGTATGTGACCCTACCAAGAATGTAGTCTATAAAAAATTAGGGTTATTTGGATATTGGGTTTGGATTTCATGGAGGTTTCCTTCATATCTTAGTTAGATGGGTATCAAATCGCTTATACTTCGGTTTGATTTGTGGACATACACTTTAATGGAGGCCCATTAAGGGATCTTTATTGTGGATTATGCATTGGAGTTTTCTAGTATAGGGGATTTTTTTGGGGATTATATATATGGAGAATACCTATTAATGGAGCATGATTGGGGCATACACATGAGAGTTTCTCATTAGTTGTACTAATATTGGGTGTTAACACTAGGATGAATGGCCATTAATGGAGCAGGGTTTGGGCTTACACAAAAGAGATGGCAATGATTTGGAATTTGATTCAGGCTTACATCTATGGAAAAGGCATGTGCTTTGTTATCATACATATTTCATGATCACCACCACCATTTAATCCCACATGATCTATGCTCGGTGTGAGAAATAATAAGAGGTAGTGGATCTGAAGGTCACATGTCCCACTTCATCTACTGATAGATGGTACTAGATCCCACAGGAAGAGAAAGAAAGGTATTTGTGTGTTCTTTTCTCCTATTTTGTTTTCATATGCTAGATAGTCATATTTGGTGACCTATCCAAATATTTTCATGGTGAGGGTAGAGAGGAGCGAGGGTGAATCTTCTTATATAAAAATCTAGGGGATTACCTTAGTGAGAGTTCCTTGAATTTAATTCTGGGGGGGATCATGTTCCTTGTCAAAAGGAATTTCAAACATGATCCCCTCTATTCCCACTAGAAATAGGGAGGTACATGTGAGTACATTATGGTCATACCCTGTGTTACCATAGGAATGTAAACATATGGTCACTTTGGGTGTATGCCTTACTACTAGGAAAACAAACATGTCTCCCCTTAAAATGGGTATTAAAACATAAAATTACAATATAGTGTACCCAATGGTTCTATCATACTAGTATGAAGTCTTTGTAAAAGGCCTTGGATCAATGATGTTGGACTGGTCTATGATGGTGTTGACATGGGGACTACTAATGTGATGGAAGGGAATGATTGGGGTCAACCTGTGAAACTCCATAGGGTACTAATAGAAGTAGATAATGCATACAAAATATTCACTAAATTATGTGAGTCATAATATCATAGAATATCTCATTTTTATGCTTCTATTTAAATGGTTTTGGAGCCCAAAAAAAGTTATGAATTTAATGTTACGACTGTTTGAAGTTAGAAAGAAAACCTGGTTAGCAGATCTCATTCTTAGATCTCCCACTACAATTATGAAGTAGTGAAGGAATGATCTGTGAGTCTTAAAAGATTCATTAATTCCTAAAAGCACTAATGGATTCATCTGTGAGTCCGACGAGCTCTGTGAATTCCTTAATGTACTGACAAAAGGCTCCATGATTCTGATGAAGTCCAATGATGCCAAGCCGCTTCACGACACCACCTTTTCTTTACAACGAGTACCATGAGCCCCACCATCCCATGTTTCTTATAAATAGCTAGCTCCCCCCACCTCATAAGCATGGCAACACATCTCTTTTTTTCTTCTCATCTACCATTTCACGGTGGTCTCATGCACGGCGAGGGGATTCCCTTCGCAAAGGATGGAGCCCATTTAGGTTGCTCAAGGCTCCAACAAGCATTAACCCTTTAGAGAGAACGCTCCAAATATTGATCTCTTTGCTAAGGAAAATCCATACTCCACTGAATTACTTATTTTTTGAAGCACCCTTACTTAAAAAAACCCATCCTTCGTGAGACTCTATGCTCCAAGAAACTCTTTCCTCCTTGAAACACCTCCGTGAAGCACCATCATCAAGCCCCACCATGAAGCACCTTTATGAAGCTTCTTCCATTGCACCCACTGGTCCATACAATGAGGGATTCACCCTTGCACCCAAATAGAGGATTAGTGTTGGGTTGCAGTCCCATCCATTCAGGTTGATCGCTTTTCTACCATCACTGACGCCTATGATAAACTGAGAGTCACACCACAATATTTCTAGGCTGACACACCAACATTTTACATTATGAGATTGTGTGTACCATAAATCCACCTATGGAATAGCATGATTTGAGATACTCCTCTCCAGCCAATAAAACCCCAGGAACCTAACTATTCCTCTTGGTCCCATTCTTATTTTGTGCATTTAGATTCTCTTCATTAATTCCCTGAGTACCTTGCGTTGAAACATTCCTCAAGAAACTCATCCAAACCCCCATCACCTAGTTCCAATACCGATTTGAACCAAAAAGGTTCACTCATACATAGGCCCCAAACCCTCCATTTATAGTATCCTTATGCCTATTATTCCTCAATTTATGAATTTAGACTTTAGTGTACCCTATATAAAAATCATAAGATGCCTCTTGTTTTGAATAGGATATGCCTTATGCGCCAAGCATATGATTCCAACAATCATTACTACCTGACATTAAAATATATAATTTTGAATCATTTGAGAATATGTTTCCATGTTCACCAAGAATAAGATGCCTCATCATGAGATGAATAGAAAACAACCACTAAGGGACCCATATTATGGTGCAATCCCCAACCCATTTTCCCTTGACCAATCATCATGTCGATATTCCATCATGACTTTCCCTAAAGAAGACAGAACAGAGATCTTATTGCAGAATCTCTGCACACCAGATCCATTCACATGATGTTAAATTGAATCTTTACCCATTGCAATGAATATTGGATGACCTCATCACTAGACATGAGGTGGTTATCAAAAGCAGCTTCCATGTGTAAGCCTCATCCACCATTGTCACTCTTTAGCAACATCTGGGAAGCTCCCACCCAAAATCCCCATCCACCATTGCCTCTCCATAGAGTCGCCTAGGTATCTTCCATGTCTAATCCCCATCCACCATTTCCAATTTTTAATGAAACAAGTGATTCTTCCATGCGTAAGCCCTACCTTCCATTGTCACTCATTAGTGGAACACGGGTAGCTTCCATGCATAATCCCCATCCACTGTTTCTGCTCCTTAGCAGCACACCCATGATCCTTCCACACGTAATCCCCATTCACTACCATTTTTCATTAGGGGAACCTAGGACTCTCGTATGTGTAAGCACTAATCATCTCTGAAATACATGATATTTGATCTATATCTTCTACACGGGGTACACAGGACACCTCCTTGAGGTTCAATACCAGCCATAGTTAAACTCTGATGCCCCCTCCTAGTGGTTCACATCACTAATCCACCCCTTGTAGTGTTCATATCAGCATTCATGTAGGATGCTAAGCACGCGTAATCCCAAACATGGCCTATTTTGGCCGCTAGTGAGGTGTTATCCCCACACCATCCCCCATGGTTACACCTTTAATGAAACAATCATCAGGTCCATCACTACCTATTGTTTGACACATTTGGATTACTCATGTGGTCTTAGAGTAAGTAGAGACTATAAAATAGTCTTTGGAATATTAACCAAGCTTAATAACCATTCATCATGTCCCTAATGCTGTTAATATACATCCTTGATCTATGTGGACATTGATTCCCATCCATCGGGATATGTTGGAGTCCTTTTTGAGGTTCAGGCCCATCAATTCCCACAATCCATTTGTCCCGACTGTTTATTATCAGTTCACCTTCATCCTTTATGAAGATAAATGGTAAGCCCCTTTGAACTACATGTGTTTTCATCCCTTTTGGGTACATAGGTTGCCTCCATGAGTTTGAATCCCATCTAGTGGTAAAACTATGGTTCTCCCTCTTAGGAATGATCATCTTGATGGGACATCCTCCCTTTTTGGGACACATCACCCAGATCCACCTCCATGAGGTATTTTGATCTATCCATATGGGAAGAAAACCATGCCTAAGACCCACACTCCACCCATACTCCTCTAAAAAAATGTTTCCCTCTCATAATGTGATGATAATCATGTGTAATCCCCAACGTGCCTCTGGGTCATTGTCCTTTATGTACACCCCAATTCTCTACCTCAATTTTAAACTACATGGAATTTGATCACTGTCTTCTACATGGGGTACCTAGGTTGCCTCTCTGAGGTTCAAGCCCATCATCCCTTCCCATAATGGTCTCTGAATCTATCATTTTCATCTTGGGAATATCATTACGTAACCGAGAATTTCTACTTTTTTTAAGTCCCCATCGACATCTTTCATTATCATGAGATGCATACTCAAATGTCTCATTAACCCACCAAACTCTATGGAATTTGATATCTACCCTCTAAATAGGGTACGTTTGAAGCCTCACTGAGGTTCAAGCCCAACACTGTCATCTTCGCGCTAGTTCCATCTAATTGATCCATAACCTCTGATACCTCCCCTATATCAATCCTAATCTTTATCTAGGATTATACATCCTAGTGGGATCAGTATATCTATCATTCCCCCTCCTTAGTAGCACCCGGGTAGATAACCATACATATTCCCCACATAATCTATATCTATCCAACCCAAAGTTCCCCTCTTTCTACAGATAGTTAACCAAGCAGAACCCCCAAAAAATCTATATCCATCCAACTAAGAGTTCTCCTCTTGCGATAGAAAGCTATCAATATGTAATCCCAAACTCACCCATTCGAACTACATGGGTTTTTATCCCTATTATATAGAAAGGATATAAAGGAAACCTCATTAAAGATCAATCCCACCAAATGGTTGACCACTTTTCCTAATCCACCCTCAGTGGTGTTCATATTAGCCTTTAGGTTATGACATCTCCCCTTTTTGGGGCACACTACCCTGGGTCCACTCTCTTTGGGTGTTTTGATCCATTCATCTCGTGCTCCTTTTTTGGGATGTTCCATCACTGGGTGACATCTTCCTTTTTTGGATGTACCACCCTAGGTCCACTATTTTTTGGAATTTTGATCTATCCAACCAGTAAATCACCTATGTCCCCCCATTTAGGGGTTCACCTTCCAAATCTTCCCTTAATGGTGTCCAGATCAATCCTATCCATCTCTGTAAGATTTCAAAATCATATACTACCCTTGTTAAACATGAAAAGTTTATTAAAACCTCGGAGACAAGACTTTGGTATTAGATTTCCCACATTCAATGTGGGATTCCTCGGGTTTTGGTGCCATTGAGAATCCCTCTAATGAGTAATAATACAGGTCCCCAGTATCCCAGTATCCAGAGATGCCCCAATAGGCCTGATGTTACCATCTACTTAGAATGAAGATTGCTTCCATATCAAGAGACTTTAGAATGTCCAGAAAGAATTATTGTAATTAACTGGAATGCAAAAATATATAGAATCTGGAATAAGATTCATGAACTATGAATAAAATCTATGAGGGAGACCCAGGCTAGGTGATGAGTTTTGAGAAGGAATCTATGGAAGGAGGGGCTAACATCCCATTATCCTTTTTTGAACAAGGAGAATAAAACTCTTAATAAGTGATTAATTCTTCTTGCCTTTTGAAATATGGAATGTAGGGTAGAAATCAACATGTCTCCACGACGAGGCATGCCCTTGAGGAAAGCATCAGAAAAAGGTACCCCCCATAGCGTGGGATGTTCTCAGTAATTATAGGGGTTATTATGTATAACATGATTCTATGGGGGGTAAAGAGGCTATCTTCCAACCATTTTGTTACATGGACCTAGGTAGAGTTTTCTTAGAATTCAGATATTCAGGGACAGGTTCCTTTTTCATAGAATATTGCTATGTAGGGCCAAATTCCACTAGCATAGTTAATTTGTACTAGGTGAAAAATTCCATCTGCAAATCATTTTTCTAATTGGGTTGTCTGGTTGGGAAGGGGATTTGGCTCTACACCTCTCAGAGAGTATTCCCATGAGATATTTTAGTGTGTGGATTACCAGTTTTAAATTATTCTTCTTCTTATCACAATACGATAGTGTTTTTACCTATGGGGAATTGTCTAATGAGTCTATCTTTTGAAAATATTTCGATTTATTTCTTTAAGTAGTTTATCCTAGAAAATTTTTATCCCCTATTTGGATCCACTTGAAGTATATTTATAAATAAGTAGAGAACAATTTACTAGTGTAGTCGGTTCATCGTAACGAGTACACAACCCCCTTTTGAAGAATCCCACAACCAATATATGGAATGTTGATGACATAGTCAGTGGAGGCCACAAGGGTTATGTCCCATGGAGAAGAAAATCACCACCTTTTTCCCATGAATGACTTCATTTAGTTCATGGGAATCCATTGGATTTTCCTTTCCCATGGACCATTTGAGTCCACAGGGATATGGTGTGCGGGGTGAATTTCACTACCCTCGTCCCATGAACGACAACATTCATGGAGATGGAACCACTTCTTGCCTCCCATGAATTTTTTTATTCACATTTTCCATCACAAATTTCATTTCCGTATAATACGATGATCCATAAAGAGTATCCCTCTTCAAGGTACATGTTTTTTCTGTTCTGAATTATCTCCATTAAACTTTCTTCCATCGATTATTCATTATCATTTTATTTCTATTGTCTTTGAGGATTGATGGAGCATTCTTCAACTTGAATGAATAATTTTCATCACCCAACACCCAAGTGGGTAGATTTATAATTTCACAATTAGACCCATGTAGGATAGTTGGGGCATGTTTTTAATAATAAGGAACTACTAATGTTTTTTTCAAATTATAAATGCTGAATTTTTTTGTGTTGATTTGATGAACTCGAAATTGCTCAGTGGGACCCTAGTAGGTCACCCTTCATTTGATATATGGTAATTCATAACCCCATAGGGGTTTGTTATACTAAAAAAGGTGGTTCATTAATTTGTTCTATTTTATTGGGATTCATTCATGACTCATACTCCTTTTGTTAATAAAATGTATTCACTATAATAGGATATCATTGAGTAACAATGACTAAAAGGGGTAGTTTAAAAAGACATTCCTATTTTACCTTCTAGTTGTAATTTTTTTTAATTAAAAATGGCCATCAAATGTTTATGTAATTAATTTTTTCTATAATTTCTTAATATGGAACAATATGTGGTGTTTCAGACTAACCGTTGTGTAATATTAGTTTAAATCCTTCCTTCTTAATGCCTTAAACTTGGTGTGTCATTGTTACCCTTGGTCCTATATTCTTATAGTTTGGGATTAAGAATTATTTCCTCAAAATCATGGGGATCTTATCTGGTGTGATACCTTGATATGTTCGATGCTTTCAGTTTTGGTAATGGGATAGATGTTGTAGGTAGCACCCTCAGACTCTTTAAAGATCTTGTTGGTTGGTTGCAAAAATTTCTTCTTGTGTGGAATTGTTTGGGTTCCATAGTACCATATAGGACTCTTAGTTTCTAAAAATGACATCCTTTTTATGGGTGTTTGTGTGTTGTTTGATCCTTTCTCTAAGTATTATTATTTCAAAATTCTCAGTTCTAGTGGATTGGATGTGCCTAGGACATGGTCGGTTTCATGGTAGGTCATGTGACCCTTCTTCCTTATCTTCTGTGATGGATGACCCAGAACGACATCAATTAGTTAATGGTCACACAAATAAATATGACTTATAGTTCAATTTTTTCATTCTATTAGACACATGAATGTATATATCCATTTGTTCCTATGGATAGTGTCATAGATGTATCGTTCTTCTTTAGAAACCTTAGGGTAGTATGCATTGATCTAGGAAGTACTCATAATCTTTTTAAATGGTACATCAAACCATTTGAAATCAATGATGATCATTTAGTTTGGAGTTGTTATTATTTTAAATCTGGTCAATTATAGTGATGAGTGACCTGAGCATCTGGTGAAATCAAACTCATCCCAATTCTCTAGAAGATGTTCTAAGATGATCAGGTGAATAACACACTGGTTAGTTTTTTTTCTTTTATGTCTAATGTTATGGAACACGTATAAGTAATTTAGGATGAGAGTTATGGGATAATCTAAAAAGTGGACCTAACATAGCACTCTTGAGAGGCTATTTATCTATATCTCGCATGTTAAATTATTATTAAATCATTATCACAATGTCTAGGACTCACTGTCATTGGTTGATGGAGATTCTATTGTGGAATGATATCCATTTCCCTTTTAAATATGATGTTTGGGAGACTTTTATGGTGGGTATCACCATATAGACACTGGTTAAATGTGTCCAAACAAGTATAAAGAGAACAACCTAGAGGAACATTTCAGTACATTCAGAGTCTCTAAAAATTCCCTTTGACAAGTAATTCTTCATTCAAGTCAATGCTTTATTAAGAGAATGATGATGTTATGCTTGACTGTTTTCACAACCTATGAATACACCATTTTTAGGGATATACTTCAGTGGTAAGGTTATAGATATCATACGATACATCACATGGTATTGGTCTTGTGATCAGTTAATGGTAATGCATTGGTGGGGGCAGTTGGGTTCTTTGGTGGAAGTCGACCTTTGGATGTCCCACTGTCCTTCTATTTATGTTGACGGTTATGGAAGGTTCAGATCCATACCAAGCATTGTTCTTTAATTTGGTTAATGTTCCTTACATCCTTTTTTAGATCACATTAATCCTCTTATTTTACACTCAATTTTAAGACGACCATGTCCCCTATCTTGGCATCATCTGGGAAGTCTAATAGAGCATCAATTATATGTCGTGAAGATTTTTAAAAATTTACAGGCTTAATAAGTGATATATATCCATGTCTCGCACTATAAGCATGGTTTTTGTTGGGGCATGGTTAGTCATGAGTTATATATGGGTTCCCTTGTAGGAATTACAGAGATATAATCTAGGACAGAAGCCACTTTTATTTGACTTTAAATCCATGTGAATTATTCTCTAGGATTATTCAATGATAAAATGTGGATGTAATGGCCTGATATTGACATCTCACTTGTAAACATTGAGTTTTACAATCTTGAGTTTGTTTCTTGTACTTAAATTTAATGAATCTAACATTTCCCTGGACTCTTTTCAGGATTAGAGGTAATTTAAAATGGTGATTATTCCAGTGAGGTATATCTAGGATACACCCTTGATCATGCTGATGAACAACACAATAAATTATTATAAGAGGGTTTGATCAGGAAATATCACCGAAATTCTTGTTTGGGCTTTAGTGATCATTCTTATGTTAGACCCTAAATTCCTTGGAAGGAGTTGTTGAAATTCTATAGTAAGACGGTGTTTGTATTATACAGACACTTTTTAATAGGTTGTACAAAGTGACTCAACTTGGTACCCCTCTTTTTCAATGGGTACAGTTAGCGAATACAATTTTAAAAAAAATGGGCTTAAAGTAGAGTGTGGTGTACAAATTGGTTGTGGATTCCAGTGGAAGCATGAATGAATAGTTTAAGTTTCGTATAATGGGGCTCACCTATTTATTTCTGATGAGGTCCCTGATATGACCGTGGAATTAATCAGGTTTTCCCAGTTAATAAAATCCGTCCATGAGCATCGCTAGAATTCTTATCGGCTTGACTTGTAAGGGAATTATAAAGGTAGAGGTATCATGATTTGATCGTTTCATTTAAATGTTAAATCCCATGTTGGGGAGAACCTTATTCTAGATGTTTATTGATACTACAACATAATCATTTATCTATCCAAATGAGCTTGTGTAGTCTGAGTTTTGTCATTTTTTTGGAAAACAAATGTTGTATTAGTTTTTTAATGGCTTATGTTTTGTAAGATTATGTATTGCATGTTTTATATAGGGAATTTGAAAAATAATGTAGAGTGTTTGAAGGGGAATTCAATCTCTGTTAGGTCGGGATATGCTTTCATTGTTCCCAAAGGCTTATCAGGGATGATAAGTTATAGGGTGGAGGATGTAATGACCTATGATTTTTATCCAAGGTATAATTTTATGGGAATTAAATATTTGGAATTTTTTGGATGGGTTATTCTTTAATATAAGCTTAATAATATAATTATAAGAGTTGGAAGACATATAATTATTTTTTATTGACTTGGTTAATTGTGTAAGAGTTTCTTTGAGTGCTCTATCGAGTTTCGAGAGTGTCAATATTTGAAAACTCAAAACATAATAGCACTAGATAGGGTGAACAATTTATTTGAAACTATGCGGTCACTGGTAGTGAACTATGCATTATAAACCAAATGTGTAGAAGGTATCCCATTGGCTTCAAACATTTTAACCAAAACATGCACCCAACTTACATAGTTAGTGACACTTTGTCAGCAACATCACACTATTCATCACACGGTTCGTGTATGGTTAGGGAATACAATTCGAGAAAACCATGAGTGGTGGGATTTATATTATGTGGGTGTCGCATGATGAGCATACAGTTTTGGAAACTATCCAACCTAGTTTTGAAGGGTGAAATTACAATTTTTCAATTAATGATATTTAAACCTATTTTACTATTTTCGTTCTCCATTTTCGAGTGTGACCCCCTTCTTCCTCAAGCACAAATTCTTTACTCCTCTAAGGTAGGGTTCCTGATATCTAATATGTTCATCATTTTAATCACATGTTTTAATAATCGTATAAAACATTGAGGAAAGATCTAATATCCCCTTTCTTCATTTCCTTACTAATATCCCCTCTAACTACACTTTTTTGGGTTGACATGATTCTCCCTAATTTCAAGGACTTCATACATTTCTTAGATTCCCCCAAACCTTACCAATTTAATGATTGATACCATATATGTGATTAATCCTCAGAATATGGTAGGTGTTTTAGTATCCTACTCTTCATTTCTTTATGTTATTCTATTTTCATCATTGTACAACTCACCATTCCATTCTGGAAATTCCTCTAAAATTTTAATAAAATTATTCCAAGTGGTACCTCACATGTTTTATAATAATATCTAGTAGAAAATAACCTCTAAGGACAATCTACTAGACTCATGCCATTCAAATTGGTACACTTATCCTTTAAGGATTAATTGTCCTTATCCTTTGTCTTTTTTATCACCATTAGGGGTATTTTACTCATACAAATACAAAGGGATATGAACCAATTTTATTAAAGATATGGACCAAGATTTAATTTTTCATACCCCCTCTATGTCTAATGAAATGGTTTAACTCAAATTAAATTTTCCCGGTGCTTAATCCTTCAGTCAGGTGACTTAACTACAGCTTTAACAATGATAGACCTTTACCAATATGTCTATGTTAATAAATGTCAGAATAAATCGAATGATACATTCTTGGAATTTTAAATGTGTGTTTGTGTGTGTCTATTTCTTTGTGTGTGTGTGTTGGTTGTTCTATTTCTTTACCTTAGTGTTAGAGTGATACGTGGGGTTAATAATTAATAATGCCTTGGATGGACTCTCATGCCTTGGTTATACTTGTTATTGTTTTGTAAACAGTCTCGGGGTGACATCAGTTATTCTTGAGAGGGGTTTATCGTGCATTTTCTATTTTAACCTCCAAACGAGTTCTTCCTTTTCCCTGAGGGAGACCCCTTGGACGTGATTAATGGAACGATCGGTTGTACCATGCTATAAGAAAGACTCTGACCCCTATGTGTGATACCAGTTATGGACTCAAAGTTCTGTTTAAATTTAATTATTTTTACACAATGTTGGGGTGACACTTGGTACATCATACATGGGTCACGTTCGACGGACACCATGGAATTGAACTTATAAAAATCCACTTGAGTAATTATTGGCATTTCATTCAGGATTTTTAAGGTTGGGATAATGGTAACTCTTCATAATATGTAGTTTGGAATGAAATTTAATTAAAATGGGATTAATGTTTTCCAAGAATAAGAAATGATCCTTTGTTTTAAAGGATTATGTATGATTCCTCTGAGACCAAGCTCAAACTCGAGGTAAAACCCTCATCTTATAGATTACCCATTTATTTTCCATTGTAGGTTTACTTTGTTTAGAAACACTGACTTAGTTTGAAGAAGGTAAAATTGGTAGGTATCCAAGTGGAACCCTATCCAATGTATTTAATTTCTCATTCTTCTTGTATTTAAATTTTTAAGGAACATTGCTTATTTTATTTTGCATGAAATGGAATAGATTAGACATCGTGGGTTCTAGTATATTGAATTAGTATCTCACACCCATCTCAAGAGACATTTTGGTCCTAAGTATACTTTAATATTATAGGTATTTAGAAGGGAAGTATCCAACTTCAAATGCTTGATTGATTTTCTTCACTGGGTAGGATTTAGGAGCATAGGACTAAGCTAATGTTCGAGATGTCAGTATTAAAAGTTTTCCCCTTTTTTATTTTGATAAAAAGTTTTATATGATTATATCCACAAACCCCTATATAATTATTCTTATATAGTTAAATTACCATTACATGGTCATAATATTGTATCTCATTAATATTCTTATTCTTCATATTGTTCTTTAGTTGGAAATGTTTAATTGTTGTTGTTTTTGTTGCACCTTTTGTTGCTTCTATTTCTTATATTTCATAGTTTAAGATTTTATATATATATTTTTTCTGATCCAATCTATTCAATGAGGTCATATTATTCCCACATACTTTTATAAGGCCCTTGCTACTATTGGGTATCTTCTAGTATTCAGATAGGCACACTTGAGGTCATGTGGCCAACCGTCTCAGAACATGAGGGTGTGTAATGTGATCCAAGTGTCTACATTAAGTCAAATTTTATGGTATATTTTTCTCCCATGTTCTACAATTTTTGGGAATAATTAATTTTTTGGGGGACCTATGCTATGTCTAATGTTCTTTTTGGTTTCATTGGATGATTTCCTTTAGAGGAAGGTGGTTGTATATGTTTGAACAAATGTTACCACAAGAACCGTAATGTGGTTGGTGAGAAAAACAATGAGTTTTTAATTTAGGGTAGAAATAAAGTGTTGAGTATAACCTCTGAAGACACTTTTTAGGTTTTGGATATTGTTATATGTGTTTAATTTTATCATCCCAGGTTTTAAAGAGTTCTAAAAAACCTATTTTTGTTTTATTTTATATGTCTTTTGTTGTAAATTTTTAAAATAACAACCAAATTATTTCCCTTTAATAGGTAATAGGGTTTTCATAAAGGTAAAAAATCATTACATAAGGTTATGTTTGTTCTCAAGCATTGTTTAAAGGTAAAATAACGATTTTATAAAGGTAAACTGAAAATTTTATGCACTACGTAGAGGTAAGATAGGAGGTTTAATTGTATACTGGGATGTGTATGTGTAACGGTCCAAAGATTCATCAATGGAATTCCCATATTATAATTATGCCTTGTAGTATTATAAAATTTGGAAGCACAATGACATATAATGATACTAAATATTAGGTGACCATTAAAAACAATTTTTCCACTCCTATGTTTTGTATTTTGAAAATATGACATACATAATTGCGATTATTAAGATGTTTAGAGTCCGATAATACAAAATTAATTTTTTGTGGATAATAACCTACCCTTATGAATAGTAATATGTAATTTATTAAAATTAAATCATCCAAAATCATAGTAACCTTACTCGTGAATGATTAAATAAAATTAAGGAATCTTATAAGTGACAAATTGACCACAGTAAAAGTATTGGTATATTAGAAATTCATAAATAAATAATTATAAATAATTACTCAATTTATAATAAAGTTTGTTTTCTTAAAATGTGATCATAAATTAACAATTATATTTATTGTCATTTTATAAAAAATTTATAAGACCTTATGTAATTTTTTAAAGCATTATAAAGTCTGTTTTAATTTTAAAAATTGTACGTTTCATGTAAATTGCAATTTTAAATAAATATTAAATTAATTGTATTCAGAAAATTATTTTTTAAAAATGGAATTCATTTTTGGATTCTATATATTGAAAAATATTTAGGGTAAAGTTTTTGTATTTTTCTAAAATACTTTAATTTTCAGGTAAATAGTAAAAAATACAGTTTTTCACATAACCAGTATATCCTAAATTGCAACATTCATGATGTATTGATTACATAAAAATTATTTAACATTATATTAGGCCATGTTATATTTAGTTTCATAAATTTCTTCTTAAAATACAATAAACTCAACTTCCAAACCTAAAAATGTCATTCCAAAACCTAAAGTCAAAAAGTGATTCCTTAAAATATCATTATCTCTTTCTTTTCACTTTCCTTTTAATAAATTAATGAATTAAAATTAAAAAATAATTATTTAAAGTATAAAAAGAATTATATTATATTAATATATGATTTATTTTTTCAAAAACAACTATTACATGTATAAAATTTGATATATTATTTTATTTAATATTTTATTCCAAAAACACCCCCTCCTCGTGTATAAACAACCCTTCTCCCTCCCCTTGATAAACCACACAACTCAAGATTAAAGAAATGTATAAAAACAATCCAAACATCTTCAATATACCCTCCCACACTTCTAATAGCTTCTAGTCACATAAAAAGACCAATGGTATGGATTCAAAGGGTAATTCTCCTCTCTCTCTCTCTCTCTTTTCCTTTAATTTCCATTCAATTTCAAGTTCTTTATTCATCTATCCCCACCTATCCTCATCCACATGGTATGGAAAATATAGTATATAAACATATAATATCATGTTATTATACTAATGGAATAATATATCATCCCCCCCATCTTCTTATTTCTTTTTTTCATAAATAAAACGTTGTTCGTGTGGTGCTAATTTAACACCTTCAAGAACGACATGTTCTCTTTCATCCTTTACCACATTCAGATATGGTCATGAAATAATTTTTATGGTTTAAAAAAATTATTTTATAGTTATTATATCCTATTTATTGTTCTGTAACTAACTTATTGTAATATTACTAAATGATTAAACAAAACAAGTATGATGTGGTCGAAAAACCGCCCGAATTAACCAAAACGGTCATCATTAAATTATTATCTGATGATTCGTACACATGGTATATAACATAATTCATTATAAGATCATTTAAAATCCTATAATATTATTAATAAAATTAATGATATATTCGGGATGTTTATTCATGTTCTATATGAACTTCCAATTATGAATACAAGTGAACCACTTAAAAAACAATAAAAATGAACTTTCCCGAACAATGTATTTAAACTCTATCACTCATACAAAGGCCTGTAAAATACATAATGAAACCATAATTAACCATATTAATGCACACAAGGTTCTGGAATTTTTAATTAATTAATCCAATGTAGTTACATGGGACATTAAAGTGAATAAAGCGTTCAGATACATGGTAAGGGGAAATTATCGAACCCAACATTCTTTCTTTGGGTTCTCCCTATATCACTCCATTTTTTATGGTCACCACTTAAAAATAATTTATTAATCATTATCTTAACTTTTTATGATATATACATGTTTTATACTGGAGTTAATTTCAAAAAAAATCCAAAAGAAATCTTATATCAGAAGCACATAGTTTACTTCTCACTCAAGGTGGATGGTTCTTTTATCATGTATGTTATTCCCTCTTTCTTTAGATAACCCAAAGTTTATGAATGTTTTCTTATGGGATGAAACACATTCTTTTATATATGTTATTTGTGTTCATTTTTTATGAATTTTCTATTTGGTATGTAGTATAATGAGAATGTTATGATGTGATGGGTGTGCTCAGAATTATATAGCGCAAAATGAATATTATGATGTAATGGGTGTGCCTGAAATTATATATCACTCTAATGCATTGGATAAAGTGTTGAATCTCATGATTTAAAGTGAAATGATGTGTGAACCTTATCCAATATTTTTTCACAACAATTTGTGGTAGTTAAAAACTAATACACAATCATTCATTTTTATGATTTTCCACTTTAAAATTTCTTATTAATGCTTCCTCTCATGATCCCTTGCCTATGTTATGCTTTTTCTCACCCCATGATTTATTTTTTTATCTATCCTCTTACTGGGCTTTTATATCACCACTTTTTGATGAATATAATCAAGTGACTACATGTACTATGGAAATTTTAATTGCCAATAAAAAACTACAAAAGAAGGAACTAGATAAATGTTTATTCTAGATGTTGTAAATGTTATTTTTCGTCCTAGTTTAAACTAGACACTAAAACTCTAGATCCTTGTGGTTTAATACTAATATGTTTTTTATTTTTATAATGATGTAATAGTAATTTAAGAAAATTTTGGGTCACTATAGTTGGTATCATAGTTAAGGTTTAGTTAATTTTGGAATTAGGATTAGTAAACCCTAGAGAAACCCTCAAGCATGAGACAAAGTACAAATATGCACAAAATAATATATACATAGGGATTTCATAAGTTTTGATTTTAGCCTCAATAAATCAAATAAATAATTTATTCAGGACTGGTTGAATTATGTTTTGTTCTATCTTTTTCTTTTTTAGATAATGGTTGGAACCAGGAGAAACCCGGCCAACACCTTGTGCAGGGGACAATGCAAAGAATTCCCAAACGACGTCCACAATGATTTGGGAGGTGGAGTTCAAAAATTCATAGAGATGCTTACCCAAATTACTAAGGTAATAAAAAATAAACAGAATGACAAGGAACTTCCTCATTCACCTAAGAGGGAGCCACTGGTGATCTTGTTTTTTATGCAGCAATGACCACTAACGTTTAGTGGTTCTTTTAATCCAATAGTTGTTGAATGGTGGGTCAACTCCATGGAGAAGATATTTTCTGTTATCCACTATTCTAAGAAAAATAAGGTGACTCTAGATGTTTATCAATAACATGGAGAGGTTGACCAATGGTGTGATTTTATTAAAAACACCGAGATAAGAGATGAAGTTTAAGATATGGAATTGGAATACTTAAAGAACATGTTTCTTAAAAAGTATTTCCCCAAAACACTTCATACGATGATGGATAGAGAATTCATAGAGCTCAAGAAAGAGTAAAGAGAATCTTTCATGACCTATGAATAAAATTTCACAAGGCTTGAAAGGTACACAATGGATTTTTTATCAACAATTATATAAAAATTTATAGATTCTTTAGTGGATTAATACCACACCATTGAAAGGCTCTTGAAATTAAAGACTTTGGGAGTTATTTAAAAGTTGTTCAATGTTCTCTCTATATGGAGAAGGATTTCGGATAATGGTCCCATGATGATTTTGATAAGAAAATATATATGTAGTTTCAAGTTGGAGGGTCTGATGATAATGGTGGGAAGAAAACTCAATGACCCACATGCCAAAAATTTGGGAAGTCACATCATGGGAACTCCCTCAAAAGGGCGGGGAGATGCTTCAACTATGGTAAATAATGACACAAATCTCATGAATGTATAAAGGACATGAGAAGGAAGGAGAATGTGGTGGAATAAAGGAGAGAATCACCAATGGTCCAATGCTACAACTATATGGTGTGAGGGCACTATACAAGCCACTGCACAAAACCTTGAGTCCTCGAGGGTAATCAGCATCAGGTGCCCCCAAATACAAAGGAACAAGGGAAGACTTATTCCATCATTACTGTGGAAGTGTATCAAGATAATGAATTCATAAAAGGTACACTTTATATTCACTCAAAAATGGAAAAATTATTATTTAATTCTAGTTCTACACATTCCTTTCTATCTTGAAATTTTTCTCGAAATATATAATCGAATACCTGAAACCTTAGAGTACAAATATATATAAAAACACCATGTTGTGAAATCATTGCAACCTGGGTGTTTAAAAATTCTACTATTAGATTATGTGGTTATATTCTTCCTGAAAATCTTTTAATACTTCCCTTGGTGGAATTTGACGCAATAATGGGAATGTATTGGCTCTTGTTATATAGAGCACATATGAACTATCAGGAAAAGAAAATATATTTTCATATTCCTAACCATCCCGTGCTCCTATAAAAATGAAAATAAGATCATGAATATCTTTTGAAAAAATCCTTCAATGGTGTGGGTCTTGATTCCCTATGAAGAGGAATACCTCACCCAAATGGTTGAGTCAAAGGAAATTTCTAACATTGTGGAAATTCTAATCATGAGGGAATATAGTGACATATTTCCTAATTAGTTACCCAGAATTCCCCCAGAATGTGAGGTAGAGTTCCAAATAGAACACATACCCAAATATTATCTTATATCAAAGTGTCCCTATATGATGGATCCTATATAAATATAAGAGTTAAAGAAAAAGCTTCTAGAGCATTTGGATAAAGGGTTCATATGCCCTATTTCATCACCTTGGGGTGCGCTAGTGCACTTTGTGAAGAAAATTGATGGAACAATGCGTATGTGTATCAATTATTGGAAACTCAAAAAGATCATCATAATGAAAAAGTATCCTCTTCCAGGGATTGATGACTTGTTTGATCATTTAAGAGGACCTAAATACTTTTCAAATGAGTATCTTTATTCTAGATATCATCTGCTAAAGGTGAATAAGGATGATAATCATAAAACTTCTTTTCGTAAAAGGAATGGGCACTATAAGTTTACGGTGATGCCCTTATAACTTACTAATTTCCCTAAAATCATCATGTATTTGGTTAATAGAGTCATTAGACATTACCTCGACAAATTTGTGGTAGTGTATTTTAATGATATTATCATATAATCCAAGATCAAGGTGAAACATGAAGAATATCTATTACCTGTGATGGTGACATTGAGAATGGAGAAGTGGTACATCAATTTTAGAAAGTGTGAATTTTGGACGAAGCATGTCACATTCATGGTACATTTGATCACAGGTGGGGGAATTTCTATGGACCCTTAAAAAAAGGTGATTGAGGAATGACCCAAGCCCTCTATTGTCACAAAATCCGTAGTTTTCTTGGATTAGCTGGGCACAACTAACGTTTTGTGACAAAATTTTCATGATTGTCAAGAACACTAACTAAGATAAAAAGGAAAGGGGTAAAGTATGTCTAGATGAAAGAATGTGAGGAAATCTTCCAGGAGCTAAAGAAAAGGATGATCACTTCACCTATACTCACAATACTGAAAAAATGGAGAAAAAAATGTGATATACAACGATGCTTAAAAGAACAGCACGGGTAGAATACTCATAAAAAATGATAATGTGATATCCAAATACTTGTATCAATTTAATATCAATGAGAATAACTACCCGACACATGATCTAGATCCAGAAACTGTGATTTTTTCCTTGAAAATCGGGTGGCACTACCATGATGGTGAGAAGTGTGACATATACACTGACCCCAAGACCCAAAAGTATATATTCACAAAAAAAGAGTTCAACATGCATCAAAGGGGATGGATAGAGCTAATAAAGGATTATGATTGTTGTACTCACCATCATCCTGGAAAGGTGAACATGGTAGACAATGCTCTATGTAGAAAAGAAACTCCTACACTATCCATATTATAGATTAAGAAAGAATCTATCTTCTTGGATATGTAAAGGATGGATTTGTAAATCATAAGGGTTGGGGATACATCCTACCTTGAACAAATGATTGTGCAACCATCAATCCAAGAGATGATTAACGAGGCACAAAGGGTTTATATGGAGTTACAAAAGTAGGTGAATGTAGTAAAGGAAGGGAAGCTGCATGAGTTCTATATCAACAATGATGGTGTGATTTGGTTTGGAATGCGGATTTGTGTGTCTTCATCACCCAGGATTATGAAGTACTGATTGGAAAATGCACATAGCTCAACATTATCTATCCATCCTGGTAGTACCAGGATGTACTAAGATCTCCGAGAAAACTTCTAGTTGGATAATACGAAGAAGCATATTGCGGAATATATATCAAGGTGCTTGGTATGTCAGTAGGTTAAAGCATAGCTACAAATGTTCAAAGGGATGATGTGGCCATTTCCTATACCCATGTGGAAATGGGAGAATGTCACTATGGACTTTGTGACATGTCTCCTAAAGATATCCAAGGGAAATAATGTGATATGGGTTGTGATTGACCGACTCCCCAAGACTTCCCATTTTATTGCTATTCGAGAAGATTTATCACTTGGAAAAACTGTAAATATATATGTGAAGGAAGTGGTGATATTGCAAGGTGTTCTACTAAAATTATCTCTTATCCTGATCTAAGGTTCACATCTAAATTCTGTTGGAATCTTCAACAAGATTAGAGTATTATATTAAATTTTATCACAGCCTATCACCTCCAAACTGATGGCCAATCTAAAAAGATGATTTTGACACATGAAGATATGCTAAGATCATGCTCTTTGGAAATAAAAGGATGATGGGATTAACATATCCCATTGGATGATTTATTATACAAAAATATCTTTCACTCTAGTATTCAGATGGATCCATATGAATCTTTTTATTAAAAGTGATGCCGAACACCAACATAATGGGATGAAGTTGGAAAAAGAAGGTACTTGGTCCTAACCTTGTGAAAGAGATGACATGGAAGGTTCGAGTCTTCCATAATCATATCAAAGATACTCAGAGTCATCAAAAGATCTATGCTGACAACCATTGAAGGAACATGGAATTTGACATTGGAGATAAAGTCTTCCTTGGAATATCACCATAGAAGAGAGTCATGCATTTTGGAATGAAAGGGAAGCTAATAAAAAGGCACATTGGACCCTTTGAGATCCTTGACCGCATAGGATCCATGGCCTATCGACCTTCACTACCACTAAATATGGATCATGTTCAGGATTTGTTTCACATATCACTTCTAAGGATGTACATACCAGATCCCTCACTTGTATTGAACTCAGAGCTGGTACAGTTGGAAGATGATCTATCTTATGAGGAGCAGTTAGTAATGATGGTGGATATGAGAGATAAGATCATAAAAAACAAGGAAAAACATCTTGTTAAATTGTTATGGAATAACCATAAGTTTTATAAAGCATCTTTGGAAGCATAGGAGGCAATGAAGGAGAAGTACCCTTACCTATTTACATAAAACAAAATTTTGAGGGTGGAATTTTATAAGGGAGGGGGGAAGAAGGTAATGACCCAATTTTTTATCAATATAATTCCCTTTTGATATTTAGGCCTTATATTATAATACCATTAAGAAGAAAAATGACATATAATGATACTGTATAGTATGTTACCCCTAAACAAAAATTTTCCACTTCTATGTTTTGAATTTCAAAAATCTGTCATACACGGTTGTATTAACTAAGACGTTTGGAGTCTGATAGAAATAACATAATTTTTGGTGAATAGTAACCTACCCTTATGAATACTAAAATTAATTTTATGAATAGTAAATAATCTAAAATAATAGTAACCGTACCAATTAATTGTTAAACAAAATTTAGGAATCTAATAAGTAAAAAGTTGACCATTGTAAATGTATAAGTATTTTTGTATGTCATAAATAATTAATTATAATTATTTATTTAATTTATAAATAAAATTATTTTCCTAAAATGTGTTCATAAATTAAAAATTTTATGTATTCTATTATTTTTGGGATTTTTCAAAAATACCTAAATTTTCAAGTGAATAGTGAAAATAAAGTTTTTCACATAACTGATGTATCCTAAATTGCATCATCCATGATATAATGATGACATAAAATTTATAGAACATTATATTTGAAAAAATTTATATTTAATTTCATAAATGATTCCTTAAACTATTATAAACTCAACTTCCAAACCACAAATGAGCTTTCCAAAACATAAATTCAAAAAGTGACTCCTTATAATATCATTATCTCTTTCTTTTAACTTTCCTTTTACTAAATTAATGAATTCAAATTATAAATATGATTTAAAATCTAAAACGAATTATATTATATTAATATATTATTTATGTTTTCAAAAAAGTACTATTTAAATTCTAAAATTTGTTACATTATTTTATTTAATATTTTATTCTAAAAACACCCTCCTCATGTATAAATAACCCATCTCCCTCCACTTACCAAAACACACCTCTCAAGCTTCAAAACTTGTATAAACTCTATAAAAACATATTATTTATTCCCCAACCCACATTAAATATCTTCTGTTATCATCAAAATATGAAGCCATGTTCTTTAAGGAGGATCTCAATAGGAGGAATCAATATGTATTTCCCCTCTCTATTTTCCTTTAATTTCCTTTCAATTTCAAGTTCTTTATTAATCTATCCCCATCTATACTCATCCCCATGGTATGGTAACTCTATTATCTCATATATAATATAATTTTATGATACAAATTGGATAATATATCATCAAACCCCCTTATCTTATTCATTCATTTATTTTAGAATGGAAAATGTTGTTCGTGAGGTGTTAATTTATCACCTTCAAGAATGACATGTTTTATTTTTTCCTTTACCACCTTTAGATATGGTCATGAAATCATTTTTATGGTTTAACCAGATTATTTTGTAGGTATTATATCTCATTTTTTGTTTTATAAATAATTTATATTCGTATTACTAAATTATTAAACAAAACAAGTTTGTTGTGGTTGAAAAACCGGCTGAATTAAGCCAAATGATCATCACTAAATTATTATCTAATGATTCATCCACATGGTATATAGAATAATTCATTATAACATCATTTAAACTCTTTTAAGATCATTAATAACATGAAATATCAGTTCTGTTTGTTTATCCATGTTCTACATGAACTTCCATTTATGAATACAAGTGAACCGCTTAAGAAAACCATAAAAATAAAATTTTGCGAACAATGTATTTAACAATATAACCCATAAAAGTCCCATAAAATAACTTCATGAAACAATAATTAACCATATTAATGTAAAAAATGTTATGTAATTGTTAATTAATGAATCTAATGTGGTTGTATAAGAAATTCAAGTGATGAGAGCGTTTGGATTCAAGGTAAAAAAATTCTCGAACCCAACGTTCTTTCTTTGGGTTCTCCCTGTTTCACTCCATTTTTGGAATGTTCACTCCTTAAAAATAATTTTTTTTCATCATTATATTAAATTTTATGGGATGTACAGGTATTCCACATGAGTTTATGAAAAACAATTGTTTTCCAGAAGAACATATATTTCAAAAGCACACCATTTACTTCTCACTCGAGGTTAATGGTTCTTATATCAAGTATGTTATTCCCTATTTTTTTGAACCCAAAGTATATTAATGAATTCTTATGTGATGAAACCCATTAATTTATATGGGTTATTTATGTACATTTTTTTTATAATTTCTATGTGGCATGCATAATAATGATAATGTTATGATGGGAGCGTTCACCTGGAATTATATAGCTCAAAATGAGTGTTATGATGTGACATGTGAACCTAGAATTATACAGTGCTCCAGTGCATTGTGTAGAGTGATTAATCTAATGGTTTAAGGTGAACTTTTGTGTGAAGATAATGCTGGATTTTTTCACAACTATGTGTGGAAGTTGGCCACAATGACATGGGGTTTAATTTTTATGCATTGGATCTTTCAAATCTCTTATTAATACATCCTCTCATGATCCCTTGCTTATGTTATGATTGTGCTCACCCCATGATATATTATTTTTATCCATACTCTTACTGGTATTTTAGCTCACCCATTTTTGATGTATATCCTTAGGTGACTACAATTACTAAGGAGAGTTCATGTGCCAATAAGAATCTAGGGAAGAAGAAATTAGATAAATGTTTATGCTTGATGTTGTAAATATTATGTTTGGTCCTTGTTTTTCTAAGACACTAAACCTCTAGATCTGCATGGTGTAATACTATTATGTTTTTTTATCATTATAATTATGTAATAGTAATGTAAGAAAATGATGGGTCGCTATAGTAAGGGTAAGCGTGGCTATGCAAGGGTAAGCCTAAATTGTGTAAACGTAACAGAGATAAAAAACAATTCTCATCTAAAGGTAAATCATGCCTACATAAATGTAACTCTGGCCTGTGTAAGGATTACTATATGCTTTCAATGGGTAAAATGGAATTATATATACCATATAATGGTACACCTCTATGATTCATATGGTTAATAAGTTTTAATACATGTATTATAAGATTGGTTAGTATATATCAACCATTGTTTATGGGTTAATAATGATACCCTTACACAGTGTTATACATTCATGTAAGGGTAATTATTTTTACCTTGTTTTTCTAAATTTTCTCTATTGTTTCACCAGAATTATTTTGTAGTGTTTTTTTTGACTATTTTAGAATCCAATAATTGTTAAAATTTATTATATTTACAACAGAATGGTTTTAGATTATTTTTATAGTAGAATCTATGAATTGAGGAATTAATATTCAGTTAATGGAAAAATTAAATGGTTTATTTAATTTGAGGTATATTATATTATAAACTAGTATATTTTTTCACTCTTAATAATATTTAATGATAGGATTTTATGGCATAAGAAATTATAACTGTTATCATTAGAAGAAATTATTACTGTAATACATTTCTTAATTTTATAATTTAAAAATTATATATGGGAAGAGAATGTTGTAATCACATGTGATGATTTTATTTCTATTAGAAATAAAATGATAGAATCATCTCCACGAATCCTTGGAGAGTGAATTAAATTGTTTGATACACTCTCACATTTTCGAATATGTTCCCTTGATAGACCTAGAATTTTATGTCGACAACTTTGAGGTAGGTGGTCCAACTTACTCTACCCTCTAGCATTATGCACATTCATTTGAATGAGATTTGAGGGTTGTCCACTTCAGGTGAACAACCATTTAAACGATGTTCTTCCATCACATTACATCCTCCCACTGGATTCCTCACATCCGGTGCGCTTAGGTTCCATAGAATCTGTCACTCAATATATTGGTCATACCTCAACCACCTCTAAGATCCAAAAAGTTGGAACCAAATGGACCGATATGTCGTAAGGGTTCTAAGGTGATAGATGGTGCGTCAATCAGATGTCCGGTCTGTGAGATATAAGAGTTTTAGTTGTGTGATCCGAGTTGGATTTAGGTTCGATCCAACCCAGTTGTGCTCCAACTATCTCCAAAACTCAATTCGAGTATACCCAAAGGGATGTATCGATCCAAGGATCCCAACACCACAAACAGTTCATCAAATAGACGTTTTTTTCTCACGATATGGCCCTAAAAGTGTTTTTGGGTCTGGTTGGGCCTCAGTCTTGTCTGATCTAGTTGGACCGACCCGGCTGGGCAGGTGGCCCGAACGTAGTGGAGTGTGGCTAGTTGTGGGCTCACTCTAGGTGGCATGGGGGAGTGTCTCCCCCAATTTCCTGAACGGCCTAAGCCATTCGGTTGGTGTGGCGGCCCCACTGGCTGGGGCCTTCCCTAGCTGGAATGGGGGCGAGACCCCAATTCTTCTGAATGGCCCGAAGGCCATTTGTCTCCTCCACAGCAGTGGCGCCACATGGTACCACCAAGTGGCTAGCAGGACCCGCTAGAGCAGGTCCTGCCAATCCGTCGTGGCCATCTGGTGTGTCGGACGACTTCTCAAATGGCGCGCAATGGCACATTTCTCCATCACGCTTGGACAACCAGTGTGTCGGTCTCCTTCCTCCAGTCCGCCGCAGCTGAAGATTCGTAGCCCGAGTCCTCTGGTGCCGCGTTGTTCATGCTGCCTTCTCCTTCCATGGTCATCCGGTTTTCTGAATGCCTCCTCCAACCACTGAGGCTGAAGATCCGCGGCCGATTCCTCATGTGGCGCGGGTGCACCGCCACCTCCCTTGAGGCCGGCTAGTGTCGACCACCACCTTGGTCCCTACCGGTTCCCATCACTGGTACCGCCACGCCAGCAGTCTTTCACAGAGAACGACTGTGTCATCACGCCAGTGGAGGGTCTGTGCTGGGTTTGTTAGGCCCATGCCCTCCACATTAACCTAAAAACATTACGTGGAAGGAAAACAATATTCTACAACACTTGAAATTTAAAACAAAATTAAACCATACGTCAAGAATGATGGTGAGAACACGTTCATATAAGCGGGTTGGTGCTCTCTGTCCCCCTTAACTATCCTCCAACAACGTCGCTTGATTATCAATCATTGGTTTGGGGATTCGGTGTCTCTCATCACCACTCGCCGGAACTGGCTTCATCCTCCAAGGGTTTGGCTTCTCGACACTTTACCAGCACTTTATTTCTTGGTGAATCTGTGCTGATACCCCTCCTCGTGCTCCATATAAATGGGAGAGGGGGAGGGTAAGTAATGTGGTTGGAAATTAGTGGGACTCATTAATTAGGAACCGTCCTAATTCCCCAACATTGTAGTTACTTAGGATTAAAAGGTGAATCCATTTATTAGCTTGACACATCCCTTGTCCCACGTTTCCACATGTCCATTAGAGGAAAATAATTAAATAAAAAAACAAAGTCATTTTATTTATTTATTTTAAAAAGTCACAAAAATTAACATTTTTTCCAGACCTATTACGGTTAAAGTGAATCCTCCCTTAAGGGAATCTCGACGTTGCGGATTCAACGGTGCCCTAAAATTTATAATCCGAGTACCGGTTTAAATGTTAAAAAACTTATCTCGCATCTTTACTGAATGCTCCATAAATTTTTTTTCAGAAATTCATTCTGGGAAAACCAGGCCTCATAATCATGCACCGTCAATTTTCATAGACTTGTAATAATTCTATATAATTAAAAAATTACATGTAAAATCCAAGTCTTTACATTATCCCCACCTTAGGGGTTTTCATCCCCAAAATTGACAATATAGACTGAGGAAACAAATGGGGGTACTGAGCACGAATCTGAGCCTCCTGCTCCCAAGTTCTCTCCTAGAGGTTCATGTGCTGCTATTGAACGCACACCAAAGGTATCCACCACCCATGAAGGACCAACTATCGTCGATCCTCAATCTCTACTAGAACCTCCATAAACATCACCCCATAATCAAAGTTCAACTTCTCATGGTCGATAATATGATATGGGTCATGCACGTACCTCCTCTGCTGGGATACGTGTAAGTGTTCATGCACCCTCTCCAACTACAGTAGAAGTGCCAAGTAGTATTCCACCTCGCCAATCTTTTAATGTATCAAAAATGTTCATATAAAGCTCGGTGATAACTTTTTGTCTCGGCCCAATCCTTGTAGTCCACGCCGAGGAGAGACTTGCAAGAATATGTGGTCCTCCTCTTGGAACTCCAAAGGTCTCTGTCTCTATTCAGCATAAGACGTCTGTCTACTCTATGCAGTCTTCATCTGCTCCTAGATGATCTTCACCTTTTCAGTGGTATCCAGGTACCAACTCTGGACCCATAAGTGCTAACTCCCCCAAGTCTATCCATCATAGAGGTGATATGCATAGTCGACTATATAAGGCCTAAAATGGTTCCATGCCATGTTTGGAGTGATAAATGTTGTTGTATGAAATCTACACCAAGGTATGTAATCCTCCCAGCTATGGAAAAACTCTAGGAGGCAAGTATGAAGAAAGTCATCTAGTGTCTATAGAGTCTGCTCTATCTAACCATCCGTCTGAAGATGAAAGGTGGTTCTCAAATGTAACTGAGTCCCAAATTCCTCATGGAATACATTCAACAACTAGGAAGTAAAACATGTTTCATGGTCAGAGACGATCATCGATGGCACCCCCATCGAGTCACAGAATCTCTTGTACGTAGAGTCATCCCATGCCCTCTACTGATCCCTGCTCTTGGATAGGTAGGATGTGGGCCGACTTGGTGAGTTGGTCAACGATCACCGAGATATAATCATTTCCACTAGACATAAATGGAATCCCTATTACAATTCCCATGAATATTCCATCCCACATCTACTTCGACACCTCTAATGGTTGTGATAAGCCTGATGGAACTTGTCTCTCAACCTTCACTTGTTGATAAATGTGGCATTGAGAAAAAAACTCGACAACTTCTTTCTTAATCCCCAGCAACCAGTGCTAACACCAGAGGTCCTGGTACATCTTCGACACACCAGGATGTACCGCCAAAGGGTACGTATGGAACTACCTCAACACCTCCTCCTATAGTTCCATTAATACCATGGTACATCCTCTAAATAGGTTGGCATGCTCCCCACCTTCACAAAATCCACCGGGTGCCTATCCTGAGTATATCTGAGCACGTCGAGCATCGCAGTCAGTGTCCCCAAGCTGTACCTCCCTTACTTGCTGAAGGAGTGGGGGAGTGATTGTCATAGACTAGAGGAAAGCTAATCCACCTCTATCCATGAAGGATATATACAATGTGGCTAGCGGCATTGTATCATCACTCAATAACTGTATACCAGACCTCCTGTTGAGTGCATCTGCTCCCACGTTCCCCTTCCTAGGAGTACAGACTATCTCAATGTCATAGTCCTAGAGGAACACTAGCCATCATCATTGTCTCAAGTTCAGGTCCTTATGAGAGAAGATATACCTGATACTCTTATGATTAGAGTAGACTATAAAACATTCTCCCATCAAGTAATGTCAACACATCATTAAGAAGAAGACTGCTGCTGATAAACCTAGATCTTGGGTAGAATAGTTCTGCTCATGTTTCCTCCGTTTTAATGGGTCATAGGTGATCACTACTCTCTCTGGCATCAGGACACACCCAATTCCAGTCCATGATGCTTCGTAGTAGACTACATACCCAACACCCTCTTCTGGTAGCCTCAAGATGGGGTCACTCGTCAGTCACTTTCTGGGCTCCTAAAAATCTACTTTCATCTCTCTGTCCATATAAAGGGATGTCTCTTCTTCATCAACCCAGACAAGGGTATAGAAACTATGGAAAAGTTTTTCATGAATCTTTGGTAGTATCCAGCCAACCCCAGGAAACACCACCCCTTGGTCACACTCCTAGGAGGCTCCCAAGAAAGTAAAAAGTCTATCTTCACTAGATCCACTACAAATCCATCCCGCAACATAATGTATCCAAGAAAGTGGATCTCTCGTATCCTGAACTACCACTTAGAGAGATTACCATAAATATGGTGCTCTCAGAGTGTATCCAGGACTATCTGTAGATGATTGGTATGCTCCTCCTCAGACACTGAGTATATCTAGATGTCATCGATGGAAACCACCACAAAGTGATCGAGGTATGGCTGTAATATCCAATTCATGAGAAACATGAACACTGTTGGGGAATTGTTCATTCCCAATGGAATAACCAAGAACTCATATTGGCCATACTAACATCTGAAGGCCGCCTTTTTCACATCCACTTCTCATACCCTGAGCTGGAGATAGACATATCTGAGTTATATTTTTGAAAACTAAAGAGCCCTCTTCATCTATTCAAAAAGATCATCGATCCTTGGAAGTGGATACATGTTATTCATGGTCACCGAGTTCAGACACTTATAGTCCAAATAGAGTCTCAAACACCCATCTTCCTTCTTAGAGAACAAAATTGAGGCTGCCCATGGAGAAACATTGGGCCTTATGAATCCCTCTCTCTACAAGTCCTCCAACTATACCCGTAACTCACGAATCTCCATAGGAGAAATCAAATATGATAGTGTAGATATTGGTTACATAATGGGGTAAAATTTGATGTAAAATTATACCACTCTACATGGAGTTAGTCTTAGAACATCAGTATGAAAGACATCGGTATACTGGTCCACCACAACAGGATAGCTGGGACTCTCAACATCTACTACTCTAAGGGTAATGCTAGTGAACTAATGTGTGATTGGCTTCACTCTCTTATGGGTAAGTCCATCATGTGCAGTAATGGTTATATTCTAATTGGTGAAGGAAATACTTGCCCCATCCTCACAGACACACTGTAATTTTCACTTAATACAGTCAATCTGATCATGGACTGTGGATAACCAGTCCAAACCCAATATGATGTCATAAGGCCTCGACGCTGCTACTAGAAGATCCCACCCGAATCTCTCACCACTTATAGTAATCTCACACTACTGGTATAAGTGTGTAATCATCAAATCTTCTTATATAAGAGTCTCTAGCATGAGGATCGAGCCAATGACTCCCCCAAAATCTCTGAGCTCTGAACGAGGGTCGTGGTAATAAAAGAGTGACTAGAACCTGTGTCTATAAGTACTACATCTAAGATGGAGTAGACACAGATCATACATCTAATAATATATGGATCATCTTAATCATATGACTCAATTTCTTGGAGCTGATCTCATCCCTATCCACCTTCTCTTTGTGGTCGGGGTGGACCACTTGGAGGTGGTGGCAGTAGAACTTTGAATTGCTGCCCACCGCCTGCTGCACAACCAACACCTCTACCACGTCCACCTACAGCCTATAGACCTCTCAAATTAAATATTTGGCTCTACCTCAACGGTCCCTCGACTGTCTGTTGGTCGTCCATATGGCATGTTGGGCAGTCGTGAGCCATGTGACCCTACCCGCTGCACACGTATCATTGCCTGCTCCTCAGCTGTCCTCCTCTATCCTGTGAGCCCTGCCTCGTCCACCATGTATCCTAAGGTCATCCACTAGAAGGTCTAGCCTGCTTGGGCCCCTGCTTCATCTGCCTATTTCCTACTACATAAGACTATACTACCTGACATCCGGTGGTGGCTCTCACAATCGGTGCCTGCTCAGCTAGATATATCTTCACCAAAAGTGCTCTCTCTAGAACCCCAGCCTATGTTGGAATGCAGAGCGATATCATCGATGCTCGGATCTCCCATTGGCAACCCTGCTCAAAGTTACAAGCCCAAAATAAAGGGTCTCATACCATATCGGTGGAGTAGCAGGAGAGAGAAGTAAACCTCACTGAGTAGTGGGTCATAGTCATTCTGCCTTGCTATAGGTGCAGTAGCTCCAGTATATGCACAGAGTGTAAGGTATTTGGGACTAACACTACCCTGAAAAGGCTATCCAAATCCACCCAGATAAGGGTCACCATGTTGTGTATCTAGAGCATCAATTTTCACTATCTCCATGATGCTTCCAGGAAATGACTGGATACTAGGATCACCATAAGTTCAGATGGTGCCCAACCGAGCAGAAAACTCTGACTACAACCTCCAGCCAGTCCCCAGCTGCTTGCGGGTCTGTCTGGCCTTGGAACCATGGAATCCACTACCGTGGAAAATCGTACAACACTCTCAGTTGGCATGAATCCTCTACTGGTGGGGATGGTAGAAATGGATTCCCAATGGGTAGTGGTGCTACTGGTACACCACCTGAAGGTGCTAACACCATAAGAGGGCCCTACAGTGAGGTCTCCTCACTCGGTGGGCCGTCATCGCGTACTCTCTCAAGAATCCTAGATGGTTGTCTACATAGTGGTATCCTAAAAGAAGATAGGTGTTCCATGGTCAATATGTTATACCTGGTGAGTTGAGTCAAATAAAACATTTCAAAACACACTCAATCAGTGTTTTTAGGCACTGAGTCTGAAATCAGATGTTAGGGTCTTGATCTATGGATACGTCGGTCACAGCACCAACACTGGATTCCCCAAACTGAAAACCACACTCACAACACTTAGAACTATTCCCACATAGAAAACATCATATTCCTAGTTCATCGGTAGAACTAAATCCTCTGATACAACTTTGTCACGATCCGTCCCTTAGGGCCAATGTCGGGACTACCCCAAACCTGCATTCCATAGGCCAGGGGCTGGAGACTAACACTGGAAAGGTGTATCCCTAAAACAAGAAGGAATTTCCTTTTAATCTGTTCAGTCACACAGTCCAAGAACACAACAAGAAGCAACCACAAAGTAATTTGTTGTAGAAAATGTGATGAAAGTAAAAGTGGCTAGAATACAAGCCCAACTGAAAATGTACAACTACATCTGAAAAAGTAAAATAAATCTCTTAGATCTTCTACTGAGGTTCCTACCGGAAGTGTATGTACAAATCAATAATAGTAGTCCCTATGTCATTTCATTCCAGATGGTCCACCTCCGATCATGTTCGGTCCTGGCTCCCTCAGCCTCGATCAATGTTGTACGTCATCTTTTAAAGACACAACAAGGTGTGTGTGTGTGTGTGTAGCCCATGTAGGGGTGAGTATAATGACACTCAGGAGGGACCCTAAGACTCCTGTAGGTCTCCCAGACTACTACAAAGGAAATACCACAAAGCAAGACTTCAATCTCAAAGCACAAAGCAGTAGACATCAATAGTACTTAGGTATATAACCATACATATGCCTAAGATTTCAAGATATACTCATCTCATGCATAAGGGAAGAATACCACAAAGGTAACACCAATAAGGTAGAAATACCACAAAGGTAACACCATGAAGATAACACCCTGAAGGTAGAAGAACCACACAAGTAACACCAAGAAGCTAGAAGTACCACACAGTTAACACTAAGAAGCTAGAAGTACCACACAGGCAACACCACGAAGGTTGAAGTACCACACATGTAAAATACTTAGCTCAAAATTAGGTATAACATAGGTACAGAATTAAAGATGATTAGTCATATGCCAGGTCATCTTATTCTATTAAGAATCACTACTACTTAACCACACAGGATAGATAGGTACTAACCCCTGTTGACCCACACAGGATCTGACCCACATAGGATCGGTATGCACTGACCCACACAGGATCTCTAAGCGCTGACCCACATAGGATCTGATAGGTACTAACCACAAGTGACCTAAATATAATCTGATCCACACAAGATCGGTATGCGCTGACCCACACAAGATTGTTGAGTGCTGACCCACACGGAAATTGATAGTATCTGACCCACATAGGATCGATTGATGCGGACCCACACTGAATCGATGATCTCCATCCCGTTACAGCCTGCCATAGGATACCTCGTACCTGGTGCGATCGAGTTACGTAGAATCCGTTCCTAGAGATATTGGTTGTACCTAAACTACTTATAATATCCATAAAGTTGTAACCCAAAGGACCGCTATATCGTAAGGGTTCCAACATGACAGACGGTGCGTCAATCGGATACACGGTCTATGAGTTATAAGTGTTTTAGTTCTGAGGGCCTGGTTGGATTCAGATTCGATCCAACCCGGCTATACTCCAACTGTCTCCAAAACTCAAGTGTTGTATACCGAAACAACTGCCTCGGTCCAAGGATCCCAACGATGTAGATGGTTCATCAACGAGACGTCTGGTTCTCATGATATGGCCCTTTAAGTGTTTCTGGGCCTGGTTGGGCCTCGGTCCGGTCTGACCTGGTCTAGGCCGACCATA